>JAJEKV010000073.1:840000-3527258 GCA_021234155.1 Isoetes taiwanensis | reverse complement strand
GGCTGGCTACTAGACGATTCACAGACGGTTATCTTGTAGCTGATTATATCTGTAAGCTAACAGCTTTCATTGGCGATGTATGCATGTTTAAGCTTAAATGTTTCAAAACTTCATATTTAGGGCTTCCTCGATTCCACCATTCCATCCACGTAACCCAACTGAGCATCTAATGTAAGCAAAAATGTACTCGTGCCACATTTCCGGTTTCATGCCCATCTAACAAGAAGGTAATAATTCAAATTTTAAGGCTCTATTCCAATCCAGATACCCCGCACCCTTTGCAAAGACATGTTAATAACTTCTTAAAAGTGAAGCAGATTTTGATTTTCGTAATGGCTCACCGTCAACCTCTCTCGACTCATATCTAATGCTATATTCTTGATGGAATTGGAGACAATGACATAATCAGCAATTATTTTGACATGCCAAATGAGAAGCTCTACACGGTTTAAAGTATACGAGGACTTACTCGCCTCTATGTATGGTTCTCATCTTCAAGTAAGCGCTATAATACCTTTTCTGCAACATTTGAGCAGGGCTTTTGCTAATTATATTGTTTTCATAGCGTAGGTTATACAAGGGGAAAACCTGTAAGTATGCCATCATCTCTCTTGACCTCTTGGATGTGCTCCCTCATTACGCTGTTTGGAGCATGTGGAAGTATTGTTGAGGCAAATTCTCGCCCATTGTTTTGGCCAATGTGGACCTTGGACAGTGAGGTTGAAACTTTATTGCGTAATATCTAATGAAACAACCGGATAGTGAGAATGACCAAAGATATTTATGAGCATTCTAAAGGCATGTGCTAGTGTTTACATCTTTGGAAAGGGGCAGTGCATTCACTCATGTATAACTGTAAACTTCGGTTTCATTTCCATTCCTATATTGGAAACGCCTCTCGGTAGATGTATGCTAAATGTGGGAGCTTGGAGGAGGCATGCAAAGTTTTGAAGACTTGCCAAATCGAATGCACTATCATGGAATGCCATAATTGTAGGACTTGCCTAGGATATTTAGATCGATCTTTGCAAGAAGGGATGAGTCCGATGAGATCAAGCATCTTAAAAGCACGTACCATCATTAGGGCCATTGAAAGAGGTAGGTACATTCATGAGTTTGTGATGGGATCCATGTTTCAAGTCATTGTTTTTGTGGGCGCAGGGGCCATGGATAGAGCAAGGCATATTCATGAGCAAATTATCAAAAAAGGTTTCCGGGTTTGATGCAAAGTGAGAGCAAATGCTCTTGTGGACATGTATGCAAAACGTGGTTGCTTGGAAGAGGCACATGAAGTCTTCCGGACATTGCCAATGCGGGATGTTGGATTATGGAATACAATCATTTTCGGTATGTCCAAATGGTGACATCTCCCATGCTTTAGAATGCTTTGGGAAAAATGCGAGAATGAAAGATTGAGGCCGAATCGGTGTCCATGTTTTGAAACCATAAGAAACAAGTACTTCTTTAACTATTTGGCATATTTTAAAATACGCCCTATAACTTGAGTATGTGATTTGGCTTATTGACTGTTTTGAGTAAAATGGGTAACGCTTGAATGCCATGTATATAAGAATGCATACATGCAATCATCAATTGAATCCATTTGCCATGGAAATAATTTGTTAGCCTTTAGTGTTATTGTGCTTTTTAGTAATTAATATTTAGGCCCATAAAGTTTACCTATGTTTGTTTTAGTTAGGGCCGAAGGGCCCAAAATTTTTTTAATATAACAACTAACACACAACTACCATTAACATTATTAACACAAACCATTGCATTTAACACATTTCAATTAAAATCCCCCTTAAACCCCCTTTGGTTTGGGTGCATATTCACACGGGGGGTTACGTAGGGCAGCGAGAGCCCCAAAAATATTTTTTCAATACGTGTATAAAATTAACACCATTAAGTACATTCCCTCAAACCTTATAGTATTTTGCAAACCTTAATATCAATATATAAAAAAACTTGTACATGCATACCCCACAAACGAGGATCGCTATGTACGGTCCAGATCTTGGAATAAAGGGCAAATATGCCCATCCAACAGCTCTCGTTGCCCGAAGTAACCCCCCATGTGAATATGCACCCAAACCAAAGGGGGTTTAAGGGGGATTTTAATTGAAATGTGTTAAATGCAATGGTTTGTGTTAATAATGTTAATGGTAGTTGTGTGTTAGTTGTTCGGCAATGGTTGGGTCACAAAATGGTCTTGTAACACAACTTCGAAGGGATGTACCACATTTGGTAAGTGCATTGTATTGCTCATCGAGAATCACTTGCAGCTAATGATGCTTTCAATTACTTTTTCGTATTTAAAGATCTTGAGAAATTGGCAAGGAAAGTGAGTTCATGGGTGGGTAGATCTTCAAAAAGGCATGCAAGTATACGCTTTTTGGAGGAGGTTTTTGAGTTGCCAAAGATTAAATTGCAACAAATCCATGACGTGAGATGGCTTTCTCGTGACAATGTCATCTCATGTATTGTGAAATTCATGCTGGCTCTTATACGCTTATGGGAAACAAATGAAGAACATGAACTACTAAGTTCTTTCAAAAAGGCAAGTGTGCAATTCTCTTTTCATTTCCTTGCTGATGTTTTATTGGAGCTTAATGTCTTGAATAAGCTTTTCCAAGAAGGCATGGTTGAAATTTCAAGCATGTCATCTAAGGTTTCGTCCACTATTGCTATTTTAGACTCAAGGTATCTTGGTACAACTTTTGGAAGACGTGCCAAGTATACTATTGAATTCTTAGCGATGGTTCAAGAGCATCAAGGCCACTTGCTTTATAAGGGTGATGGAGGTTTTCGTCATAGGCATATATGAATTCTTTTGATAGTCAATGTTTGTTTTGTATTGTCACTTCGTAGTTATATATTTTATTGCTTACTAGGTACATGCTTTTCTTTGATACGCCTTCATTTGAAGACACAATTGCATCGTGTGTCAAAGTTGGTCAAGAATTTATGAGGAAAGTCATATCATGTTTGAAGCAAAGATTTAATGATCGAGGGGAAGATTTGTTAGCAAGCACAAAGTTATTCTCCACAAATGAATATCCTATGGATTCGAAGGAAATGAAAGACCAAACAGATAAGCAGACTAGCGTGAGGAAGGGAAACATGCATTTCTTGATGTTGAAAAGTGCAAAGGGCAAGCATATTCATTTGTAGTAAGATTACAAGTGCAAAAGCCATAAGAACATGAAGACTTTATGGGATGCTTGTAGAGTGTGTGATTTCTATTTTGATGTCTATGATGACGTGATGAAGTTATGGCAAGCAGTTCTAGTTCTTCCAGCATCTTCTGTAGAATGTGAACGTGGATTCAGAAGGCAAAACTTGATAAAGGATGATGATCGAGAATCTTCGAAACTGAAAACTCTTGAAATGTTTATCGTTATCATCGCCTGACGTGGCAGATGCAGACTATGAGATGATCTATGCTAATTGGATGGATCATAAGCAACGCCGCATGGTGCAGTTATAAACTTTAGGCTATTGAATCATAATAGGAAGGCCTTTAAGCTTTATGTGTGAATTATATATGATGAAGTGTTTTTGCTTTTATATTGAGATGTGCTTATTTATTGCAGCTTTAATGAATGGCGAAGAAAAAATTTAACCTTCAAAAGAATGGCATCTTGATAAAATTGCCATTCAACATGAACGACAACTCCAAAAAGTTGTCCTTCAAAAAAATGGAGATACCACCATTCAATTTTAAGGCTTGATAGTTTTTCTTTGTCACAACAATTACAACTCATTTTTTTGGAACAAAATACCATTATTATTTTATAATTAATGAGATACTACAAAATTAATACCACACCAACCAACATTAAACATTTTAAAAAAGGGGGGAATCTTGAAAAAATTGTTGACGACGCGAATTTCGAGTCTTGCCAAGTTGCCGCTTTTTTCCAATTTCGCTCGTGGAATCTGAAACCTCTGAATCCTGCTCGGCTGCTCCAGTTGGACGATCAACATCTCCTGATGGACGATCCTGCTCGGCTGCTCCAGTTTTGCTCTTCGACCAGAGTTCTGAAATCTTCAGACCTCCGAAATCTAGACTAGAGATCGGCCAAACTCGGATCGAATCAGAAGATCGCCCAAACTTGGATCGGCCTGAGAACTCGGATTCTGAACTTGGATCAGACTTTAAGAAAAAGGTAATGCAATATAAATATATAATTGTATTATTGCCATCGATTCTTCTTCTTCCTGATATATAAATGTATTACTGCCATCGATTCTTCTTCCTCCTGATATGGTCTTTTGCAAACTCTAAACAATTTGCAGTTGATATGGAATTTTGCAAACTCTAAATGTATTGATTTTGCCAGAATCTATAAACAGAGATTTTTTCCTTAGGTTTATGCTCATGATCATCTTTTCCCTCTGATTATGCTCTAAGCTTGTTTCCAGAGATAGTGAAAGGTACTGTATTAGTTTTATTTCATATAGTGTCTTTTTTTTTTTTACCAATTCTTTTTGGTGTAGATGGTAAAACCTAAAAAAGATCGTCGACAGCAAGATATATTCAAAGCTTTTCATAAGTCTCAAGCAAGAAGAGAAGCAAGGAGCACTACCTCTAGCGATGTTGACATTGAAGCATCTGCAGACCCAGACATAGACGAGGAAGATGATATGTCAGATGAGGAATTTGATGAATTTCAAGAGTGTGATGGAACTATCGTTACAAAAAGTTTAAAAGAGTTTGGAAACCAAGTTGGGTTATTCCATATCCATGGAATTATTGTGTTGGAATTCCTCCTAATCAAAGAATTAAATGTAAATGGCGTGTGGAATTCAAGATGGACACACCCTTTGCAAAAGGGAGAAGTTCTTCTATACAAAGAGGAGCTTTAGCTACTCATGATAAGTCAGAGGTTCACAAGCTTGCTACCTTACGCATGGAAGCTAAGAAGAAGCCACCAACTTCCACTATTCCAAAAGCCATTATGCTTATGTGAGAACAAGAAAAGGCTCGTATCATTTCTATGATAAAATGTGCATACAAAGTTGCATCATAAATGCAATATTTGAAGGAGTATGAGAGGCTTTGTGAATTTCAAAGATTGATCGGGACTCCTAATATGCCTATCAACGACGAGTACTCATCCTATACAAATCTCATGCCAGGTACATTGATTCGAATTATGTTTAATTTATGTATGTCTTTCTATGAGATTAGTTTGTGTTTTCTCTTCTCTATTTTTTAAAGCTCAAATGTTCATTCATTTCATTTTGTTAATCTCATTTAGGTAAAGATTTTATGGTCTGCCGCCCATCGGGCATACTTAGAGATATTATTGAAGGAGGTTGTGGAGAGTCCATTCTACTCCATAATGGTTGACAAGAGTACCGATGGGTCTTTGGAGCAATATCTCCTTCCATTGATTATGCTCTAAGCTTGTTTCGAAGATAGTGAAAGGTCTTTGTATTAGTTTTATTTAAATAATTTCATTTTGTTAATCTCATTTAGGTAAAGATTTTATGGCTCACCCATCGAGCATAGTTAGAGATATCATTGGAGGTTGTGGAGAGTCCATTCTACTCCATAATGGTTGACGAGAGTACCAATAGATGAAGCAACATCTCATTATTTATGTGCGTTATTTCACAGAGAAAGGCAAGGCATACCATGCACACATTTCTTGAAATTACTCGGAATCAAAGATGGTACATCTAATACCCTTTATCAAAGTTCTTCTATACAAAGAGGAGCTCTAGCTACTCATGATAAGTCAAAGGTTTACAAGCTTGCTACCTTACGCATGGACACTAAGAAGAAGCCACCAACTTCCACTATTCCAAAAGTTGTTGTGCTTATGTGTGAACAAGAAAAGGCTCGTATTGTTTCTGTGATAAAATGTGCATACAAAGTTGCATCACAAATGCAATCTTTGAAGGAGTATGAGAGGCTTTGTGAATTTCAAAGATTGATCGAGACTCCTAATATGCCTATCAATGACGATTACTCAACCTATACAAATCTCATGGCGGTACATTGATTCGAAGTTATGTTTAATTTATATATATCTTTCTATGAGATTAGTTTGTGTTTTTCTCTTCTCTATTTTTTTAAAGCTCAAATGTTCATTCATTTCAGATCGTTAATCTCATTTAGGTAAAGATTTTATGGTTGCTGCTCATCGAGCATACTTAGAGATATTATTAGAGGTTGTGGAGAGTCCATTCTACTCCATAATGGTTGACGAGAGTACCGATAGATGTTTGGAGCAACATCTCATTATTTATGTGTGTTATTTAATAGAGAAAGGCAAGAGCATACCATGCACACATTTCTTGACATTACTTGGAATCAAAGATGGTACATCTAATATCCTTTATCAAAATCTTATTTCTTGTTTGAATGAATTGGGGCTGCCTATGTCAAGACTAGTTGGCATTGCGACCGATGGTTGTTCGGCAATGGTTGGGTCACAAAATGGTCTTGTAACACAACTCCGAAGGGATGCACCACATTTGGTAGGTGTGCATTGTATTGGTCATCGAAAAGCACGTGCAGCTAGTGATGCTTTCAATTACTTTCCCGTATATAAAGATCTTGAGAAATTGGCAAGGAAAGTGAGTTCATGGGTGGGTAACATCCACTGCTGGACGATCCTCTCGGCTGCTCCACTTCTTCTCTTCGGCTAGAGTTCTGAAATCTTCAGGCCTCTGAAATCTAGACCAGAGATCGGCCAAACTCGGATTGAATCAGAAGATCGCCCAAACTCGGATCAGCCTGTGAACTCGGATTCTGAACTTGGATCAGACTTTAAGAAAAAGGTAATGAACTATAAAAATATAACTGTATTATTGCCATCGATTCTTCTTCTTCTTGATATGTAAATGTATTTACTGCCAACGATTCTTTTTCTTCATGATATGGTCTTTTGCAAACTCTAAACAATTTGCAGGTGATATGGAATTTTGCAAACTCTAAATGTATTGATTTTGCCAGAATCTATAAACCGAGATTTTTTCCTTAGGATTATGCTCATGATCATCTTTTCCTTATGATTATGGTCTAAGCTTGTTTCCAGAGATAGTGAAAGGTACTGTATTAGTTTTATTTCATATACTGTCTTCCTTTGTTTTACCAATTCATTTTGGTGTAGATGGTAAAACCCAAAAAAGATCCTCGACAACAAGATATATTCAAAGCTTTTCATAAGTCTCAAGCAAGAAGAGAGACAAGAAGCACTACCTCTAGCGATGTTGACATTGAAGCATCTGCAGACCCAGACATAGACGAGGAAGATGATATGTCAGATGAGGAATTTGATGAATTTCAAGAGTGTGATGGAACTATCGTTACAAAAAAGTTTAAAAGAGTTTGGAAACCAAGTTGGGTTATTCCATATCCATGGAATTATTGTGTTGGAATTCCTCCTAATCAAAGAATTAAATGTAAATGGTGTGTGGAATTCAAGATGGACACACCCTTTGCAAAAGGGAGAAGTTCTTCTATACAAAGAGGAGCTTTAGCTACTCATGATAAGTCAGAGGTTCACAAGCTTGCTATCTTACACATGGAAGCTAAGAAGAAGCCACCAACTTCCACTATTCCAAAAGCCATTGTGCTTATGTGTGAACAAGAAAAGGCTCGTATCATTTCTGTGATAAAATGTGCATACAAAGTTGCATCACAAATGCAATCTTTGAAGTAGTATGAAAGGCTTTGTGAATTTCAAAGATTGATCGGGACTCCTAATATGCCTATCAATGACGAGTACTCATCCTATACAAATCTCATGCCAGGTACATTGATTCGAATTATGTTTAATTTATGTATGTCCTTCTATGAGATTAGTTTGTGTTTTTCTCGTTTGTGTTTTTCTCTTCTCTATTTTTTTAAAGCTCAAATGTTCATTCATTTCATTTTGTTAATCTCATTTAAGTTAAGATTTTATGGCTGCTGCTCATCGAGCATACTTAGAGATATTAATAGAGGTTGTGGAGAGTCCATTCCACTCCATAATGGTACCGATAGATGTTTGGAGCAACATCTCATTATTTATGTGTGTTATTTAATAGATAGATAGATAGTATTTTAATAGAGAAAGGCAAGAGCATACCATGCACACATTTCTTGAAATTACTTGGAATCAAAGATGGTACATCTAATACCCTTTATCAAAATCTTGTTTCTTATTTGAATGAATTGGGGCTGCCTATGTCAAGACTAGTTGGCATTGCGACCGATGGTTGTTCGGCAATGGTTGGGTCACAAAATGGTCTTGTAACACAACTCCGAAGGGATGTACCACATTTGGTAGGTGTGCATTGTATTGGTTATTGAAAAACACTTGCAGCTAGTGATGCTTTCAATTACTTTCCCATATTTAAAGATCTTGAGAAATTGGCAAGGAAAGTGAGTTCATGGGTGGGTAGAGGATCAACATCCACTGCTGGACGATCCTCTCGGCGGCTCGACTTCTGCTCTTCGGCTAGAGTTCTAAAATCTTCAGGCCTCTGAAATCTAGATCAGAGATCGGCCAAACTCGGATCGAATTAGAAGATTGCCCAAACTCGGATCAGCCTGTGAACTCGGATTCTGAACTTGGATCAGACTGATATGTAAATGTATTACTGCCAATGATTCTTTTTCTTCCTAATATGGTCTTTTGCAAACTCTAAACAATTTGCAGCTGATATGGTCTTTTGCAAACTCTAAACATATTGATTTTGCCAGAATCTATAAACAGAGATTTTTTCTTTAGGATTATGCTCATGATCATCTTTTCCTTCTGATTATGCTCTAAGCTTGTTTCCAGAGATAGTGAAAGGTACTGTATTAGTTTTATTTCATATACTATCTTCTTTTTTTTTTTTACCAATTCTTTTTGGTGTAGATGGTAAAACCCAAAAAAGATCCTCGACAGCAAGATATATTCAAAGCTTTTCATAAGTCTGAAGCAAGAAGAGAAGCAAGAAGCACTACCTCTAGCGATGTTGACATTGAAGCATCTAATGATGTCTTAGATCTTAATGCAGAACCAGACATAGACGAGGAAGATGATATGTCAGATGAGGAATTTGATGAATTTCAAGAGTGTGATGGAACTATCAAGTTGGGTTATTCCATATCCATGGAATTATTGTGTTGGAATTCTTCTAATCAAAGGATTAAATGTAAATGGTATGTGGAATTCAAGATGGATACACCCTTTGCAAAAGGGGGAAGTTCTTCTATACAAAGAGGAGCTTTAACTACTCATGATAAGTCAGAGGTTCACAAGCTTGCTACCTTATGCATGGAAGCTAAGAAGAAGCCACCAACTTCCACTATTCCAAAAGCTATTGTGCTTATGTGTGAACAAGAAAAGGCTCGTATCGTTTCTGTGATAAAATATGCATACAAAGTTGCATCACAAATGCAATCTTTGAAGGAGTATGAGAGGCTTTGTGAATTTCAAAGATTGATTGGAGCTCCTAATATGCCTATCAACGACGAGTACTCATCCTATACAAATCTCATGCCAGGTACATTGATTCGAATTATGTTTAATTTATGTATGTCTTTCTATGAGATTAGTTTGTGTTTTTCTCTTCTCTATTTTTTTAAATCTCAAATGTTCATTCACAAAATAGTAATTTTATGACAATGTTCTTAAGTAGTAGTACTAACTAATCAGTTACAGCAATAGCAATAAGCACATTCGCATTATCACCATTACCTTCTTTAGCATCAATTTATTCATTCTCACAATGTTCATTATCGCTGTTATTATCATCATCGTCCTCACATGCTGTAGCTATTGTTTCCTTTTTGTGCACACCAGTAAATTGCTCATTTATATCCATCTTAGAACAGAATTCTATAAATTGCATGTTTGCACCAACAAAAGTAAGATCATTTGTTTTCTGTATGCCAAGTTTGTTCCTCCAAAAATAAAAAGAGAAGAAGGGCTCTGTCCTGTTGCGAAATATCAGAGAGGACCCAAGCCAAAATAAAAAATTTCAAAAGTAAAAGTGGAAAATAAAAAGGAAGTGAAGAAAATGGTAAAAAATATTTTATAGTTGGGAACAACGTTCCCAACTTATCGGAACATTCATGGAATGCCGTTCCGAGTAACATGTACATTCGGAACGGGAACAAAAGTTTCCCAGAATGTGGCATGCCCCAGAATGTGTTCGGAACCGGAACAGTGTTTGGAACGTCGTTCCCAATAACCATGATATAGAATGAGTACCCCTGAGTTGGCAGAACTTAAGAAGTTATAAGACCTTCTTAATTTAGGGTGTATCCACCCAAGTGTCACTCTGCTAAGTTTGGTGGTATTTTCCAAATAGTTAAGGAGGCATGCATCTCATGTAAGATGGTAGTAAAAAACACCCCATTATTGGTTTTGAAAAGGCAACTTTAACCATCCCAAATGAGAATTCCCCCCAAAAATAAAAATAAAAAAATCAAACATGAGGTCTAATATAACACCCTCCTATAATGAAACCTCTTGTGCTTACTGAGCCTAGGGACCTTAAAGATAGACTCACATTAAAGATAGACTAGAACTCTAATTGACTTAAATTGGTTAACTTTATTGCAAAATTTGCACGGAGTTACACCCTTGTTTTAAACATTCATCTACAAAATCACGACGTGTTAGAAGTCCTATAACTGGTTCATCCTGCACAAAATTAAAGCATGTAAGAAGAGCTTATAATATGCCAAACTACCAAACTAGTTAGCAGACAAACAAAACTTCTTACTTGTGTTCTTAAGGGCAATACACATAAATGCCGCAGTCCGAGTTGATGAAACAAGGTATAAGCCTTTGCTAATGAGATGTTTTCAAGCACGGTGTATGGTGAAGTGTTCATGATGGGGCTTAGATCAATCCTCATCTTTTTTTCTTCTTCAGTCAAGTAGATATCTTCAATTTTTAAACCCCTTCCCGATGAAGGCTTTCCAAAATCAATATGAAGATCTGGAGCTTCTTCAACTTCTTGGAAAGCCTTATTAAAAAGTAGAATCAATAGATGTTGTCTTAAGACAAGCCCTAAAAATATAGGATTGTTTGAGCAGCTTATAACTGGAAATGCATTGTGTTTAGTCTTAACCAGCTTGTTGTAAATATATTCCACATTCTCAACATTTTTGAATCGCACAAGGGGTTGGTGTCGTGTGCGAATAACATCACTTGCTGTATATATGTGCATAAATGGCTTTGGATATGCATTTAACATTGGAAACTTTTTAATATGTACATAAAGCGCATAAATGGCCATGGTCCACATGTCCCCTACTCCTTTTGAAATTAACAAGACAAGCATGATGTGAGGAAGCATGGCCAAGTTGTTGGTTACCTCCAAAATGATTATACAGAGAGCAACTGTCATGCGCATGGATCCTCCCAGCAATGCAGCAGCACCCAAGACTGCATACACCCCCTCATCCATTCCCATTTCATGCATAATTTTATAGTATGTAGAGGTCAAAGTCATTCCAATAGTGCGCCCAAATGTAGCTCCTATTAATATGATTGGTATGAAAAGGCCCGAGGGAACTGTGGTACCATAGGTTACGATTGTCAAGGCATAAGATGCAATAAAGAATATGAGTAGTGATGAATAATGGTACTCTTTAGAAGTGTTGGTACTGAAGATGTTTTGTACGGCATCATCTTTAGTAGCAAAAAAGAGGCCAGCAAGGTCGTTGTATTGACCAGCAGGGCAATTGAAGATCTTGAAGTTCCCTAATTTGCCATAGCTAGGGCACATATATGGGCTATCCTTCAAATCAGGGCAAGATCTACAAGGTGCTAAGAATGGGAGTCCAAAGCAACAAATGGAAGTAAGTAAGGCAATCAGACATGCTTGTGCTATTTTCATATATCTTCCTTTCCTGTAACTTGAAAACTACAAGATCAGGAACTATTGAAGTCATAAAATGGGCAACAAATGTACCATTGAAAACACATACCTATACAAATATTGTGTATAGAAGATGCCGACTTGAGAATTAAGCTTGTTAAACAAACTGCCTAAAAAGCCACCAATTGTGCCGAATATGATAAGCGTTGGCAGGTCCACAACTCTAAAGAATGCATAACTATTGCTTATGTCAAACATAATCAAGCCCCCATCTCCAAACAACCCACACTTGCCATGCTTGCACATGTTACGCCCAAATCTTAGCATCATGGCGACAGTAGCTGTGGTAAAGAATGTTCTCCACAATAGGGTACTTCTCCACCTAGAAAGAGAGAGAGAGATTACTTCAGTGCCTTTAGGTTCTTCTTATACTATCATGCCCATTTTGCTCATAAATGCTTTGCACACTTTTTTTTAGATAGCGACTTTGCATGTATCTTATCATATACTCTCATCTGTTACAAATGTTTACAAGGTGAAAATGGGTAGTTTTTTGCTTCAACAATACATATACTTATACCTAGGGTTTTTTTATTGTGTCTCTAGTACGATATATCATTGAAATAGGGGTTCAAGGAAATTTTGAGGCCCCTTGCACGCACAACATATACTTATACCTGTGGTTTTTTTAATTGTGTCTCTAGTAACGATATCATTGAAATAAGGGTTCAAGGAAATTTTGAGACCCCTTGCACGCACATGGCTACCTAAAATACGAGCCTTCCGTTCCGTATAATTAACAAGGGCAGGAGATAGTTTTAATTTTAAGATCCAAAATTAGGAGACAATAGGCTTCTCATCCAAAATCACATTCAATTTGTGGAGTGTGGAGTATTCTAGCCTCTAGGTGCCTCAATCTATTTATGTGAAGGGGTTTTCGGTGATTGATCCCCTGTTCTTTATGATTTTTGATTTATCTTTGCAGCTTTGAAACCCTTTCTTTGCAGAATCCGGCGAAAGCTTGTCTTCTTCCTTGAAGCGCTATATTTAGACCTTACTAAAGGTAAGTGCAAAATATCATTTATCATGTATCATATGGTCAAAAATTTCCTGAACAAATGGGGACGGATCTGACGAAACAGAACATGGGGTTTTGCCATTTTTTGTTCTGGAAGTAGGTGAACATGGAAGGACCATACGGCCCGGAATGGTCAAGCGAAGAAAGGATTAAACCCAGGGAAATGGTGGATATTGGTCCCCAGCATGGAAAAATCCAAGAACGGAATTTCCCCTAAATGGCGGCTTATGTTATGGTGATCTTTGTTTTCGTTTTACCTAGACGTTTTACCTAGATGTGTTACGAGGGGCATCAGAATGAGACATTATGCAAAGGCGTGCATGCCATGAAGTGGGGTCTAACGAGGCACGTAAGTTTGTGAGGTAGGAAATAACTTAAAAGCACGTTAAGTTTATACGAGGGGTTGGATTTAAACTGACCAGGTTGCAGCCTCTTCAAGAGCAAATAGAACGCCTCCGATGGGAGCTCTGAACGCCGCTGCAACACCTGCAGCTACTCCACACGTCACCAGATCACGCCGATCTCGATCGTTCTTCAAAAACCGGAACCATCTGCATGTCAATCTGAACCGCCGAGACCCCCCCTTGGCAAGCACGTACCCTATGCATGCCCCTATGTGGATCAGCGGCCCTTCCCTTTCCAAATATAACCCAGCCGAGGTCGCCGCTATGCTTCCGATCATCTGCATACATATCTTATTAGCTATTTATTTTTTTCTTTCAATTGTTCCTTCGCTTTTTACCTTTATCACACTTATTCTGAACCCCAGTGCATGGGCATCTATCCCGTTTAAATACGCTTTGATTTCAGGTATTCCTGATCCTGCAGCCCCTGGTTCTATATATGCGCATATCGCCGATGAGAACAGAACAAGCCCCATATTGATCCCTGTAAAAATTCCAAACGCAGCCCAGTATCTGCACCGGTATACACTAGATTTTGAGCATGTAATTCAGTTACAAATTTGGATACTCGGAATCGTATAACTTGCCTTCCTGATCGCACAAACCCTGTAACCAGCAATAGCTTCCTTCCCGCCAGGTTCTCTATTGTAATATTCAGAAATAATGCTACAAGACCTGCAATAATCCCCACCAGACAGCAGAATAACCATTTCGTAATCGCATATTCTAGCATCTCCTTTCTGGATCGAGCTCTCCAGTCCTCTTTCAAAGTATCATTCATGATTATACTGCAACAGTCAATTCGAGCTCATTTAGACTAAAGTTGAAATATTTCAGGATTGAGGGCTGGAAACCTTACTCGTAATCTAAGCTCTCCATGTCCACCTGATTGGGCACCTGCTTAGGCAGAAGGTTTTGATGAAGAGTACCATTGCTTGTCTCTCCAACTTCGTAAGGCATTTTGGGCTAAACAAATATATCAGAAAGCAGTAGCATATACTAAAATACTAAAGAACTAAATACATTTTAGGCCTAGACACTTCACAAGCAGAAAAAAGTTACCTCTTGTGTGCCCCAATACTAGATCGTCTTTGTACAAAATGAATAGGACTAAAACGTGCTTTCATAATGTGGCCACTAGCTAGCTTTATGTGCACCCCAATACCTTAAAGGAATATGCATTATAGCTAAAACTTGGTCATTATTGCCCCTTCGGATAACAAAAGATAATGCCTTGTATAAAGTAGCTGCCCTTTGCCCTTTGGTATATTGACTCAAATACAAGCAACGTGCTCCAAAATATGTCCCTTGCACCTAACAACTATCATTCATTTAAATTGGGATTATGTCTTAATTTTAGGACGAACTTTGTATTACAAGTTTTTAGTAACATGTTCGAAATCACATATCTTATCTTAAGATTACAAAAATACATATCATACTATTTATGGATAAGACGATAACATAACATGATATTACATTAAAGAATAAAGAAATTTTACATAGCAATTCACTTGTCCTTTGGCACGTCTAAGGATATCATAGTCGTTTTCCTTACATTCGGGGGTATTGTAACTCTCACATTTCTACCTGGAATAGTTTATGGAGTCCATGAGTACAATACACTTTCAATGTCTAGGCAAAGATCAGGATCACTGGGATTTCTCCTCCACTTCTTTGTCCAATAATCTGAGTATCTTTCTTTATCAAGACATTAGTCAACTGACTAGACACCACCATTCCACATGCACCTTATTGAGGTTATATAGAATATAACATAGTTTGTCACCTTTTTTGTTACGAAAAATACATTAATAAGTATTTTTTTATTTGCATCACGAAGGGTCATTTGTGACACGTTACCAACAATAAAGCACTTCGAAACACGTTACAAAATATTATTCTGCAACATGTTACTAATACAATATTTACGACGTGTAATAAAATTTAATTGTAATTGTCGCGCATCACAAATTAATTTTTATACTTCGTGTATTTGCAGTTGTCATGCGTCACAAGTGATTCCCTTTTTGTGATTCTTAATTTTACCACAATTCGTTGTCACGGGTGTCAATTGCAAAAAAATTTAAGTAAAAAAAAGGGGGGAGGGGATGAGTACCTCCAAGGAGTAAAAGAATACACTGAAAATTTGATTACATGGTACAAAAAACGTATACAAACAAATACGGTTCAAACTATTTCAATATCTTTATGTAGCATAACTACTGCTCCTATCATCATCCTCCATCAAAATAATCCCGGCGCATGCGTATCTCATCACCCTCTATGCCAAGAGGAATGCTATCATTAGCAGAATCTACGTTAGGAGCATCAATATCGCCCCCTCCTTCATCGCCTAATAGCGCCATAATTCTCTGCAAAAGAATTATGATCAATAAATATCGAGGATCAATGTCATTGCAGAATGCTAGATGGATAAAAGAATGCTAGGGTGTCCTACATTTGGCGAAATGTAGAGTAAGAGATATATCACATTTTAAATACATAACCATTTAATCCCTATGTGCATAATAACGTTATTAATGAATCTTTTTTTTTCAGAACTACTTGCCACGTCAACTAAAACATAATCATGAACCAGATTTCATTCCCACCAGCTCTAACCACTCCAAGAAATACATGTACATTAGGAGGATTTCCCACTTTCTGGCTAAAACTTCGCCCAGCTCCAAGATTTCCCTCCGTCTTGCCGGAAGTCCCCCAGCTGACCTTAAACCACGTAAGAACCATGACGAACAACGAAGGAACGAGAATGGCAAGAAGATTGCAATATCGGGAATGTTACAAAGAAAATAAAGCGTAAGATTGATGAAATTGTTGGATTTATATATGATCAGATTCAAGATTTATGTCCTATTCAAAGGAGGGATTTCACAATTAAAACTGTTTAAGATGAAAGGATGCACTTCCTTTTTGAATCTGCCATTAGAAACCCAGCATAAGCCAATTGTGGACATCATGCTACAAAATATCCCGGAAGGTCTGCAGGAAGTGAAACAAGCAAATAGCAATGATAAATTAGCAATTATGTATTCCCTAGGAAACTCAAGCAAAAAGGAGTAGCCTCCAGAATTCTTCAAGTGCAAGCAAGAGACCTTACAAAAGCTGCAATTAAAAGAAAGCGCATGTCATTATCAGGTGCTAACATGTGGACACTGGCAGGAAGGCAACCTAGGTCAGACATGCTTCCAGAATCAACTAAACACTTGGTAAATGATTTTTGGTTAACCCACACCAAAACTTCTCCAATGTACAGAGATGTCAGGAAGAAAATGATACTTCCAATCTAGTTTCTAGACATGCCCCAGATCAATTTCAAGCTTTTTAATTCCTTTTTTTGCAAGCTCGATAGTAGATAGCTTCTGTGTGACCTGGATAAGTTCAATAATTTTATCTGTATTCCATGCAAGGGATGTATCTGATATATATTGTCTTGATCGGAATTTTGGCAAATCCCAGTCAACATAGAAGAATTGCACTCTAAAGGTCTAAGGGGGGTGAAGAAGATCAATGGCCCAAACAATTTTGTGTTTCTTGTTGGAAAATTAAGGGCATTGATCTATTGTGTTTATTGTTGAGATTAAGGAAGAAGGAGACAAATTTTTTTATGTAAAAAGCGAGAATATGTAGCACAATAATAGGGGATTCCAGGGGGATTTGATATGGATGTAAAAATAACAATTCTTGAAACCATAGAATATTTAAACCTAAAAAAATTGAGTGGGTTGTCATAAAAAAAAAATATATTCAAAATATAAACTAATCACATTGGCTCAGTGAATATATTGGTTAAAGTAATGTTATTAGGATATTGAGTTATTTTGGTAGAGGTTCGAGCCCACGTATTTCATATTCTAAAATCTTAGACAAAGCCGTATAAAGGTTCGATATTCCATTAAAACCTTAGGCGAACTCGTATTTCATATTTCAAAATCATAGACATCTCTAGTCATAAATGACTATAAGTGAAACGAGAGGTGCCCAGAGGCCCCAACATACGATCTGGGCCACATGATAGACGGATCTGACGACTATGGTAGTTCAGGGTGCACCTCGAATATGTAGCAAAATAACAGGGGGTTCCAGGGGGATTTGATATGGATGTAAAAGTGACAATTCCTGAAACCATAGACCATATATCCCTAAAACAATCGAATAAGTTGTTATAAAAAAAAAACATAGATTCAAAATAAAAAATAATTGCATTAGCTCACTGGATATATTAGTTAAAGTAGTCCTAGTTAGAACATTGAATTATTCTGGTAGAGGTTCGAGCTCATGTATTTCATATTCTCAAATCTTAGGCAAAGTCGTATAGAGGTCCGATATTCCCTCAAAACCTTAGGCGAAATCGTATTTCATATTTCAAAATCATAGGCGCCTCCAATCATAAATGACTATAAGCGAAACGAGAGGTGTTCAGAGCCCCATCATACAATCTGGGTCGTAGGATCGACGAATCTGACGACTGTGGTAGTCCAGGGTGCACCTCGTTTAGAAGGATGTGGCGAGATCAAGGGGGAGATTTTATTTAAAAAATATAAATAATCTTGAGGAGCAAAATGCTACTCCTCTTGTCGTAATGCACGAATCTTGCAAGAGGGTGGCAGACTCTTGCTTGGCTCAAGATCAGAGGCCCTTCATGGTTCAGAGACATGAAGGGCTCCTACAATTGTATTTTTCACATCAGTTTATACTATAAAGAACTATGGGCCCAATTTCTCTCATTTTCTCTCTCTCTCTCAGGCTCCTCAATTTCTTGTTCTTGCTTGCATCATCAAATTTGGTCTCAATTTTAGCCTTTTGAGGTCGAATGATGGGAATGTGGGGAAAATTCCTCACCATTATGGAGGTCCTACTGAGATATAATCTTCCCCGAGATCATTCTGGTGCTGCTTTCTTTCTGTCCTTTATTTCACCGCATTCTACTGCCACCGCGATTTGCCTTTTTTATGTTTCTTTGTCATCTGCCATTCTTTTCTGTTCCATGCCCTAATTGATCATGTCTAAATATTTGCTAAAGAAAAACGAGGAAGTGCATTGGTCAGGCCGATATTCAGATGGGCAATGCCTGTTGGGAGCCTTAACCTATAAAATTGAACACATTTGGCTATCCTCCTGTTTATCAGGAACTGCTACAGAAAGAAGAATGAGAGAAAAGACGATGTTGAAGATGTTGTAGAGACAAACCAAAAATACTTCTTGGATAATTTATGGGAGAGCCAGCAAGGCCGGCCCTCCAATCCTATCAGAACCGTGCTAGTGTATGCTCTGCGTTTTCTTTCTGCTATAGTTTTTTCTAGTTCTCAAATCCTCTATAACAAGCACGTATAACAAAAAGAAGGAAGAGATTGAAGATTTGCCATAGCCTGTCAACTGTCTGTTGCCATTTTCTCCCGCCAAATCCGTGCTCTGCCATATCTGCAATGCTCTGCCAGACCCTTTTTTTTTCACTCAGCTCCATAGCACGTTGTGACTATATTTGCATGCTAAAGGACAAGAAAAAATGAAAGATCGCTTCAAGAGACTTCTGCCTTTGGTTGCCTTTGCCGCTATACCTGCCATACCTTGCCGCCATGTATCAAATGCAAGAGATGCCTCTGATATACTTTCACATGTTAAGCACATTTGCTAAAATGATGCTTGAATGGTAACTAGTTTTGACAACGTGAGCATGTATTTGCCTTCCCTCTCTCAGGAGTTTTTTCATTGTGCATGTGCATGAGAGAGGAAAATACATGTCAAAGAGGAAGGAAGAATTCCTTACATCTATAATATCCAGAATGCAAAGAATTTCTTCACCTTGCCCTGCATTACAGAGAGCCAAAATGTATGACTTGATGGTTCCTTTTGACATACTGTCACTAGATTCATTCACAACAGTTTGGTTCATTATCCCATTTTTGGTCAAACAACAGATTCCAAAGGAAACAACAAGTAAAGTAATGCAATTTGAAGGGTCTTCATTGAAGCCTATTTTCTTCTGACGAATAAGTGGTGCTTGAGCAATTTGCATTAGTTAGAAAAATGCAATTCAGCAAACCTTCTAAATAAACCTCTATAACTGGACAGAGATATATTGTGCCTTTTAGAAGGAAGGAAGGAAGTATATTTTAACGTCCACGGAGGCCAACTGGCCTATAAGACGGTGATACAATATAGCAGAAAGTTTCCAAACACAAAAGAAAACCACAGAAACCCTCAGATAATGTGTCTCTACCATCGATGAACCCCCATGTGGGAGGAAAAACACTTGTAGTAGGCGTTCAGAGGCCCTATCTGGGCGCTCAAATTCCCGGTGCTGTGAGGGACTCCCTGACGGTGGAGACTTGCAGAATGTCGGACGCGAGACGTGCAACCATTGGCGGCCGCCAGCTTGATGAATTGCTATCTCGAGCATCCGAGATCGGCATGAGCTGCTTTCGGATGTTCCGCATATCTTTGGGCATTCCCCAGAGAGCACGGTGTTCATCTTCTACTATCTGCATGTGACAGCACTGGAATAATCTCTCATGACGGGGGATTCCCTGCCCTCCATCCGTACCCCAGCGGCCTGTCTCAATTTGGTGGGACCCTGTCCTTATTGCAGCTATAGCTCTCCGTTTCTTGGTAGAGATGTGTGCCTTGAAATACTGGTGGGGGCCATGTTCAAGCGACGGATTAACCTGCGTGTGGTAGTGCTCTGTTTTGGGCTTTGCAAGAGTGGGCGCATCCCACAGAGAGGCAGCAAAGCGCTCATTCAAATGCAGCTCCTGCTCCGCGATATCCGACATATCCATAATGTGTTGATAGTCTATGGACAATCTTGCGAACCATCCCCTACAATGCTCCTGCCACACTCTCTTCAGACGTTGTGGCCCTTGTGCGAATAACAGAGCCCGGGGAGGAAGACGTTGTGCATCCATTCTGTCAACTTTATGGAAATACGCAAGGTGCCTGCGCGTAGCAGAATGCTGCAGGGGCCAAAAGCCAGTCTCATACAGCAAAATCGGATAAGGCACCGTGTCCTTGACGCCTAGGCTGTATGTCAGGAAAGCCTTCTGTACCCTCTCTAGCTTATCCCAAGTACCCTTGCTAACCGCTGGCCCCCAGACCTCTACCCCATACAGCAATACTGGTTCCACGAGTGCTCGGAACAGGTGTGCTAGAGAGAGAGTGAGGGCGCTATAGGAAAAGCGGGCGCTAGAGAGCAATGTTGTTAAGTACATCAAAATCCATACGTTTAAAAAATGTTTTTTTTTTTAAGATTTTGAAAAAGTTTGGAAAAAATCTTTAAAAATGTATTTCATATAAAATATATTTAAAATCTTTAAAATCTTAAACATCCTTAAAAATCCTTAAAAATCCTTAGACTATAATTTTATTTAATCCAAATATATGATATTCTTGAACTTATTTATCCTTGTAGAAATTCTTATATTTCTTGGCCTCTATAATAATGTTTTTTGAACTTTCTTAAGAGTTACATGGCAAAACATCATAAACTTCTGATTTACTTATTGGCATGCTACGTCTTTTAACTTGTAGCAAAAATGTGCATTTTAACAGTAGCAAATACGTTCAATAAAGCAGTGCAAAGAATGTGCAATTTTTCTTTTTGGCCGTACCAAATCATAAAAATCCTTTAAAAAATGTACAGAGCTTTATAGAGGTACTTTAAACATAAAAAATCTGTTTTCTAACAATATTGGTCTTGAAATGCAATTTGTGAGAAGAAGGTACCTATTTCAGGCCACGCATTGGAACATTTGTGCCAAAGGCTTGCAGGAGACTTTTGCCATCATCTCCTGGATTTGACCACAACCCATGTTTTTGAACGAATAAGCATGACATGTAGGAAGCTGGATGCACTTATAAACTATGTAGTATGTCAAAGAGGTTAAAAGGGCAGACAACGTGTTATTGTTAAAAAAGTTCAAAACAGCAGGCAACGACTTAAGAAGAAAGGCTGAATATCTGGCACGTAAACTTCCAGTTATGGAGCATGCTAGTTTGATTCCACAACCCCAACCCAAACTGAAAAATAAAAATGGGAATCCAAATCCAATTTAACCAGATCCAAACCCTCTCCCAGAAGATTGTAATTTTCCAGAAGACTTTCTAATTTCATGAACCACACGACCTGAAAATTGACAATCCTATGGTACAAAACAATTTTAGATGAGGCAGTGTCCTGACAGGTGGATAGGCTAGAAATCCCAAAATTATTGTAGGGATGGTTAGGCAAGTCTGCTAATCACTTCACTTCTAGGTCTTACAATTTAACAGACTAATAATCAATATTCTTTTGTCTCATGGTCCATTGTGGTCAATATTCTTGTGTCCCATGGCTCATTGTGGTCTATGTGGACGTTATCTATTTATCTATCTATTTATTTAATTTCTCTCTTTTTCTCCTTGGTCTCCATGGACATATATGAATATTCCTTTTTCTTATCTTATCTTATCTTATCTTATCTTATCTTATCTTATCTTATCTCTACACCACTTTAAAGGTCGATTATTAAAATGAAGTCTTTAATGAATCAATTTAAGAATGTTTGATATCATCTCTAAAGAAGCCATGGTTACCGCAAACGGCGTTTCGAACACTGTTCCCATTCCGAACACGTTCCGGGGAATGCCACGTTCCCGGAACTTTTGTTCCCGTTCCGAATGTGCATGCTACTGGGAACAGCGTTCCGAGAATGTTCCGGTAAGTTGGGAACGTTGTTCCCAACTATCAAATATTTTTTGCCCTTTTTTTCACAAATTTTTTTTTTTATTTTCCCTGTTATTTTTGGAATTCTCAAACTTTTTTTTGCTCCTTTCTGATTCATAATAGGGCAGACTCTTCTCTATCTATTTCTATCTGGTTGAAACACGACCATCTCTAGTTCGATTCGTCCATGCCCGGCTGGCTAGGAGGTGCAGCAGCAGCCCAGCCCTTGCAACAATGCATACTTCAGTCTCCAGCTGCATGTACCAAAACATGTGAGCATGTGAAGATGATGATGACAATGACAATGACAATGATGCCGAACATTGTAAGGACGAAGAAAGTGATATTGAAGAAGGTAATGGTGATACTGATGATGTGCTTATTGCTCCAGCTATAACTGATTAGTTAGTGCTACTACTTTTAATAGCATTGCCATAAAATTATTGTTTGAAAAATACTTTTTGTTGATGCTTTATATCATAAGATGCTACTTTTTTTTACTATGTTTTAAAGCTGTCATGCCATATAAACATTTGCTATGACAGTAAATTTGCTCTTTATGATGATGATTTGATTTTGAAGAAATATTTGTCATCACACAAATTATCTAATGTTTCATATATTTATAACCAAATGTAACACGATAAAGTCTTATTTACATTTGGCCATTATTACACATCACCCTTTGACATTTTAAACTTGGAAACTAGTTCAATAGGTTAATTAGCCCATGGAAACGCCAAATCTGATTTCAAAATTTATTTTTTCCAAAGTTGGATGTTCCCGTTCCGAAGTGTTCCCGTTCCGGTTCCAGTTTTTGGGGTGTCGTTCCGATTCCCGTTCCGGTTCCGGGTAACCATGAAAGAAGCATAGATTTGAGATAATGTGACCCTTGCTAATCGCTGGCCCCCAGACCTCTACCCCCATACAAAGAATACCGGGTTCCACGAAAGTGCTCTAAATGTGTGCTTTATGCGCCCAATCGCAGATCTATTCTCAGAATGGCTATTCTCTCAGATTGCATACAGGGCTTTCCATCCCGCGCTGACCCTTCTTTCTATACAGTCATCCCATAGCATGTTAGCAGAGAAATTGATTCCCAGATACTTAAAGGTCCTTACAACTTCCATCCTTTGTCCTCTCGTAATAGAAGTCCGATATCATGTCGTGCGCATGTGATTGGCAACAACTTGGTTTTCTCACGGGTTGATCGCCATTCCCGCTATGTCACGTAATTGACTGAGAGCATCCAAATGTTCCTCGCATACTCCTAGTCAGATATGGGACAATAAGCCCGTGTCGCCTACATAGAGCAACTGTTTTTATCAGATATGCCTCGCAAATCAAGGGGCCACCACTTCCATGTTCTTGCATCCAGGTCACCAACTTGTCAATATAGAGTCCAAAAAGCGTTGGAGATAACGGGCATCCCTGTTTACACCTATGGTGTTGTTCACCCGGTGGTCTGACGCAGGCAAAGTGGCATATATTCCGTCATAGAGCCGGTAGATGGCATTCTGCAAATCCTGTGGGACATGTAGCTCCTGTAAGCATTGCCACAACAGGTCCCGAGGGACCGTATCATATGCCATCTTAAAATCCACAAAACAACAATACAAGTCACGTCGTGCATTGCGGCTAGTTTCCATAAGGATTCTGAGAGTAAAAATATGATCACTCGTGAAGTGGGCAGGGCGGAAACCTGCCTGCCCAACTGCACGTACTCCAGCTTCCTCCGCCCATTGTGTTAACTTCTTCTCCAGCACACCTACTAGAAGTTTTGCGAGTAACGGGCTCACCATGATACGGTGGTTGGTAGAGTCATCCCTGCTTCCCGTCTTATGAATAGGGGTGACCTTGCTAACCATCCACTCCTACGGGAGGCCCTCTCTGATGGCCTGATTGATTATCCCTATCAAAGGCCCGAGCAAAGCTGGCCCACCCCATTTCAACAGCTTGGCCTGAAGTCCCTACAAGTCCTTTGCTTTACCATTAGCAAGATGCCTAAGACCCTGGTGGATGTCCTCCTCTGAAAGCTGTAGTGTTTCTCCTAGCTGATCTGGTACGCCAACATTGCTCCCCGGGGTCATACAACTCCTCCAACCGCCGCTCCACCGGTCCAAGTAACATTGCCGTGTGGTTGATGCCTCTTATACAAAGACTCTACGCCCAAAGGCTTTTGGCTCGGCCATCGAGATCAAACATGCGCTGCTGATTTTCTCGCAATGTAGCGATGCTTTTGGATTTCAAGAATGCTTTATAGTCCCTAATGACATGTTGCCTGAGTCGTGGATCTAAGATGGTGCGATATCGACTCTTTAGAGCCTTACATTCAAATGGCCAAACCAGGGGTTTTGGGGAATTGCACAAAGGTCCCTTCTCGGGGCTTTATTGTCGCTAGGGCATCAATCCCCTCAGAGCTCATGTTCAAGCGCCACCTCATATCCCGCTTGCTTCCGATAGTTCGGGTGTATCCCAAACCCCGAGGGCGCCGTCCCCGCGGCCACCACCGAAAGTGCCTCCAACCCAAAGTGACATAAAGTGGATAGTGGTCTGACAAAGTCTCTTCATCTCTTGTTCCTGTGCCTATCGCGAAATCTCTAATGATATCAAGTTCTGGCACTGGAGCTAGGAGATAGTCCACCACGCTGGCTCTACCATCGCCCCGTCGCTTTTGCAAGTGAAGCCCCCGATCGCGGGCCATCCGAGCATACCATTGCGCATCACCATGTCAAACATCTGACATAGCTGGACCAACTCTCTTCCGGAGGATCCGGAGACTGTATCCTGGGAGCGTCTTGCATGCTGGGATGCCTCCGTTTCTAGCCAAAGTGGGTTGGAGTCGCGATTTCCTGAAAGGTGACCGACCGCCAATCGTGGTCGCATCGCGCATTGAAATCTCCCAATAAAACACATGACCCTCCCCGGGCGACATCGCTCTATGTCATCATACGCTTCCCTATAGGGCATATGCACATCTATATCCGCCGATGAACCCCGTAGAACTTAGAAGTTTCATGGGGTATATAACATCCTCGCGATAAAACAAGGCATATATGGTGAGGTCAGCAAAGACTCGTATCCATAGGTAGCGGTTGAGTCTATCAGCCTTGTGGAGCGAGACCGTGGATGCTATAGCATCTTTGAAGTAGCACGCCACCCTCCATACCCTCGCTTGCCATGGCGCATTGGCCGGTGAGAAATGATGGTACCCCTGGGATGTCTAGTAAATGATGATTACTATATTCCCATGTCTCTTGCAAGAAGATGATGTCCATGCCTCAGAAGTAATTTCAGCAATGCCCTCGCCGCACTTCCGTGGAAATCCCCTACAGCCCACGATACAATTCAAGGCACTCTTCCTATGTCGTCAGTGGTGATCGCCTCTATCCAAGTCCCCATGGGGCTACAGTGAGTCGGGCCATTGGCGTGTGTCTGGCTCTCATATCCCGGCCTCTGCTGGCCGGGTGGTGCCCCACTTGGTCCCGGCCGGCCGTGTGTGATCAGCCATTACTCGAGGTGGGGGATCCGTATGCTTGGTCCCCCGGTCGCCGCCGCCATCAAGTGGTGGCGTGGAGGCACAAATACCTTCATCTTGCCATTCACCAGTGATTTAGTTTTTGATTTAGAGCATCAAAAACCCTGAGTGCGCCTGTTTTGACTAGGGGTGCGCCTGTTTTGACTAGGGCGCTAGAGAGAGAGTAAGGGCGCTAGAGAGAGAGTGAGGGCACTAGAGAGAGAGTGAGGGTGCTAGAGAGCAATGTTGTTAAGTACATCAAAATCGATACGTTTAAAAAATGTTTTTTTTTAAGATTTTGAAAAAGTTTGGAAAAAAAAATTTAAAAATGTATTTCATATAAAATATGTCGGCGTACTCTGGAAAAAGTGATTTATTTTTTATTTAGAGCATAAAAAACCCTGAGTGCACCTGTTTTGAGTAGGGGGCTTTGACCAGGGCGCTAGAGAGAGAGTGAGGGCGCTATAGAAAAAGCGGGCGCTAGAGAGCAATGTTGTTAAGTACATCAAAATCCATACGTTTAAAAAATGTTTTTTTTTTAAGATTTTGAAAAAGTTTGGAAAAAATCTTTAAAAATGTATTTCATATAAAATATGTTTAAAATCTTAAACATCCTTAAAAATCCTTAAACTATAATTTTATTTAATCCAAATATATAATATTCTTGAACTTATTTATCCTTGTAGAAATTCTTATATTTCTTGGCCTCTATAATAATGTTTTTTGAACTTTCTTAAGAGTTACATGGCAAAACATCATAAACTTCTGATTTACTTGTTGGCATGCTACGTCTTGTAACTTGTAACAAAAATGTGCATTTTAACAGTAGCAAATACGTCCAATAAAGCAGTGCAAAGAATGTGCAATTTTTCTTTTTGGCCGTACCAAATCATAACAATCCTTTAAAAAATGTACAGAGCTTTATAGAGGTACTTTAAACATAAGAAATGTGTTTTCTAATAATATTGGTCTTGAAATGCAATTTGTGAGAAGAAGGTACCTATTTCAGGCCACGCATTGGAACATTTGTGCCAAAGGCTTGCAGGAGACTTTTGTCATCATCTCCTGGATTTGACCACAACCCATGTTTTTGAACGAATAAGCCTGACATGTAGGAAGCTGGATGCATTTATAAACTATGTAGTATGTCAAAGAACTTAAAAGGCCAGACAATGTGTTATTGTTAAAAAAGTTCAAAACAGCAGGCAACGACTTAAGAAGAAAGGCTGAATATCTGGCACGTAAACTTCCAGTTCTGGAGCATGCTAGTTTGATTCCACAACCCCAACCCAAACTGAAAAATAAAAATGGGAAACCAAACCCAATTTAACCAGATCCAAACCCTCTCCCAGAAGATTGTAATTTTCCAGAAGACTTTCTAATTTCCTGAACCACACGACCTGAAAATTGAAAATCCAATGGTACAAAACAATTTTAGATGAGGCAGTGTCCTGACAGGTGGATAGGCTAGAAATCCCAGAATTATTGTAGGGATGGTTAGGCAAGTCTGAATCACTTCACTTCTAGGTCTTACAATTTCACAGACTAATAATCAATATTCTTTTGTCTCATGGTCCATTGTGGTTAATATTCTTGTGTCCCATGGCTCATTGTGGTCTATGTGGACATTATCTATTTATCTATCTATTTATTTAATTTCTCTCTTTTTCTCCTTGGTCTCCATGGACATATATGAGTATTCCTTTATCTTATCTTATCTTATCTCTACACCACTTTAAAGGTCGATTATTAAAATGAAGTCTTTAATGAATCAATTTAAGAATGTTTGATATCATCTCTAAAGAAGCATAGATTTGAGATAATGTGACTATCATATAGTCTTCCATGGTTCTCACCATATGGCAATAACCACACCGTTTTTTCTTTTTTCTTTTTCTTTTTTTTTTTTTAATATTGAAGGGAGGGAATGCACACTGCACGGTAGAACTTGCACTCAATTACTTCGCCCGTCTAACGGTAGCTGATGGGATTTAAACCTATAGCAGATGAAAGCCAAACCAGAGGGTCTGACGATCAGGCAATGTTGTAGCTAAAACAACTAAAGCTGTTGTAAATATCAACACATCTAATAATATTTCTAGGATATAGTGAAATGAGTATTTTCAATACCTATAATATGTATAGGGGTTTAAATCACCTAGTGTTTGTTATACTTTTTTCTATGCACCTAAATGAGTGGTCTTATTTTGTCCTCCCATGAAGGGATCTTCTTGCTTTGCTGCTTCTTCTTCTTTGATGCAATTTGATCCTTGTTATCAATCTAGGACACTTTTCTTATACAAACTTTATAGCAGATAGACTGATATATGCATCATCTAGTGAATGAATCTAAAGAACTCAATTAGATGGTCTGGTAGACACTATTTCACAAAAACCAACTCCATGCAATATGCACATTGTATGGCATAGAGATCGGGGTGCCATTGTTTTATTAAATCTCATAAAGATTTATTTTGGTACTACATATGGCACCTCCATCAACAAAGAAAGAAGAAAAATAAAACCATTATTATTTATAATTTTGAAAGTAAATTTCATATTTTCAATGTACTTTGGTTCATAAAAGAAGGGTTTTCAATTATCATTGGCTCTACCAAATAACTACTAAAGTATAGGTTTAAAACCTAGAGGAAGCTTTAGGTCATTCTGAAGGCAAGATTCGGAAAGTAGAGATAATCCATAGTCACAAGGAAATTTGGTAAAAATTGGAAATACAAGACTACTGTTTACATCAACGGGACGGTAATGGAAATTTTTATATCTTGCTTTTTAGAAGTGGAAATTTTTATATCTTGCTTCTAACCTGGTGGCTATTGGTTTTCCTGCTTGTGCTTTACGGATTTGTGGATGCTCAGAGATACATCCATATCCATAGGCGTAGTACAATTTTTGGAATCGAGGTAAGCTGCTTCAACAAAATTTGAATGGAAAAAGGATATATTAGTTTACAATGTATGTAGAATCCAATCATTCTAACTAGGTCTTAGAGAAAACTTGTGTTAATTTCTGCTATCAGCAAGTTCTTAGCTGCTTTTCATTTCTTTCTTGTAGCTTTGCATGGGAGTGACTCTTTACCAAGACATAGAGATGCTTTGCTTGAAATATTACTGCTCTCTTTAAAAGTTCTCTCTATAGTAACTGGAGCACTTATAACGATCCATGCCAGTGGGTTGAAAAAACCTAGAGGAAGAAAACCTAGAGGAAAAATAGCCTCCTCTGTGCAAAGCTACTTGGGAGGGTCTTCAGCTATCTACTCCATGCTGGTGGATTCCTTTGCTGACACTCCTGATAATGTGCCTTTAAGTGTTGTTGTTCATTCAAGAATACAAAGACGATGGATAGCAGCTGGTATAAGCACTATTGCAGCTTGGTATGAGTCTGGTCGTCTGTCATGTCGTGGGAAGCATATAGAATAAAGTTCTTGTTGTACAGGTGGGATAGAGTAATTTGGACTCGTATTGCTGTATTGTTGCCACAAGATTTTGGCCCACAAATTGAAGTAGCTGTATGAGGTTGTCATCAGGGTATCAAGCCAGGGCGCTTTGTTTCTTCTGTGTATAAATTGCTTCTGCATTCTGAAATCTTACCTCCATCTAATAGATGACATCTTTAGCTCCCTCAGCCACAATGGAAAAGTGTTTGGACATGCGTATGGGATAAGTTGCTTCATCCCAAAATGGCAGTTTTGTGGTGGCAAGTGATCCATAGATGCCTCAAAGCCAACAAGATGGCTCATAAAATTGATAATTGATTTCAGAGCTCTGTCCATTATGTAAGTAAAGGGTTGAAAGTATTGAGCATTGCTTTTTCTTGTGTGAGCGGTTTCGGCAGGCATGGTCTTGGTTGTTAACTCTGTACGACACGTCTCGATCTAGCCAGCAAATTCTGCTCGCTATCTACCTTGATGCATGGCACAAACTGCAGAAACGAACTTTCATCTTGTGTGTGGCTGGCTTTTATGGTTGATCTAGAAGAGAAGGAGGTTGTTTATCTTTAAGGGCATGGATACTACATATGATATTCTTCTTCAATAGACGCAGAATAAAACTGTTATGACTTATAATTTTATTTCTTATTTTTTTATTTTTTTTAGCTATGGGACAGATTGCAGCAGCTGGAGACCCCCCTGGACTTGCAGAATGCAGTATATCGGCTGTATGAGGCATGCTCAGGCCGTATCACATCGGCAGCACAGCCGGTGATCAGTAGCATTGGAGTGCGTCAGGGTTGCCCCCTCTCCCCCACACTCTTTGGCCTATACATTGATCAGTTGGAAGATTGGCTCTCTGAACATGGAGGTGCGGGCGCACATCTCATGCATCACACAATCCGGCAGCTCATATATGTCTTGGCGATGTCAACCTCATGGCCTATACTCCAGGAGGACATGCAACGCCACCGGATGCTCTTGACACTTTTGCCAATTCAGCGGCATGCGAAGTTAACTTGGCCAAAACTAGGGTGTTTACTAGTTGCATCATCCCGTCGGCCAAGGCTTCCCACATTCACTTACCAGTAAGGGAGGTAGAGGTGGCTCCGACCTACAAGTACTTGGGGATTGACTACCACTCATTGTATGCCATGCGAACAAATGACCACAAAGCGAAGTTGTATGCCTGGGGCCACCAGTCACATTTGTTTCGGGCCTTGGTTGAGCCGGTCCTTTTGTATGGGGCAGAAGTGTGGGGTCCGGTGATATCCCTCAACACACGAATGACCTCGAAAGCAGGTGCGGGGCCTTCTTGGCATGGGCCCCGGGGTGAAGTCCACAGTTCCATACCGATCCTACCCGTGAGACAGCTTTCTACCCCTTCAACGGGCGCATTGGAACGCCATGTCGCTTACTTCCAAAAGGTGGTCGCTATGGCTGATACACGCTTGCCCCACCTTTTGCTTGGCCCGCGGCGATGGGTCCCTAACGCTGAAATCCTGCTGGAAAGACAAGCAAGCTCGGTGGTTCTCACGCGGGGTGCAGCAAAACGAGATGCGCCCGTGTCGTGACAAAGAAAGATCGCGAGGCGCTTTAAACCGTACCTAGATGCTACTTTCCTTCGCAAGCTCTGGGATGCAGAGGCCCTGACGCATGTTAAGCTGGCACACTATCAGCAGCAAGTCAATCCTAGGCTCACAAGAGGCCCACACCAAGACTTTGTACACCCAAATTGCCCATGAAGAAGCCGCACTTATAGCTTCCATTCGCGACGCGGGTGCACATCGCCCGTGATTGAAACAGGCGTTGGGCTCTGGAACCACGAGAACAAAGGCTTTTTGTATGGGGCAGGCGTATGTGGGGGTCCGTGATATCCCTCAACACCGGAATGACCTCGGCGGTGAAAGGCCTTCTTGGCATGGGCCCCGGGGTGAAGTCCACGCCTCCATACCAGATCCTACTCCAGAGAGACAAGCTTTCTACCCCTTCAACGGGCGCATTGGAACGCCATGTCGCTTTACTTCCAAAAGGTGGTCGCTATGGCCGATACACGCTTGCCCCACCTTGCTTTGGCCACGCGGCGATGGGTCCCCAACGCCCGAAATCCTTTGGAAAGACAAGCAAGCTCGGTGGTTCTCACACCGGGTGTGCAGCAAAAGCAGATGCGTCAGTCGGGACAAAGAAAGATCGCGAGGCGCTTAAACTGTACCTAGATGCTACTTTCCTTCGCAAGCTCTGGGATGCAGAGGCCCTGACGCATGTTAAGCTGGCACACTATCAGCAGCAAGTCAATCCTAGGCTCACAAGAGGCCCACACCAGTACTTGTACACCCAGCTGCCCATGAAGAAGCGCAGACTTATAGCTTCCATTCGCACGGGTGCACATCGCCTCCGCATTGAAACAGGGCGTTGGGCTCGGGAACCACGAGAACAAAGGCTTTGCCAGCGTTGCCACTAGGGCGCGATTGAGGATGAATGTCATACCCTCCAGATCTGCCCAACATTTGCCCACATCCGAGAGCGATATGTTCGATTACTAGTGCCTGGCCAGCCGTTGCATCAGTTATTGACTACAGCATCAGTGGGATTGTTGGGATCATACCTCCAGGAGGTTATGGACGCACGGACTCGTTTGTGTCATATGGGATGGTATTGAACTGTCCTATGCAATTGTACAGTGTGCCAGCATGCTTATTACTGCTAAGGTTTTTCCCTCGAAAACCCTTCGGGGCGGGGGTTTTTTAATCCTGTCAGTAATACGCTTGCTGCTCTCTTTTTGTTTGGGTCCCATAGGCCAATTGGTCTCCATGGACGCTAAAAAACCTATTCTATTCTATTCTATTTATTAATGCTTACTGTGAAGTTTAAATAGAACACCACAGTTAAAAAAACATGGTAGATGAAAAAATCTAATTGGTTTGAGTACACTATGTACACATAAATGCTTTAATTAAAAAACTGAAAGGAAAAATCCATTAGACTATGGTCTTATTCTTAGGTCTCTTTTGTTTAAATTAATAAAAGATGACATGGCATAGTCTAAATAAGCTATATGAACTTAAAAGTACTAGAAAGGATTATCCAAAATTATGAATATATAAAGAAATAGGTTTTTAATTATCCTTTACAATATAGTTGTAAAGGCCTTAATATCTGGCCGCCAGAAATAATGATAAAGGTGTATCGGGAGCAAGGCTGGAATAATATTGCTTCGAACTAAGGGCTGATTACATTTCCCGCACAAATAACTTAGGTAAGATCTGAGATCCGCATTTAAATCTTCAAAAATCCTGCCCCAAAATATGGGCTACGACTCAGATGGTGGGGAAACCTTTAGTTCAGACGAAGAGCGGCTTAACAATGATGCGTTAAACAGAGAGTTAGAATTTTGCCTGATATCCAATAGTATTGACAAAAAAACTATGGATTCTCGCAACTTTAGGGGTGGATATGGACAGAAAAGGCCTTACTCCAACAAAGATGAAAGATTTGGTTACCAACAGGGTTCTAGACAGTATGGCAAGAAGCGCCAAGATGATCTTTATGCTGCACAAAGTGTAAACGACTCACAAAATAATGTGGACGATCCAGACAACAACCAGGTTAAATCTATTCTTATTTTTAGCTGAGTGGGGTTGTTAACAAAGATATGTAAATACTAATATGCTGACCGACTTATCCAGTGAATATAACCTGTTGGTTATAATATAGATTGAGCAACAGCGGGCTACATAATGTTTAAAATGTTTAGCGTCCAGTTATGCTGATACATAACAATAAGGTTTTTAATAAGTAAACATATCATTCTCATAGACTAAAACTTGGAGATAACCAAGTAAATGTTGATACATTATTAGATTATACAGTTGACTGATATATATTCTCGTATGATGATATAATTGTATTTTTTGTTTCACCATCTCTTTTCTTCATTCCTTTAATGTTTTAACTGACCTGAAGGACAAGAGGCACAATGGGTGATCAGCGAAAAGCTGAAAATCCCAAAGTACCTTTTGGCCCTTGCCCTGATACCATTTTCATGCTAACAGGGTATTGATTGGCTGCAGGTACGAGATTTTCTTCCCATTGTTCCTCCTTGCTCTGTAAGTTTGTTTTGGCTTAGAGGATGATGGATGTTTTAGAAGACTATACGGGTTCAAAGACTTCGAAAAGGCAGATGCATAAATAATGGATGGGTACTTCTCCAAAAGCGGTTTGCAAAGGTTTTTTCAGTGAATAAATGCTATGATCCTTTCTATAAAACAGCATAATACATAGATTACTATCTGTTTTCTTTGTTTTTGATAAATGCAAACAGTCTAGTATTTGAAATTAAGGGAAACAGGTTGGTCCTTTTGCCTGATTATCTCATATTCGGATGTATGAATGAATGTTCAGATATGGAACAGCTAAAACTTAGTAATATAACAGTTGAAACCAGTCATTTTGAGCTATGGAAGATCATGTACTTATTTATTATCTGCTAACAATTGAAGCTTCTAATTCTTTGACCTCAAAAATGCTAAAATAGTACATAGTACTAATTAGCTTCATCTAAAATGCTGTTTATAAAACTGAATGTCCAATAATATGGAGTACATATCCTAATGTATAGTATATGGAATTAGTGGTGCATAATAGTTTCCAGAAGGACCAAGGTAATAAAAAAAGGAAAAAAAGGGGGAATGATTTCAATAAGATATTGCTGTTGTTAATAAAGATACACAAGATGCTCTAAATTATCATAGCAGAAAACTTGAGATTCTAATTTACCTGAATATCATAAAGGCAGATGATATATCCTTATAAGGAAAAGTTAACAATAAAACATGTATAAGCTTAACATAATGTTCCAGATGCATTGACATGATATCTTGATAATAAACGGTTTAAGATAAATGAACTACTGTTCATAGCAGGTGATATAAATTAAAATTCTATTGATATGACATAGTCACAGTGCCTTTAAAGTGGTATATAATAGAAAATAATTGAGAACATATGGAAAGTGAAAGTTTAGTAGGTAAAAGGATACTATGCCTGTTTGGCTCGTACTTGGTAATAGGATGATAATACTGCCTTAGGGATTGACCGAGGCAGATGTCTGGTCTAGATTATCTAATTCAGGCTTCCTTTTTTTTTTTTATATATGCATGCTACTTGTTAGCTTCTCTTACTGATATTACAAGAATGTAACTGAATAGCACCCGTGAGGGAGTAAACCTTTATGTTGATTATCCCTCCTGGGTAATTAGTTGGAAATTTTTGTGCAATTGAGCACATATAAGTTCTGTTGGGGCACCTCTTAGCCATAAGGTTAACCTGAGTGTCTAGATTTAGCCCTTAATGTGTACACTCACCTAGCTTAATAGTAATCCAGGCCGACCTAGGCATCAATTTGCTTCTAGGCATCAATTTGCTTATGTGGCAAATCCATTGTCCAGATATGGGCATAATATATGCATAGAGAAACCATGGTGTTTTTTTAGAGGAATATTTCCATGGCAATATGTATAGCTAATTTCGCAGGCATTCTTTTACTGAGCATTATGGTTATACCTATGTGGCCTTCATAATTATAATGGGAGGCTAAGGGGATATTCCAACGGCTTTATGTGGTCTCTTCCCAAGAATATCTTGCAGAGCATATTTGATTCTGGATTTTGCCTTGAATATTTTTCATAAGGGGATTTTTCGTATTTTGCAAATCCGGCCTCGTTCTTGGCTGGAACGGCATGCTACAAGCAGAAACTTCTGAGTTAATCTTCATACTGATTAGGTTCAGATTATGCCTTGAATATTTTTCGTAAGGGGCTTTTTCATACTTTGCAAATCCGGCCTCTTTCTTGGCTGGAACGGCATGCTACAAGCTGAAGCTTTTGAGTTCGTATTCTGCAAATCCGGCCTCTTTCTTGGCTGGAACGACATGCTACAAGCAGATGCTTCTGAGTTAATCTTCATACTGATTAGTTCCGGATTTTGCCTTGAATATTTTTCATATTCATATTTTGCAAATCCGGCCTCTTTCTTGGCTAGAACGGCATGCTACAAGCTGAAGCTTTTGAGTTAATCTTCATACTGATTAGGTCCTACTTTATGCTGAACATCATGCTATATGCAGGCACTGCTGAGTTCAGTTCATCTTTTCAAGATATAGATCCACATCTGCTTTTTGGATTTCTCTGTTTGTTGAAAAATAGGGCAAGTGTGTATCCATTTGCATTTGCCTCAAATTATGGAGCTTACCTCAGGAAAATGTGGAGCTATTGATGGCTGTGTCTTACCGTTGTCAAATGGCATACATCATGCTGGAAATTTAGACAATGCTAGCTGCTCCTGTTCATATTACTCAAATGCAAGAAGAAGACTATGGGTCTAATTCTTATTCTCTCTTTCAGACACCTTGCCATTATCTGGCTTAAAATTCTTCTCCTGAGGGTACCCCTCCCAGATATCATACCGCGTTATACTAGGATTGAGTTTCATCTCTGCGGCTTCAGCCTTTCGCACCGCTTCATCAATAGTCGATGGTTCTGCAAAACATAGCTCTGCATATAATGGATCTCGTAATCCAGCTACAAATTTTCGCGTCATTTCACTTTCAGATAATCCTCCTGGCTGCAATTCTCCCATATGTACCCGCTAAGTAGGAGAACTTGGAGTAAAAATGATGTACTGATTCATGTTCCCCTTGCTTAAAAAGATCCCACTGTCTTTTAAGATCTGGATAATAATTTGCATGCAAGTTGTGTGATTCGAATGCTTTTCTAAAAGCTGCCCAGGTTTTTATCTGGGATAACAATTTCTTCTGTCCCTGCCACCATATTCTAGCTACATCAGTTAGATACTTATCCATGGCCTGTAATTTCTGCTCTTCCGTAGCTTTGACTCTTTCAAAGAAACTTTCCCAACTTGCCAAGAATCCCAGAACTGCTGGCGGACTCTGTTTATCTCCTGCATATGACGACATCCCTTCTACTTTCTCCAACCATTTAATTCGACCGGTTCTGACATTAGTGGCAGCAGTAGGAGAATCAGGTGGTGATGGAGTAACTGGTGGCATACTTGCAGGCAAAGGAGGATGTTGGAATATATCTGGCAAATACCCATACAGAATTGCTATATATTCAAGTTTCCTTTGATTTTCCTCGAAACTGGCAGATGTAGGCATGCCAATCTGGACTGCAATCTGCGCAGCAGCATTCATAGCCTGATTATACTGGGCTACAGGAAGATTAAATTTGTTCTGAGCCATTTCACAGAATCTTAGGATGTCACTGCTCTGATACCAATTGATACAAACGGTCTTTCCTGTCTGCAAAACTATCAAACACGGTTAATCAAAACAACCTGGAATCTCCAGATGGTCTCTCGGCACAACTTATCCACCCAACCGGGCTCTGATTTGCAGACATGGCAAGACTAGACTCAGTCTCTTCCCAATTCTGAGAGTCTGCTAACCAACTGGATAGCCTCTCTAACCAACTGGATAGCCTCTCTGGGATTCCCTGGGATACTCTAAAACTCATAAGACATTCAATTAGCAGTTTACTAGCAATTCTATGGCAAGATTGGCAATCAGACCATCAGACACTTCCGGCTTTTTTCTGTTCTGCTGATCGATGGCTCCTTATACTACTTTAAAAAGGTATTCTGTATCTAAATCTAACGGTTTCCCTTTACCTTTTTTTGCTAATTTTGGAGACCTTTTCCTGCAATCCGGCTAGCTACGATGGCCCAGGAGCTATTTCCGGACGATCCGGCGCTTTTCTGCTTTAACGTCAACAAAAAGGCTCTGTTTTTTATTTCGTTTTGTTTACATAGTTCGTTGTTTTTATTTAAGCGGTTATTTCGATTCCAATAGTTCCTTTATTATAACCTTTAACATTTCAATGGTTTTCTTCTTTTATAAGTTATAATTCAAAAACTCCTAAGGCTAGACAATCAATCAAAATAGTTATCTAAAACCCTTGCCTCTGTGTTTGTCTCTGCAAATCCTTTCTCTGAGCCACGCCCCCAAGCTAGTGCCGTATCAAGGAGGAGGAGGAGGAGGAGGAGGAGGAGGAGCAGCAGCAGCAGCAGCAGTAGCAGTAGTAGCAGCAAGCCATTGCTTCGAGCTCACTTCTTTCTCAATTTCTTCCTAACAAAATAAGTTAAGATGTCGATTCAAGTACATGAGAGTAGTTGATTCAAGTACATGAGATTTATGTATTGTACCTCGTTGGAATACCCACGTGTGCATCCGAGAGCACTGGATTTATCGACTATTCACCCTAATTATCAACATGGTCGAGAATTGTCTTTCTCATCCATTTTGCTTGTCCTTTGCACATCGAGCAATTGAATATAACTGCTCTGTCAAGTACAACTGCAAAAAAAAAAGCATGAGGATGCAAAGTTAACTAATCATTAGAAACATGTTTATAATACATACATCAGTAGCATTCATTTCATGCACACCATCAAAGCCTCGAGGAAGACTCTGTCCACGAGGTCTAATTGGAATATTTGTGGCAATTGTTGGGGTAACATCCTTGCACAAGTCGCCATGTAACATTCTCAAGGCTTTCTGTTTTAGTTTACATTTATATTCCTTCTGACGTTCGTCCATGTTATTTGGATTGCCCCTAGGGGGGGCAAGCCCTCGTGCATGTGGGTTTATGGCATATTCCTGGGATGTGTCAGTATATGCTCAGAATATGCTCATGACTGCTCCAAACTTCCTATAGGGTGTAAACTAATGGTGACTGCTGTTCCTGGGCAGCCACTTTGAAACCGGCTAACCGGTGTGGCCCTGCAACTGTTTCAAAGAATGCCTGAACCAAAATGTCATCTCCTGGACTGCTTTCATTTCATCATATACGCAACAAGGGCTGCTTGAGGAGGACCTTGAAATCTTTAAGAACATGCCTAATCATAATGTTAATCATAGATGGCTATGCCCAACAGGGGCATTTTCTTCTGAAAGCGGTAGAAGCTTTAGATGTAAGCTTTGGTATCGTGATCAACCCATCTGGTCTGTGAAGTTTTGATCTACCATTCTCGATCATCCCAAAGTTATCCCAGTTTTGCCACCAATCTTTTTGAAATATGTCTGGCAGAGTACTTCGGCCCAGAAATTCTATTATCCAAAACGTATACTGGCCCATGAGTCGGAGAAATGCTATAAGCCCATCAGAGCTAGTTCCTCCGGCCTCGCCGTCCCAGCAAAGCAGACATAAGCTGAGAAGCATGTGGGAGTTGGCATCTGTTTTAAGTTTCATCAATGTCAGATTTACAATTCTTTCTTTCAGTTATTTTGTAAGACATTAGCAACTCAAATAGTTTGTAGTTGATTGCGGATTTTTTGGCCTATATTGGAACTTGATCGACCAATTTTCCCTGAGGATTTGGAGGATGCAATACTGGAACCGAATACCAAGCTAGATGATCTGCATGTTGCACTGCTCAAGATATTCGTATTTGATGGAGCTTTACAAGCAACAAACATTTATTCATTGGAAGATATGCTTATCCATTTCATGTAAGGCCTTTATCAACAATGGTATTCATGCAGGAGATTCCTCTCTTAGAAGAGTGAAGTTGAACTATCATCAGAAAATTGTTGCTTAACCAGGGGTAGTTATGTGGCCCAATAAACAAGCACTAGACGATGTATCAATATATTGCTTTAGACTAGCATTGAATTGGCATAGCTTATTTTTATTGTTGTAAACCATGTTCTAGACAGGTAGATGGGAGCGGCCGCAATTGCCGCGAGAAGCGAGACTATGTGCCTGTTGCCAGTTACAGGTTATTGAAGATGAAAGCCATACTCTTCTGAGTTGCCCTGCTTTTGAGATAGTCCGGAATCATTTTCTGACCTTAGCATTCCATTCCACGCTTCCACAACTTCTCAGAGCACCATCTGTGCATGACTTGGCATTATACATACTTGCGGTTCTAGATAAACGTCTGCAATTACTGAGCCCTCAGTAGTCATTATCTCCGTTTGTCTAGTATCATCATTACTGCAAAGGTTTTTCCCTTGAAAACCTTTCGAGGCAGGGGTTTTTTTATCCTAGTAGTAATGATTGTACTAGCCCATTGTATGGGTCCCATGACCTATTGGTCTCCGTGGACGTTAAAAAAACTATTCTATTCTATTCTATTCTATTCTATTCTATTCTATTCTATTCTATTCTATTCTTCAGGACATTTGTATATGAGTCACTAAAAGACCCTAATCAAATAACCATATTTCGAAAAGAGTGCTTTGCGGCAAGCATATGCGGTGTTAATTACTGGTAAGTTTTGGTGCAATGTTCTATTGATGCTTTTCTAAAACCATATCTTACTAGGTTACTTCAACAGGTGTGAAGAGATCATCATTCTGCATATAGATTGTACAGGGAGCTGTCAAATAAACTAGCAAAAAGGCGCAACAGCAGGCTTGGGCAGTTTTAGGTTTGGATTTAGCTTCTCATTAGAAAAGCATGTAGGAGATAAAGTATTAGCTAAAGGAATGTTAAAAATAGGTAATTGTATATATTAAAACAATTTAAAGCATTAGGTTAGCCATTAAATTGAAAAGCTTAGGTCTAGGGTCATATATATGAAAGTAGAGCTAAATGATGATGCAATTTGCAATCCTCTAGGTGTAGCAATATTTGACCTATTGTCTAAAGGACACTACCACTATAGTTGAGCTTGATATGTTGTATGTATCTTTTGCTTTATGAACTAAATAAATGGATACAGGGTTGGTTATTAATAAATCTTTCTAAGTTAAGCATCATAATCCTGGCTTGTATTGATTTAATTATATAAGCCTAAGGTTTACAAGGAAATAAGGAAAAACATTTTTAGCAGCACTTTGGAAAGTGTGTTATGGGCATGCTTTGTTAGCAATGAAAAATAGTTGTATAACTAATGAAGTAATGTAGAATATACTACAGTTATTTCATATAGGAGTATTGATCCAGGCTATTCATGTGCATTAAGGAGCAGCAGATGGAACGTTTCTTTTAAATATGCATGGCAACAGCCAAGAAGATTACAGCCTCAAGTCTCTGCTATGATGCCAATGGGCAGTGCTGCCTCAGTAAGTTTGTAGCATGCTTCTGATATTTTAGTTTGATCCAACTATAGTTGCCAATGTTGAAAATTGATCGTCTAGAATACCACGAAGGGATCCCGCTTAATAATGTTGTATATGCTGCATCAGTACGATACACAAATTTGCATAATTGAGTGCATACTGAGTGCCTCCCCTTATTACAAGGGTCTATAGTTTATTCCTCGGGGTACAGTTCATGTTCCCAACATGGGTCCCAGAAACAGAACTGGGCTCTATCGCATAGCAATCAACTAGGACTGGCACTTTTGAGTCTTGTATCCTCAAAAGACAGAAATGTCTTCTTGCTTGTAGATCTGTAGAAGTCACAATCCAGTTTCAGTGTTTGAGAAGTAAATAGCCGAGCCACCATGCAGAATAGCAGAATACAGAAGCAGCACAATAGCAGCGCTTTGGGCAGAGCCAGATAACAATAGAAATTCAGTATGAATCTGGAGCCTTTTAATAATACATTTTGGCCACAATAAAAAGCCATATGGTTATGTAAAGCATAAGCACCACTTTCATTTGCCTATTGAATAAAGATTAACTGTCCCAAACTGGTGATGATATAGTCACGGTGTGATTACAGTTACAACATTTCCTCACAGAAGAAAATACTTACTTGCCCTTACAATCTGCACATTCTCTGTTTTTTGGAAGTTTTAGCAGACCTTCCAAAATCTGCATGCCACAGGAATGCACATTGAAATGAATGACTGATAAGCAGAGAAATTAAGCATCACTATCAATTTTTTTGCAATCAATGGTTCAACGGGCCAGATAGATATTTTCAGCTACTGTGTTTATTGATATGAACGACATGGAAAATAAACCGTAATCATTTTATTATCTCATTGATGTGCTAAATATATATATCAGAAAGCAACTACTAAAGCATAACAATATGGTCTCTGCTTGGTCTCTGCCCTGATCATGAATTTACAGTCTTCCCAAATGAGTTATTGTCTAGTCTCTCTGGCACAACAAATCAACTAGTGAACTGAGTTATTCCCTATTGCTGGTGCAGATCAGTCCCCATAAAAAAAATTCGCTCTTATGCATACTTCAACAAAGGCTTGCAAATGATTATCGTGTGAAGTCCCAAAATGTTTTCTTCTTCTACTTTATCCCTCGACAGAACCAAGGACTGGAATTGACATACCTAATCGATGCTGAAGCGATTTGTTGCCATAGCCATAGCCGAAAGTAAAAAGGGAAAGCCACTTGCCGTCTTTGAGCTCCTAAGCGAAAAACAAATTGTTTTGATGACAGCAGGTACAATAGTTCTTGCAATCAGCCAAACATTATGATATGTCTAAAAACCTTTGCTCCTGATGGATTGAACGTCAGTTGAATGTGGATAAAGAGCTCAGCTCAGCCGTCCATCATGTCTATAGAAAAGACAAGGAGTCCAGAACGCTTATAAGAGAACAAATAGCACATAGAGATTCCTAAGTCGTTGAGCCAATGGCGCATGCCTTTTGGAAAGAATGCCATAAACAAATTCCATTCTGGCCGTACCTTGAACGTACAACGGGCTAATTAGAAGGAAGACCTTGATGCACACAAATATCAAAGGCGAGAGGTCGCTACAGATTATATACATTCCTTTTCTTGAATACAAAAGGAATGGAGGGTCTTCATCGGGCAATTCGGTGCAGGAGAAGAAATCCATTTCATTGCCATACCAAATGGAGCTCCCCGCCATATCACGGCATTGCATTCGGGATTTTCGAGGTAGCTTGCCATCTGCTATCTTAAAGCTTTATTAAAGCTTTATAAATTCTTAAGTATCCTAACAGAGGATTGTACCTGCGACTCCAGTTCCGGATAGATGAAGATGCAAAATGGCAGGGGACCGGCTACCTTTCACGGGCAAAGGCGACAGTTCCATATGGCAACGAGAAAGCTAATTTTCCCAGCCCTTCGTTTGCCTAGATCAAGATCGAACGGTTTAGGATTAGGCCATGTCAAATTTTAAGACACATGGATAGGCTAGGTTTTGAGACAAGCTGGCTATAAAGGACAGTTAATGCCAACTATGCCTAGAAAGTGGGAGACGCTCGCTCTTTGAGTTCCATGAGGTGGTGGTATGTAAGTTTGTCATTCTGTAAGATGAGTTTAGTTCTGTGCAAAACGGAAAATATAGGTTGTCTCTTTTCTGAAACATGCCTCAATATTAATTACTTACACTAGCCAGAAACTCATTTACAATCATCTTAATTAAATATTGTCTTTGGGCTTGGCTTAAAACGTGGCTATCCTTTTCTGTCCTTGTAGAATATGTTATTGTTTTGCCTCTGTTTATCTGATATTGCCAAAAACTATCTGGTACAAGAACATCCTTGCAGCAAGTAGGAGTTCTGCAGAAGTTGATTTAGCAAAGGAGATTACTTCAAGAATTACTCCACAGGTGGAAGCGCTTGAGAAGGTACTATGTATACTTGATTTGTCTGGTAGCACTTTTTTATTAAGCTGTATGTAATCCTGAAAAGAGAGAATTCCCTCAAGCGACAACGTAAGCTAGGATGTTTTCTGGATCAGGGGATTGCTAGTGGCCGTTTTCTTAGAGATTGAAAACCAGTGGTATATAATTACGGTGAGCAATCTGCTGAATATCTTTTTTGGTTGCAAGTTTTAGTATTTTCTTGATGCAGACGAGTTTTAAAGAAAGTTTATCATGATATAGCACCATGGGGGATGCAGCAATTTTGGTCCAATGTAATTTAGCTTCAACGTGAAAATGTTTTACTTATAAAGTGGTTTATGTACATATCCTTATTTTCTGGCAAGTTAAAATGCTTCACATATCATATACGCAACAAGGGCTGCTTGAGGAGGCCCTTGAAATCTTTAAGAACACGCCTAATCGTAATGTTGTTTCGTGGAATGCAATCACAGATGGTTATGCCCAACAGGGGCATTTGCATGAAGCCGTTCAGCTTCTTAACGGGATGATACTTGAAGGGATAAAGCCAGATAAGTACTCATTTTCTAGTATTCTTCATCCATATTCAGAAAGATGTGCTTTGACGGAACTGAAGAAATGGCACACTTACATTTTGAATTGATGCAGTTGTTGATATGTATGCCAAGTGTGGAAGTCTAGAGGATGCACAAATTGTTTTTGATACGATTCTTGAACATGATATATTCTCTTGGACTGCTATCATTGCAGCATACTCTCAGTATGGTTACGGAGAGGATGTTTTAAAAATTTCAGCATATGCAACTTGCAGGAACAATGTTAAATGGAGTCACATTTTGCTGCATACTTTCTGCTTGTAGCCATGCTGGTTTAATACACAATGGTGAATTTTCGTTCATGTCAATGCTTGGAGACTACTGCATCTGTCCAATAATCGAGCATTATAACTGCGTGATTGACCTCCTTGGGCATGCAGGATGGTTGGATGAGGCTAAGGCTCTAGTCAATAATATAGCATTTCAACCTGTTGCAACATCGTATAATGCTTTTGTTAGTTTCATGTATAATCTACTGTGAGGCGGATCGGGCAGTGCGTTTGGGGAAGCATATTTCTGATTTGCAGTCTTTTGATTCTGGAATATGTTGTTTGCTATCAAGTTTGTATGTGCCACTTGGTCTTATGGACATAGTGAATAATAAAAGATGTAAATGCTTTGATCTGCCTCAGAGAAGATCAGACACAAGTAGATGCGGGTGCTGCCATTAATTTTATGGTATTGAGGGCGTATTCTCTTTCAGCATGTTTAATTATTATGTTGTTGTACTTTATATCCATCTTCAGATTTCGCAATCAAGCAGAAGACATTGAACTCTTGGTCAGTTGCTGATTGGTGCCATGGAGATCCTTATATGTTCCATGGATTTGTATGTTGTCTATGTCTAATGATGAGAGATAGTGTGTTGGCAATTGTATGAGTGAACACAGTTAAAAAGCTTGGGTCATCTATCCTGTATTGTGAGCTGGAAATGATGTAACAAATTTTAAACTTAAGGATCAATATAAAGGTTAATAATATGTACAATGGATCAGATCCTTCTGAGAGTATATGATATGCTTTCCTTAACTAAAGATTAATTCTTTTTTGATGGAAGGCACTAAGAGGAGTTAATTTGTGGTTCTTTTTAGACTGTGGAGTCTCGACCACAAGGAAGAGATTTCATGTACGCTCAAACAACTAGAATGGGATATGAGAACTTGGATAGACAAGAACTGATGCCACGTCCTAGCAAGCGGCACCCACCTGTAGACCAAGCTTTTGCTTCGGGCATAGTCAATATGGAGCTTATGAAGTACCATTTGCATCCTCCCCTATTTTGTCCCTAATAATATGTTGGCTTTAGATGTGTAAGATTTAATTGATGTATAACTACATTTTAAACTGTGCCCCTAGCATACCCAATCCCTGATTGAGATGCCAACTTAAGAGCATTTACTTTTGATTTGAACTCAGTTTTTAAAAACAAATGATGAGATTTCATGTTCATGGAGAAAAAAACTACTTAGTAAAACAACATCTTAAGAAAAAGAGAAGCAATTTGGTGTAGCTAAATAAATTTGAAATACTTTCCATGTTCCTTATGTTCAGGTAGCAAATGAGCCTTAGGTTACTGAGTAAGATTGATTATGCAGGGTTTTATTCCATTCAAGAACAATCATGTGCATTCAAAAATAGCTGGAAGAGCCTATGAGAGCACATTTAGCAAAAGAAAACTTAAAGCGTAAGATGAATGCAAGCTCACTTCCATAACTTGTTGACAATCATCCACAGGTGTGTAATTCTTTAGGTGTATAGATTAGAAAAGTGCTTTGTTGTTCCTGACTACAAATGATTTCCTGTCAGAGAGGCGTTGATTTGTATGCACAAAGTAAAGAACAATATCAGATGGAGGAAAGTAGGCCTATATTGCTACACACGGACAAGGCACGTGTCACGTGCAAGTCTTTGAGAGGAGACCTGATTATAAAATTAAGGAGAAAATTCAGCCTGATATGAGTGAAGTTATGCAAGGCAGGCATGCTGTGAACGGGTACACTGGTCATAAGCATGCATTGCAGATAACTTCTTGTCTGGCGATTTCTAAGCAAAGACAAATTAGTAGATTGTCTTCTAATTACACGCATGTTTCAGTAAAATGTGCAGCATCTATATGGCCAATCATATGGGAAGCTCACTCGAGCCTTGCATAACAAACCTGCCAACCCTTCAACATCTGAGGGTGTTTTGGGATTTTCTAATACCCGCGCGATGATAGATCAATCAGAGAACCTTCTTCTTCCCTAGCTTTTAGGTTAGCAGATGAATTAGATTCCTCAAGAGGGCCATGAAGATTGAACCGTTTTCTCCTCGTAATCCTCTCCTGAATGTGGCAAGTTTAAAGAGATGCAAATGGAAGTGGCCCCCAAATAATATCTCATTTTACATTTATGAGCATTGCGTAATGAAAATTTAGATTCACCTCGGATCACTGTAGTTGTGTCTATTTGTGAAGCAAATCACAGTAGGCAATGACAGTGAAAGAGAGGTTTCATAAATGTAAATGTTTTGCTTATGTTAACTAAACGTACACTCGTGCTATAAGATCATATTTTGGTGGAAAATCTCCATTTTTGCTAGAGATAGCAAAATTCTAGAAGTCCAGTCCATTATGTATTAGGAAATGTTCCACCAAGAGGTGGTTTCCACATGGGAACCAGTTGGCGGCACCGCCATGAGCGGCGCCGCCAGCTGGTTCCTACCTGGAAACGACCGAGTGGTGGAACGTTCCCAAACGTAAGCCACGTGTAGCCAATGATTTCTGGATACGTGTCGCATCTTCCACATCAGTGCTCCTGTTCAGAGTTTTACGAAGCGAAAGCGGAGTGATTCTGGAAGCGAAAGCAGAGTGCCCTGCAAAGGAATACATTCGAGGCTATTTGAGTGATGAGTGATGAGGAATTGCAATTTTCAATGAGTCAGATAAGCATGCTGAGTTGGAAAAGCATTGCCAGGTCTGTATTTACGCTTCACCCACTTCAGCACTTTCGGGAAAATTGGCAAGTAAGTAGCTGGGTTCTTCTACTTAGGAACTATTAATTGTTTTGCATGTCAATTTTGTTCAGGATATGAGGTAAGAACTCGATATTATAAATTAAAGAAGGTTGCTAAGAATTTAATAGCATGAAATACATGGAAATTGCAAGCAAACTTAAGCTACTTAAAAATGCAAAGGCATGTCTTTTGTTGCTCAATAGTTATGGGTCGAGTTCTGAGCCTAAGCCCTGTTGAAGGTAATAATTTGGAATTCGTGGTTGAGCACGAACGTGCATTCGGCTTCGAGGATCTGCCTTCATTGTAGCTAATGCGCCTGGGTAACCAATAAATTTATCAAGCAATGCTCCTACCATTGTGACATGTAGCATCTTGGATGCAGTGTCAATGTCACCGAACATTGTTAACTCTTCCGTCATGTCGTCATTCCCGCAGGTGTCGCAGAGACTATCTGACACTACCTTGTTGCAAGCATTGCACGCTTCACGACCTTGCTGTCACTAGTTGTATTCAATCTCAATGTGCCTGAGACCTGACATCCAAAAATGTTTGATTAGTGGGGTCTACTTTAATTTAAATATTGACTCGACAGATATGGTGGGGGGTTTGAAGTAGAAATTTTGATTCCACACGGTTTGATTTAAGCCACTTTACCCATGGGAAACTAAGGGCAACCCTCCATGCATAGCACCTTGTTTTACTAGTAAATAACAAATTAAAAATGTTAATAAAAAAATTTTAATGTATTTTTCATAGATTTTGTAAACATTTTGTACTTTAAAGGTGCTTAAGTCTAAAGCAACAAATATTAACAAAAACAACTTAGAAAAATCAAAGAACTTCTTGCTTTAATCGAGAACTATGAGAAATTGATGGCAAGGACACTCTAATTACAAGATCTTACATTATGAAGGGAGAAAAATCATGTGGGCACCATAAACTCGCTAGGAAATGGACTAGAGAAACAATGGAATGAAGATAAATAATGCAAATCGTTTCCGCCAAAACTACTTGTTATTTATCGACGTTATGTCATTTAACGACGTCAGTCCACAGGCCATGACATGGCGGCTGGCTTTGCCACGACAGAATCCACAAAACGTCCTTTAACGACGTTAAGGCCACGTGGCATGACACACAGACCTACCAGCCTGGCATGTCGGCATGTCAGGCAGCACGCAGGACATGTCAGATGTCCTTGACATCGTTAAATAATGGCCCGGCAAGATACGGAGGCCTGCCAGCATGAGATGTCGGCATGCCACGCCAGCATACAGGACGCATCAGATGTCCTGGACATCGTTAAATGACGTCTTGTCCAGGAATTTTCAGATGTTTTACACGTCGTTAAATGACGTTCTGTCCATGTGGCATGACAAGCAGGCCTACCAGCTTGGCGACATCAGCACGCCATGCAAGAGAGCATGACATGTCATACCCTGCTGGCATCGTTTAATGACTCCTACATCTTTTAACGATGTTGACGTCGTTTAAGGATGTCTAGTCATCGTTGAACGACGTCACAACTTCGTTTAGCCACGACGATCCCTTGTAATGCACCTCCCGTGCCATCAACATAGTCTCCTCCAAACCTGACCATACAACATCAACTTTGGTATTTCTGGAAAACCAAATCAGAGTTCAGACAAAAATAAGCTCACATGTGCACCATAATATGCATGTTTTGTCTTAAAAATACTAAATGCTTACCTTTTTATAAACAGACTGCAAAGCTCCTTAGAAAGCTTGATACCATTTCCAAATTCCTTTTCAAGAGCTTCTAGCAAAGCCTTTCAGGACAACACATGGGGTTGATATGTATATAAAAAGAACGCTAAATACAAAAGAATAGCATGTAGTGTCTTTCCATGTTCTTCCATTCTACAACTCATGCATCCAAAATGAATGCGATTTTAGCCTGTGATTTCAGTATGACGTAGTCACTCCACAATGTGTATTAAAGTAGACAGGATTTGTGTTGATCTTGCTAAATAATTGGCACTTTTTCCTTTATTCCAATATTCATGTTGATCTTGTTGCACAAATTCTGCAACCAAAGGGTGACAGGAAGATTAAGATCTCTAAACCTTTTTATTCCACGAGAATTTAAAACAGCCAAATGCACCAAATCTAGACAGCAAAAAGCATTTACGGGGTAAGCTCCTTTGATTTTGGTGCAGACTAATTTGTTTTCTAAAGGACAATCCTCCTCTGTGCTAGCTCGCACCTTTGAAACTATGAAATTCACCCTCTAATTGCCATGCAGGGTAGTTCCAGAACACTTGGCTCTTGGCATCAAACCAAAGTGGGTTTCTGCTTCAGCTCTTGGAAGATGATGCCTCCACTCAAGGTTCCTGTGATAAACTCTCAATGCTCTCAGTTTTAATATCCTTTTTATGAACAACAAACTTCTCCTTTCGAGGTTAAGACTTAATAAACATAAATGCTTCGCAGCTCATGGCCCTGGTGAGATGAAAAATATCTCTGAGATTGGGTAGTTAGCATGCTTTATTCTCTGAGGTCTGATAAACAATATGGTAGAATATTTGCTTGCAACTCATGATCCACTGGGAAATAAGCCTGGAAAAAAATTTCCTCCTGTTGTCAGCTGAAACAGAATATCTTATTATCAAACTTTTGCTTCCAACACCTTGATTTATTGAAATAAGAATGACGAGAAATCCCTTTACCCTTCTTTTCCTCATTTGTATCGATCAAATGAAAATAGGCTAATATATATATGTTGCAGCAACGTTTCTTCATGTACCCCTAAACACTTATTATGAAAAGCGAAAGTATTACTTATTATAAATAATTTCAATAACTTCATCAGCAAAAGAGGGGCACACATAAACAACACCAACAAGAAAAGGAAAGAGGGCGAGGAAAAAGGAGAAAACTGTGGGAAGGGAGTCTTACCAGAAATAAGAACGTCCATTCAGGAAGCTCTTAATGGCAGGTTCCCATAAATGAAAGAGAACGATATGGCTGTGTACGTCTATATGATTTTCTGTCATGTTGCACATGTTATTCAACATCTTCAAAGGATTTGCAGTGAATTTATCGGCCTAGGTAATATACCCATCCTCGTCACTAGAAATGTTATTGTCAAATGTCTAAGATATATCATTATGCATCAAAAGCATCACTCTTGGACAACAGAAAAATAAATTACCACCTTGGAGAACAATCCAAAAACTTCATTGGCGGATCCTGGTGGATTGAGGAATAAAAGGGTGTCCAATGGCATTGCCCCAAGATACTATACTACTGCCTCAGATCCTCTCTACACATCAGATATAGTGTTGTTATTACTCTATTTTGCAATGTAGCAAGCCATATGAGAACTTAGGATGTTAGCAAGTAGACCTGGTGTCCTAAAGATGTGTAGAGTGCAAGTGGCACATTTGTGACCAGCAGAAACATAAATATATACTGAATCGTGCATAAAACTTGTCTTTTAGAAGAAGGCATTTTGTGATTTGCTGCCAGTACTGACATGTTATAGTCAGCAAACATCATTCTCAATGGAAGCACAGGGAAAACAAACCTGCATAAGAGCTTTGTTACTAATAGAGTAAGAAATGGTATCAAAATTTAGGAAAGCAAAGCAAAACATACACAATGTAATATTTACAAGCATCGATCTTAATCCTCTTATATACATAACCAACTTAGCAAAATGGAGTAAGTCGCTGAAACCATCTTTAGGTTGGAACTTGATGCTAAACCTACAAGAAACCAATAAATGTCCTATGAACTTTTAAAATTGTTTAGTTCAGTGTTTTTAAGACTTTATGCTCGTCGACCAACAAGGCTTAGGTTTAAATGGCGAGATATGACCCAAACAAATAATAGCATCTCCAACCTGCTGATGTTGGCGTCTAAGATAAGCCAGATGATAGTTGCGTCATCTTTGCTCCCAAGGAAAATGCAACACTAACAAAGGGTAGTTTGGTTCTAGATTGGTAAACTTTTGATGTTTGTCTAAAACAAAAACAACATCGAATGAATTTTATTGAGGATTTCCTTGCATGTTCATTATTATAAAAAGCCATGTGAATATGAATTATTTCTCTACAACAAAGCATCATAATTCATTTTTTGGTGTGCTGGATAAGGCAAAGCGGATGGGAAAGTTAGGTAGATGAAATCACTCACAAGATAAGAAAGACCAAACCAACTTTCAGACATTAACTTTTGCATTTAAACACAAGTATCTCATGGAAGGAGGCAACATAATAAAGTTTAAAGCAAGTTGTTGCTCCTAGAACCCATGCCACGAGACTTGATAATATCTTTTCTTGTGACTACCAGATGCCCAAAATTGAAAATGGCAACAATGTAAAGGCTATTTTGAAAAAAATACGAATCCATGGATGGCTTTCATAAAAACTTGCACCTCCTGAGAGCACATTAAACTGAATAAATTTGACAAGAACAAACATCCATTTGGCATACATCCATCGGTCCATCGGGCACGTAAACCCCAAAGTAGCCAACCTAGAATATAGATAAATAGGATATTGCTAATGTTTTAGCAAAATAGACAAGAGAGTCCTATGATAAATATCGATGTTTCGAAAAATAAGAAAAGTAGACATTTGACAAACACTAATTTCCAACTCAAACCTAAATAAAAAAACCCAAAGTCATTATTAAAGAAAAAGGATAAACTTACATGATGGGAACCACCTCAACAATAGCAAACTTCAACTTGTCTTACACTTAAAGAGATGAAGCATGCCAAGATACAACCATATAATAGCATTTGTTGGCCTAATTGCACACGTGATCCCTGCAATAAGTAATGCAATCTACCAAGATGACAATGGCCATGACTTCAAAACTTCTGAATAACCACTTCCCAATGGCCAATATAACAATGCCATGAGGGTTAAATCAGTTTCAAGAAAGGAAGGAAGGAAGGAAGGTATTTTTATCGTCCACGGAGACCAATCGGTCTATGGGACCCAATAAAAAAGCGCAGCAAGCGGATTACTACCTGGATTAAAAAACCCCCGCCCCGAAGGGTTTTCGAGGGAAAAACCGTGGCAGCAATCAGCCTGCTGACAAACTATTCCAATATACGAAATGCAAAAACACACAAATAGTGCCCGTAGTGCCTGATCAGCGGGCAGCCAGGCGGGGGCAAAGGTGGGCTCGCAGATCCAGTACCTCCTGAATGTACAACCCCAGAGCACGTACTGACGATGTGTTCATCAGCAAATGTAGGGGCAAGTCCGACCGTACTAAGGGAACGTATTTGGCCCGGATCTGACTGAATGCTGGGCAACTCTGGAAAGTGTGAGACTCATCCTCAATGGCACCCATCTGACAGCACTGACAGAGCCTGTCCTGGCGGGGCTCCCCAATCCACCTGCCCCGTCTCAATGCGAAGATGGTGGGCACCAGGCTGTTGGACAATGTAAGACAAGGCAAAAGAAGGTAAATCAATTAATGATCTGATAGAAAAGCTGTAATGGGTCTTATCAAGGTCACACTTGAACATAGACACAAGAAACCACAACAATTGCTTGCCAAAAGAGAGTAAGGATACTGCATATCTTGCTACTTTTCTATTGAATATTCTCTGTGAAAGTTTGTAGACATAAAGATCCTCAACCGAAGTGAACATCGCCTGGAGCAATGTTGTCCCGTACGCGTACCATTCCGTACGTTTCAGACGTATTTTTTGAAAAAATACGTATTTTATACAATACGTACTTAAAGTGCTTAAAATACGTTTTTTAAAAAAATTGAGAAAAAGCTTAAATATAACAAATTATGCAACATAAACACAAACAGACTGTTGGAAAGTTGGTTAGCATGTTTGTTTGCTATCTAGGAGGCCTAGGTTCGAATCCTAGTGTGTGCAAATTGAGTATGTTTTGAGAAAACTGTGTCTGCTTTTTTTTGAAAAAAGCATTAAGCGTATTATAAAAAAAATACGTGTATGGTATGGTACGGTATAGTACGTATGGATTTATCAAAAATACGCGTATTAGTACAACACTGGCCTGGAGAATACGAGGTGCCCTTACCTGGATAAATCTACACATAATGCATAATTTTATTCCCGCTTAATTCTGAATTCTAAAACCAAGTCTATTATGCGCATTAGATGCTTTAATCACCAGAATAATCTTTGCAATTTTGAACAACTGATTGGCCATTGTCTGCCTTTATTATGCCATAAGACATCTAAGAAGAAGGGTAATCATCAAAATTCCTCATGCAATATAGTCACAACTACATATCTTTAACTGAGCAAATATGTACTTGATTTTCATACTTCTGCATCTAACATGATAACCACTATGTTATATACATGATATCAAACTATCACGCATGTTATCGAACATTTTGCCCTATTAAAAAGTTGAAAACATCTTATCTGCAAAATAATCTATTCGCCCAAATTGCCAGAGCCTGCTAAGTTATAAAGTGGACTACGATAAGAGAATACAAAATGGAGTTAGGATTTTCACTAACCTTATGTCATACCATAGCGCTTGGTGTATCCCAGCCAAACTGTGCCAATAGCTTGTAAAGAGAGGCAAAAATAAGCGGATGGATGTAACTCCAAACTCCTTTTGTTCACTTCGAGGTTAGATGACTATACCTAAGTCAAAATTACAACAACTTCAAAATAGAGAATTTTCTCATTCCACGTAGACGGATCATGATCTTCTTAATCAGATCCCATACCATATTACCAAAATCATTTCAAAACAAAGGAATGTTGCTTAGTGATACAATATAAGACCAATGGGGGACATACACAAAAACAACGCGGTGTGCAAACTCCAAGGATTTCCAATGCTCGTCTGGGTTGAAGTATGTCCTAACAAACAAGGCATTAGTGAGCCTAGAACAAAGGCAGGCAAGTCAGACATTTCCTTCGCTCCATCTACTAAAAAAATTATCAGTAGTGGGGATTGATTCAACTGATCTATTGATTATTCGTTATTCAGCGGCATGCCTACTACTTGTAGTGCCAATTTGGTCCCTTTATGTTCCGGTTACACGGTAAGAAAAGCAGCTATAGGCCTCTCACACTAACAAGGGTGACTGACAGTTTAAGGGCGATAGCAGGTTTGGAGCAATTCTTAGAATATTCTAGGCATATACCAGCATATCCCTGGAATATGCTAACCACAGGAGCGAGGTTTTGACCCCCTAGGGGCAACCCAAAAATAACAAGGGCTTAGAAGTTGCAATACAAATCATACGATGGCAAATCAGATGCATCTAGCAAAAGCCAACGGCGCCTCATACCATAATACCAGGGAACCTGGTAGGCTTGATTCAGTTCTCTCATGTCTTCTAAATATTGGAATAGAGGCCCCTTCTTTATTATTGCATTCAGAAAAATCATCACGAGAAATTTCTAAACTAGTCTATCTGCAATCATTTGGGGGGGTATGGCCAAGATGGCTTGGTCTGAACTATGTCGAGACAAGAAGGATGGAGGTTTGGGTTGCAAGGATCCCTTTGTACAAGCTCAGGCTCTGGCAGCTAAATTTGTCTGGAGAACTCTCCAGAATGAGTCATCTCCGGCTCTAAGGTTCGTGTCCTACTGGCTGAAGCAAGGTAAATTACTAGGTAAGCCTTCCCTCCCTAAGGACGAGCTTGGAGCCATGTACTACAGCTTTAAGATGGCTCCAGGGACATCTCCTGTCATGAGAAGGATTCTGCAAGCGTGGATGGAAGTGCAGCATGCTTTTACCCCTATGATCCCTCCAAGGGAAGCAGGAGGGTTTAGTATCTTTTGGAACACGAACATCTGGGATAGAGATGGACTCCCCTTAGCTCTCTCTCATCCTCGTATCTTCATTAAATGGAAGAGATCAGGAATCACACAGTTGCAACACTTATGGGAGAGTGGCAGGTGGATTAGTTGGACCAAGTTCAAGAGTAGAGTCCCCTCAACTGGGGAAGGGGACAAGGCAGTTCTTCGAGAGATCCTCTTGAGAGTCAGGAATGTGTCAGGGGTCATTGGACCGCAAGAAAACTGGCTACTTGATGGACAAGTGATCTATAATGTCACTAGGATCTATCGATCTCTTCGTATGGATACGCCTCTGAGGGCTGAGACAAGGCTTAGTTTGGGTCACGTGATGACAAAAGAAATCCTAGCTAACTCTTGGAAATCTATCTGCTCTAAGAAGATTCAGTTCTTTAGATGGCTAGCCCTGCAGGGTGGGTTGAGTACAAATGAGAACCTCTATATCAGACATATGAATGGTGATGATAAATGCCCACTTGGATGTCAGGTGCGGGAGTCGGTTGGACACCTTTTCTTCTGCCCATCGATTGCAGAGTTCTGGCATTGGGTAAGCCCCATCATTGGTATATTTATGCACCAACTAGTATGGCCTGATTTGGTAATAGCACTGGATAGAAACTGCATAGAAGCCTCGCTACTTAATATTGCACTCTGGGTGATCTGGAAGCACCACTGTGATATAGCTATTGGGGGGTCTGCGATCTGCATAACAAGCTTGAAAAACTATTTCAATCTGGAAGTTGCATTGATGGCTCTGTCACATCATCGACAGAATGGTGTAAGATATAACAGAGAGTTAGACAGACTAGGGACACTGGGAGGGTTCTATTCCTTCTTTAGATATCATTGGCTCAACAGAAATACTACGGATGCAACTGATGCTAATAATGTGGTGGCAAGTGTCTTAGCAATGCCGAGCTAAGTGTTGTGGGGTTCCAGATGTGGAAAAGGAGTGAAATCACTCTGTAGTACCCACTATATGGTGAAGACAGGTGATCTCCCTTATAGTACCCACATGGTGGGGAAGAAGAGGTGATATTACCTTGAGTACACAATATCTGGCTACACTCTTTCTTCCCTTATATGGGGATATGATGTACCTTATCTTATATATTAATAATACATACATACTCTTACCCTCAAAAAAAAAAAAAAATAGTCTATAAGTGCCGCTATAGGATCGTGGAAACAATCATGTGAGCAATCGACTGTGCAGTATCAATTGGCTTTTTGTTTGCAATCTTCTTTGTTCAAAACAGAGTCTGGGTTTTGAATCCAAAAGAGTACACCAATCCTTTATCTCCTCAAAACTAGGAACACCATATATCTCAAGCATGATGTGGTTAATGTGGCCACCTGTATCAGCCATGAAGAGTAGCGCGGTTTGAAGCCCAAAAACCGGCTGTTTTTGGGCGGTTTTTGGTCGATCCAACTCTATAAATCTTTTCCTCTCTTCACCAATCTAGCATAAAAGGGGTAGACAAAGTGATTGACATGGTTTTTAGAGCGAATCAAACTGCCCACAGAAAGAACCAGTCAATTGAGATTTCTGCCCTCCATTGCGCAGTTTGAAGCTTGGATTTTTGGCCACATTAACCACTTTTTTGGCCTCATTAACCACCTGGCTGATATCGGATGGCCAGATTAACTAGTGGTTAATGCGGCACACACATTAACCACATCCCGCTTGAGATATACGGAGTTCCCCTCAAAACTACAACTATTTTTGTGTTGGAAACAAAGTCTAGATTTTTAATCCAAAAGATCCTCTACTTCCTCAAAACCTAGCTATCATATCATATTTACTGGAACATCTGACCAATTGAACATGTAGTCTAATTTAGAAGCTTTTCCTAAAAAATTGCATTTCTTGTGCTCCCGATCATGATCTTGGCATCAAAAAATATTTTCTGAGTCAAATTATATAAAAATTTGGTTTGGGTTTCTTCTCGTTCCATTCGAATTGCACATGCAGATATAAATTGCAGGTTAGAATTATAGTTTTGAATTGGGTTCTTTTGATTTGGATTATACATATTTTATTTGAGTTACGAAATTGCTTCAATGTAAGGATTAGGATCTTATAAGATCTACTATACAAAAACGATGTGTATTCCGAGCCATTAATTCCTTCCCATTTTCTTTTGCATCACCGTTCTTTTTTCTATTTCGTGCGTCCAACAACTAGATGCAAATTTCCTTCACAAGTATGTCAATTATAATAAATTGAGGTCCCTTCAAATGGTTAAAAATGAGAAAGAAATAGTGCTACACTAGCAATTTATGGGTGTTCACCCTCTTAACAATAAAGCATTCTATCAGTAAAACAAGATTGGTTAGTATTAAAGAACCCATTGGGGAAAGCCGTTTCTCAAGGGAACCTGGCTAGCTATGATTTTCAACATTCTAGCGCTATGCTCTCTAAAATAGGAACTCTTAGACTATCAAAGAGTTGCCCTAGAAGGTGTTGAAGTAGTGGTAGTCTTAGCATTATTTGATGACGGTCTTTGCTTTCTTTCTTCTGCCCAGGATTTGGCTTGAGAAACAATACTAGGGAGCACATGATTGTATCTTCTTTCATATTTATTTGTTCCACTAGAAGGTTGAGGTTGCCTATCAAGTTCTTGAACTGGATACTTCTTCAGTTTAAGGGGTTCAATTGTTCTTGCCTATTAATTATTGACCAATCAAGGAGTTGTCTAGTCCAAAAATTTCATCTTGAAATAACACCAAGTAGGTAAAGAGAAATATTCGTGGCGGCCTTGGCCGTGCAACAAATTTCTCGTAATGGTTACAGGTAATGGTTACAGAGACACCAAGGCATCTACATGGGAGCGTCTATTTCACTTTGTACCTATGGACAATGTAATCAGGATTTTATTAATATATTTGCCGGGATAACCCCATCGATAAATGGGATGCCGTCAGCCCACTGTGTTTCTCGTGATTTGCAAAAAGCTTGGCCGGCCAAGCTGGCTTTGTTTTTATGTTAGACGATTCCAAAGCGGACTAGCGTGGATCCCAGAATGAGTGCCTTTCGGAACATGAAGGTTGAGAAAATGGAAGGCCGGAAAAAGAAGTTCATGAGGTGTGTGCATGAACCATTAAATGAAGTTTTCCACGCTTGATTTATAGGTATTTATAGGTAGATTTGAGAGCTCTGCTTTGCCTGCCTTATACATTTTATCACAAGCCAGATATGTATGTTCATGGCAAATACTAAACATTTCCCTTTTGTTCTAATGTATTTAGCTGGACTAAGCCCTCTTAATTCTATCGTGTCCTTGTGCTGTAACATTCATAAACGGCCTAACCAACTGGCCATAAAACATCCGAATGTTTATCTGAAATCTATTCAATTCGATTATGGTGTGCCAAGAACGTGACTGATCCCAATTTTTTTGAAGCTCAGTTACATCTCTATTTGGATAATTTACGAGCCTGATATTCCCTTTTATTGCCACGAAATATAATGTTCTATTTCAATGCGGAGTCTGAACAAGAACACTCTTGTTCCATTTGGAGCCAAAGTACTTGGCTGTAAAAGACCATGTATACCCTTTTCTTGCCCCTAACTACAATATGCTTGCTTCTCTTCTTAATATCTAAAGCAGTGCAGAAGGGTCTTGTTCCCTCTACCTGAACCATGGAGCCAAAGTGCTTGGGCCATGAAGCCTAGTTATACTTGAAACATTTGGAATCTCCAAATATTTTTTTTGATCTTTGTAATAATAAGCAATCCCTGTGCATTATATGTGCATTTCAGAAAATTGGGTGATTGCCACTATATGTGCACAATTCCTTGTGGGACTTGTGCAATGTGCAATCACTGTTGCTATGTTACATTCTATCTACAAGAAACGAGGAAGCAAGGTGAAATGATAAAGACTTGAAGTATCCTTCAGGGACAAGTTAGTAGAGAAATTTGGGTTCCTATAAAAGTGGTTGGAGTTTTAAGAAATTTTATGGATCACTTGGATTCTAAGAAAGCCCCAAGTGTGCATCAGAGTTGTCAAAACTTAACCAAGTGATGGATCTGCAGATATGCAGTAAAAGTTAACCATGACGCTTGTCTACTTGGGAAAGACCACAAGGAGCAACGTGGAATGAGTTATGAGTTGCCAAATGTTCCGTGATATTGATAATGCAAGGTCTTGTGATCCAAAAATGTTATTAATAGGGGGACAATCAGCCACATGATCCTCTGGAGACTGGTCTAGCATACATTATACATTCAGCTTTGGGATGAGTGTGGCACCAGATATACAGCAGTTAGTCAATTTTTAAATAAACAAGTCTACTGAAAATGCAAACCTCACTTTGGGAGTCTATGAAGGAGTAAAATGAGTAGGCGACTCTCTTCAAGAGGAGAAAAAGATTTCCATATCTGGACTTCGTAGCACAAGAAGGTCTAAATAGGTAGAGAAATGAGAATATCTGAAACAAAAGTGCAATCGAAAGTGTTGAGTATTCTATTAGATATAGAAGACAGGTTCCTAGTTGCCAGGAACAGCCCCCTGAAATACCATAACGTTTGATCTTACAGTCTCTTGCCAAACCTTAATACTTTCATTCTTCCTTTTAAAACATTGCACAGGAAGTTGAAACGTGCTTTGAACTTCAGCCCTGATATAGTACCAGAAATTAAAGCTGAGTATAAAAGATTGACACGGCGCAAAAAGAGGGCTTTCGAATCCAAAAACAGAGAACACATGCTAAATCTTCTTTATAATAATGCTTCTGGGCAGTTTTGGAGGAAATTGTCAGCTAGAAAATCAGATTGTCCTTTAAAAGATCTAGGGGTATGGTCAGCATATGCAAACTCTCTCTTAGATGTTAAGAACCAACAGTTCTCTCAGGATGAGCTAGATCCGAGGCCTCAAGCTTCTACCTTTTTTACGGCCTCTCTCATTGAAAGGGCCATACAAAAGTTAAACACAGGGAAAGCAAAAGTTGTGAAGAATTACAAGCTGAAATGATTATACATGGGGCTAAGACATTGGCACCAGTGGCTGCAGATCGTTTTAATGAAGCTATTTGCATTGGTTTCCCGCTGGTTTGGTCAAATAATGTTATAAAGCCTATCCATAAGGCGGGTGATTCTATGAATCCTACTAATTATCGCCTAATTATGATTGGGCATGTGATGGCAAAACTGTACGGATCCGTGTTGGAAATGGTCCTTAGTGATTTTGCAGAAAATTACAGCCTTAGAGCCAAGGGACAAGCTGGTTTCAGGAAAACCTTTTCCACAATTGATCATATTTTTTCTTTGAGGGCAATCATCGAGGAAGCAAAGGCAAGAAGTCGGCTACTCTGTCAAGACTGTCCTAACTATGAGAGAATACAAAGCAAAAGGAGATAACTACCTGAAGTTTGCCAGATTAGCAGATCCTGCTCTGGCAGTAATGAAGCAGTTCATGCTGTAATTCTGAATTGTTACTGGTGACATATCACCAATTCAATTCTCTTACATTGTCTGTTATACTAACAAGTCCCACATTTTCTGCACATCACAATAATGAGATTGCTTGGTCAAGTAGAGGAGCTCAGTCCCTAGCTCAGCAATGAAAATTGCAACCATAAAAGACAGTGGACATCCTTATTCTATACCACTGTTAACCTCTATTTTCATTGCATCTATTTCTAACCAAGAATAGCTGCTTCTTACCCCATACTGAATTCAGCTTGAAATATTACATTTATCACTCCCCTCAAGCTGCAGAAGTTGAAGCATTATTTGATGTGCTTAATAGCAGCATGCCGAAAGTTTGGTGTGATCAGATTTGCGCACTTAGATACATGGTTTCTGGCCAATTAAATAGCGCTTCTGATCTGTGGTTTATTAAATTAGCATATAGATAATTAGCCTACCATAATTAGCATACCAACATGGCATGTTACCGAAATACATGTCATATCACATGACAAGCGGTCTAGGGATCTTCATTGTAGCGTGTGTCTTATAGCTCATGAAATATCATAAATAAAAATCCGTAGCTTAACACAAAAAACATTTGAACAACGGGATATTACGAGCCCAAAACACACAGCAATAACTTCATTTCTCTCGTTAATGAAGAATCACAACAAAGAGATGGTGTAATGGAGGATGTTAGGAAAGGATGTCTCTTTGTACTAAGGGGATTGAAAAGATTAGCAACGTGAGAACATAAGAGTCCTTTTAGAAGAGAGACTGATAGAAAACAAAAGGTGCCCAATGCTGACATCAGGGCGTGCTAAACATTTCAGCGGAAATGCCATTTGGACATGGCAATGTTTCATCTTTACGGGTCCTGCCTATTACATCATAAGAAGAAAATATCATTGTCTTTTCAGACATCCAACGACCTTGCCGCAACCCATGAAGTATTATGACCATAATTCTGCATCTTTATTTGTTCATGAGCTTGCTCGGGAAAGGAGTATCCTCATAGAACCCAAGAGGCCTAAACCAAACAGAAATTACTTTATTCTTCCTTGTTGATAAGGAGTACAACAGGTTGGAATGATGGACAGCTTTCCAAAGAAAAGGGAACTTTACGATATTGTAACGACCTCTAAGAAAGTAAAACGGGCAGCAAAACAGAAGCATGTAGAATGCCGACTGGATCAGCTTCCTAGGGAATCTTCCATTGAATTTTTGATTAGTTGTTTTAGTCTTAGACTTTTTCAGTCTCTTGGAGGCTTTCACTGTCCTTGCACATCTTCAAGTTTGTATGTTCTTGGTCTCATAGACCCCATGCGTCTTCCGTAGACTTTAATACATCTTTCTTTCTTTCTTCCTGTTTTTTTTCCTGGATGCGTGAAGTTAAGTTGTCTTATACTCATTGAGAGTATATTTTTTTAGAGAAATTAGGGTCATATCAAAAGGAACAGGAATTAGATTACATTGGAAGAATACAGCATAGTAAAAAAGGATCAGGAAAGCCGAGTGTTCTGATCAGGAAATTCAGCCTCACATATACATAGTTCCAAGTTCTATGACAGATATGTTTCAACTTTCCTGACTTAGTAACCACTTGATCATATGCCATGTCTGTGTGAACGCATTTATGCTGACATGTCAGTCATGTAGGGTGTCGTATTCTTAATTTCGTTGACATTGACATTTATGCCTCTGTTAACAACTCTTCTTTTTGTTGAGAAATGTTAGTCTTGTTCTTTTCTAGTATTCTTTTTCCTTTTGCAATAGGATCTGGGAACATTGTTGATATTCATAGATGCTTTCTGTATTGTTTTTCAAAGATGCCACTAATTTCCCTTTTTTTTTGTTTTTTTTCCCATTAACATCATAATTAAACATGTTTGCTCCAATCTGGCAGGTTTCAGAGTGATATTGGCAGTCCGGATATATTTTTAGACCCGAAAGCTTTTTTAAATACAAAACATGAACCATTTAAAAATGAAAGTGTTCGACAACTGGGAAAGTGGTCTGGATTCCAGGGGTTTGGAAAACCATTCTCATTTGGAGTTTCCAGGGTGTTCTCTGAGGACCATAAGGCTTCCAAGACTCAAATTTTTGACCCGAGAAGTAAATTCATTCAAAACTGGAACAAGTTCTTTGTTATATCATGTCTCATTGCAGTATTTGTCGATCCCCTCTTCTTTTATCTGCCAATCATCCAGACCAAAGACATTTGTGTTTTCTTCGATAACAGCATGAAAATTAGTGTCACAGTCCTTCGGACAATTGCAGACATTTCTTATCTATTTCACATGGTCCTCCAGTTCAGGACCGCATTTATTGCACCGTCATCACGAATCTTTGGTCGTGGTGAGCTTGTTGTCGATCCGTTTCAGATAGCACGGAGATATCTGAGAAAGGACTTTTGGGTTGATTTTGCTGCAGTATTGCCACTACCCCAGGTATTGTCAAACTATTTTTCTTTGAATTGGAACATATGTAATATTAAGGTCAGCCACAAATCTATTAAAATTACAGAACATAAAATTTTTAACAATGAGGATAAGAGAGAACATGCTGATTTGGTCTTAAAAACTTGGTCGAACATTATTATAATTTCTTAATAAAGGCCTGGCACGAGTTCAATTGACAATCATTGCGTCAAACAAGTATGCTTGTTAACAGTGTACATACTGCTCTTTGGGATCATCAGGAGCTTATTCCATGTCTAAACTGATCTTCCGATTTACAGCAGCACATCACAATGCCATTGCGTGATTGCCATTCGCCCTTTGACTATATAACCTTTTGTCTACTATACGGTGCCTTGTTGGGAGGAGCGCTTCTTTGTTGCATAATACTACTTCAAATTGTAATGCATCTTTGCGTGCATTTGAATCTTTCTGCTGAAATAGTGAACTTTTCCAGTTCTTCGTCTGGGTTGTGCTACCTGCCATGAAAGGTACAGTAGCAGATAACACAAAAAATGCCCTCCGCCTTGTGGTCCTTATCCAGTATGTTCCACGATTTCTTCGGATCTTTCCATTAACTTCTCAGATGGTCAAGACTACTGGAGTTGTTACGGAGACTGCTTGGGGTGGAGCCGCATACAACCTAGCTTTATACATGCTTGCTAGTCATGTAAGATATGCTTACCTTCTCTAATTCTTTTACTTTGGGTTCAAAGTAACGAATGTTAATTTTAGGAACTGTTTAACAAGAGATGGGTAATAATTTCTCTGAATATCCAACAAGAATTGTTGGAATAGTAAGTTAAGCAGTTATGGCTAGTAGATCAGTCATCTCTGGTTATGCACAACACTAATTTTTCAATCCATTTTACTGTCCTACCCCTCATGGGTTTGCTGCACTTATTGTTCCGTGACAACAAGATAACTGAAAATTGGTATCAGTTGTAATAAATATTGGAATAGAAATGTACATTCGGACCTTGCGATCTAGATATTTTGTCGAGTTAATGGAGTGGCAATGACATTCTCATGTATTGTCATATTGTCCACTATAGACGTGTCTAAAACACAAATATATATTCTATCTGTAATGGTGAGTAAAGAAATTTCCTGCATGCAGCAATTTCGCTGCGGATGTGATTTGTTCCATGCAAAAATGAGGTTGCACAACATGATTAAATCTTATTTGTTAAGGGGGCATAAGCATAAGAACTTTTTTGCATTTTTATATTAGATTTTATGGATCATTATTTAACTAAAGGACTTTTGTTGCATGAAGGTGCTTGGAGCATGCTGGTACCTTTTGGCAGTTGATCGCGAAAATACATGTTGGAAAGAGCATTGTACTGATGATTGCAAATACGACTTCTTTAACTGTTATAACAGAAATGATTCAGAATGGACACTATGGAGCTCTAGTGTAGCTAAAAGTTCTTTGCAAAAAGCTTGTTCTCTAGACTCCGAAGACAATGATTTTAACTTTGGCATATATAGTGATGCACTTCAGAATAGCATCACGTCGACTACCCATGTCATTGCAAAGTATTTTTATTGTTTCTGGTGGGGGCTAAAAAACTTAAGGTAAGGTTGTCATTCTTTGCAGCACTGCCCATCCCCAGGTTTTGTTTGTTATCAGTTCTCTGATTTCTTTGTTCTAAATGAGAACGCTATTAGTTGAATATGTCCATCTCAATACATTTGGCTAATGAAGGCCGATCTGTTACAGCACTCTTGGGCAGGGTTTAGAGACCAGTTCCTATATTGGAGAAGCTCTCTTTTCAATTACAGTGGGTATTCTAGGGCTCATACTTTTCGCATTGCTTCTTGGTAATATGCAGGTAATCTGTTCAAGATTTTTATATTTCATATTTGTTTTAGTTCTGATCAATCTTTGCTCAGATGTACATCAATGGTGACTCTTAGTCAAGATCTTCGCCTCCTATGGACTTATTATCATAATTATAAATTTTAGCTTTTATAACTAAGAACGACTGTCAATCAATTGTCAATTTTAGCTCTTATGACTAAGAATGACTGTCAATCAATTGTCAAGAGCTGCAAATCACCAAAGAACTTTATATTCTAGTTTTGGGGAATAGGGTTTTGCATAATCAACCGAAACTAGATGACATTCTGCTAATTAGATGTAAATGAACCTTGTCATGTGTCTTATGTCATCAGCTATTTTGGTTTTGCAGAGATACTTGCAGTCATTAACTGTAAGGTTGGAGGAAATGAGGCTGAAGCGCCGAGACACAGAACAGTGGATGCGTCATCGTCAGCTTCCTCCTAGCCTGCGCGAGCGTGTTCGTCGATATGATCAATATAAATGGGTAGCAACAAGAGGTGTTGATGAGGAAACATTGCTTCGAGGCTTGCCACATGACCTACGTAGGGAAATAAAAAGGCACCTCTGTTTAAAACTTGTCAAAGGGGTAAGCTATTACTAATTCGTCTTATAAAGCCTATCCTTACCTAATAACGAATGTAACAAATGATGCAAATATTTTGCAGGTACCCATGTTTGAAAAGATGGATGATCGTCTTTTAGATGCAATATGTGAGCATTTAAAACCAGCTTTGCATACTGAAGGCACATTCATTGTGCGAGAGGGTGATCCAGTGAACGAAATGCTTTTTATAATAAGGGGAAGCCTAGAAAGTGTAACAACCAATGGTGGGCGATCTGGATTCTTTAATGTGGGGCCAGGAGATTTCTGTGGGGAGGAACTGCTGACATGGGCATTGCATCCAAAGCCCAGCAAAGTTTTTCCTAATTCCACTCGAACTGTGAAAGCATTGGTGGAGGTGGAAGCCTTTGCTTTAAAAGGAGAAGATCTTAAAGTGGTTGCAGGCCAGTTTAGGAGAGTGCATAGTAAGCAGCTACAACATACCTTCCGTTACTATTCTCAGCATTGGAGAACATGGGCAGCGTTGTATATTCAGGCAGCTTGGAGACGTTACCAGAGACGTAGATTTGCAGAAATAAGGCGCAAAGAGGCTGAGGCAATTGCATTTGCAGCTGCGGACAGAGCTGCAAGTCCAAGCCTCGGAGCTACTTTGCTTGCTTCCAGATTTGCTGCAAATGCAATGCGTGGTGTACAGAGATTGAGAATTTTAAATGCATCACAAGTCCCTAAGGTTATACGCAAGCCCGCTGAGCCAGATTTTAGCCTGGATGATGATGAATAAAAGTATCATTGTTGGTCAGAAGAGGAATTGGATGTGGCTTGTGTCTATGGCACATGCATGTATGCATATAATTTTGTCCAGCCTGCTGCCCGTGATTACATGTAATTGTCACATTTTGTAACATAGAAGAATATAAATATACAGGTAAATTGTCTTTTGAGGGACTGCAGTGGTCTTGCAAAAGACACCCAATGTAGGTTCCTACCCAGTATTCCCCTACATATTTCTCTTATATTTTCGTGGGTTACAAAAGATTTCCCTTAAGCTTCCTTAAGATTCCTTCAAGATTCTTCTAGATTTTCTAAGATGCTGTCAAGATTCTTAATATGGGACTACAAAGACACCCTGCACCATGTGTGAAAGAATTCATTAATATTCTTTTAGGCCTCTATTCTTCTAGATTGATTCCCTCAATATTCTTCTTGATTTTTTCCCTATATTTCTCTAGATTTCCTTTAACACCTAGATTTCTCTATTCCTCCTCCAATTAAGAGGGATGTCTTATAACAACTAGTATTCACCATATTTTGAGATTCCTTCAAATTTTAAAAATTCCACAAAGATGTTCGTAGATTCTTCAAGAAGATTACCTTATATTCTATAAGATTCCATAAACGTTCATACAAAGATTCTAGTAGATTCCTTTAGATCCTCTTAAGATTCCATAAGGAGTTCCCTAAGCTTCACCAATATTCTATAAAGGTTCCTTGAATTCTCTTAGATTCCCTCCAAATCTTATTAAGATTCCCTACAAAATTCCATGAAGATTCTCTACAAAAAGTATCTTAGATACTATAACATTCCCATGGGTTACTCATTGCTCCCCTAGGTTCATTAAGATTAATGTCAAGGTTCCCCGAACATTGTTAAGTTGAAACAATACTAGTTCTAGACATGTGAAAGTTAAAGTAATTGCATTGCTCATGCCTATGTTGGTGCACGAAGCAGCTACATATTTTTGCTTTCTTCGGCTCTTCTAGCCGGAAGGTGTTTAATGCAGAAAATCGCCAGTGCGTCGCCAGCCGGCAAAGCGAACTCCAGTGCATCGCCAAGCCGGCAGTTGTAGCCAGATCCGTCTGAAGGATGAATATTGAAATGCTTCAATTTTAAGCTTCGATTTGCACGAAACAATTTACAGCATGGCAGTTCCGCTTTGATCCAAGCTAGATCCAAGTAAACCTTTGCTAAATCCAAGTCAAATCCACTTCAAAATACCGCTGTCAATTCAAGCTAGATCCAACTAAATCTTTGCTAAATCCAAGTCGAATCCACTTCAAAATACTGCGGTCAATTCTGAAAGACAATATCTTTTGCTTGAATTAAGTAGAACATCTGAGATCTTGCGAAATCACTCCCAAAAAGAGAAACCGTGAAGGAACAGGGCTTTCAAATCCTGGCAGTGGCATGGCGTGTAAATCTTCTGCAATAAATCAGCCCATCGGCTTCATTTAATGCCTAAAGGCCGACATCACAAAATCTTCTGTAATAAATGAGATGTCTACGTCACGAAATCCTCCGTAATATATAAGCATATACACGTGTCTCGTCCAAGTAATTTTGAAGAGAGAAAATGTGTGAGAATAAAAAAATGATTATATAGGTGTCATGATTGTCCGCCATAAATGCCTGCAATGAATGAGTCCACATACTTGTCATGTTGTGATAATTTTTAAGGAAAAAAATAGGAGATAACAGAAATAGGACACTGCTTTATATAGGAAGAATTATCCCATATCATAAACCCAAAATGTCTGTCCCTTCGCTCCTATCGATGGCCATTATCTTGCCACGTTGACGCCTGTTTCACGGGATGATGATGCCACATGTCCAAAAGATGTCAAATTATCACGTTTGAAGTACAACGATACATGAAAGGGTGTTTCTTTATATTACGAAATGGCAATAGCACTAAGGGAACCGGTTCTGCTACAAAATCTGCTCTCTAAAATCTAAATGTTGTTTTTGCATTTAGAAAAGAGAGGGATTTTTGCAATATTTATTAATGGAAATTGCAAAATATCTAGGACGGTGTTGCACCTTGGGGTGGTTGTGGATTGCAGGTTCATTTTCGCTAGAATTAACAAATGGTTCATTTCTTTATGCTCTAGACGAAGGCAGATGCGACATGAAGTGTGGACGTTCTCTGTCGATTTATTCTTTTTGCATAGGTATCAATTTTATCTTTCCTGCAGGTAAGTTATTTATGTTTGCAATATTTCGGCAATAATAGAGTTATCTCTGTCCTTTACTTTGTTGTCATCTTGCAAATACATGCAGGTTGTAATAAAGATGGAACGAAATCGAGAGTCAACCCCTATGCCCAAGTTATAAGTAGAAGGCGTCAAGATGTAGAAGCCAGGCATTTCCTGATTTAGAAATGGAAAATTAAGGATTCAGACATTTCCTCTAAAGCAAGAGTAGAAGAGGGGACCAGAAGCAGATTTTGAGCGGCGTGCATTTGTGGAGGATATGGTTTTCATGCAATTCGACATTATTAGGCATGGCACTTCCAAAAATCCTATGTTTTTTGTCCGAAGCTTTTGGTTGTGTGTTTAGGGCAAGAACAAAAGGAGCCATTTTGTTCTTTGTTTCATGTCACTTATTTGTATCCTATCACATTTGCACGTTTTCTTTAGCAAGGTATAATTGATTATGCCAAATGATTTATGTAATTGTCAAAAACCAGTGCCATTTAATTAGTTTGGTATCTGGCATTGTTTCGCACGCCCCTTTTGCAGAAACCAATGCTTTGGTTCGGCATCCCTTTTTTCAAGCATTTGGTTGCAGCAGCCCTCTTTTCTCAGGAATAGAGGGGTTCCATTGCATTAGGGTGTGGTCGCCTCCTATCGCGACCGTCCCGGAGCATGTGCCATCCCCTCCCCTCCCCCCCTCCCCCCGTCTCGACGCGACATCGCCATGTGGCATGCCGAAAGTGACCCTTCTACCGTAGGTTGGACTCTCGTCTTCACCACGCGTGTGGCCCCCGTGGGCGTTATGTGCACGCCCCGAGGAGGCGTTATGGCACGGGCGTTATCGTCGACCATGTGTCGATTATCGCCCATATGGTGCCGACAACGCGACAAAGCTTCGCGATCGTTAGCCCAGTTTGCCGGTTGTCGTGCGGTTTGTTGACCATCGGCGTGCAATAGAGCCCATAAGCGTGAAGCCCCCGCTTCCGGTGTCGTGTAATTGTTGTCTACAATTGTGGAACAGTTACGCCCACTCGTTAGTCGTGTTAAGAGTCCCCGATCATATCGATTCGAAATTAGAATTCAATGCCCCTTGCTTGAATTCGCCCCATTCCAGAGCACTTTCGATTACGAAGCCCAATTTGAATATCAAGCTCCCCGCTATGGTCGCTAAATGTAATAAAAGCCAACTTCATCTTCCAAATTTCAAGCTTATCGATGCTCGGTCTTGAGGAGCACGATAATAGACATGGTTTCCACAAGAGGCCTCCGAGAGGAGATGATGGTGAAGCTAGTAACATAGTACCTACATCAAGGAAAAGAGTTACTGCTCCAAGGAGGAAGCGTCGGACACCACAAGTCGGTCTTTTGCATCTCCCACAATGCCAAGGAAACCCAAGATCAAATGGCGGCACATCTTGGATGAGGTAAGTGAGTATGGTATATCCGTTAGAGAGGCATCTAGAAGGTCCGGAATCCCTAATCAACAATAAGGGACCGGGCCGTATGGCGATAACTCACAAACAGACGGTAATCCACAAATCCTAACGACTCTACAAGAGGAGGAGTTAGTCAATTGGGCACCCTCCAGGGCCGAGCAGGGAATGGGGGTTACACTCTCAGCTGTCAAGGAAAGGGGCGCCACTGATGGGCTATGGAGGGGCAACTTCGTAATTTCGCCGAGTTCCCGTGGAGTAAATGGTGGAAGCCGTTCAAACAAAGGCATCCGTAGGTTACACTAAAGAAGTGCAGAGACACTAGATATCGCTCGGGCGCGTGCTATGACACAAGAGAATCTGGATAACTTCTATGCTGGTCTGAGACAAATCTATGACGAGTTCAACTTCCCGGCCTCTAGGATCTGGAATGCCGATGAGACTGGCATCCAAGCTGGTAAGGTGAAGGGCATGAAGATCATAGGGAGGAAAGGGGAGCATAGGGTCAATGAGGTAGTCATGAACAATAGGGAGTGGGTGACCATTCTGGTATGTGTAAATGCTAAAGGGTTTAAGATACCTAATTTGTATATATTCAAGGGTACTCGGATGAGGCAAGATAACATTGCCAGATGTGAGGAAGGGGCAATTCAAGCTGTGAAGCCCTCGGCACCGATGACTACGTAACCTGCTCAAGTCTTGGTTGTCACATTTTGTTGCTAGGGTTCCTGGTGGAGTATCTCCATCAAGGCCACATCTGATAATATTGGATGGCCATGGCAGCCATGTGGAGCTGGAAGTGATTTTGGCAGCTAAAAAAATGGGCATACATTTTGCCCTACTTCCACCCCACACATCACATAGGTTACAACCTTTGGATGTTGCATGCTTTGCACCATTCAAGGCAGCTTTCAAGATATTGAGATCTTCTTACATGGTTAGCAAAGGGAGGACTGAACCGAAGAGGGAGGACATTGCAGAGCTCATTTCACAGGCCATTGAATCAGGGCTGACACTTAGCAACATAAAGGCAGGGTTTAGAGCAATTGGGATTTGGCCATTCAACTCGGACAAGGTTAAGCCAGGCCAGGAAAGTGGCAGGTTTGGTAGAGTGCCCATGGAGCAGATTATCCAAAGTGTAGGCCAGGAAAATGTAGCACACTTGGAGGACGAGGAATTGGAGCAATCCAACATGGCTGACTTGCAACAGTTATGGGAGGCACCGCGCCCTGCTGGTGAGCATGGTGGCCAAGAACCTATTGGAGTGCATCAACATGTAGTTGACAATGTGGACATTGAAAGACATGATGTGCATCCATCTCACCGAGAAGATGCACCAGATGGGGAACATCAGGCCATTGATTCGACCTTAAGACCCTCACAGCAACATGTGGTAGCATCTGGTGACACGGGAACAACACATGCATGTGTGCAGCTCCCTACAGAAGTGAGGACATTACAGGCCTGCATGCAACAGTCTCAATCCTCGAGGGCAAGGAATCGGGGTGTAGTCCCAGACCTAAGTGGGAGGGTGCACATCTCTAGTGATGGCTTCTGTGAGGCCTTGGCTGCTGAGAGGTCTAGGAGGGCTGAGGCAGCAAGACTAAAGAATGAGAAGGTTGCAGCCAGGAAACTCGAAACTGCTAGAAGGAAATTGGAAAGACAGGAGGCTGCCAAGAGGAAGAGAGGGAAAATAGGAAGAAGGCTGATGCAGAATTTGAAGCCTCTACTGCTAGACGTAGGGCACTCATGTACCCCAGGGGCATCTCAAGAGTTGCAGCAGTCTTCAGCTTTCAGAGACCAATGAGTGATGAGGTGAGGAGCAAAAGGTTAGAGGTTAGAAACAGAATGAGGACAAGGCAAGGGTTGAGTCCAATCAGGGCTCCAATATTGAGAACATCATTCAACATGGACCCTGGACTTCAGCAAGTTAGTGGATTGACCACACCAGTTACTAGTGATCATGCAGGTGACCATGATAGTGAAGATGGAAGTCAATGTTATGTGCAGCCTGGAAGATACTCACATGTGCTCGGGAGATGATGCTGGTGTGCAGGATGTTAGCATAGAAGGCTTCCTGCCTCTAGTCAGACCTGTCCCAAACTCCATTAGTACAATCAGGTCACCATTGAAGACATGGGACTTGGTCAACAGGGAGGGAGAGTCACAGCAAGACGCAGGTATTGGCCCTGGGAATTCCATGAGGTTGGATACGCAAGGTTGGGTCAATTATGCAGCAGCACATTCTGGACCCCAACATGACAGGGATAAGGCCATAGACAAAGCTAGGATCATTCGAGAAATGGTCGAAATAGGCGTGGACAAGGACATAATCTCTCGGGCCAGAGGAATGAATGTGGAGTTTGCAAAGACTTGGAGGGCAAATATGTCTGAAGGATCAGTACCAACACCAAGATTCGAAGAGGGCAACACTTTCACTAACCAGGTGTGTTAAGTCTACAACAGGCGCTTAAGAGAACTGGCATTTCTGCTACAATACTAACATCTAACATTTGCACATGGCAGGAAGCTGAAGACAGTGACGAGACCATAGACGAGACCTTAGACAACTAAGGTAGCAGCACCTGTAGCAGCAACACAACATTAAATATGAAATCAACCCTATATTCTTTGCATTGTATATTTACGTTTGATAAATTGGTCTAACCTTTAAATCAGATCTCATGGCATATAATACATCAAACATTGGTCTTCAAATGAAGGGGATCATCAGCCCAATTTGGAAAGTTCTGTTGCATTTGTAAATAAAAACTGTGTTATGACAATAACTAAAGTGCATCAGTCATATTCATTTCAAAGAAGCCCGAGGGCTGATACAAAAGTTGGCACTTAGGCCCATCACAAAAATTCTTGACCCGCAGGCCACATTGTACATCAAAATATTGGTAGGTGAGGGAAGTTCTACATTCTTATCAGCCAAAAAAGAGGAGGTGAAGAAATGAGGTCGTCCAGTAGAGCCATTGCAGACAAGGCTGGAAGCAATCAAGGACCAACATGGCTCTGAAATAGAACGCTGTCATCCTCACTAACCACAATCTGGCAGTGGATGAGGTCAGTCTCACAGCGCGCCCTTTCAACCTGGGTTGCTATCTCCGGAGAGACCTCAACATGGAGGGTTGATCCTACAGCACGGGTAACCTCTGCTGGTGTAACGAGGCAATTACGAATTGTAAAAAAAGTCAGAGTTGTTGAAAACGTGGATGAACTGGGACTGGAAACATTGTTCTGCGGTGCGCGAGGACATTTGCCAGGCGACGGTGCCCCTCTCCTTCCGGACCTGGCAGTGTCCCAGGTCGGGCCGCATCCGGGAAAGCTTGTGCGACGTGCTTGATCCATATTCTCCGCTGCCAATGCAAGAAAAACATGTTTAAACTAAACCAGAAACATCCAAATTATGTTGAAGAGGAAGCAGAAGCCGACACTTACCTGTGCTGGTTCGATAGAGCTGATCAAGAATACCGAGAATGTCGCTGAGAGACAACGAACTCAGAATTTAAAGAACGAATGGAATGATGGGTCTGGCGCTGCCTGAGCAAGCCAGATATCCAAAAAGCTTCGCTTTAATGACCAATTTCTCCCACTACAGCCGGAGCAGAGTCGGTCCGGGCAATTTAGGGGCGAATCGACACGAGAATTAGGAAGGGTTTAAGGATTGAGGCTAGAAAATCGGCGAAGGTGGGCCAGTTTGGGGACGGTATCCGTTACCCTAGGGCACGATAGCTGGCAACCGTGAGGGCGTAGGGGGCCTCGGGTATGGCAAAAACGGTGTAATCGTAAGGCCTTCATTGATGCACCGGCCCCCGCTCGCAGGAGACTGGCAGACGTACGTAGTGTTAAGTGCCATGTCAGTTGGCACACTCGGCGTCATAACGGGTCCATAGGGCTGGCGACGGCAGGCTCTGATTATATGCGAATGAGACCATCGAATTAACGACGGGGAGCCTAGACCCCCCCCACTCAGGATGCCATAACTTCTCAACCTTAGAGATTTTAGGAAAAATTTGTTCTGCAAAGTTGTAATCCAGGTCATTAGGTACCCAAAACACCCGGCGGATGTCTAAGCGCGCAAATGTATCTCGACCTACAAGTGTTTGCCTCTTAAGTGCGCGAAACATGGCGACCATACCCTAGTTCAATGGCTCCTTTTTCTTTGTTGCCCATGGATCAGCCAATTTTAGCCAGTTTCGGTAGGATTGCTTCCCTGTTTTTCCATCTTTTCTTGCCCTATTTAAAGCCTATTTCGGCAGTTGCTTTACTTGTTGCAGTTCTTAACATCCTACAGAGCAGGATATGGTCTAGAAAATGGTTTTAGGCCTATTTTCGTTTAGCTTCCAACAAGTTCTTTGAAGTTCAGGATATGACAGTTTAGAGCTCAGCCATTTTCGATTCCATTTCTTCCTATGTTTTCTATGCCTTAAGGCTCCAGTTTCAATCCGGTTAAGGCTGCAACAGCAACTGTGGTGATTTCTGACTAGTTCTTAGATTGTCTGAGGTGTTTTGGAGATACAGAGAAGGAATCGGCTGGAGTCCTTATTGGAATCATTGGCACTCTATTCAATCAAATCCATTTTCTTGAACAGTTTACATTTGATCTGTTGCAACGGTTTTGGATTTTCAGAAGCATGTGTTATTTGGGTTGCAGAGAGCATGAGATCTGGTTGAGAGATGTGATTTTTAGGGGAAAATGGTTGAACGGTACTTCTGAGACATATCAAGTACTAGTTTTCCCACGTTTCTAGTAGTGCCATTGTTCTCTGTATTTTGATTCCAAGCTAATGTATCAGTCTTATTCAGCCCCCTTTGTGTTATATCCACTATGTCTTCCCTTCCTGCTGGGATATTTCTTCAGCTCTATTCTTCTTTCAGCGGTAATCTTTGTTTTGAGAACTAGGGGTTGGTATCACGAAGATTGGGGTCACGTACCTCCATGACTCTTGTCTTGTTTTTTCGTCGTTGAATTCTTCTTCAAGCAGTCTATCCAGGTGCCTGTACGGACTTGTGATTTTTTAGCACTTCTACCTTACTGTGCAGTATTATTGTGCAGTAGAGGATATTTTGGTGCAATGTGAGCTTGCATCTACACACTTTTATGATCATTACATGCACTCCTTGAAATTCAAACCGGGAATCCTTCATGCAATTCTATTTCATTGCATTATGTGCAAGGAAAATAGACGGACTTCTACTTTACTGTGCAGTAGAGGATATTTTGGTGCCAGGTTTCCAGATGAATGGATGATAAAGAGGTGCTATGCCATGCGAGGTTGCATCTATGCAGTTTATGATCATCATATGTGCTTCTTGCAATCCAAACTAGGAATCCTTCATGCAATTCTATTTCATTGCTTTATGCACAAGGAAAACATATAATTAGTATTTGAAACTCTCAAGAAGATTAGGGAAACTAGTCACATTGGATAGAGGTAATATAGTCCAAGGTAGCAAGTGGAAACAAAATATTCCAAAAACCAACATCACAAATATATACATGCCAGGAACTCACAACTATCCATTACCCCACAAATGTAAAACCATATGAACCTATGGACACTGAATAATACTGACAATGCAATAGAAGAAATACTGGCGAATAGAAGACATCGTGGCTCAAATCCTCTAATTTCCAACCCAAATGTTCGTGTTCCAAAAAAAAAAATCAAGAGAAATAATGGCATTAAAGCAGCAAAATGGCACACGGTGAAATTTAATATAAGGATTAAAAGAGACTCTTCTAGTATTAAAGACTCTCATGAATCTCATAAGGACCACAAATTAGGCAAATATTCGGTACCAACTCGGGCATATCACTATACAAGCATAGACTTGGAATACCATAAGCAACTATAAACACTGCTAAGGTACCTATGATTTCTGTAAGATATGGACAAAATGAGATCTAGAGATGCCTGTGACACATACCAAAAGGTACTCATGATTCCTTAAATGTGCATAAGATTTGAAAACATATCATATTCAACATCAACATGTCATATATGAAGGCTCGTCTTGAAGTTACATTTAAAGTGGTATCGGCTAAGGTAGAGTTGCATAAAAGGGCCAAAATCACAAGTGTAATGTAGAAGGTCTAAAACTTAATTAGAAACTATAGACGAACATAGACCTTGTCATAAGTTCGACTTTAGAAAGAGCTATCCTAACTCCTCAGTCAACATCAAGGTTCAAAAGTGCACATCAACTATAAAAGTTCCCTATTAATAAGCAAACACACCAAGCACCTTGAAAACATGTATCACAACAAAGTAGGTTGTTACTTGGTGGAATACCCTCATGTCGTAGACATCATGGCAATGGTCAATGTGTTGAGATGCAATGTTTGTCTAGAGACCCTGGTGTTTTGGGCCTGTGTCATTTAATGTTATGGTAGACCTTTCTGATCTCCTCTTTCTCCTTTGCATGCTTCACTACTTTGTTGCGTACAAGCTCCAACCTTGTTAGTTTTCCTGGTTCCATGCTATTTCCTCATCGACCTAACTATTCAACTACCTGCCCTAAGTGTTTTGGCTATATTTTACTGATTTGACGCCTAGTGTGTGGGAAGGGCCCTTGTATCAGTGTACTTGGTTGTGATTTATGGCCCTTGTGCCAGCTGTTGTTAGGAGATTGTAGATGCTTGACCCTCGTGCCTTGTGCCTTGTGGTACATTTTGTGATGAGATCCTCATGTTCTCTTTATTTTGCTGGGTTGATTTATGTTGTAGAGTGTCTTTGTTAGCTCACTAGGTGGACTAGGAGTATACTTTGGGATTGTTATTTATGACAGGTGCGATCGACCATGATGGTCTTGGAGTATCCAAGGTTTCGATTCAACTATTCTGGAGAGGAGCATGTGTTTTTATGCTTCATCTTGATCAAATTTCCTTAGTTGTTATTGTTCTTGTACAATTTAAATGCCCTATTAGTTAGTCTGACTATTATAGTCAGGGTTTTCCCTCGAAAACCCGAAAGGGCGAGGTTTTTTAATCCCAGCCATAATGGTTTCATTGATCACATCAGATAGTAGAGTTGCCCAAAGAGCATTGTATTCTTGTTATTGGTTTAGTGGAGATGCCCAGATGTGGCTTTTTAGCATTGTATTCCGGTTATTGGTTTAGTGGAGATGCCCAGATGTGGCTTTTCTTTTAGTTTGTCTCCTCTTCCTCTCCATATATGCAACATATCTGGTTTTGACAATTGAATTTATCTTCGTATAATTATAAGAAGATAATCATATTTTCTCAACAAAATTCCTCCTATGTGATCAGATAGGTGAATGCTCCACGAAAATGTTCAATAGATAGATGGTGATGTGGATATTTTGCTTACGTTTAAACAGTGCAGGCTCTATAGTCTAGATGGTAGAAAAAGGATAAGCTCCATAGACTTGTAATAATACGGATTTGGTTTTGAAAGGAAGAAATTAATGTGAAGGGTAGGAACCCAATAAAATCAGATGCATGGTCAAGTAGTACGCACCTCAAAGGTGGCGCCGGTGAGAACGACGATGTGATACATGTGAATAAGATGGAATTTGTTAAGTTCGGAAGAAATGGAGATGCCACACCAAGGCCGGCAGAAGTGGATGACTCCACATATCCCATTTCAAAGTCATAGCCGCATTCATCAGTTAAAGGGACATACCTTTTCCAGCCTAAAGCATTTAGCTTGAATTCCAAATCTTCAATGCCCCTCATTTTATCCTTTGTAGCCCTGAAAATCCAATCTAGTATGTTATTAGTTATACAAGGGTGGTTGTTTTTGCTCCAGCAGGTCCAAATGTCATTGTTCAGGTTTTAGCTTTAATATTGTCCCCTTTTGTGCTGGCTCGCATGCTTCTTATTTCTATAATATGTTTTCCAGAAAGATTTGGTGATAAGATAAATGCTTTTTATTTGTGTAATATGTTTTCCAGAAAGATTTGGTGATAAGATAAACAAGTTAAACAACTTGTAGGCTGGATGACAAGTTGCTTTGAGCACTTGATTTTTAGATGACTGTAAGCTTTGTCACACTGCTATTCCATAAACACAATATGTGGTTTGTATTTTTCCATGTGTTCCCATTGGTTATTGTATAAAAGGACTAAAAGAGCTTCATACATTCACATGCTTATGATAAGGGTTATTCCAACCATGATAGCAAGCATGGAGAAAAAATTGCTCTGGCTAGAACAGTATGGACGTCCTTGTACATGTAACAAGAGTCATTCATTTCAATATTGATCATAGAGAAAGAACAAACCTAACGCACAAGTTTATGCATTAAATTAGATATTTTGATACTTGATACATATTAATGGAAGCATGTCCAAAACAATTGAAAGGTCAAGTGATTTGCACCTATCAAAAGAGCAAGGAACTATCCTTGAGATCGAGGACTTAAACATAGAAGTAGTTGCAGAACTAGGAAGTCAAGTAATTTCCCAAATAGTTACATCAAACACTGATGCGACTGCTGAATTTGGGCAAGTAGATGGTGTTGTAGAAGAAGTTCTAAAACTGAAACAGTATTATGAAAGCAAACCGGCAGCAATAATAGAAAAAAATAGATTATATACAAAAAAACATCTTACCTATCACATTAAAGTCATGGAAAATTAAATTGCTCGTTGCAAATAATATCAGTGACTACTAAGTATTTTGAATAAAGTGGCAATGCGTGTCCACGTACAAAAGGGTTTCTAAATATGGGAATGCTAGAAATGTAAATGTACTATGTAGTTCACCGGGGGAGGGCCATTAAGCCCTATAGATATATAAACAAGCTATATTGTGGCTTAGTCATTGCAGGTTCTCGACGTTCGCCCAACAATGCTGAGCACCATAACTAGTATACGACAAATGTGTTAACCTTGAGAAATCATGTAATATATTTGACAAAATGCCAAAAACTCTCACCGACTCCGCACCGCTCTTAGGTTTCCATATATCATTCATTAATGTGTTCAAACTTCTTCCACGTATCCAGAATTACTTAATAGTCTTACATTATATACATGCAACAACATGTGGTAGCGGCGCAATCCATAGTGCGTTCTAAAACAACTGACTTGATTTCATTCTGCAAATTTTTCTAGCTCCCATATTATTTTTCTCTTGGGTTTTTGGGCACTAGCACCTCTGATTGTCTAGTTCAAGAACCATTGCCCTCTTTGCAAAAATCCAATCATCAACTATAAGCATATGAATTTGGCCGGTTTTTATTTTTTTTGAAATTGGGCATTATAACCTTTCATGTTGAACACGTAGTTCTCCATCATCATAGTTCCAAACCAAGCTGAATTTTCTTGCACCTATTCCTAATAGTTTTCCCTCATAGTCATTAAAAACTCAGCCAAAAATGTTCAATAACACTCGAGATATCATCGTTTGAGTGTGCATACATTTTTCTGTCACAAAAGAAACTGCATTGGCCAATTCTTTTGTCCACTTTGAATGTGATTTGTTCATTCATTCCAGATCCAAATTGAGCCAAATATTTTTCCACATATCATCACAAGTTTTCTCTGATTTTTCCTTCAAAAATTATGTGAAAATGATCAGTATATCTCAAAACATTCAGATTTGAGTGCAATCGTCTCATTTTGCATTTAGGGTTCATAAAGTGATTAATACTTCTTTACAAATTTTGAATGAAGTTTTTTTGCCTATCGTTGGATATGCTTTCATCTGGGGAAGCAATACTATGAGTTGTTATGGCAACATCCATATCAGGGCCTATGTATAAACTAACACGTCTGAAAAGTGTTTACCTTGTATACACGTACCCCAAAATGATTCAGTGGGTATGGAAGAGGAGAACAAGCCATATGATCAGATTTTGCAGGATGCACTAGAATTTATGTCAAGCCCAATAATTCCAAACCCCATTACGTAAATTACTATTGCTTCATGTTTGCAGCTGCAACTTCTCAACCATGTCTCAAGTGCAAACGACCAAAACTCGACCAACTCAGAGGGTTTATGTTTTGGCCTCCAAAACATGGCCCTTTTTATGGATAACTAGGTGCATCATTTCTAGACATGCATGCATAGCCATGACAACCGAAGTAATAGAGTTTGGATCTATCAACCGCCGTTCCAAATGATCCGACACAACCTTGCTACTGCAAAAGGTGCTCTTGACTTCTAATTGCCACATTAGGGGGAGGACAGATCCAAACACCATTCCGTCAGTTCCTATTGCTTCACATTACTATCTATGGACAAGAATACTCTAGAATCTATAGTAATGTACCCACACTGCGATTTTAGGATGTCACATGTATTTAATGTGCATGTATCATGTGTATTTAGTTGTCTTTATGTAAATACATTATGAGTACATTAGGAGTACATGTAAGCACATTGTGACTTCTCATGTACTCAACTGCACTTACAAATTTTTTCCTTTAACTTTGATCGTTTGTGGTCTGTAATTTGTATTTGTTACTATGTTCTATGAGGGGCTTAGTCCCCAGGTTTTTATCTGAGATAGAGGCTGTTCCTACATATTGAGGTTTCGTTTATTTCTGAGACTTTTCTGCCAGCACAAGATTGTGACATAGCGCCCGCAAGACACATTATTTTTTTTTATCGAAGGACATCTTCTAGTTGGTGTTCAAAACCTCCTGGGAGAATACGTGTGACAGTGCCAATCGCAACTCCAAATTGAATGTTGTTATCCCCATACAAACTGAGCGATGTGGGCTGAGAGGAGTATAGGTCTGATAGATATTGCGGTTTGGGGACATGTGGCAACTTGCATCTGAATCAATATACCAAGAAGAATCAGGGATGGGAAGAAATGATTCAGTAGTAGCAGTGAATGAAAATTCTGGAGTAGGAAGAAGAGGAGCAGATGGAGGAGATTTTGGATTAAGAAGGAGGGGAATAGATGGAGAAGGTAAAGTGGGTAATAGTGGAGAGGAAACGATGTCTCTGGGAGAGATTTCCTGGACAAGATTATTGTGCTCATCAGCCTTGGGTGGATGTTTGACCGCAACAGGAGATGGTGCAGCGCATTCTTTAGCAAAATTTCTAGTGCGTTGGCATCTGTAGCACGTAACAATGGATCTATTGAATTTTGGACGATGTGGAGGAGCTTTTGTATCAGCTAGCATGACAGATTCTGAAGAGGGCTTGTTGATGCCTTGAGAATGGCCTCAGTTTGGACTCGATCAATTGCAGAGGCCAAAGTGTAATCAGATAGTCTTCCCTCAAGATTGACAATAAGGCCATAATAGGAATGGGGCAAGCTGTTGAGAAGCATGCAAGCTTTTTCATCGTTGGTGATCTCTACACCAATAGCATCAAGATCGTCAAGCATTTCCTTCATCCGGAAAATATGAGATGTGGCATCTCCACCTTTTGCAAGATGCAGATCATACAGAGCCTTGGAAGTGCCAGGTGATTCCCAGCAGTCTTAGAAGCATAATGGTTATCTAAGATATGTAACACAACATAGGCTGTATTGGCACCTTTCACCAATCAAGCTGGAGTATCACCGAGGCTTGTACAGATGATTAACCAAGCCTTGTGGTCTTTTTTAGGGGTAATCAGATCATGTTCATTAAGAACCACCTCAAGATTCCCATTGGAGCCAAGAGGGTTGCCGGGCTGAGTGGCAGTGAGCCACAAATCTTTATCTTCAAGAGTCATCTGGAGTCGCCATCGCCACATTTGATAGTTCTTCCCATCAAACCGGGGAAGTAGACGCCAATCATTTGGAGATGCGATGCTGACCACAGAGTCTATGATCAAGAAACAAGGAAGACGATGGACAATAGGAGAATCAGGGGCTTTTTATAAAGTAACAAGCCGTAAAGGATAAGAGGAATTTAAGCACAAAAATAGGTTCGTGGGCCCATAACCTGAGTTTGGCAGTAAAGATTTGAGCATAGAGCATGACTTGCTAGAGAACTGATCTTTCTTGAATGCATTAATCAGATATTCCCACGCATTTTTTGTTGTTGCTGTTTCCTCAATACATGGGATTTCAGCATCTTACACATACTTCATAATTCGATTCTTGGCACGCCAGTTGAGTTTCTTCCACTTTGTGAGATTTTCTCTATTTGCTTCTTCATCCTCTACTAGATTTGGTGCCCTGTCTGCTCTTGAACAAACTCCCCAGAGTCCCTTCTCAGCCAGAATTCCCCTCACTTTTATGAACCAGATATAAGAATTGGCAGCCGAATGGATCTCTTAACGTCCTTGGCCTCAGCATTTAACTGTAGGTTTTGATCTCAGGCGTCCATTCTGGTCTATTCCAAGATGTTATGTCCAGTAACAATTTCGGATCAAATCTGTTATGAAACAACAGGTGTGTTATGTCCTTAACAAGGATGTCATGCCCATAAGATCTCTACTATCATGGTCGAATCCTCTTCGTCGTGGTCGAATCCTCTGCAAAAGGCCACCATAGACAGGCTTCCATATTTTTCCATAGTCAAATCTTCATAGCCAGGCCTCCAAGCCATAGCCAGACCTTCAAGCACCTTCTATCTTTCCGTTGAAGGGGCATCTCAGTTTTAAAACCGAGCTTCTAACAACCGAAGCTCTACAGTAAGTAATCACCGCAGCTAGAGCTTCTAACATAAAAAAAGAACCTAGTTTTATGTTCAAATCGTCAAAAGTTAAAGAACTGGCAAGAAAGATGTTACATGCAAATGATTATGAGCTCCTCTGTTTAAATCTGACTCCCCTGCTTTATTTAAATCGGCCTCCCCTGATCGTCGCTGCAACAGATGCTCTGTTTTGAAAACAGAGCCTTACATTTGGTTCGTTATTCTTGATCAGAACATACAAAGTTGTGCCAGAATGCAGGGCGGGCTACCAAGCTTGGCTATGGTGACTCTGCCAAATGCTTTAGCCAAGGACGTTAAGGCTAATAACGTCCTCTGATGAGGCATTATGGCCCATCTAAGATGGCCTCGATGACCATATGGCCAGGAAACGCCTCGAGGATACTGTTGTACGACCTCGACATTTCCTAGCCACATGGCCACCTCGGCCATTTCTCCTAGGCCATACCGTCTCATCAAAGGACATTATCTAGCCCTTCTCCGACATGATGACGGAACCTACTTCTCCAGATCTCAAAGTTTCTCACTTCTCCACTCACCCTGATCCAACCCTGATCACAGATCATTGTTCCCGCTCTGATACCATAAAGTAGAACTAGAATAGAAAAGCACAAATGTTTCTGGGAAAGGCCAGATTTCAAAATTCGTTATTCCCCTTATATCTCATAAAAATACCATCATGATCCCTATGTTTATGCGTCTACTATAGCAAGAGACTAAGACTAACAGAACTGCAACTTATTCTTGATACATGGTTACTCCTGCACGTCTAATTTGATGCCACTTGATCCAATAAAATCTATTTGAAGGAGATAGTCTTTGGGAATGGCTCAAGACATACTAAAACAAAGGTAGTGCTTTGAGAATAAATCTATTTGATGAACAGTTTTTGATGCGTTTTATCACATCCAAAGTTTGGCTCCTGTTGAAAATAGGCCTCTGCATGTCCACGTCCAGTCCTACAGTCACGCCTCTTGGCACAGTCGTGCCTCTTGGCACAGTCACGCCTCTCTGAGGCATATATATGTGAGCTACGGTGAGGGCTCTTCTCACCATTCTATCTATTCATATCCATTCTTCTGCTGTAGATCTCTGATTTTCTACATGGTATCGAGCCCTGGCGGCTATTGAAGATTCAGGAGCATAATTGGAGCAAAATTCAAAGCCGTGGCGCATCCTTTCAAGAACAAGAAATCACGGTTTGATATTATAAAAGCTTCGATTTTCTTTAAGTTTTTCTGTTTTGCCCAACCAGTTACGGCTTTGCTTGGCCTTTGTGCCAACGGCCTTGTCCTTGGTGGGTCTTGGTGGTTAACATCCGAGTGGAGACTCTTTAAGCAAAGAATATAAAAGAGAAGAAGATCTTGGTGGATATATATGGCAATTTTCGGTGCAACAAAGAAATTATTCAGTTCTATCTCCTCAAAGATTGGAAAAATTTGATGGAGATAAATTTTATATTTGGAAGATTCGTATCAATTCTTTGCTGCTAGAAAGAGATTTGGTGAAGATTGTAGATGGCACAGAAGCTAAACCTGCAGATGCCGATGCTGCAACTAAGTGGGAGCACAAAGATGCCAAAGCCAGAGCTATTCTTCAGCAATGCTTGAGTGATAATCTCAAGACCAACGGTGATTGCTTTTGCAACTGCTAAAGAAATATGGGACTTCCTAAATAGCATTTATGGGGATAAAGGGAAGTCCACAATGGTGTTCTTACGAACCAAATTATTGGATTTGAAACTGAGTGGCACCAATGTAGTTAGTTTTGTAAGCGAGTATAATGCTTTATAGCAGCAATTAGCATCCATAGGTTCTCCAATTGGCGATGACGAAGGAGTGGCTATACTTCTTAAAGATTTACCACAAATCTTTGATACTTTGTCATATAATCTGCTAAGTAACAAAGCTTTAACGCCTCATGATGTAATTCAAGCTTTGCTTAAGGAGGATGCAAGACAGAAAACAAAAGAAGGGCCATCAGAATCTGCATTCATTGCTCGAAATCAGCCCAGAAGAGAAAGAACTTGTTATTATTGCAAGAAGCCTGGCCATATGATTGCTGTTTGTCCAGAAAAGAAGAAGAAAGAAGAGGAAGAGTCAAGGAAAAATGGCTCTAAATTGTTTTAGCCTGAGTGGGAGCTATGTGAGTCTGAGTGAAGATCTGTGTGCTTTGTGGTTCTTAGTGATCAGTCGTAAGTCATATGTAAATTGTGGACATTTGAGGCAGTGGGAGTGTTGAAAATAGGCCTCTGCATGTCCACGTCCAGTCCTACAGTCACGCCTCTTGGCACAGTCGTGCCTCTTGGCACAGTCACGCCTCTCTGAGGCATATATATGTGAGCTACGGTGAGGGCTCTTCTCACCATTCTATCTATTCATATCCATTCTTCTGCTGTAGATCTCTGATTTTCTACAGCTCCTCTGGAGAGTCTTCACTGGAATAGAAGAACTAGAATTCTAGAGGAGCTCTGCCAACAGTTTTCTTAAATATTTTATTTCAGGCTTAGACCAAAAGAGCTTCAAGATGCTTCGAATTTGCTCTGATATCATGTAAGATCTGGCAAGAAAGAAACATTTTCGATTCGGATTTGCTATGATACTTTGTAAACCTAGCAAGAAGAAACATTTTTGTAAGATTCCCGTTTCGAGCTTCTTCATCAATATTGTGGTAGCAACACAAGCAATAATTTAATTCCATAATATAATGCAATACCAAACCTTCTACCTAGAAAGGCCAGAGGCTTCAATTAGCAATTCGCTGCAGCACACAATTTCTGGCTAGAAAAGCCAGAACAATCAAACACCATGAATGGCACCCTGTCATAGATTCAGAGTGCAAATCGTCCACACTGTATGGCGTCATTCAGTCTGACATCTCTCAGCCCGGAATCAATTGTTAGAGAAATTGATGTGAAACTTGCTTTCACTGTCATGAACTTTGCTCTGTTACCACTGTAAGATTCCTGTTTCAAGCTTCTTCACCAATACTATGGTGGAACAAGCCTCAACAACACAATCGACAATTCGACATTATACCAAACCTTCCACCTAAAAAGGCCAGAACCTTCAAATAGCAATTTGCAATAGCATACAATTTTGGGCTCAACTTGTATCAATCCGATAATGGAGAGATCCTTTTCTGTTATTTTTGGACTTTTTCCTTTTCTGTTATTTTTGGACCACACCATTGCTTCTGCACTATCTGTACGGTCTGATTTCCAACTCCACTTTTGCCTAAGTCACCTATTGCAATGTCACCAAATATATATTTTTTTTAAGGGTACGAAATTTATGATTTTCTATTAATAAAAAGTGGCCCGAAGACCTTATTACAAAATGGCCCAAATGGCCTCATAGCCTCATAGGAAGAAGTAGCACAATAGTGAGCCAAACTTGGAACAAATTCCAGCTACATGCTTTCACACCGCGCGTTAACTTGACCAGAGATGCTCCATACTGCAGTACTAAAGGGCTTCTGCACCCCATTTCCAAAATGTACTATGGAGTAGTCACCCATCTTCCAAGCAATATGCAGTCCCTATAGGCCTCCTCCAAACCCCCAATACGCTCTGATCAGCTGTTAGGCCTCCTTGGTCTCCTGTCCAGGAAGCCCCATTGCAAATCCCTAGCATCATTCTGGAGAATCCATGCTTACCTTTCATTATTCCAAAGTCTCCCCTAGCTAGGATAGGAGGGGCTTCAAAACTGCCTCATAAGAAATACCATAACAAAGAACACAGAAGCCTGGAGCTATACTATGTCATAAACCAAACAGCTAGAGCAACTAAGCTTGTAGCCATTTCTGCAATGAGTGCTGAGCCACAGAAGTGCAGCCTTCAGGTTGCAATGAGTGCAACTTGGAAGAAGAATCCATGCTTATGCCTCTGAAGCAAAGATCAATGAACTATCCAAACTGAAAACACATGTTTCGATTTTCCTCATGAAACCACTAGCACTAGCCACAAAATCCCTGCTAACACTAGCTCTAGCCCGTCTATTACATATCAGTAACTGCTAACAGAAGACCAAGCCTTATCTTGTCATTTGATGCGTGAAGGAAAGAACTTGAAAGCAGCGGCAATGCTCCAGCAAAGAAAACCTTCTTGTATCAAAATTGAAACCAAGGCACAAATAGGTCTAACACAAGCATTAGGATCGAGTATGAAGGACTCCATGCCTTCCAGCCTCGCTGCTCATCAGATTTAAAAAACAAAGTTGGGTGGCCACCGCCGCCGCCCTAAATTTTTTGCGCTCTAGTCATCAACAAACTCAGTCTCTAAGGCCATTTTTCCACATCACAAAATATGGGTGTCATATACCATATAAGACACCATTTGTGACTCCAAGGCTAAAATGAGACACACAAATCTAAACTTGTTTTTCCACTGCATGGTAGTCATAAAATATGACACCATTAAAATGCTAGTGGAAAAGCTTGAAAAAATAAGACACGTCTTATTTTTAGTTATATATTCAAACAAGTCCCTTGTTATTTAAGGTCTGTGCAAAATGAATTGTGTATTGTACGAATAAATTTTCCTTAGACTTATTTTTGGTGGGAATGTTCAAGGTTCCAGATCTGGTTATGTTAGTTAGAATGAATATATATGAATTGCCTTAACATCATGTAGGAGCAGTTCATAATTTACAGACCTTGGGCACTCTATAAGAACATTTCTCTTAGAGATGTTCTCATTTTGCCATGAAGATTTCTCTTTTCTGACTCGTTTACATTTAATGGACTGAGTTACTAAATAGAAATATTTTTGGACCAAATATTTGACTTTGCATGTAATAGTAATGGATGGCTATGAATATAAAGAAGATGTTTATAAGGAAGAGTAATTTGATATAATTATCTCGATAAAAAAGGGTGAAAATGTTCAAATTACATATAGATTTCCATAAGATGTTATTTAATACATTATCTCATGAGATGCCTGCAATTAGTACATTAGTAATAGAGGATATCTCACGTTCATTTCCACATGTTACACTTGAACTTCGAGAAGTAATTTCGCAATTCTTGAAATTGTATAATAGTTTGTGAGGCTACGAAATAATATTCCAAAAGTACACAAAGCTGACCCCTACAAACGTGGACATAGAAAAAAGTAGGTGTAGTTAAGAAACAGGAAGATTTATATGTATGACTTATAGTAGACAGATTTTCAAAGACATTAAAGTATTCCAGAAAGATTTGCCTTTGAAACATGTGAGAGGCAGTTAGTTGACTAGATAAAGCATTGAGTTCTGCTTGGGAATAAGATTTGGCTTGCTGAAGTATTACGGAGACTAGTCGAACACCCAATAAGATGTTTTATTACATCAAATATGTACCTTCAACAAAGATCACAAGTACAGATTTTCCATGTAATAATGAACCTTGTAATATCCTTTTGTTTCCCACTTTACTATAAACTTAGGCTTTGCTAAATTTTGAATGCCTCATTAGGCATAATTGGATATTTTATTTACTCAACTATCATAGTCGATATTGTTTGAGTCATAATTGGGATCTGCTAGTCAGCCACTATTCTCTTAAAGTTGGTGACACATTGGAATTCCGAATCGTAGGTGAGGTTGAATGGACAATGAACATCTATCGTGGTGGAGCACAGCATGACCAGAAGAAGTTCTGAATGTTTACTTTTATCTAATAGATATTTTGTTGCCTTTGTCAGTTTTCCACTTACAACTATTAACATGACTATATACTGACTGTTCATCCTTTGTAATCATAGGAAGTAATACAATTTACTACTTATCTTTTTGAAGAAGAGTCTAATTTTGTGTATACATAGATAATTTTTTATGCAATTTATCTTCAAAATCAATAAAACTATTCAACTGTCGGTCGTCAAATTTTACAGTATATAAAATAGCATAAGCAATCTAAGGTCGAATTTTACTACTGTGCAGGAAACAGAAAATATTCTGTGGAGTTTATCTTCTATGAACTTTGCATGGTGTGCTTCAACAGTCTTCCCAATTTGATTTTTGCCAAAGTGCAGTTTATTATATAGGTATTCAAATATAGAAGAGGAAGAAAGGAACATAATCTTCACAACCATATTGTATTTGATGTAAAGCAACACAAAGTCTACATGCATATTGTAGTTGCTTCGGTCATTTGTATCATGAGTTCCTATTTCTGTTACATCATTATCAGAAACACTTTTATCCCATCACTTTTATTTTGTTTTCTTGTGAGAATTGCCATCTGCAGATCCTTTTTCTTTTGTTTCAATGTGAGAAATCATATCACCCCATCCTTTGCCTTGTGATTCATTCTTAGGAATGTTGTGTTCCTGGATTTTAACATTGGTTTTTAGCAGCATGTGACTGGTAGGATGGCATCTATTTTCCAGATGCCATATGTATTGTATGTGACTTTCTTTGGTGCTGCCTTTTTTGTTATGAAGTAGTTAAGGAACAATTCATTGTTCATCTACCTTTGTGTAGTCCACAACTGCAATGGTGTTGTTGTCACTGACACTTGCATGCTGCTGGCCTCTGTATTTTTTGCTTTAAGGTTGCCTATAATATTGTTGCAAGAGCGTTAAGAAATGGTTGCCTGTTGCTTTCTTCTATGCCTAAACAGTCATTGTTGACTGCAAAAAAGATCAATCTATTTATAATATTTTTTCAAAATACAAAAGATGAACATTTCCCACAGAAGAGGAGCACATGTCTGTTCTTAAGAAACTAGCTAGAGATGATCCTATATAACCTTTAAATACTATAACTTATCATAAGCACACTTAGAATTCCCTGTGGTCTCATAACAGTAAGTTTTAGCTTTCATTGACAGAACCATCATTTAAGATGATCCATTAGCTGCAGCTGCTACCTTAGATTCATTATTTCGTTGTGATACAAAATTTGATGTTGATGGTACAGCTGTTGCTTGTGCTGGCATCCTTCCTTGTGCTAGGTACTGCACAATCATCCAATATCAGTTTACATATAATCTGTAGGCAGCATGTAACTACAACAAAATTAGAAAAAGACACAAGGCATAAATTTACAAAAGGCACAAGGCATAACAAAACCACAAATTTACAGAAACGCACAAGGCCATCATTCACATTAAAGAAGGCACTAAGGCCTGGATCACAAAAGGCACAAGGCCTGGATTACAGTGGGCACAAGGCCATTACAATTAAAGGCACTAAGGCCTGGATTAAACAAAAGGCACAAGGCCTGGATTAAACTGAAGGCACAAGGTATAATAAAAAGGTATTACAAAAGTGCTAACAAAACCAATTGATTAAAACAGAAAACAAAACCAGAAATTTTCAGAAAGGCAAGACCATTATATATTAAAGTAGGCACTAAGGCCTGTATTACAGAAGGGTCGGCACAGCCATTACATTTCAAAGGTAGTAAGGCATGTTTCACAGAAGGGTCGGCACAAAGCCATTACAAAGAAAGGCACTAAGGCCTATAGCATCTGTTTTTCAAAAAATTACAAACGCACAAGGCCATTACAAAGAAAGGCACTAAGGCCTATAGCATCTAAGGATCAAAAAATTACAAAGGCACAAAAGGCCTATTTCTGAAGAACTTGATCAAAAGAAAGAAAAAGCAAAGCCTGTCTTAAGGGTCTTCAGGCCTCATCTGTAAGAAAAATTCACAAAATTAGAGAGCTCTATCGAAAAGAAAGCAAAAAATGAAAAGCATGCTACTTACTTTCCAGCCAATTTTGAAACTCAAAAAAATTCTCTTCTTCTTCTGGGTCCGGCTCTTCTTCTTCGCTGGTTCCCGAAGATTCGCTCCAGACCTCATCTTCTGAATCATACTGCTGCATGTCGGAAGAATCCACGTCAGAGGAATCCACTTCTGAAGAATCCACCTCAGAAGAAAGCTCAGAAGAAGAGTAATCACTGCTGCTGGAATCATCAGAAGGCTCGGGGCTTTCAACAGAATTGGTTTCGGAAATTTCATGAAGGTCTTCTTTGAGCTCCTGCACAGGAATTAGCCAAGAACCTATGCCATAACTGGCGAAGAGCTCTGGCAAAGATAAGGAAATTAATTCCTGGTGTTTCGAAGGGCGAGGGGCAGGGGAAGGAGAGCGGGAGCGGGAGCGGGAGCGCTTCGGCATCTTGTTTGGGAGAATTGCAGGATGCTTCTCCTTCACGACCATATAAAGGTTGGCGTGAAATTAATTTCGTAGGCTACGATTTTAGGATTTTCGTACCATTAGTATCTTAATCGTAATGATTTAGTAGGATAGGAAGTGAAATGTAATTATTTCGAAATGACCATAATTTTATTTTCTAAAAACATTAAAAAAAAAATATCTATCCTCAAATGGCCATTCTTTTTTGGACACCAGTCATGTTATGTTGGCTTGGCACTTGTTTAGTAATTGTAATTATAATTAGTTAGTGTAAATTGCTTGTTGACTTCAAAATTGTTGACTTACGCTTCACCAAATTGTTGACTTACGCTTCACCAAAATTGTTGACTTGTGCTTTACCAAATGCTTGGGGGTGATCTGACCAGGCCCATCCCTGATCCGACACTGTTCAAAGTTATTTGCAAAAAAGCATGGATTAGCTTGCAGATGTTAAAAGTGCATGTTTCCTAATTCTCTAATCCATAAACGAGTTGACTTTCTATTGTTTAATTTGAGAATTTTCTTTGCAAATAACCTTGGAGCAATTGAGCAAGAACAGTAGAGGAAAGGAAGAAGTCGAACACAGATCAGACGTACATGCATGAAATCATGCATCCCATTGGTATTCATAGCATCAGGAAATTCTATAAGCTGTCTATCATAAATGTGAAGAGCTACTTTAGCTTGAATTTAAGCGATGATTTGAAGCAGAATGGATATCGTAATTGTATCCGATCTTCCTTTTAATTTGAGCAGGCAATTCTTAATTCCTGAATTTAATTGTATATGTCTCAAAATATTAGTGGTGTACAATTTGTCAATGGTAACAAAGTGTTTGAAGAAGCAAAATATTGCCATTATTGGTTGTAACACTAGAAGCTTAATGTTGCATGCATATGGACTCTATATGCCAAGGTGCAACATCAATGATATTTTGTTATGCTCATGTCACTTAGCAAAGTCTTGTGTTTTTAATAAACAGTCGCTACCCCCTTTTAGATGCCACTCTCCCATCATACACAATAGGAGAGCAACCCCTTTCCAGAAGTTACGGGGCTATTTTGCCCTGCCTGATCAGTTCTCTAGTTCATTCCCTGTAACGTCTAGGATATCCTATTTAAGGATCTTCCCATATGTCATTGTAAGATTAATTGGGCAAGGTTGCACTCAATAGACACTTATATGCACCTTACGAATCTGGCATACAATGTCTAGGATGTAATGTTATTTATCCTTATTCCATTAACATATTTGACTTCAAATAAAGTTAGAGCTCTATGTTAGTCCTGTGCCTCCTGGTACAGGACTATTCATGCATTCCACGGACCAAGTCAAGGCCAAGGATCCACAACCGGTGGGGTCGGTCGTCAAAGGCCCCCGAGAAGACCAGCGGCGGATCACGCGATCAAAGCTGCGTCCCCTCAACAAGAGGCGGCTCCGGACAAGTGGCGGTCCCGTCACCGCTTTCGTCGTCGGCGTCCCAGCGTGATTCTAGGCACTTCAAGAGGCACCGCCCGGCATTCCTCAAATCAGGCCTCCTTCGAGTGAGCACGAACCGAGATCGATCCGAGTGTCTATATTGGGCCAAAGGCCATTGTACTATATATATGAGTAGAGCCAGACATGAGTTTTTAGATGAGTTTTGAGTCTTGTCTCTTTTTATCTTCTCTCAATTCGAGAGCTCATGTATGTTCATCATTGATATCAAAGGAAGCTTATCATTTTCCTCTCATTGTTCTCTTTTGTTCTGTTTTCTTCTTCTTGTTCTCTTCTTGCAAATCCCGCGTGACATAGTCCCAGGATTCTCTGTTAGATCCGCGGGTCCTCACGGAGGGCTCTTCGCGAGGAGTTCCCGAACCCGACCCCAAACACCATGCCATTTGCTGGGTCTGATTGCGATTTTTTCTTACGCCATATGCGTCCAAAAACTTCACGCCCGGAAGAACTCCTTTCCCCGGGCGGTTGTCTCGCTTGGAAGCGCCATCATCGAAGGGAAGCTGTTCGCGACATGTATGGATCTGCTTATGACATTGAGGGAGGCCACATTGGGTCTAGGGCTCGATCGGCGCCACCCACCCCTCGTGTCATGTCTGCGTCCGGTTCCCGCCTCAAAGCGTGCAAACATTGCTCACGGACCTCGATCACCTCATCACTATCGGGGCCCTATCGGGCTCCACCTTCTCAACCTTACTTTCATACCCCCGAACATGCCTACATCCATCATTCATCTGGCCATACGCCTCTGCCTTCACAACCATCATCTCCCCCGGGTGGGCAGGGATATCCACATGTCTCTTTTGCTCCTCCCCAGGAATTTCCCTTCCCTACATTTCCCACCGCTCTTCTTCCGATTTACAACCTTATGGACCTCAAAACCAATGATCGGGCACCTCCGGTACCTCCACCTCAGCAACCCCTTCATCAGGGTCTTTCAGGCACTATACCACCTCCAACTCCACCTTAATATAATCCCTATCCAGTTCCTGTCCAGCCAAGCACTTTCACCTCTACCTTTCAGACCCTTAAGCTGACCTATCCAAAAGTGCTCAGGCCCACATGGAAGAATTTGAGGCTCTGGCTGTCCTTAATGGTCATCGCAACCTCAACTGAAATTCCACATCTTTTCCACCACCTTTGCGTGGCTCTCCTCATCAATGGCTCATGTCCAACAAAAGCCACTTTGGAAACAAGATTGGTCAAAATGAGAACGCTTTTCTTTCTCACTATGGGACCACGGATGATGATCAACTTCATCTCAAGCAACTCAATGACCTTCAACAAGAGCCCGAGTGCCTGGATTTTGCGGTCGACTTCACATTCTGCTTTCGGCAAACTCAAGGAGTACCCAACCACGAGCCGGATCTTGGTGCGGTTTCTCCAAGGACTTCCTCCATTATCCGACTCATGGTGAATACTGCTAGAAGACTTTGGAGCGGGCTATCGACTTGTAAATCATCGGTCAATGTTTCCTCCGTGGTGTGGCTCTTCAGAGCTCCCTTTCATTCCACCGTCATGGTTCCCCGGTTGCTATCCAACCTCCTCCGCGCCAATCCATCCAAGTAGCGGTCGGATCACGGTGCCATATCTCGCAAATATCAAGGCCACTTGGCGAATGAGTGCAATTCCACCAATGGCCCGCCTCATTGTAAGCGATGCAACATGTGCAATCATGCCGCGGAAGAGTGCACTCGCACTCATCCTACACCTTTCCGCAACAAAGCGGGTTTATCAAGTTCAAACCACACCTCGGCAACAATGCCCAATATCGGCTGACCACCAATGCGGCGCAACCCGATCAACTCTATCGGCAACAGGAGCCACAACGGGGACCCAACACACGTCCTCCTTTTGATCCTTCTAAAGCTCGGTGTTATCAGCATCACGAATGGGGTCATACCACCACGGCATGTCCTCAACTTCCACAAGTTCGGTCACGGCTTCGGCTTCAAATCAGACCATCTCGGTCCGCCTCACGGCTTACCAACTCTGGATTGCCAATGGCAAACAAGGCCCACGACCTGTTCTTCGGAAGCCACCACGTCGCCCTCGGCAATCCGCGATATCAACCAGCTCACTCGCCAATCAACCTCGGATGGATCAACAAGCACGGGAAGAAATCTTTCAGGCTCTTAATCCTCCAGTCCAGCCGTCAAATTGGGTTGGTTTGGTTTCACGACAGACCAGGGCGTCACGGCCCTTCACCATTATTCCCAATGGCACGCAACTTTGCGCTTTGGTCGACACAATCCCTCATGCGAGAAGACAAAAAGGTTCATTTTGCACGACTTGGAGAAACTCATGCCACATGTCATGCGAAAGTTAAGCCAAAGCATTTTGAACCTCATGCAAGGCTGGCTGAAGGCCGCGACGTTGGCTAATGTTCATGCCACCACTAGAGCTCAACAAAGACAAGAAGCACCTTCCACGTCTCAACCTCCACGCCTCGGACATATCCAAATATAGGCTGCGGGGTTGACCTACTCAAAGAAGTTCTTTGCTTCCTTACCACGCCTCCATCACACCGTGGATCCAAAGCAGATCCTTTTTCTCATGTGCCTCTGGAACTCCAAGAGGAGCTAGCCAAAATCAAAATTCCTTTAAGTTTGGCAACAATTTTGAAACTCTTTCCTGCTCTCAAGGACCGATTACCACTCCCGAACGTTTTGGTTGGGGCTGTTTGCTACCTCTACACCCACGGTACATGCCACGGTGGGCAATCAACAAGTCAATCATGTTCAAATTGGCGGAGGTAGTGCGGTCAATCTCATCACGGATAAACTCCGCCAAACAAATGGGCATCAAACAACTCTATCGCGTGCCCCATATGACATCAAATTGGCCAATGGCCATATCCGCGCGACCTCAAGGCGTCACGCCTCTTCTTCACATCAACATTGGTGATCTCCGATTCCCCTTGAATTTGGTGTTTGGAAGGCTGGAGAAGATCCGGTGATTATGAAATGTTGGTGTGCGTGACCTTTTCTCCGCCAAGCCAAGAGTATCCATTCTTGGGCCACGGATCGGTTAGTCATCACCGATGGTCACCTCAATGCCACCATGGACTTGGAAACGGGCAAGATCATTTCCGTTGACCATCTTGAACCCTCTCTCTCGAACCGCATTCCGAGGGCGCCCGGAATATCTATCATGTTTCAGGCTCCACTGCGAAGTCCGCCTCTATCGTCCTACCTACCCGAATATCTTTGATCCTTGGGGAGAAATGACTCTTGATCCGGGACCGGTACGCGGCTGCTTTGCTTGACCCTTACGGCTCCTTGCAATCGAATCCAACGTGTTGATCACTTTTCAGATGTGACCCTCCCGCCTCTCCCCAGATGTACATCTTTGTCATGAAGCAACCTGCAGCGATGAAACTTCGGCAACCTCTCTTTTCACCACGCAGAGTGCCACGCATCCTGTTATGCTTCAACCTCCTGCTCATATTGTCCGGGACACGGAAGTTATCCCCATATTCGGACTCCTAAAGTCGAGATTGTGGGCGTGGGCAACAATCGGCTGTCGCATTCTTTGCAAATCTTCCGACACCGTGATCGTAACGGGGGCTGTCACGCTCTTCAAAAGTTCAAACACATTTTTACACGGAGCTGAGAGATCTTTGGGGGATCAACAAAGCCTTGGGGAACTCACCATTCCTACCAAATCGATGCGCGTCCCGTTTAGCAGCGGCGATGCACGGCTCAACCCCAATTACAGTGATCGCGTCAAGCGGAAATTGACAAACTCCTTCTTTGCGGGTTTGATCTATGAGATCAAACATTACGAATGGGTGAGCCCCATCGTCATTGCACTCAAACACAATGGAAAGATCGGCGTTTGCGTGGACTACCGAAAACTCAATCGGGCCACGGGCGTGATCATTTTCCACTTCCCTTCCGCCGCACTGGTTACGGAAGAGGTTCTTTGGACATGAGATGTACTCCTTCATGGCTGGTTTTTTCGGCTACAATCGGATCTCAATCAAAGAATCTGATCGATCAACTCAAGACTACTTTCACCACCCCCAAGTCTTTTTTGCTTACAAGGTGGTTCCTTTTGGATTATCAAACTCTCCATCAACGTTTCAACGCATCATGCTCTCGTTTTTCATGATTTTATGAAGGAAAATCCTTCTTACAAATTTTTCAAGATGACTTCTCGCCTCTGATTCCATGGTGACCATTTGGATAAATTGGAACTCATCTTTGAGAAATGTGATGAGTCCCAGATTAGTCTCAATCCAGAGAAATGCACCTTTTCGTCACCGGGTGTTACGTTGGGGCGCGTGAGTGGTAAAGCGGTATCACCACGGATCTGCCAAAATCGGTTATGTGCTCAAGGCTCCGGCACCGGCCCAATATCAAGGAGACTTCGCTCTTTCCCCGGTAAGGTCAATTATTACTCCACCTTCATTCCCGGACTTGCGGCCATTGCGAGATCCCATTCATAAACTCACGGGTGATGAATCCACACGGGCTTGGAATTCCCGTGCGGATCTTTGCTTTCAAGAGTTGAAGCTCTTGCTTACTCGGGCCCCGGTTCTTGTTCCTCCTCAATGGGACAAGCCCTTTCATGTTCATGTCGATGTCTCGGCGTTTGCTATTGGAGTCGTTCTTTCTCAAGAATATGATCGCTGCGACAAACCAAACCGATATGCCAGCAGAAAAACTCAATTACGGCGTGAGGCCTTGGGTTTAATTTTACGTGTCCAACGCTTCCGTCACTATCTTTTGGGCGGGTCGGATCAAATTCTTTGTTGACCACCAAGCACTCCTTTATTTGATCAACAAATCCACGCCCACACGGGCGCATTGCTCGTTGGGTCCTCATACTGCAAGAATTTGCACCTTTGAAATTGTTCACAAGGCGGGCAAATCTCATGTTGTCCCGGATTATCTTTCACGCATCCACACAGATGATCCCTCCACTGGAGTCTCCGACGCCTTTCCTAACGCTCAACTCTTTCTGGTCACGGCAATGCCACATTGGTTCCAAAATGTTCAGCAGTATCTCCTCACACGCTCTTCCACCAGAGGACGCCGTGCACGCTCTCTCAAGCCAAGCGACAATCCCATCGACATTAATTTCTCCGTGAGGTCCGTGACTACACCATGGTGGCAGGCCATCTTTACAAAAAGGGTAAAGATACCATCCTTCGACGCTGTGTTCTCCCTCATGAGGTCCCAGATATTGTTCGAGAAGCCCATGAAGGGCTCGGTGGTGGTCATTTTCATGGAGACACCACGGCACGCAAAAATCCTTCTTGCTTTGGTTATTTTTGGCCCACGCTCTTCAAAGACGCTCACGCCGCTTCGCCGCGTGTGATGCTTGCCGCGTGTGGGGCGGCCCACGGCCCGGGCGCTCTTCCCTTGACGCCGGCCGCCACGCCGCTTCCCCTTCAGCAAATGGGGAATGGATTTTGTGGGACCCATCGATCCTCCTCTGGCGGCACACGTGCCCGCTTCGTTCAGTTCTCACCGATTCACGCTACCAAATGGGCGGAAGCTTGCGCGCCTACAGACAACAACTGCGGCAAACACGGCCAAGGTCATCTATCAACAAATCATCACGCGATTTGGCTGCCCCACCTGAGCTGGTCGGTGATCGTGGTGTCCATTTTATCAATCATACCATCAAAGGAGCCGACGGATTATCTCCCGATACATCATCACAAGAGCACACCTTACTATCCTCAAAGGGAATGGTTTGGCGAAAGCACCAACAAAACTCGGTCACAATTCTCAAGAAAATTTGTGGCGCTTCTGCGACCGACCGCAAACCAAGCTTCCCTCTTTGTTCTTTGGGCTTACAATACTTGTTTCAAAATAGCTACTGAGTCACACTCCTTTCAAATTGGTTTATGGTCAAGAAGCTCTCATGCCGGTTTTGAATACATCCTTCCAACTCTCCGTTTTCAATCGGCTCACAGCCCATAATCCGCTGTTGCACTTAAAGAAAGGGTTTATCAATTGGAGCAGTTGGATGAACTTAGGCGGGATGCTTATATTAGTGTTCTTCATGGACAACGATTGCAAAAAATCGTTACATGATAAGCGTCGAAGACAAAAACATTCAAAGAAGGAGACTTGGTTCTTCTTTATGATTCTCGGTACAAAAATTGCGGGTAAGCTAAAGTTTCGATGGCTTGGCCCTTATCAAATTGTTCAAGTGGTGCAACCCGGCGTTTTCCAGTTTGGTTGAGTTAGATGGAACTCCATTACCTACAATCGGTTAATGGCTTTCGACTCAAAACATTTCATACCACGTAAAAAGTGAAACTCAAGCGGATCTTTGTTCGGACACAAACACAACGGATAGTGACTAAACCAAATGCATATTTATATTATAGGTGGAATTTTTTTTACAAAATGTGGGCACAACCCACTATTTCGCTATAGGCACTTGCCCCATATACAAAAAAGCGGGCTCGAGCCCTATCTACTAAGTCCTCGGAAGAAAAACCCTCTACTCGGGTTAGGGCGGGGTGATCGCCAGGATGTGGTAGAGATTATGCTCGGGTCCCGAAGGTGCGAATCACCTCCATCCCGTTGGTCTTGGATCGGGATGCTCGACCATCACGCACACCACCGTCCATCGCCATGCCACGGTTGTGGCAGCAACGCCGAAGGTCGGACAATCCATCTTGCGGATAATCCACTCCAAAAGCGGTTTGAAGACATAGTGCGGTTATCATGCAAACCCGAAACACATACCGGCGCCATCGGGTGTCTCGGCTTCAACCCTGTTTCTCTTATATAGCCAACCGAGGAACTCCACGTGCGGCGTGGACCAATCAGAAAATTAAGCCAGCGTGGTTTGCAATGCAAGGTTGTTTCTAAATGGAGAATCTTTTCTCCCGTAGCATATCTAGCCATGGTACCTTCCGACACCTTCGTTTTAATGATATCCCGCCGAGTTGCCAAAGATTAAATGACCTTCCTTCTTTTCCGCCCGTCGAACATTAATGTGCATCCTTTTTGCCACTGTCACATCAGATCATTCCCCTTCACGTCTCATCGCCACCGTTCATTGCTTCTCCCTTCTTGTTTGGGGACTTAGCCAAAATTTTGCCTTTCAATGCGCCAACCGCATCGCCACCACTGGCATCATCAGCGGTTGAAGGTTAAGCCCTCATCATGCCCCTTCACCCACACTTGCAGCCCTAAAACCTTTTTTTCTATCTGCGCCTTCATCTTACGTTCTCGCTCTCGCCTTCTCCGGGCCGTTCCTTATGTTCCGGCGGCTCTTAGCCATGGCTGCCCCAAACTTCCTACACTTCAAGCTTACTCCCCAGGATCGACTCTTTTTGGTCTGTATCTTTCTCGGCCCACCTTTAAGTTGAAGCCCTTCTTGGTCCAAGTCGGGAAGTCGCGAACGCCACAAGCTTCTGAATTCACGCAAAATGGAGCTCCCGGCCCCAATCAGAACAATTGTAGCAGTTCATCGCTCACATCGTCCAGCGGCCGGGAGGGATTTGCTCTGATGGTCGATGGCACCACCATTTTACTTACACAACATTTGATTTACGAGGTATTCCGTATTCCCTTGCAAAAACCTTACGTCTCTTGGGCTGGTTTTACGGGGACATGGGCGTCACTTTCGGTTTGGTGCTCCTGCTTATCAAGCCAACCAGCATCGCCTCACAAATATTGCCAAGCCACATGACACTTTTGTGAAGTTTCTGTGGCGCAAATTGCTTGGGTATTCCATCAAGAACACCCATATCAATAAGCCGTTTTATAATATGGTCATCACTGCCATCCACTCCAATCTCCATGTTGATTGGCCCGCGGCTCTTATTCTACCTTCTTCAAAGTAGACCGCCGCGTCGGGCTACCCCTCCCTCTGTCTCTCTCTGAAATTTCCGTGGGTGGCCATCTTCAGGCACTCATTTGTCATTATCTTCCTGTTCTTGCGAGCCCTTCCACTTCCCATACCTCCACTCAGCGCTCTCTGCATTCCCAACGTCAAACCCAACAGTACTGTACCTTTATGCCGGACTTCTCCTCGTCTGTTCAACACCCGGACCACGCGTCATCCTTTGTATCCTCTTCCTCCTCCTCACCCGCGCCTTCCAATTCCCGTCATGCCTCTCAACAATCTCGGACAAAGGCAGCAAATGGGGCCCTGCACCTCCCCATCCTCGGCGGCTCTGTACAAATTCCAGCAAGATGTTCAAGCGGCCCAAGCGGCTACAAGCATCACGGGAGGCTCTCATGAATGGTGTTGGCGTCCCCGAGGCTTCCGATCTTTGTTCAAAGAGACTTCAAGCTGCCCTTTGCCCATGTTCAAACTTTGGAGGCCCAACTTCAAGAAAAAGCACGCGGCTCTATTACAGGCGTGTAGATCTCAAAGTGCTCGGGGATCGGACCAGCCTACTTGCGGATCATCGGGCTCAGCTCCAAACCACAATTCAGGACTTATTGGAACAGAACAAGTCCAAAGATACCCTCCTGGGTGACAAGGAGAAAGACATTGCTAAGCTAGACACCTTGTACTCAGAGCTTTGTGACAATTACAGCACTCAAGTTCAAAACCTCACTGAGCGTGACGCTCGCCTCACCTCCCTTGAAGCTCAGATTTCCATGCTGACCAATCAGTTAACGTCCATCCAGACTCAGCTTTCGGAGGCTCAGAAACAAAAGGTCCTAGATGACGCTGAGATTGCCACGCTTCGACTCCAAACTCCAGGGCAATCTTCTTCACATGCCACGCTTCCCATTAAACGGGTCCGTGATCAGTCACGTCTTCTCTTAGAAAAGGAGCACAGGATCCGTGACCTGGAACATCAGCTCCAGCAAGCAGTTCAATCTGCTGAAGAAGCCCAAAACAAACAAGAGGGCTATATTGAAATTGCTACCAACATTCCTGTGGACTTCTGTTGCCCTGCTATGGCAACATGGCAAGGTGCCATCAAATCTTATTCATGTTGCAGGAAAAAGGAAGACACTATGTTGAAGAACCAAGTGAAGACATTGAACTGGAATCAAGGTCACACATTGAGAGGATCTAAGCATCTAGAAGTTTGGAAGACCCCTATGAAGTTTGCAAGCTATGAAGTGGTATCTTTTCTCCTTCATGTTGTCATTTCTATTCCACTCCCTCACATCTACCTCATTTCCAACATACCATCACCCTATACCATTATGCATCTCACACATAGCCTTTTGTTCCATAGTTGACCTACCACTACCTAAGGCACATTTTCAAAAGTTGTTACACCAAAAAGATTGCCTAAGCATCAAGTTTTATATCATCATTTTTCATCACACCATTCCATTATCACACACTTCACACCAAGTGGCTAAAGCCAAAAGCATTTTATGCTAGCCAAAATACAAAAAGGGAAGGAAAAGCTAAACCGCGAGTTTGCCTAGTCACCACCTCTAAGTGACATGGCATGATGACTAGATACACATGTCATCACTTACAAAGCCACTTTGGTCCACTCATCAATTGCCACTTCCATATGTCATCCACCAAGTTGCCACCTAAGCAACAAGTGTCCACATCATCACATCACTCCACACCATTACATCACTCAACATCATTACATCATTCTACATCATCACATCACCTTACATCATCAAATGATGACTAGGCAAGTTTTGACCAAACCCAAAAAGTTGGTCAACCATAAGATTGAAATGCTTGGAAAATGAGCCTATTAGCCTTGTTCTTCCTCCTTGCCACCTCATTCTAAACCTATTGCCAAAAATCATTTTGACTAAGGGAAAAGATGGTTACCAACCCTTAAGTGCCACATCATCATCATTTTTGCCACCTCACCAAGTCCCATGCCTACTCACTCCATTTATTTTTCCCACAAAAAAAAATCAAAGTATTGCATTTGAAAATTTGATGATACCACACGGTAGCCCTCATGAAATCATGCCACATGGCACAAACATTTTGAAAAAAAAGAGTTTATATTGACCTTCTAAATGACTTCCTTGGGAAACGTGCCTCATTTAAAAAAAAATGGTAAAACCTACCTACATCTAACCCCCATCTATCTACCCTCTCATCCTCTGCCAAGTGGCGTCCCCACAGCATGCCAAGTCGAAACACGAGCCAGAGCTTGGCGTGGGAGGAGACCACGTGTCGATCAATAAGCAGGAAAATGGGTCTCTATTTATACCTTGGCCCGACTTTTTCATTCTGCTGTGTGGGATAATTGTTCTTGAGAAAAACTTCGAACCCTAAAATCTAACTTGCCAAGAACCTGTTTTTTTTTGATCGAACTAAGCAATCATTGCATTGGCTAACCATTTTGTCTGCTGCACACAAAAGAAACACCTAAACCGACCAGAATCATAGCCAAGACTCTGAATTTGCCAAGATCCGGCGGAAGCGAGATTTTTAAAAGGGGATTTGTTCAACAGAAAAATTTGTGGGGCTTTTCTTGATTCAAGAAGGCAAGTACACGAAGAGTGAAGTCGGAATTGATCTTTGAGAGATCCTCCTGCCTTAAGAAATCAGTCTGAGGCATATTATGATCAATTTGTATCCAAAAATTCATGATTTGTGTGTTTTTAGAGATGTCACATTGATTGATCATCTTGATCATTAACATGATATCAAATGTGATGACTCGATTCCATGTTGAATGAAAATCTGACCTTGGAAAATATCATTTGTAGCATTTGCATCTGAATTAACTTGAAAAATAAAAAGAAAAAACTACATATCTCTATCTGGTTGCATCCGAGGCTCTAGTTGCATTTAGTATAATCGTTTGGGAAAGGAAAAGTTAAAAAAAAAAAAAAAAAAAAGGAAGATCAATCTCTATGTTTCAAAGTCTGTCTCATTCTTTCTATAGATATTAGATGCTTAGACATGTTTTTAAATCACACTTGAATTTTTGACCTTGAAAATAGCATGCACTTATTGTGCAGGTCCCGTGTTCACTATCAAAATTTAGTTGGATCAAAAATTCATCATCGTTTTCATTTGGCAAAATTTAGTGCACTGTCCAGTCCATTGACTAGTTTCTGACTTAGTCAAGAAACTATATTCCTCACCAACTGTGGAGATTCTTTGCATAGACTTTCTACAACACTTTTTTCACGTATCATTGTATCATGCTATGCTTACTTGGGTTCAAAATGTCGAGTGCATTGGTTTACGTACCTGTTAGAACAAGACTAGCTTTTTTGGCTTTAGGGAAACTAGTGAAATCTTGTTTTCTGGAGGTCTAAACACAGATATTCCAGCACAGAGTGATCACCTCAAGTGATCTAGAGGTCCTAGACCAAGATTATTACTTCTTTGACCTGAGGTTGGTGGTTTAGCCAGGTTTGCCATCAACATTTTGGAGGTCCTACCGAGATTTCCACACAGGTTTTGAAGAACTCATGGCTCCTAGAGGAAGAAATGAACAACAAGAAGCCCGGAGAATCATTGGAACCACAAAGGAGTACTTGTTGCAAGCTGTGGTGCGCCAGCCAAATTAATGCAATCCCACGTATTTTGAGCTAAGTTTGCCCATTACTCCACCCATATTTGAACCAACTATGAATGCTAACCATTTTTTTCTGAAAGTATTTGATGAATATTATAGAGATTATGGTTGTAAAAGGGTTGTAGATTCTCACGAGTTTAAGAGATGCATGAAATCGATGAGGCATATGCTTGGTGTGAGCATGTGACCTCAGTTATGGGTCTTGATACATATGAGAGTCTTGTCGCGGCAATTTTTGGCTAGGTTTGGCAAACTATCGCCCCTCAAGAGTTAGCAAATGAGCTACAAACTTTTTTGCATAAGGGCAGGTGAAAGTATCAACCACTATGTGGAAAGGTTTAGTGCATACTTGAGAAAATGCCAAAAGAGTCGGTACCTACTCCCACACTCTATTTAGTGGCTGCTTTCATTAAAGGATGTCACCAAGGCCTAAGGTGCAATGAAAAGATGCTAAAGATTCAAAATCGGGAAGGTTTTGATACCATACACAAGGCTTTTGAAAAGGCAACCAAAATCTCTAATGATATGTCTTTTTTACACGATAATCATGTAAACCATTGTCTTGACCCTTTTTATCCAGATTATGAGCGGGGTATGAGCATGTGCACAGTATATGCGAAAAAAAAAAGAAGAAAATCCAAAGATGAAGAAGCTACACCTAAAATCGATGAATCCAAGAGTGAGATGGCCAAAATGTAAAGAGACCATTGCGGAGCTGACCAAACAACTTTTGGAGTTGAAGAACGACAAAAAACTTATCCTCCTTGTGCACATTGTTTCAAAGATACTCATCCTTCGATATTTGCTATTACGGGGCATGCTTGAAATGTGGTAAGAAAGGTCATTTTGGAAAGATCTGCATACATGTGCAATTTCTGCAAGGAAATAGGTCATCTTGAGGACAAATGTTTTGTTAAAGAATACTTTGACAAAAGCGGGACAAAGGCAAGAAATTGGAGGAACATCGCCATTAGGTTTGTAGAGGAATATGAGGAGCGAGGAAGAGATCATGGTGGTGCAAACAAGAAAAATGGTGGAAAGTGGAACACCTGCGGATCTAAAGGTATGAGCAAGAACATTCTGTCAACAAAGAAGTTCGGATGATAGCTCCACCTCCTTTTGAGAAGTTTAATAAAAAGGACAAAGAGTTAGATGAGCTAGATATGATCCTAAAAGTTCTAAAGTAAGCATAGATCTCCTCACGCTTCTCGAGTTGCACCTAGCTATAGAGAAAAATATTGAGGTCTAATAATGTTGAACAAATTTCATTTGCTGATGTGCATGAGGCGAGAGAAGGTTATATTAACCCAAGAAGAAAAAGATCCGGTGCCTTCACTTGCTTTCGGCTAGTTTAGGTAACTTGCATTTATCTAGGGTCTTGCTAGATGGAGGCTCTCCACTAAATGTCATGCCTCGGCATGTAATGAAGAAATGTGGTCTTCTTTGTCACTCAACCATCACTGTCATATTAAGGTCATTCTCCAATGCTAAGATAAAACCCATAGGACTAGTGACAAAGGTGCCAATAGAAATTGAAGGTATAATTGTTGAGGCCGGTTTCATAGTTGTGGCTTTTGAAGATAATTGTGATGTGGTGACATATATGACTTGTTGTTGGGAAGGAGATGGTTATCCACTTGTAGATGCTAAACACAATGCGGTCCAAAGGGCGTGTACCATTTCAAATGGAGCAAGAATCGTAACTCTATACAACAAAGCAATTGATGCTAATCATTACAACTTTATAGAACAAGATATGTTGATTGAAGATGAGCGGTGTGTTAAAATGCATGTCTACGTTTTGCAAACCAATAGAAATCATACCTACTGTTTAGGTGACCTTGGCATGGAAGCAAATCTCAATAAAGGTGTGTTGTGGTTTGATGGTGGAATTTCAATCAAATTGAATATAGCATCTTAGCATTTGTGATCGGAAGCTGCGCCAATAAACTCTTATCCAAAGTTGGCGAGTGCATGAAGGAATCACTTCAAATATGGCGAATATAAGGCACTCATAGCTGGCTTAGAAGAATCTTTGGCTTTAGGTTTGGTGATGTATCTATCTTTGGTGATTCTCAATTGATATCTTGAGGGCAGTCAATGGAGAATACCGGACAAAAAACCAAGACATGTCGAGCTCAAAGAAAGTCTTGCAACTTCTAAGCAAGTTCAAGGCTTGGGAGATCAAACATATACCTAGGGAGGAGAATTGTGAAGCGGATGCACTTTGCGAGAACCGTGCTCCTTGACTATTTGGTGAGGGAGCTATAAATGAAGATGAATTGAACAAAGAAGATGCAACACAACTTTATCCTATTACGGTGATAGATGCACTGGCCCGGAGAAAGAGGTAAAAGAGTTAACCATCAACAAAAATGGACCAGGTAAGAACACTTTTCCTTGGAGATCTTTTTTTGATAGCAAAGATGAGGCTTCCTTAAAAATTTTCTTTGAGAACTGGAAAGATGTATTTGCACGGGATTATCTGAGAATTAGTAGGAGTGAGGACTGATATCTGTGAATTTGAAATAAAGATAAAAGAAAATGCTAAACACAGTAATGCAAAAACTCGGAAGAATAAATGCATCCTTTGCTTACCTTGATCGAGAGAGGAATTATTGAAGATGAAAGAAGGCGAGGTTATTAAAGAGATAACAAATCTGGTACATCTTGCATTGTTCGATGAGAAAAGAAGAATAAGAGCATTAGGATTTGTATAGATTACGAGGGGATCTAAACAAGGCCACTATTAAAGATTGTTATCCATTACCATTTCTAGAAGAAGTGTTACATGCAAGCTAGCGAGGGGAAAGAAATATACTCTTTTCTAGATGCAATTTTCAGGTTTCAATCAAATCAAGATAAAAGAAGCGGATCAAGCTAAGACCTCTTTCATAATCCCTTGGGGTACTTTTGCCATGATGAAAATGCCATTTGGCTTGATGAATGCATCTGCTTATCTTTCAAAGAGCAATGGATAAAATATTTCAAAGCATGCCTATGTCAAACTTTAGAGTTTTCTTGGATGATCTATGCACGGGAACTTCTCTAACCAAACACATGGAGTTCTTGACAATGACAATGGAGTTGTGCAGGAATGGTGGAGTGTGTTTGAATCCAAAGAAGTGTGTATTTCTACTGTTCTAAAAGGCGAATTGCTAGGTCATGAGGTATCTACTCAAGGGATCAAAGTATCACGAAGGAAAAATGGAGGCTTTGAAGAAATTAGCTCCACCTAAAACCCTAAAAGCAATGAAGAGTTTCATGGGCTTGACAAGTTTTTGAGAATGTATGTGCCTAACTTTTCACACATCATAAGTCCTTTGGCGGCTCGACCGTGTTGGCAAATATATAATAAGAGTGAGAGCAGATTTATTGCAATAGAATGGACCGGATGAATGCCAAGTTGCATTTGACACATTGATAACTTCCATATGCCAATCGGAGATTTTGAAACCACCAGACTTTGCTCAACCATTTCGGGCATATATCGATTGTCACTAGCAAAGGCGTAGGCATAGCACTCATCTGCGAAACATGGGATAATATCTTTTGCCAACAAAAATTTGGTCTGATCTTTGAGAAACGGATACCCTAGAATGGAAAAAGTGCAGCTGGAATAATGTTTTTTTCTGCAAAGCAAAGGCTTGGTCATATAGTTCAACACAATGAGGTGAAAGTAATGATACATCAAAATCCTATTCCCATCTTTGTTCGAGAAAACTTCGAGTAAGGCTAAATTATGTAGATGGGCATGCAAGATACAGGATTACAATTTAAAGGTTAGCACTGTCAAAACAATTAAGAGTCCTAGTGATTATTTGACCAATAAGGTGTTTGAGTTTGAGGATTTTAATGGTTTAAGTACTGATGAAGTGTGTGACATTGCTACTAACCTTGTCTAGTAAGATGCAAGAGGACTGGCAGGATGAAATCATCAAGTTTCTCAAACATGAAGAGGCACCAGAAAACTTTACAAGCAGTCAGTTGAGAAGATTCAAAGAAAAAGCAAAAACATACAGAATGATTGGAGAGGTATTATGTAAGATTGATCAATCTGGTGTTCTACTAAGGTGTGTTGATAGGTCAGAAGCTGAGTTGATTCTAGAAGCTTGCCATGAAGGAATTTGTGGAGGCCATTATGCAACTGATACAACTGCAAAGAAGATACTCAGGTCTGGATATTACTGGCCCAGCTTGTTTAAAGATTGTTATGAGACTATCAGGAGATGCCATAAATGCCAGATACATGGAAAAAGAATTCTTCAGCTTTGCCCTTGACTAGCATCACGTCTCGGGTCCATTCCAAACTTGGGGACTAGACTTCATAGGGCCTATACATCCAAATTCTCCCTCTCAGCATGAATACATACTAGTGGCAACAGATTTTTTCACCAAATGGGCAGAAGCTGTCCCATTAAGACAAGCAAATGCTTTAACAACTGCTAGGTTCCTCCATGAAAACATTTGCACTAGATTTGGTATTCCTCTGAAAATAGTTTCTGACAGAGGCACACAGTTCATAAATGATGTGATCAGCAACCTCCTAAAAACCTTGAAAGTAAAGCATGTGAAAAGCTCGAAGATACTACCCTCGGGGCAATGGCCAAAATTTGAATCCACCAACAAAGTTCTAAAAGGTATTCTCAAAGAAGACAATAGAGGTACACAAAAAGGATTGGCACCTTAAATTACATGATGCACTTTGGGCATATAGAACTACAATTAAAAATGCTACTAATCATACTCCTTTTGCTCTTGTCTATGGTGTTGAGGTTTTTTGTTCGATGGAACTAGAGTTGCCTTCCTTAAGGTTAGCTCTAAAGATTCAAATCTTGATGGAGGAAGCATACAAAGATAGGTTTGATAGGTTGCTCCATCTAGAAGAAGAGATTTTGAGGCAGAGAATGCCATCTTCTTTGAAGAAGGCAAAAGATGCAAAGCAACATTCAAAGCCATTCACAAATTCCAAGGAAGTTTCAAAGAAGGGGAACTAGTTCTCAAATGGGACAAGGCAAGGGAAAACATAGCAGGTAAATTTGACTGTTTATGGGAAGGGCCATACAAAATCTGTGGACAAGCGGTACAAACTCTTACTTCCTAGAAGATATCATAACAGACAACTGACTCATGAACCCTATAAACATATTACATCTAAAAAGATATTGGCAACAACATATTTGTATGAGTTTGTTTGAATAGAATAGCCATTTGGATAGTTAGCCACTTAAATTATTAGAGACACTAGCTTTAAAATTAAGAGGCATGTTCCTTAAAGATGTGGATGCTTGTGCTCTTTTGATGTTATTTTGAAATTACTTTCATAAAATAAAAAAAAAAAAAAAAAAAAAAAAAAAAAAAAGAGAAAATAGGTTTTAACTTTGATATCTTGTGTGTATTTATGTTCCTTAAAGATGTGGATGCTTGTGCTCTTTTGATGTTATTTTGAAATTACTTTCATAAAATAAAAAAAAAGGAGAAAAAAGGAAAAAAGAGAAAATAGGTTTTAACTTTGATATCTTGTGTGTGTTATGATGTTGCAGGTTGAGTTCACAGTCATGAAAACATAGGAGGAGTTGTTTTCTAACATATGTATTAACTTGTCATGACAGGTTCACCAGTCTGAATAATCTCCACCTGAGCAAATAGTTGCCCTCCAATTCATATCAGCCAGAATTCTTCACAGATGCAGGATCCCAAACAGCTAAACATTACTACAATTAGCTGGGAGAACGTGGTACTAACATCATATTTTTTCCACACTTGCAGGTTCACCTGATACATTCCATTCATTTTCATCTGCCTTTGTTCCATTCTCATCTAGCCCTTGCTTCCCAAATCATTTTCAAAAAAGAGAAACACGACTGCTACCTTCCATAGCCTTCCATAGAGGTGGCTTAAGTCTCAAAAAATTCCCAACTCAAGTCTCTGTTCCTGCTCCATACATCTTTCAAATGAAGTCAAGCAAGTCAAGTCAAGTCACTAGTCAAATCACTCTCAAGACAAGTCACTATTCCAGCTCCATACAAACACCCTTGAAGACATTCACTCAAGCATCATTCACATCACCATATCCATCTGCACAGATTTTCTCCAATACCATTTCCATTTTTTCTTACATCACCTTTTGCTGCCCATATTCTCAAGTTTTTTCATTCTCTTGCACTACCACCATCACGCTTTTGTCACATTCCATTCTCTTTTTTTTTTTTCACTCACAAGGCTGAGGGGACCAGCCATTCCTTTTCCTTGTTTAGCATGATGTTGCCCTGCTATGGCAACATGGCAAGGTGCCATCAAATCTTATTCATGTTGCAGGAAAAAGGAAGACACTATGTTGAAGAACCAAGTGAAGACATTGAACTGGAATCAAGGTCACACATTGAGAGGATCTAAGCATCTAGAAGTTTGGAAGACCCCTATGAAGTTTGCAAGCTATGAAGTGGTATCTTTTCTCCTTCATGTTGTCATTTCTATTCCACTCCCTCACATCTACCTCATTTCCAACATACCATCACCCTATACCATTATGCATCTCACACATAGCCTTTTGTTCCATAGTTGACCTACCACTACCTAAGGCACATTTTCAAAAGTTGTTACACCAAAAAGATTGCCTAAGCATCAAGTTTTATATCATCATTTTTCATCACACCATTCCATTATCACACACTTCACACCAAGTGGCTAAAGCCAAAAAGCATTTTATGCTAGCCAAAATACAAAAAAGGGAAGGAAAAGCTAAACACGAGTTTGCCTAGTCACCACCTCTAAGTGACATGGCATGATGACTAGATACACATGTCATCACTTACAAAGCCACTTTGGTCCACTCATCAATTGCCACTTCCATATGTCATCCACCAAGTTGCCACCTAAGCAACAAGTGTCCACATCATCACATCACTCCACACCATTACATCACTCAACATCATTACATTATTCTACATCATCACATCACCTTACATCATCAAATGATGACTAGGCAAGTTTTGACCAAACCCAAAAAGTTGGTCAACCATAAGATTGAAATGCTTGGAAAATGAGCCTATTAGCCTTGTTCTTCCTCCTTGCCACCTCATTCTAAACCTATTGCCAAAAATCATTTTGACTAAGGGAAAAGATGGTTACCAACCCTTAAGTGCCACATCGTCATCATTTTTGCCACCTCACCAAGTCCCATGCCTACTCACTCCATTTATTTTTCCCACAAAAAAAAATCAAAGTATTGCATTTGAAAATTTGATGATACTACCTGGTAGCCCTCATGAAATCATGCCACGTGGCACAAACATTTTTGAAAAAAGAGTTTATATTGACCTTCTAAATGACTTCCTTGGGAAACGTGCCTCATTTAAAAAAAAATGGTAAAACCTACCTACATCTACCCCCCATCTATCTACCCTCTCATCCTCTGCCAAGTGGCGTCCCCCCTGGCATGCCAAGTCGAAACACGAGCCGAGCTTGGCGTGGGAGGAGACCACATAATCAGTAAACAGGAAAATGGATCTCTATTTATACCTTGGCCGACTTTTTTCATTCCTGCACATTGGGATAATTGTTCTTGAGAAAACTTCGAGAACCCTAAAATCTAACTTGCCAAGAACTGTTTTTTTTTCTTCGATCGAACTAAGCAATCATTGCATTGGCTAACCATTTTGTCCTGCTGCACACAAAGAAACACCTAAACCGACCAGAATCATAGCCAAGACTCTGAATTTGCCAAGATCCGGCCGGAAACAGAGATTTTTAAAAAGGGGATTTGTTCAACAGAGAAATTTGTGGGCTTTTGCGCAATTCAAGACGAAATTACACGAAGAGTGAAGTCGAATTGATCTTTGAGAGATCCTTTTGCCTTAAGAAATCGGGTCCCCGAGGCATATTATGATCAATTTGTATCCAAAAATTCATGATTTGTGTGTTTTAGAGATGTCCCATTGATTGATCATCTTGATCATTAACATGATATCAAATGTGATGACTCGATTCCATGTTGAATGAAAATCGACTTGGAAAAAATATCATTTGTAGCATTTGCATCTGAATTAACTTGAAAAATAAAAAGAAAAAACTACATATCTCTATCTGGTTGCATCCGAGGCTCTAGTTGCATTTAGTATAATCGTTTGGGAAAGGAAAAGTTAAAAAAGTAAAAAAAATGGGGGGGGGAGATCAATCTCCTGATGTTTCAAAGTCTGTCTCATTCTTTCTATAGATATTAGATGCTTAGACATGTTTTTTAAATCACACTGAATTTTTGACCTTGAAAATAGCATGCACTTATTGTGCAGGTCCCGTGTTCACTATCAAAATTTAGTTGGATCAAAAATTCATCATCGTTTTCATTTGGCAAAATTTAGTGCACTGTCCAGTCCATTGACTAGTTTCTGACTTAGTCAAGAAACTATATTCCTCACCAACTGTGGAGATTCTTTGCATAGACTTTCTACAACACTTTTTTCACGTATCATTGTATCATGCTATGCTTACTTGGGTTCAAAATGTCGAGTGCATTGGTTTCTGTGCCTGTTAGAACAAGACTAGCTTTTTTGGCTTTAGGGAAACTAGTGAAATCTTGTTTTCTGGAGGTCTAAACACAGATATTCCAGCACAGAGTGATCACCTCAAGTGATCTGGAGGTCCTAGACCAAGATTATTACTTCTTTGACCTGAGGTTGGTGGTTTAGCCAGGTTTGCCATCAACAACTTCTCTCCTCCTTCCAGCTATCTTGACTATGTGGTGGCCCGACGGCACCTTTTCCTTTTGAAGTGGTACGCGGCCAATGGCAATGTTCATCAACAGCCACTCAAAAGTGCGGATTTTCTTCGGATCTGGCCGGATCTCTCTGTAGAAGACAAGGGTTTATTTTGTGCACTCTTAGTCTTTGATCAGCTTACTGTTGAAGATCCTGAATTAGTCATCTTCCGAGTTGTTCAGCCAATGGCTTATGTTTTTCATGACTTCTACCTGGCGGATCTCCATGATTAATTCCGGGATGAGGCCCATCGTGTTTTTCGAGGCAACTCCAATGCTGCTTGGTTGTTATTGACAATCAACACATATTTCAAGGATCCTGCTCAGTCTCGGACTTTTGAACAGGAGTACATGCCTGAACTTGCTCAGCACTTGCCTCTGTGGCAGGTTGAAACATTGGAACAGGTAAACAAAAATCTGGCGCACCCTGATGATCTTGAGTTTGCCCAGATTTATATGCAGCACTTGGGAGGCTACAATCAACTCCGTGGCCTTCTGGAAAGCAAGACCATCCCCATGGGTTGGGTCAATCCTCCTGTCTATCAATTACTCTCTACTTCAGAATGGGACCATTGGTGTCGTGCTCTTGATCAGAATCTTGTTCAAGCATTTAGGGACATGGCTCTGCAACCCACGCACACGGGCATGCTTCCCTCTCCATATGCTTCCTTAGGAGTACCTCCCTGCCCACGGCTCCTCTCTTCTGACTGGCGTCTTCCCTTTTGGACGAAGGTCCTGGATGGCCACGCTGGGTCAACTCCGCCTCAGATCTCCACGGATCTCAGGTGGGATCCCCGTTTTGTCCGACGCTCCGATTGGGAGGATGGTGTCACCTTGGACACTACTGAGAATTGGATTTATATCGGTAATGAGCGTGGTTGGCAAAGGCCTGCTGATGCCTTGCATGGTCTTGATACCTTCTTGCAAAATCGCCCACCTCACGGACCCTTGATCCACCGTCAAAAGCTGGTTTTACGTCTTTGCTCTCAAATGCATCTGCTTTCGGCTCTTTAAATCGGCGGCGTCCAATCTTTCATTTGCAATCCAAATGCCGGCGTCGGTGCCTTGGGTCTCGGACACGCCTTCTCATGGAGTGCCGGTTTGTTCCTTCGGACGCCCATCTTTGCCACAGAAGACATGGTGCGCTCTCACTTCCTCATTGATGCCAATCACATACGGGGCTCAACACTCGGCGCCCTTCAAACACGCGGGACCTCATTGCTCATTACCATAATGGCGCCCGACCTCATTCTCGTGAGGATCACTTTCAGACTGCTGGCTTCCCGCCCTCGGAAGCACTTCCTCCTTTTCTTCAGACTGAGTGTCATTTGGTGGGGGGGAGTGTTAGTCCCGTGCCTCCCCGGTACAGGACTATTCATGCATTCCACGGACCAAGTCAAGGCCAAGGATCCACAACCAGGCGTGGAGTCGGTCGTCAAAGGCCCGGCCCGAAGACCAAGCGGCCCGGAACCACGCAAAAAAGCTGCGTCCCTCCCAACAAGAGGCGGCGCTCAGACAAGTGACGGCCCGTCACCGCCTGCGTCGGCGTGATTCTAGGCACTTCAAGAGGCACCACCAGCATTCCTCCAAATCAGGCCTCCTTCCAGGAGTCGGCACCGAGATCAGTCAGAGTGTCTATATTGGGCCAAAGGCCATTGTACTATATATATGAGTAGAGCCAGCACATGAGTTTTTAGATGAGTTTTGAGTCTTGTCTCTTTTCAGTCTTCTCTCGATTGCGAGAGCTCATGTATGTTCATCATTGATATCAAGGAAGCTTATCATTTTCCTCTCATTGTTCTCTTTTGTTCTGTTTTCTTCTTCTTGTTCTCTTCTTGCAAATCCCGCGTGACATAGTCCCCCGGATTCTCCTGTTAGATCCACGGGTCCTCACAGAGGGCTGTCTTGCAGGAGTTCCCGAACCCAGACCCCAAACACTCTATAAGTAGTATTTATAAAATTCAAAGATCATGTTTTCACATTTTGTTTGCTATGATAGGGAGATCATGGTGTGTGTCAAAAGATGCCTCAAAAAAAGTTGGGACAACATCTTAGGTTATATAGCTGTTATCTCATATATCAAAAACGGGATTAAATCCACAAATTTAAGCTCCTTGAGTTTGGGCGACCTAGGGCCCTTAAATCGTAAAGAAACATAGAAGGAAAAGCAACGTAAGATTGAAAGAAATGGCTAGGGGGAACGATAATACTTCTTATGTCTAAATAGTGAAGTTATTTTATAGACCTAAGCATTGTTGTTTTGCAAACCTTATCTTAGAAGGTTATCATCATAAACAGAGACGTAATCATGTTTGTGTTGAAAACTTTACCCTAAAAGATTATGACCATAAATGTGGGGAGGATTATGGATTGAACGGGAAGGAACCACGGGTAGTTGCACACGTATGATTGATTATTTCTACCTAATTCTGATTGGCATACAAAAAAATGATAGCAATGTTGCTACTATGGGCATATCCTGCGTTCACATATGCCTATGGGTCATTATTTAATTTACCACTACATCATTATGATAGTTTCATAATTTTATTTTGTTTTAATAATTCGGTCTAGATATCTTCACTGTTTTATTAAATTCCCAGAAATTTTCTCCGAGAGTGATAGAACGCACTGTTTTGAGACCAAAAGGCAACAATAAATATCTTCTGATAATCAAAGGTCGTCATATAGCTTCTCTTCCTGAGAGTCGCCGCATGAGTAAAAGACTAAAAACGACATCCTACATTTTTCATATGAACGCAATGGACCGCGAAATCCATGTCGGAGCTTGTTGCCTTGCGATGCGTTCTCTGTCGTCGACTCTGTCAAATAGACATGTCTGTGAAGATGCGGAATTCTCTAATGTAAGTTCCCTATTATTCCCTTACGATTCTGTCAACATAAACGCGAAAAGTTCCTTAGAAGTTACATAAGGAATTTGATGAAACCTTCTCATAATTAGTTTTATTGCATCTTGGCTCTAAATGAAATATCCTCTGACTCTAATAACTAGGTTTGTTCTTAGGCGTCCGATGTGAAATGTAGGTTTAATAGATGAGAAATTGAAGCACATCTTAAATACATCCATTTGAGACATCTAAGAGGTAAAACGGAGACATAAATCCGTCTATATAGTTTGTGCCCTCAAGAAATATTCTGCTTTTGCATTGTGGATAGACAATCTCAAATCTGTCTTCTAAATCTTTTAAACCAATCCTAAGGCATTATGGAATGTAAAAGTATACAACACAAAATCTCGGGTTTTAATTCACCTTATACCATCTTAGCTCTTCAAATTCGTGTGTGATCTATTATTTGAAAGGATGCTATTTAATAGGAAAAGGAACTTGAAGTCCAATTCAAGAACTAACTACAAAGAAGTCTTGAAGAATTGAATAATTAAGAAATTAATTATGTTATTCGAATTTTTTCTTCCTCATGTTGCCTCTCTTTCTTGTCCATGACCTTTGTTACTCAGTCGATGATCCTTTTGTCCATCATAACCTATTCCTGCACCACTTGGAAATTTGTTTTTTTTTGTTTTCCGCGTAAGCGAAACCTTCAGTCTCGCTTAGGCGAAACTTTTTTCGCGTAAGCGAAACTCGAAGTTTCATTTACGCGGGGGAAAAAAGGAAGAGAAATGTTTCTTTTTTTTTTTTTTTTTTTAGTTTCACGTATGAGAAACGACGATTTAAACAACATATGTGTTTATTTGACTGAGTCAGACATCAAATATCTCCATAGAAGAAGCCAACTTGGGATATGGATTCAAACATCTATTCTCTAAAATGAAGGCAATACACAAAAGAGACCAGAATTTTTAATCTATGCAAGATGAATTCGTAAATTTTAAGGTATTAATTATCCCATGTGACGCCTGACATGTTTGTTGCAAGGTGTACTAATGTGGTGAATCATATGGTGACATGTTGTACATGTGGTGAATCATGTCGTGACATGTGATGCATGTGGTGAATTATGTGGTGAATGATATCACCATTTAAACCCTAAGAATTTCGCATTTCTTCGCACTTTTGCAAATCTCCTAAGCTCTGCATCACTGTCCTCTGATTCAGCCTCCTTCCTTCATGAAAACTGCCCAATGGACCCTATCTGCCATAAAGTTGCCATATGGGACAACCTTTCTGCTGATCCGGATCATCGTGGACACTACCATAATATTGATCCTGCTACACAAATGCCGATTCCTTATGGGGTTTCTCATCCTCATCTTTGAAATCCGCCTCGATGCAACATTGGATGAGATACTGAAGCAGAGAGTGCCGCTTCTACAGCACCAGAAAATGAACCTCTACAATGGTATTTTAGTAAACTTACCTATTGTTCATTCCTTAAAGATCTTTTGATATGTTTCCTTCTAATCTGGACCTACTGGATTCTAATACTTTATTGTCCGATGATCCTAGGATACCTTGACTTTTTAAGGGGAGAGGGCAAAATGAAGCTTGTCAAACATTCTCCCTTTCGGGATCCAATAATTGATGGTGTGTTTCAGAACAATATGGCATCTCGAGAGGAACGATGATCGATGCGTGTTGGTAAGCTAGCACAAAAAGAAGGATGGTGAAGAGTTATGGGCAGCAATCTTCTGCAGAGGGTTATCCGTGTTCACCGCTTATGGTGGTTCTTGTGGAACTATCACTTCAGCCTAACGAAAAAGACAGCTCTCTAGATACAGATCGATGTACTACAATCATATGCAGTTGCGATCTATATGGGTCACTTATTATTCTGTTGGGAGATGATGATTATTTCCGTCTACTCTACCTCGGCAACTGGCCTGCTAATGGCTATATCTTTGGGACTGCTGAGCCCTTCAATACCTACTTCAATTCCATCTTTTTCCATGATCCATAAGCTTATACTATGGCATTTTGAAGATAGTGATGCTATGCTATGTATTTCCTATAGCGATCTCTCACTATAATTTTCTCATCATGACACAGTCTTCTCAACCATGTGTGATGCTTTGTACTTGAATCTTTATAATTAATGATAAAACCACCTCTTACTCTGGAAAAGAATTTTTTTTTAATAAGAAGCTAAAGATGTTGTGATGTTCCACATATTTATACAGTGTATGTATATAAATATACGGACACGTCACGGGCTGAGGATATGCCATCATGGGGGTATCTAACCTACGGAATTAACCATAAACGATTAATTTAGCTATGCTAAATTAATAAGGGTTTAATTAAAGGCTAATTACCTAAGTAAGTTAATTAAGCTAATTAATTCATTAGTTAGGAGACACCTAGCCAAACTCGATTGCCCAGAATGAGGGCGCTAATTTGAAGCAGCAAATTAGATCCCTATTCCAATTTTCCCCAAGTCGAACCAAGGAACAGGAGCAGTTGAGCGCCAAGTCTATTCAAGCATGGAGATTCCGTGCCACCAAAATCCTTTTTAAATTTAGAGTAAGATCAGTTAGTTATAGATCTAAAATGTTGTGTGCACTGAAGAAATTTTCTCAAATATATCACCTCCTTATTGTGCACATTGGGCATCATTTCAAATCATCACAACAAAGATAAAGGCCAGGTAATACTGTTTCTAACTAGTTTCATAGACTTGTTAGTATGGGAAACTCGAACATTTCTTAGAGAATGGACTGGATAAATACATAAGAATTGGACGAACATGTCTATTTGTTTACATTCATAGTACCAGCTGCAGGGAGAAGTGCAACAATAGCTGCTTCTATTAAATCATCTGAGATTTGAAGAGCATTTATTATTCATAAGTTAAATGAATCGGTTGGAAATGTTGCGGACCCAAAGTTAGTAACATTGGTGTCGTCCGTAGGTGAGATTTGACAGTCAGACATTGTGACATTTGATTTGTTTTGCACAAGAACATGTATCGAAAAGGCACGGGAATTCTTATACTCGACAGACATTCTTTGTAAACCAACCTTGCATAAGAAGAAAGCATTCTTGATCGTATGCGACGTCTTGAAACGAGATATTATTCTCAAGATTCCATAGCTGAAGACGACCAAGTAATTCACACAAGCGGTCTTGGCGGAAATAACTTCATTCACAGCTATGATCACCCGACTTTGCCTTGCAACTCTATGCGAACTTTATGCCCTGCAAGCATAAGGTAGAAAATATTCATAAAACAAAAAACTAAGATCCCATATCATCAAATTATTCCATACAAAAAGGCAACTATCATAATGTGTTTAAATGTTTAAAATGTTTAAATGATTTGTTAAAGAACTAAATATCATTCAAACCCCCCTTTGTGCTGGCATCCTAATAGTTGTGTATGCATATAGCATACCCAATAGACCCATTGCTCACTATGATACAATAACCAGATATCCATTATAAAAACTGAGAATATATGCCAAGTAGTTAATGAAATGTAAAGAATATGTAGAGACTTGAACCTGTGAAATCACATAGAGGCACGAGATCACTATATTTTTCTAAACTATATTAGATCAAATCCCTGGCTAGAACTTGTATCCATACAATATCTTTATTGCAGCATGTACTCAGTGTGAGTTCAATCTAAGGGAATACACCATCATAACTAGCATCTTTTTTAGAGTTTCCCACAGTTTAGAGTTTCCCACAGTTTCCCACAGAATACGCTTGAAATTGTATGCAACATATTTAACAGCTCTTACCACCAAACCACAGTATTGCAACAAGGGGGATTCACCTTGAAATCCCGTATGAACCATCTGAGTTATAAGAAATGGGTTATTTTTGGAGAGCTTTCGTACGAAAATATATGGAAAGGGTGGTTTTTTATCACATTTTGCAATATTTTAAGCCTGTAGATTTTCGATATAGGTATTTTTCTAGTTCTTTTGGACCGTATACTATGGGTTTTCTTGCTACCCCAGTAACGCAGATGGCATGTCCATATTGTATATAGGTGAATCCCCCGGGTATTGCAATGGCCACGAAAAAGCAAAATAAAAACAAACTCTTCACAAGTAATTCAGATGGAATTTGTATTTAAAGAAATTGCGCCTTCGCATATACAAAAACAAAGGTAAGACGTGCATGAAACATTGACAACGTCGCATGTGTGAGAGCTTCAAATCTACTAACCCGGCATTCCCTTAGAAGTTCTGCATTGCTTCTAAATTCTCCATCTAATTGAATAGCTTTAGATAATGCTATCTTTGCTCTATCTTCTGAAGTTAGACATTCCTCTAATAACATTTCTTTTATTACCAGCAATTTCTTCCCTTTTACTTTGTTACTACAATCAAATGTTTCTGAATCTTGAATCACCTTGTCATCATACTCTGCATTTATTGCACCATGATCTTTCTCACTATTGTTTCCAGAGAACTTATTTATTCCTGAATGTCAATCAATCAGTTTCTGTTCAAATTCCCTTGTTCTTTTCTGATAACAATGACATTGTAACTACTTTCTATTTTGTAACTTATTCAAGTGTTCCATGTCGTCATCTTTTCGATTTATAAAAAGCCTCAAAGATCTTCTGTGCCACCGTAGAACTCGAAAATTGTTTCTGAGCTTGAGCATTTCCGTCTTCAATATGGTCCATGTACCGAGGTTCATATTCAACGTGTAAACTCCAAAGCATCGCTATAATAGACGCCACCTTTGCCTTCAGCAATATATTCTCCACCTCCAACTTCATCGACCCCAAATACTATGTCATTCGTAATCCTGCCTTCATATGAACCTTCTCTGTCCTCTCTTCACTATTCAAGCATACCAGTAATCTCGCACAGGTCATCCAAAACTAACCTATAACTTACCAGTCTTTTTCTCAAACACGTTATCATACACATCACTTCGTTGACAAATACCACCACTAAATTTACCAGTTGTCATGCCATCAATAGATTTATCACTTCTTAAACATCATTTCAATAACAAATATTAGCAATAAGTTTCACGCGTAAGTTTAATCATGGATACAGACTGGAATATTATCATCCAAATCACTTCATATAAGTACCTCTCGCTATTACTAATTAACCAAAATCTACTGTGTACCATGGAAGCAGCTTCATAAAGAAAACACATAGAGTTTGAGAACAAAATCCCAAACACAAAGACAACTTCACAACAAAAAGTCAAAGTTTCTAATAGATGACATAATATCAATTTCAAATTAACTACTTAGTTAGATCGACCACAGCAGAGTTGCAGCTCCTTTATGCAAACGATAACTATACGTTGTCCACTGGAGATTCCAAGCTGAACAGATTAAACTCTCCTCCCAATCTCATTTTAGACCTCTTTATTCCGCCTATGACAACCTCAGATTCAGCTTCCCAATCTATAGCTGTGACTTCATGAACCACAACTCTGTGACTCTTGAATCCATTGTAATCCAATGCGAACTACGAGAGAATAGTGTTGAATATTTTGCTAATCCAAAGGTGCTCCATAAAGAGAGAATAATATTCTTGTTGATTATTCTCTACAATTTCTCCTGTTGCATCTCCCAATGTTGCATGGAATATATACCTGATCATAACAATGACATCACACATCCATTCAAATCAATTGGTAAATCAGAGCTCTCTCACCTCTTTAATGGTTCAAAGAGCGCCCCACATTTCTCGCACCAAAATTCTGATTCTCGCTTACTTACCTTCTTACAGCATCTTAGACATGCCTCATACCACATTGGCTGGTTTGGATCAATAAACGTTATGCACGCGCGAACATTGAAAGACTCAATCTTCACAAGAAGCAGCTTAGAATAAGCGACTGCAAAAAGCGAGGAATCAACATACCTCATACTAACAACCTACCTGCCCATCCCCAACAGAAGGTTGTAATATGTCTGATACAAATGCACGATCATGCAATGTACCTGCTGGCGTCGTTGTACACTTCTGTCCCTCTTGCTCATACCTTTAGTGTGATTGAATTAGCATGTTACAATATTTAAAGGGAAGTCACGTAACCCATACCATGTACGTAAGGCAGTAGCGCGAACAGTGTTTGGATTTAATTCCATCATTGTTTTATTTGTTGTTGACAAACAGACACCTGCGTAAGACACTATCTAATCAGCAGTTTCAATCAGCAATTTAATTCAATCAATAGTATTAGTAGAACCTCGAAATTTGCTAGCTCGAACACGAGTCGGTATTACTATTGGGATGTCACACAACATTTATGGCGGCTCTCTCCTTCATTCACAGCAAAATCTCCCCATAGGCTCACATTTACACTTTTTCCACTGGAATATGTTTCCTTTGTTAGAAAATATCCACACGCTGTGTTGTATTCATAAAATACCTTTCATCAATGAGGCTGATGGTACGTTTTAAAACATCTTGCTTATCATATTTCCTACGAACAGTTTCTGACACAAAGACTGAGCAAACAATTCCAATGACATCTGCAAACAGGAGAAATTATACAATGTATTCTATCTCAATACCATAACAAACAAATCGGAAAGTATTTCATGTACCAAAGACCACTTTCCCATCAAGGTACTTGTGCAATTCATCTACTTTTCCCATCGTTTGTTCGCAGGCCGAACAACTCCTTTAGAGATGTAATACACCTACATGTCCACAAAGAACTTCAACGACTACCTCTATTCATGACATAATCCCCAATTTATGCATCAACCTATAACCTACCTTCATCAACTCAAGTCTGTTGTAGAATTTGTCAGCTGCCTCGTCAAACATTGTTGCTTGAATTTTCCTTCCCTGTATATATTAAGACGACTCTCTAAATATTCATAAAGCAAGGGAAGTAAGAATCCACTCAATTCAAATTTGCATACATCCTTGTCTCTTAGCTCCACATTAAACAATTTCCCCTTGCCTGGTCTTCGCCTATTCTCAAACTCTCGTAAAAGTCCTTTCCACATTACTTTTACTTTAATTGTCCAATTTGCTTGGTAAGGAGTTAATTGAACCAATGGACAAATTGTTCTCCCACTTCCTATGTTTTCAAAGATCATTTGTAATTTAACATTTCCTCAAAATAAAAATCTTTACATACACAATAGAAGAGATCACATCAACGGATACCTCATCATCATGCACACACGAGCAGTCAGTCACCACGAGAATTACGTAGTCTGCTTTGAACACAACGAACACAATTTTTGAACACATTTAAAGTTATCAAAACTCCATCACAAATAATGGCGGAAAAAAATTACCAACTATTCAAGCAATTCTCTAAAAACAACATTTCTAGTCGTTACAGATGTGAGTATGCGACCTTGAGCGGCAGCTGACATCTATGTCTTTGTAAAAGGCGTAAATACATTTGGAACAAATCTGCCCGACAAATCGCATGTATATTTTCTGAGCTCGTGTCCTCATGTCCAAGAAGTCGGACAGTCACAAATCTGTTGTGCATTTCGTGTACAACAACTCTAGCATTCTTCACAAGCCCTTTACTCGCATCCAACAATCTCATAATTTGACACACAGCTCCTATTTTAAGACAAAGCGTGTGTTTGGGCGAAGTCGGGTGATCATAACTATGAAGAAACTCATTTTCAGCAGCGCTTATGTCCGAATTACACAGTCACTTTCACTTATGGAAGCCTGAGAATAATATCTCTTTTCCAGACCTGGCATACGATCAAGAATAGACCTGTTAAACTCATCCACATGCACACTTAATGGAGATAAAAATGCTCTTCTTTCACACAAAGTTGGTCTACAAACAATATCTGCCGGGTATAAGAATTCCCATGCCTCTTCCATAGATGTTGTTGTCGAAAACAAATCAAATGTCACATCTGATTGCCAATTCTCACCTATGGACGACACTAATGTTATTAACTCTGGGTCCGCAGCATTTCTAACCGATACATCTAACTTGTGAATAATAAATGCTCTCCAAATCTCAGATGATTTAATAGAAGCAGCTACTGTTGCACTTCTCCCTGCACCTGCTACTATGGGCGCTATCGCCTAAAAGTCGCTTTGCAGCCACAAAACATTTTCCTCCAAATGGAACATCATTTCTACACAATTCACGTAGAAATCACACTTGCGATTCAATCGCACTCTATTTGCCATCGCAAATTCATCCCAAATGATTAAATGGCATTCAATCAACCAGCTTCGCTTTCTCGGGCGGTGGCCTCAATAGTCGAGTGCACAACAACACTATTCTCGATTCATGAGAATTTGAAACAATGAGTCGCGCAGTTTTCCCTCCCGGTATAACAGCCAGCCAATGCGGTTGTTGCCTGAGGGGCAAAACAATCAACCGGACCCTCGATTAACAAACATATAGCATTGAGTAGGAAAATCTTACCTGTACCAGCTTTCCCATCAATAAACACAGGTCTTTTTATCCCTGGCCCATGCACCGAATATAGATTTCCTTGAGGCAGCCCAAAGCCGGCAACACTAGAGCCATGTTGCACAAGCACATTTTCAATGCACAAAAGAAGCTGTTGCGCTCTGCGAAAGCAAAGTGCTTGCCTCTCGAAATATCACGGAAGTCCTTTATCAGCTCATCATGAAAATTCGACCACAACTCACTTGCCGGAGCACCATCAAGGATAAGCAATGAAAAAAGGAAATGCAACTGCCACGGCGTTTGCAACACCAACACTGCCTCTTGCATTGTCTGGCAAGCTCACGATCTATCATGCAATAAACCCATAACAGCTACCACTTCTTGATAGGTATCATAGGTAGTCCCATTATACTTCTTTAAGTCTTCCCAACACCTCATTTGGGTATCAGCAACAAGCTGCCGCAAAATAGAATAGCTCCCCCTCACGTGGCATCACCAACCTTATTCTACAAATAAGGGTTTGCTTACTTCTCTTCCGAGCTATGTTCCTAGGAAGCTGTGGCCTAGCTAGTTCAAGGTGATCACCATCAGTATACGTTCTATCTCTACAAGATACAAAGTTGTACTGTTCATAGTACTGAAGATAGGTTAGCTCTGAGAATTCTATGGCAGGAGGCCTCAAGAAATAACGATCAAGCAACGAAGCGCTGTTGGGCCTCCTATATGATCTACTCGTTCTTTCTTGACGATGAAGTGAAAGACACTTAACACCAGGATACTTTTCTGTGACATCAAACTTTAGTATTCGCCATCCTGCCTCACTTGACGATAGATACCTTGCACTTTGGTAATCATGTATCTCATCATCAAATTGTCGTTCACGATCAATTCGATACTCCACCTTGTCAAAACCTTTATAAATATAGCTGTATAGATACATGAAGATATGAACAGTCGAAGCAACATCAACATTGATATGACAATCAAAGTGCTTTAACAGGAAAGGTGAGTATGACAGAACATATCTATCTTCAACTTTCCTTCTTCGATACTGCACATAACCCTTCGAATCCAAATCTGTTCTTGTAGTCAACTCTCGAAGATAATACCAACAGCATGCCCCATCCTTAGAGCATCGTTCAGAGTGATTGTGCACCATATATTTTCGTACCATTTCAGCAAGCACCTCATCATTTTCTGGAATCTCAGCGGATATTAGCAAGTCAATGACCTCAAATGGAATCTCATGTTCTGTTTTAAGTACAATTTGGCCATGAGGCAGCCCACATTTCTGGAATTCTATAACATGGATCATATACGCAAGCGGACCAACGTAAGAACGCAAGAAATTCTTCAAAGATTGGAAACGGGCATGGAATGACCTGACAACAATAATTGGCACATCTGCAGCAGTTTGCCCAACGCGCAACACTGCCTTGATCTCTGGCCAATCCGGATTCGTAGTCATTGTAATAAATGTAGTCATTCTCAATAAAATCATCATCCTCCTCAACATTTGAATCGTCAACCATAGACCTCGACCTCTCATATCCATTAGTTGCCAAGAAATTCAGCCTTCTTTCTTCGACCCTAGAATACATATCCAGAAGGTATTCACAGGTCAGACGCCCTAACTGAAGAAACCGCACCTCACGAAGCAAACGTGACCTATACCAATCCACCTGCGACATCTGCTGGTCATTATCAGGGAACCATCCCGCCGTCCCAGCTAGAAATATAAGCGGGTATTGCAAGGGTTCATACTGCCGATCCAGTATATTCATAAAAACTGGTCGTTGATCTTGGTGAAGCCAAAAAACCGCTATTCTTGGATTAATTGTGACTGAGTTATTTGCATGCACTATGGCAGCAACTTCATGACTCGCAACTGGCCCATTCAATGTCAAGAACACGGACTCCAACCGCATTTGCTTCACTCGCCTTATCATATGACAGTAAGGATTAACAGCCTCTAGAGTCGCCGCTATTCGCATCACCCATGCAACGGGCAATAACTTCCTTTCCGCAACCCGCTCTCTCTCACTATTGTCATGAATATACCAATGCAATGACTGGCCAGGTTTTGACGTAGGATGTATTTTATGGTATGTCCTACCCATCAAAGCAACTGAGGATGGCATCCCTAACTGCACAGTCCCGTCTCGACTTCCGTTGCTCCTTACCTCTTTGCATGCCACAGAATCTTGCTGATGAGAAGTAATCTATGCATGCCAAGGGGCCAAACAGCCATGGACCAGCTGGGACGGATCTGATCCATCAGAAGGTTCGAAAAGTACATGATCCACATCCCCCCAACCACTGGATAGGTGAGGCGTATCTCCGGTACGCCAAATCAGCATTTGAATGCCATCAGGATTGTATACTCTGTACTCCATTCCTTTGGGTCACACGTGCTCTACATACCTAATGGGTTCGAGAAGTCTATATTGTTTGCCGCAAACAATCAAGCCTGGTGGGTTGACAATATCAAGCCTAGTGCGATCTCATCCTAGTGGGCACTTTAGATACAACAAACAGGACAAACAAAAGAGACTAAGCCAGCCACTGAGTGCAAGCATTGAGACGTCCCAATCTTTGCTTTCACGCCTCTTTGGACAATGGAACTTAGCATGCAAACTAAGCTACATTGCCCAAAGAGGCGGGGAAAGAAAGACTGGGAAGTCTCAATGCTTGAACTCATCATGAATTCCCAAATCGACCTGAGTGCAAGCATTGAGACTTCCCAAACCTTGCTTTCACCCCTCTTTGGACAATGGAACTTAGTATGTAAACTAAGCTACATTGCCCAAAGAGGAGGGGAAAGAAGGACTGGGAAGTCTCGATGCTTGAACTCATCGCGAATTCCCAAATCGACCTGAGTGCAAGCATCGAGACTTCCCAAACCTTGCTTTCACCCCTCTTTCGACAATGGAACTTAGCATGTAAACTAAGCTACATTGCCCAAAGAGGAGGGGAAAGAAAGATTGGGAAGTCTCGATGCTTGAACTCATCAATCAACATCCAATGAACCCACAGAATCGCAAGCAACCACGAGCCTGATATCATCCATGGCCTTGGCATTGCAACCTCACACTCCAGTCCTTTGGAACACGCATACACACAAAAATATTCAACCTACTACCTGCTACCCAAATCCTAGAATACTTAATACACCAGCAGACTCACCAACACAACCTTACTTATCACAATCCAAAAATACCATAACCTTACCAGACAACGTAGATGACAGCCACCCAGACACCCTCCCATGCATGGCACGCTCCCAAATCCACTCACGAAACCCTCTAAGTCGTCCCCTGCACATACAAAGTAACATCAACAGCAAACAAACTACTCAACATATATAAATAGTCCCCGTAAATTTAAGGCGTCACAAATTTAAGTAAATTTCAAGAAGTGCATAATTTTATGTACTTCAAGAACCATTGCACATACGAACTGTTAGGTTTTATGCCAAAATCTATATGATCTCATCAAGTAGCTACAAAACTATGACCAGGCATTGAAATTTGCTCCTTTACAATGATAGAAAGGCCATGTTTTTGCAAAGCAAAGTCTCCAAACAGAAATGGAGTGTATATTCATCACTCATACACTTTCGGATCTTAATCCCATCTCACATCTTTGCCCAATTATAAATCCGCTAGTCAATTACACGGCTTCTTAGTCCGTTGCTTTCATCTTTGAACTTAAAAAATCAAGCAGAAATATCTATTCTCGCCACTCTTAAACTCAACCGTGGTGTCAGCAATCGTGAAGACTGAAAGGTATTGTAAGCCAAATTTGCATACCATCTGCACCTATACTCATTTCGCCTCAATCTTCTAAGCTCATCAACAAAGTATATCTAACTTACCAACTGCAAGCCCGACCCAGAGGCCTGCAGACAGTCAGGGCCACTTCCCTTCACAATCTTCGACCAAGATATGTCGAAGGAGAGTCTCTCAGACTATCAGCAGGCACCTGAAGAATGCAGTAGAGCCGACATCGCCTTTCTGCATTCTTTGTGCTGCAGCCTTTGTGCATTCTTGACTCGCGAATCGAGAATCCCTCAACCAGCCAACAATCCAAAATGTACACTCCCTATTCTCGCCTTGCGAGTCGAGAAATTCTCGACTCGCAAGTCGAGAAGAAGGCCTGTACTTTCTTGATTGTTGGCAAGCTGAGGCATTCTTGACTCGCCCGTCGAGAAAGCCGCTCTGGGTCGGCTCGATACCTAAGTGCAAGGATTTGTAGCTTTCTCGATTCCCATCTCACATCTTTGCCGACACCAACATCAAACAAACTGCTCAATATATAAATAATCCCCTTAATTTTAAGCCCTCACAATTTAACAGGAGAACTTGAACATCATTACTCCTTTGTAATCTGCATAAACTCTCATATAATCCTTCGAATCTGGTAACTAGATCAATTCTATAATTAAGTTTCAAACTTTCACTACTTCCAAATATACGAGAATATTAAACAGGACAACTTGACAACCATATGAAAGAAATCCATAACCAATATGGGAAGTTTCACGATTACTCAATCAGACTCCGTAAGGAACTACTTACAAACACAACAGATTCACTTCTGCACAATTCCCCTCTTTTTTTTCCCCTTTCTTATCAAAATGTGATACAACAGCACCAACATATTTTTTTGGCATCATAGTATATGCCACCCATATATCCAACACATCTGCCTACACTAATTCTTCCCAGGAAACACTATGCACTCGAATTAGAAGATAGCATATGCTTGAAGATCATTACTCCTTTCGAATCTAGTAAGTAGATCATCTCAATACTCCTTAATTGAATTTTGTTGATCATCTGCATGTCCACAATTTCAATGCAATCTTACCAACACCTTTCTTTTTCTTTAGCATTCACAAATTTAACTAACTTTCAAGCATCCTACAATGTCATCTACCCCACTAGTCTATATTTCTATCCCATGCTACTGCTAAATTCATCCTGAACTCCAACAAACTTCAATTCAAGTCACAAACCTTCAATCGCCAAAATGCGAAGACCTTCAATCACCACAACAGAGTTATCACAAAAGAGCCCAACAAAACCATGGAACACTAAAACACACACCCATTTAAGAAGCGACAACCTTGCTTACCTCATTCCCCTTCCACCCACATGCACAGCCACATTTAACACTGTCTGCTCCGACCACCATAACTAAAACCTGGAGATCACAATCTAGGAACACAGAGTGCTCAGAATACTGAGGAGGAACAATGCACAGCAAATACCACGAAACTTTCACTCCTCGTTCCTTGTCCCCTACGAGAAAGCCGAGCTGACTACCTGCAGGACTCTGGGTCGGGCTCGATACCTAAGTGCAAGGATTTGTAGCTTTCTCGATTCCCATCTCACATCTTTGCCCAATTATAAATCCGCTAGTCAATTACACGGCTTCTTAGTCCGTTGCTTTCATCTTTGAACTTAAAAAATCATTGAACCATCTCCACCTTGAAGATCATTACATCCTGCTTGAAGATCATTACTCCTTTGTAATCTGCATAAACTCTCATATAATCCTTCGAATCTAGTAAGTAGATCATCTCAATACTCCTTAATTGAATTTTGTTGATCATCAGCTGCATGTCCACAATTTCAATGCAATCTTACCAACAGCTTTCTTACTCTTTAGCATTCACAAATTTAACTAACTTTCAAGCTTCCTACAATGTCATCTACCCCACTAGTCTATATTTCTATGCCATGCTACTGCTAATTTCATCCTGAACTCCAACAAACTTCAATTCAAGTCACAAACCTTCAATCGCCAAAATGCAAAGACCTTCAATCACCACAACAGAGTTATCACAAAAGAGCCCAACAAAACCCTGGAACACTAAAACACACACCCATTTAAGAAGCCACAGCCTTGCTTACCTCATTCCCCTTCCACCCACGTGCACAGCCACATTTAACACTGTCTGCTCCGACCACCATAACGAAAACCTGGAGATCACAATCTAGGAACACAGAGTGCTCAGAATACTGAGGAGGAACAATGCACAGCAAGTACCACGAAAGTTTCACTCCTCGTTCCTTGTCCCCTAACCTCGAACTTCATCTTCAACGATCGAGATGAAAAGCCCCAAATTGACATCCAATCTCAACGGCCAATATCAAAACCCCTCTTTGGGTCCCCTGCTCAAACACCCCATACATCCCCTGCTCAGAACCAACCGCCAAGATTTACTTCAATGTTTTCATCCAACGGTTCGCAACTATGGCCTATGCCCCCATACACCTGCAACACATGATGCATACATAAATCCCCCATGACCTGTCATCATCTGGACCATTGGCTCTTAACCAGACGACGGGGATTCAAGGGGGTCCATGGGGTATGCATGCACATTGGGTTGTGCATGAGGGGGCATAACAAACCCCCCGCATGCGATATAACTATATTAATATTAGGATAAGACTAGGTGTCTTATTTTACGGCGGGGGAAATCCCCCGGAATAAAATAAGACTCCATTTGGTATCCAAACCTATTCCGAACCTAAATAAGACATGTCTTATTTTTATAGTGGAAAAACGATTTACTTTTAAGACAATAGGTGGCCAAACATCATTGGATAAAATATGTGACTTTTAGAGATAAGACTACTGTGGAAAAAGGGCCTAAATTTTTCTCTTTTGCCGTCACCAAATATTATCCAATCACATATCTTCCTATATATAAGATTACTAGCTGCTTTTTCACCAAATATTATCCAATCACATATCTTCCTATATATAAGATTACTAGCTGCTTTTTGGAATTATAAATATCTATCTTTCCGGCAAAAATTGTGCCAAAATTAGAATTAGGCATGCCCTTTTTTGTTTCCGACTAAAGACCCGTTTGTTTCCGGCAACGAGCTCCATGCTTAAATAAGGTAAGTCTTTTGCTTGCTTTAATTTCAGGCTTCGATTTAGAGTTTAAGGCTCACCAGCTTTTGAAGGCTCACCAGCTTCTTCTGTGAGCAAAACCCCAGCGTAGCTTGAAGCGTATTGCTCCAAGATGGCACGGTGTTTGCCAAATTGCTGTGTAAACAGGATAAAAAAATAATTCTATGGGTGGTGCCGATTAAAGCCTGCAATTGATGCCGGACTAGTTGAAATCCTTGGAGTCTCACTTCCCTGAACTAGATGGCTGAGGCATGAGGACCCAAAGTTTTCCCTAAGCTTATTAAGATGCCATAGTGCAAGTCGGTAGCTGCCATACCAAGCCTGGTGCAAAGATTAAATTTTATGAGGGAACAGAAGTAAAAATGGTTACTAGAAAGCACCCAGCCATTAATTTTGCATTCAATATGATTCTTCTGGAGAAAAATGCCAAATTTTGTTGTCCCAAATCTTGTTGTCCTTAAACTGCTTCCGGCTCATTTTGAATGGATAATAGAGACAAGTTATAAGGAACAGGATTGAAGATGCCTATGGGCATGATTTGCTCCCAAAACAAGCTGATTGTTCACATCTCCAGGGACCTCGGCAAACATGCGTATCTTCACAGCTCCAAAAGCCTTGGCAAATTTCCGAGGCGCAGATAGAGGGTTCAATGCCCCATTGAGCATGAAATATGTGATCCAGCAATAGTGCTCCCTAGCTATCGTGCTCCAATCAACAAAATTCAACTTCACAAAATTCAACTTCTCTCAATGTTACTAGAGCTAGATCTCTATAATAGAATTTGTTGTCTGGCTTCCTGTGTCAGATTTCACCTGCCTGCATGGTAGTGACGAGGTGCCACTAAAGCCGGTCTCCCAAATCCACAACACCCATCACATTCCAGTAGGCCCACCCGCTTATCGGGTGCTCACACTTTTACTTCGTGGTATTTAAACCATTGAAAGCTAAATTACTCTTTAACGGAATATCTTCAATGCCTATTTACACAACTCTTACCTAAACAAACCCTTCTATCGGCACAGAACATAAGGCTTACAATAGCTAGACTCGATCCGCACCTCAAATTGGGACGCTTGAATCTCCACTGTTATGACTGGAATTACCCTTCACTCCTCTATAATTGTCCTCCGCCCAAAATTGGTGTTCTCCTCCTAAACTTCTGTAACCTACATTCAAAATCCCCACCCTTTGTTAATCATTCCCCCCAATGTGGCAATGCCACGTGGCAACAAGTGCCGACAGTGGGGCGACCCAATCATCAATAGCTGATGCTCGCAGAGCAACTCCCACTGCCTATTCCATTGGGTTCCAGTACTTGATGGTGAGGCAACCGATCTATGGGTGCTCACCTTTTCCCAATGGTTCCATCATATAAAATATCTTATTGCCCCTAATACGTTACATCTATTCTTAGCCTATCATGATTTTGGCAACAATTATCTTTGAATTTCATAGCAGAGTTTTCAGACGGTCTGCCAAGGGTCTGTTAAATTGCAGAGAGGTCCTCCAAGGGTATGTACGTATAGTAATTATACAATTCAATTTTTTAGGAACATGGTAAAACGTTGCACAATCCTATTTTATAAAATGAAGCACAAATGCTATACAGTTATATACAATTATAGATCTATAGCACTAGCTAATTATATTTAGTTAAAATAGTTCTATAGATTCATTTATTACAACACAAGGCGCCGGCCCCGCCGGCACCAAATTCTTGTATATTATAATTTTGTGAGAATACTGGACGATTTTCCAACAATTTTCAATTCGAAATTGCTGTGACACTCTATAAGCATGGAAAGAGGAAAACCTTTTCAAAGAAATTACATGCAAAATTCGAAGGGCTTGTTAGTGGGCACATTAAAAACTCTCCTTACATCTAATAGATTTGCATCTAAAACTTGCGAAGCTATTAGAAAAGATTTGCTTTGTACCTGGAGCGGTCGCTTTTTCATGTTGATTTTGGAGGTGCTTGGGGCTATAGAAGGAACGATCAAAGATACAAGGGAAATCAGTCACCATTTCATAAAGCGGCCATATCAACAACTTTAAAGCAAAAGCATACACTTCTGATGATTGTATAAACTACATCACTGGTAATTTTTGTAAAATCAGACGTGAATTATGCAGAAACGATCACTGCTTAAAGGCCAATTTGGATTAATGACGATTTAACTAAAATCCAATTTCGGCAGAGGAAGGATGATACTTTGAGAATGAAGGAGGCTAGGGAAGCAGGAAAGCGCGCTTGTTGGAGAAGCAAAAGTGGCGGTAGAAGATGCATAGGAAATAACAATCGTCAGGTTAGTATGCAAGAATGTAAATACATTAACACATAGTAAGATTTGTACTACGACAGAAGTTGATGTAATTTTTTTCTTGGAAACGTGTGAACACGAGGAGAAAGGTCTCCCAGATATTTCTAGTTTCACATTGTTATATTCTATTTAGAATGATAAAGGATGGAATTTAAAAGGTTCTGGAGGCATTGCTTGTTACACTAAGAATGGAATTGCATATGCAGTATATGTTGTTAAAGGATAAAGCATCAGCACAATACATTTGGATTGAATTGCCTGGAAGAAATAAAAAGATAGATGTGGCCAGTTGTTATTTTTCATCAAGGGACTCACTTATCTAACATATATAATTGTGAATAAAAATATGCTTTTAGCATATTCTTAATTGATGCTTCCTCCTAAAAATGACACATAGCTTTTTAAAGAAAAAATAGGGCCTTTTTTTATTGAATGGTAAAAAAAGATCATTCTAGTGGTTGTAGGATCGCCATCTATATGAAGACATATGGAAAAAAAATGCTATGAAGTTTGACAATTTAGACAAGTGTTAGATGATTAAATGATTTAGAGATTGCTTGCTCATTTTTATCAATAATTTTATTCAAAGTAAGTAGACACATGTGCAAAATTTTAAATATGTGCACTACAATTAATGAGGAAAGGAGTGAGGTGGCATTGCATTTGTTACATAAGCTTCTTTCTTGTGTCTCGAATTCAAACGTCCATATCTCCTAAAAGAGGCATCAGATCAAGGCTGGACCTATGTCTTTGGATTTCTCTCATCAAGAACTTTCTAAGAACTAGTAATTTGTATTATTTTGTCGCCATTGGAGCCAATGTGATGGAAATGGAGAATCTTTGTGGAATCTTAAGGAACGTGGAATTTTCATAGAATCTTACGAAATGTTGAGAGAATCTAGGAGAATCTTATAGAATCTCAAGAACTGTCGATGAATTTTTTGAATATTTGAGAATCTAGAGGAATTTTAAGAAATCTTAGAGAAGCCTTATAGAATCTTAGGGAATTCTCATCGAATTTTCAAGAATCTAGAGGAACTTTTATATAAATTTGGAGAATCAAGAGGCTCAAGAGCATCAGGAGGTGTTCATAGAGCCTTAGAGAATTTAATGGAATCTTCATGAAATCTTCATGAAATGTTAAAGAATCTAGAGGAATCTTAAGAGAACTTGAGGGAATCTTCATAGAATCTTGGAGAACCCTGAGGAATCATATATGAATATCTTTGAATATCTTTATCGGTTTCGTCTTGTCCCTTACAAGATTCAAATGGAATTCTAGTTAGTAAGTGAGCCAGTAGAGAAATGTTCACGACGGCCAAGGCTACCGTGATAAATTCCTTGTATATAATAAAGGGGATTTGGATTAAGATGATCCATTTTTTCAATTGGAGCAGGATATTTTAGCATTGAGTCTGACAGGGGAAGTTCTACTGTTAGGAGACTTTAATGGTCGTACTGGAAATCAATAGGCAGCACTGGTTAGCCCGAATGGAAAGACAAAGTGGTTGGAGATGCTGGATAGTTGTAAGCTAGAGATGACTGGATGTACAGGGTATTAGATGATAGCGTGAAGTAGCCAACTCCACAAGGATGCCATGTCCTGCATTTGTATAGTGGTTTGTACTTGTAAAAATGCAAGCGTAGTAGCTTACATTATTGTTAAACTCTCTTTTATTGAACATATTGTTAGTTTGTCAATTGGCAATGAAAATGAAAATTCAGACCATTCATCAAAATCAATGTGCAGTAACAATATATATAGCATGATGCCCTAAATAAAAGCATTATATCTGAAATATGACAAAGCAGATAAATATAGGGAGATGTGTGAGCAGAAAGCTACCTCTTTTGTATGGTCTAATTCACTACAAGAAATAAGTGAAGCATTGACCAAGATTCTACTTCAATCAGCGGATAGCCGTTTTGTATCTTATCGTTAACATCTGGGATTGACTAATAATGGATAGTTTGACGTAGAGTGTAAGCAACAGAAGATAAGATTTAAAGCAACACAAGGGGTAGATAAAGACCATGAAAGAAAAGTGTACAATAGGCTGATCAAAAACAAAAAGAGGGCATACTTATACAAGAAACATAAAAAGATGGTGGAAGAACTTTTGGTTGACCAAAAAAAGTTTTGGAAGAGACTTAAACCCTTGAAATATGGGGCTAACGGGCTACATGTTGATGCACTTATGCTGCATGTGAGGAAGCTATAATATGTAGCATAATAACAGGGGGTTTCTTTTGTATTTTTATACACTTTTTACTAAGGTTTTTATATGATTTGATGACTGTATTTCGTGAGATGTACTAATCGGTACATCTAGAGTGCACATACCTTCACATTAATTTTGGTGGTATTATTCAATGGTTATGCCTATGATTTCTATAAATATCACAATTCAAGCATGCAAACATCGAACAAAGGTATTTTAGGGTTATTATCGAACAAAGGTATTTTAGGGTTATTTAATTGTTCTTCTCTCACGGATCGTTCTTCTCTCACGGCTTGGCAAGGCAAAAGTTAACAGGACTTTGTTTGAGCAGCCTACAGCCGGAAATCCCGGCACAAATCCGGCTATAGCAGATAAGGTAAAGATTTTGCTGGGTTTTTTACTTCTGTTTTCGGCTATGGCAGATAAGGTTTAGCTTTGCTTAGTTTACGATTCATGGATTCGATGGTGGATCTTTTCTTTTAAAAATCGAAAGATGCTAACCAGGACCGAACCTAAAGTTGATCCTGAGCTGCAAAAATCAGAAGATGGGTCAATCTCTGTTTCCATGACAGTGAAGGGGACCTTTGGTTACCTTGATCCTGAGTACTACCCTATACTTTCTGGTTGGTTCAAGACATCGTAAGCTTGCTCCATTCTGAAATGACCTCTCTTAATGCGGGGTATTATATGCGAAGAACGATTGATGAGAAAAAAGTGGCGTATATAGTTTGAAATTGTTCTTCTTGAAACAATATCTGCGTGTGATCCTCATTGCCACCGAGCACTTTTTGCCAAATAGCGGCATTGTTACATGGGTAATAATGTTATCCTTTATGCAATTGATCTGCCAAGAACTTTGGTTAAGTTATAATTTTGCGGGCCGGGGGGACATTTGCAGAAAGGCAACCTAGATTGCATGTGCCCATTCCCAATAGTACCATCATTGCTTACTGGCAGAATGATTAGACAGGCCCGATGCTGAATCTGCTGCTTGGATTTGGGGCAAATTTGGGAGCGGCTGGAAGAATGAATAAATTCGTTCATTAGGGTAATCACGCTTTCTTATGGTGCGAACACCCGTGAACTGTTTTACCAGATGCTACACTATCCAACTATTTTACCAGATGCTATTATATCCAGATCTCAGCTGTGTTTGCACATGATCAAGAGTTTTGTGACAAAAAGCATCTTCTGCATCACTCTAGGAAAGAGGATATCCGCATGGGCGAGAATGGGAGACGCATATTTGTGGTAGCTCATCAATGTAAAAACCAACAGGGCATCCTGTTGTGCTGTTCCTTAGATCTTTTTCTATTCATTCTGCCCAGGAAACTGCCATAAAGATAAAGAGGTCCACATTGTTTACCTTAGTTGCCCTGATGTAGCTGACTCTCTGTTTAATGTTGCTCTTTCTAAGTTGGTTAGGCCATGCTTTTCTCTTGGCGAGCCTCTCATTTTGATGTGCCCACGACTAATCTCCTTAGGTTAGGTGAGATATGTAGCTATCATGCTCTCAAATGTATTCTTGTGGAATTGTGTTATACAACGATAAAATAGCTACCATCACGTAGGTAAGTCTTGATGTCTTTAATTCTTTTTACCAAAGTATGCAACTTGTGGTAAGCGGCCCTTGGTATGCAATGCAGTGCAGGAACTGAGACTAAAACGAAATGTGTTTGTGAGAATGTCCAGTTGTGCGATTTTATACGTCTGCACATAGATGCAAAGATATAGATGCATGGGCATAATGAGTTGAAATCCCGTATTATAAAGTCGTTACTAAGCTACAAATTATATGTTTATTTCTAAATTTTTTTTATAATATCATTATAATTCAAATGGCATGTTTATATCCAATACTTTTTCTAAGGCGTTGAATGTGCATTACTCTTCAGACTAGCCCAGGCTCAAATCTTGGGGGGTTTGTTTTGTTAGGGCCCGAAGGGCCAAAATTTTTTTTAATATAACAACCAACACATAACTAACATTAACGTTATTAACACAAACCATTGCATCTAACATTTAAATTAAAATCCCCCTGAAACCCCTTTGGTTTGGGTGCATATTCACACGGGGGGTTATGTAGGGCAGCGAGAGCCCCTGAAAACTTACAATACATGTACAAAATTAACACCATTAAGTACATTCCCTCAAACCTTATAGTCTTTTGCAAACCTCAATATACAGTATACAAAAATTTGTACAGCTATACCCCACAAACGAGGATCGCCATGTACGGTCCAGATCAAGGAATAAAGGGCAAATATGCCCATCCGACAGCTCTCGATGCCCGGAGTAACCCCCCGTGTGAATATGCACCCAAACCAAAGGGGGTTTCAGGGGGATTTTAATTTAAATGCGTTAGATGCAATGGTTTGTGTTAATAACGTTAATGTTAGTTATGTGTTGGTTGTTAATGTAACCCAACGGCGAGGCTAAGATGGCAGAAGACACACACACTATTGGTGATATTTTGCCATATATAATGTGCAAGATGGTCGCCAAAGACTTGCCAATGGCAAAGCTGTAGATGCTTGTGGCCTTACGGCTAAATTGTTTAAATGGACTGGCAAAGAAATTGCAAATAAATTGACTGATATATTTAACATGGCCTAGAGAGATGGATTTCCTATATCCTGGTAGGTAAATAGAGTTGTGCCATTGCATAAATCAGGAGATAAATCAGATCAAGTACTTATCATACCAGCATGGTTGGCAGGCTGTATGCAAAATTGTTTGCGTCTGTACTTGAACGCAAAATAAGCACCTGGACAGAAGATCATACTGCAAGAGCTATAGGACAGGCATGAATTAAACCCAAAAAGTCCACAGTTGATCACTTAGTCACTCTCCGTGCTATGATGGACTCAGTGGTTGGGTAGAAATAACACGTCGCTGCGGAAGCAGACTACTTGAAGAGTGATATATCCATGAGTTCGCTACAAATTCTAAACGAAGTGCACCCTGGACTACCACAGTCATCGAATTTGTCGATCCTACAACCCAGATCGTATGTTGGAGCCTCTAAGCACCTCTTGTTTCGCTTATAGTCATTTATGATTGGAGGCGCCTATGATTTTAAAATATGAAATACGATTTCACCTAAGGTTTTGAGGGAATATAGAACCTCTATACGGCTTTGCTTAGGATTTTAGTAATTTATCATTAAAGGCGTCTATGATTTTGAAATACGAAATACGATTTCGCCCAAAGTTTTGAGGGAATATCGAACCTCCATATGGCTTTGCCTAAGATTTTAGAATATGAAATACGGGGGCTTGAACCTCTACCAAAATAACTCAATGTCCTAATTAGATTACTTTAACTAATGTACCCAGTGAGCTAATGTGATTATTTTTTATCTTGAATCTGTATTTTTTTATGGTCTATGGTTTCAGGAATTATTACTTTTACATCCATATCAAATCCCCCTGGAACCCCTTTTATTTTGCTACATATTGAAGAGGGCAAATGAAAGAACATTCCCATGCATGGTCGATTATGTAAGGTTTGTGGTCAGGATGAGGTTGAAGACGAAGTGCATGCCCTTCTTTTATGTCCAGCATACGAGGGGTTGAGAAAAAGATACAGAGTATAAGGCACAGTAGACCTATTTTGCTTACCTTCTTCTACTATTGGGAACTTTATTACAGATGTGCTTTTGCAACATGGTGAACACGAGATATCAGAGTTAGAGATGACAGATGATGCTTCTGATTGCGGAAACACATTTGATGATTGATTTGATGTAGAATACAATCTGAACGTCTGATAGATCTGATGGTCTCAGTAGACGTGATAATAAAACGTTTCATTTCATTTCATTTCACACACACACACACACACACACACACACACACACACACACACACACACAAAAAAAAACTCTCTCTCTCTCTCTCTCTCTCTCTCTCTGGATGCGTCAGGCGTTTGGTAACACACTAGTTCCTTAGCAATGTGGTCTTGAGTTCGAGACCGCCCAGAATCGCACTCGGTACTGTTGGGGGTCAAATCCTAATAGACGCAATGTAAGGTGGTTGGGGGCAGGGCCCAACCGAGCAATGTAGTGTGGTGTGTGGTCACATGTCCAATTGGATGCTGCCTAGTGGCGTGACGTTAAAATACTATCTATCTATCTATCTCTCTCTCTCTCTCTCCGCGGAACCCTAGACGCTAGCTGTGTGCGCTCCCAAAACATTGTTCGATGCCGTTTGCTTTGTCCTCTGTTTGATCTAGACAAGGTACTGCTTAGGGCCTGTACAATAAGCCGTGTAGGGCTCTGCAATCGATCCAGCTCCATCAGTACTTCCCAGGTGCGACATTTCCTTGGCTGTTATCTTGGAAGGGCCTGTCAAGCTCTATTCACATCAAGCTCAAGCTCTGTTATCTTGGAAGGGCCAGTAAAATAAGTCGGGTGGGAGCTCTGTTATCTGTGGGCACGTCTTGCCTGTAAATCACGTCAAGTCGGCTACACCAGCACCCACCATTGTAATCGGAGCTTCACCAGCACTTGTAGCTAGTTGCTGCATTCTCAGACCCATTTTCGAAGTATTTTGCAGTCATTGCAGACAGGCTTGGCTACCATAAACCGTGGCGGTGCAGACTTCCTTTGCCTGGGAGCTACAATAACCTGATCTCTTAGCTATAAAATGATGACCAGGCAGAACAACGGTGAAGGCTTCAGGGCTGTGAAATCACTTGCCAAACAAAATCTTGCTTACTCACCAGAAACAGCAGAAGAAACTAAAAAATTACACAAATCCAGGGAAATGTATGGCAGGAATAAATCAGCTAAGGCAAAACCTACTGAGATAATTGATGATGGAGATGCTGATTCATCTGAACCTGAACCTAAACAGATTATACAGAATCTGAAACAGAAGAAAACATATCAATGCTCCAACAAATGAAGGAAATGCTTGGAGAATTCAAGAAAACATTTATCAAAGACTTTGTAAAGAATGCAATGCAGGAAATGTTGAAGGAATTGAGAGCAACAATAACAGATGAATTTAAGAAAGAGATTGAAAAAATTAAATCAGATCGAGAAGAGACTGCAAGGCAATTGCGATAAGAAATTGAACTGCTCAAACAGGGCTCCAGTAAGGAAGGCAAAGGCATCTCTAGAAATGAAAGAGTTTGCGACACTGAAAAATCAGGACTATGTGGAAGAACAAGAACGACGACAAAGGTTCTTGAATCTAAGGATTATTGGATTACCTGAGGCTGACCAGGAGAATATAAAAATGGAGGTAGAGAGACTCTTTGTGGCTGAACTTGGAGTGCTAGATGCCAGCATCTGAGGCTTTTCGAGTTGGAAAAAAAGAAAAAGGTACCCGACATGTTGTTGTTTGTTTCAATAGCAGAGAAGACAAAATTGCAGTGCTAAAAAACAAATACAAGCTGAAAGAAAAATTCATCTGGATAAATGAGAATCTGACAAGAGAGCAAATGAAAGCTAAAAAACAGGAACTCGAAAGAGTTAAGGAGGCCAGGGCTAATAACAAAAAGGTTGAATGGAAAAGGGAAAAGGCTATCATTGAGGCATAGGTAGAGGCGGAGGCACTCAGAATTGTCATTTGGAATATAAACGACTCACAGTAGACAAGATTTTGAGTATGAGGGAAATTTTAGATGAAACTGATATGATCTGCTTCGTAGAAACAAAGGAACATGACCTTTATGAGTTACCTGAAATTGATGGATATGAAAAAATTTATTCAGTATAGAACAATAGATTTAAGCAAAGGGATAATGGCAATGGTGGCGTGGCGTGGCGTGCTATATCAAAAACACAGTTCGGAATTTAGTGCAAGGAGTTAAAAAGGACAAGAATAACCAGTATATTTGGCTCTCAATTCAGGGACCAAAAAATTACATATTATATGGCAGTATGTTATTATGCACCGAGACATAAGCCAACGTATCAAAATACTGATGCATGTAGTGAAGATTTGTTGAATTAGAGCAGGATATCATGAGATTTCAAGATAAAGGGGACATCATACTAGTAGGAGATTTCAATGGTAGAACAGGGAATAAGCAAGCTACCACATATACAGGAGATCGCGATCCATTGTGGCTTGATGCCTTAGAGGATATGGACTTGAAAGCATATGGATGGTATAGAGAATCACAGGATATAATCACTACCAAGTCTGGCAGACAACTCTTGAATCTCTGTTGTAGCACCAATCTACTCATATGTAATGGTATTTGTAAGTTCCCGATGACAGCTAATTGCACTTGTAGGGCAAGGAGTGTAGTGGACTATGTGATCGCATCTGGCAAAACAATTGAGCAGATAACAGACTTTGTAGTCATGAAGGAACAGATTGAATCAGACCATGTGCCCTTGGCCTTCTCGCTTCCTTGTTAAGAGCACACTTCTGGAAAGGCTCAAGTGATAAGACTCAATCCAAAAAAGGTTGATCAGTATAAACAAAAAATTGAAAACTTGATTGGTAACATGCAATGGCCAGATAATGCTGCAGGGATTAGCAGTGGCTTACATAAAATACTCATAGAGGCATCAAAAGAAAGTTTTGCTTCCCATCGAACAATGAAAGGGCTGAAGTGCAATTCTTGGTTTGACTCTGAATGTAAGGAGGCTAGAAAGAGGCTTATGAACTGCACAGATGATCAAAAAGATGGATTAAAGAAGGCATACAGAAACTCGGTAAGGAGGAAAAAGAGAAAATTCATCAAATGCCAACAGGAGACATTGTTGAATCAATGTCTCGCAGAGCCTAAGCTCTTTTGGAGCAAGCTGAAACAGACAAGACCACAACAGATCCCTCTCAAGGCAGAGGAGTTGTGGGCTCAAGTGGTTAAGTTGTACAATGACAATAGCATCCCACCCGAAAAAGGCATAAAATCGGATCTCATATTTACAGAAGAAGATATAGCTGAAGGTATCAAACACCTCGCAAATGGTAAAGCTAGAGATTCACAGGGGCTATGTGCAGAGCATTTGAAATGGGCTGGTGACACTCTTTATATAATGATTGCAAAAATGTTTACATCAGTAATGAGCCAAGGGATCCCCCGAGATTGGCAACTTAATAGAGTGGTCCCGATTCACAAAACAGGCCCAATGACAGATGCAAGCAATTATAGAACACTCATGGTTAGTAGCTTATTCTCAAAACTACTAGCCACAATATTAGAGAAGAAGATAAGCAATTGGGCTGAAAAATATGGCATGCGGGCGGAGACTCAAGCTGGATTCAGACCCAAGAAGTCTACTACTGACCATCTACTTACTTTGAAAACCATATTTGATTCAGTTAAAGGTACGAAGAAGCCAGTATATGTCTCCTTTATTGATTTTAGGAAGGCATTTGATAAAGTGCCGAGAGTAAAGCTCTGGGAAAGAATGGAAAGACTTCAGTTACCTGAGCATTTAAGAGATGCGGTACGTGTTCTATATGAAAAAGTGTTAGTACAACTCTCCTTTCCTTTTTCTGTAGATGTGCAAGACTATGTTGAAAGTAATATCGGAGTAAAGCAAGGATGCCCAATGTCTCCAACGCTATTTGGGCTATTTATTGATAATTTAGAAGAATGGTTACACCATAATTCGGAAGGGGGTACGACAATGAATGGGTATGTGGTTCAATTGCTTATGTATGCTGATGATGTTGTTATCTTTGCACGCACACGCGAACATATGCAGCAGCACCTAGATGGATTAGCCAAGTTTTGTGATGAAACAGGAATGCAAGTAAATCTGGAAAAAACAAATGTTATGACAGTTGGAGCTCTCAAGCAGGACTTACCGTTTAACTATAAAGGCAACATTGTGCAAACATGTGATGCATATAAATATTTGGGATTGATTATAAGCAGGAACCACAAATGGAACATATGTATTGCTCAAAGAATGGAGGGGGGGCTGAAAGCCTTATACGCATTGCAAAGCATGTGCCGCAAAATTTTCTTATGGTCATGGCAAGATAAGACTTTTTCAAACACTTGTGCAGACTGTTGTTCTATATGGATGCTATCCGAATGTGAACTCATGCCGCTTGAAGAAGAAGCAGTACTCACATGCATCAGATATTTAAAAAAAGTAAGACAGATGGATGCCTCTAGACTTCCACATAAGGCTATGATAGCAAGTGAAGAAAGGGGTTGTGTTTGCAGATGTGAAAAAATGGCTCGAAAAATGGGACATTGATTGGAAAGATGCAATCCTAGTCAAAGATGATCTTAAGCACTGGGTACCCCCAAGACCAAAATGCTTCTATATAGACAAAACATGAATCCTAATCTGGACAAGGCTGCTCATCTGCTCTATAAAGAAGAGACATACCATTAGCAGAATCCGCCTTAGCTCACACCACTTTGGTGTGGGAGTTGGGAGATGGGGGCAAATTCCAAGGACAATGCGTGATTGTCAAGTTTGTGGTGGAGCATGTCCTACTGAAATGCCCAGCTTATCAACTACTACGAGACCGATATAAAATAGATGCAAAGGATCTCATCGAATTCTTTGGGCTACAGGGGGATAAAATAAGGTCCTATATTTTAGACATTCTGAAATATAGAGGAAATTGTATGAAAATTTTGAATATATTATTATATGGAAGTGAGAATATGAGTGAGAGTGAGGAGTAGATGAGGACTCAGAGACCCATCTACTATTTTATGATATAATGTAATAAATCTCGTCTAATAGGCCTGAGAGGCCTCCCATAGACGTAATACATTTCATTTCATTTCATTTCTCTCTCCCTCTGTGTTATTGTATTGATCAGATAGGAAAAATTACAATACAATACAAAGATCCGTCATGGATCAAATATAGTTTACGTACAAAGGATCCCATCTGGATCAGAATATATCTGTAGCTAAACTACACATGAGCCTCTCAACCTCTTCTTATGTCTAATCAATATGTCTCAACCTCTTCTTCTGTCTAATTAATATGTCAAACAGGTAACTGCAAGCTTTAATCTGCTGCCACACTTCGTTTAACTACGGGAGCCCATACGTAACTCTTGTTGGGCCAATATCAAGAACAGACAGCCACATGGGGAATGACGATGCATTAAAAGACCCGATAACTTTATGTACTGACGTTTATCTCCAAGTAACTTAGCACAAAATATAGACAATAATCCAGGGGAAGGACTCTATACAAGCATTTATGTTAAGTCCATCAAATATTGCAACGCACAAAGAATAAAAAATATCCACCAAATGGGCATATGAACACCAAATAAGAAATCAATATCGAATAAAATATCAATATCTTCTACCATGTTATCAGATACAAAGTTTGAGCCTTCAATCAATCCCCTTGAAGCTTTTTTTAGCAATAACTAGAGAATACCTACCTAAGTTCTGTAATTATTTTATGTTTTATTAATCAATTCAGATTCATATATATAAAAGAAAAAAATCTATGTGTGTGTTTTAGGTCTTGACATCAATAAAAATTCATACCTGTTTAAAAATAGTGCTCCTGCCAGAGCCCTCATTTCCAAGCAAAAGTATCTTGTGTGTGTTTCTCTGTTCAAAATATTCAGGCAACTTTGAAGCAGCATTCATGTCTCACTTAAAATGTCCATTGCCTCCGTGTGGAACTGGAAGTGATAGTAATGTGGATAAAAATTTTACCGAGGTCTGCATCAAAATGTAACATAAGGGTGGGCCCATATAACATTCATAGACGGAATGCTCTTGCTTTAGATGTAACTTACCATTTTCCAAAGGTTCCCTTTCTTATTACTGTTATCAAATCCTTCCTCTTCATATCGCCCGTCTGAATACAAAGTAAGGTATGTCTTTGGAGGGCATTGCGCACCTGAATACTACATGGAACTTCCTGGTGTGAGATAGTAAAGCCAAACATGGTCTACCTTTTTGGAACTACTTCAGCCTCCGAATGTTCTTATTAACACACATGTCAACACGCATTGCTTAAAAGGTACTACAACTTGGAAGTACTGGGAGAGTGCATGTTCAGGAGCAAGATTTATCTCTTCCTTGTCATGGCAATTAAGAGAAAGACACTTAAGAGCCTAAGGGGAGGTAATTGCTTGGCTACAACAGATATTCTAGGAAGACTATTTTAATCATATATCTAAATTTATCTAATCTATATTATGCACAAAAGGAAAATAATACGTTTGGTGTCTTTGAGAGCAGTAATTTACGTTATCATAATTACTCAGATCATGCATAGTAGCAGCAATTGACGGATATATTTATGCCAGACAACCTAGTAGAAACTTATCTATGTCTGTCAAATAACTGCAAGCATAAGAAGAATATGATAACAATGAGCAAACAGAAAAACATTATCTTCTCTAGCTTTACATACATTCGGTTCTACTTGGCTTTCTGAATGATATGTATGATAATTTGGTTCACACAAATAAAAGTATCATAAAATATTTGAATACCTTTAGCACATACTGATTACGCCTTTGCGATCTCACGGTTATTAATGTAAACTTCAGTAGCACCTTTACTTGCATTTGATTTTAACTGTCCACCAACCCTTAAGCGGCAAGCAATAATTTCTGATGGCTTCTTCCCTTCCTGAATAAATGTACCCTTGGCATATTAGTTTCGAATTATGATGGTCAATACTAAGATATACACATCGCTCACCTTACCCCAAAGCCCTGAAACCTTGTCATACCAATATTTCCCGTGGTTTCACTTTTCGAGGAGGATTGGGACATCCAAGTAGTTCAACCGACTCATGAGATGTAAGCTTTTCACCATTAACATAGATCTTGCTTTCGAGGTGTAGTTGATTTGTTGGACATTCTTTCTCGAGACTTCATAATTTGTTGAACCTCTAAAGGACTGAGAAGTCTCTTTAATAACCGAGAGGGCTTTCCCAAGCAAGTTCTTCGCGACTCATGTATTGGTTGTCCTATACAAGTCTCACACTTACGACCTTCCGCATTGAACCCATAACTTGCGTAACACAATTGCTGCAAGTATTTTGCATAACAAACCAAACAAGTCTCTTTCTCTTTCATCCGGATGCCTTTCAAGCATCTGCAAAGACTTGCCCTTTTTCTCTTTGCTTGCCCGAGATCTTTGGACCATGTTCCCCGATGTTGTTGGATATTCTGAAGATGTTCGCAAATTCCTAGAGTCACACTCTGGAGAGGAACAAGACGAATCATGTTGTTGACCACTTGACTGCCCTAGATCCTCACTCACAAAAGGGGAAGAAGAAGAGGGAGGCCGACGGGGAAAATGAGGCACAAATTCTGCTATTGGCAATGGGTGTTCTATTGTTGGTCCATCGTATTCGGGTGCAATTGAGAAGTCTAAATTTTCAGGCAATGGAACACCTGGAGGCAACATACGCCTTAGTTGTTCTATACAATCTTCCATGCCTGTATTGGGCAAAGCATAAGCTTGTGGTCTTTTTCCTGAGTTCATCTCGTTGGGCACGAAATGGCACATGGGCTACAACCAACTACACTCTGTCACCTTGCAATATTCATTTCCTCTGTCTCTAAAGTAACTGCCTTAGATCTGCAAGGGCATGCTGAGCTTATATGAATTTCCCTTATATATCATACTGCATGTGTGATAGGGGACATCCAACTCAAATTTGGATTTCGAGCATATAAGAAGATTTTGTTTCGTTTTCTGTTTGGACTTCGATGCGATCCTTCAATCCAAAACCCTACGCAATTACAGGTACTAACTGAAAATTTAATAGGTACCTAGATAAAAGTTTGAGCTCCAAGCCAAGACGCCGTCGTGTTAGGATTGAAGCTTGATTGCTGCTCCATAGTCAAAATGCCGCAAATCCATGCGTGTTTAAACTTTTCTTAGAACCTCTCAGTGATAACGAAACCTGTTATCACCCCAACCATAGAGTTCACCAAAGTAGATAAGAGTAGAAGAAAACTATGTTTATATCTGAGAAACAGTACAATGAGGTCAGCTTGAATCAAGCTGAGAATAACAGAAAATAGAGAGTCGGAATTGAAAGATAACAGAGAGAAGAAATCGGGACGAGCTCGCTTCAGTGATCGTGGGCATGCTTGGTTGTTCCCTTTATACTAGTCCTTTGAACGGCTACTTCTAGGAATAGACAAACCTGCTTGCTTCTAGGAATAGACAAACCGCTACAAATGTAAGAGTTCGTGTTGTGATGGCATTGTGATGACGGGAAATTCTGATCTACCTTGAAAAATCCAACACCCCCACCGGTAGATCAGCATGGCTCTGAATGAATCACCATGTAGAAGCCCCCACTCAGAGACAAGCTGGTGAAAGGAGCCCAATCTTGGTAGAAAAAGTTGACAGTTTTGGTGATGCAAGAGGTTTAGTGAACATATCAGCTGGCATGGAATCAGAGGGGCAAAATAGGATGGAGATATCAGAATTGGTGACATGATCTCGGAGAAAGTGATAGCGGAGGTCAATGTGTTTGAGACTACGTGGTTGGCTGACGGATTGTGAGCGGCACGCTATATGGCCCCTTGATTGTCGTTGTGCAGAGGAATTTGAAGAGGGATATGGAGATGCAAGCTATGAACAAGTTGTCGAAGCCAAAGGGCTTCTCTGGTGACATGAGATAGGCTGATGTATTCAGCCTCGGTTGTAGAGAGAGCAGTGCATTGTTGTTTGGAGCTGCTCCAGCAGATGGCAGTGTGGGCAAGTGTGAAAACATAACCAGACACAGATTTGCGATCATGAGAGTCGGCAGCCCAATCAAAGATCGCGATAACCAATAAGATCGAACCCCCACTAGCTTTATAGAGGAGACCATGATGGAGAGTACCAAAGAAGATAGCGAGAGTACGCTTTGAGTGCAACACGCTGAGAGTGCTTGGGAGCATTAAGATATTGGCTCGGTTTGCATATGGGAAAAGCAAGATCAGGTCTAGTAGCTTGAGCAAAGAAAAAATTGAGAGAACCAATAATAGATCTGTAATGGTCAGCAAAGTACGTAAAATCTGGTGAACAGGTCGGATCAGAGGGAAGGAGTTGGCAATTGGGATCCAAAGGAGTCAAGGTAGGATTGCATTGGAGCAAGTTGTGAGATGAAAGGATGTTTTGCAGGTATTTCTGTTGGTGAATGAAGAGGGTGCCAGTAGCTTGATCATATTTAAGCTGGATGCCAAGAAAGTAGTGAGCAGGTCCTAAGTCCTTCATAGAAAAATGAGAGGAGAGCTGTTGTTTCAGATTTGGGAGGTCAGCTTGTGGATGGGCCTAGTATGAGCAAGTCATCCACGTAGACGGCAAGAAATATGGGAAATGGATGAAGTTGGAAATAAAGGCTTGCATCTGCTGGACAAACACTGAATCCAAGATTATGGAGAACAGAACGGAGAGTGTGATACCAAGATCGCGAAGCTTGTCGAAGTCCGTAAAGCGCTTTGTGGAGTCTGCACACCGAGTTGGGTGGAAATGAGAATCCTTCCGGAACATCAATATATACTTCTTCATCAAGATTGCCGTGGAGAAAAGCATTTTGTACATCCATCTGATGAATGTGAAAGCCCTGTACTGCTGCATATGCCAAGAGAGTTCTGATAGATGTCAAACGGGCAACAACAGGTGCATATGTCTCATCAAAGTCGATTCCTTCGATTTGGCTGAACCCTTTTGCCACAAACCGAGCTTTGAAACGCTCGATCTGTCCATCACTAAAATACTTAACCTTGTACACCCATCGACTGCCAACGATGGGGCGATTAGGAGGCCTGGGAACAACTGACCATGTACCATTAGCATTGATTGAGGCCAATTCAGCATCCATGGCTTGCTGCCAATCTGCACGATGATAACAATTCATGGCATCCCGAAAAGTCTTGGGTTCAGGAACAAGATCATTAGAGATCATGACATAATCAGAGGTCCATGCTGGAGGTCGCCTCTCTCTAACAGGTCGGCTGGATGATGGAACAGGTTCGGTGCAGGAAGGAGGAGCGTGAAGTGGTGGACATGGGGAATTGTCAAGAGAATGGGCAGGTGCACCAGAAAAATCAGGTGGAGGATCAACTGAGGAGTCAAGGTTAGAATTCTCTGGAAGGATCTCAATCAGATTCATGTTAGGTGGAATGGGGGAAATATGGCACGGTTCATGCTCGTTAAAGGCAGCATTGGGACTGACTATAAGCTTTTGGGCATCCAAATCATAGAATCGGTAGGCCTTGTGGACAGAACTGTAGCCTAAGAACATGCATGGTGTACCTTTGGGTGCCATTTTGGTGGTGGACATTGAATGAACAAAGGCTTTACACCCAAATACTCGTAGATGTTTATGAGATGCTGGACGATGGCTCCAAATTTCTTCAGGGATTGCTTGGTTTATGGCACTGTGAGGAAGCAGATTTATGAGATAAGTGGCAGTGGCAATCGCTTCACCCCAGAATCTGTGGGGTACATTCATGGATAAAAGCAAAGTTCTAGCCATTTCAAGAAGAGTTCTGTTGGCTCTCTCCACTCGACCATTTTGTTCAGGGCATTGTGGAGAAGAGAACTCATGATGAATTCCATGGTGGGAACAGAATATTCATTTCCTCTGTCTCTAAAGTAACTGCCTTAGATCTGCAAGGGCATGCTGAGCTTATATGAATTTCCCTTATATATCATACTGCATGTGTGATAGGGGACATCCAACTCAAATTTGGATTTCGAGCATATAAGAAGATTACAGGTACTAACTGAAAATTTAATAGGTACCTAGATAAAAGTTTGAGCTCCAAGCCAAGACGCCGTCGTGTTAGGATTGAAGCTTGATTGCTGCTCCATAGTCAAAATGCCGCGCGCAGTCCATGCGTGTTTCGCTTTTCTTAGAACCTCTCAGTGATAACGAAACCTGTTATCACCCCAACCATAGAGTTCACCAAAGTAGATAAGAGTAGAAGAAAACTATGTTTATATCTGAGAAACAGTACAATGAGGTCAGCTTGAATCAAGCTGAGAATAACAGAAAATAGAGAGTCGGAATTGAAAGATAACAGAGAGAAGAAATCAGGACGGAGCTCGCTTCAGAGTGATCGTGGCATGCTTGGTTGTTCCCTTTATACTAGTCCTTTGAACGGCTACTTCTAGGAATAGACAAACTGTTACTGCTTCTAGGAATAGACAAACTGTTACAACAGATCGTGTTGTGATGGCATTGTGATGACGTAAATTCTGATCTACCTTCGAAAAATCCAACATTTTTCTAGTACGTTAGCCCAACCCAATATTCCAGGTCGCTTCTACCTACATGCTCGCCTTAAATTTGAAATGTTCGGTACCATTCTTGGGGGTCCTAGCCATGCAGAGAACAACGGCTAAATTTTTTTAGACATTCTTAAGAACGGCAAGGGAAAATTTTTACCATTCAATAGAAAAGCTTAGGAAAAAGTTGCCCTTCAATAGAATGGCCATGACTATGAAAAAGACAAAATTATTGCTTGCATTATATACTTTTCTGTTTATACTTTACAGTTTTATTTGTTATTATTCTTGACCAAAACAAACAAAGTCTGATATTCAAACTTTTTAATAATTTCCTCCTCAACAAATGCATTTATTATAATTGGCTAATTCACAAGGCAAGTAAATGCGAAAAAACAATAGAACGGTAAGAATTTTTCTTTCCTTATTGGGTTGCCCCTAGGGGGGCAAGCCCTTGTTTTGTGGGTTTATGGCATATTCTAAGTACATGCTAGTATATGCCACGAATATGCCAATGACTGCTAAAAACTTGCTATAGGGTGTAAACTGGCGGTCGTGGTTGTTCTTGGGCATCCATTCCGAAACCGGCTAACCGGATTCTTGTTCTTGAGCATCTCGGCTAAATGTGTGCTTTATTTTTGTAGGTTAGAGGCCGAATCGTTCAGGCATTCAATAGCTAGGTATTGCCCTCTGTTTTCTGTTCTTCTGTGCGTGCAAAAGATCCGGTTCCGATGATATCTACAATAGCGTGAATAGCAAAAAGATTTAGGTGGCAGGAAAATGGGATCCAGATGCTTCTTGTGCTCCCGTGCTTGATGATGGGGACAGCTTTTATCCGGATGAAGAGGTACTTCTGTGCCTCCACGTACATGGCGTCCTCCATGTGCATTTAAGCAATGCTTGGAAATAAAAAAGAAAGTATTTTGAACTAAAGTTCAATGGATACGTCAGCATACTGGGATTCAGAAATTTGCAAATGCGATCCTTCATATTATTGCGAGCCAGGCCCTGACTTTACGTTGCAGAACTTCAAGGCATCTGATAGCAAGTTTAAAATGCATTATTTTAGTTCAGATTTGAAAACAACACATTCTAATGATCCATCAGTAGAAGTTATTGAGGGCAGTGGTTTCTCTACATCTCTTTCTGGAAATGGAAAAGCCAGTGTTGGTTCCTATGATATATCAGGATGGAATCTAAACAATATAGCACATCTACCTGGTGCTTTTGGGAGCACTGAATTGTCAATACCTCGTCTACATATTGGCATGTGCTTTTCCTTTTCACCTTGGGTATGTTTCCTTGAACCCCTTTCTCTTGTTAATCTTCAGTTATGGTTTCAACTCCTGGTTTCACCTGTGGAGAATAATTACATAGCATTAGGGGATTTACAACAAAGTCAATGCTGCCATCTTCTGCTCATGACTTGTGTTTGAAAATCTGTTCTTACTCCAATGATTCATTGAACAAACATGGAGAATCATGTATATTTGATTCTAATGCACAAATTACAAACATGAGAAGATAATTCGACTTTCGTGAATCAGAATGCAAATTTATAAGAAAGAGTTTTAGTAGCTGGCTGGCTGTCATTTTGGTCTGTGGGGCATTTAATTGGTCTGTGGTGCATTTAATTATACAGTTGTTTGGTGATACTTAGAATAAGTTCATATTTGTGGTTTCCCTTCTCCCACTTTCTAATCTACCCGATGTACAGAAGATTGAAGAAAATCTCTTATATTTTTTAAATTATTTGCATTTGGGTTACAACAAGAATCTGGTATGGTGTTTCAAGTGACGATACCAGCAGGTTTGAGGATTTTATGATGAAGCAAGCGCAAACTGAGCCAAATGATCCCCATCAGATGGTAAGCATCACACTATGCTCTATTGTACTTTGCACCTCGTCCAATTGTATTTATGCAAACAGAACAAGCACCTTCCTTAATCTAGAAGATCAATATTGTAATTTTCATCAGATTAGTGGTTACTAATTGCTTTTCTTCCCACTTATGTGGATTGATCCTTTGCATGCATGGCAACAGCAGAAACGTGTTTAGCTCGTTGTGTATCTTTTGAGTGTCATTAGCTGATTGTCTCTCTGCATAGGCTACAATGATCAATATTTTTGTTGATATAACTCTCTTACCTTTGTTTTGCTTTTGTTGATGTGCAAATTGGTAATATGCAGATCTCACCTTTCGAACCTTTCTTGGAGTTTGTGAAGCTTGTGAAGTTCAGTTCATTGTCCAAATAATTCGATGTTCATGTATGCTGAAGTTAATAAATGCTGATATATTTCTCTTGAACTATTGCTACGATTTTTGGGGTAATAGGTCCTGCTATATCTTTCCGTTGAATTCAGATTTGGATAGGTTTACATATCAAAAGTTGAGATGCGACAAGCTATATTCCTAGGTGGTGGTTTGAGATCCCACGCATTCTTGCACTTTCTTGTGAGAAATAGAAAAGGACAGCAGTGATCTAGATATCATAACGTTGAAAGACCCTCTTGGTGCTTCTGCTCAGGTATCATGTGTTTTCTTGCTATAGTGTGGAAATAAATGCCTGAAGTAACAAGGGGCAGGATCCTTATTATTGATTCCATGGTCCAGGTAAATTTGTTTGGAGGCCAGGTTACGTCTTGGAAGAATGATAAAGGAGAGGAATTATTATTTGTGACTAGCAAGGTGGCCAGCTTGTAACTAAACAGCTTAATCCCCATGCAATTCATAAGAGGCATTTTTAATGGTGCTTGTTGAATGCACGATGTAGCCTTTGAAGCCACCTAAGGCTATCCGGTGGAATTCCAATTTGCTTTCCACAGTCAGTCCTTGAACTGCATAATTTAGTCATTTTGTCTAGCGCATTGACTTTTTTCATATGATGATAGTTCTCAAACTTTGGACCCTTGGAGCCTCATGGATTTGCAAGGAATGTGAAGTGGGTCAGAGATGACAATCCTCCACCTCTTCCGTTAGGAACGCTAAGGTTTTTGTAGATCTCATATTATGCCAACTGTTGATGACCTTAAAATATGGCCTCACAGGTCCCTTTGATTACCCTCTCCATTTTGCATCCGGGATACAAAAACGTCTTCCCCGATGTTTTGTTGATACTCGTAGCTTTGAGTGCGACTACGAAGTTGTAATCGGCAAGGGGTGGCGGAACTTGACTCGACCGCTGTGTCGAAAATACTAATAGCAAGCCATTTACTTTCACATTTGCTTTCCATACCTATTTCCGGGTTTCAGATGTGAGGTAATGGGACTTGCATAGTCAATGCTTTTATTATTTATTGTGTGTGTATTGTGCAAAGAACGAACTTTATTCTAGACTCCTAATTTCAATACAGCGAGGTACGAATTGAAGGTCTGGAGACTTTAAAATATATGGACAATCTTCAGGAACGAGAGCGTTTTACTGAACAAGGAGATGCAATAACCTTTGATGGGGAGGTTTGCCACGCTCTTCTGCTTTTATACTATGTAAGTAGTTCCTTGATTTATATGTACAGGCTGGCAGGTTGACAGGATTTATCTCTCTGCTCCAACAAAGCTTGCAATAATTGATCATGAAAAGAAAAGGACATTTGTACTGAAGAAAGGGGGTCTGCCTGATGCAGGTACGCTATTCCAAGGATACAAGCAGTCTAAATACTCGTGGGCCTACCCTTTGTGATCAAGTTTGGGCTGTTCTAGCTACACGGCTTCTGGAATGATCCATTAAAGTACGTTTTTCTTTTCATGGTGTGTTGAACCAAGTTTCATCCCAGGATAGAGATAAAGTTGTTGTACTAAAACTGCTCTTACCATCAAATAATCTGTTCACTCACTGTCAAGTGGGCATTTCAATCTTTGTCTGATGTTGTAGGCATGGGAAATATACTGATTTCTATAAAACTACCATTCTTTGCAGAATCAGTTTGATATGATAAATGCATCTATATGATTTGGTATGCAGAAGTGGTCCACTTGGAGCAATAAAAGCTTGGCAACATGCTGCTGGTGTTGGTGTGATGGAAGGCATTTATAAGCCATTGGACATGGTAAATGGCAACACAACTCCTAACCTAGAAAGTGTTGGTGTAAGTTCTGGTTAAATTCTGTTGCATTTTGTTATCTCCTGGCATGTATCTATTCTAGGTTTTGCTGCAGATGAAGCACACTGTTACAGAATGGTGTTGGTTCGTGGAATATCCACCTGTCATATGACTATATCATCTAACAAGCTTTTCAGCCCAGGTATATGGGGCATTGAACAAAGTAGAGGATCATGGGCAAGAATAGCAATTTCAATAAAATGCTAAGAAACAGAAACACGTGCTTTTCACATTATATAACTGGTGTCTACAAATTTTTTGCAGTTTCTTCAAGAAGCACACACACTCAGGGTATTTAAGAGGGTAACCCACTTTGTTTTCTCTACAAGGTCATGGATGTTGCAACGACAAAATTGTTGCACTTCCTAAGAACACCAATGTACTAAGCGACATAAGGCAATTGAACAATGCAAACAACACACCACAAGCAAAAGCCGTCTACCGTCAAAACATTTTTTGCATACTGTCTTAAAATAAAAATTTTCCTTGCACAAAAAAAGGGCTTTTGTTCTGAGCCATTGGTTGTTGACCATTGGAAAAAAAAAAGGCTAAAATCAATGGCTTAGAAATGGTGCACTCTAGATGTACACATTAGTACATCCACTTGAATACATCACGAAATTATAGGAAAACCTTAGTGAAAAGCGTACAAAAACACAAAGAAAACCCCCTGTTATTATGCTACATATTCATCCTCCTCTGTTCTTTCTACGAGCATCTCCTGCAAGGTGATCGACCGACGAACAACAGAGCGGCAAATTCTTATGACAGCCGTCTGGTCGACGGATCGTGACGCATCCAACGCCGAGGTTTTCGCGCATATCGAGTCCTCCAAAGGCCGCTATAGTCTCAGAAGAAAGCGAGGTTTTTTTTTAGTAAGTTTTTATCACTATTTTTACCACTGCTCTTGTTATTTCCATGTGCTTTACTGTATTCTTATTTCCTTCTTCCTTTTATAGTATTTAGAGGATCTTACTATCCCCTGGTACAATTTCAGGCCTGACAAACCCCTATTCTCGATTTGCAAGTGCCTGTGTAATCAAGGAATCAGACATGGAACCTGCATCTTCTTCCAGCAAATCTGCCAAGTACGTTGTTTCCTTAGGTTATCTTTTTTTATTCAGGTCAGGTCAGGACCATGATCATTGTTTTCTGTTTTTTTTTAATGGAAGGCAGTTTCGTGTTCTTTGTTTGTATTATTTAATTGAATGCATCACTGTTATCATTTAATCATAACTCCGAATAGGGACAAGCAACTGAAATGGCTGACAAGGAATCCTCAAAAAATAGGCGATAGAAGGCAAAAATTGCAGAGCAAGCATGTACGCAAAAGAAACAACTATGAATGTTTCATTTGGAATGAAGATGTTAAGTAGTTTAGAGCATTGCACAGACCTTTCTAACACGTAATACATCCTCCCTTGCAAGAAAGGTGCAGTCTACACCCTACAATCTCGACTCGCGAGTCGAGAGTCTCTCACCCAGCCCGCACTCCAGGAACTACTCCCCCTATTCTCGCCTCGCGAGTAGAGAATTTCTCACCCAGCAAACACCGTCTCTTACAGTGAATTCTCGACTCGCGAGTCAAGGATGCCTCACCCAACCAACACTATATACTCCTCCTATTCTCGACTTGTGAGTCCAGAATGCCTCACCCACCCAACACTCCAGGATCTACTCCCCCTATTCTCGCCTCGCGAGTCAATAATTTCTCATCCAGCAAGCACCGCTATTACACTATACAGCAAATAAAAAAAAATGCTCTACTCCATGACTCTTGTCTCTCGAGTCGAGAATGTAGTCATCCAGACTGGATCCCTCTACTCCAGGGCCTTTGAGGATAGGGGCTCAGTCTTGGTGGTCGCATACTAGATACGCGAGTCGAGAGGAGCTTTCTCGACTCACGAGTCGAGAAGTCCTTTAGTCCAACGTACATCAATGTAGACTACGTATCCCACATCCTCCCTATACCTGCCCAAGCTCTAGTGCATTATCCACTGTCGAGTCACAAGTGCCTCTACCCAGTCAGAGCCACTCTCTTGGGCCTGTTCCTACTATGAGCATCCATTTCAATCATGTGCAAGAATCTTTCTTACTCCATTTAATCTTGGACTGAATGATTTAGAGCTATTAGATGTTTTTCCCAAGGCCACTTATCAGCACATAATATATTGGAATAATGTATTGAAGTTGTGTATCTTCTTCATTTAAATAATTTGACATAGGTCAGGTGTAGTACTTCTAGAAGGCTCATTGTCCAATTTAGCATATCTTTGGTAAGATCAAAGCTAAGATGTTGCAGCCAGAGCTTTGGGATGTGCTGCAGAGCTTTGACAATGGCCCTGTTTGAAATATGGTGATCCTTTCACAAAATATTCTGCGAATCTGGCACACCAGAAGGCTTTAACAAGACCAAACATATAAAGCTGGATATAATAGTTGCAATGAAAGTCATTGGCATAAAAAGATTAGAGAAAATTAGCAACAGAGTGTTTGATTGTTACAATGCCATGTTTGGAGTAGAATTGTTTGATTGTTACAATGCCATGTTTTGTTGTTTACACCAAGTCCTTACATCTTTTTATGTTTTCTATGGTTCTAGCACTAGCATTCCGTTTTATATACAACAAAGAATGGTTTATGTTAGGCTTGTTTATATCAAGTCCTTATATTCTTTTTTCATTTCTATGGTATCATTTATCCCTCATGCAATATAGTATTAAGTAGAGATAACAAGGCTGTATGGACTGATTTACCTGCCCATTTGAACATCTCCGCCACCAAACCTATTGCATCAGCAGCTTTCCCATTTGCAAGGTTACTTAAACTTTCCCCCAAGTTTTCCAGAGTGAAGCACCATCGATCATCCTGCAAATATTCAACATCACTTGTTTCATTAACATCTGACATATGGTAAAGTTCATGTACTTGGCATAGCAGAGCTGCTGGGTCCAAATGAATATCCTGTTGCATTCTAGTTTTCAGCTTATTCCAGAACTGCTTGGGATTTACGATAAGATCTGCAACCAAATCTTTCCATCTTTGAAAGTCATGGCTTTTCTTTTTTGACTTGGTTAATGCCACATATTCTTTTCTAAATCTCTGTCTATCTGCCCCTTTTGCTTTTTTATATTCTACTCGCTTCGCTTTGCCTGATACATCAAAACAGCTATTACATGGCAATCCTTTCAATTTTTTGCGTGAGACAAACTAGTCGGCAGGAGCACCCAATACCAAGGTTGCTAGTTCTTTACTCAAATTCTCAGCATCACTAGGCCAAATTGTTTCAGATGCCTTTGCTTCACATTGTTTCATGTAGAGAGAGAAATGAAATGAAATGAAATCTGTTATTCCGTCTTCGAGACCACCAGGTCTATGAGACGTTTACAAGTTACATTCAAAATTATAAAACAAGTCATCCAGTGCGTCTTCTGAGAGTAACACACTGGGCTCCTCTATCTCAATCTCTCGTACCTTCTGATTTTTCAAACAAGCATCTCTATGTTTAAGAATGTCAACAATATATCCCCCAATGGATGCCCATGGTTACCGAAAGAACTCCTCAATGGAGGTAGCACTGATCCCATGTATGACTCTTAAGTCTGAATAAGCACGGCAACAAAGTAAGATATGAGTCTCATCCTCCACCACACCGTCACTGCACAAGTTACAGTCCTCGAATTGCTTGCCTATGCTTCATAGATATGGGTTCACTAAGATACTGCGCTGCCTTCAATGTGGGATTCATCTGAGTCCGATAGTACTCTTTCTTCACAGCTGGCGTACTCCATGTCTTAGTGAAAACACTCTTCCAACCCATCCCTCAATATCTTCCCGATTCATCGCAATTAAGTGAATATCCATCCCTCATTTCACCATCTACTAATATCCGCATACCAACCTTTGTCAATACTCTGCTGCGGCAATTCTTGGCAAGCTATTCACGGGCATATCATATAAAACCTTATGCGGGATAACGTGGGTTTTGCAAAACTTCAGCTTCAAGGGGTATCATCCCGCACTCTCCTAACATCATATCATATGGCGTTTGCATTTTAGTGCCCAGTTCCGTGTGAAAAAATTTCTTTTGTATTTTTTCCACAGAGAGAGAGAGAGAGAGAGAGAGAGAGAGAGAGAGATAGTATTTTAACGTCACGCCACTAGGCAGCATCCAACTGGACATGTGACCACACACCACACTACATTGCTTGGTTGGGCCCTGCCAACCACTTTACATTGCGTCTGTGGGTTTTGACACCCAACAGTTCATAGTGCGATTCTGGACAGTCTCGAACTCGAGACCTATAGTTGCTAGACCTAGTGTGTTACCACTAGACTAAACGCCCAGACGCGAGAGAGAGAGAGAGAGAGAGAGAGAGAGATCGATCTTCATTTAGCTATGAAGACAAGGATTCTTAGTGTATGCATTGCATACATCTTGCATTTTGAGTATGCGATCATTGGGTAACACTTTTTCTTGCGAGATTTAGAGTTAGGCTATGCATCAGTGTTTCATTAATCTACAAAACCTGCTCCTTAGATGTTTGAAGCTCTCCTGACAAAAAATCGATCAGAGGTCTTCGACGAGTTCTCTCATTTCTATGTTAACAAAACATGCATTTCCACAGACTCTATTAGACTTGTCCTTATGCTTCTGCAATACTTCTTCCATGCCCACCACCAAAGATTTCTTCAGGCCAATTCCTATAAAGTCATGATATCAAGTATTCTATTGTCTAGAAGTAGCAATTTGAATTGATTCTCAAAACATGACTTTGAACTATGATTTAATCCACTTCACCCTCCGGCCATGGAGGGCAACCCTCCGTGCACAACACCTTGTTTCATTTCTATGGTATCATTTATATATACGCTCTTAAAAGTGAGGAACTATTGAATGAAATGTCAAGTTTGTTTTCCTCAAAAGCATATGTAAATTGAAACCCCATTTTTCTCTTCCACTCTCTCGGTGATTCGTGCAATTCCAAACTAATAGTGGTTGTAAACTAATAAAATTCTTAAGTACCTATGGAATGATCAACCAAAAAAAAAAAAAATGTTGAAATTAGAAAATCTGGAACACTTTATGTATGGCAAAAGGACTGCTATAATTAAATCACCATTGATGAATTGTAACAAAAATATTTAGTGAACAAGATACTATATGATTTTCTTCACTATAAGACAAGTTGAGGAAGCATTTACCAAATTGCAATTAGATAGATAGATAGATAGATAGATAGATAAATAGATAGTAAAAGCCATCAAGCCATATCAAACCAACCTAATATTGTAACAAACCAATTTCATAATTTTTAAGCACAATAATAATTCCGTTTGCTGCAATTAACATGTAATAACATATGAAAACTAAAAAATATGCCAGCTATCACAATCTAATGACACCTAAACTTTGATGTTAACAAGCTCTATCATGCCAAAGTCTTCCAGTGTGTTGGAGAAAACGATTCTCAACTGCCCTTTTTTCCTTGCCTTCGTAGACAATTATCAGGGCATCATTTGATTGTCATGTGAGGTGCTCACTGATCACATCCCTCCTAGCTGGTATAGTAGAATTCATGTTTAAAATAGTAAAACGATCCCCACCAGGAAGCTTGATTCCCAAACCTAGTGGCCTTTCCTGAGCTGTCAAAGCTCCAAATTCCCAACATCAAAAGTAATTGCCCCTTCTAAGACGGTTCCGCACATAGTACCTTCAAACACATAAATATCCTTGTAGAGCTCCTTGGTGCCAAATATGCTCTGCAAAATGCTCTGATTTTAGGACCATTAGAGCATCCATATATGATCTTATTGCTACCATATTGGTTTTCATTGTTTTGATCCAGCCCTTAATATATAAGTGCTAATTTGAATTCACTAATCCAACTTATCCAAAGAAAACTCATCTCAGACCTAAAACTGCCCAAGCCTCTGTTGCACCTTTTTGCTAGTTTTTTTTAAGTTACAAAAGTTGGATTATTATTGCATGTTTTTCTCATTACGGCCAAAATATTTACGGGCTCCCAACTTATGTCAGCAATGCTACGAGATAGATATGAGACCAAAAACCAATCCAACGGCCAGTATAAATAAACCCGAGTGGAAAAACGGTTACAAAACTCTAATTTAAAGCATTTCGGGATGAGGGAAGGTATATTGTTGCCCTACTTTCTAGGGCTTGCCATATCTATTTTCTAAATGTATTTAAGCAGCGTTAGGGACAGTTTGCCTTTGGCCCAGATTTATTGCCAAGCAGAAAAAGAAGGGGGCATCAGATCCGTCAGCCGATTCAGGTATGTATGAGGTTCAACTCTTTTTCCTCTCTCTCGTTTCTGCTTAATCGCATGAGAGCATTGGATTTTTAAAAATGAGGCCGGAACAGCTGATTTTGATGCAAGGAGTAAAAAATTACACTGGGGAAAGAGCCAAGTTTAAGACAGGAATTGAAACCTAAGTGTTAGATTTGGAAAGAAGGTGATAGAAACCGAGAAAATGAGGGTTTTGGGGATGATGTTGGGGGGAGTTCCTCAAACTTTGAGACAAGTCATAGTCTCTGAATCCCCAGTCTCACCTTATGGACCTGGGGGTCTAAAATGTCGTGAATTTTTCAAAATTCAAAATAATGCCTCAAAGTTGGTATGAGCCAATGATGTGCGTTGGATGTTTTGTGGTAGGAGCTGAAGGAATTAGGAGCTGTGTAATTCTGTGGCTTGTAGCCAATGCTTTTGAGGGCATTTTTCGAGATTTGGTTTTTGCTTTTCCTGCCATAAGTATATTCTTCTAGTACATGAACATATTAGGATTTATTTCTATTTATTAGATTTCAGGGCTTGATGTTTCGAGCAAGGTACTCCACAAATTTTGAGATGCACAAGCTTAATTCATCAGCAGGAGTTTTGAAAGCAGTCGGTGTTAGTACAGATTTCTGCAACACTGGAGGCTTTTGTATCAGTGCATGCATATAGTTTCATATTCTCCAGTCTTGGCTAAAATCCTTTGGCAGCCCACGTCTAGGGAGCAAACCCAGAATCTTGTTTATCTTTTGACCTTCGAGGATAATACACGAGCAAGTTGGTCTGTTGAATTACCTGAAATGGCTTTGGGAAGGCATGGAAGAGCCGCAGTCGTGGTAATGGGAGATCTTGGACGAAGTCCTCGAATGCAATATCATGCTCTCTCCCTTGCGAACCAGGTAATCCTTAGACAGTCACACGATTTTGAATCTTGAAAAGCTTGTGTCTTTTAAAGTTTGCACTATAATACTAAAATTTGTCTAAGAACATTCTTGTTAATGTTCAGTACGTTTTTATGCATATTTTGTAGCCATCTTTACACCTCTAATGTTCTAAGATGACAGGCAGGATTACAAGTGGACGTGGTCGCATATGCAGGTAGAAGACACTACACCCTACAGTTGATATGATATGGAAATATTATGCATGTTATATCTTCAGACCTATTAGAGAATGTAATGGTTTTAAGTCGTTGCTTGGGCAAGCATAAACGCACCAATGTTTGTTTACAGGAACAGACCCGCATATTGCTGTTCTTCAGCACCCCAATATTCATTTGCATCTGATGGTAGTGCCAGTTCTTGGATTTCTTGCATATGTTTCATCTTTATCTGGGTGCCAATTGAACATACTTGGCATGTTTTTCTTTCAGCAATCTCCTTCACTACAAGGTTTTTCAAGAATTTTTTATCTTTTAGCATTGCCTTGGAAGGTTGTCTACCAAGTTATCAACCTTATTTGGTTGTTGTTAGTAAGAATACCAGCTCCAGACTTGTTTTTGGTACAGGTATTTGTCTATATTATACTCGTAGAAGCATCAGTTAAGAACATCATTTCTCTGGCAAAAGGAGTTTTTAATGCATGATAAATGAAACAGTCCTTAAATACATATAGAAACGAGGCTTACAGAAACAGACATGTTTTTGCCTAAGATTGTCATTATTTTTTGGTCACCAGAATCCGCCGTCAATTCCTGTTTTGACAGTGGTAAAATGGGCATGCTGGTTCCACAAGTCAGCTTTTGTTATAGACTGGCACAACTTTGGTTACACTTTAATGGGCCTCACATTAGGCTCAAGCCATCCTTTTGTGAAAATTTATCATTGGTATTGTTTTCCTGCCTTTAGACTTCTTCATTTGGCACGATAATGTTATTTGAGTTCACGTAACAGAGAGAAACTCTCAACAGGTATGAGAAACATTATGGAAAAATGGCAGATGCTCACATGTGTGTCACGAGGGCTATGCAGCATGAGCTTTCACAAAACTGGGGAATTAGGTATGAGTTTAACTGCTCAAGATTGTTGTTTTACAAACTTAACACAAGGATTAGGTTAAGATATGTCAGTATTTCTTATTTTCAGGGCCTCTGTTGTTTATGATCGTGCTCCTGACTTCTTTCATCCTTTGACAGTGGAGGAAAGTCACAAGGTATGTTAAGGCATTTCCATTATTACAATAGCAAAAGGAAAGGACATTATCACCAACTTGATGCCATTTTGTAGCTCTTTTGTAGGTTAGAAGAGGTGATTACAAAACCATTGGGAGCAGTTGACTGTTGCTCCCTTGGCGCGCCAGGGGATTTACATGCGAAAGTTGGTAATGTTGAGTTTGTCTCATCTTCCAGATCCCTAAGCGATAGGGAAGGGACCAAGGTAAGGGTCGCCTTATTGTATATAAAGAATTTGCAACTTGTTTGTTTTCATTAAAGAGAATAACTGCTGCAGGAAACTCTTTTTACATGCTGTAAACATGTATCTGGCAATGGAACTCAATATTTTTTCCGCAAACAAAGGCCAGCATTGATTGTCAGCAGCACTAGCTGGTGAGTAAAGAAGGAATGCATTGGCTTTTCTTTCAAAGGTACAGTAAAATTTTGTTGCTCCAACTCCACGGATACAGGACTCCTGATGAAGATTTCAGTCTTCTTCTGGAAGCAGCAGTAATGTATGATAGAAGAGTTGCTGCTAGTATTTCAAATGGAGCAGGACCTGATGAACCCTGCCCTTTTCCATGCCTTCTATTTGTTGTCACTGGTATGCAGTTCTAGACATAACAACATGTGATGTTCTAGTCATTTCATTGTTCTTGTTAATTTAGAAGCTTGAACATTCTATTTAGGAAAGGGTCCCATGAAAGGCTTTTATGAAGAACGCATAAGCAGGTTACGGCTACAGCGCGTGGCCTTTCGTACAATGTGGCTTTCAGCTGAAGATTACCCACTTCTACTTGGTAAAAGACATGATGTTGCAACAGATGTTCTTTTTTCTACATATCTGCAGCATTGAAAGTTCTTGCTTTCTAGGTTCTGCCGATTTAGGAGTAAGTTTACATACTTCTTCCTCAGGCCTAGACTTGCCTATGAAGGTGAATGAAAATCCACCCTCAAAATTTTTTTTTTTGACATTTTTATGTATCATACGATGAAGACCTTGGGACTTACATTTTATGTATCATATACTGTAGGTTGTAGATATGTTTGGATGTGGCTTGCCAGTATGTGCTGCATCATATTCCTGGTTAGTTTCACCCTTTCAGCTCATTTAAGTTACAAGCTATATTGATTTATTGTGACTATATTCTATTCCCATCATGGAAGCAGCATTGGAGAGCTTGTGAAAGACCGCAAGAATGGGCTTTTGTTCTCATCATCCTCAGAACTTGCACAACAATTTCTGGTATTTTTGGAATTTTTTGCATAATGTTATATCTGCTTACACTATTTAGGTTAATAGGATATCTGCACAGGAACTCTTCAAGGGATTTCCAGATGGTTGTGTCCTATTAAGGTCGTTGAAAGATGGGGCATTGGTGCATGGCTCGGGACATTGGGTTGATGAATGGGAAGAGAAAGCGTTGCCTTTGATTATAAACGTTTGCTCTTAACCATCATTTAGCCGACTTAGAATTGGAAGCGGCATGTGATCTATAGGAATTTTTAGATATACAAAGCCACTAGCTGTGTGTAGCATTTGTAGTTCTATGGGGCAAACAACAATCTGTTATATATCAGTTGTATCTGAATGAAGATTTTTGAAATATCTGCAGTAGCAAATGCTGAACTAAAACATCTGAGAAATGCAACATGTTTGAACTCAATTCTATGCAACATGTTTGAACTCAATTCGATGCAACATGTTTGAACTCAACTTTCGTACCAATTCACAGTAAGCTCATAAATATGATGAATTTTTATATTTATATGGAAGAATTTAGCGCCTTATTATGCACCCCTGGCAGCTGAACTCAAATGCGACTGATAGTAGAGGGCCTTGCAATGTTGAATCCTAGCATGGTCTATTCTAGAATGGGACTCGCATGAAACCAACAAACTGCCCTACTTAGACTTGCTTCTCATTCATCTCAGCAGATTTTCTACAATGGTGGATAGTGGGTAGCCGCACACATGCGAACTACCCATAAAAAATAAAGGGAAAATTCAATTATATCATTTGGACCCCAACAAAATACAATGCTAATAGAGACTGGGCTAGTGTACTGCCTAGAAAGCTTATCAACGGGATTAAAAACCCAGCCCTTCGGGTTTTCGAGGAAAACCCTAGTGATAAGCCTTCTAAGCCGAGGGGCTGGACAAGCGTAAAGGCATAAAAAATCGCTCCCAAAACCCACGAATGGAAAAAGTCGAAAAACAGATGTCATTTGCTTACTAACGTACACGCACATCACCAACAAAACAACAAGACAAACCAAACCTCCCGAGTGGAGGGGTGATTCGCGCCGCGTTGCGTGCCGCGATAAAAATACAATAACAAAGAAGGGGAGGGTGGGTTCAAAGAGAATAAGGTGTGCTGGCGAGAGAGAAGAGCTGCGCCGATGAGAAGTCGGGCGTAAAATGCCTAAAATAGCGAACTCCCAACTGAATCGGGCATCGCCCGCGCATGCATGCAAAACATGCATGCTCGTCCCATTCTAGAATGGCGATCCGATGTCTCGGATCGATGGGATTCTAGAATGGAACTCGCATGAAACCAACAAACCGCCCGAATACCAAAGGACTTCCTTAACAAACTAGGATCGAGGACGAAGGTCACAGGATGAAGGCTAAAGGCCGAGAACGGACAGCATGAAAGAAATGCCAAATTGGCCAAACCAGGCAGGAGGAAGCCCCTCCCCTGCCTGGAAACAATTCAAAGAGAATAAGGTACTGCTGAGAGAGAAGAGGAAGCGCCGATGAGAAGTCGAAGCAGAAACGTGCCTAAAATAGCGAACTCCCAACCAGAACGGGCATGCGCCGCCCGCATGCATGCAAAACATGCAATTCTAGAATGGCGATCCGATGTCTCGGATCAATGGGATTGGTGCTTTGAGAATAAATTTAGTCTGGATGTCAATGCCATAAACTATGCTGACAACATGTGGAAAACCAATGCAGAGATGTTTCCAATATGTAACATGGATTAAAGTCCTCTACGTCAATATTTGCCCACTTTTGACATGTCACAAACTCCAAAAGGGGCATTGCAAAGTGTAAGCAAGATTAGGACCCAGTTCGGGAATATATACTAAAATATAGAATGTTTTGACAACCTTGGAAATTTTATCCAAGATCACCAGTAGATATTTTTTGTAGGATTTTCTATTTTTGGTGAAGATTAGGCATATGAACGAGAGCATTGAATTTAAAGCAAAAATAGGGAATTGAGCAAAAGAATCTTTTTGGTGAAGATTAGGCATATGAACGAGAGCATTGAATTTAAAGCAAAAATAGGGAATTGAGCAAAAGAATCTAAACTCTAGGTAAATAAGGAGAACATATATGAGCAAAACATGGATAAAGTCATAAAAGAAAAATATAAATGAAACCGGATAAATGAGAAGAACATGTAAAACATAAAGATGGAATTGATTGATGGAAACAATCTACACAATCGCAACATGCTTTGTCCATGCTATGCACAAGCAGAGTAACTAGACAAAAAATCAAAGCAGATATTATATGCAGGAAGAGGGAACGGGCTTCTAGCGAACAAAAAGTGCAGCAAAAAATCGCAGCTCTATCCTCTCAATTTCAAAATGTGAAAAGCTCTCAGAAGTATGATTCTAGAATGGGGCTCGCACGAAAACGACAAAAACCTCCCGATAGATAGGCTTCTCATTCATCTCAGCAAAGTTTCTACAATAGTGGATATAGTGGATAACTGCACATATGTGAACTACCATGGCAGCATGGAAGAGCAAGACATATTTTCATATTCTCATGCTCACACTTTGATTTGAACTTAGATACACAAGGAGAATGCATCTTTGCACACTTTGAAGACTTGAAGAGCAAGGTGAGGACATTTGACTTAGGTCACACAAGCAAATCATGAAGGTGAATCAAGCAAAATTTGAAGATTTGAAGACCCCTTGAAGAGTTCTTGGTATGTGATGCTACTATATGAGTTCTTGGCATAATTACATTCTTTGATTCCCATCCTACACCCTCCACACCCTTCACCATGAAGGTATGCTCATGAGACCCATGTTCCATGCCTACATTTCATCTCCCAAGTCAAAATTGGCCTTGAAGATTTTTTCTAGTTAAAACTTCCCCTTAACATGTCATTCACATTCCACACACTTGCCATGTCATCACCATCTCATTGAAGCACAAAATTTCACTTGACTTGGTCATACATATGGTCAAAGGTCAACTTCCTCTCTCTGGCATGACGTTAAAACTACTATCTATCTATCTATAAGTCAAAAAATGAGAGAGAATGCAAAAATTCCTAAGGGAAGCACTTGAAGTCAAAATTTGCCTAGAAAATGCAAATTATATGCATTGATGCTTAAATTGACCTATGACAACACTCAAAAGAGGCCAAGTCACCATACATGTCATCCACATTGCCATGTCATACCACGCACGTGTCACCCCATTGAAATACTATTTTTTGCAAAAGTTCTTCAAATTACATGTTTGAATCCATAAGGGAGACACATCATTTTGCCACATCATCACCAACACCTCCACATCATCATCCACATGTCACACACATCATGTTCACCTCATCCCAAGTTTTTACTAGATAAAATGTTCTTAGCCAAGTTTGACACCTCATCACCTTTGTTTGCCATGTCATCCTCACATTGCCAACTCATCATGCCCACATGCCACATCATCTTCCATATATACCTTTTCAAGGCCAAAATTCAAAAGTGCTCCTTTGCAAAAAAGACTCCAGCATCTTCTAGAGCATCAAAAAAGATCCTTTTTGCAAAAAAGAAAATAAAAAAATCATTTATTTTGGCCCTCAAACATAGCCTCTTGGGAATCGTGCCTTAGCCTATTTTACAAAAACATTTTCCTATCTACCCCCAAAGCCTAGCCAGCCTAGATTTCTTAGCCAATCACCCCCTGCCACGTGGAATATCCGGGCGTATGGGGCGGTAGAGGTACCGAGGCCCACGTGAACATTACACGTTATATATTAATAATATTGGATTTATTCGTTGTTATATACCTTGAGCCTCCAGTTTGAATTCGGCCTGTGAGATATTTCGTCAAGATTTGCCAAGAACTCTAAATCCCGGAAATGCCAAGATCCGTCTAATTCGTCTGATGCAAGCACCTAATCATCACTCTAAGCTCCAAAATCCAACCCTGCCTTTCGACATCGCGAACCTTACTCCCCCTTTTCGTCCTCGGTTTTCGGGTGTGCCTCGACGAGTTGATCGCCTAAAACCTCGGCACATCCTGAATATTGGCCAGGGAAATAAGTAAACTTCAAAGTGGATCCGTTTATTATTGCGCCCTTGTCACGTCACCCGGATCAACTATAGTTATGACCATTATAGGTCCATGGGATTTTCTTTGTTTTCGGGTAGATAATCGATCATATTTCCTTTACATGTATCTGATTCTCCACATCACAGAAGCTAAAAGACAGAGAATTAAACCGAATTAGCCAAGAACGTGACGAAACAAGGGGAATTTTAAAGGGGCTTTTGTGCTCAGAGAAATTTCGAGGGGTTTGAGGTGAAAAAGAGATTGATTACCTTGAAAAAGGACCGGCTTGCATATTTGGAGTTTGATCCCACATTCTAAACATCATATTCTGCATAAATTACTCACAAATTTATGCCGATTACTTGATTATTTACCTTTGATATCCTGTGCCCAAGACTTAGAGCTTGGAATTATCATTGTTTGCTTGTGTGATCTTGAGTTAAATGAAAATCCAAACCTTGTTGTTAAATTTGTGACTGATTCCTATTGATTTCGTGACAGACATCACTATCATGCCCTATTTAGCCTTTGCATCTCAGTTCTAAAAAGAAGAAAATTAGAAACATTGCATATGAGCATTTGTAGTTTAAAGACATGGAAATCATGGGGCATGCCTGACTCATTTGCATTATTCAAAGCTTGTATCACAGGGTCAATGATCTGCTAAGTGCAACTCTACATTCATATCCTGATCAAGTAGCCTTCACCAGTCCATTCTCAGTCTTTGTAGGCATTGATATTCTACAGAAAAGCAAAAAAGAGCATTCAAACATCTAGCAGATTCAAATTCATTCACTGTTCACATCTTGTAACAGGCAGTTGTCAAAGAAAATCAAAATTCCAAACTGAGGCATATCTTTTTGCAAAGGGCTTTCAGGAACATTGTGTGCAGACATTTTAGAAAGTGATAGAAGCTTCAGATCTCAAAAAGGAGCCACCTGTATCGAGTTTGAAAATCTAGCTCTCTGCCAGGGATATTGGCCAAAAATTGACTTGGTCAGGGATGTTTATTTGACAAGCTTGCTCTCATCAAAATCCATCTGACTTTTTTGCCAATATCCTTCTAAGTCTTGTGCTGCTCTCATGAGCAAATTTCCCTTAGTTTGCATTTTGGCAAGGCAGACTTTTTTATCTTTAGGGAAAGCTGTTCTCAGCATCTGTTTGGGCACTCTTCTTGGTTTTTTTGCATTTTCCTCAAGCAACCTGGAGGTTCTAAACCACTGAGGTTGAAGGTTTTGCCAGGAACACCTTCAACACTACCCACAAAGAAAAATAAAGGAAATGTCGAATTATGCAACTTGGACTCCAGAAAATACAATGCTAATAGATGTTTGGTCTGTGTACCTGCCGAAAACTTATCACTGGGATTAAAAGATCCTGCCCTTTCGTGTTTTCGAGGAAAATTTTTAGTGATAAGCCTTCGTCAAGGGATTTGAACAAATGTAAGGTTGAGAAATCGCTCCCACAAAAGGCCCACAAATGGAGAGGTCGAAGCTATTGCCGTTTGCCAACCTGTACCTGCACATCATCAACACTAGAACAAATGTGAAAAAACAAACCTCCCAAAGTGGAGGGGCTGATCACGCGTGCCACGCGACAACAAAAGAAAAACCTCTTCAAATAGAGGGGTTGGTCACGCGTGCCAGGCGACAAATACATTAAACACTTACCGGGGGGGTTCAAAGAAAAGAGAATAAGGTACTGCTGAGAGAGACGAGGAAGCGCCAATGAGATGTTGATGAAGATCCTCGCCTAATATAGTGATCTCCCAACCAGAGAAAGCATGCAATGCATGCATGCTCGCCCCCTCTAGAATCTCGATCCAAGGGCTCGGATCGATAGGATTCTAGAATGGGGCTCACATGAAAACGACAAAAACCTCCCGAATAGAAGAGAACTTCCTTATCAAAATGGGATCGAGGGCGAAGGTCAAAGAAGAGGCAAGATCGAGAAATGACGTGCCACAATATGAAAGAAATGCCAAATTGGTCAATCCAAGCAGGAAGAAGCCCCTTCCCTACATGGTTTCAAAGAATAGAGAATAAGGTACTGCTAAGAGAGACGAGGAAGCACCGATGAGACGTTGATGAAGAACCTCGCCTAATGTAGTGATCTCCCAACCAGAGAAAGCATGCAATGCATGCATGTTCGCCCCCTCTAGAATCTCGATCCGAGGGCTCGGATCGATGGGATATATGAGTAAGGTCTCCAAGGAAGTCCAAAACAATAATCTGGTTAAATCAGGATGCCAAGAAGCATTGTGCAAAGCTCTAAGAATAAAGGACGCATGTATATGGAGTCTGAGATGTGGTATATCCGGCCAAAAAAGTAGTATATCTAGCCATTCGTTGTGACGCTCCCCGTGCCTATAGGATGCTTCCATCGTATACGTACGGAAAATTCCACTCCCATGACGATCTCATCACCACAGAAAGGCCCTCCGTCTGACTCGGACCACTTGTGATGGCCAAGTGTCCGGGTGAAGGACACGGAGGTGTCATTCGTCCCACGGCTTCCATGGGAATCCTATATAGCGGAAGCGTACATACAAGTTAGCACTTAGCAACAATACAAAATAATAATATACCACCGCGAAGGGTGGCCCATCGGCATCCCTACGAATACAACAGAATACCAACATGATAAAGGAAATACACCAAGAATAAGGCTCTACCCTGAGTCAGACTCATGGTGGTCAACTGACAGTCAAGACCTCCGAAACAGCAGACATGGGTATACCATGGCGTTGGCTGGCATAGAACAATGGCTAGGGTAGTCCACTCCATCCGCCCCTCCTGTGCACACTTTGCAGATAGGCTGAATCACGCTATGGCATGGCTGTAGCCTTCCAGATACGTAATCTCATGGAGCCACCCGACGAGACTACTCCGGGTTACATCTCCCCGGTCCGATGAGGCAGGAAATGGGGAACACCCTTCCAGAGCACGGTGCTTCCATGGGTGACTAGAGGATCGTGGTTCCGCCTGACAACCATGCATCTGTACCCGACTTTAACTCCCCAAAATCTATAGGCTGCCCCGGCATGCCTATTGAGCCCAGGACGTCCCTATAGGTACGTATCTTGCGACCCAGGAGGTGTCAGATCCATACTCGGCCCATACGCAATGTCCGACTCGAGAACTAGCCACAGTATGGAGGCTTGTAGCCAGGCTAGGCAAGGTCCCACCCCCACATCCCCACCATGATCCTTGTCTGGTGCTCAGCCACATCATACCATCGACAGCCCGGAGGGCATTTATTGAGTTTTAGAGGGTTCTAGCTAGGAACATCTCTATTCCTAGGTATCTTTTAGGTCTCTACCCCCCCTTTATCCCCAAACACACAGGAGGAACATAAGAAAAGAACATTCATATTGAAACCATCCATGATAATCTCAAATAGAACATAAAAGAGAGTCTAATCATTCACCTACTCATACAAGGGTTAGGTTAGAACACAAACTACCTAAAGACTGGCCTGTGTCTTGGCTGGACCCATTGTCTTGAAGAACATCCATGGTTCAAGGTTAGTTGCTATGCTCAAGCTGCTCCTCCCCTCTCCAATCTTCCCCCAAATCGAAAATGGGCAAGATTGGGGGTGGAGGCCCAGCTTACCCCATTGGAATAGCAAGTCACCTCTGGCCCGATCAATTTAGGCCAGGTGGCTCCCCTTATTAGCTAATTAATATTGTAAATTAGCTTAATTGGGTTAATTAAATTAGTTAGTCTATAATTATTTAGTATAGCTAACTTAAACCACTTTTAATGTTAGCCCATAATACCTTTTTATAGACCAACATGCTTGGTGATGTGTCACAGTGATTATACGTATAGCGTATAAATATGTGGAACGTCACATTATACTCCCCTTGGAAGAATGCTGCCCTCAGCATTATAGATTATAGAGTAATATAGTTATTAGGAAAATACAAAGGTAGGTACTTTCATAAACATAGGAGATTACAACGAGATCATCAACGACAATGATGATCGTTGATGATCATCAACGATCATCAACGATGAGTCCTTTCACACCATAACAAAGAAGACATTTAACATGCACAACAACAAGGTCCTCAGTAGACAATAAGGAATACACATAAAAAAAAAACACATCATGACTCCTAAAGTGAGCCGTCACAGAACTGCAGATGTCGTCTTATGCACTACGCACCTGCAGGATTTCAGTACATCAGTAGTCATTATAATTATATAAAGTTGTGGTTGAAGGGACCACCCCCTTTAATGAACGAAAAAATGAAAATGAGGGAATCCTAAGGCTTGCAAATCGTCTCGGCATAAGGAATGGCAACGTTCCTATTATAGCCGTAGACGGTCACATCCTAATATGCCTATATGCAATTCCCCCCTGTCCTAGGGTGCGTCTACCCCAACCCCTCTGCACGATCCCTGTGGGATCAAATATTCATTACATACCATTGGAGTTGGAGTCGATAGCATCATGGATAGTTCGACCCTGGCATTCGCATAAAGTCGGGGTAAGCCTTGTCAAGGTCTTGTTTAAGGACCCATGTGGCATCCTTAGTAGGCAAGTGTTTCCACTTAACCAAATACTGCACTATCTGGGTTCTTTTCGTTTGCTTATATGATCTGTCGAGAAGCGCTTCTGGGACAATTTCTAATTGCTCGTCTCATGAGGATCTGGGGTGTGCTTCTTCAAAAGGCTTACGTGAAAAACTTTATGGACCTTGAGATGAGTGGGTAAGTTCAACTTATAGGCTTGAGGACCTATTCGTTCAATAATCTAGAAGGGTCCCGCCCATCATTGTGCCAGTTTCTTGCAATTGCCAATCTTGAGCTTGGTGCTTAACCTTGATTTTTCAACCACACGGATTCACCAACTTGAAACTTGCACGGTGTGCAGTGTCTGTCTGCTAAACTCTTTTGTAGACTTCGTGTTGCTAATAGATAACCATGTACCTCTTCTACCAAGGCTTGCATATCCGTAAGCAACTGCTGTGAGACTGCCACCTTGGAAACCGGGTTATGCCACGTATCTGGAATGGGACATTGGTATCCATAGGTGATCATAAAGGGAGACATCTTCGAGAACTCCATCTTAGTACTGTTATAGGAAAATTCCACCAAGTGGATGTAATCCGCCCATTGAGATTGCTGATTTCATACGTAATTGCATAGCATATCCTCAATAATGCGATTGGTACGCTCTGACTGGCCATCTGTCTGAGGGTGATAGGCCGTACTCATGGCAAGCTTGGTTTGTATAGTGCTAAAGAAGTCCTTCCAAAACGCACTACAAACTTAGGACCACGATCTGAAATAATGGTTCGTGGCATCCCATGGAGTCAGAAAATCTCTTTGGCGAACAAGAGTGCCGTATCCAAAGCAGTGTCGGTGGTGCGGCATGGCAGGAAATGCGCCATCTTAGAAAGCTTGTCGACTACCACCACCAAGGCATCAAATCCTCTAAGTGTCCGTGGAAGACCCGCAATGAAGTTCATGGTAATGACTTCCCATTTTGCATTAGGGACGTCTAGAGGTTCAAGCTCGCCTGGCGTCCTTAACTGCTCTGCTTTTGTCCGCTGGCAAAGTTGGCACTGCCTAATGTAGCGGGCAATATGCTTCGTCATGGCAGGCCATAAGTAACTAGATCTTATCTTGAAATATGTCTTCATGAATCCAGCAAGACCTCCAATGGGACTGTTATGTGTGTCATGGAGAATAAGCTTCCTAACTCCTGATGATTCGGGTACACACAACTTATCTCAAAGATTAACGTCCCTTTTATAATGCCTGTATGTTTCCCTTTCCTTGTTTGTCCTAGCCTTCTTAGAAATACTGGTTCACTGAACTGGGGATCCGCTGGGAGAGATTGCTCGATAATCTTCCCAAATTCACTTGCAAGAGTGAAAATAGCATTGCCTATAGCCGTTCTTTGTCACCATTGATAGCTTCACTTCCAAGACTTTTTCCAAACACTTTTTCCCTTCGGAATTCCGTGACTTAACCCAAGGTCTTTTCCCAAATTTTTCCTCATCATTGCTCGCTCTCATTCATTGCAGACTTATCATCCTTCTCTGTTCATTATTTCTTTTCTGGCTTTGCCCGTAAGGCTCCGGCAATCCTCTCTTTTCTTCCATGGTTCTTCCCAAAGGGTTTTTCTCCCTTTAATTCTCGACATCTTTTCTTCTTCAAATCTCGTGACTTGACCCCTCCATTATTCGAGGCCTTTATTTTGCCACGTTATCTCTATTTTTTCATCATAGGTAATTTTCTTCTATGGTGCTCTTCTCACGACAACCCTGTTGCCATATCATTCCTTCCCATATCTTTCTCATGGGTAATTCTTCTCGTAGCACATCACTTGGCTACTTGCTTCCTCTTTCCATATTTTCCTAGCTTTCTTCGCTAAGCTAGCTTGATTCCCCGAGCTATATTCTTATTAATATGCTTTTTGCATATTTTTGCCTCGATTTGGCAGATGACATTATTGGGGAGGAAAATGTTCCTCGTCCCGAGGAACTCAAGGTTTTTGAAACTTACCCTGGATCCCATATCTTTGAGCATAATGGTGGCCTTGTTTCCAAATTCCTCATTTTCACTTTTGGGCATGCAACCCCTTGAGCATCTGAGTCATCTTCCATCGCATTCAATATGTTTTCTAACTTGCTTTCCATGGACAGATCAATGTTGGCTCTAAATGCGCCTTCTCGCTCCTTGATATTCTCCAGTACTTCCATAATCCTTCTTTGCAAAACTTCCTTCTTGCTTTGCTTTCCATCTTCTATTTGACTGGTGTTCCCATCTTGACCTTCCATCTCTTTTAATTTGTTGCACACAATACTGGCAACTTCTTCCATTTGATAGAAGTTCTCTTTCATTTGCTCCCCTTGCATGTCCAAATATTCTATCTCTTGGTTTTTCAAATTTTTGTGCATCATTTTCCTATAGTAGTCTTCCTCGTCTTTTCCCTTCTCAAATTGTTCCTGCTTGTGTATCGGTCTATTCTCTGCACGAAGCAATTTGCAAATGTCCTCCTCTTCTTGGTAATCTCCCAGGTTTATTTCAATTTTATTGCTTGCATCAACGTGATATGGCTTCTCGACCACCTTCCCCTCAACTGGATGTTGCTCCGTTAATGCTGGCTCAATCACATATTCTATGGGCTCCAAATATTGTAAATGTGTTGTCTTTTCTTCTTTGACCACCTCAAGCCCCAAGTCTCCAATAGAACTTTCCTCAAGCACTTCTGAGGATGCATATGTAGCTTTATGGTAACGACACATTAATAAATCATCAACTTCCTCTAATTCTTCTGCTTCTTGTCTTGTAAGAAAGATAAGTTGTTGGCACTCCACACAAATCCGCATGTTCCCCTCATTGTCCAAATTTGTGAATATCTCCTTTTGAATTATCTCGTCTTCTTGGGTATTGCAGGTCCCACAATGTGTTTGGTACACAGACTCTAATGGGCAATATTTTGCAATATGTCCATATTGGTAACATCTCCAACATTGTACGAATTTTCTTTGCTGCATGCTGGACATCGTCTGTTGCATCTCGAGCACTTTCCCAGATAACTCTCTAAGTATGTCCTCTTTGAACTTTTTTATGACCACTTCTGGCGTTGGAACTTCCATGGATATTGTTGACCTCTGAAGACAATGCATTAATGCTGCAGTTCCATGGGTTGCTACTGCTGCTGCGACTTGATGAAGATGGACTTGATCCACAATCAAACATCTTTGCTGAAGAGCAAAGTAATCAATTTGTCCACTCATAATTCCTTTCTCTCGAAATTTGTCAATGGCTCTAATGTTTCTTTTGCACTTTGTTCATGGTGTAATTTAACTTAATTTATTCTCTTGCCTTGTCAGCACTTCCTTCTTCCTCTCTTGAAATTGTAGGTGACGCAGATTTCCTTCTTTCTTCGTCTAATCTCTTCTTGCACTCTTCCTCCCTTCTCTTGAAGCGCGATTCTCTGTCGTGGCGCTGCCTTTCCACACGCTTCGTATGGTCCTCTTGGTGATCCGTCCTCTTGCTCGTGCAACAACGGCGGAGGGAGTTGGCCCGGCTTCTCTAACCATGGCTTGGCTCCTCTTCTTCTACTCGTTGATGCCGGCCTTCACGAACGACCCCTTCCAACGAGCACCTAGCTTGGGTTTCCCGGCCAGTGCACCAAATAAATATGTGGAGCCCACGCTCCAACAACCCCAGAAAACAATGAAGGCGCTGAGGAAAGAGTCAATATGCACAAATCTCACAATAATATTATTCACCAATGAGAGATGGAAAAACCCCAACCGTGGTTACATATTTATGGCCCCTGCCACATCATCGCCACATCATCACACCCCTTCAATTGGGTGTACCCTTTGAATTTCGTATTTGCCACCTAGGCGGATCGCCCTCATGGCACCTACTACATCATTACTGCATTACTGGATTGCCACGTCATCAAATATTGCCACCTTGGTCTCTCATATGCCAACTCATCTTTGCCACGTCATCACGCAAAAAAGATGCGATTTTGTGGTTCTTCAATCCTTTGGCAAAAGGTCTTGGAATGGAATTGAACCCAACACCCATCCATTACGAGGTAGAGATCTTGCCAACTCCGCTACACCCATCATGCTTTGAAGTAATTACAGTTCCTTCTTTTCTTAAGGGCTTTATTTTTTCCTTAATTTTTATTCTCTCTCCTTCTCTGTTTCGCGTTCTACAGCAGAAGATCGGCCTTCTGTCTTTGAATCAAATCTTGCACAGATGGCGTTGATACTCCAGTTCCGGCCTGCTCCAGATTCTTCCTTAATGGTTAACCCTGCTGATTCTTCAATCTTAGCGACCTTCTGATATAAATTCTTGCATGGCCATGGCTTAAGGTTGGTCAAATCCGGTCTGCTTCAAATCCTTCTGCACTAATTCTTGCTGCCGAATCTAGAGGCCCAACAAAACCCTGATGGTCTTCTGGAGCGTTCTTCCATTTGCCTAATTGCTTGGCCCCAATTCCGGCCGTTTCTTATGAAGAACTACAGATTTTTGCTGATGCCAGGGTTCTGTGGCTCGATTTGCTCCGGATCTTGCATTTCCCTGCAAGCTATTTGAAGAACACATCCCTTCCCGCTTTAATCGACTCGACCAATTGGCCTTAGGTCGCGCCCCTTGTTGCCGGTTCATCCACAATTTTTTTGCCCTTTGTTATTTGTCAAACACTTGTTAACAAACCTTTTTCCTTTGTTTTTCTTTTTATTCTTCAATGGTTCATACTCCAACTTCGGCTTGCCCCTTCAAGCTTATGTGTATATTCCTTAGAGTTTCTTCATTCAACCTTCATTGCCTATAGCCGTTCTTTGTCACCATTGATAGCTTCACTTCCAAGACTTTTCCCAAACACTTTTTCCCGAATTCCGTGACTTAACCCAAGGTCTTTTTCCCAATTTTTTCCTCATCATTGCTCGCTCTCATTCATTGCAGAATTATCATCCTTCTCTGTTCATTATTTCTTTTCTGGCTTTGCCCGTAAGGCTCCGGCAATCCTCTCTTTTCTTCCATGGGTATTTCCACTTCCATGGTTCTTTCCAAAGGGTTTTTCTCCCTTTAATTCTCGACATCTTTTCTTCTTCAAATCTCGTGACTTGACCCCTCCATTATTCGAGGCCTTTATTTTGCCACGTTATCTCCATTTTTTCACCATAGTTAATTTTCTTCTATGATGCTCTTCTCACGACAACCCTGTTGCCATATCATTCCTTCCCATATCTTTCTCATGGGTAATTCTTCTCGTAGCACATCACTTGGCTACTTGCTTCCTCTTTCCATATTTGCCTAGCTTTCTTCGCTAAGCTAGCATGATTCCCCGAGCTATATTCTTATTAATATGCTTTTTGCAGATTTTTGCCTCGATTTGGCAGACGACAATCCTACGGCTCATGTTGCTTTAAATTTTTGCCACATGGCACGATCTCGGCCCTTCATTAGGTGCAAGATCCTACGGCTCATGTTGAATGCTTCATCCCTTAACTAGAGGCTTTAGATTTTTGCCACATGGCACGATCTCGGTCCTTGATTGGATGCAAGATCCTACGGCTCATGTTGAATGCTCATTCTTTAAGGAGAGGCTTTTAAAATTTTTATGTTATTTAGGGGATTTAAACCCTGGTCATTGCCCCCAAAGCCTCCACCAAGCATTGATTCATTAAAATAATTAATATTTTAAATAACATATATATGATCTTATGTTTGTTCCCCTCAATCCGACCGTTGATCCGAGATCCTACGGCTCACGTGGCTTTGGGACGTATCCTACGGCCCAGATGGCTTGGGAGGTTGTATATAGATTATATGTAAGCGATCCTGAGGCTTTGTAAGACTTATAATATGCAGGAAGTGGAGGATGAGCAACATGTGCTTTTTTTTTTTTTTTTTTTTTTTTTTTGAAGGCAAGAATCTGTATTTATTCGAATGATAAAACATGTATGTACATACAGTTGAGTATGAAACTGCTACCACTTCTCTAATCCATGAATAGCAGTCCACACTCTGAGCCTAGTACTCCTAGCACCCCTCTCAACTTCTTCTCCATAGGATACTACAGGAGAAGAGGACTAAGTTCCTAGACTCTAGTGATGCAACAAGGGCCAACTACTGGACAAGAGCTACCCGGCCTCTTCTCCAGACAGATACTATGGGAGCACAGCTCTTGTCTTTCCCTGTGCCCCAATTGCATCACAGCTTCAAAAAGGTTGGCCCTAAGATAAACAGAAGAACCCAGACTTGAGTTAGAGAGCCATGAAAGAACGGGACAGCCAAGTGCACTGATTTGCCACCAAGCAAGAGTTAAGGATCCTCTGTACGCTCCTCTCTCCCGAATGTAGTGATGGCCAAGCCAGATGCTGTAGCAGTACTATAGGGAGTGCTCCGGTGTGCGGAGCACTCAACCTTCTTCTTACCAAGCGGGACCCGGCCCGAGGGGCACCACCGCTAGAATCACGAATCATGCTAAGCCCATCCGCATCTAGCTATCACGGGCCTTGTCTTCTGCAAAACCAAAGAGTGAAACATTTCTAGGGTCTCCCGCCCACTAGAAGCCCATGGCTCTCAATCTGCCCCGTCGTCCACGACTACCCGTTACACAAGCCACCCCTTCTTTGGGAAAGGGGGCCCTTGAGGAATACGCTACATGTTAAACAAACTACCACAAAATCTTTTAAATAATTGCAGACGGATTATGAGGAGCTGCTCCACTCAATAGCTCTTATTCTTGCCAACTCCTGGCATCTGCTCAAAGAAAAACTACAGTCCAGTACTAGTAATGAAAGCAGCGTCTTCTTCTTCCTTATCATAGTACTATAGAAGAGCATCAGATCTTTCCAGCCTGCCTTTTGCCTATCCTTAAAGATCCCTTCCGAAAAATTTTCAAGCAAAGGTTTCTGTACTAGCAGTGTTCTCCTTCTTCCTTAGGTAATGAGTACCATAGCTCTGCTTGCATTGTTTTCCTGAAACATGTATGGCCTTCGCCCAGCCGGATACATGTGCTTTTGGGATGCCCAACTTATGTAGAAATCCGAAACAGGTACAATATCTCGTTGTCAACTTTACTGGAGTTTTTTAATTTGGAAGGTAAACTTATAGGGAAATTTATAAGAGATGTCCTAAATTTGAGAGAGCAAATTAGTCATAATTCATTTTTCAGAGAAGATTTGGGAGAAGAGGCTAATGCATTACTGTCTGAGGATGCATTAGATGATATTTTCTATAATATTGAATGTATTTGTTGAACGTCTCATAGACCTGGTGGTCTGCAGACGTGAATAAAAATCATTTCATTTCATCTCTCTCCCTCTCCCTCTCCCTCTCCCTCTCCCTCTCCCTCTCCCTCTCTCTCTCTGTGGGACGCTAGGGTTTGTACGGCAGAACTTCGGCAGGCCATAACTTTCACATACAGTGTCAGATTATTACGTATTTGGGCTTATTGGAAAGCTGATTCTGAGACCTTTCCAATAATATATGGCATGATCAGGTTTGCATCTGTTTAGCTATCTGAATTTGACGTTTTCCGATCTGTGTACAGGATGGGACATCCTAAAAAAGAGACAGATAAGATACAGGGGAAAAGGGGCTCCAAGGAGGTGGGCTCCAAGGCTGATTCCGGCTCCTTGGGGGCAAATAAATCTGTGGCAGGCAATGTCAAGAAGGTAAAAAATGAATGTAAAAGGCAGGGCAAGGAGGTTCTTACAGAAGACATCTCGGATGATAGCTCGGATGGGGACTCTGGTACTTCTGCGGAATCTTTTGAGGCAGAGGCAACTGATTGGGGCTGAAAGCTGACATATCCAGAGGGTTTGGGCCTGTCATTGGGGCTGATTTGCAGCGAGGGTTTGTAGCCTTAAATCGGATGCAAGCGACAGGGACTATGGCGCCTTCTGGATTCTTTGGAGGAGAGATGCTAATGGGTCAATTGCTTACGGTGATGATGAAGCTACTAGAATCCATGGAGCAGTCCAGGACGGAAGCAGAGCAGGCAAGGAAGGAGGCTGCAGCCCATCACGCACAAATGCTTAAGCTTTTGCAAGGTATGAATGAGTCTCTGTGTTCTTTAAAGAGTGAAAATGTAGAGCTAAAGCAACAGCTAGCAAGCGTATCAGAGACAAAACAGGTCATAGATCAAGCTGAGACTTCGAATAGGGGCTCAAATGATGGTTTTCAAGGAGCAATTGATGCTTTGAATGAGAAAATGGAGCACTTGGCTGATATGCATGAAAGGGAGTCGAAGGCTAATAATTTCAGAATTTCTGGCCTACCAGAAAAGGAGAATGAGGACACAAGCATGGCTGTTCAAACATTTCTTGCAGAGAATATGCAGGTGCAGGTGGATATTTTGGAGGCTTACCGGGTTGGAAGGAAGGGGGAAGGAACACAGAATGTGTTGGTGAAGTGTGCATCCAAGGAAGCGAAGGCTCGGGTTATGCAGAAGCGAACATTGCTTAAGGGCAAATATATATGGGTCAATGACGACTTAACCAAGGCCCAATTTCAGCAGAAAAGAGAAGATCTTCAGAGGATGAAGGAGGCAAGAGCGCTGGACAACATGCTTACTGGAGAGGCGGAAAAGTGATTGTGGAGGATGCATAGGAAGTAGCGACCGCCAGGTTAGTTTGCTGGAATGTAAATACGTTAAAAAGTAGTAAGATCTGTGCTATGGATGACTTGCTAGCAAATGTAGACATAGTTTTCTTTTTGGAAACATGTGAGCATGAGGAAAAGGCTCTTCCAGATATTTCTGGTTTTACGCTATTGCATTCAGTATGGAATAAGAAGGGCTGAAATCTTAAAGGTACAGGTGGCATTGCATGCTATGCTCGCAATGAAATTGCGCACGCAGTGTGTGTTTTGACACATAAGGCAACTGCACAATACATTTGGATTGAATTGCCAGGTAGGGGCAACAAGATATATGTAGCTGGTTGTTATTTCCCCCCAAGGGAATCACCTGTGTATAACAAAGGAGATCTGGATAAGGATGACCCATTCTTTCACTTAGAGCAGGATATACTAGCTTTGGGTTTGGCAGGGGAAGTGCTATTGTTAGGAGACTTTAATGGGCGTATGGGAAACCATTAAGCAGCTTTGGTGGGCCTAGATGGAGAAGCAGAATGGTTGGAAATGCTGGATGATACTGAGCTGAAGACAATTGGATGGAGCATAACATCAGAAGACAATGTGAAATGGCTGACACCACAGGGGCGTCATGTCTTATATATGTGTAGCGGTTTTGAGATGGTGATCTTCAATGGCACGGATAGGTACCCAGGCTCAGGTAAGCACACTTGTAAAAATGCTAGTGTGGTGGATTATGTTATTGCCAAACCTACTTTTGCAGAACATGTTATTAGCTTACACATTGGAGATGAGAATGAAAGCTCGGATCATGTACCTTTGCTCATTGAACTTCATGTACAGTGGCATCATAGGCAGCAAGAAGATACATATAAAGGTAAATGGATGTCTCTCAAGCATGATAAAGCTCATGAATATAGCGAGAAATGCGAGCAGAAAATGGCATCTTTTGCATGGCCCAGATCAGTAGGGGATATGAGTGAGGCGTTGTCTAGGGTTTTGCTTGAATCAGCGGATGAATGTTTTGTATCCCAATCGGCAATCTGAGGGGGCTGCCATGCAATGGATGGTTTGACATGGAATGTAAACAAAGAGAGGCAGAAATTTAGAGCAAAGACAAGGGCAGCTAAAGTAGTACGAGGAAAGGAGAGTGTATACCAAGCTGGTCAAAAATAAGAAGAAAGCATATTTACATCGTAAACATAGGCGAATGGTGGAAGAACTGCTGGTTGATCCAAAGAAATTTTGGAATCTAGGCTTAAACCCTTGAAGCATGGGGATAATGTGTTGCAAGCGGAGGCACTAATGGAGCATGTACGCAATTTATACCATGTCCATGGAGTTGAGGATAAGATGGCTGAAGAGACATGTGAGATGGATGATATGCTTACCTTTACTTCCGGGATGTTCGTGTGGGACTCAAGAGACTTGCTAATGGCAAAGCGGATGCTTGTGGCCTTAAGGCGAAAATGCTTAAATGGGCTGGAGAAGCGATTCTGAATAGGCTGGTCGACATGTTCAATATGGCTTTGAGAGATGGGTTTCCTAGGTCCCCGCGGGGTTAATAGGGTTGTGCCACCGCTCAAGTCGTGGGATGCATCTGATCCGGGTAACTACCGGTACCATTATGGTTGGCGACCTTTACATAAACCGTATGCCTCTATACTTGAGGGCAAGATAAGCAACCGGGTAGAGGATCACAATGCTAGAGCAATAGGCCAAAAGCGGGCTTTAGACCTAAAGGTCTACAACCCGACCGTTGGTCACCCTTCGTGCTATGATGGATTCGATTGGTGGGAAAAAAGGAAACCTTTGTATCTTTGTGTTTGTGGATTTCAGCAAGGCCTTTGACATGGTGAATAGGCAAAATCGTGGCATAGGATGGTAGATTTGGGCATCCCGATGGGGCTTAGGCATGCGGTAAGTGTTCTTTATAAAAAGTACGGCGTGCAACTCTCTTTCCTTTTGTTGGAATGTGTGATGATATAGTAGAGAGTAATATGGGGAGTTAAACAGGGGTGTCCTTTGTCGCCTACCTTGTTTGGATTGTTCATAGATCAGCCGGAGGGGTGGATAAGAGCACATGGAGGGATGGTACATCCTTGAATGGGTATGTACTTATGCTCTTGCTATATCTTGGATGATATTGTGTTGCTATCTCGGAGCATACGAGGGATGCAAAGACATTTGGATGTGCTTGCCGGTTTTTGTGATGCTAAAAGTATGCGGTGAATCGGGAAAAGACTAAGGTTTGTTTTGGGAGCGAATAAAACAGATCATGTGCGGCTACTTTACAAGGGTAAGCAAGTTGAGGTCGTTGAAAGCTATAAGTATCCGGGTTTGATCAGACAAAAGTCCGAATTGATCGGTGATCCGAACATAGAGTGAGTCTTGCGGCTTAAAGACACTATATGCAATGCGAGAAGGTGTGTGAATCTTTGACATTTGGAACTTTGAAATGAAATGCATGCTCTTTAAAGTATTGGTACAAATGGTTATACTGTATGGTTGTGAAGCCTGGGGGCCAGGCCTCGCTAATGATGGGTGGAAAAAGGTGGAAAAAATACAAAAGAATTTTTTTCACACGGAACTGGGCACTAAAATGCAAACGCCATATGATATGATGTTAGGAGAGTGCGGGATGATACCCCTTGAAGCTGAAGCTCTTTGCAAAACCTTACGTTAGGTTTTATATGATATGCCCAGGAATAGCTTGCCAAGAATTGCTGCAGCAGAGAGTAGTGACAAAGGTTGGTATGTGGATATTAGTAGATGGCTGGTGAAATGGGGGATGGATATTCACGAATTGCCGATGAATCAGAAACATATTGAGGGATGGGTTTGGAAGAGTGTTCTCACTAAGACATGGAGTACGCCAGCTGTGAAGAAAGAGTACTATCGGACTCAGATGAATCCCACATTGAAGGCAGCGCAGTATCTTAGTGAACCCATATCTATGAAGCATAGGCAAGCAATTGCGAGGATCAGGTTAAGCTCGCACCATCTTGGTGTGGAGGTAGGGAGATGGGCAGACATCGCTCATGATCTTAGACACTGTAACTTGTGTAGTGACGGTGTGGTGGAGGATGAGGCTCATATCTTACTTTGTTGCCGTGCTTATTCAGACTTAAGAGTCATACATGGGATCAGTGCTATCTCCCTTGAGTACACAGGGGCATCCATTGAGGGATATATTGTTGACATTCTTAAACATAGAGATGCTTGTTTGAAAAATCAGAAGGTACGAGAGATTGAGATAGAGGAGCCCATTAGGTGTTTACTCTCCAAAGACGACCGGATGACTTATTTTATAATTTTGAATGTAACTTGTAAACGTCTCATAGACACGTGGTCTCGAAGACGGAATAATAGATTTCATTTCATTTCATCTCTCTCTCTCTCTCTCTCTCTCTCTCTCTCTCTCTCTCACACACACACACACACACACACACACACACACACACACACACACATCTCTCTCTCTCTCTCTCTCTCTCTCTCTCTCTCTCTCTCTCTCTCTCTCTCTCTCTCTCTCTCTCTCTCATGGGGGGAGTTAATGCATTACTAACAGAGGATGCATTAGATGATTTGTTCTATACTTGATAGTGTACTGGTCTTTGATGCGAGCGTCTTATAGACTGGGCGGTCTCCGGGGCGTAATATTAATACAATTTCAATTTCAATTTCAATTTCTCTCTCTCTCTCTCTCTCTCTCTCTCTCTCTCTCTCTCTCTCTCTCTCTCTCTCTCTCTCTCTCTCTCTCTCTCTCTCTCTCTTGCGCCTCACTTGCACTTGCCTTGCCTTGCACGCACGCCTTGCCTACACACACACACACACACACACACACACACACACAGGTGGACGCTAGGGTTTCTGCGGTGAAATTTCAATTGGCCATAACTCTGCATACGGTGTCAGATTGTTACATTTTTTAGCTCATTGGAAAGCTTACATTATTTGGTCTTTTTATAGGCCAACTTAAATGCTGGATGCAGAACCATGGTAGAGATGGGATGCCTATAAATGGGTATGTTCTTATGCTACTTTTATATGTTGATGATGTGGTATTGCTATCTAGGAGCATATAGGGGTTGTAAAGGCATTTGGATGTGCTTTCATTATTTTGTGATGCAAAGGCATGCAAGACAATATGTGTAAGACCAAAGTGATTGCGTTTGGGGCAAACAAAACTGATCATTTAAAGTTCTCTTATCAAGGTGAACTTGTAGAAATTACCATTAGCTACAAGTATCTTGGAATATCAATCCTGTTAATTTGGGATTTTCAGGTTTGACCAAAAACTTTTTTGGATTTTTTTTTAAGTTGATTTTCCTATGATTTTTTGGGTTGTGGCCGCCGGAAAAACTTACCGATTCCCAAAAATCGTAGAAGTTTTTTCCTTGATTTTTGTTATTGGACTTCTACTCGAGGGCATGCCACAAAGTAACTCCATGCATGGCCGTGGAGGCCTCAAAACCATTCTTGAATGCAGTTTTTGCTTCTCGATGCTTTTTTTAAAGTCTGAATTTTTCATCTCGGCATGCATATTCGGCTGTGTTCAGAAGGAAATTTTGAGTCACAAAAGATGGTTCTCTGTATTTTTTCACTGGAGCACCAAAAGAAGCAAGCAATCGGTGATGCCTTCAATTATTAGAGGCTCCATCGACATTTTTGAGAATAGAATAGAATAGAATAGAATAGTTTTTTAACGTCCACGGAGACCAATAGGTCATGGGACCCATACAATGGGCTAGTACAATCATTACTACTAGGATTAAAAAACCCATGCCTCAAAAGGTCATGCTAGCCAGGCTTTGTTGTCTATTCATTTTTAGGTATTGGATTTCTGCTTTCTCATCTTTGTTATTTTCATTAGCATAGTTTTTTATGGGACCATCCATCAAGTAGAAGATAGCATGTTGTTAAGCTTCTGTAGGTATTCTAAGCTCAGAACCTAGCATGTTGCTCGGTTCTACTGCCTAAATCCTTCTCAAAGAATGTAATATTGGGCTTTGAGCACTTTGAAATCAGATGGTGCCATTGGACGAACTGAGGGATATGGTCTCATTGAATAAGATATATTTGCAGACGTGTGCATAGCTCAACCATACAAGTATGCAAACATATCTCATTGCCTTCCATCAAAAATAAAGTAGTTACATTACATTACAACGCATTATGGCATCATGGCCCATAGTAGACATTTAAAGATCTTTGTCTCATTTTATCTGACTTTGGTTGCAATTTGCTTGGATTTAGGAATTCTTCAGATAAATGGTGGAATCGAACAAGACACGAGGGCTCATTGATGCTGGTAAACAGTTCTAAACCACTAGCTGTATGTTTTCATTTCTATATGCTCTATTTGGTAAATGATATTTTAAAGGATGTGGTTAATGTTTTCAGCTTGCAAAGTGTAATCAGATTATTTGTTATAAATGTTCATGTGTTCAACATCCATCGCCTCATCACATGTTAGCAATAGGTTCTCAGATTCAAAGTTTGTACAGTTCCTCCTTTTTGTTCAAGTCATAGTCCTTCCAATATCTACATAGCAGAAGATGTCTAATTATGCCTTTCTAACCATCGGATATTTTCATGTGGGGTTAGTGGATCTTGCACAATTTTCTAGCATCTATTTAGGATTGGACCTGAAGGTCCTCATCAAAATCTCTAATGAGATTGCCAAGAATTACGATCTTATTGTGTTTTTCAAATTTGGATCCCATTCCACTTTCGTTGCTTCATCCCCAGCCATGGCCATGGAGTTTTTTAAAAGTTGCAGTATAACCAGGAGAATACTGCCTTTGCAGATATGGAGACTACTGGAAGTTCATGGTTGGGAATTTTGTGCTTGCAACTTTGCCTATGTGTTGCAATGCGTAGGATTGTTTTTGGGCATTTTATTGACTGTATATGCTTCTTACTACACTAGAAAAGCAGGAGTAACAACGTGTCATGTCCTTCGTATTATTTGGGCGTGGAAGATCTGGTCGGCATGGAGAACGTGTGGAGAACCCCGGCAAGATATTAGTTTTCCTTAAATGATTCATTTCTGCTAATTACATGTGTGCCACCCGATTGAATGCAGATTCACGCCTTAAAATTGGCCGGATTATTTTCTGGGTGATCTTAACAACATAGAAGTATGCCATTGCCCTAAACTCTAATCAGGAGCTTACATGTTTATCAGGCCTGCTGGCTGGATGCAGGTACATCGATTTCATTGCTTGGCAACTCCTTTTTTTTTTTTTCCTTGAATGATTATGCTCTGTCTGCATGGATAGATCCAATTTACCCACTTAGATATTTTTGCTACAGTACAGTCGTCATGGCTTCAATTTTTTTACTTTTCTTGCTTAAGAAAAGAAATGGTATGGGCTGTAAGAAAAATGTCTAAATTCCGCTCGCTGCCTGGCTTACAGATCTACCCCTTAGACTTTTGTCTCAAGTTATTTTGGCTCTTCATCTTTAAACCGACCCCTATGTCAAAACTTGCTTATCATGAATGCAAACTAGAGTGCAGCGTGACTCATTTTTTTATGTACTGAAACCTAACTATTCCTATTTGGTTGATTCTGTGCAAAAGATTCATTTCTTAAAAATAGCTATCCACTCCACGAGCAAAATTGATCTTGGTTTACATTTACGTTGTGTTTGATCTTGGTTTTAATTTATGTTGTGTTTGTTTGTAGCAGGCGGTTTGATATTTTTAAGCAGCTATAAATTGCTTTTATTCCCATGCCTACCTTTTTTTAGCTGCAGTGGCCCCTCACAGCAGTATTTAAAAAGGTTTCAAGGCATAACAGCATATCCAAATGCCATTTAACTTCTTAGACCTGAATCCTCTAATTGTAGGTTGACTTAAGAAGCAGAAATATACATAAAACCTTCGGCGGAAAACTTCAGCAACGCAGAAATGTTTGGTGTTAAAAATGCATACCTATTAATTGGGTCTGCATTATGAATGAGTCTGTACAATAAACCCTCATGGAGGATATCATGTATCTACATAAATCCTCAATCACAATCGCTTTCTTCACACTGGCTCCATTGTTGTTGAAAACCAAGCATCAAAACTTGAATTCTTTTTACCTGATATTCACAGGAAAAGGGCACTTATGTGATAATCATCTAGCCTCCATCGTTGCACTCTGATACTGGCAATTTTGAGCAAGTTTTTTCTCCCATTTCTCTGACACTTCTAAGTAATTAGAAAGTTTGTAAGCAACGGCCCTCATACGGGGGCGTTGATCAGGGTCATCTTCCACACATTGTTTAGCAAGACGTGCGATTTCATAAGCAACTTTGACAGAAGGTCGGCAGAAAACTGCGTTAGAACAGAGGCTTTTGTCAGGGCTTTTGTTTGTCAAACCCATTTTCAGAGTGGGCGTTAGAACATAGGCCCATTTTCTGTCGGAATATCTGCCGAATTAATTTTCGCAGAACGCAATAGAAGACAGTGCAAAACACTGCTAAACCATCTCTGATACAATTTTCGGAAGAACCCAATTGCAAAATCATGGAAAAGAATGCTAGAATCAACACGAAATCGTGCAAAACGATGCTAGAATCTCTTGAATACGATGTTTCAGAAGAACCCAACTCCAAAATCATGAAAAAGGATGCTAGAATCATGGTACTACAGGTTTCAATATGTAGCATAATAACAGGGGGTTTCTTTTGTATTTTTATACACTTTTTACTAAGGTTTTTATATGATTTGATGACTGTATTTCGTGAGATGTACTAATCGGTACATCTAGAGTGCACATACCTTCACATTAATTTTGGTGGTATTATTCAATGGTTATGCCTATGATTTCTATAAATATCACAATTCAAGCATGCAAACATCGAACAAAGGTATTTTAGGGTTATTATCGAACAAAGGTATTTTAGGGTTATTTAATTGTTCTTCTCTCACGGATCGTTCTTCTCTCACGGCTTGGCAAGGCAAAAGTTAACAGGACTTTGTTTGAGCAGCCTACAGCCGGAAATCCCGGCACAAATCCGGCTATAGCAGATAAGGTAAAGATTTTGCTAGGTTTTTTACTTCTGTTTTCGGCTATGGCAGATAAGGTTTAGCTTTGCTTGGTTTCGATTCATGGATTCATGGGTTTGGATCTTTTGCTTTAAAAATCAGAAGATGCTAACCGGACCCGAACCTAAAGTTGAACTGAAATGCAAAAATCGAAAGATGGGTCAAGCTCGCTTTCCATGACAAAGGAAGGGGACCTTTGGTTACCTTGATCCCGAGTACTACCCTATACTTTACGGTTGGTTCAAGACATCGTAAAGCTTGCTCCATTCAAATGACCTCTCTAATGCAGTATTATATGCAAATAACGATTGACAGAGAAAAGTGACGTATATAGTTTCGGAATTGTTCTTCTTGAAACAATATCTGCGTGTGATCCTCATTGCCCTGAGCACTTTTTGCCAAATAGCAGCATTGTTACATGGGTAATAATGTTATCCTTTATGCAATTGATCTGCAAGAACTTTGGTTAAGTTATAATTTTGCAGGCCAGGGGACATTTGCAGAAAGGCAACCTAGATTGCATGTGCCCATTCCCAATAGTACCATCATTGCTTACTGGCAGAATGATTAGACAGGCCCGATGCTGAATCTGCTGCTTGGATTTGGGGCAAATTTGGGAGCGGCTGGAAGAATGAATAAATTCGTTCATTAGGGTAATACGCTTTCTTCGCATGGTGCCGAACCTGTGAACTGTTTTACCAGATGCTACACTATCCAACTATTTTACCAGATGCTATTATATCCAGATCTCAGCTGTGTTTGCACATGATCAAGAGTTTTGTGACAAAAAGCATCTTCTGCATCACTCTAGGAAAGAGGATATCTGCATGGAGCAGAATGGAGACGCATATTTGTGGTAGCTCATCAATGTAAAAACCAACAGGGCATCCTGTTGTGCTGTTCCTTAGATCTTTTTCTATTCATTCTGCCCAGGAAACTGCCATAAAGATAAAGAGGTCCACATTGTTTACCTTAGTTGCCCTGATGTAGCTGACTCTCTGTTTAATGTTGCTCTTTCTAAGTTGGTTAGGCCATGCTTTTCTCTTGGCGAGCCTCTCATTTTGATGTGCCCACTAATCTCCTCCTTAGGTTAGGTGAGATATGTAGCTATCATGCTCTCAAATGTATTCTTGTGGAATTGTGTTATACAACGATAAAATAGCTACCATCACGTAGGTAAGTCTTGATGTCTTTAATTCTTTTTACCAAAGTATGCAACTTGTGGTAAGCGGCCCTTGGTATGCAATGCAGTGCAGGAACTGAGACTAAAACGAAATGTGTTTGTGAGAATGTCCAAATTAAGCGATTTTATACGTCCCACATAGATGCAAAGATATAGATGCATGGGCATAATGAGTTGAAATCCCGTATTATAAAGTCGTTACTAAGCTACAAATTATATGTTTATTTCTAAATTTTTTTTATAATATCATTATAATTCAAATGGCATGTTTATATCCAATACTTTTTCTAAGGCGCTGAATGTGCATTACTCTTCAGACTAGCCTAGGCTCAAATCTTGGGGGGTTTGTTTTGTTAGGGCCCGAAGGGCCAAATTTTTTTTTAATATAACAACCAACACATAACTAACATTAACGTTATTAACACAAACCATTGCATCTAACACATTTAAATTAAAATCCCCCTGAAACCCCCTTTGGTTTGGGTGCATATTCACACGGGGGGTTACTCCGGGCATCGAGAGCTGTCGGATGGGCATATTTGCCCTTTATTCCTTGATCTGGACCGTACATGGCGATCCTCGTTTGTGGGGTATAGCTGTACAAATTTTTGTATACTGTATATTGAGGTTTGCAAAAGACTATAAGGTTTGAGGGAATGTACTTAATGGTGTTAATTTTGTACATGTATTGTAAGTTTTCAGGGGCTCTCGCTGCCCTACATAACCCCCCGTGTGAATATGCACCCAAACCAAAGGGGGTTTCAGGGGGATTTTAATTTAAATGTGTTAGATGCAATGGTTTGTGTTAATAACGTTAATGTTAGTTATGTGTTGGTTTGTGTTAAGAAAAAGGATTCAAGAATAAATCAAATCATGCAGAAAAATGCAAAAATCGATTTGATACAGGTTGCAGAGGAAGAATCAAAGGTAAAAATGCTAGAAATCATTACCAGAAATGGAAAGAGGGAATAGAATATACCATGAATCAGGGTAGCCAAGCTTCCGTTAGGCATGAAATCATAGATGGGAAGTTTTTCTTCGGCGCCCCAGAAATAAGATCGAACTCTTTATGCTTGTTAATCCCGCCATCGCCCAAACGCCAGACCACCAGAGTAAGCCCATTAGCCGCCATAGCTAATGCTCAGAACAGGGCGTAGAACAGGGCCGTCAAAGTCCCTTTTTTTCATTTTTCATCTTTTTTTCTTAAAGCCCCTATTTTTTCCCCCGGAAAAATACGTGGCAAGCATCAACCCGAATATGCCTAAGGCATCTTGCCCATGAGAGTTATATATGTTAAGACAATAGTGCTTGTTATGTGGAATGGGAAGGGGCATTCTTACCCCCGACTGCGAGAATCCCGGGGCGACCGATTCCGCAGGCCGGTCCCTGGTAAGAATGCTTCCCTGACCTTCCCTCGTTCCATGACGTCAAAACAAGGTAACCCGATTCTCTGGGTTTTGGCATAGCTATTTTCTATTCTTGTTTTGAATGGATGGAAAAAGCGCGGCGAACCCACTTGCCTTGACGTATGGGGATGCCCACCGAGCACTTTCGGTGTGGACGGTGGGGGCCGCGGCCGTGGGCCGGGAGCGAACACCCCGGCCACACCGGAAAAAGTGCAACCGTGGGCATCCCCTACAAACATGGAAATGGGGAGCGATTTTTGTGCGGTCGAGCTATGGCGCTCTGTGGCAATTTTTGTGCGATTGAGCTACTTATAGCCCATCCGATTCAAGCTATGGCGGTGTCACGATGATGGTGGATCCGGCGGTGAGGAAGCCACTTGTGTTTGCCAACGCGATCCCCCTGTTTTTGCCCTTGCTTAACCCCCTGTTTTTGAATCCGAGAAAGCTCTTTGCGTTTGCCGCTGCGATCCCCGTTTTTGTCCTTGCTTAACCCCCGTTTTTTTGAATCCGGATGGCGATCTGATTAGGCTCCCTCGGTATTTATTTGGCTTTTGCATGCCCTGCATTCTTGCTTGTATTGTCCAAGTGCATGACAGATTTTCTCTAGTTTACTCTTGTATTTCTTGGCTGTTCCTATGTAAATTATTTTACTCTGTTCTGTCCTTCCAAAATGGAGAATCAGTCTCATCCCCCTGCAGTTGAAGCATTATTATTGCTCCTCCCGATCGCGGGATCTGTGAAATGCAGAGAAATTTGGTCGAATCTGCAAAAATCGCGAAAAATCTGTGGGTTCTTGTCTATAAACTGCTGGGAGCTGGAACTGTAGGAGCTTGGACTGTAAAACTGGGAGCTTGAACACAAATTCGTGTTAATCTTTGTATTACCGGGAGAAGACTGTAAAGTTTTAGTTGCTACGGAATTGTCGTGCCCCTTTCCATTCCGCATTGTAGGAACATAGCACGTGGCAGCACCTAATAAAGCCTCCGACAAAAATGGCGACCCCATTTCCATGTTGTAACTTGTTCATAATTTAGGATGTAGACCTAGATGCAAGAAACGAAAATGCATCCAATCACATGGGAAAGTTTGTCTTGGCATTAAGTAACATATGTGTAAAAAACTGTCCACATTCAATTCATTTGCACATGTAGATTTGTCCATTTGCAGAGGGCCTTGCAACATGCCAGATCGAAAGCATGTAAAGCCAAGCTGTGGTGGAACCAGTGGACTATTCAGAATGTCATATTTTTCCCTCTTATGTTTATCTGACAACAAAGAGGGTGCCCTTTGGGTTCGCCAAAAGTCAAGCTATCGGGTTAGGACTCTTAAGTCGTAACATAGGCTATCAATATCTTAAGCCTGTTACGCTTACTTATTATAAAAACACATAATCGAGCCGTCGCATGGAGACTATGTGGTCTAGATATTTGCACACATTCCTCCTTATCTAGCAATCGAGCCCGTTGTTCAGTAACCCCTGTGTTATCTTCGTAGTTCGAGCTTCATTCTGTCATTCAAACATATTCAAAAAATCCAAGCATTACAACATGAGGCCCAACGATGAAGAGGCAGCAAATATTGAAGAGCAATTGATTCAAAAAGCAGATCACACAGAGCCCAGTAGCTCTTACATGGACAGCCTTGATTATGAGTAAGATTTTTACGCATTGAATGAAGTGGTTTAATTTTTATGCATTGAACTGGTTTTGTTAAATTCTGCGCTCTGTGATTTTTAGCATAATCATGAATGACACATTGAAGCAAGACTGGAGAGCCAAAACGAAAGAGGAGATCTTCCAATACGTGATGATGAAATGGGCATTTTCGTTTGTGGTGGGTTTGGTAACAGGGCTGATTGCATTGTTGCTGAATGTGGCAATAGAAAATCTGGCCGGCCATAAGCTGCTACTGATTACGGGGTTCATGGAGGCAAGGAGGTATGAGAAAATTTTTTATTGATAGAAGGCTATGGCAAGAATTATGCATAGAATTGAATTGAATAGAAATGAAATGAATTGGATTGAATTGAATTTTGAATTGAATTGGATTGATTGCGGTGCAGGTACTGGCTCGCATTTGCAGTTTTTACGGCAACAAACGTGGGCCTTGTTCTGTTTTCGTCGACAATATGCACATACATAGCGCCTGGAGCGGCCGGTTCTGGCATTCCGGAGATCAAAGCGTATCTAAACGGAGTGGACGCGCCGGCAGTGATGGGGATCAAAATAATATTCGTCAAGGTACTGGAATTAGCTGCAAAAATTTTTCAATCTGTTTTTGTGGGCGATTTGCTGCAAAAATTTTTCAATCTGTTTTTGTGGGCGAGAATGAATTTCGATGCGGAAATGCAGATTCTGGGCAGCATAGCAGCAACATCTGCTGGGCTGTATTTGGAAAGAGAAGGCCCTCTCATTCACATAGGAGCATGCGTAGCGTATGTAATGGGTCTGGGCGGATCTCGCCGGTTCGGATTAACGTGCAAATGGGTCCGATTTTTTAAGAATGATCGAGATCGCCGCGATCTGGTAACTTGTGGAGTCGCAGCCGGTGTAACAGCGGCTTTCAGAGCCCCCGTTGGAGGCGTTCTGTTTGCTCTCGAAGAGGCTGTGTCCTGGTGAGCTCAATTTTTTCTTCCTTCAAAATTCAATTTAATTCTCAATTCTTTGCTTGCCTTAAAAAAAAGAAATTCATACGTATTCTACCTATCCCTCTAGCTCTTTTTTTTTCATATTTTATCTTTGTCGTTAAAAAATTCATACGTATTGTATCTCCATAGCTCCTTTTTTTCCATACTTATCTTTGTCGTTCTCCCAACCTTAAGCTTTTGCCTGTTCTCTCTTGTCCCACCATTCCCATAATTTGCAGATACATGTGCCCCATAAAGATACATAAATGTCGCTTTCTAGATGATACCCAATGGACTCAGTCTTGTATCTTAAATGGGAATTCAATCCCCCAATTTTTGCCATGTTGCGCAATGTCAAAACAAACCTCATTGCTCATATCACCATTATACTATACCTATACAATTTTCATGGACGACAATCAAACAACACCAGTCTATTCTCTAGTTGGACACAAGTGAAAAACTGAGAATTGGTGTAGCACACTCCAAAGTTTTTTCAATGGCCTTGGCAAAATCCTCAAGCATTCCACAAAGAAAATGCACGTAGATGGAGTAAACCTCACACCAAATAAAGTTAGGTTATGTGTCCTTAACGCCCCGGTTCTCAGGTTTACAGGTTCAGATTTAATCTGAACCGTTGGTTTGTCAGCTGTTACCAGCTAGTAACATGCCTGCGATTGGAAATTTATGGAGATCCCTTATAACACCCTAGGATAATCAGTGGAAAACGGCATAACACCCTAGGGATTTTCGTTGGCTTCTTACCTTGGAATTACGAACTGCCCGGACATTGAGCAATCGCACCCGGGTTTCAAAGATTTGAGAGGTAATGGGGCTTTCTTTGGACTTCATTGTGCTCCCATGGAACTCTCTTAGGAACAGTTTCATTGTGCTTCATGCTTCATTTGAGAACGAGTTTCGATGCCAACGAGTTTAAGCTAAAACGAGTTTCGGATGCCAACGTAGTTTTGCTGAAAACGAGTTTCAGCATGCTTAAAAATAGGCTAAAAGTCTGAGTTCAAAACTAGAGCTCAAGAATCCAAAAACTCGCTCTAGCCGCCTGAACCGCCATAGCCGCCTCCTGCCAAAAAAAAAACTACCGCCATAGCCAAGCCAAGAAAAACTTCGGCGCCTTGCTTCCATTCCGGCGCTCCTGGCGCCCTGCTTCTCATCTTTGGCAAACCCTCGAACTTTTTGATCCAGGCCTTACGCTCGAAGTGAACCCTGAGCAAACCCTCGAACCGAGGCGTTAAGAGCGATAGCATACACTGCCCTCGGGCGTTACGGAAGAAAAATTCACCGGGCCATGTGGCCATGGCCAAAATGGCTCGGGCGTGCGCTGCGCGCACACCCTCGCCATTTTGGCCATGGCCACATGGCCCTCGAATTTTTTTTCCGGTAACGCCCTCTGGCCAGGGCGTTATCTACACCATAAATCCTCAAGCATTCCACAAAGACACGTAGATGGAGTAAATCTTACACCAACTAAAGTTAGGTTATGTGTCCATGGACTATTAAAGCAATGCACCATGCAATAAAACTCAATGCAATGACTTTTTTAAATAGCATATCTAAATTAAATTTGATACAATGTCACCGTCAAAGTGTTGGAACCTCCCTTAAATAAACATTCTCATGATATATATACTAATATTCACAAAGATATGTCAACTCTAGACAAACCCGACTATAAACTCGACTATGAGACATGCGGACAACGCCTACATTCTCACCTTGGTTTATTTTACACTGCCTTGTTACAAACATGACTTGCTAATTTTATTGTTGTAACATAGGTGGAGGAGTGCATTGCTATGGAGATCCTTTTTCACCACTGCGACTGTAGCAGTGGTGCTCAGATTAGGACGTGATTTGTGCAAGCATGGGAAATGTGGTCTATTTGGTGATGGAGGGTTGATCATGTTTGATGTAAGCGATGGCAAAGCATTCATGGGTGTAGCAGATTTGGTGCCAGTTATACTATTAGGAGCAACTGGAGGAATTTTGGGAAGTTTATTTAACAAACTCAATTCTAGAGTTTGTATCTTCTATACACATTGGCTATACAAGTAAGCACCCTAGCCATTAGTCTTATTTTGGTCAATTCCAGACAATAAGCATAAAGATATGCTAATTCTATGTCATTTTGCCCTTTTTTTTGTTTTCCTAGAAAGGGGAAAGTGATGAAAGTTCTACAAGCATGCATATTAGCAATAATCACCTCAATATGTTGCTTTGGGCTCCCATTGTTGGCACCATGTAGAGCATGTCCAGATTTGAACGGGCTTCCATACACATGTCCCAGTTTTGGTAAGCTTGGCAATTTTAAGAACTTCAATTGTCCAGACGGCCAGTACAACGACCTAGCAGGGTTGTTCTTTGCCACAAAGGATGATGCAGTGCAGAATATTTTTAGCACCAACACCACGAAAGAGTACCATTATGCATCACTATTTATATTCTTAGTGGCATCTTATGCCCTAACAGTGGTAACCTATGGCACAACAGTGCCGTCTGGGCTTTTCATACCTATAATATTAATAGGAGCCACCTTTGGGCGCATGGTAGGAATGACAATGTCTGCAACTTACTACAAAGCGATAAAATCCAAGGAAATGGATGAAGGGATATATGCAGTTTTGGGTGCCACTGCATTGCTAGGGGGGTCAATGCGCATGACTGTCGCCCTTTGTATTATCATGTTGGAAGTAACCAACAACTTGGCTTTGCTTCCCCTTCTCATGCTCGTCCTGTTAATTTCTAAAGCAGTTGGAGATCTGTTTAGTATGGCAATCTATGCCCTCTTTGTCCATCTAAAAGAATTCCCTATTTTGCTTCCCCATCCTCACCCTTTCATGCACCATCTTACTGCCAAAGATGCCATATCTTCTCCTTTGCTTCATTTTCCAGTGATCCACAATGTGGGTTTGATTTATAAAGCTTTATGTAATACTAAGCATAATGCATTTCCTGTTGTGAGCGTCCTCCCTTTTTCAAAAACTCCCATTTTTGCAGGGCTTGTTTTGAGGTCTCATTTGTTGATTCTCCTCAAGAATAAGGTTTTTCAAAACTCTAAAGAAGAGCAATCAACATACATCAAAATGGAGGCTTTTGATTTTGCAAAGCCTGCATCAGGAAAGGGGTTAAGGATTGAAGATATTTGTTTGAGTAAGGAAGAACAAGAGATGTATATAGATCTTAGACCCATCACCAACACCTCAGCTTATACCGTGCTTGAAAATATATCATTGGCGAAGGCTTATACTTTATTTCGGCAATTGGGATTAAGGCATTTATGTGTTTTGCCTTTAACTGTCAAGGTAAGGAGTACCTGCATGTCACCATCGGCTCCTATGTTTGGCTCTAATGCATGTGCTTGGTTTTGTGCAGGAAGAACCAGTTATTGGCATTTTAACACGCCATGATTTTATGCTCGATCGCTTGTTGAAGTACCATCCTGATGTTGTTGAACCTTCCATTATGATTTCTACCAAAAATAACATTTATTAGTTTCAGATCAACAAATTTTGCCTTTAGATATTTATTGTATATATGAACTTCCTTCAATAATAGAATGAGCAAATTCATACATAAGTAGTGGGCACACTGTGGAAGGTCTGTCAAAAACAAAACAATTGGATTGATGGCATTAAGTTATTAATTTGTGACCCAAGGGGGTGCAACTACATTTTTATCCTTTGGTACCATGTTTGTTTGCCATTCCTACAGATATGTATATTAATCAGGCCATTTTTGTACCGCATATTATAATAGTCTTGAATATACATATGAGGGTATTCAACAATATGTTTCTATAAACCTAGTAAAGATAAACAGGTATAATATTGTTCATAATAATAAGCATCATAGTAGCAGTAGTAGTAGCAATAGTAGTAAAATGAGCTAGATATAATTTGAATCTTTGCAAATTACAAAGCTAGGTAGATAAAATAATGATTGTAAAAAAATAAGAACTTAGAATCGGTGGATATCAACAACAAAAACTCGAAACGTATGGGAGCAAATGTGAACAAAGGCATATTGTAGAAAATGCGGGGGAATCCTAAAATAGAAGCTATAACAAAAAAAAAAAAAGAATGTATACAAAGAGGAACTCAATTCCCTCAAGCAGAAACTAGAGCAGAACTGATAATTTGTAATCAATCATATGGATAAGGGAAAATGCAAGGCGGCAGAGCAGGTAAATGATGCCGAAGTACCACAAAGCCACCCTCTTATTAGAACACTCAGGGTTCTAATGAATCTTATGGTGCCCTTCAATTGAGAGTTGGAGGCTCCCAATCCAAACACCAATTCATTAATTCAAGAAAAACTACATTCTCATTTTGCTCCAGATAGCTCGTAACATACGTTCAGAAGGATAGTTTGTAAACAATCGCCATTCCTCTGGAGCAAGAAAGCCTCCAGGGCGTTCAATATTCGCAAAATAATATGCTTCGCTTACGGTCCACATCATCACCCCTAATCTACGTCTGACTTTAGCATACACTGAAGTATTATCTGTACCTCAAAGTACGCGATAAATGGTTGAGAAGATCGCCATTGGGTAAAAGCACGTTAGGGTGTCATACATTAGGAGGCAATTCATGTAAACATTTGAACTGGTTATTGAGTTTTAAATGTACTAATTTCATGTATAAAAGGCAGCCATGTCTTTGTTTTATATATTTAAAAATGCCAAAATTCCCATTTTTTTGTAATTATGACAAGTAGAGGCCGGCGCTCAATGTGAAACTCTTGGAGGACATTCCCTCGAGGGAAATTCCAACCAAAAAAACTTCCTTCCAAGAAAATTTCCTCAATCGAACCAATAAAATAGCACACAATTTGAATTTTTTTTGCATGCACCAAGACGTTAGTGTCAATTAGTCCTCGAGAACATGGAATCTAGTGACTTTAAAACTGAATGTGGAAAAGAGCAGATGGCATCTGGTGCATTCGAAACTATGAAGAGTAAAGAACAGGTGGCTTGCGATAATTTTGGAAGTGGAAAAGATGAGAAAGGGAAGAAGAAGATGGCAGAGCATGATAACAAAATCAAAAGGAGTAGTACATCCTCAAGGTATGTTACCAAAAGAATAAGGACTAGTGTGCAAAATGTTGTTACTTTTATGAGAAAAAGAAGCTGAATCTCTGGCTCCTAATCAAAGGTACTTATTTGCTTCTAGATTGGGCTGCCTTCACAAGCAGTGGTCAAGCATGCAATTTTACAAAACATTAAAGATGGGTTGGAAGAGGTTATGTCCTCTAATATTAGTGATAAATTTGCTGCCAAGCATTCAGTTTTATCAATGGTTGTAAGGAAAAATGGTGATTTGAAGCAAAAGGGAATTGCTTGCAAGATGCTGGTCCAAACATTGGGGCATTAGCAGGTAGGAAGGATAGGTCTGATAGTTTGGAGAAGCAACCAAGCAAAAAGTCATCCAGTTCTGGCTTAATAACACCAAGGTTTTACCAAAGTACAGGGATGTGAGGAAAAAAAGAAGCGAGGCAATCCAGTATCCAATCGTTTACAATGGAATTTCTTTGGATCAGGGCACGGAAAGGGGGAACATAATGGAGAGGCTGCTAAGGCCAAGCAACTCATGGCTAGTGAGCAAAGAAGAGAGCATGGGATTGAAATAAAGATGCTCATGATGCTTGTGTTGTTTTGAGAAACAAGAAATCTCAAGCTCGGAGAGTGTATTGGGAAGTGAAGGAGTCTGTGATTGACAGGTCAAAACCATTTGTTGTGTAACCCCTTCCTGGTGTCCAAACATTGCGTATCTTGCATAAGTCCAGAGGACCCAACCTTATTGATGGTTAGACTATTATCTTGTTCTTCCAATGCCTGCATAAACTTTGAATGGCAGGTATCGAGTCTATTCAACACTGTAGAAAGTAGACATTGAAGAAGCTCGTCCCATGTGCACATGCTGAAGGTGCAGAATTGGATTTAGAAACTGCAATGTTTGCAAATGAGATAGAGGAGCTACATGATGTCATATAGTTTGGTGATAATTTTGCTTCTTTTGCTCTTCCTAGTAATGAGGAAGATGTGCCATACTATGTTCTTGTTTGCACTAGAGAGAAACACGTGTTGGATGGAAATGTCATTGATGCTTACAAGAATGAGCATTGTGCAGGTGACACAGTCATATCAGCTTATTATTATCTGAAATTGCTAGGTTGTCATAACAAATATAAGTTGTTGGAGGATAGAGAAGTATTGGTACCAGTAGATTTTGTTATTGGAGCTAAATTCCCCATTAAGAAGATAAATCACAGGGTTAAAAGTGCTAGTGCAGCTTTTGCATTGTCTGATAATGTGCATGAGATGTTTACCTGAAATGGTGGATGCCGTGGATTAGGTGGTGTCTTTGAATTTGCACAAGTTTGTAGTGTGTACCTTTTTTATTTATATACTGGATATATGGAAATCAATTTCCATTCACTGGGTGAACTATCTCGTTTGTAAAAAAAAATTGCATGAAACATGTTGATATTCAAATTGAAGACACGATAGTGCAAAAGGAACACAATTATATTTCCGAAGTAAAAGGTACGGTGCATATAATTAATAACTTAAGGAGCAGGCATGACCATTATGTCATCTGGAACTTGGTATCTCATTACTATTGCATCATGCTAGCCTTTCTTCAAATGGTTTTGAGGGTTTACACGTGCTTCAGCAGTAGCACTTGTTGTTGGACATTCTCTAGCTATTGGAAGGCCGGTCCACCCTATTGGCTGTACTTTTGGTACTCGTGTCTCCCCTAAGGAATATGTAATAAGCCTTAGACTGCAAGTAGATTTAGCAAATTGTCTCGAGTATCTGAATTATCCACTCTCTCAACCATTTTCCAAAGCCCAAGAAGCATAGTATTGGACCTTGGAGCAGTCCCCGTGCCAACATATTGGGAACTTAAATTTGTTTCTTCTATATCAGCTGGTTGAAGGTCTACTTCAACTGGTTGAACAATTTGACATTCCTTTTGTAGATCATTCCTTACATCTACAAAGCATACACCAATTATTAGTATATTATGTGAAAGCATGACTGGATTGAATAAGTTAGATACATACATGAAGATGTGCCCATGTCCTCGACTTGTTTACTATCTGATGTACCAGCACACAATGTGGCTGGCGCTCTAAATATGTCATGTGTGTTAAATATTGCTGCCTTATTTATTACACTGGTTGTATTAATTATGGTTGGCTGAAAAAATAGGGGCAATTTTTGCTCCAAAAATTAAGGTGGCCATTTCCAAAAAGTGTACGTGGCATGCCCCAAATTCAAATTTAAAATGATGATCCACTTTTGAATACTTACCATCGTGACTTAATAAAAAAAAAATCAAATTGGTTGACCAAAACAACCCGCGCATTAGTACAAGAACAAGCTCTTAGAGATGCCGCTAAGTAAAGATAATGTCGTCCTGTTGAGACTTCGGCCGCCTGTTGCCGATGTAAGACATAACTTTAGTGCGCAGAATTGTGCTCTAGTTATGCATACTAGAGCTATGCATTACACTGCAACAGATGGTCTAAGATTAAGGATCACTATGGGTTTCAATAAACTTAGAAATTTGATTGGCCTAACTCAGAAGAATCATCGCCGCAATTATTATGAGCTAGTAAAATTCCTCGTGAAGCATCGATAATGCTTAGAAAGATCGCCATAGCGATCCCTCTGAGCTCAAATATACAATTACAAGCTAAGTTGAAGCTAAAAAAAATGAAAAAAACATACGTTTCCGATCTTTTTCATGGCGCTATCAGGACCTGGATCGGGCAAGCACTCGCAAAATCTGGATCGGGTGGACGCTCATGAAGTCAGGTAGGTGCTCGCAAAGTTTTTGAGCTAGATTGAAGAAATTAGCACTGGTTATATAGGGTTAATGCCATTAATAGAAGCAGGTGCATGGACAGCAAATAATTGTCTCGGTAATTGTGCACGTCGCAATTAGAACTCCATAAATTGTACGTGTCATAAATATGTCCAGTGCCCTAAATACACTGTGTATATTAAATATCTTCCCCGTATTTATTATGCCAATTGTATTAATTATGGTCGACTGAAAAATCCGGCCTATTTTTAGCCTTCGAAAAATTTACATGACCATTTCCGGCAAAAGTACATTGTATGCCTCAAATTGAAATTTGAAATAAAGATCCACTTTTGAATGCTTACCAACATGACTTATTAAAAAAAACAAAAATCGAATTGGTGAACCAGAACAGCCCCTGCAGAAATAATCTCGTACCAACATATCTCAAGGCAGTTGAGATACTGGTATAATTCAAATTTTCCACATGCAAAGTTTGAACTTGGCATTAGATCCATTCTTTTCAAGTGCTTCACAGGCCATCCTCTCAGATGCTCAGGCACTCCATTCAATCTTCTCAATCACTCAGACAATATCGCCAAGCATATTTCTTTAGACGCTCAGGCATTCTTCTCAATTCATCAAGAAATTTTTTGGAAAAGTGAACTCAAGCCTTCTCAAATGCATCCCCCTTACGGTTAAATTTCTTAGAAAGCTTCAGTAGATGACAAGTGCGTACTATTTGGTAATTGTTTTCTTTCTCTGGATAGAGCTTTTTCATTTGATTTAGATAAGAAGATCGATTATTCGTTTAACTCTAAACCATGTGCTTGATTGATCTCAATAAATAAAAACATGTCCATGAAGATCGCAAGATGATCTCCTTGAGCTGGAACAAATTGCAGTTGTGATCCTCCAGAGCAATTGGAGTTCAAATGAACAACTCCTGGGGTATTAAGTTCATAGAAGGTTGTCCATGAAGATCGCAGTGATGATCCTCTTCAACTTAAAAGCAATCGTAACAACAATCTTCCAAACCATTAACAACTTAAACAAGAAGCTAGTTTTTTGTATTTTAAAAACAAGAGCCAGCTCTAGCATATTGCATAAGCAATTTCTTAGAGAAAATTGCCTATATAGTTCAGAAAAATTGTCATTGGAATTGCTCGAACCTGATGTTGTTATATTTTTATACTGTTGCAGCTTCTAGATACCTTTCAAGCTTCTTCTTCTAGTGAAGGGTGTAATTGTGGCTAAGGGTAAGGCCCACGCTTTCCCTAGACATCACAATGCTCAAGTATCAGATGGGGCCTCTGTTGTTTCTATTGACGTGGTTCTTGATGATATAGCTAGACTGCATTTTGAGGAGCCTGAAATAGAGATTGTAAAGCAAGGACGTGGATTCATACTGTGGCCTTCAGATGACATTGAAACTGAAACAACATCAGGTGACCCAGCAATCATCACTCCTGAAAATGTAAATTAAGAAAATAAATTAGCAAGCCACTGATGCGAAAGGCAGTCCTCCATTTAAAGCTCCCTATCTAAAACTCTGTGAAGTGCTGTTGATGAGGCATCCGAGGCAAGAAAGAAGTATTTTGACTGCTAGTTTGACGAGACCAAATAATATAGATAAAAGACAGGCAAGACAAGCAAAAAAACCTTTTAAATGTGCTAGGAAGACAACTGATCAAGCAGTGTGGGAATTCATAATGTCTTCATGTTGCGGAAAGTATTGTTGTTCTATGTTTTCAATTAAGGAGATTACTAGTCATAGAACATTCTACTGGAACATGAAATCATCAGATCGAATAACCTTTTATATGATGTTGATGGTTAGGTTGGCACAATGATACTTAAAAGGAGGTCTGCTAGCAAGCATGGTAGATGGCTTATGACATAGTTTTGTCGACTTTCTACAATTGGAAGAAGAGTTTTATAGAAGACTATAGGGTAGCTGAGCATGGAAATTGAGATTCAATGAAGTTGATGTCTCATACTTTGGCAGCATATAGCATATTCATATTGTATATTGTATATGCATGAGAATGCTGAGATTATGTCATGAAGAAGACCACTCAAGAGACAAGAGAGAATATCTTGAAGATGCCCTCCATTCTAACCAAGAAGGGTATACATCAAGAAGTTGACATTGTTGTATAAGAGCTGACCGGTAAGCATGTGCCATGCTCTTCTTTCTTGCATATTGGAAAGGATACTCATTCAAAGGTTGCCATAGCCAAACGCATAACTTTCTCCAAATGCAATAGATGTATAGTTATCAAAGAGAAGCTGGCTAAAACAGGGGATCCATTGGAAAGAAGAGAGTTAGCATGAGAAAGGAAGGCCCATATGTTTGCAGAGCTGTCTTGCAATAGTCTTTATTGGTCTTGATGAGCATTATCACATCGTGCATCGAACCAAGCTCTCAGAATTGTTCATGATAAAATGGACCAAAACAAGACTAGGTGCATAGTGATCAACAACCAATGGCTCACAACAAAAGCCCTCTTTTTGTGTGTGTGGTGCATAATGGGCATATGAAGGGCTTGAAGGGCGCATGTAGTGCAGTTTCGCCGCCAGCAACACATTTCTTATCATAACTTTTGATCCAGAGCTCTGTTTGAGATGATTTTTATTGCGTTGGAAAGCTCTCTCCGAGACCTTTTTGATAGTGTATGATATGGATATGTTTGGTTAAGTTATCTATGCTAAAACAACAAATTTTCGGCTGGGTTTGGTAGGCTTTCACATCCTACCAGTTGATTAATACAGGATTGCGCTATTGGATATTGTTTTATGGCTCATTCCGAATGAAGCTTGCAAAAAATTACCATGCATTTTTAGATTTTGAGGCTTCTAGATCCTTGTGCTAACAAGCAGAAAAGTTTCCCACTTTGGTTTCTCACCACAAGAATCCATGGAGGCCAAAGGCTGCTGTTAAATCCCAGTTGAAAAATGTTTGTGTATGGATGTTGCAAACTTTATGACTTTCAGAATAATGGGATCAATCTGCTCTCATTCTCATTCTATCTTTATGGTAACTTTTACTTATGTTCTATTTGTTTTATTGTGATGAAATTCAAAAGCTACAGGTGATGAAAGCCTCAAATGAATTCTAGTTTTTTTTTTTCTGGTTTGAATTCTAAAATTTTTGTCACACCATATAAAAATTAAATCCCCCAACACATAACAACCAACATATAACAACCAACACATAACAACCAACACATAACAACCATTGACATTAACAACCAACACATAACTACCATTGGCATTAATTAACACAACCATTGAGTCCAACACATTTAAATTAAAATCCCCCTTAAACCCCCTTTGCTTTGGGTGCATATTCACACGGGGGGTGACGTAGGGCAGCGAGAGCCCTCATAATTGTATTTTGCACGTACGAAATCAACACCATATAGTATTCCGCTTGAAATCTTATAGTATTTTGCGAATCTTGTTATACAGTATAGCAAATTTTGTACTTGCATACCCCACAAACGAGGAACTTTACGTACGGTGTAGATTAAGGAATAAGGGGTGAATATGCCTATCCAACAGCTCTCGAAAAAATAGAGGAGGCTGAATCGAAACAGAGGAAGGGGAAGAGTGCACTTATTTCTGGCTGCACCCTCGATCTTCGAAAAAGTGCCTTAATGAATGTCTGGCGTGTACATGCCATGTCATGCGTGATGTGGCTGTCTGGATGGCTGACGTGGCCACGTCAGCAGTCACTAAGGAATTGACACGTGGCCACAGGAATGTCTTATGGTTTGATATGGTTATGTGATTATCATATCATAACACATATATGTTCTTATGTTTGTCGCGCTCAATCCCAGGGATAGGTTCAATACTGTATACGTTTTATACGCAATACGTATTTTTCGTTTGATACGGCACAAATTTGACGTTTAATACGTCAAAAATACTGACTAAAAATTTCCTGTCGAAAACTTTCGCCGCGTGAAGTTTAAAAAAACCGCTTTAAACGCTGGAAGTCTTGTTCGCGTAGTTTAAACAAAGATTTTTTGCTTACGCCAACCGTAAATAGTTTCGCGTAGTTAAATGAACCGCTTTCGCCACGCCGAAAAACATCTTCGCTGCAGTTTAAACAAATAACTTCGCTGTAGTTTAACGCCACCGAAAATATATATAGAAAACTTCGCTGCGAAGTTTAAAAACTTCGCTTCGCTACGCTTTAACTTCCAAGTAGTTTAAACGCAAAGAATGCTTTACTAACAAAAAAGGTTTCGCCAGAAGTTTAACCTTTATACTACTTTACGCCGAAAAGAGTTTCGCTGAAGTTTAACATTAAGGCTTTCGCCACGCCGAAAGCCGGCGAGGGATTCGCTGCAGTTTAAAACTTTAGACTTCGGCTACGCCGAAGAAAGTTCGCTGAAGTTTAAAACGTAAGGTTTCGCTTACGCCACAAACTTTTTTTCCTACGCCGCAGTATTAAATACAAAAAATACGTATTTTCCCAAAAATACGTATTTTTGCACTTTATACGTCTGAAAAAATAGTTTCATACGTACAGAACCTATCCCTGCTCAATCCGACCGTTGATCCGAGGTCCTATGGCTCACGTGGCTTTGGGGCGTATCGTACGACCCAGATGACTTGGGAGTTTGTTTGTAGATTATATGTAAGTGATCCTACGGTCCAGCTGCGAAAAAATAGAGGAGGCTGAATCGAAACAGAGGAAGGGGAAGAGTGCACTTATTTCTGGCTGCACCCTCGATCTTCGAAAAAGTGCCTTAATGAATGTCTGGCGTGTACAGGCCATGTCATGCGTGATGTGGCTGTCTGGATGGCTGACGTGGCCACGTCAGCAGTCACTAAGGAATTGACACGTGGCCACAGGAATGTCTTATGGTTTGATATGGTTATGTGATTATCATATCATAACACATATATGTTCTTATGTTTGTCGCGCTCAATCCGACCGTTGATCCGAGGTCCTATGGCTCACGTGGCTTTGGGGCGTATCGTACGACCCAGATGACTTGGGAGTTTGTTTGTAGATTATATGTAAGTGATCCTACGGTCCAGATTGATTTTATCCTGATCGTCGGTCCGAGATTCTACAACTCACGTTGCTTTGGGACACATCCTACGGTGCACATGGCTTTGGGAATTATATGTAATAGATCATGCGGTCCAGATTGTTCTTGATCCTGGTCGTCGATCTAGGATCTTACGGCTCACGTGGCTTGGCACATATCCTACGGTGCACATGACTTTGGGAATTATATGTAATAGATCCTATGGCTCATGTTGCTTTAATTATTGTCACGTAGTAAGATCTCGACCCTTGATCGGGTCCAAGATCCTCACATTGAATGCTCATCCCTTAAGAAAAGGCTTTTAAAATTTTTATATTGTGTGGAGGATTTGAACCGTAGTCATTGGCCTCCCAACCCCCAACCCCCCATTCTAACCACTAGACCAGGCATTAATTCCATTGATATTTTAATTAAGACAAAATAAAGTATAACATTCTAGCTAGTTCAAAAGAGTTATAGAATGTTCTGGAAGGCTCTAGAAAGTTCTAAAATCTTCTAGAAAGTTCCAAAATATTCTAGAAAGTTCTAGAACATAAGAGAATCTGGGGGGAATCTAAGAAAATTCTTCCAGAAAGTTCCAAATTGTTCTAATAAGTTCTAGAATGTTCTTGAATGTAGGGGAATCTACAGGAATGTAAGAGAATCTAGGGAAATACTTCCAGAAGGTTCTAGGATATCTTGAAAGTCTCAGAATGTTCCAAAAAGTCTTAGAATGTTCTAAAAAGTTCTAGAATGTAAAAGAATCCAGGAGAATCTAACGAAATCTAAGAAAATCTCATAAAATGTAAGAGAATCTAGGAAAATATTTACAAGCCTAAGGGAATCTTCATAAAATCTAAGGGAACCTAGAAAATGTTGATGAAATCTTAGAGCATCTAGGGGAATCTTTATAGAATCTCTTTGAATCTCATATGATGTAAGGGAACCTAGGGCAATCCCATAAAATCTAAAGGGATCTAAGGGAATCTAAGGGGATCTAAGGGGATCTTCATAGAATCTTGAAGAATCTAAGGAAATCTAATGGAATCTAGAGGGAATCTTCTAAAATTTAGAGGAATCTCCACGAAACCTCTAAGAGAACCTTGGTAGAATCTTAGAGAATCTATGAATTTAGAGTATTCTCAAGAGATTCTTTTAGAATGTAGGGCACGACAAGAACTTGCACCGTAGGAATATGCTAGAACTCGAATATGCACCGTTGGACGCATTAAATTTCTTGTATATCATAACATATATCATATCATAACATATATATATATATGTTCTTATGTTTGTCCTCCTGAATCCGGCCGTTGATCCGAGATCCTACGGCTCACGTGGCTTTGGGACGTATCCTACGGCCCAGATGGCTTGGGAGTTTGTTTCCGATTATATATAAGCGATCCTACGGTCCAGGTTGATCTGATCCTGATCGTCGGTCCAAGATCCTACGGCTCACGTTGCTTTGGGACACATCCTACGGTGCACATAGCTTTGGGAATTATATGTAATCGATCCTACGGTCTAGGTTGATCCGATCCTGATCGTCGATACGAGATCTTACGGCTCACGTGGCTTGGCACATATCCTACGGTGCACATGACTTTGGGAATTATATGTAATAGATCCTATGGCTCATGTTGCTTTTATTATTGTCATGTGGTGAGATCTCGACCCTTGATCGGGTCCAAGATCCTACGGCCCAAGTTGAATGCTCATCCCTTAGGAAAAGGCTTTTAAAATTTTTATGTTGTGTGGGGGATTCAAACCCTGGCCATTGACCCTAACCCCCCATTCTAACCACTAGACCAAACATTAATTCTATGAATAATTTATGTTTCAATTATACTTAAGGGTAATATTTCCATTAAGATAAAATAGACTATAACATTCTAGCTAGTTCAAGAAAGTCCTAGAATGTTCTGGAAGGCTCTAGAAAGTTCTAGAATCTCCTAGAAAGTTCTAGAACATAAGAGAATCTAGGGGCATCTAAGAAAATTCTTCCAGAAAGTTCCAAATTGTTCTAATAAGTTTTAGAATGTTCTAGAATGTAGGGGAATCTACGGGAATGTAAGGAAATCTAGGGAAATACTTCCAGAAAGTTCTAGAATATATTGAAAGTCTTAGAATGTTCCAGAAAGTCTTAGAATGTTCTAAAAAGTTCTAGAATGTAAAGGAATCCAGAAGAATCTAATAGAATCTAAGAAAATCTTATAAAATGTAAGAAAATCTAGGAAAATATTTACAAGCCTAAGGAAATCTCTTAAAATCTGAGGGATCTAAGGGAATCTAAAAAAATGTTGATGAAATCTTAGAGTATCTAGGGGAATCTTTATAGAATCTCTTTGAATCTCATATAATGTAAGGGAACCTAGGGCAATCTCATAAAGTCTAAAGGGATCTAAGGGAATCTAAGGGGATCTAGGGAGATCTTCATAGAATCTTGGAGAATCTATGGAAATCTAATTGAATCTAGAGGGAATCTTATAAAATTTAGAGGAATCTCCACGAAACCTCCAAGAGAACCTTGGTAGAAGCTTAGAGAATCTATGAATTTAGAGTATTCTCAAACGATTCTTTTAGAATGTAGGGCACGACAAGAACTTGCAGCATAGGAACATGCTAAAACTCGGACATGCACCGTAGGACGCATTAAATTTCTTGTATATAACATATATCTATCTATCTATCTACTCTATATATGTTCTTATGTTTGTCGCGCTTATCTGACCGTTCGTTCGAGATCCGACGGCTCACGTGGCTTTGGGACGTATCCTACGGCCCAGATGGCTTGGGAGTTTATATATAATTTGTATAGACGCGATCCTACGGTCCAGGTTGATTTGATCCTGATTGTCGGTCCGAGATCCTACGGCTCACGTTGCTTTGGGACACATCCTACGGTGCACATGGCTTTGGGAATTATATGTAATCGATCCTACGGTCCAAGTTGATTCGATCCTGATCGTCGATCCAGGATCTTACGGCTCACGTAGCTTGGCACATATCCTGCGGTGCACATGACTTTGGGAATTATATGTAATAGATCCTATGGCTTATGTTGCGTGAGATCTCGACCCTTGATCTAGTCCAAGATCCTACGGTCTAAGTTGAATGCTCATCCTTTAGGAAAAGGCTTTTAAAATTTTTATGTTGTGTGGGAGATTCGAACCCTGGCCATTGACCCCTTAACCCCCCATTCTAACCACTAGAACAAGCATTAATTCAATGAATAATTTATGTTTCAAATATACTTAAGGGTAATGTTCCCATTAAGATAAAATAGACTATAACATTCTAGCTAGTTCAAGAAGGTTCTAGAATGTTCTGGAAGGCTCTAGAAAGTTCTAGAATCTTCTAGAAAGTTCTAGAACATAAGAGAATCTAGGGGGGATCTAAGAAAATTCTTCCAGAAAGTTCCAAATTGTTCTAATAAGTTTTAGAATGTAGGGGAATCTATGGGAATGTAAGGAAATCTAGGGAAATACTTATATTGAAAGTCTTAGAATGTTCCAGAAAGTCTTAGAATGTTCTAAAAAGTTATAGAATTGTAAAGGAATCCAGAAGAATCTAATCGAATGTAAGAAAATCTTATAAAATGTAAGAGATTCTAGGAAAATATTTACAAGCCTAAGGGAATCTTTTAAAATCTGGGGGATCTAAAGGAATCTTCATAAAATCTAAGGGAATCTAAGAAAATGTTGATGAAATTTTAGAGTATCTAAGGGAATCTTTATAGAATCTCTTTGAATCTCATGTAATGTAAGGGAACCTAGGGCAATCTCATAAAATCTAAATGAATATAAGAGAATCTAAGGGGATCTTCATAGAATCTTGGAGAATCTAGGGAAATCTAATAGAATCTAAAGGGAATCTTATAAAATTTAGAGAAATGCTCACGAACCCTCTAAGAGAACCTTGGTAGAATCTTAGAGAATCTATCACGAGATTCTTTTACAAGAACTTGCACGTAGGAACATGCTAAAACTCGAAAATGCACCGTAGAACGCATTAAATTTCTTTCTTGTATATATCTGATCTGATCTATATATGTTCTTATGTTTCGCGCTTATCCGGTCGTCCGTTCGAGATCCAACGGCTCACGTGGGTTTGGGACATATCCTACGGCCCAGATGGCCTGGGAGTTTACATATAATATGTGTACCATGGTCCTACGGTCCAGATTGATCTGATCCTGACCGTCGGTCCAAGATCCGACGGCTCACGTAGCTTGGGGACACATCCTACGGTCCATATGGCTTTGGGAATTATATGTAATAGATCCTACGGCTCATATTGCTTTTATATGGTGAGATCTTGATCGTTGATCGAGTCTAAGATCCTAAGGCTCATATTGAATGCTCGTTCCTTAAGGAAAGGCTTTTAAAATTTTTTATGTTATTGGGGGGATTCGAACCCTAGTCCTCAACCCCCCACTCTAACCACTAGACCAAGCATTAATTCTATGAAAAAATTATGTTTCAAATATACTTAAGGGTAATGTTGTAATTAAGATAAAATAGACTATAATATTCTATGATGTTTTGAAAGTTTCAAAGTGTTCCAGAAAGTTCTAAAATGTTCTAGAAATTTCTAGAATGTAAGGGAATCCAAGAGAATTAAATGCTCATGGGTAAGCACCTCAATCAAAATAGAAAATTCTAAGAGAATCTAGGAGAATCTAAGAGAATCTCAGTAGAATCGTTGGTTATCTAGAGCACTATCGGGCTTACACCGTAAGAACATGCTAAAACTGGAACAATGCATCGTAGGACGTATTAATTTTCTTGTCTGATCTACATATGTTCTTATGTTTGTCGCGCTTATCCGACCGTCCGTTCGAGATCCGACGGCTCACATGGCTTTGGGACATATCCTACGGCCCAGATGGCTTGGGAGTTTACATATAATATCTGTACCGCGGTCCTACGGTCCAGATTGATCTGATCCTGACCATCGGTCCGCGATCCGATGGCTCACGTGGCTTGGAGACACATCCTACGGTCCACATGGCTTTGGGAATTATATGTAATAGATCCTACGGCTTATATTGCTTTTATATGGTGAGATCTTGATCGTTGATCGAGTCTAAGATCCTAAGGCTCATATTGAATGCTCGTTCCTTAAGGAAAGGCTTTTAAAATTTTTTATGTTATTGGAGGGATTCGAACCCTGGTCCTCAACCCCTCAAACCCCCCACTCTAACCACTAGACCAAGCATTAATTCTATGAAAAAATTTTGTTTCAAATATACTTAAGGGTAATGTTCTAATTAAGATAAAATAGACTATAATATTGTAGGATGTTTTGAAACTTTCAAAATGTTCCAGAAAGTTCTAAAATGTTCTAGAAATTTCTAGAATGTAAGGGAATCCAGAAGAATTGAAGGGAATATAAGGAAATCTCATAAATTGTAAGAGAATCTAGGAAAATATAAGTCTAACGGAATCTCTTAAAATCTAATTGAATCTAAGGGAATCTTCATAATATCTAAGGGAATCTAAGAAAATCTTGATGAAATCTTAGAGTTTTTTTAAGATTTTGCAAAAAGCAACAATAGAATGTTCTAAAATGATTCATAATAAAGGTGTACAATATAAATCTTGAAAAAAAAAAATTCTAGTTGCTCAAGGTAAGCGCCTTAGTGTAAAAATAGAAAATGTTTTAAAAATGTTGCACAGATCCAAAATAGATTATTTTAGAAGGTTTTAAATGCTCATGGGTAAGCACCTCAATCAAAATAGAAAATTCTAAGAGAATCTAGGAGAATCTAAGAGAATCTCAGTAGAATCGTTGGTTATCTAGAGCACTATAGGGCCTTACATCGTAAGAACATGCTAAAACTGGAACAATGCGCCGTAGGACGTATTAATTTTCTTGTTATATAAATATGTTCTTCTGTTTGTAGCGCTCAATCCGACCGTTGATTCGAGATCCTATGGCTCACATGGCTTTGGGGCATATCGTACGACCCAGATGGCTTGGGAGTTTGTTTGTAGCTTATATGTAAGCGATCCTATGGTCCAGGTTGATTTGATCATGATCGTCGGTCCGAGATACTACGGCTCACGTTGCTTTGGGACACATCCTACGGTGCACATGGCTTTGAAAATTATATGTAATCGATCCTACGGTCTAGGTTGATTCGATCTTGATCGTCGATCCGAGATCTTAAGGCTCACGTAGCTTGGCACATATCCTACGGTGCACATGACTTTGGGAATTATATGTAATAGATCCTATGGCTCATGTTGCTTTAATTATTGTCACGTGGTGAGATCTCGACCCTTGATCGGGTCCAAGATCCTACGACCCAAGTTGAATGCTCATCCCTTAGAAAAAGGCCTTTAAAATTTTTATGTTGTGTGGGGAATTCGAACCCTAGCCATTGACCCCCAACCCCCCATTCTAACCACTAGACCAAGCATTAATTCTATGAATCTTTTATGTTTGAAATATACTTAAGGGTAATGTTCCCATTAAGATAAAATAGACTATAACATTCTAGCTAGTTCAAGAAGGTGCTAGAATGTTTTGGAAGGCTCCTAGAAAGTTCTAGAATCTTCTAGAAAGTTCTAGAACATAAGAGAATTTAGGGATCTAAGAAAATTCTTCCAGAAAGTTCCAAATTGTTCTAATAAGTTTTAGAATGTTTTAGAATGTAGGGGAATCTACGGGAATGTAAGGAAATCTACGGAAATACTTCCAGAAAGTTCTAGAATATATTGAAAGTCTTAAAATGTTCCAGAAAGTCTTAGAATGTTCTAAAAAGTTCTAGAATGTAAAGGAATCCAGAAGAATCTAATAGAATGTAAGAAAATCTTATAAAATGTAAGAGAATCTAGGAAAATATTTACAAGCCTAAGGGAATCTCTTAAAATCTGGGGGATCTAAAGGAATCTTCATAAAATCTAAGCGAATCTAAGAAATGTTGATGAAATCTTAGAGTATCTAAGGGAATCTTTATAGAATCTCTTTGAATCTCATGTAATGTAAGGGAACCTAGGGCAATCTCATAAAATCTAAATGAATCTAAGGGAATCTAAGGGGATCTTCATAAAATCTTAGAGAATCTAGAAAAATCTAATGGAATCTAGAGGGAATCTTATACAATTTAGAGAAATACTCACGAAACCTCTAAGAGAACCTTGGTAGAATCTTAGAGAATCTATGAATTAGAGTATTCTCAAGAGATTCTTTTACAAGAACTTGCACGTAGGAATATGCTAAAACTCAAACATGCACGTAGGACGCATTAAATTTCTTGTATATATATGGTTATGATGTTATATGGTTATATGGTTATCTATCTAACATATATATGTTCTTATGTTTGTCCCACTCAATCCGACCGTTGATCCGAGATCCTACGGCTCACGTGGCTTTGGGACGTATCCTACGGCCCAGATGGCTTGGGAGTTTGTATATAGATTATATGTAAGCGATCCTACGGTCCAGGTTGATTTGATCATGATCGTCGGTCCGAGATCCTACGGCTCACGTTGCTTGGGGACACATCCTACGGTGCACATGGCTTTGGGATTTATATGTAATCGATCCTACGGTCCAGGTTGATTTGATCCTGATCGTCGATCCAAGATCCTACAGCTCACGTTTCATGGGAACACATCCTACAGTGCACATGGCTTTGGGAATTATATGTAATAGATCCTACGGTCCAAGTTGTTCTTGTTCTTGATCGTCGATCCAGGATTCTTGTGGAGCCCACGCTCCAACAACCCAAGAAAACAATGAAGGCGCTGAGGAAAGAGTCAATATGCACAAATTTCACAATAATATTATTCACCAATGAGAGTTGGAAAAACCCCAACCGTGGTTACATATTTATAGCCCCTGCCACGTCATCGCCACATCATCACACCCCTTCAATTGGGTGTACCCTTTGAATTTCGTATTTGCCATCTAGGCGGATCGCCCTCGTGGCACCTACTGCATCATTACTGCATCACTGGATCACCATGTCATCAAATATGCCAACTGGACATGCCACGCCATCAAATATTGCCACCTTGGTCTCTCATATGCCAACTTATCTTTGCCACGTCATCACGCAAAAAAGATGCGATTTTGCACTACCACCCCAAAACTGGATCCACATGTTGTTTTTCAGTGTCTTTTTTGCAAAAAAACAACACCAAAAAACTACATGTTGTTTTTTGTCCGGATTTTCTAGAAATGACGTGTAGTTTTTAGCAAAATTTTTATACATGTAGTTTTTATTGCCAAAAGTCTACGCATAGAGTTTTGTCAAAATTATCTACACGTAGAATTAACGTATATTTCTACAGGTTGTTTTAAAAGTAGCTATAGTTTTCAAGCGTTGCTTTCTTCAAAATTAGACATGTGGTTCGTAATAAAACTTAAAAGGTCCACATGTTGTTTTTAACTGTTGTTTTGCCAAAAAGCAACACTAAAAAACCATGTATAGGATTTTGTCCGACTTTGCTAAAAACTATGCGTAGTTTTCTGATTTTTCTTTTAATTATGTTGTTTTCAAGTGTTGGTTCTTCAAAAAATGATGTGTGGTTTTGAGAAGCAATGTATTTTTTCAAAAATAGGTGTTGTCTTTTAGTATTATTTTACATAAAATGCACATGTGGTTTTATAGAATTTTCAATAAACAACATGTCAAATAAATATTTTTAAGTGTTGTTTTCTTCAATAAACATGGTTAAATGACAAGTTTTTCAAGTATTGTTTTCGATTACAATCAATTGCTATTTTTCAAGAAATTGTTGATGTTTACTACCTTTGATGTATAGATGAGAGCAAGTTTTGCAATTTATAAGTAGTCATTCCTTCAAAGTGGAAAGAAGCTGATTCAAAAATCATGTTTCCAATTACTAAAACCATGATTTTCATAACCTCACTCTATCTGCCTATTCAATTCATGGGATTTTGAAATCCTTGGAGGTTGCAAAACTAGCTGCTTGTAATGTACTCTTTCCGGAGCAAACCATAGCTGGCAGAAGCATATTTAGCCAGAGCATACCAGTTACAATATTTTGCCGGAGCAGATCTTTGTCTATGCTGTATTCTAGCTATAAACTTTGTCAAACCTGCCAAAGAATTATAAAAGAATAGTGTCAAGCAAGATTCGCACCATATTGAAAACCATATGCAAAACTTGAACTACACCATATTTATCTGTAACTTTCTAATTCAGTTAGGGTTCTAATAGAAAACAGAACCCAGACACCTCTCATGCTTCCAGCTTTAAATAAATTAATAAGAAAAGATAGCATCATACCATGATATACAAAAGCATCTCCGTGTTATCCAACATCATTAGAGGGCACTTCCATAGTAATAGATCTGGCTCCGCGGAATATCAGCCCAACACATAAGCTGTTTGCATAAGCTGTTTGCAGGCCAAAAAACACATTTGGGCATCCCTAGACAACCAAGTTTTAGTTAAAACACAATTTCAACTACCATTTCCAAGCAAAAATGTAGATGTTTAAGGGAAATAAGCCAAGATTGGGCATAAGTCGTTGATTGGGCATAAGCCAAGATTATTTGACCTATATTTCTCCTGCTGAAATGTTAGCTTATGGATTTCGAGCAGTTTAGAGCACAGGCAAGTGGCACAGGCATGATACAAGCAATCCATTATAAATCGATGCAGAGCCTGTTATGGTCTTGAACAGGCCGACCAGCATATTCTGGTAAATAGATTCAAAACTGTATTTCTAGCAAATCTTGTCTCTGCCCTGTAGATTAGGAAACAAAGGATTATGCAGACGCCAAATGCACTATCTGTCACAAGCCGACACATCTTCCGCAACAAATCCGGTAACATAGCAATATGCATATCTGAAACTGTGTTTTAGCAGGTGCAACGAATCCGACAGCTACAAATCATGAAGCGACCGCTGTGTATGCCAGCTTCAAATCCGACATTTTCCTGTGGACGCCAGTTTAGGTGCCTCTATTAGATTGGCTAGCAATCCAATCCCGCCAAAAATTTGAGCTCCATGTATTCATCAGTGGCCAGGCTAGGCACAGCTCCGCTGCTCAGATTTCCGCTACTGCATTGCTTTGGAGAGCTGCAATCTCAATCTCAAGACTGCAAGATAATCATGCAAGATGATCGAGCGCCAAGAAACAAGCAAGGCAAAGCGGCAAACACGCTCTGTTTTTTGAGAGAGAGAGAAGGAAGAAACAGGGCAAGGCGCCAAGAAACAAGGCGCCAAAATCGACGCGCCAAAATCGACGTGGGAAAAAAAATTTTAACCTAAACCAATAGGATGTCAGGACCAAGATCAAGATCTTGGCCCTTCATCTCTGCCTCATCTCTGCCGTTGAAATACACCAATAGGATGTTAGGGCCCAAGATCTTAATCTTGGCCTTTCATCTCTGCCTCATCTCTGATGTTATGCATTCCTTTTCGTCAACGATTAATTGTTCTTGATCCTCTATATATGCTACCTATCATTGTTTTAAATTTTTTTGAAACAAAGAATGTTGAAAAAAATTAACGTCATTCATTCTAATGCCCTCATTTTGCATTCTGCTTGGAAAAATAATAATAAGAGCACAATGTAAGAACATCATTGTGTGAAAACATAAGATGCAAGCATTTTTGAAGCATCATTCAACAGAATAGAACGACATTCATGATTATAACATGAGCACGTTGCCCCTAAAGGGCAACATACTAACTGTTGGTCTATGCTTTAAGACTAGGTCAATCATCCTAGGATAGTAGGTCAAATTTTGGAAGAGCTTGGTAGGCAACATTGATGTGAAGGTCAAAGGAAACTCATCTTCAAGGCCAATACAAAGCATTCAAGGTCAAACTTCATGAAGGGTACTATATTTATGGTCAAACCTTTGGTCAAATGCATGTTCTAGACGGCTCTGGGTTAAAGAGATTGGAAGACGCTTGAAGTTTGGAAGTTTCTTCATTGTTCAATCCTTTGTATGTTTCTGTTTCACTTGTTCCCTATGCCCACCTTTATATTTTTTAGCTTAATCATTTTCTTTCACCTTCATTGTGCTTCTTTTGCCTTATATTTAGTGTTTAAATATTTTTGCCTAGCCAATATTTACATTTCCACCCATGCCCTTTATTAAAATTTTACCACCATTGCCTTTGTCCAAATACTCTTGTACCTAGTTCTTGTACTACGGATTTGTAGAAATGGCATTTCCACACACCATTTCCTATTGCCCCCGTGTGATCTTTTCCTTTTATGATCTTTTCCTTTTATTTACCCTTCCTTTTATTTATGTGGCATGTTTGGGCCACCTTGGCGTGTTTGAGCCTAGGTGGCATGTTGGAGCCCATGTGGCATGTTTGAGCCACCTTCGAATGTTGGAGCTTAGGTGGCATGTAGGAGCCTGCGTGGCATGTTTGAGCCACCTTGGCATGTTGGAGTCCGCGTGGCATGTTTGAGACACCTTGGCATGTTTGAGCCTAGGTGGCATGTTTGAGCTACCTTGGCATGTTGGAGCCCAGCGTGGCATGTTTGAGACACCTTGGCATGTTTGAGTCTTGGTGGCATGTTGGTGCCTAGGCGGCATGCTTGAGCCACCTTGGCAGGTTGGAGCCTAGGTGGCATGTTGGAGCCCATTTGGCATGTTTGAGCCACCTTGATATGTTGGAGCCTAGGTGGCATGAAGCCCACGTGGCATGTTTGAGCCACCTTGGCATGTTTGAGCCTAGGTGTCATATTGAAGCCTAGGTGGCATGTTTGAGGCACGTTGGCATGTTGGAGCCTAGGTCGCATGTTGGAGCCTATGTGGCATGTTGGAGCCTATAGGTGGCATGTAGGAGCCCGCGTGGCATGTTTGAGCCTAGGTGGCATGTTGGTGCCTAGATGGCATGCTTGAGCCACCTTGGCATGTTGGAGCCTAGGTAGTATGTTGGAGCCCATGTGGCATGTTTGAGACACCTTGGATCTAACCGTTGAAGGTATTTTCATGAATGTAAAACAGTACGATACATTTCCAAATTTGAGCACACAAAGAATATTCCAGGTGGTGGTGCTTTGCTTAAGAAATAGCGTCAAGAAAACCTCAAAAAAACCATACTTTCTTAAGAAATAGTTGCGTAAAAACTATACCTAGTTATAAACCACACCACTTCAAAAAACCACACTTCTTTAAAAAACAACCACTTAAAAACTACACCTACTTAAAAACCACACCTAAAAAAACTATACTTACTTTAAAAAACAACTACTCAAAAACTACACCTAGTTATATAAACCACACCTAAAAAAATCATACTTCCTTAAAAATAACTTCTTAAAAACTACACCTAGTTATAAACTACACCACTTCAGAAAACCATACTTCATTAAAAAACAACCACTTAAAAACTACACCCGCTTATAAATGACACTTCAAAAAACCATACTCAACTATTTAAAAATTACACCCACTTATAAACCACACCTCAAAAAACAACACCTCAATTAAAAAAATCACACCACTTCAAAAAACTATACTTCCTCAAAAAACAACCACTTAAAAACTATACCTCCTTATAAACCACACTTCAAAAAACTATACTTCCATAAAAAACAACAACTTAAAAACTACACCTAGTTATAAACTACACCTCAAAAAACAACACCTTCTTAAAAACAACACCCCCCTAAAAAAAAGCAACACCTGTTTTAAAAAAAAACGACAAAAAAAAGACACACCTTAAAAAAAAAAAAAAACTATAGCTCCGTAAAAAAAATACACCGCCTCCTTAATAAACCATACCTCCATATAACCACATGTAGATTTTTTGGAACAATGACATGTGGTCTTTTTATTACTGTTGTTTTTAGGTGTGGACCCAGAATTGGGGTGGTTGTGTCTTCAATCCTTTGGCAAAAGGTCTTGGAATGGAATTGAAGCTGACACCCATCCATTACAAGGTAGAGATCTTGCCAACTCCGCTACCCATCATGCTTTGAAGTAATTAAAGTTCCTTCTTTTCTTAAGGGCTTTATTTTCTCCTTAATTTTTATTCTCTCTCCTTCTCTGTTTCGCATTCTGCAGCAGAAGATCGGCCTTCTGTCTTTGAATCAAATCTTGCACAGATGGCGTTGATACTCCAGTTCCGGCCTGCTCCAGATTCTTCCTTGATGGTTAACCCTGCTGATTCTTCAATCTTAGTGGCCTTCTGATATAAATTCTTGCATGGCCATGGCTTAAGGTTGGTCAAATCCGGTCTGCTTCAAATCCTTCTGCACTAATTCTTGCCGCCGAATCTAGAGGCCCAACAAAACCCTGATGGTCTTCTGGAGCGTTCTTCCATTTGCCTAATTGCTTGGCCCCAATTCCGGCCGTTTCTTATGAAGAACTACAGATTTTTGCTGATGCCAGGGTTCTGTGGCTCGATTTGCTCCGGATCTTGCCTTTCCCTGCAAGCTATTTGAAGAACACATCCCTTCCTGCCTTAATCGACTCGGCCAATCGGCCTTAGGTTGCGCCCCTTGTTGCCGGTTCATCCACAATTTTTTTGCCCTTTGTTATTTGTCAAACAGTTGTTAACAAATCTTTTTCCTTTGTTTTTCTTTTTATTCTTCAATGGTTCATACTCCAACTTCGGCGTGCCCCTTCAAGCTTACCTCAAAGTCATGCACATCTATACAACGTATCAACGAGCTTATTACTACTTTAGTTTTCTCTCGAAAACATTTCAAGGCAGGGCTTTTTAAATTCTTGATGGTAATAGGGCGGTTTTTTTCTTGCTTTCTTCTGTTGGGTCCCATACATCTCTTGGTCTTCGTGGATGATAACATTTAATTCAATTCAATTCAGTTCATTTCTGTTATAAATCTAACATCTCAATATGAACATCAATGACATTCTTCTAGGTGTTGCTCTAGGTACTGCTCCAAAGTTTGTGCGTTGCATTCTTTCTTGCTAGTAATTTCTCCACGGTGCATCGGCTTCAAATATTGAAGGCGACTCAAAGTTGCAATTCATCCTAGAAGGAGGAATTTGTTCTTCCATCACTATATGTATGCACGTCAGACTTTTCCATATAAACTTGCGAGAATGGCAGTATTTTTTGGGATGAAGCTGGTTTGGATGAAGAAGGAACTGAAGCCAATGGTTAAAGGAGCCTCTTCTAGATGTGGCTCCATTAGAGTATGTCATTTTTGTTCCAATTTTGATTTCTTTTTATCCCTATATCAAAGGAGCTTCTCTCTGCATCATAGGTCTTTCCCTTTGCATCTTAACTCAAAACATTTCCAGCAAGCCTAGGCCTAATATTCTTTTGTTTAATAGTTAGATCATGTATTCATGTAGAAAATGGAATTCATACGAAAAAAAAATTCGAATTGAATGCTTGAATAGAAATACACATAATACACCAAGAACTGGGTCACTTGTTTTCCTCATACAATTTACAAACCAGGAGTTGAGAAAGTTCTCAAGTTAGAAATGAATCACCACTAGAGTTTCATGATACAATAAGAACATTATTTAGAAGGAAGAATGGGGCAAAGGGGCAAATGAGGAGAGGCAAAGGGGCAAATGGGAAGGGGCAAAGAAAGGGCAAAGGGGGAGGAAGGGGTTGAGAAGTTGGGAAAGAGGCCGTGGTGAGAAGTGGTTTTTTTGGGGTGGTGGAAGGGACAAAGGGGAGGGGCAAAAAAAAAAAAAAAAGGGAGGGGCAAAGGGAGCAAAGAAGGGCAACGGGGGTTGAGGCGGTGGCAACCCCTTTAACATTATAATGAAGAATGAACCATTAATCAGTATAATTAATTAACAAGGTGCAAAGCATTGTGGATTGCCCACAAAATGCTATTATGAATAAAGCTTTATAAATGTATTTTCATGCGTCTGGTCGTTTAGCCTAGTGGTAATACACTAGGTCTAGCAACTATAGGTCTCGAAGTTTGAGACCGCCTTAATCAAGACTTTGAACTGTTGGGTGTCAAAACCCACAGACGCAATGTAAAGTGGTTGGGGGCAGGGCCCAACAAAGCAATGTAGTGTTGTCACAATGTTGGATGCTGCCTAGTGGTGTGACGTTAAAATACTATCTATCTATCTATTATTTAAATTATTTAATTATTTTGAAAGTAGTATAGGAACATGGATGAATCATTTCGTTGCATATGTCTTTGTTTTTGCAAGGCAAAGAGGTAAGTGGCCAATATCACGAAGATGTTGTTTTTCTATTCTGATCCCGTGTTGACAATTCATGTGTATTTTTTTTGTTTTGTTAAGGGTGATGCGTAACTTTTTTTTTTTTTTATGTTTAGATGTAGATTTTGAACATTATTTATTAGCATGTGTTTGTGTTGAATGGTTAAGTCCTTTGAGGTGTAGGGTTCGACTTAGTGTTGAATAACATGAGTAACATATGGGATTTGAATTTTTAAAATCAATGTAAAAGTAAATCATTTATATAAAAGTGTCTAGTTTTGCTTTAAAAGCAAAGATTTCTACAATTATTAAAATGCAGAATGAGAAAGCTCATAGACAGAGTGTTGATTGTCTAGTTGTTTTCGTGACTTTCGATGATTACGTTTGCACAATTGATTTTGAATATCCCTCGTTGGATTTTGTTGAGATACTGCTTCACGGAATTTTAGTGGCGGCGCCATCATTTCATTATACAATTCTCCATCGTCCATTCCATATGCTTTGTCAAGGAGTTCATTTCGAAGAGTGCTTTGTATGCTTTGCACAGTATCGCCAGTAGATGGAACCAGCAAGTGTTGGTACCGGGTTTGATTTGCAGTTTCACATCGCGGCGCAGTGTTCTTCTTCATACGTTTCACCGCAGGCAATGCGTACAAGCATAAACGTATCTATGCGTCAAAACGCAAATGAACACTAAAGTCCACTTTGAACATATGAATGTAATTATGAATTGATTTTTTGAGATCAAAATTGACAATAACTCTAGCAGTTGATTCTGTTTGAAGGGAGATGAGAAGCATCTAGCATACAAACTAACTCTAACAGAGCAAAGACAAGCCTTCAAAGAAAACTATGATGCATGCACTACAACCACCTTAGTTTGCAGCCATTGAGCACCTATCCTGCATCAAAGTCAGCATGTAAGGACAACAAAAACCTAAACATGCAACCTTTAAGAAGACGATAGAAGCGTACATTACCTGCCACCAGCCTAAAACAACCCCTTCAATCAAACCCTTACAGGTAAAGGTGTGTTTGACTTGCAACAACTACCACTAACTCTAATCTTCCTGGCATATTAAAGTGGCAATGCAAAGGATCGCCATTAATCCCTGTAGTAATAGATCAAAAAATAAGACAAACTAAGACAAACCACTTCTTAAAGATAAACGTTGAATGGATGAATTCATGTACCACCTTAGTACCACTTTGCTGTGTATCATTGAAGCCCTTATTTGCACCCATTAATTAGCTCAAACCAACTACGTGCTCTATCATCACTGTTAGCAAGAACAACATATAGATAAGCAATCATACTTAGTCAACAAATTGGTTTATACTACTTATTTCTAAAATACCCAATAACATAAGTTAGACCACCTTTTTTAACTCTTAATTAGCCATACCTTGTTCACCTTTGTCATAATTGCTTTCTAGGTATTCATCAATTAAGACTTTCATCTCACTTGCGGCTCTTTTTTCTTCTGCATTGCTATTGCTTGGGGATAAGATGCATGTCTTTCTCATTGGAGGTTGAGGTTATGTGTTTGAATATCACATAATTCTTCAGGTAATAACATATGATCAGTTGTCATGAATTTATCTACAAACTCGATGATCCGTTCTGGTGAATCATAAGGATATTGTGGTGCATTCTTTACCCACAGTAACATGTGATCATGTGGACTTCCACGATTTTGAAACTGTGTAACACAAACACTATCAACGACCCCACCTACAATTGAAGGATCATTCTCTAGAAGCTTTTTCATTGCATCCATGCGATGCACATAATACCTTGCACATGTTAATGGATCTGCCCTTGTCAATTCTATGATAAGCCTATTGTCTGACCAATTTGCAGTAGTTCCTTCTTCAACAATATCAGGATTTAGATGCTTCAATGCCACAATCAAATTTGTCCAATATTTCTCTGCCATACTAAAAGTTACAAACAATGATGCTGGACCAAGGAATCTTAACATAGCCATTGCTTCCTTTTTCACATGATTCAACTTATCTGGTGATGTTCTTAATGCCTTTAAATCATTGAAACCCAAATTGTCTTTCAATAAGTTTCTCAAGTTTGTGGTGTCTAAAACATAAGATGCAGTGAGGTTTCTATCTTCTCTTCTTCCTCTTCTTAGCCTGTAGTTTGCATGAGCCTTGCACAAAATGAATTTCATCCATGATAAATTTGAAAAAATGTTCTCTATATTCCTTGCAAAACGACGATCTATATTCAAGAGTTCCCATTCACAAATTTGCTTATATATAAACTTCTCTGCAATTTGTGGAGGTCTTTTCTTTCCTCCAAATAGAGTTGGAAAACAAGATTCCTCTACATTTGAAACCATAAAGAAACCCATTGGATGGTTTCCTTCTCCAGGAGCTACAATTACCTTTTGATCTTGAAAATCCCGGATATGTTGAGCTTAAGAAGTTTTGCACTAATGTGTTACCTTGATGTTCCAAATGTAATTCGTCAATTCCTAAGTTTTCAGATTCACATTTGTGTATCGCATTTTGACACCAATAGTTGATAGCCAGTTCTCGTTTATTTGAATACCGATTCTTTATATAAATCTTCATCTTTTAATTCATAAAGTGCATTCATAACATGGCGTGGTCTGATAGAATCTTCCATATACGCATTTGTATCACTTATTCTTTGTCTCAACTCAAGTCTAATAGTTGCATCTTCATCAAGAAATCTAGGAAGTGAATCTTGGGTCGTCTTTAATGTTTGAAGCAACATGTACAACAAAGACCTTTGATAATGATGTTGCCCTATGCCCCGCTTGTGAAATAGATATTTGTGCAAAGGGTATTCTCAATGATATTAACCTTTCTTCTAGTGGATGCAGCATAAGAACAGTTGGTGGTACAACATTCAATTCAATATTCTCAGGACTATAGAAGTTGCCTTTATTATAGCATTGCTTGCAAGATGTATTATCGCTCCCTTTATACCAAACTTTGTTCAGTACATTGCTAAGATTCTTGAAATGTGTCTTTTGTTTCATCATCTGGTAAGAGAATCTTAACCTCTTGCAAGAAAGACAGGGAATTATTGGAATATCAGTAGACGCCCATAGATACCATTAATACAAATGTCTCCAATATTAGTGTCTACATGGTTACCATCATCGACATTGTGTAAAGAATCGACTCGAATGGTGCTAATATTGCTTGCAAATATACCATTGTCCTGTAATCTTAGTAATTTTGATGGATTTGATTGATCAGAGGTGGATAGTTGTATATCACATTGTGACAAATGTTTTGAACGTGCTCTTTTCTTCCAAGAAGTTGAAGCAATACTGTCTTCTTTAGTGACGTTGAGCTCTATATTATTCATGGAGCTTGAACAAACGTTTTGATGAGAAATAGCGTCCACGAATTGTACACAACCTTGTAACCTATAAAACCATTAAATATTATAAAATTTGTGCTAAGAAAGTGGAGCAACATAATAAGTGTTAAACCTAAGAAATATTGTACGTGCATTAGAGTTTTATTTAAAGCATACCTGTTATGTTTGTTTGCCTCTACACTATGTTGTTCATCACCACGTTGGTGAAGGTTGTTCATGGAAGATCCACATTGACACCACCATTGACACCACCAAGAGCATTTATAGATGGTACAACACCTTCATTGTTTTGAACCGAGCCTTCAAAATCATGAATACCATTAATAGAAAAGTCTTCAATATCAGCATCGAGATGGTTACCATCATTCGTGTTATGTATAGAATGGACTTCAATAGTGCTAGTATTACTTGCAAATTCATAAATGTTGCGTGTACTTGACAACGTTGATGGATGTGATTGATCAGAGCTGGGCAGTTAAATATGACATTGTGAAGAATGTTTTGAACGTGCTCTCCTCTTCCAAGAACTTGATGCAATATCGTCTTCTGTACTCATATTGAGCTCAATATTATTGATGGATCTTGGACAAACATTTTGATCATGAGTAGGATCCATGAAGTTTACATGGTCTTGCAAGCTGCAAAAGTATTAAACATTGCAAAGTGTGTGAAATCATGAATAGCATCCATGAAGTTTACATGGTCTTGAAAGCTGCAAAAGTATTAAATATTGCATACCTGTTACGTGTATTTCTATCCACAACATGTTGTTCAGCACATTGGTGAACGTTCATATCAACATTCATGTCATGAATACCATTTGGTGATGCTACAAGAGGATGTTGAACAATGTCGAGAGTGTTATCAAGTAAGCCATTTTCTTCAAGTCTAGAAACTTTAGCCAATTGCTCTAATAGAATATTCATAATTTGGATGTGAATCTACAAAATGCTTTGCACGTGCTTTCTTTGATCCAACTCTATTTCTATTCCAAAATTGTATTAATGTTTCTTGTTCATGCAATGTCCAAGCCATTATCTCAATATAGCAACACCTCTGGACAAAGCACACATTACAATTTGAACCGTTGAGATATATTTCTTTAAACTAAATAAAGTAAGACAATGTATAATTGCGCAAGGCTTACCAATGAAAGTTACGTCAAATTGGTAATTCTCCAAATTACTCTTATTGTCTAGTTTGCAATGTGACATACCTACTTTGTGAAAGCTGCAAAAATGGAACAAAACAAATACATCATTTACCAAAAATGACGATGTAATAAAAAAAAATAATACACATAACCTCATTAAATATATATTTTATTATGCAAGTATTATTGGACAACGACGATAATTTCATGACTAGAGAACAAATATTACTCCTTTTCCCTTATCTATGGCACGCAAATTATGTTCAGATAATATTGTGCAAAGGAAATAACTTTGAATCCACAAGGTCGTTTCCTTACTTGTTTGTTCCATCACAAATACCGCAAGCATCAATATATTCCCACTGTTGCAGCACCATCCATTCTGCAATATATAGCATACAACTAATACAATATTCTTGGGCCCAAGGACGTATTACACGGAAAAAAAATGCCATAATTTTCCATGCAGACAAAAAGAAATTATTGAGGTCTCCAGGCGAATTTATTGAATTCTCCAAGTGGATCAGAATGAGGTCAATTATATCAGAATATGATAAATAATAACGGGGGGGGAACAATATGTTTTGCGGGACTCAAGGAGAAGCAAAATGCCCGAGAAGCTACTCAACCAGACCTTAGATACTCTAGAGGAAGCAATAAAGTTGCAACAAAGATACTCTAGAGGAAGCAATAAAGTTGCAACAACATGCATTCATGTGCTCAGCACGAGAAATAAGCACTAATGACCTGTTTTAGCAATTTTTAAACGAATTCATCTAAATTGGTAGGAGCAATATGATGAAGCTGTAGCCAATAAGAAAGAAGGTGCAGAGGACATTAAAAATGAATAATATAGTAATGATATTTTCTCTATGTCGTGTCTCCTCCCCTCATCCCAATTCTTGTATTTCCTAACATGAGATGGACACCCCCCCGGTTGCTGCCCAGAACACCTCCCCTCATCCCAATTCTTGCATTTCCTAACATGAGATGGGCACCCCTGAGTTGCTGCCCAGAATTTCAAATCCAACGACCTGATCATCTTTCTCTAAGAGAATTGTGCGTCGTGAGAATAAGATGCATGGCGCCTTTAGGAATCTCCCATTAACGTGTAGAAAAAACAGTGAATGTAAAGTGTGAACTGTATAGTCACATGTGATGAGAAATAGAATCATACATCCAGCCTTTGTTGTTCATGGGATATCCAATGAACATGCATTTCATAGGCCTATTAGACAATTTTCCTGCTTTCTTCAATTTTTCCATAGGAATAGCAACATATGCTAAATAACCTGGGTTTGGTTCCTAAAAATGCTTGGTAAGGTCTCATGTTATTTAGTGTTACTGTAGGAGCTCGATTTGCCACATATGCTGCTGTTTGTAATGCTTCTCCCCAAAACTTGAGGTTAACATGCTGATGAGCCAGCATTGACCTCATAAGATTCTGCAAAGATCGATGCCTCCGTTTAGCCACTACATTTTGAGCATGAGCATATGGAACAGTCAATTCCAGAAAAAACGGATAGATAAGCCGGAGTGTTAACAAGTTAATACTATTACGTTCTAAAACCTTGTTCCTCCGTGGAAAACATAAGGAATAAGATTGTCCGAAAAGTATATTGATGATCATAATGCCCAAAATCCTGCTCTATAGCTATCGTAACCGTTGGTGAAGGAAAATAATGATATGGTAGATGGCGTTCCTTCATAACTTCAATATTTTCTAATTCCACATGGGCAATCCTTCATTAAACGTTGCAATTGATAATAAGGCAACTTAGATTCACCTCTGGACACATGATCTGATCTCTGATCAGACATATGAAGGGTTGCTGAAGTCCTGTGAGTGGGTGTCCATGTCTTCCATAGACTGCAACGAATTGGGGTTCTCCAAGCTAGGTAAGGTAAAATGTTTCAAACAAACTCTATTGTTGAGAACATGAATTGGGGTTCTCCAGCTTCACAATAAATTGTACTATTATTATCTGGTACTCTTGGAGATTTGGCAGAATTGTGGAAAAGTTTAAAATTGCTCTAGACTGCTACTTTGCGGTGTGGTTTGGTGTGGGCAACGCACCATTTTTCATCAAGTGAAGACTAATATAGGTCTGATGGAGGTTTTACAATGTTAGTTTCTAGGGTCACAAGTTCGTGTTACCTACTCTATGTTTCTGCAGGCTGTGCATTTGATCAAATTCATACAGTAAAGCTTATGAACAAAGCATTCCAGACATGGGAGGGAGGGATGTCTCAAGCTGCTGCATGACCTGCCAAATGAATGTTGAAACAGCCTGGGCGTTGCATGAAACCATCTTCTTAACATCACCAAAATGATATTTATAGAATTGCGTATTTGTGGGAGGCTCTCTTGGGTCAACTATGTCTGTGATATAGATAGATAGGCATCCACTAGTAGTAAGGAGGCAACCTCTCTCAAGGGAATCCCGTCAAGACAGCCTACTGAGATGCCTTTGCAAACCACCATTCTTTAACACCCTTAACCAATCTTTTGAAAACTTTGACCTTGCTGCAAAGTCGCAAGTGATGCATTTTGTGTATACAACACACAAGTTGGAACGCTGCATCTAGTGCAAAGGAAAGCTAGAGATTCTGCTAAAAACAATTGGATAAGCATAAAAATCTTTGACAAAAAAAAAATATTTGAAGCCTCTACCTTCATCAGATGATTGCTGATAGAAGAAATATGATAAAAAGGTGGAACAAATGAAGATCATTTTCTTCCTTATTGGAGGTAATAACAGCAACAAGGAAGCCATGTCCACTATCTGAAATTCCAGAACTATCTAGCTCTATCCCTAACAGTGTATCCATGAAAGTCTCTAGAAAGGTAAAGCACGTAGCAAAGGAAAACATAAGCAGTCCAGAACAAGATAGACATAAGTATCTTGTCTGTCTGATTTGCATTGTTTTAGTTTATTTCCATTTCTTATGCACCCTCCCTAGGAGGCTACAATGTACGCCTAGTTGGGTGTAACATTTGGTCTCATAGACCCAAGGCATGCAGTCTTCCACAGACGTTGATATATCGTCCTTTCTCTCAAAACAACCAATCCACGGGAATATTGACATATTTTACCTGTTACCATTTGGATTAACACTTTACAGTATCCAGAGAAATGAGGTGTCTTAGATTGACCTTTTGCAGCTAAAGCAAGTGTGCTTAGGAGATATGAGAGGAGAATCTCGTCGTACAAGGCAAGCGACCCTAATTTACAATTTCTTGCATGGCATGGAGACTGATGTCCTGGATACACATATGCCCTGATCAAGCTAAGTGGCATTATCTTTACAGATTTTTGTGTGTCTTCGTGCTAGAAGGCCACCTTTGAGATAAAACCTTTAAGTAAGTTGAAGCACCAAGACCCATAAGGCATGTCAATGTGATTCCCCAAACTAATTTGCATCATTTTCATAATAGGAGACGGCACATGAGTGTTATAAATCTGGGAACGTGACATGTCCTTCCTAGGCTTCCTTTCCAGGAAAGTAAGGTAAGCTATCTTGGGAACCCATGCAATAACGCTGCAATCTTGAAAAAGTGTTTTAGTTTTCACAAAAGCGGCTTCACTCCTTTGCGTGCGCAGTATTTTCTCACGGAAAAAGATACGAAAACCCAAATCCAAAGGTTCAAGGGTATGGGCATTTTACAAATAAAATCCGCCACTTCATCTAGACTACATGCACGTCCAATCATATCCAACATGCACCGAAAATGCTCTACCGATGGCGTAAAAAGTGATAGCTCATAGAGACAAAATAATGGCATCCTTCGCTTAGCAATCCTCAATAGTCGCACGCAGATAACACACTAACAAAGAGTGACCTCTGTCACTTTATTCCTCGCCCTCTGCATTTCTTTTAAAAGATCAAGAGCATTTTACCATGCCCATATTGTGCATGGGCATCATAATGGCATCCCAAAGAACATATCTTGCTTGCACCTATTGTCAAACACCTTGTTTATGCCCTTCAAATCACCACATTTATAATACATATCTATAAGAGCAATCAGACCGAAATATCAGATTTCATTCCACTAAATATGGTACAAGTATGTACCATCTTACCAATTTCAAAACTCCCTAAACAGGCACATGCATCTAGAATACTTAAAAAGGTCACTCTGTTAGGAAGAATGCCACTATATTGCATCTGTTGCCCGCGGGGTAAAATGCACTCTTCCATTCCCCCTGTTCTGAATAAATAGAAATAATTGATGTCCATAGATACACATCGTGCTGATAAATTTTTGAAAACACCATCCTTGCATCCTCCTCTAAACAACCACACTTGCCATACATATTCACAAGAGATGTTCCCACTACAAGATCGATTCAGTATCTGAGTCTAAAATTGCACGCATGAAGTCTCTTACCCTCTGCTAACAATTGAAGTTGACCACATGCTCCAATGGTTGTACTATATGTGCAAGCATCTGGAACCATCTTTTTCAGATCTATCAATTTGAATAGTTCAAGGCCCTCCTTAAAATATCCATATTCTGAACATGAACCCATGATACTATTGTATGAAAATATATTTGTCTCTTGTAGACTTTGGATAATAATATATGCCTCTCCAAGAGCACCACACTTCCCATACATATTGAGAAGAGCAGTACCAAGAACATCACCACATTCCAAACCAGTGTTAACAATATGGCCATGAATAAACTTACCTTCCGCCAAAGCATCTTAGAGAAGACATTGCAGATAAAATATTTATAAAAGAAACTCTATCTGATTGGATTCCCTGTAGCTCCATTTGCCTAAATAGCCTAACAGCTTCCTTCCAATCTCCACGCTGAATATAAATCTTAATGACAATTGTCCAACTAAACAAATTGGATTCTTGCATTGAGTCAAACAAATGCCTGGCAACCCCAATAGCATCCCACATTCTCCATACATTTCTACCAGCAAGTTCCTCAGGTATAAGCAATGTTCTTGGTTAGCACTCACGATTCCAGCATGAATATATTTTCCAGTGGATATTCATATACAAGAGGCAAGAGGCGAGTAGTGGCTATCTTTACGTGTTCCCTGTTAGGGGAAAACCCGTATAGCCAATTCTATAACAATACGACCAATATTAGACAATGACATTGAAAGTTAACGTGAACTAAGAGTTTATAGCACTTATGAATCTATGTAAAAAGCCTTTTCGGCCGCCGGAACCCAAGTGGGACGGAATTCGTTTGCTTGAAGTTGCCTTGGCAGTCCGTGAGGCAGATGTTTTTTCTTGGAATCCTTTGCACGTTCGAAAGTGATCTGATTGCAAGGAATACAACATGACAAGTTAAATGTCTTATTTCGAATTGAACGAATGGCAACAAATAACAAATACCTTGATATCTTCCTTATGGACAGATTAAGTGGTTTAGGGACCTTTGACCAATCGCCTCCCAATTTTTTGGCATTCGACTTCAATTTTGCAATCACTCTTTGCCTTTTCTATAAATCGATAGATTAACACAAAATAAAAGAATAAAAATAAGACTATGACTAGGTCATGTACCTTCTTTTTCGAAGCAGCTCCCCCCATCATCGAAATGAGCCCCTTCCAAATCTGGATTAGTCGGATTAAAAGCTAGAGTTGGCTAACATAGGCTTTAGGATTATAAGCTAGATTTGGCCACCTCTACCTAAGAATTACAAGAAAAGTCGACTTGGACCCGAACACCTGGTCGTCTCCACTCGTAGTGGAGCCTACCGTGCCCTTGAACAAGCCACTACAATTTTATTTTAAACCTAAAAAATAACAAGTGGCTGTGGACTTGAACCCGGGTACGTGGCCCTCTCCACTCTAGGTGGAGCCGGCCGTGCCCTTGAACAAGCCACTCCTGAACAAAGAAAGATCGCGAGGCACTTAAACTATACCTTGATGCTACTTTCCTTCGCAGGCTGTGGGATGCAGAGGCTCTGACACATGTTAAGCTGGCACACTATCAGCAGAAAGTCAATCCTAGGCTCACAAGAGGCCCACACCAGTACTTGTACACCCAGCTACCCATGAAGAAACGCAGGCTTATAGCTTCCATTCGCACGGGGGCACATCGCCTCCGCATTGAAACAGGGCGTTGGGCTCGTGAAGCACGGGAGCAAAGGCTTTGCCAGTGTTGCCACCAGGGCGCGATTGAGGATGAATGTCATGCCCTCCAGACCTGCCCAGCATTTGCCCATATCCGAGAGCGATATGTTCGATTACTAGTGCCTGGCCAGCCGTTGCATCAGTTATTGGCTACGGCGTCAGTGGGTTTGTTGGGGTCATACCTCCAGGAGGTTATGGATGCACGGACTCGTTTGTGTCCTACGGGACGGTATTGAACTGTCCTATGCAATTGTACAGTGTGCCAGCAGGCTTATTACTGCTAAGGTTTTTCCCTCGAAAACCCTTCGGGGCGGGGGTTTTTTAATCCTGTCAGTAATATGCTTGCTGCTCTCTTTTTGTTTGGGTCCCATAGGCCAATTGGTCTCCGTGGACGCTAAAAACCTATTCTATTCTATTCTATTCTTAACCTAGGAAAAATATATGATCGTAGTGAAGTGGACTTCGAACCCGGGTACATGGTCCTCCCCACTCTAGGTGGAGCCGACCCGTGCCCTTGAACAAGCCACTCCATCAATTTTTTTTAACCTACTTAAAATTATAAAAATAAAATGCAAGTGCGATCAACTTACCAAAAGAAGGACGTGTGTAACAAGATCCTGACGGGTCCAAATCGAAATAGAAAGCAACAAAGAGTTAGAAGAATAAGAACAACGAAAAAAAAGATCGAAGAAGAAACAAAAAAAAAAAAAGATGAAGAAATAGTAAAACAAGAAAGAAAAAAAATGAATGAATCAAAGAAGAAGAGAAGGGTGGGAGAAAGAAGAGAAGGGGAAAGAGGAGAAAAAAGAAATTAGGGAAAGAAAGAGAATAATGGAAGAAATAAGAGAATGAAATGGAAGAAGATAGAAGAATGGAAGAGTGAAATGAGGGAAGAATCGAAGAAAGAAATGAGGAAAGAAGGAAAAAGAAGAAGAATGAAGAAACAAGAAGAAGAAAAAGAAGGAAAGAGATAGAAAAAAAAAAAAAATGAAATCTACACTAAATCATTCAATCCAAAAACCATTCAATCCAAAACCATGATCTACTAACCTTAAAAAAGAGTGCTTGCAAGTCGCTCAAGGTCGTGATCGAAGATCGCCCAAAATAGTCGATAGAAGGAAGCCTAGGAATGGTCCCGGAAAAAGACGGCCCGCGGATCGTTTGTAAAAAGGCGTCGCGATGCGACGTCAGCGACGTCAAGATCTTGACGTAATTTTGAAATCGTATATACGATTTCAAAATTGTATATACGATTTCAAAATCGTATATACGTTGAAATCGTATATACAATTTCAAAATCGTATATACGATACCACCCCTTGCGTTTTGGGTGCCGAGTTTTGCAGTGTTAGACGTCGCTATAACAAAATACGTCGCGGACACGTCGCATGCGACGTTAAACCGTATATACGATTTCTCCCACCCTTCTCTTCTTCTTTGATTCATTCATTTTTTTTCTTTCTTGTTTTACTATTTCTTCTTCATCTTCTTTTTTTTTTTTTTTTTGTTTCTTCTTCGATCTTTTTTTTCGTTGTTCTTATTCTTCTAACTCTTTGTTGCTTTCTATTTCGATTTGGACCCGTCAGGATCTTGTTACACACGTCCTTCTTTTGGTAAGTTGATCGCACTTGCATTTTATTTTTATAATTTTAAGTAGGTTAAAAAAAATTGATGGAGTGGCTTGTTCAAGGGCACGGGTCGGCTCCACCTAGAGTGGGGAGGACCATGTACCCGGGTTCGAAGTCCACTTCACTACGATCATATATTTTTCCTAGGTTAAGAATAGAATAGAATAGAATAGGTTTTTAGCGTCCACGGAGACCAATTGGCCTATGGGACCCAAACAAAAAGAGAGCAGCAAGCATATTACTGACAGGATTAAAAAACCCCCGCCCCGAAGGGTTTTCGAGGGAAAAACCTTAGCAGTAATAAGCCTGCTGGCACACTGTACAATTGCATAGGACAGTTCAATACCGTCCCGTAGGACACAAACGAGTCCGTGCATCCATAACCTCCTGGAGGTATGACCCCAACAAACCCACTGACGCCGTAGCCAATAACTGATGCAACGGCTGGCCAGGCACTAGTAATCGAACATATCGCTCTCGGATATGGGCAAATGCTGGGCAGGTCTGGAGGGCATGACATTCATCCTCAATCGCTACGGTGGCAACATCGGGTAAAGCCTTTGCTCCCGTGCTTCACGAGCCCAACGCCTGTTTCAATGCGGAGGCGATGTGCCCCGTCGTGAATGGAAGCTATAAGCCTGCGTTTCTTCATGGGTAGCTGGGTGTACAAGTACTGGTGTGGGCCTCTTGTGAGCCTAGGATTGACTTTCTGCTGATAGTGTGCCAGCTTAACATGTGTCAGAGCCTCTGCATCCCACAGCCTGCGAAGGAAAGTAGCATCAAGGTATAGTTTAAGTGCCTCGCGATCTTTCTTTGTTCAGGAGTGGCTTGTTCAAGGGCACGGCCGGCTCCACCTAGAGTGGAGAGGGCCACGTACCCGGGTTCAAGTCCACAGCCACTTGTTATTTTTTAGGTTTAAAATAAAATTGTAGTGGCTTGTTCAAGGGCACGGTAGGCTCCACTACGAGTGGAGACGACCAGGTGTTCGGGTCCAAGTCGACTTTTCTTGTAATTCTTAGGTAGAGGTGGCCAAATCTAGCTTATAATCCTAAAGCCTATGTTAGCCAACTCTAGCTTTTAATCCGACTAATCCAGATTGATGGGGGGAGCTGCTTCGAAAAAGAAGGTACATGACCTAGTCATAGTCTTATTTTTATTCTTTTATTTTGTGTTAATCTATCGATTTATAGAAAAGGCAAAGAGTGATTGCAAAATTGAAGTCGAATGCCAAAAAATTGGGAGGCGATTGGTCAAAGGTCCCTAAACCACTTAATCTGTCCATAAGGAAGATATCAAGGTATTTGTTATTTGTTGCCATTCGTTCAATTCGAAATAAGACATTTAACTTGTCATGTTGTATTCCTTGCAATCAGATCACTTTCGAACGTGCAAAGGATTCCAAGAAAAAACATCTGCCTCACGGACTGCCAAGGCAACTTCAAGCAAACGAATTCCGTCCCACTTGGGTTCCGGCGGCCGAAAAGGCTTTTTACATAGATTCATAAGTGCTATAAACTCTTAGTTCACGTTAACTTTCAATGTCATTGTCTAATATTGGTCGTATTGTTATAGAATTGGCTATACGGGGTTTCCCCTAACAGGGAACACGTAAAGATAGCCACTACTAAGCCTGCCTCTTGTATATGAATATCCACTGGAAAATATATTCATGCTGGAATCGTGAGTGCTAACCAAGAACATTGCTTATACCTGAGGAACTTGCTGGTAGAAATGTATGGAGAATGTGGGATGCTATTGGGGTTGCCAGGCATTTGTTTGACTCAATGCAAGAATCCAATTTGTTTAGTTGGACAATTGTCATTAAGATTTATATTCAGCGTGGAGATTGGAAGGAAGCTGTTAGGCTATTTAGGCAAATGGAGCTACAGGGAATCCAATCAGATAGAGTTTCTTTTATAAATATTTTATCTGCAATGTCTTCTCTAAGATGCTTTGGCGGAAGGTAAGTTTATTCATGGCCATATTGTTAACACTGGTTTGGAATGTGGTGATGTTCTTGGTACTGCTCTTCTCAATATGTATGGGAAGTGTGGTGCTCTTGGAGAGGCATATATTATTATCCAAAGTCTACAAGAGACAAATATATTTTCATACAATAGTATCATGGGTTCATGTTCAGAATATGGATATTTTAAGGAGGGCCTTGAACTATTCAAATTGATAGATCTGAAAAAGATGGTTCCAGATGCTTGCACATATAGTACAACCATTGGAGCATGTGGTCAACTTCAATTGTTAGCAGAGGGTAAGAGACTTCATGCACGTGCAATTTTAGACTGTATACAGAACGATCTTGTAGTGGGAACATCTCTTGTGAATATGTATGGCAAGTGTGGTTGTTTAGAGGAGGATGCAAGGATGGTGTTTTCAAAAATTTATCAGCACGATGTGTATCTATGGACATCAATTATTTCTATTTATTCGAGCAACGGGGGAATGGAAGAGTGCATTTTACCCGTGGGCAACAGATGCAATATAGTGGCATTCTTCCTAACAGAGTGACCTTTTAAGTATTCTAGATGCATGTGCCCTGTTTAGGGAGTTTTGAAATTGGTAAGATGGTACATACTTGTACCATATTTAGTGGAATGAAATCGATATTTCAAGATGACATCGCTCTTATAGATATGTATTATAAATGTGGTGATTTGAAGGGCGCAAACAAGGTGTTTGACAATAGGTGCAAGCAAGATATGTACTGCTGGACTGCCATTATGACTGCCCATGCACAATATGGGCATGGTAAAAATGCTCTTGATCTTTTAAAAGAAATGCAGAGGGCAGGAATAAGGCTGACAGAGGTCACTCTTGTTAGTGTGTTATCTGCGTGCAGCTATTCAGGATTGCTAAACGAAGGATGCCATTATTTTGTCTCTATGAGCTATCACTTTTTTACGCCATCAGTAGAGCATTTTCGGTGCATGTTGGATATGATTGGACGTGCATGTAGTCTAGATGAAGTGGCGGATTTTATTTGTAAAATGCCCATACCCTTCGAACCTTTGGACTGGGTTTCGTATCTTTTTCCCGGCAGAAAATACTCTGCAAAGGAGTGAAGCTGCTTTTTGTGAAAACTAAAACACTTTTTCGAAGATTGCAGCGTTACTGTACAGGTTCCCAAGATAGCTTACCTTACTTTCCTGGAAAGGAAGCCTAGGAAGGACATGTCACGTTCCCAGATTTATAACACTCATGTGCCGTCTCCTATTATGAAAATGATGCAAATTAGTTTGGGGAATCACATTGACATGCCTTATGGGTCTTGGTGCTTCAACTTACTTAAAGGTTTTATCTCAAAGGTGGCAGACATTCCAATCAATGTAATTGATGAGCTTATTTCCGCTGAATTGCCAACAGATCTATCCGAACGTATAAAGGTTGAAAAATTTATGGTACACCATCATTCTCTTAGATGCTCGGAGAAGGGATCTTGCTGCTGGAAATTCCCTCGTCCTCTCACAGAAAACACATATATAGAATAGATGACAAAGAATATTGCAGTATAGAAGAAGACATGCGGATGATGCGTACGCTTCTGTACCATATAATCAATTTTTATTGGAGAAAATGAACTGCCATATAACTATTGACGTTGCATCAACTGTTCATATCTTCTCATATGTATACAGTTATATCTATAAGGGTTTTGATTCCACTAGATATCGCCTTGATAAAAAAGATGCAGACACGAAGATGGCAAAAACAGAGAATAGTGAAAATCTAGGGAAAGATCAAGCAACTACTAGCAATAGCAGTAGAAAATCAATTAATGAAGTTCATGATTATCTTCTTGCTCGATATCAGTCCGCAACACGCAACAGAAGCAGCGTGGCGAATACTAGGCTATAATATAACAAAAAAGACACCTGCTGTAAGATGCCCTTCCATTGCATTTGGAAGGACAGAACAGACAACAGTTTGGAAGAACAGAAAAATCTATCATTATTGGACAGATACTTCCTAAGACCGAGCAGCCCAGAATTTGATGAATTAACATACGTGGATCATAATGAAAGATAAACAAGTCTCAATAAAACCAGATGATAATATTGAGCTGAACAGCGGCCATATTGTAAGAAAACGAGGTAATCAGAACCTAGTATGCCGCATCCGATTGCTACTTCCTCGTGTGGGCGAGGCATTCTACCTACGGCAAATACTCTTACACAGAGCATCTAGGAGTTGGATTGATGCAAGAACAATGAATGGCATAGAGTATGAAACATACTAGAAGGCGGCAGAAGCACTTGGATTAATAGATACAAGCAATGAAGCTGAGCTTGTTATGGAAGAGGCAGTTGCTTTATCATTGACTCCTTCACAGTTACGATTTTTATTTGCATTGTTATTGATGGACCAAGCACCAGCACTAGAGTTGTGGAATACATATCGCTTTGCATTGGCAAGAGACATACTTGAAAAATGACGATCAACCAGCTCACAATGAATCCTTACAATTAATAAATGATACGTTACTTCAGCATGGCACAAACATTGTTGCTTTTGGGCTACCAATGGAATCAAATATAAACAGGCACGTAATGAAATGAACTATTCAAATGCGCAGATATAAATACATACCAGCAAAGATTGGAAAAGATTGGAAAAGATGGTCGCCTCACTAAATGACAATCAACGGGAGATTTTTGAAGTGTTGCGTAGTATGATAGACAGGAAAATTCTGACAAAGCCAATCTTCATTGATGGGAAAGCGGGTACAAGCAAAATGTATTTACTTAATGCACTATGTTTATACGTGAGAAGTTCTAAAAATTAATAGCTCTGCCATGTGGAACAACAGCACTTGCTGAATTACTCTATCCTGGAGGTATAACAGCCCATTCACTATTTCAGATACCTGTATTAGAGAATAATAGCAATATACATTCCTTAATGACTCGAAAATCCGGATACGCAGAAACGTTAATACAAAGCAGTTTAATAATTTGGGACGAATTTCCCATGGCCAACAAGGCCGTTATATTAGCAGTGAACGTTCTTTTGCAGGAGCTATGTGGTAATAAAGAGCCATTTGGAGGAAAATGTATTGTAGCAGCTGGTGACTTTAGACAGGTGGCTCCTATTGTCCATGTCTTGGCATGGTCGGCCTCATCGTCGAGTCAAAAGACTCCGAGGCAGCATCCGAGGAAGAACTAGGGCGTGTCCTCGTAGATCGGCTTGCAGTGGCGGGCACAGGTGCAGGTGGAGGTGGCGGCTGCGAGTTCTGTGGAGCAGGAATCTCTGGTCCATACTCTTGTTGCATTTGAGGTGGATTTATTTGCAGTACGTAGGCTTGGAGCTCCGTAAGCTGACGCTTCATAATAGTGAGCTCTTGTTCTGGGGTAAGACGGCCCGGTTGCACAGGTGTCGCCAAAGGGCACCGTCTAGATAGAACAAATGAAAGATAAGCATACGTATTTAAGTGATTATGAAGAATTATACAACAGAGAAACATTTCTTTTTATTATATCAAGGTCACGGTTACGAAGAACACATGCTAACTCACACACAAAATTGAAGTTGCATCTCAACAAGGAGGAGATCAAAACAAGCTGGCTTAGGGCTGCGTGAAGGGGTATAGGATAGAGTATCGAATACTCTCCCTCACTGCTCGGACCACTTTGTACCTAGCCCAATCTTGAATTATGACATACTGGAAGTCCAAAGTAGGGCTGATGATTAGATTAAAGAGATCTTGGAGCGCATAATATATCTGCCAAAGGTGATCGTTAGCATCATTAAAAGCTTCTTGCTTAGTGCAGTCCCAATAATTCCAAGTGCGACGGAGCGTAAGCTGTAAATGCTGGAAAGTGTGGTCGCGAAGGATGTTAACGATCTCGAAGCCCTTGATGGGGTCGTATGGCTCTCCTTCATCTTTCTCTTCCTCTTCTTCAAAATCTTCGTCGTTTTCCTCATGTTCTTCGTCGTCTTCTTCATAGTCTTGTTCTGGCGGCGGCTTGTCCTCTTCTTCTGTAAGGCAAGAATGGGCGTACAACAAATGAATCATTCCTTATACTTCAAACTCTATAAAAAGAGAGACAAGTATTGTAGGAAAGAAAACAAATTGCTTGCATTCAAAAGTGCATGAAAGATCAATGCAATATTACATATTTTTTTGAGTAGCCAAAGGCCATACTCTATAATGGCTGTTACATCTAGCTAGGAGCTAGGCCCCGCATCTTGGTCCATTGGTGTAGGAGGTGGTGGTGCGGCCGATGACGACGTAACAAAGTGACCCTTGGGTTCACGGTTCACGGCGACCCCATTAGCTGACCCCATTAGCTGCCGCCTATCCTCCAGAGCGGCCACCACGCTTCATGCTCATCCAGGGTGCTATATCCTACCCAATATCTTAAATTTGATCGCTGCACCACTAATTCTGAAGTTCTTCTCAGTTCATGGTTTATAGAAACACGAACGAATTTGCAGCTTCACAATAGGATAAAGTAGTTTTTGGTCTAAAGATGCTCTTTGTGAAAATGTTTCAACACTCAGAGCCGTTATTTCAGTTTTTAATATGTTTGGCAAGGGGTGACAATGTTTTAGGGTTGATGGCATCACATTTTTGCATTTCAATTTGAACACAGGTTCATTAGTGTTCACAGGGTTCTGCGGCATTGTTTATGCAGAAATGCTTTTTGTTTCTCAAATGTTTACTTCATCTTTCTCGATTCAATTCAATCTTTTATCATAGGGAAGATGTGTTTCTATCCTCTTCTTCCCAGGGTGCATTACATGCACGCCGCCTCCCATAATTTACAAAAATTTTTATCATCATTATAGCTGAACATAACAGATTCTGTGGTGCCCTGTTAGTTGGATATGGTTTGCCCTATTTAAAGCAACGAAGTTCTGCATATTAGATCCAAACATTGGCGGCAAATCAGAGTAGGAACACAAAAATGTTCCCACTTGTGAGTACGAATCATCCATTTCATTGATTAAGATGCAGTCATCGCCTGCAGGTATTTTCTTCTTAGTCATTGAAGACTATAGCAGTCTAAGCGCCTCTCTGAGAGAAAAATGCAGAAAAAGTTTTAAGCCCTACCTTCTCAAGGTCTTGGTGTTTTTAGTTTTCTGAAAGTATCTGATACAGGAATGGGCAATATAAGCATGCCTTTGCTTCCTTCTTATGCGAAGGGAATGAAAGACTATGATTACCAACAGGGTACCATAGTAAAGACAAAATTTGGCACCGTTCAAAATGACTCTACATATCATCGTATACTTCTTTCAGTAAATTAATGCTCAGGGAAAACAAGCACTTCTAGAGAATTGCCTTTAGTAGTATTGCAAATAAAGACAACAAAATAAACTGGTCTAGAATGATCAAATAAGAAAAAGCTCAAAGCTTGAGTATTCGTGGATGCATTTTAAAAATGTTGTTACTACACAGTTTCTGCCATGCTGCAAGACGGATTTGGGATTTAAGGAGTGAAGAAAAATAAATTATTCTCGCTACCAGGATTCGGCGATCAAAGTTACTTACAAAAATGGAACATGCCGCTGTCGCCGGCAGAAGATTTTCTACAGTTCCAGAGGTCTTGCTTCAAAGTCTTTCATGAAAGTTTCCATGCAAAAATACTGCTCGATAACCTGCTGCATGTGCAAAACAACCATAGGTCATGTTCAGAGCTATCACCTAAAATTCAACAGCATGTTTGCAAATTACCTTGCAGAATATGCTCAACTTTAGAAGGAACATAGGATACCTTCAGAAGAACATTTGATATCGAAAAGGCAACTTGAGGACACAAAACCTTCAATATTATATCCATAAAAGGGAACTCCAATATCACAGAAGTTAAAGATCCACAACCCAGATCAGTTAATCAACTTCAAGGTAATCAACTTCAAGGACGGCAATGCGAAAGTTAGCGAACATGTGACCAATTAGATCCAGTCCCTCCAGGCAGGTGCAGCTGAGTAAGGTTACTGGCAATCAGAGGTAAGGTACATTGAGGCTGATCTGTCGCCTAGATGAATGGATGATTCCTAGTTTGCACGTTCGATCATCGACTTGCTAACACCAGTGTTTTGTCGGGACACCTCACGCACGATGTGGACAAGTCATGCAGATGACATTGCCACTGACTCGTCTGAATCTGCAGAGTGCCAGCATCTTGATTTGGTTATATATTATTTGGACAAATGAACAACAAAATCATCTTGCTCGTTCCCTGCTCGAATAACATGATTTCTTTGCTCTATCATCAGATGCACGACGGGCTTGCATACCTGGGCTGGTTGATCTTGATGATGAATTAGAGCATTAGAAAGTTGTTAATTTAATTGGCCTGGTCAAGTAACATAAGATCTGCAAAAGGAAGCTATTTCAAGGAATTGAGTTCCAAAAGCTTGATGGTGATTTTGTTTGTACGTCTGGTTTGAGGTATAGAGTGCCAACGAAGAGTTGTTGTAATTTTATTGTTTCACTGTTGGGTCTTTAAGTTTTAAGATTGAAATATCAGCTAAATATAAAATTTTTACTTTCGGTTATGCAGTTGTGATTCATGTTGTGACTTCGACCATCTTTGCCGCATTGTAAAGATACAAACTCTCATTCCTTCTTGGAGAAGAAGAAGAATGTTTGAAGTCGAAGCTTTGGACGTCTCGCCAATGACATGAATATCCATGTTGTTTCTTTGTTGTTTTTGATGCTTGTTGGGAAGAATGTAACAAGAGCGAGAAGTTTGGAGTCTATGGTAACTCAATGGTTGACATGATTGGCGAGACTTGCCCTTTACCATTTTTATTCCCATTTGAAGCCCACCTTTCATTGCTTCTTAATCCAAAAGACAACAACTTCTGATGTAGCTTCTGCTGAGGTTGGGCCCATTGTATCTCGAAAGTGCTAGGCTTCATTCTTTCTGTCCCAAAGCATATTCTTTCTACCAAATTTTTGAAAATCGGAGATTGAGTTGGAATCAATATCGGGGTTTAAGCTATATGTTGCTGTGGATCAGAAAAGGGGTTTTATGGTGAATAATTTCACTTGTGCAGAGGAAAATATAAGGATTGGTGCACTTGTTCTTCACATCATTAATGGTGTACTTATGGATACTGAATTTGAGAAGTCTATGGATATTGATGATGAATCAGAAGAATAATTTCCTAGAGCAGTTATACTTCCAAGTTTCTTTGTTTAGACTATTCGAAGAAATATAATTCAAGACCCTTGGAGATACTGTCAGTTAGCATAAAGGGAAATAGTTGGTCTAATAGTACGACATATGTTGAAGTTTGTTCTAAGTTGTCCCTAACTATCTTTTTAGATATTGGAAGAACTCGTGAACATAAGCTCCTAATTTCTGGTTGGATGAGCAAACAACTCTAGAAGGGAAAGAAGATCCCTCAAGTTTGCCCTTGGTATATCTTCATAAACTGGACACGAAAGAAAAACATGTGCTTCATCTTATAATGCATTCTTTACAAAGTCGCATTATCTAAAATAACTCTTATTATCCACCACCTCTTAATGAATATATAACTAAAATAAAACGTGTCTTAATTTTTCATGGTTTTCCACTGGTATTTTAGTGGTGTCATTTTATGAATACCATGCAATGGAAAAGCATGTTTAAATTTGTCTCATTTTTAGCCCTGGAGTCACAAATGGTGTCGTATTTTAGATTTGCGACTAGTGTGGAAAAAGGGCCTCAGTACTACGATATGCTAAACAAGCAAGCATGTGTCTTAGCATGATTTCAAATAATTTCAAATAGACAAATCACTCTATGGAAGCATCACCTTTCAAGATTGTCACCTTGTTCCCATCTTTAAGGCCAGATGATGAATCGGATGATTGCCTACCTGTGCACAACCCGTGCACCAGTAAGACCTCTCAACTCTTCCATGATATAAGAAATTTTAGGTAAAATTTAACGTCAGTAACGAAAGTCGGATCTTAATGATGAACATCCCTGCCAACCTTTAAGAAAGAACACAATAGAACCAAGACGTATCATAAGTTGATAAACATGAATAACCAAAGAATTTGCACTTTTACAAATGCAGTTTGAGCAAGTGGACATGCTCTTATTGAATGTCCTTGTAATAAATAATCTTCTACACACAACATCATGGTTGCATTTTCAAACTCGGAGTGTGACATTAGGAATAATAGCCCAAGCTTCAGTAGAAAGAAAAAGTTACTTTTAGATTAGCCCATACGAAACGAAAAACATACACCTACTTAAAAGCAAACAATATGAATGCAAGAAATAGCATTACACATGATGGTGCAAAGCATATAAAGGAGCTGCATGTTCAAGGTCCGATACAACATGGGGTGAGATGGACAGAATGAAGGCCCAGCAGTTATCAGATTCTATGGAAAAGATGTATCTTGGTTGTTGTGCATGAGACCTCTCAAAATAACATTAGTGAATAACCGCATAAGAACTGAACAGGATAACAAACAGCTACTTCTCTTAGCCATTAGGTGTGGATGAAGGCAAGGTGCATTCAACTTCAGCAACCAAACCATATTGATATGTGGATCTGAATCGTACCTTCGATCTACCTCAAAACATAAGGGTGATTGGTTGCTGACAAGAAACTAAGAACGCTCTTGTCAGCAACCAATCACCAACCAATCAACCAATCTTGCCAGCCTTAGAACTGAACAGGATAACAAACAGCTACTTCTCTTAGCCATTAGGTGTGGATGAAGGCAAGGTGCATTCAACTTCAGCAACCAAACCATATTGATATGTGGATCTGAATCGTACCTTCGATCTACCTCAAAACATAAGGGTGATTGGTTGCTGACAAGAAACTAATCTTCTACACACAACATCATGGTTGCATTTTCAAACTCGGAGTGTGACATTAGGAATAATAGCCCAAGCTTCAGTAGAAAGAAAAAGTTACTTTTAGATTAGCCCATACGAAACGAAAAACATACACCTACTTAAAAGCAAACAATATGAATGCAAGAAATAGCATTACACATGATGGTGCAAAGCATATAAAGGAGCTGCATGTTCAAGGTCCGATACAACATGGGGTGAGATGGACAGAATGAAGGCCCAGCAGTTATCAGATTCTATGGAAAAGATGTATCTTGGTTGTTGTGCATGAGACCTCTCAAAATAACATTAGTGAATAACCGCATAAGAACTGAACAGGATAACAAACAGCTACTTCTCTTAGCCATTAGGTGTGGATGACATTCAACTTCAGCAACCAAACCATATTGATATGTGGATCTGAATCGTACCTTCGATCTACCTCAAAACATAAGGGTGATTGGTTGCTGACAAGAAACTAAGAACGCTCTTGTCAGCAATCAATCACCAACCAATCAACCAATCTTGCCACTTTTAGAACCGAACAGGATAACAAACAGCTACTTCTCTTAGCCATTAGGTGTGGATGAAGGCAAGGTGCATTCAACTTCAGCAACCAAACCATATTGATATGTGGATCTGAATCGTACCTTCGATCTACCTCAAAACATAAGGGTGATTGGTTGCTGACAAGAAACTAAGAACGCTCTTGTCAGCAACCAATCACCAACCAATCAACCAATCTTGCCAGCCTTAGACATGATAGGACCTTTGCATTCATATTTTCATTTATTTAAGGGGGTGGTCCCTTCAACCACACTACTTAACTTATCTCTTAAATACTAATGCATTCACTTCTGCAGGCCAGTAGAGCGTACTGCTAAGCTACAGAAGAATCAAGGCCTCACGTCGTAGGCCAACTTGTGTTTTTGAGATAGAACTGTGTTTGACATGTACTTTTGAATGTAATTTCCTACTGTTTTGTTGAAAACATGACTTCTTGTCCTGCTACCTCCATATGTAACCCTTTGACGTTTTCAATAGATTCAAGTTATCTCTACCATAATTACTCTCTACTAACTCTAATGCTGAGGACAGCATTAATCCAAGGGGGGGAGAATGTGACGTTCCAGGAGAATGTGACGTTCAAGGTATCTATACGGTATACGTATGTATACCATGACACGTCACCAGTACATAATAGGCCTAAGGGCCCAAGTGGGGGTTCGCCTATAATGGATTTTATTAGCTATGCTAATAAAACCGAAGGATAATTATGGATTATAATGGCATAATTAACCTAATTAAGCCATTATGGTCTAATTAACTAATTGTGACCAATGAGGGGGTGCCACCTGGCCCAAATCGATTGGCCAGGAGGGACTTACTATTTTGGGGCAAGGAATAGGGGTCCTACCCTCCAGTTCACCACAAATTTGAATTTGGAGTGAAGGGAAGCAGCAACCAGCAGCTTACACTTGTTTTTGCCAACACTTGACCACTAGCCTCGAACTATGGATGCCTACCGTGATCATGGCTCTAGTCAAGACACCGGTTAGTCAAAAGATAGCTTCTTTTTCTACTGACACTTCTTTGGATAGATAAAATGATTAAATTCTCTTTTGAAAGTTGTTCTGAATACTTGAATGGTATTTACATTAGTTCTTTCTGCTTCTTCCGTGTATTGGGAATTAAGGGAAGGGTAGAGACTCAAAGGCCTCTTAGAATTAGAGATGTCTCTAGTTAGATCCCTTAATACCCAATAAATGCGGCCTGTGCACAAGAGCCAACCTGGCTGTGGATGCTATGATGTGGTTCAGCACCAGACAACAAGTATGAGGGTGAATTGGGGGTGGGGTCTTGCCTAGCGCGGCTACGGGACTCCTACAGTGTGCTAGGCTCATAGCCGGTCACTGTGTGTGGGCCGGGTATGGGTCTGACACTCTCTGGGCCGGAGGGCGTGGGCCATAGAGGGTCGTTCTGGGCTCGAACGGGTTGGTGAGCTGACCTTTAAATTTAGGGGAGTAAGTCGGGTACGGATGCGGGGGTCGCTGATGCGGCACGTGTTCTCGAGCACACCCAGGGATCCGTCATATTCGGGGAGGAGACGCCTCTCTAACCTGCCTCATCGGACCGGGGAGATGTAACCCGGAGTAGTCCCGAAGGGTGATTCCTTGGGATTGCGTCTCCGGAGGGCTACAAGCACGTCATAGCATGATTCAGCCTATCTGCAAAGTATGCACAGGAGGGGCGGATGGAGTGGACAACCCTAGCCATTGCCTTATGCCAGACAATGCCATGTTATACTTCCGTCTGTTGATATCTTGAGGCCCTGACCGTCAGTTGATCCCTTGGAGTCTGAGCCCCGGGTAGTGCCTGGTTATGGTGTTATTTCATGTTGTTATAGATGTATTATCTTTGCCGTGATGATGATGGATGGGCCACCCTTCGTGGTGGTATATTATTTTGCATGGTGATTGTATGCTAACGTATATGTATGCTTCCGCCGTATAGGATTTCCCATAGAGGATGTGGGACGAATGACACCTCCGTGTTCCTCGCCCGGACACTCGGCCATCCCAAGTGGTCCGAGTACGACGGAGGGCCTTGCCATGGTGATGTGGTCGCCATGGGAGGGGAATTTCCCGTATTTATACGATGGGAGCATCTTATAGATTCAATGAACGAACAAGGTAAGGGGTGAGAAATGAAACCCTAAAACGCTTTAAGTACTCTTGTCTGCTTTAATGCTGATGTCAACATTTGCATTTTAAATACATATTAAAATTTAATTATTTTATTATGAATAATTATTTTGTAACAGGGACACAGTAGACAAAACTGAGATTAATATTAATATTTACAAAATTGTTACAATGGCAATGCCCGAAGGCAACTACAGATGGTCTCCCCGGATTCTCCGGGCAAGAGCTAAGTCCTTGGTCATAATCGTGACTCTCTTTGTATTTTTTTGGTGAATTGCTACGTCAACCTTTTTCTATCTGCCATGATTGCAGCATATGCTAAGCATAGTCTTACCAAAGAAGCCTTGAGACTATTTTATGAAACGTAGCAGGATGGCACAATTCAAATAAAATGACTGTCCTTACCGTACTTTCTACATGCAACGCTATGGGATAACGTTCGTCATTGTTGTGTTTTTTTGTTATTCTTATTAAAGATATCTAGATTTAGAGGAAGCTGTAAGAGCCATGTAAGAGGCAAAAGGGATATTCCAGTCTACTTCTATTCTGTTGTGTGCTCTGGGTTGCTTGAGTCTCAAACTCAGTTAAGATGGCCAATTAGACATATTACACATAAGAATGGTGAGAACTTAGAAGGCCCAACTGAAGTAGATACCCCGAGGTCCAGCCCAGGCTATGTGGAAGGTTTGGTGGTGGATGAGCATTCTTTGATTATGAGTATATGTTTCATAAAAGGCAATCAAGGGTGCCGAAAAGGGCTAGAAGTGACAGATATTTACAAAGGATGGAAAGTATGGCACCAACCAAAGAAAACCTAGAAACAATTAGGGGATAAGAGTGTTGCACTCTAGATTGCACAGTTCAGAATAACGTGGATGACTTTGTGGAAATAACGTCCCAATACATTGGACAGCTTCAGAAAGACAGGATTAATTTCATCTACTCCTTGTATAGAAATTCCTGCTATGATGAAAATACAGGAATATTACATTATCAATTGAGGGGCTTGAAGGTATGTATGAGAGCATTAAGATGGATTCTTGACCTGAGCAAGACATCATTTTAAAGATACTGGGAGCAGGTCAGAAAAGGGCACAGGTTGTTCCAGCATGGCAATGCACGAACTTTGAAACCTAGAGCAAACACTTTGAAAGACATTGCAGTCTTCGAGAGCATTGTGTGATACATGTCTCAATCTATGCCGTATAAGTCGAAGGTGAACGACCACAGTGTAAAAGTGGTCTAAAGTGTGTTGCCACAACATTACTCTAGAAAGAGTGTCTTAAAGAGGTCAACTCCATTCTAGAAACTACTGGAGGTCGCCCTCTTTCTCAATCATCTTTCAGCACGTTATGGAAAACTCACTTCTCGGACGTGTGTATCTTGCAATACATGTCATTCCCAAAGTGCAACACTTGCATTCAATTGAAGGATAAACTTGCATCAACTACAATAGAGAAAGAAAGAATGGCAATCAGGGAGCAATTTGTAGATCACCAATCAGATCAAATATCATGTAGACAGAAGTATTAGCAGTGGAGAACATTTTCCTAGATGTAGTCTGACAGATTTGTGTGTATATTTCATGATAAGATGGACCAACACAAGACTTTCTTGCCAAAGCTAGATCCTTTGCCTAAGCATTGTCAAAACGCTTTTCAGATGAAAGTAAGCCTGGCGGGTGTCTTGACACACAGGCATGGAACTGGCACCTATGGTCATTATGTGCTTGATCTATGGAGAGATGATCCCAGTTTTCATGTGAGTTCTATTTTCAAGTGCTTGAGAACACTAGAAAGAGGATCGATCGAAGGGAGGAGGTATTCTCCCTCAGCCCCCATTTTTGCGGCTTTGATGGATGGTCAACCGCTTTGTTACCAAAGGCAGATAAAGGAGCTCACATCCAAGGTGTCGAAAGAAACAAGGAGAACTTGGGATAAGTTCCCCTTACTTGAGAAACAATTGCCAAAGGAGCTATGTATTCAATTGGACAACTGTTGGAAAGAAAACAAGAATAGATGAATGTTTGGGGCAATGTCATACTTGACAACAGTGGGAGCATTCAAGATTGTGAAGGTGGAGTTCATGATGGTTGGGCATACACATGATGACATAGATGTATTCTTTGAAACTTTCTCTACCAAGCTCAAGAGAGAAAACGTGACTAGTCTCCCTGAACTAATGGATGTATTTGAGAGCTGCATTGACCCCAACCCAATGGATTTCTTGATGGATGAGGTTGCAGATTGGAAATCATTTGTCGAGGGACATATTAGATGGTAAGGACCAGTTGACAGGATACACAAAGCCACTTCAGTTCAAGTTTTGGGTCAGGAATGGAATACCGATCATGCAATATAAGTGGAAACTAGGTGATAAGTTGTGGATGCCTGTACAAGGAATTGAGTTGTGGCAAATGGGGGCTACAAGTGAAGTTCTTATTCCTAGAGGGACGCCAAAACTACTTCCTCCCTTCAAGACTGTTAAAGACTCTAGCCAACTAGTGAAGGGCATCAAGGATTATATAACGCACTGGGAGGATGTTCGAAAATGAAAAACACACCTCCACCTTGAAGAAAAATCGCATGGGCTCCCTAATCAATTATTGGGAGAAAGTTGTGACATGCTTAGAAACAGAACAGCCGAGACAGGTTCTTACCAGAGTCTAGATGGGAGGGTTCTTATGGAGCAAGCACATCAAAGAAAGTTGACTTGGGTCTTAACAATGGCTCCAAGTGGTTTGTGGGGAGCAAGGTTTCAAAGCCAAAGTGGTTTGATCTTCCTGAGTGGGATCCTTTTGAGGACATCAAGGAAGGATATTTTGTGCTAATAAGGCCTGACAATGAGGATTGTCCAATTTGGTTAGGGGTGGCACTCTCTGATGTTACCACCACCATGCCTGATGGGGAGGAGTTGCGTCCTGGATTCTAGATTCAATATTGGGAGCCCGTTGGAAGGCACAAGAGGGGCAACTTGAAGGAGCAACTTGAAGGAGCAATATACCGACTATTGGGAGAAGAAGTGGAGGACAAATTATGATGATCCTCAAAGGAGGAAATTGGTGGAGTGTGTGGTATGGTCATATCCAACTTGTCACATTTCAAATGATTAGACCCACAAGATCCCCCAAAAGGAAGATGGACAAAGCCATGTGTAACCTCTATGCTATAGCACTGTATGAGGGTAGATAACATTGAGAAGCTTGAAAACTTTCTCAACTCGTGGTTTCTAATATTTATGAGGAAAACAAGTGACCCAGTTCTTGGTGTATGATGTGTAATTCTATATAAGCATTCAATTTTTTTTTATTTTTTTTTAGTATGAGTTCCATTTTTAGCATGAGACCCAAATGTCAGGATCTGACCCACTTTAATTAAATGCGACTTTTTATATGTCTATCTATATTAGTGGTTTCATCATCTAGCTCTCTCCCCCCTCTTCCTCATTGTGCAACAAAGGATTCATCTGCTCCTTATAATTAGACATCTTAGTTACCTGGTCCAGTTAGTAACTATCTCTGCTACCCAGTATCTGATCCTATCTTTATTTTGTTCAAAGAGAAACGAAATGAGGTGGTTGGAGATGACAAACCTTTGCATAACCACTTAGAAAAAACGGTACCTATAACCCTCGCCACTATGTCAGAAGACTTCCACGATGTAGAGGCTGAGACATATGGCATGGTTGAAGAACAAGCTATCCTAGGCTTCCTTAAGGGAAAAAGGGGAAACTTTTCCTGCCTTGAGGAACCTCTAACATGTGCTGGATATTCTGTTTTTCTAGAAGAGCCTCCTTCATGTGTGAGACTCCCATGATATGTTGGGGCAACCTGTGTCACATTATTCTAAATTGGAGCTCCTAATCTCATTTGTTCTGAAAAACTTCGAACATGTGTTGGAGATGCCTTTGAAAGTACCAATTGTGCAGAAGAGCTTTCTAGAGTCACATGTCCAACACCGCCTCTAGTATCATGAGATTAGGGACAGAAGCTGGAACAACAAGCTGAGAAGAGGAGAGAGCTAAAACTGCTGCCTTAGTTGAGCTAGCTATACATATGCCACTGGAAGAAATAGGAGCAAAAGGCCATGTCAGTGGATTGAGATGCAAAGAGGTCTGCTTCTCCTGCCCCTTAGATCCAACCGCTATTGATGATATCAAACTATCAAGAAAGGCAGGAGCATCTTCTCGAGCCAGTTTGTGTGCACCTCGAACACTAATCTTTGGAGAATCTAGAGCATATTCCCTTTCACCAGTGCCATGTACCCCATTAGGATTACCAGAGAAGCGCTTGGAAGGATTATGAGTTGCTTTTTCCATCTCCACTAAAAGAGACCGAGATTTCAGAGCTCAACAGAACAAATTACTTTCTAATAAAGAGCAATCCATGAGCTTTTCGAGGAGCCCAAATGTGATAAAATTGCCACCAAACGCAAGAATTATGGTGAACAGAAGATTGCAGGCAAATCCTAACATTGCCAATAAAGGGCTGGATCTGTCAGGCATCACTCGGCCACTTGCCATCACGAGTGGTCCGAGTTAGACGGAGGGCCTTTCTATGGTGGTTATTATCGCCGTAGAAGAGGGGATTTCCCGTATGTATCCATATCATCACTAATGCTTCCATATCATCACACACGTGTCACTTGCCGTTTCATTATCTTCTTACTGCTACATTATCTACTTCCAGAAGCTAGTCGGTATAGGCAATGAAGGTCTGTCCAACCTGGCTTATACTGTGGCCAGATGTCCGCAGTGCTTCAAGGCATGCTGGAAGGAGAGGCGGGCATAGTGGTTCTCCAGATGAATGTACAAGAGCATAGGTGTATACAGGTTGAAATTGAAGAGGACCACCATCATCTATGATAATTTGCTTCCTCAACAAGCTTTGGGATGCTGGTGCCCTTGAACAAGTTAATCCTTGCCACGCTTGTAAAGATGTCCAGATACTATGGTATAGTCACGGACTTCTCAAAGGAATTGTTGATGGCGTGAGCGTAGCGTTTCTAGAGAGAGCTTAGAATGTTCAGATGGTAAGGTACCTGTGAGAAAATATTGTTGGTAGTCATGAAACCAGTGTGGCGTGGCCGTAACTAAAAAGAGTTGATCAACTGAAAAAGTGTCGCAAACTCCTGAGGATGGGTCATCTGTGTGGATGCTGAAAGGTAATCAGGCATCACATGAGACTTTCCTGCCTTATGAATGATTTCAACGGGAGCAAACTCCTGTAGTAGTAGCACCCAGTGGGCAATGCATTCCGTGGGCGTGATTTTATTGATCAGATAAAGCACAGCTTGATGATCTACAAAGAACTTGATTTCGCTACCCAGACGCAAAAAATGAGTGCAAGCACTTCCCTTTCCGTGACAAAATAATTTTTCTCGGCAGGGTTGAGTTTTCTCATCTCATAGCGAATCGGTTTGTCAAGCTGAGAGTCGTATTCTTGGGAAAGAACACCATCAATAGCAAAAGTATATGGACATGAAATAGTTTGTCCCATTGAGATGGAACAAGAACAGGGGCTTGAGTAAGCAGAACCTTCAATTTTTGAAAGACCGCATCCGCCTGAAGATTCCAGTCCAAGTGGATTCATCACTCGTGAGTTTATGGATGGAATCAGCAATGGCGGCTAGTCCATAAATGAAAATAGAATAATAATTGACTTCTCCAAGAAAAGAACGGGTCTCCTTAATGTTGGTAGGCGCCTGAGCCTTCAGAACACAACTGATCTTGACAGGGTCTGTGGTAATGCCTTCTTTACTGATAACGTGGCCTAGAAGAACACCTGAATTGACGCAGAGAGTACACTTCTTGAGATTCAAACTGATGCCCGATTCATCGCATTTTTTAAAAACTAGCTCAAGTTGGTGAGATGATCATCCATGGTGCTGTGAGCAGAAAAGTCACCTTGAAAAACTTGCAGAAAAGCATTTTCTTTCATGTAATCCTGAAAAACGAAAAACATAATGCGCTAGAAAGTGGAAGGCGAATTTGACAAACCAAAGAGCACCACTTTGTAGACAAAAATACCCGATAGCATGCTGAATGTTGTTTTCAATTGATCTTCAGCGCGAGTGGAAATTTGATTGTAGCCAGAGAAGCCATCCATGAAGGAGTACATCTCATGGCCTGCTACTTCTTCTAGGATTTGATCTGTGAAGGGTAGCGGGGAATGATCACGTTCCGTGACCATATTGAGTTTTTGTAATCCATGCAGACACGAATTTTCTCTGATAATGCTACTTAGTAAATATGCCTTCTTTCTTTTTAATTTAGACTTATCATCCTTAAGGACATCTTAATGAGTAATCAGATTGATTATCATAGCAGTTGTTTGTCGATAGAGATCAAATTAAAGCTATCTGACGGGTATACTGCTATAAAGTGAAGGCAAGAAGATAAAATTGATGATGAATTGGTCTATACTTTTAGTATCCGTGGAAAATAAGTCAAACCTTTAGGACAAGTAAATCCTACTAGAAGCTAAAACCATTACTAGTAAGATTACAAAACCCCCGCAAGCAGATTTTTTAGAGCAAAATTTTATAGATATGAGTTCATTATCAAGCATTAAGAATGCAATGCAACAACTGTATTTCCAGCCACTCTAGATTTTTTCATGATAAATGGCTAAAACACAAAAGTTTATTTAAAATATGTGATTAGATTATTCATGTCTAAGAATAAAACTAAATAAACAAAAAACAAGTAGTTACTTGACAAATTGCACAAATGATTCATAGAATGAGGCCATTAAATGGAATTGTCTCCTCAAACACCAGCTGAAGTGACATCATATATATGGTCTAAATCAATCATCTTCAAGTAAGAAACTCACATGCAAATTATAGGTAAATAAGAACAACGATGTTGAGTATGGTATAGTTAATGACTAAAATCTCTTTTGACTACAAACTAGTGGCCATATTCACTATGTTAGATTTGACCCAATGACGATAAACGTGATTTGTCACATGAGATATGTGATAATTATAGAACCATATTTTATTGCATAAGAACCTTCGAGTTGTGTCATTCTGAAGCAACTCAACTTAATAGAAAATTAAATTGAATTCCTAATATCACGACGGTGTATATCTATAATAATGTGGCCTATGTTTTACTTCTCATACAAATTGATTAGATGCCTGTGTATCATGGGTGCATGTACGTCCTCCGCTAAAGAACAAGAAACATAATCACATGAAATTTCTCTTTTCTTCCTTTTTATAATGGGATGTCTATGTATTATATGTGTACATACTTACCTTGCTGCAAGACAAAAGACACTATCTGATCAGCTTCTAAAGAAACCTAAACGGTTTTGGAACATGCTTAAAGATAGCCATGCACATAATATCCTTGATAATGATGCTCTGCTAAAATTAGTCAAGGATATATATGAAAGGGAAGGCGCTACCAGCATGCCTATTATAGCTCCATCTGTAAATCTTTTTACTATTGCAGATGTAGAACTGTGTCTATCCAAATTAGCAAATAATAAGGCTCCAGATGCTGACAGTTTGTGCATGGAGCTTCTAAAGTGGGGCGGGGAGAAGACTCGCGAAATCCTAACAGATATGCTAAATCTATGCCTCACTCAGGGACTACCTCACAGTTGGAAGCTCAACCGAGTTCACCCAATCCATAAAGGAGGAAATCACGAGGTGGCAGCAAATTTTAGAACAATTCTTATTGGCAGTATTTTCTCAAAAGTTCTTGGTAGTCTTCTTGAAGGAAAGCTTAGCAGCTGGGCAGAGCAAGCAAAGGCTCGTTCACAATACCAGGCGGGATTCAGATGTGATCATAACACTCTTGATCATGTCCTCACACTCCGAGCTGTGATTGAGAAAGCTAAAGCGCCAAATTCTTCCCTATATCTAGCATTCATTGATTTTTCTAAGGCGTTTGATACGGTCCCCCGTAAAGACCTTGGTGATAGATTGATTCAACTCGGAGTCCCCAAAGAACTTAGAGAGGCTGTATCTCAATTATATGCTGACGTTCTGATAACAATTTCCCGAGATTGCAATTCATTTTTGAAGAGCACAATAGGGGTAAGACAGGGGTGCCCTTTATCCCCCACTCTATTCGGCATTTATATTGACGAACTAGATGATTGGTTACGACAGAGATCACTAATAGGGACGAAACTTGGCAGCTATATTCTTCAGCTCCTCCTCTATGCCGATGATGTAGTTCTAATTGCTAGCAAGAAAAAAACACTGCAAGAGCATCTCAACCACTTGGAAGACTTTTGTGCAGCAAAGAAGATGACAATTAATTTATCTAAGTCTAAAATTATGGTCTTTGGCTCACGAGAAAGGCCGGATTTCACCTACAAGGGAGAGCTACTAGAAACAGTTGAATCGTATAAATATTTGGGGATTGACCTGGCATCCAATTGCAGTTGAAAAATCTGCATAAATAGGAGGGTCTCAGGCGGAAAAGCTGCATTATATAACATGCTAGCTAAATGCAATAAGGCATCACTCACGGACTGGAATTTGAAGAAGCTTCTCTTCAAAACTCTAGTACAGATGGTGGTGCTATATGGTGCTCCAATCTGGGGTCCAGAGATCTCGGCCAGCTTATGGAAACAGATTGAAACGATTCAAAAGTCTTTCATAAAAGAGGAACTCGGCATTAGATCTCAAATCCCCTACTCAATTATGCTTGCAGAAGTAGGGCTGATACCACTGGAATTAGAAGGCTTATACCAGTCAATAAACTTCTTTAATAGAGTGAATGCTCAAGCTACAACCCGGTTATCTCACCATGCTTTGGAGAACTCGGAATGGAAAAACGAGCTAATAGCTTGGGCTGCTAGATGGGGGATAACCGCTTGGCCACCCGAGAAAGAGGAAACTCGAACCATGCTGGAGAAGCAAGCAATAAGCCATATGTGGGCAAACCCAGGAAAGAGAATGATACAGTACCAAAAAAATGTCAATCCAGTGATAACAGGTGAGAGTCAAATCTATCTGATAGCAAACATACCCAAGTCTCAAAGATGCCTGCTTGCCAGATACAGGACAGGATCCCATAGGCTGGCAATTGAGACCGGGAGATGGGCTAAGATCCAGGTAGAAGAGTGCTTATGTAAAGTATGTGAAATGAGACAGATTGAAGACGAAGATCATGTATTTACATGTTGCCCGGAATACGCTCACATTAGAAATAGTTTTGGCATTCAAGCTACTGATTTTCTCTCTTTATTACAAATGCCGCCAATGACTTTAGGACCTTATGTTAGAGCTGTTGATACTCACCGCTCTTTTTTGTTAAAGTTGTAAATAGTCTGTTCATGTGCTCCATGGTCTCTCGAGGCCCAAGAGAGCATCAGACAAATAATAATAATAATAAAAGAATAAGAAGATAATAGAAATATTTACCTTTTCTTCTTTTTATTTTGGAGTGGCCTAGACAAGAAAAAGTAGAAGAAACATTGAAAGTGGAAGTATTTGAAAACGACTGATGATGAAGTACATAAGAAATATATTTTGCATTAAAGTGCTTTCATATTATGATCAACGTACAAATTTTGAAATTCTAGACCACATTAAAATGCAATAACTAGAATCTACTTTTAGAATTGTGACTAGCAAAATCTTAAGATGAACTGTGGTAGCAATATTTTGCAGTATATTTAGCCATGTTCAATAAAATTTATTAACAAAAGAAATACACACACCACAATTCTTAAATTGTTCTCGTGAAAAAAGTCACATGGTATCATTCCCAGTGTTATACCTTAAATTGAATCGATGGAGACCAAAAGACCTATGGAACTCAAACGAAGAAAACAACAGGTCTATTATTGTTCAAGATTAACCTCCCCCCTTCCTCCCCGAAGGGTTTTCTAGGGAAAAACCTTGGCAATAAGCAGTCGGATGATAAATTGTACATTAGACATGTCAATGTAGTGATTAAGAACTACCAATTGAGCTCGCATGTCTAGATTTGTACATATCACTGTAGTAATGAATAAACGGCACAATTGAGCTCATGTGTCTACTTGCTCTTTTTTTAGAAATGAGTCGATCACTTTTTATTACGTTTTGATGTCAATGTTAGAGAGGTAGCAAATGAAGCTTCAAATTCAATAGAAACTCTTGGATCTATAATGTTGGAGTCAATATTGAACGTATCTGCAACATTACATGAAACGGTTGATTAGATGTAACCAAATGTTCGGATAGGTGTATAAGTTGTAACGGTCTTGATAGCTTGGTTGATTATGCGTTATGTATTTTGGGATAATATGTCAATAATACATACATGGTATATGTAAAATTTATACAAAGTTCATGATAAAAAAAAAGAAAGAAAGAAAGATTTTTATCATCCACGAAAATCAATCGGCCTATGGGAAAGGAGCGCAGCAAACTTATTATTGTCCAGGTTACCTCCCTCCCCCCCCCCCCTCCCAAAAGTTTTTTCGAGGAAAAACCGTAAGCGATAATAAGAATGCTATAAAACTATACAGGTATAGATCATCATGAAATATATGTATATAATACATGTCAAGTATGTGCCCGAGGACATAGCTGATCTCTCATATCCATGATGTCCTAAAGGTATGATCCTGCTCAATGTCACATGTAGCGGCTGGCCAGGCCTGACCAACTCAGCATAACGCGTCTGAATTTGATCATATGCTGGGCAGCTTTGAAGGGCATGAGATGATGCCCTTCAAATCAATCTGCCCGTCTCAATTCGAAGATGATGTGCCCCTGTGTGAATGGAGGCAATGAGTCTGCGCCTTTTCATAGGCAAATGTGTTCGCAGGTAGCATTGCAGGCCCCGTTTTAATGTGGGATTTATCTGGCACTAGTAGTGTACTGTCTTGATCTGTTCAAGGGAATTGGCATCCAAGAGCTTGCTGAGGAAGCAAGCGTCAAAATATTGCCTCAAGCTTTGGCGATCTGCCTCTGTTTGCACATGTATGCACCTGTGCTCCTGCACATTCCATCTAGCCAACCATTGAGCTCTCTTTTTCCTCCAGTAGGCCTTGAGACATTGCGGCCCCATTGCCATGGTATAAGCTAGGTTAGGGAAATGAGCATCGTCCATATTGACCACCTTCTGAAAATAGACAATATGGCGATCAAGGGCCGCTCTCTGAAGAGGCAAGAAACACGTCTCCTGCAACAGAATTTCATATGGGATTGTGGACTTCACCCCTAGTGCTCGTACCAAGAAGGCTTTTTGTACCTTCTCCAAATCATTCCAGGTAGCAAGGGACAGTACTGGGCCCCATACTTCAACCCCGTATAAAAGGGCAAGCTCCACTAAGACCTTGAACAGATGCAACTGATGGGACCAATCATACAGCTCCGCTCTATGACTATTGTTCTGCATTGCATATAGTGCCTTCCAGTCTGTCGTCATTCGTAGCCATATGGATGTGTCCCATTGCATAGTAGAAGGGAACTCTACCCCCAAATATTGTATGTGGGTGCCACTTCAACATTCTGGCCTCAGTAACTAAAGGAGGGAATCCTTGGCTGATGTGAGGATGATATGAGGACCACTTTAGTCTTGGCCAGGTTGACACGCATATCAGTCGCTTGGCAGAATGTGTCCAGGGCATCAAGATGGCACTGCATATCTGCCAGAGTGTAAGCTAGAAGATCCACATCATCAGCATATATTAACTGCCTGATGATCGGTGCAGAAGGTGAGCTCCATCGCCCCCATTGTCAGCAAGCCAGCTCTCCAACTGATTAATGTAAAGTCCAAACAATGTTGGAGAGAGAGGGCACCCCAGGCGAACCCCAATACTACTATTGAATGGTTGGCTTGTCGGGTGCAACTGGCCCGAGCATCTCTCATATAATCTGTACACTGCATTCTCCAAAACTACAGGAACACCTAGCCATTGCAATCTTGCCCATAGTTTTTCCCGAGATACAGTGCCAATGGCCTTTGCAAAGTCCACGAAGCAACAATATGCCGACAGTTCCTGCTGTATTCAACCAGAGTCCACAGCGTGAAGATGTACAATGATTGAGTATCGGGGCATGAATTCTGCTTAGGTGTGGGCCCGCATCTCTGCTGCCTCTGCCCAGCCTGTCAACTACTGCTCGAGAATCCCAGCTAGCAGTTTTGCAAACACCAAACTAACCATGATTGTTTGGTAGTTGGTTGGGCAGTGCGAGTGACCTGCCTTATAGATGGGAACAACTCTGCTATTGGTCCACTGCAGTGGAAAGCCTTCCCGTAGTCCCTTGTTGAACAAGGCGGTCAGCACCGGTACTATGGAGGGCCCACATACCATCCAAGTATGGCACTTTTCCATTGGCAAGATGCTGTAAGCCTTGATCCACGTTTGACTCTATGATTTCCAGCAGTGGGCCTTCTTGCAGGGGTAATGCTGCTTGTGCACCCTAAGGGTCGTATAGTTGTTGCAAGTATTGCCTCCACTGCTCGGGAGTGATGTTCCCTGTGGGATGTACTACCCTTCGTTAGAAGGTCCTGGAATGACGTTCTAGAAGGTAGAACATTTTCCTTTGATGCGATGCGATGTACCTGGCTTTCTTAGCTTTCAGGAAGATGCGGTACTAGCTGACTACGTGTGGGCGTAAAGCGGGGTCTGTGACCTGGCAGAGCCAACGTTTGTGTTCCTTGCACTCCGCATCAAACCACTAATTAGGTGGGAAGGTTGTGGTCCTGGAGGTCCGTCGAGGGTGGCTTATCCCAAAGCACCTTTCTGCAGCAGTCCTAAGCACGTCAATCAACTGGCCAGTGTAGGGTACTTTAAAATTTCTGCCAGGTCATCTACAAGCATCTGAGCATAAATCCCTGCATGTTTATAATCCAATTGCAGCTGAGGCATGTGAGGATTTATCGCACAGGGGGTTCGCACAACCTGCCAAGCCAGCTCCAAATAAAGTGGTAGATGGTCTGAGTCGACTTCTTCATCCTTATTAGATGTTCCCACTTAGAAGTGCTTGACAAGATGCATATCCTGCTCAGGCGCCGGCATATAATTCACCACATTAGATTCGCCCCCTGGTTTTCCTGCCTGCAAGTGCTCTTGCGGGAGGATGGCCACTGTGCCAGTCCGTTACAAATTACCAGGTCAAAGATACCACAGAGAAAAAGCAATTGCCTACCATAGCGCATGACCTGATTGTCATTTGATGTCCGTGGTCAAGCTCCTTCTGCAGGGCGTATCAGCAATACATCATCAGTCAAGGGATCAAATCTCATGGGTTGTTCTACCTAGTGCGTGCATTGAAGTCTCCAAGGAGTATGACGCTGCCCAACTACTTATGCTGTTGTATATCATCATATAGATTGACATAGGGGTCCAGTCTTTCCACATCCGAGTGGGTGTGATAGAAGTTGCTCTCTACATGTGGGAAGTAGCAGGCTGCCACAAAGAGAGGTCTGCTATTGCAGTTTTGCACATGCACCCATAGGTATCGGTTGTGCATGTCCGTCTTGACCAAGGAAATTGATTGTGCCAATGTTGTTTGGTAGTCGTAGGCAACCCCCCCATGCCCATGCCTTCCTGTGCAATCATTGAAGATTGAGTAGTACTGTTATCCTGGCAAGTCGGGTATCCTATGTTCTGCATGCTCCCATGTTTCTATGAGGAAGATGAGATCTATGTCTGCGGCAACCGAGTTGAGACTATCCCCCTTCTGCCATGGGAAGCCCTGACAATTCCAAGAGACCATGCAAAGGCACAATTCCTATTTGTTGGCAGGGGCTGCAGCTGCAGATACAATGGCAGCAGCGGAAGAGAGGATGGTAGAAGTGGAAGCAGTATGGGACATGCGAGCAACAGAATGTGAGGCAACCAAAGCATGGCATGCGGCTGTAGCAAGCGAAGCAGGGGCATGGTCAGGAACTGCTGGAGGGTTTGCAGCATTCATAACAACGTTTGGCGGCCTGAATATTTGCAACTTGCCCCTGATCAGTCTCGCAGCTCCTCCCTGTCTGCAGACACTTTTAACTTTGGCCAACTTGTGCCTGCAGTCTGCTTGTTATATCGGGGTCAGGTCTCCCTCAACATATATGGCAGTCGCCTTCAGCTGCCTGCACTGGCGCAAGATGCCTGCTTTCAATTGCGCGTCCCGTACTGTGAATATGACTACCCAGGGGGCGGTCCGGACGCTGGATACCATGGCGGCTTGCCCTAATAATGTGTGCTGGCGCATGGAATGTCATTCGAGTGAGGATCAGCATCTAGAGTCGGTTAATGAGGTCCTCCCCTACCTCTTCTATTAGGCCACATACCACCACATTGTGGCTTCTCCATCTTAGCTCCTGGAGCTCTCTTATCCTCGGGTCAATGCTGCCCGGCACAACAGGTGTTGTTTGCGGTCGGCGAGGCATAGGCTATGGCCTACGTTGGGGCGGTGGTGGCATAGGGCGGCTTGGTGGTGCAGCAGTAGGCAGTTCTGGCTGACCTCGTGCAGAGCCTTGGGCTAGTGGGACTGCTATGGCAGGTGTAGTGATCTCTTCTTCCCGAAGCCGGGAGCTTAGCTCCTGCTGGAGTTGTTGTTGTCTTGTCAATTCACGCATGCACCGCTGCAATTGCTCATGAGCCTCTGCATGGAGGCCCTTGCCTTGTTGAGCCATGCCTGCCCGCAGGTCCTGCACCTTCTGATCTCGAGTTGCGGAGCTATGCTCCAATTTCCATAAGCGAGAGTCCAGCATAGGGTTCATTGTAGATGAGGGCACTTCCTGTGTCTTGACTCTATTTTGAAGGGCTCTCAATTGTGATTGGCTCTCTTCAAAAGCAACCTGGACTCTTCGCACCATAGTGGCAGCCTCCTCAGCGTCTGATCGAAGGCGAGAGATGGTTACATTGTCTCCTGCTCGGCACGTTGCCTGTTCAGTATCATGGTTTCAATAGCAGTGGACAAGGAATCCATGGGGGCCCGCATGTCAACGAGACTCTTCTTGTCCTTCTGCCTTTTAGAGTGCACTAGGCGAAGGCCATCCTCGAGCTGCTGTAGGCGAGTCTCCATGCTGAAAACACGCTGCTTTTCAGTAGCGAGCTGCCTCTTGAGCAATTTGGGTGCGAATGCCTACATCTCCTCTGCCAAGCAAGCAATTCGAGTTGTGTTGCCCTTTGCCATTGCTAGAACCTGTTTCCAGTGCTCCTCAATTGTCTGGTTTGCTGGTGACGCACGGATACGTCTTGCCGCTAGGCTAGAATATCTGGCATATGCCTATCGAGCTATGCTTGTTGCATGAGACCTTGCCTGCGCTTCTTTTTTTAGTATGTACCTGGCAAATTTACCTGTGTCATCTAGTCTAGGATTGGGAATGGCATTTATGTAATCTCCTAGGAGAAGTTTTGCAACCATATCTATGCTAGGTAGAGGGACTGCATGTCTGCACCATCCACATGCATATCAGTGGGGTGGGATGAAGGGATAAAGGGATGCAAGGCTCGTTTAGCTCTTCTATCACTAGGGTTGCCATGATTAGAGTATCACCCTACAGACGCTTGTCTGAAAGCCTCAAAGCACTTTGATCACACACAACCTCTGCCCCCTTACAGACGTCCATCTGAAAGCTTCTATGCGTAAGAAGCAGGCGCAAGCTTTGTCACCTTATAGACACCCGACCGAAGTGTCCAAATGCAGAATTCGAGCGCAGCCTCTAACGCAACCTCTACCACCTTATAGATGCTTGTCTCAGATGAATAGTGGCAATGGTCTCCTCCTTACAGACCCCTGTCTGAAAGCCTCCAACATGCAAATGTTTGAATCCAAGGTGATGCCTCCAAGTGCAAGAAGCAAGTGCAGGCTCTTTCACCTTATAGACACCCGTCTGAAAGTGTTTAAATAGATAAATCCAGTGCATCCTCTAATGCAACCTCTGCCACCATACAGACGCCTGTCTAAGATGAAAAATAGCAATGATTTCTCCCTTATAGATGCTCGTCTGAAAGCCTCCATCATGTAAATGCATGAATCCAAGGCGATTAGATAGCATCACAACCTCTGAATCCTGCCTTAAAACCAGGTTGCAAACTTGCTGTTTTCTCCTTTCAAATCTTAAATAAAGTGTGCAAACCATATACTTTTGAATCATCACAGAATAAGCATTCCAATGATATGCATTGCTCCCAAAACAGAGCTGCAAATCAATAGATATGAAGAAAAGTATACAGTGCTAGAAAATCACACTGACCCCAATTTTTGGTCCACATTTGTTTTTTACTTGTACGGAAGTGTTGTTTTATGCCAAAAACAACACCAAAATGGCCCCAAAAGTCCACGTGGCCCGTTTATCCGGATTTGCACAAAGAGACAGTGGTTTTTTGGCAGAAAATTTCCACGGTGGTCTTTTGGCAGAAAAATCCACGCGTAGAAAAACTAGACATAGTTTTTGTGATTTTTTACCAACGTGTCCTTTTTTTTCACATGTGGTTTTCTTGTTTTCTTGACTGTTGTTTTTTGAGGAGCCACACATTGTTTGTCTTCTAAATAATACACATAGAGTTAGACATTTCTACATATGAAAATAAAATTACAACATCAAAGTAAGATGGTTTTTAAAAAAAACATTACATGTTATTTGGCAAAGTACTACATGTGTTACTTATAAAGCTAGCTATTGATTGTAATGCTACTAACTATTGTTTTCTTAAAATAAGAACATAGATAAAAGCATAATTACGACATGTAGAAAAAAGCATGGTGTTGTTTCTATTGTGCTTTTTAACCAATAAAATATTGCCACGTGGCATGCTTTTTAAATAAAAAAAGCATTATTTTGGCTAATCAAATATGGACACATGGCATATTTTTGAAATAAAAAAGCATTATATGACACATAGATTGTTTCTAATATCTTATAGCCTATCAAACCTTGACACATGGCATTTATTTAAAGCATTTGTTCCCGCCTAGACCTTTTCCCACTTTTGTTTTTGGCTATTGTTTACATATATAAAAAAAAAGTCTTAGTAAAAAAGGAAGAAAACACATAGAATCAATATCAAAATGGCAAGCTCATTGTATAAGAAATAGGAAATACAATGTTGTTTATGTAAGAGTTTGTGAAACAAATCGAATCTTAAATGAAAAGCAGAGAACATAAAGAAATAAGCTATTTTCATTGTTTCTGCTCTCTGTTCACTTAAACAGATTTTGGAACAGGTTTTTTGAGGCTGATCTAATAGCTTTTCTTTAGTTTCCTTTGGCTGCATCTCTGCTCCATTTTTTTGAAGCATAAGGCTTCACATTATTTCAGAGACAAGCAGGTAAGCAGGTGTCACGTCCACTATCCCCCTTGTAGTCCTCCACCGTAAGCTGCAAGCCTTCCTTGATTCCCAAGCTAAGACAGGTAAGACAATGCATTGCTTTAAGCATCTTAGCTCCAGCTGATGAGTAAAAGTGGCACAGAGCTGGAAAAAACAAATGCCAAAATCATGAGCTCGGTTCATACACAATAGTAGAAATCTGAAGGCAACAAAAACCTTTTACCTGTGCTAATCGCTGGATGCTGCCATGGTCGTCATTGAGTAGAAGATTTTGGATAGTAGAAGGGGCTACAAAAATTTGCAAGGATTCACGGATCTATCTAAACAAGCCAAGGGGGATTCGCTGTAAGTGCCATACAATGTGCCTGAGTGACTTGTAGGGGGGTTTTTTCGACCCATTTCCATACGTATACGTAAGAGGTAGGGGGGTTTTTTGCCACTACTTGGGGTAAACTTTGTACGGAAGGGGTCGAATTTGCCTTTCAAGAAATCGTATACGGGGGTGTTTTGATCACCCTATGCACGCACATGGCATACCCCCCTTACTATAAGTGAACCCCCCGGGAAACAAGCTTCCTGCATTCAAACAAAGCAGATTAGTTAATCTTTCTAAAGCAAACTCAAAAGGAAAAGAAAATAAGAACAAAAAATTAAATGACTTGGGCTTGCCAAAACTCTTTGGGGAAAACAGCCACATCGCGATGCAAGAAGGCAAGATTAAAAAAGCGCCCACTGCTCCAACAATCCACAGAAAAAAGGGCCTGAAAGTTCCATTTGCAGATTAAATATAAGAATACAGGCCCTTATCCCTCCTTCTGTCATCCAGTGGCTTATCCTTCAGCTCACGACGCCTGTCATCCTTTGGCAATGGCTCGGGCAACAGGTCCATAGCATCTGCCATACCCCCCCTCAAATCTTTTCCTTCCCAAAACTAATGCAGATCCAACAGACAAAAAAGGAACTGTATACTTCAGATTAATGCGCCATATGGGGGTATTCCGGCTTCAACCTGGGATGTCTTAGTTCGAAGAGCATGGCACACCGCCGCCGTAGAAACGGAAAAGAAGCCCACTTTGTGATGAATCAGAGTTTCAAACATTAGAAACAAAAGTACTCAGCATAAAACTTAGCAAAACAGAGAAAAAACCAGATGAGTGGCCGTTTATTTTGCCAAAAAAGCAAGAAGAAATGAGGGTAGAAGATGTTGGATCTGGCTGCTTGCTGCAGGTCGCTCCAAAAAGATGAAGCATGGCAAAAGAAATGGCTTTTTCTCGGGCCAGTTAATGGAGTTCAGAAGTCGGAAGTGGAGCGCCTGCTCGCCATTGAGTCTGGTCGGAAGTGGAGCGCCGCCATTGAATCTGGTCGCCCAAGGAAAGCGGCAATGAGGAAAACCGACCTGTTAATTTTCGGCCAATAGGATGACATTACAAGGATTACAATCTTAGCCGTCCATCTTGAACTAAATCTGGACCGTCCATCCCATTAGTTTAACCAATAAGAAGACAGTTTGTGGATCACAATCTTTGCCATCCATCTCTAACAAAATCTAGGCCGTCCACGGAACTTTTGCCACTACATGTGGTAATTCTTAACTTATATTTTCAATATGTGAGGATCCATGTTCCATTATATCTCAAGGTGTTTTTTCGCAGGGATGTCTTTTCCTATAGGTACCAGATGATGGCCAAAATAGCTAGGATGTGCACTACATACATACCCTTGCTATTTTGGCCGTGGCTATAGGCCCCTCACATTTTCTATATTAAATTCAAGCACTAGGATTGGAGACTAGCAAGTAGCCCAGCATTTTAACTTATTCTTAATATACAAACGATTAGGAAATATCAAAAGAAGCCAACTAGAAACGACATTTGTGTCTTAATCATATTCAATTTTTGAAAGCAAGGTTAACAGACTGAGCATACTAATGACACCTAAGCTCCAACAAAACTGAACATGCGAACAAATTGAGCATGCAAATTGAACATGCCTCCAACATGCAACCTAGTCTCCAGCATGCCACATGGGCTCCAACATGCCACCTAGGCTCTAACATGCCAAGGTGGCTCAAATATGCCATGCAAACTCCAACATGCCACCTAGGCTCAAATATGCCAAGGTGGCTGAAGCACACCACCTAGGCTCCAACATGCCACCTAGGCGCCAACATCCCAAGGTGGCACAAACATACCACCTAGGCTCCAACATGCCACCTAGGTTCCAACATGCCACTTAGGCTCTAACATGCCACCTAGACTCCAACATGCCACCTAGGCTCCAACATACCACCTAACATGCCAAGGTGGATCAAACATGCCATACAGACTCCAACATGCCACCTAGGGTCAAACATGCCAAGGTGGCTCAAGCACACCACCTAGGCTCCAACATGCCACATAGGATCTAACATGCCACCTATGCTCCAACATGCCAAAGTGGCTCAAACATGCCATGCAGGCTCCAACATGCCACAGAGGCTCAAACATGCCAAGGTCGCTCAAGCACACCACCTAAGCTCCAACATGCCACCTAGGCTCCAACATGCCAAGGTGGCTCAAACATGCCACCTAGGCTCCACCGTGTCAACTAGACTCCAATATGCCTCCTAGGCTCTGCCATGCCACTTAGGCTCCAACATGCCAAGGTGGCTCAAACATGCCACGCTGGCTCCAACTTGCCACCTAGGCTCAAACATGCCAAGGTCGCTCAAGCACAACACCAAGCCCCCAACATGCCACCTAGGCTTCAACATGCCAAGGTGGCTCAAACATGCCACCTAGGTGTTAGTCCTGTGCCTCCTGGTACAGGACTATTCATGCATACGACAGACCAGGTCAAGCTCAAGGATCCTCAGTCAGCCACGGGTCAGTCATCAAAGGCTCCTTGAAGACCAAGCGGCCGACCCACCTTGATCAAAGCATGGCGGGTCAACAAGAAGCGGCTCGGACAAGTGGCGGCCGTCACCTTGCCGCATCAGCGTCGGCGATTCTAGGCACTTCAAGAGGCACCGCCAACATTCCTCAAATCAGGCCTCCTTCGAGAGTCCAAGACCAGATCGGTCCGAGTGTCTATATTGGGCCCAAGGCCATTGTACTATATATATATGAGTAGAGCTAGCACATGAGTTTTTAGATGAGTTTTGAGTCTTGTCTCCTTTCAGTTTTCTCTCTATTCGCGAGCTCATGTATTTTCATCATTGATATCAAGGAAGCTTATCATCTTTCTCTCATTTGTTCTATGTTCTTAGTCTTCTTCTCTTCTTGCAAATCCAGCGTGACATAGTCCCCGGACTCTCTGTTAGATCCACGGGTCCTCCAGAGGGGCTGTCTTCGGGAGTTCCCCGAACCCGGACCCCAAACACCGGGCCGATAGGTGGTCGATTCTATCCTACTTTCTTACATGCGCCATGTCTGTCCCTGTAATTTCACGCCGAAAGAACTCCTTTCTCGAGCGGCCTCTGGCTTGGGCGCCATCGTCGCTGAAAACTGCTTCGCGACATGTATGGATCTGCTTATGACATAGAGGGAGGCCATCTTGGTCTAGGGCTCGGTCGGCGCTACCCACCCCTCGTGTCGGTCTCGTCCCGGTTCCCAAGCCCCAAGCGTGCAAACATTGCTCCCAACCTCGGTCCCCTCATCACTATCGGGGCCTTATCGGGGCTCAACCTTCTCAACCGTACTTTCACACACCTGAACATGCCTACATCCATCATTCTTTCAGGCCATACGCCTCTTCCTTCGCAACCATCATCTCCCGGGGTGGGCCACGGCTATCCACATGTCTCCTTTGGCCTACCGGGGAATATCCTTTCCCTTTCGTTTCCCACCGCCTTCACTGTTTACAACCTTACGGATCTCAAAACCAATGCTCCAGCTACTTCAGTTTCTCAACCGCAGATCACCCCTTCATCGTCCGTCGGGGCACCATGCCACATCAACTCAACCTCAATATCCTCACTATCTTGTTCTGTCCCAGCCCGACACTTTCCACATCTACCTTCCGGACTGAAATCCCGACTTATCCCACCTTTGGCAACACGAAGGCAAAACCGTTAGACCAAAGTGCTCGGGCCCACATGGAAGAATTTGAGGCTCTAGCTGTCCTAAATGGTCATGCGCGCAACCTCAACTGAAATTCCACATCTTTTCCACCACCACTGGGTGGCTCTCCTCATCAATGGCTCATGTCCAACAAAAGCCATTGGAAACAAGACTGGTCCGAAATGCGCCTTTGCTTTTACGTCTCATTCTGGGACCACGGATGATGATCAACTTCATCTCAAGCAACTCAATGAACTTCAACAAGAGCCCACTGAGTTCCCGGGATTTTCGCGGATCGACTTCACATTCTACTAAGTAAGCTCAAGGAGTACCCCACAGGCCAGTTTTGGTCTGGTTTCTCCAAGGACTTCCTCCCGCTATTCGACTCATGGTGTGAATACCTGCGTCCAAAGACTTTGGAGCAGGGCTATCGACCTTGTCAATCACTCCGTCAATGTTTCCTCCCGGTGGCTCTTCAAGAGCTCCGTTCATTCCACTGTCATGGTTCCACAAGCGGTACATTCGGCCTCAACACGCTAATCCACATATGTGATCCAAATCTGGTGCCATATTTGCAAATACCAAGGCCATTTGGCCAATGAGTGCAACTCCACCAATGGCCCGCCTCATTGCAAGCGATGCAACATGTGCAAATCATGCCACGGAAGAGTGCACTTTCGCGCCTCATCCCACCCCGTTCGCAACAAAATGGTTTATCAAGTGCAAACCACACCTCAGAACAATCGCACTATCGGCCGGCCACCGCCAGGTGCAGCCCACACAACTCTATCAACAACAGGGAGCAACCACGGGGATCCAACCAACGTCCTCCTTTTGATCCTTCTAAAGCTCGGTGTTATCCTTTGTCAAGAATGGGGTCATACCACCACGCGGCGTGTCCTCAACTTCCACAAGTTTAGGTACGACTTCCCCGGCACAAATCAGACCACATCGGTCCGCCTCACGGCTTACCAACTCTGGCTTGCTAATGGCAAACAAGGCCCGAGACCAGTTCTTAAGAAGCCACCAAGAGCGCCTCAGCAATCACGCTATCAACCAGCTCCAGCAAATCAACCTCAGCTGGATCAACAAGCCCAAGAGGAAATTTTTCAGGCACTTAATCCTCCCGTCCAGCCGTCAAATTGGGTTGGTTTAGTTTCACGCCAGACCAAGGCATCACGTCCCTTGACCATTATTCCGAATGGCACGCAACCTGCCTTTGCGATCGACACCGATCCTCATGAGGGGCGAAAAAAGGTTCACTTTGCACCCTGACTTGGAAAAGCTCATGCCACATGTCATGCCCAAAGTTAAGCCAAAGCATTTTGAACCTCATGCAAGCCTGCTGAAGGCGCACATTGGCAAATGTTCATGCCACCACTAGAGCTCAACAAAGACCGCGATACCCTTCAACATCTCAACCTCCACGCTCTCACATATCCCAATATTGCTGCGGAGGTTGACTTACTCAAAAGTTGCTGCTTCCCCGCCACGCACTCCTTTTGATGGAACCAGCCAGGATCCTTTTTTCTCATGTGCCTCTCGAACTCCAAGAGGAACTTCGCCAAGATCAAAATTCCTTTAAGCTTGGCAACCATTTTAAAACTACATGTCCTGCTCTCAAGGACCCGGTTACCACTCCCAACTGCTTTTAGTTGGGGCTGTGGCTACCTCTACACCCACGGTCCATGCCACGGTGGGTAATCGGCAAGTCAACCATGTTCAAATAGATGGAGGTAAGCGCGAAGTCAATCTCATCACGGATAAACTCCGCAAAACAAATGGGCATCACACAACTCTTTTCGTGCCCCATATGACATCAAATTGGCTAATGGCCATATCCGCGCGACCTCAAAGGCGTCACACCTATTCTTCACATCAACATTGGTGATCTCCGCTTCCCCATGGAATTTGGAGTTTGGAAAGGAAAGCGAAGATCCGGTGACTATGAAATGCTTTGGTAGGCGACCTTTTCTCCGCCGGGCAAAGAGTATCCATTACCGGGCCACGGACCGGTTAGTCATCAACCGATGGTCATCTCAATGCCACCATGGACTTTGCAAACAGGCGATCATTTACGCTTGACAATGCGAACCCTCTCTCTCGGACACCGATTAAGAAGCTCGAATATTTATCAAGTTCGAGGCTCCACCTACGAAGTGCCTCTGTCATCCTACCCGAATATCTTTGATCCTTGGGGAGAAATGACTCTTGATCGGGACCGGTGTGGCCGCTTTGCTTGACCCCTACCGCTCCTTGCAATCGAATCCAACGTGTTGATCACTTTTCGGTCTTGCCGAACCTCCTGCAACTCCTGTTGATGTACCGCGGCCCATGAAGCAACCTCTTTGGATGAAACCGAGCAACCTCTCTTTTTCACCACGCAGTGCCACGCATCCGTTATGCTCCAACCTCCTGCACACATTGTCCAGGATACTGAAGTGTAATACCCCATATTCAGACTCGAGAAGTCGAGATTGTGGACGTCGGCAACAATCAACCTGTCCGCATTGCTGCAAATCTTCCGGCTCCTTATCGTAAATAGGGGCTGTCAAGTTGTTCAAAAATTCAAACACATTTTCGCCTGGAGTTACAAAGATCTTCGGGAATCAACAAAAGCTTGGGGAACTCACCATTCCTACCAAATCTGATGCACGCATTGTAGCAAACGACAAAGAGCTCAACCCTAATTACCGTGGATCGCGTCAGGCGAAATAGACAAACTCCTTGCGCAGGGTTTGATCTATGAGGTCAAACATTCTCGAATGGGTGAGCCCCATCGTCATTGCCCTTAAGCACAATGGTAAGATCCGCGTGCTGTGGACTATCGGAAACTCAATCGCCACGAGGCGTGATCATTTTCCACTTCCTTCCCGCGGACCGTGTTCTGAAGAAGTGGCCGGACATGAGATGTACTCCTTTATGGATGGTTTTTTTCTACAATCAGATCTCAATCAAAGAATCTGATCAACTCAAGACCACTTTCACCACCCCGCGGGGCACTTTTTGCCTACAAGGTGGTTCCTTTTGGATTATCCAACTCTCCATCAACGTTTCAACGCATCATGCTCTCGCCATGATTTCATGAAGGAAAATCCCTTCTTACAAATTTTTCAAGATGACTTCTCGCCTACAGTTCCATGGCTGACCATTTGGATAAATTGGAACTCGTCTTCCGTAAATGTGATGAGTCCGGCATTAGTCTCAATCACGAGAAATGCACCTTTTCGTCCACCTCCGTGTTCTCGTTGAGCCATGTTGTCATTAAGCGGTATCACCACTGATCCCGCCAAAATCGGTTAGTGCTCAAGGCTCAAGCACCAGCCAATATCAAGGAGACACGCTCTTTCCCGGGTAAGGTCAATTATTACTCCACCTTCATACCTGGACTTTGGCAGCCATTGCGCATCCCATTCATAAACTCACGGTGATGAATCCACCTGGGCTTGAATTCCCAGTGGAAGTCGCTTTCCAACAAATTGAAGCTTTTGCTTACTCGAACACGTTCTTGTTCCTCCTCAATGGGACAAGCCCTTTCATGTTCATGTCGATGTCTCGGCGTTTGCTATTGAGCTGTTCTTTCTCAAGAATATGATGCGCATTACAAACCCAATCGCTCATGCCACCGTAAACTCAATTCTGGCTGGCGCAACTACTATTCGCCGACGAGCGTGAAGCTTTGGGTCTCATTTTTACGGTCCAACGCTTCCGTCCATTACCTTTTGGGCAGTCAAATCAAGTTCTTTGTGGACCACCAAGCACTACTCTATTTGCTCAACAAGTCCACGCCCACGGGCGCATTGCTCGTTGGGTCCTTCTTCTCAAGAATTTGCTCCTTTTGAAATCGTTCATAAGGCGGCAAATCTCATGTCGTTCCGGATTATCTTTCACGATCCACACGGATGATCCCTCCATTGGAGTCTCGGGCGCCTTTCACGATGCTCGGCTCTTTTTAGTCACGCGGCAACACCACATTGGTTCCATGATTTTCAGCGATACCTCCTCACGGGTGCTCTTCCACCCGAGAAGATGAGGCGGCTCTCTCACGCTTGGCGACAATCCGTCGCCATCAATTTCTCGAGAGGTCAGCGACTACACCATGGTTGCGGGACATCTCTACAAAAGGGTAAGGACACCATCCTTCGACGGCGTGTTCTACCTCATGAAGTTCCGGATATTGTTCGAGAAGCTCATCAAGGGCTCCGGTGGTGGTCATTTTCATGGTGACACCACGGCACGCGCCAAAATCCTTCTCAAGGGTATTATTGGCCCACTCTTCAAAGATGCTCACGCCCACGCCAAGTGTAGCGCTTGCCGGGTGGGGCCCCCGCGGCCGTGGCGCTCTTCCCGCCAGCGCCGGCCGCCACGCCACTTCCCTTCAAAGAATGGGGAATGGACTTTGTGGGACCTATAGATCCTCCCCCTGCCCGGCACACTCGTGCCGATACATTCTGTTCTCACCGACTTCGCCACCAAATGGGCGGAAGCTTGTGCACTTCCGGACAACACTACAAAAGCAAACGCGGCTAGAGTCCTCTATCAACAAATTATCACGCGATTCGCTGCCCCGCGGATTTGGTCGGTGACCGTGGTGTTCATTTCATCAATCATACTATCAAGGGGCCGACGGATTATCTCCTCATCCATCATCACAAGAGCACACCTTACTATCCTCAAGGTAATGGTTTGGCGAAAGCACCAACAAAAAGCGGTCACCATTCTCAAGAAAATTTGTGACGCTTCCCGCACGATTAGCGGACAAAACTTCCCATTCTTTGGGCCTACAATACTTGTTTCAAGATTGCTCTTGGTCACACTCCTTTTAAATTGGTTTATGGTCAGGGAAGCTCTCATGCCGTTTGAATACATCCTTCCAACACTCAGTTTTCAAGCAAGCACGCTCATAATCCACCCGCAGCACTCAAAGAAAGGGTCTATCAATTAGAAATAGTTGGATGAACTTCGGCGGGATGCTTATATTCGTGTTCTTCATGGACAACAGTTGCAAAAATCTTTACATGACAAACGTCGAAGACAAAACATTCAAAGAAGGCGATTTGGTTCTTCTTTATGATTCCGTGCACAAAATTTTTCCGGGTAAACTCAAGTTTAGTTGGCTTGGCCCTTATCAAATTGTTCAAATTGGTTAGACCAGCGTTTTCCAACCCGGGCTGAGTTAGATGGCACTCCACTACCTACATTGGTTAATGGTTTTCGTCTCAAAGCATTTCATCACACGAAAGTGAACATGAACAAACGAGAGATTCAAGAAGCAAACACCACGTAAAGTGACTAGAAAGGCGGTATATTATATTATAGTGGAGATTTTTACAAAATGTGGCGCAGCCCAACTATTTCGCTATGGGCACTGCCCTATATACAAAAGCGGGCTCGAGCCCTATTTACTAAGTCCTAAGAGGAAAAACCCTCTACTCCCGGGTTGGGCGAGAGGTGATCGGAAGGGAGATGGTAGAGGTTCTGCTCCGGATCCCAAATAAGGTGCGAACCACCTCCATCCCGTTGGTCTTGGTCGGGATGTTCAGCCATCCCGGCGCACCAAGCCGCCCATTCGAATGCCACGGTTGTGGCAGGCGCGCCCGAGATCCGACAATTCATCTTGCAAGTGATCCACTCGGCGGTTAGTGGGCATAGTGCGGTCTTCGTTCAAGCCAGGCGGCGGCCATACCGAAGCCATCGGATGCCTTCGCTTCATCTCGGTTCGTCTTATATAGCCAATCGAGGAACTCCTTGTCGACGTGGACCAATCACACAAATCGCCAACGTGTTTGCAATGCAAGGCTGTTTCTAAAATGAGAATCTTTTCTCCCGCCGCATATCTAGCCATGGTACCTTCTGACACATTCCTTTTAATGATATCCCACTTTGAGTTGCCCGGCGATTGAATGCCATTCCTTCTTTTCACGCCCGTCGAACATTAATGTGTGTCCTTTGCCACCTGTCACATCCGATCCTTCGTTCACGTCTCATCCTCACCGTTCATTGCTTCTCCCTTACGTTTTTTGGGACTTAGCCAAATTTTTGCCTCTCAATACCCTTCTTGGCATCTTTTGACACCTGGCACCATCAACGGTTCCAGTTTCGCACTCTTCATACCTCTTCGCCTCCAGTTGTGCGCCCTAAAACAAACCTTTTCGTTCCTCTGCGCCTTTGTCCTCCGTGCTCGACTTTCGTCTTCCGCCTTTGGAATCACTCTTCGTTTCGGCACATCGTTACCATGGCTGCCCCAAGATTTTCTACACTTCAAGCTACTGCTCCCAAGGATCCGGCCCTTTTTGCATCTGTATCCTTCTTGACGCCCACTTTCCGTGAAGCCCTTGTTGGCCCCAATAAAGAAGTCGCTGAACGACACCAGCTTTACGAATTCTCTCAAATGGAACTTCCGGCTCCAAATCCTGACCAGTTGAAGCAGTTCATCGCCAATATCGTTAACAGCCCGCAAGGCTACACCACTGTGGTCGATGGCACCACCATTTCGTTGACTCAACATTTGATTTCTGAGGTATTTCATATTCCCTTGCACACCCCTTGTGTATCATGGTCTGCTATACAGGATCTCGATGTCACAGAGTTTGGTGCACCTGCTTATCATGCCAATGTCCATCGTCTGACCAATATCGACAAGCCTCACGAAACCTTTGTTAAATTTCTGTGGCGAAAGTTCCTTGGGTATTCTATCAAGAACACCCATATCAATAAGCCTTTCTATAACCTGGTCCTCACTGCTACACACTCCAAACACCACATAGATTGGCCCCAAATGATGTTCTATCGTCTTCTCCAAGAAATGGACCGCCTTAGGGGTACCACTTCCATTTCGAAGTTTACGTGGGAGGCCACTTTCAAGCCCTCATCCGTCATTACTTCCCTCCCACCACCAAATTCTCATAATTCCACTCGCCTCTCTTCCAATCACTCACCAAGGCGGCACTTCACGCCCCCTTCCCACGGGTCATGTCCACAATCAAGCACACCCATGTCACTTTGTCTCCTCCTCAGCTACACCATCCACTTCACACCATTTTTCCCAAACATCCCAAACCCGTGCAACAGGCCCGACTCCACCACCACAACACCCTCGTCGGTTGTTGTTGTATCGATTATCGGCCGGGATGCTCAAGCTGCTGCTCTCAAGTTACAAGAATCCCAAGGCGCTTTATGGCGGGGTTCAACGGGCACTAGAAGCCTCGATGCGGTACACGACCTTCAAGCCGCAACTGCCCAAGTTGCAACTTTGGAGGCCAAACTTCAAGACAAGCATGAAGCTCTCTTACGGGCTCATGCGATCTCAAAGTGCACAAGCTCAAGTCAGCCAACTTCAGAGATCAACAGGCTCAGCTCAGTCAAAATTCAGACTTTATTGGAGCACAACAAGTCCAAAGCCGCTCTCCCCGAGTACCAAGGACGCAAAATATTGCTAAGCTCAATGCCTTGTACTCAGAACTATGTGAAAATTTCAGCACTCAAGTTCAAAACCTTTCAGCACGGGGCGGCTCAAGTTGCCTCCTTTGACGGCTCAGCTTTAAACCTGAACCTCTCGGCTCACATCTCTTCAAGATCAAACTACGAGGTGCGAGAAACGAGAAGATACTTCGATGGCCAGCGATTGCCGTGCTTCGTCTCAATACTCAGGGAAATCCTCCTCCCAGGTCAACACTTCTCGTAAACGGGTCCGTGACCCGATCCACGCTGCTTTTGAAAGGGACAACCCGGATCGAGATCTTGAACAACGGCTGCGGCAAGCTATTGATCTGGCGATGAGGCTCGAGCAAACTTGGCGCCCATACCGCCATTCTTAACGAATGCCATTGACTTCCAGTTCCTTCCTCGCTATCACGATTATGTGGTTGCTCGACGCCACCTCTTCCTTTCGAAGTGGCATGCGGCGAGATGGACTGTGGATATCCCCACGGCGGTCACGATTTTCTTCCGGTTTGGCGAGAACTTTCCATTGAAGACAAAGGGTTGTCTTTGTGCCCTTGTGGTCTTTGATCTCATACAAATCTTGCGATCCGGACTTTATCACCTTGAGGCGGTTCAGCCCATGGCTTACATATTTCATGATTTCTATCCGGGTGATACGGGGAACACTTTGGAAATGGGCCACGCCCGGCTTTTTCGGGGTGACCCCTGTGCAATGGGTGCTTCGAGGATAACAATCCATATCTTGCGGATCCCTTTCGGACCCAAACTCTTCATCGAGGAGTACATGCACGAGCTTGCCAATCATTTATCTCTCTCGGCAAGCCGAGCCGCTACAACAAATCAGGAAGTATCTAGGACATCCCGGATCTTCCCTATGCACAAATTTATATCGCGCGCACCTCGCGGGGTTACAATCGATTACAAGCTCTCTGTTGGATAGCAAAGGCGGTCCCCACGGGATGGGATAGCCCTCTGTCAACTCTCAGCTCTCTGCTTCTCTTTGGGATCGTTGGTGTCGGGCTCTTGATCCGGATCTTGTCGATCCAATTCAGGGAGACATCCAACAACCCACGCCCACGGGCATGGTTCCTTCTCCCTATGCTTCCCTGGCGTACCTCCACGCCCGTTTCCCCGACTTCGACATTGGCGCCTTCCTTTTGGACCAAGGTCATGGATGGTCATGCGGGATGGACACCACCTCATATCTCGGCGGATCTCCTGGTGGGATCCACGTTTTGTTAAGCCGCTCACATTGGGAAGAAGGTGCCACTCGGACACCACCACCAATTGGATCTACATTGCTAATGGCGTGGTTGGCAAAACGCGGCGGATGCGCTTCATGGTCTTGACACCTTCTTGCGAATGCCTCCACCTCACGATCCTTACGTCCATCTTCAAGCAGATTTTTGCGCGCTCTCAAATGCATTTTGCTAAGCTCCTTAAATCGGCGGCGTCCCATTTTTCTTTGCAATCCAATGCCGATTAATGGTGCCTTTGGCCTTCGGACTGTCTCCTCATGGAATGTCGGTACATTTCTTCGAGCATGCAGCTGCCCTTGAAGACATGGTGCGGCTCTCGCTTTCTTATTGATGCAGATCCTGCCCTTGGCCAAAACACTCCTCCTGCTCTTCAATCACGCCAGGATCTCATAAGCCAGTACCATAATGGTGCCCGTCCTCACTCCCGTGAGGATCACTTTCAGACAGATGGCTTCCCCTCGAAACACTTCCTCCTTTTCTTCACTCACGAGTGTCGTTTGGTGGGGGAGTGTTAGTCCCATGCCTCACAGTACGGGACTATTCATCATCTGACAGAACCCAGTCAAGCTCAAGGATCCTCGGTCGACCCGCGGGTAGTCATCAAAGGCTCATGAAGACCAAGCGGCCCAACCACGCAGATCAAAGCGTGGCCGTCAACAACAAGGCGCCGCTCGGACAAGTGAATGACCGTCGCCCCCGCGTCGGCGTCAGCGTGATTCTAGGCACTTCAAGAGGCACCGCCAACATTCTGCAAATCAGGCCTCCTTCCGTGAGTCGGCAAGAGATCGATCGAGTGTCTATATTGGGCCCAAGGCCATTGTACTATATATATGAGTAGAGCTAGCACATGAGTTTTTAGATGAGTTTTGAGTCTTGTCTCCTTTCAGTTTTCTCTCTATTGCGAGAGCTCATGTATTTTCATCATTGATATCAAGGAAGCTTATCATCTTTCTCTCATTTGTTCTGTGTTCTTCGTCTTCTTCTCTTCTTGCAAATCCCGCGTGACATAGTCCCCCGGACTCTCCTGTTAGATCCACGGGTCCTCACAGAGGGCTGTCTTCCAGGAGTTCCCGAACCCAGACCCCAAACACTAGGCTCCAACATGCCACCTGGGCTACAACATGCCAAGGTGTCTCAAACATGCCACGCAAGCTCGAACATGCCACCTAGGCTCCAACATGCCACCTAGACTCCAACACGCCATCTAGGCTCCAACATGCCACCTAACATGCCAAGGTGGCTTAAACATATCACCTGGGCTCCAACATGCGACCTAGGCTCCAACATGCCACTTAGGCCCCAACATGCAACCTAGACTCTAACATGCCACTTACACTCTAACATGCCACCTAGACTCCAACATGCCACCTAGCCTCCAACAGGCCAACTAGGCTCCAACATGCCACCTAGGCTCCAACATGCCACTTAGGCTCCAACATGCAACCTAGACTCCAACATGCCACCTACACTCTAACATGCCACCTAGGCTCTAGCATGCCACATAGGGTCAAACATTCCACGTGGGCTCCAACATGCCACCTAACATGCCAAGGTGGATCAAACATGCCATGCAGACTCCAACATGACACCTAGGGTCAAACATGCCAAGGTGGCTCAAGCACACCACCTAGGCTACATGCCACCTAGGCTCCAACATGCTACATAGGCTCCAACATGCCACATAGGCTCCAACATGCCACCTAGGCTCCAACATGCCAACGTGGCTCAAACATGCCACGTAGGCTCCAACATGCCACAGAGGCTCAAACATGCCAAGGTCGCTCAAGCACACCACCTAGGCTCGAACATGCCACCTAGGCACCAACATGGCAAGGTGGCTCAAACATCCCACCTAGGCTCCACATGCTACCTAGACTCCAATCTGCCACCTAGGCTCCGACGTGCCACTTAGGCTCCAACATGCCAAGGTGGCTCAAAAATGCCAAGGTGGCTCAAACATGCCATGTGGGCATGATGATAGGACTTCATGCAAGAAATATGATAACCTTTGAAATTTTTGGTAGAGGCGTTTTGTCGTTCGGGCAGTACAAAGGCTCCGGAATGGAGATTCGACTTCGCCATACCATCCGGAACGGCGAAATTACCCTAGGGACCAAGTTACACGGTCTTTTTTTGCAACGAAAAAAACACGAACCCTCTACATGGCAGTATTCTGCAACCACCTCTTAGACCAATTGACTACGGACATGTTGGACATGAGCTACTTTGGCGCTTCTTGGAAAAGGGGTAGTCTTCTGCCCACAAAACTTGGTCTCCAGGGTAATGTCAACGTTTTGAGTCCATTGGCAGAGTCAGTTCACAGTTCCGGAGTGGGAAAATTGCCCGTCCGTGGCTAGGGTTCTTTGGGAGAGGACTTTTGGGGCGAACTGCCTCCGGAAGGTTTTAAAGGTCCATCTTCTGGCGTCAACACCCTCCCTCTACATGATTGGTCGAATCTGACTATGATATAGGCTCCGAAACGTAAACCATGTGTGTTGCTAGGTTATTGAAGGGTTTATGTTATGGGGGTCGAGTTTTAGTCGGTTGCACTTGGGACATGGTTGAGAAGCTGCAATTGAAAACATGAAGCAATAGGAACTGATGGAATGGGGTTTGGAGTTATCCTCCTCCCAGTGTGGCAATTAGAAGTCAAGAGCGCCTTTTGCAGTACCAAAATTGTTTGGGATCATCCGGGATGGCCAATAGATCCAAACTCTGTTATTTCAGTTGCCATGGCTCCGCATGTGTGTTTAGCAAAGGTGCACCTAGCTATCTAAGAAAACGACCACGTTTTGGCCTTCAAAACATAAACCCTATGTGTTGCTAGGTTATTGTAGGGTTTACGTTTCGGAGGCCAAAACGTGGTCGTTTTCTTGGATAGCTAGGTGCACCTTTGCTAAACATAGATGCAGAGCCATGGCAAACCGTAACAGAGTTTGGATCTATTGGCCATCCCGGTCGATCTCAAACAATTTTGCTACTGCAAAAGGTGCTCTTGACTTCTAATTGCCACACTGGGAGGAAGATAAATCCAAATCCCATTCCCTCAGTTCCTATTGCTTCACATTTTCAACTGCAGCTTCTCGACCATGTCCCAAGTGCAACCGACTAAAACTCAACCTCCATAACGCAAACCTTTCAATAACCTAGCAACACACAGGGTTTACATTTCGGAGGCCGTATCCTAGTCAGATTCGACCAGGATCTTGCACAATGTCATCACGTGAAGGGAGGGTGTTGATACCAGAAGACGGACCCTTAAAACCTTCCGGAAGCAGTTCGCCCCAAAGGTCCTCTCTCGAAGGCCCCTGCCACAGACGGCAACTCTTCCACTCCAAAACTGTGAACTGACTCTGCCAATAGACTCAAAATGTCGACTTTACCCTGGGGACCAAGTTTCATGGGCAGAAGACCACCCCTTCTCCAAGAAGCACCAAAGTAGCTCATGTCCAACACGTTCGTAGTCAATTGGCCTAGGAGGTGGTCATGAATACCGCTATGTAGAGGGTTCGTGTTTCTTTCGTTGCCAAAAATGAGCATGTAACTTGGTCCCTGGGTTAATTTTGCCATTCCGGACGACATGGCGAAGTCGAATCTCCATTCCAGAGCCTTTGTACTGCCCGAACGACAAAACACTTAGTTTTCTCTCGCGGTCAACCCAGCAGGCGCTTCGGGTTTGATAAGTTCTCCTGACGGATCTTGGATTTTTTGAGCACCGCCGAAGGCGGGTTACTTGAATGACGGATTCAACGGTCCGGATAGGAAAATTGAGCTCCCTGAGGGGGAGGGGGATTGGCATTTGCCCTCCCGCAGGGAGCGATGATAGAAAAGGCTGCCTCGACAACGTTTAAAGGGTCCATCTCCTGGGTCTAGCCTCTCCCCTCTGGTGAGAAAGCTGCGCAAAGTCCTGGCCTGGTTCGATTTGGGGAAGGGTGTCAGCGCTTTAAGTTCTCCAAGATCCCTCTATTCTATCCGTTGCCAAACTCCTCTACAAAAATTTCAAAGGTTATCATATTTCTTGCATAAAGTCCTAATCATCATATCCATGTCACCATCATCTAGCCATGTCACCTAAAATTTGCCAACATCACCCAATGAAAAGACCAAAGATGGACATCTTTTCATTTTTGGCCTAGTCAAAACTTGACCTTGCTTACTTGGCATGCCATGTCACCACTTGGGTGCCTAGGTGGCATGCTTGAGCCTAGGTGGCATGCCTGAGCCACCTTGGCATGTTTGAGCCTAGGTGGCATGTTGGAGCCTAGGTGGCATGTTTGAGCCACCTTGGCATGTTTGAGCCTAGGTGGCATGTTGGAGCCACCTTGGCATGTTGGAGCATAAGTGAGCCTGCATGGCATGTTTGAGCCTAGGTGGCATGTTGGAGCCACCTTGGCATGTTGGAGCCTAAGTGAGCCTGCATGGCATGTTTGAGCCTAGGTGGCATGTTTGAGCCACCTAGGAATGTTGGAGCCTAGGTGGCATGTTGGAGCCCACGTGGCATATTTGAGCCACCTTGGCAAGTTGGAGCATAGGTGGCATGTTGGAGCCTGGGTGGCATGTTTGAGCACGTTGGAGCCCTAGGTGGCATGTTTGAGCCATTTTGTCATGTTGGAGCCTAGGTGGAGCCCATTGGCATGTTTGAGCCACCTTGGCATGTTGGAGACTAGGTGGCATGTTGAAGCCCATGTGGCATGTTTGAGCCACCTTGTCATGTTTGAGCCTAGGTGGCATGTTTGAGCCACCTTGGCATGTTGGAGCCTAGGTGGCATGTTGGAGCCCACGTGGCATGTTTGAGCCACCTTGGCATGTTTGAGCCTAGGTGGCATGTTAGAGCCACGGTGGCATGTTGGAGCCTAGGTGGCATGTTTGAGCCAACTTGGCATATTTAAGCCTAGGTGGCATGTTGTGAGCCACCTTGGCATGTTGGAGCCTAGGTGGCATGGTGGAGCCCACGCGGCATGTTTGAGCCACCTTGGCATGTTGGAGCCTAGGTGGCATGTTGGAGCCTAGGTGGCATGTTTGAGCCCACCTTGGCATGTTTGAGCCACCTGGCATGTTTGAGCCTAGGTGGCATGTTGGAGCCTAGATGGCATGTTTGAGCCACCTTGGCATGTTCGAGCCTAGGTGGCATGTTGGAGCTACCTTGGCATGTTGGAGCCTAAGTGAGCCTGCATGGCATGTTTGAGCCTATGTGGCATGTTTGAGCCACCTAGGAATGTTGGAGCGTATGTGGCATGTTGGAGCCCACGTGGCATATTTGAGCCACCTTGGCAAGTTGGAGCATAGGTGGCATGTTGGAGCTGCGTGGCATGTTTGAGCACGTTGGAGCCTAGGTGGCATGTTTGAGCCATTTGGTCATGTTGGAGCCTAGATGGCATGTTGGAGCCTAGATGGCATGTTGGAGCCACCTTGGCATGTTTGAGCCTAGGTGGCATGTTAGAGCCACCTTGGCATGTTGGAGCCCACGTGGCATGTTGGAACCCACGTGGCATGTTTGAGCCACCTTGGCATGTTGGAGCCTAGGTGGCATGTTGAAGCCCATGTGGCATGTTTGAGCCACCTTGTCATGTTGGAGCCTAGGTGGCATGTTTGAGCCACCTTGGCATGTTGGAGCCTAGGTGGCATGTTGGAGCCCACGTGGCATGTTTGAGCCTAGGTGGCATGTTAGAGCCACGGTGGCATGTTGGAGCCCACGTGGCATGTTTGAGCCAACTTGGCATATTTAAGCCTAGGTGGCATGTTGTGAGCCACCTTGGCATGTTGGAGCCTAGGTGGCATGGTGGAGCCCATGTGGCATGTTTGAGCCACCTTGGCATGTTGGAGCATAGGTGGCATGTTGGAGCCTAGGTGGCATGTTTGAGCCTAGGTGGCATGTTGGAGCCTAGGTGGCATGTTTGAGCCACCTTGGCACGTTTGAGCCTAGGTGGCATGTTGGAGCCACCTTGGCATGTTGGAGCCTAAGTGAGCCTGCATGGTATGTTTGAGCCTATGTGGCATGTTTGAGCCTAGGTGGCATGTTGGAGCCCACGTGGCATATTTGAGCCACCTATGCAAGTTGGAGCATAGGTGGCATCTTTGGAGCCTCAAGTGGCATGTTTGAGCACGTTGGAGCCTAGGTGGCATGTTTGAGCCATTTTGCATGTTGGAGCCTAAGTGGCATGTTGGAGCCACCTTGGCATGTTTGAGCCTATATATAGGTGGCATGTTAGAGCCACCTTGGCATGTTGGAGCCCGCGTGGCATGTTTGAGCCACCTTGGCATGTTGGAGCCTAGGTGGCATGTTGAAGCCCATGTGGCATGTTTGAGCCACCTTGTCATGTTGGAGCCTAGGTGGCATGTTTGAGCCACCTTGGCATGTTGGAGCCTAGGTGGCATGTTGGAGCCCATGCATGTTTGAGCCACTTTGGCATGTTTGAGCCTAGGTGGCATGTTAGAGCTACGGTGGCATGCTGGAGTCTAGGTGGCATGTTTGAGCCACCTTGGCATGTTGGAGCCTAGGTGGCATGGTGGAGCCCACGTGGCATGTTTGCATGCGTTGGCATATTGGACTGCATGGCATGTTAGAGCCCGCGTGGCATGTTGGAGCCACCTTGGCATGTTGGAGCCACCTTTGTGGCATGTTTGAGCCACCTTGTGTATGTTTGAGCCACCTTGGTGGCATGTTTGAGCCACCTTGGCATGTTTGAGCTGATTGGGACCTGAGATCATGTGCATATGCTCAAAAAATGGATTTGAGGCATAAAAAAGCAAAACTCTCTCTCTCTCTCTCTCTCTCTCTCTCTCTCTCTCTCTCTCTCTCTCTCTCTCTCTCTCTCTCTCTCTCTCTCTCTCTCTCTCTCTCTCTCTCTCTCTCTCTCTCTCTCTCTCTCTCTCTCTCTCTCTCTCTCTCTCTCTCTCTCTCTCTCTCTCGCACACACGCACGCACGCACACAGGATCTGATAGACTTGTTGGTTCCCATGGATGTTAAAGTTAAATTCAGTTCAATTCAATTTTGGGATCTTCATAATGCCTTTGCATTCTAGTTTTCTATAAGCATAAGGGGTAAAGGGACAATAGATGAGATATTGCATTTTTGCACCAGTCCTGCATCCCCTCAAGGAATACAAATCAAATTCTTGATGGTTTTGTTATGCAAAAATAGGTGTTAAGTAATTGAAGTAGTTGAAGTAACTTGTCTTACATGGAATACTAGTATAAGGACATGTGATCGTGCACGTGCATCACATGTAGCAAATCAAGTACTCTGTCCTACCACTTTAAAGACCCGTGATATGGAAGGATAGGACATGTAGAGAATCAAGTATTCTTTCCTACTTCTATAAAGACATGTGACAATAGAAGTATTACACATGTCATAATTCATGTATTCTTTCCTACAATGCCTTAGCAAATAAAGTACTATGTCCTACTACTATAAAGACATGTGACATGGAAGCATATGACATGTAGAGAATCAAGTATTCTTTCCTACTTCTATAAAGACATGTGACAATAGAAGTATTACACATGTCCTAATTCATGTATTCTTTCCTACAATGCCTTAGCAAATAAAGTACTCTGTCCTACTACTATAAAGACATGTGAATGGAAGTATAGGACATGTAGAGAATCAAATATTCTTTCCTACATCTATAAAGACATGTGACAATAGAATTATTAGACATGTAGAAATTCAAGTATTCTTTCCTACAGTGGATTGTATTATAAAATTACATGTCACAATAGAAGAAACTACAAAACAACAGTGGATGTTTTAGTCCACTGAAAAAAGAACACCATTATCGAACAAAACCATACCTCCACAAATCCACATGTAGGATTCTTTGAAAACAGGACATGTAGACCTACCAAAACTGATGTTTTCAACAGTGGACCAAAAACCGGGGTGAGTGTGAATAGAATGGTGGAAAGCCTAAAATCAGAACTGAAAATATTTTGTTTTTGCCCTGAACTCCTGGCCAAACATCAGCAAATCAAATATCTTGAAAGATCTCTGAGAGACCTTTCCAATGATGCAAGTTTCGTGAGAAACCGAGTCACAGAGAAATAGATATGAACAAAAATGTAATATAAATCACAAAGTGCTGGTGCAGCTATGAATCTATGGTTTTGCTATAGAAACATCATTCAAACACATGCAAAGCACATACCTTTAGAAAAATCTCTGAGATTTTCAACATGATAACTTTCAGCCAAAATGGAGTTTTAATTCTCCAAATATGATCAACAATGCAGCACCACGAGCAATTCAGGGTTTTTAGTGCCCTCGATTTACAGCCCGAAAATCTGTGTTTTAGGTGAGGAAAGATTACCCAAACATATACAAATCACATATTTTTAGGAAGAACTCTGAGATGGCTTTCCAAAGCAACAACGTTCAGTTAAAAAGGAGTTCTAATGTTTGGTGAGTTGGTATTACTAGGCATATACCAACGGTCCATACTAGACTAATCTTGTACAGATTAGCTAGCTATATCCCACTGCCTTGCGGCAGCCAAAGTGGAGGACACGTATAGGCTTTTAAGTTCTACCACGTCGGGGATCATCGTCGTATAACCCCAGTAACCAACTCGATGATAAAACATTTGCCAAGGGGAACTGTCAGTTGACAATTACAGACTCTTGTGTCGTGTCTAAATTACTTTCCTTAACTATTAGTATTCAACTCTCTACTATAGGTAGATTCTAACATGTAATTTAGGGCATTACCATTTAAAGCATTCTCTGAAGGTAAGCTTCTCCATCCCTATTTCTCATGTGTAAGTGTCTCTATGTTGGTTATTGTAGGGCTGGGACACACCTCCTTCTCTTCCACATGGCCTAAACATCCTGCATGGCCTCCATCCATGTCGAGGGGCTTGGGTGTGTGTTTTCATATAACCATAAAAATAACAGGGGAAAGAGAGAGTTATACAAGCCTCTGGATAGGCAATTATTAGATAAAAACCAAGATTTGAGTCAATAGCATTGTATAACAAGCACCATACCACATCACTTAAGATTATATAATAGTCTCATTTCTTGATTATTATATCAATACTAAATATATGTCATCAACATGAACACCTTTTAAAGCAGGCAAGGCGAGACAGAAACAAGTTTTTCAAATAGGCATTGGTATAATAAAAAATGACATGAGCATCTTGATTACACAAAAAATGTTTGACGACGCCTTGATTACAAAATCGAGCAGGATGTACAAAAGCACAATAAGGCATTTAAAAACTCCAATTGACATACAAGAAATAATAGTTAGCAATTGTCAGTTAGCGTCTGGGTCTGGTTGACATGGCAAACTCAGGATAGAGTACGCGTCTAGGTCTGGCTGACATGGCAAACTCAGTATAGAGTACACACCCTCAGATTCCTTCATTCTTAAGGCAAAACCATATACTTCAGCAATTTCCCTATGCAAATCATTGTAATTTTTTGGATTAGGATCTTTTCCTAGTTGCTATTGTTCGACAAAAACAAGTTTTATTCCTCGAGCCAAGGTGTTTAATGATTTCTATATGTTCACCGAAAGAGGTTGTTCTTCATACATGTGACTTTAGATATTACAACAGTCGCAGCTGATCCACTTGACCTATAGGTATGAACCATCAAAAGAAAATTTCTTGTTTGCAATTCGGTTGGGAGCAAGGTGAGGCTCCCTCTCTATAGTTTACAAAGTTGTTACATCTATATACAGTAAAGGATGTCTAATTAACAATTATGGAAGCTCTAGCTTTATGCTAGTCTTAACTATATTAGCCTTCAAATTGCTTCCCAGCTTCTCCAGATTTTGGAGGATCTGTGTAGAAACAGTCCGAGATGAACCATGAAGAATCTTTGAGACAATGAAGTATACACCCTCATCTTCCAGTGAAACTTTAATTTCATTAAGCAGAGATGCAGCATTGTTTGGGTCTTGTAGTGCAATATAAACTCGAAGCACTCTGCAACACGAGACTGTCAGTGTCACCATTTCAGTAAAATTCATTAATTTACCAGTTGAACATGGGCAGTAGACAGGTTAGATTTTCAAAAACAACATCTCCATTTTGCATTCCACCTAACTGACGACTTTAAGTTCGGTGCTCTTTATAAAAACTCCCACATGGCTTTTAAACATAAGCATGGCAGAACAAACCTATAAGGGACTACAACTTTATAACATTAGAGGCCTTTATCGAACATAATCATGACTTTACTAGGTAAAGACAAACCAATCAGAGACTTATGCACTTAATAGGCATCCAACTCCATCTTTGTCAATTCGTTATAACTGTCAATGTTTGTCCTCTGTTTCTCAGTACAACACAATGCGAATGTTATAACGTTGGGTGGCCTCTACAAGAAATCCCACAGCTGCTAAGACATAGACATGCCTTCACTAGGTAAGGACTAAACCCATACAGAGTTAGGAATGTCATGGAAATCCAACCTTATCTTTGTCAGAATGTTTGGTTTCAAGCCCTCCTCTTCCATCCTCTTTATAACTTTACAGGCTCGCTTTCTGTTTTTTAGTACAGCACAAATATCAAGCAAAACTTCATAAAACATCCGAGATGGGCGCACATCTAATAGATGCATTGCATCAAGCATGCTAAAACCATCATTCCAGTTGAGAGATCGGACCCTACTTGTGTCATTCTAACTCTCTGTAATCTGAAGGATGATCTGGGAAGCATGTAAGATAGGGAGTCAGAAATAGATTTTTATTCAGAACGTGCTTGCAATAATAGACTAATACCTTGTCGCATATCATGCTTATGTCAACATGTCCTTCCGTTTTCAGTCCTTTAAGAAAGACAATCATACGTCTACGAAAACATCAAAGTTCCATTAATTTATTACGGCTAAGAATTGTTTACCACACAGAAAAGGACATACCTTAATTCATGGTGAATACATGACTCTGCAATGGAAGCACACCAATCACTTATCCAACTTTGAGGCCACATTCCTTTAGAAGTCTCAAATAACTCAAATATTTGATTGAGGTCCCCAGAATGCCCAATTAAAGCCTACCATAACACGAAACTACATATAAAAAAAATGCAAAGTACGCAAAAGAAGACAACATTTATTTTTAGAATGGACTCACAATGAGATCTCCGTATGCATATGGTTCAGGAATTTTCCCCTCCTCTTTAATTTCTTGAAAGATCTGCAGCGTCTCAGGGAGTCGATGTTGTCTGGCAAGGCCTGATAAGAGTGCACTCTTTGCTCCTGCCCCAACATTATCACCAGACTTCTCAACATCTCTAGCTATCTGGTGGCAATTTCAGTTAACATTACAACGTTTGTGCACAAACATAAATCTTACTTCAAATCGCCAGAATATCTATAATATCAGTGTTGCCCACTGCATTGTCTTTATAAAAATAAAGAAAAAAGTACCAAAAAAGGAAACTACTTTCAGACGTGACTTATGCAATTCAAAAATCGAGAAGAGGATGACAGTGATAGTGGGATTGCTGAGGACACAACAAAAATAAAACTGGTTAATCGCAACTAAGGCCCAAGACAACAACGTATTTGGTGTCTTAAAGGTGTATGTGTTAAATAAAAAGGAAAGCAAAGGAGGGCTGTTTGGCTAGCTAGGCATTCTTTCTCTCCTCATCATGGAATTTGCCTGGAGCAATTATCTCCAGTCACACCTATAGTGTTCACCTTAAGTATGCATTGAAAATATAATAAAGAAGAAAAATCCTCCTTTGGAGGAGAAGTAATATTGCAATATATGATTGTAATTCTTGCATAGTGTTGTCAGGTACGTTTAGTACGGTACGTGTATTATACGTACTTAATGTATTAATACCGTATGCATACCTCTCATTTGAAAAGTACCTTAAATACATTTTTTGGAATTATAAAATAATTATATATATGCGCCCCATTCAGATCCCCTGAGAAACCCTTTTTGTTTGGGTGCATATTCACACAAGGGGCAACTTCGGTCATCGAGAGCTGTTGGATAAGCATAATCACGAGTTGTGTCTGCCTCTAGGCCATAGATAGCAATCCTCGTTTGTGGGGTATGCTCCCATAATTTGGGGTATACCATTTAGCAAATTCCATGAGATACTATATGGTTCTAAATATATTCCATAATGGTTTGGTTTTATACATATATTATACAATTGTAGTTGGGGGAAGGAGAGAGGGAGGGCCCTTATGGCCCTACATTGCCCCTCCTGTGAATATGCATTCAAACAGAAAGGGGTAGTTCAGGGGGTTTTGAAGGTTTGTGTTATATCACTATACATTTATTGACGTGTCCATGTCATGTCACGTGTCATGATTCTAACATCTTTTCTTTCGATCGATTTAAGGAAGGGAAAGAGGTGGCGCCATCAGAGCCATCCATGAATGATGGGGCATACATGGAGGCATACATGAGGCATGCGCAATGCCTCCAGGACATCGAAGCACTGTTGCTGGACCTTTATTGCTCGAGGATGCCACATCTGTATTACTTGAGGATGCTACATTTGTCGTATTACCTATGCAAAGCATGAAGAGGCTATATTATTGTCATTGATTGGCATCTCAGTAGCATCGCCGGAGCGATCCTTCCAAACAATCTCAATGTCACAACCATTGGACCAGCTGAGAAGGAATGCGGCTGCGATCTATCTCCGTCGGCAAAACTGCTGAAAAACATTGAGACTGCTTGGGAGGATCACCATGGCAATTCTGCTGATCTTCAAAGTCGCAATCTAAACCTTCATCCCTATCCAGCTTTAAACAAAAGCTTAAAAAATACAAACAAACCTACCTGGACGATACATTTTTCCTGGCGCCATCGAGACTGCGCTCACGGCTTCCGACAGGCGCTTGCGAAATTTATAACACGAATCGAAGAAATTAGCGCTGAATATATAGGTTGTGGGACCATTAATGCAGGCGTAGGCCATAATGACATCGTACATGTCATAAATACCATCGGCGCATTAATTATAGATGGTTGTATTTGTGGACTTGGATAAAGCACCAATCAGAATTCGGCAAAATCGGCGATGCATTCCTTTCCAACATGTGTACGCAAACAAGGGGCGTTCAGCTACTAAGCTTAACCTAATGCTAAAAAATATCCAAAAAACATACCTCTTCGTGTGTTGTTTTTCCTGGCGCCATTGGCGGCTGGAGAGGGCAGGCACTCGTGAAGTCTGGAACGGGTTTGCGCTAGCTTGGTCGGTCAGGCGCTTGCGGAATCAGGGAAGCACTCGCAATCTCTGGAGTAGGTTTTATAGGTAGGCAAATGCCTTCCATAGAGGTGCACGTGTCAAAAGATAACCGGCCGGCCGAAAACTCACCTGAAAATTTCTAGGGGAAAGGTCCGCACTAGTTACGGTGGACGAAAAAAGAAGGTGACTGTTTCCTGCCAGGGTATGTGGTACGCCTCAAATTCAAATTTAAAATGATAACCCACTTTTGAACACTAACCATGGCACTTTTAAAAATTCAAATGAGGCAAGTCAGAAAAGACCTCGCAATACAATGCAATCTTGTACCAACGGAGGTACTGGCAGAGTTCAAATTTTTCACATGGGAAATTTGATATTGGCACTCGATCCATTTTTGATCAAGCAGGCGCTTCAGCATCATTCTATCTAGGTGCTTTCACAGCCCATGTTTTCAAGCGTTTAGCCGCTCTTCTCAGGCGCTCAGACATTTTTCTTCAGGAGCTCAAGCATTTCTCCTCATGGGCTCCGGCATTCTTCTTGATTCATCAAGAAGAATTTAGTGCATGGTGAGTTTAATCTCTTCAGATGCTTCGTCCTTACACTTGAACTGTTCGAAAGCTTAGGTAGACGACAAGTGCTTACTCTTGATGACTTTCTTTCTCTGGAACTTGTATAGGGCCTCTTAGTTGGATTTAGACGCACAGAACAACCACCCGTTTATACAAAAACTCTATTCGATTGGTGTCAATAATTTGCGGAGCTATCCATAAAGATCTTGAATTGGATGAAAACGATGATGCTATAATGCTAACAAGTTGAAGTTTTAATGAACGTGGTGGGGTATGATCAATACAGAGCTATCCAGAAAGATAGTGGCAGCGATCCCCTTCAAGGGAGGCAATCGCAGCTGCGATCTTTCATACCAGAAACTTAAATGAGCAGCTAGTAGATTACGTTGGTAGCTTGGCAGTGTAAACAAGAACCAGCTCCAACAAATCGCATAAGCAATTTCCTGGTGAAATTTGCTCTTTTGTTCATACTAATCGCCATCACGATTGCTAGGACCTGATGTTGATATATTTTTATACTTTTACAGCTTTGAGCTGTCTCTGAAACTTTTGCTGGTGGTTAAAGGCGTGGTTGTGGCTGAGGGTAATATTTATGCTTTCACTAAATATCAATGCTCAAGGGTGTAGTCAAGCCTCTTGTTTCGGCCAAGCATGCAAATTGGCTTAAATGAAGCCTTTGTCTCCCTCTTGCGTCGCTAGAGATCTGATCGCCAAAACAAGAAAAAGGCTGGTCCCCTCAGCCATGTGATGTCAAAAATAAATAACTAGAGGGGTCTTCAACTTTGTACCAAAGTGTCCAAGTGGAAAGATGATGAATGAGAGTGTAAAGTGCAAATGTTGATGGAATGAGTGTGAATGTGGTGATGGAATGATGTGAATGGAGTATGGTGAGTGAGAAAAGGCAGGGTGGTGATGGAATGGAGATGGAGTGAATGTGCAAGTATTTGAGATTTCGCCAAAACAAGAAAATGCATGTCTCCTTCTTGACCTTCAAAAGTTGCAACTCTGCTATGGTGGTAAGGGTGAATTGCAGAGTGCTCTTCTTCTTTTTTGGGAATGAAAACAAGAATAAGAAGTTTTAAACGGAAGGTAGGGCTACTTATGACAGATGAAAAGTATGGAGGAAGAGTGCACCTGTCATGGAAACACACAAACCAATTAGTCTCAAATTCTTGCAACTCTGCTATGATGGTGAAGGTGATTTTGCAGAGTGCTGTTAAGGCATGGAAAAAGAGAATAGAAGGCTGGATGGATGGTAGGAATGCTTTAAGACAGATGAATAAAAATGGAAGAAGGATGCTCCTGCATATGACACTTGGTAATCATTAGTATCAATCATGTTCTTGAGATCATTTGTACTGTTATCTGGTCAGATCACCCTATAAACATGAAACCAACTTATTAGAGTAATATGCTCAAAAGTCAAACTGATCTAACTACTAGAGTAATGTGCTCAAAAGTCAAATTGATCTAACTACCTTAAACCTACTGTAAATCTCTAAGCTTTTTAATGTAAAAAGAGGGACAAGCAAGCATGCTGGTCCCAATACCTTTTCAGATGCAGGATATTGATAGGGTTTGGCAATGGCATTCCTGAAGCAATCTCTTGTAACCAATAAGAATTAGTACCTGCAGATTCTAGCACTACAAAGGGTCCTTCCCAAATATTATCAAATTTGCCAGCTGAATCTTCCTTTGACTTATTCCATTTGAGAACAAGCTCTCCCTTCCTAAAAGTACCCTATATTCTGTGAGCAGCTTTGAATGCAACCAGATCTTTAGCCTTTTTCAGCAAATTAGTGTTCTCAGCCTCCATTCTATACTCATCTAGATGTAACAAGGCGTCCAATCTTTCCTGTAAGGCATGTTCAAAAGGTAAGCACAATTTATGAGCTAATCTCAAGGAAGGTAACTCAAGTTCTACTGGTAAAACTGCCTCAATGACACAGGATAGCTAAGCATGGAAACTCGGGTTAAATGAAGCTTTTGTCCCACACTCGCGTCACTGGTGCTATGATACATGCCCTGACAAAGGAACAATAGGCCATTTCTTGGTTGAGCTTTAGCAGGATGTCTCTTTATCAAGTATTGAAGGCACCTAAGGTTGCCTAAGATTGAACCCATGATAACTGAGCATGGGAACTCGGGTAGGTGAGCAGGGAAACTCGGGTTGAATGAAGCCTTTATCTCGCATTTGCGTCATTGGAGCTCTGATGCATGGTCATGGTACATGAGCAATACGCCATTTCTCAGTGGTGCTTTAGCAGGATGTCTCTTAATCATGTAATGAAGACACCTAAGGTTATCATCCAGGGTTGGCAGCTGTGATGGTTAGCTTGGCACGGTCATGTTTAACACTAAGGAGATCTGTCAGCAAGCTCAACGGATGGCTTATGATAGCTTCATCGAGCTTTTGGAGATGGAAGAATATCATGGAGCGCCACAAGGTAACCGAGCATGGAAACTCAGGTTAAATGAAGCCTTTGTCTCACACTCTTGCGTCATTGGCGCTCTGATGCACGCTCATGATGGGGTGATGTTCTAGACAAAGATTGGAAGCCTACCACAGAAAGACTTTCAAGCATTGCAGCATTTGAGACTTTGTATCTGCCGAGAGTTTATGAGAGATATCAGAAAATACAAATTCTTTACAAAAGCATTTTAATTCTTACAAGCAATTTGTGTACAGGGAGATGGACAACAACTCAGACTTCAAGAAAAGATGCAAAATCTTAGGCTTGAGAATTGTTTGTACAAACATGAAAGACTATCTTCAACAACACAAGAAGCTTCAAGAAAAATTCTTTGGGAAGGCGGGAACATGGTGAGGTAAAGCTTATTCTGTATGCCTTGAATCAACCATTATAAGCTCAAGCACAAGATCCAAATCCGCTTCCACCATTTTCAACAACTCCTCACGGAAGCAAAAATAGATCTAAGGAAAAAGGATAATCAGGAATTTGCGCACTAGTCATCTACATCTGAAACACAACCCTTTTTTTTCGAAAGAAAAGAAAATTTTTGTATTTTATATGAAAAAGTGTAAAGTACAATTTTTCAAACTTCACTTAGGACTACTACATGAGTAATCTCAACATCTTCATCCTCTATAAACGGAAACTTATTCGATTGAGTAGCAGCAAAATAAACGGACTATAAGATAGCCAATGGATGGAGTTGACTCTCAGATTGTGTCTGAGGTGCATAGTGGAGTGCTGCATTGTCGAGGTCATAGCTAGCCTAAAGCTGGCTAGACTTGGTACAAATCCAGCCACCAGACTCCTTCCCTAAAAGCCTGGTGCAGAATATAGAAGCTCCTGTATAGTCCCCTAGCTCGACAATCTCCACTAAAAGGGTATCCCATCAAAGAGCCCATACATCCGTGATAAATAAGCACAACTATCTTGTTAATTAAGACAAATACCACCAATTCCATGCATAAGTACGTCTTCCACTTTCGTTATCCCATCAAACAACCCATACATCCTTGATAAATAAGCAACCATCTTGTTAATCAAGACAAATGCCACCAATTCAATGCTTAAGTACGACAGACGCAGAACTCAAGGTTCTCACACTTACAGTTCAAGAAATGAAATGGCTTCTCAATCTCTATGAAGACCTTGGTGTTCATGCCAAACCTGCACTATTTTACTGCACTACTTTACTGTGACAACAGTGGAGCAATTCAGAATGTTAAAAGACTTCAAAAGGCATCTCAAAATCAAGCACATGGACATCAAGATGTGCTTTATCAGAGATCAGATATACAATGGCTACCTTACTCTACTGTACTGTCCAACACAAGATTAGGCAATGGATCGTTTTACAAAACCACTTGCTGGCAAGGCATTCTTCAAAATGAATGCACTACTCCAAATGATGCCCCACACTTTAACTCAGGGGGGATGATGCTAAGGCTGAATGCTTATTTCGTATGTTTATGGTCATTGTGTTTTATTTTATCTGCCCCCATGCTGGTCCTCATGGGGGATGTTAGGATAAGATATCCTAGCTGTCACTAGATGACTAGGCATGTGGTGACTGGTGACACAGCACCTGTTGCTGACATGGCTCAACTATAAGCCATAGTTACGCTCACTACCATTTTTAGTACTTTGCATGTGCTGACCTGTCACCTGCTGACATGACTCAACTATAATTACGTTCACTACTAGAGTAGTTCTTTCTAGCAAAGCTCATGTGCCCATGCTTTCCTGTCTTTGTGTATCTCTCTTCATCCTATCATCAATCTACACAAAGCTTTCATACAGCTTTACAATGTCGGGGACTCAAATCATGGATATTAAATGCCTAGGGCCACGATACAATATGAACATCATCCCCATGTGGTCCAGAATAATTCATTCACTCTATAACTTCGAGCGAGTAGTAACCTGCATCAAAACCTTAAAAGTTTCTTCCTTCTGGGAGGCGTTTGTGCATTGCATCTCTGTAACTGAAACCAGTTTTAAAGTTAACCAGATTAATGCTCTGCTACCAATATATTACCATCATGTTGACCCTTTTTATGAATGCCTTCTCAAGCTGCCACCTAGATGTCTTGATGAAACATTTTTTGAAACACGATAAGCTTTGCCTTGTGAACTCTGGATATTAGCTTCAGTTTCCTGAACCCATTCTGTCTGGCCTTCCAATTCGAAGCACACATCAGTGAGCTAATTTAAATACACAAGCAGAGTTCCAAACCCTGCCAGTCATTCACCCGTATTAAAATTCAGCTGCTTGAAACTCATTACCATTATACAATTCGCCGGGATGCTCATAGGCTGTATCAAATGCAATGCTCATAGGCTGTATCAAATGCAATGCGTATGGACTACATGAAATGCAAGCAATTCAATTATCACAAATGCAAATATTAGCTTTACATTTGCTGCTTGACAGTAAATAGCTCATGTTTGCCTAGAATGAATTAAGATATACTATTTAATAAAATAAAAAACAAGCACAATATTCCCTTCACCTTGTGAAAAAACCTTTGCCCAATGAATGTCTAGCACACACTAGTTGCTTTCAACGAACTACGTCTCAACATCCTAAGGTGCAGAAATCAAAGACATGGTAGATGACAAGTGCAGATGATCTAGACAATTAAACTTACATGAGCTTGGGCAAAGTCCATGAAGTCGGCCTGTATAGAAAAACCTGCAAAATACATAAGAACCTGCAGCAACAGCTTGTAGCTTAGTCCTTGAAGATCAATATAAGAAAATAAGCAAGTACATAGTTCACATGCAAGAAAATTATTCGGCGATGTTGCAGAGAGTTATTCACCTGTTGGTGGGTGTAAAAGAACCGGGATAAAGAAGAAATATAAAGCAACATCATGTCCACTAAAGCTTAACATTATGAAACACATACAGTGATGTCCTTTCGGTATCAGTAGAACTAATAAATCAATCCTACCTTGAGTTCAGGTTTAAAAGCACACTTCCAAACTAAAGTGTGCACACTTTATATATGCAGAACTATATTTTCGGAATTAAAGACACACCTCCCCCCCCCCCACCACCACTTGAGGCATGGTTTTCTATGTTTGCATGGTTGAGGCATCTTGACTGTCTTGAACGCCATCCCCCTTCCAGCAGCCAATATGATACACAAGAGAATCAGCCTCCAATTGAGAAGACTCAAGATTCATAATATGCCCAGCATGCGGAGGTCTGACGATTGGAGGTAGCAAGAGATTTGTAGCTCGATCAAGAAGCAGTCTCTTTCCACATAGCCTGCAATATGAAAACATTGCAGACTATCATCAGCATTGCAGAGACAAATACACGAGAAACATGATATAAACTTACTTGCACTGGGCGGAGAAAAGCGTTCGATATTGATACAACCATTTCTATAGAATCAGAATAGACATTTGATTAGCAGATAAATTCATGCACCAGAAAATGCTGCAATCACAGCCAATAGATTATTTGATAATAGATTATTTGATATGTGTTACCAGCAAGAGATCAAGACATGAGGACCCATGGCGCTGAACTAAAAGGTGCATTGTGTTGTTTGCATGCTCCTGCAACAGACATGCTTAAGTCTCGAAAACACTGATATATAAAAAAAAAATTAGTTAACTATGCTAATATAGAAATAATATGGTCCTAGATCCCAACCAATAATTATTCTGTCATCTTTGCAACCATCAGTTACTCAAACCATTCATCAATTAAAAACTTGCCCAAAAGTACTTTGCTGCCAGGTGTTATACTAGTTGCTTCATGGCACCTTCCTCTCTTTCAACATAGAGAAAGACCAGTCAGAGGGCTTTTACATGCTCAATAATATTGTCAATAGAGATTTACTTGGAAGCAACAACTTAGTTTAAGCTCAGTCCAAACAGCCACATGAGGACATCAAGTATCATGTTCACCACATTGATAATTTGACAACACGGGCTACAAGACAGATAGATTAGCTTTGTGTTCACAAGTTTGGAATGTCACACTCTCGAATTCAATGAAGACCAAACCAGAACGAGTAGGCAAAACGAGAGACGTCCCCCATCGCCAATATATTGCACAGCTGATCAATATCAACATCATGGAACTGACATCAAATGCAAAGTCTGAATTCTTTTTTACATTTACTATCCATCCCAGAATATACAGCGAATGTCCAGCCCTGAATTTAAGCTCTTTTAGTGTTTTAATCATCTAAATACACCACAATAACGTTTCAACATGTGCATACCGAGAGCTTCTGGAAAAGATGCGAACTTGAAACTCCCCATGCATGAACATGTCCACCAGCCTGCAAAATGCCTACAAATTTAGTTTTCCACAAGTGAAGAACGATTATAGATTGAACATAATGGATGTAAAAGATTTTAAGTCAACACACAAGCCACTAAAGCTACAATTTCTGTTTAAAAATTATATTGCAATGCCCTTTTTCAAGCAAGCATGCTCCATTGGTTGGTAAGTCATATTAATGGCCCCATTAATGCATGAGATGGAAATAAATATGAGACACCAAATAAATCCATGTTCTTTCTAGAAATACAAAGATGAAAACATGTGCACAAACAGCTCAACAACAAGACAGATATTCAGGATCTTGATCTAAAACCGCTAAACCAAGCTACTCCAGGCCACATTTCCATCTCAAAATAGAGTGCACTGCTCAGCCATTGCCCCAAATGGTGGTAAATGGTGACAAATGACAATAGGATAGCAGCTTAATTGAACTCATGCAGCATAAACTCCTAGGTCTATCTTGTTGAGCTGGCAACTGTTACGAATAGCAAGTTGGATCAAGTTAAGTCCACACAGGACCATACGAGAATTATGGCCACAGCCAAAAGGACAGCAGAAATGGTGATTAACTTGCCACCCAACCTATGAACTCAGATCAATCCAAGCTCCCCACCAAGCTGAGAGCTAGCATACACAAGACGACCATGTGATCCCAGGATTCCTCCCTCCCAGGTCCATACACATAGCCAATTCTCCCTTCACCTTTTCCCAAGACCTTTCACTAAAGGTGGCTTGGCATATAAGGCGTACACATTATATCGCTATTTTCCCCCTTTCTAGCCTCTATGGACGGCGCCCAAGAAGGCCTCCCCTAAGCGTGTCTTACCATTCCAGAGTCCCAGCTCAGAATCGTAACAGCAAATTTATCTGTTCTGAAATATTTGTAAGTTCCTTGCTGTTATGAGTAGAAATCTCAATCTGATCATGGTACCACGTGTTCAGCCTCTTTGTTATACATAATCATATATATCATCATCTGAGCCAAAATCTTAATGTTTTGCAAATAGGTAACGACCACAAATTGATAGGCTAGACGACCATTAGGTTGAAGGTCCAGTAAATAAAAAATGAATTACTTGAAGGGTAATCTTGCAGGTTTGGTACTGGGCTTTTAAAGAACGCCAATTCATGAGCGTGCACAAAATTAACAACGGTAACACCTTTAGGCTTACCTCATCATGAGAAAACAAGCCAACATGAGCAGGATGAACTGAACCAGCAGGCCGCAAGGACACTACTGCTCTCAGAATGTCAGGAATCAATATTTCCAGAACTCCAACCTCTTCTCTAGTTGACGCATTGGATGCATCTAAATCTTGTTCATTTGCATCAGCCAATTTGGTGGCTCTTATACTTTCACCTTCTCTAGACAGCCTTCCGGTTATTTTCCTCATCCATTCCAGACGTGAGTATGGCCTCACTGTCATTCCAGGAGCATCATTCTCTATGGCCTTAAGTACTTTAATAAGAGCAGCACTTTCTTGATCATTGGCATTGCCATTGTCAATTCCATGAGATCGTTTTGGGAGACAGCTATCTTCAAGATGTGGAAAGTAGAGTCTTTTTTGTTCTGTGAAGGCTTTTAAAGCCAACCTGAAAGTAGAAAATACAGTTGTTATACGCATAGTGCTTGTGGAAGAAAATAATGGAAGGCAAAAGAAAGGAAATTTCAAAAGTGCCTATCATGCATGGACAAATCCGAACTTCCATGTATGTCTCCATAAGACAAAGGGAAGTTACAATACAAAATGTTATATACTTCTAAAAAGAACGTTTTGGTGGAGTAATTAAGAATGGCTGACAGTATTTCCCTTAGTTGCATGTCTGCCTTAAAAAAACAAAGGCAATTGGCTTCTTTTGATATAAAGATATGCGTATGGTTTAGAAATTAAGCTCCCTAACTCATTGTACAGGAACGTGTGAAAACACATTATCCTATTGATGCTTGTTCACACGATATCAACTATCATTTGTGCAACTCTTTTATCTCTTTAGGCATAAAAAGGAGAAAGAAGTCATGCAAAGATAACTAAACTCTTAATTTATATCACAATGGGTTCAAAAGTGACAAAATTTGCGTTCTCCATTGCAACATGTTCTTCGAACCTGCTTTTATCAACCGCTGATGCAGCAGCTTGCCCAGCAATTTGACGCTTCCAGGAATACGAAACAATGGCTCCATCTGGGCAGACAAGTGGTATCTGTGAACCCCAGGGTTGATTATCGTCATATCTTTGTTGTGCTCCACTCAAAACTCCTGCAGCTTCCAATTCTCTGCCTGCAGTCATATGTGGGTAGGTATTCTTAAAGGGCTGTAATGCGAGTAGCTTGTTTACAAACATAAACATTCTCGAAGTCCTCCTCCCTTTTATATTCTTTGTTCTATACCGAAAATCTGAGATACTGGAACGAGGTACTAGAGCTGACCTGTGGCTTTGAGGTCATCCAGGGCATGTTTGGTCTTCTCAGCTGCTACCATCAAAGCTTCATTATTTCCTGATTTTTTACGTGCACCATCACCAACCATAATTAAGGCCTCCATAAGCATATCCGCTCCTGCTCTAACATCCGAAATAAGACGTATGGCTTGGTCTAGCCCCTTCATGGCATTGGCAAGCTGCTTGGGAGGTGCCTGACCATCATGCGGCACTGCCACACTAGTTTGTGGCCTGGGATATGATCCAAGACTATTGATCGTGATACCTGATAAAGGATCCGGTTGATCGGTTGTAGAAAAGAGAGGGGATGCGCGGGCGCCAGTAAAACCAGTAGAAGGCGAAGAAAGCACAGGGCTACACAGAGAGAGGGCCTGCGCCTGAGGCTGGGCTAGCGCCGGAGATGGAACATGGGCCATTGCCTGCTGCTGTTGCTGCTGCTGTAAAAGAAGAAGCATCCTCTCTGTTGTTGCCATGACCGGAGATTTAAGCTCCAGATTTTGAATATTGTTCTGGCTACTCTAATTGTTGGTCTTTGCCATCGGCATCGGCCTCGGCCTCTCAGCCTCTGCAGGGTTCGAAAAATATTTGAGGCATCACCAGAAATTTGACTGATGGTATATGTATGCTATTTCTGACTGATGGTATATGTGAACGTTGCCCACCGTTAAATAGGCCTCTGACCCTTCTAATAATAATAAGAGTTTTTTTTTAGCCATGTGGAATACCTCTCATGTGGAATACCTCTTATTTGCTATATCCTTATTGCTATATCCTGGATCATTGGATCCAAGAATATTCACAAGAATATGACACATCAAGGACCACAGAATTTACACGTCAGCCCCCCGTACGACCAGATACGTACAATCATACAAGGATAGATCAATGCATACAATCAATTAATGAATCAACACTATTGCATTGTCAAATATTCGTAAGAAGAACTTGAAGTCAACAACCAGCATATATATTACATTGACAACGTGATATAGTACGAGAGGGTCAGATGTTAACAAAGAAGGCATCTGAAAGAAAAGCAACAAAGGAACGTAATGCAAAGTGCACAAGAGCTTCATGGAGAAGCCTCAGAAACGATCTGGCTGTCCATCTACACAGCACCAAAACAGAAGACTGAAGAGCATGAGCTCATGGAGAAGCTTCACAAAGGACCTGGCTGTCCACAATATGTACACATGACCAAAACAGAAGACTAAGAAAGAGCATGAGCTTCAAGGGATCTGGAACTGCTTCATGCCTGCATAGTGCGGAAGTATCTCTTCCCAAGACGATCAAGAGTGTTGTTATGCTTGATCGCAGAAAGCTCGCGATCAAATTGGCGTAACCACGAAAATACTTCGGCGTTGCTTCAATGAAACCTTCAAATCCTCTATGTCCGTGTAGTGTAAGGCTTCGTCCTAGATTAATAGCGTTGCACATGGCTGTCCTACATTCTCTAATACTCATCATTGTCTCCTTTGATGAAGAACTCTATGTCTACATGGAGATGAAAACACTTTCGAACTGTTCTCCGGCTACAACTTCAAAGAAGCTTCTCAATTTCCTCATTCAATCTGTGTCCGGTTACAAGGGGCTGAAAAAAGATCTCTAGGCCCCTCGCTCAAAACATTAGCAACATCTGCACCTCGCCTCCCACCTACGCCTACATGAAAAGCAAAGAATATGTACATAAGTAAAGCAAATGGAGTCGCACTTACCGAAAGCGAGAAGGAATAGTCGCCAAAATTCAAAGGAATATAAGAGGGGCAGCCGTGGTGCAAAGATCCTCGGCCAGATCTCCATGTTCTTGGTCTGCCGCCCTCCTCATTGCCATCATCCTCCTCAACATCCCCAACCACGGCCTCGGCCCCCCAAATCTCCTTCTCACGCTTCCCTACACGCTCTATTGGCACTATTCCGGGAGGAAGCCCATACACAACACTCGACATCCGCGATGAGAGGCATACTTGGGATTTCTTGTGGAGAGCCATCACGCCTCCACACGCCATTTGTGAAATGAATGCCGTTTAGATGGAAGAACCCATGCCCCGCTCAACCACGAATTTCCCAGTCCGGAGCATGCTACAGACGGTTTGAATAAGGGATGCAGTCAGCTGTCTCTTCCCATGATAGGACTGAAAATGTTTGGCCTTCGCAAAGAGATTCCTGTTATCAAGTGTCACACAATTTTTGATCTCCCCTGCTCCGTATAAAGCATACAACTCCTTTCCACGCTCAATCTGCTTATCATGGCCAGTTTCATATGATGCCTATGATGCATCTTCCCCAGGTCCCTGAGGCAGTATCCTAGCATTCCTTCGTAACAATGCAGTCTTGTGTCTTTCAAAGCTTTACAAAGAACAAGACCACCCGCTGGCTTGTGAGTATCCCACCCCAAGTATTTCTTCAATTTTGCATTGACTGCTATAGGGCTTGTCAGACCAATCCTAAATACGCACTGCACATGGAGATGATCCAAGTCTGATCCTCTTTCCAAGCTGACAATTCCAATGAAGCATTCTCAGATCCGGCCCGACACACACGATTATAGATCTCATCCCATATATCCACTCCACCTATACTCACGGTAACACTCACATCCAAAGAGGAAGGCGTGTCTCTCTCAAACAGGGCTCTTGGGGACTTCGTGATAACTCTCTTTCTCATCGGCAACCTCTTATTCCCAAAGAAAACACTTTGCCGGGCCCTCATCTTCAAAAAGCAGGAGCTCTCCCGGGAGCTTTCGGTGAACCCGAAATCTTGGAGCCACCTCGGCTTTTTCAAGCAGTGTAGGCACCTGTGCCTTCTCTCCACAGCCAACAGCATGAGGCTCCAATGAATTCACGCCCTTGTCTACACCAAGAACAACAGGACCCTGAAACGAATTTACAACCTCGAAATCATGAGCATCCCCAGCTCCATCGTTAGCAACAGGCACTGAAACCTCTTCAAAACTGCTCCTGTGCATATTGACATCTGTGCATATTGACATCCTCAGAGAGTGTGAAGCCTTTCCATAAACCACGGCATGCTGCCACTGCACTACTCTCCGGAGGCCTTCCTTCTGCATCTACACATCCCTTGGACACACCCCTGGCCAGCCTACGAAGAAACATATCTCACATCAAGCAATACCTGCAGCAGAAGACGGCTCAGCCATGGCTCCCTGAGATCGAGTATGCATCGGAAACCTGCACACCACTCTTTATGCAGAATCTGCCACAAATTAAGGGCTATTGTTGGCATCCCATATGAGGAGCACAATCCAAAGCAGCAAAATCAGCATGTGGACGGCCGGCATGGCTCCCATCTCTCCAAACTCACGGGAGCACACACCAGCCTCCCGACATGCTAGGAGGAAAGCCGCCACGATTTTACATCACGCTACCATGGAGCACAGCCTCAAGAATTTTTTCTTCAAACCCTAACCCCCCTTTCTCGGTTAACCACTGCCAAAATCATACTCAAAGATAATTTGCAAACCTTCTTGTGAGGGTAACAAACAAAATTTCCCCTTCCTTCACCCACTATAGAAGGGTAAAAATAGAGGGACCCTTAAAAATAAGCGCAACAATTTAGAAAAACTTTAAGATTTTGTTAAGGAGTTCTTTAGATTTCATATCGATTTATTTGTATCTATAATCTTTATTATCTTATCTCGTGTACCCACTATAGAAGGGTAAAAATAGAGGGACCCTTAAAAATAAGGGCAACAATTTAGAAAAACTTTAAGATTTTGTTAAGGAGTTCTTTTTTAAATAAAGATTTCATATCGATTTATTTTTATCTCTAATCTTTATTATCATTGAATTTTGAAGACTTGAAAGACTAAACACTGGACCATAAAAAGTACTTGAGTATGTTGAAGAGGGTCAATCAAATTTGATTGATATCTCAACCCAATGGCCGACTAAAATTAATAAATGCAATTTTCTTTTGTCTAGTGGGAGAAGGAAAAATGGATAGCAAAAATTTGTCTAATGGATAGCAAAAATCTAGCAATCACGTACATGAGAGCAAGCTCTTCTGTCAATTTTTGGGTTGCCCCTAGGGGGGCAAACCCTCGTTTATGTGGGTATGTGGGCATATTCAAGTATATGCTGGCATATACCTAGCATATGCCGATGATTGCTAAAAACTATGTGGGTATGTGGGCATATTCAAGTATATGCTGGCATATACCTAGCATATGCCGATGATTGCTAAAAACTGGCTACTGCCTGCAAATGCTCGGTCATCTCCTCAGGTGTTGATTCGGTTGCTGAGCGCCAAGCTTGGTGTCGATGCTCGAGTGCTTTGGGTATGGCCTAGGTTCCAGTGCTTCAGGTATGGCATGATGCGCACAGAGGGAAGGTCATAGCTTCGATTTTCCTTTCGTGGGTTCTTTTGCAACTCTAATTTCGGCAATTTGAGGGTGAACCTTTGAGTTGTACCGCCCCAGAGCAAATCGAGTTCTTCCTAAGTGGCAGAGGGACGGTGTGCACTTGATGCATGTAAACTTAAGTGTTCCTTTTCTTTGTTTTTAATCTCTCGCGGGCGTGAGCATTTAGGTCGTTCTAGGGAATCAATTGGCATACTAAGCATGCTTTTCAAAACTGTATTTTTTGGTGCAGATGCAATGCATGCAGTACTACTGGCCAGGCATGTAACCCTAAGTTTGCCTTCCTACATTTTTTCCATCGCTGTGGCAGTAGCAGCCAGGTCGTCCTAGCATTTATCTTGAAGCATGTGTTAGGACAGGTCGTTTTGTTTGCTCTGGCTTCTTGCCCATTGGTTTGTTGGGATTGGCATCATTACGGTGTTTTAAATGGCATAATGACGGTAAGCACCTTCTTTGGTTTTTTTGTGCATGGAATCTCTCATTAGGATGTTTTAAATGGCATAATGACAATGACGGTAAACACTTTCCTTGGTTTTTTGTGTGCATGGAATCTCTGTCGATCTATAAAGTATGGACAGAGAATTTTGTACTACGGAATCAAAGACTTCATGCTATTTGCATGATCATTAGAAGGGTGAATCATTAGCATGTTACAGTGTTGTGAATGAGTGTTGTGAATGGGAGACAGAGTCTTTGTGTAATGCATTCTTTTATTACAGATGCTTTGGATGCAAATTAGTAGATCCTTAGTTACAACATAAGCATTTTGCTACAAATCACATTGTTGTCCATTTGGTTTTTTGCTGGGCTCTGTCTCTTACTTTGTGCGGATTTAGAGACCAAAGATGCTCTATGATAAATTGCCAAATGTTTGATTTTGTAGATTGAAGGATGTTTTTAGTTGGCTCATATTCGGCTTCAATCATGTGCAAGCTCTAGTTCTGTCCATGTTCTGTCTAGCTGGCACATTTTATTATGTCTGTGGGAGCCAATAATTGTTTTTCCAAATTTGGCAAGCAATTTCTTCTCTCCTTTTGCGTTCTTTCTCTATCCCATCTCTCGAATCATCGTAATTTGGTAAGCACCTAAATGTACTTCTATTCCTTTTATTTCTGCCATTTTAGATGTGAAGGAGCTCTGCAAATTGAGAAGCCTAATTTGGCTCTGATTCATTTTGAGTTGCAAAGCCTAATTTGTCTATGATTCATTTTGAGTTGCAGAATAGCATTCATCTTTGCTTGTTATATCTGAGGCAGCTAGTCCATCTCAATTAGTATATGTTCCATTTCGATCAGTTCATTTATGTTATGGTATTTTTTAAAGCATTTGTTTCTTGTAGCATAAACCTTTAGCTTCCTGACATTCGTTGCAATGATTAAGAGCCATTGAATACAAGGTTTGTCTATTATCTACAACTGATATTTATTCAAGTTCATGTCTAGATTCATTCTATGTCTCTATGTTTTGCTTTATTTGACGCATTTAGACTATGAATTTGAGAAATATCCACCTAAGTGTTTTTGTAGAACACTCGTTCAGCTCTCCAACGAATGCTCATGCATAAAAAATAGAGCTTTCTTTTTGGAGTTATGTCCCTTATATACTGTGCTTTGAAACTTGGACAGCAAGTGCTTTTTGTCATTTTTGACATCTTTGCAATAAGAATTTGAAAAATTTATGCCTAGGATTATCTTTAGATCTCATTGGAGGCTTTCCAATGGATACTCTTGCTGGAGAAACAGAGCTTCGGTTTGCAAGTTATGCCCAAAAACAGTTCTATCTCATAGTTTTATATGAATGAAGTGCCGGCCTCTTCGTGAAATGTGAAATAGGAAATTTTAGAGGTTCTAAGGAAGTGACAAAGCATGATAAAGCTTCTTTTATCTTTTGCCTTTACAGGTTGAAGAGGTTCTCATTGCAGACATTTTTGGAAATGGAGCCTTTAATTCTATTGTACTTCAATTTAAATGCCTTTCATGCATGATCTTGCCCTTGATTAAATAGCTTATGTGGATTTGTCCAGTTATTTGTAGCCAAGCACGGGTGACTTCTTTCACATTACATACCGTTCTAGATTATGTTAGATAGGCTTAGACTGCTAAAGCCTAGTCCATATCATGAGGCCTATATGTGAAAGCAATTGGAATTGAAGATAAGAGGTGGAAAACTATAAATGAGGATGGAATTACATACTGGTTTGAATTGTATTAGATAGGCTTGGACTGTTATAGACTTTTAGAATGATCATTCCTTATATTGGTAGCATATTATGAGATTATGCGTCTAATTGCCATGTTATTTGTAGAACGTTTGGTTGGAGTTCTATAGTGGATATGGCATCAATTATGTGAAAGGCCAGAGGTGAGCATGGCAGGGATTAGCAGTTGCAGGCTGCTATAGTGTTCCAAGCTCTTCAGCATAGTAAATAGACTGATATATGGTACAGCCATCATAACCTACCCCTTACTGGAGACAACATGATCGACATGCTGCTGCAAAGATAGGCTTCAATTGAATGCGGTAATGTATGTTTACAATGTGTTCTAGGTGTTATGGTAGATAATTCACAGGATATTGTGCATTTAAGAGTATTTTTTTTATTGTTTGTTTATCACATTTTTGTTTTCGCAGTCCACAGCCTTGTCGTGTTGTAAATACTATTGTTCATGATACAGATATATTGTTGGGCAACAGTGACTCTAATGCTGGCAATGATCTAGCAACAGTGACTCTAATGCTGGCAATGATCTAGCGCACAGATTTTTGTGTGCTAGAGGTATTGCAATTATTATCAGAGAGCCTGCATTTTACACTATATCCATCTACTGTAGCACCAAGTCTTAAGATCTACGAACTTAAGATATCGACAAGATTAAGGCTTAGTGTTATACATGAAGATAGAGGTTTTTATAGTTATCATAGCTATAGCTAGACAGAAACCCAGCCCATCTTTCCAGATCTTTAAAACAGCATCCAACACTTTTTCCAAATAAGAAGTTGTAGCAGGAGAAGCTTTTGAAGTTATGTATCCATATAGTTTACATACCAAAATTCACAGAATAGCCAATGTAAATTTGCATCCCTCCAGCAGTTTTACGTGCATCCTATGTAATTACTTTATTGTGCCAGACATTTTGGCCAAAATTTGCAAACGTGAAATATCATGATTGTGCCAAATGGGCCTTTAGGTATTGGATATTTTGAAGATGCACCATGAAGGCACAAATCTAAACAAAGTTAGCTTGTGGAACAGAATTTCCATGCCACGTGTACCTCTTCTTTGACAAACAGACTGCCAGCTTGGTAAGTTTTAAGATGTATGTTCAAATTCATTTTAGACAATTCCTTAAAAGGATATGGTGATAAGATAGATAGAAAGGTATGTTGATTAGAATTGTTTTGAACCTTTGAAAAAATTGTGATATGGCATTGGCACAAATTTAAGGGCAAGTCAAGGTGATTGTTGACTATATTGCTGCATGCAGCGAATTTTGGGATTGCTATATATTTAACCTGTTTCTAAGCATGTATTTCCAAATCTTTTTTTCTCGACATGTATTTTCAAATCTTTTTACCTCTACTGGCAAATTTAAATGAGAAATTAGGCTAAAAGTGCAGGCCACATTAACATGCTACATTAACATGTTTTATGTTTTGCTTAAAATAAAGCCCTTATATCATTGCATTTCTTCATCCCTCTTGATCTAGCTTCCTTCTCCTCCTCACATTTGCATTTAGTTATTTCTCCTCCATTTCGTTTTTCTATTGGTTTCCTAGCCTTGCATTTCTGATTTCCTGGCCATATCATGAAAAGAATGCATGCACACAACGTTGAATAAAATACACTGCCATAAATCTCAAGCAATATAAAAATTTATGCAACCAATGAATTCATCAAAGGAATGCTTGCACATCAACGTTGACCACACTTTGATAAATCTTGAGCAATAATAAAATAGATGATGCAACCAATGAACCCACATTGTAACACGTACAACCTTGATGGATCTAATAGAATCTTGGAATCTTGGAGCATCTAAATAACCCTACATAGCATTTATGTAATACACCATGGAATGCTCTCCAGTCCCTTGTGCCTAGCACATCAAACTTTTATAGGCATTGAGTAGTTAATAGAGGGCGTCGAAACATTGCCTCAAAAAAGATAAAAAGATTAAAAACAACAAAAGTAGCACTTTAACTGCACTATAGAAATAGTATAATTCGTAAGTGGAAAGTTTCCAAAAATTGTAGCCTTCCCTAGATATTCTACAATGTCTTCGAAGTTGATTAATATGCATGAATTGATCATTATGAATTGAGGGGGGCATAAATTTAGCAACTTTGCATTTTAAATTTACACCATGGGAACAACATAGTTGTAACATAAAAAAAACCCACTACTGACGTTCCCCTTATTGTGCGGCCCCAATCTTGTGTATGACTGAGCGCTGATAATTAGACCTATCTTGACCGTCCAAATATAAAAGCTAACATTCAACGCTTAAAATTCAATCAAACACCACTTTATTAGATCTTGGTCATCTAAAAGCCTAATTTCTAGATCATTTCATTTTTTTGCTGGAATTTAAGGAAATCTAAGGAAATGTCATAAAATTTAAGGGAATGTGTTCTAGAAAGTTCTAGAGTGAGATTTGATTGGTCAACTAGCATGAATAAGCACCTCATCTTAAAATAGAAATTGCTAAGATCTGGAAGTTGAATGACGGTATAAGGTGATTATAGAATGTTTACATTGGCGAAGAAGATACAGATGTTTCTGGAGATGGTATGCATTTATTAGTTATGTTGCGGTGAGTCGGTGGCATGATATTGAAAGGGGTTGGTGTGCATTTCTCGGGTGATATTTCTGATAAAAGTTATGTTTCTCAACGTGCAATGACAAAGGCAAGAGTATTGCACAATGACGTGCATTGTCAATGTCACAGAATTTTTTAAATCAAAGTGCAGTTAATGGCTCATAGTTATGTCAAATAAGGAAGAGGGTAGATATTTCCATTGCCCTTCTAGCATGTGGGAGATCTCAATGGCCTTTAAGTTCTTTGTCTGGTGCTTCATTCTGCCAAAATGAAAGTTTTGCATAATGCTGAAGTGCCATAGTTGCAGAAGCAGCAAGTCAACTAAATGAGTAGAATAGAGGGGAGGAAAAGAAGCTTTATCATTGTCATTAACTTTTTTCTTGAGCATGATTACTTTGTCCAATGCTGAGGAAACTTTTGCTTTTGCATGGCCAGTTTTATGGTCAATCATAAGCATTTGATTAGGTCAATCAACTGCACCAGTAGAAATAGCTCCAAGTTTCTTCATCTTTGTCCTTTCCCGTTGTTATTTTTGCATCTTTTGTTTGTGTTTATAAGTCGGAAGCAGCGAAACATATAAAGTGCTTGGGACAAACTAAACAATTTTGAGTGTGTGATTGTAAAACATCTAAGGAGGAGTTAGTGATGCAAATGGGTACCATCATCTTCACAAAATGACAATGTTCTAAAATAGCAATTTTGATTGATTATAAAAAACATAACTTTCAAGTATGATTTAAGCCACCTCAACCTCCGGCCACGGAGGGCAACCCTCCGTGCGCAGCACCTTGTCTATTATGTTCCATCCAACAATTTCAATAATTTTTGGCTTTAATCAATTATCCTACTGTCTTTATTTAATCTATTGTTGTTACAGCAGAATGTGAAGGAAGATTGAATAGCATCAAATATGAGCAGGTTGTACTTCCATAGCTTGAACATATTGATGTTTATGTCAATAAATTTTGATAGTTTGCCTAATACCTTCGGGGCTTTATACCACAGTTCAATATGTTTCAAATATGATACTAATATACTAAAAAACTATGTCCCATTTCTGAAACTAATAAGCTATATTGATTACCACTAATTAGTACTTACTATATTGATTACAATTTATTAAGATAGGTTGCTTTTCCTTGGAACTTTGGTTAAAAAAAAGGGGGGCAATTTGAGTTGTGCACTTGAATAAAAGGGCATACTAAAATTTGCATACTAAAATTTGCCATGCACAATTAAGGGCAAATTAAAATCTGCCCTTAAAAAAAATATAGACCCTACCCTTATAAGTTGATGACTGGTGCATACCTTATTTCCCTATATACGATAGGGCACTACAGTCATAAAATAAGACTGTCACATTGATTAACATTGGCAATTCAAGGTTCCCGTAGATTTATATGTAACAATGATTTAAATGGTTAAAGATTGGTATTCATATGAAAATACGTAAGAAGATGACGTGTCATGTGGGGCAAGGTTGTAGGGGGTTAGGGTTTTTTGTGACACGTGCATGTCAGATTTAGAAAGAAGTGGTTAAGCAGGCCGAAGTTAGAAGGCGGTGAGCTGGTGGATAACGTTCTATTGGCCTTATCTGTTCCTGCTCCTTTGTAACTCCAAGCAGAGGCGCCTGTGCAGTGGATTTGCAGGCATGAAGACCACTCTGATTCAGTTGGAGAGCCTTATCCAGTGGTTTTTCCTGAGATGAAAAACATTCAAAGCTTGTGCTGAGTGTCGTTTCTGGCCTGTATAGAGGGCCTTAAGCCAGGGCTTCAATCGAAGAGCATCCAGGGTTTCAGAAATTTATTCTTTTGTGTTGAATGAGAAGTATGTCTGGTGCTGCCTAGTTTGGCATGGGCTTCAATTCCCCAGGTGTTGTGTGATGTTTAAAATCATAGTCTGACGGAACTTTACTTTACAATCTATTTTTTATGGAAATTTAGAGTAGTCAGTCTTCTGTGAAATGGATTGAAGCGGGCCTAGAAAGGGTTGTCCATCAAAATGCAGCTTTCTTGCTATGCTTTTAGCAGCGTAGAGAGTATGGATGTATTGAAGACTTAGTCAGACGTGATTACAATGGTTTTGAGATCCCTAAATAATAGAGTTAAATCAGCATTTGATCTCGTCAGATACTCACGTTTAAGGACAGGATCTAGTTTCAGGGCATATATAGGAGAATATGCCCATATCCAAGGGTCCAGAGAGGATAATATAATGGTGCAACAATAATGTAACGATACATATATGACATCCTTTACGACTCCAAATCAAACAAGGTGCTGCGCACGGAGGGTTGCCCTCCATGGCCGGAGGGTGAAGTGGCTTAAATCATAGTTGAAAGTCATATTTTGACAATCAATTCAAATTACTACTTCTAGACAATAGAGTACTTGATACCATAACTTTATCGGAATTGGCCTAAAAAATCTTTGGTGCTCGTCATGGAAGAAGTATTGCAGAAGCATAAGGACAAGTGTAATAGAGCAGAGAATAGAAATACATGTTTTGTTAGCATAGAAATGAGAGAAGTCCTTGAAGACCTCTGATCGGCGGTTTTTTGTCACGGGGAGCTTCAAACATCTGAGGAGCAGGTTTTGTAGATGCAGTGCACATACCAAGAATTCCCATCTCCATAACTAAATGAATCTCTCTCTCTCTCTCTCTCTCTCTCTCTCTCTCTCTCTCTCTCTCTCTCTCTCTCTCTCTCTCTCTCTCTCTCTCTCTCTCTCTCTCTCTCTCTCTCTCTCTCTCTCTCTCTCTCTCTCTCTCTCTCTCTCTCTCTCTCTCTCTCTCTATCTCTCTATACGATGCTCCAAATTTTTTTTTCTCTCGTGCTATATCCCAGATAGATAATTTTTATCACGAGATAATGAGAGGTAATAATCTCACGTCGCCTAACAAGGCTCGTTAAGAGGAAAAAAAAAACGGCCAAACTTTTCCTTCCTAAAAATTTTCCGGGATCCCTTTTTTTTCCGGATCCCTTTTTTTCTGGTTATGGCCGCTTCCGGATCCCCCCGCTTCGGATCCCTTTGCTTCGTTATGGCGGCGCTTGCGTCCCTTTACGTTGGTCCTGTTCACCGCCTCGGCCGAGTTTGCATGCCTTCAATTGTTTGTTCTCAATTGTTTGCATGCGGCGCGTAGGATGGGAAGCGTGGAGTCGAACTTGATTTACTTGGAACTGATTTCATACTGAATGTGTTGAATCGAGGAGGAGCTCAAAGGCCATAAAACAGGATTTAGAAATGGTTTATAGTTGTGCAGACCCATTACGGCCTTTTATCGTCATGAGCGCTATAGCTGTGGCATTTGCGGTCCTCCTTATAGGATAATCTGCAGACATTGTCCATCTTTTTGGAGACCCATCATTTGGTATGAAACACAGAGCAATTGCTGCCTTTGTTCTGGGTTTTTGGAGCAAATAATACTCTCCAAGGTCCCTGCAGAGCCACGTTTGTTGATTTCACAGGTGTTTGTTCTTTGTTTTCTTTGGTCCTGTTCACAGCAGAGTTTGCAGTTCACAGCGACATAAGCTTGTTTGCAGAGTTTGTTACGGCAGAGTTTGCAGAGTTTGTTACGGCATAAGCTTATCCTAAATCCTGAAGAAGCTCGATTTTGAAGAAGCCTTGAAGAAGCTCGATTTTGAAGAAGCCATGAAGAAACCTTAAAATCTGTGCTACTGTTGATCTTAATCTCATAGCTCCGACTATGGAAATGAGGACTTTTTGGTTGGATCTTAAGAGCATGTCAATCCATGGAATTTTCTCAAAAATCACAGAAATCTTAGTAACGGTACAGGAGAAACCTTGAACCCTTGCTTTGAACAGGAGCAAACAAACACGAAAACAAACACGGCCCCCAATCGATTTGGTAGAAAACAAACACAGCGCCCAAGACATTCACGGGCCCCAAAACGGCCCCAAAACATTTTACGGTGAAACAAAACATAACAGGTCATGTATAATGGAAATGCCCCTAACAGCAGTTAGGGGCGTTTTGTCTCTCAAAGGGAGAGCCAAATTTTTTACTCTCCCTTCATCTCTCGCCATCTCCCATCTCTCCCCATCATCTCTCAACCCCCATGTGGCCAACGCATCTCTCTCTCTCTCTCTCTCTCTCTCTCTCTCTCTCTCTCTCTCTCTCTCTCTCTCTCTCTCTCTCTCTCTCTCTCTCTCTCTCTCTCTCTCTCAGGCGATTGCAAGTATTATATGAAAAGGTATTGACACATCTTTCCTTTCCCCTCTCTGTAGAAAACCCAGAATATATTGATAGCAATATGGGGGTGAAGCAGGGCTGCCCAATGTCTCCCACTCTGTTTGGATTGTTCATTGACAATCTTGAGGGCTTGGTTACATGACAATTGCCCGGAGGGGACGGATATTTCTGACTATGTGGTACGTGATACTAATGTATCTTTGATGGCGTAGTTATTTTTGCCGGATCACCGAACACATGCGAAACATTTAGATGGGCTGGCCCGGCATACGTGATACCACGGGAATGCAAGTGAACTTGGATAAGACAAATATCATGACAATAGAGGCACTTAAACAGGAATTATTTCAATATAAGGAGCTCTGGTGAATACCTGTGATTCCTATAAGTACTTGGGGTTGATTTTCCACAGGAACCATAGATGGAACATGTGCATACAAATGTAGAATCGATGGGAGTTATAAGGCTCTTTATGCTATGCGAGCCCATGCCGAGAAGCACATTTATGGTCTTGGTCACTTAGCGCGTAAACTTTTTGTTTCACTAGTACGAGTGTAGCATTATATGGCGATGAGATATGGGGCCTAGCCTCTCCACGGGGGATTATGGGATGATTTAGAGCAAATTCTAAAGAAATTCATACGCCTTGAGATAGGGGTAAAGCTCAGACTCCATATCAAATGATGTTAACTGAATGTGGGCTTATGCCTTTAGAAGGAGAAGCGTTAGTCAGATGCATTAGATTGAAAAAAAGTGGATACCATGGACATCACAAGACTCCCTCACAAGGCCCTTTTGGTTAGCAAGGATAAAGGATGGTTTCAAGATGTTGTAAGATGGCTAAGGAAGTGGGATATTGACTGGCAGGAGGCACTTCTGGTAGGCAATAACTTGAGACAATGGGTTTTTGGTAAGGTATACAAGAAGATGTGGTCTCAACCTAAAACAAAAATGATTCTATACAGGCAAAGCATGAATCCTAGTTTGGGAATAGCCAAGTACCTACATGAGAATATCTCTATAAAGAAAAGGCATGCAATCGGACGAATACGTCTTAGCTCGCATCCTTTGGGAGTGGAAACTGGTAGATGAAGACATGTTATCCCTAGGACGGAGAGATATTGTAAGATTTGCGGGGAAGAACAAATAGAAGATGAAGAACATGCATTGCTTCATTGTAGTGCTTATCATGCATTAAGAGCACAACATGGGATTAATGCCCAAGGTCTTTGTACCTTCTTTACCTTGGGAGGAGATAAGATTGGGGCATATATATTAGAATTGATGAGATGTAGAGAGAATTGTCTGAAGAGATTGAATAACATTATAGAGGATGATAATATGTTGAGTGAGAGTGACGAGTTAGATGAGGATTCTGAAACTCATCTACTCTTTTATGATGATGTGTAAAAGTTTGGTTGTCTTTTAGGCCTTTGAGGCCTCCCAAAGACTTAATACACTTCACTTCTCTCTCTCTCTCTCTCTCTCTCTCTCTCTCTCTCTCTCTCTCTCTCTCTCTCTCTCTCTCTCTCTCTCTCTCTCTCTCTCTCTCTCTCTCTCTCTCTCTCTCTCTCTCTCTCTCTCTCTCTCTCTCTCTCTCTATATATGAAATGCAAGTGTCTGGCCTTCTTGTGAGAAGGTAGTAGTGTAGCTCTCCTTTCCGCTGCGTAAGGAATGTGATGAGGATGTAATGAGCAACATAGGGGTGAAGCGGGGATGTCCACTTTCTCCCACGTTGTTCTAAGATATATATAGATCAGCTTGAAGCTTGGCTAAAAACACACGGAGGTGAAGGTACCATAATGGCGGGGGTATGTGATCACATTGCTTTATCTTGATGATATTGTTATATTTGCCAGAAATGCTGCTTGACATGCAAAAAGCATTTAGACGCTCTTGCCGCTTTCTGCAAAGCTACTGAGATGAAAGTTAACCTTAAAAAAACTAAAATCCTGATATTTGGAACTCGAATGCGGGACTTTCATTTTCTCTATGATGGTCAGGAGGTGGAGATATCTAGTACATATAAATATTTGGGGCTGATAATTGATCATAATTATACTTGGAATAAGGCTGTTGAGCAAAGGACGGATGGAGGTACAAAAGCATTATTTGCCATGCAAAAAAAAATGCAGAAAGCTGAAATTGTTGATTGGAAGCTTAAAAAGATGTTATATGAGTCCTTAGTGAGATCCGTGGTGCTTTATGGATGTGAGGCATGGGGGCCGGGACTATCACGAGATATGTGGAAGCGTGTGGAGAAGATACAAAAGAAATTCTTATTAACAGAATTAGGAGTAAAAATGCAAACTCCCTATCCGATGATGTTGGCGGATTCGGACATGATGCCACTTGAAGCAGAAGCTATATATTGCACATTGAAAGTATGTGGCAAAGGTCATTGAGATGGAAAATGATAGGCTCCCGAGATTAGCTATGGAACAAAGCAAGGTAAAAGGCTGGTATCTGCGAGACTTACGAAATGGCTTGGGAAATGGGGCATGTCAATTGATAGTGTACCCAATGATCAAGCAGTATTACGGGAATGGGTGAAAATTAATGTGCAACACAAAATGTGGAGTAATCCTGGAACAAAGATGAGCTTATACAGGAAGGTTGTTAATCCCAATTTATGTGCAGCGCCCCCACCTTGCAGGCAAAGTCTCATACAAGAAAAGGCATATGATATGCAGATTAAGGCTAAGTTCTCATCATTTGGGAATAGAGGTTGGAAGATGGGGGAATCTTCCAAGATACAGACGTACATGCAGAGTATGTGGAGATGATGAGATAGAGGATGAGAATCATTTGGTATTACATTGTCCTGCCTACCAGAATCTTAGAGATCTCTATGGTATTCCAGATAATATCTCTTTGCATGATTTCTTTAGAAAACCGGTCCACACTATTGGAAATTTCTTAACAGATGTGATGAAGATGAGAGAACTATCCATTAAAAATTATAGGCAACTGTTGGACGACTATGAAAAAGAAGAGAGCGAGCCTAATGATGCCCCACTTGAGGGCATATTAGATGATATATGATTGAGCAATATTGTCTGTAGAATGTACTGTCTTCTAGACCTGATGGTCTCATAGACATAATAAACATTCTTCTTCTTCTCTTCTTCTCTCTCTCTCTCTCTCTCTCTCTCTCTCTCTCTCTCTCTCTCTCTCTCTCTCTCTCTCTCTCTCTCTCTCTCTCTCTCTCTCTCTCTCTCTCTCTCTCTCTCTCTCTCTCTCTCTCTCTCTCTCTCTGTGTGTGTGTGTGGCGATGGCGCACAAGACTAGGGCTAAAAAGGCTGATGTCAAATCCGATGGTGCTGGCAAATTCGATGGTGCTGGGTCGTTTTCCAGGTCTCTGTCTGCTGTAACAAAGATACAAAATGATAAACAAAGGCAGAAAAAACCTGAATCCACGTTCGGTAGGTCCTCTGATAGCTCTGATTCGGGAGGGGACTCTGATACAACTCAAAGGAAAAGGACGGATCGTGATGAGCGGACTGTGGCAGAGCAGGATTCACAGGTGGTCGGGCAGAAACAGTTTGTGGCAGAGCGGGCAGGAACATCCGGTTACAAATCAGGGTATCGAACAGCTTGTCGGGCAGGAACATCTGAATACAGAGAAAAAAAAGGGTATAGAACAGGTGAATGTGGCGATACTGATTTTCGGGCAGCGATCATAGAAAGAAAATAGGGTACTTACCCAGTTACAGTCTTGGCGAAATCCGAGGTTGTGGCTGGGCAAGAACATTTGAATATGACTGTTATGGAGAAGAATCAGGATACCGACCCTGTTACAGTGAATGTGGCAGAAACATCCTACAACAGACCCGATTCCTGGCTTGAATGCTGATTTTCTGATTGGGCATCTTCCAAGCATGCTAGGAGCTGACTTAGGGATAGTAGAGATGATTCGGGCATGTGTTAAGGAGCTAATTCATGATGTGTTCAAAGGGGCCCTGCAGGGGATGATGCAAGAAATGAGAGAGATCATGAAAATGGATTTGAAGAAAGAGATTGACATGTTAAAAGCTGATCTTAAACATGAAGTGGAATGTATAAAAGTTGAATTGAGGGCAGAAATAGGACAACAGGAGCAATCGGATGTCAATGGCCATGTTCTTGCTGATGGGTATGATGCAACAGCTTACGGATTTCATTGAAAATCAAGAGAAGAAAAACAGAATGCTAAATCTCCGTTTGGTGGGCTTATCAGAAGAAACTGCAGAAAATACTAAAGCAAAGGTAAATGGTTTTCTTAAAGATCAGCTGGGTATTGATGATTGTGGAATTGTTGAAGCATTCAGAGTAGGCAAATCGTTTCCGTCTGGAAAACCTAGGCATGCCATTGTGAAATTTTGTAGCAGGGAGCACAGAATGAATGTGTTGAGAAAAAGAAGTGCATTGAAAGGACAACCGGTTTATGTTGCTTCACTCTGTATGGTATGAAAAATCATGGAGATTAAAGGGGCATGGAGGGGTTGCGTGTTATGTAAGAAAAAGTATTCGGCATATGATAAAGCTAGTATTGCATTATGGGTCTATGCAGCATATTTGGATTGAAATCCCAGGACAGTATGGAAAAATTTTTATTGCAGGATGTTATTTTCCACCACCTGGTTCACCTGTGTGTAATGCTAGGAATATGGACAGGGATGATCCCTTTTATCAGTTAGAACAAGATGCTATGTTGCTCTTGCAGGAAGGGGAGGTGGTGCTGATGGGAGATTTTAATGGAAGAGTGGCAAACAAACAGGCAACAATAACAAGTACAGAGAGTGATCCGTTGTGGGTGGTAATGCTAGATGAGTTGGAGATAGAGGAGCAGGGTTGGAATCGCAACTCTCAGGACAAAGTAAGGTGGCCCACCCCACAGGGTAACCATGTGCTTAATATGTGTAGTGGCTTGGATTTGCTGATATATAATGGCATAAGCCGTTTTCCGCACTCTGGTAAGCTCACTTGTAGAGATGCTAGTGTTGTGGATTTGGTTCTAGCTCGAGCATCCATTGTCAAGCAAATGCTGGACTTTCAGATTGAGGAAGCAATGCCACAGATAAGTGATCATGCACCTTTATCAGTTGTGATGCGTGTTAAAGATTTGCAACGTAAAATAAATAGTGATATAACATGCAGGCAAAGGATTAATATGCAATATAACAAGGCGGATCAATATGAGAAATTGTGTGAAAAAAAGGCACTTGAATTAGATTGGCCAGAGGATGTTAATACTCTCAGTGAGAAGCTTGCCAAAATGGTTTTGGATGCTGCTACTGCGTGTTTTATATCAAAACGAAAATTGAAGGGTCTCCCCTGTAACACATGGTTTGATGGGGATTGCAAAGAAAAAAGGGCAGAGTTTAAAAAAGCGAGAGGTGCAGAAAGGGAAAAATTAAAGAAAGAATACATAAAGCTGACTAAGTCTAAAAAGAAAAAGTATTTATATCGGAAGCAGCAAAATATGGTGGAGGAGTTATTGCTGAATCCAAAGCAATTTTGGAACAGATTGAAACCCAGTGTAAAACAAAAAGCGGTTTTAGAAACTAATGCCTTGTTAGGCCAGGTGCGCAAGCTTTATCATGTGTCTGGTATTTCTGATATGGAAGATATCATATATCTCTCTGCTAGTGAATATGAGTTCACCCCAGATGATTTGGAACAAGGTTTGAGTAAGCTTGCAAATGGTAAAGCAGCTGACGCACAAGGGCTGGTTGCAGAAATGTTCAAATGGGCTGGAGGTTTAACACATGCAATGTTGTTAAAGCTAGTAAATGCAGCTTTAAAAGAGGGCTTTCCCCGCTAGTGGCAAGTTAACAGACTTATTCCATTATACAAAGCAGGAGACGATAAAGATCCAGGTAATTATAGAATGATTATGATTTGCAGTTTTTTTGCTAAACTAGTGGCTACAATGTAAAAAACTAAGATTAGTATGTGGGCAGCAGGAAATGGAGTTAGGGCTGAGCGGGAAATGGATTTAGACCTGAGCGGTCTACCATAGACCATCTGATAACTCTGCGTGCCATGATAGATTCTGTCATCGACAAAAAAAAAGCCTTTATATGCTCTTTTTGTGGATTATGCTAAAGCCTTTGACACAGTAAATAGGCACAATCTCTGGCAAAGAATGGAAATAATTGGGGTCCCGATGGAGTTAAGACAAGCGGTCAAGATATTATATGAGAAAGTCTTGGTGCAACTTTCCCTCCCTTATGTGAAAGAATGTGAAGATGTTGTGATGAGTAATATTGGAGTCAAACAGGGTTGCCCCTTATCTCCTACATTGTTCGGATTGTTTATCGATGAGTTGGAAAACTGGATGATGGAACATGGAGGGGATGGGACATTGGTGAATGGCTATATGATATTGCTTTTGCTTTATGCAGATGATGTAGTCATCCTATCTCGCTTAGTAACGGGAATGCAAAAACATTTGGATGCTCCCGCACATTTTTGTGATAGCAAAGGGATGCAAGTAAATTTAGCAAAAACGAAACTGATAGTCTTTGGAGCTAATAAGACAAAACATCTGGCATTTTATTATAAGGGCATGTCAGTAGAGTTGGTAAACTCGTACAAATATCTGGGAGTGGAAGTTGATAAGAGCCCTAGTTGGAATATGGCTGTAGAACACAGAGTGAATGCGGGATTGAAAGCCTTATATACCATGCAACGTAGAAGTGGTAAAGCTGAAATTTGGAATTTTAAAATGAAAAAGATGTTGTATAAGACGCTTGTTCAGACAGTATTGCTATATGGATGTGAGGTTTGGGGGCCAGGATTGGCGGTAGATACATGGAAAAAGATGGAGAAAGTGCAGAAGAAGTTTCTTAGAATGGAATTGGGTACAAAAGCACAAACTCCATATGATATGTTATTGGCCGAATGTGGTATGTTGCCTGTTGAAGCAGAAGCTTTGTGTAAGTTGCTTACATATCTTTATAAGATACGATTTGAAAGGGCCGATGATAGTTTGCCGCGTTTGGCAATAGAGGAGACAAAGATGAAGGGTTGGTATGCTGACGTGGAGGAATGGATGTGGAAGGAGGGACTAAATATGCAGGATTTGTATATACATCATGAGGATATCCGAGCGTGGGTTACAGAACATGTCATTATGAAGAATTGGAGAGTTCCAGAAATAAAGAAAGAGTTTTGAGAGATATATATATTAATCCGAACTCCAAGAGGCCGGTGCACAGGGGAGAAGGTATTTCTTTGAAACTTAGACACTCCATTAGCGTATCGAGACTTAGTTTAAGCAAAGGGCTTGGGGTGGAAGTTGGTAGATGGGGAGATATCCTGCATGAAATGAGGCTTTGCAAGACTTGTAATATGCAGGAAGTGGAGGATGAGCAACATGTGCTTTTAAGATGCCCAACCTATGTGGAAATTCGAAACAGGTACAATATCGCGGTGTCAACTCTACTAGAGTTTTTTAATTTGGAAGGTAAACTTGTTGGGAAATTTATAAGAGATGTCCTAAATATGAGAGAACAAATTAGCCATAATTCATTGTTGAAAGAAGACTTGGGAGAAGAGGCTAATGCATTACTGTCTGAGGATGCATTAGATGATATTTTCTATAATGTTGAATGTACTTGTTGAACGTCTCATAGACCTGGTGGTCTGCAGACGTGAATAAAAAACATTTCATTTCTCTCTCTCTCTCTCCCTCCCTCCCTCCCTCCCTCCCTCCCTCAAGAACGATAGACATTTTGCAGACAATGAATGCATGCAAGTGAGACCTAGTTACATTTATTGCGTCATGTGAATGGAGGATCATGTGAAATAGATAGTGGAATCGTCGGATCCTTAGAAACATACGAAACAATGTATGAAGAATAAATAAGAAAAGGGAGGGGGGGATGCAAAAGAACTTAGGAGCTGTGAATTGTTTTGGATGTTAGTTTTGTTCAGGGTATAAAGGAAGAACTCGATATTATAAATTGAAGGTTGCTAAGAATTTAATAGCATGAAATACATGGAAGTTGCAAGCAAAGTAAAGCTATTTAAAAATGCAAAGGCATGTCTTTTGTTGCTCAATAGTCCTTGTCGACGGCAATGATTTGGAGTCTGTGGTTGAGCTCGAACGTGCATTTACCCTGGCTCTTCAGTATGCTTTGGCGCAATGATGGAGGATCTGCCTTCATTGTAGCCAATGTGCCTCCTAATGGGTAACCGAGAAATTTGTCAAGCAATGCTCCTGCCTTGTGACATATAGCATCTTGGATGCAGTGAACTGATTTGCATTTTGCCTCCTGAGGACAACCTTTCACTTCTGCAAACATCCCTTTTTTTGTATAAGAGTCCTTGGTAAGCAAAATGTCAAATATTTCTAGGCTAAATCCAACTTTAGAAAGCCATGCAGTCAGGACCTTTTGTGAAGAGTCTAGATGTTGCATTGTTACATCTGGGCTTGATAATTCATAAAGCCTAGAAATATATCCTACACTGGAACATTTTAGCCAACTTGAATCATCACTGCAGAGAAGAAGTTCACCGTCCCTGATTATCAGATTATCCTTCTCATAACATGTATTTCGTGGCAACGTTGTGTTAAATAACTATTTACATTTTCACAGAGGTCCTAATAGAGGTGCTTTTACAATAGCTGGGTCACAAAAACTAGTTGATTGTGAGTACATTGCAAGCTGACACATTTCCTTCTTATTTAAAAACACATGCCTGCTTGTTAGCAAATGAGTAGCCAATAAGTTATCCTGACTAAGGCTGATTATTGGCTGCTCTGCTTGTGAGCTGATAAGTTGCTTAGATATTGTCATCATTTCTGTCAATTTTGCACGAGATTCTTCTGATCGAGGAACATAAATTAACCTCGTCTCCATCAAAATCAACATTATATGGATGACAGACTATTGGATTAAGAGCTATTGTACACCCCAAAATCCGCTTCACCTTAAATGCAACGAGAGAATGCTTGTGTATTGTAGGCCTTCTGTTTAAGAAGATTTGGTTCCCATTAGATCTATGAACAATATCTCCAACTTCCAAAATACGGCAGTGCTTTAAAGTTATATCTTCTCTCTTTCGGAAAAGTTTAACCATTTGTATAGCAGCAAATAAACTCACACCACAATATAACGACATGCAATAAATAGGGTACTTCTGGTAGTTACATACCTTTTGAATGCCGAGGGCATTTCCAATATCGCTAACAAATTGCATACAATTGGGAGATACATATATATTCTTCACAAATTAATCATCCACTTTCTACTCTTGAGTAATTATTTCTGCTATGTCTGTACTCTTTTTGAGGACCCCCCATGCCTGCATGTCACAAATGCTAAGAATGCTCAGATGATCCTAGATATGACATAATATTCATTAGACATAACACATATGCCATTATAATGCTTAGAATTTACGAAAAACTTTCCAACGACTGACCTCCACACCCTATATTCCACACAAATTAACCACATAATAAGCCAAATTGGACTGAACTGGACTGAAAAAAAGAAATCATATAGTCATATCACCCCTTACATTGCATTACAAATCATCATTCTGCGCTACATCTTAAGCTTTCAAGAAATTCAAAGCTCTTGAGCACTAAGTATGGTTAGCCGCATTAAAGTTTTATGAGGAAGAAAAAACCTCCAAAGGAAGCAAAATTCGACTTGTCCAATATTTGCGATGGTCATTACACTTTAAAGTTTTCAGTCCCTCCCAATAATCATCTGGAAGGTTAGCTTCTTCCTCCATTTGAATAACCTTAGCAATTTCACGTCCAAGCTTCTTAGTTACGACTGTCAACTTCGGTTCTGGATATTTAGACCCTGCCTGCCCAATCATAGAAAAATGTGATTAATTTCCATTTAAATGGAACTTCCATAATTTCACCTGGACCTAGCATTGACCTAGCATCAACTGTTGTAAAAACTTTACCTTACAGTATTGGCAGCCATCAATAGCATTAATGTCCCCTGAATCCAATGGGTTATTATTCTGAAACAAGGCAAAGCAAAAAACCAGTAAGTTGGATGCCTTAGCAAGAAACAAATCTTTGGCAACTGCACATTTCCTCTTTGGAATTACTCTGTGCAGTAATTTGGCGCCCATCTTTTTTATTCTACTCTTCTTGATATTTGCAAGAGAGTCTTCATCATCACTTGTAAGAATAAGCAGATTCTCCTCCGTCATCATGATGGATGCATTTAGTGCTTTCTGCATGAATAAAGAAAGAATATTCATAACAAATCATTCATGCAAACTCCACCATGAAAACAAAGACCTTACAGAAATGGTATCATCCAGCTTCTGCAATGTCTCTCCATTTGTAACTGTAGAAATATTCTCATTCTTTATAGTGATCTTGATATGTTTGCAATGTCTACCCCGTAATAGACATGCATAAGATGTTAAAATATCTGCATGATGGTGAAGGACAAGGCCTCAAGTACCTATTTCCTCCTTTCTTTAATCCCAAAGCAATGAAAGCATATCCTTTTTAATACTTGTACCAGCTCACGAAGCAAGAATGGATGGTATACAGGGAACAGAAGTCGAATATGGCCACTATGACCTGCAAAGTGGAGCTTCTTAGAATGCCACGGTTCTATTGCGATAGCAATAGAACCGACATTCCTTGGATGGGGACGTCCTACCTTGTATCTCCTATTTATATCGCCTCCTTCCTCATTTCTAGTCATCGGCGTTCTCTTGAGTTCCTTTCCATTCTCCTCATTTCTGTCTCCACAAGTCTCTTTCATTCCTTCTCGAATTTCTCCTACCAGCAGCAACTCAACTGGACCTTTTTGTACCAAGGGCATGCTTTCAATCCATTGCAGGTTTGCATAATTTTGATATGGTGGGAGGTTTTGGCATGCTCTGGGCCTAGTTTGCACTTCAAACTAAAGGCCGGTTAGTTGCTTGTTGGATTTTTATTTCGTTGGTTGGAGTTTTTCTTCTTAAGTTTCTGCTCTAGGCAGGTTAATTGCTTGTTTGTTTTGATTTCACTCATGATTTAATTTGCATGTTTTCATCTTGCTTTTCCAAATCGTCTGGATCCTCTTGGCATGGATTTTTCCCTTGTATTGTGTTAGAGTTATGTCCGTTCAATGGATCTCCTGAACTCTGCATGTTTATTATTTTCCACTCATCCGGGCCGGTTCGCATTGCCATAGCCGAATCCGGTTTCCAGCCCATGCTGGCCCCCTTTTACCTCTTTTATGTATCATCTTGTTTTTGCGGTCTGCCTTCATTTTAGTCCCTATGCATCTTGTTCGACATGATCTAGGTGATAGCTTGTATTGCTTCAAGGTTTCTCAATTGATTTTTGGCATATCCGGCTGAAACGCACAAATGACGTGCTAGCTATACTCGCCACCCAACCACGAGCTCAGCACAGATACTGAATGCCCCATGAGCTCTCCCCCGAGCCTCTTTATAGCTAGCAAACCCTCTAGGGATGCATGCAACCCCTCTAGGGATGCATGCAACCCCTCTATGGACGTCCACGTCCCATGTCTATTGCATTCCCCGACATCGCCAGCAGTCCTCTGCTGCAAGGGGACTAGAGTCCTTTTGCCATCGTAGCATAATCTTTTCTTGGCCCTCGTTTAGGCCGGCTACTAGAAGCCTCCCCAATGGCTTGTGCCTTCTGGGCATTATATTCATGCAGAATATCGGAATAGGCCTCTAATAAATTGCCATGAACCCATGAAGCGTCTTCCAAAGGCTTATTGACAAACTTAACCAAATATTGCTTAGAACCACTAGTGGATTTATCATTCAGAATTGTTTCCGGCTCAAAAACTTCGGAATCTTCAATCAATTCTGGTTCGCTTATTCACCCTACTTGGGGCAAATCTTTTCCTTGATAGGCTTTTAAAAATGAGACATTAACAACATCATGCATTTTCCAACCTTGAGGTAATCGCAACTTATATGCATTCTCATTGATAACTTTAATGACTTGAAAGGGTCCATGGAATCCAGGCGCCTACTTAAGGTCTTTCTTGCGCGCGTCCTTCTTAAAGTGGCCTTTGTGAATCCTCATCCATACCCAATCACCTTCCTTAAAAGTCATTGTTTGTTGTATCTTAGATGATTTCTTGATAAAAGTAGCTTGAGCATCCTGAATACGAGCTTGAAGCAAGTCTATAAGATCTTTATGCTCAAGAATAAAATCATCAGCAGCAGGAACATCATCACACACTCTAAAGAGTGGTTCCCGAACTGGCTGACCATAGACTGCCTGAAAAGGTGTCATCTTAATGGTAGACTGAACGGTGTTATTATAAACAAACTCAGTAAGAGGCAAGTAGGGTTCCCAATGTCCCTGATGTTCATTGACAAATCCTCTTAAGATGGAAGAAATAACCTTATTTACCACCTCGGATTGCCCATCAGTCTGTGGATGAAAAGCAGTGGAAAACCGTAATTCAGTTCCCAATTGCATAAATAGGGCCTTCTAGAATTTGCTTGTGAACTTAGTATCTCGGTCTGAAATAATGATCTTAGGGAGACCATGCAGACGAAATATCTCTTTAATAAAAATAGTTGCAGCATCATAAGCTTTTAATGTATTTGAACAAGGAATAAAGTGTGCTTGCTTAGTCAAACAATCCACAACTGTCCAAATCATATTATTCTTCCGAGAGCTCAGTGGAAAACCTACAATGAAATCCATAGTAACCTGTTCCCACTTACTTTGCGAAATAGGCAAAGGCAAAGGAATACCATGAGGTTTCTTAGGAGCTTTCTTAGTACGTTGGCAAGTCACACAAAAACGTATATGAACCATCACATCCCGACGCAAGCCAGGCCAAGTGAAATAGGGTTCAACCTTAGCCAAAGTAGCAGTAAGCCCACGATGACCGGCAGTAGGTGCATCATGGACTTCCCGAAGAATGTTGGGGTGATCACCACTCACCACACTTGTCACCACTCACCACACTCATCACCACACTCGTCACCACTCACCACACTTGTCACCACTCACCACACTCACCACTATTGAGGTGGTATAGGAGATTGTATACCGTATATGGAGGGATATACGCACATGCACGCGTGCAGGATATTTGCACGTATGCATTATGGAGCCATTATCACCACTGTATTATCTGAGCAGAGAGAGAAGAACAGGGAGACGGTGTATTGGGAGAGAGTTTTTGCTTGATCTAGCTATGGAGATGATGATTCTTTGTGTTGTGCATTGCCTTGATCTGATAGACTGAGCTTGGATTGTTGGGTTTTTCATCCTTCTTGCAAGGTTAGAGTTCAGGCTCTAACAATTTGGCGACCACGATTTTCGGCCGGACCATTGATCGGCAAGAATTTCCATTGAAAAAAGAGTTGTTACCGTTGGTATTGGTGATCATCGGTAAAGAACGACACCATTGTGAAAGGAGCAATTTCTTGTGTGAAGGGGATTTTGCCGTAATTGATTTGTGGAGTAAAATTTGACAAGGGGAGCATAGTTTTATGCCCAAGGGAAGTAAGAAGGATATCCCACCAAGCTCCATCGTAACAAGAAGGGGACCGGTGAGTCAATCTTTGGGCTCAAAATTGCACCAAGATTCAATTTCGTTTTCAGATTTGGGAGCAGATCTGGGGTCTAATTCTCAGATCCAGGAGGTTTTGATTCCATTTACCGATCTAGAAGGTAATCCAATTTCGTTTTTCAAATTGAAGGGAGATTCAATTTCGTTTTTCCAATTTCAAGAAACCCAAGAAGAGGCAGAGATGGCTGTATTACCACCTATGGTATGGGGTTTTCAGACAATGGGCAGTAGGTTTTCAGACCTTAGCCAAAGTAGCAGTAAGCCCACGATGACCGGCAGTAGGTGCATCATGGACTTCCCGAAGAATGTTGGGGTGATCACCACTCACCACACTTGTCACCACTCACCACACTCATCACCACACTCGTCACCACTCACCACACTTGTCACCACTCACCACACTCACCACTATTGAGGTGGTATAGGAGATTGTATACCGTATATGGAGGGATATACGCACATGCACGCGTGCAGGATATTTGCACGTATGCATTATGGAGCCATTATCACCACTGTATTATCTGAGCAGAGAGACGGTGTATTGGGAGAGAGTTTTTGCTTGATCTAGCTATGGAGATGATGATTCTTTGTGTTGTGCATTGCCTTGATCTGATAGATTGAGCTTGGATTGTTGGGTTTTTCATCCTTCTTGCAAGGTTAGAGTTCAGGCTCTAACAAAGTATAAGTTGTCTAAAGGCACGAACAATACATAACTTTGGACCCTTATACAAGAAACCATTCGTTATCTTATATCCAAAAGCGTTACCAGTTTGAGCCATCAACCAAATATCTTTATAATCAGGATCAGTTGCATAAAGTTGTTTCATGTCATCCAAGTGATCCGACTGCGCAATAGAAAGAGAACATACCTCATAACCTCTTCTACTGAATGCGTCCGCAACCACATTCAAGATAGGCATGTAATTTACATTTTATTATTGATGCTTATGGAGAATATTTCAATTCATCATCACATGAGAAATACATACTATGTATGAGGAGTTTATACTAAATTCAAGTGATAAAACCAAAGGGCATCAGGTTCTACGAGGATTTCTGGAAGGAGGCAGAAGGAGCAATTTTGGGCACTTTTGCTGGCCGAAATTTGGAGCATCATATCTCGGTAACCCGAGATCCAATTCAGGTAATTCTTAATTTGTTGGAAAGATTTTTGGATCAGCTTTCTGAATTGGTTCGGATAAAGCCGAAATTCATCCGTATGAGGGAGATATGGCAGAAAGAGTGAAGCTGTACCAGAATTGACTGCACCATTGTATCTCTTTGTGCAGCTTGCTTCCTGGAGTTAGAAGCTAAAAGGAGGGGATATTTTGAGAAGAAAACAGGTACAAGACCTCAAAGGATCGTCGTTGAAGTGGTTCTCAGGTGGGTGGTTTGCCGCTTACACAGGGGAAGCTTAGATTGCTTAGATTGCTTAGATTATTGTTGTTGTTAAAAGAGAATCATGATTTGTATAAAGGAATCTGGGTGATCCTGAATGTGATAGTGTGGGATTGAATGTCTTTTGCCACATTAGTATATAAGAGAAAGTAAGAACTGAGCTAAGCTTATTGTAAGAAGTGTGGGAATAGTCCTTAGAATTGTAGATAGTAGGGCAGATCTTGTATATACTAAAGGGGATCCTGGCAATAGCAATATAGAGATTGTTCTGCTTGGAGAAGCCATAACTCAATTGGAACCTTGAGGTTATCTAGCTTATGGGGGCTGCATGGAGGTTCTAATAAGGGCACGAAAGGTGCCATCGGCTCCATGAGACAAGAAGCTAACTTAGAAGGTAGGCAAAGATTTATATATACCTTTGATGATTAGATTGAAGTTAAGATGCTAAAATAAACTATGATAGAGAATTGCACTGCTAAGAAACAACCATAACGGTTATGTGAGATACGTTAAGCTTTCAGATAGATAGTAAGAGAGTGTATGCCAAAGCGGCCTAAAGAAGCTTATGGGGGCTTCTGCAATATGGCAATGGCTGGCCAAATAAAATGCTAAGTTATGTAATTTATTAGTAAGAAAAACAGGCTAACATATTGAATTACATATGAGTATTCTGTAAAATGTTCACTCCTTATAGAGGGAGTGACTTTGGAAGCATGCCGGTAGAAGTATGTTGTAGTTATTAGGTGATCCTTGTACCTTATATAGATGTAAATTGTAGGGATATCATGATTGTTTGGGAATAGGACATTATGACATCCTCGTCCTATGGGGAGGAAAATGCTAGACCTTTTATGTGTTCTTGTATAATACATCTAGACATGCTAAATGCTTGGATACCATGGTGATGCGTCAAGGTTGCATTATGTTAGCATGTACTTGTTGAATATTTGACATCATGTGGTAGAACATGAATGTGATCTGTCTATGATATCATTGCAAATGTTGGCATTGTTCTATGTTGTTCCTGGTAAATGCATAGGAAATGTGTATGAATTATGAGTCTTGATTCTTGGATCATATGATGAAAAACATGGTTTAAACTCTGACATGTGGGGCATATGCTAAATTCTTGGCGGATACATGAGTGCATATTCTTCGGGGCCGGAGTCCATTTGCGGTGGCTTGGACTCGCGGTTGTTCTTGTTCTTGACATCGGGCGTTGTCACCCCAGCGAGGGTGCTTCGTCGCGCTACATGGCTTGGAAGTGGTCCCCTAGTGCTGGACGTAGGCTAGGAGGGTGTGTACACATGAGGCTTACCCCGCCCGTATTTGCTGCAGGGCCTTATCAGCCCGGGTGGCCTTCATAGAACTGGAGTAGGCACTGCATGTTTATGGATATCTCATGGTTATTTCATGGTTCTTCATGGTCTCGTGATTATCTCTTGGTTATTGTAAGGTTATGACATGTGCATTTACACCTTATTGGATGGCCTGATGATGTTTTGATTCTTATTATCATTGTTCATGTTATGTGCTAACACTGCATTGCTGGTTTCTAGCATAGAGGGATTCTTAGGTGAGGCATCTGAGTCTGAAAATTATTCTTGTGATTGGTACATCGTACATGTTGCTTATTGATTATGCCATCATTTTCTAAATGCCTCAAACCCCACTTAGTCTTTAAGACTAACCCCACGTGCTCATGGTGTAAGCAGTTTCAGAGGTAGCAGAATGTAGCAGGGCATCAGAAGGGCACAACTACGTGCAGTCTTTACTTATGAGGACTTTGTATGCCTTTAGAAAGGCCTTATCATTTCTGGAGCTTATGGATATGAAACTGCATATCATTATCTTGTATATGCCACAAGAGTGCTATACAATTATGTTTCAAATATGTATGTACTTCTAACTGTGGATTGAAGACAAAGATTCAATTCTTTACCAAGATTTCTTCAATAGAATTACATTATTCAACTCATGGATAACAATTTGTCATTGACTCGCGCAAGGTTAGATGGGATTTCGGGTTACCTGGAGGGTTAACCTGGCAGGCCCGTTACATCAGATTTTACATGCTATAGATGTGAAGGAAAAGGACATGTAGCATCTAAATGCCCTATAACAAAAGATTTTGGAAAAGGAAGAGGTCGAGGCAATTTAAGCAGAGGAGAAAGATTTGATGCATATAGAGGAAGGGGAGGTAGACGGGCAACAAGAGCTTTTATTACAAAAGAACAAGAAGATAATGAAAAGGCAAGTGAAGAAGATGATGATAAGGTAAATTTTGCTTTTGCAATTGTTGATAAGATTAAGGTCATTAATGAACAATGTGGTGGTTTTGTAGTTGATAGTGGAGCTAAAAAATAGTAATACGAACTATCGATCTACTCAAAAATATAAGTGCAACAATCAACAAATTCTAGGAATATACAAGTTGGAAATGGGGAGCTTCAGAGAATTTAAGCAAGAGGACTGCTGCAGCTCATAGATCTTGAAGGATATATAGTCAATATAGAAGATGTATTTTGTGCTCCTACTATAGTTAAGAATTTAATTTCAGTAAGCCTGCTTGTGGAACAGATACAGAGTTGTATCTGACTCCAAAGCATGTACCATCTTTCTTGGAAATATATTAAAATTTTATGCCAAACGAGTTGGAAATCTATTTCAGTTAGCTGAAGTGACTTGTGACAGTGTAAACTCAGTACTTACATCAGAATTTGAACTTTGGCACAACAGACTTGCTCACACCCATTGTAATAATGTGAAGGCTTTAGCTAGAAAAGGGTAAAAATGCAGAGACATCAAATCTGATAAATTTATATGTGAGGGTTGCATGCTAGAAAAAATAAACAGATTACCTTTTAAACACACAAAAAATAGAGCAAGTGATGTATTGGAATTTATCCACACCGATCTGTGTGGAATTCTAAACATAAGATCTAGAACAAATAAGAGATATTTTATCTCTTTTGTTGATGACTTCAGCAGAAAATGAAAGTATTATCGCTTAACACAAAAATCTCAAGCCTTGAGCTCTTTCAAATAATTTGTTACAGAATCGAAAGAGAGACAGGAAAGAAAGTGAAAGTTGTAAGATTGGATCGAGAAGGAGAATACCTCTCAAACAAATTTAAACTTTTTTGCATATCTAAAGGGATGAAAAGACAACTAACTTGTAGGCATACACCTCAATAGAATGAAATTGCAAAGAGAAAGAATAGGACTATAATGGATGCAGTTAGATCACTAATAAAAAATGCAGGGTTGCCAAATCATCTATGGGAGGAAGCTCTAAAAACTACCATAATGGTACAAAACAAGCTGCCAACATCGAGTACAAATGTTATGTACCTGACTTACTTTGGTGTAATTCTGATAAAATATAAATTATTTATTATGATAAGTTTAAAGCATATAGCTATTTACCATATATTCATGTACCCTTAGAGTTAAGACAAAAACTTGATAGCAAAGCAGAGATAGGCTTTCTAGTTGGTTATGATGAAGAGAGCGAAGGGTACATAATTTTTATGCCTAAAACTAAGAAAGTTGAAATTAGCAGGGATGTAATTTTTGATAAGCATGTTTTTATAAAGACAGGTCCAGTTGTGAGTAGATAAAAAGGGACAAAGCAAAAATTGTTGATGTGGAGTCTAATGATGAATGCATGGAACAAGACACACAGGATGACGCTGTGTCTCAAAGGAATAATGATAAAGATCAGCGTGAAGTAACTCAATCTATTAAACAGATAGAAAAGTTAGTAGAGGAAGCAAATGTAAACACTGATTTATATGGGAGGAATCAGGTTGGCACAAGTAAGAGACTTGATAAACAAGGAGACGAACATAAATTAATAATGGCCATTATGGAGGATGTAATCATACTTAAAAACTTTGATGAGGCAAAGATGTCTGAAGATATAGAAAATTGGATGAGTGCTATGAAAGAAGAGCTCGAGTTATTTAAATGTACAAATACATATAATGAGGTTCATTATCCAGAAAATCACAATATGGTTGGCAATAAATGGATTTACAAAATCAAAACATGTTCTGATGGCAGCAGAAAATACAAAGCATGTTTGGTGGCTCATGGATATACTCAGAAAAAAGGAAGAGGAGACGTTTTCTCCAATTGTGAAATTAACCAGCATAGGACTGTTACTGGGTCTAGCAAATGCATTAAACCTAGAATAGCATAGGACTCTTACTGGGTCTAGCAAATGCATTAAACCTAGAATTACATCACATGGATGTAAAACCAGCTTTTTTGAATGCTACATTGAAGGAGGAGGTGTTGAGAAATGAGCCTTTTATGATTAGGTGGATAGGCTAGGGTTCAAACCCAGGACCTCTTACTTGCAAGCCAAGTACTTTATCATTGAGCTACCGACTCTTTGATTGGGCTTTCGACACTCTTCCAGTAAGTCATTCTTCATATGTGCCCATTACACATACTCCAACATTTCCCCTTAATGGGCACATCAATCCATTCCAGCCTTCACCACAATCCACAAACTCCCCTCCTCGGGCAACTCCACCACTGCGGGAGTTGGGCTTTCTATTGGCCAAGCTTTGCTCATTCTCACCCCTTCACCATTGGGGACTATCCCGGTGTGGTTAAGCACCCTCTACTTGGGACCATGGCTCTGATATCATGTTGAGAAATGAGCCTTCTATGATTGGGTAGACACGTTGAGGATCGAACCTAGGACCTCTTGCTTGCAAGCCAAATACTCTGCCACTGAGCTACTGACCCTTTGATGGGCTTTCGGCACTCTTCCACTAAGACATTCTTCATGTGTGCCCATTACACATACTCCAACATTCCAACGGGAGGTCTATATGAGACCAGCCCCAGGATTTGAGCAAGCACATAACAAGGTTTGGAAGCTAAACAAAGCGATGTATGGCTTAAAACAATCCTCAAGGGAGTGATACATATGCATAGGCAAGTTCCTCGGAGAACAAGGTTTTGAGAAGTTAAAAAATGATGGCAATCTCTATAGATTTTTTTTTTTTGGTGATAAATACTGCAATTATTATCCTATATGTCAATGACTGCATCATAGTAGCAAATCACATAGATTCCATGAACAATTGTAAGAGAATATTGACGGGTAGATTCAATATGTCAGGCCTAGGTGAAATGAAGCAATTTCTGGGAATAGAAGTGGTAAGGGACATGCATAAGAAAGTATTGACACTCGAGCAAAGCAGACACATGGAAAATATGATGAAAAGATTCAACACGTGTGAAGCAAACTGCATTAAAACACCTGTAATTCCAAGACACAAATTAACTGCAGAAAAGGCTTTATCAGATGAAGAGATGCTAAATATGGAGCATGTGCCATATAGGCGTTAATAATGCCTCCTATATTTACCCAACAATACATGCCCTGATATCTCTTACATAGTTAATGTGCTTAGACATACGACTCAAATGATTTAATTTTACAGGTCTATGGTGATGCTGATTCGGGAGGCGACCATAGTAGCATGAAATCCACTTCTGGATATGTTGTTTTTAGCATGTGGCCCCATCACATGGAGAAGCAAGAAGCAAGAAGCTATTGCTATGTCATCAAGAGAAGCTGAATAATGTGCCTCGTTACTGGTTGCAAAAGAAATATCCTGGCTGAGAAGGTTGGTGGAAGAATTAAATTGTCCACAAAGTGTGTCTACTAAAATTGTGACAGACAGTCAAAGCTGTATGACAATTGTGAAGAATCCAGTAGAGGACCAAGCATAGTGAGTTGAATATACATTTTATAAGAGATCTAGTAGCCAAGAATTACATTCAAATGAGTTATGTTTGAACAGCAAAGCAAATAGTAGACATATTTACAAAGGCTCTGTCTGTGGGGAAATTTACAGAATTCAAGAATGAATTTTGATAAAGGAGGAATGTTAGAAAAGTAATAGGGCCGTCATATGATTGTGTGAAGTTAAACCTAATCCTGAGGTTCTATACTTGCAAGGTTTGAAACACATGCTAAATAACCTTTGCCTCTATTTATTTATAAGGGAGTTATATTTATAGTGGTATGGATAATTATAAGAGGTCGGTTTGGAGCAAAATATGGATTCAAAATAGTAGCTTCAAAAACCCGTATAACCGACCATTTACATAGCCAGAACTGTCGATTAAACCATCAATCAGCCTGTATAAATATTAGAAAGTAATGAAATAACATTGGGGTGATCCAGCGCTGAGCATAACAATCAAATTCAGGAGTTAATGAGTATCTAAGTTAAGTTATTTCTCATTGCTACAGTACGCTAATGTTACAGTGCACAGGTGCTATAGTAATTTTTGTTAGTTGCTTATATTCAATAGTTGAATGAGCTATAGGATCTTAACTATTGAAACCTAGTTATTTCAACTTACGTCTAAGTGGAATTTAGTTGTTTGGATTGTTTGTGAAGTTGAGCATCTATACAGTTGGTTGTTTGTAATCATCATTGGTTTTGTAGTACCAGGTACTAAGTTAACACGTGTGCACGAGGTAGCTTAGGAAGCTTCGGTAGGATACGCTTTCCATAATTGCAACAAAAAATATCACTCTTCCATTGAATCAAAGCAATATGATAATATGGGCAAATTGAGTCCATTGAAAGTCACCAACTATAGCACTATTGCGTGCCTGCATCCTTTGAAATTGTCCTGCCAATGCTCAGTGGGGAGACCACTTCTATGCCTTCTTTCCACCATAGCCACAAAAGTTGTCAAGCTGCTCTCTTTGCTAACTACTCAAGTACTATCATGAGCAATCGCAGCTGTTGCAGAAGTTATCACACCCGCAACAATAAAATTTCTATTCGGTATCGCATGTAGGAATTTCCAAATTGCATAGCCCATTCTCAGAAGAACTCATAGTTGTGTGAACGGCCACATCAACTATATCATTAAATTGAGATATGCTATCTTTTGATTGCCTGACACCTTGCATAGACCGAACCGCTGAGGTTTTTAGATGCTCAACATTACTATCCCGTATATAATTTTTCATCTTCTCTCTCATAGCCATCTTTTCTGCTGATATTCTAGTGTAATAATTACGCATGCATTCATTGCTTTTCAAGCTCTTCAAATCCTTGGGCGAATAATCTTTGTTTGGATATATCTCTACTTTCCTTTTAGGCATTTCTATCATAAGGAAGACACACAATGTGCAAGTCTAACACGACTTGTTGAAGAAATGCACAAAAGCAAACAATAGAAGCAAGAGAACTATAATGCATGATACCCGAACAGAGCTATTCTCATTTCACGTTTCTCAATGTTGCAAAAATTTCACAGTTTGAAAAGAACCCTACAAAAGTAATCTAAATTTTTTTTCCTACACATACAATAAACGCTAAAACTTTGCAATAAAAGTATCACAAGCTTTGAAATTAAGCTCACCTAAAAAAAAAGCATCACAACCTCAAAATTGCGCTCACACTGGTCGCTGACAATCAATTTAGCTCCTTCCCTCTTTGATTTATCCGAGGATCATGAAACCAGTCTGCTCCTACCACAAGCCTAAAATCCAGGCATTAACTTCGTTCAGACAGTTCTCCTTCCAATGTCCCCTTGGGACACGTAATAGGACTACGTCTCTAGTTCTTTTCTTGGTTCTGTAAATTTTTTGCCAATCATACCATTTGCTCCATGGTCTAAACGATTTCTATACATTGTTTTTTGTGCTAGCTCCTTATAGAAAATGCCATGTAATTACCTCTTAATTAAGTCCATTGGCACACTGTCTCGGCACCTTGACTAGAAAACAAAATCAAGGGTTGATTATGCACCACTTCATGCCATGTCATTATTATCTTAATAAAATCTAGTGCCACACCGTCTTGGCACCTTCATTAAAAAATTCAAGGGTCAATTTCGCTTTTTCCCTTTGATTCGATGACCTAGAGGCATTGCGCATGCCTCATGTATGCCTCCATGTATGCCCCATCATTCATGGATGGCTCTGATGGCGCCACCCTTTCTTAAATCGATCAAAAGAAAAGATGTTAGAATCATGACACGTGACATGACATGGACACGTCAATATACCTTTAAATGTATAGTGATATAATACAAACCTTTAAAAACCCCCTGAACTACCCCTTTCTGTTTGAGTGCATATTCACAGGAGGGGCAATGTAGGGCATGCAAGGGCCCTCCCTCCCCTCCCCACTACAATTGTATAATATATGTATAAAACCAAACCATTACGGAATATATTTAGAACCATATAGTATCTCACGGAATTTGCTAAATGGTATACCCCAAATTGTGGGAGCACACCCCACAAACGAGGATTGCTATCTACGGCCTAGCGGCAGACACAACTCGTGATTATGCTTATCCAACACCTCTCGATGACCGAAGTTGCCCCTTGTGTGAATATGCACCCAAACAAACCTCAGGGGGATCTGAATGGGGCATATATATAATTCAATGAACATTCATAGTTAAGGAAAGTAATTTAGACACGATACAAGAGTTTGTAATTGTAGCTGACAGTTCCCCTTGGCAAATGTTTTATCATGCAATAAAATAAAAAAATATATATAGGGGAAATGGGAATGGACCTAGGAATAGCTGAGATTAAGCTGACTACAAGGACCATCAAATGACGGAGATAAGCATAGAGAAAGAAAAAATCAAATTTATAAAACACCAAAATAATCAACTAAAGATAAAAAAATTTCAACGGGACTCAGATACCCAAGCGGCAAATATCAAAGCTCTATTTCGTAGTCAATAGGACTTGAACCCTTGTCATCTATAAACTAGACCTATGGTTTATCCACTAAACCAAATGAAATGCCGAAAAATAAAATAGAAAAATAGATATATTTGAGCAGGAAAGGGAAGCTTAGGATTAAACAACATCAAAGCGGCGGAAGCCTCTGGATGATGAGAATCAAAACTGGATTAGAATAGAATACATTTATGTCCTTTGTGCCGTAAGGCCCCTGGACTTGTGTAGCATGGGCGAGCTCCCTAAAAGGGTGCTACTAGCACATCACGCTGTTTTAATGTAGCCTTTTCTGAAGGCTGACTTTTTTCCTTTAATACCAGCACCCCGCTTTACCTCGGCTTCTTGGCCGTGCAGTGATGCGTCGTTATCAATCAGCTTTTAGCTGAGCAATTTGTGTGAGGCTATATGACCCGTATTGTACAGATCATATTACAAGCCCTCTTTCACTGTGTACCTCTCTGTGTCTGGTCATCATTCTTTGGATCGCATCTGCCAGATCCCGTAACGATTCCGTCATCTTCATCATCCTGTGGATTGGTTCCCCCCACTTTATATTTCTATATCTGTCCCTGATGTCCCCATAGATCGGGCAGTCGTTAATCATATGGTTTTCATCCTCTATTCCCCCCCTGTCACATATTCTGCATATCCTGTCCTCCCTGTCTATCCCTCTCCATCTGTCCTTTTCGATTCTTAGATCGTGGCTTCCCATCCTGAATCTGACCAGTATGTCCCTTCTGTTCTTCCCCAATATGTTATCCCGGTACACCTGGTGTCCCATCTGTTGGTCTGGATTAAAACTTGTGCGAGCGATCATCTTGGGTCTGTATGTCTCTGCGACCATGCTCTTGTCGCTATATGCGCCCCCCTCCTCATTCCACTGCTCTTCTTCTATCAGGTTACTCAGGTTTAGTCCCATCTTCCTGGTCCATGTTGCCACCTCTCTGAACCATCCAGTGCCTTCAATGATGTGTGATTTTGCTGATTCGGTGATTGCAATGCTGGACAGTTTCCCTTGGATGTCTCAGGCGTTGTCTCGGCGGGTATCTTATGGTTCTCTCCCATGCTCTCACTTCCATCGGCCTTTGCCCTGTTTTAGAGGACCATGACCGTCGATTGGCGTGTTTGTCCTTACCACTGAATTCATGCATGCCATTGTCTAAAAATTCCTTCCTGCTTTTCCCGGTTTCTTTTCATTAAAAACTGGCCCCATGCTTCTCGCCCGCATAACCGGGTGGTGGCTATCACTGCACTAAATAGGTAACATTTGATGTCCCAATCGGTTATTCGACTTACGCTACGAAGTTTTTCATGTTAAAGTAACTTCCTATAGCTGATTGGAATGGCGTTAGCTCCTTTGGCCCACTTCCATGCCATGTGCATCATAACCTAGATATCCAGATTCATTGCTTCCTCTATCTCCTTCTCTTTATATCCTAAAGGTTTATGCACATTCACGTGTCCAAAGATCACTATCTTTGTTTTTGCTAGGTTCAATTATTAGCCCTCAGATCTTCACAAAATTGTTCCAGAATTTTGAGCAATCTGTGCATTCCTTTGTTTTTTGTTGCCATCATACTAAGATCGTCCGCATATAGCATTATTGGTACCTTAGTGTCTCCCAGTGTGGGGGCATACTCGTCCCCTTGCTGATCTGTTATGTATCCCTGTAGTGCATCTATGTATATTCCAAACAGAGTTGGGGATAACGGGCATCCCTGCTTCACACCTGTGTCACATATTATCGGCTGTCCTTCCTGCTCCATCTTTGCATACACCTTGTGGTACAGTCTTGCGATCGATCCTACCATGCTTCTCGGGGCTTGCATATCCATTAGTCTTTTTAGCAGCTTCTCTCTGGATCATCGAACGCTTTTCTCGAAATCTACAAAGCGGCCAGATTTTTTTCTTTCCATGCGCTTTGTTCGCTTCTATTAGTATCCGGCGGGTCACGAGATGATCTCGTGGTTGAGTGCTCTCGTGCGAATCCGGCTTGCCCTTGTGCTCTCACATTTCCTTCCTCCGCCCATTTCTTTAGTTTGTTATCCAAGACCTTTCCAAACCATTTTGGCGAAAATCGAGCTTACCATTATCGTCCTATAGTTCCCTCGGATCTTTTCTATTCCCTCGCCTTATGTAGGGGTATGACTCGTTGTATGTCCATCCGTCTGGGAGCCTCGTATGTATGATGCCATTAAAATGTCATCACACGTGTACGCTAATTTACTGCCTCGGCGCATTTCAAAGAATTCCACGGTCGGTAGGTATAAATCTGGTGCTTTGTGATTAGCCATTTTGTTTAGGGCTAACATTACTTCCAACATATTGAAGCAAGGTTTGTCCGGGTCATGCTGTATTGGTATTGGTACCGGTGGCGCCCCTGTCTTATATAATTTGTCCAGATATGTCTCCCATCCCTCGGTTCCAATGTCATCTTGTTCGTCCCTTGCTTTTACATTGCTACCCCCTCCTTTGTTTTTAATCCTTTCCGAATCTTGAGGGCTGTTTTTCTCGCCAGTTTTCCCATGTACCATTGGTGCTGTAGCAGGTTATTGTATCTTTTCTTCTTTAGTAACCTTATGTATGCTGCCTTCTCTTCTCGGTATGTCTCCCTCCCCTTATGCTTTCTTAATTTCCTCTTGTGTTCTCTGCACTCGTCATCATACCATACTGAAGCTCTGAATGCCCTGTTCTTCCTAATTTTGATCCTTCTCCCAAACACATCTGCTGCTACCCTTATCATTATGTCATTGAGGGTATTCCCATTATCAATTGCATTGTGTTCCCCCCAGTCCCATTTTCCCATTTCATCCTTGATCATTTGGGTAAAGGTTTCTGCGTACCTTTCCTGGAATTGAATTCTTACCCTGTCTTTGTTATCCTTCTTTATTTCTGTGCCATCCTTTTGTGGCGTCTCATCCAATCTAAATGTTAGTTTGATCGGTCTATGGCTTTCCCTTTTCCCATTCGGCCATTCCTGTAGCATTAGCCCTTCTACCTTTTCCGCTGCTTGGTCGCTCAAAATTATATAATCCACTATGCTCTTACCATGTGAGTTTTGGCTCGTAAAACCTCCCGATCCCCTCCATCTTTTTAGTGCCATTAGCTATGATCACCCACATTGCCGTCACCGGACTTCCGGCAATAGCTCACCCCTAGCGTTGACCTCAAATTTCTTATCTTACGTATCCCTCGCCATTTCACATGTCCTCGCCGTGTACACTATCGACCATCTTTCTCATCCGCTGCGTCGCGTGATTTGTGCTTGTTCCCGTCCCAGTTACGGCATTTAGATCTCCTACTATAATCATTGGTCCTTGTCCCTTCCATTTCGCTATATGTTCTCTCCCGCCCCAATGAGTTCCGCTTATCGCCGTTTGGCGGGTAATATGCAATTATCGAGAACTACCTCTTGTTTGTTTTTCAATTGAATATTCAAAACCATATATCTTTTATTCATATCCGAATGTAACATACATGCATTGTGAGCCGCACTATTCTTTATATAACAAGCCGGACCTGCACTCCCTCTCCCTTTCTTGAAATCCCCGCTTTTCCAACATGTAAACAAATGGTACCCTTCCTCCTCCGTAACCTTTTAGTGTTATGCTCCCATGTCTCGCCAAACATATTATGTCGCGCCAGTGGGCACCTTCCAGTCTTTCTCCATCATCCCATGGGTACCCCAGCAGTTCGCCCATAATGTCGGCCTCTTTTTCCCCGAGGTTGCTCCTTGGGGTCTCCATGTTTTAGGTGCCATTCCCCATTCTCCTTGGCCTCCCCACGGTTTTCATTGTCGGGGTTGGCCCTTGAGAGCCCCTTGATTTGTTCGCTCTTCGTTTCCCCGTTTCGCTTCCTCCTATTGCTGCGTTACGGCTCCCCATCTCACGGTGATTGCTCTTGGTGCCTCCCTCGCATTACATTCTCCTGCATGCGTTTGTATGGGTTTCCACGAGATGTGAATTTTCCTTCTCTGCTCCCGTTGGTTTTGCTACCCCCTGCAACCCTTCCGTCTGCTCCTGCGGTTGAGTCCCTTGCTCTCTTACCCTTTTGTGTATGTATACCTTGCCATTCTTGACCCCTGCTTGTATCCCTGCTTGGTTCAGTTCCCTGGCTTTGGCCAATTCCACAATGTAGCCCCACGTCTCTGCATCACTTTGTTAATGCCTCACATTACTTTGATTCCATTCCTCAATCTGGATCCCATCCGTAAGATCCTCTCCTTGGTTGCCATGTCCCTCAATGTCAGGTTTATGTGCCTCGATCTCCCCCTCCATTGGCCCGATCGGAGGGCTTTGACGATGACGCCCCTGTGTTCCTTGAACACCGTCTCTATCACTTCTGCAGTAACTCGATATATATCCTCATTAGGCCTCTCTGCTATCCCAATTAGCCTAACATCATGTTTAATCTTATTCTGCTCCTCATACTCCAATAAATGTGGTTTTATCCTATCATATGACTCCCATGCATCCAAATCAACATTTGATTTCTCTAATTCAACCAACCTTTGGGGATCTTTGCTTTCTCCTCTTCGATCTCGTCCATTTCTGCGCTGCATTTCCTCGTTCATCTTCTCCACCCTCCTACTCTCCGTCCATGCTAGTGATGGTCGCTTTGTTCTTTGTTACAAAGTCTCGATAATCTTGTTGCGAGTGCATCGAGTTCGGGATCTTTGCCTCTAGCCGTTTATCCATTTGTGCCAAAAGTCCCTAAGGTCTTGTTGGCTCACCGGGCTCTTGTGCCGCCTCCAATCTCCTCTGGCCGGCTGCGGTTGATGCTATCGGCCATCGCCCTCGTTTGCAAAAGAATCTCGTGCGAGAAAGACTCTAAGCGGTCGCGTTAAGTGCTGAACTCTTGCTTGTGAAATAACCGTCGTTTCCCCTTAGACTATATATATTTGCTTTGCTTCTAAAACGGTATTTTTATTGATGATTACCGTTCTGATTTGAATTTTAAATTTTAAAATTCAAAATTCAAAACCCTAATTAGTTTATCCGTCCCTTTTTATTGTCACTTTCGGTTCTTTTAAATCCGTTGCCCAAGGTTGATCCTCTCGGGTTTCGAGTGCGAGTGGTTGGGTAGATGCTTTGTCCCGTATTGATTGCGCTAGTATTTTCGTGCGTTCGAGATTACGTCACACCGCAATTTTTGTAGTTACGTGTTCCTGTATTTTGCATGCATGTATCGTTACATTTTGTCTTTGTGCTTTCGTGCTCCCTAGTCTGGTGGTGGGGTAAACCCCCTTGTCCATACTTTTCCCCGATCCATGGTGTCGGCGGTTTAGATCCCTCTCGGGTATTCTTCATACCTCTTTACATATATTATACAGATTAGTTATATTGAGTTTTTAGTGATCCCAGGGTTACCGGTTGGTGGGTCTAGCCCTCGCTATCTGGTGTGCTACGGAGGCTTGGCCTCATTGTCCGTAACTTGTTCCCGTCCACCTTTTACTCTGTGTTGCCATACATCAGTAATTGAGGTATTCTTCATACCCCGCTGTACAAGTCATATGCCGTTCTCCATGTGTTGATGAGTTTTTGGTGGTCCGGGTTACCAGTTGGTGGGTCTAGCCCTCGCTATCCTGGTGTACGGCGGAGGCATAGCCTCTCTGTCCCGTATCTTGCCCCGTCGCCTTTTACTCAAAATCCTTTTGTCCTCTGCGTTATCTGCGTGTCCTTTCATCAATCTCCCCCTGCTTGTATCTTTTACGGGGCTTGTTATCTCTGTCAAATTATTCTTGTTCCTTTTCTATCTGTCACTTACCTGTCACCCATTATTTTGTATTTCCCTTATTTTGAGTGTTTTCGTCACCCTTCTCCTCCCGAAGTCGATATCTCCCCGATATAGTCCTTTTGTCTATTTTTGCATGGTGTCTTTCTGTTCCATGCCCCAATCTTTTCCCCGTCGCCTTTGTATATTTTCCTTCCCTATTTTTATATCTTCTATCTTCTATCTTAAATCTTACGTCTTACGGTGTCGCTAACAAATGCCGCATTATGCTCCTTGATGGGGTCTTGATAGTCCTCATTTATGCTCTAAATTACTAGAGTCCATAATTTCTATAATTTCCCATGTGTTAGTGCATTGCCCCTGGAGTATAATCCTATGGATCGGGATCGTTTCATCATCGAGGCGGTGTTTAGAATACATAAAGGAGCTACTTTATCAGTAACAGATATCACTTCAGATTCTATTGAGTAAACTATTACTATATATTTCCTTCATTCAAAATTTTCAAAAATTTTCTCCATACAGAGATATTACATATTAAAGCATATTTAAACCTGTATCCTTTAAACATGTTCAGGTGTTCGGCTATGTCTATTTCTGCATAATTCTGCTATGCATTCAGCTACAAAAAACGCGTCTGTCCGGCTTAACTTGTCTCTGCTATGTCTGGGCTTCCCCGCATCATTCAACTATTTTTCATATAACATTCTGCTGATACAACTTACCTATTTGACAGACTGGGTTCATGACAGAAAACGAGGAGAGTAAAAGTAAAAAGTAAAGAGTTAAAAACAGAAATCATGCAAAAGGAGATTACATGCCGCCCATCCTCCTTCCTATCCCCGCACGCGCTCAATTCAGTTATTGGGGCTTTTCCCTGCCGACGGCTCTCCGATCTTTCTGACCTTTTCCAAGTTTCTCCCAACATATGCTCGGCACATGAAATCCACAGGATTCTTCTCACAACAATATATACAGACCTTACCGAGATCGCATATTGTGAGATTATGCTGATATCTTGGCGGCCGTTGTATTGGCGAGTGAATCTGCGACGATTAAAAGCACTTTGCATGGTTCTATCCAAATCCCGGCGCCTTATCGAAGTCGTTTTTTGTCGCCTAGCACCCCAAGCACCTCCAACAGCCCTAAAGTGTAACCATTATCCCGCATATCTTGAGCATGGTGGATTACGTCGCCCGAAATAAGCGATTACACTTTCGCCCGCAGCCTAATGCAAGATGGCGACCCGACCCTGAACACCGATTATTTTTCGGTTCCGCGATACACCACGGGTTGAGATCCTCCAGTCCGGATTGAAGGGCACCGTGAGGTAACCCGAGCTCGGATCTTGGTCTCTTTTCGATTTTCTTCTCATCTTCGGTACTTCCGATTACTACCCTCTTTCCCTTGTCCATCTTTTCGCACTTTTACTGTGGGGCGAGGCGAGGATTTTGTTGTCGAAGATCTTGGTATCCCCCTTGGTCGTATGAATTTGAGAGCTCACGATTCCTGGACGCTGAGGGGACTTGGACGCTGAGGGGACTTGTGAGCTGCTCTCACAATTAGTCCATATAATGTTTGATACGCTTTTTAGGGTTACGAAAGTCTGTCTGAATTCCCGCCATCCAATTTTACCGTCATTATTAATGCTTGTCTTGTCCTATCCTGTCTCTCCCAGATTTTTCGTGCAGCGAATATTCACCGTCTGCTTCCTTGTTACTTTGTCTGACACACGTAAATATCGTCCTTCGCCCTATATTTTCATTATTTCCCCTTATTTCATTAGCGCACCTATCCTAGACGTTATGATTATGCCACTGGTCATTCGTATTCTATTCACTCCCTATGTCGTGATGCCATGTGTTCCGTACCCTATACCCGTTCGATCTGCTTCCGTTGTTGTCCGTCGTCCACATAGTCCGTTCTCTAATTAGGTGTTCAAATTTATTTTGTTTTATTTTATTTTGTTTTATTCATTTTATTTTATTTCATTTTATTATATTTCATTGCCTCCCTTCGCTCGTCCCTCCCTCCCTATTTTGTTTTCGTTTCCTTTATTTTATTTTCTTTCCTATTCATTCATTTTCTCCTAACGTTTCTGTAACGTACTGTAGATTTGAAAAATTTAAATAAAATTCTCATAAAGTAAAATTTGAATTAGCATTTTACCCGCCCGTCGCCATGTCCGGGAGCTTCTTTCCCTCTGCCGATTCTCTGTACATTATTTCCCACCTATTTCTCCAGTGATTGTTGGTTGGAGCCGTGTATGATCTGTGCTGTTTTGACGATTCATCCGGATATTTGTAACGGTATCGTCTCCGGCCAAGCATGATTGATTTCTCTAAGATAATCTTATCTCTAGTATAATATAATCCATCTAAAATACTCTCAGGCTAAGCGCGTGTTTAACTATATCTAATCTTTAATCTTTAATCTGAGATGATGCACCTACTTGGTTTCCGCCTCCATTGTCGTCGTCGCCCACCGTCGCCCACCAAGCTATGTATAGATAAATGGCAAAGGCCATGTAGAATATATGAGCAAAATTATAAAGTTCTTAGACATTGGAGAAACATGTCTAAAATTAACTTGGATAAGAAGACAAAATAAAAAGGGCTAATCATTAGAAGTAAACGGATGTCTGTAAATAGAAATGACCAAAAATTGTCAAAGAACAGAAAGAAGCTTAAGTCAAGAAAAAACAAGGTTGGCAAAGTTCCAATCCAAATTAGAACTAGAAGAGGAGAAATAAATCAATTGATTCAAGAGCAACCCAGGTTGGCAAAGGCCCAAATCCAAAGAACATGCAACTACATACTGCAACGTCAACATACAGCTACGTGCCAACTATAATCCACATTTTTTCACTTGTCAACTTACCTTCCATTTAAATAGTAGCTTTACAAATGCACCAGTCTGTCATTTTTGCCAAATCAATAAACCTCCTCTAGGAGGGCAATATTGAAACATGTAAAATGCATGCAGACTGCAAAAATGTAGCTCAACAATATTCATAGATCAACAACTTAGTACTACTAATTAATTTAATGGTAAAGTGCACCTTCTGTCTTATGGCATCATCAACTTTTCTTGATTACGAGATCATATAAGCAATTGAGTAGTCTTTTATTTAAAATATGGAGGAAATGTTAAAGGATACACACCTCAAGCCCTTGCATGACATAAACAGAAATACTTGCTGCAAATTTCTTACCACACTATTATATGAAATTTACCAATGCTATTAGCAATTTGCTTTACTACTATGTAGCAAATTCTTGGGTTGTGTTCTGTCTTAGGTTGAAAGGCTTGCAGAAGTTTGTTTAACGCTATTTAGAAACAAGGGCATCATCAGAGATAATCCAATGGAATAATGCAAAGCATATAAGGCAAGTTCTTTTTGCTGAAGACAAGAGCAAATAGTAGAAAGATTCTTTCTCCTTTCTCTTTTTCTAGTTTCCTTCGAATGAAAGGATGAGTACATGCATACAACAATTTGGTGGATGGAATGCTTTTGAAGCAAAACGATTGTTGCTTTTATGGGGCTTTATCAAACGAGTGTATCCTGTGTACGTATACATGAATCTGCCAGCAACCCTTAGATCTAGCTGAAAAACAGCATTGCTTGTACAAAATCTGTCTAGCTAGCTAGCTAACCTTATCTTAAGTGAAACTTCAATTTCGATAGTTTAATAACCGAAATAATTCTTAAAGTTTGAGCTTGTAAAATAGATGGCAGTTTTAGAACAGACCTCATGACAAAGACTCATATATTCTTTTGGATATAGTTGTTGTTTTAAATGATATATCCTAATTAGACAACAATGCTAGAGAGTGGGGTGTGTAGCTAAGATAAGAGTGTGCATAATTAAATTGCAAAGAACTTAAATGCAAAACAAGCCTTTGATCCAAAAAGAAAGTAACCCAAATGCAGCTCGAATGCAAAACAAAAACATTGAAAAAAATAAGTCAGGTTAAAAATATGGATATGGAACAAAGATTATGTAGCTGCTTCAACCTCATCACTAACATATCCGTGCTCGGTAGTGCTTTCATTTGGAAGTCCATGGCAAAAAAGTAGCTTCCCATTGAAATAATCTTCAGAATAGGGCAAACGTCTTAGAAATGTTATATGATTTGGCATTTGTTTTTTTTATGCCAAACTCAACCAATATAACAGGAAATTCTAACTCGAATTTACAAAGAAAGAAAAGCAATCGAAGAAGGGGAAGGCAATTTTTGAGATTTTCTAATCTCAGTGGCCGCATAATTAAAGATTTGAAAATCTAAGGGTTGATTTCATGCCACCGTCATATTTTGCATACGATAGCAGGCAAGGGGATAGCTAGAAGTTCAGGAATATTGCACCTCCCTTAAACAAGCCTAATAATCACTCGAAAGGCATTTTTGGTCGTCGACATATGATGCTCCAAAGTTCGACCAACAAACACTGCCCAAAAATTGCTCCTTCTACTTCCTTTCATAAACCCTCATAGAAACCTATGCCCTTTATTCACGAAACCCTAGGTGCTCTGAAAGTTGTTCACACATTTTCAATCATAACTGGGGATTTAGAACTCCGTTTCAGCCGAAATTTGTTGCTTTAGAAAGCCATCTTAGAAGTCTGTAAGTATGTGACTTGCATATGCTTGAGTAATCTTTTTACATAAAAAAATGCAGATTTTTGGACTGCCAGTTGAGGGCCCAAAAAACTCTGAAGTGCTCATGGTGCTGTTCAGACATTATTGATCATATCTAGAGATCCAGAACTCTTTTTTAACTGAAATTTGCTGCTTTGGAAAGCCATCTCAGAGTTCTTTCTAAAAGTATATGGTTTGTATATGTTTGAGTAATCTTTCCTCACATAAATACAGATTTTTAGGCTGCAAATCGAGGGCACTAAAAACCCTGAATTGCTCGTAGTGTTGCCCACACATTTTTGATCATGTTTGGAGAATTAAAACTCCATTTTGGCTGAAAGTTATCATGTTGAAAATCTCAGAGATCTTTCTGAAGGTATATAGATTCACAGCCTGCACCGGCACTTTGTGATTTATATTACATTTTTGTTCATATCTATTTCTCTGACTCGGTTTCTCATGAAACTTGCACCATTGGAAAGGTCTCTCATCTTTCTAAAGATATTTGTTTTGCTGATGTTTGGCTGGGAGTTCAGGGCAAAAACGAAATATTTTCAGTTCTGATTTCAGGGTTTCCACCATTCTATTTTCTCTCACTGTATATTTTTCTTCATATCTATTGATTTGCAGCTCTGTTTTGGGAGCAATGCATATCATTGGAATGCTTATTCTGTGATGATTCAAAAGATATATGGTTTGTACACTTTGTTTAAGATCTGAGAGGATGTGACATTCCAGGGAAATATATGCCATAAATACGTATATTTCCAGGACCGTCACTATACAAGTCTATCTTCATAGCCTTGTATACCATAGATTGTGGCACTAGGGGGCATGACTAAGTTATCCATATAACTTAGCCAACCTTAGGTTAAGACCATTTTCCACGTGGCCTTAACCTATTGGGCACCGCCACACGGACTTACCCTATTGGAGCCACGTGGCATAACATGTAAACCCTAACCTATAAAGGCCTAAACCCTAACCCTAGGCCTCTTTTCTGGCTCCAACAGTCTGGGAACCTTCTTCGTGCTCGAAACTCCGTTTCGAGAACCGTCTGCTGTGGCACAGCATAGCATGGCAGCCCCCAGAGCATGAGCGCATCAGCAGGAGTGGGAGCTACCTCGAACACTTCGAAGACCATGGAGACGCCAAGATTGGGAGGGAGTGCTTCTGGAGCAGGTATGTCGAGTAGTGCTCATAGTAGTTCATCTGGAATTGAGCATTCCAGATGAGTTAGCATCTTGTACCTAAGGTAGAGCCATCCTAGAACCCTCATTCATCATCTTGAACCCTAATCAAGGAACTCTAACTGTAAGTTAGATATAGATGATTAGGTTAAGATGTTCTTATGATTATTCTCATGATATGATGTTATGTGATGTTGGTTGATCATGTTTGCTCCTCTTGTATTGGGAAGGGGGGTAGAGACCTAGAGCCATATGTAGTATGCTCCTAGATTAGATCCCTTAGTTCCTATTAGATGCGGCCTGTGCATAGGAGCCCACCAGGCTATGGAGGCTATGATGTGACTCAGCACTACACAACGGGGCTAGAGGAAATGTGGAGGGAGGATCCCTGCCGAGTGGGGGCTACGGGGGATCCCATAGTGGGCTAGACTTATGGTCGGTCACTTCGTGTGGGCCGGGCATGGGTCTGACTCCTAGGGCCAACCTTGATATTTGGGATCTCTCCATCTAAAGCATGCCTGTATGTAATATGAACTAATATAGAACATTGGTCGTTATGCCAATGCATGCTCTGGATTTCCTGCTGAACTTTGAAAGAGAAATTCTCGGCAAAGTCTATAACAGAAACCATAGTACCTTTTGGAAAAGATTGAAGACAGTTCTTGAACTGATCTGCTTGCCATCTGGCTGTGTAATTATGTGGGATAAACTGTTTGATAACACCATCAGCATGTGTCATGAACTCCTTCAAGGTAGTTGTCTTGTACACAAGCCTCATAATGTCTTTTGTCTTCTCTATGATTTTTTACCTCTTTGCCTCTGAGACTTCTTTATTGTCTCCTTAACCCCTGTGTTGACAAAAACAAAGATGAATACCACCAAACAGAGCCAAAAAATCTGTTTTGAGCACTACCATTCAATTGGCAAGTAAACAATTAAAAAAATAATTGGTACAGGCAGAAATACCTTCTCAAAGTTCTTCCAATCGATAGTTCTCAATGCACTCTTCTCCCTTGGACATCTTCTTAGTTTCTTGATACCACAAAAAGTGCAGTCAAGTTTAAGGCATTTTGCCTTGTGCCAAATCTCCTCCTCGCGCCCTAACAGACCCGGTGACCTCCATAGTTCACTTACAACATTAAATGTTTTGTCTTTTGTTTCACAAAGGTCTCCCTTACCACAAAGCGTACACTTGCAAGCACAATTTGGCCCATGTGTGTTTGGATCTCTTCTAATTCTATTCAAAGTCTGCCTTACAAATTCCATCTTCATGTGGTAAATGCACATGCAAGTTTCTCGATCTTTCAATCTCCTAACAAACAAAGGTTTCAAAGATTCAAACCTCCTCAATCCAATCTTCATGTCGGGGTGCTCTTTCTTTTTTTCGAAATTTTTTGTAAAATACAACCTAAATGAAAAAATGAACTTCGTTAGAACTTTGTTTTTGCGAATCTGTTAAATGCATGTGCTTAGAATTTGCATGTAGGAAATGCATGTAATATGCAACATAGTGAAGAAGAAAATAAAGAAGACAAAGCATTGGAATTGAATAAAAAATCGAGTTAGAGATCTTAAAACACGAGATTCTTCCAAAAAATGAATCGGATGCAATCTGTAGGGTTTCTGAGTCTTCAAGCCTTCGTTGCATCTTCTAAGCTTCACAACTTGCTTCTTGTTAGGGGAAACCCTGGTGTTGGAAATCCAGTAGTTGTATACCTTCTCTCGATCACCAACAGAAAGTTTGTCACTCCTATTTTTCCTTTTAAACATGGACCAAGGTCCACCAATTGCAGCTGCTCTCTTCTTGTCCAAAGCAGCATAAACAGCCTTTCTCTTTATGTTCAATGTCTTTGCAATACGAGACTTATTGTTGGAATTGTTGACAGCCATTAAAAGTGTAGATGATCTTGCATGAGTAATGTCATGATTCCTTCTTAGCTTGTTGCTTTGAAGACTGCTCTTAACATTATCAACAACATCCCTGACTGCCAAAAATTCTTTGTGGCCCATGATGCCAATTTGAGGTAATCCTTGACCTGTTCTTGCTAATATCTCATCCCTATCATCTTGAAACAAATTTTTGCACACATTCTGAATATTATCCAAAATATCTTTTGCCAATTTCTGTTTGGTTCTAGTGGCCAATCTATGAGGGGTTGCAGCTGATTCTTGTGCCAATCTTTCGGCTCTTCTTTTCCTTTGCATTCTTCTTTTGGCAGACATAATCTTCCTGCAAGCTGTATTTGGTGATAAACATTTGCATTTAACACGAATGCAGTCACAACAAGTGTGTCCAACAGACCTTTCTGAAACCGAAATGGGAGATGAAACTCTTTTAACAGGCGAAATTGAAGGGGAAGGCAATCCTTCTCCTAAATCTGTTAATTCACTGGCAACGACAGCAGTGGATGGCACAAACTCTGGCACCCTTATATCTGGTATTTCAGACTCCAAATCGAAGCCCAGGTCCTTTGCCACCAGTTCTGGATCAGCATTTCCGAATTTTGCTTCAAATTCGGCAGCAAAACGTTCAACCAAATCCATCTCTTCTTGAAAAAAATAGGAAGAAGTGCATCTTCGAATGGGGAAGACGGATTTGGCGGGGTATGATCATTTTGAGAGGATGCTCTTGGCGGGCCAACGATCTCTCCTCAAATTGCTCGAGCAGTTTGGCGCTCATAAAACCTAATTCGATAATGGAGTCTAAAATTAGGAAAAAAGGCCAAAAGCACCCCCCCAGCACCCAATGTCGGCGTCCGTAAAATTGCCCCCCAATATTGTGCTTTGACCCTTAGATCTAAAGTCACATTAATACATTAAATTAGTTTTATTAACATTTTTTGCTTGTAGTAAACAAAATGGACAAACGTCAGGCCGACCATGAACTTAAAATGCAACAAAAAGCCGCAAGATTGTTAAATGGCGATCGGCGCAAAGATGTTACTCCAACAATTGCCACAAATAGTCCACTTAGACCCAGCGGTCCGAGTCTTCCCCGCAGCCTTAGTGGCATGCACGAAATGAATGCCGCCGACGTATGTACTAGAAACATGTTTTCAATGATTGCCAACTTTGTATCCTAATAAACTTTTTTTCAGTTGTACTTGACAGAGCGGCTTTATTGGAATTGCGCGATGTGCAAAGGACAAATAAAACGGATGAGAAAGACTATCATCGATCACGTTGATAAATACGGTGAATGGTCGATAAATCCACTGCTCTCAGATGCACATGTCGGATATTCCAACGAGGTACGCTCAACTACTCTCACGTACTTGAATCGACATCTCAACTTATTTTACTTGCATTTTCTTAGGAAGAAACTGAGAATGAAGTGAGCTCGAAGCAATATGTAGATTTTGGGGCCATGTTGTCCTTGGAAGCAGATGATATTGACACCATAAATGCTTTCATAGAGAACCCGGCAAAAAGAAAGCCATCAACTTCTGCAAAGAGTATCCCATTACGTGATAGAACTCGGCGTGCGATGGCCGTAGCCATGATTCTAGGAAATAACAACGTTCACCACAATTGGAATGTACTAGATCCTGTGGAAGAAAATAGCATTCCACAGGAACTAGTCCATTTGCTAAAGCCTTTTACAGACAGTGATCGTAAAAAATTCGGTATATGGCCTAGAGGTAAGCCAATTATTTATGGGGAGCCATTTACATATTGGGGTAGGCAGTACTTGATTAAAACTAGTCAGGTCCCTGGTGCTGGTCTGGGATTATATATTATGACAAATATAAAAGTCAAAGATGGCACGAGTGTTCCTTTGATGCCATATGTAGGTCCTGAATACAACTCGGAGGCTTGGCATAAATTGAGTAAGCACCAGTGGCGCATGCTCATCTATGGCCTAAATTCTAATGCACGAGCCAGACCCGATAACAACAAAGATTTGAAATACATTGATGGTCATCCTCAATTACATGGAAACCTTGCTGCTTTTATTAACAGCTCTATCGAGAATCCAGAAGCTACCAATTGTGATTTCGTCGAGGCAAAAAAGGACCAAGAAGATTTCTTTAGGCGGAAAATTGAAGGGAGATATATTATGGTAGATGCTATAAAGAGTCTTCAAGTTGGTGATGAATTGTTCATTCAGTATAAATACGGTAGACCAATACCAGAGGTCTTTTGATGATGTACTCGAATTATAATTAATATAAGTTGTGTTGTCCTTTGTGGGAGTCTTACCATGTATTTAATTATTATTTTGTGGAATGAAATTATATGATTATTATCGTCAATAAGTGGCTTGCTTAAGACGTGGAAATTTATATTTCTTATATTACAACATGTTTAAGAACTGACCAAGCCACGCTCTCAATGCATGTAACATATATTTTTTTTGTATCTGGCAATCAGGCTGGGCGAGTGGATATGAGACCACATCCAAGCGTACGTAATTGGCGACATCAAGAGTCATTGCGGCTAGCAGAAATAGAATACATCGAGCAATATGGTACAAACATCGGCACAACATATGATGAAGAGTACAACATCGAAGAGGACGAGCACAACGATGAAGACGACGAGCACAACGATGAAGACGACGTCGGCCACATGGAGGTTGAGGAACCCATGGCCGACATGTTAGATGCGTTCGACCCGATCTTCGACAACGACCTCGACGAAGAAGCAAATACTCCTATTGACGGTCATGAAGATTTATTGGAGGAGGCGCACAAAGTATTATATGTAGGGGCAACCGTATCTAGATTGGCAACATCTTTATTGATATTAAACCTTCAAGCCAAATTCAAATGGAGCAACGCCGGCATTCGGCTTTGTTCTGATGAAAGTACACTTGAAATCACCAAGTTAATTGAATTCGTGATTGAATGAATGTATCCGTAAATCTTCAAAGCCTCCTCCGGCCATCTATTATCAGATGTTCTTCATTAGAAGAAGTTTGAAGCCCTGTAATTCGCTTTAAAATGGCTTCTTCTGGTCTGCATGTAGGGAGTTGGATCTTTATAAGCATGGCCTTAAGTTGCTTCCGAGGAATCCTTCCTCGTTTACGCCAAGTGTCAATGGCAATGGTGCCGCCCTGCCTCTCGAGAGTTGCAAGTGTTGGCTTGGCTCTCGTTTTGGGGGGGTTAAGTCGGGTACGAATCGTGTGTCGCCACGATTCTCTCGCCGCCCGCGGAACCTCTAGACCCCGGGAAGGGGAGATGCAACCCTTCCTGCCTCAAATGACCAGGGAGATGCAACCTGGAGTAGTCCCGATGGGTGATACCATGGGATTGCGTATCCGGAAGGCTAGAGTCACGCCAGAGCTTGATTTAGCCCATTTGCAAAGTATGCACAAGAGGGGCGGATGGAGTGGTCAACCCTAGCCATTGTCTTATGCCAGCCCTCGCTGTTGTTATGACTCGTCTGCTCTATCTTGAGGCCTAGCCAGTCAGTCATCCTCCTTATGAGTCAGAGCCATGGGTAGGAGCTTCATGTTTTATGGTTTATGATTATCATTCTTGCACTTGTGGATATGTGATGGACTACCCTTCGAGGTAGTATGTTGTATTGTTATTGCTAGTTCTGATGTTGTTTATGCTTCCGCTGTGATAGGAGCCCATAGGGGAAGGGCACGCAAGACACCTTCGTGTCCCCTTCCCGCACTACGATCATCTCAGAGTGCGGGATAGACGGAGGGCCCGTGCGGTTGAAGGACCGGATGGGGGATTTCCTGCCGAGTGTACGGCCGGGTGCCGTATATTTAGCAGGGAGCGTCACAATGGTATCAGAGGAATGTTCTTGGTTGATCAAGAGCTAGCATTGACCATATCCCTGAATAGGTAGTCTAACTGGCCTAGCTCATGAATGGAATGAGAATTTCAGTCTTGAACCGCGAAATGTGGGAGAAATGTTTTTCCCATTAGTAGGGTCATAATTAGATTAAGTATAGTCTAAGTGGTAGAAATAATATAGTCAAAAGAAACCTTCTAGTAAATTTGAGCTCAAGTTGTTCATGAACCGCACCTTTCAAGTGAAAAGTTGAATGAGAAATTGCTCAAAATAAAGCTTGAAAGAAAATGGCGTGAAATGACCACTACTTGGCCCAAAAAGGAATTAGGAAATTTTGAGAAATAGTTAAGTGATTAAGGGAAGTACCTTAATTATTAACCCATAGTTATAATAAAATTTACTCTTAAGAAAAAGTAGCTATTAAACCTATAGAAACGCCTCTACTCCCTAGAAGTTTCCAAATGGTAGCTTAAACCTCCCCTTTACCCTTGTAAGGCGAATTATAAGCTAATCTCCGAAGCTGCCATAAGAGGTCCACCGAACGAACAGCCGACGAGATCGACCCAAAGGAGCCGCGAATAGACATAGTCGACCATTGATAGAGGCAAGATCGCTCGAAGAGGCCACCATCAAGGAAGCTAAGCTGTTGGGAGGACCAAACAAGTAGCTAGGAAGGTTGGAAGCTCCAGCTTGCACCGGAACGTTTGAAGCACTCATGGTAGGCGGCGACAAGCAAATTCTTGAGGCCCTGCGACCTAGGCCAGACGACGAACTTAGCCACTCAAGCTCTTCAGACGAATCGTTTCACTCGTGGAGGAGCAATGACTTAGCACTTCAGGTGAATGATCGCAAAGTTCAGGGGAAATTGAGATCGTGGCGTCTGCTTCTGGAGGTGAAGAGCAAGTAGCAAGAGCAAGCTCGGCAACAGAAGCAACCCCAACACCAAGAAAAGTACGTGAACAGCGCAAGTCGTAGGAGCAACCCCGACAGCAGGAGCAACCCCAGCACCAGGAAGAGTAGATGAGGAGCAAGCAGTAGGAGCAACCTCGGCAACACGAGCAACTCCAGCCGTAGGAACAGCAGCGAGGGGAGCGAGCAATCAATGCGGAAGAAAAGGAAGGAAGAGAAGTAGGCAAGGGAGAAGCAAACAAAGAGGCGTAAAGCTAGGCGTAGGGAGAGTGTGGTTATCAGAGAACCACAGCCGGACGAACTAGAGGAGGACGAGCCGAGGAGAAAAGACCACACCAACAAGAGGGGGGAGCAAGAGGCTAAAGAAGAAGAGGAGGAGGAGGCCGAAGATCAGACGAGGTCTACGCTCGGCAACCATACCAATGCAGTCCAAGGAGGGTAACATCAGCGAGAAGCTACTTAAAGCTGAAGCAAGATATGGAGTACGACAAGAAGAAGGCATCGCATGCAAGATTTATATCCGCCAATGGATATGACAAGGTAGCCGACCAGGGTCGAAAAGCCAACCTCCACCACCCCGACTCGATTCTCCGAAGAAGGTCTGCCATGGGCCAAATCCCCAGCACAGTAGAGCTGCTCAGCATATTCGGCATTGCCAATAGCGTACCAGTCTCATGATCCAGAAACTCTCTTTTCGAGCGCCTACATCAAGGGTCTATCCAGGAGTTCAAGATGGGCCACGACTACCGAACCGCATCAACGACGGTGGGATCTCACCAGGAAGCGGCCAAAGCCAAGGAGGCCAAGATCGGCACCCTTGATGGTCCGAGCCCTGCAGGAGGCAGCAGAGGCAGAGCTAGTACAACTTTTGGAAGAAAGCAACCTCTGCGCGATCCATACAAAGTGGGCCCAAAGACCTCCACCCGGCGAGGAGAATTCGCAAGGAGAAGCCGTGAAGAGCTTCAGTCTAGCAAACTATATAAATATAAGTTTTTCCTGTACATTGTTTTTACTCATTAGAAGTAAATTTACTGTAAATTAATTGCTTGTAGGATATAAAAATGTTCTTGTATAAATTACTTGTAGTAGAATCCTTTGCATCTTACTTAGAATGCTCTCAATTGGCTAAGAAGCATAAAATTCTGACATAGAAATAAAAAAAATTAGCTCGAAATCGGCGAACCCATACGAGTTACTTGATTTAGGGCAAAATTGATCCAAGTTTTGTATTAAAAGATGTTAGAATGTCTAGAAATTGTCTAGAAATATAGTGTAGCACTTTAAATTTGTTAAAAATATCCAAATATAGCTAAAAACGGTCAACTCGGGTCAATCCGTGCCAGAGGCTCGTGCGTTGAGAACGCAGGCCTCATTGGCGCGAACTGACCCGATTTACCCATATTTGCACTTTTAGATGTCTTTTTAGTATAAAATAAGTTGCTAGTTAGTTTAGGATTGACCCAAATATGCATTTTAGGATCTCATAGTTCTTAAAGTTGTTGACCTATAGCAGAGATCAGGGCACTCAGATCAGTCCACGCCAGAGGCTCTGCGTTGAGAACGTGGGCCTCATTAGCGCGAACTAACCCGGTTCATATGATTTCGTCCAAAACTTTTCCAAAATTGCATTGAAAAAGTTCTTAGTGCACATGCTAGCCTCCTGTCATGCATTCTAGGGTCTTGTAGCACCCCATTCTAGCTTTTCAATCTATTTGAACCTCATCTTAAAAGAATTCCCACAGTAGCGGAAATTGAACCTCCCACCCACAGGGTTGAACCCCCCAAACCCCCCCGTGCCAACCACTGAGGGCGGGCATCGTTTGTGTTTAAAATATGATTCTTAATTAGATTTAAGCTTTAATAATGTTAGATAATATTAATGGCCAAGCCTTAGACTTAGAACCAAGACCCTTAAGCTAGATAGAGACAGCATCTGCATTCATCATAGCTTAGTTGTCATCTTATCTTGCTAAGTGTCTTCTTGTCTACATATAGGTAGTATAATTAAACCTTTTTCTTAGAAACCCAGCTAGTTGCCAAGGCCTTAGAAATTGTTGTCACACGTTGGTATTCATACACCAACACACGTCATAGGTGCACTATCATCAAGTGTCTTCAGCCATGCCTTTGTATCATAGATAATTATCTAGGAATTCATTCTGTCTAGGTAATTTAGTCTAGCACACCAAGTACACCCAGTGAATCAGTCTCCTTCTACCACCCCATAACAGTAAATAAGTAACTTTCTCAGTGCCTAGTAAAGTGCCAAGTGGGTCATTTGAGGTAGAATGGATAAAGGTATAAAAATAGGGTTTAGTAAATAGACATAAGTAATTGTTGTTATGGTAGTATTAGTTGCCTTGTGCTTAGGGCAGTAAAATAGATCAGGAGAACCTTCGTTGCGGATCCTCGAGCCTCGACAGTGGGGACACTCGACAACATCAACGAATTGAAAGCAGAGGGCAAACTTATGGAGGAAACTTTAGCAAATCAAAGGCCAAGAGGGTGTACAGGGAAGCCCGAACACGAAAAATAAAGGAGAGCCTATAGGAAGGATGATTGCGACATCAAGGATAGACATAAGAATTGCCAAGAGGGCTATGCAATAGCCAGTGGGCATCATGGCACTTACAAAATTGATCATAGTAGGGGAGGAACATCTCCTAGTCAAGGATATTCTCCAAGTGCCATATTGTCTCGAGGAAGGGCCCGACATCGATGACTAATGTCACAGCTACGCCACCAACAAGTATACTTCATCGACTTATGATATCAAGAGCCCTAAAGGATGAGACTGGACATACCTCCTCGGAAGGGCAACTATCATAGATATCCAGGCCATAGTAGTATCAGATTTGGACTTCAAGCAAACATGCTTTAACTAAGGAGGTATTACAAGCCAGCAAGGGTGGGCTCCTCAGGAATAGAAATATGGCGAGACTGCAACAAACTTCTTCCTCGTCAGCCCCGATACTTCAGAGCAGCTGCATCAACCTCGACAGCGCCATCTCAAGATTACGACAATCTTCTACCTTAGAGATTGGAGGTCAAACACCATCAAGAAGAGGCAACATGGGGGACAAAATACCAGCATTACTAACTGATCACTCAAGATTATAGTCCCTGCACATGGATGCAAATAAACTCCTCTCAGCAAGAGAAGTTGCACAGTTAGAAGTGGTAAAGCACTCGACATTGTCTTCAGCCTTATAACAACAGCATGTGGCCGCCAGGATGAAGAATCAAATCGACAATCTCAACACAACAATATCAATTCAGGAGTTAGAAGAATCATCCTCGAATCTAATAACCTTCAAGGCAGATGATTTAGACACGAAAGATTCTACGCAGTGGTGAATATTACCTTCAAGCTCTTGGGATGCGACACCGAGCGTTATGTTATCTACATCAGCAAGTCCACTAAGAGGGATAATGTTAATGAAGATAGTCAACATCAACATTAAGGACGAGCAGAGTCAGAATATGTTCAATGAAAGAAAACAGGACACTTGAATGATCGTACAACAACTCCAAGGATATCAGATTCGTTTCAACAAATTATGGATCATCGCCTTGCTACTCCAATGACTAAAGACTACACCTGCTTAAGCAAGCTAGAGGACCTATCAGAAATTTCGAGTAGATTTTTTTGTCTTTTCCTTTAGAAAGATGGACCCAAGAATTGAGCAAAGCTTCAAGGATTGGGAAGAAAATGTATGGAGTACAATAATTGTATACATTGCTGACAGATATCCAACATATTAAAACCTCTTCGTGAGCTTGATCACCTCGCTAAGAAGGATTCAATAATAGGATAACCGTCGACCATGTATATGACGAGTACTTCCGCAGCATAAGGAATAATCCGACCAAATGAAAGGAAGCAATCTAATAAGTCCGGCCAACTTCTTAGATGGCATCAACTCAAAGGTGGGACTATTTCAAGAGGGCAATAAGTAAGAAAGGGGAGATCCGAGAGTATAGATTAGATTTAAAACAAGAATAATTATCTAATCATATAGTTTTCTATGTGCCCAAAAGTAATGTCATGCTTACTAAACTTGTGGCCATAGGATTTGTGTAAGTAGTTCTTTAACTTGTAATTTTGCACCTTCTAGATGGCGGACATCTTTAAGAGCAAGACTCTTAAGTCTAAATCTAGGCCAGTAGTTAATGCAAGACCGAGTAATTAGCAGCACCAACATAACAAGAGTCAAGTTCGACATCAACCTAAAGCGAAGCAAAGTAGAGCATCGGCACCAACTTATGTACATTGGCAATTATGACCTCATAATAAGAATGCAATATTAAAGCTGGCTAAGGCAATAATTGATTATCATAAGCAAGAGATACTTATCCCAGCACCAAAGGGCAAGTACCTTATAATTTAAGTTAAGTAATTCCAATCGTGCAACGCATATCAGTAAGGCAATTACTTAAGTGCATCATGAGGAATGAGGTCGTACATAAGCTACAAGTCGACCCCGACTATAAGAGTAAGAAGGAAGATGCTAGTTCGAAACAGTTGCCTCAGCCAATTTCTAAGTTAATCAAGAAGTCCCATGATATACCTTCAGATGAAATTTGAGAGCTTTTGCTCTATAGAAGCATAGAGTCTGAAATCACTCTTGCACCGGAGGCAGAGCCGATCAGCAAGGCTCTTTATAGAATCAGCACTTCCGAGATAGTAGAGCTCAAGAAGCAGTTGTAGGAGTTGATCGAATTGGGGATCCTTTCGGCCAAGATGGAAGTCTAAAGATGTATATCAACCATGGGCAGCTCAACAAGCAAACGACATAATGGATCAGCCCTAAGAAGCAAGATTCTTCTACAAAATCGACTTAGGTTCGGGCAATCATCAAATAAGGATGAAGGGGGAAGATAATTATAAGACTCCTTCAGAACTCGGTATGGGCACTCTGATTTCACAGTGATGCCCTTGAGTCTACGAAATGCTCCACCAACTTGTATGCATTTGAGGACGACATCTTCGAAGATTGTTTTGGACGAGTTCGTCATCAATCTCTCTTCAACGACATCGTGATCTACAGCAAATTAATGGAAGAGAATGTAGCCCAATAGAGAGAAGCCATGGAGATCTAAGACGTTGCCACTCATTGGCAAGCTTTTGAAGCACCAATCTGCAATGCCATCTCCACTTCGGCAAGCGAATTCGGCAAGAAGATAGAAGAAGCCATCTCCTCCAACATAGAGTTCAAGCATATATGGGCTAGTCTTTGCAAGAGTGCAAGGACGGATTAAGAAAGAGAAACCTTCAAATATTTTAAAAGGAAGCAACCTTTAATATCAAAGAACAACTATGCGTACCTAAAGCATCAGGAGTAAGGAAAATCCTTCATGATACGCATAGTAGCCCTACTTTCGGCCATGCAGAATTTACAAAGGCCTACTTCAAGATTAGAAGTAGCTACGTCTGGCCGGGCATGAAGAAGTAGATAGTCAGATATATCCAAGAATGGCAGTGGCATCAGCAGACAAAGGCAGAACAACTTCAACCTCAGGAGTCTTGGAACCTTGGGCGGTGTCAAACGCCAAGTGGGAAGTTATCAGCATGCATTTCATAGCGAGCCTTCCAAGGACAACAAGAAGCTTTGAAGCCTTGATGGTTGTGGTACATAACTATCAAAAGGGCACATACTTGCCATGCCACACCATAGACACCGCTTTGGATCTAGCCGTGTGGTCTACATAAGAGTTCTTTTAGGCTGCATGGAATGCACAGGTCGATCATCACCAATAGAGATCCGAAGTTCTTTAGCGACGCTTAGCAAGACTTCTTCAACACGAGCTGCACCAACTTGTTGATGAGTTTTGCTTATCAATTGCAATCAAATCGGCAAAGGGACCGCACCAATACAATTTTGGAGAGCACGTTGAGAAACTATGATTGGAACAAGTAATCCAAATGGGCCAAGTACATCCACCTGGTCAATTACGTACAATAATATGAAGCAAGAGTCATCGAAGATGTCTCCCCCATGATCAGTTACGGTTATCAATGCTTGACCCTAGTTATATGGCATAATCCAGTGCCCAAGGTGGAAGTTTCTCAACAACGGCAGCATATATGTGGTAGCTTTTGGTAGAAGTGTCAGAGTATCTTCAAACAGCATGGGCATATCTGAAGAGTCTTAGGGTGTAAAATCGCTAGTGGGGTACAACTTTTGGCGAAGCGTTTAAGCACTTTAAGTGCTGAAACTCGCGGACGTCGAAGCCCGTCACGCCCTTCTCCCTCCTTTTCCCCTGGGCGCGAAAACTCAGATCAGTGTTTCACTGTTGACGATGGAGGCATGGAGCGCGGATGATTTTCACACCATCAGAGGTCTGTGCAATTCGGGGGTGAAGCCCCACGAGGAAGAAGCTTGGTTGGAAAATAATGTCACGGATCGAGATTGGGATTCTGTTTGGACAAAGAAGTTGAACAAGGGAAAGATAAAATGGCACTGTGCAAAGGAGCATCTTCAAGAGAAGTTGGAAACACTCTGCCGAAAAATCTACAAGAATTGTCACAACAAAGAAGTAAGAAAGCAACTGGCCCTTGCTTTTATGCGTTTGAAAATTGCACTAGATCAATACTTGCACTGAGGAACACAAAGTAAAATCAATGCTGCATTTGTTGTGCAATGTCAAAGATACCACAACAATAGACAAGTAAAAACAGAGGCGATATGTTGTAGCACATGTTAGGAAAATCTGAAATGAAGGCAAAGCCAAAGGTGGCAAATGGATCAAATGAGGTCGGTGCATGTGATGAAAACATAAAACCTTAGAGAATGCGAACTGAGGAGATTGGAAAATCAGTTTTACTTATCACAAAGAATCTGAAGCGATGGGAAGTGAGCTGAAAGGCAATGAGAAGGCCTCTGAATTACGAAAAAATGATGTTGGAAGAGGCTGAAAATGGTTTTAAGACAGACCACAAATGATTTGGCTACAAAACAGGAGGAGTTCAAGCTTAATCCAACATGTGAGTTGGAGGCGTAAATTAAAGATTTGGAGCAGATCATCCGGATGGAAACTTGGCACGAACAAGGTACAAAAAGCAATAAACCCTACATCCTCGTTAATGAGCGGGTCAAACGTAAACTCAAACTTGAGGAGGAGTTAAAAGTTCTCGAAGAAGAACGAGAGACTTACGCATTTCTACATAAACAATTTGTGGAAGCTGAAAATGGATACTCACGCAACATTTAGCATCTCTACTATTATACGAGATAAGTTGCTAGTGGAAGATTCATTTTATACATGTTCGGCATGTGGTCCGAATTCACTAAATCTTACGAGGTTAAGTTTAGCACTTGAATTGCCAACATGAGTATCATATAGCTTGTTGTTCATTGTTGAGAGGAGGACAATGTATTCATGGTTGCCCCGAAAGGTGCCGAGGGGTGTATTTGACGAGCTAGGTTTTAGCCATGTTGCAGGTGCTTCAAATAGTACACCAAAAAAGGATGTGTTAATCCGTCCTGCAATTGAAGTCTCACCGTTGAGGGTTCAAAGAAGGACAATGGTGCCATTTGAAGATGCACAACACCTGCAAAGTCCTATAGGAGTACATCAATTGTGACCCGATTTGATTGCAACAAAGCTGAACCACCACCACTAGTCCAAGAAGTCTGTCCAAGAAGCTATAGAAGAAGTCAGAACCACGGCACGGTTGTGGAAAAACAACAGACCCAATTGTACACACCGAAGCACCTAAGGAAGTTGAGGGAGTAATTCCATCGGATGAGGGCAACTTGGCTGAATATTTGCGAAAAGGAAAGGGCGGAAGAACAAAAGAGGGGTAAGCCGGAGGATAGCAAAGTAGTTGTTCAGGGCTACAAGAAAGAGAACAAGAAGTAGCTATGCAAAAGATGCAGGGAAGCGGTCTCAATCATGACACCACACATATCGAAGTGTGTTCTCAAGAAAATGCGAATCGGGCCCCTCAAGTTTCGTGTGAGCCCGATCTTCAACAAGTGATTACTTGCCATTACTAACCCCGGAAAGGGGTATGGGCATTGTTGGGCAAGAAGGCCACAACTTAGTGTTGATTAAAACATTGAATATTATTGATTTTCTTTTGTTGCATTCACCGTAGGATTACCAGTTCATTCTCGTTAGGTCGAGAATCCTGGCATTGATACGAAAAGGTTTCCACATTCAACCCATTTTTCATTTTCATCTTCATCTATTTATTCATGTAGTAATTCCTCATTTGTGTAGGTATTTCGGGATGTTCCAACGCACTAAATATTGATTTGCCACCAAAGATAAACTCATTGTCTTGGATTTAAATGGTGTGTTGGTAAAAACATTTGGTGCAAATGAACACATACGCTTGGAAGCGGGGATTGACAATGACATACACTAGCGTAAAGAAAGTGATATTCGGACCGAAGCGGTGTTCTTCTTGAAGACTTTGTTCTGAAGTGTTGTGTTGGTATATGGTCATCAATGCAACTCTCCAATGTGGAAGATGTGCCGCAAGTACTATGTCCAGTTTGAGGGACAGATTTGAATTTGTATGGGGACGGGAAAAAATGTGTGCGCACCAGGTTTTCACCACCCTAACAAACACGGGCTGTCCGGTCATGATGAAGCCACTTGGGAAAATATATGAGTCATACCCAAGATTCTCGGGTAAGACTTTGCTTCTTGATGATTCATTGTACAAGTCTTACCTTAGCAAACCACGGAAATTTCGGGTACCGCATTCAAGATGGATGTCCATGATGAAGTGCTACCAAGACTCACCCCAAAGATAGAAGAAATACTTTGGGCCAAGACCGAGGAGGAAATGAAGTTACTGGTGAAGAATACACATAGATACAAGCCTTGGCCTAAGACAGGATAGAAAGATTATGAAGCTATGCTTGGAAAGACTTTCTCGGAAAACGATTCTTGATTCTGCGTTTGTGAAGGAGGAATTGGAGAAGGTTTATGGTGATGACGCTTGTCATTCTCCATGATTATTGGTCTGTTTGTCATTTATTTAGGCCAAGGAATCCTACACTTTTCATGTACCATCTTTATCTTAATTTAAGAATGTTTTTGCTATATTGTTTATGTAGTTCAATGCAACGACTTGTCTATAAGTTTTGCTATATTGTTTATATATACTTCAATCTTGATGAAAGGGATGCTTAAAACTTATCAAGTGCTTAAAAAAAAAAAAAAACTGCAAGTGCTATGGTTTGAGTCTTAATGGCGGAATCTTTTATTATTGTCTTGCAAAAGGATGATACTTTTATGTAGTTGCTTAATGTCATCATGTGCTTACTTGTCATGCGGTAAAGGTGCAAAGTGCTTATTGTTAAGCCATATAAGCTGTTTAAAAGGTAGTATTTTATTGCATAAGTGCTCGTGTGTTCCAAAGCTTACTCACTGCACTTCTGAAAGTGATTAAAATGCTTAGTGTTTGAAACTAATGAAAGAGCTAGAACCTTTGTTACATTCAAGCGAGAATCTGAATGGATCGCGAGAATTGAACTTCATAAATTTGATAGATAGACAAAAATAACATTTCATAGATGAAGAAGAAGAGATCTCAATGAAACAAGAAACAAAGTTACAACAAAGTTTGATGGTAAACAAGATTTTTATAAAAAAAAAGCCATTAGGCCAATGTACAAAATTTTTACAAAATTTTTACAAAATTTTAAGCCCCGAGGCGTGTATTCTTCAAAGGGGTGTCTTCTTCAAAGGGGGGTTGTCTTCTTCTTCAAAGGGGTGTCTTCTTCAAGGGAGGTGTCTTCTTCAAGGGGGTGTCTTCTTCATCTTCATCCGCTCCTGCATTCATTCTCCATCTGCAACAAATGAAACAAGCGAAAAATTAAACAAACGAAGATTAAACAAACGAAAAAATGAAAACAGAAACAAATGAAAATTTGCATGTACCTTTAAGGAAAGCCCCGAGCTCCTCCAAGTCGCCTTCCCTCGTCTTCCTCTTCCTCTTCCTCTTCCTCTTCCTCTTCCTCTTCCTCTTCCTCTTCCTCTTCTTCCTCGTCTTCCTCTTTCCTCTTCACGATTAAGCCTATCCATCCACTGCATCACGGCGGTGACATATTCCTGCGAATTCATTTCCGATTCCTCATTTTACGATTCCTCATAGGAATCGGAAGATGAGAATCGAATCGGCTCCCTCAAGCCGGGAGGCTGATGGGGGGTGAAGGAGAGGCGGAAGTGGGAGGCAGCAAGCACTTAAGCGGCGGCGGGAAGAGTGGAGGGAACACCTCTTGGCGGCTTAGTAAAAGCGCGAGGTGACCTCGGCTCCTCGCTATGTGCTCGCTTCATCTTGGGAGGATTGGGAGGATTGGGAGGATTGGCCCGGAGTCTGTGAGAGGAGGGGTGGCGGGCCGGATGAATTGGCGGAGAGCTTGTAGGCGGGCGTGAGCTTGTGAAGCGCCCTCTTGCTTAAGTCACATGGCTTAGGCGCGTCGGTGTCTGATAAACCTCACAGCCGCGGAACAATTAATTAAATAACAGGGCTGCAATATTTCGTATGACTACCGAATTGACACATGTCACATCAAGGAAACGCCTTGACAATATAATTTTGCCAAGAATGTTGGGATAGTGATGGTACCAAAATAAATAATTGAACCTTATTCCAATGTCACAAATCTACATTCTTATAAACAACAATTCAATCTTCAATTGAAATGCGTGTCCATGCACACCACCCTTGTGCATCCTCACTATTGTTAATATATATAAAAATATGTGCTTACATGCTTAGGTGCTGGAACAACAAATCACTTGAAAAGAATAACATCAATTTCGTTTAGTGTCAAACAATTACATTGTTATTGGAAGACTGGCCATAATTTTTTTCATGGGTCTCTGTGAAATTCTACGTACATGTCTGTGCCTTCTACTTTTTTCCATATCAATTTTAGGATATCTTACCACATGGTCATTACTTACGGAGGCTTGGGGTTGTTTAGTGAGCAACATATACTTGAAATTACCCAAGAATTGATAATACAATCCACTTAAGATAACCTCATGCACTCCAAATTTTTGCCCCATCCATCTTTGTATGAATCTTCAAGTGTGCATTTGGGTTACAGGCACTTGAGGATGTAGAAGTCCACACCCTCCTGAATTGTCTACCTCGGCATTCAATTGCAAAATTGTCACCTACCTCTACCAAATTACTGATCCATTCATTGGCTTGTTCAAGAGTCTCCTTTTTCTTCTCAACTCCTGGTTTTAAGTCAGTTACCTCCCACTTTCCAAATCTACCTGTATTGATGCAGGAGTCCCAATTATGATCCATGCAAAACGAGCAGAAACATGACAGGCATCTATGAGCAAGCCTGTTTGGTCTAGTCCTGCTGACAGGTCTGATACATTGAATCTTCTTTGTGCCTTTGAGTGTTTCAATTTCATATTCTTCCATGTTTGCCACAACAGCAGGTTCAATTTCCCAAAAATATCTTTTGATCTCATCTGTTTCATCGACCGTAGGCTGCTGAAATATATACCGTAAATTTTACAATATCTTTAGCATGCCTCGGTTGCACACCATTGGGTTTGAGTTGTTCCTTACTTAGCGACCTTTTGATAACAAAGACGCACCATCATGTTCACCTTTACCATGAGCAGTGGCAAAGTAGTTCCACACTATTTCCTTGTCATTGATTGTGAAGTACCTGCCTAAGAAAAAAAAGGTTTTCCTGACTTGAATTGTGATGAGCAGCCATCACTCCAAAACCAATGCTTCTCATACTCTATTTCCTCGTTCCTTAAGCCATGCAACATGCTTTTGTAGGCGTGTTCCACAAATAATGAGTCATGCACTTTATCATCGAAATGTAAAAGTGAGTCTCTTTTATGATCTTCCCTACCGTTGTTGAGTCTATTCTTGATCCGCTCCAACCTTACGTTTTTTTTCTCTTCTTTGGGCCAGTCTTCTTAAATGCACTTGAGGAACAGGAATATCAGCACTTTTGTCATGCCTATATGTTATGTGAACAAGTATAGAAACTTGGTCCGTATGCGGTCATTGACCGGGGCTCATTCGGATCTTGATGTTTGTAATTTTCTCGCAAAGTCAATAATGAGATACAATTGTATCTTCCGAAATGATGACACACACTTGTTTTAAACCGATTGGCACCCCAATGTGCTATGTAATTGTGTGGAACAAAATCGATATTACCTTCTTCACTTCCTCTTGAAATTCTTTGGGACTTACGTCATACAGACTAATCTCAAGACAGTTTGTACCTCAAAGCCTTTCTTGGATCCCACAATTCTCTGTCTCCGTCCACGAGGTTGCTTTTCAAATGTCTTCCAATTAACTAGTCTTGAACCCGTGCCATCCATTTCACATGGACATTTTCTAATTCTATCCAACCCACATTTTTTTACACGCCAACATCAAGCGGTTATGATCAAACCACTCCTCATCATCACCTTTGTTTGCGGACCACTTGTCTCCATAAATCACCGGGTACACTTGATTGTATGCTCCTTGGCTGCACATTACGGGCGGGGCCACAAATCTCCGCGATGGCGGTTGCAATTGTCATGAACTCCACCCGATTTTCTCCGCTGTTCAATCCTTGCATGATGTATTCAAATTTCAAGTGGTAAATGCAACAAAGATGTATGCCTCTCACGATCCTCCTTACAAAACTAGGTTTCAACCTCTCAAAAGTCTCCAATGCAATTTTGATATGAGGATTCTCCTCTCTAAACCCGAGGTAGAATTGCAACCGCTAGGGAAATCGTGTGAATGCCAAATAAATGCTACATATAATGAACCCTACAATATAGGATGAATGCTTACTTGGTGACTTCAAGAAGGTGAATTGGATGTTCCATCTTTATTCCCTGTCTCCGATATACATACTTCCTCACGTCTTTCTTGTATGGAGAAACTCTTGTATTTTACATGTCGAACTTGATAACAGCTTCTCTATTGTGATCTAACATGCTATCCATCCGCTTCCTCCTCCTCGAACATTGACCAAGGTCCTTCCCCTTTGTTAGCTTGCACCCTTCTTTGAAAAGCATTTGAAATTGTTTTTCTAAGGGATCTTTGAGCAATCTGGCCCCGCTTGATTCAATGGCTTGACACCATTTGTACCTTCTTTGCCATTATCGGGGTGGACTTCCTTGCACGAAGCATGTCATAATTCCTCTCAAACTTATGTTCTTGCATTGTTTCCTTCAAATTCTTCACCATTTGCTCGGCCATAGTAACCTTTTAGATTTCTTTATAGAAGCAATTGGTAAATCCCTTGCCCTCAAAGAAGACTGTCAAGGATGCGCCTTTGTCATTGTCATCAACATTTGTACTGATTTGGTTGAATACTTCATAAATTTCTCCTGAAATTTCTCTTATTCTCAGATCACTTTCGGTCTCAATTTCTTATTATTAGTCTTTGAAGGCGAATCTTTAGAAGAGAAATTCTTCTTCATTGCTACCTTCTTTGCATACAATCTCGCCTCGATCTCTCTTCCTTGCTGCATCAATGGCTCAGAAATTGAACGGGGGAGGAATTGGGTTTCACATCTATCCCGGATTTACGTATTATTGAATTGGTGAGGGCAAATTGTTGAATTTCGGTTCAGGCAATTCTTGGAAACAATTAGTCCCTCCATTTTGCTTGAATTCAAGATGGGTTAGCCCGCCATCCAGGAATATGGCGGGCTACAGGCATTCATGTTTCCGGCACCAAACATGTTCATGATTCTCTCAGCCTGTCATTTGACGGGCGCGCACCCTACATGTCAATACTTCAATCACGCACGTCGTGTTTAAAACACACCGATTTTAAGCACTTGTAAGCGGCGTCCGGACGGTGATTTCTGCTACCCAGTACCGATTTTGCACCCTCTAGCAGATAGACATAAAACTCCTCGAGAGTTGTTTTGTGGTGAGAGATAAAGTTTGGCTCAAGTAAAGGTTAAGCAAGGGAAGCTTCGCATCGGCAATTGTAAGAAGCTCGCCCCTAGGTGGGCCGGTCCGTTCAAGATCTTGGAGAAGAGTGGGATCTCAGGATCTCTCGGCCCACCATAAGGTCTTCCATGTGAGTTTATTCAAAAGGCACGATCCTAACCTTGATGAGGTTTTGGATATTCCAACTTTGTTGGAAATTACGGAGGAACAAGTTGGAATTGTGCCTGAATTACTTCTTGATAAGTCATTCAAGAAGACTAGGTGATCTCAATTCCTCCAGTATTTGGTCAAGTGGAAGCACTTGCCCGTGGAAGACACGACCTGGGTATTGAAGCAGGATTTGGAGAAGCAATACCCAGAGTTTATGAAGGAGTTTGATGGGCGAGTCGTCTCCGAATTGATCGACGCCGACTTGCCAGGAGGTTAGCTTAGTATGTTTCTTAGTTAGCCTTAAGTTCTGGCTCATGTATTCTAGTTAGTAGAGTGCATGTGCCAGAATCTTGGAACGTGTGGGCGATGATGGGATACGCCTTTAAGGCATTCTCTAGGCCAACACGCACCAAGAGGTGCGCATGACCATTAGGGTCATGAGAGTGAGGAATGAGGCATGGTGGGCGATGATGGGACATCGATCGGATGCTCTCTATGCCGCGATGCGGGGTACGCACACCTGGCCATAGGGGGGTCATGGTAAAGGTTAAAGTGATCATGCGCAATGATGGGATCGTGAGACGTTCCCTAGCTTAAAACCCTTGGTGCATGATGCACTAGGGAGTACTCGGCACCGGGTAACCGAATACAAGGTAGCACTTGATCATGGGCGATGATAGGAGCATCTTAAATGATCCTTAAGCTCAAATCCGAAAAGGGCCATGATCGAGTGCAAGGTAGTAGGGTAACCTTGAGCTGGTAGTTCGGCTCAAGGAGGTAGGTAGGGGGGGTGGTCCCCTAAAACCACAAACTTATTAACTTATATAACGTAATGTGCTACTTGTGCAGGCCAGTGAAGGGAAGCATGAAGGAGGGAGCACGTTACGAGAAGATAGGAGTCATAGATTTTAGACTAACTATGAACTCCTAAATTTGTTGTAATAATATTATATGTGTATACTTTTGTAATAATAGTTGTTATAGCTATATAATTTTGTATAACTTATAAATATAGCTTTATAATTACATAATAAGTAATTAACGAAAAGTTGATCTTTTCAATAGAATTAAGTTCATATATTCTTGTTGTGTGCTTTTGCAGGATTAGAGTAGGTTAGTCACCTTAGCGTAATGCTGAGGACAGCATTATCCTAAGGGGGGGAGAATGTGACGTTCCAGGGAAATATACGCCATAAATACGTATATTTCCAGGACCGTCATTATACAAGTCTATCTTCATAGCCTTGTATACCATAGATTGTGGCACTAGGGGGCATGACTAAGTTATTCATATAACTTAGCCAACCTTAGGTTAAGACCATTTTCCACGTGGCCTTAACCTATTGGGCACCCGCCACACGGACTTACCCTATTGGAGCCACGTGGCATAACATGTAAACCCTAACCTATAAAGGCCTAAACCCTAACCATAGGCCTCTTTTCTGGCTCCAACAATCTGGGAACCTTCTTCGTGCTCGAAACTCCGTTTCGAGGACCGTCTGCTGTGGCACAGCATAGCATGGCAGCCCCCAGAGCGTGAGCGCATCAGCAGGAGTGGGAGCTACCTCGAACACTTCGAAGACCATGGAGACGCCAAGATTGGGAGGGAGTGCTTCTGGAGCAGGTATGTCGAGTAGTGATCATAGTAGTTCATCTGGAATTGAGCATTCCAGATGAGTTAGCATCTTGTACCTAAGGTAGAGCCATCCTAGAACCCTCATTCATCATCTTGAACCCTAATCAAGGAACTCTAACTGTAAGTTAGATATAGATGATTAGGTTAAGATGTTCTTATGATTATTCTCATGATATGATGTTATGTGATGTTGGTTGATCATGTTTGCTCCTCTTGTATTGGGAAGGGGGGTAGAGACCTAGAGCCATATGTAGTATGCTCCTAGATTAGATCCCTTAGTTCCTATTAGATGCGGCCTGTGCATAGGAGCCCACCAGGCTATGGAGGCTATGATGTGACTCAACACTACACAACGGGGCTAGAGGCAATGTGGAGGGAGGATCCCTGCCGAGTGGGGGCTACGGGGGATCCCATAGTGGGCTAGACTTATGGTCGGTCACTTCGTGTGGGCCGGGCATGGGTCTGACACCTCCTGGGGCAATGGTGCCGCCCTGCCTCTCGAGAGTTGCAAGTGTTGGCTTGGCTCTCGTTTTGGGGGGTTAAGTCGGGTACGAATCGTGTGTCGCCACGATTCTCTAGCCGCCCGCGGAACCTCTAGACCCCGGGAAGGGGAGATGCAACCCTTCCTGCCTCAACGGACCAGGGAGATGCAACCTGGAGTAGTCCCGATGGGTGATACCATGGGATTGCGTATTCGGAAGGCTAGAGTCACGCCAGAGCTTGATTTAGCCCCATCTGCAAAGTATGCACAGGAGGGGCGGATGGAGTGGTCAACCCTAGCCATTGTCTTATGCCAGCCCTCGCTGTTGTTATGACTCGGTCTGCGCTATCTTGAGGCCTAGCCAGTCAGTCATCCTTCTTATGAGTCAGAGCCATGGGTATGAGCTCTCATGTTTTATGGTTTATGATTATCATTCTTGCACTTGTGGATATGTGATGGACTACCCTTCGAGGTAGTATGTTGTATTGTTATTGCTAGTTCTGATGTTGTTTATGCTTCCGCTGTGATAGGAGCCCATAGGGAAAGGGCACGCAAGACACCTTCGTGTCCCCTTCCCGCACTACGATCATCTCAGAGTGCGGGATAGACATAGGGCCCGTGCGGTTGAAGGACCGGATGGGGGATTTCCTGCCGAGTGTACGGACGGGTGCCGTATATTTAGCAGGGAGCGTCACAGAGGAGAAAACAACAAGTTTGAAACCTGGTTTTAAGGCAGGATTCAGAGGTTGTAATGCTATCCAATCACCTTGGATTCATGCATTTACATGCTGGAGGCTTTCAGACAGGCATCTGTAAAGGGAAAACCATTGCTATTTTTCATCTCAGACAGGCATTTGTAAGGTGGCAGAGATTGCACTAGAGGATGCACTGGATTTATCCATTTGAACACTTTCAGACGTGCGTCTGTAAGGTGAAAGAGCCTGCACTTGCTTCCTGCACTTGGAGGCATCATCTTGGATTCAAACATTGGCATGCTGGAGGCTTTCAGATAGGGGTCTGTAAGGAGGAGACCATTGCCACTATTCGTCTGAGACAAGCATCTATAAGGTGGTAGAGGTTGCATTAGAGGCTATGCTTGAATTCTGCATTTGGACACTTCGGTCCGGTGTCAGTAAGGTGACAAAGCCTACGCCTGCTTCTTACACATAGAAGCTTTCAGATGGACGTCTGTAAGGGGGCAGAGGTTGTGTGTGATCAAAGTGCTTGGAGGCTTTCAGACAAGTGTCTATAGGGTGATACTCTAATTATGGCAACCATAGTGATAGAAGAGCTAGACGAGCCTTGCATCCCTTCATCCCACCCCACTGATATGCGTGTGGATGGTGTAGACATGCACTCCCTCTACCTAGCATAGATATGGTAGCAAAACGTCTCCTAGGAGAGTACATAGATGCCATCCCCAATACAGACTAGATGACACAGGTAAAAATTGACAGGTGCACACTCAAAAGAGAAGCGCGGGCAAGGTCTCATGCAACAAGCATAGCTCGACAGGCATATAACAGATATTCTAGCCTAGCGGCAAGCTGTATCCGTGCGTCACCAGCAAACCAGACAGTTGAGAAGCACTCGAAACAGGTTCTAGCAATGGCAGAGGCAACACAACTCGAATTGCTTGCTTGGCAAAGGAGATGCAGGCCTTCGCACCAAAATTGCTCAAGAGGCAGCACGCTACTGAAAAGCAGCGTGCTTTCAGCATGGAGGCTCGCCTACAGCAGCTACAGGATGGCCTTTGCCTAGTGCGCTCTGAAAGGTAGAAGGACAAGAAGAGTCTCGCTGACATGCAGGCTCACATGGATTTCTTATCCACTGCTATTGAAACCATGATACAGGACAGGCAACGTGCCGAGCAGGAGACAATGTAACCATCTCTTGCCTTCGATCAGAAGCTGAGGAGGCTGTTACTATGGTGCGAAGAGTCCATATTGCCTTTGAAGAGAGCCCGTCATAATTGAAAGCCCTTCAAAATAGAGTCAAGACACAGGAAGTGGCCTCATCTGCAACGAACCCTATGCTGGACTCTCGCTTACAGAAATTGGAGCATAGGTCCGCAGCTCGAGATCAGAAGGTGCAGGAGCTGCGGGTAGCCATGGCTCAACAAGGCAAGGGCTTCCATGCAGAGGCTCATGAGCAATTGCAGCGATGCATGTGTGAATTGGCAAGACAACAACAACTCCAGCAGGAGCTAAGCTCCTGGCTTTGAGAAGAAGAGATCACTATACCTAGCATGGCAGTCCGGTAGCCCAAGAGTCTGCACGAGGTCAGCCAGAACCGCCTACTACTGCATCGCCACGCCGCCCTATACCACCACCACCCCAACGTAGGCCATAGCATATGCCTCGCCGACCGCAAATAGCACCTGTTGTGCCGAGCAGCATTGACCCGAGGATAAGAGAGCTCCAGGAGCTGAGACGGAGAAGCCACAATGTGGTGATATATGGCCTAATAGAAGAGATAGGGGAGGACCTCATTAACCGACTCCAAATGCTGATCCTCACTCGAATGACATTCCATGTGCCAGCACACATTATTAGGGCAAGCCGCCATGGTACCCAGCATCTGAACCGCCCACCGGGTAGTCATATTCACAGTATGGGACGCGTAAGTGAAAGCAGGCATCTTGCGCCAGTATGTTGTGTATGTTGATCGAGACCTGACCCCGATACAACAAGCAGACCACAGGCACGAGTTGGCCAAATGTTAAAAGCGTCCGCAGACAAGGAGGAGCAGCGGGACTGATCAAACAAATATTCAGGCCGCCAAAATGTTTGCTGTGAATGCTGCAAACCCTCCAGCAGCTCTTGACCATGCCCTTGCTTCGCCTGCTACGACTGCATGCCGTGCTTTGGTTGCCTCGCCTTCTGTTGCTCGCACATCTCATGCTGCTTTCACTTCTACCATCCTCTCTTCCACTGCTGCCACTGAATCTGCAGCTGCAGCCCCTGCCAACAAACATGAATTGTGCCTATGCATAGCCTCTTGGAATTGTGGGGCTTCCCATGGTAGAAGGGGGATAGTCTCAACTTGGTTGCCGCAGACATGGATCTCATCTTCCTCATGGAAACATGGGAGCATGCAGAATATAGGATACCCAACTTGCCAGGATACCAGTGCTACTCAACATTTAATGATTGCACAGGAAAGCATGGGCATGGGGGTGTTGCCTGCGACTTACCGAACAACATTGGCACAATCAATCTCCTTGGTCAAGACAGACATGCACAACTGAAACCTATGGGTATGTGTGCAAAATTGCAATAGCAGACCTCTCTTTGTAGCCTGCTACTTCCCACATGTAGAAAGCAACTTCTATTCGGATGTGGAAAGACTAGACCCCTATGTCGATCTATATGATGACATACAGCAGCATAAGTAGTTGGGCAGCATCATACTCCTTGGAGACTTCAATACACGCACCAAGTAGAACAACCCATGAGATTTGATCCCTTGACTAATGATGTATTGCAGATGCGAGCTTGACCACAGACATCAGATGACAATCAGGTCACGCGCTATGGTAGGCAGTTGCTTTTGCTCTATGGTATCTTTGACCTGGTAATTTGCAACGGACTGGCACAGTGGCCGTCCTCCCGCAAGAGCACTTGCAGGCAGGAAAATCAGGGAGGCGAATCTAGTGTGGTGCTTTGGGATAAGCCGCCCTCGACGAACCTCCAGGACCACAACCTTCCCACATAATTAGTGGTTTGATGTGGAGTGCAAGGAATACAAATGTTGGCTCTGCCAGGTCACAGACCCCCCTTTACCACACGCAGTCAGATAGTACTGCATCTTCCTTAAAGCTAAGAAAGCCAGGTACATCGCATCGCCTCAAAGGAAAATGTTCTACCTCCTGGAACGTCATCCCAGAACCTTCTGGCGAAGGGTTTTCAGAAAGCCAGTACATCCCACATGGAACATCACTCCCGAGCAGTGGAGGCAATACTTGCAACAACTATACGACCCTCGGGGTGCACAAGCAGCATTACCCCTGCAAGAAGGCCCACTGCTGGAAATCACAGAGTCAAACGTGGAAAAAGGCTTACAGCATCTTGCCAATGGGAAAGTGCCATACATGGATGGTATGTAGGCAGAATTGCTCAAGTGGGCAGGGGCCGTCCTCATACCGGTGCTGACCGCCTTGTTCAACAAGGCATTATGGGAAGGCTTTCCACTGCAGCGGACCAATAGCAGAGTTGTTCCCATCTATAAGGCAGGTTACCCGCACTGCCCAACCAACTACCAAACAATCATGGTTAGTTTGGTGTTTGCAAAACTGCTACCTGGGATTCTCTAGCAGCAATTGATAGGCTGGGCAGAGGTAGCAGAGATGCGGGCCCACACCCAGACATGATTCAGGCCTCCACACTCAACCATTGCACATCTTCACACTGCGGAGTCTGGTTGAAGACACCAGGAACCATCGGTATATTGTTGCTTCTTGGACTTTGCGAAGGCCTTTGGCGCTGTACCTCGAGAAAAACTATGGGCAAGATTGCAATGGCTAGGGGTTCCTGTAGATTTGGAGAATGCAGTGCACAGATTATATGAGAGATGCTCGGGCCAGTTGCGGCCGACAAGCCAACCATTCGATAGTAGTATTGGGGTTCGCTTGGGGTGCCCTCTCTCTCCAACATTGTTTAGACTTTACATTAATCAGTTGGAGAGCTGGTTTGCTGACAATGGGGGCAACAGCCCTAACTTAGCTTATATCATGGCAATGGGGCCGCAATACCTCAAGGCCTACTGGAGGAAAAAGAGAGCTCAATGGTTGTCTAGATGGAATGTGCAGGAGCACAGCTTGAGGCAATATTTTGACGCTTGCTTCCTCAGCAAAAGACAGTATACTACAAGTGCCACATAAATCCCACATTAAAATGGGGCCCGCAATGCTACCTGCGAACACATTTGCCTATGAAAAGGCGCAGACTCATTGCCTCCATTCGCACAGGGGCACATCATCTTCGAATTGAGATGGACAGATGGATTTGTGAGCCATACAGAGCAGGCTTTGTCAATGCTGCCAAATGGAAGTCATTAAGGATGAATCTCATGCCCTTCAAAGCTGCCCAGCATATGATCAAATTCGGACGCGCTATGCTAAGTTGGTCAGGACTGGCCAGCCGCTACATGTGACGTTGAGCACGTCTTCTGTACGGGCGCTAGGATCATACCTTCAGGAGGTCATGGATATGAGAGATCAGCTATGTCCTCGAGCACGTACTTGACATGTATTATATACATATATTTCATGATGATCTATACATGTACAGTTTGACAACATTCTTATTACTGCCATGGGTTTTCCCTCGAAAACCCTTGGGGAGGGAGGGGCTAACTTGGACAATAATAAGTTTGTTGCGCTCCTTCATTGGGTCACATAGGCCCGATTGATTTCCGTGGACGATAAAAACATTCTCTCTCTCTCTCTCTCTCTTTCTTTCTTTTTTATCATGAACTTTGGATAAATTTTACATATACCATGTATGTATTATTGACATATTATCCCAAAATACATAACGCATAATTCAACCAAGCTATCAAGACCGTTAAAACTTATACACCTATCCGAACATGACATGCCGGGTTGGTTACACCTAATCAACCGTTTCATGTAATGTTGCAGATACAATATTGACTCCAACATTATAGATCCAAGAGTTTCTATTGAATTTGAAGCTTCATTTGCTACCTCTCTAACATTGACATAAGGGAGAGCTATGGCAGAACATAATAAAAAGTGATCGACTCATTTCTAAAAAAAGAGCAAGTAGACATGTGAGCTCAATTGTGTCGTTTCTTCATTACTACAGTGATATGTACAAATCTAGATATGCGAGCTCAATTGGTAGTTCTTTATCACTACATTGACATGTCTAATGTACAATTTATCATCCGACTGTTTTTCCCTAGAAAACCCTTCGGGGAGGAAGGGGGGAGGTTAATCTTGAACAATAATAGACCTGTTGTTTTCTTTTCTTCGTTTGAGTTCCATAGGTCTTTTGGTCTTCATCGATTCAATTTAAGGTATAGCACTGCGAATGATACCATGTGGCTTTTTTCACGAGAACAGTTTAAGAATTGTGGTGTGTGTATTTCTTTTGTTAATGAATTTTATTGAACATGGCTAAATAACTGCAAAATATTGCTACCACAGTTCATCTCAAGCTTTTGCTAGTCACAATTCTAAAAGTAGATTCTAGTCATTGCATTTTAATGTGGTCTAGAATTTCAAAGTTTGTACGTTGATCATAATCTGAAAGCACTTTAATGCAAAATCATTAGTCATTTTCAAATACTTCTACTTTCAATGTTTCTTCTACTCCAAAATAAAGAATAGAATAGAATAGAATAGAATAGAATAGAATAGAATAGAATAGAATAGAATAGAATAGAATAGAATAGAATAGGTTTTTAGCGTCCACGAAGACCAATTGGCCTATGGGACCCAAACAAAAAGAGAGCAGCAAGCGTATTACTGACAGGATTAAAAAACCCCCGCCCCAAAGGGTTTTCTAGGGAAAAACCTTAGCAGTAATAAGCATGCTGGCACACTGTACAATTGCACAGGACAGTTCAATACCGTCCCGTAGGACACAAACGAGTCCGTGCATCCATAACCTCCTGGAGGTATGACCCCAACAAACCCACTGACGCCGTAATCAATAACTGATGCAATGGCTGGCCAGGCACTAGTAATCGAACATATCGCTCTCCGATATGGGCAAATGCTGGGCAGATCTAGAGGGCATGACATTCATCCTCAATGGCGCCCTGGTGGCAACACTGGCAAAGCCTTTGCTCTCGTGCTTCCCGAGCCCAACGCCTTCTTCAATCGCGAGGCGATGTGCACCCGTGCGAATGGAAGCTATAAGTCTGCGCTTCTTCATGGGCAGCTGGGTGTACAAGTACTGGTGTGGGCCTCTTGTGAACCTAGGATTGACTTGCTGGTGATAGTGTGCCAGCTTAACGTGCGTCTGAGCCTCTGCATCCCAGAGCTTGCGAAGGAAAGTAGCATCTAGGTACAGTTTAAGTGTCTCGCGATCTAAGAAAAGGTAAACATTTCTATTATTTTTTTGTTCTTTTATGTACACATATAATACATAGGCATCCCATTATAAAAAGGAAGAAAAGAGAAATTTCATGTGATTATGTTTCTTGTTCTTTAGCGGAGGACGTACATGCACCCGGGTAAAAGCATGTTAGGGTGTACCACTTTTGGAACCTGCAAAAGTACATACACTAGGTACTTTAGAACTGGGTACTTTCTCATTTTTCTTTTCATTAAAACTAGTACAAAAGTCCAAAATAAAAGTCAAGGACGTGTTAATATTTAAAGGTAAGATAAATATAACGCTATCTAAGCCCAAAAAATATATAAAAGTTCTAAAATGTACCTTTTATTGACATATTACACAGGTACCCAGTACCCAGTCCTGGGTACCTTTTTAGGTACCTTTTTAGTCACTAAATAATACTTTTTAAGGGACACCCTAACATGCTTTCACCCACCCATTGTTTGGGGTCTGGGTTCGGGAACTCCTGGAAGACAGCCCTCTGTGAGGACCCGTGGATCTAACAGGAGGGTCCGGGGGACTATGTCACGCGGGATTTGCTGAAAGAGAAGAAAAAGAAGAGAACAGAACAAATGAGAGAAGGATGATAAGCTTCCTTGATATCAATGATGAAAATACATGAGCTCTCGCAATAGAGAGAAAACTGAAAGGAGACAAGACTCAAAACTTATCTAAAAAACTTATGAGCTAACTCTACTCATATATATAGTACAATGGCCTTGGGCCCAATATAGACACTCTGACTGATCTCGGTGCCGACTCCTGGAAGGAGGCCTGATTTGCAGGAATGTTGGCGGTGCCTCTTGAAGTGCCTAGAATCACGCTGACGCTGACGCGGGCGGTGACGGGCCGTCACTTGTCTGAGCGGCGCCTCTTGTTGACAGCCAAAGGCTTTGACTGCGTGGCCTGCTGCTTAGTCTTCTGTGGAGGCTTGGATGTCTGACCCGTGGTTGACTGAGGATCTTTGAGCTTGACCTGGTCTGACGTATGCATGAATAGTCCTGTACCAGGAGGCACAGGACTAACACCCATGATACACATGCATCTATCAATTTGTATGAGAAGTAAAACATAGGCCACATTATTATAAATATACACCGTCTTGATATTAGGAATCCAATTTAATTTTTTACTAGGTTGAGTTGTTTCAGAATGACACAACTCGAAGGTTCTTATGCAATAAAATATGGTCCTATAATTATCACATATCTCATGTGATAAATCACGTTTATCGTCATTGGGTCAAATCTAACATAGTGAATGTGGCCACTAGTTTGTAGTCAAAAGAGATTTTAGTCATTAACTATGCTATACTCAACATCGTTGTTCTTATTTACCTATAATTTGCATGTGAGTTTCTTACTTGAAGATGATTGATTTAGACCATGTATATGATGTCACTTCAGCTGGTGTTCCTTTTAATGGCCTCATTCTATGAATAATTTGTGCAATTTGTCAAGTGCATGAAACGCGAATAATCTAATCACATATTTTAAATAAACTTTTGTGTTTTAGCCATTTATCATGAAATTCTAGAGTGGCTGGAAATACAGTTGTTGCATTGCATTCTTAATGCTTGATAATGAACTCATATCTATAAAATTTTGCTCTCAAAAATCTGCATGCGGGGGTTTTGTAATTTTACTAGTAATGGTTTTAGTTGGCCTCCGTGGTACTTGCCTAAAGGTTTGATTTATTTTCCATGGATACTAAAAGTATAGACCAATTCATCATCAATTTTATCTTCTTGCCTTCACTTTATAGCAGTATACCCGTCCCATAGCTTTAATTTGGTCTCTATCGATAAACAACTATGGATAATCAATCTGATTACTCATTAAGATGTCCTTAAGGATGATAAGTCTAAATTAAAAAGAAAGAGGGCTACATATTCTAAACGAGGTGCACCCTGGACTACCACAGTCGTCGGACTCGTAAGTAACCTTTGAGATGCTAAGGTTTAGGAGCTGGTGAAGACAATACAATGCCCTCGTTAACCCCATGCTTGACAAGGGTTAACAACAGTACCTGTTAGTGCATTTGTCCGTGAAGAAATGTAGATAATTGCGTCCATTTGTATAGAAGTGCACCGCCTCAAAATTGAGATAGGCATATAAGCCCATGAAGAATGCACAAATAGGCTCTGCCAACACTGCCAACTAGGGTCATTGAAGATGAATGCTACACTCTTCAGAGTTGTCCAGCCTTTAGCCTATTAGGGCACGTTATGCTCGATTGGTTCCACCTAATCAATGTTTGCATATGATGTTGGAGGTGGCTTTAGCAGGGGTCCTAGCATCATGCCTTCAGGAGGTAATGGACATGCAAACTCAGTTGTACCCTCAGTCACTGCTTTAAAAAGTACAAAATATACAATTTATCAGCAAGCCTATTACTGCTAAGGTTTTTCCCTCCCCTTCGGGGATGGGTTTTTTTAACCTTGGATAGTAATAGGTCTATTGTGTTCTTTGTTTGGATCCCATAGGCCTTTTTTTATCTCCATAGATAGAAAAAATCATTTTTTTTTTTTTGAAGGCAAGGTGGTTTTCTATTAATATAGAAAATATTACAATATTGATCTCTAAAGATCAGATAGGAAGGATGAGCACAGTGAAGCCCTATTGGCCTGATACATAATACGCTCAAAAAGCTTTCTTACATCAGCATCTGATGAGAAAGTACAATTAACAGATAACATATACTTTTCTCAAAAACTTTTTGCAACCAGTTTTAAACCTGTAAGCAAAGGATAGCAGAATGCAGGCTGAAGTATATCAGTCCCCAGCTGCCCTCAAGCTTAGTAGTACTTGAGATTGACACAAGCATACCAGAACCTGGTCTAAAGTGCTGCAAGCATATCAGTACTTGAGCATATGATTGGATATTAGTATCCACTTAAAAAATGTTCAAGCATAGCAGTACTTGAAACACTTTAAATCCCTAGCATGCACAAATTAGAGAACTTGATATACCAAAGAGTCCCATACCTCAGAGTGTATCATGCGCTCTAATCAATGCAGCATTGTCGGGATTATCTTCTACATCCTTGATATTTACAAGTAAAAACCTGATTGCTCAGCATCAATATGAAGAATAAGTCATCTATAACTGATGCTTCCTGCTAGCAAGGAAAGAAGCTAAACAGACTTGAAAAGTTTCGTTCCAAAAAACAGCTTATGATATTCCCCACTGGGATCTGCATATCCAAATCCTACTTTACATAATCGGGAGTTTCTATCCCCTTTGCTTTATAGGCCAATATCCCAATCTGTTGGGCATACCCTTTCAGCGTGTCTAGAACAGACATAGTGGGCATACAAGCAAAGAACTTATGTGCTACCAAAGGAAGATGCCACGTTAGTGGATTACCTGAAACAACTGATAATGGCCGCCTGAAAGAAGGAGGGTTACACACAAAACCAGCAGATCCGATGACTGTTCTTGAGAAGGCAGAACAAATCCAAGTCCTGCTAGCACCCAGATCCCTGCTGGTTTGCACCATAATCCAGTGGTTTAGAGCAGCAAGAAAGGGAGGCGGCCGCCTGCCCTAGCCGCTTTCGCCAAACTGTCCGCCTCCCATCCCCAATATCGTCTCACGGTCATCGAAAAAATCAAATCAATTCAGTTCAATTATCTTTTTTCCATGCTATTTGGCTTGTATATTGATTAAATGGAGGTATGCCTTGATAATCACAATGATGGAGGTCTGCATTTGGTTCATTGTCTCATTAAGCATCTTGTATATGCTGATGATGTCTCACTTATAGCTCATACAACTAGTAATATATGCAGTAACATTTACATGCTCTGCACACTTTTTGTTAACCTTCAAAAGATAAAGCTCTTAGTATATCATTCTTGCCAGTGTGCCAATGAAGTCATGTACTATGACAATCATGAGATTGCAATGGTAGATAGCTTTATGAGTACATTGATGTTGAATTTTGTAATAATAAACTATGGAAAATGTGCATCACCAAGTGTGTGACTGCAAGTGGAGGAACATTTTGAGCAATGCAAAACAATTAGATATTCATGATCACGAAAAGTTCACTTAATCTGGACTTTGTTTAGTTGTATGAATCTAAGATGTAAGGACCTGCCATTAGTGTTAGTACCTGGAATAGCCTAGAATTGGTGCAAAAATATTTCATCTCCTATATCTTAGGGGTGAAAGCTACAATGCCATATGCTATTGAAAGAGACAGGTTTCTTGCCCCTCCAACATTCTGCATGCAACATCACATAGTGCACGGCATAGAAGTTGAAAGGTATCCTTCTCTAGCATTTGACATAGATGAATCTCCTCAACGTTTGGAGAGGGGTTGGAAAGAGCATTATTTGCATGATTTGCCCGATGGTCTATGCGACAGGACCAATGTATAGTATTTGAAAGTGCTGAGTCTAGGCTTCTTCAGTAGTATCATGATGATTGTTTTTTCCAGACCAATATCACATTAAAACTAGTCATTATCATGCATATATCAATTCCACTTTGGAACATGACCACATGCTTATTTGCTTGTTTGTTTGTCCAACATGAAACTTGTAGCTATTATGTCATTCGTATAGAATCCCATCATCTCCAAATTGAGACAGGTAGGTGGGAACAAGCACAATTGCCACGAGAAGCAAGATTGTGTGCATGTTGCTCTGCAAATTCCTAAGGATGAATACCGTACACTTCTGGAATATCCTACTTTTATGATGATCATGAATCATTATCTGACATTACCATTGCATTCCACACTTCCAAAGCTTTTCAATGTGTTAGTCATATGCCACCAGGCACTGGACTATTTCTTAGCACAACATTGGCCAAAGGCAAGGATCAAGGTCAAGCGTCAGGTAGCAGACCCATGCCCCTGTAGAAGCCCATGCAGAAACCCACGCCCCCGTCAAAGAAGAGTTCAAGGGCAGACAAGTAACCACCTCCGAGGAGCGCGGCCTTAACTTAGCAGGATTGCAAGATTCTCTTAAATCAAGCATATGATCTAGGAGTTGATAACCAACATTACAAAGGCTCTACCATATGTCTATTTTGGGCCCGAGGCCGTTGTACTATCTTCTTTTTTAAAATGGTAAGGCTTTGGTCTTTGTGCCAGGGACGCCGCAGTGCAGACGCGTGCGGCGTTCCCTTTGCCCTTTGCGGGAGTATTTTGGGCGTATACGTTTTTTCTAAATTTTTGAATTTTGTTTGGCTGTCGTGCTTTCATTGCGTCTTTCCATGGCTATGGCAACCGAAAGGATGGTCGAGCGAACTCTGCGTTCCCCTGCCCCTTCTGGAATGCTAGATTTGAAATGCCTCTGAGCTATTTTTGAATCGAGCATCAGATATGTCTTTCTCTAGGGCCATCGCTGGAGCAGGTAGACCCTGACACTCTAAATCCTCTGCATCTTATCTATTTTGCAGCTGGAAGTCTTTTGTTGTTTATCTCTTGCATTTTTCAAAAACTTCAGAGTTTTTATTCGAGCTTAGGATTCCATCAATCAAGTCCTCCAACTGAAGCAAAGCAGTTGAAGCAGGCGATAGAAGTCTTAGGCTCTTGAATTCATTCAGGTTTTTGCTTAAAATTGAATTTGTTATCCTTGCTAGGTAGGACTCCAACATGGCAGAAGCAGGCACATAACGGTTCTTTTTGCTCCAGCCCTTTATTGGAAATGTTAGGATTTGGCTGCAATCTTCTTTTCACCATAATTCTTGCGTTTGGTGGCAATTTTATCACATTTGAGCTCCTTGAAAAGCTCGTGGAGTGCTCTTTATTAGAAAGTAATTTGTTGTGGAGGACTATTGAGCTCTGAAATCTCGGTCTCTTTTAGTGGAGATAGCAAAAGCAACTCGTAATCCCTCCAAGCGCTTCTCTGGTAATCGTAATGGGGTACATGGCACTGGTGAAAGGGAATATGCTCTAGATTCTCCAAAGATTAGTGTTCGAGATGCACACAAATTGGCTCGAGAAGATGCTCCTTCTTTTCTTAATAGTTTGATATCATCAATAGCAGTTGGATCTGAGGGGCAGGAGAAGCAGACTTCTTTGCATCTCAATCCATTGGCATTGCCTCATGCTCCTATTTCTTCCAGTGGCACATATATAGCTAGTTCAACTGAGGCAGTTCTAGCTCTCTCCTCTTCTCAGCTTGTTGTTCCAGCTTCTGTCCCTATATCTCATGATACTAGAGGCGGTGTTGGACATGTGACTCTAGAAAGCTCTTCTGCACAATTGGTACTTTCAAAGGCATCTCCAACACATGTTGGAAGTTTTCAGAACAAATGAGATTAGGAGCTCTAGTCTAGAATAATGTGACACAGGTTGCCTTAACACATCATGGAAGTCTCACACATGAAGGAGGCTCTTCTGGAAAAATAGAATATCCAACGCATGTTGGAGGTTCCTCAAGGCAAGAAAAGTTTCCCCTTTTTCCCTTAAGGAAGCCTAGGATAGCTTGTTCTTCAACCATGCCATATGTCTCGGCCTCTACATCGTGGAGGTATTTTGACAGAGTGGCAAGGGTTATACATACCGGTTTTTCTGAGTGGTTATGCAAAGGTTTGTCATCTCCAACCACCTCATTTCGTGTCTCTTTGAACAAAATAAAGAGGATTAGATACTGGGTAGCAGAGATAGTTACTAACCGGATATGGTCCATGCCAAGTATTAAGATGTCTAATTATAAGGAACAGATGAATCCTTTGTTGCACAATGAGGAAGAGGGGAAGAGAGCTAGATGATGAAGCCACTAATATAGATATAGATAAAAAAGTCGCATTTAATTAAAGTAGGTCAAATCCTGACATTTGGGTCTCATGCTGAAAATGGAACTCATACTAAAAAAAATAAAATAAAATAAAACTGAATTGAATGCTTGTATAGAATTACACATCATACACCAAGAACTGGGTCACTTGTTTTCCTCATAAATATTACAAACCACGAGTTGAGAAAGTTTTCAAGCTTCTCAATATTATCTACCCTCATACCGTGCTATAGCATGGAGGTTGCTCATGGCTTTGTCCATCTTCCTTTTGGGGGATCTTGTGGGTCTTGTCCTTTGAAATGTGACAAGTTGGATATGACCATACCACACACTCCACCAATTCCCTCCTTTGAGGATCATCATGATTTGTCCTCCACTTCTTCTCCCAATAGTCGGTATATTGATCCTTCAAGTTGCCCCTCTTATGCCTTCCAACGGGCTCCCAATATTGAATCTAGAATCCAGGACGCAACTCCTCTCCATCAAGCATGGTGGTGGTAACATCAGAGAGTGCCACCCCTAGCCAAATTGGACAATCCTCATCGTCAGACCTTACTAGCACAAAGTATTCTTTCTTGATGTCCTCAAAAGAATCCCACTCAGGAAGATCAAACCACTTCAGCTTTGAAACCTTGTTCCCCACAAACCATTTGGAGCCATTGTTAGGACCCAAGTGAACTTTCTTTGATGTGCTTGCTCCATGAGAACCCTCCCATCTAGACTCTGGTAAGAACCCGTCTCTCAGCTTTCCCCCGCACTCCACTGCCAATACAGTTGTCTACATGATATTTGGTCTGATTGGTGATCTGCAAATTGCTCCCTGATTGCCATTCTTTCTTTCTCTATTGCAGTTAATGCAAATGTATCTTTTAATTGAATGCAAGTGTTGCACTTTGAGAATGGCATGTGTTGCAAGACACACACATCTGAGAAGTGAGTTTTCCATAACCTGCTGAAAGATGATTGAGAAAAAGGCCGACCTCCAGTAGTTTCTAGAATGGAGTTGACCTCTTTAAGGCACTCTTTCTAGAGTAATGCTGTGGCAACACCTTTTGGAGCACTTGTACACCGTGCTCGTTCACCTTCGACTTATGCGGCATAGATTGAGATGTGTATCTCATAAAGCTCTCGAAGACTGCAATGTCCTTCAAAGTGTTTGCTCTAGGTTTCAAAGTCAGTGCATTGCCATGCTGGAACAATCTGTGCTCTTTTCTGACCTGCTCCCAGTATCTTTAAAATTATGTCTTGCTCAGGCCAAGAATCCATCTTAATGCTCTCATACATACCTTCAGGCCCCTCAATTGATAAAGTAATATTCATGTATTTTCATCATAGCAGATGAAATTAATCATGTCTTTCTGAAGTTGTCCAATGTATTGGGACCTTATTCCCACAAGGTCATCCACACTATTCTGAACTGTGCAATCTAGAGTGCAACACTCTTGCTTCTAGGTTTTCTTTGGTTGGTGCCATACTTTCCATCCTTTGTAAATATCTGTCACTTCTAGCCCTTTTGGGCACTCTTGGTTGCCTATAGCGCCTCTTTCTCGTAATCAAAGGATGCTCAAAGGATGCCAAACGTTCCACATTGCCTGGGCTGGGCCTCGAGGTATCTACTTCAGTTGGGCCTTCTAGGTTCTCACTATTCTTATGTGTAATATGTCTAATTGGCCATCTTAACTGAGTTTGAGACTCAAGCAACCCGGAGCACACAATGCAGTCACTGCAGCTCCCCTGGGATATGATTGTATCAACCTGGATAAGAAGCTTCCCAATGCCAACACCAAGACGATCATCTCCCAGCCTTTGATCATTCACACTATCAGATGGATCCAATGCAGTTACGATGCCCTCTGCAAAGACCGTCCCGTTGCACGGGTGCAACAATAAGCAATCCATCTTCCTCCATTGGAGCCTGAAGCAATGTTCTGCATTTGGTTTGCTTGGCTCAATTCTGATGGAATATTATAACCATATAACCATGAACACTACAAAACAATAAACAATAAAATATAATCATATAACCATATAACAACATAACCATATCATTATATGTACAAGAAATTTATCGCGGCGGCCAAGGCCGCCGCGAACATTTCTCTTGCCCAACTCGCAGCAAAGTAGATTTTTGTATCAAGTCAAAAAGGATCTAAGTTGTGGGCTTGTAAAATTGAACTAAATGTGTCTAAATTGGTCCTTGTTGCCCTGGGTCTTGAGTTTGTGGCTCATTTTCATAGACCATTGTTGTAGAGAAAAATATACGATATAGGAAATTTTGGATAACCACGTCCAAAAATGAACCACCATGTATGAATTGGACACAGGCGAAACGAAAGAAACTGTGAGGAGGCCCTTACTTGTGGTAAGGGCTTGTGGTTAGAGCTTGACTTGTGTTAAGGACTTGGCGCCCCAAGATTGACACATGGCACAAATAGCCCAAATAGACAGGCCACACAATCACAAACCAAATTATCAGAAATAGTCTAAGCTTGAAATGTGGCTCTAAATTAACCTTGCAACATACCTCAATTGTGCATATACATTTGTCAATGCATAGAGCATTCCCTTGAGGTGTATAAGCATAATATCAAGATTTAAACCTATCCCCAATAGAAAAGTGTCTATATTCGGCGTTGTCGGATTGATCAGATATGGCAATTTCGAAAGCGAGAGGCGAAAACATTAACTGCTCGCGGCGTAAGAATTGCTAGAAACTGTGAAGAATTTGTTGCCCAATGTGTTAAATGATGCGAATTTAACCCAGAAAAAATAGCTATCGAAAAAATAAAAATTCAAAATTGGATGTATGATTATATATTGTTTGATAGCTAGTTGAACATCTGGACAACATAATTATGTTACAAACGGCATCTTCCTTTCTGCTTATGAATGCTAGGGTTGATTTCCATCCCAAACATTTTTGCTAAAATCTCACACGGATGTAACTTTATCAAGGAAGACCTTTATCGATAAGTGAAATTGCTCATCTAAAAATCTCCATTGTCCCCATATTTACGGAGATGCAAAGATTACGCATGAAGACAACTCACCCAAAACTACAAAGACATACCTAAGAATGAGATGCTATTGCAACCTCTTTGTCAATATATCACCCTCTGCTTTCCTTACCAAACAAACTACATTGACAACCTAATGTGTATTAGATCTTCGTTCCCCAAAGACCCGGACATACATCTTTAAATAATGAATGCACCGGACTTATAAGGAATCAATATTGTCCAAATCAAAGATTTCCAAAGAATGCAACCTTCAATTATCCCCATATAACACTTTTAATGTTTTCCCCAATGTAAATAATAAGAATTTAGCAATGTCTCGTGATTTGAAGCATCGATCGTAATCCACAAATGATAGATGAATTTGAATCCTTACATATGTAAGGCTTTTAAGTTATAGTGTTGGGGTCTCGGATGCAAATTCACTCCCATGACGCACCTTTATTTAAAAACAAAAATAATCCGAGCAATTCTCCATGTCGATCCCGAAGCAACCGCACTGATTGTTATAATAGAGAATGCTCTACTATCAACTCCACATGAAACATGTCTTGAAAAACCTAAATTCCTTACCTAGCTTTTCACTTCAACAGTTATATCCCCTTCTTCAAAGCCGCATAGAACTTCTGCTTTGCCTTATGCTTTTTCATTTATATGATACATCTTCCAAATTGAGCCTCCTGTAAAGGAAGAGAAGACATCACAATCGAAAATGAACACGCTAATGGGTAGTAAATAAATGCAAAGACACGCCAAAAGTTCTAGCTAAGAAAGCCCACCGAAAAGAAAATTACCCTAACAAAAGGGCAAAGGAGAAATGAAGAAACTTACCGACGGCACCAAGAGAGAGACCCGTAAGAATCTCAAAGACAACACTTGGGGCTCCAGGTTTTGAGGCCGCATGAGCGACTCTTGCAGCTCCACCCATTTCTTATTTCGGCGGCGACAGAGTAGACCAAACCTAAGTTATGCAGATGGAAGATGGATTAAATTGCCCCAACTCGTCGATGGAAGCATCTCAGGATCTGAAGATCCGGGCAAGATTTCCCATGCAGCCCAACAAACCCCAAGCACGAGCTAAAGCTTCATTATGTGTGCACAAATGCCAAGTTTCACCCCGAACTTTTCCCACAAATCGCCATGCCGCTTTGATCGAAGGGCCATCCCATTTTGATGAAGGGAGATGCGCGATGATTCCCGCTGTTGTTGCGGTGCGATGGCTATGGCGATGGCGGCGATCCCAAAGTGTTTTTTTTTTTTTTTTCGATTTCATTTTCTCTGGCCTTTTTTTTTGTTTCCCTATTTTTCCCCCCCGGAAATACGTGGCAAGCATCAACCAGAATATGCCAAAAGCATCTTGCCCCTAAGAATTATATATGTTATATCATATCATATCATTATATTTATATAATTATTCTATGTGTCCCAGGGAAACGATGCACCCATGGTTTATATAATGTGTTAAAAATATGTTACATGCTTCTTTGCCGTCGGATTGGGGCACTGGTTGTGTGGCGAAACCTGGGCCATTGGATTATGGATGGGTCATGCATGGGGCATGCATGGCCATGCATGAGGGCATGCAAAACATCCCTGGACCATTGGATCAAAAAGGGGAGGCGAAATCATGGCCCTTGATTTTTACTAGGAAGGTGGGAGGAAGCTTCCTCCAAAGTGGATTTGGTGCAACCAATCTCCACCATTAGATCAAAGGGGGGAGGAGAAATCCTAACCATCCATTTTTTTATTAAATTAGAGTTTTTTATATTAAAGGAGGTGAGGTGTCACCCTTAATGAAAAGGTAATGAGGTGACACCCCATTAATTATGAAGCTTTTATGGAAGCTTCCTTCTTTTGTGTTGCCTTCAAACGACTTTATCTTGCGATGGAGATCTCGGATCAAAGTAGGACCTACGCCGTTGGATTCCTCTCATCGAATGCTTTTCAATGAGTAGTGGTTTGGCATCATTTCGTGCAACCTCGAATAATCTAGGAGAATCTTCATAGAACCTAAGGGTATCTAAAAGAACCTATGTAGAAACTTGGGAAACTTAGAGGAATCTTGGGATAATATTTGGGAATCGAGGGCATCTCAAGAGAATCTTAAGGAATCTATGGGAATCTCAAAAGAATCTAGGGCAATCTAAGAGAATCTTCAAAAAATGCTTAAGAATTTAGGGAAATCTTGATGGAATATTTGAGAATCTAGGGGAATCTTTATAGAATTTAAGAGAATCTAGGAGAATCTACATAGAATCTTAGGGAATCTAAACGAATCTTCAAATAATATTTAAAAATCTAGGGGAATCTTTATATAGAACCTTAAGAATCTAGGGGGATCTTAGTGGAATCTTAGGGAATCGAGAGAAAATCCAAGGGTTTTAGGGGAATCTTTGACAATAGATGTGTTCTATGAGGGAATCTTCAGAGAATCTAAGAGAATCTAGAAGAATCTACATGGAATCTTAGGGAGTTTAGAAGAATCTAAGGGAAATCTCAAGAGAATCTTCAGGAACCTAAAGGAATCTAAAGGAATCTTTTGATAACCTTTGGAAATCGAGGAAATATAAAGAGAATTTTAAGGAATCTATATGAATATTAGCATAATCTTGATGGAATCTTAGAGAATCTAGTGGAATCTTCATAGAATCCAAGGGAATATAGAAGAATCTACATAGAATCTTGGGGAAACTAAGGGAATCTTTGGATAATCTTTGAAAATCTAGGGGAATCTTTGTAAAAACCTTAAGAATCTGGGGATCTTTGTGGAATCTTAGGGAATCTAGGGGGAATCCAAGGGGATCTAGAAAAATCTTTGACTCTAGGTGTGTTCTATAGGGGAATCTGCAGAGAATCTAAGGGAATCTAGAAAAATATCCATAAAATCTTGGAGAATCTAGAGGAATCTTAGGATAATCTAGGGAAATCTCAAAAGAATCCTTAAGAATCTAAAGGAATCTTAGGGAATCTCCATAAAATATTTGAGTATCTAGAGAATCTTGATGTGATTTTGGAGAATCTCTATAGAATCTTCATTGCGTGACTTTAAGTTTGACTTCTAGTCGAATTTGTACAATCCCTCCAAGAATCATCAATGGATCTTGGGGAATATAAGCGAACATTGATGGAATCTCATAGAATCTAGGGAAATATTTCTAGAGTTTTAGAGAATCTAGAAGAATCTTAATAGAATCTTTGTTGGATAGCACTGCATTTTGCTTTTAGTCGAATTTGTACAGTCCCTCATAGTGCAACCGCTCATAGTACAAAGACTTGTAATATATATATAATTATTCTATGTGTCCATGGGAAACGATGTACCCATGGATAGATTACATATTGAAATCAATCTAGGCCGTCTGTTTGTGGGCCAATGAGGTGGCACAACTACGGCCTTAGGATCTACATGGGGTCATGCATGGGGCATGCACCATGCCTCTAGACCGTCGGATCAACGGGGGAAGGCAAAATCGTAGCCCTTGACTTTTTTAAGGGAAGGTGCAAGGAAGGTCCCTAAAGATGCTTTTTGGTGTGGCCAATCTCAGCCCTTGGATCAAAAAGGGGAGGAGAAATCCTGGCCATTAAATTTTTTATTAAGTTGCAATTTATTTTATTAAAGGTGTTGAGGTGGCATCCTCATTTAATAAAAAAAAAAGTAATGAGGTTGCATCAACATTTATGGAAGGACTTTCGAGGAAGCTTCTTTTTTGTAATTGTCTTCAAAAAAGCCCATAACTTGCAAAAAAGGATCGGATAAAGGTGGGGCCCACGCCGTTGGATTCCTCTCATTGAGAGCTTTCCAATGAGTAGTGCTTTGATATCGTTTCGTCGTAATTGAAGCGAAATGATCGAATACTAAGAATCTTCTTGGAATCTTGGAATTTTATGGAACATGGAAATTTAAGAGAATCTAGGGGAATCTTCATAGGATCTTAAAGAATGTAAAGGAATCTTAATAGAATCTTGAGGAATCTATGGGAATCACAAGAGACTCTTTAAGAATCTAAGCGAACCTTTATAAAACCTTTGAGAATCTAGGGGAATCTTAATAAAATCTTGAAGAATCTAAGCGGATCTTCATAGAATCTAAGGGGATCTAGGAGAATCTACATAGAAACTTGGGGAATCGAGAGGAATCTCAACAGAATTAGGGAATCTATGGGAATCGTAAGAGAATCTTAGAAAATCTAGCAGAATCTAAGTGCATCTTCGTAGTGTCTTTGAGAATCTATATGATCTTTAGTGGAATCTTGGAGAATCTAAGGGAATGTACTTAGATCTAATGGAATTTAGGGGAATCATAATATATATATAATTATTCTATGTGTCCATGGGAAACGATGTACCCATGGATAGATTACATATTGAAATCAATCTAGGCCGCCCTGTTTGTGGGCCAATGAGGTGGCACAACTACGGCCTTAGGATCTACATGGGGTCATGCATGGGGCATGCACCATGCCTCTAGACCGTCGGATCAACGGGGGAAGGCAAAATCGTAGCCCTTGACTTTTTTAAGGGAAGGTGCAAGGAAGGTCCCTAAAGATGCTTTTTGGTGTGGCCAATCTCAGCCCTTGGATCAAAAAGGGGAGGAGAAATCCTGGCCATTAAATTTTTTATTAAGTTGCAATTTATTTTATTAAAAGTGTTGAGGTGGCATCCTCATTTAATAAAAAAAGTAATGAGGTTGCATCAACATTTATGGAAGGACTTTCGAGGAAGCTTCTTTTTTGTAATTGTCTTCAAAAGCCCATAACTTGCAGCAAAGGGATCGGATAAAGGTGGGGCCACGCCGTTGATTCCTCTCATCGAGAGCTTTCCAATGAGTAGTGCTTTGATATCGTTTCGTCATAATTGAAGCGAAATGATCGAATACTAAGAATCTTCTTGGAATCTTGGAATTTTATGGAACATGGAAATTTAAGAGAATCTAGGGGAATCTTCATAGGATCTTAAAGAATGTAAAGGAATCTTAATAGAATCTTGAGGAATCTATGGGAATCACAAGAGACTCTTTAAGAATCTAAGCGAACCTTTATAAAACCTTTGAGAATCTAGGGGAATCTTGATAAAATCTTGAAGAATCTAAGCGGATCTTCATAGAATCTAAGGGGATCTAGGAGAATCTACATAGAAACTTGGGGAATCGAGAGGAATCTCAACAGAATTAGGGAATCTATGGGAATCGTAAGAGAATCTTAGAAAATCTAGCAGAATCTAAGTGCATCTTCGTAGTGTCTTTGAGAATCTATATGATCTTTAGTGGAATCTTGGAGAATCTAAGGGAATGTACTTAGATCTAATGTACTTAGATCTAAGTGATTGTACTATGAGGGAGTGTACAAATTTTGAGTCATTCAGTGAAGATTCTATAATGATTCTCTAAGATTTTCAAGGCCTAGAAAAAATTTCCCTAGATTCTCGAAGATTTCACGAAGATTCCCTTAGATTCCTCTACATTCTCTTGAGATTCTCATAGATTCTTTAAGATTCTCTTGAGTTTCCCCTAGACTCTCAAAGATTAACCCAAATTTCCCCTAGATTCTCCAAGATTCTATGTAGATTCTCCTAAATTTCCATAGATTCTACGAAGATTCCCCTGTAAAACGCATCTAATGTGAAAGATTCCCCAAGATTCCACAAGGATTCTTCTAGATTCTTAATATTCTACAAAGATTCCTCTAGATTCTCTAAGATTATATATAGATTTTATGTAGATTCCCCTAGATTCCTTTAGATATTATGTATATTCCCCTAGATTCCATTAGATCTAAGTACATTCCCCTAGATTCTCCAAGATTCCATTAAAGATCACGTAGATTCTCAAAGACTTTACGAAGATGCGCCTAGATTCTGCTAGATTTCCTAAGATTCTCTTAAGATTCCCATAGATTCCCTAATTCTGTTGAGATTCCTCTAGATTCCCCAAGTTTCTATGTAGATTCTCCCAGATCCCCTTAGATTCTACGAGGATTCCTCTAGATTCTTCAAGATTTTATCAAGATTCCCCTAAATTCACAAAGGTTTTATAAAGATTCGCTTAGATTCTTAAAGATTCTCTTGTGATTCCCATAGATTCCTCAAAATTCTATTGAAATTCCTTTACATTTTTAAGATCCTATGAAGATTCCCCTAGATTCTCTTAAATTCCCATAGATTCCATAAAATTCCAAGATTCCAAGAAGATTCTTAGTATTCGATCATATTCACTTCAACTACGACGAAACGATATCAAAGCACTACTCATTGGAAAGCTCTCGACGAGAGGAATCCAATGGCATAGGCCCCACCTTCATCCGACCCCTTTGCTACAAGTTACGGGCCTTTGAAGATAATTACAAAAAAGAAGCTTCCTCGAAAATCCTTCCATAAATGTTGGTGCGACCTCATTACTTTTTTTATTAAATGAGGATGCCACCTCAACTCCTTTAATAAATAAATTGCTCTTAGTAAAAAATTTAATGGCCAGGATCTCTTCTCCCCCTTTTGATCCAAGGGCCGAGATTGGCCACACCAAAAAGCATCTTTAGGGACCTTCCTTGCACCTTCCCTAAAAAAATCAAGGGCTACGATTTTGCCTTCCCCCCTTGATCCGACGGTCTAGAGGCATGGTGCATGTCCCATGCATGACCCCATGTAGATCCTAAGGCCATAGCTGTGCTCATAATATCATTATATTTATAAAATTATTCTATGTGTCCCAGGGAAACGATGCACCCATGGTTTATATAATGTGCTAAAAATATGTGACATGCTTCTTTGCCGTCGGATTGGGGGCACTAGTTGTGTGGCGCAACATGGGCCATTGGATTATGGATGGGTCATGCATGGGGGATGCATGGCCATGCATGGGGGCATGCAACACATCCCTGGACCATTGGATCAAAAAGGGGAGGCAAAATCATGGCCCTTGATTTTTACCAGAAGGTGCAAGGAAGCTTCCTCCCAAAGTGGATTTTGTGTAACCAATCTCCACCATTAGATCAAAGGGGGGAGGAGAAATCCTAGCCATTCGTTTTTTTATTAAATTAAAGTATTTTATATTAAAGGAGGTGAGGTGTCACCCTTATTTAATGAAAAGGTAATGAGGTGGCACCCCATTAATTATGAAGCATTTATGGAAGCTTCCTTCTTTTGTGCTGCCTTCACACGATTTTATCTTGCGATCGAGATCTCGGATCAAAGTGGGATCCACACCATTGGATTCCTCTCATCGAATGTTTTTCAATGAGTAGTGGTTTGGCATCATTCCGTGCAACCTCAGATAATCTAATGGAATCTTCATAGAACCTAAGGGAATCTAAAAGAACCTATGTAGAAACTTGGGGAACTTAGAGGAATCCTGGGATAATATTTGGGAATCAAGGGAATCTCAAGAGAATCTTAAGGAATCTATGGGAATCTCAAAAGAATCTAGGAGAATCTAAGAGAATCTTCAAAAAATGGTTAAGAATCTAGGGAAATCTTGATGGAATCTTTGAGAATATAGGGGAATCTTCATAGAATTTAAGGGAATCTAGGAGAATCTACATAGAATCTTGAGGTTTCTAAACGGATCTGCAAATAATATTTAAAAATCTAGGGGAGTCTTTATATGGAACCTTAAGAATATAGGGAGACCTTAGTGGAATCTTAGGGAATCGAGAGAATCTCAAGAGAATCTTCATGAATCTAAAGGAATCTAAGGGAATCTAAAAGAATCTTGGGATAAGCTTTGGAAATCGAGGAAATATAAAGAGGATCTTAAGGAATCTATAGGAATATCAAAAGAATATAGGAGAATCTAAAAGAATCTTCAAAAAATATTTGAGAATCTAACAGAATTTTGATGGAATCTTAGAGAATCTAGTGGAATCTTCATAGAATCTAAGGGAATCTAGAAGAATCTGCATAGAATCTTGGAGAATCTAAAAGAATCTTTAAGTAATCTTTGAAAATCTAGGGAAAACTTTGTAAAAACCTTAAGAATCTAAGAATCTTTGTGGAATTGTAGGGAATCTAGGGGGAATCCAATGAAATCTAGGGAAATCTTTGACTCTAGGTGTGTTCTATAGGGGAATCTGTAGAAAATCTAAGGGAATCTAGAAGAATCTCTATGAAATCTTGGGGAATCTAGAGGAATCTTAGGATAATCTTTGGAAATCTAGGGGAATCTCAAAAGAATCCTTTAGAATCTAAAGAAATCTTAGGGAATCTTCATAAAATCTTTGAGTATCTAGAGAATCTTGATGGGATTTTGGAAAATCTCTATAGAATCTTCATTGCATGACTTTAAGTTTGACTTCTAGTCGAATTTGTACAATCCCTCCAAGAATCATCAATGGATCTTGGGGAATATAAGCGAACATTGATGGAATCTAGGGAAATCTTTCTAGAGTCTTAGAGAATCTAGGAGAATCTTAATAGAATCTTTGTTGGATGGCACTGCATTTTGCTTCTAGTCGAATCTGTACAGTCCCTCATAGTGCAACCGCTCATAGTACAAAAACTTTTATATCACTATATTTATACAATTATATGGAGGTCTGCATCAATGGTGTAGAGATTGATCTCGGCCGTCCATCTCTGAGATGGACGGCCCAGACGGTGCCACCTCGTAACACCCCAAGCATCCCTCCTTATTTGGGGCTTTTAATCTGGGCCCTTGAAATTGGGGCATTTTATCTAGACCGTCGATTAAAATTATTTGGGGCTTATGGGCCGTCAGATTAAAAGGGAAGGTCAAATCTTGGCCGTCAATTTTGGATAGGAAGTTGCAGGGAAGGTGATAGAATTGGGGCTTTTAATCCAGATCATTCTGGGCCGTCGAATGTGCAAGATCGACGGCCCAGATGCAGGGACCTTTATTCCCCAAGCAGCCCCCCTTATTTGGGGCTTTTAATCTGGGCCCTTGAAATTGGGGCATTTCATCTAAACCGTCGATCCCAAATATTTGGGGCTTTTAATCTTGGCCCTTAGAATTTGGGGCGTTTTATCTGGAGCGTCCATTTACGCTTGGTGTATTGTTTAGGTTTTGTCGTGCTTTTCTTCGGCAAATGGGTTTTGTCGATGTTGTTCCGGCAGGATAGCCGCAGCAGAGGAACAAGAGGTTCGAGTTTTCACCTAGGTTCCGGGACGCCAAGAAATTTGGCGATTTTATTTTCAGTTCCTGATCGAACCTGATATTGCGGATATCGAGCAATAGCAAGGCCAGGTGCACCATTACAGCTTCGAGGATCTAGACTAGCAGTCCTTGGCTTCGGCCGAGCAGCGAAGTGGACTTGAACTGTAACTTTGTTACTTGTTGGATACGGTAGTTTTTGATCTCTTGAGATCATGAGATATTAGTTCCACCACCACCTGGACAGAGCACTTTGGAACAGCTGATGCGACTTCAGCAGGCAATATCACAAGTTGAGGCTATTATTCAAGCAGCTAACATTTGTCTGTTGAAAGTTCGTGCACTCATATTATCCCAGCTACCAGAGGTGTAGCATTAGTTCTACCAGTTCTTCCACTCATAATTATTGGATTGATATTATTTTTGGACATCTTTACGAGGCAAATGAATGTCAGACGTGAGGAGTTCAGAGCGCTTCAATAGACGTCTTCGAGAATGGTGGTACAGCATACATGTTGTGCCTGTTTGTGTTGGAACCCCTAAAGAGATGCAAGACTTTCCATTGAAGGCGGATACCGGCATTATGGAGAGTTCTGATTTTGAAAATGACCTAGTTGATTATCTTACAGCACTAGAGGTATCGTCATGGTTCCTCCTTGAGTTCAAGTTCATTAAAATCTCTACTCTGTAGAAGCGTCTTGTTGTTTATAAGTACTTGCACGTTTAACAAGATAGAAAATGTGTTTTGTGGACATTTGATCTCATCTTAGATTAGATGTGTGGATTAAAACTCCATGGAAGTTTTGAGGACTCAATCCTCTTTGGATGTATATTATTATATGATATTATCATGGGAATCAGGTGCTTAATAGAAGTAGACATCTGAATCTGACCTATTAGTTGCATGTGCATTTTGCCGGCCATATCAGTTGCAGGTGTGGTTCAAGCTTGGACCAAATTAGAGGATTCAACAAGCCATATTGATCTAATTCTGACAGACGTGATGTCAAGCTTAGCTGATATATGCTTATGTCTTGCGTTTGTTTCCTGTTTTGCAGATATATAGCAGGTAAATCCAGCAAGCAAATCGGCATTCTGTATTCATGTCCATGCTTTGTCAGTGGCTAGGGTCATCCATGGATCAACAAAGTGTGAGAAACAATGGCGCCTTTTACAAAGATTTGCTTCTGCATCGGTTAAATCCGTCTTCCATGGCCAAAGCTTGGCCGGAATGCATGTATTGCCATGTGGAGCAAGATTTCTCAGCTGGTATTTCGCTTATTAAGTTTTGGCTGAACACACTTTACATTTGATTGCAGGCTGACAAGTTTTGTGCTTTTATAGATGTGAAGCTTATATTGTGTTCAAAAATAACAAAACTTTATGGATGGGATATCTAGATTTTGATCACGAAATTGGATTGTAAAGCAGAAGACCTTTTCATGCTACATACTCCACCTTGGCAACTGGAAGGTTTGGCTACTGCAATATTCACTCTCTGGTCAATGGGTGTTATTTATTCCAGCCAACCCTTCATGCTTCTCACAACTAGTTTTTGTTCAAAATGGGGCTCACACAATTTGGCTACACGATCGTTGCACTGGTTGGAGTTATTGCGTAACAATATCTTCATGGATTAAGTTGCCAGAAGCTTAACACTGCAGATGGCAATTATGTCAAACACATTGTGGTAAGAGATTCTATGCTATGCACATGGTTTGTGCATGTATTGCTGCTATTTTCAAGAAAAAAATAGTTAATTATCACATTATTATGATACATTTGTGCAGTTGGAGTGCAATCTCCTCAAGGCATTAGTGCTTCTCGCAGCATTCTTCGGCATTTCATTGACTTTTTGAAACTCTTTACAGCAGTAAGAGTCATTAATTCTTTATTTTTGGTTTTATAAGAATATGCATAGACCAATGCGTTTGCATTTTGAGATGGTCTGTTGTACTCCATGATGGCTTTGCCTTCTAAGGTGCAAGCGCTATTGTTTGACTTACATGAAATAATCTTTAAACTAGCATACTGAAAGATTTGACCTGTTGTTTGCAGGTTCTGATGGATGATGTGCATAATTGAGGTTTCTTTTTTTATGCAGGTCCTTTGAGGGAAATTCATTGCAGGTTCTTACGCAGGGCAAGCTTAGTGCGCCACGTTTTTTGAGAATACAAAGGGTACAGATTGTTTAGATGAGCTCAGGTTGTGCATTCTTATGGAAAATCGAATTAATGTATTGCTTGTGTACAGGTTGTTAACTATGTTTTGGAAAAGTTGGTTGTGGAGAAACCTGCAGAGGAAAGTGGCAGTGAACAAGCAGCAAACTTTGCACAGTTGGGCCAACAGCAGGCAGGAAGTGCTCTTGCTACCTATTGATCAAGTTTATGGTCTTGGCAGCAGCAGCCTAAACCTGTGATAGAGATCTTATGCAATCAGCAGGTGGGCAGATTATTTGAGCTTTTTAATATGTGAAATTTTATGGACTCACTGCTTGAATATTGATCAACATAAATCTAGGTCTTACCCCCAGAGATGAGTCTAGCAACAGTTCGGGCTTACATGTGGAAGAAGCCAGAGGACCTTTGCTTATATTATTGTGCTATTTCAAATCGCTGATGCATGCTTTGACAGAAGCTCTTCATTGTTACTATGGCCCTGTGACATCACATGTGCAGACATCTCAGATGAGGATACAGAAAACAAAGGCAGTTTGTGGAGATGTAAACAAGTCGTCAAATTCTGCACGTCTTGTGGGGCATGTTGATGCTAGTTTCGTCACACTGAGATGCCTACAATCCAACCAGCATATAGACATGGCTCATGTGTGGCTCTTGGGTCAGTTTCAATTCGGAGATGAATATTTAAAAGGTTCCACTTCTGGTCCGTCGCTGTTTCAGACCTGGCTTATGGACGCCATATTAAATGGAAGAGTGGTGATTGGCATCGTGAGAGATGGCAAGTTCCGGTTTTGTTTCTTGCAAGAGGCTAAGGTTTTGTAATTTCGTGTAGAAGCCACAGATAGACGCCCTTTCCATAGTGGTTGCCCTAAATACAGATATTTGGTCAGTCTGGCCAAAGGCCTTGGCACCAAACGACTATTCTGGCAGTGGCTAATCGGAAAATACAGAATAAAAAATGTTCTGGATTTGCATGTTCCGGATCAGACAGTGCAGAGGCGCTGCGCCTATAGCCAGAAAGATGCTTTTCGATTTTCATGTCTTTGAAAAACGAAATTGAAGAGGTGGTCATTAGCCCTTTAATGGTGATTCCGGCCTCTTTAACTGGGTTTCTTACCGTTATAGCTGAAGCTCAGAGCAGAAATCTTTATTCTGTGCGAGAATGCGAAGTACAAATGATCTTCTTCAGGATATTGCAGCTTCATTTCCCTGATACAGTTGACCACATAAAATAGCTGGCATCTGAAAATCGTAATCTATTCCATTGGTTTGCTTCAAACAAGATGGAGTTTGGCAGTGGATATGCATGTTTTGTTCATATTTTTTTTGTTTGGATACTTGATGCTTCGTATTTCTATTTCCCAGCTCCACATAAGTATTGTACCATGTGCTTTTCGTCTTATTCTTCACTTTGCCTGCAGGGAATGTTTATAAATTTGCATATACTCAAACTTGGCAGCTTCATCGAGTTCAGATCTATGGATTATATCCAATGTAGTTTGACTATTTTACTTGGGCGCAGTGGTGTGTTACATAGCTTCCTAGACTATGATGATTTGTGTACAACTATGAGACAGTTTAAAGAACCGGCTTTGTCAAAACGAGATGGAGATGGAGAAAATATGTTACATGCTTTCAGGATCTGGCTGTCTGGGCCCATTACGAATCTAATTGGTAGTTTTGTTGTAGGCACAAAGAGCTCATTGGAGTTACTATTTCTGTTTAAGGGATTCCAATGTAGATATTTGCTGCAAGAATGCTTTAGGGAGATGAATTTGATGTTATTTTTATGATTGATATGATGAACTGCTAATGGTGCTAACTTCTATTTTACCCTTATTATTTATGGCCAGGGACACTCTTATGTGGGTTTGTCATATGTTTTCATGCTATCCCAACATCGTATTTGTTTGTGACTTCTCTTGCAGTGAAGGTCAATATTAGATAAACCATAATTATAATATGAGCTTCACCTCATCATTGATTTAAACGTTTCTAGTATTGAGGAGGAAGCATGAGAAGGAAGCAGGACATCATTGTCAACATTATTGTTTGTGTCTCTAGTTTGCAGACAATAGTTATTTTCACTCATTCTCTTTGAAATTTCTTCGAGGTACATATGGCTGTACTTAAATTCGTTCTAGTTTGCAGAAGCCTGGAAATGATGTCGCAAAAATTTAGCATTTTTGGGAGCAAAGAAATGCCTTACACTTGAGTGAAGCAGGTTAAAGAAAGGGCAACGCTTATTTAATTGAGCTTGCATAGAGATGCCTCATGAACTAGCCTTTAAGCTTTTAGATCATTATGTATTGCTACTTGATTTAAAAGTGCAGAGATGCCACTACTACAATGTGAAGATGTATTTGGTAGTGAATAATGTCATGCTATTTACAGGATATTTTAAAAATTTAGATAATTTAGAAGCATTTGAACAGGTTTTGTCCACTTTTGATTCAAATGTTTAATATTAGGCACCCATGACCATGGGTCCTTGAAGGGCATTTCATATGAAGAGTAGTGGTGTCAAATTGCTAAGGAAATAATAAGATGCCTTGCTTTCCGCTCTCAAGACTACCCCTTGAGTAATAATTTGCAAGGCAAAATAGTTGAATTGTGTAGTACATTTTGCAATTAGCACCTAGGAGTGTCGAATGTCTTTTTGTATGGGAAAGGTGAGAATTTGAATCTTCAATAGTAAAGAATAATGCCACTATGCCAAAGTTCCTTTGGAAATTCAAGGATTTTAGGACCAGTCATGCCTAGAAAATACTATTGATCTTTGTGTTAGTACGAAAGCGAATCTCACCAAACGTTATGTTCCTTCAAAAAAAAAACTTGCCAAAAGAATGTAGAATGCACCATTAGAAAATATAGTTTGCCATGCGAAATTGCCTAATAAAAATAAATTCAAAACATAAGGAAAAAAATGACAATTTCAACTACATATCTATTAGATTTCGTAAGATTCCCTGAAGATTTCTCGAGGCTCTCTAGATTGTCATAGACTTCCTAAGATTATATCGAGATTCTTTTAGATTGCATTAGACTCCCCAACATTCTACCTGATTTCCATTGGCCTCATGAAATTGATTAGTTTAAGCATGCATGATTGTGGTCTAGATGTATATTCTAGCTTGAATGAAAGGAATATTAAAATGAAGTAATCTTCAAGGAATTTTGAAAATGGTAGCCCATGGAATTGATTGCCCACAATGTGTCCAAGATGGACACTATGTGGTCATAGTGTCGTAAAACTTTATTGTTTGATGGTTACATACAACATGGTTGCAAGATCTACAATGATATCCTCAACATCATTAATATGACGATCAACTTATGCCAAGCTACCTAGAAACAATGGGGTAATTCAAGTCAAAATGTTTCAATAGAATAAAATGTATCCCACTGATAGTACAAATACTTGTATATATATAATTATTCTATGTGTCCATGGGAAACGATGTACCCATGGATAGATTACATATTGAAATCAATCTAGGCCGTCTGTTTGTGGGCCAATGAGGTGGCACAACTACGGCCTTAGGATCTACATGGGGTCATGCATGGGGCATGCACCATGCCTCTAGACTGTCGGATCAACGGGGGAAGGCAAAATCGTAGCCCTTGACTTTTTTAAGGGAAGGTGCAAGGAAGGTCCCTAAAGATGCTTTTTGGTGTGGCCAATCTCAGCCCTTGGATCAAAAAGGGGAGGAGAAATCCTGGCCATTAAATTTTTTATTAAGTTGCAATTTATTTTATTAAAGGTGTTGAGGTGGCATCCTCATTTAATAAAAAAAGTAATGAGGTTGCATCAACATTTATGGAAGGACTTTCGAGGAAGCTTCTTTTTTGTAATTGTCTTCAAAAGCCCATAACTTGCAGCAAAGGGATCGGATAAAGGTGGGGCCCACGCCGTTGGATTCCTCTCATCGAGAGCTTTCCAATGAGTAGTGCTTTGATATCGTTTCGTCGTAATTGAAGCGAAATGATCGAATACTAAGAATCTTCTTGGAATCTTGGAATTTTATGGAACATGGAAATTTAAGAGAATCTAGGGGAATCTTCATAGGATCTTAAAGAATGTAAAGGAATCTTAATAGAATCTTGAGGAATCTATGGGAATCACAAGAGACTCTTTAAGAATCTAAGCGAACCTTTATAAAACCTTTGAGAATCTAGGGGAATCTTGATAAAATCTTGAAGAATCTAAGCGGATCTTCATAGAATCTAAGGGGATCTAGGAGAATCTACATAGAAACTTGGGGAATCGAGAGGAATCTCAACAGAATTAGGGAATCTATGGGAATCGTAAGAGAATCTTAGAAAATCTAGCAGAATCTAAGTGCATCTTCGTAGTGTCTTTGAGAATCTATATGATCTTTAGTGGAATCTTGGAGAATCTAAGGGAATGTACTTAGATCTAATGGAATTTAGGGGAATCATAATATATATATAATTATTCTATGTGTCCATGGGAAACGATGTACCCATGGATAGATTACATATTGAAATCAATCTAGGCCGTCTGTTTGTGGGCCAATGAGGTGGCACAACTACGGCCTTAGGATCTACATGGGGTCATGCATGGGGCATGCACCATGCCTCTAGACCGTCGGATCAACGGGGGAAGGCAAAATCGTAGCCCTTGACTTTTTTAAGGGAAGGTGCAAGGAAGGTCCCTAAAGATGCTTTTTGGTGTGGCCAATCTCAGCCCTTGGATCAAAAAGGGGAGGAGAAATCCTGGCCATTAAATTTTTTATTAAGTTGCAATTTATTTTATTAAAGGTGTTGAGGTGGCATCCTCATTTAATAAAAAAAGTAATGAGGTTGCATCAACATTTATGGAAGGACTTTCGAGGAAGCTTCTTTTTTGTAATTGTCTTCAAAAGCCCATAACTTGCAGCAAAGGGATCGGATAAAGGTGGGGCCACGCCGTTTGGATTCCTCTCATCGAGAGCTTTCCAATGAGTAGTGCTTTGATATCGTTTCGTCGTAATTGAAGCGAAATGATCGAATACTAAGAATCTTCTTGGAATCTTGGAATTTTATGGAACATGGAAATTTAAGAGAATCTAGGGGAATCTTCATAGGATCTTAAAGAATGTAAAGGAATCTTAATAGAATCTTGAGGAATCTATGGGAATCACAAGAGACTCTTTAAGAATCTAAGCGAACCTTTATAAAACCTTTGAGAATCTAGGGGAATCTTGATAAAATCTTGAAGAATCTAAGCGGATCTTCATAGAATCTAAGGGGATCTAGGAGAATCTACATAGAAACTTGGGGAATCGAGAGGAATCTCAACAGAATTAGGGAATCTATGGGAATCGTAAGAGAATCTTAGAAAATCTAGCAGAATCTAAGTGCATCTTCGTAGTGTCTTTGAGAATCTATATGATCTTTAGTGGAATCTTGGAGAATCTAAGGGAATGTACTTAGATCTAATGGAATTTAGGGGAATATATATAATATATAAAGGAATCTAGGGGAATCTACATAAAATCTATATATAATCTTAGAGAATCTAGAGGAATCTTTGCAGAACATTAAGAATCTGGAAGAATCTATGTGTCCATGGGAAACGATGTACCCATGGATAGATTACATATTGAAATCAATCTAGGCCGTCTGTTTGTGGGCCAATGAGGTGGCACAACTACGGCCTTAGGATCTACATGGGGTCATGCATGGGGCATGCACCGTGCCTCTAGACCGTCGGATCAAGGGGGGAAGGCAAAATCATAGCCCTTGACTTTTGCAGGGAAGGTGCAAGGAAGGTCTTTAAAGATGCTTTTTGGTGTGGCCAATCTCACCCTTTGGATCAAAAAGGGGAGAAGAAATCCTGGCCATTAAGTTTTTTATTAAGTTGCAATTTATTTTATTAAAGGTGTTGAGGTGGCATCCTCATTTAATAAAAAAAGTAATGAGGTTGCATCAACATTTATGGAAGGACTTTCGAGGAAGCTTCTTTTTTGTAATTGTCTTCAAAAGCCCATAACTTGCAGCAAAGGGATCGGATAAAGGTGGGGCCCACGCCGTTGGATTCCTCTCATCGAGAGCTTTCCAATGAGTAGTGCTTTGATATCGTTTCGTCGTAATTGAAGCGAAATGATCGAATACTAAGAATCTTCTTGGAATCTTGGAATTTTATGGAACATGGGAATTTAAGAGAATCTAGGGGAATCTTTATAGGATCTTAAAGAATGTAAAGGAATCTTAATAGAATCTTGAGGAATCTATGGGAATCACAAGAGACTCTTTAAGAATCTAAGCGAACCTTTATAAAACCTTTGAGAATCTAGGAGAATCTTGATAAAATCTTGAAGAATCTAAGGGGATCTTCATAGAAGCTAAGGGGATCTAGGAGAATCTACATAGAAACTTGGGGAATCTAGAGGAATCTCAACAGAATTAGGGAATCTATGGGAATCGTAAGAGAATCTTAGAAAATCTAGCAGAATCTAAGTGCATCTTCGTAGTGTCTTTGAGAATCTATATGATCTTTAGTGGAATCTTGGAGAATCTAAGGGAATGTACTTAGATCTAATGGAATTTAGGGGAATATATATAATATGTAAAGGAATCTAGGGGAATCTACATAAAATCTATATATAATCTTAGAGAATCTAGAGGAATCTTTGCAGAACATTAAGAATCTGGAAGAATATTTGTGGAATCTTGGGGAACCTTTCACATTGGATGTGTTTTGCAGGGGAATCTTCATAGAATCTATGGGAATTTAGGAGAATCTACATAAAATCTTGGAGAATCTAGAAATAATTTGGGTTAATCTTTGAGAATCTAGGGGAAACTGTTGGCTCGCATTCTGGAGCAAACATAACCATAGCTAGAATTAGTCTCAATGGTATTTTCTAGCGTAAATTTAGTATGATCAAGTGTCCAGTTTTTAGATGCAGTTGCAAGTGAATTTTGTTGAAGCATTAGTGGGCAACCATCATAGCAATGTGTGCAGCAAGAGCCAAAGCCTGGAGCTGTTCAGCCATAAGAAGTCAAGGTTCAGCAACGTTCACAAGGAGTATCTTCTATGTGTCCATGGGAAACGATGTACCCATGGATTGTTTACATATTCAAATCAATCTAGGCCGTCTATTTGGGGGCCAATGAGGTGGCACAGCTATGGCCTTAGGATCTACATGGGGTCATGCATGGGGCATGCACCATGCCTCTAGCCCGTCGGATCAAGGGGGGAAGGCAAAATCGTAGCCCTTGATTTTTTTAGGGAAGGTGGAAGGAAGGTCCCTAAAGGTGCTTTTTGGTGTGGCCAATTTCGGCCCTTGGATCAAAAGGGGGAGGAGAAATCCTGGCCATTAAATTTTTTATTAAGTTGCAATTTATTGATTAAAGGAGTTGAGGTGGCATCCTCATTTAATAAAAAAGTAATGAGGTGGCACCAACATTTATGGAAGGAATTTCGAGGAAGCTTCTTTTTTGTAATCATCTTCAAAGGCCCGTAACTTGCAACAAAGGGGTCGGATGAAGGTGGGCCTACGCCATTGGATTCCTCTCGTCGAGAGCTTTCCAATGAGTAGTGCCCTTCATTTTTTTTATGGAAGGTGCAAGGAAGGTCCCTAAAAGTGCTTTTTGGTGTGGCCAATCTCGGCCCTTGGATCAAAAGGGGGAGGAGAAATCTTGGCCATTAAGTTTTTTATTAAGTTGCAGTTTATTTATTAAAGGAGTTGAGGTGGCATCCTCATTTAATAAAAAAGTAATGAGGTGGCACCAACATTTATGAAAGGAATTTTGAGGAAGCTTTTTCTTTATAATTATCTTCAAAGGCCCGTAACTTGCAGCAAAGGGGTCGGATGAAGGTGAGGCCTATGCCATTGGATTCCTCTCATCGAGAGCTTTTTAATGAGTAGTGCTTTGATATCGTTTCGTCATAGTTGAAGCGAATATGATCGAATACTAAGAATCTTCTTGAAATCTTGGAATTTTATGGAATCTATGGAAATTTAAGAGAATCTAGGGGAATCTTCATAGGATCTTAAAGAATATAAAGGAATCTCAATAGAATCTTGAGGAATCTATGGGAATCACAAGAGAATCTTTAAGAATCTAAGCGAATCTCTATAAAACCTTTGAGAATCTAGGGGAATCTTGATAAAATCTTGAAGAATCTAAGGGAATCTTCATAGAATCTAAGGGGATCTAGGAGAATCTACATAGAAACTTGGGGAATCTAGAGGAATCTCAACAAAATTAGGGAATATATGGGAATCTTAAGAGAATCTTAGGAAATCTAGCAGAATCTAAGCGCATCTTCGTAAAGTCTTTCAGAATCTACGTGATCTTTAATGGAATCTTGGAGAATCTAGGGGAATGTACTTAGATCTAATGGAATCTAGAGCAATATACATAATATCTAAAAGAATCTAGGGGAATCTACATAAAATTTATATATAACCTTAGAGAATCTAGAGGAATCTTTGTAGAATATTAAGAATCTTTGTGGAATCTTGGGGAATCTTTCACATTGGATGTGTTTTGCAGGGAATCTTCATAGAATCTATGGGAATTTAGGAGAATCTACATAGAATCTTGGAGAATCTAGAGGGAAATTGGGTTAATCTTTGAGAATCTAAGGGAAACTCAAGAGAATCTTAAAGAATCTATGAGAATCTCAAGAGAATGTAGAGGAATCTAAGGGAATCTTCGTGAAATCTTCGAGAATCTAGGGAAATTTTTTCTAGGCCTTGAAAATCTTAGAGAATCATTATAGAATCTTCACTGAATGACTCAAAATTTGTACACTCCCTCATAGTACAATCACTTGTTTATGTATAAGATTATTCTATGTGTGCCTTGAAAACGATGTACCCATGGTGTATATGACATGTTAAAAATATGTAACACGCTTCTCTACCGTGGGATTGGGGACATTGATTGAGTGGCGCGACGTGAGCCATTGGATTATGGATGAGTCATGCATGGGGCATGCATGGCCACATGAAGGCATGCAACACATCCCTGGACCATCGGATCAAAAGGGGAGGCGAAATCATGGCCATTCAATTTCTTATTAAATTAGAATTTTTTATATTAAAGGAGGTGAGGTGGCACCCTTTATTTAATGAAAAGATAGTGAGGTGGCAACTCATTAATTATGAAGCTTTCTTGGAAGCTTCTTTTTTTGCGTCGCCTTCAAACGACTTTATCTTGCGGTGGAGGTCTCGGATCAAAGTGGGACCAATGCCATTGGATTCCTCTCATCAAATGCTTTCCAATGAGTAGTGGTTTGGCATCATTCCGTGCAATGTTGGATAATCTAGGGGAATATTCATAGAATCTAAGGGAATCTAAGAGAATCTATGTAATCTAGAGGAATCTTGGGATAATCTTTGAAAGTCACGGGAATCTCAAGAGAATCTTAAGGAATCTATGGGAATCTCAAAAGAATCTAGGGGAATCTAAGAAAGCTTCAAAAAAGGTTTACTAATCGAGGGAAATATTGATGGGATCTTAGAGATCTAAGGGGATATTCATAAAACTTAAGGGAATCTAGGAGAATCTACATAGAATCTTGGAGAATCTAAATGAATCTTCAAATAATCTTTGAAAATCTAGAGGAATCTTTATAGAACATTAAAAATGTAGGGGGATCTTTGTGGAATCTTAGGGAATCGCGAGAGATTCCAAGGGATCTAGGGGAACTTTTGACAGTAAGTGTGTTCTACAGGGGAATCTTCATAGAATCTAAGGGAATCTAGAAGAATCTACTTGGAATCTTGGAGAATCTAGAGGAATCTTAGGATAATATTTGGGAATCTAAGGGAATCTTAAGAGAATATTTAAGAATCTAAAGGAATCTAGAGGAATCTTGGGACAACCTTTGGAATCAAGAAAATGTGAAGAGAATCTTAAGGAATCTATGGGAATCAAAAGAATATAGGGGAATCTAAGAGAATCTGCAAACAATATTTGAGAATCTAGGGGAATCTTGATGGAATCTTAGAGAATCTATTGGAATCTTGGTAGAATTTAAGGGAATCTAGGAGAATCTACATATAATCTTAAGGAATCTAAAGGAATCTTCAGATTGTAGAACCTTAGGAATCTAGGGGATGTTTATGGAATTTTAGGGAATTTAGGGGGAGTCCAAGGGGATCTAGGGGAATCTTTGATACTAGGTGTGTTCTACAGGGGGATCTTCATAGAATCTAAGGAAATCTTGAAGAATCTACAGGGAATCTTGAGGAATCTTAAGATAATCTATGGGAATCTAGGGGAATCTCAAGAGAATCTTAAAAGGAATCTCAGGGAATCCTCATAAAATCTTTGAGTATCTAAAGAATCTTGGTGGAATCTTGGAGAATCTCTATAGAATCTTCATCGCATGACTTTAAATTTGATTTCTACTCGAATTTGTACAATTCCTTGAGGAATAATCCTCGGATCTTGGGGAATATAAGCGAACATTGATGGAATCTCATAGTATCTAGAGAATTTTTTCTAGAGTCTTGAAGAATCTAGGAGAATCTTTATAGGATCTTCGTTGGAAGGCACTACATTTGGCTTCTAGTCGAATTTGTACAGTCCCTCATAGTACAATAACTTGTATATATATAACCATATAACCATAAATATTAAAACCATAATATTTAAACCATAGAACCATAAGACATTCCTGTGGCCACGTGTCGATTCCTCAGCGACTGCTGACATGGCCACGTTAGCCATCCGGACAGCCACGTCATGCATGACATGGCCTTACATGCCAGACATTCATTAAGGCACTTTTTCGAGGATCGAGGGTGTAGCCAGAAATAACTGCGCTCTTCCCCTTCCTCTGTTCCGATTCATCCTCCTCTGTTTTTTCGCAGCTCTTCATCCTCCTCTGTTCTTTCTACAAGCATCTCCTGCAAGGCGATCGACCTACGAACAACAGCGCGGCAAAATTTTATGACAGCCACGCTTAAACTTATCTAAACCTTCACAATCCAGTTTAATTTATGATCTTGATACAACTCAGACTTGCAACAGACCAGGGCTTGGGAAATTGAACCCCAACAAGAATCTTATGCCCTTAGCTTACCCGATGAACCAGCCTTTGAAGATCTTCAATAAGTTTTTCTTTTGTGGCTATGGCAAGGATCAGCTGCAACAGTGATCAACCCCTGCAAAACATAGATTATCCAGAAACCCTCAAGGCAATATGTTCCTCCTTTCGTCTGTAATACAGAAGGAAAACATAGGTCATGCAAAAACTCTCAAGGCAAAAACGTTGGTGAAAACATGAGGTTATCTGTCCCTCCTTCCATCTCATCAAATATAGAGCATTTCCGACAGTTTTTCTTCATGCCCTTCCGGCTATGGCGCCCTTTCACAGAGATGCGAAAGTAATATCTGGAGGTGGAAGCAGGATTCACACACCTACAGCCCATCTTATGCTCTTCACTGCAGAATCATGCCGGAACAAGCAGGGTCTTGCGCCCAACAACCCATGGCCACGACCCCTGTTTTTCGATGACAAATTCCATCCGAACTTTCCTTTCCTTTCCTTTGTAAGCTGAATTGTCAAAATAGACTAACAAGCAACAAAAAAAAAAAAAAAAAACGGCCTGAACTAGTTAAAACTAGACCAGACATCTGCCTTGGTCAATCCCTTGGCAGTATTATCCTCCCATTACTAGAATGAGCCTTTCTAGCATGGTACCCCATGTCCCATCCACATCAAAGAAACATTAGTCAGCATAAGCAATAAACTTTCTCACAATATTTGTCTGTGAAGCATGTTACATTTTAAATCCCTGGAATTAAATCAATTGCCAAGTAAGCCATTTCAATGCACAATATGCCTTTAGAAATTGAATCCATAATATTATAATGTAATAAAGTACTTATTACACAAGTTAATAATGCATGCATCCTGCATTTCTTATTTTAGATGCACAGCCATGTTCATAATATAAAAAACAACCTTTCAATTGATTCATGTTTCATATTTGGCTATCAACCATCAAGCTGTCTTGTCTAAAAATTCATAAAGCTTACCACAAACTGTAGATTATAGCTCACTATCATTCAGTGTACTTAAAACAATTTAAGATCTATCCATAGTTGCACAAAGACTTGAAATAGCAAATCTCTGGCCTGTTACTCTTCAAAATCTTCATATTCCTTCAAGCCAAACAAACCTACAATGAGAGGAGAGTCCGGTACCTGCAGCCATTCAATACACGATTAGCATGATGATGGTAAACGTGCAAGGGCCAAAAGGTACATTGGGACTCTCAGTTTATCACTGATCACCCATTGTGCCTTTTGCCCTCAGTTAATTTGAGCAAGAAAGGATATGAAGTAAGAATTTAATGGCTACTGTCTTCAATGCTCACAAAAAATCGAGCTTTAACTTGCTCAATCTCTCTAACTATTTTAATACGGCTCATGCCAATGTAGAACTATGGAAGCCAGAACTAGACTATACTCTACCCAATATATGTTTTGTTTCTAGTTTTTCAGTTGGAAAATCAAGCTACAATAGCTTAGTTACTTTAGGAAAGCTTCCTGCCAATATAGATCTATATAAGCCATAACCAGAATATCCTGCTAGAATGCAAGACATATTATTTCGAACCTGCAATATATGCATGTTTGACACAGATCAAAGTAATCCAAGTACTCAGATACTTTATATTAAACTCGAAATGAGCTTCCATAGCATTTTAATAAGATATAATAAAACCTGGTTGCCGTTTGAGTCGAAGCCCATATCGCCATCATCTTGAGTTATATGGATCTCCATCAGCTTGAGTTATATGGATGTCTTTTTACAGAGTAGAAATGGAGTTCAAGGCATGGTCATATGAAACCTCTCCTAAGATCAACTTTGCCCTGAGTTTCAAGGACTGAGTTTCAAGGAGGAACCGTGCAGAAGAAAGAACATGATGAAAAAACCGATTTTGTTTCAGCCCATAGCTTGAACATGAACAAATTCCATAAAACAATGAACTCGGGCCTGACCCCTGCCTATCAAACCGTGAAAACCTGTGAAAACCGTCAATCTTGCTTTAAGATGTCTTTGTTAGGCCTGATCAGGAGACCACAATGGTGAGCTATCTACCATGATTATCACGGTATTTGCAACAATCGGCTGCAAAAATGTCTTTGTTCAGATAAATATGTAACAATTGGCTGCAAAATGTCTTTGTTCAGATAATGCGACCACTAAAAATTAGGGATCGGCTATTTAGGAAGAAAACTGCCCATGAGACTTGAATATTGGCAGCCAGATCATGCCTTATAATTCATATCTGCAAATTTCTTTTCATATCTTGTATTCCGTATTTGCATTTGCAGATATACTCTAGCTTTACCCATGCCATACTTCATGTTGTTTTTTTGTGTAACCCCGGTTACATGCAAGCTGGAAACTTTACCTTTAACTTGCTTAAGCAACCCACATGGTCACACCATGGTATAATTTGTGCCAGCTTTATGCTACACACCACGTACACATTTTAGTACTCAGTTTTTTAAAAAAATACTCCCAAGCTTAGGGAAGACGGAGCATGCTTCAGCTAAATCATAATAAAAAAAACCCTACCACCTACCGTGGGATATGGGCATAACACCAATTTAGTTAACTGTAGACATGGGGATGGCTAACCCCCACTATCACAGTAGGGGTTATGCCACATCCCATATTAGCCTACCTAATTGGAATGAAAACATATTTTCAAAAGGGTGATATCATACCTTACTAAAGATTTAGCAGTTGCAACACCGCTGTGTTGTCATGTGGTAGTCTGTATAATTGCAGTAAATCTCATCAGAAATCCATATAAATGGAAATCCTTGTAGATAGTGTACAACTAAGTGGCAGCCAACTGGCAATGGAATTTTGTCTGGCCTACTGGCCCAACATTATCCTAATTGTGCATAAATTTCATCAAAAATCCATACAAGTGGAAATCCTTGTAGATAGTGTACGACCAAGTGGCAGCCAACTGGCAATGGAATATTGTCTGGCCTACTGGCCAAACATTTTCCTAATTGTGCATAATGTCCATCCAACTGGCAATGGACTTGTGTCAGGCCTAGTGGTGAATATTTTCCTTTTGCACATTTTCCTTTTGTGCAGTAGCCCTGTATTTAGCCAAGTAGATAAAGATGTAAGTAAATTGCATTTAGCCAAGTAGATAAAGAAATAATTCAATTCTATCCGATCAATCCATCATATTTATTTAAACTTAATGATTATATGGTGTCAACAATTTCGCTCCTAGGTAGTATCCTAGGAAAACATACCTTGCTCATGACAAACGTCAAAGGAACATGCGGCAACACTATATGTACCAATGAGAAGAAGTTCCTAAAAAAAACCCGGCCTGAACTAGTTAAAACTAGACCAGACATCTGCCTTGGTCAATCCCTTGGCAGTATTATCCTCCCATTACTAGAATAGAATAGCATGGTACCCCATGTCCCATCCACATCAAAGAAACATTAGTCAGCATAAGCAATAAACTTTCTCACAATATTTGCCTGTGAAGCATGTTACATTTTAAATCCCTGGAATTAAATCAATTGCCAAGTAAGCCATTTCAATGCACAATATGCCTTTAGAAATTGAATCCATAATATTATAATGTAATAAAGTACTTATTACACAAGTTAATAATGCATGCATCCTGCATTTCTTATTTTAGATGCACAGCCATGTTCATAATATAAAAAACAACCTTTCAATTGATTCATGTTTCATATTTGGCTATCAACCATCAAGCTGCCTTGTCTAAAAATTCATAAAGCTTACCACAAACTGTAGATTATAGCTCACTATCATTCAGTGTACTTAAAACAATTTAAGATCTATCCATAGTTGCACAAAGACTTGAAATAGCAAATCTAAAACCTTACTCTTCAAAATCTTCATATTCCTTCAAGCCAAACAAACCTACAATGAGAGGAGAGTCCGGTACCTGCAGCCATTCAATACACGATTAGCATGATGATGGTAAACGTGCAAGGGCCAAAAGGTACATTGGGACTCTCAGTTTATCACTGATCACCCATTGTGCCTTTTGCCCTCAGTTAATTTGAGCAAGAAAGGATATGAAGTAAGAATTTAATGGCTACTGCCTTCAATGCTCGCAAAAAATCGAGCTTTAACTTGCTCAATCTCTCTAACTATTTTAATACGGCTCATGCCAATGTAGAACTATGGAAGCCAGAACTAGACTATACTCTACCCAATATATGTTTTGTTTCTAGTTTTTCAGTTGGAAAATCAAGCTACAATAGCTTAGTTACTTTAGGAAAGCTTCCTGCCAATATAGATCTATATAAGCCATAACCAGAATATCCTGCTAGAATGCAAGACATATTATTTCGAACCTGCAATATATGCATGTTTGACACAGATCAAAGTAATCCAAGTACTCAGATACTTTATATTAAACTCGAAATGAGCTTCCATAGCAAACATTTAATAAGATATAATAAAACCTGGTTGCCGTTTGAGTCGAAGCCCATATCGCCATCATCTTGAGTTATATGGATCTCCATCAGCTTGAGTTATATGGATGTCTTTTTACAGAGTAGAAATGGAGTTCAAGGCATGGTCATATGAAACCTCTCCTAAGGTCAACTTTGCCCTGAGTTTCAAGGACTGAGTTTCAAGGAGGAACCGTGCAGAAGAAAGAACATGATGAAAAAACCGATTTTGTTTCAGCCCATAGCTTGAACATGAACAAATTCCATAAAACAATGAACTCGGGCCTGACCCCTGCCTATCAAACCGTGAAAACCTGTGAAAACCGTCAATCTTGCTTTAAGATGTCTTTGTTAGGCCTGATCAGGAGACCACAATGGTGAGCTATCGGCTGCGACACTGGTATTTGCAACAATCGGCTGCAAAAATGTCTTTGTTCAGATAAATATGTAACAATTGGCTGCAAAAATGTCTTTGTTCAGATAATGCGGCCACTAAAAATTAGGGATCGGCTATTTAGGAAGAAAACTGCCCATGAGACTTGAATATTGGCAGCCAGATCATGCCTTATAATTCATATCTGCAAATTTCTTTTCATATCTTGTATTCCGTATTTGCATTTGCAGATATAGTCTAGCTTTACCCATGCCATACTTCATGTTGTTTTTTTGTGTAACCCCCAAGTCCACAACATTTTCAAAGGTTACATGCAAGCTGGAAACTTTACCTTTAACTTGCTTAAGCAACCCACATGGTCACACCATGGTATAATTTGTGCCAGCTTTATGCTATACACCACGTACACATTTTAGTACTCAGTTTTTTAAAAAAATACTCCCAAGCTTAGGGAAGACGGAGCATGCTTCAGCTAAATCATAATAAAAAAAACCCTACCACCTACCGTGGGATATGGGCATAACACCAATTTAGTTAACTGTAGACATGGGGATGGCTAACCCCCACTATCACAGTAGGGGTTATGCCACATCCCATATTAGCCTATATTTTCAAAAGGGTGATATCATACCTTACTAAAGATTTAGCAATTGCAACACCGCTGTGTTGTCATGTGGTAGTCTGCATAATTGCAGTAAATCTCATCAGAAATCCATATAAATGGAAATCCTTGTAGATAGTGTACAACTAAGTGGCAGCCAACTGGCAATGGAATTTTGTCTGGCCTACTGGCCAAACATTATCCTAATTGTGCATAAATCTCATCAAAAATCCATACAAGTGGAAATCCTTGTAGATAGTGTACAACCAAGTGGCAGCCAACTGGCAATGGAATATTGTCTGGCCTACTGGCCAAACATTTTCCTAATTGTGCATAATGTCCATCCAACTGGCAATGGACTTGTGTCAGGCCTAGTGGTGAATATTTTCCTTTTGCACATTTTCCTTTTGTGCAGTAGCCCTGTATTTAGCCAAGTAGATAAAGATGTAAGTAAATTGCATTTAGCCAAGTAGATAAAGAAATAATTCAATTCTATCCGATCAGTCCAGCATATTTATTTAAACTTAATGATTATATGGTGTCAACAATTTCGCTCCTAGGTAGTATCCTAGGAAAACATACCTTGCTCATGACAAACGTCAAAGGAACATGCGGCAACACTGGATGTACCAATGAGAAGAAGTTCCTAAAAAAAACACGGCCTGAACTAGTTACCAGACATCTGCCTTGGTCAATCCCTTGGCAGTATTATCCTCCCATTACTAGAATAGAATAGCATGGTACCCCATGTCCCATCCACATCAAAGAAACATTAGTCAGCATAAGCAATAAACTTTCTCACAATATTTGCCTGTGAAGCATGTTACATTTTAAATCCCTGGAATTAAATCAATTGCCAAGTAAGCCATTTCAATGCACAATATGCCTTTAGAAATTGAATCCATAATAGTATAGTGTAATAAAGTACTTATTACACAAGTTAATAATGCATGCATTCAGCATTTCTTATTTTAGATGCACAGCCATGTTCATAATATCAAAAACAACCTTTCAATTGATTCATGTTTCATATTTGGCTATCAACCATCAAGCTGCCTTGTCTAAAAATTCATAAAGCTTACCACAAACTGTAGATTATAGCTCACTATCATTCAGTGTACTTAAAACAATTTAAGATCTATCCATAGTTGCACAAAGACTTGAAATAGCAAATCTCTGGCCTGTTACTCTTCAAAATCTTCATATTCCTTCAAGCCAAACAAACCTTTTGAAAGCATAAGACACAATGAGAGGAGAGTCCGGTACCTGCAGCCATTCAATACACGATTAGCATGATGATGGTAAACGTGCAAGGGCCAAAAGGTACATTGGGACTCTCAGTTTATCACTGATCACCCATTGTGCCTTTTGCCCTCAGTTAATTTGAGCAAGAAAGGATATGAAGTAAGAACTTAATGGCTACTGCCTTCAATGCTCACAAAAAATCGAGCTTTAACTTGCTCAATCTCTCTAACTATTTTAATGCGGCTCATGCCAATGTAGAACTATGGAAGCCAGAACTAGACTATACTCTACCCAATATATGTTTTGTTTCTAGTTTTTCAGTTGGAAAATCAAGCTACAATAGCTCAGTTACTTTAGGAAAGCTTCCTGCCGATCTATATAAGCCATAACCAGAATATCCTGCTAGAATGCAAGACATATTATTTCGAACCTGCAATATATGCATGTTTGACACAGATCAAAGTAATCCAAGTACTCAGATACTTTATATTAAACTCGAAATGAGCTTCCATAGCAAACATTTAATAAGATATAATAAAACCTGGTTGCCGTTTGAGTCGAAGCCCATATCGCCATCATCTTGAGTTATATGGATCTCCATCAGCTTGAGTTATATGGATGTCTTTTTACAGAGTAGAAATGGAGTTCAAGGCATGGTCATATGAAACCTCTCCTAAGATCAACTTTGCCCTGGGTTTCAAGGACTGAGTTTCAAGGAGGAACCGCGCAGAAGAAAGAACATGATGAAAAAACCGATTTTGTTTCAGCCCATAGCTTGAACATGAACAAATTCCATAAAACAATGAACTCGGGCCTGACCCCTGCCTATCAAACCGTGAAAACCTGTGAAAACCGTCAATCTTGCTTTAAGATGTCTTTGTTAGGCCTGATCAGGAGACCACAATGGTGAGCTATCGGCTGCGACACTGGTATTTGCAACAATCGGCTGCAAAAATGTCTTTGTTCAGATAAATATGTAACAATTGGCTGCAAAAATGTCTTTGTTCAGATAATGCGACCACTAAAAATTAGGGATCAGCTATTTAGGAAGAAAACTGCCCATGAGACCTAGTGGTGAATATTTTCCTTTTGCACATTTTCCTTTTGTGCAGTAGCCCTGTATTTAGCCAAGTAGATAAAGATGTAAGTAAATTGCATTTAGCCAAGTAGATAAAGAAATAATTCAATTCTATCCGATCAATCCATCATATTTATTTAAACTTAATGATTATATGGTGTCAACAATTTCGCTCCTAGGTAGTATCCTAGGAAAACATACCTTGCTCATGACAAACGTCAAAGGAACATGCGGCAACACTATATGTACCAATGAGAAGAAGTTCCTAAAAAAAACCCCGCCTGAACTAGTTAAAACTAGACCAGACATCTGCCTTGGTCAATCCCTTGGCAGTATTATCCTCCCATTACTAGAATAGAATAGCATGGTACCCCATGTCCCATCCACATCAAAGAAACATTAGTCAGCATAAGCAATAAACTTTCTCACAATATTTGCCTGTGAAGCATGTTACATTTTAAATCCCTGGAATTAAATCAATTGCCAAGTAAGCCATTTCAATGCACAATATGCCTTTAGAAATTGAATCCATAATATTATAGTGTAATAAAGTACTTATTACACAAGTTAATAATGCATGCATTCAGCATTTCTTATTTTAGATGCACAGCCATGTTCATAATATCAAAAACAACCTTTCAATTGATTCATGTTTCATATTTGGCTATCAACCATCAAGCTGCCTTGTCTAAAAATTCATAAAGCTTACCACAAACTCTAGATTATAGCTCACTATCATTCAGTGTACTTAAAACAATTTAAGATCTATCCATAGTTGCACAAAGACTTGAAATAGCAAATCTCTGGCCTGTTACTCTTCAAAATCTTCATATTCCTTCAAGCCAAACAAACCTTTTGAAAGCATAAGACACAATGAGAGGAGAGTCCGGTACCTGCAGCCATTCAATACACGATTAGCATGATGATGGTAAACGTGCAAGGGCCAAAAGGTACATTGGGACTCTCAGTTTATCACTGATCACCCACTGTGCCTTTTGCCCTTAGTTAATTTGAGCAAGAAAGGATATGAAGTAAGAATTTAATGGCTACTGCCTTCAATGCTCACAAACAAGGTGCTGCGCACGGAGGGTTGCCCTCCATGGCCGGAGGGTGAAGTGGCTTAAATGATAGTTCAAAGTCTTGACAATCAATTCAAATTGCTACATCAAGACAATAGAATACTTGATACCATGACTTTATGAGAATTGGCTTGAAGAAATCTTTGGTGCTCGACATGGAAGAAGTATTGCAGAAAGAAATAATGAACCACCTATGATATAATAGTGGGTGTGGTAAGGAAAAGAAAATAAGGGCAGTACTTAATAATTGGGGTATGTTTTCCATTAGTTTATCGATGTGTGGGGCAGCACTGGGGAAGTTCCCCCAGAGACAGTAGGTGTACAGTCCAACATTAATAGTTATCAGTATGGCATGGAAACCTAACGGAACCCATCCCGCACAATTTTTGAGTGATTTCAGATTCTTGCCGCCTTGCAGAGCAGGGGACGGCATTTATATGTGTGTTATTTCTTAAGCATCACAACCACAGGCTATGGCCGATCAATTAAATCCTCGTTTGTAGGATGAAAGAAAATAATGTCATGAAAGGAAGAGCACAGTTGAGAATACAAGATAGATTTTGTTTGCTCTTATATGCAACTCTTGTATGTCAAAGATCAGAATCTCGTCTATCTCTATTGTGCCTTAAACAAGAATACAACCCTTTTTTCTTGTTTCTGCATATTACATGCTTTGTTATATCACAGAAAGGGCTCAATATAAAACTTAATTTTAGTTTATCAAAATTCGGTTGAAGGAAGCTTCCGATTAGAATTTGTAAATTTCGAATGCCCTCAAAAGTAGTAGGAATTTTTCCTATTAAGATCAAAAACATTCCCCAACACTGGTGTGGGGCAGAGGGATAGAAGACAGAAGCTGGCAGGCCAGGCATACCAGTAATTCCACATCCACCCTTGTAAAAGTGGCTCGTAATAAAATAGAATTATAAATGCACGTAAAAAGCAATTAGCAAATTGAAATACCAGTACAAAATGAATTTCCCAGTTCACACTGACAGGAACAGTAATGGCATCTCCAGTTATCCCCCTAAGTTCCATCTGTTGATAACATTTTAATGCTTTCCAACAAAGCCCACAGTCGATATATCCCGTAATTAGTGTATTCCATGACACCAAATTTGGAATACTGCGCTTGTTGAAAACTTCTTGTGCCCCTGCAAGAGAGCCACAATTCACATATTGCTGTAGAGATGTCGGCCTCCAATCCCTCCTGTGCAATTTTTAAATGTATTTCTCGACCCATTTCAAGGGAAAAATCATTGCTACATGTCTTGAGTGAGCTAGAAAATGTTATAGCATTTGGGGCTATCCCATTTAATTGCATATCTCTATAGCATTTCAGAGCTTCTAGTCCCAGCCCATTTTCAGCATAACTTGATATTATTAGCACATTCCATAAGACCGCATAACTTGATATTATTAGCACATTCCATAAGACCACATCCCTGACCTGACAGGCATATTGTCAAAAATCCTATGCTTCGGGGAGTGTCAACTAAAGTGTTTCCAACAAAAGGATCTGTTTCGAGTCCTCTTTGCCCTATTTGCTTATGTAAATCACGACCCCTATCAATATTCGCCATGATTTCACAAGCTTTTAAGGTGCAAACAAATATGACGGCACTTGGAGCAATGCCCTCCTGTTTCATTTCTTCAAAACATTTCAGTGCTTCACGACCATATCCATTTTTTGCATTTCCTGCAAGTAATGAGTTGTATAACACAAGGAACACAACGTTTCTAATGGGCAGTGTCTGGTGCCTCTACAGAAGATCCACCTTTGTCAGGACCAATGTGGGTTCTAAGATATCTATGAATCTCAAGCCCGTTATTAAGAATATGCATGTGCAAACGCTTTCCATAATCTAAGCTTCTCTCTTTCCTGCATCTTTGCAAGAGACAGGTAATATCTGCAACACACAAATGTTACGCAATAGAATCTAAGATATTAAGCTTTACATTTAAACTCCTCATGTCCAAACAAGTTTTCACTCTGTCTTTACATGTTCCAATTGCATCAATCTGCGTTTTGAATTTAAGAGTGCACTTGGAAGAGTAGCTTAACTCTGATAATTCTGATTACACCGGCAGCCTATAGCTTGAGCCAATTGGTTCGTCAGGCGAGAGCTATGGTGGATAATGTTTCAGATGAAATATCTTGTATTGAGCCCGAACATAGCAGCGCACGCAAAGATAATACTGTCCAAAGTCACTGCATCTGGTCTGGTCCCTTCTTGCACCATCTTATGCAAAATCTTAACCGCACCCTTACCATTACCATGCTGCGCATATGCAGCTATCATGGAAGACCATGAAACAACATCCTTCCAAGGCATTTCCTCAAAAAGTTGGGAGGCTTTATTGAAGTTGCCTTGCCTGGCATGCACGCTGATCATTATTGTCCAAGAAATGATATTCCTGTCGGGCATTTCATTGAAGAACTGGATGGCCTTTTTAGATAATCCATGGTCAGCATAAGCAGACAGTATGACATTCCACGAAACTGTGTTCCTTTGAGGCATTTGTTTAAAGAGCTCAAAGGCATCCTTGAGATATTCATGATGTGCATATGCAGCAACCATGATGTTCCATGAAACTACATTCGTTTCAGGCATTTGTTTAAAGAGGTAAAAGGCCTCCTTCAAGTTTCCTTCCTGGACATATGCTGAAATCATGGTATTCCATGATACAATGTCCCGCCGAGGCATTGTTTCAAAAATTTTAAGAGCCTCATCAAACAATCCCTGCTGGGCATAGACTACAAGGATAGAGTTCCAAGAGACCATATTCCTTTGGGGCATTTTCTCAAAAACTTCAAGGGCATCCATGAAATATCCTTCCTGAGCATAAGCTGTAATCATGGCATTCCAGGAGATAACATCCCTTTGAGGCATTTGTTCAAAAATTTCAGATGCTTGTCTGAACTGCCCATGTTGGCATGAGCTACAAGAAGGGTATTCCATGTCACAATGTTAGGTTCTGGCATTTCTGCAAGAAGACCAAAGGCTTCTTTGAGCATTCCTTGCTGTGCATAAAGCGCAACCATGGCATTCCACGAAACTATATCATGCTCAGGCATCTGTTTGAACAAAGTTAAGGCAATGTCAAAATTCCCTTGTCTGGCATAACCTGAGATCATTGCATTCCATGAAATTATATCACGTTCAGGCATTTGCTCAAAAAGTTTAAGAGCTTCTTCCATACAGCCCTGTTGGGCATACCTTGCAATAATTGCATTCCAAGATACCACGTTTCGTTCAGGCATCTCTTTAAAAAGTTCCATGGCCTTCTTTACATAACCATGCTGACATAATGCGCCAATCATGGTTGTCCATGACACCACATTCCTGTGCGGCATTTGCTCAAAAAGTTCAAATGCCTCCTTGAGAAGTCCTTGAAGGTCATATGCAGCAATCATGATGTTCCATGAACTCTTAAGTAATGACAGAGAAGATAGACATAAGAGCAAGAATAACAAGGATGACACACAAGGCACCAACGATATGTCTAGAAAAAGGATGCAACAGTCAGAACTTTGGCTTGGCTACACATGGCTTTGTTGTCAGCTTGTCTTTGCTCACCCCCATCCTTTACAGCTGTCACGGTAAGTCCAGCACTAGTACTTCCAAGCCCAGTCGTAATGACAGATCGATGACTCAGTTTTGCTGCATACTTCAAAAACTGTGACTTGCCAGTACCTGCCAGAAGTTTTCCATTGCTTGTTAGATGTTTGAATTAGTCGTCGACGATTCTAAGCATCAGACCAGGATACCCAACAAGGAGCAAGTGTGACTCCCCTCGTACTCTTGTTCCAGAGGCATCCACATGTTGAACTCCACCAATTAATGTCAAAGCCACTGCAATGTAAGGCTACTGTTACTATGTTATATCTTATACGAAACTGCCTATGAACAATAAAACTACATCAGCTAGTTGAAATAGCACAAACTAGAATTGATAACCAGCATTATTGCACAGATAAGAAAAGGTCAAGATGCATAACTCAGAAAGTGCTCTGTTCTATCAGGAAAACAGCAAGTAATACCTCAACTAAAACCCCAGGTTTTTTCAAGAATCTGGTAGCGGTTCCACCCTTAGTGACTTCGATTTCAGTTCCTAAAATCTTGTCTACCCCTAAGTAGGTCTTCGCAAAATCCTCAACCAATATACGATGGTTTGCAGTTACGACGTATCTCTTCCCGCAAGATAAGAAAATCCGCAGGGCATGAGAATGCACATCTTCTGAGTAAAACTTGGAAGGAACAGCCCCTGCAACTTGCTCAATTTGCGAAACCTTGAGTCCAGCATTTTGGAGCTACAGATTAGAACACCAAGATTAGAACACCAGTTAACCGGTTCCCAGAGGAGCTCCCCTGCAACATAAATGACCGCCAGTTTACGGCCAACAGTGGGTTTTTAGCAGTCATTAGCATATCCCAAGCATATACTGGCATATACTTGGAATATCCCATAAACCCATATAAACAAGGGTTTGCCCCCTTAGGGGCAACCCAAAAATCGAGCTTTAACTTGCTCAATCTCTCTAACTATTTTAATACGGCTCATGCCAATGTAGAACTATGGAAGCCAGAACTAGACTATACTCTACCCAATATATGTTTTGTTTCTAGTTTTTCAATTGGAAAATCAAGCTACAATAGCTCAGTTACTTTAGGAAAGCTTCCTACCAATATCTATATCTATCTATCTATATCTATATATAGTAATAAAAGCAAAATGTAGTTTGTGCAGAGCATCTCGACCGTTGATTTTGTCTGTGCGCAATCTCAACCCTTGATTTTCTTAACTTATTTTGGAGCGTTGATTTAGCGGTTTCTTTCGAGCTATTTGTTTTGGTTGTTAATAGGATGCCATTGTCGATAACTAGAGCTCATCGTGCCACTGGAAAACTCGAATGCGGAGAGCAACCTAATCCAAGACCTTCTTCTTTTGTAAGTTTTTCGTCCTCTTGCCTTTTATGGTCAGGGTTATTTTCCGGTGGGCCTTCTTATAAAACACAAGCAATCAGTTCGGATTATGCACAATTAGATTTCTCAAGAGTTAGTCCACGATCCCAATACGCAGAGCATTTGAGAAGACATCGATTTTTCATAAATTATTTTAGTGCGTTGATTTGTTTGGCATTGTTTGTTTTGGTTGCTAATAGGAATGACATCACGAGACTTTCATGCCAAATCCGTTTAAGGGCAGAGATGTTGTTGTTCAAGACTCCTTACCAAATGAGATGGATTGCCAAAGATTTGCCCATAGAATTTTGTGAAGCTCATTGGTGAGTAGTATATCTTCCGGAATGCCCATAGTTGTCAGAGTATAAAATTGCAGAAATGGGCTATAGTAAATTTTATTTTGTCAAGTATGTTTTTCATGTATAAGATTAAGATAGAAAGAAGAAAACATATGCGGAGTTCAATTCCACATGTAAACTGTATGCTGTTTATTGAAGCATTTATGGATCTTTAAAACAATGCACGCAACAAAACTCTCCAACTAGGTGACAGTGACATGGAGAAAGCATTTGCTTTTAGCATAACAATCGCTGAAGTTTTCAGACTGCAGACCTGCCTTCCTTCCAATAGGTAATACTTCATATCATATCAAAGGTTGCACAGGACAAGGAGCCTTTGCACAGGTATACCAAGCAGAGCAAGATGGTTACGATGGTACAATTGTTCTAAGGGTAATTCATCAGAGATATAGTTTTTTTTGTTCGTGTATCATATGGCAATTCAATTTAACCCTTTTGTAGGTCCAAAGACCACCATGCACTTGGGAATTCTATATTTATTCTCAACTTGATAAACGCATTTCTTCTGAGGAGGTAAGGGGCTACATCAAGGTTTGTTTTCCTTGATTTGATAGTACCATCTTTTATAATGTTGAGTAATTCATGTCTGGTACTCATGCAGGGAAGCAGCTTTGGGAAAGTGAGGAAAATGCATGCCTTCTCGGATTGCAGTATAATGGTTGTTGATTATGGTCCTCATGGAACCTTACAGGTATTTGTTTACCACAGAAATTGTCTCACTTGTGTTACATCTGTTCTTACATGAAAATTTCTGGGATACTTTAGGATGTCATCAATGCTTACTTGGCCAATGATCAAAAGATGGATGAGATCTTGTGCATGTATTATGCCATTGAGATGTTGCAAATGCTAGAGGTATTACATTCTGCTGGTATTATTCATGGCGACTTTAAACCTGATAATCTTCTTATTCGTCATGAAAGGTGGGCATAAACAGTTACGTATAAAGCTCTTTTAGCATAGCACTTTCTGGGAGTACCTTTTGTAATTCAATACTTTTAATATATGCAGTGAAAATTGGGATGACAACCGCCCCGGCTGTTGGAAAGACCAGGTGATAGTATTAATGGTTATGTTAGTTATAAGGATAAGACTGATTAGATCCATTCTAGGGGCTGTGCTTGATTGATTGGGGAGAGCCATTGATCTAACTTTACTTCCAGACGACGTTGAGTTTGTTGGAGATCGCAAGACATCAGCATTTCAGTGCATTGAAATGAAGGAACATAGAGCTTGGAAATTTCAGGTAATACTTTTTTGTAATGCCTAAATTGTTAGAGACAATGTGTGTTTATTAATAGTTCTTCTTTATGTTTATTTGCCTTGCTTAATGATTTTGTAGGTTGATACCTATGGGCTTTGTGGAATCGTGCACTGTATGCTTCATGGGAGTTACTTGGAAATACAACAAGACGTTGAGCTAGACGGAAACAAGTCTTATAAGCCTGACTCCTTTGAAAAGATAACCTTTTTAAAGCACTTACAAGGTCTAAATAATCTGGTGTGGATTGTGTTCTTATGCAATCAAAGATACAGTATTCTTTCAACATGTAATGTGGATACTTCAAAGACCTTGTGTTTCTGCATCTGCAATTATTTCTTTAGCTCAGTGCTGTTAGACAACTTGCTGCTGTTTTGGAAGATACATTTGCCTCTGTATTGATGTGTTCTGTTTATGTCATGCCAATAACAGATATTGGAATGGAGTATGTGTCCAGGCTCACATATGCAGTGGCACCATTGGCATCATTTTCTACTTCTCTTAAATTCATGCACCTACAAATTTGTAAGCTCTAGGATTTGCCCATCAGAAGTCTTGTAAAGATAGTTTTAAGTTACCTCTGCATGTGCTGGTTCTCCAGCCTTAGGACGATAACCGTGCACAATAATACTCCCATTTTTAACAATTATGCAGCCAACCCCATGGGATTTGGAGTGGTTTGTTTCTGCATTTTTTACTCCACCACATCTTTGCTGTCAATAAAAGGTTAGGTTTTTATTATTGTTGATCCATTAAAAAGTTCTTGCAGTATATGCTGAAGTTTTTGCTTACTATCTTGTTATTATAGATTCTGATTGATTCATTTTTCAAGGTAAATAGATTGTTCTTTGGATGCAGATGGGCTAGACATGACGGCAAACTTCATCATGTCTATATTCTTGGTGCTCTCTGCAATGATTCTAAAAGAAGTGCTTTAACCCAGGCCACAATGCACTTAACCTTTGCCTGCTCTAGCCCCTGGCTACATGGAGGTGCTCTGCCATAATGGTTGCAGGGTTCCAAGCTCACATAGGCAGTGGTACATTGGCATCATCTGTGCTTCTCTTAATGCATGCATCTAGCTTTAGGATTTGCTTATGAGAAGTTTGTAAAGACAGTTTTTCTACATCCTCATCCTTGATTCCAGCAAACCACTGATCCTTGAGCACATCCAGGTATTGAATTTATATTCAAATATTCAAATCGTTATTGTGGATTTCTATTATTATTGTTATTTCATGGGAATTCATATGGGTTCTATTAAATCTTACATCATGTTTTAGCTCTTTTCTGTGAGGAGATTCATGCTGCCACACAAAAACTCTACTATAATTTGATGGCTGCATGTCTTGCAATGTTTATTCTTAAAACTTTCGAGTAGAGCATAACAGTAACATGTTTTATAAGCTGTCTAATTCTTGCAAACACATGCCCTGTTCAAGTGCCATAGTTTCAGCAGAGACACTTGCTTCTATAGCATGCCTCTTGGGGGAGAAAAGGTTAAGTACATCAGACCCTAAATGCAGAGAAAAACCATTTTGCAAGTTTTGTTAAATTAACATATTTCGATCTGATTGAGCAGAATCTGCACTGGAGCCATATCAAGAGATAATAAAAGAGCCCGAATCCTATTTGAGTTTTAGTGCCGAACTCTGCGAATTTGGATTGCGGCTATGGATCTTCCCCATGTTATTCCTTCCAGATCTCTTGCTGACTGGATCTGCAGAGATCCGCCACAGCGGACCAGAGAGTAAAGTTAGGGTAGAAGTGTGTAGCGACCATGTTTTTTGAAGGAGTGCATGTGACTTTTCTTGCATGTTTTCCACGTTTTAAATCCCACTTTATATTTCTCTCAAATCCAGCAAGATTGTTTTCTCACAGCCCATTCCCGGAAGTAATGCATAGGATGCTTCCCCATGTTATTCTTTCCAGATCTCTTGCTGACTGGATCTGCAGAGATCGGCCACAGCGGACCAGAGAGTAATAGAGTTAGGGTACAAGTGTGTAGCGACCATGTTTTTTGAAGGAGTGCATGTGACTTTTCTTGCATGTTATAGATGTTTTAAATCTGACAAGGTGGTGTACTCTGACTTTCTAACCCTGCTGCTGCTTTGTCAGTCAACTGTCCAAATCCGGATGTTGATGCATCTGTTGAAGGTAGTTGACCTGCAAAATCTGTATGGTGGTTATTCAGTGCAGGTTCAAATTGATACACATTCTGTGTGACCTAGGCTATCTGTTACGGGCCAAAGGATGCTAATACATCCCTGAGCCTAGCTAGAGTTTATCCATACAAATAGTCTAGGCATTCCTGGTCTGGTTATCTCTTTACATAAATAAGTAGTTCAATGACTGGCTGATGGTGTGTCAAGATCATGTTGTGTTTTAATAGAGATGAAGTGTTTGAAAAACGACATGCATTCACTGCCAATGCTATTCAAACTTGTTTGAATGAGAACCAAAATCGAGCCTGAAATGATCCAAACTCAGTGGAGACTGGACCGTCGCATTAGGGAGAAGATCTGAAGAAGTAAAACCAAGGAGTATTGTTCCACATGTTTGAAGGAATTTCATCGGTTGTTCATTGAAGGAAATGATCTGCACTTTTGGTTTGCTGAACATCATTAATGTTCTGTAGATAATTTTACAAGAAATGATCATGTAATGTAGATGGCCTGATAGAGGGGCATTTTTAAGGTAACAGATCAAAGAAAGAAGAGAAGGCAGAGCATAAAGCAAAAAGAGATGGGTGCTGGATATTTGCTGCAGTTTTTAGAGTAGGTTCTCTGCTTAGCTTTCTTCATGAGATGTCAAGGCATACTGATCTCTAGGACTTTGCACCTTCAGCTATGGCCGATATTTAGTGATTTTAAATGGTCAAATTACGTTGTGACCCAAGCTGAGTTAAGGGACAGGTATGCCCTTTGTAGATTTTGTGACAACAGAAACTCGAAGACAAATTGTTGAAGAATGGCTGCACACATAGTGGGCTTTCATTTAGCGTTCACTGATTCTGAGCCAATGCACTGACCCAATGAAATTATTACTGTGTTTGATATGCTTGCCGGGTTTGTTGCCTTTGGCTTTGGTCTCTGAGTTTCCCTGCTCTAGCTTTTCTAGCTGCATTTGAATTCAAAAGGAGATTGAGAGAGGTCTTTGTTAAACGTATTCTATTGTCTTTGTCTATACAATTAATCATTGTATAGTGTGTGCAGAGATGACACAAGGAACACAGTTTGTCTGTCATATCTGTTCTAACAATCTGTTGTTGTATTGAAAGTGAAATTCTCACTATTGAAAAGGAATAAACTGCATCTGCAACGGTAGATCTAATTTGGATATTGTTTTGTGAATGATTTTTAAGTCTTCAATTCTGACCATACTGCTTAGTCCTTTTCTACTTCTAGAGTGCTATCGAACTGGCTGGGGTCACTGGATATTTGTTGCAGTTTTTAGAGTAGGTTCTCTGCTTAGCTTTCTTCATGAGATGTCAAGGCATATTGATCTCTAGGACTTTGCACCTTCAGCTATGGCCGATATTTAGTGATTTAAGGTGAATAAATAAGATAAAATTGTTGCTTCCATGTAACATATGCTTAAAATGTGATTTATATTTGCAATGCAAAACACGTCTCCATATGTTTTGCATGGTGATTTGCAAGGTCATGAGAAAAAATGTGTTCTTGTGCATTAATAAATGTGCAGTCACCTTTTCCAAGATCGTTGATGCCAATTTACAACAAATCATCAACAAATGTTGGCATTCACTCATCGCAATTGAAAATATGCAAAAATCGAAGAGTGAAAGCCACTTCGAAAAAAGTGCAAAAGATCAAAGAGAACTAAATAGGTAGGAAAGCTTTAAAAAACAATGCTTGAAGTCGACACACAAATTCACTTGCACGATGAATGCAAGAGAATTGCTATGATCATTCTAAAACTTTATAACTTATGTTCAAGCTTTAAACTCAATAAATAAAACACTTTATAAGGGCAATATTCAACTTCAATTTAAAACAAATGATTGTATATGCCCAACTAAACGTTCTCACGACATCCTTATATATTTCGAATAATCCCAACGAAAAGCCAAGCAACGCTGGGCACTTTTTCTAGTAGATCTATATAAGCCATAACCAGAATATCCTGCTAGAATGCAAGACATATTATTTCGAACTTGCAATATATGCATGTTTGACACTCACATTTAATAAGATATAATAAAACCTGGTTGTCGTTTGAGTCGAAGCCCATATCGCCATCATCTTGATTTATATGGATCTCCATCAGCTTGAGTTATATGGATGTCTTTTTACAGAGTAGAAATGGAGTTCAAGGCATGGTCATATGAAACCTCTCCTAAGATCAACTTTGCCCTGAGTTTCAAGGACTGAGTTTCAAGGAGGAACCGTGCAGAAGAAAGAACATGATGAAAAAACCGATTTTGTTTCAGCCCATAGCTTGAACATGAACAAATTCCATAAAACAATGAACTCGGGCCTGACCCCTGCCTATCAAACCGTGAAAACCTGTGAAAACCGTCAATCTTGCTTTAAGATGTCTTTGTTAGGCCTGATCAGGAGACCACAATGGTGAGCTATCGGCTGCGACGCTGGTATCTGCAACAATCGGCTGCAAAAATGTCTTTGTTCATATAAATCTGTAACAATCGGCTGCAAAAATGTCTTTGTTCAGATAATGCGACCACTAAAAATTAGAGATCGGCTATTGAGGAAGAAAACTGCCCATGAGACTTGAATATTGGCAGCCAGATCATGCTTTATAATTCATATCTGCAAATTTCTTTTCATATCTTGTATTCCGTATTTGCATTTGCAGATATAGTCTAGCTTTACCCATGCCATACTTCATGTTGTTTTTTTGTGTAACCCCCAAGTCCACAACATTTTCAAAGGTTACATGCAAGCTGGAAACTTTACCTTTAACTTGCTTAAGCAACCCACATGGTCACACCATGGTATAATTTGTGCCAGCTTTATGCTATACACCACGTACACATTTTAGTACTCAGTTTTTTAAAAAAATACTCCCAAGCTTAGGGAAGACGGAGCATGCTTCAGCTAAATCATAATAATAATAAAAAAAAAACCGACCCGCCATAACTGCCACAGTTCCTACAGAAGCGCCATACTTGCCATAGTTCCTACAGAAAAAATGGAGTCGCCATAGCCGCCACAGTGCCTACATAAGCATGGAGCCGCCAAAGCAGCCATAACCGCCTGCTGCATCGACATGCTTTGAGCCTAAACGCCAGAGAAATAAAACCCTATATTCTTCTATGCTTTACTGTATTCTTGCTTCCTGCTTCCTTTTATAGTATTTAGAGGATCTTACTATCCCCTGATACAATTTCAAGCCCGACAAACCCCTATTCTCGATTTGCAAGTGCCTGTGTAAGCAAGGAATCAGACATGGAACCTGCATCTTCTTCCAACAAATCTGCCAGGTACGTTCTTTCCTTAGCTTATCTTTTTTTTTATTCAGGTCAGGTCAGGACCATGATCATTGTGTTCTGTTTTTTTTTAATGGAAGGCAGTTTCATGTTCTTTGTTTATATTATTTAATTGAATGCATCACTGTTATCATTTAATCATAACTCCATGTTTGACACTCACATTTAATAAGATATAATAAAACCTGGTTGTCGTTTGAGTCGAAGCCCATATCGCCATCATCTTGATTTATATGGATCTCCATCAGCTTGAGTTATATGGATGTCTTTTTACAGAGTAGAAATGGAGTTCAAGGCATGGTCATATGAAACCTCTCCTAAGATCAACTTTGCCCTGAGTTTCAAGGACTGAGTTTCAAGGAGGAACCGTGCAGAAGAAAGAACATGATGAAAAAACCGATTTTGTTTCAGCCCATAGCTTGAACATGAACAAATTCCATAAAACAATGAACTCGGGCCTGACCCCTGCCTATCAAACCGCGGAAAACCTCAGTGGAAAACCGGCCAATCTTGCTTTAAGATGTCTTTGTTAGGCCTGATCAGGAGACCACAATGGTGAGCTATCGGCTGCGACGCTGGTATCTGCAACAATCGGCTGCAAAAATGTCTTTGTTCATATAAATCTGTAACAATCGGCTGCAAAAATGTCTTTGTTCAGATAATGCGACCACTAAAAATTAGAGATCGGCTATTGAGGAAGAAAACTGCCCATGAGACTTGAATATTGGCAGCCAGATCATGCTTTATAATTCATATCTGCAAATTTCTTTTCATATCTTGTATTCCGTATTTGCATTTGCAGATATAGTCTAGCTTTACCCATGCCATACTTCATGTTGTTTTTTTGTGTAACCCCCAAGTCCACAACATTTTCAAAGGTTACATGCAAGCTGTAAACTTTACCTTTAACTTGCTTAAGCAACCCACATGGTCACACCATGGTATAATTTGTGCCCGACTTTATGCTATACACCACGCACACATTTTTAGTACTCGGTTTTTAAAAAATACTCCCAAGCTTAGGGAAGACGGAGAGTATGCTTCAAATAATAAATCATAAATAAAAAAAAAAAAAAAAAAAAACTCGACCCGCCATAACTGCCACAGTTCCTACAGAAGCGCCATACTTGCCATAGTTCCTACAGAAAAAATGGAGTCGCCATAGCCGCCACAGTGCCTACATAAGCATGGAGCCGCCAAAGCAGCCATAACCGCCTGCTGCATCGACATGCTTTGAGCCTAAACGCCAGAGAAATAAAACCCTATATTCTTCTATGCTTTACTGTATTCTTGCTTCCTGCTTCCTTTTATAGTATTTAGAGGATCTTACTATCCCCTGATACAATTTCAAGCCCGACAAACCCCTATTCTCGATTTGCAAGTGCCTGTGTAAGCAAGGAATCAGACATGGAACCTGCATCTTCTTCCAACAAATCTGCCAGGTACGTTCTTTCCTTAGCTTATCTTTTTTTTTTATTCAGGTCAGGTCAGGACCATGATCATTGTGTTCTGTTTTTTTTTAATGGAAGGCAGTTTCATGTTCTTTGTTTATATTATTTAATTGAATGCATCACTGTTATCATTTAATCATAACTCCGAATAATGACAAGCAACCGAAATTGCCGACTAGGAATCCTCCAAAAACAGGTGATAGAAGGAAAACATTGTAGAGCAAGCAAGTACACAAAAGAAACAACTATGAATGTTTCATTTGATTGAACTTTGAAGATGTTAGGTAGTTTAAAACATTGCACAAACCTTTCTAACACGTAATACATTCTCCCTTGCAAGAAAGGTACAGTCTACACCCTGCAATCTCGATCGCGAGTCGAGAATCCCTCACCCAGCCAGCACTCCACGAACTACTCCTCCTTTTCTCGCCTCGGGAGTCGAGAATTTCTCATCCAACAAACACCGGCTCTTACTCTAAATTCGCGAGTCGAGAATGCCTCACCCAGCCAACACTATATACTCCTCCTATTCTCGACTCGCGAGTCCAGAATGCCTCACCCACCCAACACTACAGGATCTACTCCCCCTATTCTCGCCTCGCGAGTCGAGAATTTCTCATCCAGCAAGCACCGCTATTACACTCCCTATTCTCGACTCGTGAGTCGAGAATGCCTCAGCCAGCCAACACTAGTCTATTCCCCCTATTCTCGACTCGCGAATCGAAAATACAACAAATAACAAAAATGCTCTACTCCATGACTCTTGTCTCTCGAGTCGAGAATGCGGCCATCTAGACTGGATCCCTCTACTCCAGGACCTTTGAGGATAGGGGCTCAGTCTTGGTGGTCGTATACTAGGTACGCGAGTCGAGAGGAGCTTTCTCGACTTAGTCCAACGTACATCAATGCAGACTACATATTCCACATCCTCCTTATACCTGCCCAAGCTTTAGTGCATTATCCAGTGTCAAGTCGCATGTGCTTCTACCCAGTCAGAGCCACTCTCTTCGAACCATCTTCCTCGAATATTGCGAAGGGGAGGGGCTCAGACTGGGTGGAGGCCTTTGCTACTAACCACAGGGAAATGCATTTGAACTCCATCCCTAAGGAGGGTTGGGGGGGCTTTCTCGACTTGCGAGTCGAGAAGACCCTCGAGTCTTACACACAGCAAGTAATGCATAATACTTATCTCACATCCTCCCTTCACCTGCCCAAGCTCTAGTGCATTCTCCAGTGTCGAGTTGCAGGTGCCTCTACCCAGTCAGAGCCACTCTTCTTTGAACCATCTTCCTCGAGTATTGCAAAGGGAGGGGCTCAGACTAGGTGGAGGCCTCTGCAACTAACCACAGGGGAATGCATTCCAACCAAAACTACCAAAACATGTAGCTGTTCGCGAGTTACTCCGATTGGTTGCTCCCTTGCTCAGCATCTCTCAACACAGAGAGTGTCTCGACGTTGAAATATGCTCAACAAGGAAACAACCAATCGAGCGAGCTTTCGAGCAGTTCCACATTCTAAATAAATCTAATATGCCTAACAGGATCTTTGAAACAAGTATCCTAATAAAATAGTGGTAAGCACTCACCTCTTATCGCAAGTATTCTTTGGGCCATTGTATCACAGATCCTGCAGCCTCTCCGAGAGTCTTTGCTTCTTCTGTCGGCCGCATCAACAAGGCATCTCCATCAAAAACTTGTGTTAAAGCGATCCTTGTGTATCCTTTCTCCATGGCGCTGCAGTGAAGAGTGCTCGTATCCTCTACTCATCCTGCTGCTACCTTGGCCCCATGTACATCGATCAAATCATCTAGTTTCAACAAAACACTCAGTTAGACGGAGCAACAGATTAAATCGCTATTAGGAGCTTAGAGCATCGTGGCGCCATGCCGAGAAGTCGTTCGAAATCTCTCTTTGCCTCCGACTGCTAAGACCCGATACATTCCTCTGTGTCCGATACACTTAGTCTCTCGAAATGTAAAAGTTCGAATTAGTGTTTGGGTGGGCTAAAGACGGCCGTGCTGTACCCTTAGCCCGCTCTAGTCCCTTGAATGATTGTATGCCCTTAATTTCAAATTTAAAAACACGCTGGAACCTATTTTTACGTGCAGTTCCAAAATCACAAAGTTCTGGAAGAGACTAAGCTTAGAAGGGAATTCGAGCAGCAAGAGACAGTGCCAGCATCAAGGCATGGCGACTCCAACAAAGAAGCGGGGCGCCATGCCTCTTCGTTTCTTCGTTTCTAGTGGCACGAAGAAACGAAAGGCTATGCCTCCCGGTAAGCACTCAATTTTGATTCGATTCGTCTACCTGTTCTGACGATATTTTAGCTTTGCAGCATTTACGACAGAGACACTCGTCATCATTGGTAGAACTCCATTCTTAGTTCTTGAAGGATTGGAGACAGAGCTGCTGGAAACCGCAGCAGATTGCTGGTGGTATGTGGAAGTAACATCTTGTGGAAAAGAAAAAGATCTGTTTTTCTGGCACAAGGACAAAAGAAGTTCTGGCGACAAGTATAAGAAGGTCGGTGCGGTCATATCTATTGCTGTAAATTATCTGAGTAGGTCACCACACAGGTTTACACAGAAGATCTCTGATCAGATAATAATGCAAGTGAGAGATACAATGGTTGCAATGGTTAACCATTGGGAATGCATAAGAAAAATGAAATGCATGGTTAACCTAGGTTACGATATCATTGAAATAAGTTTGAATGGTCGAAGGTTAAAAGGGCAGAATGAAAATGTTATTGCAGTTGGATAAGAACGGATATTGGAGGGAAATGCATCTTCGAATTTATAGAAAGTCCCTGTGAGCAAGGAGGACTGCACACGAGACCCCTGAGCGGCCGGAACCATGCCTTAACGGTAGGATCCGGCCCTATAACACAAGAAGTATAGTGATTCATTCTTATTCATATAGACTTGAAGCTGAACTTACGATATGATCCAGTAATGCCGATATGATTCAATTTTGAATATTACTTTATTTTCAATGGTTGAATATATGCACATGGTATGCTTCGTGAAGCTTGTTTAAAGATGCATTGATCATATCTATATTTGCAAGTTGCTCTAGTATCCAAAAAGATAGATTGTTCTTATTGTATTCAAAGTTTTTCATTTGGTATCAGAGCCAGAACAATGGCAACAAGGTTTGGTGCAGGATTACTAAGTGCAGTGCAGGTGTACAATGGTGGTTCTGGTTTCCAGGTGTGGAAAGATCAAATTCAACATATTTTAGATGTTGAGGATCTTTGGGAAATTGTTGATCCCACTAAGGCAGATGTGGTAGATACTAGTGCAGGTGGCACATCCAGTAATATAGCAGCTGTAGAGTCAGCTGTTGGAGGTGATGATGCTAGTTCTGAGACCTCTGGTGGTAGGTCTGCTGCAAGGACTGTAGCTGCAGAAAGAGCTGTACAAACAGGAGGCATGCTTTCTACAAAAGTTAAAGAAGCAAGAGGTATAATTACAAGTAAAGTTGGACCAACAATTCAGCTGAAACTCAGAGGTATGTCTCCTAGACAGATGTGGATTTACATGCTTAAGCACTATGAAAGTAAAACTTCATCACAAATTGATGTTTTAGAGAAAGAATTGAGAAATTTGAAATATAATGAAGATGAGGAAGTTTTAGATTTCTTCAATAAGTTTGATAATCTTGTAGCATTTAGATGGGTGCGGGGAGTTGCTTTGTCCGAAAGGTACTTGGTATTAGCAATTGCTAGAGCAATGAAGCTTTAATGCTCAACTATCTCTTTTGATTAGAAACGTGGCTAAGAGTAGGGAAGAAGCGTAAAAACATGCTAAGAACAAAGCAACGTAATAAATTGATGAGGGAAGAAGATAATGCTTGCTGAAATTCTATATCTTTGGAAGGAAGAAAAAGCCTCGGGGTGATAAAACAGTTTTGTTATAACTCACTATGAGGCAGGGGCACATCAAACCAAACTGCCCTAAACTTAAAACAGAGATTATGTGCTATAATTGTAAAGGGAAAGGACATATAGCTGCCAAATGTCCTAGTCCAAAGGAAAAAGAGTATGGCAGGGGAAGGGGAAGAGGACGAGATACAAGAGGAAGAGGATATTTTTCTGGAAAGAGAGGAGGAGCAGCTGGGATACATATCACTCAGGAGAAGACTGAAGTAAAAGAAAAGGAAGAAACAAGTGATGATGAGGTACATTGTATTTGCTCATTAAATACCATTGATTCACAAACTAATGAGAAAAATTCTGTGATTGTAGTTGATAGTGGAGCTGAGAGATCAGTAGTAAGATCTCTGGATATGCTCAAGGATAAAAAATCAGCCAAATCAAAACATGTGCAAGTAGGGAATGGAGAATTGCAGGCTGTTGAAGGATGTGGAATGTTGCAGCTATTGGACCTTGATGGAAATGTTGTAAATATTGAAAATGTTCTCTGTGTTCCTAGTTTGATAAAGAATCTTGTTTCAGTATGTCAATTAGTAGATCTTGGTTACAAAATCTTCTTTGAGAAGAAAATATGTAAGATCTTTATGGAGAATAAACTGAAATTTTTGGCAAGACGTGTTGGAAATTTGTTTCAAATTGAAAATGGCTCTATTGATGGAATCAATGCAGTAATGTTGACTGATTTGGATACTTGGCATAACAGACTTGCACACACACATTATAATAATGTGAAATTCATGGCAAAACAGGGACTTATAGCATGCAATGTGGAGGACAATCATAAATGCATATGTGAAGGATGTATGCTAGGCAAGATAACCCGATTGCCTTTTCCAAAAACATGTAAACGGGCTGAAGGAGTGCTGGATTTGGTACACACAGATTTGTGTGGCCCTCTAAATGTCAGAGGTAAAACTGGAAAAAGATATTTCATAACTTTTATAGACGATCATAGTAGAAAATGCAAAGCATATTGCTTGGCTCGAAAATCACAAGCTCTTGAAGCTTTAAAATTGTATGTTTCAGAAATGGAAAGGCAAACAAACAGAAAATTAAAGTGCATAAGGTCAGATAGAGGAGGAGAGTATTTATCTGCACAGTTTAGATCTTATTGCATGACAAAAGGAATCAGAAGACAACTGACATGCAGGTACACACCACAACAAAATGGAGTTGCCGAGAGGAAGAATAGGACATTACTTGATGCAGTTAGATTAATGTTGAAGTTTTCAGGTCTGCCAAATTATTTGTGGGAGGAAGCTTTGAAAACAGCAATTTATGTGCAAAATAGGCTTCCAACTGCAAGCCTAAAAGGTAATATACCAGAGGTTGTTTGGTCAAACAAAGAAAATACAGATTATGACATGTTCAAATGCTATGGATGTCTCGGATACATTCATGTGCCAAAAGAGTTGAGGAAGAAGTTGGATAATAAAGCTGAAATAGGATATTTTGTTGGATATGATGAGCAAAGCAAAGCATATAGAATGTTTGTGCCGCTTGTGAATAAAATTGTGATAAGTCGTGATGTGGTTTTTGATGAACAAACTTATTACAAAGATAGACAGAAGGAAAAAGTAAATAATAATAAGCGGACTGATCAGATGCAAGCAGAAGGATTCAGGGTTGTGGACAATGATGATGACTATCAGAAAAATAATGACAAAGGAATGGAGAATACGGAAGAAACGAAAGCAAGCTTAAGTGAAGAAAAAGGGGATGGTGGGAACTTGGACAAATCTGCCAATAACAGTACTCAAGATGTGCAAAGAAGAAAAACAAAAGAAGAAAACCCAAGTAGAAAAGTTAAAGGAAGATCTACCACTAGCGGGGAGAATACGGCGCATTAGGTAGTGGAAGAAGCGTATTTAATTGAGAAGTCGGGCTGAAATACCTGATCAAGAACAAATATTGGCAATTTTAGAAGATTATATTATCCCAACATCGTATGAAGAAGCAATGAACAGCACTGAAAAAGATCTGTGGATCCAGGCAATGAAGGAGGAGATAAAGTCTTTTAATGATACTGGTACATATGATGTTGTACAAAAGCTAGAAAATACAAACATTGTAGGAAATAAATGGATCTACAGAATTAAGACAAATAGTGATGGCTCAAAAAGATTCAAAGCAAGATTAGTAGCTCAGGGTTTTTCTCAGAAGAAAGGGAAAGATTACAACGAGATTTTCTCTCCAGTGGTTAAATTGACAAGTCTAAGAGTGATTTTAGCAATTGCAAATGCATTGAATCTAGAATTGCATCATATGGATGTGAAAACGGCTTTTTTAAATGCTGACCTTAAGGAGGATATCTTCATGAAGCAGTCTGCAGGTTATGAAGATAATATTTCAAGTGTTTGGAAGTTAAGAAAAGCGAAAGTATGGGCTGAGGCAATCACCCGTGGAATGGTATTTTTGCATAGACGGTTTTTTAAGAGCACAAAGATTTGAGAGATTGCAAAATGATGGCAACTTATATAAATTTAAAGATGGAGAGAATTTTTGCTTGATTGCCTTATATGTAGACGACTGTATAATGATGTCTAATAATCGTAGAACTTTAGCCCAAAGGTAAAGGAATATTGAAAAACAGGTTTGAAATGACGGATCTTGGAGAGTTGAGGCAATTTTTGGGAATTGAGGTATGGAGAGACAGGGCAAGAGGTGTTCTGACACTAAAGCAAGGAAGGCATGTACAGAATATGCTAAAAAGATTTCATCTACAAGATGCCAAAGCAACAAAAACACCAATTGCGGCTGGTCACAAATTAACCCGATCATATTCGCACGGATGCAGATATAAAAGGAATGGAAAATATTCCATATTGTGGAAATCATAGGTTGCTTGCTCTATCTATCAAACAATACGAGACCTGACATTTGTTATTCAGTTAATGTTCTTAGCAGATATTGTAGCAATCCAACCAGAATGCATTGGGAAGCAGCAAAGCATATATTAAGATATCTTAAAGGGACTGAAAACTATGGGATCACATTTACCTCCGATGATCTAAATCTAAATAGCTATAGTGATGCAGATTGGGGAGGGGACAGAAGCACAAGAAAGTCTACCTCTGGATATGTTGTTTTTCTTGGAGGAGGAGTAATTACATGGAGAAGTAAGAAACAAAACGCCAGAAGCTATGTCATCACCGAAGCGAATATGCAAATAGTTCATTGTTATCTAAAGAACTTGTCTGGTTGAGAAGATTGTTGGAAGAACTTGGCTTTAAACAAAATCAGCCAACTGTGATTATGACTGATAGTATGAGCTGCATAGCAATTGTAAAAAAATCCTGTGCAACATGAGCGAACTAAACACATTGAACTAGATGTTCATTTTATTCGAGACATGGCAGAAAAAGGATACATACAAATGTGTTATGTTAACACAAATTTGCAGATTGCTGACATATTTACAAAGGCTTTAGTTGAAAAGAAGTTTACAGGTTTCAGAGATAAGCTAAAAGTTGTCAACCTGTGTGTTGAAGGAGGAGTGTAAATTATCTGAGTAGGTCACCACACAGGTTTACACAGAAGATCTCTGATCAGATAATAATGCAAGTGAGAGATACAATGGTTGCAATGGTTAACCATTGGGAATGCATAAGAAAAATGAAATGCATGGTTAACCTAGGTTACGATATCATTGAAATAAGTTTGAATGGTCGAAGGTTAAAAGGGCAGAATGAAAATGTTATTGCAGTTGGATAAGAACGGATATTGGAGGGAAATGCATCTTCGAATTTATAGAAAGTCCCTGTGAGCAAGGAGGACTGCACACGAGACCCCTGAGCGGCCGGAACCATGCCTTAACGGTAGGATCCGGCCCTATAACACAAGAAGTATAGTGATTCATTCTTATTCATATAGACTTGAAGCTGAACTTACGATATGATCCAGTAATGCCGATATGATTCAATTTTGAATATTACTTTATTTTCAATGGTTGAATATATGCACATGGTATGCTTCGTGAAGCTTGTTTAAAGATGCATTGATCATATCTATATTTGCAAGTTGCTCTAGTATCCAAAAAGATAGATTGTTCTTATTGTATTCAAAGTTTTTCAAAAAGATCTGTTTTTCTGGCACAAGGACAAAAGAAGTTCTGGCGACAAGTATAAGAAGGTCGGTGCGGTCATATCTATTGCTGCCCCAGATCTAAGACATGTCACTTTTGTATGTGGATGACGTGCCGAATGAAAAATTTTACCACACTAGAAAATTATCAGTCTCAAATTATTCTTCTACGTCGATGAGCAAGGCCAAGGGGACTGACAAAAGGCCGACGCCTCTAAATTGCCAGAACTTGGGCTGGAAGGATTTGGAAGGGATGAAGGAGGCTGGGTCGCTCACTTAAAGGGAGCTCGACATGGAAATTTCCAGGGTGAGGGAGAAGCTCTTTAACACAAGGATGTTCACATACAATGTGTTTAAGAGTTTAAATCACTCAACAGTTGCGAAGATTGTTGTTGAGAGGGAGAAAAGTCCAGAGAAGAGTGCACGTGGAAAAACTGAAAGCACTCCAGAGGATTCCGATGCGGAAGATGATGAAATGGTAGACTCTCAGTTCTTGAATCTAGATGACCAAATAAAGAGGTCACAGAGGGGGGCCCAAAAGATGGAGCGACTGGCTCAGTTTTATCTACTGGGATTGGCCACAAGTTGCTACTGGATATAAGACGCTTGAAGGTTTGCACTGTGATGCAGTCCTCTTCAACCACAGGGAATTCAATCCAGCTCACATGCTAGAGACACTGAATCTCATGGTGCATCATCCTGTCACAGATCTAATGCCGACGGACGTTATACCATTCAGCAGAGCTACAGGTGAGTTGTTCAGGTGGAGCGCTGAGGAAGACCTGAAGGGTAAAGATGTGAGGTTCTGGATCGTGGATGTTCAGCATTCCGTGAGGGCAGCACAAGTGCTGCAGACAGAAAAGGAGGTCCCACGGAGTATTAAGGATTGGTATTCTAATGGGAGTGCAGAGTTCTCTTAGCAGATACACCACCCACCAAGCTTGTCAGCATTAGCCACTGTCAGAATACAATAACAACAAGTGCCAGCTACATAAGGTATTTTACTCAGCCTGCACCAGGGCCATTCTCGACTCGCAAATCGAGAAAGCCCCTGCACCCTCTGTTTTTTGTCTTCCCTGTGACGACCATACGGATATTCGTATCATATGAATATTATACTCGTATGTACAAAAGATGGTCGTCACACGGATGCAAAAGGGTAGTTGCACAAGACAAGGTTTGAACTCGCAACCTTTCAGTTACGAGTCACACCCTCTTGCCGAGTGCGCCACCAATATTTGTTGAATATTTTTCACGTCTTCTTCATATGTGGGATTATCTCCAGGAGGTTCTAAAATATTCTAGAACCTAAATGCATGCGCGATACTTGGCACGATCTCATCCATTGGAGTGGCGCGATCCTGATCGTTGGCCTAGATATATAAGGAGGCACCTCCTTCTTGTCGAACCATTCCGGTTCAACGCCAGTCTTGAACCTTCTAGGCATCTGTCTCGTGTTCTTGCTTGCCTTCGGGTCATTGTACTCTTGATTCCTGTTCATATATCAGATTCTTTGCCGATCTTGGCGTATTTATTCCGTATTTTTTGCGTATTTTCCTTGTTTTCGCGTAGCTTCATGACAGTTTGAACTGGAATGCCTTACCGGTTCTTGCCTGCTCTGATCCTAAGCATTTTCTTGCTCGTATTTGGCAATTTTATATCTATGGAGGAGGTTTTGACTTTATTACAGTAGGTCCAACAGCTTGTTCAAGTATGCCAGCAGTTGCAGTTGGACAATAAAGAGCTTAAGGAACGTGTTGCTTCACATGAATTTGCTTCTAGCTCTGGATTGAGGCTATCAGAGCCTAAGATCAGCCTACCAGAGAAGTTTGACGGCGCTCGGTCCAAGCTCCATGGTTTTTTGAATCAAATCAGGCTTGTGATCTAGCTCCACCCTCATAGATATCCCATGGCCTAGGAACAAGTTGAGCCGATTGGTTCTCTCTTCACAGGGCCAGCTCTAAGTTGGTTTGCTCCTTTGTTGGAGAAAGGAGCCCCAAAGTTGCAAGATTTTGCTGCTGTCACTGCAGAGCTCGAGGCATGCTTTGGAGACACTGATCGTCAGCGCACAACCGTCACAAAACTTTGCAATCTAAGGCAAGACTCTCGTCCAGCTTCAGTATATGCATCAGAATTTCGTCAAATTGCGGTAGATACTGTCTGGGATGATGTTGCACTTCGAGGTTGTTTCCGAAGGGGGTTAGGCGAGGATTTCAAAGATATGCTATTGTCTATGGAGGACCCTCAGATCGGCTCTTCGAACGTAGGCAAGAGAGACGTAGTCAGGTCTTCCCAATCACACAAGCGCTTGTCGCTACACCTTTCCCGGTCTCACCTGTAGAATCCAGCAGGTCCGGACCTGAGCCTATGAAGAGTGATCGGGCAGATGAGAAGCAGCGTCAGAGAGAGGCTAAACTTTGCCTCTACTATAGAGGAACTGGACATATTGCTCGCGGATGCCCTGTGAAGCGCCCAAATCAGTCGGAAAACTTCAAGGGCTGGTCTGAGTAGTAGAAGCCTCTCGTCGGCTGGCCGCCTTTTCTCAAACTCCTTCCACACTTCTTCACATGTTTATTCCATTGGATAAGGTCAGCAAGACATTCTTCATTTCTATATCATTGAAATCAGAGGTTAAAAGATTGGAAGCGTTGGCGCAACTTGATTGTGGTGCAAATGCTTGCTTTATGGATAGTGTGTTCGTCATTAAGCACACCATCCCTAGAAGCAAGGTTGATCAACCCGGTTCTGTCGAAGTGATTGATGGATGGGAGATCTCCTCTGCTGTCACAGAATCTGCGCCTCTTCAGGTTTTGTTCGAGGGAGTTTCTTGTAGTATTTCCTTCAATCTCAGCCCACATGCGCCAATAGTCTTGAGTCGGCCCTGGCTCGAGCTACATAACCCACAAATTGATTGGCATACTAGATCATTTCGATTTGCTGGTTCTAGCTCTAGTTCTAGTTCATCTGCAATTCAGGTCTCTACACCAACATCGACTTCGATCCGTGCAGTATCGTGGGCCCCTGATTCTGTCCTGGCTGTTGTGTCTACTCCATGTTCTGATTCGACTCTTGCCTCTGCTTCAATTCATGGCCCAGATTATGACCATATTCTCGATGATGTCCCAGCTCCAGCTCGGTTTACGCTCTTGCTCCGGTTCGGTTCTCGCTTACGCTCCGGGCCCTGCTCTAGTTCTTGCTCCAGTCCCCCGCTCCGCTTCTTGCTCCAAATTCCTCCTACTCCCGCTCCCTTCCTGCTCCCTCCTACTTAGAGGGCTTCTTCATGTCCTCAGTTTCATATCTCGAAGATTTCTCTCAGCGAGTTTGTTAAATCTGGAAGATCAGGGTTCAGTATTTGCAATCTAGGTTCACCCGTCGGCTAGCTCGGCACCAGTGAAGTCTGCTCCAATGCTCCCAGATAAATATGGCGACTTCTCTGATGTTTTTGACAAATTCAAGGCCAGCAAGCTCCCAGAGCATCGTCCATACGATTGTCCTATTGATTTGCAGCTGGGACAATGCTGCCATATGGTCCAATATATTGTCCATCTCCTGCTGAGTTGAAGGTTTTGCGGGATTATATTGAAGAGAATCTAGCCACTAGTTTCATTCGACATTCGCAGTCCCCTGCTTGAGCGCCTATCTTCTTCGTCAAAAAGAAGGATGATTCATTGTGTCTAGTCGTTGATTATCGTGGCCTCAATAAAATCACAGTGCCGAATTGATATCGGCTTCTTCTGATCCCAGAGTTGTTGGAGCGACTCCAAGGTGTGCATTATTTCACGAAGATTGATCTTCGAGGTGCCTATAATCTTATTCGGATCCGGGAGGGTGATGAATGGAAAATAGCTTTTCATACTCGGTATGGCCATTTTGAGTACATAGTTATGCCGTTTGGACTTACCAATGCTCCAGCAGTATTCCAACATATGGTCAATGATGTCTTTTGAGAGTTCTTAGACACTTTTGTTATCATCTATTTGGATTTATTCTAAGACTCTCGAAGAACACGAGAGGCATGTTCGACAGGTCCTTCAGAAGCTTCCTGAGCGCGGGTTATATGTCAAACTTGAGAAGTGTCAGTTCGAGCAGGATAATGTGGAGTTCCTTGGCTATCATATCACTCCACAGGGAGTCTCTATGGATCCCGAAAAGGTCAACACTGTTTTGGAGTGGCAAACACCTTCATCCATTCGAGACGTTCAGTGTTTTCTTGAGTTTGCCTATCGGCGTTTCATTCGGGATTATTCGGAGATTGTCCTTCCTTTCATACGCCTCATGGTTAAGGACGTACCATTTGAATGGAGTGTGGAAGCGGAATCTGCTTTCGTTACCACGGTGCCAGTTCTTGCTCATGCAGATCCTTTGCGCCCATATGTTGTAGAAGCAGATGCTTCTGATTTTGCTCTTGGTGGGATACTGTCACAGGAAGGGGAGGACCATGAATTGCATCCAATTGCCTATCACTCACTGAAGTTTCAGGCTGCTGAAATCAACTATCCCATTTATGACAAGGAGTTGTTGGCAATAGTGGATTCTTTCGAGGAGTGAAGATGTTTCCTGGAGGGATCTCCTTATAAGGTCACAGTCTATACACATCATCGAAATCTAGAGTATTTTCAGTCTACTCGAGTGCTCAACCGTCGCTAGGCCCAGTGGCATTACTCAAGTATTATCCCATATTGATTTCGTGATCAAGTACTGTCCTGGATCCCTCCAAGGGAAGCCTGATGTCTTGTCTCGACGCTCCTACCTTGAGCCCAAGCTAGGTGATCCTGCATTTGATCAGCAATCACAGGTTATTCTAGGGCCTGATCGGTTCTAGCTTATTGCTCTCCCTTTGTTCGAGATGCAGCCTTGTTGGAGTCTGTTCGTGCATCTCTGCCCTCCGATCCATCGGCTCAAGATGTATTCTCACACCTTGGCTCTGCATCATCTTCTCAGCAAATGCGATCAAACTATGATCGTTTTGAGGTTTGAGATGGGGTGAAAGCATGTTGTAGTGGAACACTCTGGGTGTCCCCCCTGTCCCCCCTAAAAATGTGGTGGGAGATATCAAATTTGTGGTGCGATTTTAAATGTTTGTTTGGCGCCTAGTGCATGTACTGCCCGGATTCAATCATTTCTTGAACTGCAATAACCCAATTCCTATGCCACCCGTCCCATTCCAATTTCCTACGCCACCCGTCCCATTCCAATCTCCACCGAACCGATTTCTAAACCCACGACCCACCCGCGCCTTTCCTAAAGCACACGGCTATGGCGCTTAATCCGGTTGTGGATCAATCCGGTTCATACCTTCAATCATTTAATTTGGAAGCAAATCTGCCTAAAATGTCAAACCGGAGCACAGGTAAGAGAAAGAGAACTCCAGAACAAGAACGGGATCATAAAAGACGCCAAAGGAAAAGACAAAGGGAAGCTAAAGAAGAATTAGCAAAAATTGCATCAGCAGAGGGAGGATCCACCAGAACGGCCTCTACTAGGCGTCGGATGGTATTAAAATTGTTATCTTCATTTCAGAGCACCACTAAAGGCTTGTCTAACAAATGATAAGAAAGAGGTTTTACTAGATTATCTCGCAGGATGACACAATGGACAAATGCATTTGGCGAAGAGCTGAAAGATTTGCAAGCCAAGAGCATTGTGGTCAGAACCTCGTGGCTTCCATTCAACTTGTGAAGAAGTCTAACAGCAATGATGGTTTAGCGACCAAGAGTAGTTGCCTTGCTATGGCCGTAAGAGGAAGCATTAATACCGAAAGTGCTAATCCTGTCAGTGCTCGGGGTTTTGGTAAACTGCTGGGTGTTCATCCTAGGAATCTTACCAAAGCAAAATTGAAGAGGGAAGAGATAGATTGCAAAGGGGGGAAATGGATTTTGTACAAAAGAGTTAGAAGAGCGGTCATGCAATTCCCAATTCTCATCATAGAACTTGTGCAGCAATTTTGGACCCAAAACAAGAGGGTCTCTCAAATGCAAAGGATGTTAAGTTCAAAGATTGGAACGAAATGTAAGAGAGAATCATGCCACTCACTATCTGGAAGAATCACAGGTTATTTCATTTCTTCATCTTCACCACATTTTTTATTGTTAATGTGGTATGTGGTATGTGGTTAGTGATTGCTTGTGATATGTGGTTGCTGTGGTGAGGCACGTGGTGTGAAATAAATGTCAATAATATATGCTTTGTGGTGCCTAGTGTGGTGAATAACATGGTGTAAAATACATCTTTGTATATGCTATGTGGGGCCTAGTGTGGTCAATAACATGGTGTAAAATAAATGCTGTAATATATGCTATGTGGTCCCTAGTGTGGTGAATAACATGGTGTGGTACCTAGTGTGGTATCTAGTGTGGTGCCAGTGTGGTGCCTAGTGTGGTGCCTAGTGTGGTGAAAAATATGGTGTAAAATAAATTCTATGTGGTGCCTAGTGTGGTGAATAACGAGGTGTAAGATGAATGTCTGTAATATATGCTATGTGGTGCCTAGTGTGGTGAAAAATATGGTGTACAATAAATTATGTAATATATGCGTTGTGGTGCCTAGTGTGGTGAATAAGGAGGTGTAAGATGAATGTCTGTAATATATGCTATGTGGTGCCTAGTGTGGTGGAAAATGTAGTGTGCAATAAATATGCTGATCACCTTGTTATCTTCCTTGCAGTTGCAATTGTTCAGGAAATTCAAGACGGAACATCCTAGTGTTATGATCAAACAGAGGATGTTTGAAAAGCTGAAACCATGGTTTGTTGTAAAATTAAAGGACTTCAATAGTTGCTGCTGTATATACCATGTTAGAATGCAGATGCTAATAGATGGCTTCAATAGTATGAGAACTAAGCACCCAAAAAGCTGCAACTGCACTTGTCAGCTTTGCAGGTCAGACATATATGGTGAATGCAGGGCGTCTGAATACAAAATAAGTAGCACAAGAAGTCTGTGGCAGGGAATTTTATGTGAGAAAACTAGCTTCCAACCTTACCATAAGAGGGAATGCATTCTGGGTGAGTGTAAAGAGTGTGGGATTAAGAAGTTCCCTATCTGCCCACATGAACAATCTAGTGATAGTGGCATGGTGAAGTGGGAATACCTAGACTATGAAAAACTCAGATTCGAGAGATGGCAAAGAAGAAGTCTAAGCTCGCTCACCAACACAATGAAACCGCAAGTCTTCCATCGGTGAACAAAATGTTGGAGAAGCTTCCAAATTTTCCTTTACACAACTTCGTGATATAAGTGGCGCAAAGCCAAGACAAAGAACTCCTTGATAACTTGCCCGGAGATGCTTACCTATCCGTGGTTGACTTCAAGCAGAGAATTATACTTTTAAGGAGCGAATGAAGTTCACCCCATGCTATTGGTCAACAACCGATAACTATATTTGTTCAAATAACCTATCGTGTTGATCCACGCATTGCACACCATTGAGAAGGAAACACACTACTATGTGTCGGATGATAGGGAACATGACACACTTTTTGTTCAACATTGTTTTATGAAACATTTTGAGTACTTAAAGCAGAAAGGCAATGTCCCCAAATAGCACTATGTATTTTCAGATGGTGCTGCATCACAATTCAAAGCAGCCAGATCATTTTATTTTGTTGGAAGGTACAGCCAGTGATACGAGAGGTCAACATGATGTGGAACTTCTTTGGATCAAACCATGGAAAAGGTGAACATGATGGGAAGGCAAAGAGAATTGAAAAGATGGATACGAGGTCTACAGCTTAAACATCCTGACATTAAACTAGATAATGCCCATGATGTGGTGAAAATTGCAGAGAAACAATTTCAATGTGGTACATCTGAGTGGACTGAAAATGGAAGAAAAGTTCGGAGATACTTCTGGGAAATAAAACCTGAGGATATCAACAGGAAAAAGGCTTGGGGTGCAGAGACAATTCCAGAAACCAGGCAAATTCATTCAAATTCATGGATTCAAGATGAAATCCAACACACGCCTACATACCGTAAAGCTATCATGTTTTTGCAAAGAATTGTTTGGATGGAAAATGGGACATGTGTGAGAACGAATTGTATGTAGATGAATGGGACCTTGTAGTCGCTGAACCATCCTCCAATGTTCATGCGGATGTGGAAGAGACCCCCAAGTCTACCAGGCCACTATACTCAACCTTGGCAAATGTACTTTTGCGTAAGCACTTAGAGAAGGAGACACTTTGCGCTTGCACGCACCTAAAGGAACGAGGAGGATTCTCAGATTTTGATGTTGCTATGCACCAAGCCAAAATTTGAAGTTGAAAATGACTTCAAGCAGAACGGAAACTTGTTTATGAGAGGTGAAACCGTTGTGGAGGGCATTTACTATAGAAAGAAGCCTCGGTCAAAGGTGATGTATGAGTTGTTGACAAACGAGCCAAAGTCACTTGTATTCTCTACTCAAATTTGTGCTATTCGAAGTTCCCATGCAGCAGATCAAGAAAGGTGCTCGAACTGCTTATGTGCTAGACCAAAGTGATGAGGAAAAGATTCTAGAAAACTTGCCCGAGGTTTTATCCGATGAAGATAGCATGTCCGATGAAGAATAGCTGAACACATTCTTCTGTGTTAGGAAATGATTCGAAATTTTGAATATGTTGTTGTGTCTTGCCTTGTTTGGGAATAATATAAGAAACTCAATTCCATGCTCAATTGTATTTTGATGTCCCTTGTTTCAATGTAATATGTTTGCTTCTGATGTAATATGTAATTGTATTTTGATGTCCCTGATGTAACATGCCCCAGGTTCACCACATGTTTCACCACATGTGTTTCACCACATGTGGTGACACATGTGTTTCACTACATGTTTCACCACGTGTTTCACTTTCTGTCTCTTCTCCCGACACAGATAGATCCTTCCAAGCAGCCTTTTCTATCGAATGCTTTCCTTTTCCTTAAATTCTCTCGGCCTCATCAATTCCTCTCATCATCCTTTGGGGCCGATACCGCATTCGAAAATCATTATGGGATGGCAAAATTAATGACCTCGGGCAACCCAAAAGGCCCAAGATGCCATTCTTCTTGCTCCCCAATCGAAGTTTACAGCTTTATTACAAAGCCCGGGGGAGCATGTTCTGCCAAGTGTCCTTGGGAAGCGATTTACATACTGATTTACATACCGGGTGGGAAGCGGTTTCCTGATTTTACCTTACAACAATACTACATGTGACATGGCCAACTTCACCTCTTGATGCTTGCAAAATGATGGAGTGCCTGGAATGGGACAATGTGACCAGAGAAGAAGAGCCCATAATACCTAGGCGTCTGTCCCGATTTTCAGCCATGCGAATGGATGGACATGCTCGGATACGTAAAATTACTCTATTCACCGGATGAGAATATGACCACGAAATGCTGAAAACTCTCACCAGAGGTTGAATTGTACACCACGGCTCCCTTACCTCTCAACTTACTCTCCTCCATCGAAATTTTTACACACCAAAGATCTTTGGCCCGCTCCTCATACTATTGACCAGGATCCGCAAAGGTTGAGACTTTTTCTCGCTTAATGGCTACCAAGCCTTTACGCTAAAAAAGTTCCTCTTTTGTTATGATAGGTTGTTTACAGAGGACCAATTCCTTCACTTCGTGGATATGTACTATCATCACAAGGCCTTGGATGGACATGGAGAAGTCGCTATTCCGCTTTGGTAACACTCCACCATTATGGTTTTTGCTTTCCCTCCGAATGGGAGCAAATAGGTCGGGAAGCCGACCCGTGGCCACCGATCCGGTGATCATAGAAGATGACGAGGAGGAGCCGACCCGTGATCTCTTTTGATAGACCCACGAATAAAAACAAGTGTATATAATCTGAAATGTAACCTTATGTAATCATTTTATATGTTTAATATAAATCTTCACTCTTCAATCTTTACCGCTTAATTGACAGGTGAAAGTGACACACGAAAAAATTACATTAAGGATGAACTAATGGGACAGAGAAACACATGATGAAACCCACCACCGGAAATCATCACATCAAATGCAAGTTCAATCATTCAAAAGTCGGTCGGCAGAAAGATTGAGGGAAACCCTAAATCTAGTTTTGCATGCGCATATTGGCTTATCCCATCCAAATGGCGGAAGAAAAACAGTAAGAAGAACACGGCACAAACAATTTCGCCAGCTTCAAATGCAAATGATCCGGTAAGACCTATACCGGAGCAAATAAACCGAACAGAGGCGATATTAGAGGAGCGGAGGACCCATGAATTCGAGGTATTCTAGGCTTAAAACATAGGTTAATTCCTCGATGGGCTTAAAGAATTAGAAGCCAAGGCAAAGATGGGCGGTTGCCTTTCTTATTACTAATGATGTTGTTTTACACGATGCGCCGAGACTTAACAGAGCTGGTGCAAACGGATGTGGTTCGGGGTGGCGATGATTCTCGAGGATGAGTTCGCAGCTCTCCCCATGCTTGAGGAAGAGGATATGTTCATCGAACTAAAGCAGAAATGATCCATGCTTCAGCCATTAAAAAGTGCTCAACAGGCTGCCAAATGCATGGAGACACAACAACCTGAGACAATACTTTGTGAATCTGTATCATAAGTGGGAGCAGAAACGAGAAGCTCATGTTTTAGTGTTGCTGGATTTCACCAACTATTCAGCAGAAAAACTTGATGAAATCTTGGACATACTTGAAGAAGAAGAGTTACGAGATCTCAAAATGCAGGATCCGATTGAGGCCCAAGAATCAGATGTCATCATTAACCTCTTCAAAACAGCTATTATTATATCTCTATTGCATTTTGATAATACTAGAAGCTCAGGGTTATAGTTTTCCCTGATTTTTTTGCATACTTCATTTCATAAGAAGTATGAACTATTCTACCGGGTGTGGTAGATTTCCATATGTATTTTTCTCCTTTGAAATATAAAACAACGCTTGCATCACTACAAACTTCACCACGTTTTCACCACATTTTTCACCACAAAATTTCACCACGATTTCACCATAATCAGCTGGCATTGACCATTTTTGACCCGGTTAAAAATGGAATGGCTCTCGATTTCCCCGATAGTATCTTGACTGATTTTTGGTGACAAAGAATATATGGATCCCAAATTAGGTCCCTGAATTGATATGAGGCCAAAATTCATTGAGCTCGCTTTGTGCAAAGATTCTTGCAAGGCCACTAACTTTTGCTTCGGAATTTCGTTTTTCTTTTCGCTTTTTGAACTCTATTTCTTTTGAACCCGAGCCACCCATCTCATATTTTTCCTATTTGTTTAGTGGGTTACCATATTTTGTTAGTGTGCGATCATAGATTCTCGCACCTTCAAATTCCTTTGTTTGCATTTTATAATTAATGACAAAAAGTTCAGCTAAACCGAAAGAACAAAGGGAAACTCAGAGAACAAAGTTAAAAGCAAAACAAGTTCTATTGCAAAACAAGGACTATTGCAAAACAAGTTCTCATTAATGAAAAGCCTTTACAAAGAATAGTCACAAGGACTATTGCCAAAAAATTGAAACCGTGGATTACAATACAAATCTAAACTAATCGGTGGGGCCATCTTGAGCTCTATATGGAGGTCGCCCCTCGCAGTATACATCTTCATTTCGAGGAGTCGCCCCTCGCCATCATAACCCCCATGCACCCACTGAAAGCACCCGCAACGGCGGCATGCCTTGATGATCCATGATGAGCTTCTCCACCTCGGTGGAGGAACTTGGCCACCATCAGAATCGGGCGGCCTCCTCCGGTGGAGGAAGACACGGATCCTCCGCAGAAGCCACGGATTCTCGACCGCGGCCGGTCGCGGGAGCGAGCGCACAATGACCGGGATAGTGTTCCCAAGGGAGTGTAGTCTTGAACTTAGCCATGGCGGAAGTGAAGGAGATGGACGGAATGGGGAAGGAGTGAAGGAGATGGCGAAATAGACGATGTGGACGGAATGAAGCCGCAGGCGTAATTTTGGGAATAAAGGGATGCAAATCGTAGGCATCCATACGATTTTGGAAATGAGGCGTAAGAGGAAAGGGACGCTTGCATGCATGCCATCTAGGCTCCAACATGCCACAAGAAAGGGTCAAGCATGCCACATAGACCAAAGCATGCCACCTAGGTTCCAACATGCCAAGGTGGCTCAAACATGCCACCTAGGCTCCAACATGCCAATGAAGCCCCAACATGCCACCTATGATTCACCACATGATTCACCACATGATTCACCAAATGCACCACATGATCCACCACATGCACCATTTGCATCACCAAACATGTTGGTCAATGGAAGTCAAACATGTAACAAAGGTCATGTAAAGGCTCAAGCATGCCAAGGTGGCTCAAATATGCCACCTAGGCTCCAACATGCCAAGGTGGCTCAAACATGCCACCTAGGCTCCAACATGCCACGTAAGCTCCAACATGCCACCTATGATTCACCACATGATTCACCAAATGCACCACATGATTCACCACATGCACCATTTGCATCACCAAACATGTTGGTCAATGAAAGTCAAACATGTAACAAAGGTCATGTAAAGGCTCAAGCATGCCAAGATGGCTCAAATATGCCACCTAGGCTCAAACATGCCAAGGTGGCTCAAACATGCCACTTAGGCTCCAACATGCCACGTAAGCTCCAAAGATGCCACCTATGATTCACCACATGATTCACCACATGGTTCACCAAACGCACCACATGATTCACCACATGCACCATTTGCATCACCACATCTATCACGACATGTAACACCACATTGTCATGAATCTTTGAATACATCAATTTCTTCCGAGATTTGAACTCCACTGTAGTGTTGCTCGTCAGCCGGAAAAAGTCTATTGTATACAATAGTATACAACAATGTACATTAGAGTGTCAATGAAAGAATAGGTTACAAGAATAACCTCTTTGGTTACAATAATACAAACATGTGATTACAAGTAAAGATCTATTGATCCGTCAACCCCGCCTTCATTACTACAAAGAATCGGTTTCACAACATCAATCATCATTCTCACAAGGTCCAAATTTTCGAACTAGAAATTGGTACACCCCTCAACAAACATATCAGGCCTCACATTGGATGAGTAATACCTTCAAATTCTACTTAACTCACCTTGCATTGGGATAGTATGTCCAAGCCTCAGACATCGCAGCCCACAACATGCTTTACAAAGACACATATAGCAAGACACATATATGCTTCGCATGTCTTGGAGGTGTCTTTTTGCTTGAATTCTCTTGCTTTTTTTTCTCCGAGACATTTCCACCTGCAAAAATTTAATGATTCGGTAACTATATGGGTCAAATTAAAAAGAAGACAGGCACAAAGGTTGGAAGTTACCTTGTGACTTACATTCACCAAACGATTTGTTCGGGATCATAACCCCGATGCATCCGGCTGATTTGGCGATTGGTGTGGAGCATGACTTAATGCATCCGCCGATCCGGCGATTGTTGTCCAAATTGAGCACCCATCGGAGCTTCACTTGACTTGGCACTTTAGATACACAAAAAACAGAGAAGCAAAAGAGACTAAGCCAGCCAGATCTTGTTTTATGTCCGCTTACTCCTTTCGAAGTTTCTCGTTGATGTATCTAATTCGCCACCCTGAGTGAGCGATGTCATCCTAGGGGGCAAATTAGATACAAAGAAACAGAAAACTAAGGAGATTAAGCGAAGCTTACTCTCTTTTGAGTTTCACTTGATGTATCTAATTCGCCACCTAAAATGAGTGAGCCGACCTCATCCTAGGGGGGCAAATTAGATACATCAAACAGACAAACGAAAAGAGACTAAGCCGGGGTGAAAGATTAGGAAGTCCACTAATCCCAATTGGCATCCGTCCCTTACATCGCCCTTAGCATGTAAACTAAGCTACCTATAAGTGCTCACACCGTAAGTGCCTCAAGAGGCTTGAAGTTGCTTTTGATCCTCCCTACTCACACCTAAGGCTTGTACCCATGTCAGAAAATTCATGACAATTCTCAATGCAATGTAGCAGTGATTGCAAATCCCGCAAAGAGAACGCAAATTTGTCAATGAGAATACAATTATACTAAGCACTTCAGAATTTTGTTATGAAGTACCTCAAGAGGTCGAAAGCGGACTTACACCTCAATCACTTCCGATCTTGCCTTACAATCAATCACTTCGATCTTGTAGAGTTGATCCATTCTCCCAAAGGTCCCGTTGAATTCAACCGAAAGTAATCCAAGGTTAGTACCACATGACACAACAGCACCACTTTACACACCACAAATTCCATCATGACAAACTTTGCACCACAAATGGCGCCATATTCACCACATGTGGTGTGGCATGTGGCACCGTGGTGGCGCCATATTCACCACATGTGGTGCATGTGGCACCAAACCGGTGCCACATGACACACCACCTATGGCACCACAATGCACCCAAGGCACCACATATGGCAATCCATTACTTGGCCCACAAATGGCGCCGAAGACACCACATGTGGTGCAAAATGTGGATCCATAGTAGTGCCACATTAGACACCACATGTGGCACCACAATGCAAAGAAGGCACCACATCCCAAGCAGCATCCACCACCCCATATGTGGCGTATAGCGTGGTGCAATATTTAGCGCAGCGCTTGGCACCACATATGGCGCATAATCCACCATTCACAAGTATCACCATATCTAACATCACATATGACACTAAGTATAGAAACATATGGAAGCCAATTCACTATTCGGATAAGGTACCATTGTTTGGTACTATATGTGACACTACATATGCTACAAACTATATTATTAACATATAATTGGCACCATATGACTGTCTCCGTAACACATTTGGAGCTACATACCATCGGAACTGAAATTATCCACCACAACTTCGAAACTAGCAAAGACAAATTTCCTACACATAACTCACAACACACCCAAATGAAGAAGTAAGTGGTGTACCCGATTGTTCAAGCTTGCTAGACCTTTGCTGGAAAATAATAGTTCCAATATTAAATTGCATCATATGGTGGTTCCGTAAGAAGAGGGTTGAAAAGTACCTATTTTTTCAAAGATTTTCCCCGAGATTCTTCTTACAAACTTGAGGAGGCTTGAATTGTGGCCTAGTCATTTCAAGAGAGGAAGCATCATCTGGCGGGTTGCTCTCGCTTCCACACTATTTGAAATGCTTGCATGCTTCCTCTTACATTGGGACGGAGAGTCTTTAGACCCTTTTTCTCTTAATCAACTTGCGGAAACTCAACCAGGTTTATTTCTTTTCCTTTTGTGTGAAGGTAATACGCAATGCCATAGTCTCAGAGGCCATGCCTCCCCGTGCACACTTCCCCCTTGTGATTTTTTGTAAAGGCACATATATTCATTATACCTCTCCTTGCTCAGATTCTTCAACCTGCATGATGAAACAAAACAATATTCTAAATAACAGAGAATCATGGGCATCCCCGAATCTAGAATGCAACCCACCTGTAAGTGGATTTTCCTAATACTTTCGGTCCCCAAACAGACTTCGATTTCTTCTTGTGTGGCGAATGCTTTTCTTGCCCGCACATTTCCTTGTAGGTGTATCCCGTGGCATTCAAGTTCGGTATGATCGAGCCATTTCGCGGATCGATCTTCTTGCCGTAAATCGAAATGGTCTTGGCGGATTAAGGGAGCGTGATCAGAGTTTTTGAGGGAAAATGAAAATTCAGAATCCGAAATGGTCTTGCCGGATTAAGGGAGCGTGATCAGAGTTTTTGAGGGAAAATGATCGTGTACGTTGCTGAATAAGCCTGAATAAGACTGAAAGGACAAAATTTTGAATAAGTAATCATGTGTATTTTTGAAAAAATAACTCCCTCTCCCACTACAAATTCGGTAGTTCCCACCACACTTAGCACCCAAAAATATGGTGCTAAAATGCACGTTTTTGTTCCACTACAACATGCTTTCACCCGATGGACTCCTGCTCCATGATGGGCTTCTATATGTGCCAGATGCTGCTTCTAGGCTTCAGGTTCTCCAGGCTTGCCATAATTCACGTATGGCCGACACTTTGGAGTAGCCAAGACTCTTGAACTTATTAGTCGAGAGTATTGATGGCCTGGGCTTCGTCACTCTGTCAAAGCTTTTATTCGATCCTGCGATATCTGCTTTCGAGCGAAGGTTCCAAGGCATCTTCCTCATGGCCTTCTTCAACCACTGCCGGTATCAGATGGATCTCGAAAGAGCATTTCTATAGACTTTATTCCAGAGTGCCACTCTCTCGAGGCTATGATGCCATCATGGTTGTTGTTGATCGTTTCTCTAAGATGGCTCATTTTATTCCCTGCAACATCACCATCACCAGTGAGGGAACAACGGATCTTCTTCTTCGTGAAGTAGTTAGACTTCATGGCTTGCCCGATACTATCGTCAGCTATCGTGGACCGCAGTTCGTCGCAGGTTTTTTGGAAGCGACTTTTGGAGTTATTGTATATTGACCGCTCACTGACATCTGGTCATCATCTAGAAAGTAATGGGCAGGCAGAGCGCACTAATCAAACTCTGGAGCAATGTTTAAAGTGCTTTATCAGTTATCATGCAACAAGCTTGACTATCGTCGCCTTGGTCTTTACTGGATCATGGCTCAAATCAGCAATGTGGCATTCTGGCTCAAGCTCCCTCCAGTCATTTGGCTCCATCCAGTATTTCATGTTTCTCTATTGGAGCCCTACACAGTTAACACTTTTCCGGATCGTGTTCCTCAACCGCCGCCACCAGTAGAAATTGATGATCATGAGGAGTTCGAGGTTCGAGAGATTCTGGACTCTAAGTTTCTTCGTCGACGATTGTATTACTTTGTTAATTGGGAAGGTTACTCGCCAAGTGATAGAACTTGGGAGCCTGCCGAGAATCTGACTAACGCTCCTAATAAAATTGCGGAACCGACGTTACCCGGACAAGCCAAGTTTGAGTACTCCGGCCCCAGCTCCGAGGACTTGTCGCCGTCGTAGGAGGGGGATGGTATGATGACCATACAAATATTCGTATCATACGAACATTATACTCGTATGTACAAAAGATGGTCGTCACATGGATGCAAAAGGGTAGTTGCACAAGACAAGGTTTGAACTCGTAACCTTCCAGTTGCAAATCAAGATCCTTGCCAAGTGTGCTGCCAAGATTTATTGAAGACATTCCCTCACGTTTCTTCATATGTGGGACTATCTCTAAGAGTTTCTAGAATATTCTAGAACCTAAATGCATGCGGACACTCGGTGCGATTCCATCCATTAGAGTGGCACGATCCTGGCCATTGGCCTAGATATATAAGAAGGCACCTCCTTCTTATCGAACCGTTCCGGTTCAACGCCAGTAGCCTTCTAGGCATCTCATGTTCCTGCTTACTTTCGGGCCATTGTACTCTTGAATCCTGTTCATATATCAGATTCTTTGCCGATCTTGGCGTATTTCTTGCGCATTTTCCACGTATTTTCCTTGTTTTCGCGTAGGTTCATGACATTCTGATGGATTTTCTCGACTCGCGAGAATACCCCGAATTGTTAATTTACTATTATTCAGGGGTTTCCTTGTAATTGGGGACTTTCTCGACTCGCGAGTCGAGAAAGCCCTTTCGTCTTCCCATGGATTTTCTCGACTCGCGAGTTGATTACCCAGAATTGTCAATTTACTGCTATTTAGGGGTTTCCTTGTAATTGGAGACTTTCCTGCACCCTCTGTTTTTTTTGTCTTCCCATGGATTTTCTCGACTCAGGAGTCGAGAATACCCAGAATTTTTAATTTACTGCTATTCAGGGGCTTCCTTGTAATTAGGGATTTTCTCGACTCGCGAGTCGAGAAAGCTCTGCACCTTCAGTATGTTTGTCTTCCCATGGATTATTAAAATAACTGTTCTGGCATAGTTTCATTTATTTATTGCAGTTGCAGCCCATATCCTGACCGGATCATATACGCTCGGCAACAGTAGAAGGCATTGGGTTGTCCTCAGCGGCCTAAAGGAAACAGGCTCCTTGAAAATGAGAAAAAGAAGAAAACAACAAGAAAGGGCAGAGAATCTCTATCGGACCAATATGATCTCATTCTGTGCAGTGAGGTGGTTTGGGGAAAATGGACTAAGAGCTGGGCTTTCTGAACAAGAGGCAAGCTTAAGGACAACAATGGAGAATCGCCAACAAGGCCAGACCCAAAGTTATTTGACAAGCAGTTCATGAAAAGGATATATGGCCTCACGGATAAAGAAATGCTTGACTTACAAGGCAAAATCCTAGATAGGACTATCCGAGTTCAAAAATAAAGGATACAAAGGATTACGCGACGGTCCTGAAGAGACGACGTGCGTTGGAAGACGACATCACAGAATTTTGCAATGTTGCATCCAACGCATGCCATGATTTCGATTACTATAAGGAGAAGACTGCGCTTGATAGGGATGACATGAAGGAATTGAACCGCCTATGCCAACCCTACATCAATACGAAGCTTAAAAGTCGTATTTAATTAAAGTGGGACAAATCTTGAATTTTGGGACTCGGACTGAAAATGGGACTCATATTGACATCAAAATTTCACATCATATAATAAGGACTGGTTCATAATATTTTCTTACAGAATTTCCCAAATAAATAGTTGAGAAAGTTGAGCGAGGTGAGATTGAAAGGAGGAGGGGAAGGGGGAAGACGGGAGTGAGAAAGGGGGGGAGAAGAGGGGGCAAGGGAGAAGAGGGGCAAGGGAAGGGGGGCAAGGGAGAAGAGGGGCAAGGGAAGGGGGCAAGGGAGAAGAAGGGGCAAGGGGAAGGGGCAAGGGGCAAGGGAGAAGAACGAGCAAGGGGACGGGGGCAAGGGGGAAGCAAAGGGGCAAGGGAGAAGAATAATTAATTTAAATAAATAACTAAAAAAAAAAATATAAATCATTCTCCTCTTCTCGACTAGTGAGTCGAGAATTGGAAAACACCATTCTCATGGAAAACACCATTTTGATGGAGCTTCCAATTTTGATGGAGCGTACAGGTGAAAGCGTGGACGGCATTATCATACCCTGCTTCGGCTTGTGATCCTGGCTCAGCGCCACGGCTTCAAATCCACAGGGAGGGCTCCCCCGTTTATGTGTGAAGAAGGGGCGGATCGATGGATAATCCATTGCCGGAGCTGGGCCATTTCTCCGCGGCCGCTAAAGAAGGCTTCGGATCTCTTTTCCGCTTCGGCTTCTCTTTCTTTTAACTCTGATTTCCTTATATTTCACCTATTTCTGTTTGATTCTTTGATTCCTAGCTTTGGTACCCCTTTTCCTTCGAATCACTGCATAATGCCACTTTCGCAGCTGTGGCAGCTAGATTAATGTAAGGTTTCTTCTCATGGAGCTTCTTCTTCTCAGAGATATGAATTTCTTGTTTCTCTGAAGCTGGAAACAAGGGCCGGATTCTCTGAAGCTGGAAGCAAGCGCTGAAAGCAAAGGTTCGGATTCCCTGCTGTTTTTCATCTCTCTAAAGCTCGTATTATGGAGGCTCTGCTCCGGCAGGGAGTCGTGGGTGGCATGGCAGAGCAGGAAGTAGGCCCAAAATCAAATCAAAAGCTTCAAGAAACGGCTATGGCGCCCATGATTTGCAGTGTTCGCGACAGATTTGCTGTCTATTCGCGACGGATTTGGTGTTTCCTCAGTTTTTTCGCCGCTGCAGCACGAATGCTCCATTGCCTCATCGCTCAAAATCAACCTATCCCCATGCCCCTGCTGCTCAACCTTTCTAAAGCTTGCTTCCGCCTGCATAGGGCTAAATCTAGCGCCTGAATCTCCTTGATTTTGCAAGATTACGGCCTCTGAATTACGGATTTCCTCACAATTTGATTCCCCTGTTTCTACTGTATCAAATTCTGCGCAAATCCGAGAAAAATTTGGATCTTTTTTAGATCTGGATGGAATAAATCCATCTGAGGTAGGTTAAGAGGAGATTCTCAGGCGCCTGGGGTGATTTGATGGGCCAAAGTCCAAGCCTTCAACACGGGAAAAAGGACGCTATGTTTGTGACTCGGCCCATTGTGGAGTCTGCACTTTGTACCACCCCGCTAATGTAAGGAACATGCCCTTCGTGTAGCAAGCGACGGATCCTCCGGCTTGAACAGACAACTCGCCAAGCCGGGTTGATTAAGCGTTGGGAGCTATGGCGTTGGGAGCTTCTTCCAAGTGGTACAAATGAACTTCGCCTCAAAGGTAATGCACCAAAGTTTAAAATTCAAGCATGGGCGGGAAAAAAAGGCGGGGTATTAGAAAAAAGGGGTAAAATAATAAGTTGAAAAAGAAAGTGTAAAATAAATGATTTTAAAATTCAAGCATGGGCGGGAAAAAAAAGGCGGGGTATTAGAAAAAAAAGGGTAAAATAATACGTTGAAAAAGAAAGTGTAAAATAAATGCTAATAATATAGGATTATATTTTGACGTGTCCCCAATTTCCTCTTTTTATGTGTGTGCTACTATGTTCACACGTTAAACATTATGTTCCCATGGTGCACGTTTTCTAGGCATATATTCTTATTCTAAGGTAAAAATTTAACTTTGCGAAGATCATGATATAATTTACACCTTGTTTAACCCATTTTGAAGGTTCAAGACACAAAATGGGGACAAGTACATATTAATAGGTCTAATGCATATTAATAGATTTAATGCATAGGTCTAATAGGCTCTCATAGGTTATAATGTGCATTATAGGTGCATATGTTGCTATTTACATGTGCATTAGGCATTACTCTTTACATAGCTAAATATGAGACCAATGGTCCCCTCTTCATATAGCTATATGGTATGGTCCATTAGAAAGGGGGAGGGTCCATTGGATATGTGTCCATTAGATAATACATGGGGAGGGTCTATTTTTCATGGAAAATACGTAGGAAATTTATGGGGAGGTTTTCATAGAAAACACATAGGATGTTTGAAGGTTATTCATTTTCGACCTTCTCGGACTCTGAGCTTTGAAATTGCCCTTTTCTTACTCTGAGCTGCCTTTTTCGACTCGCGAGTCGAGAAACCTCAAACTTGCATTTTTCGCTTTGAGCTGCCTTTCTCGACTCACGAGTCGAGAAAGGCCTTCTGACCCCTAAAACGTGCGTTTCTGGCTTTGAACTGCCTTTCTCGACTCGCGAGTCGAGAAAGGCCTTCTGATCCCTAAAACCCCGCGCTTTGAGCCGCAGAGTCGCCTCCTCCGACCCCTAAAACTTATGCGTTTTTTGAGTCGCCGTTCTCGACTTTCGCGAAGTCGAAAAGGCCTTCGACCCCCCTAAAACGTGGCGTTTCGGCTTTGAACTACCTTTCGACTCGCGAGTCGAAAAGGCCTTCTCACCCCTAAACTCTGTTTTTTTTGAGCTTTTTTCGACTTTCGCGAGTCGAGAAAGGCCTTTTGACCTGTGTTTTTCCCTCTGAACTGCCTTTCTCATGCCTGTATTTTCCAAAAATGGCCCAAGAACTGTGTTTTATTTTATTTTTTTTGCATGTAGCATCACTTGACTAATTTGATTTTGTCTCTTGCAGTCCTTATCTCGACCAAATAGTACATGCTTGGGAGCAATGAAAAGATCAGTTCATTAAAGAAAGGTGTCGAGAAGAGGGTGGTGACATCAGTTGGACATACAAGCACGTGGCCCATAAAGGAACTCCTCATACAAATTTCTATCGTCTGTAAGTTGCTCCGTGACTAGGAGAGAGCTCCACGTGCCCTTTGCACTAGGTGGTTCATGTGTGAAGAGGGTGTAAAATTGATCTAGAATGATTGCTGCACCTCCCTTGTACACTGTCCATTTCTTTTGTAGGCGGGCTGTCCTGACCTTGAAAAGCATAAGGAATTTGCTTTCTGACTCCTAATTCTTCTTGAATGAATATCTCTATCACTTGTTCCACTTCATTCCAGAGTTTTCTGGAGATGGAAGGCTCCCATATGGGAACACGATACAATACCAAAATTTGTACTAAAGTCGTTAACAACATCTTTTTGGCCCCAACTATCCAATGACATTCTATGGCATCTAAATGAAAGGACATACAGAGCCTTTTCCCTATTGCAATTCTTTTTCTCACACATATTTTCCATTTGCAATTAGAATATACCTCACGACCAAGATACTTCTAGTAGTCCATAGTTTTGAGTTTTCACCCCTAGCATAGAAAATGTGGTCTCTTGATGGTGCCAAATACCATTATTTTAGAGTTTGATAAGTTCATCTTAATCTTAATGTTGATTATAAAATGCACTGGAACTCTCCGAATGCTTTTGAAGCTCTTTTGGAGACTAAAAAAATAGTACTACATCATCTACATGTCCTCTAGCCCTAAGCCATTCTTCTAATTCATCTATGTACAAACAAAACATCTTCGAGGACCATAGACACCCCTGACAAACTCCATTGGTGTCCTAATCTCAATAGAAATCTCTGTTGAGGATTTGGCCAAGATTTTATCATCTAAATGTACAACTACCCCTCTCAAAGCAGATGGAATCCCAATCTATCCATCCTGACACTTAAGCCACCTCGAGGCACAGTGTCAAATGCCTTCGAAAAGTCAATAAAAGCTAGAAATAGAGCCTTTCTAGATCCCTTTGCCTGTTCATCACTCAATATAAGCAGATAATCCAATGTGCCATGATTCTTTGTAAATCCTACTTAGCAATGTGTACCACTCCATTTTCTTCAGGTCAAGTGTTGATCTTTTGACCCAACGTGTCTCCTTAAAGCTTTGAAAAAACGCACCCGATCTCAATAATTCTATAGTTTTTAGCCTCCTTTTTACTGTCAATCTTATAGATGGGAACCACCTTACGTTCTCACCAAGATTTTGGTAAACCTTTGTGGATTGCTCTATTCACAAACCTATGAGTTTATTAATTATATCATTTCCTACCCATCTAATGAGCTTAATCGATAAGCCTGAGAAATTAACAACCTTACCATTATGCATTCTCTTGAGTTGCCTATACACATTCTCTTTGACAAAAAATGCCAACGTCTATGAAATCCATACTAAATGCATCATTACAAAAGCATATAGTTCTTTTATCAGCGGAACTAGGTCATCTATGTCTAGCTATGCATTACCTTGTCTCCTTTGCGTTCCCAGCTGCCCCTGAAAAAGCGCAGGCTCATTGCCTCCATTCGCACAGGTGCCCACCATCTTCGCATCGAGACGGGCAGGTGGATTGGGGAGCCCCGCCAGGACAGGCTCTGTCAGTGCTGTCAAACGGGTACCGTTGAGGATGAGTCTCACACTTTCCAGAGTTGCCCAGCGTTCAGTCAGATTCGGGCCAGATACACTCCCTTAGTACGGCTGGACGTGCCCTTGCATTTGTTGATGAACACACCGTCAGTACGTGCCCTGGGGTCATACATCCAGGAGGTACTGGACCTGCGAGGTCACTTTTGCCCCCGCCTGGCTGTCCGCTGACTAGGCACTACGGGGGTGGTGCATGACTGTATATATTGGGATGTTTCTGCATTTTATATGATTAGCACAGTTTGTCAGCAGGCTGATTGCTGCCACGGTTTTTCCCTCGAAAACCCTTCGGGGCGGGGGTTTTTTAATCCGGGCAGTAATCCGCTTGCTGCGTTTTTGTATTGGGTCCCATAGACCGATTGGTCTCCGTGGACGATAAAAGTAACTTCCTTCCTTCCTTCCTTCCTTAAAAGTTTAGTCCAAAACAATTTCTGTTTCTCCTTGAAGAGAACCCAAGTTCATTTTGCCTTTTAACATAATACCATCTATTTTTCATTTTAATCAACCACTTATACTATCCCAGTTTCACCTTGCATCCTTTGGGAATACAATTTCTTGTCTTCTTATATTCAGAATCCCACTAGCCATTGCACGATACACAATTTGGTGTCTTCTTGATGGACCCAAAACTACTATTAACAACTACAATAATATGTTTGTTAGCGTGTCAGAATCTCCTTCTACTTCCCCTGCATAAGAAGTTTATTCAAGTAGTATTGTAAGTTTCTTCGAGAACATTTCCTTTTCACCATGGTCTAGTTTTAGCTTCGGTCTGAAGACATTCCATTGTAATCCTGATGTACTTCCATGTTTAACTCAGACAAACGGCTTGTATGATAAGATTTTGCTTCTTTTCTAAAATTCTAAAGCTCTTAGTCATAGAATCTGACTCTTGAAGTAGCAAATAATCAATGGAACTATCTCCTGTGGGTGTAAACTAGTGCCATTCAAGATTTTCATCCCACAAACCATAGTAAATTCTGGTAAGAAATCACACATACCGTTTTTATCTTATCATTCGATCTTCTGATGAAGTTTGATTATTGGCACTTAAGAAGAAGCTTGTCTCCTGGATTTGCGTGTTCATAGAAAATTGCTTACATTTCTTTGGTTCGAGCATTGGAATCCCCAACAATCAAAGTGTCTCATGTTTACCGACATTCCTAAAGTTTTTTTTTACGTAAGATCATGCAATGGCTTTTTTTTATCCATCCCTTCTTGAGTATATAGTTTCATATTTAACAACACATAGTAGCACGTGGCTATGTAAGCTATCTTACTACTCCATTCAATTTTAAGCCAAATGATTTACCATTGATTCCTTCACATTCCAACCTGAGTCAATTAAATAGAAGCCTTGAATTAATGGTAAGCTTTGAGGCTGGTATTCCTATGTTTCAGACAACAAAAGTAATTCTGCCTAGTTCTACATGCTTTCAGCAGCATACACTTGCTTGTGATAATCCATTCACATTCAATGGTAGACTTGCAAGGTCCTTAATTCCTATGCTTTATGCCTCTTCTGAGTTATCCCAATATGTCTTCAATTCTAAGAATCACCCGCAATATAGGTGACGTGTCAAAATGCGAGCCAATAAATCCTTTACGTAAAGGCAAAGACCTCTTAGGCCCTGCCACAAACCCTTTGTCTCTTCCCCTTTTTCCTTACTCCATCTCTTTTTCCTAGCCTCTATGTGGACTGGTGTAAGATATGGATCTAACTAAACCTTGCAGCCTTAAAGCACAGAACGATTGTGCATCAACTGGTTGCATGCATCTGCATCTCAAAATTTTACGAGGATAGGCCTTGCATAATGGCCAGGTTTGCCAAGCAATCTGCAATGTACCATTTGTGGTTCATGACTGCAATGTACCATTTCTCGAAAGAATTGCTCAATCACCAAGCTCACATTTTCATCTTCCTCTTCTGGTAATCCTAAATTTTCTAGATTAGAAGCCCTTTCTTTCTGTTCTAAATTCTCTGTCAAGTTACCCTCTAAAAACCATGTTTCTCCTATAATTCTATAGAGTTGATTTGAGGAGTCAGAGCAGCTCTAAATTTAGCATTTTTCCTCTTAAGATTATGGTTTTGCTCCACCACAATCTTTATCAATTTCTTCAATTATGTCATCTCTCCTTTCAAATCGTCCAAAGCAATTAACATTGCTCCCTCGTAATCTATAGGGTCCCCCTTCATGGAAGACTCGACAGCGTTTTTGCTTGCTTTTCCTATAAGGGGGTTCTGATGATAGCCCCCCATAACCCTAAAGGGATCTTTGGGGTAGCTACTTGGTGCACGCTCACCAAAATAATAGAATAGAACAGAATAGATTTTTTATCGTAGGATCTTTGAAGCTAGAGAAGCGGCTAGAATAAAATAGAATTTTAGAATTTTAGGGCCACATAGACCAACCAGCCATACAACAGAACTAGTACAACCATTACTATTAGGAAAACCTCCTACCCCCATCACGGAAATTTTTTTGGATCAATGATGATACTAGAAAATCAGATAATATAATAGATCAATTTGTAATAGTAAGTTCATTGCTGCTACTGGTTCAATTATTGAAGATGATCATTCAATACCTTTCGAATAAATGAATTCAGCATACACAGAAGCCACAATGAAAACTTTGGAAGCATGGAATGCAGAGATAATGTACATTTTCAGTGTAAAAAAATATAGAACACAGTTGGAGAATGGGCATGTTTATTGATTGCGGGTTAGCTGTTCAGTTCACTTAGTCGATAATGTATAGGTTCAGTCTCAACTTCTCATGAGGGATGAAACGTGAAGTGAATAGAAGCAGACCTGTGAAGCAATGCTAGTGTAGGTGTGCATCCCATAACTATATTGGTCTCAAGTGGACGTTAAAAATACTATTCTATTCATCTTGAAGCGTGCTACTGTGATATCACCTTATTTTTGAGTTGGGTGGACCCAGAGGTGAGGAAGTATTAAAACACGATACTATTCTAGCCAAGAGGATGGGAGGATGGTAAAAATATTTGCAATACTTTATTTTTGGATTGGATGTGCCGAGGGGATAGAATAGAAAAGAAATTTTTACATCCATAGAGACCAATTGGCGATGGGACTCTAGAGTTGGATTAATTATTACTATTAGGATGTAAAAGCCCTTCCCCCAAAAGGTTTTCAAGGAAAAAATATTTGTAGTAATAATGATACTAAAATGTTAGAGAATATAATGAATCAAAAGGTTATTATTGCTGTGTTCAACAATAGAAAATCAAAGCATCTAGCATCTCAATAATTATATGATCTCAGTGACGCAGCCTTTGGAGTCCAGAGCCAGTACAATTTCAGGTTCTTTAGTTCTTCTGCAACCCCTTTAACTTAGTGATCAATGGTTCTGAGTTGGCATCTAGGTTCTATGTAGGCCCCAATTTTAAGTGCACCTCGGGATAGACGTACAAATCCATTCCAATCAAGTAACTTACATTTTGCTAAACCATAATGCTTTCTAGTCATGAGTGTAGCGAGTATTTAGGGGGTAGACATGCGAAGCATATAGATATTCCAATGGTTTGATAATGTATCATTATGTATGTACGTATATTCATCATAAAGTTCACCATAAAGGTTTCAGTTTGCTTGCACACGATATGAATTTTAGTCTTTAATGAGATGTTATACTCCATGGGCGAAGCTATTCAATTGAATTTAACCATGGGACCCGCTCTTCTATTGCAGTATACAAAACTTTATAGTAGGTAAGTTTAAACTGTTTATTTCTGAACCAACATAAGTAGAAAAGTAACACATTTTTTAAGTACCAAATGCTTGTGCAATTAATTTGAAGTTGGAACCTTTTGAAAAGTATTAATATGATCTACAATGCATCCTTGGAGTTCTCAAAGTCAACAAAAATGTAATATGTGAGGCTAATCAATGATCACTAATGCAAGCTCGAGACACTCGATATTTTCCCACCTCGTACCAAAAGTGAGCCACGAAAGGCCTTTGATTCTTTTATTGTTGAACCCTCATGTGTTTCCACCTATTTGCTTCCCTTGCTACTTGAGGATTTTCTTTTAAGTGCTGCATTTTGGCGAATATTAAATGCATCATGGAAGTTCAGAATATGTTGATAGCATTATATGATTGAATTTGAATTATTTTTAAGAGTTTGAAGGTGCCCTAGTCAGCTGATTTACATCTTAATAGAACACAAAATATGTGGAAGCACAAGCTTCTTTTTGGGAGTTAACCAAATCATTCCTTGAGGGAAAGGGCGTACATAAAGCTAAATGAGTAGAGGCAATTGATGGATCGGTCTTGTCAGTCCATCTCCTCTTGTCTGAGATCCATTGTTCGTAGCAAACTGTCCGTGTCTAATCTATTATAATGCTAGTTCCAGCTCTCGAATGAGGTAGGTGGAAGTGACCATTAGTTTTTTTGTGCCATAAAAGCCATGCCTTTTATATTAGGTCAAATTTTTATATTGTCTTGTCATTCATGTTTATCCTTGAAGTTATCTTGCAGTGAAATAGCTATTCAAAATCATTCCACTAGCACGATTTCGGATTTCCAATAACCCAAAACATTATTGAAGTAAAAAGAGTTCTTGCAATAAACGACAAAAATGGAAGACCATAATAGAGGAAATAAAATTGCATGAGAGAAACAAGCATTCATCAATGGTTTAAAACCAGCTCCGGTTGAAGTTATAGGTCCATAAAATGCTACTCGTGGAAAATGATTCATGATATATAATAATAAGTGGCACACTGACTGGTCCATCGATGAGGAAGAATGAACTCTACCAACTTCCTATCCATTTTTCTAGCTGTGAGACTTCCAATCTTATCCTTTAAGATTTTATTCATGTCTTTGCATCTTTATTTGTACTTGACTTATGATTAAACAAAACAAGAATAGGATTTTTTTTTAGTATAAAATGAACATTTCTCATCTAGTTGTGTAAGCACAACAGGATGCCATTGGAACACGAGCCTGCAACACAATGTACTTCCATACCAGATAAGTAAAAGGAGATACGACTCTGCTTAAGGGACTAACTGCATTGGACTTGTAACGGAGTCAAATCAGAGATGACTATTGGAATCTCAGGAGAGTTTGAAGATATATCATGTGCCTGTGACAAGGCAATATTATCTTCGACCAAATCAGCCCACTGAAGTGGAGCAAACCAGCATGTGCAATAGGAGGAGCAGAATCACATAAAGTAAGTATCGAGTAGAGGTGAGATGCAGAGGTGTTAGAACCCTTAGCCACTTTTGAGGTTGACAAAAGGGCAGGTGGATGTTTAGGTGGAGGGTGGGCACCACGACGATCAATGTCCATGTACTGCCCGCAAGCTTCAACTTGCTCTTGCGATCTCTGAATCTCATCCAGCTTTTGTCTCTGTTGATCCAACAGCGGAGGTGTGGAACCAGCCGCTGGAATAGATGTAGAGGAAGTCACAGGACGACGAGAGACATCCATTGAAGAAGAAGCAGAGCTAGAAGCAGGAGTTGCAGCAGACGCAACTGGAGGAGCCTGCTGGTAAGAGCAAAGAGAGAGGCCTCAGGAAACATGGGCGCCAATGGCAGACCATTTAATAATCGTAGCTTGAAAAGAAAGAACATGGGCCCACTTTGAACAACAATTGTCTGAGGCAGATCACGATGAATAGGTCGTGCTACATAAATCTTAGTAATGCCATTGGTTATAGAATGTTTAAAGTGAATTTCAATCTCATTAGCAATAGCGTAAATGAACTCAGAATATTGAAACTCTGGAGGAAAGTCTTCAATAGCAATCCAGAATGGGGCACAAAGACATCTGGCTTACCTGAAAAAGAGCCAGGAACATACTGTTCATAAAATAAGAAATGTTTCCAAAGAGGATCAACACATCATTCTATGAGTTGAGTCATCGACTCAGGAGACTCAAACATTGGGAGAAAGCAACATTGATCTTTGGCCATGAGCTTGATAGAATGATGCGCAGGAATCCCTAATTTATGTAGACGCCCAAATAACGAAGATCCCATGCACTTCCGATCCAATAAAGGGCCCATGAAGTAACAAACAATAATAAAACATGCAACTAATTGCTCCACATGACGCTGGTGAGCCCATGACTAATCTGCACCACAGGGGCCCCAGAGCGCTCAAAGGTTGACTTGCGCTCCTAGATCTTATAAAAAAAAATAGTTAGTGGTAACAAGATATCTATGGAGTTCTGCTTGGCCTGTAACTGCTGAAGATCGGATGCAACTTCTTTCTTATTATTTTCCACTTGGTTATACTTAAGTTCACACTCAGCCCTTTAACATCACAGAACGAGACCAAAACTTGTAGATGCTTTTGCATCTCTTCCTTGCTCCTAGAAATTAACATAATATCATTTCGAGAGGAGCCCCTCCCCCCTCCCAAAAAAAAAAAAAATGAATCCACTCTTCAAGTTTATTGATGGATATACCAAATAGCATTGGTGACATAGGATATCCTTGCTTGACCCCCAAATATTACTGACCATTGCTTCAACACCCTCCCCAGCAAATGACGTAGAGACCTTAACCAACACTTTCTCATATAGCAATATGACCGCATTTCCATACTTAGGCACATTTATCCACTCCAAACTTGTCCAGAGATTACCCCTACAAACTGTATCAAAGGCCTTAGTGCAATCTACAAATGTAGCAAATAAAGGTTTCCGTGTCCCCTTAACAACATCTATCATAGCTCAGAGACCAAGTGATCTATCATGGATTTTCGCAGCCTAAATCCTACTTGTCTGTTAGCTCTAGCGTCTTGCATTTCAGCCCAACAACTAATCTTATGTTCCACAATCATCAGGTTGCCTAGAATGGCAATGGAACAGTCGGGCATCTTGGGCTTCAGATTCTGACTAGGGGTGCGAAGGATCAGGTAGTTAGAAGGATTTGAGCAAAGATAGGCACTAGGATGACCTATCAGCAAGAAGTAAATCTTATGTTGGTATATGCAGACCAAGGTTATATAAATGCACCTATATCGAGGCATATGAGAAACATTATTGCTAGGCACATGACATGATGGCATTCCCTAGAGATAGAAACAAATAGAAACAGGGAGATGGGCATGGACACCAATGTCTTAGTTGGAGGAGGTAGAAAATGTGGATCATATTTTTATTCATTGCAGTACTATGAAGTTATTAGAGAGAGACAGAACATTGCCTATCCCAATTTCCATTTACTTCTGTCATTAGATTTTAGATTATTGTGTAGTTTCTTAAGAGAGTGGATCCTCATCATGAGATTGTAAATACGATTGAACAGATGATGTATTTATTATTCCAAGACCTTTAAGATCCTTAAGTGGCATGATATTAAATTGTTGTTGTTGTTATTGTTATTATTATATCTTTATTAAAGAAAATATGCAAAATACTCAAAGCTTCTACAAGAAATAAGAATCTCGCCTCTAAAATGCTGCTTTGACGGGGCATATACTCTATTGCTCGAAGGTGGTAAACATGGAAGACAACCGACTACAGAATCTGGCTTACACATTGGCCATGGATCCATAAAGCCTTAAAGTTTCTTGGAAGGATAAACATGCATGTTGATTTCCCAGATGGAATGTCTAGGACCAAGGATATGTACAGTTGCAGAATAATGAAATCACACTGTCTTGAAGCAATATTTCAATACATGATTCCTTGCAAGCTTTGGGATGCCAATGCTTGGAAAAGGTAAAAAAAGCACACTACAAAAGCCAGATAAGAGTCATTGAAGTTGAATAATACACTCTCCAGATTTACCTAGACTTCGTGACTATTCGAGCACGATATATTGACTTGATTACATGATATGTTGGCTTGAAGAGCATTGTATCTCTTAATTAGAGTTGCTGGTCAGATGTCATGTTGCATTATTTTTGTGAGAAATGATCCATTTAAGCAGCCAATATATAGGACATAACTAAGAAAATTGAGGGACAGCATCGTGCAAAGAGTATGCAATAACTACTCACACAATGCTAGAAGCTTTACATTTTCCTTCAAAGAGGCTGATAAATTTATCTAAACCTTTATGCAGCTTGAAATGAGCATCTTACGTGGAAAGAATTATGTAATGGTCATGATAAGAGGCAAGCACTGTGGGGATGATCGTCAAGCTCCTATAATATAAGGATAGCTTTAGAGCATGAGACTACTTCCATATACTGCCAGATGAACACTAGAAAGAAATTTTGGGCAACAAGGGTTTTAGGCACAAGGGTCTCTAAGATATCAGGCTCACAGGGATGGACAACTTCGTTGTAGTTTCGTGAATATAAATAGCTCGTAGACTGCTTTTCGAGAATTCTAATGTAGCATTTTCTACTAGTATACAGATACTGCTTCATGATTAAAATATATTTTTATACTAGATGGGCTTGCAGATGAGTCCTTGCAGATGGGTTGCGACAATGAAGTGCATGTTTTTTATCGATTGTGGGGACAACTATAATTTCATTGAACTGAAGGTAGTTGAGAAACTGAGATTGTTAGGGAAGTTCATTTTACATATTCAACATCATATATAATATCATCTAATATGTCTTCGGGCAAGAACATATTAATGCTCTCCTCCTTCCTTCCTTCCTTCCTTCCTCATACTCAAACTCACTAGCTCCCACCAATGATTTAAAGTTTTGGATATTGCTGTCTCTAGTTTGCATAACTTCTACTAGAAACCGTCCGATTGTAGCTGGAGATAAGTCAAAGAAGCCCACTAAATCTGTTACATGTATACCAAACTTCGTGCGTATGTACTGATATGCCGGGCATCTCAAAATTACATGTACCTCGTCCTCCACTTCAGATGATCCACACACTTTACAATGTCTCAATGTATGTGGTATTCTTGCCCAACGTCCAATCTCTACCCCCAAGTGATGCGAGCTGAGCCTCATCCTGCTTATCATATGTCTAAGCTTTACCGATAATCCAACTTTTAAATATTCAGCTTCTCGTAACCCAGGGTTCATGACAGATCTGTAATGCTCTTTTTTTTTTACTTCAGGTACACTCCACATTTTGCGGATAGCATGCCATCTAACCCAACCTTTGATATTATCCTTCTTGGACTCTAAGTCCGCAATATTCATCCCCCATTTTTTGAGCCAAAGCACAATATCAGCATACCACCCTCTCCCTTGACTGCTTTCAAGAGCCAAATAAGGCAAGCAAGCGTGTTCTGCGTGCGTCTGTATCTTTTGCAAATATACCAAGAGTCTGATTAGGGCTTCAAGTTCCAGGGGTAGCATCCCGCACTCCACTAGCATCATATCGTAAGGTGTTTGTATTTTAGTGCCCAATTCTGCATGAAAAAATTTCTTTTGTACCTTCTCAATCTTTTTCCAGCTTTCTGCGGATAATCCTGACCCCACACTTCACAGCCATATAGTACTACTGTTTATAGCAAGGAAATAAAAAGCATCTTCCTGAAATCCCATATTTCTGCTTGATGACACTTACGCTGCATGGCATATAAAGCTTTCAAGCCTATTCCAGCTGGGACTTTTGTCCACTATTAGACCTAGACATTTATAGCTATCCACAATGTCTAGCTTATCTTCTTTATAGAAGAAGGCAAATTTATCCACCTTGTTGGCACCAAACACTATCACTTTCGTCTTAGCCATATTCTATTTAGAGAGAGAGAGAGAGAGAGAGAGAGAGAGAGAGAGAGAGAGAGAGAGAGAGAGAGAGAGAGAGAGAGAGAGAGAGAGAGAGAGAGAGAGAGAGAGAGAGAGAGAGACCCGTCTAAGAACTAGATGGCCAATGATTTTGAAAAATAGCCATGCCTCCTTACTAAACTCTCCATTTCTTTTGATGTCGCACTTCTCTCCGCCAACTGGAACACATGTCATGGACACATCGGATCACGCCGCCGCCACCACCCCCCGCGCCGGCCCTGACTTATGCCTCACCCACCTCAACCAACACCTGGTGCGCCCCCCCAGAACTCCAGAACAGAGACGCAGGAGCCGCGAATGTGGTAGTGCGAGGCCCGACCTGAGGAGTCGGGAGAACATCTCACTTCCCGAGCTCGCACCACCGATCTTAGACCGGATGATATTCCCAAAGACCTGCGACCATTGGAAAGGCGAAGTCGCATGGAATTCAGCCACCGACGCCCGGTGGTCATCTTCCACCGCTTGAGAGCTGCATGCCCGGGTGGCCATCCCAAGGCCGTAGAAAGTTGAAGGGGACGGCTCAGACGCTGGACCGACTTGACCCCAAAGACAAAAAAGAGACCCGGGGGCGAGCTGGCTAAAGTCGTGGATCGCTTGCAGACATGGAGGGGCAGCGGGCTGGTCCGGGAAGGATGCGGGAATTCGTGCGCCCAAACGGGGATGTGCACTCCCCCCTCGAGTCCCTCCGAGGGGGCCCAGCCGCCGGGCATCCACATCTTCCGCTCCCCGGGACCACCACTACCACCGACCTGAAGTGGCGTGCATGCCACTAAATAGGGATCGTGCCTCGCCATGGTATCCTCGGAATTGCCGCGGGCTTTCCATGGCGTAGGGGACGATCTCAATTCCGCCGCCATGGACATGGACCTTATCTTCCTCATGGAAACATGGGAACATCTTTGGGTCACAAGGCTACCCGATTTGCCAGGGATACCGGCCATCATCGAGCCTTCAATGAGTGCACCGAAACGAGGACACGGGAGGAATTGGCGTGTTACTACCGGCAGCCTTTGGCCCAATCGGTCTCCCCTGCAAGGCGTATTGGCACAACAGATACACTGTGGGTGCGAAAGTGCGTAAGAGTTGATGGCAGCCCTCTCTTTGTGGCGGCTTGCTACTTCCCACATGCCGAGAGCAACTTTTACCACACGCGACTTGGATGTGGACAGGCAGAGCCCTATGTCGATCTATATGATGACATACAAGCCAGTCTTTACAATTGGGCAAGGTCATGTTGCTTGGAGACTTCAATGCCGCACGTGGATAGAGCGAGATCCCAAAATTCGCACCTCTAGCTGAGGATGTGTTGCAAATGGACCCCCGCAGAGACGGTTTTGGCCAAGGGCGCCGATGACGGCAGTTACACGGTATGGCCGCGATGTCATGTTCTTTGGCAGTATCTTTGACCCGGTCATTTGCAATGGTCGCACGCGGCCGCCCCTCCGGTACCGCCTTCACTTGTAGACGAGAACCGTGGGGCGGCACCGGTGTGGTGGATTACGCGTAGCTAGCACGAAAGCAATGCCTACACTTGATCACTGCGTTTCAAGATCGGACGGTATGGCCGGATGAGGAAGTAGACTCCCACCATCAGCCCCTGTTCTGCAGATAGATTGGCAGCCAACCGAGCACCCATTGCCCCAATACCCCATGTACCACGGTTACGCCCTCGACTATGATCGTGCGGCGGTCTCTATGCGAGGATGCTTGAGCATGAGCTCTTGCGAGGCTGTCTTGCAACTCCCCAACTTCAACAAATAGGCGGCCAAATGAACCAGCTCCTTCGAGGGGTAGGGGCCGATGCTTTGGGAGAGGCCAGCGACGATCCACGGGGGCTGCAATCACCTTCCCTCGCAATCACCGGTTCGATGACGAATGTCGGGAGTTGAAACGATGGCTCCGCCAAAGTCTTGGACCCCACCATTCGGCCAAGAGCCCGTCCCGTCAATACCCTCCTTCCTCAAGACCAAGAAAGCGTGTACCTTGCAGCACCAAAGAACAGATGTTTGGTCTTCTAGGCCGCCACCCTAGGGCCTTACGGAGAAAGGTCTTGAGTAAGCCCCGCGCACCCACCACGAGAAATATTACCGGAACAATGGGTGAGATACTTGCGGCGGTGTATGACCCAATGGGAAGCCGGGCACCGCACCTCCATTGAACCGGGCCCTAGCACTCGTCATTAAGGGATGTCATAATGGGCACATAGCGCCTAACGCCGCTAACGGGAAGGCGGCAGATTTGGATGGTATGCGGCCGCGGAAGGCTTCTCAAGTGGTAGGGCCCCCAATGGTGCCGGTTCTCACAAAGACTCTTCAACGAGGCATTGCAAGAAGGCTTCCCCCCCGACCGGACTACTAGTAGAGTTGTGCCCATATACAAAGCGGGGACCCCCACGACCAACTACTATCGTACCATTATGGTCGAGCTTCGTCTTTGCCAAGTTGCTTGCCGATTCTTGAGCGGCGATTGACACTTTGGGCAGAGGATGGAGAAGTGCGGCTCTCGCAGTGTGGCTTCCGCCCGGCATTCTACTATTGACCATATCTTCACTCTGCGAACACTCATAGAGGATAGCCGGAATCGACCTTGAAATGCATCGCTGTTTTGTGGATTTCGCAAAGGCTTTTGACACGCTTACCTCGATAAGTTGTGGGATAGATTGAGACGACTAGGGACCCCCACGACTTGCGTGAATGCTATATACTGAGACTATAATGAGGCTTGCTCCGGCCGTCTCACACCGTCGGGGAGCCCGTTGTTAGTAGCATTGGGGTGCGCCATGGCTGCCCTCTATCACCGACGCTCTTGTACATTGACCAGGCTAGAAGAATGGCTAGGCCAGAAAGCACGGGGAGGCGCCGCTTGATGCACCACATAATCCGCAACTCATATATGCCGATGATGTTGACCTGCTCGCATATACCCCGGAGGGACATGCAACGCCACCGGATGCTTTGGACACTTTCCGCCAATTTACATCGACATGAGAGTTAACTTGGCCAAGACAAGGGTGCTTCTGGTCCCATCATCATCCAAGCACCCACGCCTTCCCTCATTCACTTACCACCGGGGCGGTAGTGGAGGTGGCTCGCCTTATAAGTATTTGGGCATTGAGTTTTCTACTACCACACACCGGGATGCATCCATCGTTTACGGGTCACCGCAGTCGGAAAGCCCTCAGATGCAATGCAAAACAACAAATCACAAGGCGTCAGATGATGCATGGGGTCACCGTGCACACTTGTTCGTGGGCCTTGGTTGAACCGGGTCCTCCCTCTATGGGGCAGAAGTGTGGGGGCCGATATCCCTCACCACTTGGAACGATCTAGAGCGGTGTATGTAGGCCTTCTTGGCCCGCACCGGGAGTGAAATCCACGGTCCCCATATCAGATCTTGCTCCAGAGACAAAGCTTCCTTCCATTACTGAGGGGGCTCTACTGAACGCGTCACATTATTTACTTCCGGAAGGTGGGGGCTATGGATGAAGCCCGGCTGCCCAACCTTGCTTTGGCAAAGGGCGATGGGCCCGCAAAACCTCAAAGCTCGCTGGAAAGACAAGCAAGCCCGGTGGTTCTCGCTATGGAATGTGCAGGCACACGATGTGGACCAAGCATACACCGAAGGAACGCTACCGCCTTGAAGCAAGATTTGGATGCTTGCTTCATGGCCAAGCTTTGGGATCGCAGGCCCCCCGTCACATGTCAAGGTGGCAAATTATCGACAGCAGGTTAATCCCATGCTCGGGTGAAAGCATGATAGGGCCTACATAAAAAATTACCAAAAAGGTACTTTTCTGTGTACTTCTGTGCAAGTACATAATTGTATTTTAAAGTACCTAGACTACAAGATTGACTAAAAGAAATTGTGTTATGTTCAAGAGTAGTAGTACATACATGTTGCAAGGTACTTTGTGATGTCAAGAAGATGTTAAGAACTTAAATATATCATCATCTTTGACTACCCAGAGTATTTTCCAGGTAGTTTCCAAAACATGTAGACCCTAACATGCTCTTACCCGCTCACGAGGGGCCCACACCACTACCTGTGCACCCATCTACCCATGAAAAAGCGCAGGGTGATTGCTTCCATTCGCACAGGTGCACACCACCTCCGCATTGAGACAGGGAGATGGATTCGGGAGCCGCGTGAGGACAGAGTCTGTCAATGCTGTCAACAGGGCGCCATTGAGGATGAAAGTCACGCCCTCCGTGCTGTCCGCATTTAACATATCCGGGCTCGGTATGCTCTGGTTAGTTGTGCCCCATCGCCTTGCATGAGCTAATGAGCACGGCCTCCTGTAGGCTTGTTGGGATCGCACCTCCGGAGGTAATGGATACGCCGGACTCGCTTATGCCCCCTCGTCCGGCATTAACCTCTCACCGTACTTGTGATTATGTATATAATCAGCGGTATGTCGGCATCCTTATTGCTACTAAGGTTTTTCCTCCCAAAACCCTTCTGGGGGGGTTTTTAATCCCGTAGTAATAATACTGCTGCTCTCTCTCTTTGTACTTGGGTCCCATAGGCCAGTTGGTCTCCGTGGACGATAAAATCATATTCTATTCTATTCTCACCTTGGCTAATTCTTCTTTTCTTTTATCGAATTGCAATAGTGTGAGGCCTTTTTGGACTGAAAATTTAGTGCCTTTAGATGAATATCTTGTCATCGAACATATAGCCACGGAAGTATATCCTCTAAAGTGCACTAGAAATGTCGAGGACAATCTAGTCAAGTTTCTTAGACCCTAGTCGCAGGTTTGATTATTTGATTCATTTAGCAATTTAAATTCTTTCATTTTTCACATTATAAAATGTCAATGTGTGAAGCTTTTCCATTTGTGGAAAAAGTTGCTAGAATTCAATTCAATCTCTCATCCAAAACAGTTATGTAATTGCAGAAATTCTTATGATCTAAATATAGATTATTCTTTGGATCTGTATTTGAAAATTTCATTGAAGTTAGCTAAATTGTGTTGGAAATGTAAGCATTTGACACAAAGTCAAATTTTGGTCAATGGAAGTCAAATTGGCTGTAACACAATGCTCAAGTTTTTGAGTAAAGTATGACAATGAAATCGAATACAGTTTATATGCATTTGCGTTTACATAACATTAACTGATTGCATATTGAATGTGAGACAATGGATTCGCATAACAGATTACAAATCAGTTCACAGGTTTTTGCTGTATTGTGTGAACATGTTATGACTGTGTTTTGTGAATGGATTTTTTTTTATGTGCTTTGTGAATAGGTTAATCTGAAAACCCATGGCAAAGCTTTATATGCCAACTTGAATCTTTCTTTCCAGCAAACTTGAGTCAGTTTTCAAACCTGTTAGAAATATATTTACAAAGCCATTAGGAAGAAAAGAAGATATAAGTAAGAGTACATATTTGAGCAAGGTTAACAAGTATGGCATTACAAAAAGACCATTTTTCGATGGTCTGATGACAAAAGCCATTTGGCAGTCTTATGTCATACATGTTACCAAAAAAAAAGGGAAGAAAAAACTAAGAACAATAAAAAAAAAGAAAATAATCCGGAAGGAAGCAGGTTTTCAAAAAAAGGAAGCCGAAGAAGACGTCAGGTAGGGTAGTTCTCACATTCAACTCTTTGAATTTTAACCTCCCAAAGGCACCACCTCCATGATGCTTGACATGCATAAGCTCTACATGTGCTCTCTGTTTGAAGGGAGCTTGCTCAGTCCATGCAACTAGTTCGGGCTCAACAATCACATCACCCATTGTCTAATAGCCGAGAATAATCCTCTGGCTTACATTAGCATGGAGGGAGCTCTTCAACTTTGGTCGACTCTACAATTAGGCTGTTGGAGCAGAAACTTGCTGCAACTGTCATAGCCGAACTCTCACTGGAGGAGCTTGAAGAAATTACAAGAAAATGTCACCAGAACCTTGTATTCCTTCATCAATGCAAGCATGGTAGAAATTGCATTGTCCAACCAATCTACAGGCGTTTCCCTCTTTCTGGCCCAGTTAAGAGCAACAAAACTGCTTTCGTGCACAACCATCGCCAAATCATTTGGAAGGAGCTCGAATTGTACCTCAGGTAATTTCTCTTCTGCTTCCTCCCCCTGAGATTGCAATTCGAAAATCTGGAAGGCTCGGAATTTATCTCAATATTGCAACAGATAGTCATCCTGTTGCTCCTTCTTGGAGCCATTTTTTCGGTCCTTAGGGAAAGGAAAGGCTCCGCAACAACTGGCAAAGAAGATCCGGTTGGCTTTATCATGATCTTGAGCCTGTACAATCTGATTTATGAAGCAAGAATGAACTCACCAACCCGATAACAGAGTGGCTATTACTAAATAATTCTATAAATTCAAGTGAAAAAAACCAACTACTTACAGGATTGCAAATGGTTGTGATTACAATGCTTGGAGGGAAGAATTTGGATCTTCAATTCTTGGAGCCTGCTCACCTTGAACAGGGGCCAGAATTAAGGTCGAAATTTCTGGCCTCCAAAACTTCTCTTAAAAAATTTATGGGCCGTTGTCCTTAACGGCCATTGAATTAATGGAAATTCCCCTAACAACAGTTTGATGCGAATTATCTCTTAATGCGAGAATCCACTTAGTGGACTCTCGCATCTCTCTCATGATCTCTCCTCCCATTTTATCTCTTACATGATCTCTCATCAATCATGTGGCCAATGCCTCTCTCTCTCCCTCCCTCTCTCCCCCTCTCCCCACATAGAACCTTGCTATCTTTATCTCTCTAGGGCTTTAGAGTTTACAACCCAGGGCAAGAACAAATGATTCTGGCATATTTTGATAGTTCCTAGCTATATCTTTCCATAGCAGCAATAATTTTGCAAAATTAAGCATCCAGTGAAGAGATTTTCTAATTTCCTCAAGGTGGCTCATAGGCCCATTTTTTGTTAGATGATTCAATTTTATACTTAAATTACCATACCAATTTGGTCTGACTACCCACTAATAATAATAAAGGGGACCTGCCATAGGAACAACCCAAGCCCCTTTAAGATGGCGTAAAATAAGAAAGGCAAATAGGAGGCAACGTGCGAAAGTTTATCACCGGGATGAAAAACTCCGCCCTTTCGGGTTTTCGAGGAAAACCCTAATGATAAACCTTCGCCCGATGGCTCCAAAGGAAAAGCCCGGGCCATCAAAGTGGAGATCATTGATGAAAAAGTCGAGGAAGCACAAGATGGAGGTTGCAAATAAGACGATTTCTCTCGAACCCAACACGAGAGCCATAATAAAGAAACAAATGGCCATGATCACCTGAAAAAACTTAAAGAAAATGAACGAAATGCATTAGACATTAGAATAGAATAAGAGGGAAGTAACTCAAAAAAGTTCGAGTTCCCCACAGTTGGATGAGATGGCCTGGAAAGAAACAACGTAAAAAGAAGCACGTAACTCAAAAATATAAGCCATCACGCCGACTCGGCGAAACCCCCCACGGAGGCTGGTTCATAACAAATCATAATCCTTCAATAATAGAAGGGGCTGGTCACGCGAGCCACACGATATAACATCATACAGCAAAACCACATAACCTCTCAAACACAGAGGGGCTATACACGCGTGCCACACGAGAAATGATAAATACTTCAAGAATAAAAAAAGGAACATCATAAAAACAACATGACCTCTCAAATACAGAGGGGCTGGTCACGCGAGCCACGCGATATAGAATCATGAAAAATAAAAAAACATGAATGTAAACAACTTAGGGTGGGAAGGGAGGGAACCGAGACCAAAAAACTGCTGTGAGAAGATGCCGATAATGGAGAAAGAGTCTAACAACGTATATATAGCCTCGTCTCTCCCCAAAATGGCGATCCGACGGTGTCGAATCGCATGCATTTACCGTGTATGTGCCACCTTGCTATATCGGACTCATCTCAGTTCACTTTGGTTTACTTCTTGTTTTGGAAGCAATATTCGATAGTATTGCTTTCTTACTTGAATTAAGTCTTTATTTTGAGATCAGATCAGACACAACGCAATTTGATTCCTATCGTCATATTGGGTGGTATTGCTCTCTTCATTTGGGGCTACCTTCTGGAAAAAGTTACTATAGTACATTAGGATCCGATTTAGATTGTAGTAGCTACTAGAAGCAGTATTGTGGTGGTATTCTTCCTTATCAAACCTTCAATTGGCGATAGAGATGGGGAGACAAGCTCAAATAGCCAAAATCAGCAACAAGCCCAGAAGAAAAAGAAAGATAGATGTGATTAAGGTCTTCCAAGGGAAATGCGCAATTCCACAGATAGAAAATAATGCAGATCAATCCACACCATAGGATTCTTGGAAGAGGATGAGCAATATATATTCGGTCACTCGGTGTTCTTCTCACAGCAGTATAGTAGTATTGGGCACACCCACCCTCCCGGCCTTTTTTATTTCCTCTTTTACTCTAGGACGTTAAGAAGTTTTAATAATATCTTTTTTGAGAAAGTTATTATTATTTATATTGATTCATCTGACACGTGTGATCAACCCCTCCTTGTTATAGAGATTTTTTGTTGATAGAGTTACTAGTCTAAGCAATATTTTGTCGAGAATCATATCGTATATAAACACGTATATTTGGGGTATATTTGGGATACTACGGATTGATACTTTGAAATTTGAGGATTCCCCTATATTTGTGGAGTTACATTTACCTTTGACAATGGTGCAATGCTGAGAAGCTTGCAGAGCACTCGGAGAAAATCACATGCCTTCTACTTTTAACCCTAGTTTCTTTCACTTTTTAGAAATCCAGCAGGGATATGCCACTGAAGCTCTTCGGTTGGGTTTACTAGGCATGCAATTTTTGGTACGCCCTGGGCAGTACTGATGGCATCAATATTAAGGCATGCAGTTCCCCCATTATTATTTTTTTGTTGCATTCTATGAATTTGTTTTAGAATGGCCCTGCGTTTCTTCAGGTAAATATTGGCCCTGCGTTTCTTGGTTGCTTCTGTTGCAAGCATTGGCAGATTGTATATTGTAAGCGTTGGCAGATTGCATATTGTACAGTGCAAGAACCGGCCTTTAGTTCTAGAATAAATGCTTGCAAGTTAAATTGAAGCTGCTTGCAGGAATTTTCATGCTCGGCTTGATGGTGGTTGCTGGCGCCAGAGTGCATGGCATTTGTGCAATCCTATCACAATATTCATGGATATCATGTTTTACAATGCAGATATAGACCCAAGACTCCTTTTTAGAAGGGCACTTTTCTTCTGCAATAAGACGGCACACATATATGGCGGATTAAATGCCTGTTAACATGGGCATCAAAAGCTATTTGGGTTACCATATTTTGCACAGATTCTACATCTCTTTTTTCTAGTGCTCTGTAAAGCTTTAAGAGGGTTTTTAGACAACAACATGGCATATGATTTTAGGATCGAATTTTATTAGTTCTAGATTAATATAAGTTGTTGCATTTTTAGGTTTTATATTTATATATGCAACAATTTCAGGTGCACCATGGACATAAGCTCAGGACCAGAAGGTATGGTGCACTATGGACATAAGCCCAGGACCATAAGATATGCTCTCACCCCTCCCTTTGCTCTCTGATTCAAATCCAGGTTCGACTCTTGGAGAGCACAGATCTGATTGTGTAATATGCAAAATCCATATTTTTTTGGCAACCATATATTATAGTGCTAATGAGGTATTCAATTTCAACATGTATTTGTATATTATTCTGTATAAATTTGATGTATTTGTATTATTACATATTTCTTTGCAAATTCTCCTGTATTTGCCAATCATAGAGTATTTATTGTAAAACAATTATTCATTTGGGACCACGTATTCATATATCTATGCATCCACATTATTCAAACTTGATCCAAGGCCAATAATTAAGCATTTTTCATTTTTCATAACAACCCAATGTATTATTAGACATTTGGTATTTTGAGATTAGGGATCCCAAGAGGATGGCTCAAATTGCTTGATCCTCAGCATATTTTAAATTATTCCCGTAACCAATGGTCAAGATACTGATAAATCAAAATTTAGCAATAAACCAACATTGCAATACAGGAAGAGTGTGCATGGCAATCTTCACCGCATGATGATTGCACTCTTATAGAGCTTGAGATAAGAAAACGAGAAAATGAGGTCAAAATGATCAAAATCGAAAACTTTGTGTTTCATTGCTGCCAAACTCAAACCAGGCGTACTTATGACATATACTAGATAGCGTAGTTCATAAAATGGCTTTCTTCTACTTTATTGTCTTTAGCAATTCTGAGCACAAGGGCCTTGCAACCAGCATGGGACAGGTTGCAGGGTCCGACGATATTGTACATGAGTAACCTCTTGCACGTGAGGCAATATCAGGTACATGTAATAAAATAAAGATGGTAGACATATCTATCCAAACCTTCCAGGAACACTTGTTGATTGTAACATGATACTTCGCAAGAGAATACATGCATATGTGATCCATCATCACGAGCCTTGAATCTGTGCATTGTTAGAGTGGCAGAAAGTGAGGATTATTCAGATATGGATGAGGTGGTACACATTTCTTTACAAAGGTCATACATATAGAAAGTGAGGGCATAACTGCAATCTCTATTCTGGAAGATGACATGTCTTATCAAGTCTCCTTCCTTCTTCATTTTCAAGTTCATACCTTCAATCTCATAGTAGTTAATTTCTGGTAAGTCTGCTTCTATGGGCAGCATCTCCATTTCCAAATCCTCCATTATGCAGAAATTCCATAGAATATATGTGGCATGAATGATCTTGGCTACCCTTGCAACATGAATAGGCAAATCCTTAAAGATCCTAAATTTCTCTTTCATTATCCCAACACCATTATCCACACATACTCCGCCCTTGCAAATCCTCTTGTTAAACCTGTCAAAAGACCCTGTACTATTTGGAAATACCTTCATTAGGAACCTTTTGCTCGGATATGCTGAATCACCTAAAAGCATTGGTGGAATGTTTAGCTATTACATCTGCATCAAGGATCTAACCTCTCCTATTGATTTTCTTCCCATTCATGTGGATAATGGGCTGCTGCAGAATCTGTTTTGCTGCAAGCCTCTTGTACAATAGACTTTTCTTGAACTGGTTTGAATTATGCACAGATCCTGTCCTAATAACACAAACATTGATAAACATTCGAGAATGTGTTACTACACCTTGCATGAGGCAGGAATATCTCTTATGTCTGCTGTACTAGTCATCTCCTTTGTCTTTCTTCCATGGCTTCCTGTATAAAAAAATATGAGAACCATCAAGAGCACCAAAAATGTTAGGCAAGCCTGTGGTATCTTGAAACTCCTTCTGTCACTTTCTTTGTATACATTAGGGTTTTTTTGAGATTAAAAAAGGGCCTTCAAAACATGCCAACTAAGCCAAATGAAGATAAATGTACTACCAATCAGAAATCAGAGCCTGACCGGTCCAGTCAGCAAAGCTGTTATAACTAACTTACTAGATCACATTTTCTAGCATAACTGTTGATAGAAAAGTCCAAATGAGCTCTCGTTTAGTGCAATAGATAGCTCTTATTGAGATCTTTCCAATCTTAGGTGCTTTGCACATATTTTAACCACTTATGATTGTCAAAACTCCAAAAATATGGTTTTTACCATTTTTTACTTTCCTACGGGGCTAAAAGATATGCAAACCATCCAAGATTGGAAAGATCTCAATGAGATCTATCTATTGCACCAAACAAGAGCTCATTTGGACTTTTCTATCAACACTTATGCTAGAAAATGTGATCCAGTGAGTTAGTTATAACAGTTTTGCTGACTGGATTACCAGTTTTGTTTTCTGATTGGTAGTTCATATAGCTTAGGCAGCAGTTCTTAGAAGGCCCTTTTATGATCTCAAAAAATCCGTAATGTTTCTGGAGCTGCTTTTCCAAAATAAAACCTTTGGCCAACATGTAAAGGCATCTCACCATGAGAAAGGAAATAAAGAACCATAGCAACAGCTTTCGTAGGGCCTAACTTTCTGGCCTGGCCTAATCGATAGGTACAGTGAGACCAACCGGTTTCTCAAAGGAACCCCTCTTCATTCTATAAAATTTATGCCAAATATCATCTTCGAATGATGGTAGGCAATTCCATGCATGATTATCAATGTTATCTCATTGAGTGGTTTGTCTTGGACAAACCCAAAATCTTCTTGGTGATCTTCTTAGCCGAGATGATGCAACCACAAGTTAGATGGAAGATGCACATTAAAAACTAGTATTGTCTTCGAATAATTCTTCATCGTCGACTACTGCCATGGGATCTTCCAGTTCATTTTTTTGTATCAAATCTAAGCAAAACTTTTGCATTGCTAAATCAAGCAAATTGGCCCTTATAAGCATTGCAATCATACCTAAAATGATTGGATCCATTTGTTAAAATGCTGAAATGCCGATTGTCTTTGATGTTTTGATAGGGCAAGAACGTGTTCAACTGATTTCTTATGGAATCCGGTTCAAAATGCAGATGCCGGAACCCTAAAACTTGTTGCTAAGAAGCAGGCTCAAAGAACTCGAAATATCCCATATCTGATTTTCAAAGAATGCTCTACGATGGATATATCCCATAAGATCAGATCTATCGGAGTGGAAAAGGAGAGAAAAAAATCCGACAGGGAGCTCGAATTTCGCTCCAAACGGGACCTGTTAAGCATCGAGAGAAGCTCTTTTCTCAGCTCCTCTCGAGCTATACCTTATTTTTTTTTTTTATCTCTGCTGGGAGGGGGGAGGGAGGGGGAGGGAGGGAGGGAGGGAGGGAGGGAGGGAGGGAGGGAGGGAGAGAGAGAGAGAGAGAGAGATGTGGCAAGGTGCTAGAGAAAGAAAGTGACACTTAGGTATGGTTTAACAATCAATAGAAGTGGTGTAGATTAGGGGATTGGCCAATGGCAAGATGTGACATTGCCAAGAAAAGTAGTGACTTATGAAGTAATATTTCCAAAAACCATAGAGGAAATATTAGATTAGGTGATCCCACTCAAGCATAATAGTGGGTTGAAGTAGTTAAGACTAAAGAATTGAATTGAGGTTTATCCTTCCCGGAGACCAAAAAGTCTATTAAATTTTATTGTTCGTAGCACTTATTGGCTGCTATGAGCGATTGATCACTGCAAAATGCCAGATGCTACTAGGAATCACTTGGCAGAATATGAGGGTACCTTACCAGAAAGCCTATGGTTCTCAATATCTGATTGTACCCCTACCAAGTAGGTGTAATCTTCAAATGTTATCAAGTGGGTTTTTGCAGTCCTTGAAACACATTTCATCTTTTCGAACTTGGTCCAAGGAAAAACTTTGACAAAATTAGAGTAGTTATTGTCCATTCCTTTCAATTTGAGCTTTGACTGAATTTGCGCTGGAAGTCTTGCAACTAAAAAAAATAGATGGGTTTTTGAAGTTGGTAGAGTTAATTCTTCCTTCTCTATAAACCAATTACTGTGCCATTCATCATTATATATTGCAAGGCATTTCAAGGACCTACAACTTCAATCAGAGTTGGAATATTGCCTCTCAAAACCTCGACCAGTGCCAGTTCACTCCTATTTTGTCTGCTCTGAAAGTGTCTGCTATTTTTGTTGCCTATTGCAAGAACTTTTTTCGCATACATTAAAGTTCGTACATGTACTATACCTCTTCAAAGTTTCTATTTTTTTTTTTTGTTTTTAAATAGAAGTCTTAGAATATGTTTTTTCCATAAAAAAGCTCTAAATTTTCTTAGAATTTAAAAGATTGTTAACCATCTCCAGCCAAATCTCAAATACTTATAAATTTCATACTATTCTTTAAATTGAGGTATTATATATGACCATTGTACCTAAACTGTAGTCCTGTAATTGTAATTCATCAATTGTACTCTACTATTTAGCCATTGTCAACTTGTTTCTTCAAAAGATAAGTAGGAACATTTAAGGTATGTTTTAGTTTTATGAAATATGCCATAACATCTCTCTACTAGGTGTGCCTTCATCCTCTGAAAACAATTAGAAATACTTTTGAAAAGAAAATTGAACTTGAAAAAATCTTTAAAAATCTTCATAAAATCGCACGAGAGTTCTAAAAATCTTAAAAAATGAAAAGACCTTTTTAATAACCTAGTCAAGAATATGTTGAGAAACTCGAGGTCGCATTAGTGAGATGCTTTTGAAAAGCTATTTCAGTGCAAGATAACTTGAAGGATAAAGTATGAATGACAAGATGATACAAAATTTTGACCTAATATAAAACAGGCAACGCAACTCTCTTATAGCACAAACACTAGCGGTCACTTCCACCTGCCTCATTCAGGAGATGGAGCTGATGCTATATTACATAAGATACGAATGGTCTGCTGCGGCCAATAGGGATCAGATGAGACGAGATGGCCCGAGAAGACTTCTACTCGTTTCTACTTCGTCTACATCTTTCCCTCGAGGAAAGGCGTAGTTAACTCCCCAAAAAAAGCTTGTCATTTCCACATCCTTTGTGTTCCATTAAGATCTAGATTAGCTAATTAGGGCACCTTCAAATTTTGAAAAGAATACAAATCAAACCATCTAATGCTTCCAATACAAGTTATGAACTTCTATAATGCGTTTCATATTCGTCAAAATGCATCTTGTAAAAGAAAATTCTCAAGTAGTAAGGGAAGCAACGACTCTTGACATAAGATAGGAACACATGAGAATTCAAAAACAAAACTCACTTTGCATTGTCAAGACATGTATGTGCAACTCATTTGCTACTGAAGTTAAAAGTATCATCTAAGAATGCTATATGTCTGTCTGTCTGTCTGTCTTCAAATCCACACTTACTTATGAGTACTTGTGCTCTCTCGCTTTTTGTTGGGTTCACATGGACGATGGCTTAAAAGCTACTGAAGCTGGATTGAGGTAAAAAGTTTCAGCCCCATTTTGGAAAATCAGACGTTGCAAGATCCAACTTGAGTAGCTGATACAATGCTAAATTTTTTATCCGTACCGACTCTGTTAGAACTCAGCGCAGGGCCTTCTCTTCTCCATGTGAACCACCCATTTGTCTTGCGTACATGGTTGGGTGGCTTGGCTCTAGTGGACATTTTATGCACTAAGTTCTTAGTCCCCCCAGGTACTCTTCCCATTCTTTTGACATTCATAATTAAAAAAAGAAAAAGAAAAAGAAAAAGAAAAAACAAACAAACAAACAAACAAACAAACAAACTTGAGCATGAGGTGGAAAAATGCGAGTGTGCATTAGTGAGCATTAATTAACCTCTTATATTACTTTTTTGTTGACTTTGAGAACTCCAGGTTGCATAGATCATAGTAATACTTTTGGAAGAGATCCAATTTCAAATTAATTGTACAAGCATTTGCAAAGCACATTAGAAATTTTGTTATTTTCTAGATATGTTCGTGCAGAAATTTACAATCCAAACTTACCTAGGGTATCTACTATAAAATCTTGTATATTGCAAAAGAAGAGCGGGTCCCATGGTTAAATAACATCAATGGTTGATGAATAGCGCGTCGTCAATGGACTATAACATCTCATTAAAAGCTAAGAATCATATTGGGTGCAAGCAAACCGAAACCTTTATGATCAGCTTTATGATCAACATACGTACCTACATAACAACAATATAGAAGTTGGGTCCATTTTTTTCCCTGGCGTGCATTTTCGTGGCGCCACATGGCAGAGCCCAATACTGCGGAATGGAAATTGGGTTAATGAATTCCGCCCGACCGGCTGTGCAGGTTAGGGTTCTGCATTTTGGTTTTAGGGTTCTTCATTTTTAGGGCCGCCGCTAGCTAGCTCTTCAATGAAGCAGGTGCACACAGATCATCGGTTCTGAAGATGGAAGCAGATGAAGCTTGTTCTTCTTGCAAATCACCGGTGTAAGACAGAAGCAAAGGCGTAAATCTTCTGATTTGTTTGATCTGCTCGCCATAGCAGAGCATTTTTTAAGCTTTGCTTTGATCTGCTTTGCCGGATCTTACCGGATCTTGAAACCCTGCTGTGCTTTGTAAATCTTCTGATTCTTTAAATCTGTTTGATCTGCTCGCCATAGCAGAGCATTTTTGAAGCTTTGCTTTGATCTGCTTTGCCGGATCTTACCTGATCTTGAAACCCTGCACTGCTTTGCCAGATCTATTCCTCTGTTTTACTTCCCTTCGCCAGATCTTGAAGGCCTGCTTTGCTTTGTCGGATTTTTGAAGCCCTGACCTGCTCTTTGTTGCATCTGAAGTTTAGCCGGATCTGCTGAGGAAAAAAATGTCCCCAACTTCTATATTGTAGGGGAATGGAGGTTGGGGCCTCCATTCCGGTTTCCAGGTGACCCGCTCCCGGCTAACGCCGGTCGCGGGACCCCACCTGGAAACTCGGAATGGAGGCCCCAACCTCCATTCCCCTATACAATACACTACCAAACCATTGGAATATCTAAATGCTTCACATATGGAACCCCTAAATACTCGCCAAACTCATGACCATGGGTTAGCAAAAATGTGAGTGACTGGTCGGAATGAAATGTATAAGAATTGATTGACAGATAAATGTCCAAAGGTGCACATAAAATTGGGCCCAGATGCCAACTGGGAACCAATGGTCATTAAGTCAAAGGGGATGCAGAAGAACTGAAGAACCTGGAATTGTACTGGGCTCCAAAGGCCGCGACACACACTGAGATCATATAATATGAGCCAGATCGAATTTACGATTTGGTGCACTGCCCACTAGTAAAAAGTCGGGAGTAACAGATTTGGAACCTGTGGTGGACGCATGAAGAAGCAGCTAGACGAACCGTGCAACAGCGGCAGGAGGCTGGTAGAATAACAGTGTTTTATTGAATATAATGTATGACAATCGTCTCAACTTGGCTTCAATTTTGGCGGATTCAAGTAAAATAATGCAGGATTGGTTCAAGTTGACTCGGGAGAGGCAGGGCATATTGGGTGTAACTGGATTGAGGAGCTATGCTGCAGCGGTGCGGCTATATTGGTGAAGATTAAGGGATTAAGATACTGCCATGTTGTCCGGATGCTCCAAGAGCTCGGCCCTGCCTGCGGTTCACAGGGCAAGGTCTAAGAAATTCGACCCGTGCATCAAAACCACGCTGCTTGCTTCCCAAATGCTTCTCGCCGTGGTAGATGCTTCTAAACGCATTACCCACCATGCCCTTGAATGGCTTCTCAAAAACGTCGCTCAGCCTGGAGACTCTGTCACGCTCCTCGCCATATCCCCTTTGGCCTCGCCCAGTAATCCCCCAAAACCCCTCTCCAATTTCCTGTTTCTGGGCTCTGTTTTATTGATTCGTCTGTTTTTTTCTTTTTTTCTCTTTTAGACTGGAGGATTTGGGAGTTTCCTAGACTTGCCGGAGATTGTGCTCCTATTCCGCAGCCGCATAAACCAGAGGACGGAATCAAAGAATCGTGTAGAGCGGTCATACAGCAGCTTCAACTGCTTTGCGAATCCAAGCAGGTGCGTGCCTAAATGCGTAACTGTCATTAAGGGGTTATGAATTTGGCGTTACTGATTTTCATATTCGAAACAGATCAAGGTAAAATTGAAGGTTGTCCAGACGGGAATAAGGGGTGTCGCTGCAGTGGAGGCCAAGAAATTGCAGGCAACGTGGGTCGTTCTAGACAGGTGAGTGCCATCAAATTCCATCCCTTTTTCGCAGTTGTGCAGCCTGGATTTTCGTTGCGGCTCATTAATCCGCCGCCGCTGCAGGAATTTGAAGAAGGAAACTAAATATTGCATTGACGAGCTGCAATGCAACGTAGTTACTGTAAATCATTTGGGTTCCAAAATACTTCGTTTGAATTTGAAATATTTCCCAGCTGGTGAGGCAGATATGCCTATCCAAGACCTGCCAGTAATTTCCCCCAAGATCAATTCTTTAAGTATGGAATCAAATTCCTCTCCTTCTCAGCAACAGATTACGAGTTCAACTAGTCCTGATCCAGGGACACCATTCACAGCCACAGATCCGAGTACGTCGTCGTGTTCTAGTTCAGAACCAAGCACATCTCCTTGTTTGAGTTATAGTGCGGAAAGAAAGAGCCCAGGATTAAAAAGCCCAAGGAAGAGCCCAAGAAGGACCATTTTGGGCACCGGAGCCGAGCAGCCAATTCTTCGGAAACCCGCATCTCCTTCCGTTGATCCGGGCAGGCAGGAATATGATAAAAACTGCATCCCGATGTCGAGTTTTTCAGAATCTAAAGGGGGGAGATCATTGCCAGGTTAACTTAATAACTTCTTCCTTGGATTGACTTAGTCTTATTAAATTCCTGAGCTAAATTCGATAATGTTTGGGATGATCAGATTATACGTTTTCGAGTCCGACAGATTACAGGAACAATCTGAAACCGCTGGCAGAGGAAGGGGATGAAAATTGCGGCGATCTGTTTACGTTGATGCAAGGGGAGAGGCAGAGGCAGAGGCAAGGAGGAGTAAGCTTAGAAAGAACATCGAGTGTAAGGAAGGCAGTGTCGATGGCGAAGCAGTCACTACCAGGGCCACCGCCGCTGTGTTCGATCTGCCAGCATCAGGCGCCAGTGTTCGGGAGGCCGCCCAAGAGGTTCACGTATGCGGAATTGGATCTGGCAACGGGGGGGTTCTGCAGGGCGAATTTTTTGGCGGAAGGGGGGTTCGGATCGGTGCACAGAGGCGTTCTGTCGGACGGGCAAGCCATAGCCGTGAAGCAGCACAAGCCCGCCAGTGCCCAAGGGGATAAAGAGTTCTGCGCAGAAGTTGAAGTCCTCAGCTGCGCCCAGCACCGAAACGTGGTCATGCTCATCGGGTACTGCATCGAAGATAGCAGACGATTATTGGTGTATGAGTTCATCTGCAACGGATCTCTAGATGCCCATTTGTATGGTGAGGTTTGCCAACCGAAGATTTACTTGTATTTTGCATAAAAGGACGCGCAGTGCTAATTGGGTTCGTTTCATTTCTGCAGGACGGAACCGGCCCACTTTGGAGTGGTGTTCTCGTCAGAAAATCGCTATTGGAGCTGCTAGAGGACTGCGCTATTTGCACGAAGAATGCCGCGTTGGTTGCATTGTGCATCGCGATATGCGTCCCAACAACATACTCTTAACGCATGATTTCGAACCCCTGGTAAGTAACCCACCACATCTAAACTGAAAAACATTTCGCTAGCATTTTTAAAACCTAAACTATCTATCATGCAGGTGGGTGATTTCGGGCTTGCACGATGGCAGCCTGACGGCAGATTGGGCGTAGAGACCCGGGTCATCGGAACCTTCGGGTGAGTAAATTTGAAAACAAAATATTGCTCGCGTCCATTTCCATCTGGTATAAATTTTATTCGCCATCATCTGCAGCTACCTGGCGCCAGAATATACCCAAAGCGGCCAGATAACAGAAAAGGCGGATGTCTATTCCTTGGGAGTTGTCCTTCTGGAGCTGGTGACGGGCAGGAAAGCCATCGACATTTCGAGGTGCAGGGGGGAGCAATGTTTGGTTGAATGGGTAAAGGACTAACCGTGTAGTTAGTTATACGTTGGATAATGATGTGGGTTTTTTTTAAAAGGAAGAATGTGGTGTATACAGGCTAGGCCTTTGCTTGGGGAGAGGGCTTATCACGAACTGGTGGATCCCAGATTGGGAGACTGTTTCGACCGTCGTGAAGCGGTGTACATGCTCCATGCGGCCTCGTTGTGTACTCGGCGAGACCCTTACGCAAGGCCGCGTATGTCACAGGTGAATCGTTTATTCTATTCTATTCTATTCTATTTTTTTATTATGTTCTGTTTTATTCTATTCTACTCTATTCTATTCTATTCTTTTCTTTACCTTTTTATTTTTATTGGCCAGGTGCTTCACATTCTCGAAGGTAACTTGCCTTCGGATCCAGTTGATTGGGACACCCCCGGCCGCCCCTCCTTCTCTCGGCCTACTCGATGCTCCCCCCAAACCAAGCTCTCTTATGAAGCTCTTCGGGCCACCTATAAGGACCGCATCTCTCACCTCCCTTCCTCCCTCGACGACTTTGCTTAAGGCATCTTTTTTGTAAAAGAAAAAAATAAAGTGTATATCATATATCTTTCGCTTCGTTTTCTGTATACATTTCTTTTTATTTACCATTATAATATCTTTTTTACCTCCTGCCCCTCTCGTGACCTCGCCCCCTTGGTCTATACACTTGCCTGTGGATGTTCGTGTAGATTGAATGTACCCTACTTTTTTACCCCATTTGTCCCCCCTTGGTTTCATTTAATACACTGACATGTCTTAACCATGCAAGACAATCCTAGTTTGTCAGTCTCGTTCTAGAAGAATGAGATTTTAACATCTTCTATACTCTCCTTTTAATATTTGTTTCCTTGTTTATTTACTCCCTTTCGCGTCACTCTACCCATATGAATCTCTTAATGTAGGAGCTCGCCAATGTCCATTTATGTCTGGCTCTACCATCTATGAGCCATCAATTTGATTAAGACCATCCCAACGTGATCTATGGCATCCTACACAAGATGGCCTTTGGCCATCCCAAGGAAATCAATATTTCATGGCACTAAAATGATGTCATGTTTTGAAAAGGCAATTTAAAAGCTTTCTAGTATATGATTATGAATTATTATGTTATCGTCTATTTCCTCGTGAGACTTTATTATTCTTATCATTAGCTTATTACGTGCCAATGGTGATTGACAGATTGATGGCCAACAACTACACCCACTTGCATTTGCCAATATATAACAGCAAATCAATAAAAGTGGCCATGTACAAGTATAGTAATGCATGCAAAGACAATAAAAGTTGGCATTCGAACACCAAATGTTGGAAAGACATACATGTCGTGTAGTTTGCATGGCATCCGTTTCTGTCTAGAATTTCTTGACTTGGCATTTGATTTGAAAGCTTTGTCTTTGCATGTGTAGGTAATCGTTAAGTGGATTGTCTTATATACATATACTAGTGTATGTGCATGAGTAATTCGCCTACACCAAAGGTTGGTCCATTAGTGGGCCAAGAGTTTGGCCTTGGTGCTATTCTAAAGAATAAGTACGTGGATCCTACAAAGATCCATAAAAAGAGAGTTTCTCTAGTAAATAAGCGTTTTCTTTGTACATGCTTGCTCGGGACCATCCTTGGGCCATAAAATTAACTACCTCTATTAAGTATTGTTGTGGCATGCAATTTTAAAGTAAACTTTGAAATAAAATTAACATTAGACTAAATTGGTCAAACATGATAAGTAAGAAAAGACAAGGAAGATGGTTATCAAAATATGTCGATGAGATATAGGTCTACCTAATAGCTAAATCTTGGCCATTGGCCAATAGCATATCGTGAGATAATGCCCCAAAACATGGATCCTGATTGCTATATTGGGGCACAAAATTCAAAAATGCCAAGGGTACAAGGAATAGAATAGAATAAAATATAATAGATTTTTTAACGTCCACGAAGACCAACAGGTTATGGGACCCATACAATGGCCTAACACAACCATTACTACTAGAATTAAAAAATCCCTACCTCAAAAGGTTTTTAGGAAAAAACCTTTGCAATAATGATGACAATAGAGAAGCAAGAAGAAAATATAAATAGGCGATGATGACTACTGAGGGCTCAATAATTGAAGACACTCATCTAGAACCTCAAGTATGTATAATGCCAAGTCATGCAGATGGGGCTTAGAGAAGTTGTGGAAGCGTGGAATGGAATGCCAAAGTCAAATAATGATTCCTGACCATCTCAAAAGCAGGACATCTTAGCAGAGTATGCCATGCATCTTCAATAACCTGTAACTGGCAACACGCACATAATCTCGCTTCTTATGGCAATTGCGGCCGCTCCCATCTACCTGTCTCAATTCGTAGCTTGTGGGACCCTGTGTGAATTGATGCAATAGCTAAAAGCTTTTACCTGGACAAGGAAGCAAGCAAATAAGCTTGTGGTCCTGGTGCAAAAGTAGGATTTATATGTGCATGATAATGACCAGTTTTAACTTGGGCTAAGGTAACTGCATCCCACATCTTCTGAGAAAAAACGATCGTCGAGATATTGTTGCAAAAGCTCAGGATCAAAACTAGCAAGCACCATGCAGTGTTCCAGTTGCATAGACCGGTGGGCAAACTATGCATTACAATTCTCTTTCCAACATCGTTTCAAACGCTGGGAAGATTCAGCCATGGCAGGGGCGAGAAGAGGGTATCTATCATCGTCCATGTGATACACCCATAGGTACCCGGAACGGGAACATGAACGGGAACTTGGACCTAAAATTCGAAACGAGAACAGGAACGGATGGGAACGGGATATTCGAGTATATTCGAGGGATCATTTGAGTATATTCAAGGTATATTCCCTTTTCTACTGGAAACTAAAGTGGGAACTTATGGAACTCTGGACCCTCGGAAACATAGTTGGGAATGGGAATGGAGTTGGGAACTTGGTTCCCGGTAGCTATGGATACACCTTGCTGATATAATGGAGATGGCATTTCATGGCAGAATATTGAAGAGGCCAAAAACCTGTCTCTTGTAAAAGAATAGCATAGGGCACCGTAGTTTTGATTCCTAGTTTGTAAGTAAGAAAGAACTTTTGCACCCGTTCCAAGCTCTCCCAAGCACTAGTACTAATGGCATGCCTCTATACTTCAGAATCATATAGTAAAACAGGTCTACTAAAGCCCGAAACAAGTGGGCTTTCCGTGATCAATCAAGAATCTCTGCTCGAAAACAATTGTTTTGCATTGCATAGAGTGCTCTCTTACTAGCAGTCACACGCTTGGTAATACACTGTTCTGAAAGTGTGTTCTTACAGAACTCTATACCAAGATACTTGTAGCTATCCACAACTTCAACTTCGTGGCTATCATAGTGTAAAGTTGGAATAGTATGCCGAGAAGATTGAACTACCAAGAGCTTGGTCTTTTGGAGATTAACACGCAGGCCTGTGTTCTCATAAAAACTATACAGAGCATGTAAATATTGTTGCATACTAGCAGCGGTATGTGCCATAAGAGAAACTTCATCGGCATACATAAGTTGCCTGATGATATGGTATGCTAAATGTGGGCCTCCGCCACCATAATGATCAAGCCATTCTTTCAATTGCCGAATGTACAAGCCAAAGAGTGTAGGAGATAGAGGGCAACCCTGTCATATCCAATATTGCTAGTGATTTGGGCAACCTTCAAGTGCAGGAGCTAATATTTGTGCATATTCAAAAGATCTCGAATATGTCAAGTGAATGCGAGAAGCAGGAGCATGGACAGCAATGAATTGAGGATGTGTAAGCGGCCACTTTAACGATAAATAAGGTGGATAGTGGTCAAAATTTATCTATTCATCTCTATGCCTTGTGCCAATGTGAAAATATGAAATGAGATCCAAGGCTTGCACTTGGGAAATGACATAACCAACAACATTGATACCACCTCCCTGCCTATCATGTCTGCATGTAATACCTTTAGAGTGTGGCCATTGCTCTAAGCCATTGCAAATTACTATCCCAAAGACTTCATCCAATTGAATGAGTTCCCTTCCAAATGTTGAGACAGGTTTGTTAGCATCAGGCAATGAACGTGGCAAAATTGTATCATTAGCAGACATCCATAAAGGGTCACGGGCATCCTCAAATATAAGCTGAGCAGCTTGCATTGCAGCAGTAGTATACGCTGAGCAACTTGCATTGCTTTGATTATGTTCAATAAGCATGCACAATGTGAAGATATGGTCTATCGTAGAATGGCCTGGACGAAAGCCTGCCTGTTACGTACACCAGTATGTTTTGCCCATGATGTCAACTGCATCTCAAGTTGTGAATTGGTATGACCTTATTGATATCCCAAGTTTCTGGCAATCCTTCTTGCAAAGCTTAATTTAAAAGAGCAGTGATGATTGGAAGCCATATTGGACCCCTCCATTTAAGCAATTCTGCTTGCAAACCTTGAAGATCAGGAGACTTGCCATTGGATAGATGTCGCAAAACTTCTTTGACTTTCTCCTCTGTGAATTGAAGACTATTACCTACCAAAGGAGGCAAAGAATTAAGAATCTCAGGATGATCGTATAATTAGGCCAATCGCTCATCCTACCAAGAGTAGGATGTGGTCGATATAATATTTTGGCCTGAAGGCCGAGGCTCACGTAGCAGCAATTCAAACATTTGCTTCTGATGCTCAGCAGCAAAGCGTGCCTTCCTCCGTTTCAACATAGACTTATAATTCGTAATGGGATTATGACGTGTATTTGGCTCAATGATCATTTGCAAGTATTTTTTAAGCTGCTTGTATTCTGCATCGAACCATGCATTTTTAGGAAAGGATTTTCCACTAGCTGAGTAGCACTAGAAGCGTACCAAAGCAAGAGATAACAGAAGTAAGCAAAACATTAGCAAATGCAGCATTACGTTCTTGAAAAGTTGGGCAAACCAAAATACCTTCAAGTGCAGGAGCTAATATCTGTGTATATTCAAAAGATCTAGAATAGATCAAGCGAATGCGAGAAGCAGGAGCTTGGATAGCAATGAATTGAAGATGTGTAAGCTGCCACCTTTATGACAAATAAAGTGGATTGTGGTCAAAATCTCTATGCCTTTGGCCAATTCGAAAATATGAAATGAGATCCAAGGCTTGTACTTGGAAAATGACATAATCAACAACAGTAACACCACCTCCCTGCCTATCCGGTCTGCATGTAACATCTTTAGAGTGTGGCCATTGCTCTAAGCCATTGCAAATTACTATTTCAAAAACTTCACACAATTGAATGAGTTCTCTTCCAAATGTTGAGACAGGTTTGTTAGCATCAGGCGATGAACGTGGCAAAATGGTACCATTAGCAGACATCCATAAAGGGTCACGGACATCCCCAAGTATAAGCTGAGTAGTTTGCATTGCAACAGTATGAGCATTGAAGTTAGGATACTGCGTCCTCATTGGGCTTTCCCTAATATAGAGAGAGATGGTGTATGAGAGGGAGATTATCTTAATCTAGGAGATTATGAGTCTTTATGTTGTGCATTGCATAGATCTGGTAGATTGAAGCTTGGATTACTGATTTCCATCCTTCTTGCAAGGTTGGAGTCTATGCTCTAACAATTTGGCGATCACAATGCTCGACAGACCATTGATTGGCAAGAATTTCCATTGAAAAAGGAGTTGTTACCATTTGTATTGGTGATTGTCGGTAAAGAACACCATTGAGACCATTGAGCAAGGAGCGATTTCTTTGTGTGAACGGGATTTTGCCGTAAGTGATTTGCGGGGTACAATTTGACAAGGGGAGCATAATTTTATGCCCAAGAGAAGTAATAAGGATATACCACTAAGCTCTATCATAACAAGAAGGGGACCGGTGACTCAATATTTTGGCTCAAAATTGCATCAAGATTCAATTTCTTTTTTAGATTTGGGAGCAGATCTGGGGTCTAATTCTCAGATCCAAGAGGTTCCGATTCCATTTTCCGATCTAGAAGGTAATCCAATTCAATTTCGTTTTTTCAATTTCAAAAACCTCAAGAAGAAGCAGAGATGGTTATATTACCACTGATGGTGTGGGGTTTTTAGACAATGGGGATTCCAAAGGTTTATGATCTGGTAGGTCGGGATTCTCTGAAGCATATTGCGAAGTTTGAGAGATATTGCCAGCAATGTAAGTTATCGGCTGGTGATTATTTGCTTTGGTTTCATAGTTCTTTACAAGATACAGTGGAGGAATGGGCACAAACCCAGCCAAATACCATGACATATCAAGAATTAAAGGAAGCATTCATTGCTAATTATCAAGAAGTCCATGGTAAGGATTAGACTATGGAAAGGTGGACCAATTTCACACAAAAGGAAGATGAATCAATTAGAGAGTGTAATCAGAGGTATATTGCGGTTCTCAAATCCATGGTTCATTGGAAGATTACGCGGAGTGATGAAATGGATATCCAATGATATGTGAAGGGGCTGAAATGAGCTATTGCTCATAAGGTGAAGGCTAAACAGCCTACAACATTGCTAGAGGCATAAAAGTATGCTCTCAAGGCTGAAGATAAGCTGGGATGCATTCATGACTTTGTGATGTGAGTATCAATGGATATTTAATTAAAGACGCCAACATAGATACCAGCAGCGGAGTGAATGTAATGCATTATCATAAAATGCTTCAAGTTGGATTGAAAATGATGGAACCCACAACTATAGTGCTCAAAGCATTCAATCAAATGAAGGTGTAGCCTATGAGAGTTATAAGAAATGTCTTGTGCAATGTATATGAGGTGGAAGCAATTTTGGATTTCATAGTTTTGAAATTTTCAGAGAGTGTGCAAGGTGAAGCTTATACTTTGTTGCTGAGCCGTACATGATTAGATGTCGTACAAGCTGAGACTTCATAGAGGAAGCGTGAAATGAACATCTTTCAAGGGGAACAAGGTTACTATAGATCATCCTCTAAAATCAGCATATGGTACTTTTCTGTGCAATCCTTCTTTGAGCAGCCAACAATTAAAAATTAGCAAAGAGGATGCTATGGTGTCAGGAAGCAAGGGCTTAGTTGTTTTCATGTCTTGGAGGTGGATGAGAAGGAAGATAAGACTTTATAAAGTGGTTAAAAGGTACCCAAATTTCAGAAATATGTCATTTACACCAGCAAGCTTCAGATAAGTAGATCCAGAGACTTGAAAGTATTGGTGAAGGTGAGTTACAAGAGACTCTTGTAAACATGAAGGAGGAGTCCATTCAAAGACCCATTGGTGAGTTATTTCAGCAAGGTATTGATCAAGATCAAGTAGAGATGTTGATTTTGACATCAAGCATTAGAGTTAATTTGAAATCTAGTTTTATCCTATTAGGAAATTCTAAAATTCCACATCAGCACTTGAGATTAGCCAATGAAGTTAAGTTATAGTTAGTCGAATCCCTGTATTACGTGGCACCTCAACCACCCATCTTCATAAATGAATTTTGTATTTATTATGTTGTGTTGATGACTCCCACAATTTTGGGGCAGTTGATTTTTCCCTCCAAACTCGAAACTCGAGGATGCCTTCCGGAGGGAAGAGGTAGAGATGATTTTCCATGGTGAGAGTGGCCATGCTCCATCCCTAGGTATCGAATTTTGTCTCGTGAAGTGCTAATCATGCCGCAATTCTTCAAATCGTTGGGTGTTTTGCAATTTATTTCACATTTATTTACAGATTTATATGCTATAACAGACTCTTTGCAGATTAATCCATCTTCAAATTTCGAATTTGAGCTTTGAATTAGCAAGGGCTGGTTGCAGAATATGAGCTTTCGGTTTGCAAGGTAGTTCTCTGCTTTTGGTTTTTCTTTTGTTGTTCTCTGCTTTTTCAAAAAGTAGCCTTATCCGGGATCTCTGCCTAAAGAAAATAGATATAACCAATCAAGGTGAAATTTATTCTATACCGTCAAGTACCACAAAACTTTATGGCTATCAAATTTACTCCAGACTATGAACATGCAAAATTTGGGTTTTATGTTTTTGTTTTCTTAGATTCATAAAGAAATCATAAATTGACAAAACAATTGTGAAAATGCATTCAAAGAAGAGAGGTACAGTCCTGGGAGTTTTATGCACAGGATGCCTTAGGAGCTGCTTTAAATATAGGAGCTGCTTTAGAATAATTTTGAGTATAAAATGTTGCTCACAACAAATAGGGTCTCTTATGTATTTAAGAAGTTTTTGATAGATTATTTACTGCATAAGCTCTGTCCCTACCAATTTTTTCTTCTAATATTGCTATGATTAATTCAATCAAATGGAATTGCCTTTTGCAAGAGCTTTGTGTGACAAGCGTTAAGATGTTAGCCATGCATAGGATGTCTTGAAGACCATGATATGATTCCTTTTTATCACCACAGCAGTTCCATAGAAGATCTTGGTATGATTGTTATTCGATCAATTTAAGAACTTTTGGATTGTGGGGAACAAATTATCTTCATGCTCGTGAACTATGGCTGGAAAACAGTCAGAAGTTAGTCAAATTATCTTGAGAAATACAACAGATGATAGTGGTAAATGGACTGATATGCATATATCTCTGGGATCTTGGATGACAATCAGACCAAGCCAGCGTAGCAAATTCGCAGTGAAAAAGAGAAAGCTTAATGATTTGGCCGCACATTGGAAGGCACGTGTTGTAGGATTTGTGCTTAGGGAAGGTGGTAGATGCGTAGATGAGCTTGTAATTGAACACGCTTATGGACCCCAAGATATGATGACTCAAGGTATTGCAAACAGTCCAAGTTTTCCAAAGTTAGATGCCAACTGTATCTGTTCTTCTGAGTTTAAAATAAAACTCCAGCTCAAAGCGTAACAAGCATATTGGAGGTCCATCATCATGTTGTTGGCAGTTTGTTGTATCCTAATGTTGCTTTGTCTTTCCTAAGGGATAGAGGTGTCTGGTTTTACAAGTATCATTACAATACGTAGCATAATAACAGGGTTTTTTTTTTAGTTTTTGTACACTTTTTGCTAAGGTTTTTCTATGATTTGGTGGCCGTATTCATATATGTGTACTAAATAGTATTTATAGAGTGCATCTTTTCTTGGCCATTGATTTTTTATAAGAGGCAGAATCGTACGGTTGTAATTAAATTTATCTCATTTGCACAGAGTCTAATCCCATCGATCCGAGCCCTCGGATCGCCATTCTAGAATGGGGCGAGCATGCATGTAATTGCATGCATGCATGCGGTGCATGCTTTCTCTGGTTGGGAGTTCGCTATTTTAGGCGAGGTTCTTCATCGACGTCTCATCGGCGCTCCCTCTTCTCTCTCAGCAGTACCTTCTTCTTTTTTCTTTGAAACCATGCAGGGGAGGGGCTTCTCCCTGCTTGGATTGACCAATTTGGCGTCTGTCATGCTGTGGCATGTCCTTTCTCGGCCTTGCCTCTTCTTTGGCCATAATTCTTTGACCTCCGTCCTCGATCCCGTTTTTTGATAAGGAAGTCCTTTTCTATTCGGGAGGTTTTGTTATTTTCATGCGAGCCCCATTCTAGAATCCCATCGATCCGAGCCCTCGGATCGCCATTCTAGAATGGGGCGAGCATGCATGTCTTGTATGCATGCATGCGGTGCATGCCTTCTCTGGTTGGGAGTTCGCTATTTTAGGCGAGGTTCTTTATCGACGTCTCATCGGCGCTTCCTCCTCTCTCTCAGCAGTACCTTCTTCTTTTTTCTTTGAACCCACCCTCCTCCCCTTCTTTGTTTAATGTATTTGTCGCCTGGCACGCGTGACCAGCCCCTCTATTTGAAGAGGTTATTGTTTTATTGTCGCGTGACACGCGTGATCAGCCCCTCCACTTTGGGAGGTTTGTTTTGTCACATTTTTTCTAGTGTTGGTGATGTGCAGGTACAGGTTGGCGAGCGGCAGCAGCTTCGACTTCTCCAGTCGTGGGTTTTGGGAGCGCATTCTCTGCCTTACGTTTGTCCAAGCCCCTTGCCGAAGGCTTATCACTAGGGTTTTTCTTCGAAAACCCGAAAGGGCGGGGTTTTTAAATCCCGGTGATAAGCTTTCGGCAGGTACACAAGCCAAACATCTATTAGCATTGTATTTTATGGGGTCCAAATTATATAATTGTCCCTTTATTTTTTCGTGGGTAGTTCGCATGCATGCGGCTACCCACTAGCCACCATTGTAGAAAATCTGCTGAGATGAATGAAAAGCCTATCTATGGGAGGTTTTGTTGTTTTCATGCGAGCCCCATAGTCTAATTTTTTTTCTTAAATACTTTCTCTAAGGGGCCGAAAAGCATGCATACATCGAACCCTTTTGCTAGGGTTTGAAGACGTTTTTGCCGATCCTGCTTGCTGGCCGATTCATCTGCTCAGGTTGAATGGATTGTCCGATGAGTTGTCTGGGTTGCAATCACAGGTGGGTTGCTCTAATCTGGCAAAATGGATAACATGCTTTGGAATGAGAAAATGCCAGATCTGTAATGCGGCAAGTTATGTGATTCAAGCAAAAGCAAAGGCAGTAGGCAGTACCGAATATAAGCAAGGGCATGCAAACGTCGAACCCTTTTGCTAGGGTTTGAAGACGTTTTGCCGATCCTGCTTACTGGCTGATTCACCTGGTCATGATCTTCTGGTTTATGGTAGATATTGAACTTGCTGATTCGTCTGATTCTGGTTTTTAGGTCATTTGGGTTGTCCAATGGGTTGTCTGGATTGCAATCGCAGGTAAGTGTTACTTGTTTCAATAATGACCCATTGATTAGGAACATCAAACTGGCCATATCTTTGTATCAATCTACAGAAAGCTCTAATTTGGCAAAAAGGATAACATGCTTTGGAATGAGAAAATGCCAGATCTGTAATGCGGCAAGTTATGTGATTCAAGCAGAGAGCTGCATGTATTACATTGTTAAAAGCAAAGGCAGTAGGCATTACAGATTATAAGGAAGGGTTGAGCCCTGAGTCAAAAAGAATTGCCGCACCCCCTTGCAAAACATGCTGGTCTTTTTTTGCTGTACCTTTTTTTGTTTTTGTTACAGTATCTTTTTTGGCCATTGAATAAGGGGTGTATGAATTCACATTTGAATTATGCTTTGTGTGCAGTAATCTGCTTCCTTTAATTCTACAGAAGCCCTCTACTATGCAGTGAAAGGCCTCTCTCAGGGTATACAATTTGCGCCATATTATTCATTTCTTCTTCGAAGATTGTTTTTGAATTCCTTTTCATTGAAGCTATGTTGAAGCAGCAAAAGCTATTAAGAATGAGACTGCTGATGCAAAAGATAGGAAGCCATTGTATGCTCAGTTGTACACAAAGACATAGAAGATGGAAGCAGTATTCATATTCATTTCCAAACAGAGAAGGTAGAATTTTTGTTGTCACCTCCTACTTCTTTTCAAAAACAGTTGTTGTATGCCTTTCAACAATTTAAACTTGAGTTGTTTTGCAGTTCCAGAATTCTACACCTAATTAATAAGCGGCTTTCTCAAGATGGCTATGGCAAGACTTTGTTGAAGTTGTTCATTTCTTAGAAAAGCTTGCATTCTTCTCGCCTCATGGTCAGAAAAGAATAGAATAAAGCTCCAGATCTGGGATTTCAAAATAACAAAGCTTTTGGATTAATCTCTGTTTCTTTGATAGATGTTTCTTTGATAGATGTGAACATGGCTTGTACACCCTAGATATGATTGCTATGGACTAGCAAATATGTAGCATAATAACAGGGAAAAGGAGCTTGTCTATGGTTGATGCAGTTGCTACTGATTGTACAACACTATTATTAAAGGTTGCATCGGAAATCTCTTATCCGGAATTATTATTTTTAAATAATGAATATGCAATATCATTTCAGATGTTTTCTGCTTTGTCCAACATCATTATTTATAGAATATATATACTATAAATGTTTTATAGAATGCATTTAATATCCAAAGAATGTGAAGCCAACCATGATTTGACATGTGCTAAAGGAGGTTAAACCCACAAAGATGATGCCTTGGGTTCCATTTTGGTATTTTAGCCTTCTGTATGCTTAAATTAAATATGATAATATATCTGGTCTTGGGCCCAAAGGGCCTCAAATGTTATTTAAAATCAAACTTCATGTTTGTGTGCAGTACCTCCAAGGCCCCGAAGGGGCTAAAAATTTTGTTAGTTAACATAAACCATTAAATCAAACACATTAAAATAAAATCCCCTTTAAAACCCCCTTTGGTTTGGGTGCATATTCACACGGGAGGTGACGTAGGGCAGCGAGAGCCCCCAAAATTATACTATACATGTACAAAATCAACACCATATAGTACATTGGCTCAAACCTTATAGTATTTTGCAAATCGTGTTATACAGTATACCAAAATTTGTACACGCATACCCCACAAACGAGAATCGCTATCTACGGTCTAGATCGAGGAATAAAGGTCAAATATGCTCATCCGACAGCTCTCGATGCCCGGACCCGTGTGAATATGCACCCAAACCAAAGGGGGTTTTAAGGGGGATTTTATTTTAATGTGTTCGATTTAATGGTTTATGTTAACTAACAAAATTTTTAGCCCCTTCAGGGCCTTGGAGGTATTGCACACAAACATGAAGTTTGATTTTAAATAACATTTGAGGCCCTTGTAGATGCACCTACATTACTTACTTTGTCCAGTGGTATTAGTGACATGCACATTGTTTCTGCTTATCGTTGCCTACTCACAAGGGAAGTAGGAAAGGCAATGACTCAGAGAGGTGGTGTTCGGGGTGGGCTGAAAGCTTTCATCCCCTTAAGTGTATTTGTCTTCATGTTCAAAGAAGTGCAGACATTGAAGGTTACACCGCAGACCTATACATTTCGAAATGTTAGTGGCGCATCTTTAAACCAGATATTCTTGGGTGAATGGGGAAAGAGAATTCATGAAACGGCGGGGCAATTAACTAGGTGCCAAGTAGACCTCAGCAGCTTCATTTTTAAGTAAGTAAACTCTTTTATTTTTGCAATATGTTATACAAATGCTGACAAGATGTAAATTCTCAGATATAGGGTACCAAAACAGATGCTTTATTGCAATTTCTTTATTCAACGACATAAGAAGCAATGAGAAAATGGTGAATGGTGTTGGAAACCTGTGGAAGAACATGTCATTAGGGCTGATTCTGTGCAATTAAGTGTGGATACTGGAAATGGCAGCACAAAAATCTTGGATGTGGAAGAAGGATGGACATTTCTAGAATGCCGAAGGTTACTGGAGTCCCTCAATGGATTTTTTGATTTTTATTTCTTAAAGGACGATAAGAAGGTGGGATATCGGCGAGAATGTTCATTAATTTGTAAGGATTGTATGTTTCCACATACTTTGAGGATTCAACATCTAATTTGATGTAGTTGAGATATATAAATGATGGAAAAGGAAAAAACAGAAGACTTTTTTGGTTGAATTTGGGTTCAATTCCCAAAGAGGTTTTAAATGCATGTTTTTTGAAATATTCCTTGAATATATTATGGAACCAGCTCCTGCAACTGGCAGTCCAGTCACTCTTGAAAGGTTCTAGATGCAAGGTGAAATACAGACCAACATGCAAACTGCCTTGGGACACCTGGGCATAAGCATGCTACACCCTATCAAAAAAAGTACCATTTAGGAACCATAAAACTACCTAAAAAAATACCCAACACTGGGTACTGGGTACTTTTATAATATCTCAATAACTACAAATGTTAAATTGAATGCATTCATTTTGGCCTCCAATAGTATTATCTCTATCTTAACCTTGAACATTGATATGCTTTTGACATTTTATATTGCACTTTTGAATTTGTTTTGACCAAAAGAACAAGAAAATAGTACCCAATCCAAAAGTACCTAGCGCAGGTACTTTGGCAGGTTCCAAAAATGGCAGGGTGTAGCATGCATATGCCCACCTTGACACTTATTCGCATCCTCTTCTTTTTGCAGATGGAAGATGGCATTCAGGTTGCCATGTTTTTTATTTTGGACTTGCAACTTAGAGGTATGGCAGACATAGGCAATCTTCTGTATATTGGACTTCAGATGACATCTCCTTCATGCAGAGCTTCTGCAGCAGAGCTCCCTATTGATTTGTTATTGTTCTCTTGTGTTCTAGCTTCTGATTATGAATCGATGTTCTGTTACAGTTTTTTGAATGTTGTAGGCTATTCATCCTTTGTTCCACATGTGCTGCACCATTTGTTGAAGAGTATTTGATATTTCATTTTTGAGGCTGCAATATTCGAGCAAAATCTGGGATCTTTTCTGCAATATTCGAGCAGATGGGCTATTTTCTTTGTTTACTGGAGAGTTGGTGCATACAATGACTAAAAAAACTTTGAGTTTTGTGGATCTTCAACAAGTTGGTCCTATTGCTCAAGGTTATCTCAATGAGAAACAGCTTTATGTGAATGGAAGCATTACTGACAGGAGTTCGGGAAATGAAGGGTAGCTCAACATCTCTGCTTGCTAGAATAAAGTAAATGCAAGAGCGCATACTTTGTAGTGCTTTATTACAGGTCTAATGGTAAGTTTGTGACTTTTTCTGATAGGTTGAGATCTAGGCTTGTTGAACTTCAGGGTAATCCTGCCCATGAAAGCACTAGATAATGCTCTTTTTAAGATATTTAGTTAGAAGCAGGGGAACAAGTTAGTGCTTTTGGATTCAGACAGTTAAAATAATAGTTGTTTGCATCATGCTCCCCTGTGGATTCCAGCAAGAAAGTTCTTGCATTAACGTGTGATCTTTTCTATGTTGGGCAAGGCTATTTCTGCCCGATACACTATCCCATCAAAAGTCTACAATGAAACATTCTTAAAGCATGCACGAACTAGAGCAGAAGTAGGAGGGGACTAACTATGTTTAATTGTTTTATCTCCTGTACAGAACAACTATCTTCATAGCCCAAAAAGAAAGAAGATAAGGCTAGGCCTCAATCGGAACAATATCTTTATGCGTGATAATTTTCAGTGCCAGTAAGTACAATGCAGAAGTTACAGTACTGAAGGCAAAGTTTTTTCTCTTATATTGAGCACGTGTGTCTTTTCTCTGCAGATATTGTGATGGTAAAAGCAGCTTAACCATTGATCATGTTATTCCAGCATCAAGGGGGGGTAATTGGACATGGGAAAACCTTGTAAGTAATGAGCTACTAACACTTTGATTAAACTGATTATCCTCTTTGGCAGTTGATCCTACTTTATGCATTATTTCATGGGCTGATGACATCCATATTGTCAAGTCCTCAGGTCACTGCTTGTCACAAATGCAACAATAAGAAAGGGGATAAAACTCCAGAGGAGGCAATGGACAGCAAAAATTTCCCATCAAATTATAAAGCTCTCAAGTCAATCTTTTGTCGAAGGGCAGTGCCATCTGAATGGCTAGATTACTTGCCTCTCAGGCAGGAGCTGTAGATACGTAAATACTGTACATACAACATGTTCTATTTGTATAGTCCTGCACTGATTGTTGAATTGTGGTTTTAACATGTACAAAGCTTAACAAGGAATAATAACTTCAGCGGCCAAGAAGTTACCAGATTTCTAGTGGACTATTAGAAAGAAAAGTTTACCACGGGATCTCCTAGCATTATTCTGAATTTGGAAACCTTTTTAAGTATTCTTAGCAATCATTTGCTAAATTAATCACTGCATTTAATCGAATGATGAGACTTGCTGCTCATATTGTTGGCCAACGCAGGTAAATATTGTCTTTCCTGTAATTTCCTTTGTTTCAGCATTGAATCTTCATGTGGATCATGCAATAAAGTTCTTTGAGCAGGTTGATAAGGGGATTGCAATTGCATAACAATTTGTTATTTGTTATACTTGTGTTTATGTTTGGTTTCTCCTTGCAGTTTCTACCCTTTGTTCCCAGGAGCCCTTGGATTACAACTGGATCTTTCTATTGAGCCCACGGCATTAGATTTACCATTTACCCCTGATATCATATTTCTTCCATCGGACCTCATTTCCTTTGCTAAGGTAACCTCCAATATGCACTCTACTTGGCTAGTTTCAATAATCACTTTTATCATTTGAATCTGGAAGTAATGTGGAATTGTTATGAACTCTGCTATTAAAGTGTCACATCATGATTCTAACTGCATCGTTGATGACAGGTTTTATCCTCTTCATTTGGAAGTTCTATGAGCAAGAAGGGTGATCCAAGTGTATGTAAAGATACAGATGCTAATCAGGAACAAATTGTGGACCTAGTCCACTCCATAGTAGTCAATTCTGGACCTCTTGCAAAAGGCATTATTGGAGGGACATTTGCTGAGTTATCTATTCTTCCATCACCAAAGGATGAAACAGTGGGTGTACAAGCAAGAACAAAAATTACAGTTACACGAGTCTGACACTACATTGTATACTATGTAAGGATTCCTAATATTCTAATGAATCTGTTATATAGGGAAATTATTGGCACTGACATTTATATAAAGACAATCTGCAAAGAATTTCGACATAGCTTTCAAGATGCTATTACTTTAGCTTGTGGCTGGCAAACATTGACGTTATCCATATCAATTAACAGAATGATTCTCCTTAGAATTGGAAAGATACTTGGAAGTTCTAGTTAAATGGCAGGTGGCACTAAAACTCGTAGCAGAGACAAGACTATGATTCTGAGAAGCAGCATATACAAGATACTCATTAGTAAATAAGACTGCCACACCAAAAATTGCACAATTAAAGCTCTGGACATTGATTCCTGTAGTGACCTTTTTGCCAACAGGACCAAGCAGTCGCTTATAGTTTATCCCTTTTTGGTCTGTCATCTTACTTCTGTTTGCCTTTGTTTTGTTTGAGTTATATTTAGATTAAATTGAGCAAGATGAACCTCTGCTCTCTTTACTTCTATTACATTCTAATTTCTCTTGGATTAATACATTCTAAACTTCGGTAAATGTCAATCCGTGAATCCTTGCATTCTTAGGAAGATCCAATAATATTCTAGTACTTGTTTGATCCCTCGTAACACCATTAGAATCGAATCATATCTGTGATTGTACCTCACTCTAACCAAGTCATGTTTTAGAATCTTCAACTGTGAAAAGTAACCTTGAATGCCAGACAATCATGTAATCTTATCCTTGATAATAGATACTGTCAAGACCTTGAATTGTACAAGAATCAGACAATACTTCCAACGCTCTGTAAAGGTCTTTCAAGGCTGTAATTGCTGCTTAAGATCTGTATCAACGAGAGCTTTAACATAATACAATGCTTTTCTATCTTCTACAGGTTTGGCTGGAGCATTTATCAGGTAGAATCAACGCCTTGATACAACTTGATACTTTCTTACTTTTGCAGGTTCAAAAATACAGTCGTTCATGTAACCCATATAGGCAAATAATACAGTCGTTCATGTAGCCCATATGTGGTTCAAAAACATCCTTCCAATTGAGGTGCTCAATCATATCTGCCTGCCCAAAGAATTTTACAGTCCAGAAATTAAACAACAGAGGTAAATTCTGCTTGCAAACCAAGCCAACCACTTCTTAACTACATATTTTTTGTAAAGCAAGATGTCAATACCCTTTAAAGGGAACTACACATGTCAGCCTTTATGAACCACATAATGCCTATTGTTTTCTCATTGTTTTCCCTTCATAAACCTTTAGCTAACCATCCTGAATTCACCTTCATGAATTCAGCAACTGCTACTTAGCATTATAATTAGAAGTACAACAAAATAATATATCCAAAAAGTAGGCATTTAAGCCGTTCAAAAATTTTGCATAGACTGTTACTGTAATCATGAACCTAGTATGAAAACAAACATGGTCTGCAATCCAAACTTTAAGTTTTGCATTGAACTGTTTCATCAGCACTATTTCATCCATGTATCAAACATAAAGGGTGACTGTGGACCCTATATGTACTCTGCACCAAGCAGATATAACATGATTTAGTAACCATGGACTAAAATCATGTATAAAAACAAATGTTACTTACGTTTAATAGAGAATACTCCCCTGCATCAATTCACTAGCCTTAAAGAAACTTCCAGGTTTCTCAGCCTTTGAAACAGAAGCCTTTGCAGCCTGGCCTCCCTGCTTGCCATGTTGCTTGCATGTTAGAAAATATATGAGCTCCCTACAAACAATAATCAAAGAAGTTATTGTTGTAAACTAAAAGCAAATAATAAAAGCCATAAAAGTCATGTAAACTCTCACCTCCAAATCTGTAAATTGAGAAGTCTAATCTGCCACAACATATTTTTTTTCCAATTCTAACTCTTTTGATCCTCCATTGGCGTTGTGTTTCCCTCGCTGTGGACTTCTCCCATGACTCCCTTTTGCGCTTTAGAGCAGCCTCTTTAAATGCATTATTCAAGCATGGGTTGGCTCTTCTCCTAATATTCCTTTCATGCCTAGCTAGTAACCTCCTATAAAACCATATTCCAAGCTGATTTAGTGGCTTTGATGTTATGGAAGATCCTCCTCTTTGAGTAGCTCGATGAAAAGCCATCTTCGCTTGTTTGTGGGACTTTTCCATGCCTTCTGTATTCCACACTGCAAGGCTGCCGTATTCCTTTGCAAATCAAGGCCCATGGGCATATAGAACGTGAATGTAATGATGAGTTACCTAGTCACTCTCGCCCCATGCCTTGATATATGCTTCTGCAAATCTTGAGACAAGTAACTGAAATTCCTCTTTGTCTTCGTCACTGTATGTATGTTTCTGCAATAGAATATTAAGATTGGAAAATGCATTCCATGCATCTAATTTTTTTACAGTAGAGTTAGCTCCATCAGTCCGATCTCTTTCTGCCTCCACTAATCTTTTGCCAAACTCAAATGTGCCTTTCTATTTGGGATCTACGTTCTTTAAAAAATGTCTAGCCTTATCACCACCTAATGAAACTTTAGATGGTACTGAGCTCTTACCTGAACGTTTGAGGTCCTTTTCAAGTTTTACACAGCCACCATGGAGTCTAGCATTTGATAATACTTCCTCAACCCTTGCTATTCCTTCTTTCCTTGCTTTTTCGCCTTTGATATTCCAAACAAACATGCAACTATTATGTATCATTTTTTCAATAATTCTTACCCTTGCATGCATTGTGCACACATGCACTCTTTGCAAAGGAATTGGCAAGACAGGTTCAAAGTCTTTGTCCATTAATAATTAGAGCTGAAGATATTGCACAGTTCAAACTCCATATTTTCTGATAAACATCTTCATGAATCCCAGGTGTTTCATAGCCCTTTCCAAAAACTACCAATTTATTGTATCATATGCCCTTTGAAAGTCCAACTTAAGTAACATGCATCTTTGACCTGATAATTCATTCCAATGTAATCCCTCAGCTGCCCCAATGTAATTCTCCAAGATATTTCTTTGTTATAAAAAAGCTATTTGACATGGGCTAATAAGCTTATGAAGACCTGGTTTCAACCGATTTGCAAGAATCTTGGCCAGAATTTTATATGTTGTATTTGTTAATGAAATAGGTCTCCAATCAGCCAATACATTGGATTCTCCACTTTAGGAATCAGTGTAATATGTCCAGCATTGATAGCAGGATTCAGTTTCTTAGCCTTCCAAGCCCCTTGGATAAACGTGATCATATCATCTTTAAGAATATCCCAAAATTCTTCATAAAATTCAGGTTGAAAGCCATCAGGCCCAGGACTTTTACCTTTAGCCATAGATCTAATTGTCTCCCATATTTCTTTCTCATCTGGAATCTTCAATAAATCAGTATCCTCATGAGCTTGAGGCTCCTTTGGTATCATTTCAAAATATTGCTCCAAACTTTGTTCGTGTCTGAGAATTCTGAAATGTTTTACTATATAAAGAAATCCTCAATTTCTTGCTGCTTTTCAAGTAGTACATCTGCTGCTATTTTGACTTGAACAATACCATTATTAACCATTCTGCTCTTAGTTGTTCTAAAGAAGAAGCTTGAATTTCCTTTATCCATTACATTTATATATTTACATATGCTCTTGATTGCTAACGCTTTGGCCTCAATTTCCTCAACCAATTTCACTTTTCTTTCCAGTTCTTCCTCCCATTGCTGTAAACTGTCATTGGCTTTATCCAAAAATAATCTACTCCTTACATCCTTCATTTTTTCATACAACTCTTGCTTTTCTTTCTTTCTCTTCATTGCCCAATCTTTTCCCCATTTTTTAATCCGATTCTTTCCTTCCATCATTTTCTGAATAAAGGATTTCATGGATTCAGTTTTGTTAACTGGACTAAGGGTGGAATAGAATAGTTTGAATTCCTTTTTTTTTTTTTTATTGAAGGCTATGAATAGTTTGAATTCCTCAAGAAAAAAATAATTATTTAACAGACCAGTATTAAACTTGAATGGAGTGTTCAAACCTCCTTTTTTTGCTTGAATCCTCCCTTGAAGTATCTGTGGATAATGATCAGAAATTGAGTTGCGCATATCTCCAGTGATTACTACATCATCCCATGTGATTAGATTTTTAGCAGATGTAGAATCTATACAACAAGCAATTTGTCCTTTCATCTTTCTTCCTCTTGTTGCTCCAGGAGAACTTATTGGATGAGGAGGGTGGAATATAAGAGAATATTTCCATCAGAGCCTCCCAGAATTGCCTTTCCTTTCTAGCCATGTTAATCTTTTTACCCAATTTCTGATCCCATATAAGAGTATTGTTGAAATCACCAGCCATCAACCAATTATCTATATTTTTTGCTTGAATCCAATGTAAAATCTGCTGCCAGATTTTAAGATGGGCATTGTCAGAGTTAATGATGGGCAAGGGAGAGCAATTGAGGATCAAAAGGGTATGGAAATTTTTTTCCAACAAGAATATAGGAAGATGTTTGAGACTTAGACTTCTTCCAAAACATTCAAAAACCAGATGAGAAAATTAAGGATGATGAGATACTTGCAATTCCTCAAGAGAAGGAGATTTGGGAGACTCTTAAATCTATGGACAACAGGAAAAAGCCCTGGGCCAGATGGTTTCCAGCCTGAGTTCTATGTGGAATTCTAGGAATTTATGAAAGATGACTTAGTCACCTTTTTCCAAGGGGCTTGGAAAACCTCCAGACTTAATCGTGCTATTAATGCTGGTCACATCACCCTTATTCCTAAGGTAGACAATCCAATAGGCATTGGTCATTGGAGACCAATATCCGTGACAAACACATGCTATAAGATCCTGGCAATGATTTTGGCAAACAGATTGAAGATGATCCTACACTCAGTCATAAATCCTTGTCAATCAGCTTTCCTACCACACAGGAATATTTTAGAGAATTATATTGGGGCTGCAGAAGGTCTCCATTGAAATAAGAGATCTGGACAAAAATGTATGCTCCTTAAACTGGATTTTAAGCGGGCATATGACACAATAAGCTGGCAGTTTCTAGAAAAAGCAATGGCTCATATTGGGCTCTCCAGTAGTGTCTATTAAAAAGTTTGGAGTTTTAATGTTAATTCATCATCAGCTATAATCATAAATGGTACCCCAATAAAGTTATTTAGATGCCAAAGAGGGGTAAGACATGCCCTTAGCCCCATATTTATTCTTAATAGTTGCTGAGATGGTCACAAGAAAGGCACTACAAATGCAAATTGATGGGGAGATTAAAAGTTTGGAACTTCCAGAAAGGAATGCATTCTTCACTATCATGCAGTATGCAGATGACACCTTTGTTTTTCTCAAAAAAGAAGACATGAGTCTGGAAAATTTCTTATTGGCAATGGACAGGTTTGGTGCAGCTGCAGGGGTTCTGCTGAATAGGAACAAGAGTGCAATTATTTATGATTCCCAAGATACTATGTTACAAGGAATTAAGGTGTTGAACAACAACTCTGCTACAAGCATCCTATGTATCCCTTTGTCTCTAAATAGTTCCCTGCAGGGTTTATGGGAACCAATTGTAACTAGAATCAAGAAGAAACTATCTATATACACCTCTTCCCTTTCTTTGGCAGGAAGATTAGAAATTGCAAATGCTGTAATAAGTAGTACACATGTTTATTTCTCGTCAGCAATAGTGGGGGACATAAATTCTTATAAGAAAATGGAACTGCAATAAGGAAATTTATATGGCAAGGATCTCATAAGGTTGCATGGACAGATTTAATTAAGTCCAAAAAGAATGGAGGACTAGGATGCAAGGACATGTTCATCCAAGCCCAAGCTCTTGCAGCAAAGATGATATGGAGGGCAATACATGCAGTCAGGCCATCCCCAGCCCTTCAATTCGTGAAATTTTGGGTACAAGAACCATTACCAGTGGGCAGTCAAACTCTAAAACATCAATTACCAGACTCGGCTTTCTTTCAATTGACACCATGCTCAGGTACATAAAATATCCTTAAGAGAATGTTGGAGGCTTGGAATAATGCTGCCTTATACTACAGGCCTCCTAATATAGATGCCAAAAGTAAAGATCTAAAACCCTGATCTTGCACCAATCAATGTGGGATGTCTAGCTTTGAAAACACCCACAGAAATACATGCAATGGCATAAAAATGGTATTAGAAAAATTGAGGATCTAAGAGTTCAGGACAGATGGATGACCTGGGAGGAAGTTGTAGGTAAAACAAAAGGATCAAACCTGGATCAGGAGATATACAACTTGGTTATGAACAGAATTGGAGAATATGAGGAATTAAGCAATAATTCTAGCATGTAGCAGGGAGTTATATTCGGTCAAGGAAATATACAAAGCTCTTATACAAAAGAAACCTTCTAGAGTAGGTAGTTTGTGGCAATGTGAAGAGGAAAAATTGGCAGAAATATGTGCAAAAGGATGGACGAGCTATACTGCCAACAAAATTAAAACCTTTAGATGGATTGCTATACACCAAAGTTTGCCTACAAACCAGAAAAGATCCAAATATGATAGGACAGTTTCTAGTCAATGCCCTCAGTGTGGAGAAGTGGAAACTTCTAATTATGTGTTTACATGTCCATGGTTGATATAGTTCTGGAACTGGTCCTACCAGATCAACAAAAGAGCTCCAACTGATCTAAACTTGTTAAGTTTTTGGGAAGCAAAAAGCAAGATTGAAAACACAACTACAACTCGAAATTGTTGGGTAGTCGGCTATCTGAAAATAGAGTGGTCATAAACAAACAGACCCCCTCTCATTATATGGCTGAAGCGGCGTTCATTGAAATCATACAAATTACTGCGGTAGCTCACAAAATGTTAAAGGGAAGAAATATGATCCAACACGGAAGAGCTTTGGGAAATTCTATGGCTTGCATGATTTTTATCTAACTAATCTAACAATCTCTGATGTGTTTCAGGATGTTCTTGATTGCCTTGGCATGTATTACCTCCTGCTTAAGTTGGATAAGTGTCTCCTCAAGTTCTGTCTTGGACAATTGGGACTCTTCATCATCCGAGTTTCCTGCTACTCCCATTGCTCGATCCATACCTCCAACTCTACCCGTCTAGGGCACCCGAGATTCTCGGTAAGAAAAAAAAGGAAATAACTTAATGGAAATTAGGGAGAATCGAAAATATCAAACCTTGGTGTACATCTAAACTACGAAGTACATTCATTTCAGAGGGAAGATTGCAAAGTTAACCCTTTAAACATTCTAAAAGGTAAATATAATATCCTACTTAAATGTGAAAGACAACAATAAGGAATGGGCCAAAGCTAAACTTGGCTAAGCCCCAGAGTATGACCAATGTCTCACTGAAAAATGATTTGGGTTTAAACCGGAAAGTGGTATTAAATGCATACAAAATGCAATGTTGGAGAAGTGCAAAATAAGCTAAACCAATATGATGCTAAACTTGAACGACCATTAAAGAGGACTCTTGTGATTAATATACCAAATTGTTACATGGAAAATGCAACCAACCTGAATGAGAATGAGATCGAGAATGCTCAAGGATCTTGCAAGGATCTTATCCCAAACCCAAGTGCCTCTTGAGACGAAGGCCTTTAAGATAAATAACACAAAATGCTTAGGTACATTCTAATGCAAATAATGCCAAATATTAGAAACTGCAAACCTAGGTCACAGAAAACATCCACATTAGGAAAAGAAAATGGTTTCCGCACGTGCAAAACTGAACCAAAAAAAAAAAATGCAAAAAATACGCGTATTTTCCCTTAACTTTTATGGCCTAAATTCCAGCAGAAAACAAAAAGACGACTTTGTGGAGTCGTTTTTGGCCCATTAGGGTTCCCTTTTCCATTACCCACGATCTCAACGGAGTTCTTGCCGGATTTGCTGTAATAGTAAGCCAGTAAATCATTTTGCATCCATAAAATCTTAACTGCAGGACGATTCATGATCCCTGCAGTTCTCATCCAGTTCACATCCAGAGTTTCTGTCACAATGTATCAGACAAGAGTTTTTATGTCTAAGTTAATTTCTGTCTCAATGTTTCTGTCACGATGTATCACACCTCTATGAGAATTCCCATAAAATGAAATATCATCTTTTTTCCGGTATGAAATTCCCGCAGCGTTTTTTTTTTTACGTTTTTTATTCTAAACTAGGAAGAAAACGTTTTTTCACGTTTTCAAAGGGTTCAAATAAAAACCATAAAAACGTTCTTTGTGACCTAGCCGCAAACCATAACAAATGCAAGAAAACCTACCCAACAGCTTAAGGCTACCATTTAGATGGAGCTATTTTGAAATAGGATATGTTGCAGATTAAACATGACAATCTGAACTGGCATGCTTAGAAAGAGGTCTGCATGAAATGAAATGGATGCATCAGAAACGAATTGCAGCTTAGAAATTATCAAAAATTTTACCTTGTGCAAGATGGCCTTCAAGGTAAATAATCTCGAATCCTGAACGGGAAATATTTGAACATGCTTGCTCAAGAGAGAAAAAAGGAATAGGAATTTAGTTGCTTGCAATGCCATACCCTAGACTTGTAGAAGCACCTATTTTTTCAGCTCTGGAATCTTCAAAACCTTGGCAACAAAGGCGCACAAATCAAAATCCACAAACGTGTTATGGGCTACGTTAGGGTTGTTGTGTTGTGTTGGCCGTCTAAAAGTAAAGAAAGAAAAAAGTATATAAGTGAATAATGCAAGAATATATAAAATGCTTACCTCAGGCATATGCACTAAAGAGAAAATCCTCGTAGTCCTTCAATGGTAATTTCACATGCAAAAATTTGCACAAATCCTCGAGGCTAGCATCAAAGGCCTTAAGCCTTGCATGAGGTGAACGGTTATTCTTAAATTCTTCAAAGGAGGCTGAAAAGCGTCGAATGACTTGAAAGGTTCCGCCTAGGTCTCCTTGAGGTCTTCCAGAATGCTAAGAATCTCTTGTCTTTAGTCCTTAAAACAAGATCATAGATCCTCTCGACATCCAAGGGAGAAAGTAAAAAGCGCTCATCTTGAATTTCTTTCGTAAGAAGGGAGAATGCACTAGCTATTTTAGCACAATGGTAGAAAAGCTGCTCCACAAGGTCACTATGCAATTTTGAAACTTGCTCGCTCTTCACTCGCATGGCTCTTAGCAATAGCCCAAAGTGAAAAAGAAAAAACGATGCAGCCTCATCACTAGGTTCGTGTCTATAGGGACAATAATTTTCCTTCCTGGGGTCCGTATATTAATAGAATCTACTTATATACATCATCTTGAGAACCTCAGTAACAAAAGGCTCTAGAATGTCTCTGTGCTCTTGCCTCTGCCTAGCCAATGTAGTTGTATAATAAGATCTACCAGTAAGGATTAAAGTAGAGAATACTCCACTCACTAAACTACTATTCTCCCTTCCTACATACACAAGGACAGAGAGAAACAACAGAATGCAAGCCAGTACAATCATAACTAATGCAGTCCCTCTCAACTCTATGTACCTCGAAAGGCGATCCCATAAGACGAAACATGTTGCAACACATGTTGCAACAAACAGAGCCGCTATAGAGAGTATATAATCTCCACTACCAGGTAGAAGCTCCATCTCTGCACTATGTGGAACGAACTCAAGCGGATCCATGTAAAGCGAACCTGTAAGAACCAATCACCAATCTGATTTAGCTTATAGAATGTAGTAAGACATTTTTCCAATTTTTTTCTATCCATTATTTACTTATATTGACCACAACTCTACAGTTTGCATATAGAGCTAACTATACATCTATAGAGCTAACTATACAGCTGAATTCAACAATGGCCTAAGCAAAAGAGCCTAAAAAATAACATCATTATCTAACTGCTTGTAAAAAAACAAGATATAGCAAAGCCTTAAGCCTTGCATGAGGTGAACGGTTGTTCTTAAATTCTTCAAAGAAGGCTGAAAAGCGTCGAATGACTTGAAAGGTTCCGCCTAGGTCTCCTTCTTCAATTGAGGTCTTCCAAAATGCTAAGAATCCCTTGTCTTTAGTCCTTAAAACAAGATCATAGATCCTCTCGACATCCAAGGAGAAAGTAAAAAGCGCTCATCTTGAATTTCTTTCGTAAGGAGGGAGAATGCACTAGCTATTTTAGCACAATGGTAGAAAAGCTGCTCCACAAAGTCACTATGCAATTTTGAAACTTGCTCGCTCTTCACTCGCATGGCTCTTACCAATAGCCCAAAGTGAAAAAGAAAAAACGATGCAGCCTCATCACTAGGTTCGTGTCTATAGGGACAATAATTTTCCTTCCTGGGGTTCATATATGAATAGAATCTACTTATATACATCATCTATTTAGAATTAGACATTTCAAGAATATAAAAATTTCAATTTGTAGTTATTTAACAGATTCAAAATTTAGCAATCATTATAATTAAATGAAATGTGATAGCTTGATAAACAGTTGAGTTAACACTATTATTAGAATTTCACAATTTACAAACTTTTACACTTTAAAAATACTTTAAGAAAAGTTTTAGGTTAAAATTAATTAAATGATATAAAGTTATTGGTTTAATAATAACTATTGAATAATTTATTATTGATGAAATAAAATATATTGACATTTAATCAATAATAAACTATTCATTTTTTATTAAACATAAACGTAATAATTTAATTTCATTTCAATATAAAACTTTCTTTAAATATGAATTATCTTTAAAGAAAAATAGTAACTTTCTTTAAACATTTTGAAAAGAATAGAATTTTAATTATATAGAGTTATCTTAGATGAAATTTTAGTTCCAAATAGATGAAACCGAGAATTAGTTTAGAAAGCAACTTTAATCTTTAGTATCATAATTTTTATTTAAAAATAAACAGAACAAATTATTAAAATTAATAAGAGCTAAAAATACATATAATATTATCATGGCATTATTGGAGTACATTTATTACATTTGAATAAGTCCAAATTTTGTTAAATATGTCATACAGAAGTCAAGTCAAGTCAGCAACATTTGATTCATGTTGTTGCTGCCATAACAATAGCAGCCATACAAAAAAAACAAAGATGGAATCCAAACAAGATGGAATAGGTTTTTTTATTAAAACAACAGAATTTAGTACAATGATTATTACTTAGGAAAAAAAAACCTCAAGGGAAAAACCTTTGTATTAATTAAAATACTAAGTTAAACAAAAATAAAACTAGTTAACCATTTCCACCAGGGCCACCTGGCCCTCCGCTGCCTCCTCCTGAAGCTCCATTTCCTCCTAGACCTACTGGGCCAGCAGGAGTTCCACATAAGGGATTTGCATTGGAGCCAGCACCGCCTCGTTGACCTGCTTCACCTTGTCTACGTCCAGGGCACCCAGGTCTTCCCTTGATCCTCAAGTGCCGGCAAATCAGATAGGAGATGGAGCGGGTGAGAAAATTTCATCATAGGAGAGAGCAGGTGAATGTAACTAATGCATAAAATGCTAATGCAAGTATCAAACCAAGTATAGAAGCCATTCCTAATTTACGAAATGGATCCCATAAGTTTCCTATATATGCTTAATAATTAAAACAAGTCATATTAGTCGAATGATCCATTGTTTATTATATTTCAAGAAACTACAATAGCATGTTAATCTATACAGTAAAAAAAAAACTCAACTAGTCCAAAGCACGTTTGATTACTTTGCATAGCAAATTGTAGGTTATGATGTTGGTTGTGTTTCGTAATATAAAATTGAATACAATTATACTATGCAATTCGAGCTTCCAAGCTTATCCACACACATTGAGGAGCTATGTCTTTTTGGCTTATTTTTTAAGCTATGTTTATACTTTGTAAGTCTAATACCCTTACTTCATGTGTTTAATTTTTATTCTGGAATCCATCCCCAAATCAACAGTCGATAAAAGCACTGCTCCTGCTCATTGTGTAAGTATTTTATCTTTGATGCATTGTCATCACTGGTCATTGCCTTTGTAGTATTTGTTGGTGGCAAAGAGAGTTACTAGTCTTATCATTAGTTTTATCATTAGTTTACTAGAAGATTTTTAGCTATGAACATAATTGATAGATTGGAGCTTTAGTGAGAATGCTCCCTATATGCATTGAAACCATAGCCCGTGAGTACATGGTCATGCTCAAAGTTCATTGACAATATAATTCAAAGTTGTTTGAGGGAAGAATGATATTGACAAATGTTTGAGCTTACTCTTAAATAAAATATATATCTAAACTCTATTAGAGTTGTGCAATTGTTTTTGAAAGCCTGGTTTTATTGTGGAATTCCAAAAAGGGCGTGGCCGTCCATTTTTTGCAACCTCTTGTCTGCACGTTTTTTCCTGATCTTACACTTGGTGAGGGCCTGACAGGGGCCGACTTCTCAGGCGTTTTTGGGCGACAGAAGGATGGCGGTTGTGCGGTCGGCCAGCGCGTGGAGATCTGCAGCTGATCTGCAGATGGTTTCTGGATTTGGTCCAGCAGTATGGCAACTTCGGATTTGCAGGCATAAGGTAAACAACTAAAAATTAGAGTAAAAAATGAGATATTTGCCATGTTTGCATTGGATACCATAGCCGCTTTTGTCTCTTGCACAAAATTCACGCAATCAGCATCATTCATCTTTCATTCAAAATAATGATTGTTCCGTTGTTATTGTGTCCTCAACGTAAGTCTTAGAAATCTTAGTGAGAATAAAACGCAGGAAAAAATACTATAGATTTGTGCTCCACAAAATGTCTGTCTGGTATTCGCAGAGGCAAATGAAAGGCACTGCTCATCTGAACTTCTCGGTTCCATTATCCCTTCCATTGTTTAGGTCACGACTTCAAAATTTGGTAGATAAAATATTCTTCGTCCATTTTGGTGAAGCACTGCCTAGCTATAACATCTTATAACTGCAGTACTGCGCAATAAGAAGGATGTCAAATAGAAGGCAGGAAACCTTCAGAGAATTTTGCTTGTTCTAGTTTACAAATAAATGCTTTGAATCCCATACAAAAATTATGCTAAGAAGTTTGTAAACTGTAAGAGCTCATGCACATCTACTTCCTCATTTTTGCTACAACATATAGAGCTTCTATCTGGACCAAGACATATTACAGTGTTATGCTACTCCAAAGCACTCTAAATCTTGTAGGACATTCCACCAATGGAGCAAACTAGAGCTATTATGCCAAATATAATCTAGAAATCTATAGGGCATCCAAAAAGGAGGAGTCTTGCGCAAAAAAGGAATCAAAGAACTAGTTTTACGTGAAAGCAATATAATCAGCAAGATGCAGAAATAGAAATTTTAATCTCATTTCATATTCATCCAGCAGGTCAGCTGCTAGCTGCTACTTGTGGATAAATTTTTACTTGATGATCCATTCGCATGCCTTTCATTAGAGGTCTGGTGGAGTCTATTAACGCCCTTGTAAGCCCTTCCCAAATTTGGATTTTAGTTGGTACCCGAACCTGCAGGTATGGGCAAAAAGCCCCCACGAACCTTAACCGAACCTCAGCCTGGACAACCGAACCTGGTAAACGTCATTATTACTTGTTATTTTACTCATTACGCCTAAATCCCTCCTCCCCCCACCTTCCCACCGAACTGAAGCTACAAGGAGTAGCTTCGAGCAGGACACCTCAAGAATGCCTCAATTGGGCGCCAAAGCTTTGGAGGGCATTTCGAATTTAGTTTTGATGTCAATCCTCGCCCAAATCCGAAGGAATTCTCTAGTTTTCCTTCGTATTTTGGCAAAGAATTGCATCAATTTGGTCGCCGGACTGTGGAGCTCGGAAAGCGATCACGCGACTCTGAATTCGATCTATGGCAGAGGTAACTGTTCTATTAATTTCGAGCAATGACAATGAGTAATTCTTTTTGAATACTGGCCCGAAAGGCCAATTCGGGTGGAGGTGCCCAAGAACCGCTTGCCCTACAAAAATCAATATAATCGGAAGGAACAGTCGATGAGAATGCTCGTCGAGCTTAAGTGCAATGAATATTGATCTCTAGGCGTGGGGGGAATCAGATCCCATCGATCCGATCACCGAAAGACATCCTGAATTTCATTCGCATGATCGGGCTTATTCATTTTGCCTGTAAGGGTAATCAAGGTCTGCTTGGCTATTGCAATAATATTTCAAGTAATTCTGATGTGCATTTGAGAACAATGTACAATCAATTGTGTAGACTGCATTGCAATATGGTAGCACACTGTAATTACCTCCAACAGTGTAACTATTTCTTAACCAACAGGTCTAAGAATACAGAAGAACTGCAAGCTTCCAATCAAAGGTTGCTTATGGAGGTGGAGTCACTTAAACAAGGATTGAAGAGATGCTCTGAGGACAATGACAAACTGGAGAGGAAGTTAAAAAGATTGAAAATGACACCACTGGGCATGAGGGAGAGGAAAAAAGAACTGAAGGCCCTAAATATACTTGCCCCTAGTGGTGGGGGCTCTAGAAGAAGAATCCACGCTATTAAAAATATGGTGGATCCTACTATGGCTGAAAAGAAGAAGAGAAAACCTTGTATGCCCTAGTTTGTTGAAAAAGCTTGTAACTAAAGATGATGTTATAGATATGTTGAAGCTTCCTGGAGCTAACCATTTAAGAAAAGCTGTTGTTGAACAGGTGCTTACTGAATTGGGAAAGAGTCAAAGTGCTGATAGCATGCAAGAATTATATGTGACAATGTGGGTATCAGTCGACAAGCTTACATTGCTCTTTTAGATGTTTGCGGGGATGGTATCAAGCAACGTGGTATTACGAAGACCATAATTGCCAAGACTTCGCTTATGTCGAGCAAAGCGGAACAAAGAGGAAATGCGTAAGTACCTAACATTTGGGAGAGATGTACTAGATCACCACATCCGTGCACTTGGGATCACTAATCACCGGGAAAAGTAAGAAGAAGGGTGGCTCCTAAATGATCTATTTGTTCTTAATGAGAAGAATAATTGTTGGATGGATCTCTAAAATGCTTCTTCACGTTAGTTAAACTTCTATGATATGAAAGTGGAAGAATGTGCAGGGAAACTCCAAATTGCTATAAAGTTGGATGAGATGGAACTGCTCAAAGGTGAAAAGTATGAGAGGGTTTCTTTGATATTAATGAACAGGGCGTTGTCAAATTCTGATAATGAGGAAGGGAAGTTCTCTGTTCAATCAGAGGACCATATTTGATGGATAGGGATATTTCAAGTACCGGAAGAAAATCATGGTGTTCTTCAGTGGGTCTTTCAGCAGACACCTATTCCTACTATTATTGCTGCTCATGGAGTCGGAGAGAAGCTTCAGGTTCCTGGCTACGGAGATTACGAGGTTGAATGGCATTTGGCTGCTGATCTAAAGACCATCAAGTGCATGTATAACATGAAACCCACGCATGTCCTTACTGTTTGTATGCTAGGGTAGATGATAAGGGGAAGGGAATGAGTACTCTCGAATGTGACCAGGATGCTGAACCAACGCGTGAGAAGGAGGACAAAACTTTGATCCACGTACTTGCAATTCCTGTGAAGAGAGTACATATTTGCACTCTCCATGCCTTTCTAAGAATAGTGGATAAGATGGTGTACATGAGCATTCTTTTTGCTTGGAATAAGTCTCCACAATCAGCCAGAGAAAAGTGTATGAAAGATGTTGAGAACATGCTTTCTGATCTTGGTCTTCATGGTGGTGACTATAAAATCTTGCAAGATCCTAAGAAGGGAGGCAAGGTTCCTTGTAAACCATCCATGGGTGGGGTGAAAGCGAAAATATTTCTGCCTTGTACGTAAGAATGGATCATTGCCAACTGGAAAGTGGGAGGGGTATAAGGACTTGCTGGTAGCAGAAGATGACCGTACTTCACGTGGGAGGGCAAAACTAAAGAAAATTAAAGCGTGGCAGAATCTGAGCAGTCTGGTAACTTTAATGGCAGAGAAGAAAATGGTGGGTGGAAAGTTAGATGAATTCAAAGTAGCAGTAACTGAATTCACGAAGTCTTTTATACAAGCATGGGGAGAATGCAATGTCACATATTACATTCATATACTTCACGCCCATGGCTTGTGGTTTACCAAAGAGTACGGGAGCTTGGGAATATGGAATACGCAGGGAATGGAGAAGTCACATAAGCAAGCCAAGAATGCTTTTTTCAGGTTCATACAACATCGAGGTTCGTATGGTAACTCATTGCAACAGATGTGCCAATGGTTCTATAGGAGGATTATCTGCAAGCTAGAGAAAAAAGATAAAGCTAAACAAGACACGACGTTGGCTAGAATATTGAGGAGAAAAGTTGAGCAGGAAAAAAAAAAGATATGGTGGTACGACTCTAGTGCAAAGCACAAGTTAAAGGCGCAAAGTGGCGATCCACAAGGATCAGACAGGGTAGAAGATATACTTCTGGGGTTTCAATTGTATGAACAAATTCATATTAATGTATAACTATTGACCATGATGTGCAACTATAATGTTTCAAATATGTTAGGTTGGCAGCGTGGGCACGGTGCGAACTTAGTTGGTATTCAATTGATGAATGACAAGTATTCGCACCGTGGCCACGTCTTAATGAAGTTGGGAATTAGTTATAGATTAACTGCTATTCGCACCGTGGCCACGGTGCGAAAACATTTGGTTTCCGTGGCTATCTTTTGCCGTGTTCGCACGGTAGCAACGGTACTCTTTATATAATTATCTTTGTTATCGATGTTGTCTGCTTTTGATATTTGTTCTAAGTCATTACATTGCATATTTATCAATCTTGTCCACTCATTTGTTGCATTACAGTTCAGAGACAATGACACAGAATAGCGGTAATGTCGGATCTAACAATCCCAGCAACCAAAGAACAGAAGAGAAGGCGCCGTCTGGGCGCACACATCATGGGGAAGACAGCGAGAGCAGCCCCACTAACTATGTCAGTGCTTCTAACAACCGAATCAGCTCGGTCTTAGAGCCGAAAAAACATGGTCCGGGCGCCAGAGTTCAGAATGTTGCCAATGAGGCGAGGGAGATTTTTAGAGACATACCTTCCGGCCAAGGCATGTTTACCTGCTCTCTTCCGCCATTTAGTCGGAGAAGGAACCTTTGTGCAGGCAGCTGTCTGTCATGGAGTTCCTGTGCCTGATGATTGCATCGTCGTTAACGTCGATGTGGTAGTTGCACCAGACACGCAGTTGCCTGTTCCTTCGATGGGAGCTGACAACTTGCTTGAGGCACTCCATTCCTTCGTCGTGTGGCCCAGGTTGATGGCTTCTTTGTCGCCAACAATATAAACATTGTCTCTACTGGCTAATGAGATAGATTACATCACCCGGACTTCCTCGTAGAGTGTCGGTTGGATTGGTGGAGATAAACCAAGGGCGGACTTGCTTGGAGCCGACAATGAGAATGCTAAGCCCCATGAGGATGACCATCGATGTGCATGTCCGTAATGTTCCCGCTCTTTGCTCGTAATGAGGATGTGCCCGCCCGTAACGCCTTTGCGTTCCTTTTCGTAATGTATTTCAACCCCGAATGTTATGTACCGGGGTGTCCCTATCCGTCCCCGCGGATGTACTCAAATCGCAAAAAATATCGTTCTACAAGAGGCAGTTGCAGCACTGTGGCGGTTGTACACAAAACCGTAGTACCGTGATCTGATAGTGGTTCCCGTTGTTGAGCGACCTTTAGAGGTCGCTTAATCCAAAGAGAAGTAAGAGGAAGTCTACTAAGCCTAAGCAACCGCAGAAAGAAACAGGTTCTCTGTAAAAGGCCCTCCTAAAATTTGAATAAGAAGGGCCAGCCGTTTAAGCCAAAGTATAGATGGATTCGGGAAATCCGGCACTTCCAGAACCACGTGGAGTGGGTGTTTCCGAAGCTCACAATGGCTAGAATATGTAAGGAGGTGGTTCAGGAGAGAATAGTAGAAGGTACCGGAATGCTGGTAGAAGTTTTCCAATGCCAGAAGAGGTGACTCGATTCACTGCAGATGCCCTTGATGCTCTGCACAAGGCCGCTGAGAATCACATGATCAGGTTCTTCGAAGACTGTGTGAAATGTGCTGTGCATTCCAAGAGAGTGACAATAATGATTACTTCCGAGGCATGTAAAGTGTTTTATATTAATGAAACGATTTTTGTTGTATATTTTGTTTGCTTGCTAAGTATTTTGATTGTCTCTATTCTCTATGTATATTTACAATGCACCGTTGCCACGGTGCGAAATGGGTGTAAATTACTTTGTGAGGGCAGGTATTTTCGCACCGTGGCCACGGTGCGAAATTCCTGTAAGTTACTGTGTGAGGGTAGACAATTTCGCACCGTGGCCACGGTGCGAAATTAAATCATTCCATAGAAGGTGAATCACAAGATCAAAGGGAACATATTAACATATTAGAGAATATATAAACATATTAGAGAACATTTAGAGAATATATTAACACGGTATCATATGAATTATGTATGATAGATAGCAAGTAACGGCAGTATGTCCAAGTAACCTTCCTCTAGGTTTCTAACCCCTTCCCCTTCCCTTGCGAGTGGTAACCCACGCAGCTGGGTTAGGAAACCAGAGCTCACGCGTATCCCAGCCTGATTCTTCCCACCATATGGGATACCTAGTCATTAGAAAAAGTAATTCCACATGATGATACTCACGGAAGAAGAGCGGACCCAACTCCACAAAGTTGTTGTACTCGTTGTAGTACGCCCTAATAAGGCCATACATCTGTCCCTTACAAATTTCATGAATGAACTCTGATATGTATTGATCCAGAGAGTGTGCTAAATAAACAGCACGAAGAAGAGGCCTCAACTGCTGTAGCATCTCGTCCAGATAAGGAGGGGGTTCAAGAATTCCCCTCATTGCAAGCCTCCTATAACATTCAGATGGATTGATTTCCATCAGTGGCTCATGACCACAATCAAATTGCTCCAGAATGAAGTTGATCAACTCCATTGCAAGCTCTTGGTGGGACTGTAGTGCAACCTCCACTCCAAGAAATGGTCAAATAGCTCATCAGTTTCAGGCCGCACAGAATGTCTGGGGCATGCTTGCAGGCCTTCTGGAGTGGCCCAGGGAGGATTGGGTCCAATCATTTGCAAAGAGCACGAAGATCAAGTAGCAAAGAACAAGGAGCACGAAGATTAAGGAGCAAGAAGATAAAAAAACAAGGATCATGGACCAAGGAAGCAAGGAACAAGATCAAGTAGCAAGATCAAGAGCAAGGAACAAGATGAAGTAGCGAAGAACAAGGATCAAGATCAAGTAGCAAGGAACAAGGAAGACCAAAGACCAAGAAGTGAAAGCAAGGTGAAAACATGGAACAAAGGTGAGAAGTGAAAGCAAGCTGAAAGAATTTATAGCTACGAATCCAATAATGTTGAAGTATAATACTAATACTGTTGAAGTATAATACCAAGAATGTTGAAGAATAATACCAATAATGCTGAAGTATTATACCATTCGGTGGTGGTAACAAAACGGGATCTACGTATTTCACACCGTAGCCACGGTGCGAAATAGGCCCTTCAATAATTTGTAACTGAAGCGATTTCGCACCGTGGCTACGGTGCCGAATATGACCACAAATAGAACAATCACATGAAAAAATACAAGGAAAATGGTAGAAGATATCGTAAGATTGCCAAGATAATACATGATAAGATAAGGATGTTACTTAATTACACGAAAATCACTTGCTTATATACTTAATTTCTATGAAAATCTTTATACCAGTTTATACACATATTCCAATGGAGTATCTTTACCTGTGATATGTACGTATTATGTGCTGTGTACTATGTAGCCATAGGTATCCCAAGGAATTGTATCCCACTCGGGGAATTTAGACAGTAACCACAGGATGTTGAAGTCAAGGGAACGGAATAGGAGCTTACCAATATCCACATAAGATTTGTAATGGAAGTTGTAAAGTTCAATGAGGATATAAATCCTATTCTTCTCACTAGTAGGAATGACCAGAGGCACATACTGATCCAGAGAGTAGGCCATGAAACCATGGAAAAGCATGTCCTTCAACTGTTCTAGCCTATCTTCTAAATCTGAGGGGGGTTCAAGAAGTCCCAAAGCACTTAGAGTGAACCTTGCTTGACTCGAATTGATCTCCTCCAGTGGAGGGAGATGACGAGTATAGCGATCGATAATGAAGTTGATCAGCTGCCTTGCAAGCTCTGTGGTTGGACCGTGACGCCATCGATGCTCCCAAAAGTTGCTAAAAAATTCATCAAAAGTGCACGTATTTCTGCCGCATGCTTGCAGGTATTCCAGATCAGCCCAGCGAGGATGTTCTTGCAAAGTTACCATTTGCAAGAAATTAGTGGAGCAGACAAGAAACAACTAGTGGAGCAGACAGGGAGGCAAGGAGCATGCAAGAAAGGAGCAGACAGGCAGGCAAGGAGCCACAAGAGGCGGACAGGCAGGCAAGGAGCCACAAGAGGCGGACAGGGAGGCAAGGAGCAAACAAGAAGCAGACAAGAGGGGGAAAGAGGCAAAGACAATGAAGGCATAGATGCCTATTTAAAGAGAAATCAGGTATATATGCTATATACGTACATTATGTTTACGCTTTGGATTGCAGCCATGGATCAAGTTTGACACCATTTCTCACGCATTCACCAAGATCATTGTAGCTCATGTAGCATACGAGTACCATACAAGTATATATATGATCCAATAATTTCTATGTATATACCATCAATAATTTTGGTGGGTATATACCATCAATAATTTTGGTGGGTATAAATATACATCAAATTGCCGAGTGCAGCAACATTGGCCTCCGTCTAGCCATGTGGTCTCATTCTGGTCCTGAACGTGATTCCATTACCTGCAAGATGAATCAGAAAACTTCAAGCAGTGTCGCGAGCGAGAAATACCCATGGAAGACTGGATGACCACTGCCGCTCTCAATCCTCGCTATTATCCTGATCCCTTCGATGTTATCATCCATCTAATATGGAATAGAGAGCATCAAATGTACATGATAGAAAAGATCACTGGGGTGCCTGGTGACAATGACTCAGAAGAGTCCCCCTAAATCAATACTTGTCATCTGGATCATATTGTCAATACTTATTTGAAGAGTTCATGATCGTGTATTTTGTACATTATGCTCGTATATATAACCAATAATGCTGCTACAGTGCATGTCAATAATTTTGTTCGATATAAGTACAGCTCCATTCAATGCAGAAGGCATCCATTTGCTATGTCTCGGCCTGGTTATCCTTATTACAGGGGGTCTACCTTGCCTCATCGTCCCAAAGATATAGACTCCATTACTTGCACTATGAAATATAATGATCTTTATAGATGTTCTCAGAGGGGTATCCCCCTTGATCCCTGGCTGGAAGGAGTAGCAGAGGCGAAATCATTCTTCCAACGGGTTTTATCATGTTGTTATCCACCTTCACCGGGTTCCAGAGCGTCACGTCTATGAGATTAATCGCATCACTCAACTACCTGCTCATGATGATCCCGATTGCGAATGAACTTCTGCATTTATGTATGCTATGCCTCTTATATGAGTTCTAAATTCTGTTACTAGAATATTTCAGACATTCGCTAGTTATAAGTATGTAACCATAAGAGATAGATACATATGATCCATCTATTTACTGCACATTTTCAATTTGGAAAGCTCTTGGCCATTTTCCTTACATGTAGATTCTAAATTCAGATAAGCATTCTCTTCGCAGTGTGTGTAGTCACGGTGCGAAATTGCACACTTTAAAAACGTTGGAACTGCTATTTTCGCACCCTGGCGACGGTGCGAAAGAGACCTTCCCACAGAATGTGGAATGGTCATTTTCGCACCGTGGCGACGGTGCGAAAGAGACCTTCCCACAGAATGTGGAATAGTCCTTTTCGCACTGTGCCCACCAGTGGCCACGGTGCGAATATTGGTTAGTTGTAAGCACAGACAACACGGTTTTCGCACCGTGGCCATGGTGCAAGTAAAATAGAAGCGTAAAACAAATCAAAATGAAACTGAAGTTTATGTTCGATATAACAAGAATAGAGATTTAAAACAAGTCTTTGCATTAATTGACAATGGTTACAACTTCATTTTCTTAGAAACATGTAAGTCATTGGACACTTCGACTTCTTCCAATTTGGACTCCTGCAGACCAGCATCCAACAGGTACATAAGGCGAGGAATCTGGGGCTCCCTCTCTTCCCAAGTCAGTCGAGTTGTAGCCTTATCCACGCCGGACAAGGCCAATGCAGCTCTACTGGCAGCCATAGAATACATACTAAAGCCACCAAAAATATGCGTGGCGATATCTCTCCTAACAACCACTACTCGATCAGAATTGGCAGATAATGGGATGTGATTACCAATCAACGAGAGGGTCTTGAGTTTCAAGACCTCTTCTGGTCCATATGGGCTGTACTTAGAATGGAACACAACGATCTCTCCCTTATAAAGGTAGCCCATATAGTGGGCGATACTTGCATCTCTGCCAAGGGTAACTCTGTCATGTCTGGCGCAAAAATCGTCTGCAAAAATCTCCTGCGCAATAAACAATCGTTCTTAGGCACTTAACAAAATAAGCAAACTTATGGTAGCTTACCTCCACTTCATCAGTGGCTCATGACCACAATCAAATCGCTCCAGAATGAAGTTGATCAACTCCATTGCAAGCTCCTTGGTGGGACTGTGGTGCAACCTCCACTCCAAGAAATGGTCAAATAGCTCATCAGTTTCAGGCCACACAGAATGTCTGGGGCATGCTTGCAGGCCTTCTGGAGTGGCCCAGGGAGGATTGAGTCCAAGCACAAAGATCAAGTAGCAAAGAACAAGGAGCACGAAGATTAAGGAGCAAGAAGATAAAAAAACAAGGAAGATCATGGACTAAGGAAGCAAGGAACAAGATCAAGTAGCAAGATCAAGAGCAAGGAACAAGATGAAGTAGCGAAGAACAAGGATCAAGATCAAGTAGCAAGGAACAAGGAAGACCAAAGACCAAGAAGTGAAAGCAAGGTGAAAACATGGAACAAAGGTGAGAAGTGAAAGCAAGCTGAAAGAATTTATAGCTACGAATCCAATAATGTTGAAGTATAATACTAATACTGTTGAAGTATAATACCAAGAATGTTGAAGAATAATACCAATAATGCTGAAGTATTATACCATTCGGTGGTGGTAACAAAACGGGATCTACGTATTTCGCACTGTAGCCACGGTGCGAAATAGGCCCTTCAATAATTTGTAACTGAAGCGATTTTGCACCGTGGCTACGGTGCCGAATATGACCACAAATAGAACAATCACATGAAAAAATACAAGGAAAATGGTAGAAGATATCATTCAATTACACTAAAAGTGTAAGATTGCCAAGATAATACATGATAAGATAAGGATGTTACTTAATTACACGAAAATCACTTGCTTATATACTTAATTTCTATGAAAATCTTTATACCAGTTTATACACATATTCCAATGGAGTATCTTTACCTGTGATATGTACGTATTATGTGCTGTGTACTATGTAGCCATAGGTCACGTGTATCCCAAGGAATTGTATCCCACTCGGGGAATTTAGACAGTAACCATAGGATGTTGAAGTCAAGGGAACGGAATAGGAGCTTACCAATATCCACAAAAGATTTGTAATGGAAGTTGTAAAGTTCAATGAGGATATAAATCCTATTCTTCTCACTAGTAGGAATGACTAGAGGCACATACTGATCCAGAGAGTAGGCCATGAAACCATGGAAAAGCATGTCCTTCAACTGTTCTAGCCTATCTTCTAAATCTGAGGGGGGTTCAAGAAGTCCCAAAGCACTTAGAGTGAACCTTGCTTGACTCGAATTGATCTCCTCCAGTGGAGGGAGATGACGAGTATAGCGATCGATAATGAAGTTGATCAGCTGCCTTGCAAGCTCTGTGGTTGGACCGTGACGCCATCGATGCTCCCAAAAGTTGCTAAAAAATTCATCAAAAGTGCACGTATTTCTGCCGCATGCTTGCAGGTATTCCGGATCAGCCCAGCGAGGATGTTCTTGCAAAGTTACCATTTGCAAGAAATTAGTGGAGCAGACAAGAAACAACTAGTGGAGCAGACAGGGAAGCAAGGAGCATGCAAGAAAGGAGCAGACAGGCAGGCAAGGAGCCACAAGAGGCGGACAGGGAGGCAAGGAGCAAACAAGAAGCAGACAAGAGGAGGAAAGAGGCAAAGACAATGAAGGCATAGATCCACGTACTTGCAATTCCTGTGAAGAGAGTACATATCTGCACTCTCCATGCCTTTCTAAGAATAGTGGATAAGATGGTGTACATGAGCATTCTTTTTGCTTGGAATAAGTCTCCACAATCAGCCAGAGAAAAGTGTATGAAAGATGTTGAGAACATGCTTTCTGATCTTGGTCTTCATGGTGGTGACTATAAAATCTTGCAAGATCCTAAGAAGGGAGGCAAGGTTCCTTGTAAACCATCCATGGGTGGGGTGAAAGCGAAAATATTTCTGCCTTGTACGTAAGAATGGATCATTGCCAACTGGAAAGTGGGAGGGGTATAAGGACTTGCTGGTAGCAGAAGATGACCGTACTTCACGTGGGAGGGCAAAACTAAAGAAAATTAAAAGCGTGGCGAATCCGAAAGCGATCACGGTAACTTTAATGGCGAGAAGAAAATGGTGGGTGGAAAGTTAGATGAATTCAAAGTAGCAGTAACTGAATTCACGAAGTCGTTTATACAAGCATGGGGAGAATGCAATGTCACACATTACATTCATATACTTCACGCCCATGGCTTGTGGTTTGCCAAAGAGTACGGGAGCTTGGGAATATGGAATACGCAGGGAATGGAGAAGTCACATAAGCAAGCCAAGAATGCTTTTTTCAGGTTCATACAACATCGAGGTTCGTGTGGTAACTCATTGCAACAGATGTGCCAATGGTTCTATAGGAGGATTATCTGCAAGCTAGAGAAAAAAGATAAAGCTAAACAAGACACGACGTTGGCTAGAATATTGAGGAGAAAAGTTGAGCAGGAAAAAAAGAAACAGGTATGGTGTAGCTCTAGTGCAGCAGACAAGTTAAGGCAGTGGCGATCCACAAGGATCAGACAGGGTAGAAGATATACTTCTGGGGTTTCAATTGTATGAACAAATTCATATTAATGTATAACTATTGACCATGATGTGCAACTATAATGTTTCAAATATGTTAGGTTGGCAGCGTGGGCACGGTGCGAACTTAGTTGGTATTCAATTGATGAATGACAAGTATTCGCACCGTGGCCACGGTGCGAATGAAGTTGGGAATTAGTTATAGATTAACTGCTATTCGCACCGTGGCCACGGTGCGAAAACATTTGGTTTCCGTGGCTATCTTTTGCCGTGTTCGCACGGTAGCAACGGTACTCTTTATATAATTATCTTTGTTATCGATGTTGTCTGCTTTTGATATTTGTTCTAAGTCATTACATTGCATATTTATCAATCTTGTCCACTCATTTGTTGCATTACAGTTCAGAGACAATGGCACAGAATAGCGGTAATGCCGGATCTAACAATCCCAGCAACCAAAGAACAGAAGAGAAGGCGCCGTCTGGGCGCACACATCATGGGGAAGACAGCGAGAGCAGCGCCACTAACTATGTCAGTGCTTCTAACAACCAGAACAGAGCTCAGTCTTCCGAGCCAGAAAACATCCATCAAGCAGGTCTGGACGCTGTAGTTCAGAATGTTGCCAATGAGGCAGAGGAGATTTTTAGAGACATACCTTCCGAGCCAAGGCGTGTTTACCTGTTCTCTTCTGGCCATTTAGTCGGAGAAGGAACCTTTGTGCAGGCAGCTGTCTGTCATGGAGTTCCTGTGCCTGATGATTGCATCGTCGTTAACGTCGATGTGGTAGTTGCACCAGACACGCAGTTGCCTGTTCCTTCGATGGGAGCTGACAACTTGCTTGAGGCACTCCATTCCTTCATCGTGTGGCCCAGGTTGATGGCTTCTTTGTCGCCAACAATAGAAACATTGTCTCTACTGGCTAATGAGATAGATTACATCACCGGACTTCCTCGTAGAGTGTCAGAAGTTGGATTGGTGGAGATAAACCAAGGGCCAGACTTGCTTGGAGCTGACAATGAGAATGCTAAGCCCCATGAGGATGACCATCAGGATGTGCATGTCCAGAATGTTCCTGTTGCTGTTCAGAATGAGAATGTGCCTGTCCAGAACGTTCCTTTTGCTGTTCAGAATGTATTTCAACCCCTGAATGTTATGTACCAGGGTGTCCCTATCCAGGTCCCTGTGACAGCTCAAATCGCAAAAAATATCGTTCTACCAGAGGCAGCTGCAGTACCTGTGACGGTTGTACCTGAAACCGTAGTACCAGATACAGTAGTGGTTCCTGTTGTTGAGCAGCCTTTAGAGGTCGCGGAATCCAGTAGAAGTAAGAGGAAGTCTACTAAGCCTAAGCAGCTGCAGAAGAAACAGGTTCTCTGTAAAGGCCCTCCTAAGCTGAATAAGAAGGGCCAGCCGTTTAAGCCAAAGTATAGATGGATTCGGGAAATCCGGCACTTCCAGAACCACGTGGAGTGGGTGTTTCCGAAGCTCACAATGGCTAGAATATGTAAGGAGGTGGTTCAGGAGAGATACATTAAGATGAAGAGGGATAGTAGAAGGTACCGGAATGCTGGTAGAAGTTTTCCAATGCCAGAAGAGGTGACTCGATTCACTGCAGATGCCCTTGATGCTCTGCACGAGGCCGCTGAGAATCACATGATCAGGTTCTTCGAAGACTGTGTGAAATGTGCTGTGCATTCCAAGAGAGTGACAATAATGATTACTTCCAAGGCATGTAAAGCGTTTTATATTAATGAAACGATTTTTGTTGTATATTTTGTTTGCTTGCTAAGTATTTTGATTGTCTCTATTCTCTATGTATATTTACAATGCACCGTTGCCACGGTGCGAAATGGGTGTAAATTACTTTGTGAGGGCAGGTATTTTCGCACCGTGGCCACGGTGCGAAATTCCTGTAAAAGTTACTGTGTGAGGGCAGGCAATTTCGCACCGTGGCCACGGTGCGAAATTGAATCATTCCATAAAAGGTGAATCACAAGATCAAAGGGAACATATTAACATATTAGAGAATATATTAACATATTAGAGAACATTTAGAGAATATATTAACACGGTATCATATGAATTATGTATGATAGATAGCAAGTAACGGCAGTATGTCCAAGTAACCTTCCTCTAGGTTTCTAACCCCTTGCCCTTCCCCTGCGTGTGGTAACCCACGCAGCTGGGTTAGGAAACCAGAGCTCACGCGTATCCCAGCCTGATTCTTCCCACCATATGGGATACCTAGTCATTAGAAAAAGTAATTCCACATGATGATACTCACGGAAGAAGAGCGGACCCAACTCCACAAAGTTGTTGTACTCGTTGTAGTACGCCCTAATAAGGCCATACATCTGTCCCTTACAAATTTCATGAATGAACTCTGATATGTATTGATCCAGAGAGTGTGCTAAATAAACAGCACGAAGAAGAGGCCTCAACTGCTGTAGCATCTCGTCCAGATAAGGAGGGGGTTCAAGAATTCCCCTCATTGCAAGCCTCCTATAACATTCAGATGGATTGATTTCCATCAGTGGCTCATGACCACAATCAAATTGCTCCAGAATGAAGTTGATCAACTCCATTGCAAGCTCTTGGTGGGACTGTAGTGCAACCTCCACTCCAAGAAATGGTCAAATAGCTCATCGGTTTGCCGCATTGCAGATGTCCGGGGGGCATGCTTGCAGGCCTTCTGGAGTGGCCCAGGGAGGATTGGGTCCAATCATTTGCAAAGAGCACGAAGATCAAGTAGCAAAGAACAAGGAGCACGAAGATTAAGGAGCAAGAAGATAAAAAAACAAGGAAGATCATGGACCAAAGAAGCAAGGAACAAGATCAAGTAGCAAGATCAAGAGCAAGGAACAAGATGAAGTAGCGAAGAACAAGGATCAAGATCAAGTAGCAAGGAACAAGGAAGACCAAAGACCAAGAAGTGAAAGCAAGGTGAAAACATGGAACAAAGGTGAGAAGTGAAAGCAAGCTGAAAGAATTTATAGCTACTGAATCCAATAATGTTGAAGTATAATACTAATCTTTGTTGAAGTATAATACCAAGAATGTTGAAGAATAATACCAATAATGCTGAAGTATTATACCATTCGGTGGTGGTAACAAAAGCGGGATCTCGTTATTTAAGATCAGTAGCCACGGTCTTGCGAAATAGGCCCCTTCAATAATTTGTAACTGAAGCGATTTCGCACCGTGGCTACGGTGCCGAATATGACCACAAATAGAACAATCACATGAAAAAATACAAGGAAAATGGTAGAAGATATCATTCAATTACACTAAAAGTGTAAGATTGCCAAGATAATACATGATAAGATAAGGATGTTACTTAATTACACGAAAATCACTTGCTTATATACTTAATTTCTATGAAAATCTTTATACCAGTTTATACACATATTCCAATGGAGTATCTTTACCCGTGATATATGCATTATGTGTCTTTGTGTACTATGTAGCCATAGGTCACGTGTATATCCCAAGGAATTGTATCCCACTTTCGGGGAATTTAGACAAGAACCACGGGATGTTGAAGTCAAGGGAACGGAATAGGAGCTTACCAATATCCACAGAAGATTTGTAATGGAAGTTGTAAAGTTCAATGAGGATATAAATCCTATTCTTCTCACTAGTAGGAATGACTAGAGGCACATACTGATCCAGAGAGTAGGCCATGAAACCATGGAAAAGCATGTCCTTCAACTGTTCTAGCCTATCTTCTAAATCTGAGGGGGGTTCAAGAAGTCCCAAAGCACTTAGAGTGAACCTTGCTTGACTCGAATTGATCTCCTCCAGTGGAGGGAGATGACGAGTATAGCGATCGATAATGAAGTGGATCAGCTGCCTTGCAAGCTCCGTGGTTGGACCGTGACGCCATCGATGCTCCCAAAAGTTGCTAAAAAATTCATCAAAAGTGCACGTATTTCTGCCGCATGCTTGCAGGTATTCCGGATCAGCCCAGCGAGGATGTTCTTGCAAAGTTACCATTTGCAAGAAACTAGTGGAGCAGACAAGAAACAACTAGTGGAGCAGACAGGGAGGCAAGGAGCATGCAAGAAAGGAGTAGACAGGCAGGCAAGGAGCCACAAGAGGCGGACAGGGAGGCAAGGAGCAAACAAGAAGCAGACAAGAGGGGGAAAGAGGCAAAGACAATGAAGGCATAGATGCCTATTTAAAGAGAAATCAGGTATATATGCTATATACGTACATTATATTTACGCTTTGGATTGCAGCCATGGATCAAGTTTGACACCATTTCTCACGCATTCACCAAGATCATTGTAGCTCATGTAGCATACGAGTACCATACAAGTATGTATATGATCCAATAATTTCTATGTATATACCATCAATAATTTTGGTGGGTATATACCATCAATAATTTTGGTGGGTATAAATATACATCAAATTGCCGAGTGCAGCAACATTGGCCTCCGTCTAGCTATATGGTCTCATTCTGGTCCTGAACATGATTCCATTACCTGCAAGATGAATCAGGAAAGTTCAAGCAGTGTCGCGAGCGAGAAATACCCATGGAAGACTGGATGACCACTGCCGCTCTCAATCCTCGCTATTATCCTGATCCCTTCGATGTTATCATCCATCTAATATGGAATAGAGAGCATCAAATGTACATGATAGAAAAGATCACTGGGGTGCCTGGTGACAATGGCTCAGAAGAGTCCCCCTAAATCAATACTTGTCATCTGGATCATATTGTCAATACTTATTTGAAGAGTTCATGATCGTGTATTTTGTACATTATGCTCGTATATATAACCAATAATGCTGCTACAGTGCATGTCAATAATTTTGTTCAATATAAGTACAGCTCCATTCAATGCAGAAGGCATCCATTTGCTATGTCTCGGCCTGGTTATCCTTATTACAGGGGGTCTACCTTGCCTCCTCGTCCCGAAGATATAGACTCCATTACTTGCACTATGAAATATAATGATCTTTATAGATGTTCTCAGAGGGGTATCCCCCTTGATCCCCGGGCCGGAAGGAGTAGCGAGGGGGTCAAATCATTCTTCCAACGGGTTTTATCGTGTTGTTATCCACCTTCATCGGGTTCCAGAGCGTCACGTCTATGAGATTAATCGCATCACTCAACTACCTGCTCATGATGATCCCGATTGCGAATGAACTTCTGCTCATGATGACATTCGCTAGTTATAAGTATGTAACCATAAGAGATAGATACATATGATCCATCTATTTACTGCACATTTTCAATTTGGAAAGCTCTTGGCCATTTTCCTTACATGTAGATTCTAAATTCAGATAAGCATTCTCTTCGCAGTGTGTGTAGTCACGGTGCAAAATTGCACACTCCAAAAACGTTGGAACTGCTATTTTCGCACCGTGGCGACGGTGCGAAAGAGACCTTCCCACATAATGTGGAATGGTCATTTTCGCACCGTGGCGACGGTGCGAAAGAGACCTTCCCACAGAATGTGGAATAGTCCTTTTCGCACCGTGCCCACCGGTGGCCACGGTGCGAATATTGGTTAGTTGTAAGCACAGACAACACGGTTTTCGCACCGTGGCCATGGTGCAAGTAAAATAGAAGCGTAAAACAAATCAAAATGAAACTGAAGTTTATGTTTGATATAACAAGAATAGAGATTTAAAACAAGTCTTTGCATTAATTGACAATGGTTACAACTTCATTTTCTTAGAAACATGTAAGTCATCGGACACTTCGACTTCTTCCAATTCGGACTCCTGCAGACCAGCATCCAACAGGTACATAAGGCGAGGAATCTGGGGCTCCCTCTCTTCCCAAGTCAGTCGAATTGTAGCCTTATCCACGCCGGACAAGGCCAATGCAGCTCTACTGGCAGCCATAGAATACATACTAAGGGTAGTCTCCCACTCGCAATTAGGTTATGTTAACTTAACTAGTTGGTTATCTCTTAACTTAATGGAAAGTAGGTTGTGATTTCCCATTAAAGTCATTAAGTTAAGACTAACTTAAAGGATTGTGAAGATATGCATTCGCACTATACCAATTATGGACCACTTAGGTTAAGCTCATGAAATCAACTTAACCTAACCTTTATAATAAGCTTGTGCTTCACACTAATAGTTAAGAAGTTTTGTTAGGTTAGAGATAAATGTGTTCGTTTCCCACTTCAGTTAAGAGATACGGTTAAGTTAAATGGAGGATATGACTTTTTTTGTCAAGTTACTATTTTTGTGAATTGTTTGACTACCTAGTAAAATCTAGTAAAGTGGTTGACTCTCTAGTCAATGAGTTGACTTTTGGTTAACTTAGACACTTTCTCGCCAATCAATTGACTTGTAGTCAACTCTCTCCATTTTAATACTTTCTAGTCAAGTACTACGTGACCAGTCAATCAATCATAAAATTCTTAAAATCCACCTCCTATTTTAGCGCTTTTTATTCAATCTATCAAACTAATAAGACGCTTGGTCAACTAGTTGGCATCCTTGTCAAAATTACGATTTAAGAGTCTAACCTAACTGGAACCATTTCTCACTCGTAGTTAAGTTAGCTTAATGCTTAACCAAAAAGTTAGAAGTTAAGTGGACCTTGCTTAGGTCACTTAACTTTTGCACTAGTTGGTTAAATATTTTTAAATTTGGTTAAAAAAATAACTTAACTTTTTATAGTGAGAAGGATGCTCCGTTAAGTTAATGAACAGTTAAAAATTAACTGGAATTAACTTAGCTGATATTAACTTAAGGGTCAATGGGAAAGCAAGTTCCAGTTATTTGCCCTATTTAACTTAACTTAATGGCAAGTGGGAAATGACTCTAAAGCCACCAAAAATATGTGTGGCGATATCTCTCCTAACAGCCACTACTCGATCAGAATTGGCAGATAATGGGATGTGATTACCAATCAACGAGAGGGCCTTGAGTTTCAAAACCTCTTCTGGTCCATATGGGCTGTACTTAGAATGGAACACAACGATCTCTCCCTTATAAAGGTAGCCCATATAGTGGGCGATACTTGCATCTCTGCCAAGGGTAACTCTGTCATGTCTGGCGCAAAAATCGTCCGCAAAAATCTCCTGCGCAATAAACAATCGTTCTTAGGCACTTAACAAAATAAGCAAACTTATGATAGCTTACCTCCACTTCATCAGTGGCTCATGACCACAATCAAATCGCTCCAGAATGAAGTTGATCAACTCCATTGCAAGCTCCTTGGTGGGACTGTGGTGCAACCTCCACTCCAAGAAATGGTCAAATAGCTCATCAGTTTCAGGCCGCACAGAATGTCTGGGGCATGCTTGCAGGCCTTCTGAATTTCTCACGCATTCACCAAGATCATTGTAGCTCATGTAGCATACGAGTACCATACAAGTATGTATATGATCCAATAATTTCTATGTATATACCATCAATAATTTTGGTGGGTATATACCATCAATAATTTTGGTGGGTATAAATATACATCAAATTGCCGAGTGCAGCAACATTGGCCTCCGTCTAGCCATGTGGTCTCATTCTGGTCCTGAACGTGATTCCATTACCTGCAAGATGAATCACGAAAACTTCAAGCAGTGTCGCGAGCGAGAAATACCCATGGAAGACTGGATGACCACTGCCGCTCTCAATCCTCGCTATTATCCTGATCCCTTCGATGTTATCATCCATCTAATATGGAATAGAGAGCATCAAATGTACATGATAGAAAAGATCACTGGGGTGCCTGGTGACAATGACTCAGAAGAGTCCCCCTAAATCAATACTTGTCATCTGGATCATATTGTCAATACTTATTTGAAGAGTTCATGATCGTGTATTTTGTACATTATGCTCGTATATATAACCAATAATGCTGCTACAGTGCATGTCAATAATTTTGTTCGATATAAGTACAGCTCCATTCAATGCAGAAGGCATCCATTTGCTATGTCTCGGCCTGGTTATCCTTATTACAGGGGGTCTACCTTGCCTCCTCGTCCCGAAGATATAGACTCCATTACTTGCACTATGAAATATAATGATCTTTATAGATGTTCTCAGAGGGGTATCCCCCTTGATCCCTGGCTGGAAGGAGTAGCAGAGGGTCGAAATCATTCTTCCAACGGGTTTTATCGTGTTGTTATCCACCTTCATCGGGTTCCAGAGCGTCACGTCTATGAGATTAATCGCATCACTCAACTACCTGCTCATGATGATCCCGATTGCGAATGAACTTCTGCATTTATGTATGCTATGCCTCTTATATGAGTTCTAAATTTTGTTACTAGAATATTTCAGACATTCGCTAGTTATAAGTATGTAACCATAAGAGATAGATACATATGATCCATCTATTTACTGCACATTTTCAATTTGGAAAGCTCTTGGCCATTTTCCTTACATGTAGATTCTAAATTCAGATAAGCATTCTCTTCGCAGTGTGTGTAGTCACGGTGCGAAATTGCACACTCCAAAAACGTTGGAACTGCTATTTTCGCACCGTAAATAGAAGCGTAAAACAAATCAAAATGAAACTGAAGTTTATGTTCGATATAACAAGAATAGAGATTGTTGACCCTCAACCTGGCTTAGAGAGTCAAACACAAGAAGCCAACTCGAGTTTTCACTCAAGTTGGGGTTAGAACCTCCAGATCACTTAAGGTGATCAATCTACACAAGAATTTTCCAAAGAAAAAGCTCAGTTACAGAGTTTTCATACCTTTCCCAATTCTGGAATTTGGATCCTTTACTCAAATCGATGCAGATCTCATATACAGACTGATTTCCAAGGTCAGATGACTGTGACTTGTTCAAAAAAGTTGTAGGCAAGTAAGGGTAAAGATCTTGACCAAGTCTGAGTTTTAATTTGTAAGATATTCGATCTCAAAGTTGGGTCAAATTTTGGTCAATACCAGTCAATACTAAAAACAGAGCTCAGAGTTTTGTAACTTGAGTTGTAGGTTAAAATTTGAAGAAATTCCAAAACTAAAATGCAATATAGACCTCAAAGGTAAGGTGCATGCTATCAAATCATGATTTGAATCACTAAAACTATTTTTTTGGCACTGTTCTGTAGATATCAGTCTAAATTTGTATCAGACAGAATGCAAAAAATAGTAACTTGAGTTTGGAATGGGATTTTTTCGAAATTTTTGTGCACACAGGTGCAAATAAGATGGGAGATGAAGTGCAGATGGTCATATGCAGGAAAAAATAAGGGAATTCTTTACTATAAAAATGTTTGTGATGCAAAAATACTAAAGGATCATGACAGTCGAGTTTTTGAATACTTGGCAATCAATTTTCATTGATATGAAGGTAATACAAGGTGAATAAGAATCTTAGGAACATAGATCAATCATCAAAATAGCTTAGAAGGTCAATAAGTAGTATCAAATCAATAATATCAGTCCAATCTTCTCAGATTAGACTGTGGAACACTCAAAGACTTCAAGAACGTCTTCAGATCATGCTCAGCATGTATCAATGTCGAGGTTTGATGCGTCTGGGCCTTCAAGAAAATTCTTTTATCGAATCCCATGTATATATCTTAGTTTTCAAATGTTTGCTTAATCTTAGCCTTGATTGATGGGTTTATTCGGTTCTTAAAGAGCGGGAAGGTGGAAATAGGTAGGTTCCGAGAGCTGTGGTGCCAAATCCGGCGAGATTCGAGGTGGAAGCAGAAATTTAGGGTTCTTGGCTGTATTTTTTCAAAAATAGCACGATACGATTCCGTATTTTTGCCCGTATATCCATGGAATATGCTGTATTCTTTAATTTTGCAAAGCTAAGCCATGGTTTTAAAGGGCCACTTATAGAAAATTGAAGAGATGGATCACTTTAGCAATGGCAACCCTAATTTTTCTTGGGAATATGCCAAGTCCTTGGGCATAATGATCAGGAATATTCCATAAGGTATACAAGTGGCATGGCATAATGGTAAGGAATTGCAAAAGGATTTTGGGAAAATTGCAAAAAGATGTGGCATAAGAAGTGAAAAGATATGGAGGCAATGGTGGGGGATAACTCATGGGAGAAATATAGGTGTATTAGAAAAAGGGAGAATGGAGCAAAACATAATGAGGTATGCAGAATATGGATGTAGGAAAAATGGCTAGGAAATTCCAAAAGATAGAAGTAGAATATGAGTAAAAATTGGATAGGGAAGGCTAAGGGGTCTTCCAAAATTTTTAACTTCCAATCTTCAAAAATTGTCTTCCAAACTTCATAACCCAGAATCTTCTAGAGCATATTCTTGACTAAGCATTTTGACCTTAAATAAAGTACCTCATGTGAGTTTTGAACCTTGAGCACTTGTTGACTTGAAGAATGAACACCCTTTGACCTTCATACCAATGTTGACTGCCAAGTCTTCCTTTGACTTAGCCTTCCTAACTTTAACAAATAAACCAATCAATTAGTATGTTGCCCTTTGGGGGCAACATCTCGCCAAAACAAGAAAATGGCTGGTTCCCTCAGCCATAAGGGGTCTTCAATTTTGTCCCAAAGTGTCTAGGTGAGAATCATGGAAGAAAGAGGGTATAAAGTGCAAGTGTTGATGAAGTATTGGTGAATATGGTAGTGAGAGGATGTGAGTGAATGACAAAGGTGAGAATGAGTTGTGAATATAGTAAGATGGTGATGGAAATGGAGTGTATGAGATGAAATGAGTGTGTAAATGTGGAAATCTCGCCAAAACAAGAAAATGTGTGAAAAGAAAAGGCAAGAATGAGTGTGAATATGGTAAGATGGTGATGGAAAGGGGGTGTGGGAGGGTGAAGTGAATGTGCAAAAGTTGAGATCTCGCCAAAACAAGAAAATGTGTGCCTCCCTGATCTATGATGGTGAAGCTGAATTGCAGAGTGCTTTCTTTTGGGAATGAGAACAAGAATAAGGAGTTTAAATGGATAGCAAGACCACTTATGGCAGATGAATAAAGATGGAGAAAGGGTGCACCTGTCATGGAAACATACAAACAAGTTAAACGTGATCCTTGCAACTCTGCTATAATGGTGAAGCTGAATTTGCAGAGTGCACATTTGGGGAGATAAAATGAAAGAGCATGGCTGAATGGAGGACAGGACCACAATGAGATCAAGAACCAATAGAAGATATTGATGCATCAGATCATTGCAGAGAAAGGCCATTGCATTCAAGTTTCTCAAGTAGCCTGCTTCAGAATATGCCATATCAATTTGAATTGAATGTCCCTGTTCCTTTGCCTACTTTTGATTCCAGTATGAGTGCTAACAACTTCTTGAGAATATTTGAGGATTATTACAGAGACTATGGCTTCAAGAAGGGCTGCAAGCTCTCAGAGTTTGAAAAATGTTTCAAAGAAGAAAGTGAGGCTGGTGCTTGGTTAACTTATGAAAAGTTAATGGGCACCACTTCATGGGATGAACTTGTCAAGAAGTTTCTGGATAGATTTGGTAAGTTAGCTGCTCCAAAGGATTTGGTTAATGAATTGCAAGGTTTCTCTATACATGCGGAGAGAGTGTGAACCAAAGACAAGGAGAGGTTTAGTACATTTATGAGCAGGTGTCAAAGAGCACAAGTCACCATCCCAACTCGTTTTTAGTCAACTGCTTTTATTAATGGTTTGGAAAGAAGACCGGATATCCAAAGGAAGTTGCTCAAGATTCAAGGCTGGCTGAAGGGTTTGATTCCATACACAAAGTCTTTGCCAAAACCAGTTTAACTTCGGATGCTCTCTACCTTGCGACAAGCATTATGTTCCTCACCACAATCATGACTCGTTTTATCCCGATGCTCTTGATGCACATTATGATCACCACCCTTCTATTCCAATTTATGCCATACAGAAAGAAAAGAAGAAATCTAAAGATGAGGAAGCAAGTTCTCGGGTTGCGAGGGTGAAGTCAGATTTATCAAAAGTTACCAAGCTCTAGCGGAAATAACCAAACAATTGGTTGAACTCAAGGCTGCAAGAACAGGTAAAACTTACCCTGAATGTATTCATTGCAATAGGAATTCTCACCCATCAGAAATTTGCTATTGGCAAGTGTGCCCCAAATGTAATAGAAAAGGCCACTTTGGAAAGGAATGTTCTGTTTGTTCTTTTTGTAAAGAGGTTGGCCATACTGATGCTAGGTGTGCTGTTATTTTGCTACATATTCTAAACGAGGTGCACCCTGGACTACCACAGTCGTCGGATCTGTCAATCCGACGGCCCAGACTGTATGTTGGAGCCTCTGGACACCTCTCGTTTCGATTATGCTCAATTATGATTGGGGACACCTATGATTTTAAGATGTCGAATACGAGTTTGCCTAAGGTTTTGATGGTATATCGAGCCTCTATACGGTTTCACTTAAGCTTTTAGAATATGAAATACGGGGATTCGAACCTCTACCAAAAAAACTCAATGTCCTAATAAGACTACTTTAACCAATCTAACCAGTGAGCTAATGTGACTATTTTTTATCTTAAATCTATGTTTTTTTTTTATAATAACCCATTGAATTGTTTTAGGGATATGGTCTATGGTTTCAAGAATTATATCTATATCAAATCCCCCTGGAACCCCCTGTTATTTTGCTACATATTTTGCTAAGCAGGCAAAAGAGAAGAGACCAGAGTCTAAACCCCCTGTGAGATTTGCTGAACCAAGCACCTCTATAAGATTTATTCAAGCTACAGAGGTTCCTAAATCTGAAGAAGTTATGGTGGTGCAAACTAGAAGCATGAATGAAGCTCAAGTACATGCTGAATCAAGTAGGCATTCCACTGTCAGGCCTTCACCACCTGTAGTGGAATCACCTGCTCAAACCATAGCTCCACCCCCTCAGCAAAAATATGGTAAGAAAGATCAAGACTTTGATGAGGTTGATGTTTTGCTTAAAAATTCCAAGGTGAGTGTGGATCTTTTTACCTTACTAAAGATTGCACCTAGCTACAGAAAAAGGGTACTTCAAGAAACTAATGGTGAGGTATTAAATGTTTGTGTGAATTTCACTGATGCCACTAACCTTGTTCTAGCACAGAATGAAGAAGAGCCTGGTGCATTCATATGTTCAGCTACTTTAGGAGGTTATACCTTCTCAAATGTGTTACTTGATGGGGGATCTCCCCTAAATATTATGCCATATCATGTTATGAAGAAATGTGGTTTCGAGGTGGACAAGAAAGCTTCTATACTATTGAGATCCTTTTATAATGCTAAGATTACTCCCATTGGTGTGGTAACTAAAGTGCCTGTTAATACAGAGGGCATAATTGTAGATGCCAACTTTATTGTGGTGGCTTTTGAAGACATAGGGGATGAGTCTGATATCTATGATTTACTTTTAGGTAGGAGGTGGTTAGCTACTGTGGATGCTAGACCAATTTGGTCTCAAGGGAGATGTACCATCTCCAATGGCTCTCAGACTGCTACAATCTATAATCAAGATGGCTCCTATGGTTCCAATGAGGAGGTAAATTTTATTAAGGAAATGCTAATTGAAGAACCTTTGGGATTTTACAGAATACAAAATGCAAGGCCAAGGAAATATGAAACAATTCCTCTCATCATGGAATGTGCACCTCCCAGCAAACAAGGGCCATCAGGATTCTTATGGTTTGATGGAGGTATCTCTAAAAAACTAAATATTGCATCATCTGCTGCTATCCTGAAAGATTCCTCTCATAAACTTTTAGCTAAAGTAGGGAGGATCTTCCCCCAAATTACCTCTAATGTAGCAGAATATAAGGCTTTGATTGCAGGACTTCAGGAAGCCAAAGCTATGGATATTGCCAACATTCACATTTTTGGTGACTCACAATTAATTTGTAGACAAGTTTCAGGAGATTACCAAACAAAAAATGCAGACATGGAGCTCTTAAAAAACCAAGTAATGGGAGTGCTTTCGAGTTTTGCTTCATGGGAGATTACTCACATACCAAGGGAAGAAAATGTGGAAGCTGATACCTTATGCAGGGAAACTCTCATGGCACACCTAACTAAAGGAGCTATTCCAGAGGAAGACCTTGATGCTAGTGAGGTAAAAGCTCTCTGTCCTATTCTAACCATTAATGCATCAGAAGAAAAGGATACTGAAGAGGTCACCATTACAAAAAATGGTAAAACTAGAACCCTGTTTGTTGGAGATCTAATTGAATACCAAAATAGGGAGAATATACAAATGTTCTTTGAAGAAAGGAAGGATGTGTTTGCTTGGGATTATTCTGAGCTTACTGGAATTAAAGCAGAGGTATGCCAATTTGAAATCAAGATTAAGGAAGGGTGTAAACCTGTTTTTCAAAAACTGAGAAGAATTAATGCTTCATTGATGGGACTGATTAAAGATGAGTTGGATAAAATGCTAGATGCAGGTGTATTATTGAAATTATTAATCCAGAATGGGTGTCTTGCATTGTACCTGTAGAGAAAAAAAGTGGTGCCTTAAGGATCTGTATTGATTATCGAGACCTCAACAAAGCCACCATCAAGGACTGCTACCCCTTGCCTTTTCTAGAAGAAATCTTATATCTTTGTAGCAGGAGAGAGGTATACTCATTTCTAGATGGATTTTCAGGGTTTAATCAAATTGGCATTAAGGAAGAAGACCAACCCAATACCTCTTTTATTACCCCTTGGGGAACTTATGCAATGAAAAGAATGCTTTTTGGACTAATGAATGCACCTGCTACTTTCCAGAGGGCTATGGATGTTATTTTTAGGCCCGTGTCTCCTCAAGAATTCGGAGTTTATTTGGATGACCTTTGTTTAGGATCTCACCCTACTAATCATTTGGAATTGCTGGCAAAAATATGTTCTTTGTGCAGGGAATCTGGAGTCAACCTTAACCCAAAGAAATGTATTTTCTTTGCATCCAAAGGCCAACTTTTGGGACATGAGGTATCCAACAATGGCATACAAGTGGCACAAGAAAAAGTTGAAGCCCTCAAAAAACTGGTGCCCCCCCAAAAATTTGAAGCAGGTCAAAAGTTTTATTGGCATGACTAGTTTTCTTAGGATGTATATTCCTAATTTTGCTCACATTATAAGTCCTATTTCTAAGCTAACAAGAATAGCCAGGATTTCCAAATCTGAGAGCAAGTATGTTCCTGTCACATGGTCATCAGATTGCCAAGAGTCTTTTGAGTTGCTTATAAAGTCCATTTGTGAAGCAACTCTTCTTAAAAAACCTGATTTGGACAAGCCATTTGAGGTCTACATTACTATTACTAAAAAGGCCATAGGCCTAGCTATTCTGCAGGACAAGCACACTATAGCTTTTGCTAGCAAACAATGGAGTTCAACCAAGAGAAATACACGAGAATGGAGAAAGAGTGTTCTTTGCTCTCATGTTCCTTATTGACAGACAAGGTCATTTACTATTGAAAAGTCCAGTTCAAGTTTATATGAAGCAAAATCCAACAGGTTTGTTATTTGGTAAAGCTACCTCTAAACCAAAAATTCAAAGGTGGGCTTGCAAGCTACAAACCTTTAATATTTCCATAAAAGAGTTACATCAGGTGAAGAGTCCCAGTCTTTACTTACCTTACATTTTCTTTGATCATGAGGAAGTAGTGGAAGTTGTTGACTTTGTGGATGCCTTATGAAGAGCAGAATCAACAAGATTGGCAGCTACCTATAAAGAATTTCTTACAATTCAAGGAAATGCCTTCAGGACTGACCTCGAGCCAGCAAAGGAGATTTAAAGAAAAGGGCAGGCAATTTAAAATGATTAATGATGTTTTATGTAAAGTCAACAGGGATGGACTATTACTGAGGTGTGTCAATAAAGAGGAATCTGCTTTGATCATTAGAGAAATGCATGAACATTCTCTTCGCAGTGTGTGTAGTCACGGTGCGAAATTGCACACTCCAAAAACGTTGGGACTGCTATTTTCGCACCGTGGCGACGGTGCGAAAGAGACCTTCCCACAGAATGTGGAATGGTCATTTTCGCACCGTGGCGACGGTGCGAAAGAGACCTTCCCACAGAATGTGGAATAGTCCTTTTCGTACCGTGCCCACCGGTGGCCACGGTGCGAATATTGGTTAGTTGTAAGCACAGACAACACGGTTTTCGCACCGTGGCCATGGTGCAAGTAAAATAGAAGCGTAAAACAAATCAAAATGAAACTGAAGTTTATGTTCGATATAACAAGAATAGAGATTTAAAACAAGTCTTTGCATTAATTGACAATGGTTACAACTTCATTTTCTTAGAAACATGTAAGTCATCGGATACTTCGACTTCTTCCAATTCGGACTCCTGCATACCAGCATCCAACAGGTACATAAGGCGAGGAATCTGGGGCCCCCTCTCTTCCCAAGTCAGTCGACTTGTAGCCTTATCCATGCCGGACAAGGCCAATGCAGCTCTATTGGCAGCCATAGAATACATACTAAAGCCACCAAAAATATGCGTGGCGATATCTCTCCTAACAGCCACTACTCGATCAGAATTGGCAGATAATGGGATGTGATTACCAATCAACGAGAGGGCCTTGAGCTTCAAGACCTCTTCTGGTCCATATGGGCTGTACTTAGAATGGAACACAACGATCTCTCCCAGTGGGCGATACTTGCATCTCTGCCAAGGGTAACTCTGTCATGTCTGGCGCAAAAATCGTCCGCAAAAATCTCCTGCGCAATAAACAATCATTCTTAGGCACTTAACAAAATAAGCAAACTTATGGTAGCTTACCTCCACTTCATCAGTGGCTCATGACCACAATCAAATCGCTCCAGAATGAAGTTGATCAACTCCATTGCAAGCTCCTTGGTGGGACTGTGGTGCAACCTCCACTCCAAGAAATGGTCAAATAGCTCATCAGTTTCAGGCCGCACAGAATGTCTGGGGCATGCTTGCAGGCCTTCTGGAGTAGCCCAGGGAGGATTGGGTCCAATCATTTGCAAAGAGCACGAAGATCAAGTAGCAAAGAACAAGGAGCACGAAGATTAAGGAGCAAGAAGATAAAAAAACAAGGAAGATCATGGACCAAAGAAGCAAGGAACAAGATCAAGTAGCAAGATCAAGAGCAAGGAACAAGATGAAGTAGCGAAGAACAAGGATCAAGATCAAGTAGCAAGGAACAAGGAAGACCAAAGACCAAGAAGTGAAAGCAAGGTGAAAACATGGAACAAAGGTGAGAAGTGAAAGCAAGCTGAAAGAATTTATAGCTACGAATCCAATAATGTTGAAGTATAATACTAATACTGTTGAAGTATAATACCAAGAATGTTGAAGAATAATACCAATAATGCTGAAGTATTATACCATTCGGTGGTGGTAACAAAACGGGATCTACGTATTTCGCACCGTAGCCACGGTGCGAAATAGGCCCTTCAATAATTTGTAACTGAAGCGATTTCGCACCGTGGCTACGGTGCCGAATATGACCACAAATAGAACAATCACATGAAAAAATACAAGGAAAATGGTAGAAGATATCATTCAATTACACTAAAAGTGTAAGATTGCCAAGATAATACATGATAAGATAAGGATGTTACTTAATTACACGAAAATCACTTGCTTATATACTTAATTTCTATGAAAATCTTTATACCAGTTTATACACATATTCCAATGGAGTATCTTTACCTGTGATATGTACATATTATGTGCTGTGTGCTATGTAGCCATAGGTCACGTGTATCCCAAGGAATTGTATCCCACTCGGGGAATTTAGACAGTAACCACAGGATGTTGAAGTCAAGGGAACGGAATAGGAGCTTACCAATATCCACAAAAGATTTGTAATGGAAGTTGTAAAGTTCAATGAGGATATAAATCCTATTCTTCTCACTAGTAGGAATGACCAGAGGCACATACTGATCCAGAGAGTAGGCCATGAAACCATGGAAAAGCATGTCCTTCAACTGTTCTAGCCTATCTTCTAAATCTGAGGGGGGTTCAAGAAGTCCCAAAGCACTTAGAGTGAACCTTGCTTGACTCGAATTGATCTCCTCCAGTGGAGGGAGATGACGAGTATAGCGATCGATAATGAAGTTGATCAACTGCCTTGCAAGCTCTGTGGTTGGACCGTGACGCCATCCATGCTCCCAAAAGTTGCTAAAAAATTCATCAAAAGTGCACGTATTTCAGCCCAGCGAGGATGTTCTTGCAAAGTTACCATTTGCAAGAAATTAGTGGAGCAGACAAGAAACAACTAGTGGAGCCGACAGGGAGGCAAGGAGCATGCAAGAAAGGAGCAGACAGGCAGGCAAGGAGCCACAAGAGGCGGACAGGGAGGCAAGGAGCAAACAAGAAGCAGACAAGAGGGGGAAAGAGGCAAAGACAATGAAGGCATAGATGCCTATTTAAAGAGAAATCAGGTATATATGCTATATACGTACATTATATTTACGCTTTGGATTGCAGCCATGGATCAAGTTTGACACCATTTCTCACGCATTCACCAAGATCATTGTAGCTCATGTAGCATACGAGTACCATACAAGTATGTATATGATCGAATAATTTCTATGTATATACCATCAATAATTTTGGTGGGTATATACCATCAATAATTTTGGTGGGTAAAAATACATCAAATTGCCGAGTGCAGCAACATTGGCCTCCGTCTAGCCATGTGGTCTCATTCTGGTCCTGAACGTGATTCCATTACCTGCAAGATGAATCAGAAAAACTTCAAGCGATCGCGAGCGGCGAAATACCCATGGAAGACCGGATGACCACTTTGCCCTCTCAATCCTCGCTATTATCCCGATCCTTTTCGATGTTATCATCCATCTAATATGGAATAGAGAGCATCAAATGTACATGATAGAAAAGATCACCGGGGTGCACAGTAACAATGACTCGGAAGAGTCCCCTAAATCAATACTTGTCATCCGGATCATATTGTCAATACTTATTTGAAGAGTTCATGATCGTGTATTTTGTACATTATGCTCGTATATATAACCAATAATGCTTTGCTTTCTGATGCATGTCAATAATTTTGTTCGATATAAGTACAGCTCCATTCAATGCGAAGGCATCCATTTGCTATGTCTCGGCTGTTTATTCTTATTACGGGGGTCTACCTTGCCTCCTCGTCCCGAAGATATAGACTCCATTACTTGCACTATGAAATATAATGATCTTTATAGGTGTTCTCAGAGGGGTATCCCCCTTGATCCCTGGCTGGAAGGAGTAGCAGAGGGTCGAAATCATTCTTCCAACGGGTTTTATCGTGTTGTTATCCACCTTCATCGGGTTCCAGAGCGTCACGTCTATGAGATTAATCGCATCACTCAACTACCTGCTCATGATGATCCCGATTGCGAATGAACTTCTGCATTTATGTATGCTATGCCTCTTATATGAGTTCTAAATTCTGTTACTAGAATATTTCAGGCATTCGCTAGTTATAAGTATGTAACCATAAGAGATAGATACATATGATCCATCTATTTACTGCACATTTTCAATTTGGAAAGCTCTTGGCCATTTTCCTTACATGTAGATTCTAAATTCAGATAAGCATTCTCTTCGCAGTGTGTGTAGTCACGGTGCGAAATCGCACACTCCAAAAATGCTGGAACTGCTATTTTTGCACCGTGGCGACGGTGCGAAAGAGACCTTCCCACAGAATGTGGAATGGTCATTTTTGCACCGTGGCGACGGTGCGAAAGAGACCTTCCCACAGAATGTGGAATAGTCCTTTTTTTCGACCGCCCCACCGTGGCCCCAGGTCGCGAATATTGGTTAGTTGTAAGCACAGACAACACGGTTTTCGCACCGTGGCCATGGTGCAAGTAAAATAGAAGCGTAAAACAAATCAAAATGAAACTGAAGTTTATGTTCGATATAACAAGAATAGAGATTTAAAACAAGTCTTTGCATTAATTGACAATGGTTACAACTTCATTTTCTTAGAAACATGTAAGTCATCGGACACTTCGACTTCTTCCAATTCGGACTCCTGCAGACCAGCATCCAATAGGTACATAAGGCGAGGAATCTGGGGCTCCCTCTCTTCCCAAGTCAGTCGAATTGTAGCCTTATCCACGCCGGACAAGGCCAATGCAGCTCTACTAGAATACATACTAAAGCCACCAAAAATATGCGTGGCGATATCTCTCCCAACGTACCACTACCGTCGAAATTGGCAGATAATGGGATGTGATTACCAATCAACGAGAGGGCCTTGAGTTTCAACTGGTCCATATGGGCTGTACTTAGAATGGAACACAATGATCTCTCCCTTATAAAGGTAGCCCATATAGTGGGCGATACTTGCATCTCTGCCAAGGGTAACTCTGTCATGTCTGGCGCAAAAATCGTCCACAAAAATCTTCTGCGCAATAAACAATCGTTCTTAGGCACTTAACAAAATAAGCAAACTTATGGTAGCTTACCTCCACTTCATCAGATGCAATAACCCCTTTGGTAGAAATGTTGATGGACGACCTGGAAGAGCTTGATTCGCTCTTTGATACTTGTTTTTCACTATCTTTTTTAGCTTCTGATGAACTCGCCTTGAACTTTACTTCTGAGACTTCCTTCAAGCCCATTTCTGCCATCTCCAGAACTCTATCAAAAGCATTCTCAGGAGCTATTGAAGTTCCATCATAGGTTAAGAGATCGTGCAGCTCCCTAGGCACTTCCGGCTCGAAGTCAATGAAGTCGTCTAGACCAACAATGAAAGCATAAATTTGTCCAAGGACCTCATCTTCCCTCAAACCAGTAATGGAAGATGTATCGTGGAGAAGAAGATAGTCCTTCCCTCCTATGTTAACTGGCAAGGCTTCCGTGACACCCCATCTATCAAGATTCTCTTCATGCTCGTCTACGTCTTCATCCTCGTCCTCGTCGAGCTTTTCCACCAGTTCCTGCTCTTTCTCTGCATCAAATACCTCCTCTACAGGTGACTGAGGTTCTGCAATAGCCTTCACCTGTGGTTCTTCCCTATCTGTTGGTGGAACCGTATATATCATGTAAGTAGCAAACATGATGTCAATTGGATATAAATTATCCTTCCCATCCTTCTCACATAAGTCGGCTGGCAGTCTCTTGAACGACCTTCGAACCTTATCATGGTCACCTTTGGGAAAAAGCTTCAGAAAGGACTTTAGACTCAATACAATCTTCCCAGTCGAGGGAGAAGGACGCGCTTCAGTTTCTGCCACGGCCATGAAGCTCTGAATGTACTGACCATACACATCAATGTGTTTGTTAGCCTCAGAGATTATATCTACCGTTAGGCAGAAGTTATTGTAGACTATAGTGGCGTCTACCGGGTTTTCAGGAGGTTGAACGAACTCATCTGGGTGTGACAACTGATGCTCTGCTTCCTTCCTGACGATCTGGTCATACCATGCCTGGAACTGTTCCCAAGCTTTCTCTGATCTGTCGTTTGACATTGCGGAATTGTAGCGCCTCCTTTAGTGCAATAAAAAACCTGATCGCCTAATTGTAAGTGCCTGCGAGCTCACGGCGCGAAACTAAAATGTCTTAAGTGTCCTGATGAGGAATATGTCGCACCGTGGCCACGGTGCGAAACAAATATAAACGCCAAAGACAACAATACGTTATTCGCACCGTGGCCACGGTGCGATATTTTGCCGAAAAGAAGGCCAAAATTAAGTGAACTACAAAACATACTACACCGTGGCCACGGCGCGAAACTACACAACACGACTACACGAACTCCACATGTTTTGCACGGTGGCCACGGTGCTGACTTTGCAAAAGGATATAAGTTATTGGCAAACAACACTGGGATTTGAACCCAGTAACACCATTGTTATTTATTTGTTTAACTGTTTTCACTTAAAGAAAGTACAACATGAGGCATACAGAGCTTTGTTGTATACAACTCTTCCCTACGTTTTCCTACCTTGACACCATCCACCAAAAAATGGAAGACGTTTAAGTCACATTCTGATTCCAAAGTAATTCTTACATCAAATAAAGACCATGCTTCTTCGACTTTTAAGGTTTAAACAATTGACCACTTTTGAAGATAGCAATGTCAATGACCGCAGAATGGGTACCATCAGCATCGTCTTGTTCCACTGGAACCCACGTCCATCTGCTCCCTTCTTTTACTTCCCTCCATCTTCTGTATTTGAAGGTAATGTAAATCGCTTTGCTTTTCGAATACAATACCTGATTCGAACGCTTTCTTTCTTTATCCTGCAATGTACCTTCTCAACTCCTTCATGCAGACGGGATGACCATTCATCACATAAAATGTCATCCAGAAACAACTGACAATCACTTACAGTAAACATTTTTGAAGTCTTCTTGACATTCTTGACATTCTTAAACAACGTAATAAACATATCGATGGGTACATTTACTTTCACGTGTCCACAGACTCCACCTTTCTCCTTCAAAGCACTGAAAATTTCCTGTGACAATTTCAGCTTGGCAAGAAACAGAGAACTGGAATCCATTGGGCAGGAACTAAGCTGTGATAATGGGGGCAATGGTAAGTCCACAATTTTGCCTTTCCGAGGATAATACTCATATTTTAAGAACCAAATCCCCCTTTCCCGCAGCTGCACTTCTGTTTGACCTTCAAAAAGCAAGGATCCAATATCATAATAGAAAGCACGGAAGATGCTTGTGATAGAACTCGATGGTTCCGTGTCCAAAGACATCGAAATACTGAGCCACGAGATACCAGAAACCCAATTAGTTGATTTCTTCAAAATATAACGAATGACGGATTAGCACGGACATAATGAAACTCACAATTAGCATGAAGCTCAGGGAAATTACGTCGAGATCTTATCTTTTCTTTTCTCATGGCTGTCGGTGTGTATAGGTGTCTGACCTTGATATATACTTCCCCTCTCACCTCGAACCCAACAACAATAGCCTTCCAATGGCATGAAATAACATTTCTCCTGCCTTTGATCACCCGGTGAGGACCTCTGAGTGGCGGTCGGATTGTAATGAAGCTCCCAAGAAATATATTGAAGCAGTACCAAATCGTTCTCAAACGGACCGAGGTAATCGCCATCTGAAATGAACCGGCAAATTAATTAGATCAAACAGTCTGAATCAGATGAGCTCGCAGAACTAGAAGGATTCAAAGCATTAGCAAACCTGGATGGAGAGGCGCGAAAAGAAGGGCCGTTGAGGGGGTTCTTATAAACACCCCAACATTTGGTGGTAATTCAGTATGGAATAATTTGTAATTATTGCTTCCCTCCCCAATCAACCTCCAGGCGAGGGTAAGGATAATGCCGAACCTGTACCTTGACGACACCTGGCATGGGAAGGCAGGCATGGATGAAGAAAAGCCTGTACCCCCCCCCCAATTCTCATTGGCCGCGCGATTTCCATGCTGGCATCGAGGTTGGGACAATAAGTGATCCCAAAAAAACTCTAATGACCAACCATACCTAATGTTGTTTCTTTTAGTCTCTAAGCTTTGACTCGCCCCTTTTTTTTTTTTTGAGGGCAAGGTAGTTTTTATATTGCATTTATAGGAAAAACATAATTAGCTCTGTCTATTATAACAGAGTTTTGATCTTATAATATCGATCAACCAATCATGGACTATAATATCCACGATTCAAAATTAAGGAAAATTCAGAAGTTCAAATTATCACATAGATATAACTGAAGTAAAAAAGAATAGTCGGAAAGATTTCCTGTTTCCAACGAGCAAAGTTGTCGATTGCAAAATGAGTATGAAAATTTGAAAAAATGCTAGCAATAAGGAAATTGCTAGGGAATGTGGTGATCCTGAGAGAATTATCACGACAAAAGCAAGAATTGATGGTGATAGTGAGAGTACCCAGCCTATAGCGCGGGGAACAAAAAGAAGAAAAGGAGAGTTGTAAAAGAGAATGAGGGAAAGACCCTTGGGATGGCAAGGAAGCCGAAAAGATTAACTCAAGGGATGGACCTTGAGAAATTACCATGTAAAGAAAACATGGATGGAAGGAGAAACGTAAGAGAACATGTGAGCTATGTTGCAGAAGCATAAGACCTTGTTAGAAAAAAAGGCGTATGCAATTCTTATGAGGAGCTCCGAAGGGACGTGGAGAAGGAAGTATACATAAAGGGGCAAGACGGAATTTCCCTACTATGGCTAGGACCTATGAATAAGGGAAAAAAGAAATGGAAGGTGGAGATTAACCGAGGAAGTTAAGGGGAGGAATAAGCCTAAATTAAAAAGGCACGCTTGAGCGATCGAAGGAGATGTGGAGCGACAGAGAAGCCGCGCCATGTTGAACCGGGGAGCCAATCCGCCAAAGGGCCGGATCCATTGCTCGCTTTGTCATGACCCCATTACCTTCCGCCAAGCCCCCGCTATGATCTATTCGCCATACTTAATGGATCTCACAGGCCTGAGAGGAAAAGAAAGAAAATAAGATCAAAGTGGAAGAAGATCCAAGAAAATCGGCCTAGGGGTTTGGAACCAGGCCGGATTCATACAAGGACAGCCGGTTGAAGGAAAAGAAAATGTTAATCTGATCGGGAACTACAGGGGCAAGAACGGCAAGATGTCAGATTGCTCTTACGAGAATGGCCCAACTCATCCGATCTGTTTAGGGCTTGCTATACAAGCTTTAGAAGAAATCGGCCTTAAAGAGAGCATTGGGCTTTGGATTCACACAGGGACGGTCGGGGTTTATTGAGAGAAAACACAAAAGGAAGTTCAGTCCGCAAAGCCGCTTTTATTACGTAATAACAGGCCGGTTAAGGGATTAGAAGATTGCCGGTGTTTAATTTGAAGAAAACGGGTCCGCATCAGGCTGGTTAAATGATCCGGTCGCCATGTGTTGAAGCATTCGGCAGCAACAAGAAGAAGAAACGATTATTATTTGGGAAGATTAGAAGAAATAAGGAAGACCACTACAGCCAACTAATTTAGAAGAAATGCTTGGGAATCAATGGCAGTTAGAAGGAGATATTCGGGAGGGGCAAATCTGTTGGAAGCAAACTCGTAATGGCTGGATCAGTGGAGAAGCCCTTTTGTCAGAACGACCTGCGGATTTAGCAGAGATCAAAGAAGAATTAGATCGACGGAAATCGAACCGAGCTCGAGAAGTTTACAGTGCGTATCATGCTTTGTTGAAGAAATACCCTCACCGAAGAAAGCCAGTTGCTCGACGTACATGGCCGGCAGGCTGTGGACCAAGGAAGTGCTCTGGAGTGAATGACGGGAGTAGTAAAGATCATGAAGAAGAATAAGATGCAGTAACGCAAAAATTTGTTATAATATAAGTCATAGTCTATTGGTAAGTATATAGAGTCTTAATTAAATAGTCAGGGGTTCAAATCCCGCCTAGGCCATATGTCCTATGTTGGCGGTCCGCTTAGGTGGCCAAGGGTTGCCATGTTGGCATATGCCTAGGTGTCAAAAAGTCATAACTCATGGCCTTTGGCCACTATAAAGATGTGAACCTAGTTGGGGTTTTTCGAACTCTCATTGGTGAATAAAATTATTGTGATATTTGTGCATATCGGCTCTTTCCTCAGCGCCTTCATTGTTTCTCGGGTTGTTGGAGCGTGGGCTCCACATATTTATGGTGCACTGGCCGGGAAACCATCGCTAGGTGCTCGTTGGAAGGGGTCGTTCGTGAAGGCCGGCATCAACGAGTAGAAGAAGAGGAGCCAAGCCCACGGTTAGAGAAGCCGGGCCAACTCCCTCCGCCGTTGTTGCACGAGCAAGAGGACGGATCACCAAGAGGAGCATACGAAGCGTGTGGAAAGGCAGCGCCACGAAAGAGAATCGCGCTTCAAGAGAAGGGAGGAAGAGTGCAAAAAGAGATTGGACGAGGAAAGAAGGAAATCTGCGTCGCCTATACTTTCAAGAGAGGAAGAAGGTGATAATAGTGGTACGTTAAATTTTCAAAATTCAAAAAATAATTCACCACTAAGGGGAAGCACAAGGCCACGAGCTTTTAGTGCACCTATACAATCTGCTACCACTGTAGCAGTCGTTCCCACATTAATACCACCAATACCAACCGTACAAAAGATGGGAGATTTAAAGTACCCCAATTTCTATCTGGGAAATGATGCGGATGAACATATGGATGCATTCCTAACTGCAAGTGCAACAAATGGTAAGAATGATGCGGATAGATTAAGGATTTTCCCTGGAACATTGAAGGGTTATGCGGCAAGATGGGTGTTGCAACAACCAATACCCTTCCCGGATTGGAATACCTTAAGAGAAGCGTTCTTGATGCAATTTAGGGGGGCTGGCTTCAAAGAAAGAATTTTTCGAGAGCTCACCCAAATTAAATGCTTTCCAAATGAAACCTTGCATAGTTACATTCTGCGATACAAAACTTTGTTGACAAAAAGAGACCCGTTACCAGCGGATGAAGAACAAGTGCGGTATTTTATAGAAGGATTGCCACCTTTACTGCAATTGTTCGTGAGGGCGAGCCAACCAGCAACCTTAGATGATGCGGCCCGAGTTGCTTCACAATATGATACAGCAGGATTTGGAGTGCAAGGAACAATACCAATTCTTTCAAGCACAGGTGGAGTGGTATCGATGGCTGCCAACACCTTCCAACCTTCGGGAAGTGTGGATTATTACCGTCTTCAGCAGCAGTTGCAAAGCAACCCAGCAGTGCCAGCATCTATTCCAGTGGTGCCTACGATGGTACCAACTCCTGCAACAACGGGTTTATCAAGTAGCCCTGCAATCCCAAATTCCAATGGTTTTGAGAACCAAATTGCAAAGGTTAAAGAAGACCTTGTGGAGACGTTAACAAAGCAATTATCTGAATTACAACTCAATTGGGTGCATGGAGCAGCCGGAAGGGTACATGAACAAAAAGAAAGGGCTAATGTGTGGTGCATAAAATGCAAGAACCCAGGACACCTTCCACATGAGTGTGGAATTACAAACAATAAACCAAAGTGCCAAATTTGTGGAAGAAGGAGTCATACTGCCACTACTTGCTTCTTCCGGCAAGGGGGGGGAACACCTTCACAATGGATACCACCACAACGTACTTCCTACCAAGTACAACCTCAAGAAGAACCTATTTATGTGCAAAATCAGTCATACCAGTCAGCGTATGCTGTAGCACCACAACAAGCAATGGGACCACGGCCGTCATATCGACAAAGGAAACCAATACAATGTTACCGTTGCAAGAAATTTGGACATATTTCTCCAGAATGTCCTAATCCAAGAGCTCCAGTCGAGTACCAACCAGTGTGCGGCATTTGTCAAACTCAAGGGCTGCATACTCAAGATGAATGTCCACATAAACTAGAACCCAGAAGGACGGGCGAACGGGAAAAAGGAAAGAAACCAATGGTGGATTCTAATGCTGTATTTATTCTTAAAAAATCAATGGAAGACGAAATTCCTGCGTATGAGACACGTGCACAACGACGTAATAGACTAAACCAGGAATCTATTAGAACACCAATTGTCCGATTTCAAGATGAGAATGAGGAAGAAGAGGAAGAGCAGATGATCCAAAACGTGGAAGATATTCCAAGACCAGAAGACTTGCGACAAATTAAGGAACAAGTCGTGAAACAGTCCCAACAAAAGGAAAAAGCAAAAGAGAAAAGGATTCGCCGGCGCCACAAGAAGGTTTTACAACTTGGAAGTGAACAACCATATGATATCTTGAAGGATATGGAGCAAGTTAGACCATCTATTACCTTTGGACAATTGCTAAATTTGGCACCAGGGTGTAGAAAAGTCGTGATGGCTGCATTAAAGGGTCAAAAAGAAGTTGTCGTCAATTCAGCATGGCCAGTAATTGCAGATATGAGTTCACCATGTTTGGACTTGGAAATAAATGGTGAATTGATCCGAAACTGTACCATTGATGGGGGATCAGGCATTAACATTATGCCTGAACACATGTGGAGGGAATTGGAGCTGCCTGAACCAGTACCAGTACACTTTGTGGTTAAAATGGCCGACCAACGACGTGTGAAGCCAATTGGCGTTATTACCGGAGTGCAAACATTGATAGCTGGCATCATGTTTTATGTGGACTATGTGGTTCTAAAGATGGTGATGGAGGGAACGCTAGTCTACCCTCTACTACTTGGAAGGCATGCAAGCAAGAGCCAAGCATGACTGGTCAAGTGGATTATTGACCATAGGAGATGGGAACAATGCAGTTTCTATCAAAGTACATATCTCTCCAGGAAGGATTTCGGCGGATGGACGAGTTCAAGAGATTGATAGTGATACCAGCTCTAGTGGTGATGAAGAAGAAGAATTGTCGGATGACGAGGAACAAGAGGCCGCTTTGGTGACACCCGAAGAAGAAAAGGGATACAAGGGGTTACAACTACGACCCTCTTATAGGGATGACACTTCTAGTGTTGTCCTTGAGGAGTGGTTGCAAGATCGATTGGAATTAGACTGCTCTATGGTGGAAGTGGAGATGGAGCCACCGACTCAGCAACAATTGATGAAAAAGGGTAAGAAGGCTCGATGGAAAGATTTGAATTTGTCTAAAAAAGAAGAGGCTCTAAAGGAAGAAGTATCAAAAGAAGAGAGGTTAAGAGAGTTCCCTCCTTATTTCCTTGAATACGAGGAGGGGGAGATCAAGTTAAATGAAGCACCAGCTTGTGAAGTGGTTGGTCGAAAGAATATGCCAGAAAGTTTGGAACCGCCAGAAGTGATTGAGTTGAATATGGGAAACATGGAGGAGCCTAAGGTGGTTCGAGTTGGGGCACAGTTACCTGAAGAAGAGAGGCAGTTGTATTATGAATTATTTGTGGCCTATAAAGATGTCTTCGCATGGAGTTACAAAGATTTATGAGGAATAGACCCAGCATTGTGTCAACATCGAATACAACTGGTACCTGATGCCAAGCCTATACGGCAACGGGCTTATCGCATGAATCCAAATTACAGCAAAGCAGTAAGAGCGGAAATCGATGGGTTATTGGAAGCCGGATTTATTGTGCCTATTGAAGGGAGTGATTGGCTATCCCCCATAGTGATTGTGCCAAAGAAGAATAAAAAGTTGAGAGTTTGCGTGGATTACCGAAAGCTGAACGCTGCCACAGTAAAGGATGGATTTCCAGTACCATTTACTGATGCCGTGCTAGACGAAGTGGCGGGCCATGAACTTTATTCTTTTATGGACGGGTTTAGCGGATACAACCAAGTCACTATTGCACTTGAAGATCGAGAGAAGACCGCATTCGTGACCGAGTGGGGCTGCTTCATGTATAAGGTGATGCCGTTCGGGTTGTGCAATGCCCCAGCCACATTCCAGCGAGTAGTGACTGCAGCCTTCAAGGATTTTTTGAAGGAATTTATGGAAGTGTTTCTGGATGACTTCTGCGTATATAGCAGTTATGGAGATCATCGAAGGAAGCTGGAGAAGTGCTTTTGCAAATGCCGAGACTATGGGATATCATTAAATCCACTCAAATGTATGTTTGCAGTCGTGAGAGGGGTGTTGCTAGGACGAGTGGTGACAGCCCAAGGATTAGCAGTGGATCCGGAAAAAGTGAAGATAATCATTGAATTACCACCACCAGAAGATGTGAAGCAGTTACAAGCATTTTTGGGACATGTGGGGTATCATAGAAGATTTATTCGAAGATATGCGGACACAGCTCTTCCATTGACCAACTTGTTGAAAAAAGAATTGGAATACCAGTGGAGTGAAGAGTGTCAAGTTGCATTTGAAGCACTCAAGAAGGCTTTGGTAAAATCACCTATCTTGAAATGGCCTAAATGGGATATCGAATTTCATGTGCATGCGGATGCTTCCGGTTATGCCATTGGGAGTATATTATCTCAAAAGCAAGAGGATGGATGGGATCATCCAGTATATTACGCAAGTCGACAATTAAACAAAGCTGAAAGGAATTACTCTACCACCGAAAGAGAAGGGCTTGGCATGATATACTCTATCCAAAAGTATCGTCATTACTTATTGGGCAAGCCATTTGTGTTTTATGTAGACCACCAGGCTTTGAAATATCTGATCTTGAAACCGTGCCGAACTGGAAGAGTAATGAGATGGCTATTACTTCTACAAGAGTTCGAGTTCAAAGTGGTGTTGAAGCCTGGCAGTTCTCATGTAGGGCCAGATCATTTATCAAGATTGCCTGGAGAAGAACCAAAAGAAGCAATTCCAGATGAGTTGCCTGATGCGGGGAGTTATTTAATGTGGAGGCGGTGCCAGAATGGTATACGGGCCTTGGACAATATTTGGTAAGTGGGGAGTTACCAAGTGAGCTTACTTCCTCGGAAAGGAAACGATTCATACAGCAAGCTGCTGGGTGCACTATGTTGGGAGGAGTATTATATAAGCAAGGGCGAGATGATATTTTAAGAAGATGTGTGTTACCCTATGAAGTACCACGAATACTTGAAGATTGCCATGAAGCCCCAGAAGGAGGTCATTTTGGAACAGCAGTCACCATAAGGAAGGTGCTTCAAGCCGGTTATTGGTGGCCAACTTTGCATAGGGATGTTGCAGATCATGTGAAGAAATGCGACCCATGTCAACGCGTGGGAAGACCAACTAGAAGAGATTTGATGCCATTTACCAATTCGACCTTTTGAGAAGTGGGGAATTGATTTTGTGGGCCCCATAAATCCTCCAACACGGTGGAGTCGAAACAAGTATATATTGATTTGCACCGATTACGTGACAAAGTGGGCCGAAGCTAAGGCGTTTCGGGAAGACAATGGAGCAGCGGTGGCAACCTTTCTATACGAAAATATCATAATCCGGTTTGGATGTCCAGTGGAGTTGGTAAGTGATCGGGGTAAGCATTTTTTGAATGAGCTAATTGAGACAATGACGACCATGTATCGAATAAAACATCGAAAGAGTAGTCCTTACCATCCACGAGCGAATGGACAAGCTGAGCGAACAAACAAGACCTTATGCAATATTATGACAAAGATTTGCTCCGCCAGTCGAACTGATTGGGATCAAAGATTATTGGATGCCTTATGGGCATACCGTACGGCCTACAAGGTGACTACAAGGGCCACACCATTCCAATTGGTATACGGACTTGAAGCAGTAATACCAATTGAGTTGGAGATACCAAGCCTGTGAATAGCGGCTCAATACAAGTTGGGGGAAGTTGATAGTATCAAAGCAAGACTGCAAGAATTGGAAAAGTTGGATGAGACAAGACTACTAGCTTTGCAAGCAAGGGAAGCCTTACAAAAAAGAAGGAAGAAATGGTATGATAAGCATTTGCAGAAAAAAGAGTTCAAGAAGGGAGATAAAGTATTATTGTGCTACATTAAAAGCACCCAAGTGCCAAAAGACAGATGTGGGTTGGACCATATGAGGTGAACAAAGCATTTCAATGGTCTACTACAACTCCAAACATTGAGGGAGTCCTTCCCACAAGGGTAAATGGTTACCTAGTGAAGAAGTATTATGGAAACGTATGTATGCAAATCGCCAAATGGCCCACATCCAAGGAAGTCAATAGTTCCTCGAGATTTGAGAACACGCTCGAACCATGTCGATTGCAAAATGAGTATGAAAATTTGAGGAAAAATGCTAGCAATAAGGAAATTGCTAGGAATGTGGTGATCCCGGAGATAATTATCACGACAAAAGCAAGAATTGATGGTGATAGTGAGAGTACCCAGCCTATAGCGCGGGGAACAAAAAGAAGAAAAGGAGAGTTGTAAAAGAGAATGAGGGAAAGACCCTTGGGATGGCAAGGAAGCCGAAAAGATTAACTCAAGGGATGGACCTTGAGAAATTACCATGTAAAGAAAACATGGATGGAAGGAGAAACGTAAGAGAACATGTGAGCTATGTTGCAGAAGCATAAGACCTTGTTAGAAAAAAAGGCGTATGCAATTCTTATGAGGAGCTCCGAAGGGACGTGGAGAAGGAAGTATGCATAAAGGAGCAAGACGGAATTTCCCTACTATGGCTAGGACCTATGAATAAGGGAAAAAAGAAATGGAAGGTGGAGATTAACCGAGGAAGTTAAGGGGAGGAATAAGCCTAAATTAAAAAGGCACGTTGAGCAGATCGAAGGAGATGTGGAGCGACAGAGAAGCTGCGGCCATGTTGAACCAGGGGAGCCAATCTGCCAAAGGGCCAGATCCATTGCTCTGTTTGTCATGACCCTGTTACCTTCTGCCAAGCCTGCTTATGATCTATTCGCCATACTTAATGGATCTGCTGTGCACAGAGGAAAAGAAAGAAAATAAGATCAAAGTGGAAGAAGATCTGAAGAAAATCGGCCTAGGGGGTTTGGAACCAGGCCGGATTCATACAAGGACAGCCGGTTGAAGGAAAAGAAAATGTTAATCTGATCAGGAACTACAGGGCAAGAACGGCAAGATGCTGTATTGCTCTTACAGAATTGGCCCAACTCATCCGATCTGTTTAGGGCTTGCTATACAAGCTTTAGAAGAAATCGGCCTTAAAGAGAGCATTGGGCGGCTGGATTCACACAGGGACAGTCGGGGTTTATTGAGAGAAAACACAAAAGGGAAGTTCAGTCCGGCAAAGCCGTTTGTTACAGAATAACAGGCCGGTTAAGGGATTAGAAGATTGCCAGTGTTTAATTTGAAGAAAACGGGCCTGTACCAGGCTGGTTAAATGATCTGAAGGTCGCCATGTGTTGAAGCATTCGGCAGCAACAAGAAGAAGAAACGATTATTATTTGGGAAGATTAGAAGAAATAAGGAAGACCACTACAGCCAACTGATTTAGAAGAAATGCTTGGGAATCAATGGCAGTTAGAAGGAGATATTCGGGAGGGGCAAATCTGTTGGAAGCAAACTCGTAATGGCTGGATCAGTGGAGAAGCCCTTTTGTCAGAACGACCTGCGGATTTAGCAGAGATCAAAGCAGAATTAGATCGACGGAAATCGAACCGAGCTCGAGAAGTTTACAGTGCGTATCACACTACAAGAGAATGGGTTCATTAGTGTCATCAAAACGTCACTTAAACATTAGAAAATATACACATGACCTTATTGGTGACATTTTTTACAGAGTGGTGCTACAGGTGCCACATTTTGTGTCACCTATAGCCTCACTCTTAGTGTCACCAATAGTGTCAGTAACTTTGCTATGCCACTATAGATGTTGCTATTGGCACCAATTATAGCGCCATCAGTTGTTACATATATAGCATCAGTGTTAGTGTCAGTGCCCATTAGTGACGTTATAGGTGGTGTTGTTAGCATCAAGTATAGTGCCAGTAGTTGTTACACATATAACATCAGTATCAATGTCAGTACCCACTAATGATGTTATAGATGTTGTTATTAGTTACACATATAAGATCATTATTAGTGTCAGTGCCCAATACTAACATTATAGGTGGTGGTATTGGCATTAAATATAATAGCACCATTAGTGTCATAAATTCCATCAATGTTTCCATAATAGATGTTACTATCACTATCATCAATGTTGTCAAATATTGTGCTAGTAGTTGTGTCCAAATGTTGTGTCAGTTCATATAGCGCTATTATGAATATCACAAAGGAAGGACTAGCACTAATTGGTTGTACTGATGTTCATTGTGTGTAATGGATAATTCCAGATTCAAGCTATAAAGATGGGATCTGAATGGTTTCCATGGCTACAAATAGTAAGAGGCCATATAGAAGTTTTCTCATGTTTTTGAAATGCATGGGAATTTTCGCAACATGTTATGAACCTTCTTTTGGTATTAATATTGCAAAGAAAATGATCGTATATTGGCCATAAGGGGTTTGTCTAATGGCTAAAAACTGTGGAAAAGTCCGTAGGCTTCACCCTCTCCAAGACCAAATATAAATGAGCAAAACTAATCAACCCACCTAATATAATTTTAGGAAACTGCCAAAATGCTCCTGCAAATTTTGGTAATTACCGTACTGCCCTTGTATGTATAAGGGAATGGCTCGCTGGGTTGACGCCAAGGCCATTAGGCGGAGGCCGTAGTTGACACTCCAGAATTTGCCCCGGCAGGCCATTCTCTCAAAATGAAGGTTTGCAGGCTCATTTCAGCCATCAATCTCGAGAGACATGGGCGACCACGATCGGGTTGTTGAAGAAAGTAGAGTAAGAACATAACAAATTTAAAAATGTCGCCTAGGAATTTCAGAATTGAGACCAGATACATGATAGCGATGCACTGTAATACACGATTATCTTGCAAGTTATTAGTTACTCATGATAGCGGTACATTAGAGATGTCATTAACCATCATGTTACAAAGATTGAATTTTGGGCCATTATTATATCATGAATAATCTATATGAATACATAAGATGTCCTAGCTCAAGCCTAGAAAATCACCCACTAAATTGTGCTCCTCCAAGCTTAAAATGGAGGAAGTAGGATAATATCATTATGCCTTTTGATGGTAGAATCTGCAAATAAGAAATAAAACGAAGTTAGATTTCTACATCCATACAAAAGTGACGGTAAGAGATACAGAAAAAAAGTAAGCTCTATTATTGCACTACAAAATAACAGAAAAGATGTTGAAATAAATAAATTGTCTCCTCTATTATTTGATCTATATCTGCTCTATTTATTTGGTTCTTGTCTGCTATGCTCAACTGATGAATATTATGGGCCGTTCACATGAAAGAGTTTTTTTCAGCGCTGAGACAGCACTGGGCCATTCATCAGCAGCTTAGAAAATTCCATTCAGCATCGCGCCACTCACGGCGCGCGAGCTGAGTCGAAATTTTGTGTCTGGTTGAGAAGGGCTTAACCAACCGGGTGAATTCAGCAGACCATACAAGAAAATTTTGCACACAAAAAAGGTCAGCAGCATGTGAACGGCTGCGGGTTTCAAGAGTTCAGCGCGGGGCAGCAGGGCTTCAACACCCGCAGAAAAACTTAGATGTGATCGCTACATTAAAGCAACAGTCTGCCTTAACCATGAAACGATTCTGCCTTGGTAAAGTTTGATCAAGCCACATCCCATACTTGTTTACTTCATTCTAGCCTCCCATGCTTAACATGCCTATTTCCCTGCCATGTATGTTCCCAATATTGCTTCCTTATGAATCTTTCTTAGTCCACCATGATGATTGCCTTGTGAGTGACATGTCATCAGTTTTGTAAAGTACAATGTAAAGTACATATTACGGATAAATAATGTTGCACTCATTGCAAGATTCCAACTCAAGGTCAAATAATACAATCACAAAGTGCCCTGCAATCCAACAGATAATCATAAAAGGCAAGGTATAACTATAACAACTTCTCAATTTGAAGCAAAAACTTACATGCTCGTATCTGCACTCTTGATTGGAAAACACATTTTTTACATGTGAAATATTTTGTAGTCAATCATAAAAGGCGATTTATAACTAAAACAAGTATAATTTTGTAAATTTGAAGCAAAATCTTAGATGCTCGTACCTGCACTCTTGATTGGAAACACATTTTCTGCCTGTAAAAGATTTGTATCAGAGTGGAAACCGACATATTGCATTCTTTACAGCAAAAATGTTGGGATGCTTATAGAAAAGAATTCAACTGGTCCTCAAAAGACTGCCTGAACCCTTTCCATTTCTTAGGCACTGGAGCTAAAGCTAATGTGTCAATTTTGCCCCGTCAGCCCATATTCTGGGTCCATTACACCGATTATAATGTCATTGCCTTCTAAATCTCCATTAAACCAGTCCACTATCTACCAAGATCGTCGTTTCATGATAAATCTCTGGCAAACATGGATCTCCAGCATAACATCGGGCTCAGATGATTATATTCACCTTTGTACATATCAATAACTTGCCCATCATAAAAACTCTCTATTTTTTTTCCCTAATTGGACAACCTCCATGCAAGCATTCGTAATAGCTTCTTGGATGCTCACTTCCTTTACTTGCTTCTACCCATATTTTTGCTAGTTTATACTCATTTCAGATGTTTGTTCTACAACAAGTGAATATATGCCTTGATCTGCTCATGCTTTTTGAACCAAATTAGGGTTATTTGTTCCTCTTATAGACATGTCTGGCTGTCCTATGCCTATTTCCATGTGAAGTCATTAATCCTTAAACGTGCATTAACGGCATTGATGAATAATTACTAGGTTTCAAAAGAAGACATGGATTTGAAACCCGTTGCTGGCTCCCTGTTGCTGGCGGTAGCCAGCTGCCCCTGCTAGCTAGGGTTGCTCGCTAGGGTTGCAGCTGCCCGAGAGCAAGAAATGCGGCCAAAAGCTTTCGTATGGAGTGAGATGCCGTGATGCCACCGGAAGCCATATGGTGAAGCCAAAGCATTCGAATCTATCTGTAATCGCTTGCATGTTCTATCTTTGCCGGTCTCCCGAAGCCCAAGTTTGCGGTTGGGTTAGATGACATCAAAATCCGTCATTTAGCTTCTATGGCTCGGCGAATGCATATCTTGACCACTTTTCTTATTTCTTTCAATACTGTGCAGGTTCATGAATCTGGATCCTGCAAGAGAAACAAAATGATTTCAGAACCGAAATGCAAGAGAAGAAGATGTTCAGTTGGCTCCGGTATTGTTAGACGAGTATCACTGCCCTGTTTCTCTAAACTCTATCACAGGATATTGATATTTTTACATGGCCTCTGTCGGTAAGTAAAACTCTTAAAATTAGGTTTCAAAAATGCTCTTCAAATTTTTCTGTAAATGCTAAAATAATCACATGTATATGGCTAAAAGAGCTTGCCCAATTTGAATGGTTGGAAACAGGATTCAGATGCAGATTTGGGCATTGTATTGGGGAACAACAAGACACTCAAAGATAATATATCAAGGTTCAATGTGCTCCTAATGCCTTTGAAGTAGCAGCTGCACACATCTGCTATGCAAAAAGCTTTCAGCAATTTAGGTTCCTGTTTGAAGCCTATAGATGGGCAGAAATTGAAGCACGCCTTTTCATCCAGTACCGTATGCCTTGAAAACTTGCATGTTATACACATATGGAGTAGATAAAAGCTGTGGGAGCTTTGTATCACAAAAACATTACAAAGCAATTCTTGAATTTATGCATCTGGCTAAGCGAATTTATAAGATTGTATTACAAAATCCATTGTTTTGACATTGAATGGTCACTTGTAATGATTTTGTTAAAGCATAATTGGCTCTCTAGATGTCACTATCTATGACCTTAACCACGACATAAACAATGACATCTATATCATCCAATGATAGAAGTGACACAATACGTAACATTAATATTGTCCCAATTGCTGGCCTAGTAAAAAAGCTACTAGTGCCACAAGAAAAACTAATTATATCGCAACAATGGATCAAGAAATGACATTATTATTGACAATATAGACGACATAATAAATGACATTGATATTGGCAACATAGGTGACATTAGTATTGAGGAAATAGATGTCTTATAAGTGTCATTAAAGATGCTATTAGAGGTGACACTAGGTTTGACATAATTTAGCATTATGAGTGGTGTGCGACTGTATATGTGAAGTTGTAAGTGGAACTATAGATGACGCTACATACGACTCTATAAGCGACTTCACCAATGACGTTAATAGTGGCATTATGCTTGACATTATAGTTGGCTTCTAGGTGACACCGTGTTTGACGTAACAGGTGACGTAGCCACTGACGTTGTACGTAACAAAAGTACTGACACTATATTTGACATAAAAGGTGGCATTGTAGGTGACAAAAGTTCCGACACTATATTTGACGTTAAAGGTGACATTGTCTCTAACGTTATAAGTGACAAACATTATGACGTTATAAGTGACAAATGTGCTGACATTATATATGACGTTTTCACTGCCACATTTGTGTCACCGGGTTGCCTCATCCATAGCGTCAGTTATTAAAAAAATTCAAGTTGCCATTTTAGGCCAAATATCGACACAATCAATGACACTAATGGACCCCTTCTCTTGTAGTGTCATGCTTTGTTGAAGAAATACCCTCACCGAAGAAAGCCAGTTGCTCGACGTACATGGCCGGCAGGCTGTGGACCAAGGAAGTGCTCTGGAGTGAATGACGGGAGTAGTAAAGATCATGACGAAGAATAAGATGTAGTAACGCAAAAATCTATTATAATATAAGTCATAGTCTATTGGTAAGTATATAGAGTCTTAATTAAATAGTCAGGGGTTCAAATCCTGCCTAGGCCATATGTCTTATACGAATTTTTTATACCTTTTTATAGTCTAGTGACGTGGCAGGGCGTGAGTGCCATGTTGGCGGTCCGCCTAGGTGGCCAAGGGTTGCCATGTTGGCATATGCCTAGTGTCAAAAAGTCATAACTCATGGCCTTTGGCCACTATAAAGATGTGAACCTAGTTGGGGTTTTTCGAACTCTCATTGGTGAATAAAATTATTGTGATATTTGTGCATATCGGCTCTTTCCTCAGCGCCTTCATTGTTTCTCGGGTTGTTGGAGCGTGGGCTCCACAAAAGTCATGCCACATCAAGCACATCCTGTAATGTGAAATCTGGAATGTCCCTCTTCCCAAACATCCCAAGTAGCATGTCAAGATCCTCAGGGGTGTAATTTGTGAAATCCAGCTGCATCAACACATAAGCTTACCTTTTCTGTTGCCTCTTATGGAAAAGATTCTCAAAGTATGGCTTCAGATTATTAAACCTCCACAATTCTTTTAATATAAGTCATAGTCTATTGGTAAGTATATAGAGTCTTAATTAAATAGTCAGGGGTTCAAATCCTGCCTAGGCCATATGTCTTATACGAATTTTTTATACCTTTTTATAGTCTAGTGACGTGGCAGGGCGTGAGTGCCATGTTGGCGGTCCGCCTAGGTGGCCAAGGGTTGCCATGTTGGCATATGCCTAGTGTCAAAAAGTCATAACTCATGGCCTTTGGCCACTATAAAGATGTGAACCTAGTTGGGGTTTTTCGAACTCTCATTGGTGAATAAAATTATTGTGATATTTGTGCATATCGGCTCTTTCCTCAGCGCCTTCATTGTTTCTCGGGTTGTTGGAGCGTGGGCTCCACAAAAGTCATGCCACATCAAGCACATCCTGTAATGTGAAATCTGGAATGTCCCTCTTCCCAAACATCCCAAGTAGCATGTCAAGATCCTCAGGGGTGTAATTTGTGAAATCCAGCTGCATCAACACATAAGCTTACCTTTTCTGTTGCCTCTTATGGAAAAGATTCTCAAAGTATGGCTTCAGATTATTAAACCTCCACAATTCTTTGTTCTTGAGCACCTTCTTAATTGCTTTTGCATGTGCCATTTCCCTCCTCAATTGTTTAAAAGTTCTTTCCTGTTCAGGTTTATATAGTTGGGAGAACTCCTCGTCTTCATATTCAGCTACCCCCATCATCCTGTCTCCACTTCCAGTGCTATTGAGTCTCCTCATCTCTCTTGTGTAGAACATCATCACACACATTTAAATTAGTAAGAAAAAAATCAAAAGTACCATGGAATCTACCAAACTTATCCCATGATCTATCATATTTCTTCCCCTTTGCCAATTTGTGTGCCACAACAGAATCTGTTAATAAGCCAAGGAAATTCTTCTTAATTCAGGTCAGAGATGGATTCTTTTTCCCTATTTGAACCCTGTTTCTATGCTTTCAAAAAATCTAGTAGCTAATTGTTCTGGTAGTATTCTGAATTCTATTGTCAGCGTCCAGAAATCTAAGCATATTATTTTCTGAAATTGACCCCAAATTTATCTGTGTTGTCCAGCTCCAGAATTCTGCAACTTTTTGACATGTGAGAACATGATTTGAAGTTTCGTTCTGACCACAACCAAGCGGGCAGAATGGTGAACCTGAGCTATCATATTTTGCTTTCCGAATATTGGTTGGCAAACTTTGGTGTAGCAGTAGCCATCTAAAAGTTTTCAATTTGTTGGCTGTATATATTTTTCAGCTCTTTGCATTAACTTTAGCCAACCTTTCTTCATCACAATTCCAAAGAGAGCTTGCCCGAGAAGGTTTGTGTACAATGATAGTTTTATATATTTCATTCACCGAGTATATTTCTTTACCATTCAAGGTCCATTGATTTGAATTAGCACTAAAGTCATCCTGTTTGACAACCTTCTCCATAACTTTGTTAAATATTTCCTTATCCACTTGTGAGCCTTTAGTAATTTCTGCCACTTCTTCCCAAGTTTTCCACCTATTCTCAATTCTAGAGCCTAGTTGCACTCAACCAACACAATGCAACAACATGTTTGAATGAATGAGCCATGTGGCCCTCCCTTTGTTTCCAAAATAGCAGTACAACAATATTTCACTTCTAATAATCCCTCATGCACACCGGCCTTTTTGGATATACAAAAGCATCAAAGTACCACAAAGGATCCAAAACTCAAAATAAGTTCATAGAGATTTATAGGCCTCCGTCGCTAATGTCCAACACGACCCCAACATGTCAAGATTCTTGCAAAACTCGCAAAGGACGTCTCCACATCCATCTTGAGCATATCTGCAAAAGGAACAAAGAAACACCTGGTACGAGGACCCCAATCTTGGCACAAAGGCTGCCACATCTTTGGCATGCGAGGGCCTACCACCATGGCGCAAGGGCCCTCGACATCGACCCCACTTAAAACCCAAACATTCAAGACATAAGAGTTGCCCCAAGAACAATGCTTGGCATGAGAGCCTCCAACCCATTGTACAAGATAACCTCGCAAGATCAAGAAGTCGAACAAGGAGCCAATCAACATAAAAAACTAAGACATTAACTACAAGAATACTACAATCACGCAAGGTTGTAACGCAGGGCTAAAACTAAAAAAGGGGGGGCATGCGACTACAAAGGGGGAGGCTCAAAGACGGCTGATGAAGATGGGAGGAATGCAACAAGTCTATAAATACTCCAAGGGGGACTCTCACAACTAGCCTCAAGAAGCGGATTTATCTGCTAATCTCAAAACGCAGATAAATCGCACTTCTAGAGCCTAGTTGCACTCAACCAACACAATGCAACAACATGCTGAAAAAAGAGGCAGAAAGACAAGAAACTAAAAGTCTAAACTATCAAGAGCTTAGCACTCAAAACATTGCCGAAAAGAACCAATCCTAAAGAATCTCACAAAAATGAAATAAAAGTGCAAGGGAAGGGACATCAAACGAGAAAAGGTCATGACGCAGGGACTTGACTCACTAAAAATAACATCAACGGACGCCGAAAAATCAAACTATAGCTCCATCAACAAGGGGTGGGGACTACACGTGTCCAAACCACCACACCTCCATCGCAATTCCGAAAGCTTAAACACAACATACTCACTCACTAAGAAAAAAATAGTACAACACATTCACTCGCTAAGAAAAAATAGTGGACCTAAACAAAAGGCTCCATCAAACCAACCAAGCTACTAACATGAACTATCCTAAGCTTAATAACTCAACATACCACTCCTACTCAATTACAATGAAAGCCAGGATAAATGAAGGCATGTGACTACTACAAAACAAGGCTCGAAGACAACTAGGCTGAAAGATCTTGCATACCACTGCATACCGGCACAAGGATCAACCAAGGCAGACTGCCCTTCAAAATCCCATGCGGGCACGTGAACACCACTCAAAGTTGACAAGTATATACCAATCAACTCCATAGAAAAATAGGCAATTATCAACTCTGTAAACAAAAAATATGAGCATCGACACGAGAAAGAAAAACAAACCACTAGGCCTTCAAGAGGAAAATACCCAAGAGGAAAATACCCATAAGTAGCTGAAGAGCTTCAAAATCGAAGTACCATTGCACCAATTTGAGCCCAAAATACTATGAGCATTGAAAGGCACTTGAAGTCACAGGGAGTCTCCTAACTTCTACTCCCCTAAACCAAGTAGGCAATAAAGCAAGAGCCATTCTCCACCTAGCACAAAGGTCATTTTCACCTCTCAACAAAACAATATGGACAAAATAAAATCTCTAACCCTCATGAATCGGCAACCGCACAAAAGTAAAATATGAACAAAACAATATGGACAAAATAAAATCTCTAACCCTCATGAATCGGCAACCACACAAAAGTAAAATATGATGTCACTCATGTGCATACAAGACCTAAACCTAAGGAGATAGACAATAAGTTGGAAGCTACGCAAATTATACTAAAAGACTGGCACTACGATTGCTAAGGGCTTTTGAAAACCACAAGGAGTGAAAATACAAACAAATAAACCCATGAACTAGACGACACAAGACTTGGAAAAAGAAAAAGTGGACATTAACAAAATGAACTCTAATAGACTACTTGCGAGACATCAAAAGCAAAACGGCACGCCATTCTCTATTCCGCTTCCTATTCTTAATGTCTTGCTAAGCAACTCTTTAACATCTTGCCAAGCAACGCAAAATTCTCATTCCACTTAATATTCTATATTGCTTGCCAAACAATAAAATGCAGAAAATGACATTTCTTGGCACACTGGAGCCTCCTAGGACTTCATCTACTGTACCCTCTCTTTTCCATACATAATGGAACTAAAGAGACAATCTTGTTGTGGTTGCTACACCGAAATGAATCATGCACAGAATAAGCTTAATGAACCTAATGAAGCTCAAGCTGGAATAAAAAAGTCCAAACCATGCTAGCATATATGATAAGGCGTTCTTGACGAGAAAAATGTGAAAACCAACCACACTCTAAACTAATGCCTGTAAACAATCCACACTCTAAACTAATGCCTGTAGGCTGGTACATGACACCGTAAGAGACTAAAGCAGCACAACAAAGTAGGAAAGGACAAACTAAGGTACAAAAAACAAAGAGCAAAAAGGACACTGTTACAAAATCACAAGGCAGTTACCACAACTCATGCCAGCCACACATCGTGCCAGAGTTGGGAGTACAAGTTGAGAATACTCCTTCCTCTTAAATAGAAAGACTGTAAACCCAAATGAGTGTAAATAATAGGGGCCCTACAAAACTAGCATCCAAACAGTACTAGAAAGTTCTAGAAAACAATAAACAGCAGCATGCTTTGGCAGGCTCTATGCTAGCATCTAATGAGAGAAGTTCCAGCATCTAATGAGAGAAGTTCGTGCATCTAACAAGAGAAATTCCAAAATGAAATAATGGGGACAGGCTCACAGATCAACATGGGGAGCAGGCAAAGAGCGGGCAAAACAACAAGGTTGCGAAACCCTTAATCCCTACCACTAAAGCGGCATTCTGGTTGGAATTTAAGACAAGAAAGTGCACTAGCTACAAAAACTAAGATGAAGCCACGACAAGAAGGGTCTGCAACTTCAAACGTTTCCCTAGCTGTTGTAATTTAATACAATTGTAGCTTTCCCCAAGGATATGAAAACAAAAATGGCAGATCAAAAGAGGACTATCCTTGAGCCCAATCCAACAGTTTGGACCTGTGCTTACTACTTCTTGCAAATGTACCAGGATAACGTAACAACTACTGCCAGGAGTTGCAACAACACCACCACAGAATCGCAAGAGGGATAATGTAACCACTGCCAAGTTAACTCCGGAACATACCTGCAACAAGAACTATCAAGGCAGCTAACATGTGAGATGGTGAAAAGTACTGAAGACATAATCGGCTAAAGATGGGACACATAAAGCTAGGGGTAAAAGCATGTTAGGGTGTCCCTTAAAAAGTATTATTTAGTGACCAAAAAAGTACCTAAAAAGGTAGCCAGGACTGGGTACTGGGTACCTGTATAATATCTCAGTATAAGGTATGTTTTAAAACTTTTTATATATATATTGGTCTCCGATAGCATTATCTTTATCTTAACTTTGAATATTAACACGTCCTTGACTTTTATTTTGGGTTTTTCTATTAGTTTTAATGGAAAGAAAAATGAGAAAGTACCCAGTTCTAAAGTACCTAGTGTATGTACTTTTGCAGGTTCCAAAAGTGGTACACCCTAACATGCTTTTCCCCCTAGAAAACACGTTGGATCTTGCGTATGGCATATAGATGTTGCCACTTAAAATGGAGTGTGACTAGAAGTATTGCCACTAAAAATGGAGTGTAACAAGAAGTGCATATGCTCCAACTAGCAAATTAACCCAAAAGATGTACAGCCACCAAACCATCCTGCAAAAACTTGAAACGAAATCTGTGCAACAAAAAAGGCTAAATGTTTAGAAAACCTTGAGACACTGCTGAGCATGTGAATTAAATATAACATATCTTGAACCTAAAAAGTTGAAGATAATTTGTCTATATTAAGAAAATAGAATCTAAACTATCTCACTGCATAACCCTTTTGCATCCCAAAGGAGCTCTGAAATAGACTGATAAACTGCGAATAGTAGCCCTGAACCAATAACATAAGCATCCAAAACAGACTCCACAAAACTGCAAATGCATACCTTGCTCAAAATGGTTTTATCTCCACATCAAATGCCAACCAAGCTAAGATTGCCCATAGTCTACGGATACCGCTCCTGATATTAGCCATAGCTACACCTCTCCTTAAATAACCAGAGACGTGAAGAATTAAGAGAAAGCATGAACTCACTACTATAACCAGAGATGTGAGAATTAAGAGAAAGCATGGGCTCACTACGTTAGCAAAAAAGCAAAGGGCTACAAGCTGCACTAGGAGGTTAAAAAGAAGGATGTTCCCTAGAGTTCATAGGCATTCGGCTAACTGTTGCACCATGCCTAGTAAATCATGATTGTGATGCCAAATGCAATTAATTAACAGTCAAGGCCATAAAAAACTTCAAAGAGCAGGAGACAACCCAGATTCGAGTCTATGTCTATAAGCAACCAGACAAACTATAAGCCTAGAAGCGATCTGTCAAGACTTACATATTGCGCGCAGAAAAGGCCCAGCAAATCAGCACACCTAGAACATCTATAGGCTTCATACATGGTATGCAAAATGGAATGCACAAGAACAAAACATAGATCAATTGCATCCTAACAGCTTGAAATTTGTGATATCTCATCGATATCCCCACTGCAAAAACTCACCCAGGTTGTAGAGCATTGTAGAGCATTGTTCGTGATACAGAAGGAAACCACCTGACTAACTCGAGTTACAAAAGAGCAAACTCCAAATGACATTCTCTGGCTAGGCTTGTGCATATTCAAACTTCCTTGGGCTGAGTTACCGTGACTGTAATTGGGCATAGTCAAAACTCCAAGCCTGTCAAACAAGAATTGATCGCCACGGTCTAGAAAACGAAGGCTACCAAGCTGAAATTATCCGTAGCTACACCTCCCCTTAGATACCCAAAGACGTAAGATTTAAGAAAGGAGATGAGCTTATTACTGTAGCAAAAAGTAAGAGGTTGTAAACTGCATTAGGAGGTCTAGAAGAATGTTCCCTGCAAGTGCATAGCAGTAGCCCGGGGGATTCACACAGAAGACCCCTATAAACCTAGTGAGTGTGTGGAAGGGGGTTTTTTCTCGATGTTTTCGTACGTATACTAGGGGTTTAAATCCCCCTCTTACTGACATTCTAGTGTATTTTCTCCATGGAAGGGGTGTTTTTCCAACACTTTTGAGTACGTATATAGGGGTGTTTCTTCTCACCTTAAGCAGGTGGCATATGCTCATGTGATAAAGGTGAATCCCCCGGGAGCAGTAGGCTAACAGTTCCATCACGCCTGGTAAATCATGATCGTAATGTTGAATGCAACTAACTGAAATAACTATGGAAAGATCTATTAAATGCAACTCACATGACTAGACTCAGTCCTCAAAGACCCTTAAAAGACAAGGTCATAGAAAACTTCAAAGAGTTGGCACAAACCAGATTTGAATCCCTGTCTACATGCAACCCAGCAACAAGTTGAGCGACAACATACTAACCTAGATATGAAATTAACTAGAAGTCCAGAAGAGGTCTATCAAGACTTGCACAGCACCCATAAAACATGCAGAAATTCACCACACCTAGAAAATGGGCTTCAAGGCATGGGATACCAGATGGGACACATAAGAACAAAAACTCAGATTAATTATACAACAAACAGCTTGGAATTTCTGTTTTTCCCTCGAATGTCAGCACCAAAAACTAAGCATAAGAACAAACGTAGACCAATGCATCACAAACAGCTTGAAAAGTTGTGTTTTTCCATCAAATATCACCACTACAAAAACTGACTCAGACTGTAGAGTATAGTTTGCTACACAGATAAAAACCACCGAACTAACTCAAGCTACAAACAGGCAAACTCCAAACGACAATATGTCAAGCTCGGTATAATCCATACTGGGCAGAAATAGAGAGGAACAGACGAAAATCCAAAGATTACCTCTAGTTGAAATTACCTCCGGCTGAGATTGAGCATATTCGAACTCCATGCCTTGGTGAGATTGAGCATATTCGAACTCCATGCCTTGGTGATGATGGGGCCAGAGGATCCCACAAAAGCAGAACAGATTACGAACCCAAATCGAAATTCCGTAACCCTGAGTCTGAAGCCGTTGTTCATGTTCATCTACAATCGAGACAAGAAGCAAGGTACTGACCATGGCGTCCTCCGAAATAACGAGCTGTGGAAAGCACCGCGGTGCTTTTGGATAAAAAATGAGCAAGTGAAAATGAATGGCAAGCGAATGGGATATAGGCAATCATCCTCAGTAGGAATTAAAACTAGGCTATGAAACGCCCAAGAATCGGCGGCAATCATGCAACCAGAGCGACTCCAGAAGCGCAATTGCCACAAACAAAACTGGAAAGAGACTCTCAAGTGACGGCATGCGACTACAAAGGGGGAGGCTCAAAGACGGCTGATGAAGATGGGAGGAATGCAACAAGTCTATAAATACTCCAAGGGGGACTCTCACAACTAGCCTCAAGAAGCGGATTTATCTGCTAATCTCAAAACGCAGATAAATCACACTCCTTAGATCACCAAATTTCCTGATCCCTGCTTCATGCCATTGCACATATTCTTTTTGGGTGTTTAAGAGCTAATCATCCTATATCTTCTGCAGTGAAATCTGGATGCCAGAAAAAATGGGTTTCTTTACATCTAGCATCAATTTCAGGTGGCTTATAGCACAAACTCACTTCATTCCAGGCTTCCAATATTCTTCTCATTGTTTTAGATGTACGTGAACCTGGTTTAATCATAAAGAAAGCTGAGTCAGGCAGTTGGTGCTTTAGAGTAGGACTGCCAACTACCTGTGACTTTTCAATCCAGTATTTAATTAACATAAGTGCTGGAGATGGTTTTGGACTATAAATAGCTATCCAAATCATTTTTGCAGCCAATGCCTATGCTTGAACAAATAAATCTTTACATCCAAGACCTCCTTTTTCCTTATCCTTAATTAAGTCTGACCAAGTCACTTTATGAGCTCCTTGCCATATAAATTTCCTTACAGCAGTCTCAACCTTATTATACGAGCCTTTGTCCCCAACAATTGTTGAGGAGAAGTATACATGTGTACTACTAAATACTGCATTTGCAATCTCTACCCTGCCTGCTAGAGACAAAGTAGCAGGATACTTGTTGAATTTCTGTTTGATTCTAGATACTATTGATTCCCACACCCAGGTAGATTCTTATTCAAAGCTAAAGGAATTCCCAGAATGGTAATTGAAGTGTTTCTGTCGAGTACCTTAATCCCCTGTAAGTTATCCTCCTGAGTGTCCAGAGTTATTGCACTTTTCTTTCTATTCAAAGTAACCCCCGAAACCTTACCAAAGTTATCAATTATAGACAAAAAATTCTCCAGAATCTTATCCCCATACTTGAGAAAAATAAAAGTGTCATCATCATATTGCATAATGGTAAAAGGCATTTGGTTTTCCGGCATCTCCAAAGAAGTAATTTTACCTTGTTTTTGAAGATTTGTAGCCATCCTGGTAACAATTTCAGCAACAATTAAGAAAAGATATGCAGCTAATGGGCATCCTTGTCTCACTCCATGCCTACAATGAAATTGTTTAGTTGGACATCCATTAATAATTAGAGCTGAAGATATTGCACAGTTCAAACTCCATATTTTCTGATAAACATCTTCATGAATCCCAGGTGTTTCATAGCCCTTTCCAAAAACTACCAATTTATTGTGTCATATGCCCTTTGAAAGTCCAACTTAAGTAACATGCATCTTTGACCTGATAATTCATTCCAACGTAATCCCTCAGCTGCCCCAATGTAATTCTCCAAGATATTTCTTTGTTATAAAAAAGCTATTTGACATGGGCTAATAAGCTTATGAAGACCTGGTTTCAACCGATTTGCAAGAATCTTGGCCAGAATTTTATATGTTGTATTTGTTAATGAAATAGGTCTCCAATCAGCCAATTACATTGGATTCTCCACTTTAGGAATCAGTGTAATATGTCCAGCATTGATAGCAGGATTCAGTTTCTTAGCCTTCCAAGCCCCTATAAACGTGATCATATCATCTTTAAGAATATCCCAAAATTCTTCATAAAATTCAGGTTGAAAGCCATCAGGCCCAGGACTTTTACCTTTAGCCATAGATCTAATTGTCTCTCATATTTCTTTCTCATCTGGAATCTCCAATAAATCAGTATCCTCATGAGCTTGAGGCTCCTTTGGTATCATTTCAAAATATTGCTCCAAACTTTGTTCGTGTCTGAGAATTCTGAAATGTTTTACTATATAAAGAAATCCTCAATTTCTTGCTGCTTTTCAAGTAGTACATCTGCCGCTATTTTGACTTGAACAATACCATTATTAACCATTATGCTCTTAGTTGTTCTAAAGAAGAAGCTTGAATTTCCTTTATCCATTACATTTATATATTTACATCTGCTCTTGATTGCTAACGCTTTGGCCTCAATTTCCTCAACCAATTTCACTTTTCTTTCCAGTTCTTCCTCCCATTGCTGTAAACTGTCATTGGCTTTATCCAAAAATAATCTACTCCTTACATCCTTCATTTTTTCATACAACTCTTGCTTTTCTTTCTTTCTCTTCATTGCCCAATCTTTTCCCCATTTTTTAATCCGATTCTTTCCTTCCATCATTTCAGTTTTGTTAACTGGACTAAGGGTGGAATAGAATAGTTTGAGTTCCTCAAGAAAAAAATAATTATTTAACAGACCAGTATTAAACTTGAATGGAGTGTTCAAACCTCCTTTTTTTGCTTGAATCCTCCCTTGAAGTATCTGTGGATAATGATCAGAAATTGAGTTGCGCATATCTCCAGACTACATCATCCCATGTGATTAGATTTTTAGCAGATGTAGAATCTATACAACAAGCAATATGTCCTTTCATCTTTCTTCCTCTTGTTGCTCCAGGAGAACTTATTGGATGAGGAGGGTGGAATATAAGAGAATATTTCCATCAGAGCCTCCCAGAATTGCCTTTCCTTTCTAGCCCTGTTAATCTTTTTACCCAATTTTTGATCCCATATAAGAGTATTGTTGAAATCACCAGCCATCAACCAATTATCTATATTTTTTGCTTGAATCCAATGTAAAATCTGCTGCCAGATTTTAAGATGGGCATTGTCAGAGTTAATGATGGGCAAGGGAGAGCAATTGAGGATCAAAAGGGTATGGAAATTTTTTTCCAACAAGAATATAGGAAGATGTTTGAGACTTAGACTTCTTCCAAAACATTCAAAAAGCAGATGAGGAAATTAAGGATGATGAGATACTTGCAATTCCTCAAGAGAAGGAGATTTGGGAGACTCTTAAATCTATGGACAACAGGAAAAAGCCCTGGGCCAGATGGTTTCCAGCCTGAGTTCTATGTGGAATTCTAGGAATTTATGAAAGATGACTTAGTCCCTTTTTCCAAGGGGCTTGGAAAACCTCCAGACTTAATCGTGCTATTAATCGTGCTATTAACTACCATTGACATTAATTAACACAACCATTGGGTCCAACACATTTAAATTAAAATCCCCCTTAAACCCCCTTTAGTTTGGGTGCATATTCACACGAGGGGTGACTCCGGGCAACAAGAGCTGTTGGATAGGCATATTCACCCCTTATTTCTTAATCTACACCGTACGTAAAGTTCCTCGTTTGTGGGGTATGCAAGTACAAAATTTGCTATACTGTATAACAAAATTCGCAAAATACTATAAGATTTCAAGCGGAATACTATATGGTGTTGATTTTGTACGTGCAAAATACAATTATGAGGGCTCTCCCTGCCCTACGTCACCCCCCCGTGTGAATATGCACCCAAACTAAAGGGGGTTTAAGGGGGATTTTAATTTAAATGTGTTGGACCCAATGGTTGTGTTAATTAATGTCAATGGTAGTTATGTGTTGGTTGTTAATGTCAATGGTTGTTATGTGTTGGGGGATTATGTTGGATGTTAATGGTTTGTGTTGCAAAAAATTTTTTTTGGCCCCTTCGGGGCTTTAGGGACGTCCCCCCCCCCCCCCCGTGTGACAAAAATTTTAGAATTCAAACCAGAAAAAAAAACTAGAATTCATTTGAGGCTTTCATCACCTGTAGCTTTTGAATTTCATCACAATAAAACAAATAGAACATAAGTAAAAGTTACCATAAAGATAGAGCAAATTGATCCCATTATTCTGAAAGTCATAAAGTTTGCAACACCCATACACAAACATTTTTCAACTGGAATTTAACAGCAGCCTTTGGCCTCCATGGATTCTTGTGGTGAGAAACCAAAGTGGAAAACTTTTCTGCTTGTTAGCACAGGGATAGCTTTGTAATTTGTTTAATAACTGCCTCAAAATCTAAAAATGCATAGTAATTTTTTGCAAGCTTCATTCGGAATGAGCCATAAAACAATATCCAATAGCGCAATCCTGTATTAATCAGCTGGTAGGATGTGGAAGCCTACCAAACTCGGCCGAAAAATTGTTGTTTTAGCATAGATAACTTAACCAAACATATCCATATTATACACTATCAAAAAGATCTCGGAGAGAGCTTTCCAAGCAATAAAAATCATCTCAAACAGAGCTCTGGATCAAAAATTATGATAAGAAATGTGTTGCCGGCGGGGAAACTACACTACATGCGCCCTTCAAGCCCTTCATGTGCCTATTATGCACCACACACACAAAAAGAGGGCTTTTGTTGTGAGCCATTGGTTGTTGACCATTATGCACCACACGCACAAAAAAAGGGCTTTTGTTGTGAGCCATTGGTTGTTGCCCATTATGCACCACACACACAAAAAGAGGGCTTTTGTTGTGAGTCATTGGTTGTTGACCATTGGGCTTTTGTTATGAGCCATTGGTTGTTGACCATTAGAAAAAAAAGGCTAAAATCAATGGCTCAGAAATGGTGCACTCTAGATGTACGCATTAGTACATCCATTTGAATACATCACGAAATCATAGGAAAACCTTAGTGAAAAGCATACAAAAACACAAAGAAAACCCCCTGTTATTATGCTACATATTAATGCTGGTCACATCACCCTTATTCCTAAGGTAGACAATCCAATAGGCATTGGTCATTGGAGACCAATATCCTTGACAAACACAAGCTATAAGATCCTGGCAAAGATTTTGGCAAACAGATTGAAGATGATCCTACACTCAGTCATAAATCCTTGTCAGTCAGCTTTCCTACCACACAGGAATATTTTAGAGAATTATATTGGGGCTGCAGAAGGTCTCCATTGGAATAAGAGATCTGGACAAAAATGTATGCTCCTTAAACTGGATTTTAAGCAGGCATATGACACAATAAGCTGGCAGTTTCTAGAAAAAGCAATGGCTCATATTGGGCTCTCTAGTAGTGTCTATTAAAAAGTTTGGAGTTTTAATGTTAATTCATCATCAGCTATAATCATAAATGGTACCCCAACAAAGTTATTTAGATGCCAAAGAGGGGTAAGACATGCCCTTAGCCCCATATTTATTCTTAATAGTTGCTGAGATGGTCACAAGAAAGGCACTACAAATGCAAATTGATGGGGAGATTAAAAGTTTGGAACTTCCAGAAAGGAATGCATTCTTCACTATCATGCAGTATGCAGATGACACCTTTGTTTTTCTCAAAAAAGAAGACATGAGTCTGGAAAATTTCTTATTGGCAATGGACAGGTTTGGTGCAGCTGCAGGGGTTCTGCTGAATAGGAACAAGAGTGCAATTATTTATGATTCCCAGGATACTATGTTACAAGGAATTAAGGTGTTGAACAACAACTCTGCTACAAGTATCCTATGTATCCCTTTGTCTCTAAATAGTTCCCTGCAGGGTTTATTGTAACCAATTGTAACTAGAATCAAGAAGAAACTATCTATATACACCTCTTCCCTTTCTTTGGCAGGAAGATTAGAAATTGCAAAATGCTGTAATAAGTAGTACACATGTTTATTTCTCGTCAGCAATAGTGGGGGACATAAATTCTTATAAGAAAATGGAACTGCAATAAGGAAATTTATATGGCAAGGATCTCATAAGGTTGCATGGACAGATTTAATTAAGTCCAAAAAGAATGGAGGACTAGGATGCAAGGACATGTTCATCCAAGCCCAAGCTCTTGCAGCAAAGATGATATGGAGGGCAATACATGCAGTCAGGCCATCCCCAGCCCTTCAATTCGTGAAATTTTGGGTACAAGAACCATTACCAGTGGGCAGTCAAACTCTAAAACATCAATTACCAGACTCGGCTTTCTTTCAATTGACACCATGCTCAGGTACATCAAATATCCTTAAGAAAATGTTGGAGGCTTGGAATAATGCTGCCTTATACTACAGGCCTCCTAATATAGATGCCAAAAGTAAAGATCTAAAACCCTGATCTTGCACCAATCAATGTGGGATGTCTAGCTTTGAAAACACCCACAGAAATACATGCAATGGCATAAAAATGGTATTAGAAAAATTGAGGATCTAAGAGTTCAGGACAGATGGATGACCTGGGAGGAAGTTGTAGGTAAAACAAAAGGATCAGACCTGGATCAAGAGATATACAACTTGGTTATGAACAGAATTGGAGAATATGAGGAATTAAGCAATAATTCTAGCATGTGGCAGGGAGTTATATTCAGTCAAGGAAATATACAAAGCTCTCATACAAAAGAAACCTTCTAGAGTAGGTAGTTTGTGGCAATGTGAAGAGGAAAAATTGGCAGAAATATGTGCAAAAGGATGGACGAGCTATACTGCCAACAAAATTAAAACCTTTAGATGGATTGCTATACACCAAAGTTTGCCTACAAACCAGAAAAGATCCAAATATGATAGGACAGTTTCTAGTCAATGCCCTCAGTGTGGAGAAGTGGAAACTTCTAATTATGTGTTTACATGTCCATGGTTGATATAGTTCTGGAGCTAGTCCTACCAGATCAACAAAGGAGCTCCAACTGATCTAAACTTGTTAAGTTTTTGGGAAGCAAAAAGCAAGATTGAAAACACAACTAGAACTCTAAGCTGTTGGGTAGTCTGGCTATACAGAAATAGAGTGGTCATAAACAAACAGACCCCCTCTGTTATAGGCTGAAGCAGGCGTTCATTGAAATCATACAAATTACTGCAGTAGCTCACAAAATGTTAAAGGGGAAGAAATATGATCCAGCCTGGAAGAGCTTTGGGAAATTCTATGGCTTGCATGATTTTTATCTAACTAATCTAACAATCTCTGATGTGTTTCAGGATGTTCTTGATTGCCTTGGCATGTATTACCTCCTGCTTAAGTTGGATAAGTGTCTCCTCAAGTTCTGTCTTGGACAATTGGGACTCTTCATCATCCGAGTTTCCTGCTACTCCCATTGCTCGATCCATACCTCCAACTCTACCTGGTCTAGGGCAACGGGCGAGATTCTGGTAAGAAAAAAAAGGAAATAACTTAATGGAAATTAGGGAGAATCGAAAATATTAAACCTTGGTGTACATCTAAACTACGAAGTACATTCATTTCAGAGGGAAGATTGCAAAGTTAACCCTTTAAACATTCTAAAAGGTAAATATAATATCCTACTTAAATGTAAAAGACAATAATAAGGAATGGGCCAAAGCTAAACTTGGCTAAGCCCCAGAGTATGACCAATGTCTCACTGAAAAATGATTTGGGTTTAAACCGGAAAGTGGTATTAAATGCATACAAAATGCAATGTTGGAGAAGTGCAAAATAAGCTAAACCAATATGATGCTAAACTTGAACGACCATTAAAGAGGACTCTTGTGATTAATATGTAGCATTATAACAGGGGGTTTTCTTTGTGATTTTATACGCTTTTTGGCATGGTTTTTATATGATTTCATGGGCGTAATGCACGAGGCATACTAATCAGTATATCTAGAGTGCACACTGGATTCATATATTTGAATGACATTTTATCTATGGTTTTGCAATGGTTTTGCCTTGCATTTTTTTGTTCCTTAAAAACTTAATTAATTTAATTTTATGCAGTCCATGCAAGCAACGAGGCATTGAACTTTAGGGTTCAACTAAAGGGTTCGTGCAGTGAAGGGGATTTAGAAAAGAGACACACGGTGAAGGGGATTTCTGGCAGTTTTCTCCTCGCTATGGCTTCCCCAGTTCTCTGATGGCTAGATTAGTAGCCTGATCCATCCCTTCAGCTGAAAAGGTGTCAAACGCAACAGCTTTATCAGCCTACTTGGGGCCATAGTATCCTGCCATAGTATGGAGCTCTTTTGTATCAGGTTATTACTGCCGGTACTGTTCTCACAAGCAAATCTTCTTCTTCAAATTGGACGAAAGGGCATTACATGATGATTATGCAAAATGAAGGCCTTGTTCTTTCCGCAGATCTGTCATCTGCATTGTTCTCCCTTTATTCTCGAGATCTTCCTGCAGGTAGTGGTGAAATTGACCCAAACTGGGTAGGGAGATAAGTCGTTGCCTTTGCACTTGATGCAGCTACTGATGTTCTTTCAAGCAGAGATATACCTGTGGTCGCAACGTTCTTGATATCAAGGGCTTTGGTATGCAATTTTAGCTTTGACACATCAAACCTAAGTCCAATTCTGCTAACTGACATGATGAACAGGATTTTCTTTTGTTAAGCCTTGTGAAGTGTATTTTTCTACATGCTAACGAATGACAAATAGCAATGATATTTGGCTTTGTTTTCATGTATAGAAACTGTGGAGAAGAAACTGCATATCGCATAACACTTCATTTTAAGAGTGGCTTCAACATCTCGGTTACCTAATTAGATGACAAACGCAGTGAAGATCTTATTTGGGCATATTGATGTCCAAAGCGAGAAGCCTGAGAATTTTTTAATCAGAAGCTTGTCTTTGTTTTATATTGCTTCATGTGGCATTAAAAATGCATCAAAGCTCTATGCATGTTTGGATGTGTTGGTCAACGTTGTATAAACTATGCCGCAACATAGAAGTTTGGACTGGTTGCCATTTCAGGCTGATCTTAATGGAACCGTCAGATCCAAGATGGTAGAGGCGGGTATTGCAATCATTGACAAACAAGCCTATGCTCCGTGAACTATGTCGTGGGGTTAATACAAGTGGACTAGTTGAGGTGAAGGTTTTCACATGCAATACCTTTTGTCTCACTATGTAAGCAATACTTGTAATTTTCTTTTACAGGTCCTTTCTGGATTGTATTCAAAGCATGTGCATGTCCGGGCGGCTTGTTTGGATGCAGTGAAACATGTGCCTGTCCTAGCAAAAAGGGCATGCCCTTGTGTTCCACTCATAGCGAGTACTTTGTGGATTGCATTATTTGATCCTGATCAAGTAAGCTGGATACCAGGTGTTTATATTAACTAGGAAGTTAAACTGCATATACTATGCTGTATACATCAATATTATATTATATTATATTTATATATTATGAATAAGAGAACTCCATTGCATTTATACTGTGATATATATGCAGAGGGTCGCTGGGTGCAGGTCAAAGAGTTGTGGAACCTTTATGGTCATGAACTTGGGAATGATTATGCCGCTGGTCTTTTGGGAGCACTTTCTCATGAAAATTTAAATGTTCGACAAGGTGCTGCAGGTGCCTTGGCTTCGGCTATGGAAGAGTATCCTAGCAGCATTCAGGTAACTCACATGCAATTTCTAGCTGCCTTGACTGCTAATGCTTTGTGAGGATTGAACATATTCAATGGTTTGCTCTGCAGGAGACACTCGTATTTCTCCTTTTTCACAACCTTATTGGATATGGAGCTATTTTGGCATGGGTGATACGACTTTCAGAGCAAAAAACGTATCATCGGCAATTGAAACTATAGTTTAGACATAGGAAACTTGTTTGGACAATAGGACTGGAAACTATAGTTTAGAATCTAATATCTTAACTGGAGGACTCCGTGATATTGGAAGGCTACCTCCTTATCCTCTGCTTAATGCTTAATGTATATGCCATTATTCACAACATCTTGTCTCATCACATCTGCTACGTATGATTGTAATATGCATTCTCATAGTTTGTACTTTGAAATTAAAGTTCACATTTCAAATTACGCTTTGTATCTTGCATCTACAGAGATCGCAAGGTAGCGAGAATAACGGATTTTCCACTTCCTTTCTTCTACTAGTAGTTGAAACAATGTAAACGGATTTGCCCCCGGATGAAAGGTGAATCTATTTAACTATTTATGTAATGACTAACTTTCACATGCTGAATACATGATACTTGTCATGTTGAAATAGGATATTTGTTTGATGAAATAGGATATTTGAAATTCAATATAAGCTTGACGTAAGATACAAAGGCGGTCCTATTTGCTGATCTTTGTAAAACGCATGTCGATATGGAATTAAAACTCCTATTTGTATATTTCTTGGCACTTACATACTTACATAAACAGGCTAACTGTCCCATAAAGTTTACCTATGTTTGCTTTAGTTAGGGCCCGAAGGGCCCAAATTTTTTTTTAATATAACAATCAACACACAACTACCATTAATATTATTAACACAAACCATTGCATTTAACACATTTAAATTAAAATCCCCCTTAAACCCCCTTTGGTTTGGGTGCATATTCACACGGGGTAGGGCAGCGAGAGCTGTTGGATGGGCATATTTGCCCTTTATTCCAACCAACCTGAATGAGAATGAGAACGAGAATGCTCAATGATCTTGCAAGGATCCTATCCCAAACCCAAGTGCCTCTTGAGACGAAGGCCTTTAAGATAAATAACACAAAATGCTTAGGTACATTCTAATGCAAATAATGCCAAATATTAGAAACTGCAAATCTAGGTCACAGAAAATGTCCACATTAGGAAAAGAAAATGGTTTCCGCACGTGCAAAACTGAACCAAAAAAAAAATGCAAAAAATACGCGTATTTTCCCTTAACTTTTATGGCCTAAATTCCAGCAGAAAAAAAAAGACGACTTTGTGGAGTCGTTTTTGGCCCATTAGGGTTCCCTTTTCCATTACCCACGATCTCAACGGAGTTCTGGCTGGATTTGCTGTAATAGTAAGCCAGTAAGTCATTTTGCATCCATAAAATCTTAACTGCAGGACGATTCATGGCGAGAATTAGAAGATATATCCCTGCAGTTCTCATCCAGTTCACATCCAGAGTTTCTGTCACAATGTAGAGTTTTTATATCTAAGTTTATTTCTGTCTCAATGTTTCTGTCACGATGTATCACACCTCTATGAGAATTCCTATAAAATGAAATATCATCTTTTTTCCGGTATGAAATTCCCGCAGCGTTTTTTTTTACGTTTTTTATTCTAAACTAGGAAGAAAACATTTTTTTCACATTTTCAAACGGTTCAAATAAAAACCATAAAAACATTCTTTGTGACCTAGCCGCAAACCATAACAAATGCAAGAAAACCTACCCAACAGCTTAAGGCTACCATTTAGATGGAGCTATTTTGAAATAGGATATGTTGCAGATTAAACATGGCAATCTGAACTGGCATGCTTAGAAAGAGGTCTGCATGAAATGAAATGGATGCATCAGAAACGAATTGCAGCTTAGAAATTATCAAAAATTCTCAAGGTAAATAATCTCGAATCCTGAACGGGAAATATTTGAACATGCTTGCTCAAGAGAGAAAAAAGGAATAGGAATTCAGTTGCTTGCAATGCCATACCAGCATGAGTTCAAGAAGTACCCTAAGGAAACCCTAGACTTGTAGAAGCACCTATTTTTTCAGCTCTGGAATCTTCAAAACCTTGGCAACAAAGACGCACAAATCAAAATCCACAAAGAAAGATCGTCGAAAATGACACGAAGCATTCAAATTCAGCAACGTACCCACATTCCACATATTTTGATCGCTTTTCTGCTTCCCATTGCATCAGCTCATCTATTCTGCTTTCTTCCCACGATTCATTTAATAATCGATTTTCTTCCCCTGTTGATCGATTCTTTTTTTTCCTTTTTTTGAACGATCTTCAAAACCAAGTCTGCCTTTTTTTTAAAAAAGCCGCTCTCAAGATCAAATATGCTGCAGTGGGCTTGCAACAACCGCTTTCTGCTTAAGCACAATGAGGAAAGAAAGGAAAAAAAATACTTGTCCATGATGCAAGAAGAAATGGGAATAGAAGGACATGTTTGGCTACTCGAAATCATTCTCGTCCCTAGAATCGTCTCTGCATAATGATCCGAGGCCATTTCGTAAGTTACCATAAATGTTACAAAAATTAATGGGCAAAATGAATGAAAAGGGTAAAACTTGGCTGGAAGACCAAGACATTACCGGAAAACACATTTTTTTCTTCCAAAGCAAACACCCGGAAAAGGGCACACCCACGTTATCACCCACCTCCAGAAACATTTTAAGTAAGTAGATTTATATTCATACCCTGAATTCTTTTTTGAAGTTATCCAATCGTGTCAATCTTGTACTTGCTGATATTCTTACCTATATCACAAAAAATGGTTCGTCGTGTAAAACATATATTTATACGGTTTTTTCACAATGGTTCTTATATGATTTGGCTCATGTATGTTGTTTATCTTATGATTTGGCTCATGTGAGTATTCTATTTCAAGGGTTTATGGGATTTGTTTTTAACATTCAATATGAACCATTGATTTCGAGCATCTCCCCAGTATCATACCAAATCAATGGCTCACATCCTTTTTCAAAAAAAAAATGCTTCGCCACTTCCTAAGGTCGATTCCCTACATGGAGACATTTAATTTCACCATTGATTAAATTCGGCCAAATAAAAAACCCAATGGTAGCCGCCCCAATGAACTGCCGCTCAACTGTTCAAGAGTTTCTAATCAACTATGGCAGCTCTGATTCCTGAACAACATGCTGCCATATTACTATTGCATGGTCAGAAGATGCGGGAAAGGACGGAAGATGGCCTGGCATGCAGCATCAGATCTGCCAAATGGCGCCCAAAAAGAGTAAGAGAGCAATCGTGTTCATCTGCCAAAAGAAACGAACAAGAATGCAAATAAAACCAGACTAAACAAGGCTTGAATCCCAAGCCCCTGCAGCTCATCGACAGCGAACCCAAAACCAAATGGCAGACATTCAGGAGTTTTCCACACGACTGCACCATATAAACCAGAGATAAACGAATCCAAAGCAAACATGGCAGGCACCATTTCGGAAGACTTGTTTGGCGCTGGCACAGAACTTCCCCTTCCCGATTCCATCGGCATGCAACAGCACAGTGTCTTCAAATGCAGCCTCGACTTTGAATTTCCACATTCAGACATTGCATGTGCCCTAAAAACTTGAAACACTTTCCTTCTATGACAACTAAACGCAATCAAGCTTCTCAAATTGCCCAAAAATATACGCTTTCTAATACGATACACCACTGAAATCATATCCCAGACCACTGCTGAAAGCACCTCCCCAAATACCAAACTCAAATCGTGGAAGTTTATGAAGTATGTATTTATAGAGCATGTCCCAATATTTTTTCTTATCTGACATTTTCTTACTATGGTTGACTCTTGTATATATCTTGCCTATGTATTTGCATGGTATTTTCTCTACCCTCGACATACACACATCGAGCAATCATTTTTAGGGTTGTCTCCCGAACTCCTTCAGTTCTCCATCGTAGGAAGAGCTTTATGGTATATAAGAGGTACTTAGTCTAAGGTTGAAAAATCTGTCAATCAATGGCAGTTTTGGGCAAAGTTCTTCCCGACTGCAGAGCTCGCACTAGCGGATTTAAACAGGTAAGCATGCATTGTAATGCTTCTACAAAAAATAATTTATGTAGAACTGGGAAACACAAACAATAATGTTGTTATAGGGCCTGAAATGCACATGTAAATCAAGAAGTACATCTGCAGTGCCATCTATTGCCATATAACTCATATCAGAGTTTTTGGTTTCAAAAGAACATGAACTAAGACAGGATTCTTGAGCTCTGCAGATTTTTTTCTTTTGCAAAGAAAAGCGAAATTGGCTAACAAGTTTTGTTGAATCTAGAATAAAAATGCTGGTTTCAAGTCCTTTCTCGCTTAGTCTCAATCCTTTCTTGCTTAATCTTCCCAGCGGTATTGATTGATGCCTTAGGCACGTGAGATGTCAAACTTCTGATTTTTGCTGGTGCTTCTCTTCTCTAATTTTAGGCAAAATACAGGAGCTCATACTCTGGATTTAATTGGCTTCGACCCCTGCTGAAGAACTACTAGTAGATAAATAATGCGGAAAGAGGAAACTCAAATAACAGAGAAAGAGGAAACTGCACCATCTATACCTAACAATAAAATCGGTAAATGTCATGCTTTATTGATGTTTGTTTTCATTTGTCTATTTTTTTTTAACCTTCATTTTATTGTTTAACAAAACTGCTTTCAAACAATTTATGCTTGTTGGTATTTTGTTAATGGAAGAGACTTTGGTGTTGCTACTCTAGTATTTATTCTCACTGATATAATAAATGCTGGAACCGCATGGTTTGCAAATGCAAGATTACACATGGTCTGGAAGGCCATATCCTTTCATTCACATGGACAAATCTAGACACTTAGAAGGAAGGAAGGAAGGTATTTTTATCGTCCACGGAGACCAATGTTTCTATGGGACCCAATACAAAAGCGCAGCAAGCGGATTACTACCCGGATTAAAAAACCCCCGCCCCGAAGGGTTTTCGAGGGAAAACCCGTGGTAGCAATCAGCCTGCTGACAAACTGTTCCAATGTACAAAATGCAAAAACACACAAATATATACACTCATGCACTGCACCCGTAGTGCCTGATCAGCGGGCAGCCAGGCGGGGGCAAAGGTGAGCTCGCAGATCCGTACCTCTGAATATGCGACCCGGCAGCATGCAGCGGCGGTGTGTTACATCAGCAAATGTAGGGAGCAAGTCCGGCCGCATTGGGGGGGCGTGCTCGCCCTGATCCGGGCGAATGTTGGGCAACTCTGGAAAGTGTGAGACTCATCCTCAATGGCACCCGTTTGGCAAAGACCGACAGAGCACATCTGGCGGGGCTCCCCAATCCACCAGCCCGTCTCGATCGAAGATGGTGGGCACTTGTCTGCGAATGGAGGCAATGAGTCTGCTTTTTTGAGGCGGTAGGGAACGCGGTAGAGCTGCGGGCCCCGCCAACACTGGGTTGATGTGCTCCTTGTAATGGGCGTTTTGACCTGCTCTAGAGTCTTGGGGGTCCCGAGCTTGCCAAGGAAGCAAGCGTCCGGGTACTCCAGCAGGCCGCACGATCGGGCTCTGTGTCCACACACGACGCACCTATGCTCCTCGCACGTTCCATTGGCGAACCAGCGATCTCTTTTACCCCTCCAACGGGCCTCGAGCCCTCTGCGGGCCCATTGCCCCACAGTAAGCCAGTGCGGGAGCCGAGCATCACCCATATTAACCACTTTCTGAAAAATAGACGATATGTCTATCAAGGGCTTTTGCCGACGACAAGAATCCAGTTTCTGCAGCCGGAATCGATAGGGGGTGAAGGTTTCACCCCAAGTGCGTGCCAAAATGCCTTCGCACTGCTCCAAGTCATTCGAGTGTCGCCAAAGAGATGACCGGGCCCCAAACCTCGACCCCGTCTGGAAGGGCGGGCTCGACCAATGCCCAAACAGATGTGGACCGATGGCCCCAATCATAGAGCTCACCGGGTGGTATCTGTTGTTGCATGGCATAAAGCGCTTTCCAGCCTGCTGTCACCCGCAAGCGGATGGACGCCTCCCAACAGAGCAAGGAGGGGAACTCCACCCCTAGGTACTTGTAGGTGGGCGTGACTTCCACAGGCTCCCCGATATGTGAGTCGCGGGGCGTGGGGTGGCGTGAAAGAGGATATGAGAACCACCCCGGTCTTGGCCGATTCACGCCAATGTCTCGTAGCGGCGGACGAATGTGTCTAGGGCATCTAGATGAGACTGCATAGCTTCTGGGGTGTGGGCCAGAAGGTCAACATCATCCGCATAGATGAACTGGCGGATGACCTGGTGCAAAAGCTGTATGCCATCCCCCCCATGCTCAGTAAGCCAGGGCTCTAACTGATCAATGTAGAGGCCAAAAAGTGTTGGTGAGAGGGGGCAGCCCTGCCGGACCCCGATACTACTGGTGAATGCTTGGCCCGTCGGCTACATCCTGCCAAAACAACTCTCATACAGCCTATATATGGCATTCTGCACAGGCAGCGGCAGCCCCAGTTGACGCAGTCTAGTCCATAGCTTTTCCCGGGGGACCGTATCAAAAGCCTTCGTGAAGTCCACAAAGCAGCAATACAAGTCCTGCCAGCATGATGCAGATTGCAAACTAGTATACAAAATGTTTACACTAGTTGCTATGTTTAATTAACCATACAATTTCTACTTGTTACAACAAAGTACATTGTCAATAAAAGAGACTCTTTGGCTGCGACTCTTTTCCATGCTCCTCGTTAGACACTAGCAGCTTCAGTATGGATTTTGAAGTGACTTAACTTCATTTGTTTTCACTGGGGTATATTGTATGAAGTCTCAGGCATGCGGATTTTGCATTGTTTTGGTTTGTATTCCATCAAAGGTGTAACACTGATTACATGCTTTCCATTTATTTGCGTGCCTTTTGCATCCTTCTTGGGTTTTAATCTTCTCAGATTGAATGGGCTCTTGTTCTTGAAAATAATGTTATGTTGACGAAGAACTATTTTGTGACTATTGTGGTTTGCAGGCACTTGATCTTGTTTTCGACTCTTTTTATGTTCATTGTTAATAGGTACAATTCATTTGCTTTTTAAGCCATATTTAACTAAGTGGATAGTAAAAATCCGTTTCCAAAGATTAAGCCTATCTAGCTTGTTAACATGTCGCTGCTTGTCCATTGGCATTTCCAGTTGATGTTATATCTCTACCTTTGGGAGAATTGGCTTTACATCATTTCTCTACCCAACCTTATGCTTCTTAAAAGCAAATGGCTTTACATCATTTCTCTACCCAACCTTATGCTTCTTAAAAGCAACCATATACAAATCTGCATTGATGTTGCTTAAATACATTCTTTATTGTCATTTTTGTATTTTAATTGCAATCACCTCATAAAATTGGGTGCAATGCATGCAAACCATGAGAACCTTTAGGCCCCGAAAGGGCCACCAAAAATTTCCTTACACACACATAGCATATTTCGTACATATACCCTATATATTATGTGACGTCCCCTACTCGTATACGATGGCCCGATCGTATAGAACTGGAGTTCACCCTCTTGACAGCGCAAGCTCACTGGCACGAGGCCGTCCACCCATCATTGGGCCCTCGACGGTGAGGAAGAACACAATGGGGAAGAATGGACGTGTCATTCATCCTGTCTCCTTCGGGACCTACCTAGCTGCAGAAGCACATCAAACATGAGCACATAGCATCAAATAACATACATATCCACCTCAAAGGTGGCTCACCATAACATAGCATCTATAACAACAAGATCAGTAACATCAACATAAAGGGAATCCTACCCAAGGCTCAGACTCACGGGGATTGACTGACAGCTCGAGTCTCAAATTCATAACAATGGACTTGGTTGCATAGAACGTGGTCATTGGGTAGTCCACTCCATCCATCCCTCCTGTGCATACTTTGCAGATAGGCTGATAAGTCTTGGAGCTTGACCGTAGCCTGCCGGTGCATAGCCAAAGGGGCTACTCCTGGGTTACATCTCTCCAATTCCCGATGAGGCAGTCGGAGATCAATCCCCTATAGAAGATGCATGCCACTTATAGGCGGGCTAGAGAGCCGCTGCTCGTCTACGACTTCGACCCCCTTGAAGGTGACGCATCACCCAAGATATATCGAGCCCATACCTTGCCCACACTCAGTGGCAAGCTATTAGGCCTAGCCCACAGTGTTCCCCGATAGGCTTTACACACCAGAGGGATCAACTGTATCCGGACAATTGGTCTACTGTTGTTTCTTTTCCAGCATGATCTTACGGCCTCTAAGCCTTACTACATTCTTTATAATATAATGTTGATGCGCCTAACTCCCTTTGAGGCCACTCTCTTTTTAGTTTTTACTTTGTAAAGTTACTCTTGGGGTTTTTCAATTGCTGCTTGTGGGATGTCGAGCATCATTTTGAAACGATTGAGTTTCATCACTGGAGGTGCCTCAGCATCAATATTTTCTATCATCTATTTTTCAGATGCTCTAGATGATTGTCTAGTTTCAAAGCATTTTATCAATATTTTCCAAAAAACTTCTTACTCCTAGTGGGGAAATCATTGTACGTAACAATTATTCAAATCTTAATGAGAACACCACTTCACTTGGCTGATATATGTTGTGTCTTTCACTTGGCGAATATATGATCTTGCCTAAGAATACCAAAAGTCGTGGTTCCTATTAATTGATCTATATGTCATTGCAACGAAAATCTCCATAAACACATAAAACTTTTGCGTTTTTTTTTTTTTTTTTTTTAAGGCAAGGTGGGTTTTGTATTCATATTACATAGAATACATCATGTCAGTAATCTTCTTATGAGGAAGATATATGACTGTCACAATAAAAAACCTTCCCATATGAAGAAACATAAGGGAGGAAAAGGGCTATAAAGCCAACAACAAAAATGATATGTCAATAGATAATAGAGTTTAAGTATAGCCAGTAGACAAAATCTGGCTTGAAACAGCACTGAGGTACTGGTATCAGAACTATTGCATCACTGATTAGCTTCAACAACATCTTGAATAGTAAGGTCGGCTACATCAGATCTGCCAAAGATGTTCAACAGCTCATCCAATTCTTCAACTGTAAAAGTTGTGTAGTCCATAAGCATGAGAGCTCGAGCCTCCCTCTTCTACTGCCATTTGTGGAAGAGGGACTGAAAGAAAGGCTTAAGTCTATTATGTCTCCAAACCTCATGTCGGGCCAACATCTTTTTGACAGCCATGGAATGGATCATTTCGATTTTGAGCAGAATAAAGTGGTCTTCCAGTTCCACCCTGGGGATATAATGGTCATCATCCTCATTATTGCTCAGCCACCTGACCGAAGCCCCTAGATTCTTCAGCCTCTTCTGCTGCTCTGTGTAAAATACCATCAGAATCAGTTAGAATCAATATAAAGAAATTGTATGCACCTCTAAATCCTCCAAAACGGTTCCACTCCTTGTCATATTTAGCTCCCTTAAGAGCCTTTTGAGCAGTGGCAATATGTTGGATAATTGACAGCAGATTGGCCTTAATCCAAATGATATTAGGCCTTTTACCATCCATAGCAACCAAATTCCTATGTCTCCAAATAATCCAGCAGGTAAGTGTTCTACAAGTATTTATAAGCATGGATCCCGAGTTTAGAAATTGAAAGATGTTACCTGGAGCCCCTAAATTCAACTGGGAAGTCCATGTCCAGACCTCATCAATGATAGGACATATGAAAACATGGTTAGAGTCCTCCACTATAGCACATCCCAGTGGATACAAATTGGAGATGCTAGTGTCATATCTGGCTCTTCTGGCATTAGTTTGGAGGCTTTCGTGCAGCACAAACCATCTAAAGAGGGTGACCTTGGGTGCTCCATAATTCCTCCATCCCCTTGCACAGTTCTTGGCCAGGGCTTCCTCACCACAATTCCACAACAAGCAGGCCTTAGATGTTTTTTGATCTATGAGTGCAGAATAGATATCCTTGACTATATAACACTCTTTATTTTTCAGGGACCAGATGTTGGAATTGGAAGCTAAATCCTACTGGGGGCCAATTTTGCCCATTATCTTATTGTATACATCCCTATCCAGATTAGATCCTCTCAGTCTGGGCTCGATCTCCTGCCAAGTGATCAACCATCTGTTTTCCTCTTCTGATCTCAAGTCACCAAAAGTCTTGATTCCAGCTTGAAACCATTGCATATATTTTTGGGGATGTTGAAGTGCCAAACATCCACATCCTTCTGGTGCAAGATCAGGGTGCCAAAAAAAAATTAATGTCTTTACATCTTGCATCAAGCACAGGAGGTCTGAAACAGAGGGATGCCTGATTCCATGCTTCCAGCATTCTCCTCACAATATTGGAAGTATTAGAGCACGGTGTTACCTGAAAGAAGACTGAATCAGGGAGGAGGTGTTTCAAAGATTTACTACCCACAGGTAGAGATTCCTCAACCCAATACTTTATTAGCTTAAGTGCTGGGGAAGGTCGGAGTGAGTGCACAGCCCTCCAAATTATCTTTGCAGCTAAAGCCTGAGCTTGTATGAACAGATCCTTGCATCCAAGGCCACCATTTTTCCTAGATTTGACCATGTCAGACCAGGCCACTTTATGCACCCTCGGCCAAATAGATTTCCTTATGGCAGCCTCAATGAGCCGGTAAGATGCCTTATCAGCCACAATAGCAGATGAAAAGAAAACATGAGTACTTGCTAATACAAGCATTAGCAATTTCAACTCTCCCTGCAAGGGAAAGTGTAGAAGGGTAGGCCTGGAGTTTCTTCTTAATTCTAGAGACAATGGGCTCCCACAGACCATGTATGGTACTATTTAAAGCCAAAGGTATCCCTAGGATCTTTGTGGCTGCTGATCTACCAATGATGTTGATACCTAAAATATCTGGATCTTGGGAGTCCATGATAATTGCACACTTTGCCTTGTTTAGGCAAACCCCCGAGGCTTTTCCAAACCTATCCATTGCCTCCAGAAAATTTTTCAGGCTATTATCCTCATGCTTACGAAGACAAATGTGTCATCAGCATACTGCATGATGACAAAATTACCCATGTCCTTGGGTAAGGCCAAGCAATTAATCAGTCCCTGAGTCTGTAGTTGCAGGGCCAGTCTGGTTACTATTTCAGCAACTATGAGGAAAAGGTATAGTGCCAGAGGACAACCCTGTCTGACCCCCCTTTTGCACTGGAACAATTTGGTAGGGGTGCCATTTATGACTAAAGCTGAGGAGGCAAAGTTATTCAAACTCATAATTTTGTGAAAGACTGTATCTCGAAATCCCAAATGATGTAAAGCTTTCTGTAGAAATTGCCAGCTGATGGTATCATAGGCCCTTTTGAAATCCAATTTTAGGAGCATACACCCTTGGCCAGACAATTTGTTCCAATGTAGCCCTTCAGCTGCTCCCAAATACTCCTGTTGTGAAGAAAGGCAGACTGACAGGGATTGATAATTTTTTTAAGTGTCATCTTCAATCTGTTAGCCAAAAGCTTAGCCAGAATCTTGTATGTAGTGTTTGTCAAAAAGATTGGCCTCCAATCTCCCAAACTCTCTGGATTGTCCACCTTTGGGATGAGTACTATGTGCCCAGCATTGATTGCAGGGTTGATTTTGCTAGCCTTCCAAGCCCCCTGAAAGAAAACAGTAAGGTCATCCTTCTGATTCTCCCAAAATTCTAAGAAGAATTCAGGGGGAAACCCATCAGGGCCAGGGCTTTTGCCATGGGCCATGGATTTCAGGGTCTCCCATATTTCTCTTTCTGTAGGGATAGTTAATAATTCTTGATCATAGATCCTCTGCTGGATACCGGGGATATCTTTAAAAAATTCATGAAGCTCGTCCTCATTGGTAGTTTGCTCTGCAAAGAGTTTGGCATACTCTTTATGGAAATAATCTATAAGTCGTATTTAATTAAAGTGGGACAAATCTCGAATTTTGGGAATTTTTCTCGAATCTCAGGGGGAGGGAGATGGGGCACACCTTGATAAGGAGAAGGGTAGGAGGAGAAGGAGGGGGCCACAGGTTGAAGAGGGGAAGGGGCTAAGTTGGAAGAAGAGGGGAAGGCGCTAAGTTGGAAGAAGAGGAGGGGAGAGGAGAGAAAAAGGGCAAAGAAGGACGGGGAGGGGATACGTTGGAAGGAGGAGGAGGGAAAGGGGGAGGGGGGAGGGAAGGGGCAGGGGGAGAGAGAGCAAAGAGGCAAACGAGGAGGGGAGGGTAGAGAAGAGCAAAAGGGGCAAAGGAGGAGAGGGAGGGGCAAAGGGGGGCAAGGGTCTTCCCCCACCTCCTCCAAAATAAAAATAAAAATAAAATAAAATAATAATAATTATTATTATTATTAAATAAATATATAAGTATTAATAATTACAATTGCGTTTTTTTAATCAAATATAATTACAATCTAATTTTTTTACTCGCCTCGCGAGGCGAGAATGGGCTGGGTTCAGAAGGGTTAATTCGTGGCCGACTTGAGTAGGATTCGTGGTACCATACCCACTTGAACAGGAGATAAACGGCAATAAACGGGAAGAAAAGCTACTTGTAGTGCACTACTGCAATAATATTGAACCAGCAAAGCAAACTGAAGACCAGAAATTGTCAGACCAGAGAAATTCTACAAAGAATAGATGCGCACTCAATCGCTTTGCAGAAAGTGCGCCATCAATGAGTTGAAGAAGCAGCGCCAGCCATATAGCAGGTAAGTCACGGTGCCCTTTAATGTGTGCTGAAAAACAAGTGGAATCGTATGTGGTGCTACCACAAGCATTTGATAGGAGACATTGGCGGGGATCCAAATATGGCGACCAAGGTAAAAACGGCAAATTTTCTCGCCGCTTTTCTGCTCATGGCATGTCTCTATGCTTTTCTGCAAGCGGCTATCTCTATGCTTGCATTTCCAGAGATAGTTCAGAGAGGATAACAGCCTTTAGAACACGTCGCAGATAGGGAAAATGCCATTGTACCAGGCACCAAATAAGGATGTCATTGCCCACAGCGATTTTGCAAGTGTTGATGCGCTCCAGGAATGAGCCCTGCATTTCCCCCAAAATCTTTGAAGAACAGGGGATTTGAAGTGTGGACAGACAAAAAGCATAGAGTTCTAAGCAGATCGGGCAGAAGTCGGAGCAAAAATCAAAGCAACATCAGAGCAGAAAAACTTAAGCAGATCTTACCTTCTTTTGCTCAATCTGCTCGATTCTTTTGCTCAATCTGATCGATTCTTTCTGATTCTTCTGATTTTCAAGGAACCCTTCGATTCTGTAACGGTTCCTTCTTTTGCTCAATCTGCTCGATTCTTTCCTTCCAGTCTAATTTTCAAGGAACCCTTCGATTCTGTAGCGGACTCTCCATAGCTGTGAATGAAGCACCGGTTTAATCGATCGGTTTGAGAGGTTACACTCAGCAAGTCAGATAAGGGCAAAACGCGTCAGAGGAAAAGAACAGGAGGTATAAAAGGAAGGAGGTATAAAAGGTGGCTTATTTGCAACAGTGAAGCTTTTGGTTGCGGGTCCAACTCCGGTGGAAGCTATGGCTATGGAGCTTCTTCCGGAAACAAAGAGTCCTACTGGTACAAAGGATTTTCGTCTCAAAGGTATGTACCAAATTTTAAAATTCAACCATGGGCGGGAAAAAAAGGCGGGGTATTAGAAAAAAGGGGTAAAATAATACGTTAAAAAAGAAAGTACACTCTGCCCCTTTTTCAAATTTTTGGGGTGGCCCCACTTTAATGTGGAGGTCACATTTTCGTACCCTTTTTTTTGCCCCCTCCCTTTCCATTTCCTTGACATTTTTAGAGGTGCTCTCCTCTTTTTGGAGGCCCCCTCCTCCGTGTTTTCTAGGCATATATTCTTATTCTAAGGGAAAAATTTAACACATTAAATGTGTGCTAATTAGCACACATTAAATGTGTGCTAATACTAATGTGTGCTAATACTAATGTGTACTAATGTATAAAAATGCTAATGTGTTCTAATACTAATTGTGGTAGTATAAAGTACTAATTATGTGCTAATTGTGTGCTAATACTAATGTATAAAAATGCTAATGTGTGCTAATACTAATTGTGGTAGTATAAAGTACTAATGTGTGATAGAATAATAAACTATGGTGGAAAATTAGATGGATAGATAGATAAAATGATGCTCCGCAAAAATAATCTCTGGCCCTTGAAATTGCCTTTTTTTACTCTGAGCTGCCTTTCTCGACTCGCGAGTCGAGAAAGGCCTTCTGACCCCTAAAAACTGCGTTTTTTGCTTTGTGTTGCCTTTCTCGACCCGCGAGTCGAGAAAGGCCTTCTGACCCCTAAAAACTGCGTTTTTCGCTTTGAGCTACCTTTCTCGACTCGCGAGTCGAGAAAGGCCTTTCCCCCTAAAAGCTGCGTTTTTAAGCTTTGTTTGCCTTTCTCGACTTCGCGAGTCGAGAAAGGCCTTCTCTAAAAGCTGCGTTTTTTAAACTTTTGAGCGCCTTTCGACTCGAGAGTGAAAGAACCTTTTTACCCCCAAGCTGCGTTTTTAAAAATCATGCTTTGAGCGCCTTTCTCGACTCGAAGTCGAAAGGCCTCTTCTAAAAGCTGCGTTTTTAAGCTTTGACCGCCTTTCTCGGCTTCAGCGAGTCGAAAGGCCTTCGACTCCCTAAAAGCTGCGTTTTAAGCTTTTGACTGCCTTTCTCGACTCGCGAGTCGAGAAAGGCTCTCAGGCCTGTATTTTCCAATAATGGCCCTAAGAACTGTGTTTTATTTTATTTTCTTAGCATGTAGCATCACTTGACTAACTTGATTTTGTCTTTTGCAGTCCTTATCTCGACTAGATAGTACATGCTTGGGAGCAATGACAAGACCAGTTCATTGAAGAAAGATGCCGAGAAGAGGGTGGTGACATCAGTTGGACATACAAGCACGTGGCCTATGAAGGAACTCCTCATACAAATTTCTATCGTCACGTAAAGTTGCTCGTGACTTGGACAGAGCTCCACGCTACCGCTTGCATGGGTGGTTCATGTGTGAAGAGGGTGTAATCATTGTGATAATACGACCACTATGGTCTCTTCACCCACTGTAATGTATATTGTAATGAGCCCATTTATAAATATAAGGTATCTCAAAACTAGTATTTTTTGGTGATTAAGTAAACAATTTGCTTAATTTTTGTTGGAATTTATGATCTCTTGTCTACCCACCTAAGAAAATAGAGCCAAAAAGTCTTGGTAAAGGAATTCACCCTCACGCGAAAAACTCTTATTTTGAATGACAAATAAGCCCCAAAACAGGGACTCGACTCGATATCCAAGAAAACTGGGAGAAAGCTTGGATGCACAGTTTCAGACAAAAATTCGAATTAAGGACAGTTTTCGGGTCGGGTTGCTCCTTTCTGTGTAAAATAACAGGGTTCCGAAAAAAAGTGGGAATGGAATGAGTCCCACTTTAATTAAATACGACTTCTATACCATCTTGAGTATCAATAAAATTCCCCTGGTCTGTCTAACCCTGATAATAACATTATTGCAGATCCTATTCTTTGCAGCCCTGAAAAAGTAGGCTGAACTACCATTATCCATGGCATTTATGAATTTACTCTTGCTCTTAATAGATAAGATTCTGGCTTCATCCTCCTCAATGATTTTCACCTTATTTTCCAATTCCAGTTCTTGCTCCTGGAGCACCACATTATCTTTGTCCTGAAAAAGCAGTGTTCTTATCTCTTTCATCTGCTTGTAAACTTCATATTTCTCCACTGTCTAATCTAGCCTTTCATCTCCTTCAATCTGTCCAAGAATGATTTCATTGACCCTCTGCCGGGAATCCTAGGAAGATCCATATAATAGGTTTTGAAAGCATCACAGAAACTTTTCATCTTCAGAAGTTCAGTGTTGAATTTAAATGGAATGTTGTTCCCACCCCTACTAGTCATCTCAACCTTCTCCAGGATTTGAGGGTAATGATCAGAAATTGAGATGGAATTATCATTGGAAATGATTACATTATCCCACGATTGTAAATCCCTGTTACAGATGTAGAATCTGTCTAGAAGGCAGTAAATGCGATCAGATCCTTTTCTCTTATTGCTCCAAGAGTAAACATTGGAGGATGAGGGGGGGATGTAACAAAAATTTGCCATAAGTGTCTCCTAGGCAGCCCTTTCCTTTTTATTCATGTTTAATTTTTTCCCCAACTTCTGGTCCCAGGTTGGACTATTATTAAAATCTCCAGCCAGAAGAAAGTTTTTGATGTGGTTGTTTGCATTGATGCATTTGCAACCATTGAGCCTCTCTCTCTGATGGCTCAGTTGAAGCATAAATATTCATGACTCCAATCAATTTACCCTTTACTGACAATACTGCAACTGTCCATCTGCCAGAAGGGTGGCTGAATTTATGTTCACATTTATACCCCAACCAAATAGTAAATCCCTCCTTTGGTCCCATCTGTTGGGGCCCAGACAGAATCACTGTTGGGATTGATCCAACTGCCCAGTGAGCTGATTCAAAGGCAGGCAATCTATGTTCCTGGAGCAGAACTATATTAGGCTTCATCTCCTTAATAGCAATGAGGGCTCTTTTTCTTTTGAGGGGGCCCTTGATCCCCCTTAAATTCCATGTAATTATCTTTGTTACACCACTCATGCAGGATACTTAATCCTTTCCTTGATTCTAAGATTCAGGGCATGACTATTGTCAGAGAAAGTAACTCTCTTGCCCCTAATTTTGTTTAGGGGGGTGAAAAAGATATCCCCTTTGGTCTGTAAGTCAACTTGGTTGACCTGGTCTTCTAATGGGGTCTCAAGTACCACTGTGTCCGAGGTGTCTTCCAACTCAGCATTTACTTCCATTGGGGATTTGGTGAAGAATTTATATTCCCCCTCCCCTGTCTCAGTTTTGGCACTTGGAGTGGAAAAATCATCAGTATTATTCTCAATAATCTCCATCAAAGCATCATAGAGTTCAGGTTCTTTAGTTTGCTTCAATTGCTCATTCAGTTTAGATGCTTCACCCCTTAGAACTACCACTCCTGGGGATTCTTCTGGAATCTCTGAGATTTTCCTTCGATTTGGGGGACTGACAATCCCCTTCTCCTTTCCACGATTCTTCCCCATACCTTGGCCACAAGGGCTTAAAGGTCTCTCAAGGAGCAGCTGCTCCTCGATTCCCTGGCCTTGTGGACTCCCCTTCCCCTTTTTTGGATTCTTTTCCATTCCTTGGCCACAAGGGCTTATAGGTCTCTCAAGGAGCTGCTGATCCTCAATTCCCTGGCCTTGTGGGGTTACAAGTATCTGGGATTGAATCTGCACTTGGCCTGCTGGGCTTACAGGGATTTCCACTTCCTGGCTAGAAGGACTTACAAGCACTTTGAATTGGTTGGCGATTTTTAGCTCTTGGGATTTTTTCCTCCATTCCATTCTCTCTTTGTGTTTGTTTTTAATGGCCTCTTCCTTTTTTGTCTGTAGGGCTTTGGCCTTCTGTTTTCTAGCTTTTTTCCTGGCTCTCCCATTGACATTTTTCTTTTTGACTGGGGTCCATGGATTAGTGGGTTTGAATGTCTCCTCTCCTACCCTGTTTCTTGGTAAAACTTCCTTACGTTCAAGAGGGGTAGAGTTCTTCATCTATTTACCCTTACAAACCCCTCCACCGTGTAGTCTTAGCCCACAAATATTGCATGGAAGGGGAAGACCATACCAGTTCAAATGAAGGTTCTTAGTGTTTCCATAATAATCCTTATACTCTATGGAGTTCGGGATGGGTTTCAGAATATCCAACTGTACCCACACCTTTGGGGCTCTCTCAGCAATCGTCTCACAAGCAATGTATTGTCCTATCCCCTCGAATAGTTTTTTAAAAAGGTCCTCATGCCAGTACCAGGGTAAATTTTAACGGCCCTAAATGTTTTTCTATTCAAATTAAGGTTGGCTAAACCTATGAAAAACAAAAGTTCTTAGATTTTTTTCTTGGCGAAATTTGATAAAATAAAGTCCTTTAATTATCTTCCCACTTGGCTAAAATGTAAAATTTATATGACATGAAATTCTGATGTTGGCGAATTTTTCTTGGTCCCCAGCTAAAGTGCAACTATTTAACTTCAAACTTTGAGCACTGATTAGTACATGAATGACATTGATTCAATATGCTTCTTTTACAAAACAATAACAAAGTTGTTCAAAGTACAACTTTTCATAAGGAACAAACAATATCGTTTGAAGGAACATGCATGTTTACATTGGGGTCAAATGCATCCAAATGGTGAATTTGGTGATAAAGCCCTTTAGGGTCAACAATTGCAAGAAGAGAGCACTACTATTTAAAGCTTAAAATGCATATCATGTAACATTCTCCATAGCATTTAACCTAAACAACTTATAGATACAAATTCAAAATATGATTGAGGTAGCTAATGGCAATTCCTAAACGAAAGAAGAATTGGCATGGCTATTTGAATTGATCAGGGTTCTCCTAATCAACTTTAGAGAAGGCGAATCAGTACACCATGCAGCAAACAATCTTGGCTAAACTCTAAGCATTCAGGATTTACCCCCTTTTGGAGTGGCTAAATTATGCTTTTTCTAAAAAAATTGCCGTTATAAACTTTAGCCATGAAATTTGACTAAAGGTCTAAAAAATCGCCATTTGGCGAACTTTAGCCACTCTTTATTACCCTGGCCAGTACATCGGGTTGAGCCCTTGTACTGAGGCTGAGGCAGGGTGATAGAGCTGTTCAAGATTTTGAGGATCGAATTTAGGATTCTACTTTTGAAAATACAGTTGAGTATTGGCTCTGTAAATGGTGCCTTGTTTCAGCAGGTAGTTAACTGCCCTTGTAGTACCCCATTCGACCACGAAAAAAGGGAATTCAAGCCAATACATTCCCCTGATCTCCACATGTTTATCCAGCTTAAGGAGTTCGTCTTTGAGGTGGGCCAGTTTGACTCCTTCGTGTCTTATACATCCAATCAGGGCTTTGTTTTCCAAATCATTCAACCTAGAAGGGATGAAAGAATGGGTCAAAACAGGAATACCTTTGAATTCTGGTTTGATCTTATCTTCTCCTTGTTTCAGTAGCTTCCTTTGATCTCGGTTGATTTGATCCAGAATAGGTTGGACCACCTGCGACTGCATCCTGACCTGCGACATACCATTTTGGAGTCTTGTCTTCACTCCGAGTTCTCTCTCTCCAGCTCTCGAACTGCTTGCCATCGGAACCAGCCAATCGCCAACCGTGAAGAAACTCTGCTTGCACTCCCGGTTGGAACAATCCCTTTCACTTTCCTTCCCTTTGGATATGGCTCTGATAAGCCCAATCATTTCTATCTGCATAGGTTTTGCTAACCCCTTAAAAAATGAAATCCATTCATCTGCCAAATCTGCCTTCTGTCGTACTTCCTTCCCCTTTCCAGCCCCATCACTGACCCAATTGACCCCTAGTTGTTCTTTTACATCATGGCCATGGCCCTGTGGCCCAGCCCCACAACCCTGTCCCTGTATCTGTCCCATTTCTGTTACCTTACCTCACTTGGCTCTCAACCCTAGCGCCCAACTCCCGCCTCCAAGAACCCAACTTCCGAGACCCAATGTCTCACGCTCCATAGCTTTTGCATTGTTATCTTAACCAAGCATCCAAATTTTCTAGAAAGCTTCTCTCCCCCTCTTGTCTAAACGACGAGACAATATACTATATTTGCTTAGAGGGAATGTTTAATCTTCCCCTTAATAAATGTTTTAGTATACTCAATCCTAGAGGTATGAAACTCACCAAATTTTCTTTCTAATAATTGAATGGTTTGCTCCCATGCTTTAAGTATTTCCAAAATAACCAATCCCATATTAGGTTTTTCAAGGTGGATATGATTTAACCCGTATTTTATTTCATCCCTTGTATAGTGACATATGTCTATGGAGAGTGTTGTAACATGTTTAGTTCCATCATCCCCAATATCAAGGAAGGGTTCAAACCACCTTATATTTTCACAATGGCAACTCAAATTGCTCAAGCATGAGAAATTACAAAACGTATCTTTTGGTTTATACCAAGAGGATTTAATACTTGGAAGATATTTCCATCCATACATAATTTCATCTAAAATATTGGGATCCTCAATACCAAGGCCATCTAGGCAACAAGTGATAAACAATTTTTTCACATTGACTAGTTCCATGATCCTGTTAACATACAATCAGTGATGACTTTAAGGTATGAAACTTCGTAAAGTTGCTATATTTTACCATTTTTTTAAATCTAGGTTCGATGGTTTACTAGGATGCGTACGCTAAAGAACTTCATAAAATCGCCAAAATTTGATAATATTGCATCCCAATTATAGTAAATTCGCCAAATTAATGGACATTTTACAGTAAAAACCTCAATTTTATGGTAAAACACCAATTCTACTAAATTCATTTCTATAAAAATGTTGGAAAAATAGGAAACAATCGCCACCATTTCTATAGTTTAGAAGCAACTAGAGGATGATAAAGTCATCACTGCATACAATAAGTGTATGTAAGAGGTATCACTAGTTTTATCAGTTATAACTTTAAATCTTCCCATAGAGAACATTAGAGATTTAGAAACAACTTGTATTTCCTGCATGAAGCAAAAACCTTCTATTATAAATAGAGAAAACACTTTATTCTTTGCAAGAAGTACAAAAAACCTCTATTATAAATAGAGGAAAAACTTCTTCCTTGCAAACAGAAAACATAACAACATATTTTCTCTAATTCCCCCAAGTGTAGCTCAAATTATTAGGTCTCAAAGGAGAATATGCCTGGTTTTGCTGCTGATCCCCAGTCATAGGGGTATTTCCAACCATTTGAACACTTTCTGAAGAGGTAGCAGCCCATGCTCTTCCATTTCTTCCTTCATTTGGCCTTCCCCTTCCTCTTCCAAATGGATGTCTACCTCCTCTTGCCATATGATTCTAAATGTGTTCTCAAATCTTCCCCTTCCTCTATTACCACCACCATTGAAAGCATTTCTATTTTCACCTCTCCCTCTTCCCCTATTCCTTCTGTCAGGTGCTCCAGGGGCCTATTCTATTTCTCTTGGTCTTTTAAACATAGGGGTATTATAATCTGAGAATTTAGGCGGTTTAATCAACCGTTCAATATATCTCAGCCCATTTTCATTATGGTCTCCAAATAACTTAGCCTCATATTGAAGGAGTCCCTCCATCATAGATTTTCTAATAAAATGGAAAATCAAGCATTGTTGGATCAAGGCCTCAATACCAGGGTTTGAGGTCCAGATTATAAACTTACTCCATCTAGAAACCATGGAATCTCCTTTAAAAAATAGTTATAAATGGTTCATCATGTACCATAGAATTTGGTCAAACCATAGTACTCCCTTTGAAGTGCAAGTATTCTGTGGATGTGGACATCTGCAATATGGCCTTTTCCAATTAGGCCATTTATTTTCATAATCATTCCCTCTTGATTTCCCACCAGTAGGCATATCTTTTTTTACCAAAGCCATCAAATGGCATTTCTGCACATTTGTAAGGGTCAAATGTAGCTAAAGAGAAGTTTTGTATAGGGGTTTATGTGTTGTTGGATTGGGGCTTCAAACAGAAAACATGACAGAACTAAAACAAGCCACAAGACTGCAAGACTCTGTAGATGTCATAAAGAATGAACTGGAACATCTTCAAAGAAATCCAGCTACTGAGAACATACAAAGAATGAACCAAATTGAGGATGTTATCAAAGAAGGAAGAATGTTGAGAATTGATTAGGTACATGGGAAAGGCATCCTTGTGTGCAACAAAGCTATCAAAAAGACCATCTAGATCTAAAGTAGCACTAATAATGGTTATGTTAAGTGCATGTATTCTTACTCGAAAGGATCTAGTTCCGCCCATAAGTCTATTCCCCAACCACAAACACCATGGTTCTCATGCTATTACAGGTACTTTTCCCCCAATAATCTGTGGTATTTGTTAATCTCTAAATCATCTGACCGAAAAGCATCACTTTAGTCAAACGAATCAAAAGGAACAAAGGATCAAACTCAAAAAACTAATAACATGAGGAAACATAGAATAGTTGACACCATAACGACCTATAGTTGGCAACATATCACGTAGCCTCTCGTGGTAATTAGACCATCCCCATAGTTGGTAAGATCTTGTACAATTTGATGCAATAGTTACAAGCTTCTTATGGACAATGAAATGCGCAAATAAGCTTGTGACCTATGTGCTATAGTGGGATAGAATAGTTTTTTTAACGTCCACGGAGACCAATAGGTCATGGGACCCATACAATGGGCTAGTACAATCATTACTACTAGGATTAAAAAACCCCTGCCTCGAAAGGTTTTCAAGGGAAAAACCTTTGCAGTAATGATGATACTAGACAAACGGAGATAATGACTACTGAGGGCTCAGTAATTGCAGACATTTATCTAGAACCTCAAGTATGTATAATGCCAAGTCATGCACAGATGGTGCTCTGAGAAGTTGTGGAAGCGTGGAATGGAATGCTAAGGTCAAAAAATGATTCTGGACTATCTCAAAAGCAGGGCAACTCAGAAGAGTATGGCTTTCATCTTCAATAACCTGTAACTAGCAACAGGCACATAGTCTCGCTTCTCGCGGCAATTGCGGCCGCTCCCATCTACCTGTCTCAATCCGTAGCCTGTGGGACCCCAGCGAATTGATGCAATAGCTACAAGCTTGTTCCTGGACAATGAAGCAAGCAAATAAGCTTGGGGCCCTGGTGCTAAGGTGGGATTTATGTGTGCATGATAATGACCAGTTTTCACTTGGGCCAAAGTAACTGCGTCCCATATCTTTTGAGAAAAACGACCATCACTTATAAACATCATGCATTGTTGCTACTGCACGGGCCATTAGGCAAACTATCATCACAATACTCTCTCCAACTCCTTTTCAAATGTTGACAAGATTCAGGCATGGCAAGTGCTAGAGGAGGATATCTATTATCTTCCATGTGGTGCGCCTTTTTTATATAGGGTATATGGTGCTTCATGGCAGAATGTTGAAGAGGCTTGAAACCTGACCCTTGTAAAGAATAGCATATGGCACCATAGCTTTCACTCTTAGGCTGTAAGTGGGAACGGAATTTTGCACTGGTTCCATACACGAGCACTAATGGCATTCCCCCCACACCTTAGAACTATACAGATAATTGGCTCTACCAACTAAACAATGTGCTTTCCTTGTCTAATCATGAATATTTTTAACCATGCTAAAATGTTTTCTTTTCAGCCATGAAAGAATTATTACCAGCTAAAGTAGATGAAGCGATGCCATCTTTGATCATATAATGGAACCTCTGTGGCAGTACCAGAGTATAGTGCATATAGTACTCAGAAGACATATAAGATGATCAGTTTATATTGTGCTTTTAGCATTTTAAAAAACTAGCAAATAAATCAAGCACTCAAAGTTAATTTGGTCAACAAATATAGCATATCATAAACATGCATATATGAAAGGCATGTATTGGCATAATACAGATCTGGCAATGGGCTTCCCCATTTGAGCTTAACAAAACATGTTGGAATGGCTCCTTTTAACTTAACATTTTGCAACTTCTACAGTGCAAAAGACTAATTTAGCATCCTGTTGCTTCACAGTGCTAAGTTGATAACTGTCATTTTACTGTCGAGGTAGTTTCAGATGAATTCTGGCAAAGTAAAATATGTATAACGTTGGCAACATAGGCAACCAAATGCCTAAAAATCTAGATGCCGACCTCTTCTCAAGTGCGTGTCATAAGTCCCACGAGGTCTAGTTTTCCGTAGAAGATAGCTTGTCCCGAAACTTTTTGATACTATCACAACCTTTCTAAATTAAATATTGAAATCAAAGACTTCATATGCACAATTTTGAGAGTGGAGTATATTAATGCCAATGATTCCAACTTTTATTATAGTTTCCAATGTTACAATGTTATGTGACATCCCACAACTGTCACTTCAGCCTTCATATTACGTACCACATCTTGGTAATTCATGTAAGTTATTACAAAAACATGGGCAGGAATCAGACAAACATTAGAGCTTAGTCTTTACTCTATCTTGCTTTGATGAGTAAGAGTAAGCATAGAATGCCATCAATATCTATTATTTTGCCAAAGAGAGTCCAGAAAACTTGTGACACAATCAAAGGCACCCGCCGCAATCTACTTCCTTTTAGGAAATATATGGAAGAATCTACTAAACCGATCAGAGTCTTCCCAACACCGACTATCCCCTTTCTTTCCCATGGTTTAACAATCATCTGCTGCAACATGCTTTGAGCAAAAAAATCAAGCTTTTGCTAGAGACAATCAAACATTAGAAAGTAATCTCAATTATATTGGTCAAATAACAGATATTATTGAAGTGGATTTTCGCTCCTTCAAAGTCAATTTATTGAAGGTAAAGTGGTTCAGATCATGTTAATGAGGGAGAAGCTGCACAATTTGAGAAAATCCATCAGGTTTTTATGAGGTTAGTTCTACTAAATTTTTAAGAGAAATGGATGAGCCATTTGTTTATCCTAGACAAGTTAAGCAGGTTTTCTTCCATAAACAACAGAGTGATACTAATTGGTGGATCATGATTCATGCAACATATAGATCTCCACGTGATTGATCCTTCTACATGCGGACTTGGCATCTTCTGAGAGTGATCCAATTCTTTTACTTGAGGAAATTGATGTTTCATATGGAAGGTGTTAGGCCATTGAAATGGTTCTTGCAACTGTCTTAGAGCTAGGTTTTGCATAACAATTTTTTTTTTAATTGAAGGCCGATGTGTATATTTATCTTTCTATATATAAGGTTACTAGCTATTATAGATATCCAACTTTCCGGCAGCACAATAGCCTCAAATTATACTAGCTGCCTTTTTGAATTATAGACATCCAACTTTCCGGCGACACGACAGCCTCAAATTAGAATTACCGATGTTTTTGGTGCGCCGTGCGTTGCCGTCGGCCCATTTCCGACTAAAGGCCTTATGGTACACCTGCTCTGGTTCACCTGCCTACTCACCTGTGCTCGCTTGCCTCAGCTAAGCGGAACCAACATCTATCCGGCCGCCTAAATAGAATCGCCATCGCACTCTCTAGGTAGGCCACCTTGCTCATAAATTGATTTATGCAAGCCAGATTGTTAAACTTTTCCTGTGATAGTTGCAAAACTCCTGTAGCAACTTGCGTCAAGCCGGAGGCTGTAGACTCTGCAAAAAACCCCTGAGGTAAGTTCTGGTGTTCAGAGCTTATTAGGTTCCACTACTTACTTTTTTTAAGGTCTAGATCGAAAAATGCTTCTGCGTAATTGCCTAAAACATGAGGAGCCCATGTATTGAACCTGTGTAAATCTTTAGGAATTATGCTTCTATGCCTACAGATTGGACGTCTTTGACTGGAAACCCGTTTGATTTAATGGGCCACCCATGAAGAGCTGAGCTCTATTTAAATTGGGCCTGTGTGAATCTTGAAGGGAACGTTTTGAGAAGCCTGTATCTATTTACAGGGTCGAAACTATAATTTTATGCCTGGGGATTAGAAATCCTTGACTGCAGCCCCATAAATCGAGCCTCAGGAGCAAACCAGACTTCTGAACCCTTTTATGAATTCAATACAGGCTGTTACATGGCACGGAGTATTGGAAATCAAAAGGATCACCCTATTTCGGTGCCAATTTACTGTTTATAAAGGTATAAGAATCAAAACATGGAACATGAAAGGAGGATTGAGTGCAAATTGGTTAAAAACAAGGAGGGATTCCTTCGGTGTTTACATATTCGATCTGTTTTCCACGCTCTTACAGAGAGTTATGGCCGGAGATTGAGTAGAATATGAAAAAAAAAACGTAAAAATTTTAGCCAATATTTAAAAACTTGCCAGAGCTTTATGTTCTTGCTGTGTCCGGGGTTTCTTGCGTGCATTTGTTGGACCATACACCAAAAGTTAACAGACAAATGCAACCCTGCGGCTGTTGGGGCCGCTCTGCCATAACCCACACCAGTTTTGTGCCAAGAAATGACTGGGTTTCTTTGATGATTGCACTTGGAACATTCACCCTGGAGAACAACTGCAGGCGATGTAGAATCGCGTTGTTCAAAGGGCCTATATTTGGTCCGAAACCCCAACATGAAGGCTCTGTTTTTTTTTTTTGAAGAGGGCATATAAGCAGGCAATTCGGCGGACAAAGGGCGAATAGATAAAAGAAAATTTTCGAGCCATCGATTCTGTGATCCGGCCTTGAGATATTCAATCCCAATTCCGCTGTGGGCAGTGGTAAAGAAGGGTAAGCTTTTGCACCTAGATTTGTAGTTGCTTCAGCAATACCCAGGGCAATCCAGGGAACACAAGGTCGAGATTTGAATTCAAAACCAGCGGATGAAAATCGAGCAATAGATTACAGGCTGGCGTATAAGACATTACTGCAGGGAGTGGAAAACCAAGAACAGGTATTTCTTTTCTCAGTCTGTTAGAGCCAAAATATGCAGATTACGGCTGGGATTTGCATTAACAGAGTGGAAAATCAAGAGCATCTGTTTTCTTTCTCAGTCTGTTGGAGCCCAAATATGTGATTTGAATACAGCTTACCTACGCTCGCCCTTATTTCAATTGGCCCTAAATCCGGGATTTACAGAGTATTTGTAAGTGTTTCCAAGCCCTCAGGCCCAGAAAACTCAAAAAATACAGAGCATTAGTCGTAGATTTGAATTCACCGTATTGCTCTAGGAGATTCAGGGATAGCTTTTAAGCAACAGAGCGTTAACATGCAGAAGATCTTCTCATAGTTTTCAGCCAGCCTAGCCCCAAATTAAAACCATCCTAGCCCCAAACTAAAAGCTAGATTGAAGCTTTTAAATGAAACTCAGCCGAAAATATACCTGGATTACATAGGAATTGGGGACGTTTTTGGCTCGCTCCATGTTGCTTGGAGCTGGGATGAGGCATTCACAAAACGTTTTTGAGCCTGCATTCATGAGGAAGTTCAGAGGGACGGATTTGCAAAGGATTTAGTCTTAACAGCAGAGCCGTAGCTCAATAGGAAAAGGGGATTCTGAGTTTGTATTTATGAGGAACTTCAGAGGGACGGATTTGCAGATTGAGGTATGGAGATCTTCGTAAATGGGCTTGTGATTAAAGCATTGTCTGCCCATAAATTTGGTAGGGCGCTCAGAAATTTGTTGGGGTACTACAAATTTATTTCAGAAACCCATAGAGTGCTGAGCAACTTAGGCAGATTGCAAATTTATTGTGCTTTGGAGCCTGCTAAGCTTATCATCGCTTTTGTTTCTCTGAATAGTTTAAGTCCCTATTCGCCTTCCTAGCATTATAGTTCGATTGACAGAACCCAGTAATGGGAGCTCGTCAATTTGACCATAGCCACACCGTAGTGGTAGAATTAAAGGGTACAGACCGTCAAAAATGAGGTTTTGAATCAAATTTTTGTAAAGCCCTGTTTCAATGCTTTCGAGTTCTTCTACTTCAGAGGAAAGCAGGGTTATCTAATTGATGCTAACAATCTGCAATAAAAACTTCTGTCATCGCTCACCTTTCCAGAAGTTTGCAATTGCATGAAGAATTTACAAACGAAGAGGCTCACGCATCGAAAGGGAGTACGGCGGCAGCCTAAAATAGAGCTGGGATGGCGTATTGGCTAAACTCTAGCCCTGTTTGCAAATTTGCCAAATCGTCCAGTAAACAACAAAGCTCAGCCTCATGTAGGTTTGAGGAAGAAAGGCTATCCGAGCTTTATAAATGTTGGTTATGACGTTTCTCTTCAGAGAAACTATAGGTTTTCTCTTTCTCTTTGAAATTACACAAAAAGATTTGATACACAATGATCACCGAGAAATCAACTAGATTTCCAAAAGTTGGTACCTATTTATGTTGGTTTCATTGTTCTAATACTGAATCCTTCCATTTTTAGGCTCTTAGAATTGATTTATTCAGGTTTCTTAGGATAGTTTGGCACTTAGGGAAAATACAGGTCAAGCTTTTTGACAAATATGAATAAAAGCAGAGGAACATTGAGAAAAAACGACTTAGTTGTCGGATAAATTGAAGGGTAAGTTCCAAAATGATCAAAATGCCATTGGCTCAACTGAATATACTCTACAAAAATTTGGCAGTGCCAGCCTTCCATTAGTCGTATTCAAGCTGTAATCTAGATAGACCAACATATGAATTGATACATGGTCCAAATATATGATTCAATGCTTCATCTAAATTTTTCCTAGATTTGTGAGGCATAGATTGACATCACTGCCATAAATTTATCCGTTCCCATATTTCTATTTGTTATTGGTCTATTTCTATCCCTTGCTTATGAAAACTTCGAATCTGGCCTTATCATAGTTGAATTTTATCGTTTGCCAAAAGATGATTCTTATTTTTACCCTAACACATATTATATTTTATTATATATAGCCATGGTTTGGGTTTTATAATATTGATACTTAATTCTTATGTTTAACCATGAACTTGCCTTTATAATGTTATGTCTTGAACATTATATTGTCTAATGTATAGAAATATTTCCTTATTTTTAACCACACATTGATCAAGATGTTATATGCTCTAATGACTGTTTTTTGACATGCACCATCCACCAGGAATTCAAAGAATATTGGGTCTGGGGGTATTATCCGAAATCAAATTTAGCTGGATAAAACTAAGATTGGAAGTACCGTCAATCAATCAACATGTCGACTAAGCGCCTTAGGTATCTTAGCTATTACAATATTTCATACTCATGCAGCAATGCAATAAATTGATCTAATATGATATGATTGTTTTAATGATCATTAATAGGATTGAAACATTAGAGAGTCACGATGTTCAAAACGAACATGCCCAGAATCAACTGGTACCGAAAAAAAGAGGTCGCCCAAGGTTAGCATCATCACAATTAAGGTTCTTTTGATGTTTTATTTACATATCACTCATTATCTTAAAACTAAGCCAAAAAACAACAACATAGCTATTTTTGTTATGGAGGGCCAAAGAAGAGATATTTATTGCTAATGGTTGGTTGATGGGCATCTGTTATATGAATGTCTACTGTGCATGATATTTAAAGTCCATATGTAGTATGGTACATATTATAGACTATAGGTTATTAATTATACTCACACTACCAGAAATACTTCTCTTATTAATTTCTCATCATATCTTTAATAGGCTATCCCCGGCTAATTTACAAGGGCTTCCCGACAATGAAATAAACAAAATTCTTAATCATCGAAAATCTTGCCGAGAATCTCAAGCCCGAAAGAAATTGAAGGGCACTACTATGGAAACAAGGGAGCAACAAATTTCTATGCATACGGATGACAGCACTTCCAGGTACAAATTATGAATTTCAATACTTTAAAACCCATTAGTATAAAAAACATTCATAACTAAATGTTTGAATACAATTTGCAGAACTCAAGCATCCTATGATTTCGATATGGGACAAAAGCGTAGTCAAGGATCATCAGGCACAAAAAAGAGAGGTCGTCCAAGGTGAGTACAACATAGCTATTTTTGTTATAGAGGGCCAAAGAAAAAGTATTTATTACTAATGGTTGGTTGATGGCCATCTGTTATATAAACGTCTACTATGCATAATATTTAAAGTACATATGTAGTATGGTACATATTACAGACTATAAGTTATTGGTTATACTCGCACTACCAGAAATACTTCTCTTATTAATTTTCTGTGATATCTTTAATAGGCTATCCCCGGCTAGTTTACAAGGGCTTCCCGACAATGAAATTAACAAAATTCTTAATCATCGAAAGTCTTGCCGAGAATCTCAAGCCCGAAAGAAATTGAAAGGCGGTACTATGGAAACAAGGGAGCAACAGATTTTTATGCATACGAATGATGACCCTTCCAGGTACAAATTATGAATTTCCATGCTATAAAACCCATTAGTATATAAAACATTTATAACTAAATGTTTGAATACAATTTGCAGAACTCAAGCATCCTATGATTCTGATATGGAACAAAAGCGAAATCAAGGATCACCAAACATAAAAAAGAGAGGCCGTCCAAGGTGAGTACAAATATTATACGAATTCATATCTATAAAAGTAGTGAATTACATATGCTTAGAATAAATTCGTTGCATTTCATTTATTAGTAATATGATATTTAATCTTTCACTTTCCATGTATTGTGTCGTTTAGTAGACATGTCTAATTTCAATTTCTACGATCTATTAAGATCATCGAATGAAATCATATATAAATGATCTGACCTTACATAGTGAACTTTATCCTTTTTTATTAACACCACCATCGCCGTATCCTTTATAGGCTATCTCCAGCTGAATTAGAAGGCCTTCCTGAGGATGACGTAAATAAAATCCTCAATTCTCGAAAATACCAGCGAGAATATAAAGCTCGAAAAAGACTGAAAGAAATTGCCAACTTAGATGCAAGCCGAATATCGCCATGCTCAATAGATCGTTCCACGGAGGTTATATCGAATATAACCTCCGTGGAACCAAATGATCAAAATACAGCAATTGTCAGTCTTGAGACCGCAAATTGTAATATCTTTAGTCGACATCGCAAAAGCAAATTGCTATGATGCGACGAGACATGAAGCCTGTGGGACATGAACCGTTGAATTGGACAAAAAAATGTCCCATATGTCATATTGACTTACTCGACTCCGAGAATGTATTCTTCTGCTGCAACAATGGACGTCGTTTACTTCCACCTCTTGAACCTCTGCCCCAAACGTTACAAGAGCTTTATTCAATACCCAAATTTTCTGATAATTCACGCATTGTGAACAACTTATTTTGTTTTACTGCTCTTGGTGTCGACGGTGATTTCATGGACTTAAAAATGCCATCATCAGTCGCAATCATGGGCCGCACGTACCACCGACTTCTATCTGCAGCCACGCCCACCAGCACGCTTCATTGGTACATATATGACAGTTCAATGAGACATACCATTTCCGCCAACATGCAGATACCATCCACATGGATTATGCAAGTTGCTGCAACTCTAGATATGATCAATCCATATATCAGACAGTTGAAAACGATAAAAGAATTACATCCCGCATCTAAAAGGCTTACCCTCGCAGGATCCTCCACATCAGACGAAATAGCTGCTATTGTACATGCCAACAACTCCGTCACCATAAAACCTAGAACGGCAATGGTTTGGATGCAACACGACCATGACCCAGTATTCTTGAGCATCCTTGACCCTACATACGAGCCACTTCAATACCCACTGTTCTTTCCACATGGAACACCAGGGTGGCATCCACACAATGACCAAAACATGTCTCAGATAGATTGGTACCGAACCAGACTACTCCACGAACCTCGCTTCTCGCATCTGGGTAGATTGTGCGGCGAGTACCTCGTTGACATGTACTCAAGGGTCGAAGAAGAGCGTCTCAATTATATCATAACTGAGGGCTATCGACGAAACTTCACACAACATGAAGATGACTTCATTGACGACGACGATCCCGATGCCCATTACAGAACTCTACCAGCATTCTTTCTGGGCTCCAGGCGATGGTGTGCTGTTCAAGTAGCAGATGCCCTGGCACTCGCAAGAGTTAAAGGAAGGCCCAGCTTTTTCATAACTATGACAACAAATCCAACATGGCCCGAAATAAAACAGAAGTTACATCCCGGCCAAAATGCATCTGACAACCCCACGGTTGTCGTTCGAGCATGCCACGAAAGAGTCCAATATACAAAGAACATTATTCGAAAATATCTCGGACCCATATCCTACATGATGCACGTCATCGAATTCCAACAGAGGGGATTACCCCACGCACACATGGTCGTAAAAACAGAGCATGAGATTCCGATAGACATGATCGATAGCCTAATCTCTGCAGAACTACCAGAAGACCCCGTACTAAGAGCACAAGTCGAGAAATACATGATTCATAGACATACAAAACGTTGCCTCAAAGAAAACAATCGATGCTGCTACAAGTACCCAAGGCCAATAAACCCAACAACGTATATCGATGAAAAGGGATACGTACAATATAGACGACGAACCGAGGCAGACGTAAATGTCGTCCCATATATGCCTTTTTTACTGAGAGAAATGGATTGCCACCTTTATGTAGATGTCGCATCGACCGTGCACATATTTGCATACCTTTACGGCTACATATACAAAGGCTTCGACACGGCCCGCTTTCACATCGACTCCGCTAAACATACTTCCACACAACCTGCAATAACAAACAGCAACGACCAGAGCCACGCTAGAAATGAAATCCAAGATTATATATCTGCGCGCTACCTATCCTCGATGGAAGCAACATGGAGAATTATGTCCTACCACATGACTGAAAAGCACCCTTCTGTCAAATGCCTCCCTTTGCATCTAGAGGGACAAAACAGACATCATTTAAGAAGCACGTCGTTAGACACTGGAATCTCCCTGCTAGACAGATACTTCCTACGACCACTCGATCCCAAATTCGATCACGTGACCTACATCGAATACAACGAACAGTATACCTCTACCGCGTACAAGCCAGACACCATCCTCAAACCAACCGACCACCTAGAGCAAAAATACCCAGGCGTAACATCATCCACGAGAGAACGAGAGGACAGCTAATTTGTAGGATACGCCTACTACTTCCAAAAGTTGGAGAAGCATTCTACCTAAGACTGATCCTGCTCCACAAAGCAGCACGATGTTGGGAAGAACTCAAGACCCACGACCAACGACAATACAAGACGTACCAAGAAACTGCTCAAGCCATTGGACTAATCGCACCAGCAACTGAAGCAATAACAGTAATGCAGGAAGCAATCTCATGTCTACAGACCCCATCACAACTGCGATTCCTATTTGTACTCCTAATACTAGATTCCGGACCAGCACTTCAGCTATGGAACACATTTCAAGGCCACATGATAGCCGACTTCCTAGAACAATATCCAGAAAACCAAGCGATCGCCGTCAATGAAACCCTGGTCGCCATCAACAACATCTTGATCCAACACGGCACCAACACTGAAGCCTTCGGCCTGCCCGTGCAAAACATACCATCCAAAGAAGTACAGAATGAACTCGGAAAGTTCCCCGACCACGAAGAATACCTCATAAAGAGCTCAACTATGTCGCAAACCATGAACAAGAACCAAACCTCAATCTACACCCACATATGCCAACTTATCAACAACAGCAGTTGTCCATCCCCAATCTTCGTATATGGAAAGGCAGGAACCGGAAAAACATACGTCCTCAACGCCATCTGCCTCTACATACGAGGACTGAACCAAATAATCTTACCGTGTGCCACCACGGCATTAGCATCACTACAGTATCCCGCCGGAAGAACTGCGCACTCCCTGTTTCAAATACCTATCGTCGAAAACAACATTGGAATCCATTCCCTCCTCGATCCACACTCTCCAAGGACCACATTGATCAACACCGCAACAACAATCATATGGGACGAGTTTCCCATGGCAAACAGAGCAATCATAGAAGCAGTCGACATCCTCTTGCAAAACATAACAGGCACAAAGAGCCCATTCGGAGGAAAACTATTCATAGCAGCAGGGGATTTCAGACAAATTGCCCCCGTCGTCAAACGAGGAAGAAAAACAGCAACAATAAACGCATCCATCATATCCTCACACTTATGGAAACACTTCAAAGTCCTAGAGCTCAATGAGCCAGTGAGGAACGCAGCCGATCCAGAGCTCATACAATTCGTGGACGACATTGGAGAAGGTCGTCTGCTCAATAACATTCCACTAACACTGTTCAAGACAACAACGAAGATCGAGGACGCCGTCAACTTCTTATACAATCCATACATACTACTAACGCCCACCATATGTGAAAAGAGAGCATTTCTATCTCCAAAGAACGTCCCCGTCGACAGCTTCAACGTTGAAATCATACGAATGATCCTAGAAGACCCCAGAAGCTACTTTAGCGTCGACAGACTCACAGAAAACGACCAGACCATCGAAGACCATCCAATGGCAACGACAGACTTCCTCAACGGCTACAAACACCCAGCGCTTCCACAACACGAACTTCAACTGAAGCCCAACACCATATGCCACATCACAAAGACACTAGACAAAGACAGAGGACTCGTTAAAAACGCCAGAGTCATAGTATGCTCAATGCATGCCAAGTTCGTAACCGTGAAACTTCTAACAGGCCAACCACAGCACGTGGGAAACGTACACCCCATATCCCGAGTCGACTTCTTCCACCAGCCGGACAACTGGCCCTGGACAATCCACAGACGACAACTCCCACTACGAGCCGCCTACTCAACAACATTCCACAGCTGCCTGGGACTAACCCTCGACAAAATAGTCCTCGACCTGCGAACTGAAGTCTTCGCACATGGACAACTATACACGGCACTCACACGCATACGAAAGAAAGAAGATGTATTAATCCTCCTCGACGAGTCAAACACGGACAAGACTACAACAAATGTCGTCTACAAAGAACTACTTCCATAAACAAGGTGCGTACAAAAAAAAAAAAAACACTCCCTCCATCTCATGCCCAGGATGTAGATGGAGCACCAATCCCCTCGGAGATCGATGCTCCCTCTACACCATGGGCGCCGCACCGACGGTCGCACCTGGGTTCGACTCCCAGGGGTGCACAGGCGCCGGCGGAGTATAACATGATTCCAGATAGGCATTTAATCTAAGACACAGAAACGTTTCAAAATTCAGAGTTATGATACAGTGTTGACCATTATAATTTGTATCCATTAAACTTTAAAACTGAACATAGAGTGGCCTTATTATTAAGGCAGTTAGTATTTATTTAAAAGATATGTGGCCCAGTAAGGGATTGTTCATGAGATCTATTAATGCATATTACATATTTGAGTTTGAGAGGTAAAATGATACTATACTAGAAATGCTCAGGCTGGTAGTAGAGTGATAATACTGCCAAGGGATTGACTGAGGCAGATGTCTGGTCTAGGATTCTAGTTCAGGCTGGGTTTTTTTTAGGTACTTCACTACATTGAGACATCCGGTGTTGTCATTTACCTTCTCTCCACTGGTCTGAGCTATTAAATAGTTCTAAGCTGCAACTTAGGAATATGGATGATGTTAAATTGGGTTCTATATCCATTCCATTGTATATTACTAACAATAATAATGGCCCATGGCACATGTTGAGTGCAGGATGCAGCTGATGATGATATGGAGTATGAGGTCATACCCCCAACTTGGAATAAACAGCTATGTGACATTGGTTATGATAAGAATAGGATCGAGTGTCCTAATACTGCAGTGCAGACGATCATATGTTGCATCAGAAATATGAAGGTGCATGAACTGATATTAGAGAAGGAAGCTATGAGAACTCTTGATCAGATCTCGGCTGTCACTCATTTATGCTTCAGTCAATGGCTACTATTATTACCCAAGATTAACAAACTACCAGATAAGGAAGAGGAGGTATATCCATTTATTGCTGAACTGTATGATAGTCTACCTAACATGATTTACGAATGTACTATGAAGGAAAACAATAGTGCAAAAGACTTTATTTTGGGGGTTACAGCCCTGGAGGATGCAAAAATAAAGTTACAAAAGTTTACTTTTTACAGGGAAGTATAACCCGTATATAGAGAGAGAAGTTAGAAAGATAGACAGTAAAAATCATGAGATAGAAAGTGTTTCTGATGGTAGTCAAATTCTGATGTCGGATGCATGGAATAAGCAGACTAGAAGGGGGATCTGAGGTTGAAATTGGTAATTTTCTGCCCTCTTCCCCTGACTATAATTGTGAGAACACCGAATGTGCACAGACAGGATTCAGCTTTGGCCACATTGAATCTTCCCCTGTTATCTTTGGCCTCGCATAGGAGAGCCCTTCTAACATCATAGTTTTGGTCGCAACAGCAATTGCATAAACAGGGTTCTTCGTGACCGTACAGGTTCGGGGGTCCAAATACTTTGAGCCACTCCATGTTGGCATTGGGATCAATCTTCCTCCATTTGATCTTTCGCACCAGTACAAAAATGATCCTTGAAATCGAAGAAAAAACCATAAGTATGAACTAAATAGTAGCATTAATCCAGTTAATATCATAAGTAATCTGCTTGATGACAGCTTCAGGATGCGTAATTTTATAATTGAAGATGAAAGTGTTGTGCCCTTTCCAAATCCTCCATAACAGAATATAAATCCTCCAATCGTTCGGGTTGTCAGGCAAAAAGAAATCTAGGGAATTCATAGATGAGAGATTGTAATCAAAAAGGTTGGAAGCTAAATCCAACACCCATTCCGACCAGATACAAATCCTGAAAAGATGATCTTCATCCTCTTTTTGCCCCAAGCACCTGGGACAGACATCTGAGTCAGTCATCTGCATTCTATATCTCTTATGGTTTGTTGCCAAGGCCTTATGCCATAATTGCCACATAAAGGACTTGATCTTGGGGTAGATTGAGCTGGACCACATGAATTTAAAGTTTCTCGCACATATGTCTGCCCCTGTTTGCCATTTATCATGAATAGACATAGTAAACTCCCTCATAAGGAATTTATATGCCATTCTGACTGTCAGAACTGTTTTACCATGGTAATTCCAATTACATTCTTCATTGGACCATTCTCCGTGCAGCAAGGTGGTGCAGATATTGTTGTAGAGGTTCTCGCATGCTTCTCCTTCTTCAGCTAGGATTGAGTCCCTGAAGGGAATAATCCCATCCTCATTGTACATATCCCTGATCAGAATAATTCCTTTGGTGCTCCAGAGCTTGGCTTGATCTGGGAAATGACAGGCTAAACATAAGAAAGATTAGTAAGAATAGCAGGGTTCCAAAAAATAGACTGGTCCATAGATAGCCCTTCCTTCCAGTTGAACACTACCTTGACCGAGTTCCAGGCTTTAATCCATTTCTTGATCAAAGCCGGAGTAGATCTTGGGACAGTGAACGGAAAATAGATAGAGTGAGGAAGAACTACCTTGAGCTGTCTCCAACCGAAGGACCAACATTTCCTTAAATAATGTCTAATGATAATCGAAATCGGGTGCTTAATCAAATTATGGGCTACTTTAAAAAAGTACTTGGCAGCAAGAGCTAGGCCTTGTTTCTCAATGTTTATGACTCCTAGACCCCCTTCTTTCTTCTTTTTACAGCATTCTATCATAGCCACTGGGGTCCAACACCTTCTATTCTGGCCACAGGAGATGAACCTGCCAATAATACTCTGCAGCTTATTAGAGACTTTTTTGGGAGCAAGGATCACTGAAAATTTATAGATATGGAAAGAGGAGATAACCGAGCTAGCAATGATTGCCCGGCCCTGCTTGAAAATATACTTAGAGCTAAGACTATCCACCTTTCTTTGAAATTCACGATAATATCTGTCCAGATATCAGAAGGGTTGCCTTTTAGAGCATAAGGAATACCAAGAATTTTGGAAAAATTGGTTGGAATAATATATTTACAGCCCAGGAGATCAGCTGTCTGCTCTCCTTTTACCTGATCTTTGGCCAAGATTTTCGATTTGATAGGATTGACCTTACAGCCGGATGCAGTTCCAAAGTCCTCCAGAATGACTTGAGTATTAATGATCGACTAGTTATCCATGGAAACCAGAATAAAGGTGTCATCTGCAAAATGGCCATTCAAAATTTGATCCATTCCCTCATCATTATTTGAAAGGTTTAATCCTCGGATCAAGTTAGAGTTTTTAGCATCCTCCAATTTGCAATGAAGGGCCTCCATGATGATAAGGAAAAGAAAAGGGGCTAAAGGGCACCCTTGCTTTACCCCTCTTTTCAGAGGAAAAAAAGGGCTACACTCCCCATTAATGAGAACCGAAGATCTTGAGTTGGTAAGAATAGCTCTAAAGATAAGAATTACGTCATTGGAGAAACCCATGGCACTGCAACACTTAAAGAGGAAGTTCCAATTTACTGTATCAAACACCTTAATAATGTCAAACTTGATTAGAGCAGTGTCCTGGTTAGAATCCTTTGCCCAGTTGAGGCCTAGAATGGCTGTAACCACATTGTCTAAAATGAACCTGTCCTTAAGATATACGGCCTGAGATGAGCTAATAATTCTGTCCAGCACAGGCTTGAGTCTCCTGGCAATAGTTCTTGAAATTAGCTTGTAGACCACATTGGAGAGAGAGATCGGCCTGTAATCTGAGAAGGAGGCTGGCATATCCACCTTGGGAATGAGTGTTATAAGACTGGTATTAATTCTGGCATCCAGACACTTTTTGTCTCTGAATTCATTGGCTAAGCTTGTAATGCTATCCCCAAGAATAGGCCATGCTTTTAGAAAGAATTCAACTAGGAGGCCGTCTGGCCCAGGGGTTTTGCCCTTGTCCATCTCTCGGGCCGTAAGGAGAAGCTCAGCATTGGTGAAGGACCTGTGTAAGGAATCGTTGTCTTCATCCGTGACCTTGGGTTGAATGTTTATGAATTCATCCATGCTGTTAGACTGACAGTCCTGATTGGTTCCCATAATATTGGTGAAGTGCTCTGAGGCAGCTTTTTTATTTGATTTTCCTCCATAATAACTTCATCCCCAACCTTAATATCAAAAATGTGACTTTTTCTTGATCCTTCCTTTTGCCTTGGCAAAGAAAAACTTTGAGCTGCATCTTTCATCATCCTTTATCTCTCTTTGGCTTTGAGTCTCCACCCTTGGGCAATTCTGATCTCTTCTCTTTCAATATCAGCCCTAATGTTGTCCTTCAATGCCTCAGGAGCTTGAGGAAGAGAGTCCCTCAGGTTCTGGAGAAAGGCTGTTTTCTGCTTATCAATGCCTTTGCCCCACTCCTTTAGCCAATTCTTAATGGCTTTAGAAACTATTATCCACCAAAACATCCAACCAGATAGCCCATCAGGCTTAGGAAACCTGGAAATAACCTGTTGTAACCTGTCTATGAAATCATCTTGATCCAACAGAAGATTGGTATTCAACTTAAAATACGTACTTTTCTTTTTTACCACATTCCTATCTGAAATAATCAACTGCTGGGGGTAGTGGTCAGAGAGAGTATATATACCCTTCCATGTTACAGACCCTATTGTTGTAATTCCAGAGATACTCAGAAAGATAGAACCTGTCATGGAGGCATAGAGTGGGATCACATCTTTTATCCGTCCAACTATAGGAATTGGGTTTCGTTCCGGCCAACAATAGGTTATGGCCACTGATAAGATTCCTCCAAGCATTCTTTTCTTGAGCCCCCAGAGGTCTGAAATTCTTGTTCTTCATAAACTCGTTAGTAACCATATTAAGATCACCTCCTGAAATACACTCATCAAATTCTAAATTATCAAGGCTATTTTTAACTATGTTCCAAATTCCTACCCTATCACTAGGATTATTAAAACCATAGATATTAACTAAGGCCACCCTGGTTTTAAATAGGGTACACAACAGGATCTGCCATCTACCATCTCTAGCATTGACCATGTACTCATCAGAAATGTTGAGACTATTCCTCCAAGCCACTGCAATTCCTGCAGAAGAATCATTAGCATGAATAGACCAAAGATTATACCCAGGGGGAAGAGTTTTACTAATCATAATTTGGTGATTGGAGTCATGAATTTTGTGCTCTTGAATAAACAGAATATCAGGGTTAAGAGAGGAAATATAGACTTTCAACCTATCTCTTTTAATGCAATTATTGATCCCCTGGAGATTCCAAGTTACACAGTTAATACTTTTATCCATTAATACTTATACTTCCCCACCACCTTTCCAGCTTGGATGGTGGATTTTCTTGGACTAGCTCTGCTGGGGCCATGATAAAATTTCTTCTTTCCTCTTCCTTTCTTATCAACCAATTTCCAGCCTTCTTCCTCGGTGTCTAAAAGATCCTCAATTTTCTGGTCGAATCCCACATCTGAGGAAAATCAGGAAATTTAGGTAAAGAAAGAAAGATATCCCCAGTGTCGATTTTAACCGAAAGGTTTATATTCTCAAACGTTACCACCATATCTTTGTCAATGTTAACCTTCACTTGATGAGGCCAGTACTGAAGATGATTGGACCCAGAATCTAAGTTTGGAGAAGCAGTCTTGGCAGGATTCGGATTACCTGAAGTAGTCCCACCATCCATCTTCACCTCTTTATTCTTTTTAGGGACCCAAACCTGCCTAATTTCCTCTTGATACACAGGGATCTTCCCTTTAGATTTAGGATTCAGAATAGGGATTTTGGAATAGATGATTTTGAGATCCATGAAGCCATTGGCACTAACCCTGATTTTGAGATTTTTATGCCAGTCAGAGAGGATGGTCTTGGATATGCAAACCGAAGGATAGTTGGTTTGAGGCAAGTTGACCTCAAGGACTTCGCCCAAGCAGGTAAAAAATGGCTGTTAAATGCGAGCGGGTCCAAAAAGCCAGGGGAAGATTGGAAAAAGTGATTCATGTTGAAGTAGAGATGCTATCCTCCTTCCCGGGAATGAAATCGGCCGTCCATCTCATGATATAAAAGGGAGAGTTGGATATGAAATCAAGTTTTCTTCTAAAAATAGAATGGACACTGATCTCATCCCTGCACACCACCTGAAAGGTTCTGCTGTCAAGTTTCAGGATGGACAGGATGGGAATGTGCTAATTCTTACTGGATCTCAAAAAAATCAATGAAATCCCTGTTACTATTATTAATATTATTAAAACCAGAAACTTTAGGAGAATTCAAGGCTTCATTCTTCAGAAGTACATTTTTATAAGACAGATGAGAGTTCAAACCTTTGGCTTTGTCGCCTTTACCCATAACCGGAATTGCGTTGCTGATCTTGTCATCTCCTATTTTGGTCTTTATAATATTGAGCCCCGAGAGCTTGACGTCATGGCAGTTCTCGCAGTCACAAGTGTCGACTTCCACCGGGTTGAAGAAGCCATTGCTATCCTTGATGCTGCATTTCTTGGCATTTTTCTTTAACCTCATCTGATATACCTCCAAGGATGTCGCAATCACCTTCGAAATTTCCTCATTTTTTAAGGTTGCTTTGAAAGCTCTCCTGTGTCTTTCAATCACGTGATCCTCAGCATTTTCCCATCTTCTGATCAGTCTGATACTCGCCTTGGTGGCCCCTTTCAAACCGTCCCATTGAATGATAAGGTCTTTTATCTTGGCCAGCATCTCATCCATAGAAGCCCAGAAGATGCTATTCTTAAGACTACAGCAGTCGGATTCCGTGTGCCCTTGTTTCACTGTGATGAGTTTATAGAGGGAAGTGTCCATTTCCAGTGCAAAACCCAGCATGTTCCATATCCAGCCCCTATCGTTGGCTCTGCCCTCCCAGTAATCTCTGTCAATCATGTCCATCTTCTCTTTGCATGCTCTAATAGCGACTTCCTCTTGAATTCCCATACACAAAGCGACAGCTTTCTGTTGATCTTTGATGATTTCCAGCCCCGTATGAATTTCTTTGAGCAATTTCCATCCATGGTCCTTCCGGTCCTCGAGCCAAAATATCTGAGTCCATTCCTCATCCTCAATATTGGTTCACGCCCCCGATGATCCAGCTAAATTGTTCTTGGTCGGAAACCTTCACCCAAACGAGCCACACAAGCTGAAGAGAAGGCAGTAGGAGCCGGAGAGACGATGACAGTTACCCAGAGGAAGAAAAGGTTGCCTTTCCCTTTGCCCCCAAAGAATAACTGAAGCACCCCTTCCAAGAAAAAGGAAAAATCGAAAAAAGATAACCCGTACCCTCTGCAGAGAAGCAAATCTAAGGACACTAATTATTCTGCCCAGCAGGGGATCCAGTGCTCGCACATAATCCTAGGAACGTCGACAGAAACCTAATTTGCTGCTAGAAATCTCCATACAACTACTTCAATATCTCTGATGAATTGAGCAGGCTGGAGGTCAAAGAACGTTGTCCAGTGATATATCGGTTCAACACCAAATTCAATGAGGGCACTCATGGTAAACAGGTTTCTTTCAAATCTGCCTCCAAGAAATGGTTGTGAATTGTGAGCAGCAACTCTTAGAGATCCCGGCCTGTCAAAACAGAGAATACACAGAAAGAAAAAATCGAACCCAATCCTACAGAAACCAATCCTGGAATTAGAAACAAAGGCTAATCTAATCAAAATTTCTACTAAGTTGATGGATCCCTGGAATTCCTCATGAGTAATTCCCAGCCCCTGGAGAACAGCTTCGAGCAAAGCCTCATCCATTGGGTCTGGAGAACTCTCCCTGGGTCCAGGCGGTGGTACGCCCAAAGCGCCTAACGTTCATCTCCCTCGCCATGCCCTCTTGCATAACAATTTTTTGTTCGAGAAAGAAATTTCTCCACCACATTTAATCTTCTTCTAAGAAGTACTTAAAGCCTGAGGAAATTCCATTTTCAATGGCTTTTAAGGATGTCACTGGGATACTTTTCTTCTGCTTGGACTCCTTAGGATTTTTGAGAGGAAGTTGTTCAGCACGTTTTATGAAGCAAGTGTCTAGAATATATTTAAGGAAGTGCAACCCCTCTGGTGGACTCCAGTCCTTAGTTGTGGTATACTTCTTCCCTTGTAAGAAGCTTTGTCCATCCTTCAAGTAGAACTTGATGTGATGTTCTCTGTCTGAACGTTGAGAGAAAACAAACTCTCTGAAGTCAGCAGTCTCTTTAAGAAGCTCAATCACTGGAACGGGAGTGTGAGAATCTTCAATAATTCGAACTAAAGTAGGAAGAGAAAAAGCCTTCTTCCTTCTAAGGCGCACAGAAAATCTGCTGAACATTTGATCAATCTGATCATGAGTGTTGCCTACAAGTAAGAATCCGAGCTTCACTTTTCTAAAGATCCCTAGCTCCACTAACATGGCACGGTAAGCACAGAATGTTTGATTCTTGTTCTCCCTTGTAGTATTGTCAAGTTGCAGGTAGAGCACTGGTGGTAATTGCTCTTGCTCGCACAGGACCTTGTTAAGAATTGTAATTGTGAGGTTCGGGTCACCATGCAAGTTTGGATACGTCAAAAAAACTTTGCACTTTAGACTTCCTTTGAAGACCATAGCTCCTACAAGGTGGACCTTAACAAAACATTCCTTTGGCACATCTTTAGGAATATTCAAGAAATGGGGTAGAGTAGTTTTTTTTATCCATTCCATCAATTACAACAGATATATATGGGTAAAAGCATGAAAGGGTGTCTATAAATGTATCCCTTTTGGTACATGTGGCTATATTACACAAATCACCCAAAGTACCCAAAAAGTACATGCATAGCCAAAACATATCCGAAATTTAGCTTAAATGTATATGCAAAGTACATAAAATCGAAAAGTGTATGTTTATACAAATAAAAAATAACCAAAATGTACGTGAAAAGTATCCATATTTGTACATCAATTCAGTACAATATACGTACACCCTTTCATGCTTTTACCCATATTGCAGTGGACGTTCGAGAGCTTTTTTTCTGTGCTTGGCAAGCTTTCTTCTCTCTGCTGCTTGTTGTTCACGATGTCTGACAAGGTTCTGTTGCACATTATCTGTTGAAGAAATCAGGTCAAAACATTTCTTTAAACAAGTTTCTTTCGACCTCTGTCTTTGCAGTTTCTCGTTGATTCTTTAATTCTGCACACCTTGAGCAAACAGACATTCTGTGTCTCCTGAGAATGTTTACAAGACCGAATTCACTTTTCCACAGTATAGTGAAGTGTGAGTAAGTGATGTGCTAAAACTGAATGCAAATCTCCTTGTATTCGTTAAAACATCATTTTTGGTGATGTTATCTGTCAAATCATACATGTTGCTGTTAGGCAATTTCTCACATGTTTCTCTAAAATACTTCTCCATCCATGATACAGCAGCAAGGGCATGCATGGTTACAACTCTTCCTGGTCCACAATGATCATCAATTGCTCGGTTTTTATCCAGTCTTTTTTGTACTTTAGACATTCTGGTGAACCCTAAACGGTGGACAACCATAAAGCATTTCTGGAAGACTTCTTCACGGTTAATATAGTGCAAGAAGGTGTTGTGGTCTGGTCTTACGTAATAAGTCAAGTAGGCATTCTGGTTGCCAATGTCATTGAACTGTAGTTGTCTCTAATTGCTCGTAATTTAGACGTGTTAAATTTGTTGATGCAACCCAATGAGCAGCATTTAGTTCTTAAAAGTCTCCTCATTTTGTGCTCGTCCATAAGGTTTCTTCTTCTCACAGAGGAGCATAGCATGCTCTCGAACTAAAATCCACCTTGAATTTCTTGGAGGACTGGCTGGAGAATGTGTAATCTTGTTGCACCTCGTTGGTGTCTTCATCTTCTGATGAGAGTTCTACTCTAGGGGTGACCTCCTCTACCCTTAGTGGTGTGCTTGTAGAGGAAAACAAACCACGTGGAGTTGTACCCAGATAAGGCGGAGATACAGTGTTGAATGAAGGAGATGGGCCACAAGACGCCGTGCCAGCAAAAGTTGTTGCAGCTTCTTCACGTGGAGTTCGTTCAAACATGTCCCTTAGAGCCGACTGAAATTCTACAAACCCATGTGTCACCACAGTTATGTGAAGAGGAGTAGATGCTGCGAGGTCGTTTTCATTTGTTGTGAAGTCATGGTGGGAGAAGCGATGAAGAATCTCGCAGTCTTCTGAGCGTGCTGCATTCTTTGTTTGTCTAAGTGAAGAAGGAGAAACTACAAATGGCTGGGGTAGTCTGTTCCGAAAAACTTGCTGAGGTCCTGTAGTGTCGGGGGATGGTACAAAAGGTGGTGGAAGATTGCTACGTGCAATAGGTGAGGCAATGAAAGGAGGTGGCCGCCTGTTTTTTTACTGGACTTGGAGAGGGTTGGAAAGGTGGTGGTAGTCTACTAGTTACTGGACTCGGAGTGTCTTCGAGGAGTAACAAGGACCTTGACGAGGTAGGAGTCAGAGAAGCATCTACGTCACATGTTCCATTTGAAGTAGAGGTACTGGGGGAAACAAAAGGTGGTGGTAGTTTGTTCACGATGCGGTTAACCATCTTAAACAACTGCAAAACAATGAGGACACGTAAGTAACTCAGTGGTCGGTTGTGCAATTGCTATTCGAGAATACAAATAGCTATTCCAGAATACTGTTTGGTGTGATGCATTTGCTGTGTAACTAGAATACACTAGTTCAGCCTGTCTGGACAAGTCGTATTCCACTTATATAGAAAAAGAGAGTGGACCATAGTCTACCTTTAAGAAGGAAAATTTAGCGCCTCAGTTGCGTATTTCGATTGTAGAGCTTCAGTCGCCAGCCCAAGCGCCTTCTATTCTATTCAGAGTTGTTGTATTCCGGATCACATAGCAAAAAATATGGGCATGTAAGCATGTGAAGTATATAGTACGTCTTGTAGATATGTCAGATTTTACTTCTTATTCCAGAATAGGAATTTAGAACTTTATCGAGGGCTAAAGTGTATTCCGGAATACACTTTGCCCTTCAGACAGAAGGGAAAGTGTATTCCGGAATACACTTTGCCCAAACACTAAAGGCCCTTCAGACAGAAGGGAAAGTGTATTCCGGAATACACTTTGCCCAAACACTAAAGGCAAAGTGTATTCCGGAATACACTTTTGCTTTTGTCTTTAGAAGAAGTGTGTTCAGAAATACACCTTGCCTAGAGACAAAAGCAAAAGTGTATCTCGGAATACACTCTGCCCTTCAGACAAAAGGCAAAGTGTATTCCGGAATATACTTTGGCTTTTACCTCTAGCCAAAGTATATTCTGGAATAAGAATTTAGTAACTTTGTGAACTTAGTCCTTGGTTTTTGCCTTTAACAATCCCTTTTTAGTTAGTTGGTACACAAAAAGGACAGCTCGTGGGACTGTTTTCTGTCTGTTTTTCCTTATTTTTGCCCACATTTTACACACAAATTAGCAATAATTATTCGGAAATACGTTTTTACTTTTTACAGAGTTGTTTGAAACATGAATTTGGCAGGCAAGAAGGAAGCAAGAGGACACCAAAGAAAGCGCTCAAGATAGTCAAACGGCCACACCCTCAGAGAAAGTCGCAGGACCTTGAAGAGCCTGTGATTTACGAGAACTTCCAAACCCAATGGTTTATAACCAGAGGTACAGGAGGAAAATATAGCACATTGACTTTCCTCCATGTTTGCAAAAGCCCTGGACAGAAGCGCTATGACGACTCCGAGTTCGTCCAACCTCGGAACTATCAAAGATGTTTCTGAAATTGCCGGACAAGATGTCAAGTGGGGAGGCTTTCTTTCAAGACCTCCCAGGGCTTCATTGTGGTTGACATTGCATTTTTTAGAATCATCGGCGTGCAATCAGAAACATTGTACAAGTATGTCTCACACTCCCGGAACAAACAAAGCCTAGCTTCCATCATTAGAAGGGTTCGTTCCAGTCAAAGCGAGGACTTCCATGTCAGTGAGTCCAAGTATGAGCAAGAAGAAAGTGGATCATCTGTCGAGAGCACTTCTGGGAAGGATGGAAGTTCAGAAGAAGAGGAGCAATCAAAAAAACTTAGTAGGCCTAGAGACACCGTTACTGCTAAGGAACCAAAAAAAAGAAAGGTACAGTAACTCAAGATAGTGGATCTCCCCGAGGAAAGCACAAAGAAAATAAAAGGAAAAGGAAAAGCACCCGGGGTAGCAATAAAAGAGAAGAAACGAGATAAAACCTCCGAAAGAATGGAAGTAATAAACAGGGAAAAGTTTGTACAAGGGGTGATATATCTTTCGATAACTTGCATGAGGCTGCCCCCTAAAAATGAAGCTGGTGAAAGGCCACTTCAGGTTTGGAAAATCTATGCAGACCACTTAAGGAACCTGAAAGACAGAATAAGGAGCAATCCAAATGCTCATGTGGCCCCAATAGTTGTTCTTGTTGGCAGGGAGCAGTGCACAACCCCAAGACTATGACAGGGAAAATGCGGATACCTACACACACTATGTCTTGGGAGGTAATCACAGCTTCAAGGCAAGAAGGCAACTCTACAAAGAGAAAAAGAACCCAAGTTACCTCTCCGTCCTGTGTGATGTTTACTGTGGTCTTACCGATGAAGAAGTAAAGATCGTTGCCAACACTCACAATGCTGACAACGAGTACAAATTGAAGATGAGCTTCGTCGACAAGATCAGGTTTATGCACAGGGAATATGTCATTTTTAAGGAAAAGTACGGTGAGGACTTGAAGAAGCCAGCGTACTCCTTGGAGCTTAAGAAGGCGTGCGCCATTGAATGTTGCCTGAAATATGACGAAGCTAACAAATGGCAGTCACTCATTGGCCATGACAACTGGTCCCAATTGGCTTTCAGAGATGGCAAGGTACGCACATTTCGTATTTCGGAATAACAAGTCGTGCTAATGTTTTGTTAAGATTTTTTGTGTTTAGTTTTACTTGTCCACGAAGTGACGTAAAATTTTCCTGAACAGATATGGGAACTCCAGGATGAAATATTTACTATGTTCGAACGCGGGAAGTTGAAGAGCAAAGGCAAGGAGACAGCCCGACGTACCTAAGAAAGAAATGACCATTACCGTCTGGAGGAAAATGCAGGGCTTCTCCAACCCCGAGCTACTAGAGCGGCTGCTCCAGAAGGTTGTCGACAAGGAGTTTAGCCTTGAAGAAATGTCCAAGGAATTGCACAAGTAAGTCCTCTGTCAAGATTAATTGTTTGGTTGTTGTAGTTCTAGTGGCATCGGTGTATTCTAGAATACATTTTGTGTATTCCAGAATACACATGCTTTATTATAGCCGAGCAATGTGTATTCCGGAATACACAATAGTGTCTTCGAGCAGAAAAAGCTTTTAAAACTTAAAATTCGTGTTTCAAAACACTCTCTCACATGTGTAAACTGTATATTCCAGAATACACATGCTTTATTATAGTCGAGCAATGTGTATTCCAGAATACACAATAGTGTCTTCGAGCAGAAAAAGCTTTTAAAACTTAAAATTCGTATTTCAGAACACTCACTCAAATGACTAATCAAAACAGTATTCCGTAATACACAATCATTTCCTTGAAGCAGCATATTTCTTTTCAAGATAGCAACACCGTGGATCGGTTGTGTATTCCGGAATACAACTTGCTTTACTGCGAATTGTTTTTCTTGTGTCTTATTGTGTTTTTCTTATTTTTTTAACACAGTGTTTTCTGAATGTCTTGCAGCCAGAAGAACGTCATAACATGTCAAACATGTTTGATGGAGCAGCTAAACGTTAATACGTGAGACAAACAAATACGCTCCAAATTTTGAGGGCTGGGTAAGTCTGCTCGTTTTGTTTCCTCTTACCTGCGATGTGTTAACAGTTGTAATTTTTCTTCCTCTTATGGAGCAAGAAAAAGAACAAAGATCTTCCCGAGGGCTTCATGCACTTGGTTAGAACTGCACGGGAAGAGAGGTCATTAGCTAAAAGGAGGACTGTTGATGCAGAACCTTCCGATTATGAAAGATTTTGCATGTTTGATCAAAACAACTTATTTTCGATCATTCATGGCGATTGCACGAAACTGGTCGGAATGGTTAAGCCGCATGACTTCACTTTGGTACTTGCAGACCTACCCTACGACTTTAAGCTAAAAGATAGCCGCTATAACGACCAGCCCTTCAAATTTTCCGAGTTCAATGCATTCATTGATGGCATCAAGCAGATCACAACGGCCAAGCATTGGCGTCTAATTGTGTTCCATTCTAGCATGCAGGCTGGCTTGGTAGAATCCGCTTTTAAAAACCACTTCGGCAGTTCAAGTAGGATATGAAAACCTGGTCTGGTAAGTCTTATTCTAGAATACAGTTGCTCTGTGCTTTGTTTTCTCTTCCTTGTTGCTAACCTCTTCAATTACATTTCGTATTCTGGAATAGGATTACTTTAGTTCTAGTTTTCAAACTGTTTTCTTGTTTTTGCTACCACTTCAAATATTTTAATAGGTACAAAACGAACATCAATTATCATGGTGGAGGACCAAGGTTGCTCAGTAAGGTGGAGTACCTTCATGTTCCTTACTGGAGTTTTGACGGAAAGAGAACCATGGAGCACTTCAACACTGCCGCCTGCCAGAATTTTTCGAACGTCCTAGAGTTTCCAGCAGTCTTATAGAAACTGCAGGACTCAAGTGCACAAGGCAGGATAGTAAATCACTATCAGAAACCACAAAAGCTCGTCAACCATCTCTTGGACATATTCTCGCGTCTAGGAGATTGGGTGCTTGATGCTTTTTCTGGTTCTGGTACTACTATTGCTTGTGCACTTAAGAAGGGCCGCAACTGTGTAGCCGTGGACATTGACAAGAAGGCTATAAATTTTATGAGGATGAGATTGGCTGCCTTACCTACTTTACCAGATGAGAATCAAGAGTTAGGGGCCAAGTCTTCATCTGATTATGCTAAGCTGACGTCCTCAGAGATACAGCCTCCTTTCACAAGCTCACTAGACGACGAGGCCACCTTTGCAAAGCTGAAAGAAGTAGCTCTAGCTACTATTCCAGAGGACAAGGCAGAACCAAAAGGCCTTAAGTGCTATACTATGTGTTAGGCTGAGGGGACCGGCCCATTTTTTTGTTTGGGCGAGATGTTGACCGGGTTTTTGGCACCCGGTCAACATGGTAAAACCATGTAATCTTGTATGCTTAAAAGGTGAAGGGGGGTCAATTATAAAGCCCAAATGTTGTAAAGGTCTAAGGCACCAAAAACTTAAAGGGCCTAGATCTAGTTGTTTAAATTTAAGGGCTTCTAAGATTTTTGTTAGTGGTTGAAGAGGGGTACATTATCTAAGGCTAGGATGAAGAGGCAGAAATGAAGGATAAAGATGAAGAGGCAAAAAAGGATGGTGGAGATGGTGGTTGAGATGGATGGATGAGATTAAGGGGCAAGAATTATAAAAGAAAAATGAGGAGCACGAGCTCCTCCTCTTTCCCTGCTCCACGAATCTTGCAGAAGGGTGGCAGCCTCTTGCTTGGTTCAAGATCAGAGGCCCTCCATGTTTCAGAGGCATGGAGGGCTCATTCATTTGTATTTATTCTCCTTTTATTATATAAAGAAATTTGGGCCCAGATTCTCTTTGCTTTCTCTCTCGATTTTTCTTCCTCTTCTTGTTGAAGCACTAGTGATCTTGATTTTTGCCTCTTGAGGCCGCTTGTTGGGGATTGTGGGGAAAATCCGTCAACAAAATGGAGGTTCTACCGAGAAATCAGGGATTCAAGATCTGCTTTGGATGCACATTCTTTCTTCTTTCTGGCGGCACAATCTGAGTCTTGGGTTGTTGTAACAGGTAACCACAAACGTGGTTCTTCTCTTTGATGCTTGCACAAACGTGATTCTTCTCTTTGATGCCTGCATTATGTCCATTTTCCTTTCTTGGTTATGGTCACGCTAAAAGGGTTTGCCCAAATAGGGACACTGGCCTATAAGGCGAAGAGGAGAAGATGTTTCTCAGTCAAATTCAGGTTATGGAAAGATGCATCAGAATATGTAATTCTTGCAGTGAAAATAGTCTGATAGATATTTCTTGAAAAGAATTTTAGTTATGCCGTTTTCCCTTCACTCTTCCTTGCTAGCAGGAAGATCCAGGTTCTATTATAGAAGATAAGAAAGATTCAATTTGCTTTGGGAAATTGTGCTTTTAATCAGAATTATTAACTTATATTGAAGAGGGAAGGATAACAAGATATATAGCAGTAGCGAGATTGAGCACAGAAGCACTCAGGTTGCTTTTTAAGCACTGCAAAGCTTGATAAGCCACACAAATTCTGAAGTTTGAGTGAAACTTTGGTGCTGATGCCGAAGTACCTTGGCTTTCCATATGGAATTAGCATGACATGCTAGATACTGCCAAGTCTGAGCTTGTGCACTCAAATACTGAAATTTGGATGAAACTTTGGTACTGATGCCAAAGTACCTTGGCTTTCCATATGGAATTAGCATGTTATGCCAGATACTACCAAGTCTGTGTATGTGCTTCCTCAGGTACTAATATGCATGTTAGTGTTATATTTGGCTGCTGCCTTATAATCTCAGGTCACACATCTTCGTATTACTTCAACAATCATGGTTATTTGTGTGTTTCTCAGAACAAGAGGAGTTATTTCGAGAGCCATTGGTTCTTCTTGATCATCTTGCAGCTTCTGGTTCAGATGTGGAGAGACATTTCTGTGCCTTAATGTAGATCTGCTATTAGAGTTTCCAATAAGTTTCTGCAGTTAAGGGAATCAAGATGTTGAGTCTACTCCTGTAGTAGTTCTCTTGCTGTAAAGAGGCATTGTATTTCTATTCTATATAATATAAAAAAAACACCTCCGTTCCTTCAAAAAAAAAAAAGGGGGTGATAAGTCTCCAACAAAGGAGCAGACGGTAGAAAAAGATAGTGTTGAGACCAGCAAGAAAAATGATGAATTGTGATGTAGATCTTTGACATTTTTCATGCTAAATTAATTATTATTTACTACAAAGAATTGCCAATATTGATTTACTGAGTTTTATTAAAAAAATAAAATTATTCTTTTCTTCCTATTTCGGTGTTTTTTTTTTTTGTCTTAATTTCGTCTTTTCAAATTCATGCCTAATTTCGTCTTTTTTTAATTTTCTAAAAAAGTTGTCGCCTAATGATGGCCCTAAATGAAAGGAAAGAAACACCGAACCTCTTCAAATTCTCAACAAATTTCAAAAAAGGCCAATTTTAGAAATAATGTGTTTTTTAAAAGGGAATCTTCGAAACGGGAGTGCTGCAACACTCCCGTTTAATTTGCAACAGTGTTCAAATGGCAAACTGAGGCTTCCAACTTACAGAGAGTAGCTAAACGGCTATATCATTATTTATCTCTTCATTGCCTTGGCACCCAGATATGGATACCTATCCATATTCCAGGATATTTGAATACCTACCCATCTGAGCAGAGCTTCTGGCGAAGGTAAATTTCTTAACTTCTATAGACAGAGCTTTCTTTTTATTTATTTGCAAACAACTTTGCCAAAATTAATGTTGCAGATGGCTATGGAGTTCTTGCCCATCTAGGGTTCTTCTCAGGCATAATCCGGCCAGCTTTGCCACTGCAGGTGCGATCTGTCTATGTGCCAGTTCTACATCTGTAAGCAATGCCGATACTACGGTGCAGCAAGCTACAGTGTCAATGTTTTTTTTGAGGTTTTACTTTGCCAGAAACTTAGCAAATGGCGAAGTGAGGCTTCCAACTTACAGAGAATAACTAAATGGCTACATCATTATTTATCTCTTCATTGCCTTGGCGCCCATATATGGACCTACCCATCTTCCATGATATTTGAATACCTACCCATTTGGAGCAGAGCTTTTGGCGAAGGTAAACTCCTTTGCTTTTGTAGACATAGAGCTTTCTTTTTATTTATTTGGAAACAGCTTTGCCAAAATTAATGTTGCAGATGGCTATGGAGTTCTTGCCCTTCTAGTGTTCTTCTCAGGTGTAATCCGGCTAGCTTTGCCACTACAGATGCGATCTGTCTCTGTAATTGTAGGCCAGTTCTACATCTGTAAGCAATGTCGATACTAAGGTGCGGCCAGCTACAGTTTCAATGATTTTTTTGAGGTTTTACTTTGCCACAAACTAATCATTGCATTTACTTTCAGTTGCATATCACTCCTTTGATGTTTGAGTTCTAGCTGTGAAGAAAGAATTGAGCTACTATTCAACCTAAATGCTCTGCTTATTGTGGCCAACAACAAGAAAAGTTCAAGTAGTAGATGCTCTTTTTACAAAGAAGATTTATGCTTCACAAGCTCTTTATTTCTATTAAGGTCTTCTGGTATTTTGAATCCATGCTAAAAAAACATCATGTTGCAGTTTGGTTATGTCAATTTACAAAGACAGGTTTGGTCTCCCTCTCATTAAGATATTTTAAGGCAGTTTAATAAGGATGCCCATCTAATACGCTTTGTATGCCTAGATTGTAACAATCAAGACTGAACTGTCCATAAGGCAGCCTTGACCGCTTTATGTATCATCCTTTGTCAGCAACGTTCTACATTTTTTGTCCAGATGAATGTCCCAGAATATTTTATTCTACTTAATTATTTTTCTATAGTTTGGTGCAGAGGTACCATCATATAGATCAACAATTCAAATTTTGTGGCAGCTAGAACATTAGCCAAGAAAGTAAATTTTGATAGATTACGTAGATCTATTTGTATTCCAATAGTTGGGCAGTTGGTCTATTGTTCATGAAATTGCCTTTTCATACATGGATTTTTTAGCTCTATCCAAAATATCATTCAAAACCACATGAACAGCCAGATAAATTGATTATCAATAAGGAGCATGAGTATTTGTTATTTTATCATGTAAATCCTGCGCTACATGACGTAAAAATGCTATCTATCTATCTATTAAAGAGACAATAAGGAGCATGTATTTTCTATGTGGATGTCTCTTTTCAACTAGACACTGGGATGGTATGATTTTGTATAACTAGGATAGATCTTTCAAGCTCTACTAGAGATTATTTAGATAACTGTGTGATAGCATGCAGATCCTAATTTTGATAGGTAGATAGAGATATCAAGTTGAAGAGGTATGCTTCTTTGGATTATAGCAATTGAAATGCCTGACATATCATTATCATTGCCATATTGTTATCGAGAATGGAAGAGGAAACATATTAGAAGTTTATATTATTCTCATTAACGAAGACTGACGATCATCATTATCTTCTTACTTGCTCATGAGATTGGGTTTGCGGGGATAAACCTTTGCAGTTCTGAAGTTCAACTGTACTTCAATTGCAGATATATTTTTCATTATGGTGTTCATATAAGATCATAAAACTCTAACCAGTTTGTGAGTAAGTTCATAAGGGTGCATGGAGCAGCGGATCCAAATAATGAACATGCTCAGAGAAATTAGTTGCATAGCAGAGGATGCAATTTTTGTATCGTGTTGCATGTTAGGTTGCAAAGGAAAATAATCTAATATGCCTTATGGGTATGCAACAAGTGATGCCAAGATGGATGTCAAAGAACTATCCATTGCATCCGTAGTTTAGGGTTGGATAGTGCAAGAGTAATATTGTGTGCGTCAATATAGAGGATTTATAAGAGATAACAATAGAATTACATGGGGTACTTAGGTGAAGAGCACACATTTGGCCGTAAACCATGCTCCAGATAAGTGCACTCAAAGTGGGACATTTTTTGGCAAATCCCAAGTGTTAGCAATGGCTTTCAAGGTGCTAGTTCCTTCCGTATCAAAAGGACTTTGCACGTTAAGGAACTCAATTTGAATTTTTTTTGGGTTGCCCCTAGGGGGGCAAACCCTTGTTTATGTGGGCTTTTGGCATATCCTAGGTATATGCTAGAATATCCCTAGGATATGCTGGTGACTGCTAAAAACTTACGATTGGCTGTAAATGCTCGGTCACTTCTGTTGGTGGGCAGCCGCTCTCGAAACCGGCTATCCGGAGAGGTCGAGACCTTGCCCAGGTTGATTTCGGAACCCTGCAAGCATCTCTTGCAATTCTCAGTGCAAACCGTGCGCTATAACAAAACCGAGATTCTGACCCTGCCCGCTGGAGTTCTTTTTCTTAGATGGTCCAGATGACCTGTAGCACCTGGGCTTTTTAGATTTGCATGTTACCGCCTTACACTTCCTTTACCATCACAGCTCTTTAACCATCACAGCTTTTGTTTATGGGCTCAGTTCATGCATCGATGGCCATTACAGGGTATTCAGGGCAACAGAAGGCCGTCAAGGATTTGACGTTGCCAAAATGTCTACTGAAGAACAGTTGAACATCGCAATAGTGTGAGCAAGTACAGGCTTAAACAAATCTATTTTCATTTCGTCTGGGTTTCATGAGCATGTTCGCCAGAGGCATCAACGTTTATGGGCTGAGACATAGAAATAAATAACGTGGAGCAAAATGCTTGGCAGCAAGGTTATCAAAATACAGTGTCAACACTGGAAGCTTCACTCACAAGTAAGATTCTTACCTGCATACATCCCTGATATAAGTCTTCTTTAGTTGAAGTAGCCCAGGAAGGATTTGTGAGAATTCCATATAGATCTTTTCTACTGATTCCAATTTAACTTAAGGTAAGGTTACCAGAACTGAAACGTCAAATTTCTTGGAGAAATTGATTCTTCTCTGCATTCCCTTCTCAACAGAGTTTTGCCAAGTTCGGCATCGGGGCAAGGCAATTGTGGAAGAGAGCATTGTGAAAAAGGAAGTTCTCACTCCAGGCACTTCCGATGCAATCCCTCCTCTGCTGTTTGAAGTACATTTTTTACTGTTTCTACTGTAAGCGCACCATTAGACAGGGCTGCGATATCTACATGTACAGGTATGATATACCCTTTTTGCATTTGACTTCTATTTTATCTATGAATCTGCTAGTTATTTGTATTGCGCATTTGTGTGATGCAAAAGGGGTCTTACATTAGCCACCATCTTCTCACTGTCTTCTTTTCATATAGCAAAAATGAAGTTTCTTTTGCTTTTTGCTGCATATCATTTATATAAGCATGAATCTATGATATTTCCATGATATGTTCATTTTTTATTGAAATGTGCAGTCTTACAGTTTCATTCTTTTGTTCGTAGGATAACATGCAGCATTATACTAGTCAGCTAAAACATTTAATCATCTAATTGCTAGTGTAGAAAAGAAACTATGCAGTTTCCTAAATTGCTATGTTTTAATGAATTGACTGAAATTTTTGCAGTACAAATTAGATTCCTAGAAAGGAAGAAAGTGAGATTTACACAAATGTTAACGTAGATTGAGGCTATGAGAAAGTTTAAGTAGTGTCGATTATCATTTACGCTAACTTTTCACATTGTTAAAAAAAATTCTTGTTGCTTTGCAGAGATGACAAGGCATTTTGCAGTGTAGACTGTAGACACCGTCAAATTTTGGCAGATGAACATAAGGAAAAATGCACGTTAGCAACATTCAAAACTAGATCTTCTGGTACAAATACAAAAATAACTTGGCAGGCCATTTGGGTAAACTTATTAAATTTATGACTCTGAAGTAAGTCCACTGATTACTAGTCCAGTAATAGATGGTTTAGCAGGCAGGCCATCTAAGATCCGGTTTTGATAACTAAGCATATTTTCAACCATCTGAGCCATGTATATAGTTGGCAGATGATAATTGAAGCTTTAAGGCATTAGAATGAAGCAAGAAGAATAGATACTGTGTGAGTTTATTCACCAAGATGTATTGGGGTGGCACACGCTTGGACATTTCTGATCAAAGGAAATTGTACTGCTAATTCTTCAGGAAGGCTACAATAGCAATTTAATTGTAATAACCAAATTGCTTGCACGGACATATGTCCTGCTTTTTATTTTTATGAGAAGAAATTTTTTTGGGCCAACTAGGAGTTGCAGGTTTTATTATAATCTGGTCTGTTTTCTAATACGACTATGAAGTTCAGGAAGAGATAATTTTAATGCAATCAGAATATGATAAATTTAGAAAAAAACAATGTGGAAATAATACAACAAAAGTACAATCCATCCATTTGTCTGCACCTTGATGCATTTAGGAAAAAATGCAATCAATATTTATACATTTAGGAGAAGGCAATAAGGCAATGCAAACGACGTGTACTGTCCATCCACTCAAGTGAGCCTTGGAAAAGCAATATAAGATTAATAAATATGTGCAACTAGTGATATCATTGTTGAGTACATGTTTGAAAAAGCGATAAGATTAATAATGTACAAACAATGTATCATTGTTGAGTTTAGTAAATGTACAAACAATGCACCATTGATCAGTAATGTACAAACAATCTATCATTGTTGAGTTTAGTAAATGTACAAATAATGCATCATTGTTGAGTACACATTATTGCAAGTACATGAAGTGGCGTCCCAAACAATGTATCATTGTAGAGTTTAGTAAATGTACAAACAATGCATCATTCTTGAGTACACATTATTGCAAGTACATGAAGTGGCGTCCCAAAGCTTGCTGAAGAAACAAGTGCCAAGGTAATGCCTCAGATTATCGCAGTTTGCTCTTGTTTCCACCCGACTGAGCCTACAATGTTTGATCCATATCAAGAGGCCAATAAATGAGGTGGCATCAAGAACTAAGCTTACAACGTTGTGGTCCATATAAAGTGGAATCGAGAACTAAGCCTGCAATGTTGTGGTCCATATTATAATCATGGAAGAACGATGGTTGCAAAGATTGCTTTTGAAATGCATATTATTTTGGTACATGTTTACAAGTCTCAAGAACTTTCAATGTAAAACTTATGGCCAATATTAATTCCAAACCTCCTGGCTAAGATGTTGACTGAGGCGGAAATGCACATACAAAAATGTTGCCTAGCCATACAATATACAAGAATCGCCTCCAATTGTCGAATTGGGATTCTACATATTTGCAACAATATTCAATCCCATCATGATTGTTTAGAACAATGGATCCAGGACAATGGATCTGCGACAGTTACTATGTCAGCGTGCTGTGATATTGCTAGTCGAATTTGCACCATTGGAATCTCGGCAACTAGAGTATGAATATATTAAGCCCGACCTATCATTATGCATGTGATTTGGAATTGGGGAGGACTTTTTTCCTTTTTAATTCAATTTGCATTTTGTTGGCAAAATGCACTCTCCAACTTCCATATTAGTTAGCATTATTGCTGTTTGACACATTAGTTAAGCATTAATTTAGATCCAAAGGATTCTCAATCACCAAATGCCATCATATATGGACTCCAACATGTTGATGTTATTTGCCCATTTCATAGATTAGTTGTTCTAAAGAGTAAGTAACAAGGTGCCGAGCCACTTTGGATTGCCCCAATGCTATCTTTGCTTATTAGAACAATCACATATTATGCTTAAAGTGGGGTCCTTGAGATTGTTGCCTTTGGAGTATTTGACCATGTGTGCTTATTTAATCAAGAAAGTTGCTTACTTAATATGAGAAAACAACAACCTATTTCAAGAAGACTACAAGCATGTTGATCCCATACATTGTGAACACACTTGCCCGAGTTCTCTTACATTGTGAACACCCTTTGGTCGAATCGGAATAGTGCATGATTGATGACTATTAATTTCAATAACAATAATATACTTGGAAACAAATTAACTTTAGGAATTGATGAAAGGATGGCGAGAAACATCGAAGTGGTTGAAGATAGTTTTACCCTAGTTTCGAGGATCACAAATGCCCCCACAAATTGGAGACTACATATGTTGTAGCTACATATCGAAAGGGGTTATATAAATGAGGCAGGGCAACAGATAAACTATAAGTGTTTTGGAAGGATGCGTCTAATAGCACCATGCTTGCAAGGTTTCCAAATCATGTCTTGTGTTTGCAAATATAAAATTTTGAGACGCTAACATGCCTCCTTGCATGAACTAATTCAATGTACATTCATGAGCTAAATTCACGAACTAACTCTATTAAGTTCATGCTGATAGATGGTCAATAGATGGCAATATAAGTGCCCATTACCCAGGCAAAAGTGATACGAAGAAGAGAAATAAGGGAAATGAGAAATGGATAGAGTTGTTTTTTTTTTTACATAGAATTGTTTTTTTACTTACATGTACGAGGAACAAAACACCATCGACTTGAGAATCCGTGCATTGGTTAATGCATGAATGTTTAAAAGAATGCCATAATCACGACAGCAAAGCCAAGACTCAACAGAACACATTCTAATTGCATTTCGAGTCCGCGATCATTGGGTTTTATTTTTTCTTGCGAGGTTTGGAGTTAGGCTATGCGTCGATGTTTTATTCCTCTACAAAACCTGCTCCTCAGATCTTTGAAGCCCTCCATGACAAAAACCCAATCAGCGGTCTTCAAGGAGTTCTCTCATTTCTATGCTCATAAAACATGTATTTCCATTCTCTCCTCTATTACACTTGTCCTTATCCTTCTGCCATCCTTGTTCCATGCCGAGCACCAAAGATCTCTTCAGGCCAATCCTTATAAAGTCATGGTATCAACTACTCTATTGTTTTGAAGTAGAAATTTTGATTGATTGTAAAAACATGACTTTGAAGTATCATTTAAGCCACTTCACCCTCCGGCCATGGAGGGCAACCCTCCGTGCGCAGCACCTTGTTTCCAATGTCTATTAAGCGGACTTAGCATTTACCAATGTTATTTATGTGCCTTTAGTTTTGTTTATTGTGTATTTGTCACCATAATTCTAAGAAACTTGCTGGCACTCTAGCTTGAGGACTTAACCTTGATCAAGCTAGGATGTTTATTGCATCACAATTTTTTTTGCGGTGGAGACACCTTTGCCTTTGTAGTTTTAGAAAGGTTTAATACAACATAATCAACTTATACAACATTTGCAATCTCTGCCATCCTTCTTATCAACAAACATAGACGTTAGTGCAATGTGGTTTTAATTGACTAAACATCTAGAAGAAAAGAAGAGGAGAAAAACATTGGCAATTTAAAAAGTTATTTTGGGTGGTTTTATATAGTTTAGAAATCATCATTAGGCCTAAAGAGATGCGCTATTTTTTATTTTTCTTAAGAATCATTGGTTTATGGCACGGACATGTTATATATACCACTATATATATCACTAATTGGTCACCACCAATTTTGATTCGAAATATGTTTTGATACAACTCGAATTTTGGCTTCTCAATTTGGAAAAAAAAAAGGTTCCACTCTAACTCACCTAAAGTAACAGTACCATATAATTATACATGTATGAATGTCGCTTACGGGTTTAGGTTTCATGGATAATCAAAATCTTGGAGGATGTAGCAAGCCATAATCAACCATACCATCACTATATATTTAGGGTTTTGGATTTAAAGTTTGTATATTTAGATAGGATATCATAGAAGATGAAGACAATTCTAAAGGGTTGATTTGCCAAGTTTTATTTTGTCCGTGACACAAAGTTTATAAGCATACATTGTATCGAATCAAAATAAATCAAACTAGTCCTGTGGTAGAGACCTTAAACCTGCCATATGTACTCGATAATCATATGCAAAGCAGCTCCTAGCATATCGCGCCTAGGTAGTGGATTATTGGCTTTCATGTGATATGTAGAATAAAGTGATATAGAATGTACTCATGATGTGATGATGAATAGAATGACGTCCTTCAATAAAAAAAATAAATCAAAGTATGCTTTTACTAAGGTAGGTCAACAATGCAAGTAGAATAGAAACACTATTAGTTTGCAATATCTAATAGCAGGACCCACACCTTGCAACCATGTTTGACTATGCATATTCTGTTCCACCCTATGCTTTCCATTAATTGTACTCATTCCCCACATCCATGGCTAATGCTCGACATTCCTGAACTCTAAACCCTAAGTCATTACACCTATGGAACAATTACATCTTCAAATTCTTAGTCATCCTACAACTCATGCGATCCATTCTACATATCCATGACTAATGCCCGGCATCGCAGGGCATACGTTCCTAGTTGTCATTAATTACTACTCATGTACTTTTTGACAAAATTTATGATGATATTGATGATGCTATAGATGATAGAATCTTGTCATTCGTAGTGTCAGTGTACCTTGAATATTATTATTTATATCACTTGATACTTTCTAAAATTTTAGGTGATACTAAAGTGATAAAAAATAGCTATCCTTTTTCTCAAGTATTGGTGTTTACCTTTTATGTAACGCTCAAAATTCTAGCGCATATCAATGCCATAAAATACCATTCTATATATGTTGTTCAAATTGACAGCGTTTTGGTCTATAAAATAAACTACTTGGTTTAACTGTTGCATTTTTCAATTTTGACTTTGGCCATAAGTATAATCTTTGTTTCTCAATTTTGACTTTGGCCATAAGCTTACTTTTTGTTTGTGGTATTTAGCCAAATCCTTGGCTAGACAATGTTAAAGAGGTTCCTTTGTCAATGCCTTCTTCTATTCTATTCTATTCTTTCCATTTAGGGGATTTTCTTATGCCTTAATGACAGAGCAAATTGCAACTCAAAAATTTGCTAGCGTGCATGACCTAGCCCTTAGTCAGACATGCATCTCAAGACATGAACTACACATGATATTATCAAGGCAAACGGAATGAAATGAGAAATATAGCCAAGGTTGAGTGCGGAATTTGGGACCATACACGTTGCAGGGTTGGCTAACAAGACAATTAACGAAATAAATGCACCACATAAGGTTGTTATTATAAGCTAATTTTTATCGTCCCCCAACAACCAAACATCTATATCATCACGACCACAATCACAACTATCTACACATATCCAATATAATGTACCTATGTATATCCAAATTCTTTTGGGACCATACACGTTTGCAGGGTTGGCTAACAAGACAATACCATATAAGGTTGTTACTATAAGCTAATTTTTATCGTCCCCCAACAACCAAACATCTCATCACGACCACAATCACAACTATTACACAGATCCAATATAATGTACCTATGTATATCCAAATTCTTTTACAAGGTTTATAATACATCACAGCAGCGCTAAAATCACATGAACATGACCCAAATTTTTCACATCCAAACCACTTTGAAATAAAACATTGCATTTATATTTTCAAGCAATCATTTGAGCTCCCAATCATATGTTAGTGAGTTCCAAAAGAGAGGATTGGCATATGTACATTTGTTGACTATGTTGCATCAGGCCGACAAGCCCTTCACAACTGAAGAAATTGATCAAATCATTTGCGTTGAAATACCAGACAAGGATGCATATCCTGAATTGTATGAGGTGGTCACCCGTAATATGATGCATGGGCCATGTGGTACTGGATATCAAAAGTCTATGCATACAGGATCATAAGTGTACAAAGCATTACCCACGTGCACTTTCAGATGAGATGGCAGCTGTTGAGGGATATCTGTTGTACCGAAGAAGGGATGATGACCAGAAAGTGAAAAAATATGATATAAATATAGACAACAGATAGTTCGTGCCATATAATCCATGACTAACATTGTACTTCAAGTGCCATATCAATGTTGAGGTATACTGCTATAATGTCGTTAAATATTTGTACAAGTATATCTACAAAGGGCCAAATATTCAATGTGAACTTAGACTCAGCGAACGATGGTGCCTCAACTAGCAGGGCACCCACCATAAACCATGATGAGATTGAACAATTCTTAAATCCACGCTACTTCTCATTCTGAGGCATCATGCAATGCAACCGTGGACATTATAAGAGGTAAGAATAACGGGACAACATTGACAGCCTTTTTCGAGATGAATGCATCTAGAAATAGAGAGGCTACTCAATTGCTCTACTATGATTTTCCTAAAAAGTTTACCAATGACAAATCTAATAGAAAATGGCAGGTTCGATCCAACAACGAGAAGTTCCCACTATTGAACGCATAATCCTTCAAAAGGAGACGACTCCTATTGACCCGCGTGACAGATGCAATTAGTTTTAAAGATTTACTCTCTTTCAATGGGGAGTTATATGCAACATACAAAAAAGCTTGCATTCGTCGTGGGTTGCTTCGAGATGGCACAGAATGGCTCGAGTCTCTTTAAGAAGCAGCAGCATGGGGTATGCCACCACAATCACGACACATGTTCGCGTCACAAAAATAATTATAAAAGCAAATAATATCCGTTCTTGCCAATATTAAATGTGTTGTTGTCGAAAGTTGCACATGTGGACGTGAAAGACCAAGTAAAAACACATGGCAAGACATTAGCCCAACAATGCGAGGCACATGTTTACTAGATGGGTAAGGGAGCCTTCAACTGCTTTAACACATACTTCAATCAAATATCGTACTTTATTAACTTCTTCTAACCTAGAACACAGGGGCAACCCATTGTTGCGTTGTTGCGCCAGCGTCTTGTTTATTAACAACAACAAGCCAAATGCCATGCTTTGGTTTATAATGAAAAGCACTAGCATTATATACTACTTGGTAGGAGTATATAGAACAATAGGCATAATTCCACTTGATGCTTTAAAGAGAAAAGCACCTCGAAGCCACATGTTTGAAACCATATATTTGGAAGCCGAATAGCAATACACTTGCAAATTCATCATGAGCTGACAATAGAGAATTCTTCAAGTGCAATAGAAGGCCTGATATGGACTTCCACCATGGATCAACTTGGTTCAGAATAGACATGAATCAATCAAGTACATATACAGCTGACATTTGTCCACAACATCATTTTACTCATTTATGCCCTCTTCCATGAGTGCCCTTCTTGCAGCAGCCTCCTTTCTGACGGAAATGCCCCACCGCATTACTGCCTTTATCTTCACCCACCCAATCCTTCGCCTTCTTGATGAGACGAATGAATATGCAGCAGCCTCCTCCCCTGAATCCTTGATGATCTGTAAGACTTGTTGCAGATCCAACTCTAAATCCTCCCCATCAACTCCTTTTTCATATGGGTCATCAAATGGCCAGTCATTTTCTTCTTCTAATGGGCTGAACGGTTCCTGAAGCAAGCCTGAACATGACAGTGTGCAAGGCGATGGAATAAAGAAAAGACCTGCGCCTGCTTCTGAAGGAGTATTGGGTTCCATCTCCAGCGGAGAATAAGCCCAGTCAAACCCAGGTTCTCCACTAGCCTCTTCTGCAATTAAGATTTCCGTGTTGATTTCAAGCTGTTTGTCAACGAAAAATGAGGTAAGAACTCACCTGCTGAATTGTCGTTCTCCCTGCTATTCTGTGCCACTTGATATCCCGTCATGTGTTCATCCATGGTCATTGCCTGGCTGATGTTTCCCAGAGGACATGGATTTATCCCTTCATGTGGAATAGCTGCTTCCCAGTTCTTATATGCTGCCTTTACTAACTTGGCCACATACCCCTAAAAGAACAAGCAAATCGATTACCTATGTTGTTTAAGATAACACATCATCTGTATTAACAAGTTATCAAGTTTATTTGGCTGTCATTATCCAGCACTAGGTATTTACAGTTGTGATACTTTATATTTATGCACCTTGGGAAATGCATCAATTGGAACGCGAGTATCTCCTTGGATTAGCCCCACAGGCTGAAAGGCTTCATTAAAAACAGTCCCAGTATGCTTTCTTGCATCTGCATAATGGACATACACCTTATCACTTATCATACAAGTTTTGGCATGTTCGACAGTGCTCTCCAACATTTTGCTTGACATACCGCTACCTAACACCTATATCACTGAAACTACATGAGCAGCCACCCTAGCAAATCAAATAGCATGACAATATATATATTTGTGTGGGTCTTACATTTTTTAGCTTCTGCACGTCCATGGTAACAAGCTTCAAAAAGTCTTGTACAGTGTACACTCCTTCCTTGTTCAATTTTTTGTGAAAAGCACCGTCTTTTCCAATTTTGTCTAATCTCCACACATCGTCATTCAAAGCTGGTGGATAATGCTTCTTATATACTGCAATAAATTAGGCTATCTCATCTTTTGGCTAAAATTTATAGTTGAACACAAACAAGGAATTGAATAGAATAAAACGTTGGTAAAATATATCTCCTTACATTCACCACGATGGTCTTTCACAGTAAAAGCTTCAGTCTTGGCCTCTCTGATGCGAACAGTTTTAGAAGTTTCTGCTGGAACTTTTACTCCGAGTCTAAACTTCCTGCTTTTTATCCAACTTGAATTGTCTGTAAAGCAGAGGTCGTTAATCGTCCCTTGACCATGTTTCAAAGTCAAACTCAAATCTCCTGTAAGAAGAGGTCTTCTTCCCTCCCTTTCCTTGACCTCGTAGCACTCAAAATCTGGTTGTAACCATTGCTCGTCATCATTGTAAGGGAAGTCTCCATCCAAAACAGCAATTTCAAGCTTTGCAAAAGCCTCGGGTCCTGTAGTAACCATTTCTCCTGTATTCCCATCCTCCAAGTGCACACATAAAGCCAAGCCATTGTCTCCCTCAATTTTGCTACCAGTAAAAAGAGGCAGGGCAAGCTTATTCTTGAATTGGAGTTGAAGCTTTCTTTCTGTTGGATTTTGCACCACATTCATAAGAAACCTGAAAATAAGCACTTATATCAATAATGTCCAGCAAATATAAAAGAAGATATTGGCTGTAACTTCCTTGATTGCCAGAAAAAGCGTCTGTCATGTTCTGTTACTAGTCAGAAGAAAAATTCACAACGGTGCTTACTTCTCCCCACGGTTTATGTTGGATAAAACAGGCTCATACTGGTCGAAATTCTCCAGTGCCTCCCTGCATAAAGATTGTTATCCAGTCAAGTTTCATATGCAAAAATTAATTGCATATACTCATGTATGACAATTCTATCCAGAGGGTGAACTTGCCATGTAAGGAAACCTTTCTTAAAACAAAAGTCCTCTTATACTTCAAGCCTTCTAGAGAATTTGATAGGGAGGTTTCATTAAGTCTAAAAATCCCAGCATAAAACACTTATCCAGCATCCTTCAGACACTTAGCAAGCATCCTTCCAAGGCTGGCCATGAGGGCAGGCCTTATCTTGTCCCTTCTCCATGATGAATGATGCTTGGTGTTATTTGCTAGCGAATTTTCTTTGCATGTGAGGCTTAGCATAGAGCTTTTATTTATCTTTGCTGTTATTCCAATCAATTCTCATGAAGGAACTTAGATACGGTGGCTTACTTGCTCTAGAACTCCCCTCAATAGATTCAGAGGATGGCCATACACTTTCTAGTCTTGTTTAGATGGACATACTGGGTGGAGCGTTGAATCCGTACAATGTCACCAACGAGTCGATATTCCTACGCAATCTCCTTATTAAATATGTTTTTTAGCATTAAAAGCATATAACTTCCTCGCGTGTCACCTACCAAAAGGAAAACTTTTTCACACCTTGATATAGCATTTGATAAAGCCACTTTTGACAGCGCTCGATCAACTTCTTCTCCAATCTGAAATGAGCGTCTAAATAAGCATACTATGAAATATCAATTTCGCAAAAATGTGATCACATTCACAAACCACTTGGCGCAGAAGAGGTTCCAGCATCAGAAAAAGCTTGCGCAAGCTATCCATTTTTAAAGCTTCCATAACAACACTGCAAAAATAATCCTAGTTCAGATATGGAGGTAGAAAAAGTCTCAAAGGTTTTTCAGAACTGCACAGAACTTGGCCAACGAATGTCGTGGACGTTTCTCTTGAGGGCGGCCATCTTTCCTGGCATCCTCTTCAAGGGGACGCTTCTCCCTATCCATACTCCGCACTACAAAATTCTCCATAACAAACAGATTAACATTTGGCAGGCTATTTATAGTAACCAGATTTTTAAGGATGAATTAGGGGAGTTCACCTCCAAACAAAGATCACCCATCTTTCATGCTGCATAAGTTCATACGGTTTTGTCCTTGTTCATTTGGAGAGCATGATCGGCATCGACCAGATTCAAAAACACGTCAGATCCGCACATTCCCTTTTCAGGTCCGGATCTGCAAAACAATACTTTAGAATTTCTAAGCTCTTTCCATGTTTGTCTCATTATCGGATATACTCCAACTAGCCCATGTTCCTTGTGAGTCCGAGAGAGCACAAAGGCGCCGTAGTTGTTCGAAATTGACATGCTGCTTTTAATGCCATGTCTCATTCTCCAACCATCGCCCCACCTTGTATCTTGTCCTTATGATGTGTTTACACCATGCTGGCTATATGGTGTGGACGATCTCCAAAATGTACATGCAGTGTACGTTTCAACACATCAAACCCTCCTATCTTATGGCCCTATAGTTTTCGTGGACGTAAGAAAATCCATTCTACTTTATTTTCTTTGGTTGTTAGACATCAAACCCTCCTATCGCATGGCCTATTAGTTTTCGTGGACATTAAAAATTTTATTCTACTCTATTCCTTGTTGGGATTACAGCATGGTACAAATGAGCAATATTTTCCTCCATCATCCAAAAGCTCGGAAGTAACCATCATATTATGAGTTGTGGAGATAGCAATTAAAATTGCCACCCTTTAAATAAAGGTGTTAGTTGATTCTTCGTAGGAACAAACTATCACTGCCAAGACCATTTTTCTCCTTTTTCCCATGCAATTTTGCCCTTCATTTTTTCTCTTTCCTCCTTCCTTTTCTGTATTCCTTTCCTCTTAAGAGATCAAAGCATGACCAATTATGGTGCAAAGTCGTGCAATAAATCTCGGCCTTTGGATGTAATCAGATGATCTCAACTATCCAAATTAGGGCTTAAGTTCATTACATACTTATGCTATGGTGGCTATATAATGTGGACTCAAAGGTCTAACTGTACATGGAGCGTGCGTTCCAGCACGACAACCCCTATCTATACCATGAATTTGGATGGTAACAACTATATCACATGGATGTTGTGACTCTACACGGATCTCTTACATTATAAAGTTTTAGTGGATGTCGTGGATCAGATTGATCCAACGGCTGAGATCGTGTCAAACTGATATGATGGCGACTGTGCTGGCTTTTTCTTAGTTTTAGTGTACATGGTGGCGGGTGAGTGGATAAAAAGGCCGACCTGACGGCTAAGAATAGCTCGCCCAAATGTGACGACCTATCATATATACAAGCTCTGAAACTATTCTCAACAACGATGGGCACCGTAACTAGTAATGAGAGAGGTTATAATGATGTGTAATGATAGGATGTTAATTGTCATATTCATAGTGGATGTCGTTTACCCAATGGCATATGCAAGACACTTTAAATTGCCCTACCTTTACCTCCTTTAACATCTTCATGCAATATTATCTTCATTTCTACTACAAGAAATATCTACATTTCTCTTTAGCGACTTGTATTTAGGTAAGTCAGTCGGCTCAGCAAGCAAAAGCTAAAATTAAAGCCGCAATGAACATGAAAGTCATGAAGCCCTTCAGGGATATTGACCTCAAGGGGCTACATGATCCCCCAAAATTACCTTTTAGCTAGGGAATTTCACTTTGGCCGAAGAAGTGTAATCTAAGTTACTTTCTGCCAAAATATGTGCAGTGCTTATGAATGCATTAGGACCAAGACCCCTTTGTTCTTTAATGTTGTAACCTTGATTTGTTCCCAAAAGAATTTACCTTGCAGGGTCTATTTTTAATAGTGGTGTACAATTCAGCAGGTCGCAACATGGGTGCTGATGGGGTGCTGACAACCCTTCAAATTGAATTTCACCTGCACGCTAAAGATTTTAAAATACCCATCGCTTGAACGTCATAATCCTCGTTGTCAAACCAGATTGATCACTAACGAAGGGTAAAAGCACGATGTGGTGTATGAAAAACGCGCATTTTGACGCCACATTTTGGCACCACCTTTGTGGTAGAATCGGGTGGTGCATACCGAAGCGGAGATTGCGGGAGTGCGAATTAATGAGCGTCGGTTATTTTGAATTTTATGCCACGTCATTGTCCACATTTTTGAATTAAGAAAAAATCACCTCTTCTTCTGTTTTTTTGCCGCTTCTTGCCGATTGAACCCTAATGGAGTCAGAATTGAACGCCACTGGTTACACGATGAAATCTCTCCTCAAACAAGAGATTGTGCCCCATGAAGATCTAAAGAAGCTTTGGGGTGACAGAGTTCCAAATAAATCTGGCTACAGGTATTTTCCCCCAAATGTTGTGTTCAAACTGAAAAATTAAGGCATATGTTTTCTTGTACAGGTTGAAGAATCTGAGCAATGAACAATACAAAGAGTTCATGCAAATTTATAAAAGAATTTACAGGGAAGCCACATACATGGGGTGGAATGGCTCCTGGAACCTGGGCAGTGGCTTATTATCTGCATATAAAGGGGGAGGCTGTTAATTGGAAGAGCTTCTCGGATTATTATAAAACTCCCGATGAGAAAGCAGAGGCCAGTTCTTCTAGACCCAAGAGAAAGCATAGGCAAATCCAACCTGACGAGGAGGAAAATAGTAAAAGTGACAGGGATGATGAAGATGATATGGAAAAAACCAAATCAGGTTCCTCTAGACCACACATTCAATCTGAACTCACAATCAAAACAGAAAAGCAGAGCAATGTTCTGAGACCAAAACATGCCATTGCAGGTATGTTCAATTATTAGTTGTGTTACAACAGAAAAAAATCTCAAGCTTGACCTAGATTGTTTCTATCAACACAGAAAAAGTAACATCAAATCCACTTCAAGAATCAGGTATGTCTACTACCATTTTGCATCATGTTGGCTGTATTGTCATGTTGTGTCTCTATGATGCCATCTGTGGGGCATTTCGTGCAATGGATGCCATAATGATAGATGAGGTATGTGTGGTCTGGTGAGTGGTGAGTTGTTGGCATCCACCATGTCCCACACCACACCCCACCATCTCCCACCACCACACTCCACCACCACCACCACACTCCTCCACCACCACCACACCACACCACACCACACCCCACCACCACACACCACCACCACCACCACCACACTCCACCATGTCCCACACCACACTCCACCACCACCACACACCCCACCACCACCACCACCAAACCGCACCACCACACCCCACCACCACCACACACACCACCACCACCACCACACTTCACCACCCTGCACAATGTCCCAACACACCTTGGTACCACCACAGCGTGTTGTGTGATGTGTACTGTGCAGCGTATGTTGTGTGGTGTGTGGAATGTGGAGATGTGTAGAGACTACCTTGTGTTGTGTGGTGTGTAATTGTGGTTTTCCATCAGTACGTGGCTTACTATGTTAGGAGGCTGACATGTACGTAGTGTTTTGTTTTGCAGACTATGGTAGGCTTGTGAAGGAATGGTTGGCTGCAACATCAGCTAGGTTTGATAGATGCAAGCAACGATTGCAAGCAAACGAGGATAGGAAAAATGATATCAAAAGAAAGATTGAGTTGATGGAGCATAAAGCATCAGAAATTAGAGCTGATTTGCACAGATGGCAATCAATCATAACAGCAAATCCGAAAGCAGCAGAGGGTGTTCGGGTTGTAAGCGAACTAAAGGATGAAGAGCTAAATGGTACAGTGTTGCCTGGGCTGAATCAATTAAATAAGGAACTAGCAGAAACTGAAATTGAGCTAAAGGCATGTGAAGACTTAATGCTGGAGCTGCAGATTTGAGATTTTTTCTGAGCGTAGTGGTCATGACACTCCTTTAGATCCTGCACTTCCAATGCTTCCTGAGGCAGAAGAAGAGGGTGATGAAGGTTGTCCATTTTGTGGACGTTATGCGAAATGGGAGGGTAAAATGTTGCCGATTGTGATAGCGAGAATCGCGATCACCCGATATCACATTCCATGTCTATCACACCATTTGAGGTAAATTTATCATCTCTAACCCTCGTCTAAAGACTCTATTGATTTTGAATTTGTTTTGCGGACACACTCTAGAAGTCTGCTTTGCAGCCCGTTATTGCCCACATTATGATTGAGACATGGCTTTTGGATTTTGGTGTTCGAGTGGTACCACAAGAACTAATAGACACAAGTAAGTGCCTTAACTAATGTTTACTGATGTTGTCACAGGTCTACTGACTTAGTGTTTGCAGAATTGCAGAAATTTGAGACCAAGGATATCCAACAGTTATCCACGCCTCGATCAGTTATGAGACTGCAAGATACCTCCCGGTTGTACCTAGAATTCACCCCATTTGATACTCCTAAGTCAATCCCAAATTTCCGGCGGCATGGAGAGTCCAAAACGAAATTTGGATAGTGAACTGAATGCAGTCGTATCAAGTAAGTACCGATGCCACATACATGATTTATTTTTTTGTATTTTTCTGTGGTCTTCCTCATTTCAATTATGTTACAGAGATAAATGCTACTGCAACTGGAAGCCATCACGAAGAGATTCCTAGTGCATCTGTTTTAGGGGGGAAAATTAATTCCCTTGAGATTCATTCTGCACGGGGTCCTTCACCAGAAAAAAGTTTTGGTGCTGAACATGAGCCAAATGCGGATGCAGGTGATGAAGTTGACAAAGAAACCCCGGATCTTGGACAAGATGCAGACTGCTCAACGAGTCCAATACAACCTCAACCAAGAAAAACCAAGAGGTTAACTGAAATTCTCCTTGTTCTGGATTTTAATGGGGTTTTAGGCAAGTTTTATGACTTGAAAGAGAGGATCCCTGCATCGGTCGAGCCAGAATTGACCCTCTAGAAATTGAACCATCAAAAGCTAGCAGTTTCCAGGCCTGGATTACAGGAGTTCTTAGAATGGTATTTTTCAAAATTTGAGATTGCATTGTGGTCCAGCATGGCTAAGAGTAATATTGACTTGTTGATGAGAAAGTTGTTGCAGGAATATAAGGGCAGATTTCTTTTTATTTGGAATCAGGATGACTGCACCAACACAAAATTAAAAGTGGTTAATAAGTCAATTTTCCTTAAGGATCTGTCCAAAGTGTACCAGAAATTTTGAAAATACCAGGTGACAAACACATTGTTGATAGATGACAAATGATATATAAGGGTTACGCCAACCAAATAGAACACAATGATATGTCCAAATAGTTTTGCTCCCGGCGGGTGGATTCCAATTTTCTTTTGGAGCAACTCAAACCATGGTTTGGATGGACTTACAGCTGCCCGAGAAAAGTGTGCCAGCTTATGTGAAGGAACATCAAATGTGGAACATGTGGGATTCTGAGGAGTCGCGCAACTGCATGAAAATGCTCGACAAGTATTTTCATAAATGAATCTTGTAAAACTCTTTGAAAGTCAGTCAATATAAGTAAAAAAATTTCTATGATATGTGTTGTACTTTTTCAATTTAAAATATTTGAATGGATTGTGAGCAAATGTTCTCGTGTGTGTTTAGAACTAGAGATGATAGAGCTTCGGCAGTCCCTGTCTATCTAAAGCCAAATACACATCTGGAAGTGGTGCTGAGTGGAACTGAAACTGTCGTGATTAGCTCCACCGACATCAAAATTTTGGAAGCTGATACGCAGTGGTTCAATGATCAATTGATCCTCCTCTTCTCAAGGTGATACTTTCATCTGATTTGTGATCATCAGGATTGTGCCATCATATGCATATGTTTGCAGATACATGGAATACTACTTGATGCTCCAAGGAATGAGCCATCCCTTTCATTTCTTTGACCCTCTTTTTCACTCGACATTGTCCAAGGACACAAATAGTTACAAAACAATAAGGAAACATGTGAATCTGGATAAGTGTCGGACATGTTTTTGCTTTTGCTTGTGATGGACATCAACGGACTGTTTTTACGATTGTAAGCCACGCGTGTCTTGCACAGAGATATAAACCAGGGATATATCACTTTGATAGCTCGGGCTTGCATGGCAGAAGCAGACATATTGAGAGGTTAGTGCTTGCTCATTGCATTTTGCTGTTGTGGCACAATGACAACAAACTTTGAGTGCAGGTTCCTGGAATTGCTTGGACACAATAATTTCTGCTTTACAACCTCAGATGTTGTGAAAATTTCCAGAACGCCTCTTCAAACCGATGGTCTTTCATGTGGCCCTGCCATATGTTCGTTTATGCACAAATTTGTGAGGGGGTACTTGAAAGGAGTGAATATATTGTTGCCTGATCTAGTAAGTCAACTCAAATGCAGCAGACAAATCAAACTCTGTTATTGACAAAGTGTGGTTAACTGCAGGTTGTGGACATTTCAGACCAGGATCTAGTTGATATTAGAGTGTTCATGCTTGAAGTTTTAAGATTAGAAGCAACAAAAGCTGGAACTGAGAGGAACATATGTATTGGGAAGTATGTAGGTGCATGAGTCACCTCGTACTTTAAATCAATGTATATCCTTCTTATGTACATAATTGTTATTGTAACCTCGATTCATTTGAATGAAAATTCATATTCAATTCATCTCACAAACAAAGGAATCAAGTGTTCAGAAGAATTCAAATCTTCAAAAGAAATCAAGACAAACTCATTTTCACAGCTGAAGCACAAAACTTCACATGAGTTCTGAAAACTACAGAATTGTTTTACATTTCATCATCACCAGAAAGAACATCGGGTAAATTCTGTAAAATTTTCTCCTCATCTAAAGGATCCAGCCTATATACAGTCATGTTTTGAAGTTTAGTTGGTGGCATGTGAAGTCTGATTGCACAGATCTGTGTTGTGAATACTATGCCTAAGGCGTCTTTACTGCAAAGATCATAGCTGACGGTTGATCTTGCGCCCTTCTTGTAATACATACCTTCTATGACACTATCACCGGCGAGGTACCATGTTCCATTAAGTTGGAACATGGTACCAAAATCCAAAATCCAAAATCCAAAATCAAAATCCAAAATTCAGAACCCTCATCATTCCCTTTCGGAGCAACGACAGCAAAATTATCACCAACTCTAAGTGCCTCTGCTAACATCGTGGGATTGGAGGAGAACAAGGACCTGCTGGATTTACGGTCCTCAATGTCAGCATGCACACTGGAGGATGGTACAATAGCTTGAAGTTTCTAATCATCAACATAGTTCTTGTTCACACAACTGTCCCACATGCCATCCAAGCAGTGGCTGCAGAAGCATGAAAGTTCCCTCGTGTGCAACTGCAATAGAGATTCAGGATTGAATGCATGTACACAATGGATCTGCCTAGTATCCAAAATTCTTTCTGCACCCCATGCTTTCTTTCTATCTATATCCTCTACCTTGACTTCCCAAAAGAACCTTTTTATATTCTTCATCTTACTGGTTTCAGATGTGTTCATCCACTCGGATGTTCCACAAGTAAACATCTCTTCGGCAACTTCTACCACTTCATGAGCATTACCCAATTTTATGCTGCTGTATTTTAATTGCAGTTGTCTTAACCATCTCTTCAACTCAGCGGCTTTGCCATCGTGTTCACCTTTCCCGTGGTTAGAACCAAAAAAATTCCACATCATATAGACATCAGTGTCGTTTGTGTACCTAGCCACAAAGTAAAATGGTCTAGAAGCCTTGAATTGAGATGTTGCACCATCTGAAAACACATAATGTCTCTTTGGCACCCTTCCTTTCTGCTCCAGATATTTGTGGTGCTTCATGAAGCAGTGTTGCACGAACAAAGTATCGTGTTCCCTATCATCTGATACATAGTAATGTGTTTCCTTGATAATCTCATCTGCCACTAAGTCGTACTGATATGTTATTTGAACCAAAATGGTAATCTGATTATTGACCCAGTCGACTGCACCTCCTCTTGTTCCTTGAATGTATAGTTCTCTGCAAAATCCACTATCGAAAGACATGCATCTGCTGGGAGATTCTCCAGAAGCTCCTTAAATTCTTTTGCCTGCCATTGGTACCTGAAATTATGCAAGGAAAGATTTTTAGACGCTCTTTCAGTTTATCCAGAAGCTCCTTGGGTTCTGTCTCATTGTACTGATGAGCCAGTCTCCTACCAGAACTCGAGATGACGTCTTTTTCATAGTCAATGTACTCCCATTTCACTTTCCTGTTACTGCCACTTCCTTCCATGGGACAGGGCTGAAACTTCGTGATTCCACACAGCTCACAATTTCCAAGGATGCAGGCCTTCTTGTGAAACTCATCTAATTCACTCTTTGGACACAATATAGATCTCCACAAGCTTCCTGTACTTGCAATTTTATGCTGGTGTGCCCTGCATTGACCAAGTTCATGTGATCTATAAACATCGCAGGTGCAAGTGCAATTCTTCGGATGTTTGGTTCTCATCCCATTGAGTCCATCCACTAGCATTTGCATCCTCATGTGCTGAATGCAACATCAACTATTGAAGTCCTTCAATTTCACAACAAACCAGGGTTTTAGCTTCTCAAAAGCTCGAAGACGAATCTTAATTTCTGGATGTTGGTCCAGAAACCTCTTGAACAATAGCATCTGCATGAAATGAACACTAAACTGTTAGGATGTGTATACCACACCATACCATGCCCCACACTCATTATATTCACCAGAACGAGCACCTTAGTGTTGTGTACATTACCACACACCACACCACACCTCACCACACACCACACCATTCACCACACACCATACACCAAATGGTGGAGTGTGGAGTGGTGGTGGAGTGTGGTGGTGGGGGGTGGTGGTGGTGGAGTGTGGTAGTGGGGGGTGATGGAGTGGTGTGTGGTGGTGGTGGTGGTGGTGGAGTGTGGTGGTGGGGGTGGTGGGGTGTGGTAGTGGTGGTGTGTGTAGTGGTGTGTGGTGGTATCATGTGGTGTGGTAGAGTGTGGTGGTGGTGGTGGTGGTGGTGGTGGTGGTGTGATGTGGTGTGGTGGAGTGTAGTGGTGGTGGAGTGTGGTGGGGGGTGTAGTGGCGGTGGTGTGGTGTGGTGTTGTGGATTGTGGTGTGATGTGGTGTGGTGGAGTGTGATGGTGGTGGTGGAGGGGGGGTGTGGTGTGGTACATGGTTGAGTGTGGTGGTGGTGGAGTGTGGTGGTGGTGGTGGAGTGTGGTGGAGGGGTGTGGTGTGGGATATGGTGGAGTGTGGTGGAGGGGTGTGGTGTGGGATACGGTAGAGTGTGGTGGAGTGTGGTGGTAATGGACAATGTGATGCATGTGGTGGTAATGTGGTGGTCGCAAAGATGTGGTGGTAGTCTATGGTGGTGGGATAGATGATGGGGTGTGGTGGGGTGAGGGGGGGGGATAAAGAAAATTGAATCCACATATCATACATTAACATGCGCACACCCACATGACACCATGGACATAACGCACCCCACACACGACACCACACATCACATCACATCACATCACATCACTTTTATCCTATTTCGTCTGACATAAGAAATCTGCCTAGCCTGCTCTCATAAACATTTTTGAAATTCGTACACCCTGATAATAATTACATTCCTCTTCTAATCATTAGAAAACAGTCTGGGTCCTAAATCCTGTTCTTGTGTCTGATTTTTGGCGTTTCATTCTCAATTCGAACAAGTTCATTCCGGCAACATGGTAGGAAGGATGTTCAGAGATCACTACGGCTATTGTAGGGTGAGCGAGGAGGGCATTCGGCACATGTTAAATAGGGCTCGTGACCAATCTCTGAAGGTGGAAATGCGTAAATCCACCTTCTTTGCTGATTTCAAATCCAACCTAAAGGCATACAACAGACTAGATGCTGGGCCTTCAATGGCTATGCTTGGGGTCAGATTGACAGGAAGTGAGCTCTTAGACAAGGTCCATGAGCTTATGTTACATGTTGCTGCAAGGGCAGCTGGTTTATTTGTTCTCTGTTACTTGTCCGCTCTGACTCTGCAACAGCGGGAATTACTGGCAGGGTTGCGTTCTTACCACCAGGGGATGCAGGAAGCACTGGCAAACCTCATCCTGTTAAATTCTGGGATGACTGCAGAAAGCTTAGATGCTTTAGTGCAGAAAACAATAATTTTGGATGCACCAGTTCTCGAGCCAGTCATACCAGCATTTCCTGTTGCTTAGGAAATGCACGTAATTTAGTTCTCGGGTACAGAGCTTTCAATGGAAGCCAAATTTTGTAAAGCCAAATTTTGTAAGATCCTGACAAAAAATTGTCTTTATTCAACAAAAATTTGTATCTTAGGATCAGTTAGTTATCATTCTCAAATATTTTTAGACTGTACACACACCCAGTAAAGGAGTACTCAATTCTGTCATGTTCTAATATTCCAAACATTAAATATTGCATTTCAGACTAGAGTCAACTACACACAAATCACATGCTGACTGCATACAGTACACCACAATCACTGTACAACACAATAACCACCGCATGCACCACCACACTAAGCACCATAACTAAGAAAACATGAATTATAACAGAAATAAAATAACCTGTGATTCCTCCAGATAGTGGGCAACATGTTCTTCTCTTACATTTCTCTCCAATCTTCTAGTTCTAACATCCTTTGTGTTAGGAGACACTCTGGTGTTCTCAATCCAAAAATTTTGAATCTTTTCTATATCTTCATCTGAAATTGCATCGAATCTTTTAGTCCTCTTGTAAGAAACCCATTTCCCACCATTATAATCGATCTCTTCCCTCTTTTTCTTTGCCTTTTGCAGGTTTCTTGGGTGAACACCTAATACCTTTCCAAGATCTCGCTGGCTGATTTTGTCACTTGTTTCAGAATCTGCACGGCGTGGTACAGACATTGCAAGGCAGCTATTCTTGGCTGCTAGGTAGTCATTGCTGGTAGAGAGTTTGACAGTCTGCATGGAGTCCCAGAGGCTCCTTATAACGATGCTCTTGGCTTCCAAATCCTTTAATTCTTCACCTATGAATTTTTCCAATGTTTTATCCCTCAAAAACTCAAGTAAAATTTCTTTCTTCATGCTATCCTCCATTCTTTTGAATACTTTTATGGAAAGACGTTAGCAAATTAAGGACAATACGGCGCGAGGGCATCGCTTGCACTTCTTGATGAACCGGATCCTTCGCCAATTCGCAAGCTCCAATTTTTCTTCTCTTCTTCTTTTCCTCCCGGGCGTCTTTCTTCAACATTTCTTGTTCCTTGGTTCTTCTTCGTTTTCTCTCGTCCAAATGCGGTTTGTGGACAGATTACCTCATTGACATCCATATCCACAATGGATTGGAGCTTGCAGCAGGGAGGGAGCCAAAGAACAGGACGTAGGCAAAGAACGGGAAGGGACCAAAGAATAGGAATTTGAATTTGAATTTTAGTTTTTGAAATTAGAATTTTCCCCACAAATTGGGACTCTATTCTTAAATAACGGCAGCTGAGCGGTGCCATAATTATACTTTCATACCACAAAAGTGGTGGATGCAACGCCACATTTTGGGGGGATGGGGGGACAGCCGAATTGGAACACCACAGCGTGCTTTTATCCCGAATTCAAAGGTACGACCGTGTCTTCGAACTGTGATCCTTGGTGTTTGGATCTAGCTTCAGATCTTGAAATGGCCATCGCTTGAATGTCAAAATGGCCATCATCAGACTTCATTATGCCTATAGAGCTCGTCCAGCAAGCTTGTACATAAAAAATAAGCTGCCGATGACGTGCTAAAATTTCATTTTTTGTACACCACTATTAAAAATAGACCCAGCATTAGATTAGGTCATTTACATGATAGGAAATACCATTGCAAAAAAAGACAATGTGCCCAACCTCATGGCTATTCAAGCGACGAACGCTGATGTTGCGGTTTTAGCTGTTATGGTTTCAGATGCTATGGAGTTCGACTGTTATGCATAGGATTTTATTTTAACATAAATGCACTATAACTCAACCTTGTAGGTAAGTTCATGCTTGTTATTTCCAGCAAGTATTCTTTGTGTCATGAACCTACGCGGAAACAAGAGAAAATACTAGAAAATACGTGACAAATGTGCAATTGGATATACTTATACAAGAACATGAGCTGGAAGGCTCAAGATTGGCATTGAACCGGAATGGTTCGACAGAAAGGATGCACCTCGATATATAGGCCTTGACCTCGAGGTTAGGATCATGCCACTTTAAAGAATGAAATTACATCAAGAGTCATACATGTATTTAGATTTTGGACTATTCGGTAACCTCTTGAAAATAACTAGTGTATGAAGAAGATGCAAGGGAATATCTTCAAGAAGTATTGGTAGATCACTTGGCAAAGAAGTTGCAAGTTCGAACCCTGCTTCATGCAACTACTTTTTACATCTGTAAATATCATCTTCGTACATATGAGTTCAATACCCATATAGGGGTATAGTCACCACACCATCTCCTTCTAGTCTTTGAAGCTAAAGCTCGAGTGCTTATCTGTGTAACATCTATGAAACTACAAAATTTTGTCAGGAGCTTAATCAAAATTTTTATAGGTTCCCAGGTTTGATCGCAGAGAATTGACAAAGTAATATAACCGCTGATGAAGAAACTCAAGAGTACAAAAACTCTCAAACCTCGAACTCTACCTGATATCAATTTCCACTGGTGGAGATAGCGAGGAACTCGATCTGAGAATTTAGGTGCATATAGCTCCAATATGATCTGAGTCCTAATCAGTGTAGGTTACGTACGCGTACGGTACCTTCTGGGTACTTACCGTACCGGACTGGACGTACAGTACGTACGGAATGGTTTTATGCATTCTGCGATCAAAAAAATTTTTTTTTTTTTTTTGAAGTACGTTACGTTTTTTTTGAGGTACGGTACGTTTTTTAAAGGTTTTTTAAGTTTTTTCAAGGTTTTTCTAAGGTACCGTACGTTTTTTAAAGGTACGGTACGTACCGTACCTCTGAACTTTTAACGTACCGAATTTTTTTTAGGTACGTTAAATTTCTGGGAGTACGTTAAGAGGTACCGTACGTAAAAAACGTAAAAAACTTCTGTACGTACGGAAGTACGGTACTACACTGGTCCTAATTCGGCAAGGCCTGAGACGATGATAGTCAAGCTTATTGCAGGAACGTATGGTAGGGAGGTTCCTACACATAAGCTAGACAAGCTCACCAACATGAAATGTAGAAGCCTCTTACCGATGTAAATCAGCATAATGCCAATATCATTCCATTCTTGTATGATGGTGCTGAAGATCTGATTGAAAAAACTATAAGAGTTTCTCAAGCCAAAACTCAGCACTAGTATTGACATAGTCATATCCAATGATAGTAAGAGACCAAAGCGGATATTAGATAGAGTTCAGAAAGAAGAGTTATTCAAGAGTCCTTTAGAATACTTCTAAAAAGTTTCTAAATGTTCTAGAATCTTCTAGAATAATCTAGATAATTCTAGAAAGTTGTTCTAGAATAATTCATAAAAATTCTAGAATTTTCTAGAACATGCTAAAGTTTTAGAATTTGTTAGAAAGTTTTAGAATGTTCTAGAATCTTTTAGAGGATTACATAATTCTAGAATGTTCTAAAAGCTCTAATATCATAAAATCTAACTCATAAAATCTAAAGAAATCTAAGGGACTTCATAGAGTGTAAGGTAATCCCATCACACACTTTTTAGCCTGGCCAGTGGAAGCACATAGTGAGTTTCTATAGGTAAATTCAGCTAATGGAAGCCAATGGACCCAATCATACTGTTAATAAATGATAAAGCATCTCAAACATTATTCAAAGTCTAATTAGTGCGCTCTACTTGGCCATTATTTTTTGGATGATGGCAGGAAGTCAACGAGTTGTTGATATGTAATAGCTCCAAAAGTCGCTTCCAAAAACCTGAGGTCCACGATTACTGAGATTTTGTTTAGCAATCCATGGATTCTAATTATTTGATGGAAAAGAAATCAGTTGTTCCGTAATGGTGATGATGACATTGAAAGAAATAGAATGTGCCATCTTAAAGAAGTGATCAAGAACGACCATGATGGAATCATGACCCAGTAGCTCTGAAACGATCCGCAAAAATGTTCTTTCAAGTTCTATCTAGAGCAGGCAGCATCTGAAGAAGACCATAAGGAAGATGTGTACAGCCTTTTCTCGATATCAAATATCACAAGATCGAATATAAACTTTGACGAAGCGACAGAGCCCAAACTACTAATACTCTCGACTAATAAGTTCAAGAGTTTTGGCTACTGCAAAACGTCTGGGCATCGTGAATCATGACAATACTGGAGAAACCGAAGCTTAGAAGCACCATCAAGAATATACAAAAGTCCAGCGCAGAACAGAAATCCATCTAGAATCTCAAAATGATCATAGTTGACTGCGTTTGTAGAGAAGATAATGTTAAGCCACGATTTCAAAACACATCTTGAGCCAATGAATCAAAGGGGAGAGATGCACGAACATGCTCTAACAAGGATGTATTCTGAGACCTCTCGAACAAAGTTATAGACATAAGCTAGAATCAATCAGGCCCGAGAATAACATGTGGTTGCTAATCAAATGCTGGTGCATCCGACTTAGCTCAAGGAGCATTGTGACGAAGCACCAGGCTTTACTTAGAGACATTTGGGATGGTACTTAATCACAAAATCAATTCGAGATAATACGTGAGTATGTCACTAGGCTTGTCGATGGTTGAGCACTCGAGCATACTGAAAAAAAAATCCAAATTTTAATGATCAATATAGACTATGGCCTTATGCGAGGATCCTTCAAGGAAATATCTCCACTCCTCCAATGAATCAAATTGTTAGCAAAAGTTCCTTGTTATAACTAGATAATTGATTTATGGGGCCTGGGACTTCCCCAAGAATGATAGGTGATTGGATGTTATTCATGATCATCCCCCTCATGTGAAATGATACTACCAAGAGCGAAATCAGACACATCTTCTTAACAACATATGAGCGAAATGGATCCGAATAGGCAAGAACTAGAGTCGTGGTAAAGGCATGCTTCAAGATAATGAAAATACTTTCTGGTTCAACTGTCCATTCAAAAGGTGTATCCTTCGCAGTGAGATGCTTCAAACAAAATGTGATATCTGGATAATCTTCCACCAATCGGCAATTGAAAATGGCAAATGCAAGAAAGCACTGGATATCTCGAATTGAAGTAGGTGCTTGACAGTCCAGAATAGTTCTAAATTTGGCTGGATCCATGGGGACTTCATGAAGGGTGATGCACTATTGAAAAACTTCTTGAGTTTAGCGTTCTAGAGAAATTGACGAACATATCAGAATGTTTCGTTAAGAATGAGGTGCCTTTAAATATAGGTCTTGACCAATAGTCAAGATCCTGCCACTCCAATGCCCGTATGGCACATGTATATAGGTTTTGGAATGTTCCAGAACCTATTAAAAAAGCTATGTATATGAAGAATATACCAAGGAATATAGTAGCCCACTCGCAACTTTTTCCATTCATGCAACTACCTTTTGCATTCGTACACCATCTTCATATGTGCGCGTATAATAGTGGTATGGTCGTCACACTGTGTAGATGTAGATGTATGGCCCAGAAGTAATAAAAGATCTGGACACACAAATATAATTCATGATATGAAATCCAATTCGTATCATATCTTCCATGAATATACATAGCTATCTTAACATATATAAAGCAGTACCAATTTTTGTTTGATGCTAATATTTTTTCCCCAGGAAAAAACCTGAGAGAGACACGTGTCTTTTAAAACCTGAGAGAGACACGTGTCTTTAAAAAGAAATAAATGAAAACTAAAAAATGTGACGTCCCTTTCTTGCTCTGCAAGCAATCCGGCCCTGCAATCCAGCCCTGCTCACTTCCGGCAGTGATGGGTTTGATACCTATGCAAGGGAAGGCTCATGTGATGGATTCCTGAGCTTGGTGTTCTGCCATACCTATTTGGGTTTGATAACACATTCGTTTCCAAGAGCTGGAGGTCGATGAATTCAGGCGGTGGAAGCCATGCCTCAAGAAATCGGTGGATGAAAGCTTCTTATCGTTTATTCTCTCGATCTTCCAGATATCTGTTTTGAGCGATGGCTATCAGCTCTGTTGTTGCTTCATCTCTACATTTGGCTCCCTCTCAGTATGTTACATTTTGGCTAATGAAGAGCAAATTGCGGTTGAGAGACGGCAACCAAAAAGACCCCAGTGCTTCTAGAGCTCTCAGCACCAACAAACAATAGATTACCCAAAATGAATCACTGAGGTCTGTAAATGAAGGGAGCATCTTTTTAACATTTTGAGGCGATAGAACGGGATTCAAATTACCCTCTATTAATTTATCACATGGAATTTGTTCCAACAAACAAATCAATAGATTCGCAGACTCTCGCCACTATCGGATCGATTAAAACCGGAGGAAACGGGGTTCTAAACAAGGCATACCATCGCCATAAAAGCATATGGCCAAAGTCGGAACTGAAAGCGAGATGCCATAGAATCACCATAGCCGGATCTTGAGGTCTGTATCCCTAAATGAAGCCATAGCCATAGCTCGCGACGCCATCGCCTTCTTTTTTTTCTTTACGGCGAAATTTGAGGGTCCCGTTAGATTAGCAGCACGGAAAATACCCCCGAGGGTTTTCCATTTTGGCGCCGCCACATGGCGGCGCCGCCGAAACAAATTACCCCGGAAAACCTGAAAGGGTAACCCTTATACATAAAACACAAAGGAACTGCGGAGTGGCTGTCCTTCTTGCATGGAGGATGGGAGCAGAGAATAGTGCACAGAGACATCAAGGCTGCAAATGTGCTTTGGGATTCCAACTATGTGGCTCGATTGGGAGATTTTGGTCTCCCAAAACTCATGGAAAATAACAAAACGCAGCAGACCATGACTCACGCAGGCACAAGGGGTTATATTGCTCCAGAATTAGCATGCATAGGCAGAGCCAGCGAGAAATCTGACATCTACGGCTTTGGAATTCTTCTGCTGGAAGTGGGCTGTGGAAGATCTGTGCTAGTGTTGGAGCCAGAGACAAGGGCAGAAAGGTAAGCCTCATACCTGTAGTTTTCAAAAGTAGCATTTCATGGCAGCAATTTGCTAACCGATTTGCAACCCAGCATAATCCAGCAAGCAATCCGGTTCAAATCCGGCTGATTTCGCCCCCCAAACCTTGGCTTGGCCAGCAGTTGGACCGATCTATGCATACAGTCGGATTGTGCAGATCTAACTGCGGATTTGTGAAGAAATTATTTCTGTGAAGACCCAACTGCGGAATCTCATTTTCTTAAGGATTTCGAAGACCCAGCGGCTGTTTTCTCCAACTCTGTTAATGGATTGTTTTGCTTTGCAGACTCTACATGCAGGTGTGTTTCTTTTAGGTTCAAAAGAAGTTTGGGGAACTTTGGGGAAGAATGTGCCAAAAAATGCAGATCCATTTTCTCTAAAGATAGGAACAAGAAAGGCTATAGGCATTTATGGGCGTAGCATGTGATACACTGATATTGTCAAAGAAACTGGCCGAGAGGACTTGATCCGGCAGGAAAGAGCTCTTAGCGCCGGATTTACAGGTATGGCTATAGATCAAACAAAGTAAATCTTTAAGTATAAGTAACCAGTCATGGCACCCCTGTCTAAGGGAGAGTTGGCAGCGTATCTCCATAGCCCAGTTCATCTGGCCATAGCTAGAGGGGATCATGGAATGCCTCGCAGGATTCCCACTAAACTGCCTAACTTGCCTAAAGCAGGGGAAGTATGCACAGAGGCAGAATCAATCAAGGCCCTAGGTGCCCGTCATCCTTAACTTCTGCTTCATCAATTTCTGATTTGTTTATTGGTATAGATATGCTTTTCTCAACATAAATAGGAAGTTAATTTGGTGGTATTCTGATATACAGATGTGGCTGCAAATTTGCAAAATAATGTGAGCAACCTTTAGGCGATGCTTCGTGCAATTTACATAAGTAAGTTTGTCTACTGGAGTTCTCAAATATAGAAGAGAAGAAAGAGACGTGATTCTAAGCACCAAAAAGTTCTTCTATTATGCCCATAGCTGACGCTAGACATTATCAAGCCAATGATCCTAGTCTAATCTGATGCAGAACATGGCTCTATTTCTTGCCATTTTCAAACTTTGGTCTCAAACAACATTAACAGGCATTTGAATTTGTCAACCTAGGCTCTAATCACATAATATCTGCATATCAAAGTTCATGTGTAGTCTTGATACATTAATTCTAGATGGTGGGCTAGTTTGATTATAGTATATTGTATGGCTGGTTGGTTGTGCTTTCTGTGGGTCAGAGGGGCGTGCCATAGATGCGGCTGGATGCTAGGGAAGTGCTTGCTGTCATGTCCTTTCATGTAGAAAAAGTAGATCCTGATTTTGAGGCAGCAGGAAGAAATCTTTTCAAGTGGTATGCTCGTCATCCAGTAGATACATTATAGCTACTGAATTTATTGCACACACACCCGAGAACATAGCAACAACGCTGAAGCATGACAAAAGTGATTTTTCTGCAGGTATCATGGATGCTTTATTACGAGCTGGCAATGTGACAATCTGGACTGATGTGGATGGTATTTATAATGCGGATCCATGGAAAGGTTGTCTTACCTAGATGTTAACAGTCCTGTTTAAAACTAAAAGCATCTGAGATGCTAAGTAATCATATCCTATGCATTTTCATTGTTTCAGTACGTGAAGCAGTGGTTCAGGACAATGACATGTCAAGAAGCATGGCAGATGATAAGTATCCGGAGGTATTGACTGCTTTACCTTACCATTTGGGTTATCTTAAATCTCTATTGCTTCACCAGTCATACTTCAGAGCAAATGTGCTGCACCCTTGGACAACACTAACTATCATGAAATCTGGACCTTTATACCTGAGACTGTTTGAAGTTATATGCTGCGTAATGCTTGCAAAATATACGTTCACCTGTTGTCTCAGTTCAAACTATTGAACAATTCTTACTGTTACTACATTTGATTTATGCAGATACGGTGGAGCGCTTTCATATCTTGACATGTTTATTTTTTGTGTTGCCCTTGACCTCTTGTTGTGAGAGTAATAAGCACATTAGTATAAATAAACATATGGCTATGTGCATGCCAAATTGTTTTGCAAAGTTTTTCTTATCAGATATTAAGTCCTGTGTTTGTGGTGTACAATGCCTATTAATTAAGAAACAAGATGCAATCTAAACCATGTTCTGTTCTGTAAGTTAAGGAACCAGAGAAAGAGCTGCCTCTAAAATGCATGTAAGTTTAATTCTTTTAATCCATGTAGCCTTCAACAGTTTTTCATGTTGATATTGCACTAGAACATTGTTAATTTGTGGTCACATCAGTGATTAATGATAAAATTGCCACCTAATCTTTTTGCATGTTTTATTGTTGGCGTGTGTTTCTTTTCCAATCACAAATATATTCCTTGTGTGACAATTTTTATAACATAGGAGGCTAAAGTATAATTTTGCCGATCCTGTTCTTCACATTGAATCTGAGTTATTATATCTAGGAGCCTTTTTGCTCGCAGCCAAGTGCCTCAGATCATGCCTACAAACTTGGAGCCCTCTGTTCCAATGGTATTAAAGCACCCATAGCTTGCAAAACCACTAACTTCTTCAATGGAGTTCGTTTGCTGCAGAGATTTCACCTGGCATATTGTGCAGCATTTTAGCAATGTTATACAAGCGTTAGACCCGATTTGATTAGAGTTCTCCAACTTAAACACATTTAGTTCGATTAGAGTTCTCCAACTTAAACACATTTAGTTCGATTTTGCAAGCCCATAACTGAGATCCTTTTTTACTTTGATACAAAAATTTACCTTGTTGCGAGTTGGGCAAAAGAAATGTTCGCGGCGGCCTTGGCCGCCGCGATAAATTTCTTGTATTTACTTTTTGTGTTGCAGTGTTCGATTTAAAAATAAAATAATTGTATATTACATGCTTTGTTAGATTTGAATTCCTTAAGTATCAAAAACAACAAATTGATTGCCCTAGAGACTTTCTTGCCATGCATGCATATCATGTTTGAACGACCTTTTACTTTTGCCTTGTCCAAACCAATTTGGTCTTAAAAAGTATGTATCACGACAAGAAGTTGTTTGCCTTGGATATTTCCTTCCATGTTATATAAACATGTAGTTTTAGAATCTAGATGGATTTCAAAATGTCATCAATTATTCTTGTTAGATATTTGAAAAATGATACGATCAAGATATTTGATATGATATTTGTTGACAGCATGGCAGATGGTCAGACATCTTTTCTGGCCATGCCCCTCTATCCATACCCTATTGCAGACTCCATGGTGGTGGGCACCACTGCCTCCAAACCCCTTAGCACCTCCATTGGCAGCATCAGTTCATCCCCTACACAGAGACGATGGGTTCTTGCAGGTGTTTTCTCTATTCAAGCATGGTATGAAGCAGGTCGCCTACTGTCTTGGCCTAAATTTCAGGCAAAGTTCCTGCTCTCTCGTTGGGATGTATCTCTATGGGAGAAGGTCGCAGAAAATTTGCCTCTTATAATGCAAGTTGGTGTTGCTGAAAGGGTGCCATGGGACTGTCATGAAAATATCCACAAAGGCAAGCACGTTGTCAGATCAGTATATCGCCTTCTTTTAGCACCACAGCTCCTCCAGTTGCCAGATGGGTGGCACCTACAAGTTCCACAGCCCACTTTGTGTCGTACATGGCGATGGCTTTGGGATAGGTTGCTCCACCCTAAAGTCTATGTACTGTGGTGGCAGGTTATCCACAAGTGCCTGCGAGTTAATACCTTCCGACATCGCTATGATCCTCGCATATCTGCAGTATGCCCGCTCTGTCTTTCAGACGTTGAGACTCTTGAGCATTATCTCTTTGATTGTCCTGAGGTTCAACCAGCGTGGTCCTGGCTACAAGGTTTGTTTAACAGTACATTGGATTGTCGATGCATCCTCTTGGCGTCCTATCCCAACGTATGGCCTTCAGCTAAACAAAGGGCATTCCATCTTGGTTCTGGTTGGCTCCTATGGTCGATATGGGAGCGTCGCAGACACCACATCTTTCAGGGCATTAATTCATCTGCACGCAGTGTTATTACGGTGGCCCAGAGCAAGATATTGACAGCATATGAATGTTCCTCCCTTGAATCAGAAATGATGGAACGCATCTGGATTCAGTATCTTCGAATTGATTCTTATCATTAGTCTCCTATTCTGGAGTAAGTACATTGTTCTCCAAGCTCGTGCTCCTGTGGCATCTTTTTGTGCTTACACAGTTAGATGAGACATGCAAATTCTGTACTTTTTATCTTATTAATAAACTTCTTGGCTTTCGTTCTTAAAAAAAAAAAGAAACGATCAAGATTGCTCCAATATGTACTTTATAGCTATGGTTCCTGCATTTAAAAAAGATACTGAAGTCCTAGAACAAATATAGGTGCTCCTTTACCACAATAATGACACATTTGATGTAGTCTATAAAGCTTCGGCACCAACAGTACGTGTGGCTTAGAGTGTAGGGAACTCCAAATCCATGCCACAAACCATGCAATGAATAAAAAAAGCCTTGCAAGCTTGACATGATCCTCATCATAAAGAAATTGCATAAAGGATCTGGCTTAAATATGATCCAGCATTACATTTAGGTATCTAATCTCCTTTCCATAAGCACAAGAGGTGCAGGATTGAAATACCATACATCTATCTATTATATACATTATAGCTAAGAATCAATAGAAGTCTTAACATCCATCTAACCATATAAAGGTCAGTTCCTAGCCAAGTATTCCATATAGCTAGCTCTCATGCCAGTTTCTTGGCTTGTATCATTGATTTGGGATGGTGTCCATCTTCTTGGTGTTGAATAGCTGCTCTTCCTCCCTCAATTTTTCACATTGGTTACCCTAAGTGGTAATACTTCTTATTAGCAGTTCCCCCTTGGCCAATTGCTTTTGGCGAAGTGGCATCTTCCTAGGGTTAAATTAGCATTTGTCAAAAATGTTAACATGAATAAGTAACATAGCTATTAATTATTCACGATGATATACATACGAAGTACTGGAATGGCACATCCCCCGATCAATGTTGTCCTCAACACTAGTGTATAGAAAAGCTTGAAATTTAGCATACCCCGCAAAAAGATAGCCTAGTTGCAGATGCTCTTTCCCGAACAAAATATATCAATCAATGGTGGTATTAGAATGGGATCCCTTCCAATAAATCAGGGATTTGTATGAGGAGGATCAAGATCCAACCAAAAGAAAAGGTGCTTTAATGATAATTTATGGTTTCATAAGGGGTGAATCTACGTACCCTTAGTAGAGAATCTTAGAAAAAAGATTTTGTATGAATTTCATAATATCCTGTAAGCGGGGCACGGGGCCAAATGGAAGACATATGAATTGATCAAAAGACAATTCTTCTCGCACAAAATATGTCAAGCAGTAAAAACACATCATGGAAAAATGCCAAGATTGTTACAATCATTACCCAAACCCTTGGAAAGGTGAAAATCCACGAACCAATCTACACACCCAAGTATTGGTGATGGTCGATTGTTTAGCAAAATATGCAAAGTTTGTAGCATTAAGAGGTGATGCTACTAGACAAGATGTGGCAAAGGAGTATCTAAGGATTGTGTACGCTATGTTTGGTCTGCCACAAAAAAATTGTAAGCGATCAAGACTCTAAATTCATAGGGCTTTTTTGGAAAGATTTTATGAAGGGGTTGGGAGTAAGTCTGAATATGAGCAGTGGGAACCACCTCCAGACTGATGGAATTAGTGTGCACCCAGTTTTTCATGTAAGTCAAAGCAATATTGTCCACGGACAATGTGATAGCTCCAACGATAATACCCCTAGCCTTTAGTTCTGAGGTAACTCTTGAGGCGATTCTAGACACTCGCATTTGCAAGCTGCGCAATAGAAATAGTGCAGAGTACTTGATCTTGTGGTGAGGTCAATCACTTTTCAAAGCTATATGGGAGAGTGAAGAGTATGTGCAGCAAGATCCTCACTTGCCATCGGGTGACCCAGAGAGTAGGTTACAAAAATCGCATACTTCCATCATCCTTAAGGACCAAGGATTTAAATGGGGGAGGTATGTTATGACAATTGAATAAACAAAGGGGTAAATATTAAGACCAAATAAAATGTTGGTATGGAATGTTATTAGAATAATAATATGGCACCACCTGATTGGGTGGCAAGAAATAGAGGCCTGGTGCTTTTGCTTTAGGGCAAATATGGATGATCAGGTGGCAAAGCTGCATTACAGCCAGGTGCCGACCACAGGGTCAGAACTTGACCTGTACGGGCAGGGCTGACCAAATCAGCCATTTGGAAAACTAGATCCCATTCAGTATAAAAGAATCGATAAGTGAAGTCGGTGGGCAGTTTTCTTACACAACAACCTTCTTTATTCTGCTACTCCACTTGTAATGTTACAGGTCGAATTCTAATGCCATAGGTGGCTACAAGTTCTAGAGTCCCTGTGATATTCCCCTAAAATATACGATATAAATATGTATATTTATAGGCCACGTCACCATACAAGCCTACCTTAGTAGCCTTGTATTTAGTAGAGTGTGGAAGGGAGCATGGCTAAGATATTTACATAACTTAGCCAACCTTGGGGATGGGACCATTCCCACATGGCCCCATCCTATTGGGCACCCGCCACATGGACATCCCCAATTGGAGCCATGTGGCATGACATGGAAAGCTAACCTATAAATGGCCAAACCCTAACCCTAGGCCATTTTTCTGGCTCCAACAATCTTGGAACCTCGTTCTGCTCGAAACTCTGTTTCGAGAACTGTCTATTGTGGCATACTATAGCATAATAGTCCCCAGAGCATGCGCACATCGGAAGAAGCGGGATCTGCTTCGAACCCCTTGAAGGCCATGGAGGGCACCGGGAGCAGGAGGGAGTTCCTTAGGAGCAGGTATTTAGAGTAGAGTCCTTTGTAGATCATCTGGAAGTTAGGATTCCATATGAGTTAGCATTTCGTATCTCTAGTAGAGCCATTCTAGAATCCTCAGTCTAGATCTCGAACCGTAATCAATGAACCCTAACTATAAATTAGATGCATGTGATTAGGATTAGATGTTATTCTCATTTGTTATCATATTATATGGATATATGATAATGGTTGATCATGTTTGCTCCTCTTGTCATGGGAACAGGAGTAGAGACCTAGTAGCCATTATTTAGATGATGCTCCTAGTTTAGAACCCTTAGTTCCTATTAGTTGCGGCCTATGCATAGAAGGCCACCCGCCTACAGGGGCTATGGAGTGATTAAGTACCACATAATGGGGTTAGCTGAGCGTGGCAACTAGGGACCCATAGCGGACTAAGCCTATAGTTGGTCACTTCGAGAGGGCCAGGTATGGGTCCGACATTTCCTAGATCAATAGCATCGCCCTAACTCTCAAGAGTTGCAGGTGTCGGCCTGGCTCTTGTTTTGGGAAGTTCAGTGGGGTACGAACATGTGTCGCCACGATCCTCTAGCTGCCCATGGAGCCATTATACTCTGGGAAGGGGAGATGCAACCTTTCCTACCTTATTGGACCGGGGAGATGCAACCCAAAGTAGTCCCCATGGGTGATACCTTCAGACTACGTCTCCGACAGGTTATAGTCACGCCAGAGCCTGATTTAGCCCATCTGCAAAGTATGCACAGGAGGGATGGATGGAGTGGTCAACCCTAGCCATTGTCTATAGCTAGCCCTGCCATTGTTGTATCTCGGTCTGCTCTATCTTGAGACCCAGCCGTCAGTCTACTCTCTCTTTTACGAGTCTGAGCCTGGGTAGGAGCTCATATGTTTTATGATATCTTGTTATCTTTGATGTGTCTATGGATGGATGGATATGCTACCCTTCGTGGTAGTCGTTTATGTATATTGTTGCCAGTGCTAACATTATAGTATGCTTCCACTGTTATCGGAGCTCATAGGGAACAGGCGCACAAGACACCTCCGTGTTTTCCTACCCGCGTCCTAGCCATCCCAGGAATGGGGCATATGGAGGTCCCATGTGGCAGTAGATGTTGGATGGAAGATTTTCCATAGAGTATACGGCACGATGTCGTATACTTTCAGGGAGCATCGTAGTCCCTTAAGCATATAGACTCCTCGGACGATTGTCATCCGGCCGCCTACTGGTAGAACTAAGATTTTAATCATCAATCAAGAGCCAGGGGCTCTTGAGCACCATGGGGGAATTCGGATTTTTGAGGGAAGTGGTGGTTTGTGCTAATTGATGCGACTGATTTACCCAGTGCAAACAAGGTTTGTAACTACGACGAAAAAATGTGTTTCCAACATGGAGACTCATATTCAATAGCTTGAGGATAGTCTTCACCTAGCGCACTCTGAAAGGCAGCAAAATTGGGCGTGGCTTGCTGATCTCTAGACCAGTCTGGATACCCTATGTGCCATGTTTGATACAATAGCTCAAGACCGACAACATTTTGAGTAGAAAACTAGGACAATCCTATTGCTACTTCGCACGGAAGTAGAGGAGAGGGCAGCCACCGTCCAAATGACGTTATAGGTAGCCAGTGATGTACAATGCCAATAACTCTAGACCAACAGTCTGCCGAAAATGTCTTTCGCTAGGGAAATGGGAGTGGACTCCAAACTTAAGGGATTTGAGCGAAAGGCTGTCATGTGGGACGAGAGGTACAGGGGCTACGTGCTGCAGTTACTCAATAGGGCCAAGGCCTCTATGCAGAAGCTCATGAGCATCTGCTACAATGCATGTGTGAATTGGCCATGCAAGACAGGCTCCAGCAAGAGCTCATACCTCAGTTACAGGGGATGACGGCTGCTCGACAAACTGTAATAGATGCTCCTACTCATGTTTTCATGATCGAAGCCCACCAGCCCAGACATGAAAATGCTACCCCTCCCTGACAACCGCCATGAATTCAGCTCAAGCAACAGGTAGCCCCCAACAGATAGCCAACAACAGATAATAGGGCAGAGAACATAGACTCACGGCTTAGCGAGCGATGGGAGCAGAGTCATAGGAGATATAATATGGTAGTTGGTGGCCTCCTTGAAGCAACAAAGGAGAATCTCATTGATCAACTTCACACATTAGTTTTGTCACACGTGAGATTCCATGCTCTTGTACACATTGCCAGGGGCACTCGTCATGGTGCCCAACACCTAGATCGCGCATGCATTGTCAAATCTACAGTTGCAGATGCAATGATAAGAGATGCCATACTGCACCAGGGTGTGAAGATGAAGGGCACCTCATTGTATGTTAACTATGATCTCATCCCACGGAAACATGGATAATGTAGAAAGGAGCTAGCCATATGAAGGCCAATTGCACTGAAGGCATAAGGGTCTTATTCCAAAGCAAAGCATGTATTTAGATCATCCAATGCTGAGATTGGGATGTAATGCACATAGCTGCTAAAATGTCTCGGGGTGTTGCTGCCATGGCTACTATCAATGCTATCAAAGTCTCTGCTACTGGTGGAGCTGACATTGTTGCCCCTGCCACTACCACTGCTGCTCAGGATGCTAATGTTGACTCGAGGTGCTGCTACTCTTTCTGCTGTTTCTCATGCTCTTGCACCGTGCCTTGATGCTGCCCTCCTCGGTGTGGCTTCTAGTCTAAGAGGACTCTTATATGTCACTCTCAGATAGGAAATGTGCTTGCATGTGGTCTTCTGAAAATGTAGGGGCTTTCTATAGCAGAAGGGAGATAGTCTAAACTCGATTGCTATAGACATGGATTTCATCTTCCTTATCGAGACATGGAAACATGCTGGGCACAGGCCACTGGACTTGCCAGACTATCAACGCTACTCATTTTACAACGAATGCAGTCTGCTACTATAAAACAAGCTTGGTACCATCAATGTCTTTGCAGAAGACAGACAGAAACAATGGATCCGAGTGCAGAGCCACAGTGGTGACACTCTCTTTCTAGCAACATGCTACTTTCCATAGGCAGATTCCAACTTCTATTACTACAATGCAGATGTCGATAGGCTGGATCCGTATGTCAATCAATATGATGACATACATCAGTTGCTAGGAGACTTCAAAGCATGTATGGGAATAGAGTAGCTCACGAAGTTTGACTGCCACAGAGGTTGTCCTATAGCTCTGCCCTGCTGAGACCATTTGGCATTGGCCACGAACATCAACTGACAGAGCATACTAGGTTATGTGACATGGCAGGCAATTGCTCCAAATGTGCAACATCTTTGACTTGGTCATCTGCAATGGTTTGGCACACTGGCCACTATCCGCCATCTACGTTTGTAGATTAGAAAACCAGGAAGGCGGCTCTAGCATCATAGTTTACGTGCACTGGTAACTGAAAGAGGTCTGCACTTGCTCATTCACCTTAGAGTTGGCACAAATAGTAATGAAAAGATAAACTCAGATCATCAGCCATTTTTTCTCCAGGTAGATTGATAGTCTATTTGGGCCACATATGCTCCCGCTCCTTGTGTGCCCCAGTTGCTACTGGATTATGACCATGCGAAAACTTATGCCCATATGCTCGCAGCCGACCTAGAGGGAATTCTGTAGTTTCCCACACTATAGCAACAGATGGACCAGTTGGTCAAAGTGCTTGCGACTACTGACTAGAGATGTTTTGCCAAAAGCTGTCCATGGAGGACATTGGGACTACAACCTTTTTTCGTAACCAATGGTTTGGAGCTGAATAAAGGAAGCTTAAATGCTGACAGATTACTGAACTTGCTTTGTAGCCCCTTGCACTCAAATAGTACCGTCTATTTCTAAAAGTAAGAAAGCCAGATACATTGTGGAGTACCAGAGGAAAATGTTCTATCTCCTGGACCAGCATCCCAAGATATTTTGGAGAAAAGCCCTGCACAAACCCCTGCAACCCATAGGAAATAACGGCCCTGACCAATGTGATAAATTTGTGCCAACTCTATGGTCCTATTCTGCACGAGATACTCTACAGATAGATCGACATTAGAAACCACAGAGGTATATGTCTCTTAGGGCCTATAACGTCTTGCCAATGGCAAGGCAACCGATCTGGATGGAATGCAATCAGCGCTACCCAAATGGGCATGGCCTTCAATAGTGCCCATCCTGACTGCACTATTCAACAGGGCATTACATGAAGGACTTCCTATACAGTAGACCATTAGCAGGGTAGTCCCATCTATAAGGTGCCAATTACATAACAATCATGGTCAGTTTACTCTTTGCAAAATTGAAGGCCAGCATTTTTTAACAATAATTGATGATGTGGGCAAAGGAGACAAAAGTGCGAGCCCTCACAGAGCCAGGACTCAGGCCCCAACACTCCATCATTGATCACATTTTTACCCTACGTGTTACCTATTTGTACAAGTAGCATACAAAGTACTGGACTATTACATTCTCCTCCCTAGATAATGGGAAACTAGAGATCGAAATTACTTGAATGACAAGGAACTAATACGAGGTCACTCACATCGTGCTTTTAGTTTATTTGAGGATTTCAGAGAGGGGGATTGGCTAAATGACAAGGTGCCGAGATATATGATATCGAGATCACCATCTTGCCGCTAGACATGATGTATCAGTACTTTATCAGTAAGCGCTGAGTAAGCACTTTATCAGAGTCTAGCAATGGCCCACCACTTGTCATAATTAGCTACGACATAATTAGAGTGGTTGGTAACGGGGGAAATTAATATTGCCTGCCTTTCTATATATCTTGTATTCTCACATATGTTTTTACTAAAATTCCATTTTGTGTTTGTTTTGGGAGCTTGCGCTCTCGGATATCAGTGTGCATCCGCTTCGACATGGTACCAGAGCACTAGGTGTGCTGAGATTGATTCAAGATCAACACAGCAATGGAGAAGGATGCAAGATACAACCAGATTACCTTCCCTAGCGGTCATGCGATTCAAATCTTTGACGGCACAGGTTTCCAGCAATGGAAAAGCAGAATGATTTTCATTCTCAGAGATGAAGGAGTTTGGGAAATTGTCAACGGACAAGAACTTGCACCGGATGCCAAGAATATTGCTGATTTGCATGCTTGGTAGCACTGAGATGATAAGGCAATGGCATATATCATGCTCTCTTTAGCTGACTCTATTCTTAATGAGTTCCAGCAAGAGAATAACCACGATTTGTGGCATGCTCTCATCGAGAAGCATGACCAAAAGACCCATATGATTGGGCATTTGCATGCTGAAGCAACGAATATGCGCTGGGAAGAGATCGAGAGTCTTGACCGAGACAGCATGAAGCACGTTTTCCAGCAAATTGAAGCTTTTGGAGAAGAGCATCAGATCTCAAAGTCGATGCAACTAATTTTCTTCCACTACCTAATGCATTTGATTCTTTGTGCATCAGCTTCATGCAAGATAAAGATATGGGCTTCCATCAAGCAATCACCTCTATTAAGGAGGAGATCATGATGAGGCAAGATGCAGGTAAAGATGATCATGCCACTCTCTTTGCGGCAAGGCATTTGAAAGACTCAATCTACCCTGAACGGGAATGAGCATGATGAGGAGAAGAAGCATATTGGCAGCAGATTATCTCTTCTTAGTAAGCACAAAGTAGTGGATTTCGATCCTTCTACTTCTTGGATATCAGACGATGTAGTAATGCCCAATAAATGGATGCCGATTTCTGATATTCCACTACCTTCAAAGAAAGGATTAATAGATACCTCAGCTATTGAGCTAGGATATCTTGATGTGGCCTTCATATCCCCATTTTCAGATAATGTAGCAGCACTGCATCAAGTGGCCTTCATTTCTGATACCTTGGCGACATTTATGCAAGGAGGCATCCAAGTTCGAATACCTAATCTAATGGTCTTTCTGTTCAGGTTACAGAAACTTCCAATAGCTGTAGCAGTTCCAGCACCTGCGGTGGTTCCAACACCTACAGTGCTTACATCACCCCTGTTTCCTGATCATGGCGCAGATCTTGACACATTCGATCAAGCACTTGACCCATCTGATCCAGGCGGTGATTTTGATCATCCTAATCAAGGAGGAGTTGAAGAAGAACTTGGTCGAGGCAAAAGGAAGCGTTTTCCTTCTCAAAGGTTTGCCTTCTATGCTGAAATTATGCCCAACATTATGGAGTTTTATGGTGCTGCTATTATCAATGAACCCACCAGCTATCGTGAAGCTATTTCATGTGTTATTGGCAGCAGGCAATGGACCACAAAATGGATTCTATTGTTCAAAAAGGCACTTGGGATTTGGTTCCTCTTCCTCATGATCGAAAGGTCGTTGGCAACAAATGGGTCTACAAATGTAAGCTCCATCTTGATGGCACTATCAACAGCTACAAAGCACTCTTTGTTGCAAAGGATTTCAGCCAGCAATATGGCATTGATTACGTGGAAACATTTTCTCCAGGGGTCAAAACGATGAGCACTCGCATTCTTCTTGCATTTACTGCATATTATAATGAGATTCATCAAACAAATGTCAAAACATCATTTCTTAATGTCAAACTTGATGAAGAATTATATATGAAGCAACCTCAGGGTTATGTCAAAGCTGGTGTTGAACATTTAGTATGCAAATTGACGAAGGCACTTTATGGGTTGAAGCACGCATTAGTGCTTGTTATAAGACTATAGATTCTTCAAAGACCAAGGATTCCAGCCTATTAAGGCTGATTCTAATGTCTACATCCGTTGTCAAGGCAAGTTCTTACTTATCGTTGCTTTGTATATGGATGATTCCTTGCTCATAGGCAACAATAATGAGCACATTGCTGAATTCAAGACAAGGCTTGCTGCTAAGTTTCCAATGGTGGACTTGGATGAAGCTCGCTATTGTTTGGGTTTGCAAATTGTAAGAGACCGGAACAAAGGGATCAAAAGTAGTACATTGAAGAAATGCTTCAGCGCTTTGGTATGGCTGATTGCAATCCATCTAAAGTCCCTATGAATCCAGGTTCTCTTCGTACCAAGAAAGATTGTCCACAATCTGATGCTGAGCGTCTTTCTATGGCAAAAGTTCCATTTGGGCAATTGAATGGCAGCCTTATGTATTGCATGATTTGCACCAGACCTGATATTGCATTTGTTGTTATAGCTCTAAGCCAATTTTCGGCAGATCCAGGTCATAAACATTGGGAAATGCCCAAGCACATTCTCAGATTCCTAAAGGGTACTACTGATTATGGCCTTACATATCGCAGCAATAGTGATGCTTTTTCATTGCTGACATACAGTGATTCCTCGCTTAGTGATGTGATAAACAACTCCAAGTCTACATCCAGCATTCGTTCCTGCTTGCCAATGCTGCCATTGCTTGGATCAGCAAGAAACAGGGCCATGTATCTCTTTCATCCACTGAAGCGGAGTATGTTGCAGCATCTACAGCAGCCCATGAGATCATTGTTTGAAGGACTTTCTTGCAGGCATTGGGCAATGCACTCTTGGACTAGCAAGGATGCTTATGGATAACAAAGGTGGCGTTGATTGGTGCTCCGCTGAAGTTCGACATCCAAAATCTAAGCATGTTCCCAAGCATTATCATTTTGTAAGGGACTTTGTGGCTGATAAACAGGTTCAGATTGAGCATGTTCCTACACGGGACAATACTTAAATCTCTTGACTAAGCCTTTGGCTCGTGAGCGACATCGACTTGGTATTGGTCTTGATAGATTCCAGATCTCATCTCCAGGAGGAGGAGGTTGAGCATGGAGATGGTGACCTCTCATCAAGAAGGAGTGTTGAGATATATGATGTTGAGATCACCATCTTGCCGCTAGATGTGATGTATCAGCACTTACAGCACTTATAGCACTCGCACATAAGTGCTGAGTAAGCACTTTATTAGAGTCTAGCAATGGCCTACCACTTGTCATAATTAGCTACAGCATAACTAGGAGTGGTTGGTAACGGGAGCAATTAATATTGCCTGCCTTTTTATATATATTGTATTCTCACATACGTTTTTAATACAATTCCATTTTGCCTTTGTTTTGGGAGTTTGCGCTCTCTGATATCGGTGTGCATCTGCTTCTCTCCCTTTCTTGGTGCAACCTTGACACAAGGAACCAATACGAGGCCAGACACTTCAGAAAGGGAAGCTAGCTAAATGACAAGGAATTAATAGGAGGTCACTCACACCGTGCTTTTGGTTTGTTGAAGGATTTTATTAAAGACGCTATTGGTGTGGTCTGGATGGCTAGCAGTGAGAGAATATTGCCAAAAAATGATAGAGAGAGAAAGTGGCCAAGAGAGGTCGGGAAAAGAGGAATTGGAGAAAGAGTGCCAGGCAAGGGGAGTAAAAGATGAAACCTAGAAAGAGGAATTGGTGAAGAGTGGTCGGGGAAGAGAGGATCTGGTGAAAGAGTGCAAGGCAAGGGGGGCAGAGATAGTAGTTGACCAAAGGAGTGCGTGATGAAATGTTCTTTACGAACTTTAAAGATGGTATCATAGCTTAATTCATGTTTTTAAGCTCAATTTCACATTAGATTTTCGTTTTGGTGCTAATAAAATGTTCAAATGGAGGAACTACTCTCGAAGTGCACCAGAGGAACGTTTGAGCTGGTCCAACAGACGTCTCGCATACTTCGTGAGTCTATGGCCAAGTTGGGTTAAAATAATTGTACTTTTCTTGGAAAAGTTTTGTTCGTTTACGAAATTATCTGATTGTTAACTAACTACCTACTCTAGAGGGGACCACTCATTACAATTCTCACCTATGAGAAAAAAGAAATTCCCCATATTTTTGAGGTATAGTTTGAGATTTCTCCCAAACTTCAAGTTCTACTGGGTTAGTTCTTCCTACTAAGGTATGTGATGATGCCATTGTGATGCCCCCTATCTTATACGATGCTCCTATTGTATAGGATCTGAAGATCCCCTCATGTCTAGGAGGTCGTCCACGTAGCATCAGCTACTGGTGGTGGTGGTGCTCCATAGACGATGTGGAATATGGGCGTGTCTTCTCCATGTTTTTTCGAGGTTCATCTTACTACAAAAGTGTGAAACGTAAGCACAAGCATCAACATTATATAACTCAAATAAATACTCACCACAAAGGGTGATGCACCATCCTCAATACACCAATATCAACCTCATGAACATACATCTACCTATACAAGGGAGATCCTAAACCAAGCTCTGACATAGTGAGGTATGACTGATCGTCCGGACCTCAAGATAACATCAGATGAAATAACACTAGAGTTGGTTGGCATGGAACACTGGTATGAGCAGTCCTATGCATGCTTTGCAGATAGATCGAAAAGCTTTGGATCTTGACTGTAGCACCTACCAGAGACGTAACCCTAAGACTACCCCAATGTTGCATCTCCCTTGGTCCGATGAGGCAGGAAGGTTGCTTCTTCCAAGAGGCATCTTGCTGCTGCAGGCAACTAGAGAGACGAGGTCACCCCCCCTCGTACTCAACCTAAACTTCCTAAGGTGACGCATCACCTAGGAGGGGTCAAACCCATATCTTGCCCTCTCGCAGTGGCAAGGTATGAGGCCTAGTTCGATATGGATCCTTGGTAGACAAAGCACACCCTGGATCCCTCTGCAATCAGAACAAGTCCCCTATTCTAAGCCAATCAAGGCTATAGGCCCACGTTTAGGCGGGCTCTCTATGCAGAGGCTGCATTGTAATAGGAATTACTGAGGTCTATCTGCTAGGATCATCCTACGCATGGCTCCTAGGTGTCCCCCCCCCCCTCCCAATCTCCATACACAAGAGATGAAAACAGAGTATCATACCATGGTCATCCAACATCTGAATAAAATAACAGTTCTAATACATCATATCTAATCCTAGGAAATACAAGGGTTAGTGTTCCTTAGTCAGTCAGGTTTTACGGTTAGTGATTGAAAAGGACCTAACACTAAGACAGAGGTGCCTTCTAGCTCAAATTCTAGAGTTAAGCTAGCATTGACAAATTAAACTATGACTAACCTGATCCCTCTCCAAAATCACCACTATGACTTCCCAACATAGCGATCTTCCACAAGACTAAGGATCTGGAGCAGCGCCTTAGTATGTGAGTCATCCTCAAGTCCTAAAGCTCGTTTTTGCCCTTCAATGCTCAAACTGACCTTGGGAAGATCCTCAATCCACTACTAGCCCAAAACCCAAAAAGGCTTTAGGGTTTATGGGCTTCCATTTATATAGGCCTCGAAAATGGAGCCTTATCTTGAGATTGGACCACGTGGTCCAATGGCATCCTGCTACATGGCAAGTGGGACCAACTAGTACCTTTATGGCAAATACATGTAGATAGGTTTTTGGAGTTGGATGGTAACACCTTGACACGTGTCACACATGCACTTTCGACATGTGCCACATATGTAGAGCTTTTATGACCTACAAGTATAACTTTAATGTCACGTATGTACAACATGTTAAAATAAAATGTTGGACGGGTTGCCCCCTGAGGGAATATATTATGTAATATACATAATATATCTAGCACTATTGGTTATTATATTATCAGCACTCCTCGGTTGTATGACACCTAACCTTGTACATGTCATGTTGGTGACATGTATTGTGACATGGTAGTATAATATACATATTCATAGCATATATATGCTGGATCGTCACACATATTCTTTGCAAACTCCAGCTTTAAGTAAACAATCTCATGAGCCTGCAATCTCGCCCAATAAAATGCCCTCAGAGGTAGTAATTACATTATTTAAAATACATCATCGCGGTAGGAAACTTGATTGTGTAGAGGAGATAGAATCAATAAGAATGTCCTGAAGCTTAAGATTTAGCAAAGATCTTGTAAATAGAAGACAACAAGATAATGGAATGCCAGTCTAAATTGAAAAGAGCTTCTTACTCAGGGATGAGGGAGATGTACCCCGAATTAAGGATCTTATCCAATCTTTGTTGCCCCTTGAAATCAGTAAATGCATTATACACATCCTCACCAAGCCAATCCCAATACTTCTGAAAGAAACTCCACAGGAATACCACCAATGCCAGGGCATTTGCCTTGCTTCAAAAGAGATATAACATCCACCAAATCATTGAGAGTGATCTCAACTTATAGACTAGCCTTTTGCTCTTTAGAAACAATAACTTTTGCAAGCAATGCCTTTTGGAAATCTTGCTGGAAGGGAAGGCAATGGGCTGCAAAGAAGCTAGGCAAATAATGATGCACAAAATCCTTGAGCTCTTTCGGGTCACAAATGAGAGAACCAATCTAAAGAGGCTGATATGGTGGTGCTCGGGGGAGTGGCTATGGGGAGCAAGAGAACAAGAAAGAAAGACCTTGTTTATGCTCAATTATGGATTTAGTGAGCCAAGGCAAATAACTAGACAAAGGTATTTTTACGGGACCTTTATGATAGTGCAAATAAAAATAGCCAAGTGCCTTTAATCTATTATAAGGGCCATGAACCCTTTTTACAAGGGGAAGCCAACAAACCTTTTAACAAAAAGGATATTGCATAAAATATATAAGTTGGCATCAAATACCAAAGACGGACACAAGGTAGTCAGATTTCGACTGATTCAATAGCTGATATAGCACCTTCAGGACAACGTTGGCGGCCACAGCTTCTTGAGATCAACTATAACAACCTTCAATCATGATAAATCTCCCAATTTCGATCTTATATCTTGACAAATCTTAGTATACATTCAGTATTGTAGATTGATTGCTTGGAGAGGCTTTCAATCATTTATGATTTCCCAATTTCTTGCCAAAGCCATTCTTACGTCCAACCTTTTCTTGAATTCGTGTTTTCACTAGATTGAGGATTTTCTAGTGGTTAAATTGTTTTCCCTAAATCTTTCCTTGTTTCAAGATTCAATTTTCTCAGAGGTTCTCTTGCTCAAGATAGCCCGGTTAGATAGTCAGCTTTGCCCTTAACGGGTGGATTTGCAGTTATTTGCTTTATTTTCTAAAGAATGTTGTCGCAGATGCTGCGTTGAGTTTGCAGTTCGTATCAAATTGGTATCAGAGCCAAGGTTCCAAATTTCTTTGGAACTTGTGGGTAGAACATAAATTCTAGATTAGAATATAGATCCTATTTGTAACCATAGTAGTATCTAAAATTATAGTAGCTTGTTTGTTGAACCAGCATTTGGAACCTGTATGCGGGTAGATATTTCAAATCTATGTGGTTAAGATTTCAGTCAAAAGAATCAGGAAGCTTCACGTTAATGGTTTTTACTATTCAAGAAATACACTTATAAAGGCTAGAAGTACAGAATATCTTCATATCTATAATATCATGCCATCCAGGATAGCTGAAATGAGAATTAAAAGGCAAATAGTGGATCTTGCTTTCGATATAATAACAAAGCTTTATCTTAGGCTCCTAAAACAATTTTCATGTCTGTGAATAGTCTGAATTACTCTAAACCTTGGATGTTCTGCTCAAGATATTCGCATCTAGGTTTTGCAGCTAAGATTGACTTACAGAAACGCCATAGACTTATAGAGGCAATATGGCCTTGGCACAGAGAAACCTTCTGAAGGAAACTAGAAACACCTTTGCTGTCTGATCTAACTCAAAGCCTGTTCCAATGCTTGATCGATCTAAAGACCTACCTGAAGCCAAGCTTCTGCATCCACAGCTTCGGCCATTGTGTGCGACCTTTTCTCGATACTCTAACCCTAGCTATTTTCCTCTACTACAGTAAAACCTTAACAATTTCAGCTTTGAGTCTTAAGTACGAATTTTATCATTGTATTATCTCGAGTATCTGCCAATTCGATTTTATATCTTGATAAATCTTAGTCCAGGGGATGCACTTATACATGGCAGAAAACCCCCTTTGTATACGCATTTTCAAAAGGCAATTTGACCCTTTTGTGTACATATTTTGCACTAGATCAATGCTTAAAAACACTCCTAACCCCTAATATACGTATGCAAATGATCTAAAAAGGCCCCCTCCGTTGAACTTCATGGATTATATGCCAATCAAAAGTGAATCCTCTTGGATCTTAGCATACATTCAGTGTTGTGGATTGATTGCTTGGAGAAGCTTTCAATCATTTATGATCTCCCAATTTCCTGCCAAAGTCATTCTTAAGTCGAGCCTTTCCTTGAATTCGTGTTTTCACTAGATTGAGGATTCTCTAGTGGTTAAATTGTTTTCCCTAAACCTTTCCTTCTTCAAAGATTCAGTTTTCTCAGAGGTTCTCTTGCTCAGGATAGCCCAGAAGCTTATCTTCTAGCCCTTGCGGCTCTAAAGAAGAAACTTGTGCAACAATCTCCCACCTTGAACCATTGCAGTCAAGTTTTAACTCGAACTTGGTTGACTTGCTTCGACTCCATTTGCCGAATGCTTGGCAAAATTTTCTTCTCCAATTGGCCATCTGAAGGAAAAATAGATCTGCAGGCTATTAATTACATATAAAGGGCTATTAAAATCTCATGATATGCAGATGCATGCTCACGACCCCAGCCTTTAGCAAACAACTTTATCGCAACAAGTGCATCAACAATACATGCCATCCCTTTCTGTCTAGAAAATGCAGGCGACTAAGCTTGTCTACAACCGCTCCTCATCCTTCAAGAAAGAAACATTCAATTTGAAATAGGTTTTAGTCCTATTATGTGTAATATCTGGAGCAGAACAAAAGCTTTGTGGATTGTGGTCTGAAATAGAATTATCAAGCAAGTTTTTACGAAAGAAAGTAGACGGCTAAAGCATTATAGTACCCCCTACCATATCTTGCATATGCTCTTCCTTTTCCCAACCAGCCGTTGCACCAAGCAAAGCCCGGGTCCCCATCCACTTCTACAAAACCACATCCATGCATCAGATGTTGCCATTGCTCGTGCTTAGAGCCCTGAACATTCTCAATCCCCCTGCCACACCTGTCAACCTCAAGTTCAATTATGTTGAAGTCCTCCACTAGCAGTCAAGCCACTGCACCCAACCTAGCCAATTTGGTTCTCAGTATAGCCCAAAGTGCACCCCTTTGACGAGATCTATTATGAGCATAAACATTCCCATTTCTTGTCCATTATCAAACCACTTGATAATGATTCAGTGGCTAAACCTGCCAACCTCAATGAATATGACTGCTATGTCATTGCTTCTATGCAGTGAGAACCCATGCCTTTATTGAGTCTGCTGCAACTACAAGAACATTATATTGCCTTCCAACTAAGTTAAACACTTGTTAAGGACATTATGTTGCCTTCCAACTAAGTTAAGCACTTGTAGTTGATACATTGCATGTGTTTTTCTATAGATATATATTTTCAATTTTGCATGCGATTCGACACCGTCGGATCGCCATTTTGGGGAGAGACGAGGCTATATATACGTCTTTGGGCTCTTTCTCCATTATCGGCGTCTTCTCACAGCAGTTTTTTTGGGTCTTAGTCGTCGGCCAAGCATTGATTATTTGTTCATGTTTTCATTCTTTTGCTTCTCTTGCATCAGGAAATAAATTACTAATCGCATATTTCTTATTAGCCAGAATGACTTTAGCTAAACTTGCTCGATATTAATCCCAAAACTTTATGTGGTTTAGCTAAACTCTACAACCTAAAAATTTCTATGGTGTGGCCAACAGAAAATATTAAGCCAAATTACTATACCTTTCTTCAATATATTCCATTTATTTTGGTCATTTTTTTTGTGAAAACATTCTAAAATAATGCTAACTAACAAAGTCTAGGACTCAAATTAATTCATAATGCTGGAAACTAAACTACTAATCATATATTTCATATAAACTAGGATGATATTAGCTAAACTAGCCAGAAATTCATTCTAAAAGTTTCTATGGTTTAGCTAAACAATACAAAATTTCATTCTCCTACTTTCTAGCGTTTGGCTAAAGAGCTCCAAGATTGGTGCAGTCCCAAAAAAAGTTAAGCTAAAATTATTATTTTTTTTCCTATTTTTTCCATTTACTTTAGTCAAATTTTTTTGAAAATGTGCTAAAAAATCGCCAAATAGCTAAGTTTAGCCCTTAAATTATTCCATGTCTTGCATGCACCAAATTGTGGATCTGTAAGTTTTAGGAATCATTCTTGCGCGCTTTGGCTGTGGAATTTTTACTTGCATGCATGGATCTTCAAGGTCCTGCATCAAATTCTCATGTTATTCGTTCATGTTTTCGTTCCTTTGTGTCTCTTGTATGCAAGAATTTGTGAATCTATACGTTTTATGAATGATTCTTGCTCGCTTGGGCTATGAAATTTTTGCTTGCATGCATGGATCTTGCAGGTACTGTATCAAATTCTCACGTGATTCGTTCATGTTTTCGTTCCTTTGCTTCTCTTACATGCACACATTTGTGGATCTATCAAATTTATGAATGATTCTTGATCGCTTTGGCTCTCGAATTTTGGCTTGCATGCAGGGATCTTGGAAGGTATTGCCTCGAATTCTCATGTGATTGAGCGCTTTCAGTACTCTATGATTAACCGGCGATTTCCTTGGACCGATCTGTGGCTGTTTAATATTTTTCCCATTTTTGCTCCCATACCCGTCTATTTGGAAAATTGGTTGCTTCTTTTTGTGAATCGCTCTTACTAGTCTAATTCTGATCGTCAAGCATCGCTCTTCTTCCCTCTGGTTTGATTTTGTGATCGGATTTGTTCTACCTGTTCTTTTCTTCTTCGTTTTTAGCATTCCGGAGTTGTCTCTTTTCTCTGCCGCCTTTTGTTCGGTTCGGCTACCTATTCACAACATATAACGGTTTTATAAAATCTCGATTTGTGTTTTAAAAGTTATACTTGGTTTAGCCTAGTGGTTACATGCTTTGACTCGTATGTTAGTGGCGAAGGTTCGAGTCTCCCAATCAACCGTACCCTTTAAAAGTGATTTCTTATTCAACCGTCTTCCTTACAAATGACTTCTTATTCCTTTTATGTATTTGCCACTATTGGTCCCGCGTGTTTTTTTGTTTAGTTGCCATTTAGATTTGTTTACCACGATTTCTTTCTATTTCCAAATTGTTCCTAGGGTTTAGTAGTTTTTAGTTCCCCCCGGGTTTCCTTCGTAACCACTTTGATACATTTAGCAATCTTCATATCTTGGCAATTACATTAGGGGGTTTTGATTTGTTAGACATAGTATTGCTTTTTTCCTGATGCTCATATGTCAACTTTATAGTGGCAATCACACCTTGCTCATCATCTTTTAGAAGTTCTCTTTTGATCGGCCGGTTTCCCCCCTCCAGACGAGTCTCTCACCAAAATGCATGCGATTCGACACCGTCGGATCGCCATTTTGGGGAGAGACGAGGCTATATATACGTCTTTGGGCTCTTTCTCCATTATCGGCGTCTTCTCACAGCAGTTTTTTTGGGTCTTAGTTCCCCTCCCTCCCCACCCTAAGTTGTTTGCATTCATGTTTTTCATTTTGATTTGCGATTCTATTTCGCATGGCTCGCGTGACCAGCCCCTCTATATTTGAGAGGTTATGTTGTTTTAAGATGTGATGTTATGTCGCGTGGCTCGCGTGACCAGCCCCTCTGTACTTGAAAGGTTATGTTGTTTGAAGATATGCTTTTATGTCGCGTGGCTCGCGTGATCATCCCCTTCTTTTATTGGACATGGACCAGCCCTCTTGGGAGGCTTCGCCGAGCCGGCGTGATGGCTTTTATTTTTTGAGTTAATTGCTTCTTTTTGTGTTGTTTCTTTTCAGGTCATCTCATCCTATGGCGACTTTGTTGCGTTTCTTTTCTAACGTCTAATGCATTCTGTTTGTTTTCTTTTCTCCTAAGTTTTCAGGTGATCATGGCTATTTCTTTCTTTTGCTCGGCTCTCCCATGGAGTTTGAGATGCATCGTCTGATTTGCGACCTCCATCTTGTGCTTCCTCGACTTTTTCATCAATGATCTCCACTTTGATGGCCCGGGCTTTTCCTTTGGAGCCGTCGGGCGAAGGTTTATCATTAGGGTTTTTCTCGGAAACCCGAAAGGGCGGGGTTTTTCATCCCGGTGATAAACTTTCGCACGTTGCCTCCTATTTGCCTTTCTTATTTTATGCCATCTTAAAGGGGCCTGGGTTGTTCCTATGGCAGGTCCCCTTTATTATTAGTGGGTAGTCATACCCAATTGGTGGACTACCCTCCACCTTAGATAATTTTTCAAAATGTTGTACACTGCTGTGATGAAAGATATGCCTATCTATCTATCTATCTATCTATCTATCTATCTATCTATCTATCTATCTATCTATCTATCTATCTATCTATCTATCTATCTATCTATCTATCTCCAGACGAGTCTCTCACCAAAATATTAGCTCTTTATAGTTTTAGGCTTTCATGCCCGTTTTGTTGTTTGGGTCCCATGGCCATGGCCAATCGGTCTTTGTGGACGTTAAAAATTCTATCTATCTATCTATCTATCTATCTATCTATCTATCTATCTATCTATCTATCTATCTATCTATCTATCTATCTATCTATCTATCTATCTATCTATCTATCTATCTATCTATCTATCTATCTATCCATCTATCTGATATGGTCTATGGGGTATGGGATAAAGCCTGGAAAGGTTGGGGCCCATTGGATAACGATTTCCTTGAAGGATCCGCCCTTTTGGTGTGTTGGTTATCACTAGAGGTGCTAGTGTATAACAATTGGTATCAGAGCCAAGGTTCAATTCCTCGTGGCAACATTGGTGTGTTCCACATGCTTGAGGGCAAGCATCTCGAGGAAGGGGAGGAATTGATATGGTCTATGGGGTATGGGATAAAGCCTGGAAAGGTTGGGGCCCATTGGATAACGATTTCCTTGAAGGATCCGCCCTTTTGGTGTGTTGGTTATCACTAGAGGTGCTAGTGTATAACACTATCTATCTATCCATCTCTCTATCCATCTGTCTATCTGTCTATCTTGTTAATGAAACATGCCATACTGCAACACTAAGTTTGCCACGTTGCAAATACTGAAGTTATCTTGGGTGTTCAACAGGTTTATTTTTCAATGCCCGTGGTCTTTTGTAAACAACTCAGAATGCAAAGAACTTAAATATAAAACAAAATTTTGTTATGATTTTTTTAGTTATTACAACAAACAAAGTTCTACCTCAAAGACACTTTGTAATATTCGTGCCAATATCTTCTCTAAGAATGCACTTTCTACAACTACTACAATATAATCAAATATACCAACCTTCTTTTCTTCTTTCTTGATCTACAACAACTAAAACATGATTGAATATGAACCCACATCTTTTTAGTCTAACTTTGACCACTTAATCGTTTGCTCATCTATGCTTTATCGACCTTCCCTCCTGTCGTCCTTTGCTCCAAGCCTGACATACTGCTAGTTGTAAAAATTCTTAAACATGGGTGTGCCCGAGCTTTAATGAGAATGTTTTGTTTTATGAATTTTAAGCTTATTTAACTCAAGGTTGAATATAAATATTTCCTCAGTTTTTGTAGTATATTGTCTTCACCGGTTCCAAAGCCCTAACATTCCAAAGCATACTTAGGAAGCATGCATCTAGCAACTGCTTCAAGTAATTGTGGACCTCATTATTGTTTACCTATATGTACCTCTATTCCCGCACATTCCATTTCGAGAACGAAATAGCTCATTTCTTCTTCCAGTATGCTTTAAGGCATTGTGAATCCATAGCCATTGTGTAGGTGAGGCTTGGAAGATGAGTATCTCCTATATTGACCACCTTCTGAAAGTTATTCTAGCATAGCCCTTTGAAGAGCTAAGAACCCTATCTCTTGCAAAAGAATTTGATATGAGACTGTGGAATTGACTCCAACGCTCAAGTCAGAAAAGCTTTCTGACCCATTCCAAGTCATTCCAGGTAGCAAGTGACATCGGCCCCTATACTTCCACTCCATATAGAAGAACTGCCTCCACCAAGGCCCTGAATAAGTGTGATCGGTGCGACCAATTGTAATTTGTAATTTGTAGTTTGTGACAGTTGTTCTACATTGCATATAAAGCCTTCCAAACTGCTGTCAGATACAAGTATCCCAGCACATGGTAATAGTGAACTATTGCACTCTCAAATACTTATATGTCTTACTTTCACATTTCGGCCTTGATTAGGAAAGCAAGACTGCCTTTGTTATTCGAAGATGATATGAGGAGCACCTTGGTCTTACCAAATTCGCGGGCATTCTAGTATCCTAGCAGAAAATACTCAACGCATCCATACTTGCTAGTGTGCTAAGAGATCCACATCATCTGCGTATATCAACTGCCGGATGATATAGTGAACTAGACGTGCCCTTCCTCCTACATGCTGAGCAAGCCCATCCTCAAGTTGATCAATATGTAGTCCAAATAGCATGGGAGAGAGTGGGCACCCTTGGCGAACTCCAACACTATTGTTGACAAGCTGACCTGATGGCGGCATCCAAGCTGAACATGTTCCGTATAGTCTATATATTGCATGTTGCAACTCCTGGAGGATTCCTAACTAAATGATCTTTCCACGACTTCTCCGTAGGTACTGTGTCAAAAACCTTTGTAAAACTTACAAAGCAACAATACATATCTTGTCGTTTATTTTTGGTGCCCTCTATCAAGGCCCACAACTTGAAAATATGATATACGGTTGAGTGTCTAGCCCTAACCCTACCTGAGTACGGGCATATATCTCTGTGTCCTCTACCCATGCCATCAATTGCCTTTCAAGAATTTTAGCCAACGGATTTACAATGAGCTTCCATGATTGTGCAGTAGTTGGCAGGGTAGTGAGGATTACATGCCTTATGCATTGGAACCACTATGCCAGTGGTCCATTGCGGAGGTAAAATGAGTTTTTCGGTGGATCTTAAAACTTCTTCGTGACCAGGAAGCCAAGAACCTTGGGCACATGGTTATTTTGGAAAAATACAAAAAGAAAAATCACCACCCAAAAAAGAATAAAAAATTGTAACCATTAAATCTCTAGATATGCCTAGAATATGTCCCAAGATGCTAAAACAAACCCTCTCCCTAACGGATTGCCATCCAAAAATAAGCTCCAAGTTTCAATCCAAGGCAATAAAATCACAAGGCAACAAATTGCACATTCATGACCATATTTGATTATAAGCAAACCCCCAAGAAATAAATAATTCAAGAGCTTTACACCTTCTAAGATATGCTTCTCGATATGTTAATAATGGGCTGCGTCTCTTGTTGAAGGGACCACATATCACAGAGGAACCACCACAACTAATTTCGCTAGTCGTTGATTGGTTGAAAATGGCAGCAAATCTCTACATTGGCCATGGGAAGGAACACAAAATCCACACCAAAATTGACATAATATTTTGACTATAGGTAACAAATAAGACATTCTAAAAAATGCGCAGGAAATTTTCTTAGATACAGGGTTATGGTGTGAAGGTGCATCTAAGCCCTTGGTCTGGAACAGATAGGGTTTATGCTAAAACAGATCCAGATCCGCCGATTGCACGTAGCAGAAACCGCAGCTATGGCTGCTGAAGCGCTCGCCCTCGATGCAACCAAGAGCACCGTTCGTCGAGACAAGCTTGTGGAGATTGAGAAAAAAGTTCAGCGTCGGTGGGAGGATGCGGCCATTTTCGAGGTGGAGGCACCTTCACCAGCCCAGGAGCAGAGAATAGGTGAGAAGTTCTTTGGAAACTTCCCTTACCCTTATATGAACGGGGCTTTGCACCTGGGTCATGCTTTTTCTTTATCCAAATTAGAATTTATGGCCGCATACAAGAGATTGAAAGGTGGCCATGTCTTACTTCCCATGGGATTCCATTGCACAGGCATGCCCATTAAGGCATGTGCTGATAAACTGGATCGGGAGATCCGATTGTTTGGTAATCCGCCTGTGTTTCCCCAAAGTGAGGTGAAGATCCAGGTGGAGGCCGTGGAGGTTGCTCAGACAGAACCAGATAAGTTTAAGAGCAAAAAATCCAAAGTAGCTTCAAAGACTGGGTTGGAAAAGTATCAATGGAACATCATGCGGTCTCTAGGTATAGAAGCTAAGGAAATTGAGAAATTTAGGGACCCGTATTATTGGCTGACATACTTTCCTCCAATAGCTAAGGAAGACTTAAAAGCTCTTGGTCTTGGGTGTGATTGGCGGCGCTCATTTATAACAACTGATGTGAATCCTTACTATGATTCCTTTGTGAGTTGGCATTTACAAAAGTTGAAGAATAAGGGAAAGGTTGTTAAAGACATGAGATATACTATCTACTCTCCCGCCGATGGGCAGCCTTGTGCAGACCATGACAGGGCATCAGGTGAAGGAGCACAGCCACAAGAGTATGTTCTTATCAAGATGGAGGTTAAACAACCATTTTCTGGAAAACTCCGGGCCCTTGAAGGAAGAAGGGTATTTCTGGCTGCAGCAACACTGAGGCCAGAGACTATGTATGGACAAACTAATGCTTGGGTGCTCCCTACAGGAGATTACGGTGCCTATGAAGTCAATGAGACAGATGTTTTCATAGTCACGGAAAGGGCAGCACGTAATCTAGCATATCAACACCTTTCTCGGGTGCCAGAGAAGCCCACATCATTGTTACAGCTTGTTGGGCAAGACCTTATTGGTGTCCCTCTTGTATCTCCTCTCAGTAAGAATGCTGTTATTTATGCTCTACCAATGCTGACTATTTTAGCAGACAAGGGTACAGGTGTAGTTACTAGTGTGCCATCGGATTCCCCTGATGATTATATGGCACTTATGGATCTAAAAACAAAGCCTGCACTTCGGGCTAAATTTGGTGTAAAAGATGAATGGGTGCTTCCATTTGAAGTTATTCCAATTATCTACATCCCTGAGTTTGGCAATGCATCAGCTGTAACAGTCTGTACCAATATGAAAATAAAAAGTCAAAATGACACTGAAAAACTTGTTCAAGCCAAGAAGGATACTTATTTGAAAGGATTTACTGAGGGCACAATGCTGGTAGGAGAATTTCAGGGCATGAGAGTTCAAGATGCAAAACCTTTAATAAAAAATATGTTGTTAGATACATTGCAGGCAGTGATTTATAGTGAACCAGAGAGAAAGGTCATTTCCAGGTCTGATGATGAGTGTGTTGTCGCTCTTACTGATCAGTGGTACTTAACATATGGAGAATCAGAATGGAAGAAAAAGGCCATTGAGTGTTTGTCAAAGATGGAACTATATAATGATGAAGCGCGACATGGTTTTGAGCACACCTTAAGTTGGCTTAATCAGTGGGCATGCTCCAGGTCCTTTGGTCTGGGAACTAAGATACCGTGGGATCCACAATTCCTTATAGAGTCTCTGTCTGATTCAACCATTTACATGGCCTATTACACTGTAGCGCACATTTTGCAGGGAGGAGAGTTTTCTGGTTCAAGAGATTATACTGTGAAGCCAGAAGAACTGACTTACGAGGTATGGGATTATATTTTTGGAGAAGGCAAGCCAGTGAACACGACAATTCCTCAATATATATTGAATAGAATGAAACAGGAATTTGAGTACTGGTATCCTTTTGACCTCCGTGTTTCTGGAAAGGATCTGATTCAAAATCATCTCACATTTTCTATATACAATCATACTGCAATGTTTACAAAGGAAAAATGGCCTCGTTCATTTAGGTGCAATGGCATGCTTCTTTTGAACTCTGAGAAGATGGCTAAATCAACTGGAAATTTCCTGACAATTCGGCAGGCCATAGAAGAATTTTCAGCAGATGCAACAAGGTTTGCACTTGCTGATGCTGGTGATACCATGGAGGATGCAAATTTTGTTGTGAAAACGGCCAATGCTGCCATATTACGTTTGACAAAGGAAATTACATGGATGGAGGAAGTGTTTGCGGCTGAGCCTACATTGCGACAGGGCGCAGACTTCACTTTTGCTGATAAAGTATTTGCGAATGAAATAAATATAGCTATCTCCCTAACTGAACAGAATTATGAAAAGATGCTATTTAGAGAAGCCCTAAAAACAGGCTTTTATGATTTACAGGCTGCAAGAGATGAGTACAGGCTATCATGCGGTGTGTTGGGCATGCACAGGGACCTCTTATGGCGATTTATGGATGTTCAGACACGGCTTTTGACCCCATTCTGCCCACATTATGCAGAATATGTATGGTCGGATATATTAAAAAAGGAAGGATTTGCTGTCAAAGCAGGATGGCCATCTGCAGATAATGCAGATATGACATTACAACGGGCAAATAAGTACCTCCAGGATTCTATCATGGATTTCAGAACTATTCTTCAAAAGCAGATGACAGGTACAAAAAAAGGTAAAAAAGGTGGTGACTCAGTTGCAAAGGTGGCAAAGTTGAACAAGGGGTGGATTTTTGTTGCAGAAAAATATGAGGGATGGAAAGAAGAATGCTTAAAAGTTTTGCAGGCTCATTATGATGAGAAATCAAATACGTTTTCTTCAAAGGACAGAATTGCACTTTCTTTGAAAGACACTTCAATTGGACAAATGGCTGATAATAAGCAGATATTGAAACAATGCATGCCATTCATTGAATTCAAGAAAACTGAGACTTATACAGTTGGTGTCAGAGCCTTGGACTTGACATTACCCTTTAATGAGATTGATGTTCTGAAGGAAAATATTGATTTGATTCAGCGGCTATTAGGCCTTCAGTTTGTTGTTATAAATTCTGTTGCAGATTCTGAGGCTGTTGCTGAAGCGAGTTCCGCAAGTGCTATTGTCAAGCTGTCCCCTCCTTCACCTGGTAGCCCTGTGATTATCTTCTCCCATGTGCAAGAAGATGGAATACCAGGAGCAAAGGAGTTGGAAAGTGGCATACACCAGGTTCAAATATCAAAGTAACCTTAGGCATCTAGTATAATCTTCTAAAACATATTTACACTATTTTTGCCTCTCTTTTATGGGTTTAATACTCTAAAGAACAAGGATTGAAGTTTAGACTTTGGTCACTCTTAAATGAGGATGAAAGATTTTTTTACAAAAAACGTGAGTAATGTTTAAAATTTATATGACCCCTCTTTTTCATTCTAATCTGCCAAACTGTTCAATTATTTACTAGTTATTGGGTAAACACCAAAAAATCATTTAATTTTGGGAAAGATCTTTATTAAAATGATCAAGGTGCACCTCTAGAATGGAATGTGGTGAGAGCATGGTAGATTAATGTCTGTTTTTAAAATGCAAATTTTACTAGGCCATCTAGACTCCACTATGTATAGTTTCGTCTTATGGCCTTGTGTGCTCCAGTTGTTGTGTAGTTTGTCTCATAGCCTGGTTTCATACTATGTGGTCTCCGGTGGCGTTAAAATAATATCCGTCTTTATTAATGACAATGTACCATCCTCCATAGCGAGACCTTGGAGAAGCCTCGCCATTGTTGCAACAGTAAATCACTTGGTTTCTATGGATGTTAAAATAATATCTGTCTTTATTGATGGCGCATTGATGGCAACGTACCATCCTCCATAGCGAGACCCTGGAGAAGTCCATCCATTAACAGTAAATAACTGTGAAAAAACATTTGAGACAATTGTGAAAAGCAATGGTGCTAAATGACATCGCTAGTGAATACCACAGCCAAGTGAGAAAACCTACAATGGCTCACCAAAGAATTGAATTGAATGATTTTATAGTCCACGGAGACCAATTGGCCTATAGGACTCGAAGAAGAAGTGCAGCTGGCTGAGCATAGACATGTAACTTCACGACATGATGTGAATTGCTGCCCAAATCTTAATATGAGCATAGGTGCAATCTAACATGGTTTAATCTAACAGTTATATGTAGCACAATAACAGGGGGTTCTAGGGGGATCTGATGTGGATGTAAAAATGACAATTCCTGAAACCATAGACCATATCCCCAAAACAATTGAATGTGTTGTTATATAAAAAATATAGATTTAAGATAAAAAATAATTACGTTACCTTATTGGTTATATTGGTCAAAGTAGTCTTATTAGGACATTGAGTTATTTTGGTAGAGGTTCAAGCCCCCGTAATTCATATTCTAAAACCTTAGGCCTTTAGAGACTCGATATTCCATCAAAACCTTAGGCGAACTAGTATTTCATATTTCAAATGACCATAAGCGAAACGAGAGGTGCCTAGAGGCTCCAACGTACGATATGGGGCGTAGGATCGACTCCATAAGCGAAACGAGAGGTGCGTAGAGACTCCAACGTATGGGCCGTAGGATCGACTGATCTGACGACCATGATAGTCCAAGGTGCACTTCCTTTAGAATATGTAGCTCCTACCTTTTCTTGATGATAACTAATCTTCTTATCAAGTTGGTGAACTCTTTCAAGCAAATCGAGAAGCTTAGTATTATACAATATGCGGATGGCCTTCATATTTCTCATGTATGATGATGAAAGTTTCAGTCCTTTCGTGAGATATTAATGACCTTAGAAGTCATATCTAATATTGTGCTAAATTCTCCCGGACAACCACTTGATGAGCAAAAAATACTTGATCATCTACATAGGTATATTTGTACAACTTATCAACAGTTTTATTGCTACCACGGTTTTTCTTCAAAATTCCTTCCGGGAGGGGGTATCGGATAGTAATATGCCTATCAAGGCCTCTGTTTGGATCCCATAGACTGATTGGTCTTCGTGGACGATAAACAACATTCAATTCAATTCTTTTCTTTTCTATTCTATGGGCAATAACAGGGGACATTGACCCACATGCTAAAGAACTCGGCTTTCTAGTTGTTGTACTTGCAGAGACGGTTTTAAGCTCCTAGTCTATCGCTTGCCCTTTCAGATAATTCTTCTTAGCTAGTTCTTGAAAGACAATATTGCTCTAGAAGTGTACAATTCTTCAAGTGGACATATCTACAAGGGAAAGAATGGAAAACAATGTGTCTTATACGTCAATCCACTGTTGGCAAACTTTGTTAGTGCCCATCTAAGGTGCACGTATTTATGGTCTCAATTTTTGCTTAGTCTATTTAGGGGGTTGTGACAGACCTATGTGTAATCCAACATAGTCTAATCTATGGCGAGTCTAACCATTGAAATTGTATAAAGAATGGAAAGCAAGAGGTGCAATTAATGGTCTAACCATGACTCTAATAGTCATGGCCTATTACCCTTAGAATATGTAGAGGCTTTGGACTTCCTTTTCCTGGTAACCATCGCCTAGCCTAGTAGGGAAAGACTAGATTCTATAGGTTGGTGCAAGAATGGGAAAATTGAGTTATAAAGGGGATCCAACAAATAACCTAGGGGAAGAGACCGAAATTCTTTATTGCAGTTTTGAGCAATATGGAGCGGCATGAAAAGATGTATAGAGAGAGTGGGTAAACCAACCATGACTCTAATAGTCATGGCCTATTACCCTTAGAATATGTAGAGGCTTTGGACTTCCTTTTCCTGGTAACCATCGCCTAGCCTAGTAGGGAAAGACTAGATTCTATAGGTTGGTGCAAGAATGGGCAAATTGAGTTATAAAGATAGATAGATAGATAGTATTTTAACGTCACGCCACTAGGCAGCATCCAACTAGACATGTGACCACACACCACACTACATTGCTCAGTTGGGCCCTGCCCCCAACCACTTTACATTTGCGTCTGGGTGTTTGGTCTAGTGGTAACACACTAGTTCTTGCAACTATAGGTCTCGTCCAACAAATAACCTAGGGAAGAGACCGGAATTCTTTATTGCAGTTTGGAGCAATATGGATCGGCACGTGAAGATGCATAGAGAGAGTGAGTAGACCATTCTATTGGGGTAAGCTTCTGGATACCTGATACAGTGGAAAGACAATGCATTAAATCTTACGTTAATACCGTGAAGGATAATAATGCAAATCAAAGTGCTCTGTTGAGCCCCTCATGTGCTTTGGAGGGACTTCAAAGTGCTTTAGCTCTAGGATTCCTAGTGGTTTCTCTCTTTATTTGATTTAGTTATCGTGGCATTATCCTAGACTCTTATTTTGGGTTATGAGCTTTGACATAAAAATGTAGAGCTGACGAAAGTGCTACTAATCAGCGAAAAGGAAAGTGCTACTAATCAGCGAAAAGGAAATGGATGCTCCTTTAGTTTGCTTATAAAAAAAAAAAAAAAAAAAAAGGCTTGTAGGGGTAGACCTGCCATAGTGCTAGCAACATTACAAAGATGTAAAGCTATACACGTTCAACTATGCAGCTAGTTAGCTCTTTCCTTTGGGTGTGGGGTCAATAAGTGTGGCCACATGCAACAAATGGAGGTCCTCAACCCCGCAGCCTTTTGAAATCAGCAATTGAAAAGAGGGCCTAATATCGTTGGATATATTATGGAAAATCATAGAGGTCTCTGGTGGAATATTCTGAAAGGTACTATCTATCTAAACTTGTCTCTGTTCCTAGATGAAGACCTTCATCTCCAATGCTCAAGTTGAAGCATGCCAGGTGGCCAGCCTTAATACCTTCTATCTAGTGGATATTGGATATGCCATCTTCGAAGATGGGGTCAAGTAAAAACCCGTTATTTACCACTTTTGTAATAGATCAAATCCATAGCGTGCTGTTCTTGTCTACACCTTAGGAATTCCCTCTTTTTCCTTCTGATTAAGGCAACATAAGTTTTCTTTTCATGCTTCCTATTCTCCTTACATGCCATCAAAAATTGCTTTCGTTTGTCCTTGCATTCTTTGTCAAACCAACTATTACAGGGCAGTCCTTTCGCTTTCCTCCCATGAGCAAAAACTTTCTTAGCTGAGTCTAATAAGATGTTCTGGATAAGACTATCTAGTTCCGATATATTCTGCACATCTTTTAATTCATGTAATCTTGACTCGCAAATCTCCTTGTATTTACTTGATCTTTTGCGGTCTAATCTAATACTATACTTGCGGTCTTGCTGATTTTTCCCTGGACATATATCCATAGTCAGATGAAATGACACGGGTACATGGTCAGATTCGGGTTGTTGATCCCAAACATGTAAGGATTTTATTCTTCTGACTGTATCTTCCCCATAGATAACATAATCAACTATACTTTTACCCCTGCAAGTACATTTTCCTGATCCCGGAAACCTGTCCAGCCCATTTAGAATTCTCAACTCTAAACCGCTGCACATGTCCAGCAAATATTTGCCCATTTGTGTTGTATAAGCTTTATCCTCTGAATTTCTTGCCCAGCCAGCAGTCTTACTGTCTTCTTCGTCCATTTCGTCCATCCAAAGTGGATCATCTTCTTGTCTTAAAATTGCCGCTTGCCTGTTAGATGTCCTGCCATTGAAATCTCCCATCATTATTACCTCTCTTTTTTCTGAAAATTGAAGGATGTCTTGTTCTAGTTGGAATAATGGATCTGTCCGGTCAGCATCTTCCTGATCATATGCTTTTTTGTGAATCGGTGCATAATAACAACTGGCAATGTATACTGGTTTCTGGCCCACAATCTCTATCCACATGTATTCTTGAGAATTCATTTTAATCTCTCTGATTCTATGAGAGATCTCCTCCCTAGCATAACAGACTATTCCTCCATTGCCTCTATAGCTTGTATCTCCTATCTCATTTCAAACTGATGAAATTTTATGAAACCCAACTATATCGAGAGTGTCATACTACTCATGCTCCCAAGTTTCTACAAAATAAATCAAATCTATTTGCTGAAGAACAACAGACATACTACGTACCTTGGTGTCTGTGAGCATGTTGATATTCCAGACAGCAATCCTGATGGTCTCTTCCTCCTATTCATTTACAACAGCTCGCCCTCGTCTCCAAAAGACTTGTTTGTTCTAACTTTTTGCTTCCTTAAACTTCTTCAGTTCTTCTTTCTTGGTCAGATACTGTTCTTTTGTCAAGTCTTCATTTATCCAAACATTCTGGTTTTCATAACAGATCGTTTCCTGAGCATATTCAATCTATCTTCCTTCTCTCAAAACTTTATCACTATGTGGCGATTCCAATCTGCCTCTTTGCTTATCGAAAAGCCTCCGTTATCCCAGTAGAAGCAATCTGCATTCTTGTTTCCAGAAAATTTTTCACAATCTTTTTTGTTTGCTCATTATTTTCTTCTGGTAACCCAATTAATCTGAGATTTAGTGCTCTATTCCTCCTATCCTGCTCTTCCATGAAGCTTGTTAGTTGCTGCTGCAGTTCCTAAATGGCAGTGGATTCTACATTCTCCTCTCCACCAATTTCATTTTCCCCTTGCTGCACACACATAGCTTCTTTTTGTATTGAATCTATGTCTTCCCTTAACTTTCGTATCATCACTTCATTTTCTTGTTTGGTTCTCTCCAGTTCTTGTTTGAAGTCTGCTGCCAGCGATTGTTTCAATTCCCTTAAGTCGTATTTAATTAAAGTGGGTCTCATTCCATTCCCACTTTTTTTCGGAACCCTGTTATTTTACACAAAAAGGAGCACCCTAACTCGAAAACTGTCCATAATTCGAATTTTTGTCTGTTAGTGTGCATCCAAGCTTTCTTCCAGTTTTCTCGGATAGCGAGTCGAGAACAAGAACAATGCAACTCAAACATAGGAATTTCATTACAGATTGAAACCAAAGTTCTAGTTGAAAAAGATTCTTAGTTGAACATTTTGGCTCTATTTTCTTAGGTGGGTAGACAAGAGATCACAAATTCCAACAAAAATTAAGCAAATTGTTTACTTAATCACCAAAAAATACTAGTTTTGAGATACCTTATATTTATAAATGGGCTCATTACAATATATATTACAGTGGGTGAAGAGACCATAGTGGTCGTATGGGCACAATGATTGCACCCTCTTCACACATGAACCACCTAGTGCAAAGGGCGCGTGGAGCTCTCTCCAAGTCACGGAGCAACTTACAGACAATAGAAAGTTGTATGAGGAGTTCCTTCATGGGTCACGTGCTTGTATGTCCAACTAATGTCACCACCCTGCTCGGCACCTTTCTTTAATGAACTGGCCTTTTCATTGCTCCCAAGCATGTACTATCTGGTCGAGATAAGGTCTGCAAAAGACAAAATCAAGTTAGTCAAGTGATGCTACAGGCAAAAAAAATAAAATAAAACACAGTTCTTAGGGCCATTTTTGGAAAATACAGGCCTGAGAGCCTTTCTCGACTCGCGAGTCGAGAAAGGCAACTCAGAGGGAAAAACACAGGTCAGAAGGCCTTTCTCGACTCGCGAGTCGAGAAAGGCAGCTCAAAGCGAAAAACGCAGGTTTTAGGGGTCAGAAGGCCTTTCTTGACTCGCGAGTCGAAAAGGCAAAAAAAGTTTAAAACGGTTTTTAGGTCAGAAGGCCTTTCTCGACCGCGAGTCGAAAAGGCGCACTCAAAGTTTTAAAACGCAGTTTTAGGGGTCAGAAGGCCTTTCGACTCATGAGTCGAGAAAGGCGTAACAAAGCAAAAACGCAGGTTTTAGGGGTCAGAAGGCCTTTCTCGACTCGCGAGTCGAGAAAGGCAGCTCAAAGCAAAAAACGCAGGTTTGAGGGCCTTTCTCGACTTGCGAGTCGAGAAAGGCAACTCAGAGTAAAAAAAGGCAATTTCAAGGGCCAGAGATTATTTTTGCGGAGCATCATTTTATCTATCTATCCATCTAATTTTCCACCATAGTTTATTATTCTATCACACCGTAGTTTATTGTTTTTCTCACATCACATTAGTATTTAGCACACATTAGTATTTAACAATTGTTTTTATACTAGCACACATTGGTATTAGCACACATTAGCATTTTTATACTAGCACAGCTTAATTAGCACACATTAGTACTTTATACTACCACAATTTCATAATACACGCATTAGCATACTAGCACACGGTCCATACAAAGCAATATATAGTTATATAGTATAGTATAGCATACTAGCACATGGTCCATGCAAAGCAATATATAGTATAGCCATGCATCATTTCTTTTGAAATAAAGTGAACTAATTTAAAGTATACTATAATCTTGTATAAGCCAACTTTTTATCTTAGACATAAGAATTATATGCCTAGCACCTCTAAGGTCAACATAAGGTGTAAAATATGATTATACAAGCACACATATAAACACAACCATGCTATCAATTTGCGACAAAAATTCAAATATTTATATGGGCGACACTAATAAAATTATAGCCCAATATATTACTGTAACCAGCTTTTTTTTTCCAGCCTGTCCTAGAAATTTAAAATTTGGTACGTACCCCGCTTTTTTTCCCATTAACCTTAGAAAAATAACCCATTAACCTCTTGTAAAATAACCCATTGGCCACGCTATATCCGTATTTTTTTTTTTTACGTACACTCTATTATTCCGCTTTTTTCTCTCAGTATTTGGCTTTTTTTTTCTCCCACCTCTTAAGTTCAAAATTTGAAATTGAAAAGGGGGGAGATTTTCGAAATTTGAAATTGAAAAGGGGGGGATATTTGATACGTACCTTTTGAGAAGAAGAAATTTGGTACACTTATGGCGAACTCTCAAGAACATGGCTATGGCATGGAAGCAGAGCTATTCAAGAACCATTTCTTTTCAAGATGCGGAGCCAGATGCAGGATCGGCCCTATCATATGCCGGATTTCCAAGCTTTCATCGGCTTCCTATCAGCTTTCAGCTTCCTTCCAGCTTTCGGCTTCCTATCAGCTTTCAGCTTCCTTCCAAGCTTTCATCGGCTTCCTTCCAGCTTTCATCGGATTCCAAGCTTCCCATCTGTTGTGCCGGATTTCCATTTCTTCATTTGGCATAGTATCAGAAGAACTACAACCACAGAGCTTGGAAACGCCCCTGATCAGGTCGGATCAAAGCTTGGAAATACCCCACTGAGGCTGAAACAGATAAGAAGAGCTTGCGCACTTCTCTTTCTCCTTTCTTGGTCCTCCTTTCGAGCTCAATTCATTCTTTGTCGCTTTTGGGCGGCCGATTCCTGAGCATGAAAATAGCACAGAGTTCGCCATTGATCCGGTACAGGACATGAACTCATCTGAGGAAGGTATTGATCTGGTACAGGACAGGAACTCATCTGATCGGAAAAATCAAGCCAGACGGCTTGCAAAAATTCTTGCAATTAAACATTAGCCGACCTTCTGCCTGAGCTAAGTAATCGAGTAAGCTGTTTCAAAGCTGCTAAAGAAGAAGAAGATGGGGATTCCTGTTCCAATTCAACCTTAGTTATTTCCAAAGAAGCCGAGCCCGATTCTACAACAATAATCACAATCTCATGGGCGGAAGAGACAGGTTCATTTTGGGGCAGCTGGTTTTGGTCCAGGCTCTGTTTTGGGACACATTGTTTTCCGGTAGCACTAGCCCTGCAGATCAGGCATGTAGAATGCGAATAAAACCACATGTCTATGCATTCCATGTGAAAGCTATGGCCACAAGCGGGCAACCTGCGCCCTGTTTCCCCTTCTTCAAAATCAGAAAGACAGATTGCACATTCTAGATTCTTATCCGACTTACAGTATGTGAATCCTGGCAGGGATTCAAGTATTTTCTTATCCAGGCCTTGCTTCTCCTCCGTTTGCATGTGAATTCGTTGGTGGGTTTCTTCCGGAATTGCGCATGCCGAGCAAAATTGGCAGTGGTGCGTTGGTTTGCATTTGACGGGGACTATTTGAGCCCATTCTCGCCACGCGGGGCGAGAAAGAAAGAAAAAGACAAAGAAAATTATCTAATTAATTATAATTAATTATGTTTATTTGTATTTTATAAATCACTTATTGTATTTTAATTGTATTACTTATTATATTGTATTTATTATATTTATTTATTTTTTATTTACAATCCTTATTTTTGAATTCATCCCCTCTCCCCCTTTTCCCCTCCCCTTTCCATCTCCTCTTTGCCATCCCCTCTTCGACTTTGCTCCTCCCCTTGTCATCCCCTTTGCCATCTCCCTCCCCTTTTGCCCCTGCTTGTTATCGTGTTTGCCCTTTGCCATCCCCCTCACCCTTCGCCCCTCCATGTGCCCCTTTGTCCCTCCCTCCCCCTTTGTCCCTCCCTTGCCATCCGGTTTGCCCTTTGCCATCCCCCTCCCCCTTTCTGTGCTCCTTGTGCCCCTTTGCCCCTTGCCCAGCCACCCTCCATGGGCATTCTGATGGGTATGAGAGTAGATAATATTGAGAAGCTTGAAAACTTTCTCAACTAGTGGTTTGTAAAATTTATGAGGAAAACAAGTTACCCAGTTCTTTGTGTGAGATGTGTAATTCTATTCAAGCATTCAATTCAGAATTTTTTTTTCTATAGTATGAGTCCCATTTTCAGTCCGAGTCCCAAAATTCAAGATTTGACCCACTTTAATTAAATGCGACTTCCTTAACATATCTTGTATTACGGTTCCCATAAACTCTCTCGTGAATTCCTTTTTGAAATCTAATAGCATTGTTTTCATGCTGCCTTGCATTGGCTCCATCATTTCTTGCAACAATCATTTGCTACAATCTGATGTATCATCTCCTTTTTCTGATTCATGAGCTCCAGGGTTTATGGGTCCAGTGACAGATTTCGGGGCAGAGGGTTCAGTGACAGATTTCGGAACAGGTGATCCGGCTGCTGATCTTGTCAATGGGCCTTTTTTCGGGCCTGTTTTGGCCACTTCAGACCTGCCAGATGCCTCGTCCCTTTCTGACCTGCCATCTTCAACAATACCTAACGGGCTTGAGGGTTTAGAAGACGCCTTGGAAGTCGCCTTAGATGCGCCCATTCTAGAGAGAGAGAGGGAGGGAGGGAGGGAGGGAGGGAGAGCTTTCCCACATGTTTGCTTTTTTTGTGGGAGAGATGATTAGAGATGATGAGAGTTGTGAGAGGGAGGTGAGAGTGGGGAAAACCCACTCTCACCTTTTATGCCCTGAGAGGCAAAATTTAGCTTAACTGGCAGATGGGCCATTTCCCATCAGGTTGCGCCAGTTAAGGTTAACCCCTGTCGGAATGTTTTTCGCCTCCTAAATTGGCCCTCCCGCGCCTGTTCTAGCGGTGTTGCTGATCTTCTTGGCACAAATCCAACCGGATCAAGGCCGATTGAAGACGAGGTAAGCATTATTGCTTCAAAATTTCGCATTCTTGCATTCCATTTTTGCATAATTCAATTTCTCTTTTGGAATGAAGATTTCATGACAGAAACTAATTATTTTCATTATTGGCAGTCTCGTTAGATCCTAGACTTGCTAGTATAACAAGGGCTTCAGATCATTCAAAGGCCTTTATTCCTCCAAGGCCTTTAGATCAGTATCTGCCTCTGTAATTCAAGCACTCATTGCTTCAAATAAACCAAAGAGGACAAGAAGCAGATCGGATTCCGCAGCAGTTTATGCTAGAAGTACAAACTTTGAAGCAGGGCAAGTAAGTCAAGACTCTGTTTCTTCTGGAAAATCCCAAGCATTATAGTTGTGGATCCGAATTCCGACACAATGGTGCTGAAAGCAAAGCGTAAATCACCATTGGAATGGTCTGATAATGCCATTACTGCATTATTGAGCCATCTCATGGAATTCAAGGCACATAACAATGGTAGCATCAACCTTTCCAATTCCCAATGGAAAGAAATTTTAGACAGACTGACCCCCATAGTACCAGGTTTAGTTGAATTGAGGCAGCTGAAGAACAAATGGGACAAGCTTCAAGCTAAATTCAAGGATGAAAAATATGCCGAAGACAGAACAGGAGCTGAGCCTTCTTCCTGGCAATGGCATGAGAAAATGGAAGAATTGAGAACAGGTTGCACGACTCACACAGATCTCCCTGGAGCTGGAGATGATCGTTCATTTGGGGAAGAAGCTTTCCATGCTGCTGAGATGCATTCATCATACCAGGAAACTTTTATGACAGATTCATACTATGATACTTTTGGAACCAATTCTACATTCTAGGAAGAACATTTTGAAATCAAATACTAAGCTTCCAACAAATAACACAGAATTTCTTGAGACACCTTCAAGCCTGAACACCAATGGTGGAAATTCAAATAGCACTCCTACTTCTACTGATAAAGAGGGTGTGCATGAGATCAGTCCCAGATCAGCAGCTTGTATGCAGCCTGGAGTTGCAGGTAAGCCAGTCTCAAAGAAGAGATCCAGATTGGCTATTGATGAGGACATAGCATCAGGAATCAATGAAATGACATCACGTTTTGGGGCAGCAGAAGACAAGAAATTGGAGTTCATGAAAGATGAATCCATGTGAAAAATTCAATTGGTAAAAGAACTGGAAGAAATGAGATCTTCTTATAGTCTGAAAATTGCAGAATCCATGGCTATCATGACTCAGCAAAGTATTTGTCAAATGACCAAGGATACTTTGCTTGAAATTGCAAAACTTTCTGCTTCAAAACAGGGAAATTGAAGGTACGTTCAGTATTTTAAGTAAGGTTTTGTATCTTTGTTCTTTATTGTCACATGATGTAGTGTCTTTGTCCTGCAAATCCCATTGGAATGGGAAACATTCTATTCTCTAACTGTTATTGGCAGATGTTTGTAGTCTGACAGAGAAGACTGCCAGCAAGTTGAAGGCCACTTATAGGCCAGAATTGGGCATAAGGACTTAAGATTTCGAAACCATTAGATTTCGATGACAGGACCCTTACACTTTAGATGTCATTCAATCCATTATTTCATTACTTTCCTGTACCATTAGATAGCGGCCTCCCATAAATAAAGCCCTCAATTTATGCGCCACCATAATTCTCTACTTATTCTACATTTCTTGAGATGGTCAGGCCAAAGGTGTTAGTTAGAAGGCGCTTCAGATTCCAACGCCATCCATCTCCTTCGTCTTCTTCTTCGGACTCGGGCATGTCGGAGGGGAGTGTTAACTCCTCATGCACTGTTGAAGAAAATGAGCTTTCTGTGCTTAATCACAGAAAGACTCATAACTCAATCACTGCACAAGATTTGATACAGTACTTAGATATGAGCATTCGAGTGCAGCCCGAGCTCTTCAACTGGGCTATGAACGCACCAGTTTGGCAGAAGGTGCATGTGGAGTAACTTTCGTCAAGATTTCTGGCCATTGGGTTCTTATGGAAATAAAAACCCCTGAAACGAGCTGTGTTGCATGCTGAAGCCGGCTTCCTGTTTTTTCTTGTTCTTCCATTTCTCAGTTTTACAGTTTTTTTTTTTTTATATATCTTCTGAATCTCCAGCGTTTGAGGAAGAACTTTCTCTGGAACCCCCATTTTTGTAAAGAAACAGCATTCATGCTGATCTACATGTTTTTTGATGAATAGAAATGCAAAACATTATCCTGCAAATTAATGTTATTTCTTCGTATTTCACTTTGTCACTAACACATTCTGCAACAGGGACAGGAATGCTTGATCACACGAGTTTGTGAACTCCACCAAGCAGAAGGGTTGCTGAGAAAACTTTTTTTTTAAGTACAAGAATTTTAGTTAGTATTCGGGTGTTGGTGTTCTTTTTGCAGATTATTTCATTCAATAGCACTATATTTTAGTGCATTCGTAATTTGTAAAACCTGATTGTAATGAATACAATTCATTTTTTGTTTATATGATATCTGTTGTCTTGAGTTTTCTTGAGCAGAGTATGTAATAACAATGTTAAATTTCAAAGTGTGAATACAAACAAAGTGTTTTTAGACAAAGTATGTAAAGAAAGTTTTCATATTTCAGAATTTCACTCAATATAACTGCAGATACATAGCGATGTGTCACAATAAGAAGGCCAAATCAAAGGAAGGTTAAATGATTCATTTCTCCAGATTCTGGAGGAGGATGTGCCTGATCTGATCTCCCTCCTTTTTCAACTTCCTGTTCATGTCTTGAGTCTCATAATACTCAACCAGTGGGCATTCTGGAGTCAGTGGTAGCAATTCCATTCCCTGTCTTTCAAAAATACAATAGTTCCACAATACAGCACATGCATGCACGATTTTGCTAGCTTGTGATGCTTGAACAGTGAGACTCTTTAATATTCTCCATTTCTCCTTGACAATGCCAAAACCATTTTCAATTACAACTCTACCTCTGCAGATTCTCTTGTTGAATCGATTCTTCCTGCAATCAGGATCAGGAAAAACCTTTAATAAGAATGGCCTGCTAGGATATGCAGAATCTCCAAGTAATTGAGGAAGTATGTTTACAACTATATCTTCCTCAGTAGGCATTCCTTTCCTGATCTTCTTCCCTTGTAATCTAACAATCGGTTCCTGTAATATAGATTTAGAGGCTAACCTGTTATAAATGGTGTTTTTCCTGAAATGTCCAGGATCATGTACAGATCCTACTCTAATACAACACACATTGACAAACAATTTACTATGAGTTACACAGCCATGAAACAGAATAGAGTGTCTTTTATTTTTGCTGTAATAGTCATTTGCATGATCCTTTTTCTTAGGTTTTCTGTACAAGTATATGTGGCTGCCATCAACTGCAGCAAACACATTAGGAAGACCAGTTGCCTCCTTAAATACTGCTATAATGTCGAGTAATCTCTGCCCTGATGGAATGGCTACAAATCTCTTATACAACATGTTCTTGGATGCCAAAGCTAGTGTGATCTTCCTCACATACTTCTGAACTGTGGACTGACCAGCATAAAATCTCCTTCCGACATGTAGAGGAGATTCCCCATGAGCAAGGAAATAAACAACCATAGCTACAGCCCTTCTTGGCTCTATGGGAGCCCTCACTTTGTTGCCTGGTTTTACAAAATATGGGGCCAGAAGACCCACCAGTTTTTCGAATGAGGATCTTGACATCCTGTAACATTGTCTCCACATATCATCCTCATAAGAAGGCAAGAAATTCCAGGCATGGTTGTCAATGCTATCCCACTGTGTGGTTTGTCTCGGTGCAACCCAAAATCTTCTTGAATGCCTCTTTAGTCTAGCTGTCCCCAACAGAATCAAGGTAAATTGACAGCAAGTCATGAGTCGGCTGCTTTCTATGGATTCGGTCTCCATAGCTAAGTCCAAGAGCTCGGAATCGTGAGATTTAGACAAAACTGCTGCAATGCAATGCCGAGCATAATTGTGTGCGAGACCATGGCAATCATCCCCAAAATCACTGGATCCATACTAAAATCTTCTTAAGGCCGGACTGTAGCAGAGATTTGGGAAAAAATTAGAGCAAAACGGCCGATGTTAAGGCCCTTGAGACGAGCTCCTCTCGAGCTCGAGAGGAGCTATATACAAAAAATATCTCTCGCCGTATATGGCGAGAAATAAAAAATTCGCGAGCATGTGGGAAACCTGAGAGAGAGAGAGAGAGAGAGAGAGAGAGAGAGAGAGAGAGAGAGAGAGAAAGAGTTAGAGAGAGAGAGAGAGAGAGAGAGAGAGGAGAAGAGAGAGAGAATGAGAGAGAGAGAGATTATTCGAGGGAATCCTCCTCAAGGGATTCCTCAGGGCCTCTCTTCCCAATCACCCTCATCCTCATGACAAAACCATATGTAGAGATTACGAGATGATGAGACATTGGAATAGATGGGTAACTAGTGGAAAATGTTTGCATCTATTTCAAATGAATTGTGTCGATTAACCAAACTTGATGTCGATTACAAAGATCTCCTAGGCTAACCAAACAATTTTATCCTCCCCTTTTGAAAATATTGCCCTAAATGTTTCCCACTTTTTTCCTTTGGGATTTTTTCCCCCGCTTCTTGATCTTCAATCCCTAATTCTTGTTCGGTATCCAATTTCTCAAGCAATTAGCCGATTCACGATCCGAGATATTCATGCTTGTACGTGGATTTGCATTCAAGTTTTGTGCATTCATACATTAAGTTTTGATCATCAATTTTGTTTTAAGTCATCCTTATTCCCAATCAATTATTTGGATTCAGATGTCTAAGACCTCTTGATCTGCTTTGCCAAGAACCAAGATAAGCCTTCCACTCTCCCCACTTGAAAAATGGCACCAAGAAGGACCCGAAAATGACAGGCCAGATCTCCATGGATGTTCATTCTGAGACTAATTCATTGCCAATTCCATCTTCAAGACAGCCAAAGGAAAAGAGATCCAGGAGTATTGAGCGAAATTCAGTTCATCCTCTCGATATTGTGAGTGAATCTTTTGAAACCGATTCTTTTTGGCTCTTGTTGTGCATGAGAAGGAAAATTCAAAGTGATAGACATAAAGAAAAGCTCTAATCTGCAATGGACAGATCAAGGTGTCTCCACATTCCTCAATCTCTTGAACGAGATGAAATTGGTAACCAATGGCACCCTCAACCTCTCCAACACACAATGGAGGGAAATTATGATCAAATTGCAGCCCTTTGTTGGGGGTTTAGTGGAGCTGAGACAACTAAAGAACAAATGGGATAAGCTGCAAGCTAAATTTAAAGATGAGAAGGAAGCTTGTAGCTATACGGGTTCTGAACCATCAACTTGGTAGTGGTATGACAGAATGGAAGAGGTTAAATATGGTAATAATAATAATAATAATTGTATTAATCAAGCCATTTAGGCCCCCAGGCCTCTATGGCAAAAGTTTTACAAGACTATTATTGCGCTCATTCTAGAGCATTATTAGATTCATAATCTTCCATAAGATTGAACAGACAAATTATGTCTTCTCGTTCTCTCCACACTTCTCTAATATATGAGCTCAGGATATGCGCAGGAAGATCAAATAGCTCCTTCAATGTAGACATGTTAATTCCATGCTTGACTCTTATATATTCATAAGAGTAGCATTCTAGTAAAGCATGTTTTTCTGTCTCCAACTTGGGGTCTAGACAAAGTCTACAAAAATGCTCTTCACGAGCTAATCCATACATTCCATTTGTCTCAATATGCAAATTATGAGACCTATTTTGCCCGAAATGAGAGATTAACATTCTTTTCTTTCTGGCGATATGAGAGGTTAAGTATGCTTGGCTAGTGTAGTCCTTTAAGTCATTTATCTCTTCTATGTAAAATCGCTTTCTTTGTGTCTCCTTCTACACTTAATTGCCACATAGTCTTCACCGTTATGCTTGCTACCATGTTCATGCACTTCTTTAAACTTCGTTGAGGTTGGCCATATCCCATATCCAAGCCATCTAGCAGCCCACTTTCTTATATCAGCATACCACCCTCTATCTCTTGACGTTTCCAATGCCAACCTTGGCCACCTATTGAGTCCATGGCCAAAAACTTATTTACGTAAGTGATGGTTCCCAAAGTCCCTCTACCTCTAAGGGCAATAAGCCCGCTTCCGCAAGGAGCATGCAATGAATGTTTGAGGTTTCACACCTAGTTCCCAAAGAAGGAATCGTTCAATCTTTTCAATCTCTAACCAGCATTTTTTTTTAGAAAGTCCAGGCCCCATATAGGGCTGCCATACCAATACAGGCTTCACCAGTATGCCAAAAAGATATATGCCCTCGAGATTCCATTGTTCAAAATTGTTCACTTTGCATTGGTGCATCATGCTATAGTAAGCCCCTAAGGCCTCCGAATCTCTCTTCATATCTGCTAGTGTCCACATGTAATCATTGGTTATATCAATGCCAAGATATTTATATTCACCAATAAAGCTTCAAAGGTATCCCTCCAACCGTGAAAGTGGTTGAATCTCGACCACCAACCACCATTATCTTGGATTTGTCCACGTTGATTAGCATACTTTTATGCTCCACGTTTCATGTAGCACATTCAAGTGTTGCTGAAGACCCTCGGCCAGTTTTGGAAATCAAAACTATGTCATCGTCCGAAGTAATAACCATGACAACATACTTACCTAGTTTTACTCCATCACCACCGAAGTCTAGCCAACCATCCCTCCAGCTCATCAATAAATAGGCCAAAGAGTGTTGGTGAACAAGGACACCCTTGCTTTACTCCAATCGTATTCTCTATGCATTCAGTCCCGTAAAGGGAAAGAGAGTTTAACAAGAACCTCATTGTAGAGAGAGAGAGATCGCCTTCCTTATTTCCAATGGCACCCAAAGTTCTAAACGTGTAGCAAGATCTTTTCTTCTTACCATGTCAAATGCCTTAGTTAGGTCAATGAAAGCAAAATATCTTTTATTTACGCTCCCTTTGCACCCTCAGGTGACACTCTCAAAGTTGCCAAATGATCAAGTGTAGAGTATGCTTCTCTAAAACCCGCTTTGGCCAATTGCTTCGCCATCATGAGAGTCTGCCCAAACCAAACAATAAGTTTTTTTTTTTCAACCATTGATGCAAATAACTTAGCAAACACACTACCCACAAGGATCGTATTTCCGATAGTTCTTTTTATCATCATCTCGTCTCCCCGATTTTATATATTGGAATTACTCTATTCAAGCACCATTCATGCGGAAAGTGACCAGCCAAGAGGGCATCATTACAGATATTGTGCATTCAAAGGGCATGAAGCGATCATCAATCCCCATTTAAACAATTCCCAATGATAGACCATTCGAAGTCGTCTAAGGCCTCTCGATTGATTGCCCATAGTCTTCAAAGCTTCATGTACCTCCTCGTGCGGTGAAAAATGGTGCCATCACCCTCAAATGCCATCCGTTCCATCCGTGTTCATTATATAATTTGCATACCCATCTTAAGAAATCCTCTCGGAAATTTCTCCAAGCCGCGGTATTGTTGCTTTTCTAGATCGGTTAAAAACTTTTTTGGATCCTCAGATCCATTTCATGCATAAGCATCTCGAAATGCTTTCTCATCCGGCTCTTTTCTTCCGCTTGACAAGCTTTTTATAATAGACAGTTTAGAAGATCCTTGGATTGTTTCCACACGATCAAGGTGCTCTACAATCCAAGTCAAACCATTTACTATGTAACCATTGGCACCCTTAGGCCTCTCCAAGCCCAAATATAGGGAAATTATGTCCAACGTAAGATTCATGAGAGTTTTGCTTCTGTCCCTTAGCGACCCTTGCCATTGCATATTTACCAACTTAGCGTCTAATGCTTTTTGATATTCATCTGCAAGCTTGTAGCATAGTTTCAGCCTTGGATACATGGTGTTACCTCAGATAATCCAATACCAGGCGCTGGTGATGATGGTGAATTTGGGAATGAAGCTTTCGAGGCTGCAGACTTGCATACAAATTACTCAGAATCTTTCATGAATGACACGTTCTTTGAAACTGTTGGAACAGATGCAACATTTGAAGACCACTTTGATGATCCACCCAATTCAAACAATAATGTAAACACGGGAAATCCGAGCAGTCCAGTGATGCCAGAAATTCCAATCAATAGGACACCAACAGGAAACCAGTCAGATTCTTCAAGTCCTAGATCAGCTGCATGTAATCAGCCTGGAGTTTGTGGAAAACCTACAAGTAGAAAGAAGTCCAGGCTGCAGATAGATGAGGACATTGCAATGGGAATATCACAGATGGCAAGCACATTTGGGAACACTGAGGTGAAGAAATTAGATTTCCTGAAAGAAGAAAGTGCAAGAAAAATTGAGTTGGTTAGGGAATTGGAAACAATAAGATCTGCAAACAGTCTGAAAATTGCAGAGTCCATGGCTGCAATGACTCAAAGCATATGTGAAATGACAAAGGAGACATTGCTCGAAATTGCCAAACTTGCTGCCAATAAGAAGGACTAAAGGTTCGTTTTCACTTTTTTGCTTTTTAGAAATTCTATTTTGGAACTGTCTCAAAACCCACTAGTATTCTTAAATATTGAAGAAGTTGTACTGCCCTATTTCTTTAGTATTAATTATTGTCTTCTAGTCACAATCACCCAAATTCGTAAGGGCTATTTAAGCTTCCTGAATTCCTTGCATGCAAGCCGCTCCGAAGACATGGAGAGAATCGTGAACCGAAAGCGCCCACGTTCTCCAAGCTCGAGCTCTGCTTCGTCTTCCTCGAGCTCGAGCTCATCTTCTTCTTCCTCATATCAAACTCTAGATTCTACTTCTTCCTCTTCCAGTGAGGTTCCCTATTATTCAGATCATGACTCCTGGCCTACTTCTAGTGAGGAAGTTCTTCCCGACAGTAGTGGGGACTCTCAACAGTTCAGTGATCATCCTGTTAGTTTGGAGAACATATTTCAGGAGAATCAGGTTACCAATGAAGACTCTTCGGACGAGGAAGAGCAACAAGAAAGCCAGTTCTCCTCCCCTTCAGTCCAGCCTGCAAACCCTGAAATTGAAATTATTTCTCATAAGGTTATCCATTGCAGCTTTTCTAAGAAGACCATTACAGTTTTTCTGGAAATGGGGGTTAGTGTGGAGGACGAGGTTTTGGAATGGGCAGCAAATTCTGCTAACAACCGGACAGGGCATATGGAGTGTGTCTACGTTAGGCTTCATGAAAAATGGTGCCTCCATGAAATTCATAGTGTGAGCTTTCAATGTGAACTGTGTCCCCGGATTTGACAGAAAACTATTGTGCTTTGCCTCACTTCTTTTTTTGTTCTTCATTTTTCTTTTATAAAATGCTTTTGTTTCTGTAAAATGGCTTTTTTTCTCATATGATTGCTCGGAAACTGACAGATGAAAAAAAATGCCTCTATATATTCATGCAGATTTCCTATGATCATTGGAAGGTGTGCAGACTCTTTGTTTTGTATAGCGAAGTCATTTGACTCTCTCAGAATGTTTCGGGCAGCTCAGATGCTGAAGTATTTTGAACAGGGCATTATATGCCTATGTAATCTTTGTCTTATGAATACAAACTTGTCTTATCAAACTTGTTCATGTACTATTGATTTCTCTTAGTCTTGTTTGTTCTTTAATTGTGAAGTTATTTGACTCACAAATTCTGTAACAGGCTGTTCAGTAATTCCAATGAAATGTTTCTAAATGGAAACTTAGCTCTAAACTCAATTATTTATTCATCATAATGTAAGAAATTCTTGACAAAGAATTAAAGAGAGCGAAATCGAAAAGAATTGAATTTTGAATTTAATTTTTATTGTCTACAAAAGAACATTCAAAGGATCACATGTCCATCCAGATTCTCAAATAACACGTGCCTCATTTGATCACCTTGTTTTTTTAAGGACCTGTTCATGGCTTCTGTTTCATAGTAATATATTGGTGGAGGATCATCTTCAATTGGCAGCATGTCCCAGCCCTTGTCTTCCATTATACAAAAGTTCCAAAGAACACAACATGCATGTATGATCTTGGAGGCTTTGGCAACATGCACGGGCAAGTGTTTCAGAATTCTGAATTTTTCCTTCACAATGCCAAATCCATTTTCTACACAGACTCTGCCCCTACAAATCCTTTTGTTGAACTTACCATAAGCACCCTAATTTTGAGGAAAAACTTTAAGGAGAAAGGGCCTGCTATAATAAGTTGAATCACCTAATAGAAGAGGTGGAATAGTTACCTGAACCTTTTGGTTAGTAGGCTGCCCCTTCTTCAGTTTTCTGCCACTAAGATTCACCACTGGTTCTTGCAAAATTTGTTTGGAGGCAATTTTATTATAGATGGAGCTCTTCTTGAACTGGTTAGAATCATGGACTGAACCTGTTCTTGTTACACAAACATTTATAAACAATCTGCTATGTGTCACAATTCCTTGCATGAGACATGAGTGCCTCTTATGTCTGCTGTAATAGTCATCCCCATTGTCCTTTTTTTGGGTTTCCTCCATAAAAAAATATGGGAACCGTCAACTGCACCATGTATATTGGGCAACCCTGTTGCATCATGGAATTCCTTAATACACTGAGTTAATCTTGCTCCTATAGGCATTCTGCATATGCGCAAAAAAACATACCATTGTTATCTTCTAAAACCTCATCATCGAACAGGGTCATTGGATCTTCGAGCTCGTTGAGTTCCAGTAGCTGCAAACAGTATCTCTGTAATGCAAATCCGAGTGTCAAAGCCCGAAAAAGCATGGCAATCATGTCAAGAATGACCGGATCCATGGTTTAGTGGCCGGAATGGAAAGCGTGGGGAGGCAAAACTAGAAATGAAATATCCCACATAACCCGCCGAACCAAGAAGAAAACAGGCTTGAATATCCCACAATTTGGCGCCCGAATTGAACGTTACGGTCGAATTATCCCACATTGTCTCTCGTCGGCTGGAATGGATGCACGATCGAAAATCCAGCAAACAGCAAAAATTCTGCCCATAACCGAGGCTGTTAAGCCACGAGAGACAATTGTCTCTCCTCTACGTACATTTAGGGGAGGAACCGTATGTGACGAGAGATGGATTTTTTTACGAGCATGTGGCCGACGCAAGAGAGAGAGAGAGAGAGAGAGAGAGAGAGAGAGAGAGAGAGAGAGAGAGAGAGAGAGAGAGAGAGAGAGAAGAGAAGAAGTGAAGAAGTGAAGTGAAGTGAAGTGAATTATTATTAAGCCTTTGTGAGACCATCAGGTCTATAAGACAGTTATATACAATGTCATTTTAGTCAATCCTCATCTGAGACCCCCTCATGGGGATCCTCACTGCTCCCCTCTCCTTCCTCATCTGTCAAGTAGCTCTTGATAGCTTTAGTCCCTGCCTCCCTTAGTTGCATCATATCAATCAAGAAGCTTCCGACTATAGTAGCTGGTAGATCAAAAAACTGGTGCAAGCTGCTCACACACGCGCCGTGTGCAACCCTCAAGGTCTGGTACGCTGGGAAATATATGATTGCATGCTCTTCATCCTCTCCTCATCTGACCCACACATACAACATGTCCTATATTCTCGCGGAATATTATACCATCTCCCTACCTCAATCCCCAAGTGATGTGCACTTAGTCGCATCCTGCATATGGCGTATCTTTTTTTCAAAGAGATGTTCTCATTTAGGTATCTCATTTCTTGCAATGTGGGATTCATCTTCTCCCGGTAGTGAAGCATTTTCACTCAGGGCTATGCCAGACTCTTTCCTGAACCGTCTCCCGCACCCATTCATGTATTCTATTTTTATTGGTTGCAAGATCTTCTATCCTGAGACCCCATTTGTGCATCTAATTCTGCCATTCTGCATACCACCCTTTCTCAAATGTTTCATTCATACTTGGGTAACTGTCTTCTTCTAGTATACCTAATTTACTCAGGTATCCCAGGTACCGTGTGAGAGCTTCACACTCTAAGGGCATCATCCCACATTCAGCTAGCATCATCTCATAAGGGGTTTGCATTTTGACCGCGAACTCCGGGATTTTTTTTTGTATCTTCTCAATCTTTTGCCATAACTCCAGAGATAATCCTGGCCCCTACACCTCGCATCCATAAAGCAACACTGCCTGTACAAGAACTTTAAAGAGCATTTTCTTTAGTTCAAACCTCCAGATCTCGGCCTTCACACATTTCTTCTGCATGGCAAATAGGGCCTTTAACCCTCCATTTACCCGTTGTTCTACTGTTTGATTCCATCTGAAATGCTTATCCACGATCACCCCCAAATATTTGTATGTTTGTGTTATTTCAACCGTATCCCCACGATATGTAAATGCAAATTTATGATCTAGCGTAGTACCAAAGAGCACAATTTTGGTCTTAACCTGCATCCCTATTGCCTCGCAAAAAGATGCCAAAATATCTAAATGTTTCTGCATCCCATCCTTGCTGTGCGCAAGCAAAACAATATCATCAGCATAAAGAAGTATACATATAGCATATCCTGCGAGACGTGTGCCATCTCCCTCAAGTGTACCTATCCACCTTTCTAGATCATCAATAAAAATGCCAAACATCGTAGGGGATAGGGGCATGTGCCTCTGCCCAACCACTTATCTTATGTTCCACAATAGTTGCAAAAAGCTTTGCGAAGAGATTGCTTACCATAATCATGCGGTAGTTGTTTGCGTCACATGCATCTCTTGCTTTATATATGGGGACTACCCTGTTAATCTGCCATGTCTCTGGGAACCGTTCTTGTGTTGCAGCATTAAACATTTCAGTTATTTTCTCCTTCACCCCATCTCCTGCCGATTTAAGCATCTTGGCCACCAATCCCATGGTATCTGCCGCTTTTCCATTTTTTTGTGTGTGTGAGAGAGAGAGAGAGAGAGAGAGAGAGAGAGAGAGAGAGAGAGAGAGAGAGAGAGAGAGAGAGAGAGAGAGAGAGAGAGAGAGAGAGAGAGAGAGAGAGAGAGAGAGATGCGTTGGCCACATGCTGACTTAGAGATTACGAGAGACAATACGAGAGAATACGAGAGATGAGAGATGGGGGAGAGATGGGTGAGAGTGGGAAAACCCAACTCTCACCTTAAGAGATGATTCGCCCCTAACAGCCGTTAGGGGCGTTTTCATTGCCCACTAACCATACAATTAGGCTTAATTTTCGCTGCCTGAAAAAACTGCCCGAAATGTTTCCCACACCGAAAATCAGGGGCGCCATTTCCCCTGTTCTTGATCTTCAAGACCGCCTAATTCTTGCAAAAGTATCCAATTTCTCGAAGCCATTAGCCGATTACGATCCAGGTATTCGTCAGATTTCGCACCCATTTGCATTCTATTTTTTGAGCATTCATACATTAAGTTTTGAACCTCAATTTCGTTTTAAGTCTTCCTTATTCCCTTACAATTATTTGGATTCAGATGTCTAAGGCCTCTGATCTGCTTTGCCAGCAAGCAGCAAGCCTTTCGTGCCTCCTCGGGTTGAAAAAATGGCACCAAGAAGGACCCGGAAAATGACAGGCCAGATCTCCATGGATGTGCATTTGGAGACAAATTCTGAGCCAATTCTATCACCAAGACAGCCAAAGGAAAGGAGATCTAAACGAGTATTGAGCGAAATTCAGGCCTCCTCTGATATTGTGAGTGAATCTTTTGAATCTGAAGCTGCCTTGGCTCTTGTTGTGCACGAGAAAGAAAAATCAAAAGTGATAGACACAAAGAATAGAAAGTCTCCTGTGCAATGGACAGATCAAGGTGTCTCCACTTTCCTCAATCTCTTAAACGAATGGCACCCTCAACCTCTCTAACACACAATGGAGAGAAATTATGATCAAATTGCAGCCTATAGTTGGGGGTTTAGTGGAGCTGAGACAACTTAAGAACAAATGGGATAAGCTACAAGCTAAATTTCTTATAGTCTTCTGTGTTTATTAATGTGAAGTCATTTGACTCACAATGTCTGTAACAGGCTGTTCAGTATTGATAATGAAATGTTTTGAGCTCTAATCTATGTGTTAGAAATTAAGCTCTAAACTTATGCTTCAAACATATTTATCTTTTCATCATTCTGTAAAGATGCAGGACAGAGAATTAAAGAGGTCAAATTGAATAGAATTGAATTATGGATTTCATTTTATTGGCTACAAAATTCATTCAGAGGATCGCATGTCCATCCAGATTCTCAAATAACACGTGCATCATTTGATCACCTTGTTTTTTCAAGGACTTGTTCATGGCTTCTGTTTCATAGTAATATATTGGTGGAGGATCGTCTTCAATTGGCAGCATGTCCCAGCCCTTGTCTTAAGTTCCAAAGAACACAACATGCATGTATGATCTTGGAGGCTTTGCCAACATGTACAGGCAAGTGTTTCAGAATTCTGAATTTTTCCTTGACAATGCCAAATCCATTTTCTACACACACTCTGCCCCTACAAATCCTTTTGTTAAACTTACCATAAGCACCCTGATTTTGAGGAAAGACTTTAAGGAGAAAGGGCCTGCTAGAATAAGCTGAATCACCTAATAGTAGTGGTGGAATAGTTACCTGAACCTCTTGGTCAGTAGGATGCCCCTTCTTCAGTTTTCTGCGAACTCAGAGTCACCACTGGTTCTTGCAAAATTTGTTTGGAAGCAATTTTATTATAGATGGAGCTCTTCCTGAACTGGTTGGAATCATGGACTAAACCTGTTCTTATTACACAAACATTTGTAAACAATCTGCTATGTGTCACAATTCCTTGCATGAGACATGAGTGCCTCTTATGTCTGCTGTAATAGTCATCCCCATTATCCTTTTTTTTTTGGGTTTCCTCCATAAAAAGATGTGGGAACCGTCAACTGCACCATATATATTGGGCAACCCAGTTGCATCATGGAATTCCTTAATACACTGAATTAATCTTGCTCCTGTAGGCATAGCAACAAACCGTTTGTACAGCATTGTCTTCGAGGCCAATACAAGCGTGACTTTCTTGGTATATTTTTGCACTGTTGCTTTCCCAACATAAAATCTCTGTCCCACATGTAAGGGCATATCCCCGTGTGCTAGAAAATACAGAACCATAGCAACTGCTTTCCTTGGATCAACATGGGGCCTTCCTTTAATCCCGGGCCTGACGAGATAAGGCACAATTAAACCTACCAGTCTCTCAAATGTGGCCCTTTTCATCCTGTAAAATTGGTGCCACATATCGTCTTCAAAGGATGGCAGACAATTCCAAGCATAGTTATCGATATTATCCCACTGTGTTCTTTGCCTTGGAGCAATTCAAAATCTTCTTGGTTATTAAAGCTGCAGATGCGCAAAAAAATAAACCATTGTTATCTTCTAAAACTTCATCATCAAACAGGGTCATTGGGTCTTCGAGCTCGTTGAGCGCAAGTAGCTGCAAACAGTATCTCTGGAATGCAAATCCGAGTGTCAAAGCCCGAAAAAGCATGGCAATCATGCCATGAATGACCGGATCCATGGTTTAGCGGCCGGAATTGAAAGCGTAGAGAGGCAAAACTAGAAATGAAATATCCCACATAGACTGCCGAACCAAGAAAAAAACAGACTTGAATATCCCACAATTTGGCGCCCGAATGGAACGTTACGGTCGAATTATCCCACAAAGAACTCATCAGCCGGAATGGATGCAGGATCGAAAATCCGGCAAACAGCAAAAATTTTGCCCATAACCGAGGCTGTTAAGCTTCGAGGGACAATTGTCTCTCCTCTCCTCGCAAAAAAAATACGTACATTTAGGGGATGAGCCGTATGTGACGAGAGATGGATTTTTTTACAAGCATGTGGCCGACGCAAGAGAGAGAGAGAGGGAGACGGAGAGGGAGAGGGAGAGGGAGAGGGAGAGGGAGAGGGAGAGAGTAGTGTAGGAGACATTAGAAAAATATGATGCATGTTGAAAAAATTGATCCTAAAATATTTTGACATTGTTCTAAAACTATGGGAGCAATAGGTGACATCTCAAAGACTGAGCTTCTAGATTGGGTAAAGGAACTTTATAGTACTCCCCAAGTAGAGCAAATGATATTTGAAGGTGAGGCCAAAGAAGTATTTACTGTGTTAGATGTAGAATATGCTCTTAAGGGAATGAACAATGGGAAAGCTAGTGATTCTAATGGGCTCTCGGTTGAACTATTCAAGTGGGGAGCAGGTAAACTCCAATTACTGCTAACTGATTTATGCAACGAATGCCTAGAGGCTATTTTCCAGGTGAATGGTGTATCAATAGGACTATTTCTATCCATAAATCGGGAAGCAAGAATGAAGTGAGAAATTATCGGACAATCCTGGTAAGCAATGCTTCTGCTAGACTGGTGCTATTCGATCTAGACTTGGAAAATATGTTATTCAATTACTATTGTTTGCAGATGACATAGATTAATTTCCAAATCAGCTAGTACTTGCAGCAGCATTTAAATGTTCTAAATGCTTTTTGCGTTGAGAAACAAGTGTATACCAGTGTACATAACTCAAAAGATATGGTATTTGGCGGGCATGACATACAGCGTTTTCTATCGGAGGAATACCCTTACAGAGAGTGAAGGATTATAAGTATCTTGATGTTGAAATACACACAATTATAGGTGGAATATGGCAGCCCAAAAGAGAGCCTTAGGAGGTCCGCGAGCTCTATATGGTATGCTTCACTAGCGCAGGATTAATAAGTTTGACCATTTGCATTTAAGATGGTTGCTATTTGGCATGCAAGCGAAGCCGGTGATCCTTTATGGCAGTCCTATCTGGAGCCCTGGCTTATCAAGGAAGAGCTGGAATGGAGTAGAAAAGGTGCAAAAAAGGTTCTTGCTTGGAGAATTTGGGGTAAAACCCCAAACACCATACGAGATGTTATTAGCAGAAGGGGGTATGCCTCCATTAGAGGTGGAGGCTCTTTGCAGGACCATAACTTATGTTAATAGGGTGCTACATATGGAGCATGATAGATTTCCTAAATTGGCTCTAGAGCAGTCTATATGTAAAGGCTGGTATTTTGCTATTAAACAATGGGCACAAAGATAGTTGATTAATGCAACTTGGCCTACATCACTTAAATTTCAAGAGGTTCATACACAGGTTTCTGAAATAGTTGTGAAGAGAATGTGGATACTTGAGTTAGAAGGAGATGTTAAAAAGAAGTCTTGTCTGACTAAGATAGATGACTTACAAGAGTATAGAGAACAATAGTATCTTCTTTCCCAAGAAATCGAATGCTAATTTCTCAATTAAGGCTATCTTCACATACATTTCATATAGAGACTAGAAGGTGGAACGGTACTCCTCGTAACCCGAGGTTTTGTCCTAGATGTTTAGAGCTAGAAGCTGAAACAAAGGAGCATGCATTCTTGAGATGTGCTTCATATGCAGATATTTGAGATAGATCTAGCATTCAGGCAACCACTCTAAAAGATCCTTTTAAAATGCCAATACACCTTCTAAGTTCATACGTGACGGCTATCTAGAAGGAAAGGAAAGATATAATGAGCCTGTTTTAATTGATGAATGACTTTGAGTCTACTTATGCTTTAGAATGATTATCTTGTCATAGATGCCTAAATGGCTTAATCAATATATTTACATTTACATTTACATTATTGAAAGCGGTATGGTGTCACTTGATGCCTACAACATTAGTTAACACAATGCGTGTTCACTGGAATGATGCCAAACAACCTATGTAATGATAACTATCAAGAAAGTGTTCTAGTAATATCAACCTTGATTTTGTATAAGTGAAGCAAAATGCTGATGGGAGGGAGACAGGTTTATTTAACATAAAACAGAATGGACTGACTTGTTTGTTGATCATTATCTATATTCAAACAAAATAGATACCACCATATGGGGACTTGAACTACGGTCATAATGAATGTCAGCCCTTGATCTGTGCTGCAACTTCAGCTGCAAAATTTTGGCTCTTCTTTTCAAGGCCCTCTCCAAGAGTAAAACGGACAAACCTCCGCACTTTGATATTTTCTCCAATGCTCGCAATTGTTTGTTTTATCAAGTCCCTCACAAGAATGCTATCATCCTTGATAAATGGCTGTTCAAGCAAACAAAGGTCCCCCAACCTCTTTGACATGCGACCATCAACAATTTTTTCTCTAATTTGCTCTGGCTTGCTTTGTAAATCTTCTCTTTGCATTTCAAGTTCGCGTTCCTTTTGCCTAACATCTGAAGGAATGTCGTCCACTGAAATAAACTGAACCTGGGGGTTCGCAACTACTTGCATTGCAAGGTCTTCAAGGAGCTGCTTAAATATTTCTCCTCTAGCAACAAAATCAGTTTCAGAATTTACCTCTATTAGTACACCTATACGAGAATCATGGATATAACTTCCAACAGCTCCTTCAGCTGCTATTCTACTTGCCTTTTTGTCTGCACTTGCAAGACCTTTCTTTCTGAGATACTCCCGAGCCTTTTCATAATCACCCCCAGAATCAAGAAGTGCTTTCTTGCAATCCATCATGCCTGTTCCTGTTTCCTCCCGCAGTTGCTTCACCATGGCAGCTGAAATGACAACATTAGATGGTCCTCCATTAGCAATTTCAGCTGACCCTTCATCAATTGTTCCTTTGGCAGCATCTGTCTTTACTTCCACAGATGTCCCCTGAATTGACTCTTTTGGTTTTGTTTGGGCTGCTACTTCTGCAGCAAAATCATGCTCCCTTTTCTCTAAGCCTTCTCCTAGAACAAAACGTGCAAACCTCCTGATACGGATGTTTTCTCCAACAGTTACCACTGTCTGTTTTATTAAATCTTTCACAAGCACATTATCATCTTTAATGAATGGTTGCTCTAGTAATGCAAGATCCCCAAGCCTTTTGGTAATTCTGCCTTCAACAATCTTTGCACGTATTTGCTCAGGTTTTGTTTGTAAGTCTTCCCTTTCCATCTCAATTGCCCATTCTTTGTCTTTAAGTTCCTGCGGAATGTCTTCCACAGCCACATAGGCAACCTGCTGATTTGCTGCAATTTGCATTGAAAGATCATCAACTAGCTGCTTGAAGATTTCTCCTCTGGAAACAAAGTCCGTTTCACAGTTGACCTCAAGCAATACACCAATTCTACCATCATGTATATAACTGCCCACTGCCCCCTCTGATGCTAACCTGCTTGCTTTCTTCTCTGCACCTGCGAGCCCTTTCTTTCTTAGGTATTCATATGCATGCTCGATATCTCCCCCTGTTTCTGTAAGGGCCCTTTTACAATCCATCATACCAGCACCTGTTTCCTCCCGAAGCTGCTTCACTAATGCTGCAGAAACAGCAGTTGCTGTGGCTGAAAGTTTTTCAGCTGCCTCATCCAGCTGAGTACTGCTTTCTGGTACTGCACTATCAACTCCTTTTTTTGCTTTATCCTCTTCAGTTGGTGTTCTTTCAGAAAGTTCGACAGCAGGTCCAGAATCTCTGCCTCCAATTTCATCTGCTTCATCTAGCTTGGCACTGATTTCTGATAATGCAGTGTCGGGTTGCTTTAACTTATCATCAGACAGTATAGCATTTCTGCTTTCAACTTCTCCTGATTCCAAAGCATTCTCTATGTCAGCTTCTCGAATTTCATTCTTACCATGTACATTATCATCTACTGATTGGTGCACTTTTGTAGTTTCCTCCTCTGTCATTATCGTGTTTTCTATCCTTCCACCTTCTATTAAACCTTCTCCATCTGAAGAGTTAACACTTTCCTGTGCACTTTCCAGAGGAGGGGTTTCAGTTACATCTGATAATTCTACTGACTTCTCATCAGCTGATGTTTCAACCAGGATTTCTTTATTCTCAATTTCCAACGTTTGCATTGAGGAACTACCAGCCTCATCCACATCACCATCCACCTTCTCTGTTGTTTCAGCTGTGTTATTATTCTTTTTTGTCTCATCTAAATATTGCTTAATGACAGGATTCTTTCGAAATGCAAGTTCAAAGGCATTGGTAGCCCATGCTTCCTCGTTATCATTGATTGCTGCATTCATTTTTTTTAAATCAACCTCGGTCTTCATTGAAAGATTAAGCCTGCCCTCAGTAATGCGAAGAATTCGCACACTTACCTCTTGTCCCACCTGTAACAGATTTTCAATTGGTAAATCTTCTCCACCAGGTGTGATTTCTGCTGAGTGAAGAAATCCCTCCTCCCCCCCAGGAAGCTGCACAAATCCACCACGTCTTGTTAAATTCTTTACAACCCCAGTGACAGTTTGGCCTTTCTGGAACTTTGTTGTTGCCTTCTGCTTTGCAGGTTGTCTAACCTGAGAACCTCTCCCTTGAACCCTCGGCCTCTGCGTAGCAGTTTCACCAGTACCCCACCTGGAAGAAGCCCTTTCAGTAGCAGGTTCAATCTGACCTTCCTTCTCAACATCCTTGATTGACAACTTAATACGTCTTTGTTCCATATCCACTTCAATAACCTTCACCTTTACCTCTTGCCCAATCTTCACAACATCCTCCATATTTCTTACAAAGCCTTCACCTGCTTTAGATATATGCACTAGTCCATCAGCAAAAGCGCCAATATTGATAAATGCACCCCATGGTTGTATGGATTTTACTATGCCTGTAAAAACAGATCCCACGATTAGCTCTTCATTCTTAACTGTGATCTTTCTTACTGGCCTTCTTGGGGCCCTCTTCTTATTAGCCTGGTCCCCGTTATCTGGGGTCTCTTCAATTCCAGTATCTATTTCCAATTTCTCATCTTCTGGAGATAATGCAGGAGCTGCATCCACTGCAGTAGCTCCATCCAATGCAGAAGCTCCATCCACTGCTTCCTCTGTCTCCACAGCCGCTGTATAAGCACATTTCGATACCCCAACCACAAACTGTCTACCACCTACCTTTCTTACCCAAGGCAAATTATATTTGCAAAACCCAAGACGGGAAGTTTTACCCTTGTGATATGACCTAGCTAAGGATACCAGACAGGGTCCAGTCTGCGATGTTCTTTTCACTGACTTTCCTTCTCTTAAACCAAAATTTGAATGGTAAGATTGAACTGCTCCTGCAGAGCATGGCAATGTTGTTGGTGTCATCTTTACAAATTTTAGTTACCTGGCCGCAATTTCAAATTGTGAACGCAGAAGCAGCCTGTCTCATAATTGTGGAAAACATCTGACCACCTAACAAAGCAGATTATGTAGATTATGAATGGGAGTTCCCAGAGTAGCAACAAAGCTTATAGCACAGCGAACGAAACATTCTACAAACAAAGTGTACGAGTGGTTTAGAAGCAGGAAAAGCATGTGTAGTAAGTATTAAAAACCTGAGAAGCAGCAGGGAAGTGAAGAAGCCGTCCAAGTATGGCGCTCTTACCACCGGAAATGCAAATAGCCCACAAGTGCTAGCCAAGGGAGGAGCGAGGCTCGACCATTGACGAGTGCACCACACCTTATCCTATATTAAGCTGATTCTCTACCCATCCACTTAGGCGCCCACGTCCTTTGAATGGTACAACTTGGCTTCCTACGTTGCTGCTATTCTGTAGACCAATTTTAAGGGGAATGTTTTCGTCTCATTTGGTTGCATTACATGTTTTCTTGCGCTAGAAAATTTATCAATCCTTGCCTCCTAGAGAAAATTAGGCCGGCTTTTAAATCAACTCATTCCTGGCCATTGATTGCTGCCCTGTGATAGGGCATAAAAGGCAAGTGGAAACCGGGGAAGGAGCGGTGGCTTTGCAACTTTGCCCTCCATTCAGCTTCGGAGGGCTTTCTTTGCCCTGGATTCAACCTCGGATGCTGATAATCTAGGCTAGGACTTGATAATCGAACTCTGGAGCTCTGATAACCGATCTATGGCCCTGCCAAAGCTGTGATAACCGAGCTATGGAAACTCTAATAACCTAGCTATGGATGAGGCAGCTTCCATGCCGGTTAAAGGGGATAACCCCTGCTCGCCCATTACCTCAAATAAATGGGCTTGCCCCTCCGGGCTCCCCCGTTTATCTGAGGTAATGGGCAGCATGGGTGTTTATCCCCTTCTTCCCTCTTTATTTATATATGTTTCGCTGTAATCAGATTCCTCTAGTGTTCAAAACCCACTAGCTACTATGAACAAAGTGGGGTGAGTGCCGTCTAATCATGTGTAGCGTGTCCTGAGAATAAAATCCAATGTGTTGTCTGAGAATGAACTGTCATATGTCCTAAGGGATGCATGCCAAGTGTTATGACGTAAAAAATTACTAACTTCCTTCCTTCCACAAATGGAAATCACCCTCCAACTTCTAAAATCCTTATGTTATCTGATCATGTCTTATTTGTAGCATCTTAGCATGTTTTGGAGATTTGTAGCATCATATTGGGGATCTGCTCTCGTCTAGCCTAGAGTAGATGTTTGAGCATCCAACCTTGACCTGCCCTAGTCTTAAATTTAATTGTTGTTGCCAAGGCCACCAAGAATGTAGTCCTCCCTATACATCAAATCTCCCGCACAAACGGTCCCGATCAGCCATCATGGACAGGGGAGAGTCATCCTCCATGAAGAAGGAGGCTCGGGCTAAGGCTAAGGCCCCCTCAGCGAGGCCAGCCCGGCCGGAAGGGATTGATTGCTCAGACCACATAGGAACTCCTGCCTCGGCAGAGAATTGGAGCCACGTCAAAGCGGCAGTGGAGGCTAACAGTGCACGTATTGAGGCTAACAGTGCCCGCCTGGCTGGCATGGCAGTGGAGATGGAGTCCTCGGCATCCCATGTGCTCAAAAGGCAAATCGTGGTCGAGAAGAACCGCATCACAAAGTGTCGGAGACCCGCCGCCGCATGTGGAAGATGGCCTTGGCACGGCACGCCGGCGGAGGCGAGGCGGGCGGAGTCGGTGACATGTGGGCGCCCTGGACTACGTGTTCATCACTTTGGACACCATGACACAAAGGGAGGGGCGCAATGCGAGGGAGCGATGGTCCGCGGTGTCACCGGCCGGTCGGAGGTGGAGGCGGCCACCACCATGCCGGGGCCTTGGTACGCTCTTCGCGAGCGGACGGAACAACCGAGATCTTGAGGTAAGATCGGAGCGGCAAGCGGCCCTCGGCCTTGCGTGTCTTTGGGGCTCGAGCAGCTCTGCACCAAGCTACTCGAGCACGGAGCTCCGGGGTTGTGGGCAACCATCCCTGAGCAGAGCGGGGTCTCCCCTCACAGGGTTCATGAGTCGGTTGCGGCCGGTGCGGGCGGGGAGATGTAGCGGCCCGGTAGGCCTGCAAGAGGGCGTGCTCCCGACTTCCTGGGGGCGGGAAGAGCGGCTCGAGGCCGCTACCCGCCCACGGCCTCCCGCAGCCGGCGGCCGGGCCCCCGCTTCTTTGCCCGCCCTCCGCCACTCCACGCCATCCCGGCCATACTCCGGCCACTCCCGCCATCCCGGCCACCACCACCACCCCGGCCAAAGACCCGGCCCTCGCCCACCTTTTGACCCGCGGGCCTTGAAGAACTCCGAGGCGCTTGGCGGAGAGCCCTGTCCCCGGTAGTTCGAGGCATGCCGTAGCGGCCCGGGAGGAGAGTCTAGCCCACAACATCCGAACACACATTCTCGATCGGATGACATTCCGGGGCGTTCACATTTCTCGAGCAGCCCGTCATGGGGCTGGCGCCCGGTCGTGACCACATTGTCATATTCACGGTTGCGGATGCAGTGCGTGATGCCATATTGCGCCGAGGGGCCGATCTTTGAAGGGACATCCACAGACGTGGACGGGGACCTCACACCGTGCAACAGAGGCACGCCAGACATGAGCTTGTCGGGTCGAGAGGCATTCGCCACCGGGGGTGCCGCGAGATTGGTTCGGCGGGATGCACATTTTCCGGACACGCTATCTTCTGCTGCGGACCCACCCCCCCAACCGCGGTACGCGTGGCCACCTTACGCTTCTCCTACCCCCCCCCCCTCCTGCTCCTCCACCTCCCTCACTTGCCACCCTCCTCTGCCCACATCTTTGCCTCCGCTCCATCTACTTCTCCTTTCGACCTCTTGCTTCCCGTCCTCCCCCTCGACTCGAGTCGGGCGCATACCATCCCTGGCGACAAATAGGAATTGTGTCTCGGGTGATCTCATGGAATTGTCGAGGCTTCCCTTGGCGAAGGGGACGGTCGAACTCCGTGGCGTACCGATATGTATCTCATCTTTCTCATGGAGACATGGGAGCATGTTGGAGCACAAAGCTACGATCTGTAGGGTTACCAACATTTCTCGGTCTTCAATACACATGCGGGACGGAGGGGTCATGGTGGAGTGGCTTGCTACTACCGGACAACCTTGGCACATTCGGTTACCCTCGGAAGACGACATTGCACAACCGTACTTGTGGGTTCGTGTGCATAATACCAGTGGCAACCCTCTTTTTCTGGCCGCCTGTTATTTCCCTCACGCAGACAGCACCTTCTATCGCAGCCACCCTGATGCGGATAGGATGGACCCTTATGTCGATCTATATGATGACATACAGCAGCACCAGCAGTTGGGTAGGGTCGTCCTTCTTAGAGATTTCAATGCACGGACAGGAGTAGAGCAGCCCATGCGACTTGACCCCTCGGCGACGATGTCTGCGGCCTACGCCCATAAGCAACCCGCCCGCGAGTCGGATGACAGCCAGGTCACTCGCTTTGGCAGATAGTTGCTCCTGCTATGTGGCATTTTTTACTTGATAATTTGCAATGGCCTTTCACAATGGCCCGATTCTCGCAAGTGCACATGCAGACAGGACAATCAGGGGGGAGGGTCTAGTGTGGTGGACTATGTGCTCGTAGTTGCGCAAGATATGCATCTCATCAGTCGTTTCCGGGTGGGCACAGACAGTCGGGATGAGGAGGTCGACTCAGATCACCTCCCACTTTATTTGGACCTGGTTTGGCAAGCCGCCAGAACCCCCACTATGCCAGCCCCTCGCCGTCCTCAGTTGAGACTAGATTATGAGCAGGCAAAGGACTATGCCGAGATGCTCATGGACGCCCTCCCAGTAATTCTGCGGACCTCCACACTAGAGTAGCGGACAGACCAGCTGACTTCGCTATTACGGGATGCAGCGGGTAGGTGCTTTGGCAGACCACCCCCCCCCCCCCCCCGCGTCGCCGCTCAGGGTCAGCAACATTCCCGCGTAACCGATGGTTTGATGCGGAGTGTAAAGAACGCAAGCGGCAGCTCCGTCACATTCTGGATCCAGGTACCCGCTTGCAGGCCACCACACGCATGGCGCCCTTCGGAAGGACACAAAGGCGCGGTACCTTGCCGCATCGGGGGAGATGTTCGCCTGGCTGGACACTCATCCTCGAACCTTTTGGCCTTGAGTGCTTCAAGGGCAGCCCAGCCCATCTGGGGACATCACACCCGGCGGTGGGAGCGGTGCTTTGCGGCGGCTCTATGACCCGCCCAGGGGCAGCGTGCGCCCATACCCCCACGGGATGGCCCCCCATTGGTTCTCGTGGGCGAGGATGTTGAGGAGGGCCCGCAACGGCCGGCTAATGGGAAGGCAAATGACCTCGATGGTATGCGTGCCGAAGTTACTCAAATGGGCGAGGCGGCGCTTGTGCCGGTCCTCACTACCCCCTGCTTCAACGAGCATTGCGGGGAAGGTCTCCCCGACAATGGACCACAAGCGGTTATTCCCATTCACAAGGCGGGCGACCCACCTTTGTCCGCCAATTACCGGACGATCATGGTCAGTTCAAGATTTGTCAAACCGTTATCGGCATTCTCGAAAGCAGCCATTGACCCCGGGCGAGGGCGGCGGATGTGCGAGCCCTCACACAGCGTGCTTTTAGACCCCGCCACTCAAACGATTGACCATATCTTTACAATCGCGGGCACTAATTGAAGACAAAATAATCATCGGCAGGACTTGTATTTCGCTTTGTGGACTTCGCGAAGGCTTTTGATACGGTTCTCCTGAAAAGCCGTGGGCTAGGATCAAGTCAATCTGGGGCTCCCCGCCACGTGCGTAATGCCATATACGTGTTGTATGAGAGTTGTTTTGGCGGGATGCACCGACGGGCCAAGCATTCACCAAGAGTATCGGGTCCGGCAGGTTGCCCCCTCGCCAACACTTTTGGCCTCTACATTGTCGGTTAGAGCACCGCTTATCGAGCATGGGGGATGGCATACGCCTTTTGCACCGTGTCATCCGCCACCATCTATATGGGACGATGTTGGCCTCGGCGGCCCACACCCCGAAGCTATGCGGTCTCACCTGGATGCCCTAGACACATTTTGTCGCTTCTGATTTATGCGCGTCAATCCGCCAAGACCGGGGTGGTTCTCATATCCTCTTCACGTCACCCCATGCCTCCCGCACTCACATATCGGGGATGGCCGTGGACGCCACGCCCACCTACAAGTACCTAGGGGTGGAGTTCCCCTTCTCGCTCATTGGAGGCATCTATCCGCTATGGGTGACAAAGCAGGCCGGAAAGCGCTTTATGCCATGCGTAAACAACAAATACCGTGCAGCTCTATGATTGGGGCCATCAAATCACATCTGTTCCTCGCACCGGTCGAAATTGTCCCTTCAGACGGGTCGAGGTTTGGGGCCCGATCGTCTCTTTGGCGACTGAATGACTTGGAGCAAAAGCGAAGGCATTTTTGGCACGGCACTTGGGTGAAACCTTCAAATCCCCTATCGGATTCTTGCGGTGAAAATCGATTCTTGCCGCTTCAATGGCGGCCCTTGATAGACACATCGCCTATTTTAGAAAGTTGTTACTATGGGTGATGCTCGGCCCCCGCACTGGCTTACACCGTGGCCATGCATCCGCGGCGGCTTAGGGCCCGCGGGGGGGTAAGAGAGATCGATGGTTCGCCAGATGGAACGCGTCGCGAGGACCTGATCGTCGCAGGTGGGCACGGTGATCGTGGCGGCTGCGGGGAGTACCTAGGCGCTTGTTTCCTTGGCAAGCTCGGGACCCCGGCTCTCTAGAGCGGGTCAAAATGGCCCATTACAAGGAGCACATCAACCCCGTGTTAGCGGGGCCCACGGCTCTACTGCGTTCCCGGTACCCCCAAAAGCGCGGACTCATTGCCTCCATTCGCGCGGATGCCCACCATCTTCGCGCCGAGGCGGGCGGTGGATTGGGGAGCCCGCCGGGGCGAAATCTGTCGGTCTTTGTCAAACGGGTGCCATTGAGGATGAGTCTCACACTTTCCAGAGTTGCCCGGCGTTGGGTCGGTCCGGGCGGATCACTCCCCTTAGTATGCGGCCGGACTTGCCCTTGCATTTGCGATGAACACACCGTCGATGCGTGCCACGGGGTCGTACATTCATGAGGTCTTGGACTGCTTGAGGTCACCTTTGCCCCCACCGGGTCAGCCCGTGATTAGGCACTACTGGTGCGGTGCATGATCAGATATATTTGGGTGTTTACGCATTTTATATGTTAGGATAGTTTGTCGGCAGGTGATTGTCGCCACGGTTTTTCCCTCGAAAACCCTTCGGGGCGGGGGTTTTTTAATCCGGGCAGTAATCCGCTTGCTGCGTTTTTGTATTGGGTCCCATAGACCGATTGGTCTCCGTGGACGATAAAAGTACCTTCCTTCCTTCCTTCCCACACCAAAATTCGATCAACTAGAGATGATGTTTTAAAATTTTTTATCAAACGCTTCAATCATACACAATGAGTAGGTCCGATCAAGGAAACCGTTCAAAGGACCATTTTTCCATGTTCGACCATTCACTCAAAAAGCTCACTAGGCAAAATGGCATATTGGTACAATAGAAACATCAAGTATGAAATTGGTTATTGACATAGATTAGCAATTAGCTAGAGATTTGGCAAAATGGCATGTTGTCAATACCAACATCAAGCATGAATTGACCATTGGACCAAATTAGGAGTTAGTTCCAGATGGTATTTGGCACAACCATGAGATTTGGCATCAACCATAGAATATCCCAACTGAGATGATGTCTAGGATGATGATGTGTGGGAGACGAGTTGCCTTAAGCGAGATTTTTAAAGGACTAGTTTCATGTACCACCTATGAAGCAATTTAGCTAACTAATAGTTGTGAAGCCTACAAGAGGACTACGCCTTATAGTGCGTTAGCACCACCTTTGTAAAAACATACCCATAAATGGGTTAAGCATCCTTGGGTTCAAATCTCAATTTGTAGGGCTATTTGGGTTGCCATTGCAAAAAAGTTACAAAAATACTAGCAGTTCCCTTGAAGCAAATATAGATTACAATCCCCTGATAACAATAGCCAAGAAAATGGCAAAAATAATGCTGACGATAAGCACAAGCTTGCTAGTATCAAATTTCAGTTTCGCATTGCTGTTAATCTGTTTGCTTTCTATATTAGAACTTGGATCAAGTTCATCAAAACTAGTTTTTGCCACATTTTCAAAAAACTCCGGCTCTAAAATAGATACTCCTGATATGTTCATTGCAAAAAGTTCCTTCAACCGATCCTCTGCTTCCTGTTTCAGGATGATGTAATTAATAAATGCTAAGAAAATAAAGCAGCTCTACACATTTATCACAGAAAAAACAACTTAGGAAAACGCCAAACCTTTGTTGTCTCACTAGAAAGAAGATAGTCACCAATAAAAGTTCCTCTGGACCACGGAACAAGAATGCGGCGAGGAAGCATAATTTGGAATTCTGAGCTTCCATTGCTATTCCAGTATATGGAGCAAAATTAAATAGTAAAAACAAAATCTATGGAATGCACATTTAAATGGGTTACCTGCAAAACTGAAGAAGTGGATGTTTCTGCACACTGGAATTGCTGTCCTGGGCCATTATTGTCTCTTGCTCTACTGCTTCAGAAAGAAGTTCAATCCTTGATCGCAAGCTGGTTATTATATCCTTCTGGCCATTTTACAAACCATGGAAACATTGGTATGCATGCCGGCGCTTGAAAACAAATAACACGTTATACCTTCAAGTCAACAATGGCAGATTGTACACTCTCTCGGGTGGGAGCATATGACTGAGCATGCACACATCCATCCAATTTCAATTTCCCAAAAACCTGCCCTTCCTTGCAACCATCTGTAAACGTTCAATACAAGTCCACTGCCACTTCCATCCCAAATCTAAATGCATAAAGGAGAGAATAAAGCAGCAGCACAGAATTGGGAAAATAAATGTATTACCACTTTCTTGGTTGGCGCAAAAAGGAAGAAGTAACTGGACATTATGAGACGTATTTGTGTTCACTAAATTACCAGGCCCAAGCACAGCTCCTTCAAGAACCTGCAAAATATTGTTCATAAAAGGACATGTGTAGCTTGCAACATAAAACAGTGGAAACTCTTTGCTAGCAAAAGGACAAGATGATATTCTTCAGCTAAAAAAATTCATGACTCCTAGATGAAGGGCCGCTTGCCTCATACTGACTTCATTTGATAGAATATTCATGCAAGGAATTCTCCAACAAGGATGTTGTTATTTACACCTGTGAACATATATGAGCATCTAAACTGATTAGGTTTTACAGCGCTTCAATGGCCATATGATGGTATTAGTCATTTTAAACCAATCAAAAACATGGATTCCATTCAATAGAGTCCGAGGGACGGTTAGCTGCACACTATGACCCTTGTTAGTGAAGCTGTATCAATCATACTTTTTTGTTGTCATCTGTTTCTTTCTGCATGTCCTCACAGACTATTCCACCATTTGCAATGCCAGCTATGCCTAGCCTAAAGCTCATCTTTCTCAGTTTTCAAAGCTTATCTTTTTCTGCACATATCTCACTCAGCTTGAAGTTTCAAAGAGACAGCCATACCCACCATGTCCATTTCCAATTACAAGCCACTCTAAAGCTCCAACATAAGTGCTCACTCAGTTGAATAATAACTTAGTTCCCACTAGAGTCCATCATGCGCCAGACAGAAGAGTCGAAGACCTGATGAAACTCAATTCATGCTGCTTGGACTATCAGAAGCGCCATGTTCATGGGCATGAGAAGCATGAGAACAATGCAAGATGTGACATTTGGTTTGTGCCATGATGGTTATAAGTGGTACAGAATAAACTCAGATGCTATGGCTTATAGTGGTTGATAGTTTTCGAGCTAATCTATGTATTTTTTACATGCTCCAGCTTTTAGACTAGACATTTCCTGCTGAGCGGCATTCTTAAATGATCCTGCATACCCTTCTATGCAATAGATAATCAAACGAGACATACCAAAGAACCATTTATAAGTGCTCGTGCATGCTCCAGTTTCTTCATTTCCCCATGAAGTGCAGATAAGAGGTCATCTTTAAATGTGGAGCTTCCATCCTGCCAAATTGGCACACTAAATAAACCATAACACCATAAATAAGTAGCATATGTCATCAGGTGAAAGCACACAAGAATCGCCTAGAAACATAAGCTGACATCTCTTTCTTCAGTCCTAAATTGCCTGGCTGTTTGATTTTCTGCCCTACAGCCCCAAGCAAATTTACATACATGCCTTCATCCTACGAACCCCAGCACTTACTTCATGTCAAAACTGTATGCACATGTCAAGCAGTGTAAGTTTGCCATAATCTCAGCTAGTTTCCATTCGCATGGGGCCATTGACAAAGATTGTGTACTTTCCAGGGAGAACCTTCGACAAGACACTCTGCACAGTGCAGACAACAATTTAAAACAATCCAGAAAATGGCCCTGCATAGCTTAACTACATATATGTACTTTGATCCTTTCTTTAATAATCATCTATACAAGGACATATATATAATAAAATGATTAAACTATTTGACAAGTCGATTGGATGAAAGTTTTCAACACTGATAGGCTCCTTACAGACGCTGAAGCATAAAGATGGCAACAGAATGTTAAAAGCATGGAGATACCTTCTTGGGCTAGCCAAAATGTGCAGTACAAGCCGTTCATGGACAGGATTTCCATCTGCGGCGATAATTGGGGCTGAAATTGCAACTGCTTTGATTGCCTAAAATGTTGAGAAAAATTAAACTTAAAAAATTATTTACCTTGGATGGGAATTTAAGAAATCAATTATGTGGAATGAAATTTTGCAAGGAAAAATCATAGACCCAGACAATCTGCTACTTAAGTGTGTGCTACAACATGACATTGGATGCTAATTTTAATATATCACTAATTCTTGAACGAAGCAACTGACAAAAGTAAAGTTAATGTGTTCTAAGTTTTCATGTATTACTTGAATCCTGCAATTTCATCATGGTCAATGACCAACCCTTACCCTCGCAACTGCACAGAATAATCAAGTCACAAATCCAAAAATGTAAAATTTACCTGCCATACAACTGTCGTGGACTGCTTAAATACTGTTTCAGCCACAAAAACATAGATTCCTACCACCTGCATCCCCCCCAAAAGCATTCTCGAGACCTGAATTGCAATGAAAAATCGTTAACCTTGTGAATAGACAAATTTCATACTTAAAAATAAATACCTGGCATGCATGCTCGGCAACCCAGTCTACATCAATCTTCAAGCATACATCTCCATCAGACTTATTCTTCTTGCCCTTTTTCTTGTCAAATTGAACTGATTGGATTGCCAAACTCGCAGGCTCTTCACCATCCTTGGTTGGGGTAGGCACAAGTCCGTAAATCAGGTCTCTCTCCAAAGTTAAGCCTCCTAGTTTACCAATGAGTAAACCAATCTGTAAAGGCACGTCCAGAGCTGTCATTTTCTCAAGAGCATCCTCTATCTGGGCTTCATCGCCCACAACCGTTCGTCCCATTCCTGTCGGGGACAGACTTATAACCTAAGCGTCATGTAACAGTGTGCAACAAAGTCCAAGGAAAACACAGAAATCAGGTTCGAACTAAAAAGGTTCGATCCACAAGAAATAGCCGGGGACTTTTTTTCCTGTTCAATTTTACACGACAGTTTTAATCAAGGAAAACTCCATGGACGATAAAAAATTTATTCTCTTCTATTCTATTCTTTAATTAAGGTAAACTCCGAAATGCCTAGAAGTTTTGAGAATTACTATAGCCTATGCCCCTAACTATTTCCTCATGCTAGTTGACCAGCCAAAGCTCCATGACATTCTAACATTCTAGAACATTTCATAAAAATTATTATTTTTTAGCAACTTTTTATAAGTGGTGCAAAAGGGGGACAATTGATTGACAAGGTGTCTTATATTAGCATTATGGCATTTCTATAGTGCAAATACCAGTGATGTTTCAAAATGTCTTTGGCAAACTAGTCATCTAGAACATTCACTAAAAGCTAATGTTTTAGCAGTTTCTTATTCTACATTTGAGGTGCTTATTTATGCTACGTGGTTATGAGTACGACCAGGCGTGCTCAGCAATCGCTCCTCCAGATTTTCATGGGCCCTCGAGGGCGCAGCGGACACTGCAAGACGTGCGGTGCTTTGCCGGCCACAAGGCCCTATCTCCAGGGCAAACCGATTTCAGGGTCATCGGACCATTGAAAAGAAAAGAGAACCCTTCCTGGGGCCCCCACCAAGGTCTCCGAATTTGGAAACATTACCGTCCACAACCACGTCTCGGTTCAGGACTATTGACCCAATTCCCTTTCACATCGACGATGCAAATTGCGCCATTCACATAGGATTGCCCCATCTCTTAGAATCGACTAACCCATGTCCAATTGCTGTTCACATGGAACCTTTCTCCTCTTCAGTCTTCAAAGTTCTCATTTGAATACTTGCTACTACCAGCAAGATCTGCATTGGGTGCCATTCCACTCGAGCTCTTGCCCGGAGCTATTCCACGACACCCATGCCCTCCTACTCATCGAGACCTCACACTGCTGGGTATAGGCAGCATGCTTCAGTGCCATTCACTTTCGGGGCTACTTGATTCGGCAGGTGAGTCGTTACACACTCCTTAGCATATTTTGACTTCCATGACCATTGTCATGCTGTCTTAACAACACCCTTTATGGGATCCAAGTTAGCATGCACTTAGACACCATAACCCAACTTTCGGTTCATCCCGCATCGCCAGTTCGGCTTACTAAAAATGGCCCACTTAGAGCTGCAATTCCATGGTTGGGATTGCCTTACCTATTTAAAGTTTGAGAATAGGTCGAGGGAGTTTCTCCCCCGATGCCTCTAATCATTCGCTTTACCCGATAAAACTTTCAATGAGCTCAACTATCTTGTGGAAAACTTCGGAGGGAACCAGCTAGTAGATGGTTCGATTAGTCTTTCGCTCCTATACCCAACGAACAACTTGCACGTCAGTATTGCTATGAGCCTCCACTAGAGTTTCCTTTGGTTTCGACCTGCTCGGGCATAGTTCACCATCTTTCGGGTCCCAACAGGCATTCTCACACTCAAACCTTTCATAGAAGATCATGTTCGGCGCATGGTGCACCCGACAATAGGGGCTCCCACGCATCAGTTTTCTTTTGCTAAGATGGGGTTTGAACCCACCAACTCGCATGCATGTTAGACTCCTTGGTTCGTGTTTCAAGACGGAAGCCCCACAAGCCAACATCTGGAGAGCACACATGCATGGTAGCCCGCCAATGTGGCATGCACCCCAGGCCCAAGCCCCACCTACAGCATTGTCGAGTCGACATGGTCTCTTTATCCTGCAGACGGCGCCAACGTTGGCCGGCACCCCGAGTTGACTGGGCAGGCCAGCCAAGACTCTTCCACACCCAACCGGAGCACACCAGCAACCTCCATTTGCTTCCCTCCCAGCAATTTCAAGCACTTTTTAAATCCCTCTTTAAAGTCATTTCCGCATACTAGTTGACTAGCCAAAGCTCATTAGCTAATGTCCCTGACATTTTAAGGCATCTAGTAAACATTAACATTTCTAGCAACTTCTACTTTTGGCTTTCTAATTTGGGGCTGAGCTTCTTATTCAAGCTATTGATCAGTTAATGCCTATTAACTAACTTATAAGATATCATTATCATAGAATATTGAACAAAGTTACTATTTTTAGGAAATCTCTATTATAGGTTTGAGATGCTTATTCATGCTATTTGATCAATAAATGACATTGGCTAACCTCCACAACATTCTAAAACATCTAGCAAAAATTACTACTTTTAGCAATTCCTACTTTAGGTTGAGGTGCTTATTTATACTATTATTTATACTAGTGGACCACTCAAAATTCATTAGCTGACCTACGCGGCATTCTAAAACATCTAATAAAAATTACTATCTTTCCACTTTAAGCTTAAGGTGCTTATTCTTGGCAATTGGATTGGCCCAAGGATATTAAAGAAGTAATACATATTATAATTAATGCTTGCCCTCAATGGTTGGCATGAGGAGTCGAGAGGGTCCAACTCTAGAGGCGAGTGCGCAATTCTCGATACTATGAGAACTTCTTTAAGGTGAGGATGGAATCTTCAAGAAATACAAATGAAATATTTTAAAAGCTTGTGGAAAGTTGAGATTGATCAATGTCTGATGATGTGGACAAGTTTGAGCTCATGCAATCTCAGCCATAGGATATTGCAAGTGACAATACTTGAGAGCCCAGATTATATTCATGTAACCAAGGTAAGAAAAACATGAGTGCAGGAATTGAGTCTCCACACCCCCCTCCTCCAAGAGTTGAATTCCCCAAACCTTCCCGTATCAACCGGTCAAGGGGCGAGCATTGTTTATGTTTTAATACCATATTGTGATTTAATTGACCCTTCTAGAACCTATTAGCTCCTTGAATCTTTGCTACCTATGCAACCCCCTCTCTCTATCTAGCTTTTAGATCCTTGCATCAGTCAATGCAACTCCAGTGATAGATAGATAGATAGATAGATAGATAGATAGATAGATAGATAGATAGATAGATAGATAGATAGATAGATAGATAGATAGATAGATAGATAGATAGATAGATAGATAGATAGATAGATAGATAGATAGATATCAAGTTGGTTACACTTGGGCCAACCGATACATGTGATGTTGGAGACGACTTTTTTTTTTTTTTTTTTTTTGTTTGGGGGGGAGGGGGGTAACTAGCATTATACATCCTGGAGGTAATGAATATCAGCCATGTCTTTCATTACTATTTTAGAATATACAAAAATTTACAGTTCATCAACAAGCCTATTGCTGCTAAGTTTTTTCCCTCGAAAACCCTTTGGGGCGGAAGTTTTTTAATCATGGACAGTAACAGATATGATGTGTTCTTTGTTTGGGTCCATAGGCCTCTTTAGTTCCTGTGGATGAAGAGAAACAATTCTATTATATTCAATTATTATATTCTTTAGTACATGCATTTCATTTTTTTTTTTTTTGTCTTATATTCTTTGCTATGTTTATTGTTATCCTTGTAGATATGGGGCCTCATTTTGAAGTGCAGTGCAAGATGCCAGATGATCATGTGAAGGAACTATCCTCCATTAAATCTGATTGTGCATGAATTGTCAAGCCATTAGCATCTTCTCTATACTTTCGTATTTTAACATTCTTTGTATTTTCGTATCTTAGAATATATTGCACAAATATTGCATTGTTTCTCTTTTATTGGACTTGTTATTTGTATTTTTGGAGCACAAAGAATATCACCTTGAAGAAGAATCAGAGAAGAAACAATAATGACTCTTTGATCAGTTCATTTTCTCGCATACACGTGTCTTACTTATAATTCTAAAGCATCTAAAAATTAAGATTGTTCTTTGTTCCATCTGTCTTATATTTGATGAACCAAAGTAATATCTTCATAGTCCTAATCGTCAATTTGATCTTAACAGGTCTATTTATTAGTATAAATGGCATGTTGGAGAACAATCTTCCAATTTGCTTTCCTACTTATAGCTGGTATAAGTTGGCTTGCTCGAAAGCAACGTTCCATTGGGACTATGGAAATAACCTCTTTTTCCCCCTTTTTTTTTCTAAAACATTGTCAGGATATGATTCTTTTATAAATGCATAGATTTGTGGTTTCAAAGTCCACATGAAAGAAGCCCCATCTATGGGATTAAAGCTGCACCTACATGCTGATGTGTTTTGCATGTACCATCTATTACTATTTTGAAAGTCTTTGAATATTGTATTTATATATTGCTCATATTGAGAAATCACTATTTTCTTCCTATTATATTGACATTTTTCTCTTGTTTTGATTTAGTCCTCTCAATTCAATTCTAAACTACTATTCTTGTTTCTAACATTTGCAATACCTTCTCTAAAACCCCGAAGGGGGCAAAAAAAAAAAAAAAAGCACAACAAAAAATATTGCTCCTTACTCCCCTAACATCCCTATTAGTGTGACATGAGGCATGCTGCCTGAGTTGTGTAATATTCAAAATATTAACTAATATGTACTCCATGCTCCCAAAATCCCAAAGGGGTCAAATTTGTTTACAATATAGACCATTACATCCTACACTTTTGATAAAGTTCCCCCTAAAACCCCCTTTTGTTTGGGTATACGAGGGGTGACACAGCTGTAACAAGAGGTCCACATCTCCATGCAAATTGAACAATACATGTATGAATTAATACCCCTGCATACATTTGCTTCAAACCTTATAGTATCTCACTAATCTTTCTCTACTATAAACCTCAACATGCGAGGACGTATTCCACAACGAGGATTACTATCTATGGCCCAAAATGAAGTATAACTCTTAAACGCCTCTCGATGCCTGAAGTCACCCCTCTATGAATATGCACACAAACAAAAGGATGTAATGTTTTAAGCTGTCTATGGATTCCGCTATATATTTCTAAGTTCTTGCCCACAGGAGCTCCAAAGGTAGCAGCTCTAGCTTCCTCAACTATCTTATCATGGAGTGGGCACTTGAAATAATTCTTCCACCTTACCTCCGTGCTGGTCATACGAGCTGAAACTTTTTGACCCACTTCTGCACCTCCGACCTTCAAATTTTCATCGATGGCATTGAACCTATCCAGCGTATCTGCTATTTCGATAAACCTATCTTCTATTTTTGGCCAATTCTTAGGTCTGCAAGCCAAATTTCGTCAGGCAGAAGAAGGTCCATCATAATAAGTTTAGAGCTCCCCATTATTGGAAATTTCAAGACCCTGTTATGTTTCTCCTATGCCATGTGCTAATCCTTTCCCTATATTCCAGGATTTGTTTATAGCTTGACTTTATTTATAGCTTGGCTTCCTTTATAAGTTGGGTTTTGGTCAATGGTCCATGCCATAAAATCTCTCTTTTTCGTTAATTTTTTTCCCAACCAAAATCTTGAAAAAAGCATTTGCCAACGTAATAGAAACAATGGTTAAATAATATCTTAAAGCCAAGATATTATTTAATGGTCTAAAGTTTAAATATAGTTAGTGCCATAATTGAATCAAAGAAAAATGGCTTATGACCTTTTAAAAAAAGGAACATATCTGTGATAAGGGAAGGAGGCGACAACAGATGGCAGAGGAACGCTTTTGAGGCCAACAGCTACATCGGATTCTAGGAGGACACCTCTGACTAATTGCTACAGTGAAACTAGGATAGACTACTACAACGGCATTGAGAAGAACAACAACAGTAATACAAGAACAACTGCATCAAATCATCTTGACCTAGTTGGGTGGTGAATTACCTTAATTAATCCAAATAGTAGAATCTTTCTCTGGTTTTAGTGAACTGGAGACTGATTACTGGAAGTTATTGGTGTACTTCTATCATAAGGATCTTAAGACGGTTTTGGTAAACTAATTAAGATCTCATGCTATTGGTGTAATCTGTGCCCCATTTTCTTATTGTCCTTTTTTTTTTGAAGAACTGTGTCATCAATATATTAAAAGAATGGTAATGTTACAAAGCAAGTGAGGAGGAAGGAGAACTGCCCCAAAGAGACAGAGATACCTCGACACTCCACTACAAACTCACAGAAAAACTGCAACTCTACTGCTGTACAAACCGACCATCACCATCTACAACACCCAAGAAGTCCCGCCAAATGGCAAACTTCCGCTCTACTAATCCCGGGAATACCAGAAAGCTTTGAAATAGCTTGTACCTGAGTCGAGGAATCAGAGAGGCTACAGGCTGCTGAATCCCCTGAAAGATCCACTTTTCTTATTGTCTTGTAGTTACATATTTGATTCTTTTGTTAATAGTTTGGCTTGTGGTTTCTTTGCTTCTGAAGATGATCTAAGGATTGCAAGATCTTATTTAGCCAATGAAATCTTGTGTTATGGCTCTGAAGTTCAAAAGAATTGGATCATTGGTGTGATCTGTATCACAACTACACATCGATCCACCTGGAGTTTTGTCGGGTTTTTGGCCCATTTAACCATGACATTATTTTATGTGTTAGGGATAATAGATAGATAGGATGAATAGGATAATTTCAACATGTAGAGCATATAATCTATATAAGACCTTGAGTACTGTTCTTTTTGTTAAAACTAATTCAAAAATCCAAAATAAAGTCAAGGGCGTGGTGATATTCAAAATTAAGATAAAGATAATACTATCGAATGCTAAAATGAATGCTTCAGTTCTAAAACATACCTTTTATTGAGATATTATACAGGTATCCAATACCTAGTGTTGGCTACATTTTTTGGTACTTTTGTAGTTCCAAAATGATATTTTTGAAGGCACCATATATAGTTATGGCCTAATCTAGACCTATATGTAGACTCCATATCCTAGGACCAAATCCTAGATCTGGTTCAATCTATATTCAGCTCCATTATAGATGCCACAGCTCAGACTGAAGAATACGTGCCACTGAACTTCAAGACGAGCCCCCAATGCCAAGACTATCCACAAAGAGCAGAACTATGGTTTGAATTTACGTATAGTGGGGTTCCAAAAAATAGGTTCTTGTTAAGACACGGAGTCAATGACACACCCTCCTTCACAGGCCTGATGCACATAAGAAGGCCAGGCACTTTCATAGCACGAAGAGTGGGTGCCCACAGACCAAATCGATCGCGCCACCTTGTAGTGAATTTTCGCATGTCCCAAAACAGGTTATACATCTTACAACATGTGTTATAGTCTAGGTGCCTAGGGTATGGGATAAAGCCTCATAAAGGTTGGGCTTCATGAAGGATCCACCCTTTTGATGTGTTGATTATCACTAGGGGTGCTAGTGCGTAACATTTGGTATCAGAGCCAAGGTTCAATTCCTTGTGGCAACATTGGTGTGTTCCACATGCTTGAGGAATAAGAATAAGAATAGTTTTTTATCGTCCACTGAGACCAAGGCAAGCATATAGAGGAAGGGAAGGAATTGATATGGTCTGGTGCCGGGGGAGGTTGGGGTTCATGAAGGATCCGCCCTTTTAGTGTGTTGGTTATCACTAAAGGTGCTAGTGCATAACAACATGGCATTCACCTCAAGGTACGAACTTCTCTGTGCAGGAGGACCTCTCCCTAGTGCAGTTAACTAGACGATGTGAGGATGTCTGCAAGGTGCAAGATGCGAGGCTCCAAAAAAAGTGAGCAGTCTACAAGAAAGGCACAACCCTTATTTGTGATCAGTGGCCCTGAAACACCTGGTTGGGTTATCTTAAGTGTCTCCAACTTCAGTATTTATGTTTGTCTATATATGTTATTGTGTTTTGTGATGTGGCTTAGTCCCCAGGTTTCATTTGGCCTTATGCCCTTTGCTATGTACATGTCCCATGGCCCACTTTAGAGTCCTTGTGGACGTAAAAAACCCTATCTATCTATCTTATTTGACAAAATTTGTGCAAGTTTTTGTGCTACACAACCAGTTGAAGGTGTGGAAAGAGGGGTGCATTGTTTCTTCATACATTAGAGCTGGAGCTTGACTCTTCCACAATGACATGGCAATTTAAGATCAAGTCAGCCAATTCGTAGATGCCTATCCAAGCAGAAAATCTAGTTAATCGAGTGCCATGTAGTTATATGCATTTTGTATCTTCTCTAGATTTGTCCCAGATCTTGAGTTAAATTATCCAATTGCCTTATGTGTCATAGGAACCAAGCAGCTTGAGTAGGTAGCTCTAATTGTATCTAGATGAACGAATAGAGGAAGGAGCAATTTTTACTGAGTCTTCTGTTCAATTTTATTACTTCAATTGTTGTTGTGAGATGTATGATAATGGTAGATGAGCATATGCGCCTCTTGTCTAACTAGATGCCTATGTAGTAGCATGCCTCTAGGTTGGACAAGGGAGATGATCGCATAGCACTATAGAGTTGTGACCTTGGTGTGTATAGGCCAGTGGGGTCATGTAGTAGACTTGGCTTAATGTCAATCATTGCAAGCGCATTTAGTATGAACTTGACACCCCCTAGGAAGGTGCAACTGTCCTCTCAGTGAATTAGTCGAATATTTGAAGGTGATCCCTTGCCTCTAGTCTACCTAGAGTTCTCTCATGCTACCTAGATAGGAGCAACCCTATACGTATCTCATCAGACCTAGGAACGTTAAGAAGCCCTAGGGATGGTTCCCTCATAGGCCATATATACGAAAGGTTGTAGTTGTTACTCAATGTAGTTTGGCCTTTCTACAATACAAGAGGGGTGGATGACGAGGATCACCCAAGGCCATTGTCTATGCTAGCCAATTTTATGTTACAACTCTGTCTGACACTTCTAGAGATCCCAACTAGTTAGTCAAGCCCCCTATTGAAGTTTGGGCCTGGATAAAGGATCCCCATATATGATTATGACGTATGTTACATGCCCTAGCTTAAATGTTACATCACTTTAATATTACATGTATTTATGCTTCCAAAGTGGTCAGGCCTAATCAGTTATGGCTTATATGTTAGATTACCTTAACCTTACATGTATTTATGCTTCCAAAGTGTTTAGGCCAGAGCCCATAAATGATTGGATGCTCGACACTCATGTGCCCTTGGCCCATATGTGGTAGTGCTCTCAAGGAGGCGGCCACCAAGTATTGATGGAAGCATCGTATGCGAAGTTGGAAAATCTCATACTACACACTTTATAGTTTTTCTTAGGTGGATCCTTATGTGACAAGCCCGTTGGTAAAATAAGATTGTAATTTGCTCAACTATCTTTTATCACAATCTTTGCATGAGCCATATTATTTGCATGCTTAAATTCATTAAACTTTTCCCATAATGAAATGGTATTATGAAAAAACAAATTACATAAGAATACAGAAAAGCTTCAAGATTGACAACCCGATATTTGAAGGGCATGTCCTAAAACAAAGCATATTCTCATATTTCCTTCCTCATTCCTCAGAACGCTTTTCTTCCGTGGACGATAAAAGTACCTTCCTTCCTTCCTTCCGACACAATACGATAACATAATAGATGCATATATAACATTAGAAGAGAAGAGTAATTCTCAAGTAGAGAGGGATTTTAAATACATATTTCAACCAACCAACCATCTATGGATGTGGATGTAGAAAAATATCACTCGAGTTTCCATCTTTTCAAGCATACGCATGTACATGCATACACTTCTCAACACAAACATATGGTGAAGATTCCACATAATAATCTACCTTATGGATTGAGAAACTAGTTCATTCATGGCAGATCTAGGAACCTAGATTTTGGAAGGAACCCTTGAATATGAAGTCCTTGATTTGTTTGTATTTTCATGGTGCAAGAAGGTTCGCGACATTTCAACTAACGTATGCTTAGGTAAAGACGATAAGAGAAACGTGGACGTCAACAGCGTTAGGTTTGCTCCAGTTTTGGACGGCGCTCATTTGGGTAACGATTTCCTTCGCAATCCGAACTTCGGCGCTTGTTTTCTCTTACATCACTTCAGTGGAGTGAGAGTCGTAATTAGAAGAAATTGGTAAGTGCCACCGGCTCATTTAAAGTCCTCGTCTTGCTTTGAGCTCCGGCGCTCTTTACTTTCAAGGTCGTAATTATGCATTCTTCTCTCGTGGAATCCGAATCATTGCTCTCCCGGGATGCAAGCAAAAGAAAAAGAGTATGTTTCGTTTGTTTCTGCGCGATTTGTTAACTATGCAAGTAGCTTTACTGTTCTAAATTTAAAATTATGTTCTGTTTAGATTAATAGGTCTGCTAAGTTGAAACAATATAAGCTTGATGTCCGACGGGAGCAATGGCTTGCACAAGGTAAGAAATTTCCATGCTGATAAGTTCTGCATATAAATTTATGTTGTATATGGAGCTAATCTACCTTTGTTTGCTAGTGCAATCTGGAGGAAAACAAAACCATAGTAAGGATCAGTGTGGTAGGAGTCAGGACGATTCAAGTGAAGGTCATTCGCCCAAATCAGTAGATTTTGGTTCAAAGGATGAAGAAACCATCCATGCAGGTTTTAGCACTGGCGATAGTGATACAGATTCGTGTGTCATAAATCAGGATGATGTAGGGGATTATCAAAGCAATGGTGCATGTGGAGGAAATTGGAAAGGATTAAGTCTTGGGGGTCCTCTTGATTCTTCTGAGGAACGAGAGCAGAATGTTTCTGGTACAGGACATACAACTCGTATCGAATGTGGAAACTGTCAGAGTAACGGCTGCTCCCCAGGTTCGTGTGCAGATAGTCCGACGGTAATAAACCCACCTCTGGACATAACCTCTAAGAAGGGGAAGGGCAGACGAAGATGTGGTAGGGTAAAGAGTAGAGTTAATATGGATGAAAGGCGTGATGAAATGGCTAAACATGGAGAGGAGAGCCAAGACCAGAATTCTAATGGTTGTGATGAGGATGACTGGGAAGCTGCTGCAGATGCTTTATGTGCTAAAGCAACGTTGACAGACAGTACTGTTGTTCCAATCTCTCCCAATATTTCAGGCACTCCGAGTAAGATTGCCCCAGAGTCTGGAATTTTAAAACCTCGGTACAGTTATAATATGGCTGTTCGAAATGGTGCCCTTAAGGGTGTCAGTAATGGAGGAGCATGGAGGCCAGGTGACACAAGCCGGCCCGTGTCTCTGCCAAAGGTTGAGAGCAACAGTACCCGGTTGAAAGAAATTGGAAACAACAAGGACCCTATTGCAGCACCACAATGTTGTCCTATATGTATAGAAGAGCTTGACAGCACAGATTCATCATTTGTACCTTGTGCATGTGGGTTCCGCTTGTGTCTATTTTGCCATCACAGGATTTTGCTTGAAGATGGGCGATGTCCTGGATGCAGAAGAATTTATGATACTGATCTGCCGATGAAGATGTCTAGGGGTCTAGGTGTAGGCCTTCTGGTATAGTGATCTTGAGGGTTGTGATGTGCAGGTGTGAATAATGTTATTTGTGCAGTTTTACCTTTTCAACTTTAGGGAGGCGTTCGTGTTTTGGAAAATTTCAAAGCATCTATAAGTATCCTGCTCTTTAGTTGCCCATTATCAGGACCACACGTGAACACTCATATGTTGCTCATAATGAGTATATAATACGAGTATGATTGGTTATAAAGTGCAAAATATTTTTACTGTAGTTCAAGCTTATGAAATTCATTGGGAAGGTTTTCATGAAATTTGGATGCTGTTAATGAGCGAACAACTGAAACTCTCAGCTTCATTTATGTTTCAGATAGGTGATGCTATCATCTTAAACTGTATGAAGAGAACTTGTTACTCTTTTTGGTTTATTGCCTGTGACGTTTTCTTTTCTTTTTTTGTCAGCCACAGGGTAGTTACTAATCCTCTCGCTTTGCACATTGTATTATCTACTGGGACTGGGAACTGGAAATAACGGAGGACATATTTCAGTGGTATCAAACCTTTTACTTTAGTAGCATGAATCTATGTTATAGGCTTTAGATATATTCTTTTAAATATTGGGGGCAGGAGGTCCCATTATACTGACATTGTAGCACTTCCTCTCCTGCACGAGAACAACTGGGAAGTGATGTCATTGGTTGTAAGTTTCACCCAGTTACAAATCACATTTTGAAGATTTCTTTATTAATGCTTTTGGTTTTCTTTTGAGATTGCAAGATGCATATAGGAAAGGCACTGTGAACCCTTCTTAATATACAGCCTAAGAGAAGAATTTATTTTACTTGGGCATCTCATTGTCCGGCTTCTTCTTTATAATACTGCAGGCTGATTTTGTGGTTGATTAGAAGCAATCACATCAGTTTCGGCATGATGATTGAAGTGAGCAGTCAGCCAAAGATGTTAAAGTAGCACATGCAGCTGGGGGCAATGGGTGCTGTGCTGCTTTGTTAAGATTCATATGGAGCTGTTTTGGGCTAATAAGGAACTGGTCTTGAGGTCCAGGCTTGACCCTTTTTTGCATCACAGCAATTGGGAGATGCTCTTTATGGATTTGTCCAGGCTTGAGCCTTTTTGCATTGGGCAGATGCATACAGAATCTATTTGGAAATGACCTTGGAGTAGGGTACATGTTTGAGCAATTGGTACCTACATGAACCATCTAATGTACCATCTAGGCAGTCGAGCATCTGTTGTACAATGTGCTCTTGGGTTGAGGTTTATGTTTGAGATGGGATGCCCTTGGTCAAGCTACGCCTCTACAAATTAAACTTTTACCAAATGGCCTCATTTTTTTTTTTTGGTGTTTGGCGAGATGCCCTTGTAGTGGTGAAAATAGGGTAATGTTATCGGTCGTGGCACAATCATCATCACTGTTGGTTATTCTACGGGATGTTGGGATTGTGCCACATCAGCAGCTGACAAGGGTAACTCTATTTTCACCCCCTTTAATGGTTAGGCTGGATTCACATGCACCATCGCGACCTTCACCATCATTTTACGCCCACCATCACCGACCATCACAAATTTACAAAGGGTATAACAGGGCCCCTCTCCCACCATTGTTGCAAGGGATGCAAAGCCCCATCGATTTTTTTTTATCGATTTTCTTTGTTTCGGTTTCTTGCATGCATGATATCACTACAAGAAATGCTTTTTTTCAACGATATCATAATCTCCAAGCTCATTTTGCAATGCTTTAAATTTCCAAAGATGTTATACTCTTTTCTTGTTTTTAGCCAAAAAAAGGTTAAGGGAACGAGTGCATTTTTATAAAATATGTATTAAAAGGTACAACGTTCCAAACCAAGAATAGAATTACTACAAGAGAATCTTAACATCTTCATTGTGTTATTGCATAAACTTATTAGATGCCCTGATAGCTATTAATCTTGAAAAGCCCTTAGTATTTCATCCGCATCATAACCAAAATATAAAGGACGATTCAAAGTTGCCAAAAGGCTCTCGAAATGATACTTATCAGAGAATTAACCTAAATGTGGAAACCAGAGTCTGCTGATGCAATGTTGAAGCAGCCTTGCTTTGCAGTACAAGGCTCCTAGCTTTGCACGAGATGCTTTTTTATCTTGAACTTCATTTGCATTATTTACAATATGGGGTACTCTGTATGATATATGGTGGCTCCTTAGTGAGACACAATCATGAATTTCAATCTTTCCTCCAAAATTATAACCATAATACAATTGGAGCTTTTCGAGAGAATTGAAACCATTATACAAGAAAATTGTCACGACAAAAACTAAAAAATAACAAAAGAGACCTGGTGTTATAAAAGATATTCAATTCGTTAGATTTTTATCTTCCTTCTAGACTTCTCTTATGCCTCAACATTGCATTCTTTAAACTCTAATAGATTCATTCCACATTCCCAAAATCCCTTAAAATTCTCTTGGCTAAATGCAAGGAAATTAAAGGCAATGCATAGCCCTTCCACATTGACGAAGTTACATATTTTATTGCAAAAAGGGAAAACCCAACTACATACAAATTTCTGTGAGTAAGGTAACTTTCGGTGTGAACTTCTCAGTGCATCTACTACCTCTCTTCCTCATCGTATTGTGTGACATGACAACTTAATGTGAGGTGATGAACCACTAGATATTGTGGAGTATGTTGATCATGTTGAGGCTACATGAGAGATGATTTTTTTACTGTGTATGCATGGCTTTGCCTAGGGATTCTATTGCCTTCTTAGGCCTTTAGTCCCATATTACAATATCTATGATGTTATTCTTGCATATAGACTTTCGTGGTAAGACAGTTCTTTTTTATGTTGTTTCGTATGGTGTTGCATGAAATAATTGGAAGTAATTCCCATGGCCTCTAGTGTTATGCACATAGAAAAAGTTAAATTCTAGCGTCGTAGAAAGAGATGTTGTATTCTAGCATCTATTGTAAAATCACCAAGAAGTTACCAGTTAAAAGTAGATTACATGGTGTTGCATAGAGATATCATATTCTAAATTCTTAGTTGTTTGAAATACTAAGGGTACATATGTTGAAATGCTTTATACGTACAAGAAATTTATTGCAGTGGCCAAGGCCGCCACGAACATTTCTCTTCAACCTACTATTGATTTCCAAAGTATCAAGATGACCATAATATAAAAGACCACCATAACAATGATGGTTTCACAAGTGATTATAATAATCCATCAATATATCTTTTTTTGTTTGAAGGACTTGAGCCTTTATTATCCAGAGAAAGTTACAGAGTACAATGGGGAGTCATAACTCAGTGGAGAGAATGTCCACCGGAGCAAAACCACCCCACTCAAATACAACATCTAAACAATATCAAGAGCAAGCAAAAACTCATAAGTAAGTATGAATCTGAAGATAGTGCTCCCAAATACGCCTTTACCTCATTAGCAATTGATGAGCACCTGAATGCTTTGACAATTCGTTGTTGGGCATCAAGAAGGACCTGTGCATCTGAACAAGCAAGACCTTTGAATATGAGAAGATTCCTTCTTTTCCAAATAGACCAGATGATCCATGCAGAAGCCAAATGAAACGCCCTTTTTGCCAAATTATCCCAACTACTTGGATAAACTGCTAATAACACCTGTTGGCTATTCAAATTGCAATGAAAGAGGCCTTGAAGCCACAACCAAGCATGTCTGACATGTCTACATAGGAAGAAGCAATGCTCAATTGTCTCAAGGGCAGTTCCAGACGTCTGTTTCCAGAGGTATGCTTTATGATGAATCTTATTTTTCAAACATAAGTTAATATTATGGGTATGTTTTCCCATGGCTACTACAGAGTGTATGAAAGACCGTATATATCATCTGGGATGTGGTTAATCCGGACACCTGTTATCAGCCATGAAGAATCGCGCAGTTTCTAAGCCCCAAAACCAATAGTTTTGCCCATTTTTTGATCGATTGTACTCTATTTCGCTCAAATCTCTTCATCAATCTAGCATAAAAGAGGCATACAAAGCAATTGACATGCTTCCTAAAGCGGATCAAACTGCCCAAGGACCGGCAAGAGCGATCTGATCAAAATTTTTGCCCCCGTCGCACAGTTCTATGCCTGATTTTTTGTCCAGATTAACTGCTTTTTCTCCGGATTAACCACTTGGCTGATATCGGATGTCCGGATTAACCACCCTGGCTGATACCGGATGTCCGGATTAACCACGCGATTTTGTCCCGAGAAACCACTTCCCGGATAATATATACGGAGTTCCAGAGTGTATGACCTTTATGATTTGCTAGCTGTGCTACAAATATATTGCAGTGGATGATGTGCTAGCCATGTTTTCTTGGATGGATTAGTTGGCTCTGGAAGATATAGAGTTTAAGCCATTGTATTTGCTCAAATTCAACAAGTCTTGTATTCTTTCATCTTTTTCTTGCAATGATGACATATCTGGTAAGCGGAAAAGGGGTGCAGCTCTGCTCCATAGCAAGCCAGCTTCCATAGCAAGTGAGCTTCCTCTTATTGAAAATGTTCCTTCCTTCAGTTTGATCTGCATTACATTACAAATTCAGATAAATATTTTTCTACTTATTGCTTTACAGTTCACAGAAGCATGTCATGTGGTTGTCATGTGATTATACTGTTCTAAGTTTATGATTGTGCACAAGGAGAGCCTTTACAGACTATCCTTCATTTTCAATACTTTGATTGGCACATTATGGAGTACCATATTTTACACATCCAATCCGCAAAACATTTAAATGTTGATGCTGGCCCTTTCGTGATTCATTGCAGGTGAGAGAAACTTCTATGCTAAGAGGAAGATGATTGGTGCCAATGCCTATTTCCTACTGTTAGTGATGGAATTTGGGCGGGCAGGAACAATGCACTATAGATCACACAGTCTTATGCATCTTAGTTGGTGATTTGACATCCACTGACATCGAGGAGACAGTCAAGTTGTTCAGCGAACAATGCATTGATTACTAGCTGTCACAATTATCTCAAGATGCTTTGCCTATCAAATTATATTCTCTATGTGGACTCTCAATACGGTGTCCCTTGATCCTTCCAGTTCTGCACATTTACCCATCATTGCCATTCTATAAACTTGGATCTCTAATTCAGGTTTGCGATAAATGGTTCATTTTCTTTCAAAAGATTCACACGTATCATAGGAGCCAGACACATAACTCTCTTCAAATTAATTTACAACGACACATACTCTTCAAGAAGAATTAATTTCCTCAGTCATCCAGATGCAGGATTTGTTTTTCAGATTGATACAAAGAGCTCAAATTGTTTTGTATAATGCTAAAGGAGAAGCTAGTTCTAGACAAGTACCTACAATGTTGTATTTTGCACATTTGGAATGGTGATTATTTTTAGAAATAATAATAATTAAGTCAAATCCAATTTAATCCAGCCAATTAACATACTCATTGAAAAAATATAAAGGAAAATTATTGTAAAAAAAAAGCAAGGAATTTTAACTACTAAAGTATTTAAAATCAGAAACTGAATATTTTTTTTTCTTTTTTTCCAGGTTCCCTTGGAGCTATGGTGTCTTTGTTTGCAGGGATGTCATTAGAAACAACCTGTGATAGGTTTTCAACTCTTGTATTATGGATATGACAGAGCTTCAAAGACACAATTTAAACCTAATCAAAAAGCACAATTTAAACCAATCAAATCAAAAGAACCAAGCAAAGTCTTCAGACCAATTGGATAAGAAGTCTTGAACCTATGCAGTGACAGCGCGGGTGTATAAGGGTGATTGCAATTCAATATTCCGGTTCCTTGTGAAGGCACCTACTGCTCATCTGTACTTGCAATTCAGAAGCACCACTTAAGTTACCTTAAATCCTAAACACAAAGTTTGAACGCCTACTGCCTTTTCTTCAAGCCACGATTTTGGGCTCCCACCTGATTGCAGCTCTGTTTATCCCAAACTTTCCCTGAATTTGCCTTATTTGAACGCCTTGGCTAGCTACGGACTAATTCCAAGCGAAGCACGAAAGCTTTATAAGCGCGTACGAACTACAGTCTGGATTCCAACTGCGCGTTTGCCTTATGTAAATACAACAATCCGCAATTTTTGAGGGTGCAGACCATTCTTTGTTCTTTGAAGCATCATACCAACGTTTTATATGAGAAAGGATTAAGGGAGGATCCTTGCCAAAAATCTGCATTGTAAGGCAACAGGAACAGAAAAAGCAACAAAAAAAAGCATAAGCAAGAGAAAAAATCGAACATATATCTATCACAATCCAATTCAAAATACCCCATCGGGCCGAATCCTTCATTGCAGACATCGACTCTGGAAGCATCAACTTCGGAAAAACCCTAGGACAACCTGTTTGACCATTTCTGGAATTGGCCGCTGCCTTGCCCTCAGATATCTACTCTAGCCTCCTCTCCAGACTTTGGGCCGATATACTCCTAGTCCTCCCCTTTTATATCAATAAAATGATCAATCCAAAAGTTTCGGCAATGATCCGAAGCTCTCGAGAGGCATCGAGACATGAGAAAGCGGTTTCTAGAAACACCTCTATTGTTCATAGAGTTTTTGGCACTTACACGTGTACATTACTAAAGGTTACACAATCTTTAACTAAGCTACCCTCTTGACGTCCGTAATACAATTATATATTAGGGATATGCATGAAAAGGAATACAAACCATAAAACTTTATTATTACACAAGAAATTTATCGCGACGGCCAAGGCTGCCGCGAACATTTCTCTTCGCAAGCATTTCTCTTAGCTCATGTAATCGTGGATTTGAGCCTATTATTGATTTCCAATGTATCTCGAATAATGGTTTCTACGACGACCGTAATATAAAAGAACACCATAACAATGATGGTTTCACAAGTGATTATAATAATCCATCAATATCTCTCTGATATATAATTCTAATGTGGAAGGTAAGGGGGCAGCTTAGGTGTATGTATTTTTTATAGAAAATTATGATCTTAATTGAACACGTGTCAACACATAAAAAATTTGGAAGGAGGTAGCTCTTTCTAGAACTTTCCTCTGCTATAGTATATTCTAGAAGGTTGTTCGAAAAGCTCCGTTCACCTTCTCGAAGTTTCCAGCGTATTCTTCGGCCAGGTATATAAAGAGCAAATGCTAGCTGCTGAGATCAAACCGCAGTCTCAGGCGTGTAAGTTCGAAGCAGGGTCACATTTCCGTCTAGGTTGGATTTATGGGGCAGAGGCATTTATAATCTAGTTGCCAATTTTAGAATAGCGTAATCCGGAGGTGGAGCTTCTTTGTTGAAACTTAGAGAGGCATAAAAAGGCAAAAAAAAGTAGGAGGAGTTCTGGCTGGGCCTTCAATTTCGTCGGCAAAAAGCACGAGAAGACCACAAAGAGCCTGATGCCTCTTAACAAACAAAGGGCGGTCCATTCTTCTTTTTAAGGGTTCTTTTATTCTGGGAACGTTTTGGTGGTTGCAGGCAACGACCCTTCCAGAATCCTGAATTTTGCCGCGGATCCAGAATTCTGAATTGTACGACATCACTGCTCTTTGCCATGGATCCATTTCCGATGTATATTTAGAAACAATAGGCTAGATTATATTGCAATAGACAGTGTTTCCCTCCTATAGATGCAGAAAAAAAAAAAAATTGGCACGAGGTTCATTCTGATCAACCAGCCTCACTTTGATGCATGCATTTGACCCGTTTGTGTGGCAGTCGTGGCAATTCAGGAAGGCCTTTTAGAGGTAAGGGTGCAGTGCTGTTGGTTTATTTTTGACTGGATTGGAGAGTTTTGACTTATTTGAGTGGATGGGACAATCGAAATCAAGTTGTAGCTAGTTCGCAATCCTGAATTTTCTTAACTGGATAGCCTTGGCTTCTGATGTTGATGTTTCCAGACTGACCTTCCAAGAGTTTTCACACTGTCAGCCAAAATACAGAGGTGTGTCAAAAATACAGATTGGATTTCGCTGGAATGTTATCCGGTTTCTCTATTTTCTCAACTTGAATTGAGAGTTTACAGATAAGCCTCTACCGAGACATATTCTGTTTGTGCAGGTGTGAAGCTCAATGTCATTGACTGTCGTTTATATGGATGGATCACAACCACAAATGTTGCTATGAAGTTGAGCTCATTTATGAAAGTTATGAGCTGGCATTGAAGTGGAGCATCCATTCGCGTGCAATGAAGTGTTACGGTGAGATGGCAACATTTTTATTTATTGCATAGCCTAAACTATAATGGTTATAAAAGGGTATTGTATTGCAGATCTTTCATTGTTGGTGTGACGTCCCCTACTCGTATACGGTGCACTCACCGTATACAAACAGGAGTTCATCCCCCATACCAGCTCCATACTGATACAGGGCCCTCCACAATCACTGCACCCGTAACGAGTCCCAGTGGGAAGGGTGAAGGGGTCATTTTACCCCGTCTCCCTCAGGGCCTACCTAGCTGCGGAAGCGTAAACATACACGTCAGTATACAACATAATCACATATCCACCTCGAAGGGTGGTGCACCAACATCTGCATAGACAATGATCAGCATCATACATAGGGGTCCTACCCAAGGCTCAGACTCGAGGGGATGACTGACGGCTTGGGTCTCCAGAGTTCATTGCAGACAGAATTCATGACAATGGATTTGGCTGGCATAAGAACATGGCTTAGGGTTGTCCACTCCATCCGCCCCTCCTGTGCACACTTTGCAGAGTAGGCTGAAAAGTGTTGGGACCTGACTGTAGCCCGCCGGAGGCATAGCTAAAGGGGCTATTCCTGGGTTGCATCTCCCCAGTTCTGATGGGGCAGGTAGGGATCACTCCCTCCAGAGGTCTACATGCTGACCCAAGGTGACTAGAGGGCCACTGCCCTTATTCGACTGAACCCACTGGAAAGTGTACACCACTTCACGGGTGTCGAGCCCATGCCTTACCCACACTCAGTGGTAAGCCATTAGACCTAGTCACAATGATCCCCGGTAGGCCTTACACACCAGAGGGATCGTTCAAGGGTCAGGACACGAACCTTCTTCTAAGTCAGTCTGGCCCCTTCACCCACAACCAGGTGTGGCTCTTGTACACAGGCCGAATCTATAGTGTGCTAGAGAGGCTAATCTAGGAGCATCTACTACCAAGCTTTAGGTCTCTACCCCCTTTCCCAATACAAGGAGTTCATAGAGATACATCATCCATATACATCACAGAAGAACTAAAGAACAAGATCTAATCTATATCATAGAGTTAGGTTCTTTAGTTAGAGTCTGGTATCTAGAGATCTAGAGGGCTGCTATGGGCAATTTAATAGGCTAAACCTGCTGATTTAATGAGTAGAAGATGGTTTAGGCTATTAAATTGACGAAATACCTTATCCTTGAGTTCCTCCTCCTGACCTGAGCTCAACCATCCTACTAAACTGCTCGAATCAAGGGAAACTACTGGGGCAATTCGCTCAGACAGAGTCTGGGAGGCGGTTTTGACCCCGGGGGCAGTCAAAACAGAGCTCTAAAACCCTAGAAACGAAAAATGGGCAAGTTAGGGTTTCCCCTCTTAAATAGACAAGGGGGTTGGCTAGGGTTTCCAATTATCCCCTTTAGGCATGTGGGATAATTGGGAATGGGCCCACTTGCCTTTAATGGCTAGGTGGCAAAATGTGCCCACATGGAAAGGTGTGCACCTTAATAAATGTGCACATTGGTAAATGTGCACATTAATTGCACTCTTGGGTATGGCCCACTTGGCATAAAGTGTCCACATGGGGAAAATGTGCACCTAGATAAATGTGCACATGGGTAAATGTGCACATTAATAAATGCACACTCCTTGCAAGTTGCCCCCTAGAGGCTACCCGCCTGGCTACACGTCGGCGTACACGTCAGTCGGGGTGGCGTGTACGCGTGACGGGGCAGTACAGTATACGTCCTGGGACCGTATACTGTGCTGGAACGTCACATTCTCCCCACCTTGAAATGATGCTGTCCGCAGCATCGTGGGTCTCCCCACCTTGGGATCTTCCTAACCTGCAATCAACCTGATACATACAATATACTACTATAATACTTACACATTTACTAAGATTACCTTAAGGTAATATTTTTAAAACATTATTACGCCCTTAACTTATAAAATAACTTATCAATCCATAACATCGTCAAACAAGTTACTCAACAATTCACTTATCACAACAATTTTAGTTTATCAAAATTTTAACATTTCATAATTATTGTTCGAGGTACTCTTCATTCCTTGCAACACATTCCAACAAAATTTTGTGTTGCAAGTCTTCGTAGCTCGACCTCCTTGCCCTCCGGAGCGCTCTATTGGCCTGCAGGTCGACACTACGTTAGTACCATTTTAATAATTATTAATAAAATTTTGGTTATATGGTGACCACCCCACCTATCTACATGAATGCATGGCTAATCTCCCGGCGTAGGAAGAGGATGATTCTTCCATCGTGGCCGCGGAGACAGCGCCTATATGCCTATATGCCGCTCATGCCTACACCTTTAGTTGCCCATCGTGGAGGATAGGTCCTTCCCGTATATGGGGCGTGCAGATTCCTCCTATCAAAACATATATGGGGCTAGAGGTGCTTTTCCTATCAATGCATTCCTCAATGACCTCCTTTCTCTCGAGGTCGTCTACTTCCATGGGACAGAAGTAGACTTTCTAATCTACCTTCCACTCTTCCAAGCGGAAATGCGGTCATGCCTACATCGATATTACACCACGCCCTAGAGATCACCGTAGTGGTCCCATCATCGGTAACAACGCATGCAACCCATACCTAGCATAGGTTGCATGCGTAGATTAATCTTACTACACATATGCCTGAGCCGATTTCCTCGGAGATGACCTTGCCGTCCCATTGCTCCATGAACTGTGGGTACTGCTTTAATAGAGCCTTCTTGAGTACCCATGTCGCGTCTTCCACTGGCAAGTGTTTCCACTTGACCAAGTATTGGAGGAACTCCGACCTCCTTGTTTTCTTGAAAGCTTTATCAAGAATCAATTCTGGAACTATTTCCAGCTGCTCCTCTGTCATTTCCAACAACGTTGGAGTGTCCAAGACTTCGTCTGGATTTGGAGTGTGCTTCTTCAACAAACTCACGTGGAAGACCTTATGAATCTTTAGGTGTGCTGGTAAGTCCAATCTGTAGGATTGATTACCTACTCTTTTGACTATTCTAAAAGGTCCAGCCCACCTTGAAGCAAGCTTCTTACAATTTCCGATACGGAGCTTCGCCTGCTTCACTTTGATCTTGAGCCACACATTGTCGCCAACTTCGAACTCCCTGACTGTTCGATGCTTATCGGCGATGCTCTTCTGTCGGCTCCTTGCTGCTAGAAGATATCCTCGAACTTCTTCCACCAGCTGCTGCATATCGGCCAACATCTGCTGCGAAACTTCTACTTTTGACACGGGATTGTGCCAGGTGTCTGGAGTTAGGCATTGATAGCCGTAATTGATCATAAACGGCGACATTTAGGATGATTCCTGCTTGGTGCTATTGTATGCAAACTCCACCAAGTGAATAAATTCTTCCCACATACCTTGCTTATTCCAGACATAGTTTCGTAGCATGTCCTCCAAAATCCTGTTGGTCCGCTCCGTTTGGCCATCCGTCTGAGGATGATACGCCGTGCTCATGGATAGCTTCGTCTGAATGGTCGCAAAGAGGTCTTGCCAAAAGGCACTCATAAACTTCGGATCCCTGTCGGAGATAATCTCCCTTGGCATGCCATGAAGCCTGAAGATCTCTTTGGTGAAGAGCTTTGCTGTATCCATAGCCGTGTCTGTGGTCCTGCAAGGCACAAAATGTGCCATCTTTGACAACTTGTCGACCACTACCATCAAGGCATCCTTCCCCTTTACTGTCCTTGGAAGCCCTGTTATAAAATCCATGCTGATCACTTCCCACTTAGCGTTTGGCACCGCTAATGGCTCCAATGCCCCTGGAATTCGAAGCTGCTCTGCCTTCGTCTGCTGGCATAGCTGACATTCCTTGATGTAGCGAGCTACCTGCTTCTTCATTCCTGGCCAATGATAGCTGCTGCGCACTTTGAAATATGTTTTCATGAATCCCGCATGGCCAGCTATTGGGCTGTTGTGCGTGTCATGGAGGATCAATTTCCTTACACCTGATGATTCGGGCACGCACAACTTGTTCTTATGGTATAACAGGTTGCCTTCCTTCTTATAATGTTTGAAGGCTTCCCGTTCCTTATCTGTTCTAGCCTCCCTAGAGAGGCTTGCCCATACTTCCTTGAAATCCACATCCGTTGGCAAGGACACTTCAATCTTCTTACCAAAGTCGCTGGAGAGCGTCGAAATTGCATTGCAATGCACTCTAGTTGTCAGGGGATGCCTTGAAAGCGCATCCGCTACCACATTGAGCTTCCCTGGCTTGTAGACTATATCAAAGTCATATTCTTCAAGGAACTCCATCCACCTTCTCTGCCTCAGGTTGAGGTGTGGTTGTGTGAATACATACTGGAGGCTCTGATGATCTGTGTCCAATTGGAACTTCCTTCCCAAAAGGTAATGCCTCCAAATTCTTAATGCCCTGACAACCGCAAGCAATTCCTGATCGTGCATGGGGTAGCGCGTTTCGGCGTCGTTCATCTTCCTGGAATCATACGCTACCACACGCTCCTCTTGCATGAGCACTGCACCTGTAGCTATCTTACTCGCATCTGTGGCTACAAGCTTATCCTTCTCTGGGTCCGGCAGAGTTAAGACTGGGGCGGTTGTTAACGCTTCCTTCAGCAATTCAAATCCTGCTAGGGCTTATCCTGCTCTGCCCAATCTTTCACCTTCTCCGCCCTTGTCAAGTCTGTTAGCGGGGCCGCTATCTTAGCAAAGTTCTTCACGAACTTCTTGTAGTACCCTGCTAGGCCGAGAAAACTTCTGACCTCATGCACATTCTTCGGTGCCGGCCACTGAATGACAGCTTCAATCTTGGCAGGATCTGTCGAAATTCCTTCTGCTGAGATCACATGACCCAGGTATTCCACCTTCTCCGTTGCGAAGTGACACTTCGACAACTTGGCGCACAACTGGTGCCTCTTCAACTTCTCCAGCACTCTCCTCAAGTGTTGTACGTGTTCTTCAAGGGATCTGCTATACACCAAAATGTCGTCAAAGAATACAATCACAAAGGTGTCTAAGAACTCCCTGAAGATGTCGTTCATGAGCCTCATGAATGTCGCGGGGGCATTCGATAAGTCGAAAGGCATTACCGTAAACTCAAAGTGCCCATACCACGTTCTGAAGGCAGTTTTATGGATATCTTCTTCCTTTATCCGGATCTGATGATATCCTGACCTTAAGTCTATTTTGGAGAAGACCTTTGCACCTTGGAGCTGATCCATCAAGTCATCTGATCTGGGGAGCGCATACTTGTTCTTGATGGTGTGCTTGTTCAACTGCCTATAGTCTATGCACATCCTCAAGCTACCATCCTTCTTCTTTACAAAAAGAATGGGTGCTCCAAACGGCGAGACGCTAGGTCTAATGAAACCTAGGTCGAGCAACTCCTGCAATTGCTTCTTTAGCTCCGTCAACTCTTGCGTCGTCATTCTGTATGGGGCCTTACTTGTCGGCTTGGTCCCTGGTTCGAGTGCTATCTCACACTCGACTCCCCTGTAAGGAGGGAGGTGCTCGATCTCGTCTGGAAAGAGATCGTGGAATTCCGTGATCAACTTAGCTATTTGCTTCGGCAACTTGCTGAGTCCCTTGTCTTCTTTGCTTTCCTCCAACTCCGGCTCTTCAATCTCAAGCTTGAAGATGTAAGCTACCTGCTCGCTCTTGATGCACTTGAACAGCCGCTTAGAAGACATACACTGCATGATGGGAACAACTTCTTTACCTGTGATCTCAATGATCTTGCCGTCGGGGGTTGGGAAGGTCACCTTCCGCTTCCCACAATCGATGATGGCCCCTGCTGGTCCAAGATACTCCATTCCTATGATCAGGTCATACTTGCCAATGCCCATTACCTCTGCCCCCATCTGGATATTAATCCCTGGCAAGTCGATGTCGAAGTTAATTCTCTTACCTGCCGTCTGCCTTACTGCTCCACTTGCTAAGACGACGGGCCTTGGCTTCGACTTTAGTGGTTTCAACTTCAACATTTCAACCATTCTGGGGGATGCAAAGTTATGGCTACTTCCCGAGTCTATCAGGACTATGAAAGACTTGGCCTTGGCCTTCCCTAGTGTAGAAATTACTTTATACTGGCTCTCTGCTTGCTCTGTATCTATTGCGGCAAAGATATGACACTCACCCTGAATGTAGTCGCGGGATGCTTCGCCGTCGTCGTCAGACGGAGTGTCCCAATCTCCCAACTCCGCTAGCGCTGCACTCATGACGTAGGGGCAGTTCGCTGTCCTATGGCCTGGCTGGAAGCACCTGAAGCAAAGCTGCTTTTCTATGCACTCCTGTCTCTTTTCCTTGGGCATAGCCTGCAAAAAGGATCGCACTGCTTTGGAGTAGTTTGACCCCTCCTGCTTGTCCTTGAAGGACACCTGCTTCTTTTCCTGTTGCTTCCCCTGGTTGCCACCATACGGGGCTCTAGCTGGGCCTGGGCTAGCTGCCCTAGGGCTATAACTCCCTGTTGCCTTGCCTTTGTCCTGATAATACTGCTGCCTCTGCCCGCTATTCTGAGGTCCTGTTCCTTGCAAACTTATTGCCTTGGACTCTGCTTCTGATACTGTCTTAGGGTTTATTGCCCTTACAAGCTTGCGGATCTCATCATTCAGCCCCTCAATATAGCTTTCCACTGCATGCTTTTCGCCCAACTTTGGCACATAAAGCCTTAGCCTCATGAATTCCCTTGTATATTTCTGGACTGATTTGTTTCCCTGTTGCAGCCTATAGAACTGCTGCATCATGCTGGACTTGTGCTCTCTTGGGACGTAATGGCGCTTGAAGGCTTTAGCAAACTTCCTGAACCTGCAAGCATCCCTGCTCAAGCCATGGGCCTTTGCATACCCCTTCCACCAAATACGTGTTGCTCCTTTCAGGTTGGCTGTTGCCACCCTGCCTTTATCCTTGTCCTTCATACCATAAGCGTTGCCATATTCACTCATCTCATCGAGCCAAGCCTCTGCCTCCATGCCTGACCTGTTCTCGCCTGAGAATTGCTCGAGCTTCCTGGCCTTCCAAACATTTTCCAATGCCGAGTCTACCTTCTTCTGGTAATCAGAGGTTCTTGTGTCCCTTTGTCGTCCATCTGTGGTATCCCTCTGCCTTCCATCTGCAGTGTTCCTCAGCCTTCCATTTGTTCGGTCCTGGGCCTGCTCTTCCTCTTCCTCGGAGTCAGAGTCCGAATCGGAGCTTGAGTCAGAGGATTCCGAGCTGGAGGACCTCCTTCTCTTGCTCCTCTTCTTGTCCCTTCCTGTTTTCCGAGCTGATGCTTGAGGCAACTGAGCATTGCCCACCGAACCCACTCCTGCTTGTGCGGCCAGCAAAGCCTTTATCTGCTCAAGGTCTGTTCTCATCTGTGATATTTCCTCTTCTGGGGTCATGGGTCCAAATTCCTCAAACAGGTTCCTTGCCGGGGGTGGCCTGGGCGGACTCTGTTCTTCCATGTTGTCTCGGCGTTGTCGTTCTCCTGAGCCTAGGCCTCTAGCTGCATACACAAGTAAATCATGGCTATATGGTTAGTTTTACTCGTTCTCTTGCATTATATGTGGTTTGTTGGCATAGTTGTGGAACAAAATACATCAACAAAACATTTAAAGTGCAAGGGAAATTATATTTATATTATATAATATTTTAGTACAAAATCTTCGGGATCAAGAGTCTATTAATCTTGAAATCGCCGGTAAGATGGGTTGTCCTCTAGGAACTTCTTAACTTGGGCCGTTCCTATCGAGCCTCCCAAGTTCCTAAGGACATTGGTCGACGTCCCGCCCTGCAAGGCCGCCACCAACTCTTCCACCCTGCGGTCGGAGGTGTAGGCCGCGGTTATTGCCAATCTTCCCTGCCGTCGGTAGGGCACGGCGAAGTCAAAGAGGTCAAGTGCCATTGCTCTCTTCACTAGGACAGCATAGTCGACATTTGCCGCTATTCGAGCATGCCTGCCGAAGTCTGAGAGTGCAATAAGCATGAACACTCCTTCTTCACCTCGTGGGCTGAATTTGCGGTGTATCACCGCTATTCTCCCATCCAGCAGCAGGGGCAGGTAGTACCTCAGCGACCTGTCGTTGTGTGTCGCAGATGATTCTCCACTTGTTTGGCCTCCCGCTCTATGCCGTCCAGCGTAGTCGTCGACCTCTATCTCAGTCAGCTCTCGGTAGTCTGCAATTGTAGAGTCGACTCGCCTGATGTCGATTCCTGCTCCTCTTGCTGGAGGTGGTGTCGAGGGGCTCGGCATCAAGATGCTGGTGGTCTTGCCTCTGATCCCCATCCGTTCCTGGATGGCGAGGAACTCTTCTTCCGATGGCAGGTCTCCGGCCTCCATAACCTGTCTTATGCTGCTGTAGGCCTGGATATCAGAAGTCGACTCCCCTGTGTAGGTGTCGGCTTCTCGCACTTGAAACGGGAAGTCTGAGGCTCCTCGGATGATGAAGTCGTCCATTTCTGGTTGCTGCCGTAGCTGGTGCAGCAACTCATCAAGTCTGAGCTCCCTCTCCCTGCATTCAGGAAGGTTCTGGATGTCACTGAGGAGTAAATACTCCTCTCCGTTGATGATGATGGGGGCTAGGCTTGTGATGCCTAGCCCAAGTGGGGGAGCAATTCTGAGGGTCTGCCGGCTCCGCTCGATGTTGGCCAGCTCCTCCTCTGCTTGGCGCCATTCTTCGTCTGAGTCGAGCTCCGTGTACTCTTTGTCGCCCGACTCCTCTTCTTCTTCTCTTCCTTCTTGCTCCTGCTGGTACTGCAAGAGCATCTGCTCTGTTGCTTGGGCTGCTATGGGGTCCACCTCCATCGGAGGGATAGAGGTTGCCCCCATTGGGTTTTCGGCACGGTGGGATAGGAAAATAGCTAGGGCGGCGGTGTAAGAGAAATACTTGGTCCTGTTAACTGTCAGGACTATGTAGTCTGGCAGCCTCTGCGCCTTGTTGGTTAAGTACTTGGCGATGTTCGGGACATCACCCAAGGCTGTTTGAAGGGATGGGCGGGGAACAAAATAGCCTATGCAAGGGGGGAGCTGGACGAGGGAGGGTCCTACCCTAGCTTGGAACTCTGCTAAAACTTGTCTGTATGCTGGGGTTGCATTCAGAGTGGCTTGAACATCTATTTCCTTCCCAAAGACTCGGAAGATGTCATTGACATCCGCCTCGGCAGCATGGGCACTGGCGCTGTACCATCGCCTGAAGTCAGCAGTGGCCATTTATCTAGCGAAGAAGAGAGTATCAAACGGATGCAGAAGCGCCTCAGGGAGCTGGAAGATCGCCTAAACAGTGGAGAGCAAACTTCTAGGGTGCTAAATGAGAAATGGGGGACCTATTTATAGAAAAGGAAAAAACCCTAATTTTTGGATGACCTGGAATTTACGGGGATTGGGCGATTCTGATCTATTAAGAGGTGCAATTGAGAGTTTGAAGACTACTTTTAGGGTTTGAGCATGCTAAGATGGACTAATGAACCTATTGCAAGAAACTGGAGATGATTTGGATATGGCATGGTGAAGAAAATGCTGCGAGGTCTCACACGTTGCGCCCAGACCGATAATGAAAAGTTCATTTTCTGCCCTGGCGCGACGTGTGAGACATGGGCTCTAAATGGGCTAAACTTGATCAATTTGGGTGATCTAAGGGTGTAATTCTACTGGACTCGTCGAGATAGGCATAATTGACCCCTTATTTGGTCGATTTGGAGCTGTTTTGGGCATTTTTGGGGCATGGTCTCACACGTTGCGCCCAGCCCGAAAATGAGATTCTCATTTTCTGTCCTGGTGCGACGTGTGAGACATCGTCTCAATTTTGCTCAAAAAGTCCAATTTGATCAAAACAAAAGCTAGAATTCAATATCTTAACCTAGTTAAGCAAGATTGGACACATTATTTACACAAAAATTCTTTATATTAACAAAAATTTTTCATTATTTACAAAAGTTCAAGGGCGTTCTCCCTTGATGTGTCTAGCCAGATGCATATCCTATCTCATGAGTGTGACCCTCTTCGCGTGAACTGTGCAGGCCGTCGAATCTTCAAAGTGCTGCACCAGTTTTTGCTCTGCTGCCTCCTGTAGGCACAGCAACATTTCGCCGGTCACCCGCATGTCTGTGTTATACTCTTGCATAACCTCTCGGACCAAGCGTTGAAACGGTGCCCGGGGGATCAAGAGTCCATAACTTCGCTGGAAGTGCCAGATTTCCTTGAGGGCTCTCTGCTCCTTCTGCTTGCTGTTGGTCCGCTTCTTTCCTGGTGCTCTGGGAGGCTTGGGCTTCGGTGGGGGCGGCTTCAGGGTCTGACTTTTTGTCGGGCGTCCGCCTTCAATTGTTCTCACCCTGTGCTCCTGGTAGTAAGTGTTGTATGCCTCCCACTTCGCCATGTAAGCGTTGTGCTCCTTGATCTTCTTCTGATAGACCTTGACGGGGTCTATCACGTACGCCTCCCGTTGTGGCCGTGGGGCTTTGACCCTATCCCACGTCGGGAATGGTGGGGGCTTCGGCGCCTGCCCGGGCTGCTCCTGCTCAGGTGCCACCTGCTCGGGTACTTCCTTCTCCATGACCGGGGGTTTTGAAGAGCTTGCCCCCTCAGTGTTGGGGACGTAATCTTCGTCCAAGTCGTCAGTAGAAGGCGGGGTCTGCTCGCCTGATGGCTCATTGATGACGGGACCTTTCGCACGCTTACCAACCTTCACAACTGTTCTCTTGCCCGCCTTGATCTTCGGCTCGCCGGCTGTGGTTGGCTCGTCCTCCCGTCTCTTGGTCTTCCTCTCTCGGCGGCGCTCTTTGGCTTCATACTTGCTGATGAACGCCGCGAGGTCTGCTTCTTCAGCGGGGCTAAGTTTCGGCTGCCGCTGCTCCTCCCGCTCCTCAGCTTCCTGCAGACGGGGCCAAGCTTCGAGTTGTTCCTCGACGGTTGGCTGTCCCTTCTGCTCCTGTTCCTCCTTGCTCCTCCTTTCCTCCTCGTAGGCCTTACACACCAGAGGGATCATTCAAGGGTCAGGACACGAACCTCCTTCTAAGCCAGTCTGGCCCCTTCACCCACAACCAGGTGTGGCTCTTGTACACAGGCCGAATCTATAGTGTGCTAGAGAGGCTAATCTAGGAGCATCTACTACCAAGCTTTAGGTCTCTACTCCCCTTCCCAATACAAGGAGTTCATAGAGATACATCATCCATATACATCACAGAAGAACTAAAGAACAAGATCTAATCTATATCATAGAGTTAGGTTCTTTAGTTAGAGTCTGGTATCTAGAGATCTAGAGGGCTGCTATGGGCAATTTAATAGGCTAAACCTGCGGATTTAATGACTAGAAGATGGTTTAGGCTATTAAATTGACGAAATACCTGATCCTTGAGTTCCTCCTCCTGACCTGAGCTCAACCATCCTGCTAAACTGCTCGAATCAAGGGAAACTACTGGGGCAATTCGCTCAGACAGAGTCTGGGAGGCGGTTTTGACCCCGGGGGCAGTCAAAACAGAGCTCTAAAACCCTAGAAACGAAAAATGGGCAAGTTAGGGTTTCCCCTCTTAAATAGACAAGGAGGTTGGCTAGGGTTTCCAATTATCCCCTTTAGGCATGTGGGATAATTGGGAATGGGCCCACTTGCCTTTAATGGCTAGGTGGCAAAATGTGCCCACATGGAAAGGTGTGCACCTTAATAAATGTGCACATTGGTAAATGTGCACATTAATTGCACTCTTGGGTATGGCCCACTTGGCATAAAGTGTCCACATGGGGAAAATGTGCACCTAGATAAATGTGCACATGGGTAAATGTGCACATTAATAAATGCACACTCCTTGCAAGTTGCCCCCTAGGGGCTACCCGCCTGGCTACACGTCGGCATACACGTCAGTCGGGGTGGCGTGTACGCGTGACGGGGCAGTACAGTATACGTCCTGGGACCGTATACTGTGCTGGAACGTCACAGTTGGAGTGCCGTTTGATGTGAATTTGATTGAAAATTCAAGGTGCTTCGATTCCTGGTATAACGTAGGCGCAGGTCATTGTTGATGGTTTTGCCATGGTCCTTCGCTTATGAAGGCAATTGCTGCAGAACATCCGCTTGCTGGATTGAGTGTTTGTTCTGCTGAAACTTCTCTTAATTTCGACACTCAGTATGAACAGGCTTTTCAGAGAGAGCCGAGTTTTTCTTTGCACTCTTTTATTTTGATTTCAACTCTACGAATGCCGTTGTGCCAAAATTGGAGTTTTGCAAATATTTGGCATGCAAAGGGCTTTTGAGATTTGCAGAGCGGATCTGCAACAGGCATCTAAATCCATCTGCCAGAATCTTCCCCGTCCATTTCGTTCCTCAGGAGCTCAATTAGAACCTAGTTGTTTACGCCTTTGTTCTCAGAATATCGGTGCACTTCGACGTCAGTTCCCTTGCATTTTTTTCGTATCCTTTTTTTTACTCTGCATATTAATGTTTCTAAGCTTATGCAGCTTCTATTTATTTCCCTTTCCGGCAGAATGCAGGTGCTATTTTAATGACAATAAATGCTCTTTACCTAGCATGCAATTTTACTCAGAAGCAATATGATGTTGTTGCTCGATTGACCTTTTGACATTTTAGCTAAATTTGCTTACAACAGAATAGTCTAGAGTGCATCTACTACGTTTAGTCCAAGATGCGAATTTTTTTGTCATTATATAAAGGCGAGCTTCTGATAGACCTTTCTAACCAATATGAATGTTTAGACGATTTTTTGCTCGATTTTGCAGAGAATATGATGTACAAGCTACACTGCTTCAATACTGCCTATGATTGCTATGCTGGTTGTGATATAAGTTTTCTTACAATGCAAAATTGCAATTAATGGTCTTACTTTGTTACTTTGTTGTGCTAAAATTTGTGCGCTTAAAAACTATTGGTTGTTGACAAATATGTTAGACGATTCAATGTGCTCTAAGGTCATCTATGGGATTTGCTATTTGCTTTGATTAGCCACAAGATAAAAGCACATAATAATGTGGTATCTCTAGGGAGTAATATGCCATATTTCAGTAATAAGTTTCCAGCTTTGTAACTTCCTTTTTAGTGAGCAATTTAGTAAAATTTCAGTAGTTTCCACGTTTCTTTTAACATTGATTTTTATAAAACCCATGCACTATCAAGATATCTTCCAACATACCACCATGTCCATATTTCTACAAAACCCATGCAATTTTTAATTCGATGTTATTCAACTTAGTGAATTTAATTTCATGTTTTCAATTTAATGGACAACAAAAAAATTCAGTTAAGATTTTTGCTTCCACTAGGATAACACAGCTTTGGAGGCCTTCTTAAGATCGACATAGCTGTGGTGGCGACCGCCACCGCAATAAATTACAGTCTCCTCGATGTCAGTGGATGTCAAATCACCAACTAAGATGCATAAACTGTGTGATCTATAGTGCAGTATAATCACATAACAGCGACATGCTTCTGTGAACTGTAAAGCAATAAGTAGAAAAATATTTCTCCGAATTTTTAATATAATGCAGATCAAACTGAAGGAAGGAATAATGCAAAAGCATTTTCAATAAGAGGAAGCTCACTTGCTATGGAAGTGACTTGCTATGGAGCAGAGCTGCACCCCTTTTTCGCTTACCAGATATGTCATCATTGCAAGAAAAAGATGAAAGAATGCAAGACCTGTTGAATTTGAGCAAATACAATGGCTTAAACTCTATATCTTCCAAAGCCAACTAATCCATCCAGAAAACATAGCTAGCACATCACCCACTGCAATATATTTGTAGCACAGCTAACAAATCATAAAGGTCATACACTCTACAGCAATGATCTGCTAGCTGGCCATGGAGAAACATAACCGTAATATCAACTTATGTTAGAAAAATAAGATTCATCATAAAGCATACCTCGGGAAACAGACGTCTGGAATTGCCCTAGATGCTACAACGCAAGCGCAAAAAAAATTGGCTATGGTGGATAGCTCGAGAAGACGCACCCTGACAGCCGATTGTAAAGGCCACACAGGAATCCCTATGCTTGTAGAGCCGATTGCAGAGGCTGTGTTGTGGCAGAGAAACTCCAGAAGAGGCTAATTGCCAATATACGTGGCGACAGTGCTGGGCCATAATTTTTTCCTCTTTTTTTTCGTAACATCCTATTTTTTCATCCCCGAAATACAGAATATGCCAAAAATCAAACGTGTCATTATCCTGAGGAATTTATGGGTAGATTTATTTATGGAGCGTCTAATTGGTTGTTGTTTAGATATGCTTTCTAGAGATAAATATTGGATGATGTATATTGATTGGGACATGTACATATGGTGGACAATTGTGTTGGATATATCAAGAGGTAAAAGATGTACTAATAAACTGGTGCATTTATTGGCTCCCGATTTGGGCTTGGATTCCAGGGGGGGTATTAGACTCATGGAATAGAGGGTAGACTTGTGGTTTCGGCATGCACCGTTATTTCACAAGTCGAATACCCCTAATTTCGGGTTGATATTAGGCAAGCTAAATACCTCCAAAATGGGAAATCTCCTTCGCCGGAACTGCTATCCCCCAAAAAAGGGGTATTAGACTCGTCTAAACTCACACTTGCATTACACAAGTCGAATACCCAAGGAGGTATTAGGCTCATCTAAACTAAGGTATGTATTGTGCAAGTCGAATACCCCCTTGATTATCCCACAAGTCGAATACCCCCCCCTACATCCTTCCCCAAAACAACCCCCAAGGAAATATTAGGCTCCTCTAAACTAAGTTATGTATTGTGCAAGTCGAATACATCTTTGATTATCCTACAAGCAGTACTTCATGAGTTTCACGATCTCTTTCCAGATAAGATTCAAAAATTACCACCTTTCAGAGGCGGGGAATGTGAAATTACACTGGAACCTGGTACTAAACCTACTAGTAAGGCTCCGTATCATATGAGCACACCCGAATTAGCAGAGCTTAAGAAGCAGCTGCAAGAGCTTCTTAAGTTAGGATTCATTAGGCCAAGTGTATCACACTTTGGTGCCCCTATTTTGTTTATAAAGAAAAAAGATGGTACTTTGCGTATGTGCATTGATTACAGGCAATCGAATAAGCACACAATAAGAATTGGTATGCTCTGTCGCGCGCCGATGATCTAATAGATCAATTGCAAGGGGCCAAGTACTTCACAAAGATTGATCTTCGCTCAAGCTATCATCAGATAAGAATAAAAGAGGATGACATCCATAAATCTGGCTTGCGGACACGTTATGGGCACTATGAGTTTATCGTTATGCCTTTTGGGCTAACTAATGCCCGTGCTACATTATGGAACACTTACCAAAAACTTAACAGAAGATAGTCTAGGCTCTTAGCATGTAGCTAGAAGCGACCAGGAATATTGGGCTCGCACGGAGGGTTGCCCTCCATGGCCGGAAGGTGAAGTGGCTTGAATCATAGTTCAAAGTTTTTAACAATCAATTCAAAACCATAATCCTGAACATTTGGAAGCCTTCTCTGGCTATATTTGTTCTGTCTGTACATAAAGAACTTGGGGACTCATTTTCTGGCTATACATATAGAAATCATAAATGCTTATGTTGCAAGTAATAACAAAGAACCTTAGCTCAAAACAAGTTGCTACATAATTGCAAAGATAGTAAATGATGGTAATTGAATGACTAAACAGATAGATTATCGTGTTTATCAAACAAATATCATGCGAAGAATAGTCAGGTCATAAGGCATGCATAATTACAATAATGGAATTATAACATTGTAGCATCTACATGATAATGATTGCTTATTTGAAGCTCTTTGAAACCTTACATCTCCTTTCTCAAATATCTGCATTTGCAATCTCACTTTGTCCACTTCTTCCAGGTTACCGTTGGAATTCTTAGCACTGACTTTTCCATGTGAAGTGTCATCAAAATTGCCTACAAAGAGAGAACAAAAGTAACAAACTTCTACCATGATCATCTCTAAATGTTGGAGCGAGACAAATCTATCATAATGATTCTGTATTTTTTTTTTGGTCCTTTGAAAGATCAGAGCTTTAAGTGCTAGAAGACTTACACTCTCATGCATTGGATCTGCCACCATATGCAGCAGCTTGCAAATGTCCTACCATTTGTTCCAAATGATCGCTTTCCATTGAGGTTTAGGCTCTGGTAAAGAAGAGGCCTTAAGCTATCTGGAATGAATCTATAGCTATGAAACTATGGTGATACAAGCCTGGGGACATGAAAATAACACTAAGCATATTTGCTGACGTTGAAAGAGCACACTCTCAGACAACAATACATGACGGATAAAGACATTTGAACACTAAGAGTGTCAAAATGACTTTCGTAGAAAACGATCCATGGTCTACAAAGTCTCCATTGAAGAGGTAAGGATTCATGTCAGATAGATAACCATTCAACTCAAATATGTGAAGCAAGTCATAAATACTGCAAAATAGTAATAGCACATATCAGAAACATATTTCAAATGTGAACTTCTGGAGTAACCAGATGAAATTTGATTTCAAACTCTAGAGAACTTCCTTATGACATTTAAAATTCATGGATGCTCCTGATTTTTTCGAGATTTTTGACAATCATGAGATATTGGACAAACATAGGTTTAATATTGCATTTAATTTGCATGCCTAATATCAGATTAGATTCTTGGAATATACAACAAAATAATTGAATTCATCTAATGCCTCCAATACCAACTGAGCTCTTATGCAACTTTGGGATGATCCTGCATAATTAAATTGATGTCTTTTATTGCAGGTTCCTGAGTTCTTCTATTTGCCAGAGATGCTTGTCAATGGAAACAACTATAATGTACGACATACACAATTGGGGGAACTACTTTGGTTGTCAATTTTTTTGCTCTGAGATAACTTGGTTGGCTCTGAGAAAATAATTTGCTTTTGGAATGTATAATGCCATCAAATAGAAGGTTATAGTATTAGATAGATAGATGTAAAGCTATCACCGTGGGCAACGGATGCAATTGACTTTATGCAAAAACGCAGGGCTACATTGGAAAACGAATATATATCAGAACACTTACATGAATGAATTGACCTCATCTTTGGGTAGTTAAAAGATCACATCAAACCTTTGTGAGTTCCCATCTGCTTGGCTTGTGGAGACAGTCTGGCTAAGAGTCTTTAATGCAGGTATAAGCAACAAAATGTCTTCTTTACATGACATATGAAGGAAGTTGTGGATATTGATAAGATAACTGATGCTGCAGGCAACTCCTATACAACTTCGTCTAATTACAATACCCTAGAGACACTTATGTACTGTATGTCTTGTAACCACTTCACAAAGCAACTCAAGATCTTGCATATTTTGGACAAACTCCATCACAACTTCTAAAAACTCCTCATATCAGGAGATTACCAATAACATATGTGCTGCAAATTCAGGTATGTTTAGCAAGACATATCATGCGCGTTTTAGCAGAAGACTTATTTAGTTGCAATTTGAGCCTAGCAAACAATTTTTCACAATCCGGAAGCAAAGAGAATTTATATGATCCCTAATGAAGAATGTTGCAGTACACCGGCCTCAAATATTGCCACCACTGTAGACCGGATTATAACACTTACCATGTGTGCATCTGCTTGTGAGATCGCAATACACGGCTGGAAAAAAAACACTCCAGATGGAAAGGGGATGCCTTTTGTGTTTCATCATGGCAAGTCTTACAAATGCTACTAGTGGAGCACTGATGAGAATGTTCAAAGGGGTGTCTGGAATAGAGCGTGTCCATTATCCACATGTGACACTGCTCTTGGTGTGGCTAACATAAACAGTGAAGTTGTTACAGCAGTTAGTTCAAATGGAAGATTTGTTTATACAGAAATGTTCTTGTCACCGTAGGTTCCTCGTCATAATTTGTTCTTAGTAGACAGATACCATGAAGCATGCTTCGAAAATTTATGGACCATGAATTCTAAAACCATGAAGCTTGATACTTCACAGTTCTTCAAACTTGAGTTACATATCCAAACAATGACAGGATAAAAGCAAGAAATGTACCTGACGAAATGGCAATGATGCTACTTGAAATAGTAGAGTTGCATCATTATGCAAGATGCAAATGAGAAGAATGATATTTGTAAGAAAATTTATCTAATTTTTAAGCACAAGCATGTTTCAGAAGTACAAATCATTTTACCCTCCAAAGACATCTGGCCATATCATGTCGTATCATATCTCCATGTCTTACTCTTTTAGTTGGTTCTGGGCAAAGGTGATGTTTCAGCACTGGAATAACAGCAACAGATATGTTCAATTCTAAAAGCAACAGATATGTTCAATTCTCTTTTACTTCAACCCCATAAAGAATCTGCATCTCTGACTAGCTCCATCCTGATTAATGTGCTTTGGTATCCATATTTACATTTTTTCAAAAGTAAAACAGTCATATCAACCCTACACATGGTTAATTAGTTGAATCTATTAAGCACAACTACTAGTAAAAACTTAAATACCTTGCGAGTTTATCTCAGAGGCCATCGGATGCCAGAGTTTTAAACTTTGTATCGTCATCAATGAGAATAGACCCTAAATCTGGAATGGCAGTTACCCATTCTTCAGAAATATTGACCAAGACAAAACAAAGTCAGTTGATATAATCAATATGAAATGTAGAGAATTGGCAAAAAGAACTAGAATGCATAATGGTGCTTCGACCTGATTAACAGAATGGTCCGTTGATAAGGTTCTAGAATAAGGAAAGGAAGAAGAGGAGATACTTATTGTTCTGAGGCTAGCATTGCTGTGCACAATGAGAATCCGCTTGCCACACCAAGTATGGGGGAGATTGCCAACATTCTTGTAGGGCTACGCCGGCCGGTGGCAAAATTTAAAACTGGACGACATCTTAGGAATCTGAGTATGGTAAATAACTGCCATGCTCCTGGAAGCCAGAGGGAAATGCTTGGAAGAAGAAGAAGGGTCGAGCTGCGCCATAGCCACGCCTGCCAAGGAATGGGGCTGGATGACCGAGAGTTTACAGGCAGCAGCCAGTCTGGAGCAGTCACCAGCATATGCTAGGCATATGCCGGCATATACCTGGATATGCCCACATACCCACATAAACGAGGGTTTGCCCCCTTAGGGGCAACCCAAAAAAATTGGTGAACTCTATGGTTGGGGTGAATGTTGACTTTTGTTTTAGGGGGTGATAACAGGTTTCGTTATCAGTGGGAGGTTCTGGGAAAAGCGAAACACGCGTGGACTGCACGCGGCATTTTGACTATGGAGCAGCAATCAAGCTTCAATCCTAACACGACGGCGTCTTGGCTTGGAGTTGGCTCAAACTTTTATCTAGGTACCTATTAAATTTTCAGTTAGTACCTGTAATTGTGTAGGGTTTTGGATTGAAGGATCGCATCGAAGTCTAAACAGAAAACGAAACAAAATCTTCTTATATGCTCGAAATCCAAATTTGAGTTGGATATCCCCTATCACACATGCAGTATGATATATAAGGGAAATTCATATAAGCTCAGCATGCCCGTGCAGATCTAAGGCAGTTACTTTAGAGAGAGAGGAAATGAATATTGCAAGGTGACAGAGTGTAGTTGGTTGTAGCCCATGTGCCATTTCATGCCCAACGAGATGAACTCAGGAAAAAAACCACAAGCTTATGCTTTGTCCAATACAGGCATGGAAGATTATATAGAACAACTAAGGCGTATGTTGCCTCCAGGTGTTCCATTGCCTGAAAATTTAGACTTTTCAATTGCACCTGAATACGATGGACCACCAATAGAGCACCCATTGCCAGTAGCAGAATTTGTGCCTCATTTTCCCCGTCGACCTCCCTCTTCTTCTTCCCCTTTTGTGAGTGAGGATCTAGGGCAGTCAAGTGGTCAACAACATGATTCATCTTGTTCCTCTCCAGAGTGTGACTCTAGGAATTTGCCAACATCTTCAGAATATCCAACAACATCTGGGGAACATTGTCCAGTATCTGGGCAGCAAAGAGAAAAGGGTAAGTGCTGCAGATGCTTGAAAGGCATCCGGATGAAAGAGAAAGAGACTTGTTTGGTTTGTTATGCAAAATACTGCAGCAATTGTGTTCTGCAAGCTATGGGTTCAATGCCAGAAGGTCGTAAGTGTGAGACTTGTATAGGACAACCAGTACATGAGTCGCGAAGAACTTGCTTGGGAAAGCCCTCTCGGTTATTAAAGAGACTTCTCAGTCCTTTGGAGGTTCAACAAATTATGAAGTCTGAGAAAGAATGTCCAGCAAATCAACTACACCCTGAGCAGATCTATGTTAATGGTGAAAAGCTTACATCTCATGAGCTGGCTGAACTACTTGGATGTCCCAATCCTCCTCGAAAAGTGAAACCTGGGAAGTATTGGTATGACAAGGTTTCAGGGCTTTGGGGTAAGGTGAGTGATGTGTAAATCTTAGTATTGACCACCATAATTCGAAACTAATATGCCAAGGGTACATTTATTTAGGAAGGGGAGAAGCCATCAGAAATTATTGCTTGCCGCTTAAGGGTTGGTGGACAGTTAAAGTCAAATGCAAGTAAAGGTGCTACTGAAGTTTACATTAATAATCGTGAGATCAGCAAGGCAGAACTGTATGTGCTAAAGGTATTCAAATATTTTATGATACTTTTATTTGTGTGAACCAAATTATCATACATATCATTCAGAAAGCCAAGTAGAACCGAATGTATGTAAAGCTAGGGAAGATAATGTTTTTTTGTTTGCTCATTGTTATCATATTCTTCTTATGCTTGCAGTTATTTGACAGACATAGATAAGTCTCTACTAGGTTGTCTGGCATAAATATATCCGTCAATTGCTGCTGCTATGCACGATCCAAGTAATTATGATAACGTAAATTACTGCTCTCAAAGACACCAAATGTATTATTTTCCTTTTGTGCATAATATAGATTAGATAAATTTAGATATATGATTAAAATAGTCTTCCTAGAATATCTGTTGTAGCCAAGCAATTACCTCCCCTTAGGCTCTTAAGTGTCATCCTCTTAATTGCCATGACAAGGAAGAGATAAATCTTGCTCCTGAACATGCACTCTCCCAGTACTTCCAAGTTGTAGTACCGTTTAAGCAATGCGTGTTGACATGTGTGTTAATAAGAACATTTGGAGGCTGAAGTAGTTCCAAAAAGGTAGACCATGTTTGGCTTTGCTATCTCACACCAGGAAGTTCCATGTAGTATTCAGGTGTGCAATGCCCTCCAAAGACATACCTTACTTTGTATTCAGACGGGCGATATGAAGAGGAAGGATTTGATAACAGTAATAAGAAAGGGAACCTTTGGAAAATGGTAAGTTACATCTAAAGCAAGAGCATTCTGTCTATGAATGTTATATGGGCCCACCCTTATGTTACATTTTGATGCAGACGTCGGTAAAATTTTTATCCACATTACTATCACTTCCAGTTCCTCGTGGAAGCAATGGACATTTTAAGTCAGACATGGATGCTGCTTCAAAGTTGCCTGAATATTTTGAGCAGAGAAACACACACAAGATACTTCTGCTTGGAAATGAGGGCTCTGGCAGGAGCACTATTTTTAAACAGGTATGAACTTTTATTGATGTCAAGACCTAAAACACACATAGATTTTTTTTCTTTATATATATGAATCTGAATTGATTAATAAAACATAAAATAATTACAAAACTTAGGTAGGTATTCTCTAGCTCACATCGCTAAAAAAAGCTTCAAGGGGATTGAATGAAGGCTCAGACTTTGTATCTGATAACATGGTAGAAGATATTGATATTTTATTCGATATTGATTTCTTATTTGTTGTTCATATGCCCATTGGCTGGATATTTTTTATTCTTTATGTGCTGCAATATTTGGTGGTCTTAACGTAAATGCTTGTATAGAGTCCTTCCCCTGGATTATTGTCTATATTTTGTGCTCAGTTACTTGGAGATAAAAGTCAGTACATAAAGTTATCGGGTCTTTTAATGCATCGTCGTCCTCCATGTGGCTGTCTGTTCTTGCATGCTAATAGTGGCCCAACAAGAGTTACGTATGGGCTCCTGTAGTTAAACGAAGTGTGGCAGCAGATTAAAGCTTGCAGTTACCTGTTTGACATATTCATTTGAGCATACCCATCTAGCTATCTGTTGTTGTGGCTGTGGTTGTGACTGCTTGCTGGTATGGCTGTTACTCCTGTGTTCTGCTTGATCAATATGGACTGGTCATTTGCAGGCCAAAATTTTATACAAGGAGAAATTTACGTTCACCAGGGAAGAATTGCTGACATATAGAGAGATGATACGGAATAATATTTACAAATACCTGGGCATTTTGTTAAACGCAAGGGAATGCTTTGAAGAAGAAGAAGAATCAAAAGGTTTTTCTTGTTATGCTATGTTTTAAACTTCGTAAATCTAGATGTCATTTTGGAAACTTAATATACAGTGGTGTCTAAGTAATGCAGTTCCAACACGTGATGCTTTATTTAATCATGATTGCATGAGATGGTTGAAGAAAGGTAAGTCTATCGAATGAACTGCAAACAAAAAGAAAACAAACCTGCTGCTGTTGTAGTGCTGCGTCATCTTTCATAGGTTATTTTGAGAAAGAAAGAAATTTATCAACATCTTCAGAGACCCTTGTGGTATAAACCAACAAATACATCAGCTCACTATTTTTTAGGAGCATCTTCCTAGGTGAAAGCGCTAGGCGAAGCTAGCAAGTGAGAAAGCAAATTTACAGTAGTACAGTATTATCGTACTGTGTTTTTAACTGGTAGTGGGGGGTTCAAAAATGATGAGGTGTCCTGTTTACTTAACCATATATTTTTTATCGCTATGGATTACCATTCATTCAGGTGGTCATACATTGAATTAGCAAATGTGCAGTTATTTCAACAAGCAACAGTGTTGACCTCCTTTTATCTACCTGATTCGGCATCTCATATGTGGGGAGGAATAGGAAGATGAAAAGAAAATCAAAATTGATTGAGGGTTAGCCCAAAAAACCTAAGAAAGAGCCAGAGAGCTCCATAAGAAATCTTTTCAAATGAAGAATAAGACTCCTAGGATTTTTTATGCTTCAATTTATTTTAGACATGAACTTTTGCCTTCTGAATTACAAGACTGTTCTTATGTGTTTCCAGAATTTAGCAATTCTTGGTCCATTGATGAAGCTAAGGATCGGTACAAATTAAGTGAGTCATTGAGGGAAGCAGCAAATCTTGTTATGGAGAAAGCAAATACACCATTTGAACAATTAGGCAGACCACTTATAGTTGAACAACTGTGGCAAGATCCTGCTGTTCAAGCTACCTACCAACGAGCACCGCATATGTTGCCTGGCAATGCTCTGAAATATTTCTCTAGAGTAAGTTTTCATATGCATTGTTTATCTCAATCTCATTGCATCGGAGCCTTTATTGTGCTTTACACTAAAAGCAGCCAACTTTGGCATATATGAAACTGTTCATCCGTTGGATGTTTTCTTGAGTCCAGTTTAACCATGAGAAAGATAGTCTGTATTATGGCCTCTGAGAAAACAAGTTGAGATACTCAATACACAAACCGTGCTGAACGGAAGAGACTGTGAACGTGGCAGGAACCAATAGGCTTGTCTGTATGGGAGGAATCTAACTTAGTGTTGCTTATGGAGGGCTTGTATAAGTTTTTGCATCTTAAATACTCTATTTATCTCCGTTGTGTACAATCTAGTGACAAAAGAATATGCAGGTAACGGAGCTTTTCTCTGATGAGTACATCCCTTCAGACCATGATGTGTTATGTGCTGAAGGGCTTCCAGAAGGCTCAGGGCTTGCAGAGGAGGTATTTTCCTTGGAAGATAAGGATGGGCCAATAGCAGAGAGTGAACCCTCTCAATCAACATATGCTAGGTTGTAGCTATGCTCTATTACCTTCTTCTTATGCAAGTAATATAATCTTCTTTTAATTGCAGCTATCATCTCATCAGCATTGGTGGCCTTGGTTTAAACGAGTTCCGAAAGTTGGATATGTTCAGAGATATCGAGGTTCTAGTATATTGCCTTTCTATTAGTGATTATGACCAAATGTGTATAAATCGCAATGGTGTCCCTCAGAATAAGATGATTTACAGCAAGGAGCTTTTCAGGAACATTGTTACATGCCACTCTTTCTCACATACTCCATTAGTTCTCCTCTTTAATAAATTCGATGAATTTAAAGAAAAGATTTCAAGTGGTAACTCGATAACTGTGTGCGAGTGGTTTTCTGACTTCAGTCCTGTTGGATCCTCTCATGCAAATAATCCTCAAAGAGTGCAGTCAGTTCAGGCAGAGAAGTTGATTGAGAATCAGATTCAGCAAGCATATATCTACATAGTGCACAAATTTAAGAGACTTCTTGATGGGCGTAGGCTCTACACCTTACCAGTGAACGGACTCGATAAAGAATCTGTGGAATGTGCCTTTGCTTACATTCAACAGGTCTTGATGTGTGAGGAGGAAAGAAGAGCATCTGGCTATAGCATCCCCGAAGATTCGATATGTTCGGATTCAAGTTCTTTCACGCAGTGACCACGTTTCTTTAAATCTCCATGTGTATGAACACCGAATTTTGAGCAGCATGATCATCAAAAAGTTGGTGGTTGAAGTGCATGGTTGAACTGGAAATCTTAAAGTGCATGTATGAAAGTTGAGCAGAATATTACTGCCACTGTTTTTACGCCACTGCAACAGCCATGACCATATTATATGGTAATTAAGAACAGCAGCATGTTTAAGGAGACTCTCAAAGGTTTTTCCACAAGCACATCTACAATAGTCTTCTTCCTACAGGGTGCATGATACAACATTGAAGTCCCTTGCTCTCTCAAGTTATGAGCAAAATTGGTAGAATAGGAGGTTGGCATGAAAGAGAACCACAGTTCCCCAGTTGGTCGTTTACATGCGGATTTTACATGGGCATCTGGATAGGTTGATTGCAGGACGATGTACTGGAACCATCATTGTCCACGAAACCTGGCTGCTGAGTTCATATATATATATAAGTAATATGTACTGCAATAGAATGGTAGATGGTAATATCATGCCATTCTTTCTCGGATTGTATGATATCTGGATTTTATTCTGACCATGTGTACTTACAAAGTTTAAAATATCTGATTGCCAGAATTGAATTTGTTTCGTACATTGTTCAGATGCTGCCATTTGTTGTTAAACATTGATCGTTAGAATTGAATTTGGTTCGTGCATTGTTTTGGATGCTACCATTTGTTGTTAAAGCAACATTGAAGTATCGCTCACAAACAATCTGACTAATGCTCTATAATTTGGAAACTTGATACTGCATCAGGATAGGATGAATGAAGGGATCAGACGGTAAATGAAACTTCAACAAGCAGACTTTGCAGTTGAACAATCCTTTTAAACGAAAGTTTTATGTGAGTTCAACTACACGCTGCTGTAAGCTAATAATTTCTTTTGGCATAAACCGATCCTAATTTAGTTGAACCCAGTAACCCTGGTTGCCGGATAAAACTTGTGACTCAAGCAATTGCTATGAGGAGGAAACCAACCAACCAAGAGGAGTTGCACAAACACTTTAACGATTTGTATGCACTAAGGCTCTCTTTAGAATGGAACTTGCTGGCGTATTCCGTAGCCTACGATTTTGAGAAGCCAATTTCATTGCCTTATTTGTTTTCAGCATTCCTTAATATTAACACATATATTAACACATGTAATTGCGATAGATCTTCTTAGGCCCAGATTCCACTAACCCGGCCGTTTCTGGATCTGCTGGCAAGAACTAGCGGGCGATCAGCAATAAAACAGAGCTTATCTACCATCATCTACATTCCATTGCAGCTCCGGCACTTCCTGATTATAAGCTTTGTTCATCCGAGCTGTCAAATTTTCCCTGAAACTCCCGGGCAAGATCCCCCGTCTGTTATTTCTGTGATAACTCACTCCACGTCGGAAACTTCCACCCAGAATTCAGACTGCAATGGAATTGCAACAAGGGTGTCAATTGCTTATTTGTGGATCCCTGATTCGTCCCTGTAGCAATTGACGGCGCAGTGGAATCTGGGCCTTATTATGCGTTAATGTGTCCATGTGTTAATGTTTTTTTTCTGTTCATTGGATGAAGGTATAAAGGTATAATCCTGAGAATATGCCAAATCAAGGGTGTCAGATTTTACATCTCACAACCTCGTATATCAACACGCTCCCCATATGCTTCACATACGTACACCAATAAAATGCATACAAAATAAAAAACAATACCACCTAAGGTCCCACATTCCCAAAGTAACTGAAAGTCAAAGTAAGAGAAACTACAAATGCTCTTGTTATACATATGACTACATGCGGAGACCCAGATTACACAAACAATTGCACCACATAAAGACATTCGTAACAACGAAACAGCAAGGCATCAAATTACATATGCGAACTCCAAGTTACACATAAAAACCACAAATTTTTACATTGATAGAACACAGACGCAGCCTTACAAAGAAGCCCAAAGTAGAGGCTTCATAGGCAAGCAGCCCATACAGAAGATACACAACTCCTGTACGCAGACCAACCATAAACTGAACGCCAACAGCGAGCTAAAACAGATTTACATGGCCCCATATGCAGGAAGCACACCATCCCTGCAAAACCTGCCAGATCCTCAAGCATTTCAACTACTCCAACTGTACAACTCCACCTCGTCTCGCCCCGCTAACAGCCATATCTCCATCCACACAGTAGCAATTGGAACAGCAGCCCCACAGCCGATGTACTTTCCAAGAAAGTCCGTGGATGCAACAAATGATTGATGCGTCTCTACCGTCTCCAGCACAGAGAGCACAGACTCCGGAAGAAATCGTTCCACAATCAAGCAATCGAACAACACAGCTGACAAGCCCTCAATCAATCCACAGGCCACAAAACTGGAATCACCCACATATTTCTTCTTGAATATACAGAAAAATTTCTTTACTTGGCAAGCAAGCAAGCAACGTGCAAAATTCTGACACTGGAAGTCCCATCTGAAGCCCGAGTGTTGCTGGCTGCTGCTCCCAAAACACCAACAAATACAGACAAAACAACAAAATGCTGCTCCGAAAAACACCCAACAAGGCAATCTTCAGTGCGTTGAGCCCTTCCAGTTGATAAGAAGCGGAATCAGGCTTCTCCAAAGCACAGCAACAAACCCAAGGAATCGAATACCTCAGGCTTCCCCTGCATCAGCAAATCGCTTCGAAGAGAGCCTGATGACATCCGCTTCCAGCACGCCACCATTTGTACAAGGCTCCAGCTGTCCGGGCGCCTACATCGGGTTGTTCTTAGCAGCCCCCGTGAAGAGAAGGCTTGCTATTTCCGACCATGCATAGCATACATATAGAAAATTTGGAGTCTTCTCAGACCATACAAAAACAAAAATCGAAGCCCCCTTTTTCCAGCCCACCTACGCCAAAATCTTAGAAATCAGATATTTTGGGATATAATTGCTATAGATCTTGCAATGTTGCGAAAAAATGAGCAAAACCAAGGAAAGAAATAAGGGAAAACTACCAAAATACTCCTATGAGTTTATGTAATTACCAAAATGCCCTTATGAGTTTCAAAATTACCAAAATGCCCTTGGCTCAAATAAATACACTGTATAAAATAAATATACAAACAAATTACCAATTTGCCCCTACACACCAAACTTAATTACCAAAATACCCCTACACACTAAACTTAATTACCAAAATGCCATTACATACCAATTTTGATCAATCTACACCTATGTTCCACAGATGCGAGCATCTAAAGTTTAGATGCTTAAGATGCAGATGTGCCGCATCGACACGCATCTTAAGTTAGATGCATCCACTATTATAAAAAAAAAAAAAAAAAAAAAAAAAAACTAGCAGAAGGGCAGGGTTGAGGCAAAGGAAAGAATTATAAAATATTAATGCGTGCTAGTATGTCCACAGAAGGAACAAAGAAGAGCAAAATTTTATTTTCAGATGTATTGTGCTTCGATGGTGTTTTACCTTAAATATTCAATGCGAAGCTCTGAATTATTGACCTCTTGATTGCGGCACGTTTTGAACCGGCTACTTAATAATAGAGATGCTCAATAATTATCCATTTTTTCAGAGTAAAACAAAGAAGAGCAAAATTATGTTTTCGAATGTGTTGTGCTTCGATGGTGTAACAGCATAGAAATTCAGTGCGAAGCTGTGAATTATTGACATGTTGATTGCGGCACGTTTTGAACCGGCTACATTTGCAGCGTCTTGTTCGGCTGGAAGTCCGCGGTCGTGATCGGCGACACGATCGACAGTTGCTTCCTGTCCTTGATCCACGAGAGCATCACGTACAGCAGCCCCGGCGTGAACGCCCTCCTCACGACCATGATCGCGTTGCCTTCTATCGTGAACTCGTACCATAATATGGAATCGGACCCAAGTTTGGGGTTTCTTTGTGTTTTTTGTATTTATCTTGTTTACTTTCCTATAAAAGTTCCATTATAGCGACAATGTGTTATTATGGTGTCTGCCAAACAGCATCACTTCTATTAGTGTTCTCAGTGCCTGTGCTAGCGTTCGAGATATGGAACAAGGAAAGAAGATCCACGCACTGATCAAGACAAATGGATGTGAAACAGATACTTTTATTCATAGTGCACTCACTGACATGTATGCAAAATGTGGGGGTATAAATGATGCACGTAAATTATTTGATAGGATATCCTCATGTGATGTGGCTGTATGGAATACGATCATAACTGCATACTGTCAGCATAGGGATGCAAAAGAATCCATTATGCTGTTCAAGAGCATGCAGCAAAAAGGCGCAAAACCTAATGAAGTTACTTTTGCTGCCATTCTTTCTGCGTGCAACCATGGAGGATTATTAGATGAAGGATATCACCAGGTTCTTACCATGGCTTCAGAACATGGCATCGTCCCACGTGAGCTTCATTATGCTTGTGTTATCGATCTCCTTGGCCATGCTGGATGGGCTGATCAGGCTGGAAACCTTATTCAAGGAATGCCATTTGAAGCATCCATTGTGGTATGGAAATCTTTTCTTCGGGCATGTAGGGTTGATTTTAATTCAGAATTAGCAGAACATGTTTTGGACTTTGTGATCGACTTATCAAGATGTAACGGGAGCCTTTGTTCTGTTATCGAACATTTATGCACGAGCTGGAAATTAATCAGAAAGATGGACGAAGAGATGCAGTCAATACAGCAGATCCCATAAAGTAAAGAATTCTTGCTGATAGTAAAGATGAGGTGGCACCTTCACCCTTCATAAGGGCAGTAAATGTCGGTAATGCTACCATAGTGCATTTAGCCGCTCAAGAAGTCAAACACGTTCCTTATGAATATGGAACCATACAAGGCTTAAAGTCAGGGTTATTATTTGTGAGCAGGGTCTTGTGGTAGAATTTTGAAACCTTCAAAAAGGCATACTTGGTAAGTGCTATATGGTGTCTCAGGGATAGGGATACGGGGAGAAGCCATAGGGGAGGGTGTCCATTGGCTGTAGCAAATAATCTAAATGGCAGTCATGTTAACGTCCCAAAGGCTATTGAATGCATTCCACGTGGCAGTATCCCAAGCAGATACCCTATGTGGCAAGCCTTGTCACATGCCAAGCCAGCAATGCCACCTCAATTTATGATGTTTCAGAGTGGTGGTACCACCATGTATAATATGCTATCCAAATTAACCTAATGATAGCTGCAAATTTACAGTTTTAGACACAATACTATTCACATTAGAGGAATCCCATTTTCTTCATGGCATATGCTGCGTAGAGCAAATTGGCATAATGAACACCTATTACCATTTTAAAGGAACATGGCATAAGCAAGAGAGATATGATTAGACTCACGCTTGTAAGCAAAATATGAATATTTATTGACCATAAAAGGGGTCTGTTTCCCTGTAAAGCTGGATCATTAGTTTCGTTGGTGTAAAGTTTTCACTAGGTTGTCAATCCTTAGGTCCGTGGATGCAAAGATGAATGTTTTGCATGGCGGAACTAGTTGAGTGTTCCTTACGTAAATTATATTGATCTTTGATGTAGGCATGTCGACCGCAACATTTTACTCCACCCATTTTTGGGGCCTTGTCCGCATCAAGCAATATACTGGGATGTTTTCATCTTTCGTTCCAACTATGAGCTCTATGCCAAGAGTCGCAAATGATTCGATTATTGCAAGATCCAGATCATAGATCTTCACCTTGGTTATAGTGGTAGATAGAATGAACTCGCGACCGCCCCATACCAAGACCACGTTATCGGACAAAGTTAATTCTCGAACTTTGATTTGAGCAATGTAATGGCCAATGTAGTAAAGCCGAGACTTCATTGTTTTCTATCCGCTAAGTTTATCATTGCGGGTAGATCATAAGCAAAGATGTCACCGCCTAAGAGCCCCCGTGGTAATCGCTGAAGGAAAATATCCGACAGCTCAAAACAGAGGATTAAACCCTCGCATAAAAAGCACTACTTGATGGAACCATGTGCCAACTTGTGCTTCTCGGGTTACCCATCCGGGCGTCATATCCTTGTTCGCTAGGATGAATTCCAATGAATTCTCCGGTGGATCAGATACCCAATTTCCTCTATCCTGCTCCAAAAACAGAGCTCTAGTTATGAATTTGTGGATATCTTAACGAAATCATGTTCATGTTCGAAATCATATTCATGTTTAAACAGACAAAACGTGATTTATTTAATGAAAGCATAAATGCATAGCATTTCAGTAATAGAACAAAGATGCATGCATGCACACGATAGTACCATCTAACCAAAGATGCATTTTAGATCAGTTCAAGATAGACAAGGGTCATTATACATCTACTTAAGAAGAAAAAAAAAACTTCTTTTGTACACATTACTATTCCTTGCTTTTAATATCTGTTCAAATGTAGTCTACTTCTGCAATGCATGGCATGTACCTTAAAGAATCACCTAATATTTCATGCGTGATGCCTCAGATTTGGCTCGAGAACTCCATTGGACAAATGCCCATCTCGAAGGGAAAGATTCTGCAAAATCCCAACCCTACAATCAGCAGGTGTGCATCTATACGTAGCATGATTTGAAATAAATTAATCACATTGCAACACACCTTTGGTGGAATCGGCACTTCTCAAGATAACCAATGTAGTCTAAGACCTTTGTCAGCCGTGAGACTTGATGCTAAGATGTTAAAGTCATTTGAAGATTTCTAGAAACCGCAAACCAACCTAATTAATTAATCATCCGAAAAAAGCATCTTTTACAACTAAAGCATTAATACTTGAACTTTGCCTGTTGTTGGTTTAAAACCATCATCGGGATCTTAAACTTGTTACACGACCGGTACAACATGACCTTTCAGATTGGTAGACTTGGCCTCGTCGAAATCACCTTAATAAGCTCACATGGGAACCAAAGAGATGTGTACACAATTATTCACACATAGGTAATTAAATGTGAATTTATTCCATCAAGATGTAGAATCCTAGCGGATATGCACTGTAAAAGAATATTGTAGAATCATAAGCATACATCTACAAAACAATGGAAACATAAACGAAGTCCGCATCATCATTCATTTACAAGACCTTTCATTTCCATGTAAGAAGTTCGTCCCACCAAGTGTTCTAGTTGTGATCTAGTTGTTCTATTGAATGCTTTGATAGAGTACAAAATTCTAGTTGTGATCTCAGATACCTATACTCACTCTTTCACCGAGCAACATCTCTAGCCATTGAATATCATATGTAAAACTCCATCTCGCTCTCGAATATCGGAAGCGAAGATCGATGCCCTAATCGGCCGCAACGGCCAACAACACCAACAGTTCATGGCGATAGGATCCCCGCCATCATTCTACTCATGTATTGCCGGTTTGCATACAAACTCACCAAAATGCTATCGACAGTTCAGATTTGCCAAGATAGGCCCCCGACGAAAATTGACCATGGGTTCCTCGATCTCTGGAGAACGGTATGCCCAAAAAAAAAAAAAAAAGCCTCCATAGCCAGCCGGGGATCGGGCCGCCATAGCCAAGGCGAAAGTGCCACCAAGATCGAGATCGAAAGCAAACTCCCGCGAGAATTTCTTGGGTTTTCTAATTTCCCTGGCCCTACGATCCGAAATTACATAATCGGACGGCCCAAATTGATTTTGGGTGACGTGTGGCATAGCTAGAATTGCAGCCTTTTGTGCAGGGGGGGTTAGGCAACCCTGCTAAAAAATTGCTAGAAATGTTTGCCCTAAGGTCTCGAATAGTTTTGGATAGTCCACATGCGTCGTTGACACTCTGTTTGCTCGATTCAGACTTCTGTGTTCTCCAGCTCTCTGTTTTCTATTGATGGAGATCGAAACAGCATGCGATTTCGTCTGGCAAGCATCAGAGCGGCAATTAGGACTGGTATAGATAAAGTCTTAGTGCATAAATCTGGGTTTCGGCAGCCTTGGAGTCATTCTATCGTCCAGGAAGGTGTCGATCTGTAGGAATCGGCTGAGAGAGCATCTGAGGTTTGAGAAATAACCCACCCCAAACCGTTTACTTCATTCTATATCTTTCTATCAAGGTAGAATAGTATCTATTTTAAGGGGGGAAAGCCTTGCCTTTTTGCATATCCCCATTCAATCAAAAAATATCTCCCTACCACCAATTCTGCCTCTATCCCTTTCTGCCTATATCCATTTGTAGATGTGGACGAAATTTTAGAATATAAGAAATGTAATGTCTTGTATCTGATCATGTAGCAAACTGCTTGAGCCCTTTCTGTAATCTGTTATCTGTCTGTGAACATTAACACTAATACTATAGGGCAGAGTTTGGAAGTTTAGAACAGTCAACAGTGACAGGGTGAGGGATTAGAACAGTCACAGTGAGCAAGGATTGATTGAAGGTCTGGAAATGAAGCAATCAAGCAAGTTATGGGAGGAGGCATGTTCTGAGGCCCAAAAAGTTTTGGAGTTAAGTAAAGGAAGTGGAAACAAGCACTTTACTTGCAAATTCTGCAGCTTATCATCCACAGGAGTACTTGGAAAATTGGAAGCACATTTAGTAGGTCTTAGTGGCAGAGGCATAAAGAAATGCCCTTCATGTCCACCTGAAATGAAGGAAGAGATTATACTAAGGAAAGGATGGGCTCATTTAGTGGCTGAGCAAAATCAACAATCATCCACAACTGCAGCAACAGCAGCAACAGCCTCACATTCAGTGTCGGTTGCCTCAAAAAGGGGATCAGACGATGCTACTGGAACTTCATCACTTTTTATTCAAGAAATTGAACAAGAAATATCTCCTACCGCTACGCACATGACCATGAGGCAAACAACCCTCACTAAAAATCAAGCGGGTTGGCAAAAAAGATGGATGGAGAAGGCAGAATTGAAGGTTGGAAAGATGCTTATTGAGTGCAATCTCCCTTTCAGACTTTTAGATACACCCTGTTAGCATAAAAATGGTATCAAGGCAAGGGCCAAAAGGTACATTGGGGTTTTCAGCTCTTCGCTGATTACCCATTGTTCCTTTTGCCCTATTAGTAAGTATAGATTACAAGAATGTCCTGAAATCAGATAAAGCATTTATGTAATTCAACTGAACCACTTGCATGCATTAAGATAGATTAATCACTGATACATGTTAAAACAAGTCTAAAAACCTACTCTACTTCGTTAGAATAGATCCCTGTTTGTGTAGATACACTCATATCATCTTAGTTATGCCCTGTTACATATTCTCAGCACTAAAGTTACATCTGGACCAACCTTATGCGAAGAGAATCTTAATTTGTTGATATATGGGACTGTATCAAGCCTAAGGGTATAGATGAGCCAGCTCCTGAGTTTCCTGGATTTGGTGTATTTCTTGATAATCATCTTGGCGTCTTTTGCCGAAATTTTTGGGACCCCTTTGATAGCTTCTATCATCCCTTTGAAATCCGCCTCTTCTTTGGCCATAGCCTCCTCTAAAACCTCTAGATTCCATTCTGTGATCACTCCTATCAGACCTAGCAATGTAGGCTTCAAGCTCCCGCTTCAAGTTGGCTGTGTTAAGATCTTCATAATCTGAGCCTGATGTATAGTTATCATCGGAGAAATAGCCCATTATGTGGGCGCTTGCTTCTAAGAGAAAATCGCCTGCCAGAATATTGTCATAGATCTTCTACTGGGTCAACTGGTCTTTACCTTTTTACCAGCCCCTTTACTTTAAATGCACCGTTTTAGGGTTTAGTTTTCTTTAACACTAGAGTTGTCCCTTGATGAACCCAAATGGGTTCATTCGTACACTTTTTTTGAAATTCTATTATAGCTCCGAGATAAAGAATTTGTCTACATACTCACAATATGTTGTCCTCCATGAGTGTACATATAAGGAAAAATTTATGAAAAATATAGAAAGCTTCTATTACCAAATATAATGTAGAGCCGAATGCAAAGGGGTCAAGTTTATTCTCAAAGTCTTTAACATTTCTCACATTATTTTGCAAAAATGATTTTTCCTAGGAGTTCTAATTCTTCCATCTTGTAAATCATGATATGAGAAATCTATCACAAGAAGAATTAGAAAATTCTATGGTAGAATTTTCGAGAAATAATTCCTTAAATTTTGAAGTTCAGAAGTCCTTTATGGACCCAGTTAGGTCCCCCAAGGGTCAAAATTTTGAAAATTCATAGTACTACTCCACTTTTTGGAAAAATGAAATCCATTTAGCAAGACGTATAGTACTTAGTATCTATTTCCATTGAAAAATAATAGTATCTTCACATTCATATTCTATTTCAAATATCATAGATATGAAATGGTTCCTGGATGTCTGTTTTTCAGAAATTCCTTAGGGACCTGACTGGGTCTCTTAAGGATTGAAATTATGATCTGCTCATTGATACATCAAATTTTTATGAAATCACATGAAATTTGAAAAATGAGTAGCATTTGTAGGCTACATTCATAGAAAATTAATGTTATCTTGAAATTTGTATTCCATGTTGAGTGTCATGAGATTATATCATATCATCGAAACCAGTGAATTGAGTGTATTTCAAGGTGCGATTGTGTCAAACTTGTGAAGAATTTTATTTTGCCATTGAATATGGTGGTACAACTTCGAGTTAATCTTACAATTCAGGTGTTCATATGTAAAATCTCATAAGTATCATGAAGAACTAGTCCCTAATATGGAGAAGGGATTGAGGGACCCATACGGGTTGATGAACCCAAACAGGTCCCTGAGACAACTCTAATGTTAATCTTGTGGCCTCTATGCCCTCAACTATTATAATGTCCTTAGACTCTCGATGGTCATTTCTATGTGACCTAGACCATATTATCTCTTATTAGAATACACATGTCTGTCTTAATTTATTTAAACCCAACTTGTATGCTGAATCATGTTTGGTCTGACCATACCCATATGGATATTTTAAACACTTACTCTCATAATATGTAGGTTATGAAGTATATCTAGACCAAATACTATAATTAGCTCATTCACAGCCCTTCCACCTACAGTGTTATGAGTGAGGAGCTAGAAGTCAATATTATCTTTACATCTTGCAAAAAAAAAAAAAAAAAAAAAAAAAAAAAAATGCTAGAAATGTTTGCCCTAAGGTCTCGAATAGTTTTGGATAGTCCACATGCGTCTTTGACACTCTGTTTGCTCGATTCAGACTTCTGTGTTCTCCAGCTCTCTGTTTTCTATTGATGGAGATCAAAACAGCATGCGATTTCGTCTGGCAGGCATCAGGGCGGCAATTAGGACTGGTATAGATAAAGTCTTAGTGCATAAATCTGGGTTTCGGCAGCCTTGGAGTCATTCTATCGTCCAGGAAGGTGTCGATCTGTAGGAATCGGCTGAGAGAGCATCTGAGGTTTGAGAAATAACCCACCCCAAACCGTTTACTTCATTCTATATCTTTCTATCAAGGTAGAATAGTATCTATTTTAAGGGGGGAAATCCTTGCCTTTTTGCATATCCCCATTCAATCCAAAAATATCTCCCTACTACCAATTCTGCCTCTATCCCTTTCTGCCTATATCCATTTGTAGATGTGGACGAAATTTTAGAATATAAGAAATGTAATGTCCTCAGATCGATCATGTAGCAAACCGCTTGAGCCCTTTCTCAGAATCACATTATCCGTGCGTGAACATTAACACTAATACTATAGGGCGAGTTTGGAAGTTTAGAACGATCCAACAAAGGATGTGGTGAGGGATTAGAACAACGATCCGCGGAGCAAGGATTGATTGAAGGTCTGGAAATGAAGCAATCAAGCAAGTTATGGGAGGAGGCATGTTCTGAGACCCAAAAAGTTTTGGGGTTAAGTAAAGGAAGTGGAAACAAGGACTTTACTTGCAAATTCTGCAGCTTATCATCCACAGGAGTACTTGGAAAATTGGAAGCACATTTAGTAGGTCTTAGTGGCAGAGGCATAAAGAAATGCCCTTCATGTCCACCTGATATGAAGGAAGAGATTATACTAAGGAAAGGATGGGCTCATTTAGTGGCTGAGCAAAATCAACAATCATCCACAACTGCAGCAACAGCCTCACATTCAGTGTCGGTTGCCTCTATTCCTCCTCCACATCCCCCCATTACAACTCCAACTCAAGGTCAAGGAAAGAGAAAAAGGGGATCAGACGATGCTACTGGAACTTCATCACTTTTTATTCAAGAAATTGAACAAGAAATATCTCCTACCGCTACGCACATGACCATGAGGCAAACAACCCTCACTAAAAATCAAGTGGGTTGGCAAAAAAGATGGATGGAGAAGGCAGAATTGAAGGTTGGAAAGATGCTTATTGAGCGCAATCTCCCTTTCAGACTTTTAGATACACCGAGTTGGAAGCAAATGGTGGAGGCAATTTCAGTAATAGGCAAGAAGACCTCGGGTCCATCTTCGATGACACTCACAAGAAAGTTGATTCCAGCCACGTATAATGAGGTAGCACTTGAGGTCTCTCAAATTGAGAAAAAATGGATCCGATATGGCTGCAGCGTGATGACAGATGGATGGGTGGATGTGAAAAAAGAGGCCTTTATAATGTAATGATTTCTTCTGCATTTGGCACAATTTATAGGAAATCATATGAGTGGTGCTGGCGTGACTGTTACAGGAGAATTATTATTTGAGAAGATGCAAGAAGTGATTGAAGAATTTGGTCCACAAAACATAGTTCAACTGATAACAGATAACGGCTCAATTTGTGTTTCCATGGGGAAGTTATTAGAAGAGAAGTATCAGTCCATTGTATGGACACCTTGTGCATCACATAGTTTGAACTTGCTTATGAAAGATGTTGGCAACATTCCTTGGGTTAAGAAAGCCATTGTCACCGATGAGCAAATTGTGACTCTCTTTTCACGAAAGAAGAAGGCATTGCAATTTATCGCAAATATGCCAAGTTAGAACTCTTGAAACCAGCCCGGAACCGCTTTTGGCTCAAAGTTTATCATGATCGAGCGCTTAACTAAAGTATGGAAATCTTTGAGACAAACTGTTGTATCAGATTTGTGGCTTGCTTGGGATGATTCCAAACTACAAGAAAGTGAGGCCTTTCAAGTTCTGATATTGGATTACACTAATGAAATTACGGAAATCATTCGCCCAATGTATTCTGTTCTACGCCTCGCTGATAGAGGTTCAATACTGAACTTACTTTATGAGTTCATGGATCGCATCAATGTGGCACTCAATAAGATCAAAGAAAGAGATCCATCCATGACAAACAGGTATTGTAATAACATCCTTAGTTTTTTTTTGTGAATCAATAACTTTGTTTATGATCAGCAATAGCAATTATTATTCCAACAGAATTGAAGACATAAAAAGCAAGGTGACCTCTAGAAGGGATTGGTTCTATCGTCCCATTCATGCTGTAGCCCACTTACTCCATCCTTTATGGAGAGATCATGAAAAAGCCATTAAGTTATATGATGACTTGCTCCAGTTTCGAGGGAGAGTGGGAGGCTTTAATAATCCAATGGCTGAATCTCGTCTTGCCATGTCAAGGCCAGTCTCATGGTGGGAGAAATACGGCGGATGCACACCAGAGCTTCAAAAGCTAGCTCTCAAAGTGTTGTCTCAGGTGAAGAATCATTTGTATATAATAGCACTTTCACAGATTCACTACATCTTTATTTATCATCAATTCTGAATTTCTGATTCTTTATCTTAATTTTTCCAATTGAATTTAAAAATGCTCAGAATTGCTCTACAGGTGCAGTAGAGAGAAATTGGTCAGCCCATTCTCTAATTCATACAAAAAGGAGGAATAAGTTGAAATCTGAAACTGTAAATAGATTAATCTATTGTAGAGAGAACTTGAGGGCCTTGCGAAGATATAAACAGCTCAATGGACCCAAGCAAGTAAATTATTTATATTTTGATTTCCAAATAGAATTAGAATCACTTTTTCAATGGCGTTGTCTTTCCTAATTAATTGCAGGTAGACCCTAATGAGATGATGTATTCAAATGTCCTGAATTGCCTCCTATTGATCGTGAAGAAGAGGAGTTGTATAAGACTTTATTTTTGGAGGTCTCTGGAACCAGGAGGTCCACACGTTCTCGTTCCAACTTAAAGGGCCCTACTCATGCCGAAAGAGGAAGTACTAGTGCTGGAAGAGGAAGAGGACGTGGGAGAAGATGGAGTGGGAGAGTAGAATTGGATGTGATAAATGATGAAGAGGAATATGAAGAGGAGAGTGAGTATGATGAAGAAGAGGAGGAAGTAGAAATAGAGGATTTGGATGATGAATCTGACGAGGATTTAGAGGAGGAGGAGGAGGACGAAGAATGTGGTAATGATGATGATAAAGAGGATGAGTTAGAAGATTCAGAGGGGTCTTCATCTAGCGGAAATCGTTTTTGGACTTTTTATTATGACTGTTAGTTTGTTATATTAACTATTTAGCTCTAAATTTCTTAACAAAATGGTGTAACAGATTTCTTATGAGTCTACTATCCTTATTCTATCATTATATCTAGTATATTGCTATAGGTAAGGCTATTTTTCAATTGTTTTTAAATTTTCCGAATGCATCTTTCACGCATCTAAAAGAGTAAATGCCTCGATGCTTTAGATGCTCTCGATGTGCCGCATCTGACGTATCTCTTGTTGGAGATGCTACGTTGTCCTCCAATGCATGCAAGTGTGTCATTGTCTGTGTCGTGCATGTGCATGCGTGTGCATGCATGCAACCCAATGTATATATATATAGTGTGTGATTCAATACAATTGATAGTGTGTGTTGTTCTGGGATCATCGCTTGTCTCTCTTGTCTCTCTTTCGTCCTCTGTGTCTCTCTTCCTTTATATGCTTTGTCTAGATTTTCATCATGGTATCAGAGCTGCAGGTGATAACCGTGAAGGGCGATTCGTCAGCTAAAACAATTTATGTTTTCAACGGTACTGGATATCCTGGTTGAAAGAGGAAGATCAAATGTGTGTTAGAGAGTGATGATTTGCTTGATTATGTAATTGGAAAAAAGGAGTGTCCCAAGCAACCAATGTTGAATGATCAATTGATTACTTCTGGACAAACTTTTGATACATGGCTTAAAGAGAAGGAGCAATGGAAAACCAAAGATCGTGCAGCACGGCGTCTCTTAGTGTATGGATTGAAAGATTCTATCCATGCGGATGTTGATCAATTTATCACATCCAGTGAGGTCTGGAATTATTTAGAGCAGGTTTACAATAAGAGAACAAAGCAAGAAGTCCTTTTCTTTGAAGAGGAGTTTGGCAAATCTCCAATATGATTCATCAAGTAATCTTGTTAGAACTCATGTTGATCGCTTCAAAGAAATAATTGAACAATTGGTCGCTGCCGAGAGCCTATATCCAAAGATGAATTGGTGATGCAAATTTATTGGAAACTTTTCCATCCTCTCGAATTCGGGGTCATCATTTCTATATTGATGAATAAGAAGCATGTTACTTTTGAAGACGCGTGTGAATCCTAGAAGATCATGTCTTGTAGAGTTATTGCACCCCCGGCGTCAAAGACAACATTGTAATGGTTGCGATACAAGGAAAAGAAACCCACCTTTCGAGTCTTACGAACAAAGAAAAAGATTTCGGTCTTTTGGTCGTGGTTATGATGGATCCTTTGGTCGTGGTTATGGCCGTAGTTATGGTCGAGGTTATGATGGAGGATATGACCATGGGCGTGGGGGTTATGGTCGTAGTAGTGTGTATGGTCGCAGTGATTATAATGGTCGCCATGATTATAACACTTTTTGTCGTAGTGGATATGGACGTGGTCGTGGGTCACGTGGATATCAATCTAGATATCAATCTATTGTGTGTGAATATTGTGGTCGTGATGGCCATGGCATTGCAAGATGCTTTGATAGAAAAGAGGACGAGAAACGAGATATGGAAGCTAATTGTATTAATACATCACGTGATAGTGAACAGTATGGTGTGGAAAGAACAATTGGACATCCTGTACAAGCTAGTACAAATGTTTTAGGGAGTACCGACAACATGATGATAGATTCAGGTGTGCATCCTGCTCCCAAATAATCATGATGGTATTGTGTGTTACGCAATGGTGTTGAGCTTTGTTATGGTGTTGGGCATGTGTGTATACAGCATGTTCTTCATTCATGTGTTATTGTGTGTTGCACCATGGTGTCAACTTCTACATATAGTATTGGAATTTATTTCTTATATATATTGTTGAGCATTGATATTGTGTGTGGTATTGAAATATTAAGTTCCTAACTTATAGTATTATCTTGAATTTATCTGGTGTTGTCTAGCTATTATGTTTACACCTTTGTGCAATTTTCATCTAGGTGCAACGCAACATATGGTATATGAGAAATCCTTGCTCAGAAATTACCATCCCTTGCGCGTTTTAAAATATGTTTATATGGGAGATGACAGTCGTCAACAAATTCTTGGTATTGGTGATCTCCCATTACGAGCTCATTCAGGAATTCATTCTTTGCGTGGTGTTTTACATGTTCCTGCTTTACATCGTCATTTACTTTCTGTTTCTCGATTAACTGATGTTGGTATTCATCTTTACTTTGATGAGTTATTTTGCTACCTTTTGAAAGATGGCTTAATACTTGGTACTGGCATGCGCCATCACAATTTATATGAGTACCGAATTACAGATGGTCTAATCTATGCTCTTACTGCACGACATCCTGATGGAGATTTATGGCATGTACGCTTTTGTCATGCCTATGGTGTCGTTAATGGCTTCTCGATGGATTCTCAGGCACTCTTGGCACCATGTGAGGCTTGTGTACTTGGTAAGCCTTGTCGGCGTTCTTTTAATCATGTTGGACCTCGTGCATCTTCTATTTTGGAGTTGGTCCATATGGACCTTTGTGGACCATTGCCACGGTCACTTGGTGGTGCCATATATTTTCTCTTAATCATTGATGATTACTCACGTTATTCTTTCATCTTTTCTCTCAAGAAGAAATCTGATGTTTTCTCAACGTTCTGTAAGTGGAAGGCAATGGTGGAATTGCAGATGGATGTGCCCTTAAAAAGCATTCGCAGTGACAATGGTGGTGAATTTAAGAATCATGTATTTGACTCTTTTTGTACTAATGCTGGCATTCTGAGAGAATTTACAGTACCACATACACCACAGCATAATGGAGTGGCAGAACGTAAGAACAGGACCGTCTTGAATGCTATTCGGAGTATGTTGCTTCATTCTGGTTTAAATACACAATTTTGGGCTGAAGCAGCGAGTACAGCCGTTTATGTTCAAAATTGTATATCTTCTTCATCTGTCGCTGGTTTCACACCTTTTGAGATATGGTCTTGCAAGAAGCCCACAGTAGCACATTTTAAAGTATTTGGATGTCAAGCCTATGCCTATATTCCTAAGGAGAAACGGAGTAAATTACAACCAGTTGCTCAAAAGGTTATCTTTTAGGATATGCTGATACTGCACCAGCTTATCGACTGTTTGATTTGGTTTCTAAGAAAATTGTTCTCTGCCGCTATAAAGATACTATTGTTAATGAAACTATTATGGCCCAGTCTCCTTCGCCATCTGTTACTCGCGATATTCTATCAAATTTCCGAGAACACTATGATGACGATATTTTTGATGATCATGCCATTGAAGAAGTCTCATTGTTGCCTGATATTTCGGATTTACCTGATAGTGTTGGAGGCGAATATGAGGATATATCTGCTCAATTACATGATAATATTATTTCGATGGATGATAATGTTCCTCAGCCACATGCAGAACCATCTATACAACCTCCTGAAGTTATGTCTCAGCAAGAGTTTCACACTTCTCGTGTTACTCGACGGCGTCCCCCGGTTACTTTGCGCGACTATTATACTTTTGTCTCCATTACTGAACCTGTTACTATTCATGATGCTCTCAATTCTGATGAGCAGGAATATTGGCAACAAGCAATGGATGCTGAATATCACTCTTTGATAAGCAAAGGCACATGGGATTTAGTTGCCCTTCCTTCTGGTCGCAAACCTATTAAAAGTAAGTGGGTTTTCCGTGTTAAAACTAAAGCAGATGGTACTTTTGACAGATTCAAAGCACGCTTGGTTGCGAAAGGGTTTTCTCAAATTGCTGGAATTGATTATCATGAGACATTCTCGCCTGTGGTACGCCTTGCGACTGTTCGCGCTTTGTTAGCATTTGCAGTCGCCCATAATCTATATGTTCATCAAATGGATGTTAAAACGGCCTTCCTCAATGGCGATCTTACAGAGGATATTTATATGGAACAACCCGATGGCTACAAGATCACAGGTCCCACACCTATGGTTTGCAAGTGACGAAAAGCTTTATATGGTTTAAAACAAGCATCCCGTGCCTGGTATACGAAAATGAATGCATTTTTTATTTCTGATGGTTACTTACCCACCGCTGCAGACGCAAATCTCTATTACAAAAAAGTTGGTCCTGCATTTATCTTTATTGCGCTATATGTTGATGATACTATTCTAGTATCCAACAGTCTTGATTTTCTAGCTCAGTGTAAGACTAATTTTGGCGCTGCATTTGACATGGTGGATCTTGGTTCTATCAAATCTTGTCTTGGACTTCAAATTGAGCGTCACGATAATTGCATACGATTGAGCCAACGAAAGTATATCTCTGAGTTACTTGACAAATATGATATGAGTAATGCTAAACCTCAGTCAACCCCCTTGGGAGTTAACGTCAAATTGCTGAAACACATGTGTCCTCAAACAGAAGCTGAGCGTCTTGACATGGCTCAATATCCCTATGCACATCTTATCGGTGCTTTAATGTACTTAGCCCATGCCACCAGGCCAGATATCAGTTATGTTGTCAACACATTAGGACAATTTATGTCTAATCCAGGACGCCAACATTGGAATGCAGCCAAAAGAGTTCTTCGGTATCTAAAAGGCACTATCGATCATGGTATTGGTCCACAATTGGTTGGTTATACTGACTCTGATTGGGGAGGTTGTCCTGATACTTCTCGCTCTACAAGTGGAGCATGTTTCTTTATGGATAATTCTTTAATCTCTTGGTATAGCAAGAAACAACATTGTGTTGCTGTGTCCACCACTGAAGCAGAATATGTTGCCGCTAGTATGGCAAGCAGAGAGTTGGTCTGGTTGCGACGTCTACTTCAATCTTTTCAACAAGTACTCATCGGTCCGGCACTTTTACATTGTGTCAATCGGAGTGCCATATCTTTAACTAAGGATGAGGTCTTTCATTCAAAGTCCAAGCATATTGATATTCATTACCATTACATTAAACTGGAAGTCAAGAAAAAGACAATTATGCTACAGTATTGTCCTACAGATAACATGATTACCAAAGCTTTATCTCTGACAAAGCATGAAGATTTTACCACTCAGTTGCGGATCCTCCCTTCGTCTTCTACTTGATAGATATTTTTTTGAAGGGTGCCACGGTTTTTCCTTTTGCTTCCCACAAAAGGTTTTTTAACCCTGGCACATGACCAAGGCTGCAAGGGGGGATGCATGTGCATCTTTGGTCACCTTCTGAGTATTTGAATCACAAACGTTGCAGGGGGGGTGTTGGAGATGCTACGTTGTCCTCCAATGCATGCAAGTGTGTCATTGTCTGTGTCGTGCATGTTCTCAATGCATGTGCATGCGTGTGCATGCATGCAACCCAATGTGTGTATATATATATATATATATATATATATATATATATATATATATATATATATATATATATATATATATATATATATATATATATATATATATATATATATATATATATATATATATATATATATATATATATATATATATATATATATATATTTATATATATATATATATACAAGTTTTTGTACTATGAGGGGTTTACTGCAAGAGGTGTACTACAAAGGAATTTTGCAAAGTAAACAGCTCGCAGTAGAAAAGAGTGTATCAAGTCAATTGATAAGAGGATGACGCATCGCAAAGCAAGAAGCTCCTCGACATGGATTTCCCGGTCCATTGGGTTCATATGAAAACTGTAGGATGTCGTTTTTAGTCTTTTACTCATGCGGCGACTCCCAGGAAGAGAAGCTATATGACGACCTTTGATTACCACGAGATATCCATTGCTGCCTTTTGGTCTCAGGTCTCAAAACAGTGCCTTCTATCACTCTCGAAGTTGAAATCGTGCTTTCTCTGGAGGGTCGAAACCATTTGGAATTTCTCTTCATTCCCTCGACCACGATATAAAAACCCGATTGGTGTGAAGGTGAGGATTCTTTTTATTTATTTTTAACATAGAAATGTTTACTCTTTTAAACTATTTAAATTACAAAAATGGAATATCACTTTATTTGGGGTACGCAATTTATTCTTGATTGTAGGTTATAGTTTTTGGCTTAAATTGTGGCACTTCTTGAGACAAAATTATCTAATACTGATATTTTTCCCTTTTTCCAACAGATGACCTTTGTTCAGCTAAGGCGGCCAGCTTTTGGTAGATACGATATGGCGGTGGCGTACATTTGTACATAAAAACATAGCATTATGACAGTGGCTTACAGGCCCATTTTCTGCCTATGTTCCTTTGCTAAATACAGTTGTCAGGTCTGTAAGCTGCAGTATCTTTTCTGATGGTGATGGCAATGTAATCAATTTCAGTGAAAATGATGAAGATTACTTAGATTTGACATTTTTGGAAGCAGGTACATTAACAACATAGTTGCATCCTCATTCTTCTTAGGTAGATTGTTGGTTTTTGATCAAAATTAAAGATGGACGCTATATTAAGTGTGTAATAACAATGCAGCGACGAGCTATCTACTAGATATTCTTCATAGTCTGCTAGTATATTCTTCAATTTGCACAATCAATTGTTCTGTTGCTCAAGTGGCATGATGCATCTAGTCCAAAATTATGAACTTTTAAACTAAATTCCTTGCCTAATAGCAATTTAATGAGCTCACCATTGTTTAATAGAACTTCTCGGAGAAGAGTCGAGTTAAGTTTGAATTAAACTAAAACAGTACATCGCAAGTCCAGGCCGACACATCGTTCAAAACATTCCCATTGCAAGATTTATGTTCTAGACTTTTACTTCGGGCCTAAGGGGTGCGTAACCTCCAATATGCAAGAAGACTTGGCCAGCACAGTGATCCCCCAAGGCAGTATAGCAAAAAATGTCATTTGCAATGAATTCGAACTAACTGTTACCATCTGATAAGCTCTTTTACACAAATGGAAAAAATAAAGGCAAATCCAAAACACTTGGAGCAAGCAGTCCTTGGAGAAAACTCCGCATGGGCATCTTAGAAGAAGAGCCGGATGATTTTCCGACCAGCCTACCAGATCCACTCAGAATTGCCTTTGCCCTTGGCTTGAGCACACACATGGCTCTAATGTGAAACTTCGACTTAATGGAAATATGGTCTTTGCTTAATCGGGTAGCACTAAGAACAGGTTGCCAAGATAATCATAGTCGGAGAAATTTTGTCCTTTGTTCCAAAAATTGTGGATGCTTCAAGATATTTTTTTAATTGCAAGAATCAAGGCACGCAGACACGCTAGTACAAAGCTGTATGTATATGCAAATGAAGCAAAAAACAAGAGATAAGAGGAAGATCAATGCTTAGTTGCGAGGAGCCGTTATGCCATCAGAGTAGCGCGTACCAAATGACTTGTTAGAAAGGTGATAACCCTTAACTTAAAGACTTGACAAAAATCGTAAGCAAGAGCATAAAGATGATTTATGCTATTTAATTGTTGTGCTTGACTTTTCTACTTTTTACAAAGATATATCTACCCACATTTGCTACCTGTGTAGAAACGTGTGTGCTCGACGTACAAAAAAACTTGTGTAGCAAAATGTATAGTCGAGTTAAATGCTTCCTTTAGCAACCACCATTTAGATAAGTCAAATTCAATGTTTCCTACAATAGACACCATAAGTGCATTTGTCAATGTGAACCAATGGCTATTCGCATAAAGTTCTATTTAGGTTTAATGGCATTGCAAAGAACCTAAAGAAATAAAATAAAGGTAATCTATATAATACTATGCAGAAGTTCCATTGGTCGAGATTCCCATGCTGGACCATTTAGATAAGTCGAATTTACTATTTGCTTCCATGGGCACTGTAAGTCCATTTGTTAAGCAACTTACAAAGGTATGCCTATCCACACTTCAGATCTATCTACACTTATCTATGATCTAAAATAACGCAATTGACATCAACAATACCAACTCTTTATTTACACACGAGCTTATAATGATCCTCCTTGCACATTCATGATTAGTTCAAAAACACAAGCACCTGAATCTTCAACATTCGCCTCTGTGAACGGATCTGCAAATAAAATAAACCTAAATATCTCAGCAACAAAAATACTAAACTTTGTTTAAGAAGAACTAGAAAAATTACAGCAAATTTGGGGCCAAACATGGAGCAAAACCCAGAAACCCCATTAAAGATTTAGACTTGCCGTCTGCCTATTCAGCTCAGAAATCTAAACCTGGGCCTTTAGAATCCGCACTTGGAGCTAGAAGCCTGATCACCCTTTTGCACCATATCTGGCAAAAACAAACGCTCAAATCCAATGACATAAGTACTGTGAATTTCTTTGTCTGAAATTGATAACTTAGGGCATCTATACAGGATAGACTACTTCTATGCTTCTAATCTATTTGCTTTCTGCTCTAATGGTGATAAGATGAGAACATGCATACCTCGACTAGGATGTGAAGGTTTTACTTTGATGTTATTCTGAACGGCCATGGATGTTCCTTTAATGCAAATCAATCAGACTGCTAGCAAATGGAAGAAAGAATGAGAGTAAGTTTTTATCTAAAAGCTAAAGCCATAGTTGGGCGCCGACCTAGTGTACCTTTACTGAACATGTTCATGCTGCTTCAGAGTACTGTAGCCAAGCCAAGAGCCCCACATAAACAAAATATTCCCAATAAAATCCACCACTCGATTTGCTGCCCATCTTAAGGCTGCTCCCTGTTAGTATGAAGAGAAATGTCACAAATCAACTCCAGGTGTCAAATGAGAAGTTTGCATGGAATATAAACCTGGCAATAAATAGACTCGTGCATCACTGCATATAATGGATTTGTGTCGAAGTCCAGAAAATTTTCAACCTGTGCAGCAATTTCCTCAGACATGGGAATGAATTCAAAGACCAAAGCATTATTTGATAAGCAGAACAGAGAAGAATAGTCGCCATGCGAAGAAAAGCGTAGCTCAACTTCTTTTTGGCTCCAGGTATCAATAACGCTTCCCATGCTCTCTCGAAACTAGTAAGTTGATTGTCAACATTCATCATCTTAACAATTAGAAAGTAGAAGACTTCACTCACAGGTAATGGAGGCACTCAAACCCCCCGTATGATCCCAAGCATAGGCCCAATCCCTGCAGAAATCTTGGCGTCAACCTTCCTCCAGATGGCAATTGCACCTACAATTGGTTGGTTAGATATGGTTTGTGTAGCCCATTATAGGTTTGAACGCTCAAAGAATATTCAGAATGTACCCCGCCACTTTCTGCTTCAGCTAAATGTATAACCACTTGACGAATATTTTCTTCATCTTGGGGGAATCTTTCATAGAATTTCAAATTTTGCACCAGCACCCGTTTAAAGCAAGCATGGTAAACTGTCTCTGCAGAACAGCCAACCTCTAAAGGTGGAAGCCCATTGGTAAGAAGTACTTCTTGAAGGCCTGCTGGAGCCATGCTAAGATATGTCACAGCACAGAATCCACCATAGCTCTGCAAAGAATGCTTGATGTCATCCAAGGCCTCTAGACACTGTTATACAATAATGCATTTGCATATAACCCACCCGTCCAAGCACAGTCCAAGGTTCTCCATTTCCTAGCAAGCAGCTCCTAACAAATTCTGCATCCTGCACAATATTGTCAGCTCGGAAGCACTGCAAGTATGCCGCTTGCTCCTTAGCATTCTTTAACTGGCCCAATGAACCCGAGGTTAAAGCTGTTGAGAGTCCTGTACCGCGCTCCAAAATGAATTCACACTTTCACCATGGTATCTACATATTTAATTTGGGTTACAGATAGATCCATTCTCCCTCACCTGATCAAGCAGAATAACCCGGTAGTCTTCAACAGCTCTTTTCATGTGCTTACTCTTATTGTGGTTATAAAAAACTGACTACCATTTGTGTTGGGACCATTGTTATGCATATTAACAACACCAGGTCCATGATGTTTCACTAGAAAAAAGAGGAAGGATTAGCATGTCTCTCAAAATCAAATGACTGTAAAAACGAAATGGAACATACATCTCAAATTTCCATCGGGAAAAGTATCCCCATAGATGCTCTTCCCACCAGTGCCCTGCATAAAAATCTTTGCTCAGAGGAGGCACATATGCTATCTGTTCATGACTCTTAAATAAGATATTAACATAGAATCTAAATGGCTGCAAAATGGTGCTCCCTTACATCACGTTTGTCGAAGTCACCACCTTGAATCAGAAAGTCCTGGATGGCCCTGTGGAAGAAGGTACCTCTGTAACCAAAGCCCTTTTCTCCTGTTGGGAGAAACATTATGATTTTGTAATGAAGGGAAAATCGATCACTTGGAATGTGTGCTGTAATCCGGTATCACCTGTACAAAGAGCTCGAAAATTCTCTACCGTTCTCGGACAGTCTTCACCATATAATCCAATGACAGTTCTTCCTTGTGGTGCTTTGCCAATCTCAATATCCATAAAACACTTCTTTGTGATCTTTGCTTGTGGTCCCACAGGAGCATCTAATGGAACGGCAGCTATGAAGACAATCGCCAGAACAATCGCTCCATTCCCGATTCAATAAGGAAAGGAATTCGGAAGAACTATAAGAACCCTAATCGTAGAAAAACAAAGGGAAACAAAGGGGAGGTAACGAGGATCTATAAAGGATAATCGGAAGGCTTTCGGCCTTCCCTTTACTTGCAAGCGGTCGCCATAGCTAGCTACGATGTTACAGAAGAAACGGGACTGAAAACTTGCCAACCGAACAATGTAATTAATGATGCTTAATTGCTGCCAGTGCCACCTCGCCCAATATTAAATGTAATACAATTTCCTTGCACATCCAATATTTAATAAACATTAAATATAAAATGCCCTAATTTCAGGATGGACGGTCTACATAAAATGCCCCAATTGAATCCATAGATCTAACGGGCCACATCAAAAGCCCCAAATAAAGGGGGCTGCTTGGGGTTGATTGAAGTGTCACCGTCTGGACCGTCTATCTCAGAGATGGACGGCCGAGATCAATCTTTACCAACAATTTTCTTGCACCTTCCTTAAGCTTAAAATCAAGGGCCACGATTTCTCACGTGCCCGATCGACGGCCCAGGGATGGGGTGCATGCCCCATCCATGCCCCATGCATGCCCCCCATCAAATCTAAGGGCTATTGTCGCGACACCTCAGAAAATCGACGGCTCGGATGAATCTCTACATACATTCACCCCCCCATAGGACCCATAATATAATTGTATATATATAGTAGATAGATATATTATATATATATATATATATATATATATATATATATATATATATATATATATATATATATATATATATATATATATATATATATATATATATTATACAATACTATCGCAAGGGTTTATCAATCATGGTCACAACATCTGGAAATAACCTTCGAGATTAAGCAGATCACTATGTGAAGTTCGTGCCAATAATTAAGTTAGAAGAAGTCATAAATAAGTATCAAAGTTTTGTTTGTTCATGTCGAATTCAAGTATCGGAACCCACTGATTTATTGTCATCATATGATTTGGTATCAGCGTCTTTAGTGCATAGTGGCAGTATGCATTTAGTTCAAAGACGCGAACATTTAAGTTCAATTCCTCGCACAATAGCCATTCAATGAAGCTCGCCATTGTTTATTAGTACTTCTCAGTGAATAGTTGACTTAAATTTGAATTAACCTCAAAGAGTCGCAGTTGTACTATTTAGTTGAATGTATCCATCTTTAGCAACCGAGGTGTTTATCATGTCTTTATTTTTCAAAGTAAAAAAAGAAGACTATTATACTAGCACTTCTAGTCTTGCATTGAATATTATTATCAAAGTGTAATCCTCGAAGAGTGTTTTGAACCATTAAAGGGTTACTTCGAAGGACTTTTAGATGGACCACCCAACGTGCAGAAAAAGATGGTGTGAAAGGTGGAAAAACTATCCAAAAAATACGATTCATATCGTGGTATTTGTGACGGAAACATCTCTTGCTTCTAGGAGGAGTGACCTTTATATTCATCGAAGTCAAAGGTGGCTAGCTTAGCTTCTGTGTCCTTTATCCACGCGGGCAATTTAGTCAATTAAGAAGCAAAGCACATTGACAGTTAATTGGTCACTTGAGATTTTGAGGTCCTTGACAAAGTGGTTCCTTTTGCCCTGAGATATCTGAACTCCAATGAGCCCATAGTGTTCCACTACAATATCTCCAAAGATTTTTGCTAGATCTCCACGATTTTTAAAAATTTCGTGAAATTTCATGATCATTTTCTTTGCCATCATTCCATGGAAATTCTTCGTGATTTTCATAGTTTTCGATTAGATTCTTCAACATCATGTAAAGATTCTTCAACCATGTCTTTGTAATGTTCAAAAGAATAGCCCTTATCTTCCAGTTTTAAAAATTGGGCTTCCAATTAAAATGCACAAATTGAGTAGGTTGCAAGTGTGATGCACATACTTCCTATAGGCTATTCAAAACATGAGCATGTAGATGCTATATTCTATAAATTCCATGTGAGGTTCATTATTCTGTGAGCATGCAAAATACCATAAGACTTGCTAGCATAGATGCTAACACAGTCACATAAAAGACTATGAAAGTATCGCTTGAATTAACTTTCACCGAAGGAAATGGCAACATTTTATCATTTATATATGCTTAAGTTGTGGAATGAAGGCATTATAAAGAGCTCCAAAACCTTTAAAAAATATGGACAATGTCATCGACTTTTTTTGCATGAAGATTTTACCATAAGTGTTTTACGTTAAAGTGAACGTTGTAGCCGTAGTAATTCTCTGTCAAGGGTCAATCCATTGCTTCCATTTCTGTCAAACATTTAGTCATATTTCCACCCAGAATAGTCAATTTTTTTGAAGTGAATAGTGCCAATAGGATGGATTGACTCAATGCGTCCATAATGCATTTTGCATTATTAGTTTTGAAAGGGTTAAAAAACCTATCTATCCATCTATTTATTGTGTGTAGCTAGTCCAACCTGAGTTGCATATTAACGATATAGTGCACATCATTGCATATTAACGATATAGTGCACATCATTGCAGATCCTACTATAGAATAGTTGTTTGATCCAAAACCAATGAGCAACCCATGCAAAAATCAAAGGGTGAAAGTAGCATTACGCACATGGCTCGCATATAGTTTTCAGCTTCGTCCTCGATATCTATTCACAACAGATATTTTTTTTGCTTTGCTTTGTTAGTTGAATGTGCTATGATACGAAGATAGTGTAAGCGCACATAAAGAAAAAGAAATATTTTGGTCTCGATCAAAATGAGTGGTTCAAAAGACGAAGCTTGGTAGCTTAAATACGTAATAGTGGCCTACAAATGCGTAATCCAAACAACCGCCAAAGTACTAAGAGGATTACCACTTATTTACCGCAAATAGACGTAATGAGATGCCAATATGAAAAAGAACACTAATAAATAGACTGCCTATGGAGATCGGCGAGTCCATGCTTTGCACTCCAAATGGGAATTTGGTACGAGACCACAAATGGCAGCATTATAAAGGGAAGATATAGAAAGGAGCCCACAAATCCGTAATCCAAACAACCGCCATTGAATGCATATAAATAGGAGAAAGGCATTGAACAACTAGAAATTTAGACCGCAGGAACAAAAAAACGCAAAACAAATCTAAACAAACGGTAGACGTCACACTCAAATGTTTGCATGCTTCACATATTGTTACCTTTGCAAAAGTTCGGTCATTGCTGTGAGATATGTAGATACAACTGGCTGTGAATAGGCTTAGATTACATGGAACAGAAAGGAACCAGAGAATACTCAAGACTTGGATTGAACAGGAAAGGAACCAGAAATATTGGAATACACGGTTAAATAAAACATATTTAGGCCCAACAAAAGCCATGCTAACTCTGCTAAAGCATCAGAAAAACTTACTACGGATCTAGAAGTGCATTGGAAAACCTACCCGGTGCCCGAGAATGCACAATCGTATCCATCCTTGAAATACATTGCCAAACTACAAAATGATAAAACTAGAAAACAAAGGAAGGACACAACGGACCATGAGCTCTGATGGTGAAGAAAGGTGTCACAATGTACTGGACCAAACAGCACCCATACGATATTCAAATGCGTGACATAAATAAAGAAAACGTGTATCTAGCACAGACCATTGTTTATACTTGAATAAGCCATCGAGTCTTGCCAAAAATGCCAAACCTGTGTACAAAGCATTCAGTAAGCTCCAATCCTGAATAAATCGGCCAGTACCAAATGCCATATTGCACATTTTCCTTTATTATTTTCTCCTTCTGACCTAAGGCAATTGAAAACCAGAACAATAAAAATGCTAGATCAAGGTTTCATGGCCAGTTTTGGCCTTAACAAAATCTGTCAATGTCAAGCTCAATGCCAATTTTGGCATTCTGAATCAGTGTATGACCAGCCTATTTTGGCTACACAGAGAATTTGACGCCATGGTTATCTGACCTGTCTGTAAATACGACTACATACACAATAGCCATCCATAAAACATATAACAGAATTGGACGTCAGAGCACACCTGCAAAGCAACAGCTATCATTAGATTAAAAATAAATGAAGGCAAGCTCAAGCTATTAAGGGCAAGCACATTGGAATCCTAATCGACGAAGTTAATAGCATGAGAAAACAGCTCCAATCGAGCCAAACATGACGTATTAAGCCATTCAAACTACAAAGGAGGACTTGGACTTGCAGGCCATTGATTTCTAAACACAATCTTTGAGCATGCTAAGAAACCAAAAATACTATTGACAAACACTTTGTAGTAGATCCAAGAACCATGTCTGAAGAATGAAATTTAGCCAAGGCATTAGATTCTTGCAAAAACTCTTAAACCATAAGTTGTTTCCAATTTGCCTAACATAAACCAGCCTATTATAGGCCGCAGAAAAGAAAGCATCCCTTGACTTTGCCTCTGACAGAGTAAAAAATCCAGACCATATGGATTAAATCACCGAGTTTTGAAACAATATGAAAGCCTAGCAGTCCATCGTCGAGCTTCATAACAACTACAACAAATGTCTTCCAGAAAATCTCATATGTTATGGAGGGTTATGGAGGTAGAAATATTGCTTCTATCAGCAACGGTTATCCTTAAACCAGCGGCAAAGTGTTAATGGCATGTATAAACCATTAGCTGATAAAATAGAGAAGCTTTGACATGCCACTCTTACATGTTCTTTGCAGCATAAAACGATATTTTCTAATGGCAAACCATATGGTTAGCCATTGCAAAGAGAAAAATCCATGCAGTTCTATAATCTACACTTTTTAATTCAGTCTTTCTCTGCATGGCAGCATGCAGCAAACATTGGCTCACAGTATTCACAGCACATGAGCTTAAACTCACAACTAAACCAAACACGTATTAACAGCAACCTGTAGCCTCTCTAGCTGTTATCTGTTCTCAATGAACATACTGAAGTAGTTTATCTAGGAACTCATGGCCTGCACTCACTCCATCAGTTCAGTTCTTTAATCAATCAAGTTTGCCACAACAAACACACCTCTGCAACAGCTAAATGCTGATTATCGATGTTGATAAATTTGGTCCAGTGATTCTTACTATGCCTGAAATGTCAATGTGCACCGGTATAGAAGCTTCGCCATTGCTAAAAAATACACAAGCACATTCAGAATCTACTGGCTGAAAAGCAAAAACAGAACAAGGATAAACTCGAAATAGTTTTATAAATTTAAAAATCAACTTGCATTGTACTCACCTAAACATACGAAATAAAGCTGTCAAAAAATACTTCCTTTGTATTGCCATAACAACAAAGCTTCCTCTACTTTGCAATCAGACGACCATTCAAATGAAGAGCTGAATAGCAAACAGACCATGTTCGATAATTCCAACATGTTTGGATACAATCTGCATTTCTTACAATCTGCAGCAGAGTGATAATTGATTGAGACACAAGTTCCCTTTCTGCTTCTAATTGCATTCGCTTAAATAACTGCCTTGAGATGTTTTAAACGGTCGCAAAAGCATCATTATATCTTGTATGTACTGTTCTCAGGTTTAGGCTGATCATGGTTCGCATTTTCCAGCCTTCTTCTGGTCGTACGATGCTGTTTGCTGTTTTTGTATTCCCGTGTTGTTTTGTAGTTCTTGTTTTGTTGACACAGGAACGAACGGGTTGAAGAAACCGTCGACAAACAGCCAAAAAAAATCGCGGACATCTTAAAATTTGCCCGCCCACGAGTCCAAAATATGGCCTCCATGGCATTTTCTTTCACATCACCCGGATCTGTATAACTACAACAAATGTCTTCCAGAAAATCCCATATGTAACCGTAGCTAAGAATCAAGGCAATATTCTATGCTTACGTCATAGCTTACCCTTGCACCTTAAGATACGATTAGTAGAATCTTTTATTGTTAGCTTCAATGTAACGATGAAGGGTGGGCAAATCTCGGGGCAAATCTCGGCCTGATTGACAGACAAAAACTTGGAACTTAGATGCTTGCAAGATTTGCTCAGATGTTGGACTTACTTTGTTGGATTGCTGGCCTGCAAATTTTTGGCCTGCAAATTTGTTGAGGTTTGCCAGATTTCCCCAGGCGCCACGTCAAGAATTTGACTTGAAAATTCCTCTGGTACAGGGATAATCTTGTGGAAACAATCTGCGTGGGTAGATCTGCATACTTACACCTCTCCACACAAGCAACTACACAGAAATTCAGAATAGAGAACATTTACCAGTCTACAAAGATTTAAAAAATAGAAAAAGCTGCAAATTTGTTGGATTTCTGACTGAAAGTTCCCAGATTGTTTACTCTGATGCAAGCAGAGTAGAGCACTACTCTGCTTTGACTTATAGCCTCATCGCTTAAAATCGAAAAGACAACCTCAATTCTGAGTTTTCCTAAATTCTAATTTATCTGTTAGTCCTATTCTAAAGCAACTGCACGAACAGGACAGTGCTCAAAGGAAAGGAGGCTGTTTAAGACTCTAGGAAATACTAAAGCTCAATTCCTTGTGAAAATGGGGCTTTGATTGACTTTTCAACATGTATTCCTTGGCCTTTAAAAACTGAATGAGCTCATTGCAATTTCCCGAATAATGCAATAAAAGAATCCAAATACATAATTGCTCGAGGATACCTTGACATGCAGATGAAGAAATTTATTTTCTTCTATGCTTTAAGAGAACTGGTTAGCATTTGCACATGAGTAGAGAAGAGAAGCTTAGCAGGCCTTCTTGAAATGTCTGATCAAATGTTTCAAATGCGCACATTCTAGAAAATGGCCCTCTCTTGAAAAAGAAACCAAGAATGCATTGCAAGTAGATACATTAGGCTGGTATCCAGCCTCGAGCATCTCCTTGTAGATGTCAATTGCATGTGCTGATGTCCCCCCATCGACCATAAGCATCAATCAAAACATTATATGTATCCACTTGACAAATTTTTGCATATCTTCTTTATCTGCTGAAAGCCCAATATACTTGCTCAAGCTTACCAGCTCTTCCATAAGGACTCACGATGATATTTCATGTCACCTTATCTGGTATGCACTTAGCTTCCTGTAATTTCTTAAAAGGTACCAGCATTTCCTCTCCTTTCCCCATTATTCCATACACATCTAACAACGTATTGTAACTGATTATGCTAGGAATAATACCTAATTTCTTCAGCTCCTCAAAAATTTCTAGAGCTTCAACCTAGGTCTGCAACATAAGCCTTTAGATAATCAATTGGGGCAGCATGATGTAAGGACTCCAACTCTTGCGAAGCCTCCAATCGTGTTTGAATGATAAAAGATATTAGCATAAATCCAGCATAAAGATCTTATTGCTATGCATTAGCATTCCCAAAGAGCGGCCAGAGGATATGGCTGCCACACACATTTGCAACAAAAAAAAAAAGGATTAATGGGTGGCAAGAAGGATAGGGCTGCCATAAACAGATGCCAAATGGCAACCAGTTCTTATAAAATACTGATAATATTCCTTACCTCATAGCAAGGCCACAGATATATTACGTAAGACAATAAAAAAAGAAGACCAATACATGAAAGAGATCGACCCTTTGTCAACAGAAAGAGTGCCCTATTTATCTATTTTGTGAGATTAAGAATATGCAATTTTAATTCATATTTCAGCATTTGAATTTGCTATAGATCCCTGACCAACAGTACGATCAGGCATAATATTCGTTACAAACCTGTCTAGATATGTCCTCCTTGCCAGAGTCACTACAGGCAATGTCTCCATCTCTTTCGGAAATGCTCAGCCCAAGAACATCTACATCAATATCAGGACTAAAGTGGGTCAACTCTACATCGTCACATTCATCATATAGAGCTTTAAAGCAGAGCTTCTGACTAGGATGCAAGCTGGAAATGTACAACAACTAATCTAGCTAAGAAGTATCAGTTACCTTGTTAGCACATGAAAATGTTTAGATAGGCACTATCCACAAAAATCGTATATATTTGCATAATTATCTTTGCACTCACATGCAAATGCGGCCAGCAACATCTTTCCTGTATTTGACAACAAAAAGTAGGTAAAGATTTGTTGCAGAATTTCATAAGCCTAAAACAACTCCCTCAAAACGCTAGATATCCTAGACATGGCAGCATCTGCGCCATTCTGGTGGAAAAAACGATCTGGGTCTAACAGAGGCTGAATTTGAAGCTTGTTATTCTTAGCCTCCTTCCGATCAATTGTCTTCCGGGACAAAATACCCTGCACATCACTGTTAAATCTAGCTAAGAAATTACTTGCCTTAGACCGCTTCCGGCTTCTCTGTTGATGAGAAAGCTCCATATCCAAGGATCAGGAGGTGGGAAGCCAGAACTGGGGCGTTTTATGTGCATGGATGGATTGAGGCGAGTTAAATGTTTAGAACGATCCAAAATATTTCAAATAATGGCCGCACTTTTACCTTCTAAAAATATCTCTGCAGTTTGCCTTCGATTTTGTTTCTCCTCTGACGAAGAATGCATTGTTCAAATGCCTGAATGATCCGATTAGCAAGAACAATCGGAGCAAACACGGCGCCTGGCTAAAGGAGCAAGAATAAAAAGCAGGTTTCTGAGATATTCATCAGAAGACAGAGACCGCTGTAATACCCTCTTCTCTGCTCGATCCGAACTGGTGGAACAGCCACCGCCAAAGGAAAAAAATCGTGGTAAAAAATTTGGAGGGCTTTTTGGTGTTTTTTCTCCCATCAACCATTGCACGACACCTACCTCATGTGTGACATTTAAGAAATTAAATGATTAGGCTTATTGCCACCGTTATCATTAAATAAAATTAGATATGACACCTTATACTAAAACCTTTCAGAATAGATGAGGAACCAAAATGACATATGAGATGGTGCCACCAATAAATGGCATTTAATTTCCTTGACTTTTTTATAGATCAAATCTTAGAATTCGATGGTCTAGATGAGTACCCTAATTTCAAGGGCCCAGATTAAAAGCCCCAAATAAGGGCTTTTCCTTGCAACTTCCTATCCAAAATTGACGGCCAAGATTTGACCTTCCCTTTTAATCCGACGGCCCATATGAAAAGCCCCAAATAATTTTAATGGACGGTCTAGATAAAATGCCCCAATTTCAAGGGCCGAGATTAAAAGCCCCAAATAAGGAGGGATGCTTGGGGTGTTACGAGGTGGCACCGTCTCGGCCGTCCATCTCAGAGATGGACGGCCGAGATCAATCTCTACACCATGTTGGTAGACCTCCAAATAATTGTATATATATATAAGGATATATGACATAATTACTTACCCCCTTGTTGAATGCCACAACACTGACTCCAGTGGCGCATCCTAGAAAGCATCCCATCAACAGCAAAGCCCACTCTGGAGGCACCTCTTTTACCCTGTCACGGACATGGGCCATTGATGCTGTTCGCAGCAAAACTGACCTACGCTCTCTTCGCAATGGTTCGCTTTCAATGTTGCTGGTGCTTGGTTTAATATGTTGAGCTTCCAAGTCAGAATCTGCAGATGACCGATGCAACAAACCGATGCCTCGGCCAGTTCTAATCTCACCATCTTGTTCCCGAAAATCGTCCTAAGTCCAAACCAATTCGACGTTATCCGTGCGTAGCGTACCCTGTTTTGGTACCAAGTAATATAATGCCATATATATATATATATATATATATATATATATCTACTATATATATACAATTACTTTATGGGTCCTATGGGGGGTTAAAGTTATGTAGAGATTCATCTCACCTAGTCCATTTTTGAGGTGGCGCGACAACGGCCTTTGGATTTGATGGGGGCATGGGGCATGCATGGGGCATGCACCCCATCCCCGATCAAATGGATCTGCACGCGAGAAATCTTGGCCCTTGATTTTTTTTAGGGAAGGTGCAAGGAAAGGTCCCTTAAAATGTGTTTTTTTGGTGCAAATAATCTTAACCGTTGGATCAAAAGGGGAGGAGAAATCTTAACCATTAAATTTTTTATTAAATTACAATTTCTTTATTAAAAGAGGTGAGGTGGCATCCTTATTTAATTTCAAAGTTAATGAGGTGACACTATCATTAATGAATAGACTTTCTAGGAAGCTTCTTTTTATAATCACTTCAAGGGCCTAAAACTTGCAAAGAGGGGCTCTGGATGAAGGTGGGACCCACACCATTGATTCCTCTCCTCGAGAACTTTCCAAAGAGTGGTGCTTTGGCATCGTTCCGTCGCAGTTGGAGCTAACTTGATCGTATTCTTAGAGAGTCTATGAAAATCTACATAGAATCTTGGGGAGTTCATATGAATCTTTAGAGAATCTTTGGGAATCTAAAAGAATCTTGATGGAATCTTGGCGAACCTAAAGGAACTTCATAAGATCTAAAGGAATCTTCATAAAATCTTTAATAATCGAGGGGAATCTTGATGAAATTTTGGAGAACCTAAAGGAATCTTTATAGAATTTAAGGGAATCGAAAAGTATCTACATTGAATCGTGGGAAATCTAGGCGGATCTTGAAACAAACTTTTGAAATATAGGGGAATCTATGGGAATCTCATGAAAATCTTTGAGAATCTTAGGGGAATCTTTACAAAATTTGAATGAATGCTTGAAAATTTTAATGAATTTACATATAATCTTGAGGAATCTTGAAGAAATCAAGGGAATCTTAATAGGATCTAAGGGTATCTGCAGGAATCTTCATAAAATCCTTAAAAATCTAAGGAGATCTTAATGAAATCTTTGAGAATCTAGAGGAATCTTCATAGAATCTAGGGGTGTCCAAGAGAATCTACATAGAATCGTGGAGAATCTAGGTGAATCTTGGGGCAATCTTTAGAAATCTAGGGGAATCTCGAGAGGATCTAAGGGAATCGAAGGAAATCTTCATAGAATATTTGAGCACTATGGAAATCTTCTTAGGATCTTAGAGAGTCTATAAGAATCTACATAGAATCTTGGGGAATTTATGTGAATCTTTAGAGAATCTTTGGGAATCTAGGAGAATCTTGATGAAGTCTAGGAACTTCATAGGATCTAAAGGAATCTTCATAAAATCTTTAATAATCGAGGGGGATCTTGATGAAATTTTGGAGAACCTAAAGGAATCTTCATAGAATCTAAGGAAATCAAAGAGTATCTACATAGAATCATGCTAAATCTAGGTGAATCTTGAAACAATCTTTTAGGGGAATCTATGGGAATCTCATAAAAATCTTTGAGAATTTCTAAATAATCCAAAGGAATCTTCATAAAATCTTTGAGAATATAGGGGAATCTTTACAAAATTTGAATGAATCCTTGAAATTTTGAATGAATTTACATAGAATCTTGGTGAATCTAGAGGCATCTTGGGATAATTCCCAAAAATTTAGGAGAATCTTTATAGAATCTTAAGAATCTAGGGAAATCTTTGTGCAATCTTAGGAAATCTAGGAGAAAATCCAAGAGGATCTAGGAGAATCTTTGATATTAGGTGTGCTTGCAGAGAAATCTTCATAGAATCTAACAGAATGTAGGAGAATCTAGCTGGCATCTTGGGCAATCTAGAGGAATCTTGAGATAATTTTTGGAAATCTAAGGAAATCTCAAGAGAATCTTTAAGAATCTAAGGGAATTCTGTCTAAAGAAACCTTGATAGAATGTTGGAGAATCTAGAGAATCTCTATGGAACCTTCATCGTATGATTTTGAATTGGAGTTCTAGTCGAATTTGTACAATCACTGTAATACAAAATGGAACCTTCATAAAATATTGGGCAATTTAACGGAATGTTTATCGAATTGTAAAGGATCTCGAGGAATCATAATGGGATCTTAAGGAATATAGGGGAACATTAATGGCATCTCATATAGCCTAGGGGAATATTTCCAGAGCCTTGGTGAATCTAGTAGAATCTTCATTGGATAGCTCTGCATTTTGGCTTCTAGTTGGATTTGTACAGTCTCTCATAGTGCAACCGCTCATAGTACAAAGACTTGTATATATATATATATATATATATATATAGTGTGTGATTCAATACAATTGATAGTGTGTGTTGTTCTGGGATCATCGCTTGTCTCTCTTGTCTCTCTTTCGTCCTCTGTGTCTCTCTTCCTTTATATGCTTTGTCTAGATTTTCATCATCTCTCTTTAGATGTGTTTGAACTTAGATCTACACCAAACTAATCACCAAAATGCCCTACACACCAAATTTAATTACCAAAATACCCCCTACATACTAAACTTAACTACCAAAATGCCTTTACATACTTATCCTACTCAATCTATACGAAATGCCTCAAGAATAGAAGTTTAAATTCAACAAAGAGATTACGAAAGTCACAATCATCACTGAATTGGAGCCCTACAACTACATGCATTGTGTCTCTTCCATTACACCTTCCATAAAGATGTTCCTCTTCTTTACATCTTCTTCTCCTGTGCACATGCGTTTAGATTTTAGACGTCCAAGAGGTTTGCGTATGGCTGGTGGTGATATACCTCCAATAGCATCATCATGTCACCACAAGAAACACTGGCTCCTGGTAAGTGTCACAACAAGATTGTGTAGGGGTATTTTGGTAAATAAGTTTGATGTATAGGATATTTTGATAATAAATTTGGTGTATGTAATGGCATTTTGGTATTTAAGTTTGGTGTGTAGGGGTATTTTAAAAATTAAGTCTGGTGTGTAGGGGCAAATTGGTTTCATTCGTACATTTATTTGAGTCAGGGGCATTTTGGTAATTTTGAAACTTATATGGGCATTTTGATAATTACATAAACTCATAGGGGCATTTTGGTAGTTTTCCCTTTTTATTTTGTCGTTAAGTTAAAAAAAAAAACCTAACTTGTTCTAGTCTGAAAGGATTTAACTAGTTTCCGTTAGGTTAAAGTCTTAACGGAAACTTAACTTAGTCTCGGTGCGAACATAAGGGTCTCTTATAAGTTTAACTGGCAGTTAATAAAAAATTAACTTAATCCTAACTTAATGGCCCGTGCGAAGGTATTTTAAATGTGACTGGAAAAAAAATACTTCATAACATTTGTAAATGATTTCGGCAGGAAAACTAAGATATATTGCTTAAGATCAGAGGACCAGGCAGTTGAAGCTTTTAAGGAGTATGCAGCTGAGGTGGAGCTCGAAACTAGAAGAAAGATCAAGTGTGTATGCTCAGATCGAGGAGGTGAGTATCTTTCATATAGATTTAAGAGATATTGTATAGATAGAGGCATTAAAAGACAGTACACATGTAGCTACACACCCCAGCAGAATGGTGTAGCCGAAAGAAAAAATAAAACAATACTAAATACTACCAGATCTATGCTTAAACATGCTGGATTACGTAATTTCCTCTGGGAAGAAGTAGTGAAAACTGCTGTACATATTCAGAATGCTTTGCGATCAGTAAGTTTAAGGGGAAAATGTCCTGAATTAATGTGGTCAGGTAGATTACCTAATCACGAAAAAATTAAGGTGTTTGGTTGCCTTGGTTATACACATGTGCCTCAAGAATCAAGAAAAAAACTAGATGATAGGTCAGTCATAACATATCTGATAGGCTATGATGATCATTCTAAGGGATATAGAATGTATAATCCTTTGAAAAGAAAAGTGATGATTAGTATAGATGTTACATTTGTAGAGAATGTTTTGTACAAACCTGTGGTTGATGGAAAGACAAATCAGGAAGAAAAATACACTATAAACACTGATGGGATCACTGATAAGAATGAGCAGATGAATGCAATTGATGATGTACTCTGATCAAGAAATAGAAGGGGAGGCAAATGAACAAGATACAGACATGGGTGAGGATACATCTGCAGAAGCAACTACAAAAACACATGAAATAGATGGAAATGAAAAAAAAAAAGAAGGACTGAAGGAGAAAGACTTAGAGAAGAGCTGAACATATATACTACAGTTTATGGCAGGAAAACAGATGGTAAAAGCAACAGACTAGAACATCAGGAAATAAATGTGCATGAATCACTAATGGTGATGCAAGCAGGTGTTCCAGAATCATTTGAGGAAGCAATAAATGGATTGGAAGGTCATAAATGGAAGGAGGCTATGTTAGATGAAATGAAATCTATCTACATACGAGTTAGTGGACTTGCCAAAGGGAAAACACTCAATAGGTAACGAATGGGTGTATAAACTTAAAGTTAATGCTGATGGTACTCCAAAATATAAAGCAAGACTTGTAGCTCAAGGCTACTCTCAAAAAAGGGGTATTGATTTTGATGAGAGTGGCCTAAAGCAGTCGCCAAGGGAATGGTATGCATGCATTAATATTTTTTTGAAAGAACAAGGGTTCACAAAACTAGCTAATGATGGAAATGTATATCTTCTGGGAAAGGGAGATAAGTTTTGTATAATGGCTATATATGTGGATGACTGTGTGATAGCAGCAAATGATTCAGATATTATGGAGTGTAAAGAAATGCTTAAAGGGAAATACAAGATGACAAATCTAGGTGAGCTATCACAATTCCTAGGAGTACATGTGACACGAGATAGGAATAATAAAACCATATCTCTATGTCAAAGTAAATACATTGATACAGTGTTGGAAAATTTTAATATTGAAAATTGCAATCCAGTAAAAGCTCCTATTCTTCCTGGATGCAAACTGTCCAAGCAAATGAGTCCACATCCAGAAAAGGAAGTTGAAGAAATGATGAAAATACCATATAGACAATTGATTGGAAGTTTGCTTTTTATTGCAAACAATACAAGACCTAATATTGCTTTCATTGTAAATGTACTAAGTAGATATTGTAAATGTCCAAGACCTGATTGGGCATTGGACAACAGCAAAAAAGGTATTAAGATTTTTAAAGGGGACAAAGACTCCTGGAATAGTATACAGATCAAATGATATGCAGATGAAATATTATACTGATGCAGACTGGTGTGGAGACTTGGATGAGAGGAAATCCACATCTGGGTATATTTTAATGCTAGGTGGAGCACCTATAAGTTGGAGGAGCAGGAAACAATCTTCAATAGCATTGTCAACTGCACAATCAGAGTATGCCGCAACTACTCTAGTAGTCAAGGAAATTATTTGGACAAGAAGGTTTCTGAATGAATTAGGAATAACACAAAAAGGAAGCACACAGTTGTTTTGTGATAATCAGAGTTGCATTGCTAGGACTAAAAATCCAGTACTTCATGAGAGAACAAAGCATATTGAAATGGAAATGCATTATATCAAAGATATGATTGGCATAGGATACATTCAGTTGATCTACATTAATTCTAAAAATCAATTAGTAGATATATTGACTAAAGCATTGGGATGGAAATGTTTTCAGAAGTTAGTTGGAATGCTAAACTATATAGACACTATGAAATTGTGATCTGAAAGGGGAATGTTAGATATTTTGAGTTCATATCAAATTTCATAGGAGAAGTTCTATATATTAAGAAGATACAGTTTAATGTGGTGATTATATATGCTAGGGAGAAAGATGACCTAATGATTGGTTTGTTTAAGAGGAGCAATGAATTCAGAGAAAATACATAGAATCATCGCACATATATGAAATTAGAAGGGTGACATTAGGTCGAATGGTTAGGAGGGAATTTATCGTTCAAAATCTCGGTCCAATGCTAGAAAGACATTATTTGGTTCCGGAAATGGAACATTTGCAGTCAGTTAGGCAATACCGCCGGACTGGATGCTTATATTAAACAAAACGAGCATTGAACAGATGAAGCTGGATACAGGATTTGGGATGATCTCTGAGGTCTGTGATATTAGGGTAAAATAATTTTACATTTTGAGTTCGATGTGATCAGAATAACTTGATTGTGAATACCTCATAAGGCTTTAACTTCATGATAACATTATAGATAAGAATGTTACTAGTGGAATAATGATATTTCTCAATGGCTCTTGTCATCAGTAGATTGTCTCCATATATTGTAAGAAGTTATGGTTGAAATCCATATGATACTTTTTGCTGGTGATAGTAATCAATACATGAATTTCATTATTGCTAATTAACAATCACATTTTACACCTTGGAAATCCTTTGTCAGCTCCTTCTTGGTGTGGCAACAGCTCTGGTTGCCCAGTACAATGGAATTCGTAGAAAGTCGAGTCGAGATGTAGTTCAGAAGCCTGGAAGCCTTTTAGAAGTGAACTTGAAAGCAAGGACGGATTAAATATCTTTAGATATGAGCATGAATATTTAGAAGCCTAGAAGTCGTCGCTTGTGCTCTCAAAGTAAAGGTTGGAGCACCTTGAGAGCAAGGACGAATTAATATCCTTAGATAAGGTACTAGAAACAGACAAAATATCAGCTGTTTCAAATCTCTGATCTCTTGGAAAAATCTTGAAGTAGCATATTTCCGAAAAATCTATATGTCTATTAGCATCTCGCCCAAGCATATCATCATATTAAGTCTCTATGATCCTCGGAAGATAAGAAGACAATGAAAATGACATACTAAGGTTTTCTTATTAGTAGTTTGTTTTTATTTCCAGAAAAAAGACTTGAGATCTTACCAAACTGTTAATGCGTTTTTTGAGCAGTGTGGATCATTTATTGTCTATCTTTCCACTCATCCTATTATTCTTGGTACTTTCCTATCATCCCATTATTCTTGGTGCTCTCCAACTTTTTAAGTAATAATTGCTATTATTGGGTATTGTAATTCCAGGCTTACAGGCTTGGCTTCATCCTGCTTGGGGGTTTATGCTTTGCACTCTTTTGTGTGAAAAAATGGGAGAGACCTTGAAAAACTATCTTCGACCAACACGGTGAGTTCAAATTTTTCCCCATAGATTATCACTAGCAATTATATTGTTTGTACATAGACTCGAAAGATTACAATGTTTGGAAGAAGTTACTATAATATCATGTAATTCTACGAAGAACTCTGTAGACGATAAGTTGCATAAATCATGCAATGGATGCACTAAAGGCTGAACATGTGGACGATTACGTGAAGTTGGATAATGCAGTTTGTCAACCATCTCACCACCTTATTCTTTAACTGTATCATTGTAGGTAGAGATGTTACAGACCCCCTAATGCTGCATTTAGATCAAAGCATCATGCTTATGCTTTAATTTTTTTGCTTTTGGATTGACGATGCTCTACTTTTTCTCAAATTAGGGACTGCTAAAACACCATGGGTTGAGAGGTAAAGCCTAATTTCAAGCAAAGTATTCGTGAAATTTTAGTTATCATGAATGAAAAATGCCTTTTTTTCCCACGCATTGCAAGGTTACACTGAAATTTTCTGGCATCCAAAGATGGCATAGCCTAATAAATCATCCTCATATGTGGCAAGCTCAACATACAATCCCCCTTTGCACGCATTTTGTTTGCGCATCTTCTGGGTAAATGGAAATTTGTTGATTGTAATCTAAAGAGTGTTCCATTAAGAAGGAACTATGTTTGTAGGAAAGGGTGTTGTGATTTTATGAAGACTACCATGGTTTTTGACAAAAAAAAAAACACACAATATCGTAACTATGCATCAAATTTTGCAAATTAGACATTTGCTACTTTTCTTCAATAATATTCAGGATCTTTTCTTTTGAAGTACAATAATGTTGTGATTGACCAAATTTGATGCATTTGAGTATGAGCATTCAATTTTTATGTGTAGATATTGGATCATCCAAAACATTCTTAAAAGTAGAAAACTATTCAAATAAGTAGCAATTTTCATATATACACGATGTTGCCAAACTAACCAATATACCTAGAGTTAAGCATCTTTTCAAATTGTTGCAAATAAATCAACATAAAGAGATATTGCAGTTCTCTACTCAAATAAGTAGCATCTTTCATATGCACAAATTATTGCCAAACTAACCAATCTACCTAGCATAGTTAACCATCTACTTAGCCATGACCATGGCTGCTCATTTGGCAACGGCAAAGGCCGTCGCGATAAAATACCTGTATCATTAAATGCCCTTGTATTTCATGTGTTTCATACGAAGCCCTTCTGCAATGTATATACATTTTCATATAACCGTAGCAACAACTAGTTTTTGCCATCGATTCTATCAACGAAGTTCCGCCACAACGATTCTCCCATCAACAGATTCTGCCATCTACACTTTGTAAAGAGATTTTAAACGGTCCTGCCATCAACAATTTTCACAGAAACTTGCTATCAACAATTCTGCAAGTGATTTTTTGTGCAAGGATTGGCCATCAATGATTTTCACTTCTGAACAGAAAAGGGGCAAGCATTTGCCATTGACGATTTTCACTTCTGAACAGAAAATGAAGCAGAGATTTAGAAGTTTTAACCTGATGGAATCCCAGTGGGAAATCTAATTTGGCCACAAATGCTTGAATTCGTTCATCACTGTTGTATAGATATAGGCATCTCTGAATACGTTGATCTTGCAGTTTCTTCAAGGGCATTTGCCAAAGCAAGCCTTAATATGAAATTTGTCAAAACATAAGGGCATTTTATAGTCTTTCTTAAAAATAAATTACCCTACAACGAACAATTAAGCAAAACCAAGGAAATAATAAATTACCCTACATCGACAGAAACAAGGAACTCCATGCACCGTAGCCGCCGCCGCCGCCGCTGGTGCTACTACTGCAAGATTTCATTAAGAGTAGTAGCTTCTGATGCTCTTTATAACCCTGGAAAAGATTAGTCCACTCCTGCATTGATGCTATGGTACATAAACATAGATAAATGTCTTTGTGCAATGCTTCTCGCAGTATTTCTGAGTTCTTTCTCTGCATGATAGATAACAATTTTTTTAATACATTTGAAGCAAGGTAAACAAGGCCTTGTATAGCTTTCTTGATTGCAAGAGCTATGCAGAGGGCTATGCAGAGCTCATTTTGACCTAGTGCTAGTGTGCATATCTAAAGCTACAGCTTCAAGCATCTGATATCATGGCAAGTACAAGAGAGAAAACAATTGGAAATGGATGTACTTATTCAATGAAAGGTTCTGTTGATTTTGCTATTGATAATCAGGGATGTGATGCCTTTGGTGGCGATGTTGAACTCAAAAATATGCTTCAATGGTTTGTTGCATCCTAGGCTAGTTACTATATATATTGCACTATTGGCGATATCCGAGCAAAAAGATTGGATGAGGTGGGTCCTTACATAAGTCAGATTTCAGAGATGGAGCAAAGACAAATAATCTAAAGCTATTATTATAATGCAATAGATTACAAAATGGATTTTATCCAATTGGGGTGTTTCTGAACTTTGGATGTTGCTTTGTCCAAGCATTTTAATATGAGTTTGTTTGATTAGCTCTTGCCAAATATTACATCAGAAAGAAGTATTAAGAATTTTTCATCACCTATAAATTCTAAAATGAGGAAAACTTGCAAAATGCCGACAGGATAACAAAACTTTGTCTTTCCCAAGAATTATCAATGACAATGAGCTTTTTTAGCATTAGCCTCTGGAATTTATTACAACCTTAATACTCATAACAAGATAGAAATAGGGTCGCATTTTTCGCCTAGTGTGCATTTTTGTGGGGACATGGCGCAGCCCCAATGCGGAATGGAAATAGAGTGCCCATTCTGCACTATTGGCCCTCCAAGTCAAATTTTAGGGTTCTAAGTTAAATGTGCAGTTAAACAACATCTTGAAAATGCATCCTTGGATACTCAAGCTTTGAGCTTTTTCTTATTTGGTCATTCTAGACCAGTTGATTTTCTTGAACATTAATTTATTGAAGATAAGTCTAAGATGATGTGTAAAGTCATTTTGAATGAAGCTAAATTTTGTCTTTACCTTGATACCCTGATAATCATATTCTTTCACTCCCTTCACATAAGAAGGAAGCAAAGGCATGCTTATATTGCCCACTCCTGTATTAGGTACTTTAAGTAAACTGGAAACACGAAGACCTTGAAAAGGTAGGGCACATCAGGGTTCGAAATTGGGGGGGTTCGACCCTTAAAAATCCGGCCATTCCAGAAAATTTTCGATAGCCAAAAAAAATCTCGGCTTTTTTTTCAGGCTATTTTTTGAGAAGTTTCTAAGGATTTCCGGGAAAGTACACTATAATTTCATGTATTTCTGGCAGCCTTAAATGTAAGCAGGCATTTTTAATGGTTAGAACCATCATTCAATTAAATTGGGATTATGTCTATTCCAAAATCGCGCCGTATAAGCCTTTAATTGACCATTATATTGAATTAACCACACTTTTGCACTGTGTTCATTTTCGGGCCAGGAAGATGCATTTTATGTTGAAATGCAAAGGCATTCAAATATTCGATGCAAATGACTCATATTATGATAGAATGTTGGCAATAGAAAAAGTACGAAATTGCTTATAAATTCGTGCATTCACAACGACAACGAAATGTAAACTTTGAAATTGTCGTGCTTTACGAATAAATCGCGCGTGGCGCGATTTGAACCGTCATAATTAACGCATTATAATAGAACATAAACTTAACAAACTAATCAGATTCATCGTCGACAGGCGCTGCAGGCGGTCCTGAGATCCTGTCGATCATGAATAAACCATGCTCTGGATTCCATATAAGATGGATTACAACATCAAAGGGATCAGGATAGAAGCGGACGGGATTCATAGCAACGACATCAAGCCAGTCCTGAAGTTCTATTTCTAGCTCGCGGCACCTGCAGAGGTCCGCATGGTTCATCTTGCAGGTAATAGAATGTGCCATAATACCGTGCGTATATGAGACCGGTTTATGGTTTGCCAATTTCAGGCATACCTATTTATACGCACCTAAATTATTGACGGTATATACATACAAATTATTGCAAGTATAGCAAACCATACACATAATATAAAAAAGCAATACGTACACAGAACCAATAATGCTGATATAATAACACAGTATATATTCAAAACCTTTCGTGTAAAGTATATTTCATATTCAAAATTTTTTGGAAAGTGTATTTCCCCAGATACATATATATCAAAAAAGTTCCCTTTCTAGAACGATTTTCTCAAGGTCCCTGTCAATTTCCCCTGTCCGATCAAGATGCGGGTATAGTGTTTGTATCTCTTCAACCATTTTTCCTGAGGCTATTTCATGCAAGACACTAACAAAACGGGCGTAAAGTCGTCTTTGTCAAAATCTGCAGGATGATAGGATGGCGGATTCAATGATCGTGGATCGATTGAAGCACTACTTTAGAGCGTCATCATCCACAATGATTATGCCTTCCTTATCCTCAACACCTAGGGCATCCATCATGTTGCGCAAGCATTTCACAAATATCTTTTTACCTGTCGGTTCTTTAGGGTTCGTGAATGAAGCACATTTGCTTTGATCCCAGATGGACGCCCAATCTCTATTTAGCTCAGGCACTACTTTCAAAACATCCTGTATATTTCTAAGCTCCATTGATGACCAAATTGCACAACGAAACAGACTGAAGGCCTGGTCCAACATCTCCTTCAGATAAGGGCGCGGGTAAACATATTTGGTACGTGTCTCAAATGGTTGTTGCGCATACCATGACTTTTCAAACGTTGCTTTAGGTAACGTTCTACATAGCACACCATTCAAATCAAAGACCAGTACTTTTGAGGAAGCCAAATCATTTCTGCAAGGAGAACAATAACGTATGAGATAAAAGAAATGGAAAACGAAAACGCGCCAGGCGCGATTTCATGAATGATGATTGTCAACATAAATTAAAAATTATGAAATCTAGGAAACTCTAAATCGCGCCAGGCGCGATTTCTAGATGCTTGTAGTTTATAAAATGCATGGATATAAAAAAAAAACATTGTTACGATACCTTTCTTCTTCTTCATTCCCCGATGTGTCTTCCTCCGTTGCATCCTTATTCTGAATTGTCTCCGCTCATTTAGAAGCACCAACCACATCATTTGAGATCTGTACAGTGTGAACTATGCTTGATAGTTCATTACTCTTTACGCTAACCTGGCTAGTGTTTTCAGATTTGGAGTCTGCTTCATCATCAAGTTTGTTATTATCATCATCCTTATTATCTTGATCCATGTTATCTTGATCGTCAGGGATGTTCACAAGGAGGTTCACAGGGATGTCGATAGGTACTTGGTGCTCTGGCTGCTCTTCGGTTTCATCCATGATGTTTTGGCCAATGAATAGCTTTCTCATATTCTCCCGTTCCTTAAGCAAATCTGCAGGTATTGCAGCCTTAGAGGTAGAAGCTGTGTTTTTTGCACTGCCGATTGGTCCCCTAGGTGCTTCCTCTAGTACTTTCTCAAAGAAGAGGTCCAAGAAATTTTTGGCTCGATCATCGGAGACGACGCTCTGACATTTCCTTGCTAACTTCAAAGCTTCTCTACCGATGTAACCTCCAACGTGAAGTTCCCAGCAAGTTGTTCCCAATGGACAAAATGCTTCAATGAGGTACTGGGAAAGTTCCATAGAGAACCCGTTCTTGTTTAGCTTACCCTTATGTGAAGTTAGGAGCTCATACTTAATGTGGCCCACAAGAATTGGGTCCTCCTCGTTTTCATCCTCCTCTTCCTCTTCTTCCTCTAACTCTTCCACGACCTTGACAGACTTCCCCTTGTCTTCTTGCTCCAGATAGAAGACGTTTCTGATTATGCGTTCATCTAACTGATAGCACTGCCATGCTAGTTTGTCTCCGTCTGGTTTTCCCTTGAGCCGTTCATATTCCTTATCATCCATCATGGCTATCATAATTATAAGCACATGAGAAATTTTACTTGCTGTGCTGAAGTCACTGTCCCTGGTTTCATCTATGAGGATCGCCTGTCGTATGACTTTCACGCATTCTAAGTCATTTGCAGCAGTTAGAGCATATGCATAGGACATGTCGGAGGGACATATAGTGACAATTGTGTAGTTCATCTCCGCGCGTGAAACCATTGCATATGTGGAAGAACGATTATAGTCATCAAGCGACCATCCGGGTGTCTCGCTATCAAGAACGAAGAGTGTGATATCATGGGGACCTGCACCCACTTCGGCAAGGCACACTTGAAACCTGTGGACACTTGATAAAAAAGTGGATTCCGCCTCCCGGTCTTCTTCACCAACGCAGCGACTTTTCGCTTTCAAGTCGGATGCAACTTTAGTGTGAATCCCAATCGATCTTTGCCACGCTTCTTCAACTTCGCCGCTTGACAAAGTCCTTGGACCAAAATACATATTTCTTTAGGTCGTCGTTGGAGACGTTATACTTTTGCATGAGTCCTAACTCCGACAACGACCACTCTCCTGTAAGCCTTTGTAATTCCTCACCAACTGCCTTTTTGAGCACTTTAATATTTTTCAGCTCGTCGCATGCTTCTTCAAATGATTCCATAGACTTTGCTGCCGAGGTTTTCTTGTAAAGAATTTCCTTTCTGATTAACCTATCCAGAACTGAGATCAGCTCTTGATCGTCCAATCCCTGAGCCTTCCTCATCTCTGTTGTATGTATATCAAAAATTGATGTGTCAACAGGAGGAAATCTTCCTTGTGAATCTGGCAACTTCTTCTCGACGTAGGCATCCCAGAATTCATTCCATTTCTCCCATACTGGATCTGAAGCAAAAACTATCTTGCAGGCATCCTTGGGCGCAGTTGGTTCCTCGGAAGCATCACCCTTTTCATCTCCTTTTTTTTTCTTTGATCTGGTGCTCTTGTTTTTGTCCTGTATTATCGTCTGACTAAGTGTCCTCTCCAAAGAACTTGAACTCGCCTTTTGACTGCCCCGTCCGTTGGCATTGGCTTCCCATATTCAATCCACTGGTTCCGAGCATGCCGAAGTTGCTCTATATAGGGACTGCAAGGAGTAACCTTGTTAACATCATAATCGTGAATAAAATAAATCCTTATAGTTTAAAATCGCGATTTCATATTAGAAAGCAAATCGCGCCAGGCGCGATTTGCCTACTCTAAAGAGAAAACGCTTCCTGGTTTGGTAGCCGTTTCTCGTCAAACAAGTAAATCGCGCATGGCGCGATTTCATATCAGAATGCTAAACGCCTCACGCGATAATTGGCTAGCCTGAGGAGACGGAAAGCCTTTTCTCCTGAGGGTAGGCAAATCCCGCGTGAGGCGCAAGCATTCTCGATATGAAATCGCAGCGCCGATTTACTTGTTTGACGAGAAACAACTACAAACCAGGAAGCGTTTGTTCTTTAGAGTGGCGCGATTTGCCCTCTAATATGAAATCGCGCCTAGCGCGATTTGCAAATACGAAAACTAGGCCTAAGGGAAGAAAATTACCTTTTGTATAAGAATGTTTTTCCCATGTCATTCAGGAGTGCGCTTATTTCGGCTAGCTCGGCAGGTGTTGTTGAGCCGCCAGAACCGCAAGTTTCTTACGTAATAGAGTTTATAGAACAACTGATGCCCACTATCCCGTGCCTTCCCCGACGTAACCTTCGGGCCTCTATTGAATGCTGGCCATCTATTATCATAAAATGTATGTCAGGATTGTCGATGAAGTCCTCCAGCTTGCTCCACATGAATATCTTCCTCGTTCTGGTATCGTACGGCACTACATCTGCAGGCATTGGCACTTGCCCTGGATTTTCGATCATGCTGTTCACTATCTCCAAGGAGTGCTGCTTGTCATACCTTCTGCTGATATAAATGGCTTTAGTGGACCTAAAAGCCTATCCACGTGGACCGGATGGGTGAAGTTCAGCCCGGGATACTTGTCGCGATATTTTTGAGTTTGCTCATCGCCTCCAACCGCCTCGACCTTGTCATCGCCACTTGTTAGGCCTCTTTGTCGCTTCTGTGGTTTCCCTGCCTTTAGAGCTTGCTTCTTCCTTATCCTTCACTGCCTGTAGTAGACACGCCTCGAGGGCCTCGTGCTAATGGCTCGTCGAATACCGTGTAAGCCCTCGCATATTCTTTTTAGGAGTCAATGGCTCGCCAACCGCCCAAACCCAAATTTGAAGAGGTTATCGGCCATGTCGCCCGATCTTAATGCGCCTCTTTAAAAGAGCTAGCACCGCGCATCGATTGATCTTCTTTAGGCTCTTCTTATGTTTTTGGCCGACTTCAACTAGCAGAGAACAGAAAGAATCGTCCTGTACTTCGCATGTAATAAGAATTCCCTGCTTCTTCATTTGATCAGTCTCTCTTACCCTTGACATGAATATGAGGTCTGTCTTCCCACCAGTTTTGAATATCTCCACATACCATTCTGACCCCTCTATAAGATCTTCTTCTGGACATGGAGGTTCTACCTGAGCCTTTATTATTCCTGGATGTATCTTCTAACGCCAATACATGATGCGCAGTCCAGAATAAAGAACATCTTCATCCGTCCTTGGCTTTTTCTCGGGTCAAGAGGTCTCGACTTGCTTGATTCTCCTTTTGATTGGCTTTTGTGATCCCGTAAAAAATTACAAAGACATGGTTTAATCACGTGGTTTAATCAATGATGGTATGTAAGAAAACGCTACCGGGCGCGATTTGGAAAGAGTATAGAGCAAGTTCATTTACTTATTGAACTAACGAAGAACGCTTTGGCGCGATTTGAAAAGAATACAGAGCAAGTTCATTTACTTCAAATGCTAAGGACACAACTAACTATAAAAAATACAACTTCAATTGTCGATTCTACATCTCAAGATATAGAAACTAATGTAATGCCTTGACACAAATAACTATAAACACCACAACTTAAAGAGTTGAATTACAGTACAAACTATAAAAACCACAACTAACTACTGAATACTGTTTAGCCACACATTAAGCACACATGTTTGGGACATATGAACTCAAATACTAGAGGACACATGCTTCTTCTCTGCTAATAACTCTATTATTAGAGAAAACATCCTAAAAAAAAAACCTAACAAAAAGGGACACGTAAATCAATTACGCACCAAAAAACAGATCAATTACCCGAGGCGCTTTGTCGGATTTGTGCTTTCTCGCTTGTTCGTAAAACCTCCGTGCTTTGCATTTGTGCTTTGGACTGCCGCCCTCTACCTCTACCTCTGCTTGCCGCCACGCCGCCGCATCCTCTAGACGCCATAGAACTGCAAGTGCGGATAATATGAGACTGGGGTTTTGGTTTAAACTTATATGTATGCGTTGATAATCTAGGGCGTCAGATTTACAACCGTCAGAATTCAAATTCGCGTCCTTTTTAATTTATACCGCCTTTAATTAACCGCCCGTCCCGCCATTTACAAATTTAAATTGTGTTTTTCTTTTTAGTGCAATTTCAAGATAACAATTAATTATTAATTTCAAGAAACGATATGTGGCAATCTACTACCACCTAATCGGCCACCTACTATCGAGCCCAAGATCATTCCTACTATCGTAGATCAAGAACAATCAACTATCGAGCCCAAGATCCGCCTACAACGCCTTCAATCCCATTCGATCGAGCCAACGCCTTCAATCCCATTCGATGTCTGAACTATGGTGAGTGTGATTCCATTCCTAATGCATTCTCTTGTTCTCTTTTTTTCGCCCTCTATTTTTTCCAATGCATTCGGTTCTTTATCGCTTGTTCTAGGAGAAGAATGCTATCTTTTAACAAAGAAACTTGAAGCGCCGAGTAGGATTGTGTAAAATCAAGATCCGAATCCAAGTTCTATGTGTCATGGTGTTCCTCTTGGAAACAATTTCAGAAGATTTCTATTATAAACCGCAATTATGAAGATGAGGCTCTTCCAAGAAGACATCCCTAAGTATGCATACAGGAAAAGCGTGGGCACATTTGTAGCATGGCCAAAAGACCGCCCCGAAAAAGGTATGTATATTTGGATATTCAAAAAAAATGAATATATCATAACATCTCTGATGATGTTGTGAATTTTGGATTCTTTGATGTTCTTTAGCTGTTATATCAACCCCATGAAACTACACATTAATGAAAATATGTAGTTTCTTGGGGTTGGTCATACTGGCTGGAGGGCATCAAAGGATTCAATGTTTTCGACATTGCATATAAAAAAACATAATAAACTAATGACAGAAAAGTATAGTGCAAAATTGCCAGGCGCGAGTTTGTATTCATATTCCAAAAAGTATATGTACATTTCTTCTTCGCAAAAAAATGCGCCAGCGCCAATTCTTTCTATCTCTACAATATGTCACACAAAGCCCACTTCATCGCCCAATCCCGCAAAAAGTCCCACCTGAACCACCCTGATATGACAGGATCCTCATCTTCCCTGCGAATATCAGTCTCCAAACCAGAGTGTTGTATCGATCCTTGATACTATAAATCAAATCCTCGTACTTATTTGTTGGCATGAGCCTTACTAAGAGCATGAGGAGCCGCGATATGTCCGTAGAGATGCGATGGAAGTATTCCCATGGCCCCCGATACGCACCGCCTAATGGATTCTCCAACTCTCTTTGAACGCTTTTGAACAAAGACAATCAAGTAATATCTTGTACAGGTCCGAGTTGATGGTCGCCCGTGGAAAGTGTATTTGATCTAGAACCAAACCAAAGGTATTTGAACTAGGGAATGGCCCTGTCCATGCATAAGGAAAATCCATGGCACTAGAACGAGAGAAAGTAATTAGCAAATGATATATTACTCTCCCCATAAAACGATTCTGAACATACATAATTCAAAACGCGCCAGGCGCGCTTTGTGTTTTTCACAGATCTATTTCACACGGGCCTGGCGCGATTTGTATAGAGCCATATGAAATTGAAAAGCCAAACTAAAAACGCGCCTGGCGCGCTTTGATTAACCTAGTGGAAAAACGTAACCCAAAAATAGAAATGCGCCAAGCGCGATTTCTCCCATTCCAACATATTATTCTAACAAAATGCATAATGCAGATATTAGTTCATTGTTTAGTTCAATATTTAGTTCATTGTTTTAGTTCATTATTTAGAGCAGATAGAGGAAGAGCTAGTGAAGATCTATGATCTATGATCTATGATCATAATCATAGATCATAGATCATAGATCATAGAGCAAGATCATAGAGCAGATATGATCTATGATCATTATTTACTTTATTATTTCAGATCATTAATTAGAACAGATAGAGGAAGAGCTAGTGAAATAGAATAACTTCATTATTTTAGATCATTAATTAGAACAGATAGAGGAAGAGCTAGTGAAATAGAATAACTTCATTATTTTAGATAATTAATTAGAACAGATAGAGGAAGAGCTAGTGAAATAGAATAAGAGCGATCATATAGGCAAGATCACGTAACAAGATCATAGAGCAGATATTCTGATTCATGTAAAAGTAACTCGATTAACTCCATTAAATTAACTGCTTTTGTCAAGGTGGTAAATATAATTGATGCATGTAAAAGTAAATAACATGCTTTCTCAAAAATAACTACTTTATGTAAAGAATGAGATATACTAACCTATTTGTGTTCTGTACCCGAGAATTGAGCCTTTGACTTCGAGCCGAAACCAAAAGATCGAAAACCAAAGTTGATTTGAGCCTTAAGAAGCCGAGAAAAAGCAATAGCAGCTAGAAGCCGAGAAGCTTTAACACAAAAAACCAAAGTTATTCAAAGTCAGAGAGATTGTAACAGAGCCGAAAAAGCCAAAAACCGTAGACATTCTTGTCAGAACATTCTTGTAATATATGTGGAACATATACATTCTTGCTTATATTGCATATATTAAAAGTCCCATGGAACATTCTTGCTTATACTTCATGATGCTATACCGTAAACTCTATGATCAACGTAATCCGCCTACAAACCTTGGAGCCGAAAACACCTTTGAGCCGAAAACCCTAAAGCAGATGATTGTAGAAGCCGAAAAGCTCGAAAAGCCGAGTTTAAAGCATATAGAAGCCGAGATTGAGTCGAGATTGATGCAGATAGAAGCCGAGAAGAAGATAGAAGTCGAGATTGAAGCAGATTGAAGCGCCTAGATTGCATGCAGAGATTGAAGCGCCGAGAAAAACCACAGAGATTGTGGAGCCACAGAGATTGAAGCGAAAGCGAAAGCCACAGAGATAGTTCGAAAGCGCAGTTCGAAAGCGAGCAGATAGATCGAAAGCGCACCAGAGTTCGAAGTTCGAAAGAGAGAGAGCTGGAAAAGTTGGAAAGGGATTGTAAACTGGAAATAATAACTGCTTTAAAAATTTTCATACCGCGCCATAATAACTGCCGCGAACATTTATTGCAAGGGTTATATAAGTTATAAGATTTAAGGTTAATAGTTTTAAGGTTTATAAGTTAAGGTTATTAGTTAAGGTTAATATTTTTAAGTTCATAAATAAGGTTATAAGTTTAAAAGTTTATGAATTTGAATTTAGAAGTTTTAAGTTTTAAAAGTTTTAGGCTAAGGTTATATTTATTGAAGGTTAGAAGTTTTAACCTTAAAACTTCTAACCTTAAAAGTGCTAACCTAAAGCCTTAAAGTTGTTTTTAAGGTTACAACATTTAAGGTTATTATAAGTTAATATATTATAGGTTAACTTATTATTATTATAGATTAAGTTATTATAGGTTATTAAGGTTATTATTAAGGTTAACTTTCATTTAAGAACATGTTAGGGAGATGTTATTTGGATATGCTAACTTACTATAGGTTTTTATGCATTTTAGGTCAATGGCATGCAAAATGCTAAATCCCCCAAGGCCACCAATGATGGTGATCAAGGCAAGGAAAAATCCCCAACTAATGAAGATGACAAAGATGATGGGAAAGGAAAGGAAAAGACCAGAAATGAAAAGGATGAAGATGACAAAGATGATGGCAAAGGAAAGGAAAAGACCTCAAATGAAAAGGATGATGCCACAGAAAGGAAATTGTACTTTTATACTGGGTCCGATTGGAAAAAAAAAGGTCAAGATCCCGCATGCATGCAACAGAGAGGCAGTAGGAGAAGGGATTATTGTTCTAGCAGATCCTATCAATGCATTGAATGATGAAAGATTAGGGGAGGACAGGTTAGGTGTGGCAATCTCAAAATTATATGACAATTGGAAGGAAAAGGGTTCAAAACAAGAATGCCTAGCTTGTGTGAAGCAACTAGAGGTTCCAACTATTGTTGCATGGCCTAGGGACAAGATTCAACCGGAGGGGAACTACACGCTTCCTATAGATGTAGAACCATTGTCTATAATGTTCACACAAGATGTAGCAAGAGGCCACTTCCAACTTTCAAACATTATCCCACCAAAAGATGTAAGTCGATTATGATTGTTCTCCTCAAGCTCCCGATGCAAAAGTTAGAGGAAGTGAATGTTGTTGGGCCTCCCGTATTAGAATGTTCACAATAGAGGAGATGGTGGTAGCAAGAGCTACATATCGTGAAACATAAGTGTGATAGCAGGAGGAATTTCATGTACACCATATTTGGCTATGCAATTCGTGATGAAAGATCAAAGAAGAAAAGATTCCCATTGAATGGAAAGTGGATATGTTCAAAAGCATGGATGGCTATACATGGAATTCCAACCTCTTCTTGGCACAACCGCAAAAGAGACATGAAAATGGTAGTAAAATTGCATTGCATGGGAACACCGGCCCGGTAAGGCCTACCTCAAGAACTATAGTCGCAAAGGAAATATTTGAAAGATATGTGGATTTCAATGCAAAAACATGCCACATAAGAGTAAGAAGGATGAACAGGTAGAGTTATTGTTGAAAAGAGATTGCCATCCCATTGTACCCGAGGAAGAGCATATTAGAGGAAATAAATGCATTGCTTCGAGAACTTGGAGTGGCCTCTATATCCCAGCCCAGCTTTTAGTAGGCTATGGAATAAGCATTTCAAGCATGTGACCATAGCAACTTCAAACAACTTTGCCAAGTGCAATTTATGTGCTAAAATTTGAAGGAGACACTAGATAAGACTGTGCAACCAAGTCTAAGGGCAAAGATAAGGGAACATATGAAGGACCATATGACGATCAACTATCATGTAGATCAACTTATTGGATGTGGAGGACCTTATCCGCAATGGAACCTAATAACTATCTATGTATTATACATGATAAAATGGACCAACAAGACTTGTCTTCCACAATTCAAGTACATTCCTAAGTCATGTGGAAGATCATACCCTTTGCGTATTTCAATGATCAGGCAATATTGCATGGGCAGCCTCAGACCTATTATGGCCATTTCAGTTTAGAGTTGTGGAGTGATGGTCCGATTTTCACATTGGGAGTATCATAAGGTGTTTAAGAAACTATGAGAAGGGTTACAATGGTCACCTACAGGATCCTACAAACTAGCCGTGCACTACATAGTGCATTGTTGGATGGAACCCCTAATAGTATTGAAAAGTTTAGCAAGGCAAGATTTAGGAGGAATGGACCTAATGAACATGTTGGAGCTTCAACATCTCGTGCTAAACCTCGAGATCCGCCCGTAAAGCTCCTCTTGCAACTAGATAATTGTGCTGGTCAAAATAAGAACAGTGGATGTTTTCTTTCCTATCCTACTTAACAAACAATACCGTGGGTATTTTGAAAGAGTCAATTTGGGGTTCCTAATGCCCGACATACTCATGAGGATGTGGATGCATTGTTTGGAAAATATAGTCATGTATTGAGACAAAGAGACAGCTTACCAACTTTCCCAGTGCTATTGGAAATATTTCATGGATGTACAAATCCATCTCCTATAGGATCTATCATAGAAGAAGTGCCTGATTGGAAGAGTTTTGTGGATGGTTATGCTCTCGACATGGAAGGTCATTCTAGACCTCTTCAATTCACTTTTTGGGCGAGAGAAGGGATTCCAATCATGCAATGGAAAATGAGACCTTCAGAGGAGAAGTGGAGAGGTGGGGCAGAAATTTGGTGCAGGGATGCAAATGGCAAGCCTATGATACCTCCTGGTCAACCAAAAGCTCTAAAACCAACTGAAGAAGTCAAGCAATTGGGCTTGACTAAGGATGGCATCAATGACTACATCAAGCATTGGCAAACTAATTCAGATGAGACTAATCGTGCATTGATAGATTATTGGAAGAAGGTGATCAACTTGTTGGATGAGGTAGACACATCCTCAGAAGAGCTGAAAGAAGGGTGGTTCCCTAAAAGTAAGTGGAAAACATTAGCTGGTGCTGACGAAGATGATGGTACCATTAGTAGCATTGTGAAGGCATATGCTCCTCCTCAATCTGATAAACACTATGTTGGTCCTAAGAAGGATAGGCCAAAATATCTAGGCATGGATTGTTATGAACCTTCTAACGACGTGGAGTGCCACCAATTTGTAGTAGTAAAACCAAAGAGATCTAGAGACCTATCCAAAGGTGGTTGGGATGAACTATCTCGGATATTTGCAAAGAAGAAGGTGATGTTAACTTCAATAAGGTGCGCGTGGAATGGTGGTGTCCAGTACATCAGTTGAGTAATGTCACCGATAAAGAAAGATATTCAGATTGTTGGACAAAGAGGTGGAGGAGAAATCCTAGTGATCCTGATCTTTGGCTAGACATTGAAACCGTATTGTACTCGTGGACTCCAAAAACTATTCCTAGTAAAACAGCGAGAGTTACAATACCTCAGGATGTAAGGAATAAGGTTCTCATATCCTTGGGGATGTTGGTGGAAAAATGATAAACAGTTACTATGTATCAATCACTTTTAATAAAAGTTGTGTACTACTTGAGTTTCATGATATATGATTTTGTAATTTGAAGTTAAGGTGTGAATTTATATTCCCGTGTGTGATTATATGTTAACGTCTATTCTAGTCTAAGGGCAACAAAGTTACTAAAAAAGTGAATTTAACAAAGTTACTAAAAAAGTGCAATATAAAATTTATCCCAAAATTAAGACATAATCCCAATTTAATTGAATGATGGTTTTAGGGCAAATTCTAATTTCGAACCCTGGGGCACATGTTCTGGTCCATAAGAAAAAACCGAAAGCAAAGGCTGGTCTAACAAACTTCTTCATCAAACTTCTTCATCTTCTGGCATCTAACAGAAGAATAGTCCTGGGTTTTGCCCTTCTAAAGCATTAACTTTGGGCATATGTGATTGTATAACTGTCATAAAGTCACAGTAAGAGCTCTCACTGTCACTGCTGGGCATCCTGTCTCTCCTCTCACATTGCAGTGGTAGTAGCACCTGGAAACATGTATAACATGAGAAAACCATAAGCATTATGTGGCTAAAAGACAAATTCACATATGGCGTTGATTACCTGGGATGTTGTGATCCGCTAGTTTTAAGGTTAACCATTGCAGAGGAGCAAGCAAACGCAGATCTGCAGATCCAGCAAACACAGATCTATTCAAAGGCAGCATGCCAATTAGAGCAAATGCAGATCCTTTAAATGCGCCACGCTAGTAGAAGCAAACGCAGACTAGACCAAATGTAGTTCACGAAAAATCTAATAGCTGATCTTCAAGCACAGCCTGCAGACAATAAATGTTGTCCAAATGATGCAATCTGCTGGTTTGGTTTAACGTCTATTGAAGAGGTCCCATATTTTTGCTTAGAAGACCAGAAGACGGTTTCTTGAAAGGTTCCATTCAAATCTAGCCTCTAGAAACAAGAGGATGATTCAGAGTGCTTTTGTCGGATGTCCTCAACGAAATTGGCAACAAAGGAGCAACTACAGTTTTTCTTTGCCAGATTAAAAGCAACTGGAAGCAATTTATGTGCAAAACCATGTCCAAAATGTGAGAAAAGGCCAAGATGGCTCTTCCGGCTTTTGCAGTTAACTTCATCTGCGATTGTCTGTCAAGGACATGCATACTTGAACGCTTGAAATTGCTACTTCTCAATGCCTTGGAATGATCGTTTATATTGCTCAGTGCTAGAAGCAGGCCATAGCTAGGGATTTCTGGAAGAAGAAAGCACAGTGCAGGGGAAGCAACGCCGCTCTTGAGAATACGGAGTCTTGTTCCGCATTATAATTTTGGAAGAATAATGGCATAATTTAAAGATGCCATTCATTACCGCAGTTTTTTTGGGTTGCCCGTAGGGCAACCCTTGGGGAGTATGGGGCAAGACGGATAGAGGGCCGCGATTGAAGAATGTTGTAGCATATCCCTTGTCGACGGCTGTGGACTTTTGGGATTTGAGGGACCCCTCAATACACTTAGACGGCATAGATTCCACTCGAGCTTGGCGGAGGGTGGGGATGTGGTCGGCAGATCTCTCAGGCTCCACGCCTGTCGTCCACTGATGTCTGCTCCAGGGACGGATTTCGGGTAAGCTGCTATGGACATAGGATCCTTTGTTGGATCTGTTGTTCTGTTATTCTCTGGATTGGATTCGGGAAGGAGAAGGGCGTTATTCCGTATTCGCACGCAGCCCTTTCTCAATATCATAAGTGTTTTGCAGCCAGTCTATTCTCTTCATGATGCCTGTTTTTCATCTAGCAATCTGGAAGACATCTTTTGTGAATGCGTGCATGCCTCCTCTTGTTCTAGTTTCTAGAATTGTGTATTAACATTACCGCTTGGACATCTGGAAGCTTTTAGGTCAGAGCCATGGATTCGAAATGGGTCCAATACACTGGCCTTGTACAAGGGGAATCTGGATATGGAGTGTACCAACAAAACGAGTATCTCTTGACGAAACTGAATATAACATATTATTTCTAGATTGTGAAGGAATTGATGCGTATGACCAAACGATACTTATCTGATAAACAACATTTCTTCTTCTTCTTCTTCTTCTTCTTCTTCATTGTTAGATTTAAACAACATGTTTTCTTTCTCCTAATTTTCAAGCCATTCTTAATTGTAGGGCACATACAGCATACAAATCTTCTCATTTGCCGTACTTTTGTCAAGCATCTTTATCTATAATCGTAGATGTTCTTTTCTTGTTACATATAGAAGTTATATTTGCCATGGACTGGAAATTTTTTCAGGATTCCTATCTTGAGCTCAATGAAGATGGCAGAACGATAACACCAGATTGGGATGTTGAAGATCTCAATCTGATTGGTAAGACCTATCTTTATTGGTTCTATTTGTGCAATGGTCCTTTAGATATGATTCAAGCAGCGAAACATGGGGATTATATCCATGGACATTTCTGTGGAATGGATTTATGAAGGAATAAGATAGGAAAAAAACCAGGAGAAAATTTTCATTCCTATGTAGACCTCATCTATCAATTCTTTTTATTCAACTTATCTTTGGAATCCTGGTTGTTGATGGTCAGCAGACCCAAATTTTTTTCCTGGAGAGCAAGCCTTTCCAACTACTGATGTAGCATTAATAATCTGTTTATTGTCGTCATGCTCAAATTTTCTTACTGGAAAGCCAGTGCCACTGATGAATACTTAATCACCGACTTAATAGGGAGTCACAGACATACCTAGTCTAGTTTCACTCTCAAAGAATAATTTGTCCTCTCTCAATTTTGTTGCATTGCGATAACTACGACTTTGATTGAAGATCTAAAGGTGATCTTAAGATTTCAGGTAGAAGAGACAGCACTGATAGTGTACGGTCATTCAACATGCTTTTGCGGTTCGAATTTGTAAATTGAATGCTTTCTACAGATGCCTTGCATATAAGATATTATGGGCTCACAATAAAATGGGTAAATCATGACCTTATGCTGTGTCAGGTTTCCAAAGGAGGTATAGAGAGAGGAAAGCCTGCAAATCTGTATTTGGTAGACATAAAACGCTTGGTTCATGCATCTGACCATAGTTATAAAATATGAGAGATTTGTACAACACATATAAGTTTAAAGCTCCTTTGGAACATGGACAAATTAATATTAAAAGAGTTAAGGAATACTTCATACATGAATGCACTGTGAACCAGGTAATAGTGCTATTGTTTGAATTTGTGGAAAGCATCTTTATTGTTCTTAGTATTGTTCTTTTCTTATTGTTACAAACAATTATGTGCCTTCCCCTTAAGCACGGTATTCTATCTTCCAAATATATTTATAGATTGCAACCTTAAGGAGGCCCTTGATGAAGGCACAAATTTGGTTGTGACTACCAAATTTCGACGTTTCTCTGAATCCTATGTCATTCATTGTAACAGTCCTGTATCTGAAGCCAAGTCAAAAGAGAGTTTTAGTTGCAAGGCATAAGTCAAAAGAGAGTTTTAGTTGCAAGACATTACCAAATATAAAAACATACTGAACCATCTTGCCTGCACTCTATATCATTAGAACCTAATCAATTAATCATGTCTTATTGGTTGACAAACAAACCTAATAGATGACACTAAGTATTAATATGCTAGGATCTAATGATCCCAAGTGACCCATAAAAACATGACGCATAATTAATGTCCGTAATAATTGCGATTGTGCCCCATAAAATATGACCCATAAAATGTCTGTGATAACTGTTGTCAACAGTGCAGGAGAATAACTCTGGGAAAGACAACATTGTATATTCTGGTCTTCTGTGTATAGTCCTCTCAAATAACACAATTACATTTATCCAGAACATTTCACTTACAATTATATCTATCCAAAACATGCCTCTTTGCATGTTTACAAAATTCAGCAATCTTTTTGCTATGTCTCATGTATTGTATGTACTTCATTCCATGGTTAGCATCTCCTAAACATAAGGCAATCCCATCACTGGACAACATCCACTGCTTCTTGGTTGCTTCACAGCATGATGAACGGTTGCTTCATGCTGATTCTCAATATACTGTTTCGCAGCAGCAACCATTTGCTTCATAACATTGGAAGGCTCATCTTCTCTAGCTTTTCCTGCTTCCTTGCTGCTATTCCCATTGGAATTGCCTTCTTTAATCTTCATGTTTGTAGACTTATTTGACTTCTTCATAAACTTGCTGAAACCAAGCTTTGCTTTTCTCCACCATAAGACTAATAAGCTGAGGTGTTATGAGGTCTCATTGTTAAATCACAGTTCTCATGCCCAAGATCCCAAAGGGTCCAACGCCAACGGGCAACCCCTTGATGCGTTAGCATCTTGTTTTTTTTTGCCAAAAGTTTAAGGATTGCAGGCATAGAATGATTTCCCTTATTGAACATGAAAAGTTTAATTCTATATAAAAGGTCCATAGCTCACCATAATTCATTAATGACACAAATACCATCATATCATATATTTGTATAGGCTAAACTATACATTGAATAATAGCAGTTAGCAATGCCACTATATCTTGCAATGGAGATAAGCTCTAAAGATTGTTCCCCACTTGCAATGGAGATAAGCTCCATAGATTGTCCTCTATATCTGAAATCCTTCGAAATAATTCCGCAGACAAGAATGTTACTTCCGGAAGCATTATGGGCATGGAACGTGAAAGCATGTTAGGCTTCATTCTGTGGCAGTAAATCTTACCTAGAATGCAAGTAAGTCAAACAGAATACTAGGCAAATCAGTCCGAATGCATGTAAATTAGTCAGAATGTTGAATAAATTGCTAGAAGAGAAGGTAAATTAGAATGAAGCACTAGAATGGAAGAATGTCAATGGCCCTAATATTCTTACAGTTCCTACTAAAAGAATTTACGCCACATGGTATGGCATGATTGGATCTCATGACATAATGAAGCCTAATCTATTTTTACGTTTTTGGATGTAAACAAATGGTAAAGTACAATACCAGCATCTCCAAATTGTTAAAAATGTCAACATTCAACCAATTAACTAAATATACACTATGGAAAAATGGGAAGACATATACCATCTAGTGTCCTACATTAATATAAACATAAAGCCAAATCCACTAGGACAGAATAGGGGAGGATATCCATTGTGTATGCACTGTAATAGGATCCATGTATGAATCTTAATGGCTATGCATGCCACATGGCAGCGTGCCCAATGAGACGCCTATAGTGCAAGTATGTTAACATGCCAAATAGGCAATGGCATCCCAAGTTTTAGGATATGAAAGTTTGGGGGATATAGGTACTATCAGATCTAAGATGTGTCCCCCCTAGGATACCAGATAGCCCACTAAAGGCTGTAATGACTAAAATGTACAAAATTGAAGAAAAAGTGACCTTTTTCAGCAATAATCGTGAACAAATTTGTTAGAGTAATCTTGGGTTTAACAACAATATTTGCAATGGTCATTGGATTTATGGGTGCAGCACCGACTAGACTTCCTGGGAGGTCACCATCCCAGTATTATTCCAGCCGAAGCGCGCCTAATTTTAAAATTCTGATGGGATCCGGTGTAGTGGCACTAGTATGACTGCACCTACCACTCTCTCGTGATTATGATACATCATGGTTGTTGTTGATCATTTCTCCAAGATGGCTCATTTCATTCCTTGTAACGTCACCATCACCAGTGAGGGAACAACTGATCTTCTTCTTCGTGAAGTAGCCAGCCTTCATGGATTGCCAGATACTATTGGCAGTGATCGGGAACCTCAGTTTGTTGCAGGGTTATAGAACCGAGTTTTGGAGTTACTGCATATTGACTACTCACTAACATCCAGTCATCATCCGAAAAGTAATGGACAAGCAAAGCGCACTAATCAGACCCTGTAGCAATATTTGAGGTGCTTTATCAGTTATTAGCAGAATGATTGAGTCGATTATCTTCCATTAGTTGAGTTTGCCTATCATAACTCAGTACATGCTTCCATTGGCCAGACTCCGTTCTTTATAGAAATTCCAGGCTCTTCAATCAGATCTTCAACACCATCTTCTTCGGGAACAGGAATGCTATTGGCATTATGCCGATTTACATCAGCAGGAAGCTCTTACATTTCATGTTGGTGACCTTGTCTGGCTTCTTTGTAGGGACCTCCCTACCTCATGTTCCTATAACAAGCTTGACTATCGTTGCCTTGGTCCTTATTGGATCATGGCTCAGATCAGCAATGTGGCATTCCAGCTCGAGCTTCCTCCAGCTGTTCATCTCCATCCAGTATTTCATGTTTCTCTATTGAAGCCCTACACAGTTAATCTTTTTATGGATCGTGTTCGTTCGCCGCCACCACCCATGAAAATTCTTGATCATGAGGTGTTCGAGGTTCGAGAGATTTTGGACTCCAAGTTTCTTCGTCGGCGATTGTATTACCTTATCGATTGGGAACTTTACTCATCAAGTGACAGAACCTAGGAGCCTGCCAAAAATCTGACTAATGCTTCGGATAAAATTGTGGAGTTTCACCATCGTTACCTAAGTAAGTCAAGTTTGAGTACTCTGGCTCCAGCGCCAGCTCCGCGGAATCGTCGCCATCGTAGCAGGGGGATGGTGTGACGACCATATGAGTATTCGTATCATACGAGCATTGGACTCGTATGTACAAAAGATGGTCGTCACATGAATGCAAAAAAATAGTTGCACAAGGTAGGATTTGAACTCACAACCTTCTAATTGTGGGTCATATACCTTTGCCAAATGCACTACCAATACTTGTTAAAAATATTATTCACATCCTCTTCATATTCAGGACTTTTTTAGAAGGTTCTAGAATATTCTAGAACCTACGTGCATGCGCGACACTTGGCACGATCTTGTCGATTGGAGTGGCGTGATCTTATCCATTGGCCTAGATATATATAGAGGCACCTCCTTCTTGTTGAATCATTCTAGTTTAATGCCAGTCTTAGGCCTTTTGAGCATCTCTCTCGTGTTCCTGCTTGCCTTCAGGTCGTTGTATTCTTGTTTCTTCGTCATATATAAGATTCTTTGTAAATCTTGGCGTATAACTTTTGTATTTCTTGTGTATTCTTTACGTATTTGTTTTCGTATAGGTTCATGACACATAAGTAAAGGTGAAAGGTGGGGGTTCCTAATTTTAAAGTGGACATGTTGAAATATCTTGGAGCCAAATATGGTTCAAAGTACGAAACCTTGAAAACGGCCAATTTAGCAGCCAAATCGGTCGGATCCGACTAAAATATATTTTGAGGCATAAGCCTATGATTCTTGATGGTTGTAATACAAAGATTCGACATTAATCATAGCCTAACCGATGTGTTAGGGCTTGGGTTGTCAGGGAGACTGAATGAATAATAATTGGTTTGATCTCATTGCTACAGTGCTTTGCGAGGTTTTTGCATTTCAACCATTGAATAAGTTTAAAACCATAGACTTAGTGCCACAATAGTTTGAATTGAAATTCATATCTCTGCGTCAAATGCTTGGGAGAATCACCCTAGCTAATGTGTTCTAAATCATACTCATGTTCATATGGCATCTGCTCTATTAACCACGCACTGTGAGATGTAGGGGATTGTTCGTATTGTCATGAACTTCATTTGGGGAGAAAATGAGGAAGAAATTGTGATCAAGGTTGCTTGAATGAAATATATTAAACCTAAGGTAGCTTGTGGCCTTGGGATGTTGGATTTTTACCTCTAAAGTAAGGTGATGATCTCGAAGTTTATTTAAAGACTTCTTGTTGGCAATGATTATTCTCCTAGTTTGAAGTTATCGATGCAGTTCATTATCTTTCATTTCATAAGGCTACCATTAAGTTCCTCCTTTTTTAGACTTTGCTTTAGCATCTGTCTCCATATCCGAATGCTTCCCCTTTCTAAAGGGGTTACTTGCTGTTTGGGACACTTCAGGTCCCTTTTTTATATCAATTCAGAGGCATGCCTTCAGTTGTCTACTCCATGCTGGTGGATTCCTCTGCAACACACTCCCGGCAGCTAGTATAAGCACTATTGCAGCTTGACATCGGGCTGACCATCTCAATGGCCTGGGATGCTTTTTGATCTGCTGCATTAGTACATATAACTCAAGTTGCGAGGTTGAGCGGACATTATTTTTAAGGCTACTCCAGAAAAGCTTTGGGTTTTGTACCATCATATCTATCAGCTCTTTTTGCTTAGCTGCCATGTATTTCCTCTTTTTTCTCCTTAACATCTTCATATAGTCTTTTTTCTTTTGCATTTTATCACACGTTGTAGCTTCTTTATAATGCAAGTGCGCCCTTGCATTCATCATCAAACCATTTATTATATGGTAGTCCCTGGGCCTTCTGAAAGAGCTAAAACATTCAGTTGCACTCTCTAGCAAGAGATTTCTAAGTTTAAGGTCAATCTTGTTAGCTTTTTCTGGCCATAAGGTATGTCCTGCTTTACGTTCACATAGCTCTAAGTATTGTTTTGCTTTATGGAAATAAAAAGGATGCGAGAACTGTTCTTACCATTCACCATTTGTTTTGGTTGGCGCAGTATATTCAAGTTGAAAATAAGTGGCATGTGGTCTAGAATCTGGGCAATCTCCAATGAAGAAGTCTGTGATAGCATCAATCAGTTGTCCTCATGCAATGAGATAATCCACGATACTTGAGCCCTTTCCACTGGACCCAATTGAGGTGTATTTCTTAGACTGTGGATATCTAGGTGTTCCATTGTAAATAACAAAGCCCAATCCTCCATACATATTTAAGAGGTGAGCTCTTTGGGGCGTTACGTATTCATAGGAGTCCTCAGTATGTCTATGCAAACCTGCTTGATATAGTTCTTCCTCATCTAATGGTTCCAGCCAGATAGACTCCTTAGAGGGACCAATTATGTTTGCTTGCTTGTCTATAATACGACCATTAAAATCCCGTACAAGGATCACCTCTCCCATATTCATGATTTCCAAAAAATCCTGTTCAAGATAACGGAATGGATCTTCCCTATCTAAATCATACCTATTATAAATTGGGGATTCTCCTGGTGGGAAGTAGCAGCCTTCAATGTAGATATGCTTGACCCCATTATTGATCTCTATCCATAAAGTTTGTCTAGAAGAGTATTTATCCATTTTTTTAATAAGATGGGCCGTGTTTGCTTTACAGTAGCATGCTATCCCTCCAAAGCCTCATCCTGCGGCATAATACTCTGCTTCAGTGCTAGAAAGAGCTACACTAGTTTGCTTCTTGCTGCGCCAAGAAACCACACAGTCACCAAGTAGGAAAATCAATGCAAATGTGGATCTTCTAGTCTCCAACTCCCCCGCCCAATCTGCATCTGAGTAACCTTTCAAGTCAAAAGGGGCAGAACCAGCTTGATAAATTAAATCATACTCCCTTGTAGCTTGCAAATAGCGCATGATACGCTTGACGGCCACCCAGTGTTGTGGCCCTGGGTTGTCAAGAAATTGACTAACAGCTCCCACTGTAAATGAAATATCTGGTCTTGTACATACAACCAAATAAATAAGACAACCAGCTGCATGCCGATATGGAATGTTCTTCATAGCATCTTGCTCGGCTTGCATATTGGGCCTCATTTCGGTGGTAAGTTTCAGATTCGGCTCCATGGGTGTAGAGATGGGATTGCAATCGGCCATATTGAACCTGTGAAGAACTTCATCAATGTATTGTGTTTGCACCATCCTTAGGCAGCCGTGATCCTGATCTTGAAGAATCTGAATTCCAAGGCAATAATAGATATCACCCGTATCTGTCATTTCAAACTCAAACGATAACTGCTTCTTCACTTGGTTCAATAATACAAGATTGTTGGAAATCAGGATGCAGTCATCAACATATAATGCTATGTACACAAAGAAATCTCCCACAGTTTGCACATAAACATTAGAATCAACATGAGCATTATGGAATCCCAAAGCAAGCAAATAACCATTAATTCGGTCATACCATGCTTTAGGGGATTGTTTAAGACCATATAGAGCCTTCTTCAGCTTACATGCCAGATGCTCTTGCCCAGCCACTTCATAGCCTTCAGGTTGAGAAATATAAGTAAGAATGCCGTGCAAACATCCATTTGATGGACTTCTAGGTTCATGTGAGCTGCCATAGTTAAAAGAATTCGGATTGAAGTCATACGTACCACTGAAGAGAAGGTCTCTGTGAAGTCGACACGGGCAATTTGAGAAAATCCTCTTGCAACAAATCTGGCCTTGTATCATTCCACTTGACCAGCTGCATTCTTCTTTAATTTGAATAACCATTTGGTCCTCACAAGATTTCTTCCAGGCAGAAGAGCAGTTCCCATGTTTGATTCTTCATAAGAGACTCGTATTCAAGATCCATAGCTTTCTTCCAATCTGCTGCACATGGATGATTGAGTGCATCTTGAAAAGTAAGAGGCTCTTATTCTAGAGGATTAGAAAATGCCAAGTATCCTCGAGGTCTCTTCTTTCTCAAATTTTCTGATTCCATCGCTTCCATGGACTTTGCACTTAAATAACTAGTCCGACCATATCTAGTGACTCCTCGATTGGGTCTCTCTTTGAAAGCATGGGCTGCCATCTTCTTATTTGCTTCCACAAAATTCTTCGGAAGATGACATGACTTCTTATTTGGCATGTCTTCAATATCTCCAACCATTGAGACACCAGTCACACCTGGATCAACAAATGATAATGAATGAGATGTAGATTCTTGTTCAAAAGGGGAGTCCACATTGGACTCAATCATTAGCTGCTGCAAGGCCACTGTTGTTGGCACATTTTTAGGCACTCCAACAGCCTGAATGTGTTCCATATTATGTGCATGAGAGGGCTGCTACTGTAACTCAGTTATGGGCACTCCTTCCGCCACATGTGAGCCTTCATTGCTCCCACTGGAAGGCTGCCCCTGTAAAAAGGGACTGGGGACCATTCTCCATCAGAACCCAGGTTTCTAAGTCAGCAAAGTGGGCTGGTACAGCAGGTGCTAGGGCTGCGGCACGCTTCAAACTTGTGCCATATAACTCTTCTTCGTTGAAAACAACATCCCTACTAAGCAACAAGGTCCTAACTTCCAGACAATAAAGGCGATATGCTTTTGCTTCCAAGGAATATCGCACCATGACACATTTTAGGCTTTTCCCATCTAGCTTCTTTCTAATCTCATCAGGGACATGGGCAAATGCGATGCAACCAAACGTGTGCAAATGACCAAGGGATGGGGGTTTACAGGTCCACAATTGATATGGAGATTGCAAGAGTTGTGAGGTGGGCAACCTATTCTTTAAATAGGCTGCTGTCATGATTGCTTCCCCCCAAAAATGATTTGGCATGCCAACAGATTTTAACATGGTGCGAGCACATTCTAAGATGGTCCTATTCATTCTCTCGGCAACACCATTTTGCTGCGGTGTATATGAGGTAGTATGCTGATGTATTATCCCATTGACATTACAATAATCATCAAAAGCATGAGAGAAGTACTCACCACCACCGTCGCTACGGAGGACCTTGATTAGACAACCAATTTGTCTCTCAACTTGTGCTCGAAACTCCATAAAGGCTTGCAATACTTCTGCTTTTCGTGCAAGTAACTAACCTCAACCACAACAACAACATGACTTCCACTTAAAGCTAAGATACCTACCTCACCATCATTGTGGAAGAATCTTCGCCCACATACAAAGGCAAACAAGTTGATTATTCACAAAGTCCTTGCAATATGGAAAAAAAAAACTATCTCACTTCTTGCCCCAAAAAGGGTGGATTGTCTTACAAACATTGGTGAAGCTTTTGGTAAAAACACATCTTCATATGGTATACACCATAACATAAGAGAGCTAGATACATATGTAACGAGGAGGATCAAGGACAGAAATAACAATAGTTCTCTTGTTCAATAGTTTGATGGCTAGTTCATTGAACTACTAACCATGAGGTCTTTTAAGTTCGTGGTTTGGTGGCTAGTAACATAGACAATAGACAGATAGATAGATTTAAGGGTTCTTAGGGGCATTTAAGAGGAGGTTAACCTCCTCCTTGGCCGGCAGGCCGAGAGGGTTTATTTTGCATGACCCTCGAGAGGAGGAGGTTGACCTCCCTTAACCACTGGTCCGAGCAGGTTCTCCATAGTCCATATCCATAGCCAGTTTGAGCTTAGATCTGACCAGCATTTTGCCTCCTCTGTTTAGATATACTGTTTTCTTGTGGATTAGGGTAAGATTTTCTCTACGAACCAGCTCTGCCCTCCGGAGCTAACCGGTTTCAAGGATGGCCACATCAACTCCTTAAATTTCTGAGTCAGTGGAACCCTGATGCAGATTCTGTTCTTGAGATGTATTAGGATGTTTCTGGTAATAGATCTTAAAGGAAACTGTGTTCTTGCATGAGAGACTTCACCATTTTCCGAACCAAAAAATTACCTTCTGTTCTTCCTTTGAGGATGGTTGGAGCACTCACTCCACCATTTTCTTAGACGGTTCTGCCCTTCTCAGCACCAGAATCATGCCGGAATGGCTATGCCGGAATGGCCAGGAAGCCCAGAAATATGCCGGAATGGTTATGCCCAGAAATATGCCGAAATGGTTATGCCCAGAAATATGCCGGAATGGCCAGGAAGCCCAGAAGAATCATGCCAGAGCTGAGCTATGCCGGAAGCGCCAGAAGAATTATGCCGAAGCAGAGCCATGCAGAAGAACTACGCCGAAAGTGTTACGCTGGGTTTCTGGGAAGCGCCAGAGCTCCGAATATTCTCTGGAAAGGAATATCCGAGGGATTATTGTGGTAATCATTCGAATATTCTAATAAAAAGAATATTCGGGAGGTTCTGAAATATAACCCTCTATGATCCAACGGTGGATAGCTTAGAACCTGCAAGGACAAGTGGTTAAGGGACCTCATGTAGAATGGTGCCAAACGTGGTAGAAATGACGACAAAAAAAAAAAAAAAAAAACCCAATCAACTTTGCACCTAGGCAAAACGAAGACCAGTCTGAAACAAAACCCTTTTGCGGGAGGGTTTAAACGTCCACTGGAGCGTCAATGCCTGGAGTGGCAGCATCGCCGGAGAAATCTGTGGGCCTCGATGATCCTTGTAATGCCCTAGTTCCATCTGCATTGGATGTTCCTCCTCTTGCCTCCAAGAAAACTACTTTGTATAAGCTCCCCCACGGTCTCACGCTAGGTCGGATCAGTATTTCATGGGGAAATGGAAATCAGTTGCGGGTTTCCTATCTTGGGCAAAATAAAAAATCGTCACCCCCTGAACAGCATGATCAATGTGGTGGCAAAGTTGTCCAATTTGAACTAGGTGGGGAACAGGATGGCGAGAAACGACGCATTGCATATGGGTCGCTCCCCGCCTTTGCCCTGTTACAGAACCAGCGGCAGATCTTGCTGAATTCACCGCAGAGTAATGGCATCTTGCCCGAGGATTGGTTAATATCTCTCTCCCATGTTTAAGTTTTTATCTGTATATGGTTCGGGATCTCTCTTGCTTATCTCTTTCTATATGTAGGTGGGAGCATGTATTGGAGTACAGCCGGAGCATTGGAAATGTACTTGCACCTCTGGACGTTTCTTCTGCAGGGAAATCTGCAAAGGTTAATTTTATACGTTTTGGATGTCTGTGAGCAATAACTATTCCATTGAATGGAATTTGTTTTGCATGTTCCCATTAGCAGAAATCAGCACATTGATAGTACATATTGGCAGGCTATATCATATCAATTAGCTACTGGTCATGTTTACATTCCTCTTCCATCACTCTCTGTCCCATATTATATGGATTGGAAATGTAATAGTCTCGTGCTTATGGAGCTTTAGAAGATATACTTATAGACTGTGTTCTTTCTTCTTAACAATGATATCAGGAAGAAAAACCAACTATGATGAAAGCAGTCTGGAGTTTATTGGAGCTTTTCTACATTGACAAGAGTGCAATTTCTTGGCTCCCAGAGAGATTGGTTGACTGGTTATTGGTAAAGAATCTTAGCTTGGTAATGGTATTTTATCTCGAAGTTTGAGGGAACTCTTTTTGAAAGCTAAGGAGTCTGTGATGCCCAATCAATCATTTTCTTTATTGTTGAACATGAAGTTGAGTTGCAATCTACAATGCATTTCATAAGATATTCTTTTTTGTGTAGGCTTATGATAGAGTATTATCCTGGTCAGTGGAACCGACTACTCATTCTAGACTTGTCACTCTCCAGGGGAAGCTCTCTAGTATTCAGGTTATTGCTTTGATCTTGTAACATTTCATCGTGCTATTAGTTCATTCATTCGTTTGTTTCTTACACTATACAATTACAGTTTCCTGAAGAAGATCCTGATTATTGGGATGGAATGGCCTCAGCACTGGCAATAGGGTGGCTTGATATTGTGGTTCGTATTGATAGGCAAGTGAATTTGATAGGCAAGTGAATGATCAGGATCTTTAGGGTAGAGTTGTGCTAGCATCATTAAATGGAACTTGAAGTTTTCACTTTGTAAAAAAGTGTATATATGGCTTTGCAGGTTAACTTTCTTCGTATGCATGGTTCATATCGACTGGATCAGCTTGACGATCGACGGGTATGTTCATACAAAACATATAAACGTGTACTGTTGCATTTTTAAGGCATGTTCTTGTTAAATTGTATTGAGACAGCCAGCTCTCACACTTTCAGTTCAAAGCTTTGCAGTATTGCAATTCAACAAAAAGACCTTGGAAAATTGGTTATTTCGAATGTCAATAACGTTTTCTTATGCAGACAGAGAATGGACTTGTCGAGGCTGTGAATGTGTTGATTTTAAAGATGCCACGGTTGCGGCCAACTTCATCAACAGATGCTCTAGGAACGCCATATAATTTCAAACCTGAGTTTGCAAAGGTTGGTTACAAGCCTCTAAGATGTACATGTTTATGTATCGAAAAAGGGATATTTCATAAAGTTCATGGAAGGAGCCTTTAAAATGCGCATGTTTATGTATGTAGAAAAGGATATCTCATAAATTTCATACAATCTTCTGGTTTAGTCTGGTTTGTATCTAAATGACTGTTTTTATGACCAATACCAATGTGCAGGCATGGGAGAAATGGCGAACACAGGTTGCGAGACTGGAGAACAGCACATTCTGGGCAGACTGTAGCCATCAGAAAACAATGGTTGGGCTGAAGAGAATGCTGCAAATCTTACTTGGAAACTTAGATGTTCTAATAAATGTTACATATCATTGGCTAGAACTTCTTGTTGCCCATGTCCTATATGTCATACCATTTTCAATGGTGCGTTGTAAGACCACGTGTAAATTATTGCTATTCAGGTGGAGTATGTTTTAAAGCTAACTGCAATGGACATTTCCAGGTAGCAGAAGCAGTGACTGGCATTGCTAATAAATGTAGACAACTGAAGAGTGCTAGTAAAGGCTCTTTGGAAGAACTTATGTTAGCCATCATTGGCAATGACACAGAGGTTGGGTGATATCGCGGGGCTAATGAATTTGTAGTTTTGAAAAAATAAGCACTTAACGGACCTTTTGATATTGAACTGCAGGTGGTGCTTGCAGAGTGCTCGCGGGCCTTTGATCCATGGTAAAGTAAACTTATTTTTCTGTAATTCTTCTAATTGTCTGTACAACTCTTGATAAAATCGTTTCCGTTGAATAGGATGCTGGCACATATTGGTGAATTGCTTACTGTTAAAAGTCCTAATGAAGAAAACCTTTTGCGAGAAGAAAGGTTTGGTGGTCTGAGTCTGGAGGAACTTCATCGGCTAGTTTATGCTCAAGTTCTGTCTTCTCACTCGCTCACTTGGCAGGTACGGTCAGACATATGAACCTTATGAATAACTTTAATACCTGGAATTTTGTTGTGCAGCTAATAACATAGGAGAGAATGCTTTTTATTGCACTGATCACTTGGTGCAGGAAGCTCAAAAGCTACATGATATCAGACGTGTTAATACCAACAAACATAGAAGTAATTAAGCAGAACACGTGTCAAATATAATCACGAACTGAAAATTGAATCGAATCAGATTGAAAACTAAAATTGTTCCTTCCTTGCTCCCGTTTTAGCAGCTTTGGCATCTATTCTAGCGGTAAAGATCTGCATGAGCCTATATTCGTTGATTTGCTCGGGCTATCCCAGTGATCTCTGCAACCACGTAATAATAACGCTGGAGTGTGGATGTGAATGCTGTTGAGAGCATTACGTGGACGTGCCAAATGATGGAGATTGTTTATCATATCTGGTGAAGTTTGCCTTGGTATATTGATTGTAATGCAGAGGGGTATGGGTTAGTCAGGAAGAGGTGTATCCAGCATGCCTGTGAATGAGTGAAATTCGATACGTGCTGTGAATTGCAGAACTCTGTGAGTCATTGAATCTTTGAACGCAACTCGCGGCCCAAAATTATAAAAGTGCAAATGTGCACACTTTGCAGGAGTTCTATTTTCTCGGCCAAATATGTAGTGACACTTCACACTGCCCTATTTAGACAGCCCTGTTGTAGTGACACTTCACATGCATTTACCAGTTATAAGTGGAGAGGGAAATGACAGAATAGTGCTACGCTTTAGCGTCGAGCAAAGCAGAACAAGAGAGTGTTACGTTTGTTCGATTTTAGTATCCAGCTGGCAAAAAATGCAGATAGATTCTTTTCTTCGGCATTTGCTTTACTGATTCCTCCCTGTTCACAACATTTAATCATGAGAAAGTGGAAAGATTGCATTTGCTTATTTACGCTTACCTTTGGGTGACAAAAAACTTATATTGCAACATTCACATGCAGATTCAATTTTGGTTTGTGGATTATCTATTTATCGAAATATAACATTTTAGAAATTATTGTTTCATTTTTCAATGCTTGCCCTTTTGCAGTTGGCTCCAGTATACCTTGCATCCTGTCCTAAACAAGGGCTAAGGATGCTGGAGAATGTGTTGGTTAGACAAGAAGTTTCAGGAAACCATCGTGTAGCTCTAAAGGTTCTGGTTTTTTTCAGCTAACATGCTAAGCATTGCTCACTAAGCAGCTGTATTCTTCTTTTTGTTAGGTATTAGAGATCTGCAATCTTTATGATTTGGGTGCAGTTGGGACAGCAATCAGCAGGGTGGGTTCTCTTACAAAACTTTAGTTGGATAATTTGTGATAAGTTTTTTCTGATTTATCTGTCCTTCAATTCCTCTAAAGGGATAATTGGATGCCCATATGCCAGTCCTCCATTTGATCCAATAAAGTAGCTGCGGTGACAATCTATTTGCGTCCTCCCTGGGTCCACCTCAATGATGCCCTGTAGCTACTTCTCTGTGCAGGTGGTTGGAATTTACAACTGGAAACATGGGAAAAGAGGTGCAGGAATTATGTGGTTTCAACGAGCTCATGATGAGCATCGGCTTTCGGCTGTGGCAGCTCAGCTTCTAGCCTCCGTAACCAGCACGGGCACCCATGTTGATAACCTCCAGGTATTAATCAGATAACCTCCAGGTATTAATCATTTTAGGGTCTACACTATATAGTTCTGGTAATGGCATCGTTGCAAACAACTGAATGATTTTCAGCATTAGTTTGACATGGGTAAGCTTATTTTCAAAAGTACATTAACAGTCAATTTGTCTGTACAAGAAGGAAGACCCTGTTTGATGTGAACGCGTAATCTGAGCTGTGCACTTTTTTTTTTCTCTATTACGAATGACACGAGGTCCTTGGTTTGCAGAGTTTGGAGGGCTTGTTAGATTTGCTAGGTTCTGGAGATACTCTTTCAGGTGGCCTCACTTTTCTGCAGAGGTAATAATTTATCTCACATGCGTATTGTTATATGAGAAGAGTAAGGTACAAATATATCCTTAGGGCAGAACATCATGTAGGTGTCTTGGAATTGGCATAATTATCACAAGTCTTTGATTTGGAACAAAGAATGTATATAGCTCTAATTAGAAGGACTAGTAAATTCAAAGATTTGCTGTTCGAAAAATCTAAACTGATGTATGATGTAGCATCTAGTGGTTATAGCAAGCCATAAGTTTTTAATACGTCTTAACGTTATAGCAATATATTACTCTTTCCTTTTCAATCCATGTAGGCTTCAGGTTGTGATATTGTCATGACATTTTTTTTAAAAGCATGGCCATGACAGTTTTAAGGACTTGGCATTTGTTAACTTTGGCTCTTCATCTGTACAGGTATAAAGAGTTTAAAAGCTCTTTGCAGAGCATACATGAAGCTTGTGAGAAGGAATTGCATTTGCAAAATGTTACTTCTTTAGGACGGGCTGCTGTCAATTGTTTGCTGCAGGTTGGTTCAAATTGTTGGAGGTTATTATGTGTAATTTATATGAAACAGAATGTTGTTCTCAATACAGCTAGAACAAAGTCATAATATAGTTTAACATGGGAAAGCAATATACTGCATCTATCTTTGTAGCATCTATTCATGAACTGAAGAATAACTTTAAGCTAGCTTGTAGGCATCCTATCATATAACCCCTAAGATGGGTCTGAAAAGTGCATGATTGCATCTGTCAATGCCCTATCACTTTGCTATTCCAAGCACAATTCTTTTCGTATTGTCATGTAATAGATGACATTTTGACCACTGCAGCTTTTGCATCTGGGGACAACACCACTACGTTTCTGGATTCCATTACTGCAAGACGCGGTATGTTAAACTTAATATTATCTTCTTTTTCTTCTAAAAATTTTTTTGTAATCATTATGTCTATAGTAGCTATGTCTTTCCCTGAATCTTTGGTTACGTACTTATTTTAATTTCATTTGACTATCAAGTGGCTGTATTGAATGTGAACTTGTTATAATGCAGGTTGGACTGCTGGAGTGGCCAGAACGGGTACTGGTTACCGAACACGAGACAAACTTTTTGTTGAGTTGTTTGCAAGAGCTTTTCCTTGCTAGGGCACGTGGTGATACAGAAGCACTAAGCATATTAGAAAAGTCTGAATCTAGGATCTCACTAGAGAAGATCAGGCTTGCCTTGGCATGGAACCTAGGAAGGGCTATGTTAGATGCATGATATCCAAGGCTATATGGATGTCCCTGTGGCGAAATTGTATTTGTACATTACTGACAATGAAGGAATACGTACTGTATGATCGGGTCTTATTTTTTTGTCAGTTTCTTGGTTCTGGAGCAAGTCGTGATTTAGGTTAAACAAAACAAACAAATTGGGGTCGTTAAGGAGACTCTTAAAAGAACCAGAGGTCAAGTATCTGAGACTAAAAAAGTTTTGGGCTTGATATTTTGGTAACATATGGTCAACTGTGCATCTTACAAGGAAGTATGGTATGGTATCCCATAGAGGAGGAGGGACTACTGCATCGCTGAGATTGATCCAGAGGCTGGGGACTGGAGATCATCTAATTGGCTGCCTCTTTGTTGGTAGTAATTTGCGTTGCACCGCCTACACTTGCATGGGCTCTCTGTATTTGTCATGGAACTGCATTGGGGATAGTTATAATTGTGGTATTTTTTGTGTCTCTGGTATTGTAAATGACATTAATGTAAGATGTAATACGCATTTCTGGAACGCCGATGTGTAGTGGAGTGGAGCAAGAAAAATTAAATTGAAAATTGTCACATTCATCAATAGGACAAAAGAAATTACATAGATCATTAACTTAGTAATGGCAGCCCCGAACATCCACTAGTAGAAACTTATTTGGAACATGCATAAAGACGAACCATCAGTAGCAACAGTTCTACTGCAAAACATGTTGTATAGCAATGAAAAAGAAGATCACGTGCTTCTCAAAGTTGAGCAAAAGATTATCGTTAATATATAAATATAATAATCATCAATATCAGCATTAATATATATCTAACATTTTACTTTCTTCGTTTTTCCCATGTATTATTATAGCGTTTGGTTCAAATTTTATTCCCTACCATTGATCTGGGGGATATTCCCGGTATTGTGCCAGATCAATGGCCATTAGAATTTTGACCACAAATTAGAAAGCCACTTCCTATGGTGCAAATCGAACATATGGTTCGAAACTTCATTTCGATATACACATCACGTAAAGCCATGGTTCAGAACTACATAGATTTACAGCCAAACAAGCATTATTCATACAACTGCATCTCTGCTCTAACCCTGTTGCAGTAGCGAAATGAGGGATTTGAACCCACGAATTCCCACTCCCCTAAACTACGGAATCGGTCTGCAGAACATGAAACCGGTCTGCCATCTCTCCGCTGGAAACCTCCAGGCTCCTCTACCTGTGCAAAGTACCGACCTTTGAAAACATGATAATACGTGCATGAATTAGCTCTGATACACAAATCTCTTGTTCTGTATATTCGTAAATAATGAAATCATGATAATACGTGCATGAATTAGCTCTGATACACAAATCTCTTCTTCACCTGCAAAGGGTCGGCTCTTTTAAACCGACAACACTCCTGCAAATTCACCATGGCGGTCTGCTTCAACAGATAATCAGCCCAGACCGCCCATCTCGAGGTATGTCTTCTGCTTCTTCATTGCATGAGGAATTTGTGCCCTTTTACGTACAAGCGTAACTTAGGCTACAACAAATTGCATGTGTAGCGTAGGGGGAGAAATCGGTTCGTCTCCAACAGCCCGATCTTCTTTGCCAGCTCCACTTTTCAGACAAATCCGGGCTGCAATGCGCCTACATGCCTCATAGCCCCTCCTCCGCTGCCCTTGCCAAAAAAAGAAGGCAGCATGCCTTCTTATCCACGCCCTAAAAAAGGGCGCCAATTTTTTTCCCTACTCTTCTTAACCTTTGCAAAAACATCCATGAAAAAAAGAATTGCCAACCCAAAATAGTAATAACCATCCAAGCTCCTCTCACATGGCAAATTATACCCTTTTCAATACAATACGATACGGAAATCATAGTCCAAACCACTGCCTGAAAACCCTCCCCAACCCCAAAACGAAAATAGCATACTATATATATATCTAACATTATAATAAGGTTTTTTTTGTGATTTTATACGCTTTTTGGCATGGTTTTCATATGATTTCATGGGCGTATTGTGCGAGGCATATCTAGAGCGCACTCTGCATTTTTATTGTCTAAATTCCATATCCCCAATGGTTTATCCCTTTTTATTTTTATTCCTCTATTTCTTTTTAATAAGCCATACATGCAAGCATCGAGATGTTTCACTTTAGGGTTATTTTAGGGTTAGCTGAAGCGTTCTCTATCTCAGGTATACAGGTGCTGCGGGTTCGAGGTTCCGTGTGTAGATCATATTCAGAATCAAAGGTTTGTTTTAGGGTGAGAAAACACTCCGGCGCTGGCAATGGATCCTATGCTCGATTTTGCACCTGCCAAATTACGCAATGTACCTTCTCGAAACTGCACTGCCGAGTTCCCTGCAAGGACGACATCCAGGCCTTTTAATTTGGCTAGTTTCTGTATGGGGGGATGGAAACAGGGGAGACGATTCCAGGGGGTCCCGCGACCGGCGGCAGCCGGGAGCGGGTCCTGGAATCGTCGACCCTGTTTCATCCCCCCACAACATGGCAACTGTGGAGGAGAGAAATTTTGATCCGTTTTACCTGTTCTTCACCTGTTGAGCGGAATCCAGCCTGCCTATTTCCATTCCGGAAGCGGAATGGGCTCCCCAGTTGCCATGTTGGTTGCATATGGTTCTATATGAAATACATTGCAAAACCTAATTGGTCTCGGATGGATTCTGCTGAACTATGGCTTTGCAACAGGTGCTCTATACAAGCAGTATTCTTTCCTAAAACGCCATCTTGGGAAAGAAAATGTTTCTTTACCAATCAAGGTATGGATTGCTTTCTTCATCAAAATTATAGATACTCCTACTTGTTTCCTTTGAAAATTAGAAAGCATTAATCAGCTTCCTGTTGATTATGCTGCTAATGATTTGTCTACCTCAGTTTCAGACAAGCCTGTAGTCAATGGAATATCTGAAGTCTTAGATGGCCTTTTAATTTGGCTAGTTTCTGGTCGCATATGGTTCTATATGAAATACATTGCAAAACCTAATTGGTCTCGGATGGGTTCTGCTGAACTATGGCTTTGCAACAGGTGCTCTATACAAGCAGTATTCTTTCCTAAACGTCATCTTGGGAAAGAAAATGTTTCTTTACCAATCAAGGTATGGATTGCTTTCTTCATCAAAATTATAGATACTCCTACTTGTTTCCTTTTACCGAGTCCATCGTGCAGGTGTCCCCAAAGAGGAAATTAGAAAGCCTTCATCAGCTTCCTGCTGATTATGCTGCTAATGATTTGTCTACCTTAGTTTCAGACAAGCCTGTAGTCAATGGAATATCTGAAGTCTTTGGTTTTCATGACCATTTTGAGTATTTAAGGTTCATTTTTGTCTGAATATTCTTGCCTGTCAAGCATTCTGTCTTGAAAGAATTTCGTAGATGATAAAAAACTTAAAGGCAGCATATGTTGACATGGATTTGCTGCTTTTACAGGTTGTTGCATCATCGAGCAGACTGTACAGTACTAAGCTGTTTGAGATGTATCTAAGTGTCTATTTCATAAACGAATAAAGTGTGAAAGATGAAGCCAAGCTTCTTGCAACATACTTGATATTAAAATATCCCATTCGATACTATGCAGGAGAATTTGAACTTATCGTGGGAATTAGCATGCCCAACTATCTATGGCTTGGAGCATTTGGTCCATTATTTCGAACATCCCCTTTCATCATGTATGACTATACTCCTTTCGGCTTGTCAAATGATATTTGAAACACAGATTTGGGAGTAAGCATGATGCACACCAAGAAGGAAAGGCTGCAAAGGATTTAACCATGTCTGAATTCATAGACTGATAATTATAGTGTAACACTGGTTTGACGTTTAAATGTTTTAATGTTTTGGTACTTTGGACATGAACATGAACGTCACCATGTCATATCCAGTATTCCAGATTGAACATTGGTTATGGTTTGTTCATATCCAGTATTTCAGTTCCAGATTGAACATTTGACATTGCACACCACGTTTTTTTAGTGGCCCGATTGTTGTTGCTCTTGCACCGTCAATATGTTTGATTTCATTTGCTATTTTTAGTTATTAAATATAAACATATGAGTAAAATGTTTTAAGCATGAGTACAACATTATTACAAATGTTTTCTACTATGTTTACTTGTCTTTTTGTATCAGCACTCTCTTATTTCATTGCTCCTATGTTCTAAAATATTAACAATGTATTGTATGTTTGTTTGTTAGGGTCCGAATACAACATAACATCAACTCATCCAAGTGTGATGTAATCTATAACACAAACCATTACATTACACGCCTTAAAATTAAATTCCCCCTTAAACCCCCTTTTGTTTGGGTGCATATTCCCACGGGGGGTGACGTAGGGCAGCGAGAGCCCCTGTAATTATGTTTCGCATGTACAAAATCAACACCATGTAGTATATTGCCTGAAATCTTATAGTATTTTGAAAATCTTGTTATAGAGTATAACAAATTCTATACATCCATACCCCACAAACGAGGAATCTTGTGTACGGTGTAGATTAAGGAATAAGGGGCGAATATTCTATCCAACAGTTTTTGTTGCCCGGAGTCACCCTGCGTGTGAATATGCACCCAAACAAAGTAAGAGATAACAAATTGTTACCAATATGCACATGAAATTTGGTGCTCTTGACAGCCCATGTCTAAAACAATACTGGTCAATTTCCAACAAGCCAATCTCCAATAAGATGTTTGATTATATACTAGCCACTTTCTAGTTAATCTCCAAGAGGTTTTTCGATTTCCAATAAGTCAAATTCCAATGAGTTGTTCAATTAGATACTGACCAATTTCCAGTCAATCTCCAATGAGATTTTCCAATTCCCAGTAAGTCAATCTCCAATGAGACGTTCAATTAGAAACTGGCAAATTTCTAGTCAATCTCTAATGAGATTGTAAATAATGCGTTGGCCAAATTTTTAGTTTGTAATTATATATTTGACAGTTTTCGATAAGCATCTCCAACAAGATTTTTATTACACTAGCCAATCGATGGAAGAATCGACCAAATAATCATCAATAGGGAACAAAAAACCCTTGTTTCTACACCTTCTATTTTTGCTGTGAAAAATCGACCCTTTTACAAGTGTCAATCTGTGAATCAAGCTGGAAGAAGACATCAAAGAAATGGAAAAGAAGCCAGTCTGATTGAAGAACATTGCCGTAAACAATCCTGCTACTGGAAGAGGAGAGGAGAAAAACACTAATCAGCTTGAGAGACGGAATTGATGCTCCGGAATTGCCATGGCCAAAAGCCAGTTAAGCTTTTATAGTGCCAGAGCCGAACTCCAGAAGATAGTTAACGAAGATTAGCAATATCACTACGAAGGCTATATATTTCATACGTAGTCCTGTCACAGTGGCCCGCTTCTCGCAAGTGCACCTGCAGACAGGACAATCAGGGGGGAGGGTCTAGTGTGGTGGACTATGTGCTCGTAGTTGCGCAAGCATCTCATCAGTCGTTTCCGGGTGGGCACCGACAGTCGGGATGAGGAGGTCGACTCAGATCACCTCCCACTTTATTTGGACATGGTTTGGCAAGCCACCAGAACCCCCACTATACGGCCCTCGCCATCCTCGATTCTGCGGCTGGATTATGGCGGGCGGAGGATCTGTAGAGATGCTCATGGGCGCCGCCCGGCAATTCTGCGGACCCCCACACTAGAAGCGTGAACCAGACCCGGTTGGCCCGAGCTATTACGGGATCAACGTGACCTCCCCTCCCGTGCTTTGGCGGGGATAACAGCATTTCGCCCTAGCTGGGTGGTTTGATGCGGGCGTAAAGAACGCATAGCGCCAGCTCCGTCACATTCGGATCCGGTACCGCTTGCGAGCCACCACCGCGATCTGCGCACCCATCCGAAGGACACAAAGGCGCGGTACCTTGCCGGTTTATCGAGGGAGATGTTCCTTCTTTGGACACTCATCCTCGAACCTTTTGGCCTTGGAGAGTGCCGAAGGCGGCCCACCCTACGGGGGACATCACACCCGGCGGTGGGAGCGGTACTTGCGGCGGCTCTATGACCCACCCAGGGGCCAGCGCGCCCATACCCCCGCAGGATGGCCCCCCATTGGTTCTCATGGGAGGAGGATGTTGTGGAGGGCACACCAACGGTGGCTAATGGGAAGGCGGTGACCTCGATGGTAGCGAGCCGAAGTTACTCAAATGGGCGAGGGCGGCCCGTTGGTGCCGATCCTCACTACCCCTGTTCAGCGAGCATTGCGGGAAGGTTTCCCCGACAATGGACCACAAGCGGGGGTAGTCCCCATTCACAAGGCGGGCGACCCACACAATCGTCACCGCCAATTCGGACGATCATGGTCGATTCGGTATTTGCCAAACCTGTTGGTTGGCATTCTCGGCAGCCGATTGACCATTGCTGGGTAGGCGGCGGATGTCGCGACCCTCACACAAGCGGGCTTTAGACCCCCATACTCAGCGATTGACCATATCTTTACTGCGGGCGATTGAAGATGCGGCCGAAACCATGGCGGGACTTGTATTGCTTTGCTTTGTGGACTTAGCGAAGGCTTTTGATCGGTCCCAGGGAAAAGCTATAGGCTAGGCTGCGTCCAGCTGGGGCTGCCGCACATCGCGAGAATGCCATATCTGAGGCTGTATGAGAGTTGTTACGGCGGGGATCTGTAGACGGGCCAAGCATTCACCCGGTAGTATCGGGGTTCCGCAGGCTGCCCCTCTCACCAACACTTTTGGCCTCTACATTGACCGTTAGAGCCCCGGCTTCTGCGAGCATGGGGGATGGCATCTGACTTTTGCACGGGTCATCCCCGGCTCATCTATGCGGGCGATGTTGACCTTTTCGGCCCACACCCCGGAAGCTATGCGGTCTCATCTGGATGCCCTAGACACATTACGCCAAGCTACTGAACATGCGGCGTGAATCGGCCAAGACGGGGTGGTTCTCTCATATCCTCTTCCGCCACCCCACGCCTCCTGCACTCACATATCGGGGGGCGGCTTTGTGGAGGTCACGCCCACCTACAAGTACCTAGGGGTGGAGTTCCCCTCCTCGCTCTGTTGGAAGGCGTCCATCCGCTTGCGGTGACAATTAGCTAAGCTTTATGCTATGCGTAACAACGGTCTGGCGAGCTCTATGATTGGGGCCATCAGTCACATCATTTTGGTGGTCGAAAGCTGTCCTTCTATCTGAGTCGAGGTTTGGGGCCCTGGTCGTCTCTTTGGCGACACAGGAATGACTTGGAGCGAGTGCGAGAAGGCATTTTTGGCACGGGCACTTGGGGTGAAACCTTCAGGTCCCCTATCAGATTATCTTGCAGGGAAATGGATTCTTGCCACTTCGGCCGAGGCAGACCCTTGATAGACACATCGTCTATTTTAGAAAGTGGTTAATATGGGTGATGCTTCGGCTCCCTTTTGGGCTTACGGCTGTGGCAATGGGCCCTTGGCCGGCTCGGGGCCTGTTGGAGGAGTAAGAGATCGATGGTTCGCCCGGATGGAACGTCGCGGGGAACACGGTCATGCGGAGGTGGACCTGAGAGGGCCCGTCGTGGCGACTGCGGGAGTACACGGGCGCTTTCTTCCTTGGCAAGCTCGATCCCTACTCTAGAGCGAGGTCAAAGCGGGTCATTACAAGGAGCACATCAACCCAGCGTTGGCGGGGGCCCGCGGCTCTACCGCGTTCCCGGCTACCCCTCAAAAAGCGCCAATTCATTGCCTCCATTAGCACATGTGCCCACCATCTTCGCGCTCGAGGCGGGCGGCGGTGGATTGGGGAGCCCGCCGGGGCGAGCTCACAATCTTTGTCAAAACGGGTGCCGTTGAGGATGAGTCTCACACTTTCCAGAGTTGCCCAGCATTCAGTCAGATCCGGGCCAGATACGTTCCCTTAGTACGGCCGAACTTGCCCCTACATTTGCTGATGAACACACCGTCAGTACGTGCTCTGGGGTCGTACATTCAGGAGGTACTGGATCTGCGAGCCCACCTTTGCCCCCGCCTGGCTGCCCGCTGATCAGGCACTACGGGTACGGTACATGAATGTATATATTTGTGTGTTTTTGCATTTCGTATATTGGAACAGTTTGTCAACAGGCTGATTGCTGCCACGGTTTTTCCCTCGAAAACTCTTCGGGACGGGGATTTTTTAATCCGGGTAGTAATCCGCTTGCTGCACTTTTGTATTGGGTCCCATAGACCGATTGGTCTCCGTGGACGATAAAAATACCTTCCTTCCTTCCTCTACTCATGAATCTTACTAAGGCAACTCGAGATCTCAGCAGAAGATTTGAGATCTCTAACATCCATCAATATGGACTCTTTTAGTGCATAAAATATCAAAGAATGAGCCAACTTATCTTTTTTCATGCCAATCATCGAAAGTTTTTATCCAAATAGTATATTGTGCTCCACACAATATGCGCTTATACAATGGGGATATGCCGTGTGCATGTAAAGGCTGACCAAAAACACCCCTGTATACAATTTGTTGAAAGACAAATTCAACCACTTCTGTACAAAACTTACCTCAAGTAGTGGCCCAAAACCCCCCTAACTCGTGGAAATGGGTCCAAAAAACCTTCCTACGAGTAAAAGTTTGAGCTGGAATTGTGATCTTACCAGTCGCATAATCGAAAAGATTATCGCTTTCCAATATTAGCCCCATTTATAGCTTCCATACAGAAAAGCCAGATTCAGAAAAATTATAGAGCGTCTTCATTCTGGTTCTTTGTTTTGGTGAGCCCACGAAAGATGGCAACCAAAGAACTTGGCTCTGATAACATGTTAAGAAAGTGAAGAAGGCAGCAAAGAGGAGCTTATGAATGCAACACTTTGCCCACAAAACAAAATGAAACCTTATTCAACATGAGATCATTATTTGTACAAGTGTATGAACCATATTAGGCAAAGGTTGAAAAGGCAAAGGTGCATGTCTTCTTTATAACGAGAATCCCACCCACTTTGTGAATGGGAGTATTAAGTATTTGCTAACCATCTGTTCAGATTCATGTGCCTGCTTATGATCCAATCTAAGGCATCGGATTGTGCTCTGTTGTATTTGTTTCATATTTCGTGCTACATATGTCATGATAGAAGAGGTGCATGATCTGAGTCGGGTTTCTCCTGAATTAAGAAGTCTGTATGTCTAGATGTTGGCTTTCCAAAAACATCAACTGTGCTCGAACCACTTTTTTGAAAGCATGTAAAACTCCTTGATTGTGGAAAATGATGTGTTCCATTGTAAATCACAAGCTTAAAAGCCTCACATAATTGCATCTGATGTTTCCCCATCTTGTTATCTGTGGCATTTGGTAATCCTCTTTTCCATTCTACGCCAGCATATTATGAAGATTGGACTTGTGAAACTGGTTTTAAACAACTTAAATTGGTTCTGATTAATGATATTGAGAGAGGTTAGGCCGTGTTTGGGATCTTGGATATAGCGGGATTAAAGCCAACTAGTGGGTCTGTTGAGACTGCAGGAAGTTGTTATCTGAGTGATGAGTCTTATCCTTTGTCAATGCATTTATAGCAATAGATAATCTTTCTTTAGTGCAATGGAAATAACTAGGCAGTCGCTAGGATCATCACAGTGAACTTCGTATCTAGAGTTGATATATTTGAAGAATGCCTCTACACAATGGATGATGTGAGCATGAAATTAATGCAGACAGACAGACAGACAGATGGACGGATCGACGGACCGACCGACGGACCGACCGGACCGACCGACCGGACAGACCTGACCGACCCGACAGACCAGACCAGACCAACAGGCAGGCAGGCAGGCAGACAGATAGACACATCTTGTATATAAGCTCCTATATTCGCATGTTACCAAAAGAAGACATTATGCATTTTCCAAAACACCACATTTGCCACGCAAATTTACAAGGGCATTGACCACAGCTTTGTTCTAAATCAAATTCAAATGAACTCGAAAATTTGTTTTTTCAAAGTCTAAACAACCTCATCGGTTATCCATGTTGCTCAAGCTAAACTGTTGTTGTTATCACTAAGCATACTACTAAAATGTAGCTTTCCCCGCTTTATGCTTCCGGTGTCAAATATCTTGATTCCCATGGTAGACATATGGTGTCGTCCATGGACCTTAGGTTGCATTTGGTCAATTAAGTGTCTTGCAAAATACAAAATATTACAGTTAGCATACCTATTCAATAGAGTTGTTCTAATAACGGTGTCACGTTCTATCCAACAAAACTATATCAATTCCAATGCTAACAGTATATTGATGTGTCTATTTACCTTCATCTACTGCCATATTATTGGCAGATACCTAAAGAACGCTAATAAAGCAATCTTACCTAGTTCTAAATCATGTAAATGCTTCTGTTAAAACAACTTTTTTAAATAGTCATGTTGGAGATAAGATACAATCATAGCACTCCACGTCATGACAATTTTCACGTATTTTTTCAAACATAGCCCTTGTTCCTATGAGACTTCCACACTAAACATATCCTACCAACATGATTGTCCAAAAAAATACATTGCTTTCTTGCCAGAGAAAGTTGTTTCATCATGTGTTTAAAAATCTTACGCATTGCATACTGCCATGAATGTTATCACTCTGTGAACCAAAAACTTCATAAAGGAGCACTAGAACCTGCATAAAATAAAATCACCAGCTAAGTGTGGCAAGCAAAGGATGCTAATTCCTAGACGACTATTTTTCCTATTTTGAGTTGGACGAAATTAGGAATACAAATGGCAAATCGGGCCAAACATGTAAAAAAAGAGCCCTAGCTTGATCACATCATCAGTTGCAATCAAGCAAAGAGCTATATGCCAACACAAGGCATTAATTGTGCCTTATGCACAGCAAAAACAAGTGAATAACCAGTGAATAACCACGTCCAATTCCTTCACGAAATGCTTGAGCAAGATGTTGCATGGAATGTAATGCTTAGCAAATGTCAACTACAAAAGATGTATATACTTGTGAATTCTATATGAAGTTTTGTCTAAGCAATTCCTTCAGTTTCAACAATTGCTAGCAAGGTAAATCAAAGCGTCTATTATTTTATATCAATGGTTTCAAATATACAAGCTTCTGAAATTCAATGGTTCAGGCACTGTAGCAATGGGATTGACCCATTCACTGTAGCTCCGCTAACCAGATCAAACTCCTTTTCCTCCTTCCGTTATCTTGATCAGCGCAATTAAGACAGCTCAGACGTCATGGCTGGCCTTTTTTCTTTCAACTTTTATTGCCCAAATCATTCACGACCACGATCAGGATCACCTGTATATTTTATCCTCTTGCTTTATTAGTTCACAATACCAACATAGACAATTCCAGTAATAGCCTAGACCCACACACACACACACACATATATATATATATATATATATATATATATATATATATATATATATATATATATATATATATATATATATATATATATATATATATATATATATATATATATATATATATATATATATATATATATATATATATATATATATATATATATATGCTCTTCCAACTATTATAGCGGAATGCGTCTTTCAACCTAGCCTTATCATCCAAGTAATTCCATTCTGTAAATAATCATTATAGCATGAAAACTCAACAATACCTGACAGATATTTGCAGTACAGTAACAGAACTTATTAAGAAATGCCCCTATAAATTTGTGGACAGATGCAATATGAAAAGGTTCAGCTACCTCTTTTTGCAAGGTAATGCAAAAGCCATTGCTTGTGCACTGTGTATTCAATTGATTCCTACTGTAGAGACGTTAGAATAATGAACATGGAAGTTGATTTTGGAGTGTTGCATTTTCAGCAAAGAACTGATGGCGAAAATCTGACTCATTATCTTTGCATGATTGAGGCCAGTACGTTAAATCACATTCTAAAATGCTAATCATATTTATGATTTTGGATGGGGTTATCGATTCTTAGGACTAAAGATAAGCCCGAGCAAATGTAGAACAAGAATGGCTACATCATACTTACAATATCAAATTGATTCTGGTTGCTTCTTCATATGCATGTGCTTTGTTGGATGGCTCCTCCTTAGTCTCATCACATTTACCGTCTCTGTAATTTAAATGGTACATACGCTAACTTGATGAATTGCTCCTTCCCGCAAATCAATAGAACAAAATGTCTCACATGGTATTCATGAAGTACTAATGACAGCAAGCATGGCACAAACCTGAAAGCGTAGTTAGTTTCTGCTGGAGAATGCTTTATTCTAAGTGCATCCTCTAGCCATGCATGCATGCTTCAAACCTCATTATTTCTTAAATATAAATGGAAAGAAGCATGGGGCCTGTTCTAGTGTACCTGACTTTGGTGCCTTCTGTTCCTAGACTTCTAGCTATTTCCCAAAAGCGGCTGTGGAAGTATAACTTGCTGCCATGGGCACCTGAAAACTAGGCTTTTAGCAATATATGAGCTCCATGTATGAACCTCCTGCACCTACAGGCATTATGATGCTTTTGTAAGGGTAGAACGAGTTGCTTTTTTTATTTATTTATTGTGATATATGTTTTGAGAATATTTGTAGCTCCATTCTTACACGGTAGTAAATTTTAGGTCGGCACAATCGAGTGCCATTTGTTCGTTTATGTTGTAGACTGGCTGAGCTCGACATTTCTTCTCGGACTTGGACATAAGGTAACTTCGTTACATGCATATGATAGTATTAAAATATGAGACTTTTGATGAGTTTTTTTCTATTTTTTAGTGCTCCCTTGACTTGAAAACAACTCTCTTTTGAGTGGCAAAGAGGATGATGAAATATTTAACAAAATTTGGACTTATTCAAATCTAATAGATATACGTGAAGGATAACATGATAAAATTATATGTAATTTTACTCCCTTTGATCAAAGTATAAAATTACTTTCTAAACTAATTTTCACTTTAATCTATTTAAAATTAAATTTTCATCTAAGATAAATTCTGTATGATTAATATGTTATTTTTTTTAAATATTTAAAGAAAGTTCTAAATTGACATTAATTAAATGATTATATTTATGTTTAAACTATGTATCATTATGTTTATGTCTGGAGATAAAAGTTTGGAGACAGATTCAAAAGGTTTTTTTAATATTGATTTATTCAATAGTTATTATTGAACCACTAACTTTATCATTTAATTAATTTCAACCTAAAACTTTTCTTAAAGTGTTTTAAAAAATATAAAAATTTGTAAATTGTTATTTTTAAGTTATCCTTATTAAACCATCGAATATCATTTTGAAATTATCATGACTGCCAACTTTTAAATTTGTTAAATCACTGAAAATTGAAATCTTATATCTTTGAAATGTTTATTTCTAAATAGATAAAATTAGTTTGAAAAAGAATTTTATACTTTAAAAACTATTAAAGTATTTATTTAAATATAAACTTATATAATTAGAACTTATAAAATTATAACAATCAAGAAGAATTAAACAATATAAATATTCTTATAATGGTATCCTTGAAGTGCTATCTCTTAAATATGGTGATTGGTTCTTACAGGTTCGCTTTACATGGATCCGCTTGAGTTCGTTCCACAGAGTGCAGAGATGGAGCTTCTATCTGATAGTGGAGATTTATACTCTCTATAGCGGCTCTGTTTGTTGCAACATGTGTTGCAACATGTTTCGTATGGGACTGCCTTTCGAGGTACATAGAGTTGAGAGGGGCTGCATTAGTTATGATCGTACTGGCTTGCATTCTGCTGTTTCTCTCTGTCCTTGTGTATGTAGGAAGGGAGAATAGTAGTTTAGTGAGTGGAGTGTTATAAGTAAGTTTTGTTGAATATGTTGATAATACCTTCTTGTCTTGTTCTGAATCTTTTTTGCTATTTTTTGCAGAGCTAAACGTGCCTAAAAGTCGTGGTTTCGCACAAAAACTACTTAACTTTGAACCTAAGGTGTGGACGAAAATTATGTTTATTTAGAAGAATAATTGCTTTATGTTCTTTAAAGATGGTTTTAAATAAATATATTTTTCTTTTCCCTCTTAGATGTTCTGGGAGCTGATATTACAGCAGTTATTAAAGCCATATGGGCATGCAAAAAAATGGTATAACGAGGTAAAAGTCTGGAGATAGATTTAAAAGGAATTTTTATTATTGATTTATTCAGTAGTTATTATTAAACCATTAACTTTATTATTTAATTAATTTCAACCTAAAACTTTTCTTAAGGTGTTTTAAAAAATATAAAAATTTGAAAATTGTTCAACCTAAAACTTTTCTTAAAGTGCTTTAAAAAATATAAAAATTTATAAGTAGTAAAAATTCTCATAATATTTTTTTAAGTTATCACATATCAAGCCATTGTATCATTTAGAAATTATCATGATTGCCAAATTTTAAATTTGTGAAATCACTGTGAAATCTTATATCCTTGAAATGTCTAATTCTAAATAGATAAAATTAGTTTGAAAAAGGATTTTATACTTAAATAACTATTAAAATGAATAAACTTATATAATTCGAACTTTTAAAAATTATAACAATCAAGAAGAATTAAACAATATTTTTATAATGGCATCTTTGAAGTGCTATCTATTAAATTTGAATAAGTCCAAGTTTTGTTGAATATGCCATAAGAGTTCCTCTTTTGCAAGGTCATATTTACTTTCCATCCATTATTATGTACTTGATAATACGTACTTCTTTTGTTCTGAATTTTTTTTTTCTATTTTTTGTAGAGCTAAACGTGCCTAAAAGTCGTGGTTTCGTACAAGAACTACTTAACTTTGAACTTAAGTTGTGGACGAAAATTATATCTGTTTAGAAGAATAATTGTCCTTATGTTTTTCTAAGATGGTTTTAAATAAATTTGTTTTTCTTTTCCCTCTTAGATGTTCTGGGAGCTGATATTACAGCAGTTATTAAAGTCATATGGGCATGCAGGAAAATGCATCTAGCTATTGCTACAGACATTATTACACTTGTTCCTAAAGTAAAGAGGCCTATGCAGTTCCATGAATGGCGCCCCATTGTGCAGATGAATAAATTTCTCTAAGGATGAGAATAGGCAGATGATGACGGAGATCACTAAGGAAGACGTCTTTAGGGTGCTCTCTTCTTTGATTCATGGCAAGTCTTCAGGACCAGACAGCTTCCCTCCAAAGTTTTTTGTTGAATTTTGGGATGTTCTGGGAGCTGATATTACAACAACAATTAAAGTCATATGGGCATGCACGAAAATGCATCCAGCTATTACTACAGACATTATTACACTTGTTCCTAAAGTAGAGAGGCCTATGCAGTTCCATGAATAATGCCCCATTGTGCTAAACAATACCCTCTACAAGATTGTGGATAAGATAATAGCCAAAGGACTGAAAAAAAGGATTAGCAAGAATAATTGGTCCTCTCTTAAAAAGATATTTAGAAATGCGTTAAGAAGTAGGAAAATGTATAAGCAGTTATTAAAATAAAGTTGATGTTATATTAGGTAGTCCAGACTCGGAGGAACAATGGTTGATCTGTGACGAGTAGGTGTAGAAGCTCAAGGATTATCAGGTGAAGCCCCTATATAGATTGTTACTTCAAAAGGTGAAGCCCCTATATAGATTGCTAGTTCAAAATGCATGTATGCTGCTAAGCATGGAACAAGAGGATGTTTTACATCGCATAGTCAATAGTTGGAATCTTTGGACATTGAAGAAGGTTCAATACTTCATATGGTTGGCATGGCAAGGGAGTCCATCTACCATGACCAGACTTAAGGCCCATCTGTCTTTTTCAAAGAAAATATAAAACAATACAAAGAAACAAATGCATGACAAAATATATTACTCGCCCACAATCTTCAGCCGCATTCTTTGATATGCTTGAATGACTTGTCGTATAATCAATCAATGCCTGCTAAAATCAAATTAAACATGTACATATACATGACCTCTACCTATTTATTCTAAAAGGTCAGTTCATCCTGTTTCTGTTCTACCTTACTCTGTAACAGGTCAGTTCTATTTCTGTTCTACCTATTTAAGTCTGTTCTACCAGTTAGGTGATGGTGACTGTCACTACAAGAGTTCGAGCTCTAGAGGATCTCTCATGAAGTGGACCTGCAATTTAGGAAAAGTGAATGGTTAAATGGCTTAGGCTTTACTGAGATTTATGGCTGCAGATTTTTGTGCATTGCAGTTTTCAAGTGGATATGTGATTCTTAGTGTTTTTGTTTCAAGCTCTTCTATTCAAAGGGAATGCCCTAGAAATTTGATGGCTAAGCAGAGACTTAGGTAAAGTGGATCATTGCACCAAGGCTTTTCATGTCTATGGAGGAGCATAAAATAACAAGACATTTGAATTCTCATACAATCAGAACAGACCTTATCAAGACAATGATTTTGATAAAAGTAAGTCTCTTCCACAAGTTCCTTAATTTTCTCAAAACATAGCCAAATATGAAGTTAATACTGGAGTACATTAAGAAAAGGTTAAAGCTAAGGTATATTCTACAATTGATATGAAACACATTTCTACATACTAAAACTAATCGGAGCAATAACTTCTAAAACTATCGACAATTCTGATAACACCAATATATCTCATGAGGTTGGCTTGAGGGCAGTATTAGAGAGCTGTGAGAGGCCCTGGTTGAAGAAAGATTCTTCCCATATCATCTGTTTATTGGTGAAGCAGGAGTAATGCCTTACCCCAGCTTCTTGTTGAAAGTTGGCTAGCCGAATACCTAGGCAATAGTGAGGCCATTCACAATGAATGGGCTGAGGACAGATTGTCACTAAAATTTATTGATTCAACTATAGTTTCCCTTCGCCGGTTCAATCTTTTTACCTTATCGTAAGGTTGAAAAGATGAAATATGGCCAAATCCATCTCAGCCAGTAAGGTCAATCACTTCTTTCATGGTATGGATGGTAGCTCAACCTCCAATTACCTGGATACTTGCTGGAGACCTAAACATGATAGATAGCTGAGACCAGAACTTGGGCTTGCATCGGAACTTACAGAAAAATGAGAAAGCTGAATGGGAAAAACTAACGTGAATTGGACCTTTATCTTATTCCCCCATCGAACTGTCCCTATTCTTGGTCTAGTAAGCAAAAAGACAAGAAGTGAGTAGACGGCCTATTGCATCAGTTCTACATAGCAAATAAACAATTAAAGGTTCTTAAAAATTGCTTCATGGAAGCAGATCTGGGTTACACTTATTTAGATTACATCCCTCATTGAATCTTGAGAACATTAAGAAGCCACATCAAAAGTCTTGCTCTCCGTTAGATTCAATACCAGCTGGCTAAACAAGGTAGAACTCTGCTCCGCATTCAGGAAGTTTATGCAAGAACTTCCCTCTTATGCTCATATGCCTAGTATGACAAGATGGTGCAGAAAGATAAAGGAAATAAAAAAATGGGCTAAAGAATGGGGTGCTCTTAAAGCGCAGGTCAAACAGGATAAAACCGAGCTGTATAGCAAGATCAAGATGGTTAGACTGAGTCTTATCTCAAATCCGTAAGATGCTATGCTGCACAAAAGAGAATATGAGCTAGAAAATCGAACCAGAGCTATTAAAGAAGTTGAGGTTAAAGAGACAGCTGTCAGATCAAAGACCAAGCACTACCTAAATAGACAATGCAAATTCTAAACTGTTCTTTAAAATGGCTATTGCCAAATTAGCATCAAATGGTATAAATGAATTGTTAGATGGACAGGTAGCCAAGGTCTCCAATCCAAAGCAAATTGAGGACATGTTTCTGAATAAGTATAAAGAGTTACTTGCTGTCCAGAAGACTGTTAACCACCAGCAAAGCCTCTTTGATGAATAAAATTCTATGAGGATGAGAATAGGCAGATGAAGACAGAGATCACTAAGGAAGACGTCTTTAGGGTGCTCTTTTCTTTGAGTCATGGCAAGTCCCCAGGACCAAACGGCTTCCCTCCGGAGTTTTTTGTTGAATTTTGGGATGTTCTGGGAGCTGATATTACAATAGTAATAAAGTCATATGTGCATGTAGAAAAATGCATCCATCTATTGCTATAGACATTATTACACTTGTTCCTAAAGTAGAGACGCCTATGCAGTTCCATGAATGATGCCTCATTGTGCTAAACAATACCCTCTACAAGATTGTGGATAAGATAATAGCCAAAGGACTGAAAAAGGGATTAGCAAGAATGATTGGTCCTTGGTCCTCTCCTAAAAAGATAGTTAGTAATGGGTCAAGAAGTAGGAAAATGTATAAGCAGTTACTAAGACAAAGTTAATGTTATATCAGGTAGTCCAGACTCAGAGGAGCAATGATTGATCTGTGACAAGTAGGTGTAGAAGCTCAAGGATTATCAGGTGAAGCCCCTATATAGACTGCTACTTCAAAAGGTGAAGCCCCTATATAGATTGCTAGTTCAAAATGCATGTATGCTGCTAAGCATGGAACAAAAGGATGTTTTACATCGCATGGTCAATAGTTGGAATCTTTGGACATTGAAGAAGGTTCAATACTTCATATGGTTGGCATGGCAAGGGACAAAATATATTACTCGCCCATCAATTTCTGCTGCATTCTTTGATATGCTTTAATGACATGTTTTATAATTAATCAACGCCTGCTAAAATCAAATTAAACAGATAAAAACTAAAGGCCTTTATACTTATTAATTACGTAAAATGCTTACCTTCATTTCGAATCCATTGACTTTGGTCAAGACAAAATATTGAATCTAAAATAAAATTGCTAAAGGATTAGATCACATTTAAAAGAACCGATGAAAAAAAAATGAATCGTACCGGAGATTGGATGTCCCCACATTCATCAACATTTCCCGCAATTATATGGTAATCAGAAGTACTCTCTATCTCTAAAACATATAACATAAATAATTCATTACCATTGACAATAATCTAAACATATATAATCGAGACTTAAACTTTTTATTTCCATTCGCCGCCCATCGAATTTTTCTGAACTGCAATCCTTCTTTATGATTTGTAGCCACATGTTTTTGGGACAGTGTCCAGATGGATCTAAGCTACAAGATATGGCGTCTTTTGTACTGCTGCTGCCTGGACCGAAATTAAGGATCAAGAATGGAGAAATGGATCATCTCCTGCTATGTTGATGTGGTAAGTGGAGTTATAAATGAACCCAAAAGAACTAGCTTGGCCCTGAGAAGCCGAACTGACTCTGAATGCTCTGCTCAGAACTCAAGTCTACAAACCCAAACATGTCAAACTTCCTAAGGACTGACTGATCTGCTAATGTCAAACTCTCCTGCTGTGTTGAGCAGGAGATGGTGTCTCAGAACATAGCCAAACTTTTCATCTGTACAGTTAGGCAACATCAGGACCTGTGGGGCAACAACATTGGAGATAAAGGTGCCCACTACCTTGCCCACAAAGGGTTTTGATGATGTGGCAATAATATGAAAAAAAAAAAAAAAAAAAAAAAAACTGAAGGCCATTGAACATGAAGTATATATGGAAGGGAAGATCGGACGTGCTGGACACGGAATAGAGTTGAAGCATATAGGGAGCATCGAGTACACCCCAGATTGGGTTTGAAGACCCGATTCCTAGAAAGGCGAAACACATCAGTTGAAGTTAAAGCTATTACTTTTTATAAATGTTATTTATAAAAATGTCATTAGCCTATACTTCATTTTTTATAAATGTCATTTATATCTAGTATATATGTCATTTATAGTATATGTCATACTAGTAACGGTGCCCAGCGTTGCTGGACCTAAGGTCGGCCAATTAACATTTTGACTGCAGAAAAGCTTGTAGTAATAGTCCAACTTTTGCAACTTTTTATTATAACGAAAAATTTCCAACAACAATATTTTAAAAGAAGCCTAGCTGCATGTTAGATAGTGTTGCTTTTGTGTCCTTTTTAGCTTTGAGTGATGCTTGTTAATAGCAAGTTTGAGTGAGAGAAATTTTGAGGTATGACTATAGTCAAAGTCTATAATTCATTGAGGCTGGGCATAAGGCGTCACATTGTAAATGATCAATTGGAGTCAACATCCTGGTATACATAAAGATCATAGCTACTCGCTCAAAATGTTGTGGTGAAACACCAATGTTAAAATGTAATATGTGAATATTGTGGGATAGTTACTGTGCCCATCATTTTGTATTTGTGATTAAGCAATTTTCTATTATGAACTCCCACAATTTTGTTTATTTATTTATTTATGGACGCTAACATAATCAACACTTGCAAGTCCTCTCCATGTAATTAATTAGAATGAATAATTCCTTGCGTGCAAAGGAGTTATATCACTATAGCATCACTGCAGCCTCAAATGGGTTTTGATCCAATGTCAAACGTTTGAAATGGGCACACCTTTCTAGCAATAAAACAACTCTTTAAAAGAATAACATCTATCAAGTCATTGTTAATTGCACCTTTGCCCTGCAAAAGCGACAATTAAAAACGATAGATACATTTTTTTTTTTTTTTTAATCCACAGAAAAAAGACAAGAGGTAGCCAATTTAGAGGTTTTTTTTATTGGAATCTCTATGTATTTTTATGTGTATATCAAGTAAAGAACATGATTATCTCTTCTCAACCCAAGATTGAATGTTATCATCATTGACTTCATAATGGCTTAGGAATCAGCAATAACAATTTGCAAGGTTGCATTTTATCATCAATGGCTTCATAATAACTCAAGTATTAGCAAGAATGATGTATGTACATGTTAATATTATCAAATATCACTCTCAGATAATCCAGGTTCTTGGTTGCATAACCTCCAATTTGCCTGGCTGCATGACCTCCAATTTGCTTGGCTGCATAAGCTCCAATTGCCATCGCCCTAAGCAAATTTAACATTGCTGCAACCTGACTACAAGCACGAACCAATGCACTAAGGATATTAAGCATTTGGCTTACCTTGAATGGGCAGATGACCTTCAACATAAGCACACCACCATTTGCAGACTAACTCAAATATATCTCTGATATTGTTGGCATTGGATTAACAACTTCATATATCTGTAAACGACAACCATTATAAATCGAGCAAACCTTATATATCAAAGTTAAGATCTAAGTTGAAAATTAACAGATGTTATGCTGTCTATATTGTATAAGTTCAACCGACACAAAAGATATAACTCATGCATGGATTAGATATCTAAAGAGGAACTCTGATAGGTTACTATGTGATGGCATATTGTAGGCAGTAAAACATCCTTGGTGAGCAGCATGATCTCTACATAGAAAGAAAAGTATAAAGCAAGGAGAATCAAAATTTGCACAAAATTTTTCCATAGAATAACTCATTGAATCTGTTAAAGAAGACATGCCAAAATCAATTTGCATTTTCATTGTGCAATTTAATCTGTTGCAGAATACATATCTAAGTGAGGAATCACTTCAAATCCAAATATAGCCACTGCTGCCGATAAAAAGATTGACAGAAAGGGGTGTGAGAAAAGGAAGGCTTTGGATCGAATAAATACCTTGTTCTACTCTCCCCTAGAAGCCTCATTGCAGTTATACATTTTTGGCCCTTCATAACAACATTTTGAACAATTACTGTGATACAACAGCAAGCAGACTACAATCTATTTCTTCTTTAACAGGCTCACTTTTGGCTTAGAATGATAGATTGCTATTCAAAAACTGAAACCACAGAGCATATGGATGAAAGAGTAGGATTACCTGATTAAAATGTAGACTACTGCATCACCGAGTCCGCACCACCAAGTCACAGCCAATGATTTTTGAGATGATAAGAATTGGATAAATCGTGACCCCAACTGTACCAGATTTGAGCTTTCTAGATGATAAGAATTGAGCAAATCATGACCAGCACAAAGCTTGAGACACGACCTGAAAGATTAAAGAGTTGTACCAAATTTGATCTTCTTATGGCTTCATCTCTTGGGCACCATCAGCCAAGGAGTTACCCTAGCCTCCATAGCCCATCGTATCTTGCCCTGTTCCGCCATAGCTAACGAAGCCAGGTTCCACATGCGGCAGTGGAAGTTTACTGTAAAAACTCAATTACCACTCTTTATTTTGAGCGCATAAATTAACTCCGGCGATTTCACAGAGTGGCATTGCAGTTAACAAAGTTTTTATGTGTCAAAGATCTACAGTGATGCTGAAGAAAGGCAAAAAGCAAGCATGAAGAAAGGGCAAGGCAGAGGGTGGCTATGGCGGCCACGACATCCAGTGAGGAGGCAACCCGCTGAAGCTAAAAAGAAAACTATGACATGGCATCATCTTAACCATTCCTTGGGCAGATCAAATTCTGGCCTTTGGATTTAGGGCTGGGTCCAACACTTACACTAAAATTTTATAATATAGGATAAATGACATATATGACATATAAGTGACATTAATAGTATATGTCGACATATAGCCCATCTATTTACTATTTATATAACATATATGTCATACATAAATAGATGACATCTATTTATAGATGTCATATATGATATCTATAAATAGATGACACATACTATAAATTTATATGACATTATAGATGACACATACTATACTATAAATTTATATGACATATACTATTAATGTTATATATGTCATTTATATATATTATATATGACATTAATAATATATGTCATATATGATGTCATATATGGCATCTATAAATAAACGACATATACTATTAATGTCAATTATATATGTCATATATGTCATTTATATGACATGTACTATAAATGACATATATACTAGATATAAATGACATTTATTACCATAAGTGTTGGACCATGCCCTAATTTAGATGCCTCAGATTATCCAATTGCATCCGAAAGCCAAGATTTATTGCATGACTTCCCACCACTGTGATGGGTTACCACTTTGATCTCTTAAGAGAAAAAAGAAAAGGAAAATGGAGGATAGATAGATAGATAGATAGATAGATAGTATTTTAACGTCACGAGGGATATGGAAAGGGGAAAAGGAAAGTAAAAAGATGCATGGAAAAAAGGGAAAGCAAAAAAAGGTGAGGAAAAGGAAAAATAGCATGGGAAAAAGTAAAAAATAAAGTAAAAGAAAAGGGGAGGGAGGAAAAGAAAGGGAGAAAGGGCAATGGGAAAAGGGGAAGAGGGAAAGGGTGAGGAAAAAAGGAAAAGGGGAAAAGAAAAATGGTGGAGAGACGAAAAAAAGGCATGGGAAAATAAAAAGGGAAAGGAAAAACCGAAAAAAAGAGGCGGAAAGGGGAAAAGGGAAGGGAAAAAGGGCATGAGAAAACGGAAGAGGAAAATGGAAAAGAGGAAGATGGGAAGGGCACAGGATATATTCGAAGAGGAAAAGGGTGAGAAAAAAGAAAAAAAGAAAGGGAAAAAGAGCATGGGATGGGGGGAAGGAAAAAGAAAAAGGGGGATAGGAAAATGGAAAGAGGGGAAGAGCGATGGTTTTTTCTATGCCCGATTGGACTTCAATGGAAACCTCCCCAATTTTCCATGGAAACCTTCCCCACTTTCAGTGGAAACCTCCCTCATTTTTTCAGAAACCTCCCCACCTTTCTCTGGAAACCTCCCCAACTTTCCAGGCAAACCTGGGGTTTCCATTTTGGAAAATAGGGGAGGTTTCAATGGAAACCTCCCCAACTTTCCTGTAAAATCAGGGGAGGTTTCCATATACGAAAACAGGGGAGGTTTCCATGGAAAATTGGGGAGGTTTCCCATAAAAATTAGTAAAAAAAAAGCCCTCCAGGACCTGCCTCGATCCACGTCCTTTTTTAATATCTACCTCGGTGGTTGTGTAAACATGCCCTTATTAATTACACCCCCTTTATTAATTACGACCATTTATTTTTTTAAATATTTTAATGGAAACCTCCCCAATTTTCCAAGGAAACTAGGGAAGGTTTCCATAGAATATTCAACAAGCCTCATAGGTTCAACAATTCCTATGGTTGAATCTTTTACCTAAGTGGCACCCTATGTGCGATGACACCCTATGTGCGATGACAAGTATTAATGTGATGGTATACCTTTTTTTATCAACAGAATGTAATGCTAATCTTATTGTTTAAGTTTGGATTTTCCGGCCTGGAGAAAAACTTTTTTGGTTTTTTCCTTGGCTGATTTCCCAAAGGTTTTGGTATTTTTATCGTCCGGAAAAAAAAATCCGATTTTCCAAAAATCGCGAATATGATTCATTTGTGATTTCAATGTTGGGAACAGTCGCTGAAGGTTGGCCGGATTAGGTATGATTGCAGGTGGCGATGGAGGCCTGCATGCTGGCCGGATTATAAAGGTTAGAATATATGAAAAGAAGAGATAAGGCGGAGGGTGGACGGTGGACGACAGACAAAACATTTCGTTCAAGTTCGTTTTCAAGTGAGATTGGCATATGAAATTTGATTTCGTTTTAGATTTCATTCAGATGTGATTCAGATTTCGTTCTCTTTCAAGTGAGATTATGAGCTTTCTTTTTCAAGTGAGATCTTTGCCGTCTGTTTTTGTGTGAACTTTTGCACAGTCTAGGAGCTAAGTTTGCACTGTCTAGGAGCTTGCACTGGATACAAGCTTCATACACGAATGTAAGTGTTGAGATATGTTTATTGATAGGACTTCCTTTGCCTTATCCATTCCTAGGCTTCGGCAGATGCATTATCCCTTCCTGCTGCAGCTGTCGAAGCATGCATATTGGCCATACGGATCGGTTTTTTAATTTTGCATTTGGTTTCCTTCTTCAAGTAGGTAGATCTGAATTTGTGTCACCATGATTTTGACTTGCATCAAACGTCAGATGTCCTGAGGCAATTTCAATGTCAGATGGCTGCATTTCTTATCTTATCTTAGAAACCTCTCTTTTGTTATGTAGTTAACACTGGCGAAACGGCATGTAGGAGTAAGTATTTGGAGTTTGACTTTTGGTTTTCAATTTGGTCTTTACTCCCATTGAAACCTATTGCATCAGGTGGTAATATTCTTTCGCTGCTTCATCTGGATTTAGATCAGTGTTCTATCTTGACCTCGATGCACCAGTTGGCAGGGGTCAAATCGATCTGGTAATAAGAAGCTTTGCATTAATAGATGTTTTGTTTTCCTTAATTTTAGGTAAGGAGTTACTCTTAGTAACATGCATCATCAATTGTGTTTTTAAAGCCACAATGTTCTGATTAAAAGCCTCACAAGATCAAGCTAAATCTTCTCATTGTTATGTGGCCACTTGCAGCTTCTATTTATTCCAAATGTATGATAGAACCGTTTGCGCTCTATTTATCTAATAGGCATTTGTTCATGCTCAATAATATCCATTGCATCATTCCATCAAAACATTGTCGTTGAAGATGTGGAGCTTCAAATTTAGATTGTTGCATGCATATTATTTAGCCTCCATTTTATTGCATCATTTGAAACTGAACTCTTCTCTAACAGAATAATCTCATTTGTAGCAATCACGCAGACAGGCCAAGTTTGACATCAGGTGAGCAGTTTTGGTTGAATGAGTCTTTTATCTGCATTTTCATGTTGCTTTGGTGCTTCGCCCAGGTCCTACCGTTTGCCTATAATGAATGCAAGGTGTGCAACTATTGAAGCTGAATATACTACTGAGTTCTATGGCTGGATTTTGATGTAACCTAGGTAGTAGATTTGCTGTCCTTTTATCTACAAAATCAATCACTTCTAAATTTTTAATTTTTTCTCTTTTGTACAGAAGTTGAGTAGCACTTGGATAGCACTGTTGGGCACTATCGAGTTCTACGAGCGGATTTTGGTGCAAATCCAGGTAGTTGGTTTTCTGTCGTCTTAGGATTAAGTATACAACTAAGATGAGATGCATAAGACATGATATTTGTTTGTCTTCAAAGGTCATTTCATTTTATATCTAATTTATTGAGTCATTGTTTAATGCAAAGACAGTATAAAGTGCATAAAGGAATGAATGACCTAAATTTGACTTGCTCAGATATTGAGACATCTGTATTGACATTTGGAAGTCTCTGCATGCGTTTGGAGCTCATTGTGCCAGGAAGTAATCACTGAAAAATGCATTTTAATTTCACTGTTGGTATCTCTGAAGCCAGAAAAGCAGCTACCATGTTTTCTAATGCTTGAAAAAATTTGGTGAAGAGTCTTAGATGCTTATCCTAAGGAGGCCGAATTTGTTGTTTATGGCTATTTGTCTGCCTATGCCTCTGAGTTTGAAGGGTTTACTTCTAGATTCCAAGTCCGAAATGGCGTATTTATCATTTTCTCCACAGGTATGTAAGCCTGCGCAAATGCTCATTCATTTCTTCCTTCTTTTACCTTCCTTGCCTGTTATCTGATTGCATATATAACATCCATTATACAGTGAGGCGTTGTTCAAGGCAACACCAATTTTGTGATCATGTTTTATTCTGCTAATGAAATTATGTGTTTGATTGGATTTTTTACATTACATACTGCAAACATACTGTTGTCCTTTATTTGCATGGTTAATTTTGTGAAAAGTGTGTGGAACAAGATATACATATCATAGAGAACAAAATTTGAACCTTAATGACAGACTGGGAAGAATAACAAGTAGGTATGTACAAGATATACATATCATAGAGAACAAAATCTGAACCTTAATGACATTTGAACCTTAATGACAGACTGAGAAGAATAACAAGTAGGTATGTACAAGATATACATATCATAGAGAACAAAATCTGAACCTTAATGACAGACTGAGAAGAATAACAAGTAGGTATGTACAAGATAAACTAAACTGCTAAACGTTCTTTTTTGCATATCTTTGAACGGTCCTTATGTTTCTCTCCAATCCCATCTAACAAGTAGGTTCTTCTGAATTTTTAAAGATCTAGGTCAGTTGGGCAGGTCACAATAGCATTGCAGAGTTTTCTGAGGTGCTTAGGATCTACGATCCAGGATTTCCAAGCCGCTTCTGCAAGATTTGCAATCTGGGGCACTTTTACATGTCTAAATTTGCTTGGCTTCGTCGTATTTTATTATATGAATTGTATTATATGGCAGCTATGCAGTATAGACATGAGCCTTGCTTTGAGATTCTCTGCTTGAAGTATCTATATAAACATTTGATCCGCACAAAATAGAACATCATTATCATTAGCAACAGAGGTTCTTACAAGTAGTTTATTCTTATGTTGCCTACATCTTTTCACAGATCTGACTGCTCTCAGCATTTGGCTCACTGTTGTAGCAGAAGGGGATTTTGTTCTTGGCACTTAAAACGCAAAGCCGAGTGGCTAATTTTCATCTCTTTGTTCATTTCTGTCTTGCAGTGTTTCTGACATGGTGCATCAGATGTGTTGTGACAAGCATATACATTTAGCTTCTCTGTGCCCTTGCTGTTCAGTGCAATTACGACATGGAGGAGGAGCTTTTGTGCATTTGCTTCGCTTCCTTGGTTTTGTAATTGTTCTATATGTGATAGATCATATGTGCATGGCTAGCAGGTTTGCAGGACAGGGAATTTAGTCCCCACGTTATGACCATTGTTGGTGGAGAAGATGTAGCAATGAGGGTGATGTCATTCTCTCAGATTTGGTTTGAAGCTTTGTTGTAGACAATTGCAGGAACGTTGTTGTTAGACCGACCACCTACGAGTAACAGTGACGGTATTGCTGTAACTGGACAAAATGCTACTGGGGTTGCAATATCATATCTCTTTCCACATGCAATGTAGATTGTAATGGTGGGACCCAAAAGTTCAGAAAGCCCTTCCTTGAATCTCAGGGCATGACAATGAGCTGGCAAAGTAACTAAGGAAATGGAGAAAGCAACAAAAATGCAGATAGTAACATTTCTTTGCCAAGTGGTCGAAAGCACGCATTAATGCTTCAATCCGGATCTTGGTGATATATCACATGCTCCAATGCTAAGTTTGTCTTTGGCTTAGTCATGTTTTAAACGTATTCAATTAAATATACTAAGCACACAAACGTCTTCGTTATGGGGTTTATGGAGTTGATTACAATTAGTACGAACAGCCAAGTTGATATTGTCACTTGCCATGCAACAAACAGTCACATGTGTATATTCTTCTGTTCAACCATTTTGCATTAGATTGGCTAGCCCATTCCAAACTCCATTTAATTACATAGAATACTAATCTCTAATATAGTTAGTAGTTTTATATCTTCATCCCTTTTAGATTCGTAGTTTTATAGAAGCGATTCCTCACTTGCAACATTGCAACTTAATGGCATTACAAAGTGAACTATACGTAATTGACCAATAAATGTTTGTAATTGACCAATAAATGTTTGTATGAATGCGTTTCATTTCTTTTGTAATGATTACTTTGATTTGCATTGCATTAAGGGATCACATATCCACATCAATGTTTTCAATAGAAAATAAACAAGTTACATCCATAGGCATCACTTATCTACATTATGTTCTCAGTAGCAAATCAACATGTTACTACTTTGACGTCTGCGATCTCAAATTCTATAGTCTTCATGGTAGTAGGTTTGAGCAGCACAAAATAACGCAATTTCCATCTTGCAAAAAGTACCACTAGACTAAGCACTATATAGGACATTTTTCAACATGGATAATTTTCATTAACAAACATATGTTCAACATTGTATAGTTGTTGCACACCACTACAAGACAATATTCCATAACTGTTTGAATGCACCATGTCGTCCATCCTAATGCAAAATTGTGCATCCTAATCTTCACAAAAACTGACCTCGACTCAACTAGCGACTTTGACAACTCGGACCGAATAGCTCCAAGCACTTGAAAGTTCAAAACTACAAAGCGTACGCACATACAATTATGTGAGGCATACTACCATTGGAAGATCTTTGTGCCAGGCGCAAACGAATAAGACATTCCTATCCTATTTGCGAAGTGCAAGGCATCACGTTTCTGATCCTACTTCATCCTCGGCACAATAGAGGTATCGTAACATAGCATTCTGATTACTATGTTCCTGCAAAGCATACACAACTTAGCTGAGGATTGTTGGATGTTAAAAAGTCTATTCTATTCTATTCTATTCTATTCTATTCTATTCTATTCTATTCTATTATAGCTAAAGCCCGGCAACGCCGGGCACCATTACTAGTAATATTTATAACAACAAACGTACATCAAATTATGTCTTGTGAGGCATAAAGCCACATCAGTCAGGCATAAAAAACAAATACAAGATGTAGTGTAAATGTGGGCACTATGACATCATTGAGCCCGACGTCTGCTATGACGAAGACACAATGCATATAGCAAAGCAATAGCACAAGAAATAACTTGGCCCTCCTTGGGAACCACAAAGTCAACCTGGATCCAATCTTCTCCAACCTAGCAAGAAAAAATATATGACAAAGTTAAATAGCAAATTCTTAAACCTAATCAGATGGTTATTCGTTATACCTGAAGCGCTCTGCCACCCGCATCTCTACGAGGACCCGAACAGAAGAGAGCATCTGCCAACATGCGCATCAACAAAGCCACGTGCACACCACAACTATCCGAATCCCTCTGACGTGGCGCATCCATATCACGAATGAAGAGGGGGCCGCAACCCCCTCTCATATCCCCCTCTGCATGTAAAGCCTATACATCCTGCATGTTGTGCGAGTACTAAGAACCCTCCTCCCCTCACCATTTAAGTGCATGCGAATAGCGATGATAATCAACTTACCTATTCAACTCTACCACGCTAGGGCGCGCCACGGGACCCCTCGACCATGGAATCAAAATATAACCACGATATGCTCACGTCCTCCTCAATCCCCAGGTGCTCAGTAACATGTCCGGCAAAAGGAGGTACAACCACCAATGTCCACTGTAACAATTCAGATGGTCAAAATACATAGCAATAAAAGTAGATGGTGCGTATGAATTAACTCACTTGTGCACGACAGGCCACAACACTGCACTCTAGATCCATAGTCGTCCCGAAATACGGGAGGGTGATGCTGCATCACTCCCTGGAGATCCTGTACGAAAGGGATGGGCACGCGTGTAATAAGTGGGGTCCACAAAAAGCACGCGCCCTCGGTCCTCTTCAGACAACATGTGCCTGATAATCCTTTATGGGGACGCAAATGATATAAAGCATGACAAGAGTATAATACAATATAAAGGGTTTCCAAGAGACTCGCACAATGTAGATGCGTATGTGCCAGTCTCCCCATCTTCCATTGTAGGCATCATCTAGGAAGTCACTAGTGATCTCAACCGATGACTGCGGGCATAGGCTAGACCTGATATGTACCCCCATCTGTTCCAACACACCTCCCTGCACGACATGATACAAATACCATGTGCCTCCCATTGGTATCCCGAAGATAGCTCGTCTGCAACACTCCAGAACCAGTCCTCGAGCCTGAGATCTGTCGGAACGTTCAACCAAAGGGGTGCACGGGCTTCTCGCCCTCTCTCACTTGCCCATCCATGCAACGAAACAAAAATCTCGCTAGCGAAGAAAGCACCACGTTGGTAAGGAAAGATGAATCCATGCCCTCGGGCCCTGTTAAACACCCACTCCTCCTCTGTGAACTCTGCCCAATCCTCTGCCGAGGGTGGGTATGGCGTGACAAGTCCATTCATGCTCATATGATGCTCCATGTCACCTGGATCTGCATGTATCTCTGCCTCTGCCTCCACCCTACCCCTACCCTTGCCCCCACCTCGGCCCCTGCACCTGCCCCTGCCCCTTCCTCTAGCCCTGCCCCTGCCCCTGCCTCTACCCCTATCATCATGTCTAGACAAAGAACCCGTTGGCTCGATCTGACGGGACGCAGCAATCCGACGCTGTGTCTCATGAAATGCGGTCTGAAGAGAAACTATATCATTGTGAGGTGACTGGAAGATGGTATAGATGCCACCACATCTGGCGGATCGAGAGTATCACTAGAAACGATGGCATCTGGTGACGAAGCCAAGCTAGGAAGCATGTCTGCAGTGGTATCTCTCAACATAGTGGCCATCTCGCCAAATGTCAATCTGGTGCGCCGTACATGGCTGGATAGTGCACCAAAGGAGGGTGTGACATCTGGGTATGCCAACGAGGCAAAAAGGTGCGTAGTGCAAGGAGACAATAGTGTAGGAGAGCTAATGGACATGGAAGATGCGGATGCTGGAGGGACTGGAATGTTACACATAAGACTAGATAGTGCATGGCCGGATGAACTAGCTAGGGGGGCCGTGGAAGGTGGAGGGATGTACGATGACATAGGAAGGGATGGTGGTCTGGAAGGGAAGCGAGGAAGGGAGGCACGACTAAGGGTGAATGGTAAGATCGAAGGACGGGAACGTGGACCTGCTGGGGGGCCATGGAAGGTGGAGGGACATGTGAAGACGTGGCATAAGGTGGTGGTCTAGGACGAAAGTCAAGAAGGGAGGTGGTATGAAGGGTGAATAGTAGAATGGGAATACGGAAAGTGGGCAATGAAGGGGCCTCAACCTCAATGGGTAGTGTCCCGATATAGAGGTCTACATCAACAGATGGGGTGGGACAATGGAGGTGCAAGAAGCGGAGGGAGGTGTCTCAAACCCTATCCCTACATGTGACGCAAGATCACTGTGGCTCCCATATTAATCCCACCAAGCTCACCTACTGCACTGACTGCTGCTCCAACTACTACTCCATCCCTTCCATGTACATCCTCACCCTGCACTGCATGTCTAATAACCAATATTTAGGGTGCAACATTTATCACACATGTATTCATCAAATTCACAAAGAGATTGTATTTGGTAGAGGGGCCTTAGCATCCGAATAATAATACACCATGAATAGAACTAACAAAAATAAATCTACAACTTCATGTTATAACTTTTCATCAGATTCACAAAGAGATTGTATTTGATAGAGGGGCCTTATTTCTAATTTGGATAAAGTGTCGTGTATTTACACTTGAGAAAATCATTGGATTTTCTTCTGCCTACTCTGTGTCTCACGAAAACGGGCCTCTGCGTCTTCGTCTCGTATCTGCATCAGAGTCTGAATACGATCTGCTATCCACTGTGCCCCCTCCCCTCCCCCCCTGGGTATCTCTGAGCTAACTCGCTAGGAGAGTACACCCTCGTGTACCTCTCCCACTCGGCCACCATCTGTCTCTGCAGTCTTGCCCTGTAATGAGTATCCAGCTGGCCGACAAGAAACTCTGGCCTAGCACACCTCGCCTGTCCACGAGCTCGGCTCCTCTCCCTCTCCCTCTCCCTCTCCTATGGACTCATCCTCAAGATCAACTGGCCGTGTCCTGCGCGCGCCTGGCCGTCGAGCAATCCAAGGTACCTCAGGATGCTTGTTCTTCTGGTGCTTCTGTGCGCCATTCAACAACAAGCCCATATAACCCTCTCCACGGTCGAGGGTGTGAACAACCCTCGTAAACACAACCACCTGTCCTCTGATCTAGGTGGCAACCCAGGGATGGTTGTCAACAACCGTCTGATCCTCCAACACCCATGGATCACATCCCTAAACCAATAAACTTGAACCCTAAGTCTATATGCACCTAGAAACTTTAGCACCTAAAAAGATGCACGTAACAAACCCTAAAACCCTAACCCTTAAACTAAGCAATGGATCTTGTTAATCTATATAGAGAGAACTCACCCATCAAGCGTAAAGGTCCTAATCGGTGGAGGTGGCAGTGGCGGCATCACACCTCGCCCTCTTCATGTGCGCCCTCCCCATGTATATTATCTAAGGTAAGATGCAAGAAAAAAAAAGCATTAGTATTGTTGAGTACTAAGAAGTACTAAAAGAAAAGGCACAATGAAAAATTAAAATCAACCGTGCAATCAATGCACCATTAAAAATTAAAATCAACCATGCACAATTAAAATTAACATCTATGCATGAAACTATTTCTTTCTATTATGCATTCGTTTCAATGAATTTTAATGTTTCTTAATAGTTTGAACATGGTACAATAGCAAGTACATAGCACACTAATGCGCACAATAAAAAGAAATTGAAACAAAATGCACTAACCATTGAAACAAAAATCATACAAACCACTACTCGTTTGGGATCAAAGAAAATACTGTATCAAGGCATATCATTATTTACAAAATTCCAAGAACATGGGAATTCTTTTACAATAAAACCTCGGAGAGGTTTCTCAAAAAAGTTTCTAAAAGCAAAACAAATTCAATCCCAATCCAATTCAAATCAGTATCAAAAATTTTGGAAATTCTGTATAAGTTTATTGTTAAAAAATGAGTAGTACAAAGAGCTCTTTTGCCAAGAAGAGCTTGTGAGAACACAATATCCATGTTTGGAAGAAATAGTACTGAGCCAGCTTCCTGATATCAAAGTTGAAAATCTCCTTGTGTAGGATGACATCACGCTATTTGTGGCAAGTATATAATTCTTCGATTCTTCTTTGCCAATTATCTTGGTGATCAGAAAATCTTTGGAGTGAAAACGTCCCCTTCCTCTGCCGGCCTTCAGTTCAAAAGTAAAACCTGCCAAAATTTGCAAATTTAGATAGATGCAAATTTTAAAATTCTATCTAGTATCAAATTTCAAAATTCAGGTTTGATGACTCAGAATAGAGAAGCTTTTGTGTTCGAAACAAAGAAGGTTTTTCGTAATGCCGGAGATCTCTTCTTACAAAACTCTCAGAATCCTGTAGAACTAGTTTTCTAATCACTTTGTTATGTGAAACATGAAGATCAGCAAGAAAAATGCTAGTGCTGGCCACAGAAACTGTACTCAGAAACTTCACTGATGTGGAACACACAAGAAAAACCTCATCACGGTTTCTCTTGCCGCTTGCTTCAGAGCTAGTTTTAGAGCTCTAAATACAAATATCTGCGATGCAAAAACGCAAAAATTAGATCATCCAACATGCAAAACTCCAAAACCAATTTGCTTATCCCAGTCTTCAGTCCTCAGATTCAAGAATCAATGCTTCGCATCAAGAGCTTACAAAAAACGAACTTGAAAAGCTCCAAATAGAAATCCTTGTACGAAATCAATGAAAGGGGCAATCTAATTTTGCCGTCAATCTTAAATTCTTTGCATTTATGAGGAGTGGATCTCTCCGCTCAAAAAATTCTAATCCAAGTGGAAACCTCCCCAATTTTCCCATATGGAAACCTCCCTGGGGAGGTTTCCATATGGGAAAATTGGGGAGTAAATAAAAATAGAAAGAGAAAGGGAAAAAGGGCACATGGAAAAGAAGAAGGGATGAAAAAGGAAGGCAAAGGACAAAGGAAAAGGAAGCCAAAAAGAGGGAGGGGGAGGGGGGAGGGAAGGGAGGGAAAAAGGGCGCGAGGAAAAAGGAGACGAAGGGGAAAATAGAAGAGGCAAAGGGTGAGGAAAGGGAAAGAAAGCAAGGGAAAAAGAGAATGGAAAAAGAAAAAGAAAAAAAAAAGGAATAGGGAAAGGGGAAGAGGGTGAGGAAAGGAGGAAAAGGGGCATGTAAAAAGGGTGGAAAAAAAAGAATGGAAAAAGGCATGGGAAAAGAGAAAGGGAAAGAGAAAATGGAAAGGAAGGGGGGAGAAACGGGAAAAAGGGAAACGGCGGAGAAACGATGAAAAAGGAAGGAAAAGAAAAAGGGAGATGGAAAGGGGGGGGAGGGGCAGAAAGGAAAAAGGGTACAAGAAAAAAGGGAGAGAAATGGGAAAACGGAGGGCATGGGATAAAGAGGAAGAGGGTGGAGAAAGGAAGAAAAGGGGCACATGAAAAAGACGGGAAAAAAGGAAACAAAAAGGGCATAGAAAAAAGAAAAGGGAAAGAGAAAAGGAAAAGGAAGAGGAAAGGGAAATGGAAAAAGGGCATGGGAAAATTAGGAAGAAAGGGGAACGATTAAAAAGGGAAGGGAAAAAGTCCAACAGAAAAAAGGGAAAGGGAAAAAGGGAAAGGGAAAAAGGAAAAGGGAAGGGAATGGAAGGGGAGGGAGAAGGGGGTTAAAAAGGGGGGGAGAAGGGAAAAAGAAGACGTGTAGGGAAAATAGGAAAAAGGGAAAAGAAAAAAAAGAAAGTGCGTAAGAGAATGGTGAAAAAAAGAAATGTGGGATAGAGCAAAGACAAAGGAAAGGGGAAGGGTGTCGAATACACAAAAACCTATTATAGCCCGCAATGCTGGACTTGGTTTCTATTATATTAGATTTATGAAAAGGAGTTTGAGATGAACAGGTTTCCGTCCACATAGGTTCTCAACTTATGCCTAGTAACGTTGGGCATTATTACTAGTAAGCTAATGACATTTCTATAAATAACATTTATAAAAAATAATGGCTTTAGCTTCAACTATGCGCTTCGCCTTTCTAGGAATCGGGTCTTCAAACCTAATTTGCGGGCAATGCTCCCTATATGCTTCAACTTTGTTCCGTGTCTAGCACGTCCGATCTTCCCTTCCATATATACTCCATGTTCATCAAACAGTACATTCTATCAGCCCCAGCTAGGAGAAGTTATTAGAGGAGGAGGGGGCCTGATAAATGAAGTATTGCATCAATTTATCCCAGTGACTCCTCTCACTCCTAGTCATGTTGAGTTTTTTACAAGCTTTGTTTTCATGTGGTCAGGTGAGTGATTAAAAAAAGCGGTAATTAGACTTGCACGAAACTCTTGGTATTGCTTATTGCAAATCGAGGAGTTGAGGGGATTAGCTGAAGGGTTTAATTGCAAGAGGTGCAATCCTACAAGACCTTGGTTTTAAATCTAGATGAGTTAATTGTTGCTAGTGTGCTTGTTAGTTTTAACGTTTGACATAGCAAGGCCTGCGGAGCTTTATAGACTAGAGTAGCTCATATGGTTATGAGCAAGGTAGAAGCAAGATTTTACAATCTTAGATCTGGGATCAAAGGATATTGAATCCGCAGTGATACCCTAATTGGGACCAGGTTACTAGCTACACTGGGGGAATGGTAAGCGTGTAGAGAGCTTCAGCAATGCGTTCTGGAAATCCAGGAGATTCGTGGTGTGAGGAACCATTGGTTTCAAGGAAGATGCAATAATATGTAATTGGGACTGTTACGAGTTTTATAAACACCCAGTTTGAAAACCGTGAACAACATGGGCCATGTTTCTTACTCTCTGCAATTGTTCTGTCATGTTTTTTAAATAGCTAGTTTTTCTCTTTATGTTAAACTAGCAAGTGAATCAATATTTTAGATGGATATGCAGCATTAATTTTAGTAGAGGTTGATAGTTAAAGAATAATTTAGACAGAATTTCGACTTCTCTATGCTAACATGTAGTTGTAATTTTTCATTTTGCAGCTGATGCAATAGATTGTACACAAATAATAATACAACCTGCAGATCCTGATGGATTTTTTTTTTTTTTTTGAAAGATGAAGTTAACTAACATTAATCCAAAATAAATACAAGACGAGCGATATTAGGGTACTCCTGCCCATACTGGAGCGAGAACCCACATGGCATGTATACCTACCTACGACTCATAACACAAACCTGCCAATACTGTCTACAATGAGGAGGGTCCTTTCCCAGACCGCTGCCTTGAACTGCTCTTTCCGAGGGGACGCCAGGTAAGAAAGATATAATTTGTACCTTAACTGTGGGATCAAAACCCCAGGCTGCACCTCCGCATTCCTGAACACCTTCATGCATCGTCGCTTCCAAATGAGCCACAGTAACCAGGCTTTACACAAATGGAAGGCCAGACTCTGAAGCTGGGACCACCTGCTAGGGTACACCCCCAAAAGAACCTCTTGACTACGGAGCGGGGTGTGGAAGAGACGTTGGACCCACTGCCATGTCGGCTGGATGTTTGAGCAAAGAAACATACAGTGCTCCAGAGTCTCTACACAGGCACCACACATTGGACATAGGGCGCTGATCAGCGGATTGATCCTGTGAACCCACGTGTTCACCCTCAGGGATCGGTGCACTATCTGCCAAAGCAATACCCGAATCTTGGGGGGCGAGATTGGATTCCACACCCATCTCCAGATATTACCCCAGTGATCTCCCGGCACCTGGAGACTCCAGCAGTCCGCAGGAGGCAGCTCATCCTGAATTGCCAAAAGCTTATAACAGGACTTTACAAAAATTTGAGGGATCGACTTTTGGGTGACACCTCCACACACGCCCTGATGCCTGTGGGGAGTTCAGCGGGAGAGCATTAGCCACCTATGCCCAGATAGCGCAATCCTGTTCCTGGAGTCGAAACTTGTGGCGAAAAAGCTGCCAGGGTGCCAGCTGCCCGTCGACATACCACTCCCCCACCGTCAAGACCCCACGCTGCACCCACCTGCGCTGAGCTCGGGGATCGACGTATGCTACCAGTACCAAAGGTGATGTACCTGGTCCGAGCAGGATCCACCATGGTGATGCCTCCAACTGAATACACCCGGTGGCGTCAATCACAAAGCAGGTGGACCTGCCCCCAGGCTCGCAGGAGCCCCTTCAGAAAAGGAGAGGCATGAGCATATGGCCTGATATCCACGAATAACGCCCACGGGAGCCGCGCAGGTACGGACGGCTTGTGAAAAACTATTGAGTGAGACAGCGATGATGAAGCAAGACCATGCCCGGGGAGTCAAGCGCATTCTCAAGAATCGCAAAGACGAACTTGGACAAGAGGACCTTGCGATGCAGCGAGAGGTCCAAGAATCCGAGTCCACCCGCAGCCTTGGGTCGCACGCATTTCCACCAGGCCACCTTGACGATCGCCCCTTCCTCATTGCCTCCCCATACGAAGTTACGAACCATAGAGGAGATTTCCCGAACCTTGCTTTCTGGTTATGATCCTGATGGATTTGATTACTATGATAGGAAGTGTAGATTTAGCATCAGAAATGCAGCAATATGTGATACAAAGAGAAGATTTTCTGATATCTTTTGTGGATATCCTGGGTCTGTGTATGACATTAGAGTGTTAGAAAATTTAGGATTTGCAAGAATTGAAGAAAGCCAGTTGTTGCAAGAGCATGTTGTGAACATTGTTTTCAGAAGGGAATTGAAATCATATTTCTCGGGAGGTATGGGTTATAAGTGGCCTTCATGGTTGATGTCGCCATATCAAAGTATTCTAGACTATTAACAATTGCTAGTATGTTAATCCTAGCTTCTTTATCTTCATGGGTGTTTTTATTTAGGATAACACATTATTATACAGGCTGCTATGTTATAGAGGATATTTTCGATAATAATAATAATAATATTATTATTATTATTAATCATGCCCCTTTTGGACCTTGAAGATAAGAAGTTGAAACGAGAACGCTTGTATATTGAGCAAGCATTAGTTCAAAGGCCTTGACACAAAGTTAAGGATGAAGCCTATGTATGTCCCGACTATAGTTGATGCATGTTGTATCTTGCACAATTTATTGACTGATAATGGTGAAGCAAATGTGGAGGAGGAATTGGAACAAATTAGACTTCAGGAGCTAGTAGAAGATGAGAATGAAGACATTGAAGCTGAAGACACTGAAGTTGCAAATGGTGATTCCATAAAAGAAGATGGCAACGAAGTTGATTTGGTGAATGATGTCTCTCCAGACAGACTTGAGATTAGAGAATCACTAAAAGAGTATTTACTGTTCGCGTGAGACAAGCTAGTTTGACATGAGACAGGTTAGTTTGTGAGCTCATTAAAATCTGTTGGGTTGTTTGCTTACTGCTTGCCTTGCTAATTTTGTTATTATATCTCTATCTACATTGACAAAGAGAAAGCGCTTAAGATTGTGATAGAGAGAATTTGCAAATTATGTCGAAGGCATGGAATTGAAATTATCGACATGCACTTTAAGTATTCTGCATCTTTGATGTTGAATTGTGGTCTTTGTGGATTTGACTTTACCTACAGAAACTGGGTCCTTTATGACTTGAAATCTTTTAGCCTTAATTGGCTTAAATCATGCTTTCAATCCATAGGAGATATAAGGGCTCAGCATATGACAAAAATTGAGATTCTCTTGAAAATTACCATGGTTTTTATGCTTTCTTCAAACTGTCACTAGCTGATGTTGATGTTGATGATGACCAGGGATAGGTTCTGTACGCATGAAATCTAAATTCCTGATGTATAAAGTTAAAAAATATGTATTTTTTTTTGAAAAGAATGTATTTTACGTATTTTTTAGTCGCCGGCCCGGAAAAAAAAATTCGCGTACGCGAAACCTTCTAAACCACGTAAGCGAAACAGTAAAAATCGTGTACGCAAAAAAAAAACCCGGCCTGAACTAGTTAAAACTAGACCAGACATCTGCCTCGGTCAATCCCTTGGCAGTATTATCTTCCCATTACTAGAACGAGCCCTTCTAGCATGGTACCCCATGTCCCATCCACATCAATAAAACGTTAATCAGCATAAGCAATAAATAATCTCATAATCTTTATCTTTGAAGCATGTTATAATTTAAATTCTTTGAAGATTGAAACATTTGCCACAAAAGCCATTTTGATGCACGATGTGCTGCTAGAATTTGAAGCCATTGCAATAGAATGTAATAAAGTATTCATTAAACAAGCCAGTCTGAGAATCCAAATGACTATCAAGCATTTTTAGGCAATACAAATTGTAACTGTAGATCTGCCTATTCTCACAAGCATTTCTAAAATGAACCTTTGGTAATGCCATACCAAACTAATGTTTTGATTTCAAACTTTTTTTTAAAAAAAGGAACTATGCTTCAGACTAGTAGCATGAGTTTACATGAGAATAGAATACATCCTGTCCAAAATTGTAGTTGCACATACGCCTCCATTGGAAACGCAGCAGCAGATCCATCATCCTTCAAGCCGAAAAAAACTTTTTGAAAGCATAAGCTACAATGAGAAGAGAGTCCGGTACCTGCAGCCAACCATGCAAACATTAGCGGTAAACCCGGTAAAGATGCAAGGGCCAAAAGGTACATTAGGACTCTCAGTTTATCACTGATCACCCATTGTGCCTTTTGCCCTCAGTTAATTTAAGCATAGAAGGATATGAAGTTGGAACTTTATGCCTACAGCATTTACGGTTCATAAGAAATCAGAGCTTTAACTTGCCTGATCCCTCAAACTATTATAACAAGGCTCTTGCCATTGAATAATTATATAACCAGCACTAGAGTAAATGCTTTCTATGTACAAAGTAATGAGAGAAGCATTATCCTCTTAACCAAGCTGTATTAAAATCATATATAATAGCAAATGCAAAAAAGAACCTGGTAGTTGTCTGGATCCAAGTCCAGGTTATCGTCATCTTGAATTTGCAAGGATAAACTGGGTAGAAGCATTCCTAGTAACCATCAGCATGCTTCTTATGACTTAGCTTCGTCTCAACTAAGCTAAAGCTGAACTCTAAGAAATCAAATGAGCCACTGCAGATATAGAGCCAAAATTGTAGAAGCCAGACAGTCTGCTACATGCAATCTGCTACAGATAGGCCTTTAGTAAGAAATCGCCTCTATTGCATTGAAGCCAGGCGGTCCGCTAAAGTAGTCCGCTACAGACGATCCGCTACAGAGCTGGTGCATCCATCTGATTGTTAAGTTAAAGCCTGAATCCACAATTAACTGCAGAAACAGAGCAAATATAGGATCGGAGCATCCAAATCCAAGCGTTACCGCAGCGGCAGCTTAGGGCTTTTTGGCGAAAACCTATTTAGGTTTCGATATTTTGGGAAACCTAAGATAAGGTCTAAATGCAAGCATGCAAATTTACCTTTGTATTTTTGTATACATATCGGTGGTCAATATGTTTGCTGGCTATACTCCATGGTGCATTTTGTGCCAGCATAAGTCCAACAACATTTCTTCCTTGTGTACTTCTCTTAAGGCCATAGCCATACCGTTGCACCATGTATTTCCATAAATATCTATATCTATATATAGTAATAAAAGCAAAATGTAGTTTGTGCAGAGCATCTCGGCCGTTGATTTTGTTGTGTGAAAACTTTTACTCTAAGCCGTTAAATAATTAGTTATTATTTTGTCCTCACTAGCTCACTAGGTTAATGCATGCCAGAACGATGTGAATGGCCTGCCCTGTCGAACCAAATCTACAGTTATGGGTCTCAAGCGTGGCAGTGAAGCAAATCTATCCCTAGCCTATCCTTTCTTCCGGCTCCTTGCTTTTGGATCAAATCCGTAGGGTTTTTGCCGCCCCAGGTTCTTTATTTCTCTTCCTTTCAACAAATGGTTTTAACAAGATGTCTGTAATCTATCAAATGCAGGCACATTTTTGTGCAAACATCAAGAGCAGAACCGTACATTTTCCAACCGATTGAGGCATGAAAAATCATCGCTTCAAGAGTTTACAGGATTTGCAAGCGAACACAAGCGCTCCGGATTGGCGGCTTCAGAAAAAGGGCTTCAAAACGGTAAGCACCGCCATAGCCATTCCTCCGCCTCATTCCTCCGCATAGAATAACAGATGCTATTCTTTTCAGTTGAAATCGATTCTTTGCCTGTTCATATTGTTCTTCAGAACCCTAACTAAGGTCGATTTTATCTATTTTGCATCTTAACTATATTCAAGCGGTTTGCATCTTATCTGGTTTTGCAATGTGCAGGAGATGCAACACTTTTGCAGGTCGTTCATTTGGTGCAGAGCTTCGGTGCAGAGGTTTTCTTACCGCCCCAGTACTTCTGCATATTGAACAGACCATTTTTTATGTGCAGGCAATGGGATTTCTCTATTTTGTATTTTATGCAGATGATTCGGCATGTCTGACGGACGCTGGATTATGATTTTATCAATATGGCAGAAGATTAAACCCTTGCGGCTCAACCAAGCATTGCTTTGTTGTGGGCGATTTTTGATACAGGAGGATGTTGCTTGATGTTTTGCCTTCGTCTCAAATTTTTTTATGGAATGGCCATGATATTGCTCAGCAAGCTGGCAAATCTGGGCAGGTTAACCCAGCTCTTGCAAGCTGTAAATCGATTCAAGGCAAGATGGTTCAAGGCCGTTTTCGTAAGCTCTTTACGTGGGATAGGGTGCTTGATGTTTTGCCTTCATCTCAAATTTTTCCATGGAACGGCCATGATATTGCTCAGCAAGCTGGGCAGGGAAGTTATTTAAAAGGTTTTCTTGCAGCTTTCAAGAGTTTCACATATGAACATAAACAGGTAAGTCTCTATCAGACAAGCTCGAAAATCTACATGATGATTAGATTTGGATGATGTTTTTAAATAAGTTGAAGCTGAGCTTTTGATGTTTTGATTTTTTGCAAGGCTGTCATCAACGCTTGAGCTTCTCTGCTGAGGCCTGTTTTTTCCGCGACTCCATAATCCTATTTGTATGATGCGGACAAAGATTAGAATGAGCGTATTAAATGTATTTTCTATTGATTCACGCAGGAGCATTCTCTGGTAATGCTTGCTCCTGGGTTTTTTTCCTTTGCTACTTCTATTTTTATGTTGTATATTCCTGCATCAAACAAACAAAGCTGTCATTTCAATAGTAGTTATACTTTTCTCTTTCGCTATAGAGAGTGCTTGCATTTTGTACAATCTTTACTCAGAAATCATGATCCGTTCATACAGGATGTTTAGCTTTGGCATTCATACTTCTTTGTGGGGCTTTGAGCGGATATCCACCTACGCCAAAAAAAAGGCTAGCAAAAAGGTGAAGCTAAATTTATCACTGAGGGAAGGTAAATTACTTAAAAATTTGAACATATGATGCAGTGTCAAATTACTTAAAAATTTGAACATATGATGCAGTGTTTCCTCAGCTCTTTCTCGAAATAATGCATGTCCACAAGTAATGGAACACTGAAAAAAAAAGCCTCTATAATTCCTAGCAACAATTCTACCCAGCTTTTCCTTTTTGCAAACAGCGAACAAGATTCACAAGCTATAAATAACCTGTAGGGGAACAAGCCCTTTGATGCGTATAATTGTTACACAGATTTTGGTTTCTTCATGGTGGAGATTTGGGTTCCATGCAAACTTTAGATTGCATTTGAAGTAAAGGGTGCTGAAGGTTGCAGATTGATCATGAAGTTAGAAAAACAAAATGCATTTGGCACCGGAAGAATTTGGCTATGGCTATGGTTGAACATAAGCAGATTGGTCCCAATTCCGTTCAACAGCAGGGTCCTTCATTCAACAAGGCAGTGTTTTGGATAAGAGTTTAGGTAGGATACTCCTTGGGGTTCTGCCATAGGCATTGTCTCAAAGATCAAACAGTGGAGCAAGAGCATCTCGAAGCAAAACTAAGATGGATGGTTTAGGCTTTACTCGGGTGCAATGGGTTTGTTAACAAGTCTCACCTCTACCTATTTTCCAATCTGTTCTGGATCACGAGATAATATCATCAAGATTTGGCGACCTTGCAAAAAGATTTGTATTACCCATGCAATTTGTATATGCTGCTGAATTAGCCAACATGTAAAGGTATTTAATAGCGTAGAGCAAGTGCATTCTTTACATTTTTCATTTCTTTCTTATTAAATGCAGGTTTTGCCAACCATGACCTTGGCATATTCTAAGTGGAAATCCTGCTACCTCTTTGTTTATTGCTGTAAAACATTGAATTGGAATTCAGTTTGAGTTGGATTTAGCCCATACGATTTTTGAAACAGTTTAGAACATGATTCTTATGATTCTTTAACAACCATGACCTTGGCCATTGTAGATGGAAATCCTACTACATTCAATAAGTAAGAGTTACAAAGTGCAAACAGAGTCCATTGTATCTTTGTTTTACTGCTATGAAACACCTGTATACAAAAAGCAAACTCTTGCTTATTAGAAACTAAGGAAAAAAGCATGATTGGTGTGATGATACTGCCGATTGCTGCTGCCATGGACCGGAGAAGGTCATTTTGAGATTTTTTGAGAAATTTAGGGTATTTTGATAATATCTCAAAATATAGGGGTATTTTTACAATGCTCTCTTTTTTAAACAGTTTAGAACATGGATTGGGTATACGCACACCATAGTTGGCACAGTTATAGCATTTCCGCAATTCGTAAGTCAACCTGAGGTTTCTTTAAATGGATTCTCGGCTACTCTTGCTCATAACTATATTTAAAAACATGTGCTTTCCATTTTTCTATTTTAATTAAACTCTATAGCTATTGCTTATTGGGAATCAAATGTTCTTCAATTGGCAAAACAAATGTTAGATGGAATTTCAAAACAAAATTACTCCATATGGCATGTGTGCCATGTATCTGATTCTATTCATGTCAATTGTTAGTCAGGCCTTTGTAATGATGGGAGAGATGGATAAACAGATTCTTGACTATCAATCTTTGCGTAAAAGAAATGTTGAACACTCTGCAGGCTATTGGACTTGTGTCCTGTGGTTGGATCACATGCGAAGCGAGGTCATCAAAAGCTATTGGATACTGGTTTAAGTATTTTTTTTCCATCAAATGGGAATAGGTATTTGTGAACACAATGAAAGCCTCTTCGTTGTAGAAATTGAGGGTGCATCTTATCAAACGCAAATTACGTGCAACTATTATGTACATGTCTCACAATAAGTTTTTAATATAGTAGCAGTTTTATTAACCTACAACTAGAAAGACTGCCATGCAGAATGTACAATATGTAATGCTAAAAACTTTGATGGACCGATGAATTATATGAAGGATGTTAATTTTTCATGGCCGTGACAACGTAGGACTATAACACTTTAGCGAGGACATACCTTGGTATTTCTTTTAGCTTCCAACATTCATTTGCACTATTTAATCAAGGCTAGATACTAGATACAATGGACACGTTGGACACTAACTCCAACCTTCATACCATCCTCGTAGAACTTCTAATGTCAGGTCTTGGTAAAATCTTTTTAATGAACAAATCATGTTTTAGACACCATATTAAGATGAACCTTTTGAACCAATATCTGGAATGTACAATGGCATAGACCCAACGAAAGTTTTATACTATCAATATTTGCTCCTCTTTTAGCACCAACCTCATTTGCCCATTTCAAAAATATTCTACACCTATAACTTATGATGTAGTCCTTGCTCCTACCCAATAATAAAAAAAACTATTCTATTCTATTCTATTCCTACCCAATAATAACACACCAACTCTAAATGCCCAACAAAATAGCTTAGTCAATGGTGTTCCAAAGATCAAAATCATTTAAATATGCTATTACATGATTAAAATATTTCAATATGTTTCTAACAAAAGCCCAGCAACGCTGGGCACTTTTTCTAGTATTTGTATATTAAATATATCCATCACCCTTATATACAGTAGAAGGCCTTCTAGTTAGAGCCATTTTAAACAGAAGCTATCACACTCTGCATCTGTAATTTTAAGAAGATGATGCGTTGTATTAATTCTTTGGAAACAATTTAATCCATGACATCCACATCTATTTAGAATGTAGATACCTCAAGGTCACATCATTATGTATTTTGTGCAAGACCTATGTTGTGCACGTACTCATCTCAGTTATCAAAATACACCCAAGCTTGGGGGAGATGGAGCATGTTTAAGTATACTCATAATATATTAAAAAAAAAAAAAAAAAAAAAAAAAAAAGTCGCGTCTTGGCGGTTTTCAAGTTTTCGCAGCGTGAAAAAAACTTTGGTAATACTGCCAAACATTAATTTTTCTTTAGATAAGAACTGACATGCATGAATTAGATTAGCTACTGCTAAACAACCCATACTCCAGCTAGCAATCCACAGTCTACCTTGTTCGTACACCATTTTTGTAGCACGCATGTCTCTTTTATAAGTATTTTGCGAGCAACATTGCATGTTTGATAATATTTCTCATCATACATGCTCTGACTTGATGCCCACAGGGCATTGCAATTTTTCTTAAGATAAGAACTGACATGCATGAATTAGATTAGCTACTGCTAAACAACCCATACTCCAGCTAGCAATCCACAGTCTACCTTGTTCGTACATCATTTTTGTAGCACGCATGTCTCTTTTATAGTTATTTTGCGAGCAACATTGCATGTTTGATAATATTTCTCATCATACATGCTCTGACTGATGCCCACAGCTTCAAGAGTAGCCCATGGCATTCATGACACACTCCATAGTTCATTTTCTAGCCTTGTTTCAAAGTGCCATAACCAATGTTGACAATTGAGTCCTGAAAATTCATCATGCATATAAACCCAGAGACAGACATCACATCGCATTCCACATTTACTCCACATGGCATTCTATCGAGAAGCTGCAAAAGAGTATGGAAAGACCTGTTGCTCGAAAATATCTATTCTTTCAGAAATTTGTTTTATCAATTATCTTCCAAATGTTTTCTACCAGTTTAACAGGTTGCAAGACAAAGTTACGGCATTATATATAATTAGGCTGCTAAAACATACCCTTTCATGAGAATACTCTCTTGAGTTGTCACTTATCTGAAACAAGCAAAGACTGAATGTAAATCATAGCATTAAGAAATATGTGAGGCAGGTAACAAGCTGATCTTAGATGATATATGACAAATTGACTTGGCATAATGCCACAAAACAAAAACACCTATAAGATGTTTCTGGTCTTATCCTCCACGTAACAGATGGAACATCTTATGGAATACTGCAGCACAAACACCATAAGCTGCAGAAAATGGCCAGATGGAAAACATGCACGACAACTCATAATCACAAGTATGAGTTTGGCAATCAAGGTATTGAGATTGGCAACCACGAAACTGTAAGGTGAACAGGTTGTGATTTAAGATGAGAATAATGGACTCAAATACGGCATTCCATGTCATATGAAAAAAGCAGACACAATTCATCGCCTATGAGATTGGCAAAATGATTTCTTGTGGAACATGATCAAAACCCTATAACTAGAAGACATTTAATGATCATAAAGGATCTCCACAATGACTCACTGCCTCTATAGGTCAACTGTCAATTATTGCACTCATGTTCTTGCACCTTAAAAACCAGGTAAAACTGAGAGGTCAACAATGCCTGCTGATAATGCTGCAATATTCTGTAACATGGCCAGCCTATTTTTACGCAAGTCTTCGTTTTCCACCATAACAAAGACATTATTAAAATAGTCTTCAAGCTGCTCGACAAGGCCTTCTGATATTTGTATAAAGATATCAATCCCAATGCCTGGATAAATACCTGATGCAGTTTCCTTATAAGCACTCCACAATGCTTTCTCTTGTGGAACTTCAAAAAGCAATTCATTTACTTTCCAAGATGGATCAAGTTCCTTACCTCGGACAATTCTTGTAGGACGGGCATAGGCTTCAACAATTCTTTTTAACGAACCCCTTTTTGCAGCCTCTTCCATTTGACCTACAGATCGAGATCCCAGAGCAGGTATATGGCCTCTTTCAGCAAGCACAGCCCGTACAAACTCTGCATTATTCCCACTGTCAACCAAAAGTTGCTCCAACCTTCTGATTATAAATTGCAAAACATCATTTTGCACATTGCTGGAAACTGGCACTGGCTGCACATCTGCCGCAAGCTGCAAAGCAACTTTCAAGTCCAGGTCCACTGAACTTTTTACCAACATTTTAACTAACCCGTATGCAGTTCGTCGTAATCCAAATTGATCAGTGGATCCAGAAGGATGACACCCAACAGCAAACAGGCCAACCAAACTGTCTAGCCTATCCGCTACTGCTAAAAGTAGTCCTGCTGAAGCCTCTGGAAGTACATCCTCTGCAAATCGAGGGAGTACACTCTCAAAGATTGCATTTGCCACTTCATTTGAGCACCCTTGACATAATGCATAGTGCCGTCCCATTATTCCGGCAAGGGAGGTGAATTCCATCACCATTGATGTGGCAAGGTCTGCTCTTGCAAGAGACGCTGCTTCCCTTGCTATTGTAAAGCTTTTCTCGTCCATTCCTAAGGGTTCATATAACTTTAAGATTAAGGACTCTAATCTCACTGACTTATCTAGCATAGAGCCTAGCTTTTCCTGAAATATAATACCTTCTAACTGGGGCTTAAAATGAGACAATGGCTTTGACAAATCAGATTCATAGAAGAACTTTGCATCCTCATATCTTGCTCTTAGAACTGCTTCATTTCCTCTTCTAACTACTGCAATGTCAATTTCTCCATTAGCAACTGCAATAAATGCATGTAAAAGCTTCCCACTGATTGCATCCACCACTGGAAAATACCTCTGATGCTTATGCATCACTGTTGTTAGGACTTCTGCAGGCAGCCTGAGAAAAGATTCGTCAAATCTTCCAAGTAAAGGAACTGGTGACTCAACTAGATTGGCAACTTCCTTAAGTAAGCTGCCTTTCGCATCCTCAGGAATCGTTCCACCAATATCCATAGCTAAGGATGTAGCAGCTGCCCAAATATCAGAACGCCGTTCTTCCATATCAATCTTGATATTCGAATTCTTCAGAACCGTCAAATAATCTTCTGCCCTTCCAACATGGAGAATAGAGCTTTGTGATGCCCTTAAACCATGGGAAAATCTTCCACTGCAAAGACCTGCATATTCAAATGGTAACACCATGTCTCCATGAAGAGCCAAAAACCACCTTAGAGGTCTGCTATATACCGTCTCTGAATTCCATCTCATAGATTTTGGGAAAGAAATGCCTGCAATGACATCGGGAATGTCGGCAGCAAGAACCTCCAAAGCATGCCTTCCCTCTTCCTTTACTCGGATAAACACATATTCCACCTTTCCCTCGGGCTTGATAAATGTATCCTCCTTAGTAACTCCATTCTTTTTACAAAATCCTTCAAGAGCTTTTGTTGGACTACCATCATCATTGAAAGACTTGATGGCTGGGGGTCCTCTTACTTCTCTTTCACAATTATCCTGCTTTGGTTCGAGATCTTCTATCACTACTACTAGCCGGCGCGGAGTACCACTTGCATAAATTTTTCCATGTTGAAGTCTTCTGTTCTTAAGAAGCAACTGGAATGCTGATTTCAACTGATCAATCCCACTGCTAACATCATCCGGAGGAAGCTCCTCAGACCCAATCTCTAAAATAAATGTTCTAGGGCATAACGACTCTGCAACTGCCTCTTCCAAGGAAGTGGGGGAGTGATGAAATACAGAAAGGGGATCCCACTTACCCAAGGGATAATTAAGTTTGTCCCTAGATTGTACCCATAATTGTGCACATTGACGTGCTAGCGACCTCATACGTCCAAAAAATCTAGCCCTTTCAGTCACTCCAATTGCTCCTCTGGCATCCAAAATATTGAACACATGAGAAGCCTTAAGAACAGAATCATAGGCAGGAATTGCGAGTCCCTTTTCAATCATATCACCAGCCTCTGCATCATATAAATCAAAACGTTTCCTGCATCTAGTGGTATCAGCTAATTCCAAATTGTATGTGCTCATTTCTCTTTCATTCTCTATAAACAACTCACCATAAGTTATACCTGGTGCATACCATATTTTCTTAAAGTGATTCACCTGCTGTAGGGACATCAATATCCTCTCTAATCCATATGTAATCTCCACTGATACGGGAGATAAGGGCAAACTCCCTGCTTGCTGAAAATATGTAAATTGTGTTATTTCCATGCCATCCATCCAAACTTCCCACCCCAATCCCCAAGCTCCAAGAACAGGGCTCTCCCAGTTATCTTCTACAAACCTAATATCATGAGCATTCACATCTATCCCTAGTGCTGACAGGCTTTTCAGATAAAGGTCCTGTGCATTGCCAGGGTCTGGTTTCAATATGACCTGAAATTGTGTGTGTCTTTGTACACGGTTAGGATTTTCACCATACCTACTATCATCTGGCCGAATACTTGGTTCCACGTATGCTACATTCCAAGGCTCTGGACCTAGAACCCTAAGAAATGTTGCTGGGTTCATTGTGCCTGCTCCTACTTCAGTGCTGCTCGATTGGACCACTGCACAGCCTACTGAAGCCCAGAAATCCTGTAGCTGTCTAATTGCTTGTTGAAAAGTGAGGGAGTTGTTAAGTTCATGCTTCAACGGCTCCTGCAAAGCTACTGGGCTGCTGCCATTGGTATTGATTTCTGCATCAGCTGAAAGCTGATGGGTAGAAGAAGAATCTGTGCTTATAGATCTGCAACTCTGAATACATGTATGTGAAGATATGCTATTGGATTCAAAGGAAGAGTTCAAAGAGGAGGATTTTGGGTTTGTCTGCCTCTTCTTCGCCAGTAGATTGAAACTGGCACGAACATTTCTATTGAAAGTGGATGCTATAAGAATTACCCGGTGATTGAGCAGCAAGGAAGGATGGACCGCCATGTCGAATTAGGCTATCTTGCTGCTGGCCATTGCTATTTCCAGTGGATGGTTCCCATGATACTGGATAACATGGTAGGACCAAAAATGAGAGCTTGCTCAATCGTCTTTATGTGAATTTGCGCACTATGATTTGTAGATGTGTGCGTGTGTATTATTGCTTTAGAGTGTGTATTATTGCTTTGAGGCCATCTGATGACGACGGCATCTTCTATGGAATATGCTGGCACGGAAGATCCCGGCCTCCGGCTACGGGTCAGCATGGGTCAAGTTGACCCCATTTAATAGGGGCGCCCCTTGCCCAACACCATGGGTTGAAGCAGTATTCAGGCACATTCCAGCCTGTACAATACGGCTGCACATGAATACAATACAGCAAAGCAAGCAAATTAACCAGATCGACTCTTTCTTTACAGCACAAACATGACGCATTCACCAATACAATACATTGGTCTTCTTACTGGATTTCTTATTGGATACATTGGTCTTCTTACGAGCTACAATTTGTACATGAATAAAGCTGTGAGAACATGGTGAGGGACACAAAAGAAGAAACATGCTTAACTTACTTACTGCTGGAAGCTTTGATAAGAACACGTAAAGTATTCGGGCAGAGAATTTATTCAATAATCAAGACTACCAGCAATTGTAGCCTTAGATCTTAAGCTTGCTCAGAAGGAGCAAAGTAGATACTGTGAAAGCTTGCAGATTATTCGGATAAGGTTGAAATTGGGCTAGCAAGGCCAGAATCAAGCCATGCAAGCATCCGATGGCAAATGGATTTGAGTGCAAATGGTTGGGTCAGAGTACAGATTCTACAAACATCTATAATGAGGCCGAAATCATGTGTGAGGCCTCGCTTTACCTCTAAAATAGTATTCCAAGGATAAAGATGGGAAGACCTAACAGGCTAAATCGGCCCTGGATCAGGCATTTGCAGATCCTTCGTAGGTGTTTTTGGGGTTGTGCGCATGAAACTGGGCCCGTGGTTGGTTGCTGGGCACCTCCAGGCTAAAAAAATACAGGCTTCAAATTTCGGTGCATAACCTCATGCTTGTGACAAGCTTGGCGCCCAATCTATGGATCTAAAATGATAAATTGGAAATCCCTCCCTCCGGATGATTTTATTCTCTTTGGCAACTTTGCTAACTCTGCAGATCAAAATCAGGCTATGGATCCCAAAACATTCAAGACTCCTGTTTGGGACAATTTCACAAAAGATCCAGATATGTGGGGGCGCCTTCCTCTGCTTGATCCAGCTACTCAAACTCCTCTTCCTTATGGGGTCCCGAAACCTTCTGCTGAGATCCAAACTGATGACATTTATGATGCTGCTCTTAAAGAACTTCGACCAATTGAGGGAAGCAAGCAAAAGCTCTATCATGGTATTTCCTTAGATTTACTTTCAGTTCATGCTAAAATGTCCTCTCTCAAAGATACTGCTGTTCTTATTAAAGTTACAAAAAGTGGTATCCAGCTTGATAAATTATGGTCTTTTTGTCTCAGCCTACATAAGGGTATCCTTATTAATGCCATGTATTGGTTAAATTTCCCCTACATTATGCTTGAGTGTGGTAGCCAAAGAACTGCTACTTTCTTTCTTAAGCTTAGCATTTTAACTTTTGAATCATATCAACTGTCATTTCTTAAATGGAACCTGAACTTGAATTCTGATAGCCTGGATAATCTATGTGTTGCTTCAATCACCCTACAGGGCCTGAATCCTATACACTGCAATGAAGAGTGTTTCAAACTTCTCTTTAATTCCATTGGTAATTATGTCTGCACTGAATATTCTCCCTCCAGGTCACCAAGAGCCTTTATCCAACTTGACCTTTCCAAGAACATTCCCACATCCATTCCATTTTCTGATGCCTTTGGTCAAAAATCTTATCTATCTTTGAGACGGTCTGCATTGCCTCCTCATTGCCAAAATTGTTTGAACAGACATTTTTGGTACAGCAAATGTACTAATTCTCAAAGGGAAATTTCTGAGAACAATGCTACTCTAGGTGGAATTTTTCACTCAAATTCTTCAGCAAGGAACTTGATTCAGAGTGATAAGCCTAATGATCTTGCTCACACTACTGGTGATGCAAATAATGCAAATGGAAACCTCACTGTTGGGGGGAATGACAAGTTAGTGAACTCCACATTGACAATCTCTGATTATAAAGGAAATAACTCCAACCAAAATTTTCAATGGAATAGAGTGAATGGAAGCAAAAGGAGAATCAGAAATAATCAATTGAAAAGACAGGGGATGATTTATCAGCATAAGGAAGGAAGGAAGGAAGGTTCTTTTATCGTCCGCGGAGGCCAATCGGCCTATGGGACCCAAATTACACGGGTGCAGCAAGCCCGTTGCTACCCGGATTAAAAAACCCCCCCTTAGGAGGGAAAAACCGTCGCAGCAACAAACCTGCTGGCAGGCATGTGGATTGTGGAGAAGGCTGGAATGGAAAGCCCAACTCCCGCGGTGGTGGAGCTGCCGAGGAGGGGAGCATGTGGATTGTGGAGAAGGCTAGAATGGATTGGTGTGCCCATTAAGGGGGAATGTTGGAATGCTGGAGCATGTGTAATGGGCACACATGAAGAATGACTCGGTGGAGGAGTGCCGAAAGCCCATCAAAGGGCCACTAACTCAGTGGTAGAATACTTGGCTTGCAAGCAAGAGGTCATGGGTTCGATCTCCAGCCTGTCCAACCAATCAGAGAAAGCTCATTTCTCAACAATCTGTGATTATCTGTGGTATTCTTGTGCTCTGTGACACCGGGCGTGTCTTCCTCATAGGCATAGCTTCCTGGTGAGGTTGTGCATCAACTCATGTAACTCTATGGTAAGAGGTCATCCTGTGCCACATATGGGCTAGGAAGGGTATGCGTATAGATAGATAAATACATTATTGTCCCTTGTGCCCTGATGCCCGTGGACTTGTGTAGCATCTCCCTGGTGGGCGCTACTAGCACATCATGCTGGTTTGCATCCCGCTTTGAGTCGGCTTCAAGGCCGTGCACAGATGCGTCGTTATCAATCAGCTTTGAGCTGAGCATTTCTGGGCATGTATGGCGCGCCTCTCAGGCGGTTCATAACAGAAGCCCTTTTTCCTTATGTACTTCCCGGTGCTTTGTCGTCATTTCCCGTATTGCGTCTGCCAGTTCCCTCATTGTTTCCGTCCTTGCCATCATGGTGTGTACGGGTTGGCCCCATCTTATGTTTCTGTACCTGTTCCTAATGCCTTCATATATTGGGCATTCATTTAGCATATGATTTTCATCTTCCACTTCCCCTCTGTCACAGATTCTGCATATCCGGTCATCTTTCTCAATTCTCCGCCATCTGTCTTTTTCAATTCTTAGGTCGTGACTTCCCATTCTAAATCTTGCCAGGATATCCCTCCTGGCTTTCCCTATTAGATTATCCTGATATATCTGCTGTTCTATCTGTTGTTCTGGGTTAAATACAGTCAGAAGCCAATTTGTCTTGGGTCCTGTGTGTTTCTGTAGCCAAGCTTGCGTAGCTTTGTTTGTCCATTCATCCTTCCATTCCCCTTCACTTATCAAATCGCTCAGATTCATCCCCATTTTTCTTGTCCACATTGCTACATCCCTATTAGGGATTCCCTAAACCATCCGTTGCCCTCGGTTATGTGGGTTTCCGCTGATTCACTGATCGCAATATTCGCTAACTTATTCGGTTTCCCGCCTGCATTGTTTCTTATGAGATATCTGATGGTCTTTTCCCACGCCCTTACCTCCATTGGTTTCTGCCCTGTCTCATACACTATGGTTGTTTGCGGTGTGTTCATTCTCAATTTGAATTCCTGTTTGTGCCATTGCCTGAATATTCCCTCCTGTTTCTCCCATTTCCTTTCTGTTAGCCCCGGTCCCCATGCCTCTACCCCATATAGTTGTGTGGTTGCGACCACTGCGCTGAACAGATACCATTTGATCTCCCAGTTTATTATTCTGCTTTTATTGCAGAAATTTTTCATATTGTAGTAACTCCCAATGGTTGTTTGGAATCTTGTATCTGCCCCTTTAGCCCATTTCCCTTTGCCATGTGTGTCGTATCCCAGATATCTGTATTCTATTGATTCCTCTAACTCTGTTCCCAAATATCTGAACGGTTTATGTCTACTATTGTGACCGAAGAAGACGATTTTGGTTTTCGCGAGATTAACTGTCAACCCTGTCTGTTCGCAGAAGCTTTCCAGCAGTTTCAGTAACCTGTGCATTCCCTTGTTCTTTGTGGCCATCATGCTCAGGTCATCTGCATATAACATGATAGGTACTTTGGTGTCCCCTAGTGTGGGAGCGTCTCTGTCCCCTTGCTGTTCTGTTATGAAATCTTGTAATGCATCTATGTATATCCCGATCAGCGTGGGGGATAGTGGGCATCCCTGCTTGACTCCTGTGTCGCAATCTATTGCTTTCCCTTCTTCTTCCATTTTTGCATATACATTATAGTACAATCTTGCAATTGCCCCTACCATATCCTTTGGTGCTTGCATATCTATAAGCCTTTGTATTAGTTTTTCCCTCGGTACTGTGTCAAGAGCTTTCCTAAAGTCCACAAAGCAGTCATATTACTTTCTTTCCCTGGTTTCTATTTTGTTCTACCAGTATCCTGAGGGTCACTAGGTGATCCGTAGTTGAGTGTTCCGGCCCGAACCCTGCCTGCCCCTGTGCTCTCCGATTCCCTACCTCTGCCCACTGCTTCAGCTTATTGTCTAAAACCTTTCCAAACCATTTTGCAAAAATAGAACTCACCATTATGGTTCTATAATTTCCAGGTTCCTGTCTACTCCCTCCTTTGTGTAGGGGTATCACCCTGTTATACGCCCATCTGGATGGAAGTCCTATGTGTATGATGCCGTTGAATATATCTGTCACCTGTTTTCCTAACGCTGTGTCTGCACATTTTAACAATTCCACTGTTAATCCATATAGGTCTGGGGCTTTGTTATTGGCCATTCTGTTTAGTGCTATCATCACTTCCTGTGTGCTAAAACATGGTTTGTCCATCTCTTGCAGCTCTGGTATTGGTGCTGGAGATGCTCCGGTCTTATATAGTTTTTCCAGGTATCTCTCCCACCCGTCTGCCCCAATATCGTCTTGCGTGCTATCATTTTTCTGATTCCCTTTCCCTTTCCCTTTAAATCCTTTCCAGAATTTCCGGGGTTTGTTTTTCAGAAGTTTAGCCAGTCCCCATTGGTGTTGTACCAAGTTTTTGTTTCTCTTCGCCTTCAGCATCTTCAAGTACACCATTCTTTCGGATTGATATGTCTCTCTCCCTCTATGCTCTCTAACCTTCCTTTTCTGTTCTCTACACTCATCGTCGTACCAACTTGAGGCCTTGAATGCGTCTTTCCCTCTTTTTCTTCTTCTCTTTCTGAACACCTCCGTTGCTATCTTCACTGTTATATCGTTAAGCCTGTCCCCATTTTCGTCTGCCCTATGTGCCCCACAGTTCCATTTTCCCATCTCTTCTTTGATATACTGTACAAATATATCCACCCGTTTCTCTTGAAACTGTATTTTCAGTTTCCCGTTGACCTCCTCTGTCTCTTGATGTCTATCACTCGAGGTGTGTTCATTCCCTGTAAGTGTCAGCTGTATGGGTCTGTGGCTCTCCCTTTTCCCGATCGGCCATTCTAATAGTCTGAATCCCGATACTATCTCTGCTGCTGTGTCATTCATTATCACATAATCCACTATACTTCTCCCGTGCGCATTTTGGCTTGTGTACTTTCCTGACCCTTCCCATCTCTGTACTCCATTGCCTATAATACCCCCTGTGGTTGAACATATCTCGAGTAGTAGCTCTCCTCTGGCATTGACTTCCGCTCTGTCTTCTGTATGTCTGTTCCATTCCTCTGATCTTGTCGTGCTCGTCCATTGCCCGTTTGTACTTCCCATGCACGATTTGTGCCTGTTCCTGCCCCGTTCTGGCGTTTAGATCACCCATTAATATCATTGATCCTTGTTCCTTCCATTTCATCATAGTCTCCCCCAATTCTAACAGCTCTAGCTTATCACTGCTTGGTGGGTAGTATGCTAAAATCAGAATTAGCTCCATTTTGTTTTGTAGCTGTATATTCAAAATCATGTATCTCTTATTAACATCTGATTGCAAAATACATGCATTGTTTACTACATTTTCTTTTATATAGCAGGCTAATCCTGCACTCCCCCTCCCACTCTTGAACTCCTTGTCCTTCCAGCATGTGAATAGTTGGTACCCTTCCTCTTCTGGCAGCCGTTTTATGTTGTGTTCCCATGTCTCCACCAGGCATATTATATCACAACTGTGTGCTCCTTCCAGCCTCTCCCCATCATCCCAAGGGTACCCAGTACAGTTCCAATACCATATCTTCAGCGTTTCTTTCCCCGAGACTGCTCTCTTGGGGTCTCCGTGTGTTCTACTCCGTTTCCCATTCTTCTCGGTCTCCCCCTTGTCTTCATGGTTGGGGTTGGATCCATGTTCCCGGCTTGCTTTGTTTGGTCCACGCCGTCCTCTTTTCCGCCTTTTTCTTCCCTTCTGTACTGGTTCGTGTCGGGGGTTAGTGCTGCTATTGCCCTCCCCATTGCCATATTCTCGTGCTCCTGTGTCAGGACCCCCATTGGGTTTATATTCTCCTTCTCTGCTTCCGCCGATCTCCCTATTTCCAATATTCCCGAACCTCGCTCCTGCGACGTTCCTGTCAATTCCCGTACTCTTTTGTGCAGAAATACCTTGCCATTCTTGACCCCTGCCTATACCCCTGCCTGGTTCAGTCTGGCCTTGGCCAGCTCCCTGTGTAGCCCTTGCCGTTGCATGACTGTTAGGGCTTCCTGTACCTTGATCCCGTTCCTCAGCCTGGATCCCGTGCGCAGCAATCTCTCCTTGGCTGACCGGTCCCTGAGCATCAAATTTATGTGCCTCGCCCTCCCCCTCCCCCTCCATTGGCCCGACCGTACGGCTTTGACAATGATGCTCCGGTGCTATTTGAAGACCACCTCTATCACTTCTGCAGTCACTCGGTACGTATCCTCGTTAGGTTTCTCTGCTACCCCTATCAACCTAACATCATGCCTAATTCTATTCTGTTCCTCATACTGTGCGGCTTTATTTTATCAAACGATTCGCATCGAATTCAGGGTTTCGGGCGAGGTAAAAGGCATATTCTGATGCATATCACTCAGTGAAGTGAACTCAAAGTTTATGCTGCACTGAATTTCAATTATAACTACAACCGACGAGTCTCTACACTAACATCAATATGCATTGCATGGATTGATAAGATACCTCCTGATACTTTGGTGCAACTATGTAAAAATAGATGTTGTAAGCAAACCTGTGCACTCTGGTGTGTTTATTATACAATGTAAACGTGTTTCAAGTATATGCTTTCTTTCTCCATGAGGATGATACAAAACAACGCTTTTATGACACCTGCAGACTTCGGCGGGTCCTTGGCTTCAAGTAGGCGTTGATACCACCATATTACGTGAGGTATGAGTCATGCTTTTAGTCACGTAAGTCAATCGTTTAACTTTTGTGCTTTCGAGGAGATCGCGGTCACGATACCTTCAACCATCTACACTTGCTATTTACCAAAGAACTCCCACTATCGATAACTATGAGTTGAAACCACTTGTTAACCTCCACATGTGATTTGCACGAGTTCTTATTGAAACAAAATAGTTTGAATGATTGCAAAAAGCGACCACCGCGTTCTTGCCCATGCTTTCGATAAGATCGCGGTGGCGAAAGTGTTGAACATTTTTAATTTCTCGGTTGCTATTTTCTCTAGTACTTTATGATCCGCGGTGCTTTTTGCTTCAGAGGATCTCGGCCGCGATATTCACGACCTCTTCTTTGCGGGATGGCGGATGTAATTCCGCTATATCTCTTTGGGGAAAAAGGTGGCGAGGGGAAGAGTCCACAATTTCGAGCGCCATCACAATTCGGCTGTCCTGGAGGGTATGGTTGTTGTTTCAATTGTGAATGTTTTGGATGGACAATTGCCACTACCAATTCCCGAAATGGAAATAGAAAAAATGGGTGAAGCTGTGGGGACTTTTGTGTTGTGGTACAAGAAGGACATTGCTTTGCTCCACTTGTTAGAGAGGAGGAAGTTTGCACCCCACCGGTCCGGATAAAAAACATAAACCTGGCGGGGACGAGAGGCAATGAGGGGTTAGCCAGTAATGAGACGAATCATGTGCAAGGGCTTTCTAGAGATGAGTTAGTTGAGAAGGCATGCACACTCATGCATGAATGCTGCCACATGGCTTATGCCTATGGTGTTATCGTTTTTGCCGATCCAAACCATGCTGTGTCTGACGTGAAGTTAGGGGAAGGCTCGATAGATGCTACTATCATGAGCATATTTCCAATGCCTGAAAAGATCTCTATCTTGTTTGCCAAGCACGTGCGAAATGCCCCAACTGCATGACCTTGTCAGATGGCCAATAGCCTTCGTGCTCGTTGATAACATTCCAGTTTCTACTCTCGTGGTTGCGGTGAAGGAGAAGGATGTGGAGAATGAACCTTACTCTATTAGACCCAAAATTGGCATCACCAAAAAGAGACCTTACAGCATGGTCAATCGGAGACCCAGGACACGTCCAGCACAGACTAAATGTGAAAGAAAAAACTAGTCTTTGAGGCTATTCTAGACTTCGGTCATCACTCTCTGCATGAAACGATCTTTGTGCAAATTTTACATCCCAGGAGATAGCTTGCATGAGAACCTTTTACTGGAACATGAAGTCCTCGGAGCGCACAACCTTTGCATATAACATGCTAGATCTTTGCTCTGAAAATGGTGTAGTTCGCAACCTGGTATTGAATAACAAACAGGTGTGCGTGAAAGCATGGCATAAAGCCTATGGCATACCCATTTCCACTTTTTACAAGTGGAAGAAGCTCTTCAATGACGGCCCCGCAAATTGCGAGCACGGAAATCTTGGGTCTAAGAAGCCAAGGTCTCATACTTTGGTGGGCAATCTTTGTGCTATCTATGTTCATAGATGAAAACGCAGAGACGATGTCACACCGCTTCGAAAATTACGGCGAGGGTAGCGAACAAAATGTTAAGAGGCTACCTTCAGTCTTGACTAAGAAGGATATACACCAAAAAGTAGATATTACCGTTCTGAGAGATGACGGGCAAGCATATTTCTCCTTAGTCCTTTTCATGCGCTTGGAAAGAGAATCATTCAGAGGTGGCAATAGCTAAGAGGATAGCATTTTCTAAGTGTAACACCTGTATTGTCATAAAGGAAAAGCTTGCTAAGACCGAGAGATCCAAATGAAAGAAGGGTACTTGCAATAGAGAGAAAATCACATATGACGGCCCGATTTCATGCGGGGAGCCTTTATTGGTCTGGAGAGCTTTGTCTCATAGATCTCCGAAAGCACGCTTTAACCATTATACATGATAAAATGGATCAGAATAAGACCATGGTCCCTCGTCTAGAGAAGCTAGCAAAGTCCGTATGGAGGGTGAGCGATTGAAGAAACAATTGTTACAGTGCTCTCATGCGGCCATGGTATAGGTGCCTTGGGCCACTTCTCACCGGACCTCGGCCTGATGATTCTAATTTTCATGTGGGATCCTTGAATCATACCTTGAAGACACCGGAGAATAAATCTCGAGGATAATTGGGGCCATTTGAGAGATCTGGATCGTCTCCGAAAGCGGTGGGGGTGCGGCAATTTTAAACCTGAATAACCTTAGGACAAAAATGATGAATGGCGGTAGAAATGATTTTATGCCTCCTATCAAAGGCCCCATGGTAGCGAACAAGTTGCCTAGGAGGCTTTACTTGCAAACTAGATAATTGCTTTCGAGTCGAGAATAAGAATAGATATCTGTTCTCTTACTTGTCATACTTGGTTTGGTTAGGTGTCTTTGATCAAGTGCAGGTGGGATTCATGATGGTTGGACACACCCACGATGACATAGATGCCCTATTTGGAAACTACTCTACTACGATGAGAAGATCGGATGCATTGACTATTCGGAGCTTATGCAACTCTTGAGCGATGTAGTTCAAAGGCTCCTTCACCTTACCTTGTGACAGGGTTCCTAATTGGAAGGAATTCGGTGAAAGGTTTTATCCCCGATAAGAAGGACCGTTTATGTGGTCACTTGGAACCTCTACTCTTCAAGTTTTGCATGAAGGATGGATGGCCACTAATGTTCTACAAGATGAGGCGGGGGCATAGGGAGTGGCTCCCCGAAAGGGAATCGAAATGTGGAAGGAGGATGCCCAAGGTTTACCTATGATTCCCGAGAGGGTCACCTAAGGTCCCTGCACCATATGGGAGCTTGAAAGATATAGGTGCATTAAGAGCTTCTATTGCCAAGTACATGATGCAATTTGGCAGCTATTTCTAGAGCTGGCGATAAGTCATGGTCCAACACATATATGAATGAAGTTATTGACTACTGGTCCACCTTCTTTGCGAGTGCTTGGGGGCGTGCGGCCCGGTAGAGAGTGTCATTCAGATTTCTGGCCCCGACCGTGCAAAGTGCATTGGAAGAACCCGAAAGAGTGTTTGTGGATGAGCACATTGAAGCATCTCATTACGTTGGGCCTTTCTCCGGGTAGACCCAAGAACCCGGTTGAAATATTCGACCCCTACCAAGATGTCAAGAAAGGAATGCTCTTGCTAATCGAGACCACATGATAAGCGCCTCGCGTGGATGGCTTTTGCGAAGAGGACCCGATGGGGGACCCTAATCTCCCACATTACGAAGAGGTGTTTGTCTCCCCGTTTGAGCCTGTTGCGAAAGGAACCTCATATGCAATGCAATATAGGGATTGCTTGGAGCAAGAATTGGAGACCCAATCCTAATGACCATACGCTACCAACATTTGAAAACAATAGACTATGGTTGGGCCGTAGAGACCAGACCATTGTCGATGGTGATCCCCAAGAGTGTGGGGCTCGATTAAGAATTAGTGGCTAAAGAAGCTAAGGACGATGATGAGAACTCTTGAGGTATGCAATGCTCTTTTACATAATTACTATATCATTCATAACATGCAAGTTACAATAGACTAGTTATTATTCATTACGCTCTGCGTTTTTCATCTCAACACAAGAGCTCTTACACTATACAATGCTAAACAGGTGATTCATTCATCTTCGGGATCTGTAGTAGTGATCCCTGATATCTCATAGCTCATCCGCCAGAAGCCAAATCGATGGATCATTACACCTAATTGACGAAGGCAACGAATCTCAAATACCAAAGCTTTTCTTCTGCGTAGGGATCAAGAAGAAGATGCCCGCTAGGCAACCAACAAGATCAGAGTGGCTCATTGAGCACTTGATCGCCTCGATGTGGTGAACTGATGAAGGCGAAAAATCCATGGGAGAAGAATGAACTTTAGCCCCGAAGTGAGAAGCTTTTATAGTGAAGTAGAATTATTGAGGTGAATTATTGGGGTAGACTTCAGCGCCATTATTGCTCGTGTATAAGACCGTTGTATAAATACAAGTATAATACATCTTTCGTATGGATATATGTAAGCTTTTAAAACGTGTGCTTGAGTAATTCAGGTGTGGTTGAAATTAGGAACTGCTTGCAGATATACTGGAAGTCGAAGAGCACACCCTTACACTACATTCAGGTATGATACATCAAACCCCTTCATTGTGGTATTACATCTTTACATAGTTTATAGGTGCTCATAAGATTATTATATCATAAACGAATACAATAGTCATCACTGATAACATTGATTGTAATACATACTTCATAGGTACTCATACATCACTGATAACATTGATTCACTCATCATCAACATCGAAGCTCGTGATGCTATTCAGCTCATAGATCTCCTGATCAGGAAGCCAGTAAATGTGGACTTTAACACGAGTGAGCTTCCTGCAAGCACTAGCAGGACCATCAGCCTTAGATTGGAGCCATGGATCAAGATTAACACCATTTCTTGTGCATTCATTCAGATCGTTGTAGCTCAAGTAGCACTTGAAAGATCGGATGTGCTCTGGACGAGGCATCGAGGAAGCCATGGAAGATGAATGATCTCTACCCCCGAGTCGAGCTGTTTTTATAGTGAAGTGAAATTATTGATGTGAATTATTGGTGTAGAATATAGGGCCATTATTGGGCTTCTACAAGTATCATGTACACGTACAAGTATAACACATAATTTGTATGTATATGTGTATGTTAATTACCTCATGTTTGTTGGGCTCGAGAACTAGGTGAAAGTATTCGTGCTTGAGCAAATAAGGTGTGCTTAAAATTCTCAAAATTGCGTTTTTTTATCCAATTAATGAAATCATGCTTGATTGCTTATTTGTTTTGACTTGTTCCCCTATTTACTTTGGTTCAAGAGTTGCTGATAAGATGACTGTAGATTTGTGGAGGAGGATAAACATGAAGGATAATGGATTTGATAGAAAAATAGTTGGTCCATTTGTCCATGGGGTATTCTAATGGACTGACAGGAGTAAGGCCTTACGATAAGGAGGTACAAACACAAAAGTTTTTTTGCATCATGTTGTTCTATTCTTGACTTGTCATTAATTGTGCATTTTCATATAATGCTTTTAAAGTGATGGTCTATGTTTTGACTTTCCCATGAAATATTTGTTGTATTAATATTGTTGATTGCGGCATCCTTCTAAAGCTCCTCGTAATAAAATATGCAGAGGAAATAATGTTTTAATAATAGTATGTAGGTATTTGAAAATACGTGATCCGTAAGGTTGAGGTTGTAAATTTATACCCCAAAATCACTGTCTCGACATGTGCTTGAAATGTTGTGAGTGCTTATTTCTCGATCACATTAATGAATTTTGAGGTAGTTATTCCAGTAATGGTAATCCTTCTCCGAGAAGGAAGGGATCGATGACATGGATTGATCTCTTGGGTGTGAGAATTCTTTGATGATTCTTGCGAAATTTCTTGTATGGGGGAATTTGGATCATGCTATCATTCTTCAACTCTGAAATGAACTAGTCTATGGTGATCATTTCATTTCCTATTTATATCAATTTGATGGCAAGTTCTCCAGAAAGCATTGATTCTGTTGGAGCTAGAAGTCAGAAGCTTGGAACTGGCAGGCACTGGTTTAAATGAGCACCCATGGCAGAATCAGGATTAGAGCCCGGGGCTTTCCGAAGTCGATCAAGTTCTTCCAACATGCGTTGGAGCAGGGCTGAGGCCAATCGATAGACTTATCCAAATGGTATCCAAATGGATAGCCAAGAAATACCTATTGATGTATGTGTTCTTGACAGAATGACCAAAAAAATTGTGCCACAAAAACGTGACAAAAGATTCACGAGGTTTTTCAAAATTCGTCAGTTGGAAATAGCGGAATATGAAGTTGCGACATAAGGAGTAACATCATAGTCCTGCAAATCTGACCATCCCAAGGAACGACGCACACTAACTAACTGAAATACATGAGACAAGAGCGCTTGATTAATAGTGATGCGAGTCGGGATGCGAGTGTCGTCGACGAAAGTCTGATATCCCGCGGAGGTGCTGACCACATGGGCCACAAATTGGGGGAGTTGCACTAGATTAGGAACAGGAAGTTCTTGATTCGCAAATTTGGCAAGAGTTGCCCGCATTGCAACTTTACGATTGATCCCTTGCAAAGAGGCCGGGGGAGTGGCAGTAAAAAACTTACAGAGGTGAAGATAGTAGGATCCATAGGTGTGGTCACATGAAGAGTATTGAAACAAGAAGTGGCGGCTATAGCAGCAGGAACGTTGAGGCACTAAGAGAAACGGAAGGAATGTAACTAGGGTTTCTGGCAGTTCAAGAGAGGATTTTATAAGCAGTGCATGAAGAACAATCAGAGCCATTCAAGAAGATAGGTGGCAGACAAGAGGACTTCAAAACCTTTTTTGTGGGCTAAGTGCCAAGAAGAGCAATGGAAAAGGCACAATAGGTGACCTGGCAAGGTGGAAAATTGCGGAGAGCCGTGTAGACAAGTCATCATAATTAAGAGTGGCAATACAGAGAAGCGAATGTCTTAATATCTCTCATTCAGAAAGGAAAAGAAATGAATTGACGGGATTTGCGGCATGGTACAATAATTTGTGGGGGTATAAGTTTTTTGAGGAAATTCTGGAAAGGATGACGATGGGACGTGTGTAATGATGTCGATGATGCAAGGTGGCAGGGAGAAACCGATGGCCTATATAAGAGTAGGATTGTGTGTATTGAGGAGAACATTTTGCTAGCGCCACGGAGATGAGCAACATAATGCCCAACAATTGTCTTGAGTGGATCACTTGTCAAATGAATTACATAGATCTCTGGGAAATGAAGAGCCACAGAATTCTCATGGATGGAGTAGCGGATAACCCAAATCTAGAGTCAGAGTATCTGGACGTGATCTAGCATCTGCGCTGGCACCCAAGTCAAGGATATATAATCCTTCGAGCATGCGCCTCTACTAATCCTGAATAGGATGTAGGTTAAGAATTTGGACTTGAGAGTACGTAGAGCAAAGAACCTTGTTTTGTACGTAAGAACATGTTTTGATTAGCAAATATAAGCCTTTTATTCGAATTTCATGTTGTGTCATGTTCAACTAGTGGAATAGAATTGATATCACTGTGAAATGGTGTAAGACGAAAACCATTTACCAGATACAGAAGTAGGGTGCCAGCCAACTCCACGAGTTGAAAAAGACTAGGATGAACAGCCTTGATAACTTTATAGAGTCCTAACCAGCGAAATTTAAGTTTGCCAGGATGATTTTTGTATCGAGAATCATAAAGTAGAACTAGATCTCTAGTTGTTGTTGGAGTTGATAGACACGTTCTTTTAAGGGAGCAGGAGAATTCGGAGTAGTTGCAAACTGAAATCTTAATGTAGGTAGAGTGTACTCAAATAGCGTCAAGGCTTCTTGATCATAGATAAGCTTGAAAGGAGTGTGGCCAGTAGCAATTTTGTAAGTGGTGTTATACGTCCATAAGACAGTAGGCAGTTCTTTATGCCAATCTTTCCGAGAAGCATCACAAATTTTCTTAAGAATAGATATCAATGTTTTGTTTGTGCTTTCTGTAAGGCCATTGCCCTATTAATAATAGGACGTGATTTTCCTGTGATGAATATGAAGGTAGTCCGTGAGCTCTTTAATAGTGTGATTGACAAAATGAACCCCATGGTCACTACAAGTTCCATAGAACACCCAAAGCATGTAGAGGACTTCGCCCTGCTGGCCGCAGTGTTGTCGGGCAGAACACATGCTTCTGTCCACTTAGTAGCATGGTCCGTAAAAACAAGGATATAGCGGGCATGGGTAGGGCTAGCAGGTGGGTCCAGAGGACCTATGAAATCCATACCCCATTTACTAAAGGGAAGGGGTGTGGCAACATGGAAGTGAAGAAGGGAAAATGAAATTCAAACAGAAGATCCATGAATCATGCCCACTGCAATAACCAGCATGCATGCATCTTCTCATAATGAGCACACAAATTGAACTATCAGAATTGGCCAACATAAAAAAGGGCAAAATGGCGATGAGCAAATTCCCTGGTTACAATAGGGAATTCAAATGGAAATGCCCTGCAACAAATCCGGAAGAGCAGCCTCAACATATTCGTTGTTGGAGCAATATCCATATCTTCAAAATGTGGAGGCCGGGCTATGGCAGCAGAGGGCTGGCCTATGAATCAATCCCACAAACAAGCATAGCCACAGCAAACAAACGAACCTACAAGTGTAGGCCTAGCCACAAGTGTAGGCCTAGCCACAGCCATCGCCTTCACAAACTTAGGAGCCATCGCTATTTCCCACAAGCGAAGGCCTAGCCACAGCCATCGCCTTCATAAGCTTAGGAGCCTCGCTATTTCCCTCGAGCACAACTGCCCGTGCCAGACGTCTCCCTTCTAGAAATGAGTCGACCTAAAACCTTCTATAAGAAGAAGAGAAAAAAAAAGCCGATAACCATGCAAAACTCAAACCGTATTTTCTGACCTGAGCAGCAAAGTACGGTTTTGGTAAACCATAGACAATCATATGTAACACCTACCCCTTGCAAAACTCAAACCTTATTTTCTGACCTGAGCACGGTTTTGGCATTATGCCAAAACCATAGACAAGCATATGTAACACCTGCCCCTTTAATTGCAGAAGATAATCGTTAAGATAACACCTGCCCCTTTCTTTAATTGCGGAAGATAATATTTTTGGTTGGTTGACAGTAAATTTCTCCCCTCCTTGGTTTAGAGAAGGAGATTGGTTGCATAAGGCTAAAACAACCATTACTTTTGAGCTGCGGTTGATCCCTATGCACAATGGCCCTACTGCCCGCAGACATTGGTGCCATTTACACTCGCAAATTATGCTGGAGAAAAAAAACGTTCAATGTCTTGTTTTGATTCTTTTAAACGTGCCTTAGAAAATGAAAGAATGCATAAGCAGATATATTTACACAAAGAATTACAGGGCTTCCTTTTAGCTCTGAAGATTTACTTTGATATCCAATAAAGAAACAACAGAATTGTACATATGGATATGACAGCTGACAATATAAGAGTATCCTTAGACTTCTTCCGCTTGATAGCCATCAGAATATGGTTTACCTATAAAATTGGCAAAACAAATATTAAAGCCTTTCAATTTTATAGCAGTCACACTCGTGGGCTTTATTATGAAAATAATATCCAAAAGATCTCACAAGTTAGCATAAAGAAACTCCGCTTCCCTCCTTGTTCAGAAGTCAGAAGTTGTTAACTGGTCTACAAAAGACTGCAAATGACATCTTTGATATGACAAGCTCCACATAGACCAGGATGAGGTTTTCAACAAACTCTTGTAGAAATTCTTTACTTTATTGGTGATGCGATTTACATCCTTTGACTGACATTACTGTAAATTGACAAATATATAATTTGAAGATAATGGATGATTTTCATTAGACAATTTGGAGCTTAATCTTGCATCAAATATGCAGAAAACAGTTACATTGAAGTTTTTGTTAGATACCAGGTGATAGTCAGATTGTTCTCCTACACCATGGGTCGAATATAGGCATAGAGGAATAACTGGATCAAAACGTTTGCTTGACTGAATGATCAAATCAACCAGCACGGCATGGCCAAAACCTATAATACAAGCTGCTAGAGAAATAAAAAAAGCATTGATATAGTCACTCACCGAAGGAAGTCTGGAGCTAACTGAATTAATCTTCACGCCAATGTCACCAAATACTCCACGTTGAGATGTTAGTGCACCCAATGCTGATTGTGCTTGATTTATGACCATGTCAATCTGAAGGAGACAAAAACGAAAAAAATAAGCGAGGAATATGATAAACTCGTGTAACACTGTCATCAAGGTTTACATGAATACATCGCATCTTGTATCCCATGTAAAACTGCACAAGGCAGGGTTAAAGAAAAGAAAGTTGAATCAATAAGAAAACCTAGAACAGCCTTGGCTGACAGGCCCATCCTAAAATCAAGGGATAAGACTTTTTTTGCATCCAGCATAAGATGCTATTCAGCATACAACATTCCAGCATAAGATGCCATCATAGTACTGTCTTATACAATGGTATCATACGTTCATGCTTTGACATTCATGACGGTCAACTTATTCTTTCAGGATGAGGCTCGTTATATGTCTTGAATCTTCCTACTCCCATGACACCACTATTATGGTATACAAAAGTAGGCATTGCAATTGTGTAAGCTGGTGTCAAGTTTCAGCTTGATAAAACCCGCTAGAGCTTGCAATATTTGGCCACCCAATCTGGTAAGAGAAATAAAATCTTGCAGGGCAATAATGGCATGGGATGATAGCTCAGTGCAACACTGAGTTGTTTATTACTCCTCTCAATCACCCAGCCATTTATGACTCATTTTCATTTTTAGCTCACATCGTTGTAACATTTTAACTTCAGGTGATATCACTCTGCCAAGTTGCTAGCCAGCTCATTTGCATTTAGCTTATTATGTTAGTAGGCCGTTTGCCAAGTTGCTTCCCATCTTATTAGTAGGCCGTTTCCCAGTTTACAATTAGTCAGACATTTTAACACTCCTAAGAGCCACTTAGCCATATTCATTAAGCTCATATCACCTTTTAACATCAGTTAGATCAGGTAGAAGTTGGTATAAAAGGCATGAACAAAATGGTACAATTACAAAGAAGATGCAAGGGGTTACCTTCCTTCTATATTAATATAATTGCAGGCCCCTTGGCGAGTTATTTATTATATGCACACGATCAAAATAGATAGACAAAACTAACCTGTCCTGTAGCTCTGTAAATTGATTCTTGTTCAGACAGACGTGACTGCTCACTTTCACTGTTCCTCTGCCCTTTCCTGTCTGCATGATGGCTGAAGCTTTGCAGTAGCTGTGCACGCTGACTGTTTGCTTTTGCAGTTGAGCTTATTCTTCTGAACTCCTGTAGGACATAAAATACGGCACAATTATATGTGCATGACCTTATTAAGTTATATCTTTCATCAATTGAAAAGTACTTAAGCTTTTAAAGAATGTATACCTGATTGAGCTCTTGGAGAATGTTCTTATGCCTAGTTAAAGTATGAGATACAACATCAGAACCCATATCTTGCAATAGAGACTGCATTTCTAGATTTGTCTGCTGAAGTTGTTGTAAAAGCTGTTCAATTTCTTTTTCACTAGCTTCTATGTCAAGTGTATCTATTAGCCTCCCATAAGAAGACAACTTAATGTCTAGTTCATTCTCCAATTTCCTGGCCTGCAAATGCAAACTCGATCAAATCAACGAGAAAAAGGAACCAGATAACCCAGAATGGCATTAGCAGCTTTGATGTGTTTGACCAGGCAGAATAGGGCAGAAAGATGAGCAAGCAAGGGACAATAATAGAAGAAACACTAACCAGAATGAATATGAAAACAACAATTGGCATTTGCGGGTGCAAACGTCTACTTAATGTGAAAGCTAAGCAAGAGTGGAATGAAAAGAAGAAATTCTTACCAACTTCCGGAGATCGTCCCAGGACTTGACAGCCGGCGACTTCTCCATGCTGCTGCCGGACTGTAAGTTGTGGAAGGCGGATCTGGCGGATGCTGTCTCTCATTACTTGCTCTCTTTTTTTACTCTTGCGACACTCTTCCACCATGTCATACACGTGTCACGCTGTTATGCGTGGATGCTACCACTTTACCTTGCAGAGTCATTGAAATAGGCAGAACAACCTCCAATTCCCAGCACGAGTTAGCCTAACTCACGATTAATGGAAAACTTATTATGAGCGTAAAAAACACTTAGGAACCATTCTGCCGCATCCGCCAATAACGCCGTGCCATGTGGCATTGTTTCAAACCAAGTGTCAATAAATTTTTGCTTAGCGACGGAGTCGATAAATTTTTGCTGAGCGACGGAGTTTCTATGGCGGGCTGCTGCTGCCGTTTCTACATGCATTTCAAGAACTTACTCACGATTTACCAGCATTCCGGCCTCTTTACCCGGCATTCCAAGGACTTACCCTATATTCCGAAGGTTTTTAATGGGTGCAGAATGGTTCCTAAGTGTTCTTCACATTACACCAATGTCTATTTACCAGACATTCCTGAGATGTCAACAGGGCTCTGCGCCTCCGCGCATCACCCTGTTTCCATCTCAAGAATGTTTGGTAAACAGACATTCCTGTATACATAGCACTATACTATGGGTGAGATTCGACTATGACTTTAAAACGTCCAATTTTAATCAAAAGCCCAATACAATTTTACCATATCAGAAAGTCATCATTGTTATGTATTCCAATTAAGTGAAAATTAATTAAAAATACCCATGTGGCGTTACCATGAGCTTTTCTTAAAGGACGGCCAATATTGGCTGGCCCTAGAAAATAATATATATGTCCCTTGCTCAAATATTGCCATGTGAAACTCTATTTCGTTTTTTTTTTTTGTTCTGTTTTTTTTTTGCTTGATCCTTTAATATGTCCTACATGGATTTTTTTTACGTTTCATATGTGGAATCACCCTGTAAAAACTGCTACTTAAATTAAGGAACTTTAATGCCATGTCGTTAAAGAACATTCATCATAGTGGAATCTTACCCTATGTTGGCTGAAGATGACTAGTTATTCAACACGTGGCCATGTGCCTTGCCTTGGAGATGTGCTTTGTTGCTGAGTAAATGTCCAAGAGTTGGAGCTTGGGTGCCTAAGGAATGGTTTGCATGTACCAGTTGCCTCCGACAATGCCTTATTTTGTGTTGTGCAAAAGATCTGATTCTATGACGGTTTCGTGATACTCCTCGAAAATTGGCTGGTCATTTTTCACGACCTTGACGGCACGATGGCAGCATGTAAATCGCCCCTAAGTAGAAGGGAGCCGCATGGAAAACTGTGAAATGGCAAGGTTGAGATTTAGGTAGACACGTGTATAAAAATGTCATATAAAAGCGTAAATATGGTATAAAAATGACTCTGGCTATTAAAGCAATCGGTATAACCATTAAAAGCATGATACAAGGACCTAGTAATACGTGCTTGCCATATTTTGAGGTGGTTTTAGCCACTGACCTAGTTAGTTTCATTGAAAAAAAAAGTTGCCTTTTAAAAACTCGTTTATGGCTAAGTCCCTCTTTGTAGCTATCTGGGTCGTCTAGAGCATATGATGGATATGCTAGGAATCATGAAATCTAGGCCATCGCCTTGGAAACCCTAAGTTTAAAATACCAAAAACTTCAAAACACCTAGAAAACCTAAAATACCTAGAAAACAGTGACAGATACTACGCGGCCACCCCTAGATTCTAGCACACATGAAATGTATCAACCCTTTTAACTTGGGATTTTCCGGTTTGGCAAAAAATGTTTTTGGAGTTTTTTTAAGCTAATTTTTCTAAGGTTTAGGGGTTTTTGGTAGCCGGCAAAAGTTTCCGGATTTCCAAAAATCGGGATTTGTTTTCCAACAAGATTAAGAATTTTTTTAGGTTTCAATTTTTTCCTCTTTCTGTTGCATCTGGGGGCATGCATGCCGCAAATATTTCCAGCAGATGGGTATGCAAATGGATGTGCATATTATATTATCCATTCAGGAACCGACGGATCCGCTTTCAGCTTGCAATTTCGGGGTTAGAGAGCCTAAATAGGCTGATTTTGACCAGCTCCGGGCATTCGGAAGGTGTGCTTAGGAAGAAGTATCCGGATCTCCTGGCCTCCAATCTTAGTTTTATGCATAGCCCAAGGGTTTTAACCATTTGCAGAGGCACCTATACTCGATTTTATTAGAGGCCTCTAATACAGCTGCAGAATGTAGGTACTTCCGATTTTTCCCTTCTTTAAATTTATGTTTAGGTTTGCATCCAATTTGTGGGATTTGTCTGATTATGTTTTCCATTCCAGATGCAAAAGTTTGAACATGAATTCATGTGTAGCGATTCTTTTGCAGATGCAGTTGTATGGCCATCTATAGTATGTACCTTCAATTTGTTTTTGTTACATCTTTATTGCCAACAACAACTGCCATTAACATTATTAACACAAACCATTGTATTTGACATATTTAAATTAAAATCCCCCTTAAACCCCCTTTGGTTTGGGTGCATATTCACACGGGGGGTTACTCCGGGCAACGAGAGCTGTTGGATGGGCATATTTGCCCTTTATTCCAAGATCTGGACCGTACATAGCGATCCTCGTTTGTGGGGTATGCATGTACAAGTTTTTGTATACTGTATATTAAAGTTTGCAAAATACTATAAGGTTTGAGAGAATGTACTTAATGGTGTTAATTTTGTACATGTATTGTAAATTTTTTGGGGCTCTCATTTGCCCTCGTAACCCCCGTGAATATGCACCCAAACCAAAGGGGGTTTAAGGGGGATTTTAATTTAAATATGTCAAATACAATGGTTTGTGTTAATAATGTTAATGGCAGTTGTGTGTTAATGGTTTGTGTTAACTAAAAAAAAAATTGGCCCCTTTGGGGCCTTAAGGATGGTGTAGGGGTGCATGTAATATTGTGCATGGGTTTCCTTAGTGCATGTAATATTGTGCATATAATATCTGTGCATGGAAATTCCTTAATGCATACAAATCATAATAGAAAATGGTAATAGAGCTAAAATCAAGCCATTACATTCGAAGTCCTAATATTAAGTGTGACATAATACCATGTAACACGAATGATTGGGGTGCTATAAAAGAAGATGCTTGAACTTTTCTTTAGAGCATTTATATTTCATAATAATAAATGGAAGTGTGTTAAGTCTTGAAACTTAGTACTTCACAATCTTTTGAACCAAAAATCTACATTTCTTCACATACTGGACGTGATACTTTCCTCTGTTTGGCCAAGGTTCATCACATCCCAGGGTGCTCAATTCGAAGGGAACGGTAAAACTGAACCAACAGCTGCTTGAAAATTCAGATTGGTAAACAAGCAACTAGCTTTTAAAAGTAGTAGCAACATGATGACCTCGATAGATCTGATCCTCCCGGTAGAGCCATCTCAGATAGCCGCATGCCTAAAAAAGATATCACTCCGAACTCGCTATTAAACAAAAAGCTCCGGATTAGCAAGACCAAAAGGACACTGAAAGCATGAACATAAAAGGACAACCTTTCAACATAAATCGTGGTACGGATGAAGTCTCCCAAGAGATAAATCTTTTGGATGGCATTTCACACATTCTCTCTTAAAACACATAGATTACCGGGTAGCCCAAAGAACCATCCGCTATTAAATCAGTACCATGTTCAGAAAAACAAGTGAATAAGAAAAACATAACATACCCATTAAATGACGGCACCACAATATCCACTTTAGCAAAAATGTCGCTCAAATCAAATGGGGAAACAACCTCGCTGTTGTCCTTATCCTCGCAAAGAACACCTTCACGAGCTGTTGACAAACCAAGTAAAAGATCTAGCTCATCATGTATTAAAGCCAATTGTCTAAGCAATCTCTCTTGCTCTTCATTTGTAGTGATCCTGTTGGCAAACATTTCAAAGAGTAAGGCAACCTGAAGAATTCAAAAGAATTATAAATAAACAAGAAGTTGCTTAGGCACCCTTGCAGGCCCATCATCAAGGACCACGAACATTAAACTCAGGTCTGCTGTAAAAGTAAGCTTGATATAGTCAGAAAGGTGCTTCCTAGTTACTTCAATACAGCTGCAAATTGGCTGTAAAGCCAGGGAGTTCACAACTCCTCACTTCATCAAAATGCTGAAAGAGACTCGAAATGTGAGTGAAAGTTCTTCAATCAATCCCTTACCTTATTTGCGAGTAAGGCAGATAATCAACCATCACTAGAGACCTCAATCCCGCAGAGAGAGCAACCAAATCTATGAAAAAAAGTGCATATGGAGCATTTCGTGAATCAGAAATCATAAAAGACTCAAATCCTCAACTAACCGTAGCTGCTACCTACTTTACAGAGGCGGTTTAACCAGTCTAGTAGAAATAGGTTTGTGTGAACATATTTTCTATTATACCCGCGAAAGGAATAGACAACCGCATAAAACATGAGGCTGAAACAATACCGTGGATAGTAAAACTGTCGAAGTCTTCTTCATCTTCGTAAATAAAAAATACAGGTAACCGGGCCAACTGTACTACGAGACCTGCTTGAATCCGACCCACAAAACCACGCCCCCTGTTATAAATCTGCCACCATTTTTTATGAAGAAGCTTCTCTCCTGCAACGACGATCTCTTTAAATGATAGCTAACATATTCACAGCCTGCAATCTTATCTTTGCAGATTTGCAAGCCCTGTTTCGTGCCCTAAAATGCTCTCTACGAGGCTTGCATGTTCACCCCCTAAAATAAAAAGAGGGCTTTTGTTGTGAGCCCTTGGATGTTGGACCATTAAAAAAAAAAAAGCTAAATCAACGACTAAGAAATGGTGCACTCTAGATGTACGCATTAGTACATCCATTCGAATACGCCATGAAATCTTAGGAAAACCTTTGTGAAAAGCGTACAAAAACACAAAGAAAACCCCCTGTTATTATGCTACATATTTAAGCATCGTAAGCATTTTGTTCAGTCTTCTGTGATGCATGCTGGTAATTTTTTATTGCAGGTATATAGCTATAGGTTTGCTAGTTACATCAATCTGGAGTATATCTTGAAGTTGTGGAGCACAAAAAACAACTCATTGTAACTGAAGATGCAAAGGTTGGATATTATTGCATTGGAGAGAGTATGTTGAATGGAATATATCAATGGTAAGGATTCTAATCTGTTAATCCCTAGGGTTTTAATCATTTGTAGATGTTTCTATAGACGACTTTCTTAGTTATAATAGCTGATGAGAGTCTAAGCTTTTATTTTGCATGGCCGTTGCATTATACTTACCACATCTTTTCTGGATGCAGAATGCTTGTATACTGGTACTTGATTATGACACTGATTATAGCATGTTCAAAAAGAGCTAATTTTTCTAAATCAAGAAGCTATTATGATGCTCCAAAATGGATGCAGACTATTCAATTCTACTCAATGGTTATTAAGACCCTTTATTACTGCGAGTTCTGTTTCTACAGTTACTTTTCAAGCTAAAGACAGATGGCTTCTGTAATGATAGATCCGTCTAAAGATATCCACATGGATTTAACTGTATTGTAAGTGTGTCTGTTTTCTTCGTGTAAGTTACATTCAAATGTCTTGCTGTCCTTTATTATCACTCTTACCTCAAATAATATCCGGAAGCTCTTAATGAGTATATCACTAAGAATTATAAATGTTTTTGTAATAGTTCAAGTTATTTTACTTTTATATTGTAAGTATGTCATATTTATGGCCAAATGATACTATCTTTGTTGATTTGTAAATCGTAATTCTGGTATTATTGAGAGGCACGTACTTCTGTTTTGAGCTCTTTATTTTAATTTGTGCATATAGATCAATTTAGAGAAGAAGGTAGAAAGTTGTATATTGGAAGGCGTGTGCAAACTTCAAATCTAGCATAGACTGGTCAGTTATTTTACAGCATTCAGGGGTAGTTGGGTGGTGGGTTCAAGTCCCATTCAGCCCCTTAAATGTGACACTTATAAATGTGGCCATGGAACTCCAATTTATTATAGCATGGCAATTTTGACCTTGGACCAGAATGAAAGTCTGCTTTCTTTTTTCTGGGTCAAACTCTGTGCAGGTCTTCTTACAAGGTAAGTCAGCCATCTTTCTTTTTTCTATTCAGGGTTCTTTATTGTTTGATGAGAAAATGCTTGATGGAGGAGTAACATGGGCCATAGCAGGTGATATTACGTGGCAAGCAATAATTGCTATGATATTTCATTGATCTTCTATCCATACCTCAATGACGATAACTTAGTAGATGCCATTACAGCACAGGTAAGAGAATGTTCACTTCTCAGTAATATGGTACTATCCTAACATAGCTAGGTTCATTTATTTAGGTGCATGTGTTCTACGATTACGTCAACAATCAGCAGGTTAAGCTTTTTTTCCATATCTTGGCAATGATGAAATCTTTTCTATTGTTCAATAACATAAGTTTGCACATTTGTTCCATGCTTGAATACACTCATGTCCATCATTTCAGGCTTACATGCTTTTGAAAAATAGTTAGAATCACATTTTTTGCACTAAACACGATGACCTGTGCATCTAGGTCATGAAGTATGTCGTGTAAACCACTAGTGTTGGTAGCCTCTTAAACAATTTAATTGTCTTGGATTGGATTGGTGCTAAGGCAAAGAATTATTGTCATTTTTTGCCTTTTTTTTTTTGCAAACAATGCATGGAATGTTCTGTGACACATTGCTATAAGTCTTCAGGTTGGTGATTATCTTCTGCGTCCACTTGAAGCTCCTATTTTGTCAGATCTCTCTGTTCATAGGCAAAGGCAGATTGCCATTGATTTGTTTGTGGTCTATTGCATAGGTTTCAAGCATAGATTCAAGCTTTGATTTAGCCATTGCGTTGATCTTGCATCCAATGACTTCTACAGGGTTCTTTATCAGTTTAAAAAATAGCACAAAACCATTTTTCCACCTACGAATGTCATTGCAACCACCGAGGGAAATAGGTCACGTCAAGATTAAACATACATGGTTTATAATCTCCCGGTCTGTTTGGAATGAATTGGGAATGACTCAAGGGCATGCAACGCTGAGGTGGATGATCATTGAAAAAAATATTCCTTTTGCACTTTACCATGAATTCTGTCACAGATTTATTAATCAATGTATGTGAGAGTCCATAGACTATTTCCTTTCTATTGTTTAGTGTATTATCTGAAGCATAGCCTTATTTCAAATCTGCACTTTTTTCCCTCAAATCATAGACTTGAGTTCTAAGTTTCTGGACTAATCAACATAAGGTAAGTTTATTTGTTATTCATTTGGTCAGCAACAACACCAAGTAGCAGAGGTTATTTGTGCAGGCAGTTTCTGGCCCAAGTTATTCTCATCTAGATGAAGCTTCATTATTATGGCATCATACCATTATTTGATTTAAACCAATTAGTTTCAGCAATGAATTTCTATGTGTCCATATGTTTACCACATCTACAGTCCCATATCTCTGATTATCTGCATGCTTCTTAACATCTCATGCTTTTTATTTCCTAACATGTACAATACATTTACAATTGATGACATAAGAAACAAGCAAGTTATATTTCTTGTTTAGAAGGCTGATATAAAGGTAAACGATGCATTTGCCGATGAACAATACATTTGAACAATACATTTGTTCACATCTGACCCATACGTCCCTTCATCTAGCTTCATGCTAGAATCCCTTACATGAAAGGGATGTCAAAATTGGAACTCCCAGTTAGATGTAGTTAAAGCATACCTACATTTGCTGAATTTATATATTTGAATATGTAAATTGAGGTTTTATTTCCACATTTTAAGCAAGCAAATCGTTTTTTTTCTTTCTTTATGGGTTTTTTTGTGCATCTTTCATTTTTGACCATTGAACTCTGGAACATTCCGCATTTTATGCCCGATCAAAGGCCATTACATTTTCCATCAACAATTCGCCTGCCACTTCCAATGATCCAAACTGGACATATGGTTTGAAGCAAAAAAAAAAAAAAAAGCAAAACCTCCAAATAGAAAAAAGCAATGGTGCATGGGCAGCGAGCCTTCACCAGGCATTCCGTGTTCTGAGTCTACTCTGGCTTCAATCTTTGCCCCAAACACCCAATTGCTGCAAACCCATAAAATTCACGGGCCGAATCCACTGAGGAAATGCAACTCTGTTTTCAGGTCAAGAACTCGCACTATGCCGTCAAAAAATCCTCATGCAAGATAAGCCAAGCATCTACAGCCTGCACCATCTTCGCTATCGCTGCTTCACCCACTCGGCATCTCGCAATCTAAAAGATGTACTTGAATATATGCTTCTTGCCAACTCCAGGAATTGTTCCGGCCCTCCAAAGGCCATATCCGAACAAAAAGATTTTTCCACAAGCTCAAAAATTGACCCAATGTTTAAGGCTATTTCTTTGCAAATAACATGTTATGATGCTACAACATAAAGCTTCCAAATGAAGAAGTAATGACAAAACTACCTGCCACACCAAACAGAAACTGCAAAGAAACTGAGATTCTACGCCATGAAAATTGCAAGACCACGTCAAAACTGGAGCACAGAGCAGGGTGATTAGCCAAAAAGGGGAAAAGGGAAAAGAGTGATAAATACCTCTTACTGCAATATTCAGAAGCAGGCAAAGACGGCATCCATCAATTATTTTGCCATTGAAGGCATGCCGATGCAGAACAAAAAAGGCACACTCGGTGTTTTCATCTCAAGACCTTCTGACAACACGGATCTCTTCAGGGGAGAGCATATTAAATCTCTTCTTCCTTGCATGATGTGACCATGGACTAGCATCAAACTCTGCACATATTTGCCTTCTAAATGCCTGGGCTATAGTTCTTTTGGGAATGGAAAGAAGCCTTGAAAATGCTCTCTAATTAACCCCTTTAACTGTTGAAGCTGCCATTTGGAGTGTGGTCTTCCTTGCTTGTAATACATCAGTACTTCGTTGAAATTTTTATGCCTGCATGGTTTCTCTCATATTGAAATCATGTCTTTCATCACATGAAATTCCTTGGGATCTGCTATAGTAACATGTGGTAAATGCTTGATTCTTTTTATAAGACTGTATGCTACTCTTCCTTTTGAATCATCATCAGGACAATTCCTTACAATGTGAAAAAAGGAATCCTTTAACCCTTTTGCAAGTTTTTATTGTCTTCTTTGACTCAAGGAACGTTCTTTTTTCTTCTATACTGCAAGTGTAATATTCTCCTGTTCCATGTCTCTAATCCTCTTTTTGCAGAGGTCGTCTCTCTCACAGATCTCAAGCAAGGTTCCTTCTAAGATCACAGCTATCAGAGAACTTATGGAAGAGCCCCACAACACAATGGTTATTCGGAAGATGTTTGAACCTCCCCTCCCCACAAGACCTCCCATCATTGCCATCTCTTCCTCGCATAATTCGGACAAGACTACTCCGTCAGACCCTCACCAGCTCTCCAGGGCTTCGACTCCTCATGTTGTTCACAATTAGCCCCTGTCACATTTAAGGGTCTGAATGGGACTTGAACCCACTACCTCTGGAGTGGTAGCTGTGCATCCTAACCGAAAAGGCCACGATGATTTGGATGAAATCAAATCACACGCTCCAGACCTGATGGTTAAAGTGTGACGATTAACCATCAGGTCTGGAGTGTGTGATTCGATTTCATCCAAATCATCGTGGCCTTTTCGGTTAGGATGAACAGCTATCACTCCAGAGGTAGTGGGTTCAAGTCCCGTTCAGATCCTTAAATGTGACAGTATGATTTGGATAATTCATGCCCTAGTGGTGTGGGCAACTCATAATAGGGTTGGGGGTCCAGATGGTTGTCGTCACGCTCCTTGGTTTCAGTCCCTTACAGATCGATTTTGGTCCGCCCCAAATTCCCCCGGTTGCAAGCCTTCGAAGAGGAGGACCTCGAGGGGAGGATATTGTGATGATTAACCATCAGGTCTGGAGTGTGTGATTCGGTTTCATCCAAATCATCGTGGCCTTTTCGGTTAGGATGCACAGCTACCACTCCAGAGGTAGTGGGTTGAAGTCCCGTTCAGACCCTTAAATGCGACAATATGATTTGGATGAAATCGAATCACCCGCTCCAAACCTGATGGTTAATCGTCACAGCCCCCAGCCTTCTTGGCAGGTCTTATATAAGTATGAACAACATGTTGTTGGTTGTATTCTTTAGTTGCAAGAATCTCAAGACAAACTCATGAATGGTAGAGGTAGAGCGTATATACAATGATGGCCTTGATTCCTCTGACGCCTTAAAGCGAGAGCTCCAAGAACTTCATACTCAGAAAAGTAATCTTGAGGACTAGCTTCAGCAAAAACACGATACTCTCCTGGCCACCCATGAAGAACTCAAACAGGCCCATGAGGCCACGACTAAACTGGCTGCTCTCCACGCTCCGTTATAGGCTCGGGTCAAAACTCTCATGGACCAACTCATGGCCAAGGATCAGATACTTCAAGATACTCTGGCCCTTTATCAGAGTCGTCATGAGGAATTTCAAAGTCAGTAACGTGCCACTGCTCAGTACCAACTTCGCATCACTGAACTTGAAGGCCTTTTAACGGCGGCATACACTCGTCGCGCCCAACACCCTATGCAGCCGTTGGATTTGCCCATCCTATGGCTCATGTATATCCAGCACGCGACCACTGCGAATACGCTTAGAAATGATTGGTTGCACTGTATTTGTAATCAAATACCATATGATTTGCAATAGTTGCCAATCCCATCGATACAAAGACTCGAACCTCCATAAAAGATGAACAAAATCTTTTGAGATGCATACTGATCTGAGTGGGCGCATGCCGATGAGATCATTAAGTAAAGCCCAGTAGTATTTTCTAGTTTTGGTGGACGACTTTTCCAGGAAATCATTTGTATTTTTTGCTTCATAAAAAAGGTGAATTTTTGGCAATCTTCAAAACGTGGATGAAACAAGTAGAAAAGGAGACCGGACAAGTTGTAACCCACAATTAGAAGTGATAATGGGACCGAATTTGTGTCCAAAGAATTCAACAAATGCTTGAAACGGACTGGTGTAAAGAGAAAGTTGTCAAATCCTTATGAAAAATGGCAGAATGGAGAGGCAAAAAGAAAAATGCGCACTTTGAAAGAGTGTTCATTAAGCATGATGAGATGGGAAAAATGGGCAAAATTAACAGATGTATTCTGGGGGGAAGCTATTCTTACAGCTTGCTTTCTTCAAAATCAAGCTCCTACTGTGGCTGTTAAAGGGAAAACACCAAAGGACATGTGGAGTGTTCTGAAACCTAACGTTGAAAACCTAAGAGTGTTTCCATGGCATATGTCTTTGTTCCCAAGGAGCTTCGGGCATCAAAATTGGCTGCCAAATCAAGGAGGTATATATTTGTGGGATATTTCCAACAAGCAAAAGGATACTGATATAGAGACCAAAAAAATTGTTACAGTAACAACATCCATTTTGACGAGTTTGGAATAGCAGCACGAGCAATCACAACAGAGGTTGAAGAAAAGGATCTATTTCAAGAACAAACAGTGATGTGGTTGGACATGCAAGGAGAATCCTGCCCTAAAGCACAAGGAGAAACAATCACTGATCCAAGAAGTCAAATCATCCACCGGCATCTAGAGACATGCACATCAGCCCATCGAGAGAAACAATTATCTCGTGAGGAGGAGTCTTCGTGGGCATCATCCTACTCAAAAGTGGTTGGAGTGGAAGCAAGATCACAGATCTGCAGCCCTGGCAGAAGCTTATGCATATTGAAATCATTGTTGAGAGGCAACATGCCTACTAGTGGCAAGAAGATTTTGAAGAGAATTGTGTTGCAGAATGTTTTCAATCAGATCTTTTGGAGCCACTAACTGTTGAAGAAGCAATTTATGGACCCGATTCTGAGGAGTGGAAGAAAGCTATGCATGAAGAGATTGAAGCTATGCAGATGACAGAAGCTTAGGAGGTAGTCGATCTTCCACCAGGCAAGAAGGCAATGGGATGTCGTTGGGTGTTCAAAATTAAACAAGTTGGAGATGGATCAGTGGCAAGGTATTGAGCTAGGTTGGTGGCACAAGGGTTCTCTCAGAACAAGAGATAGATTTCGATGAGACTTTTTCACCAGTCGCTAAGATGACATCAATTCGAACTGTGTTGGCACTTGTAGTGCAAGAAAATCTTGAAATCCATCAGATGGATGTCAAGACCGCTTTTTTAAATGGGCATTTGGCGGAAGATATCTTCATGGGATGGCCGTAAATCTACTCTGTGATGTGGTAAACCCAGACATGTCCGGGTTAACCACTGCTGCTCAGTTTCAAGCACAAAAAACAAGGGTTTCTGCATGTTTTTTCACTGATCTCGCTTGATCGGTGCTCAAATCCCTTCCTCTCTTGAATGAATGAGGTTTTTAGAGGCTGGCAAGGTGATTCTATTGGTGTTTGAACCGGATTAAACTGTTCAAAGAGCAGGTTACAAGCTCTATTCCAAGGTCAGCATGTCAAAACATAGTTTCGAGCTCAGTTCATCGCATGGTTATCACGACCAAAAAATGGTGGTTAGCTCGGACAAAAACAGTGGTCAGCTCGGACAAATAGTGGTTAACCCGGATATGTGTCTGGGTTTACCACATCTCGGAGTAGATTTACTGCGTTCCATCTTCATAAAACAACCCAGAAGGCTTTGATCAGGAACCAGGGAAATAAACGGGCCTTGTATGGATTAAAGCAAAGTGCATGCACTTGGTATCTCAGATTGGATACGTTTCTGAAGCAGTTTGGTTTGCAAAGATATAGCACTGAATGGAATGTATATTGCAGATGGACAGACAACAAAATTGCAATGATGATAGTATATGTAGATGACTTGATTATTGTCAGTAAAGGTATCGCAGGAATTCTTGACTTAAAAAAGGCACTTCATGCTAATTTTCGCATGACAGATTTGGGTGAGATATAGACCTGTTTGGGGCTGCAAATTACTAGAGATAGAATGAAGCGCACACTGCTCATTCATCAAGAGCAGGCTCTTCTTAAATTGTGCAAGAGATTTGGCGTGGAAAATTGTGTGCTGAAGGAAACACCTGCAGCTTTGAATTGTCGATTGAGGGCGGACATGGCTCCAAATACTAAGGCAGAACAATCAGTTATGTCACAGATACCTTATAGAAATGCGGTTGGATCCCTAATGCATGTAATGGTTAGTACAAGACCGCATATTGCCAAGCAGTAGGCATGGTTAGCAGATTCATGCATAATCCAGGTCTAGAGCATTGGAAGGCCGTCAAGATGATTATCAGATATTTAACATGGGTTTGAGGTATGGTCCAGACATAAACCATCCTTCAGTTCGACTTTTCTCTTTTGTAGATGTAGAAGGGGCAGGAGATCAGGATAGTAGAAGATCAACAACCGGTTTTTATGTGATGCTACATAGGACAGCAGTTACTCCACTTGGACAGGCTGTAAGCAAACATCAATGGCTTTGTCCTCATGTGAGGCGGAGTACATGGCTACTTTTGCAGTATAAGATAGACAACATGGTTAAGGCAGTTTTTGGCAGAGCTGGGGTATAGTCAAGTAGAATCTACAGTTATCTATAATGATAATAAAAGTAGCATTGCATTGTCTGAAAATCTAGTACATCATAGAAGCTCAAGCATATCTCAATTCATCACCACTACACTAGGGAGAAAGTTGTGGATCGAACTATTCAGATGAGATATATTTCAACAGATGAAATGCCAACAGATCTTCTGACGAAACCTATGACAAAAGAAAAATTTCTGCAGCACAGGAGTGGGTATAGATTCTACATTACAAGCAGAAAGGAGGTGTATTGAAATAATGATCGAGATTCTACTTAAATGGGCTGCATGCTGTTAAAAATAGAAAAAGATCAGTTAGGCTTTTATTAGTTATTGTTGTAATTATCCAGGTTCTATTAATAGATATGAGGCCCTCTTTAACAGGTATCTCAGAGTTTCCCACGCTGCGTCTCTGTGTTGTAATTGTTTCAGATGCTCCTGAATTAAGGCCCTCTGCACATGTCAGAAAAGCACTCAAAACATGCTCTGAGCCTTCTCCATAGGTAGGCAGCCACTGCCGTCGCCATGAAGAAGCACTGCTTGAGTGGACAATGGACATGGTAAAGCTTTATCATATAAACCCAAGTCAATGCCGAAGTAGAAAAAAGATTTGCATGCAATCTCTACATTGGAAACCCCTTTCTTATTCAAAACCTCACTAGACATCGCTATAATCAGCATTCTACACCGTGGAGGTAAATCAATGCTTTAGAATAACCTAAAAAAAATCAACGTGCAAGATTGCACACAAAATATCATCCTATTTAGGCTTTAGTATTATGCATAGATTACTTATATGTAAGAAAATTATGTAACTAGCAAAACGCACACCAGAAGGCTTTAGCAAGGTCAAATTGGCTAAGGCTTGGTAGTTGATTTACGTTGCACATGTAAACAAGATAAAAACATGTTTTCAAGCATTGAGCTTTAGCAATTATGAGTATAATATACGACGAATTTTATATTTCATATATATGAAAATATGGTAATTTATGGAAGAAATCAATCTTTTATAATATTCAAATAGAAGGATTGTGATTAGTTGACTTAGTGAGACGTCATATCTAACCATTGTTATTATAATTAACATATGCTTGATATTATTTTTAGATTATCAATGATGGTTTGTTGTTTCTATTCTTTTTCTATGCATTCTTTCTCTATATGATATTCTTTCATTTTGGATTGCATTTGAAAATATCCTGAGTATAAAGTTATTTTCGTGACAAAGTGCCTGTTGTATATATTTTCGCATTTGTGGCAATTTATTGTACTTGAAGATCATCTTCGTGTTTGGTGTCTTTTCCTTTGTTTTTTTTATCTAAGGAAGCAATATTTCTTGGTTTTCCTTGGCGCGCCTTACTTTATTTTCATACATATGTTTGTCAAAAATTAGAAAACCAAGCCTAGACATAAACATATGACATTGTTTGTACGGAGATGTCTGAATAGAATGGAATGTCCATGGAATGTGTATCAAATGTCATTTTTATATTACCATTTTGTAGCCCATGTGGAATACCAATTGAACATAACCTATAGCAAAGGACACTACATGCCTAAACTAGCAGTAAGGCACACTTGGACTAACTAGCAGTATGACATGCTTGAGGTTGGATAGTAGCGGTTTGAAGGTAATAGTTTGAGTTGTAATAATCGATGTTCGAGAAACCATTATTTGATATCATAATGGTTCATGAAAATACAAAGATGAAGTACATTTTCTAATTCTTAGCTATTTCTCTACACTAACCAACCTTGAGAGTAGCATAAATTCAAGGTGCAACATGCAAATATTAATGGCCCTTTGTTAAGAATTGAATATCTTTACCGTTGTTTTTGTTGCATTGAATGTTAGGTAGAATGTTAAAAATATTTCCATTAATATCTACATCTGGCATTTAGTGTCATGGCTCACAATCCAAATATATAATGCAGAAAGAGCAAGCGAACTGATGGTACTTTATTGAGTGCACTAGAAGTTACACAGCAGGTCCAAAATGGATAAGCCCAGAACTATTACTACTGTAAGCTGAATATTCATGTCATTTAAGGATCTGTCCCCAAGAGAGATGTGGGCTTATATGTAAATTCAGTTGAATCTCAAACTGCTAGTCCATGATTCCAATGGAGGGTGCAAAATACATGGGGACAGATGAAAGGGTCCCAATGGAGGGGTGCAGTGCACCAAGACGGATGAAGATGAAGGATTCAGTGGTGTGCCCATTTATAATTCGAAACCATGATCAAAATAAGAAAAACCTATCTGGCTTAATGGGCCAGTGGCTCAGCAGTAGAGTACCTGGCTCCCAAGCCAGTTTCCCAACAATTTCCAAATTCTCCAACTCATGGCTTCACCCAGACAATTTGCCTTTGTGACTGATCTTCTGACTGAAAATTACAATTAGAAATGGGTTATGCAGGTTGCCCATGCCATAGAAATATTCATGACTCTCCGAGAAACGTAAGTCCAGCCACAACGGAATGAATTTATCCTAATCTATCTTGACGTGTTCAAAGGTTACATAAACCTCCAATTCAAGCATGTGTCCAAACTTTAATTAGTTAATGCCACTTCATCTACGTCGAATTCATATACGCACCTAAAATGAGCATCTCACACAAGCAAACCTTCAAAGCAGAAAGAGGGCTGACAAAATTCCCAAAATCGGCACTACAAGAAGTTCAAGAAAATAAGAATTTCTCCATAGCCATGCACGAAATAAACTAAGACTTGGCCTCAAAAACCATACAGACGTTAATAATCTTTCTTTCTTTCAACTTAAAGAGAAAATACATCCATCTATACACTGCAAACTTAGTAGGTGAAACCTAGGTGCATAGATACCTTGTCCCGGATTCGATTAAATGATTCCATGGCATCTCCGTTGAACAAATGAGGACTTGTATGTAGTATAGCTAACGATAAAAAATGCAAACTCAACATATCCAACACAAAAATAGCTGGCATAACATAGTTAAAAAGAAGATCACATTTGCATAAAATTATGCCCAACTGATCCATGAACAATGCATAAATTTTGAAGCACATTATTATGTCTATAAAGGCATTTGTACAGGCCTTTGGAACCCCACGACCAAATTCTGGATATTTCTAGCACTTGGCCTTGCTCTCCTGACAACAGCCTGGAGTGACTTCTGGAGGGTGATTGAGACTTATGGAACTCCCTTATGCAGCAAGGCAATTAGAGTCCCAAATACTGGCTTCCATGCAAACGCCCAAAGCTGGTTCATATGAATTACAAATCAGGAAGAAAGATGAGCTAGTTAAAGGCCACAGAGGCACCTGTAATAAAGCTTTTTGTTCCATCAATGGGGTCTAGCACCCACATGTACTCAGATTCATTTGCCTCCCTTGTTAGTCCCCCTTCTTCTCCAAATCTGCAAGTTTGTGGTTGTGCTTTAGTGGTATCCCATTTCTTAAAGACAAATAGCAACATTGCGTAGATACTAACATGGCATGCGATGGGAAGCTCTTCATGATCAATGATCGCATGAGTTCTTCGGCAGCCTGATCAGCTACTGTCACTGGGCCTATCCATTTCACCAATGTTATTGAGAATAATATTTCACTATAATAGACTACGCTGGAAAAAAAAGGACCTACTTTAAGTACATCATATCCATTGCAGAGCTAAATCTGCTGAAATTGTAGACTAAAAATCAAGCTAAACATGTAGAAATTGCATACGGCAGTAGGAATTAAAGCAGATAGATATCTGTGGCAAGTGGGGAGGTACCAAGCTGAGAGTAACCTGCAGTATGAGTATGAAGAGTCGGGGCCTGATTAGTTATTATCTCTGCAGTTGCTGCCACTGCCTCCCTAGCTTTTATTCCTACAACAGCATAATCTACAGCATAATATTTTGCCGGGTAATATTGCTAAGCAAAGCAAAGTCACATCAGATAACAAAGCAATAGCAGCATGGTAATCTGCATCCATCATGCAGGGGAAACTATTATACCTGCATTAGCCCCTTTCTTAAGCATTTGCATAACATCTTTCAGATCAATTTATTAAAATACAACAGCCAATAGATTTAAGCTAATAGCCGGCCCTGTTTCCATTCTTCGCATGGAGATTTTTTGAGGCTGGAATAAGAACAAGAAATTATATCAAATCATCATCCAATCACACCTGATTTAAAGAGCCCGCTAGTTCTAAACTCCATGCTTCCACCATGATTTTTTCTTCCAGATCCTTTCACCATTGAATAGGTCGTTTCTTATCTTCCCATGGATCCATGTTTAGTTTTGCTAGATCCTATAGATGATCCATAAGCATTCAGTTGTGCACCAATCTAGAATATAACTCGTCCTCTAACTTTTCAAAAATCTATGAAATGCTCCTGGTCAACGTACAATGTATTTTGTAGTTTTGATATTTGTTCAAATATGGTTCTATGCACCTGTTATATGCAAATATTAATCATAAGGTGCCGCAATGCTATCTTGTAGTAGAGCCAGACCATTTTTGACCCAAGCCGATCCCTTGATAGAACCTAAGCCGATTCAAGACAATTATCTGTCTGCCGACACTTGCCACAGCCGTTTAAGGTTAAAAAAGTTTGGTACTCTCCGCCATAGCCTCTTGCAACTTGGTCTACATGACTTGAATACCCGACTTCCGCCAGCATCAGAGGGAAACCTACACAATCAAACCCTAAAGTAGAGTTGCTCGTTGGCTGCATGTCGAGCATATGAAAATACAGTTTAAGGGAAATGCATACATCGTGGAACCATACAGTGGACAATAAGAAATGGTATGTGCGCCCCCTGACTTTTGCTACCTGGAACGGGAGTTCCCGTCAATGGGAACTTCGTCCGAAACGTAGTTACCGGTAGCACCTATATTGGGAACTTTGTTGGAAGTTCCCGAAACTCTTGACCCTTGGGAACGGAGTTCAGAACGGGAACCAAGTTCGTAGCTATGCCCCTTTGACGCACTAGGCGTAACCACAACACTTCCAAACATGTGAATAACCCCTAAATCTTCAAAACAAACCTTCAACATAAGCATTCCTTCCCATTCCTGCAACCTTGTTGTGCATGCAAGCTTGCTGAACTTGAGGCAGCAATCCATACCCGTGCCTGCCAAAATCACCAAGCAAGCAGCTTAAATATTTTAAATATTGTACAGTCAGAAGCAAATTCAGGGCGGTGGCTACCTATCTTTAGGTTCTTATGAAGAAATGGGATGGGAGAGCAAACGAAGGGTGAAAGAACATCAGTACTTTATTAGTCATATGTGCATTAACAGGAGTGATGTTCCGTAGCACCTGCAACCAGAGTTGAGCCGCCCTATCTCCACACCCACGCAAGGCTCCTAAGTCAACACCATTGCCTCCAATGCCGCCAACAGTGTAATGAGGATGCCGATGAGAAGATAAAAAGAAATTTCCAGACTCTTTACAGTGCAAACCAAGATTCAAATGGGCGCAATGGAAGGAGATCTTGTATAGAAATGTCATTTGAAAACCTCGTGATGCCTACCATATTGTTGAACAAATGGTGCCGACCGATGGTTGCGCTCGATTTCTTTTTCGGCCGGGACAGCTTTCTCGTTTGCTCTTATGCAAGGCAAAAGAGCGTGGCCTTCGAAGTTCAGTAAAGTGTGCTGCTTTTCTGAGGGCGTTCTTTTGGAAACGCTTTGAGAAAATGGCCAATCAAAGTACGGGGGGTTTGAAGAAGAAGAGAAAGCGAGAATGTTGAGCCCGATCCAGCTCGCCCAACATCAAGATCACCCAAAACACGATCTATCAAACCTCGGATTCCATTTTGGAGAACCTCGATGCTAAGTCCTACTTAAGAGAGAATGCAAGAAACAAAGCGCTTGCTTGAAGAGACTGAAAAAGGTATAGAAGCCCCGGAGCCCACTTTTCAAAAATTGAGTGCACTTAATGAGAAGCTTGATGGGTACATGCCTTTCTTGACAAAGAACATAAGTTTGAATACGTATGGCGTAACACATGGAAACGACCACCAAAGACATGGAAGCAGCACTAACAAAGACATGGAAACCGACGAAGATGAGGTTCTCGGACACAAGAGCATCGTACACAAAGAAGAAGCGTAAGCTCTCTCATCCACAAAGCAGATTGCTACTGAATCCGAAGGAACTTATAGGCGGAGCAAAGGCAAAGGGACAAAGGATAAATGGGAGCCCCGATTCACATCCGCAAATAAGATCGCAAAACGCCATAGGTGTTGAGATTCCAGACGCCACAAAGTTATTCGTAGAGATGGACACAACACAAGCTATGGAATTGGGTAGAGAGCATGTCATTCGTGATGGCCAATGAAATGGGTGTGATACCCCGATCAAGTATCCTCCAAACACAATCACAATAATGAATGTTGTATATTACTTCCTTCAATGAAAATTTTGGTTTCAGGAATATGTATTACCATATCTTTTTGTCTTCAACCATGGCTTTTACCATATGTTTAATGCTAAAAATAATCGCGACCGCGATCCTCTGTAGCAATTATATGGCTTTAAGTACTGAATTTTTTGTGATATGCTTGCTCCTCGGTACCTTATTTTAACACAATGCTCTCATATGGTCTTAATAAAAGGCTCATAATTTTGTCTCCTTTCAGCTGCGAAACATCGTGTTCGCGATTCTTGCGACAAGTTTGAGCATTCCCTCCTACTACATTCTACTGGCGATGGACCTTTGCATGAGCTGTAAAAATTATATTTTCGCAGAACACTGAATCATTTGCAGAATTTGTGCAAAAAACCGCAAACTTTTACTCAGTTGGTAGCAGTTTTTGCACTGTATGGCTACCCGCTAACCTATTTCATGCTAAACGAGAATTCCAAATTTCTCTAATTAATGAAATCATGCTTAATCTTTATTTGAAATAACAATTCAGCTGAACATCATGTACGATGAAAGTGGCTTTTTGAATGTTATAGGTGCTCCCAAGGGTATAGCCGGAATCAGGCCCTTGATGGACGTCCATGAGCATGGGGGTACTGTTAGTTGCATTACTGGGTAGTTGTAATTAATGGACCTTGTTGATTGTAATCAGTCTATGGTGACATAATATAGAATAAGGAACAAATATTGTTCGCGACCAATATCAGCACTAGGGACACTAATATTAAGTAATAATCTTAGTTGTAGAAGTAAGGTGCTTGATACCAATGGTTGTTACTAGTATAATGGGTGTTTTGCATTAATGTGTAGTGGAAAATGTTTGGTAAGATAAGTTGGCATTAAATTAAATGTCAAAAGGGGCCATGTGGCATAAGCCTATTGGTTGGAGTTCAATGAATGGGAAAATCCCATGAAGAACTCGATTTGGAAGGCCTGTTATCGGTCTGATATGAGGCAGCCATAACAGCCATGCAACTCAAGCTTTGGGGCTCTGATCAGAGCCGAAATCAGGCCCTTAAGGGTCGGATTTTTACCAGTAATACGAGTGTGGCAGTCCTAGTTGCTATTATATAAGAGTTAGGACGAATTAGGGATGGGGAGAAAAGAATGTTTTGTGGGTCATTGGAAGAATCAATTCTGAGCAAGTAGACCTTTGTCAGGGCTGATTCGTGGAGCATAGGGTCGGATTTGCTGAGCAACCCCATTGCAGTAGCAATTGAGTAGTCTCAGGCCCTTTGTGTTGCAATTTGTTTGCGGTTGGATTGATCAAGGCTGCCGGCAAAGAGCTTGAGGTTGCAACAGATTCAACATGATGTCTATGGGGCGGAATTAATTCAGGTTGGATTAAATTTTGTATTGTAAAAACAGTTCGGTGCTTGAAGCACTGGCTTGGACAGCGAACTAATAATCAGTGTGGGGGGTCTGGGTTCCATGATGTACGAGTAGCTGATTTGCTCATCCAAGGGCAAAATTTGGGCTTGAAATTTCGCCGTAGTAACAGTGGTATCAGAGCAGCATGACAAAACCTGTGCCAGGTGTACTAGCAGGACCCATTGACGGATTGCCAGATGTGCAACCGCCTGAAGAGGGCATAATACCCGCCCTCGAGGACATTCATCTGGATGATGAACTGCCCGAGTCCGAGTTTGAGATGGAAGCACCCTCAGATGCTGCTCCTGCAGCAGCTGCTCCTATAGGTGCTGTCAACATAACTGCTGCAAATGCTAATATGGGTAATGCAAATGCAGCTAATGCTGGTATTGGTAATGCCTAGAATGCTCCGAGATCAAGTACTGGGGGGGGGTATGGTAAGTGAAAAGTTACTCGATGGTAATGAAAGTCGTATCAACCGTTTGACTAGGGAGCTGAATGAGATAAGAACTGAACAAACCAAGTTCAGAAATACCCTAGGATTGATGCAAGAGAATTTGTAGAAGTGGGCTGCTGAAGACAATGCTCGGGAACTTCGTTTAAGAAATGCAGTAGAAACGTTTCTACTTGTGGCTGGGGCAGTTCCCACTGCTCTAGGGGCAAACCATGATATTCCTCACGATATTGCACGTCCGGGACCTAGAGTACTATTAGGGATGGACTCTGGGCTGGCCAATGAACCAGTGACTCAGGATGTCGTGGAAGATGTTGCTCATCCAGAGGAATCCCTGGGGAAACTTTTTGGTGAAGAGATTAAGTCTCTGGAGTGTGGGAAAATGCCGGACTTCTATGGCAAAGATGTCATGCCTGAGCAGGCAATGCACTGGTTCAATCAGACGAAACTGTATTTTGCAGCCACCAAGAAAGGCGAGATGCCCGGCTTATGTATGCCACCCTGAAGTTGAAGGGACTGGTAACTGCATGGGACATCCACATGGACAATGGTCAGAGGCTGCGAACTTGGAGGGATTTTTGTCGCTTGTTCCGACAAGAGTATGCACCTCACCATGACTGACGTCATGCGCTCATACAATTGAAAGAGCTCACTCAGACGAGGTCTCTCTGGGATTATATGACGAAGCTTAAGGCACTATTTCACGTTTACCTGAGATTACTGCCGGAATGTGCGTAGATCATTTCATAAATGGTCTGCAAAATGCTAGCATTCGTACACATTTGTTGCAGGCAGAACCTGCTAATTTTGAGCTAGCTATTGAGATTGCCTGGAAACTGGTAGGAAGGGAGGAATCCAAGAAGGGACAGAACTTTGCTAATTAGAAAGCAAAAAGGGCCAGTGGAACCTCTCAAGGATCTGCTCCTTCTAAGAAGCAGAAGAATGATTTCAAGGATAAGTCCAATAGGGGCAAGACCATGGAAGGTGATACCAAAATGGATAAACCCAAGGGGTGTTATTGATGCGGGGTGATAGGACACTTTGCCTGGGAATTTACCGAACCTCGCAAAAAGGTTGGCTAGCGCCATAAATAAAATGATAAGCCAGAGGTTGAGGCATTATTAGTTATTGCTATGAAAGAAGTGGTGAACCCTACTTCACGTTCTTATGTAGATAAGATTATAAGATTGCTAGGTAGAATCAATGACAAAAGCGTGATTGTTTTGATTGATTCTGGAAGCACTCATAATTTTATCTCGGCAGATTTAATGCGCGATCTGGGGCTGGATTTGAGCGAGGTAGCTTCGTATGTGATTGAGTCTGAGACCAGACCACAAACTCAGCATCACAAGGAGCAAGCACGGGGGTATTTGCTTGGAGTTATTGGACAAAGAGTCGCGAGTTGTGACATCTATGTGCATAGATTTAGACATTTCTAAGTTGAAGCGTTATGATGTCATGTAGGCATGAAATGGTTACAAGATGCTGAGCCACAAATTCTATGGCCAACACACACCCTGATTTTCAACCTGCCATCAAGTGAAGTAGTTAGTGTTCAAGGCTTACCATATGTGGAGCCTGGTAAACTTATGTCAGCCACTCAAACTAAAAGGATTTTCAAAGTTAGTACAAATGCTCTTTCTTTGATGTATTTGAGGAATAATGATTTGATTGTCAAATCATGTAACTCGCTTGTTGTTAACACTGGGGTAAATTCTGAAAGTAGACCAAAGACTGAAAGGTCTTTTGAATACTTTCGGTGATGTGTTTCCAAAAGAGTTACCGGAGGGGCCACCACCCTCACGGGGTGTAGAGCACGAAATTGAGCTTGAACCTGGGGTTAGGCCTATGGCTCGTGCACCGTACCAATTAAGTCCTCTAGAACTTGAAGAGGTTAAAAAACAAGTGAAAGAGATATTGAGCAAAGGTTTTTACGCCCAAGTAAATCACCTTTTGCGAGTCCCGTGTTGCTGGTTAAGAAAAAATACGGTACTATGCGGATGTTCATAGATTACCGGGCACTTAACAAAGCAACTATAAAGGATAGATATCTTTTATCCCGAGTTGATGATATTCTGGATCATCTTGGTGGAGCAAAATGGTTCACCAAGGTCGACCTCAGAAGCGGATATCATCAGATTAAAATTCGGGAGGGGGGTGAATTTGAAATTGCATTCAAAACTCATCACGGTCATTATGAGTTTTTGGTTATGCCGTTTGGTCTTATAAATGCTCTCGCAATGTTTATGCGGCGAATGAATCAGGTATTCTCAGTGCATTTGGACAAGTTTGTAGAGGTATTTTTAGATGATATTCTCATCTACTCCCAAACTATTGAAGAACATTTCGCTCACTTGGGACAAGTTCTTCGAATTTTACGAAAGCATAAACTCTATGCAAAGATCTCAAAATGTGATTTCTTTAAAGCAGTGAGTGGCCTATTTGGGACATATACTTTCAGGTGAAGGCGTGTCGCCGGATTCGGCCAAGATAAAGTGGTACAGCAATCACTCCCACTAGAAAACGTCTCAGAGTTACGGAGTTTTCTAGGATTAGCAACATACTACCAGAAATTTGTCCCGAAGTTCTCCAAAGTTGTGGCTGCTGATACAGAGCGGCTCGGGGGAGTGGTTCAAGCCAGCAAGGGTTTAATGGCAAGGGCATATGGAAACCTTTAGGGAAAATATTTTGCCTAAAGTTATAATGCGGCTGATAACGGGATGCCGAATTGTTGGACCAAAAATCGTCACAGATTAACCCAGTTCTGCCGGATCTGCTGAAGCCACGTCGAAACCCTTTTATTCTAAGCCGATCTGTTCTTATCTGTCCGCCTTTACCTATTTGCAGTTGAAAAAGGGAGCATCCAAACTATTTCTGACGGATTTCCCTTCTGCCCAAATTATCCTTGCCTTTTTCTTTTACAAGCTATTATCAGAAGCTAAAAGGGAACCCGGAAGTAGGCCATTTCGTCTGTATAAATAAGAGGAGAAACCAGTATTCATTCATTGGATCCAGCCTTGTAATCTCTGATATTGCCTAACGCTTCCAATCCAGCTGCTATCCGCCCTTGGTCCTGCCCCAGACTACTGCCATACCAGCCATAGCCCTTGCCAGTATTGCCTTGCTGCTGTTAAGAGAAGATTCTTGATGATTTTGATGATGACAGGATAACGACTTCCTGTGCATGCTTGAACCCGGTTGGGTGGATGAGGGAGCTCTTATCAAGTTGTTCCAGCTTAAAGCTGATTGAATACTTTTGTTTAATTGAATTTAATCATACTTTGTCTCAGTGTTGGTTGTAAGCTGAGGTTTTTCATTGTTGCAAATTCTTCATACGTATCAAGTGGTATCAGAGTTTAGATTCTATTTCCATATCCTGTGCAATGGCCAACCGCTTTAATATCTCTGATCAACAGTACCAGCAGGCGTTGAGAACCGCAGATTTTATAGCCAAGCAAATTACTAATCAAATTGCTCTACCACCGCCTACATCTGGGCAAGATTATCAAACAAAGTTGGAGCAAATAGCTTTGCTTTACGGATTCTTACCTAGCAACTCCCAGCCTCCACTTCCAAACCAACCTCCACCCGTTAATCCGCCGCTGCCTACGAATTCCCCGCCAAATTCTCCTAATCCAGCTAATGCCTCGGCCAGGATTAAATGGCTGCAGAAAGTGGAAGGCATGCCGACTTTCTCAGGGGAAAAGAGGAGTCCCCCTACAGTTATGGGATTCTTAGCTGCATGGGAAAGTTTTTTTGAACGAGTTGGAGCCACCGAAGTTGCGTAAAACTTCGTGCAATGGATAAATATCTTACCGACGAGCTCTCAATTTGGTGGGTGGAAGGAAGAAAATGGTCCTGGTGATTAAACATGGCAGGAATTTAAAAGAGCCTTTGAAAGCCATAATTTACCTGCAAGTTACTATGTAGACCTCCGAAGAGAATGGGATATATTCACACAAGGGGAACGAGAATCATTTATCAAGACACAAGCAAATTTAACCACCGCTTGGTTCAAAATGGAAGGTCTCAAATATAAGGAGTTAACAAGGAAATTTATGTCCGGGCTAAGGGACGAAGCTATATACTGAACTTAGGCTCATTGAACCCCAAACATTGGACTAAGCGTACGGAAAGTCGGGCGCTAAAGGAAGTTTAATCCCAAGGGAGCAAAATATGATATATGGGAAGGTTACCCCCGAGAAAATAATGGCAAACGTGACACCGACAAGGCAAATAATAATGGAGCAAAAAGAGTTAGGTTCAATGATGATCGCAGAGACTCAAGTAACCGGAACAGGAGTACGGAACAACGTACAAATCAGGAACGGGCGAATGCACCGAAAGAGGGTTGCTACATATGCGGTGGACCTCACTTCAAAGCTTTATGCCCAAAGAGGCAGACACCTACTGGCAAGTCCCAAACTGAAACTGAAGTTCCCAAGGGCAAGGAAGACAAAGGAAAAGTGTTAATGCATACTATTGCAGAAACATCTGATAGCTCTCATGGGAAAGCTGATAAAGCTGCTGACAAAGCTGCAGTCAGGGAGTTTGAAAGAAGCCGATTAACTATCGGTCATCTATATATCTTAGTTTGGCTTGAGTTTTAGTAGGTTATGCATAACTATTTGAATATGTGTGATTTTTCTTTATTTGAATAGAATGAAAATTTTTATTGCTTCCTAATGGAAGGAAACTATCTTTCTTGTTAGAAAGGGATTTACTTTCTGTCCGAGTAGGGGTGGAAACCTACCTGGAATATCAGAAAGGGCTGGGGATGCCATGACTGTTCAAGTGAGGGACGCCTACTTGATGGATCAGCATGGAGATTTTTCTGTCCAAGCCCGGACCCTGCCTTGGAGGATCAGAAGAAGAACATTCCCAGGGAAAGGAGATTGGCCTTAAGAAGGGAAGGACCAACACATCTCTTTTCATGACAAGGGTTTTGATGCAATTTCTTTCAGGGTTATAGAGCGATTGAGGACGATCGACTGAAAGAAGGGAAGGACTTGATACAGAGCGGCTCGGGGGAGTGGTTCAAGCCAGCAAGGGTTTAATGGCAAGGGCGTATGGAAACCTTTAGGGAAAATATTTTGTCTAAAGTTATAATGCGGCTGATAACGGGATGCCAAATTGTTGGACCAAAAATCATCACATATTAACCCAGTTCTGTCGGACCTGCTGAAGCCACGTCGAAACCCTTTATTCTAAGCCGATTTGTTCTTATCTGTCCGCCTTTACCTATTTGCAGTTGAAAAAGGGAGCATCCAAACTATTTCTGACGGATTTCGCTTCTGCCCAAATTATCCTTGCCTTTTTCTTTTACAAGCTATTATCAGAAGCTAAAAGGGAACCCAAAAAGCGTGCCATTTCGCCTCAGAGATAAATAAGAGGAGAAACCAAGATTCATTCATTGGATCCAGCCTTGTAATCTCTGATATTGCCTAACGCTTCCAACCCAGCTGCTATCCGCCCTTGGTCCTGCCCCAGACTATTGCCATACCAGCCATAGCCCTTGCCAGTATTGCCTTGCTGCTGTTAAGAGAAGATTCTTGATGATTTTGATGATGACAGGATAACGACTTCCTGTGCATGCTTGAACCCGGTTGGGTGGATAAGGGAGTTCTTATCAAGTTGTTCCAGCTTAAAGCTGATTGAATACTTTTGTTTAATTGAATTTAATCATACTTTGTCTCAGTGTTGGTTGTAAGCTGAGGTTTTTCATTGTTGCAAATTCTTCATACGTACCAGCTGGCCTCACTGAGCTTTTGAAAAAAGGTCACGATTTTGTGTGGGGGAAAGAGCAGCAAGAGGCTTTTTGACGAATTTATGCTCTTGTTGGTTAGCAGTCCTGTGTTGAAGGTGCCTGACTTGAATGAGGCATCTGAGGTCTATACTGACGCTTATGGGCAAGCATTGGGGGCTGTGCTAGTGCAGCAAGGACACGTTGCGGTTTATGAAAGTCGAAAATTGAGTTCTGGTGAAAGGAATCACGCAACCTAGTGAGCAAGAGTTGTTAGCTATTGTGCATGCATTAAAAACTTGGAGGCACTACTTGCGTAGTGGGACGAACAAAGAGCCGCGCAAGTTTATCGCCTATACGGACTATAAACCGCTAAGGTTCTTGCAAAGTCAAGCCGAGATTAGCCCGAGACCGGCCAGATGGCTAGATTTCCTCCATGAGTTTTATTTTACCATTGAGCATACCGAAAGAATAATCCATGCCCACGCCAAGTATCAAGGGTTAAGCATATAAATACCCAACAACCTTGGCAAATGATCTTATGCAAAGGATAAAAGATGCATATCCCGAGGATCAACAAGATCTCGACAAAAATAGTCAAGCTCGAGGAGTCGCGGACCGAAAGCAAGAAGGATTGCATTTTACAAAAAAAGGATTTATGTTCTTTGAGTGGGAATCTTAGGGAATCAATTTTGCATGAGCACCATGATACAATCGTAAGTCGGGTATAGAGATGAATGGAAAACTTATGAATTAGTTAAGAGATTCTACTAATCGGCCAGATTGCAAGATCAAGTCAAGGACTTGGTAGCCCACCGCTTGGTGTCAAGTCAGAAAGGCTGATCATGGAAAAACCCCGGATTATTACAACCTCTTCCTATACCAAATGAACGATGAGAGAGCGTGGAGTATAGATTTTATAGTCGCATTGCCCGAAACCACAGGCAATATACTCAAATTTTGATAGTAGTGGATCGGTTAACCAAGTATGCTAAGTTTATAGCATTAAGAGGGGAGGCTACGACATGATGTAGCGTTGCCTATATGCAATATATATTTCAAACTTATGGACTTCCCTTGTCTATTGTAAGTGGTCGAGACACCGGGTCACTTTTGGAGAGATCTCATGAAAGGATTAAAGATGCAATTGTACATGAGTAGTGGAAATTATCCACAGAGAGGTGGGCAAACCGAATCGAATAAACATGATCCTAGAGGATATGTTGCGAAGTTTTGTCCATGAAAAGCAGTCTAGATGGGAGGATTATCTACATTACCTAGAATTTGCTTACAATAATAGCCATCATATGGGAATTCGGATGACTCCCTTTGTGGCTATGATGGGTCAAAATCCGAGGGCTTATTCGGGTATGCATAAGTACCACAAGACCGAAGTTGCAGTACATATGCTCCATGATATGGATGCAATACTGAGGCAATGCAAGCAAGCTTTGCGAAAGGCTCAAGATAGGGTACGAATGTCTGTTAATAAGCATAAACTTGATATCTCTTATGAGGAAGGTGATTATGTCTTCTTAAGAGTTGTTTATCCTTCTGCACTAAGAATGAATACCTTGCGGCCCTTGATTAAGGGGCAAGTACCCAAGCTTACTCCGCAGTATGCTAGACCTTTTAGGATCACTAGAAGGATCGAGGAAACAACATATGAGTCGAACTTACCGCAAGAAGTTGGGATCCATCCTGTGTTCCATGTAAAGTCAGTTGAAGAAGGTTATACTGGATACCGCTAATGTGGTTAGTCCATAGCAAACAAAATGTGAGAAAATGATCTTTGAATTTTATAAATGCTAGTTATAGAGCTCTAGCTTTATTTGAACTCAAATATGTTAATGGGATAAGGATAAATAACATTACATCCTAGACGTTGCATGCCAGGTTCGTAAGGTGCATATAAGTGTCTATTGAGTGCAACCTTGCCCAATTAATCTTACAATGACATATGACAAGATTCTTAAGTAGGATATCGCAGACGTTACAGGGAATGAACTAGAGAACTGAAATCCGATGCCAACCATCAATCGAAGAATCGATGATCTCGGGCAGGCAAAATAGCCCCGTAACTTCCGGGAAAGGGGTTGCTCTCCTATCGTATATGATGGGAGAGCCGCATCTACAAGGGGGTAGCGATCGCTTATTAAAAACACAAGACTTTGCTAAGTGAGATGAGCATAACAAAATATCATTGATGTTGCACCTTGGCATATAGAGTCCATATGCATGCAACATTAAGCTTCTAATGTTACAACCAATAATGGCAATATTTTGCTTCTTCAAACACTTTGTTACCATTGACAAATTGTACACCAAAGAATATTTTGAGACTAATATAAAACCTCTATGCCTTTAGATGTCGACATATACAATTAAATTCAAAATTAAGAATTGCCCCGCCAAATTAAAGGAAGATCTGGATACAATTACTGGATCCATTCGCTTCAAATCATTGCTTAAATTCCAAATAAAGTAGCTCTTCGTGATTTATGATAGGTACCGCTATCGAGGGGGTCGAGCTACCGCCGTGCCGCCTTCACATAGAGGAGGTGATCTCGAGTCGGCCTCCCTCGTCCCGACCGTCCGCGGCCGACGCGGAAAATGGTCGACAAGGTGTACATCCCGGCGCAGCCTACTATGACATAATCCCACGACACTAGTTCCCCCCAGATTGTCCCGCCTCGCAAGTGTACCTGTGGGAGGGCCATTGTGGTAGGCCATTGCATATGAGCAGTCAAAGATACCGCATATCAGGAGAGCAATTGTCCGTCAAGAGGGTGACCTCGACGGTTATCCGAAAGTGCCGCGGTAAGCCGCCTTCATGATGCAATCGCAAAGACGCCATCCGCGAGGGGGTCCAAACAAGATGGCCTGCTCCACCCTCTCGTCCCGCGATTGAAGTCTCCAAGGAGCATGACTTCCCGCATCCGCCAGGCCGGCCAGATGTCATAAGGGCAAATGATGCCAACTTGCTATTCGATGATACCGCCTAAGAGGGGTAGTATCATCCCCGCTAAGACAAGTCTATATACCAATGAGAAGGTTGTTGCGTAGATGGTGGTGATAGATCGACAAGAATAACAACGCCATCCTACAATACCTCAAAATGATGGAGTTCAACTTCAAGCTAATAATATAGAGATTTATGAACCCGCCGCTTGGTTGTAAGAAGAAGACCGTATCATTAGCATCATTTGATCCGCTTTAAGTCGGTCACATATGATGCAATCCCTTTTTAGACTTTGAAAATGCCTCCATGGCATCCCTATGTCCCATATATCTTCTATCCTCTATAAACTTCCCATGAATTCATTGTCACCAGAATCACCTCTCGCTTTGCATTCTTATAAAGGAACTTCCTAACATCCGCTTTCAAGTCCTCTACGCTGGCATCCTCCCCCAGAGATGCAAAAGACTTGGACTTATTCAACTCTCAAAGCTATCCTTTGCATCTAACAATTGTGATAATAGTAACATCAGCCCCCATTACAACCAATCTAATATAGGACAATTATACCATATTGCTTCTGGCATTCACCAGGCCATTCATCTAGACCTTTCACTATAACTACAACTTTGTTTGCAATAGAACAATCATTTATTATATTGACAAAGTTTTCACAAGCATTACTATGCTTTTCCACTTTCCATATCTCAAGATATCGGATGCAAACTATCTTAGGTTTAAGATTGGCAAGCCCCATTGTCTGAACAATACTACGAAAACCTTCAGGGTCTCTTGTAACAATGACTTCTTTTAATGCCAATAACATTGAACAATGCGTTGTTCTTTGTTTGGTAATTGTACTCAGTATGGTTGTCCCATAGCCTATGGGCTCGCATGGACATTAATAAACTTTAGTATTACTATTATCAATCTATATACAAGCTCTTAAGTATATGGATATTGCATGCCAATTTGAATAAGACTTCCCAAGGAGATTAGGTGTTGTTCCGAAAAATTCGTGCAAAATATTAATTGTTATTACCTAGGCATTGGAATCTAAACGATGAATAAGTCCATGCGCAAGACATTTAAAGCCTTTATCGAGAACCTGGAACGAATGATTGTGACATGTGGGATGAATTTTGAAGCACTTTTTTTCAATCAAGTGTTGCCAAGTTGTGAACATTCCATGCAAACATGCGAGAAATCGAGGCACAAATAAACATTAATAATGTTTGTGCAGGATGGAGGAGAAGAGCATTTCAACATTGAAGGGAGGTCCCATGTGCAAATAGCTCCTTTGTCAATATATTAGGAATCCAACTTATCATATTGAAAGATATAAAACGACTTAAACTTAACTTGCAATTAGTCGATCGAAAAAGGATTGCGCTAAAAATCCGATTTTGATCCAAAAGGCACGCAAAAATGATGGAGCCCCAATACAATTCCGGCCGAGGCACAGAACTGGAAATGGAAATCGATCTGCTTGCTACATCACAGCAGCGCAAGAGCCTGAAAATGGCCGGAAGATTATCAGACAAACTGGGCTATGAAGAGAAGGTAATATTCGGCCCTTCTTTCGCTAGGATTAAAGAGGACAGGGATGAATGCACAGAATGCATGTTGTGCATTTCTATGGCATCAGTTTTGATCTTAATTCTTTTGCCTTGTTTGGCCTGATAATCTTCGTTGCTCTGCATCCAAAATACCCTCTCATTGTAGCAGAAGGCGCAGCAATAAAAATTTCACGCTTACTGTCTCAGATTCTAACATCACCAGTTTGGTTGCTGCCATGAACATCACAATGAAGGCATCGAATCCAAATGGGCATGCAAGGATTGAGTATAAAAATGCTACTCTGTTTTAGCATATAAGAATATGCAATTGGGTGTTGTTAAAACTGCTGCCTTCGAGCAGCCCAATAAGAACGAGGGCATGATATTTGTGGGGTGTTCTGAAGCCCACCGTAAAGCCCATGACAGGAAAAATTGTCCAGGAGTATTGCTGAAGATTATACTAAGGCAAATGTTAGCCTGTCATTGACAGGGTGCTTCACATTCCATTACAGGATTCTTCGTGTTTTACCTCTTCTGCATCAATATCTGTGAACTGCTCCTTGTTTATCCATCCGTGGGTGGAGAAAGGGGCAATCCGATCCTTTCGACTAAATCGTGCAAAGGCAAAATGATTTTGAATAGAATAAAAATAGAATAGAATAACAGGGCTCATGTAGCCCATATGTTGCTATGTTTGTAAAATGTATTTACCTTATTTTCTAGACTCATTGCACTTTTAATGGCACTATATGTCTGCCCTTTTGGGTCGCCCTAAAGGTTAAACCCTAGGAGAAGGGGTGATGGAATAATTTTTTATTCCCTTGAATGTACTAAATCAATGGCCCAAGTTAAAAATCGCACCGCATCGATTTGCCTGCATTGAAACTCCCTCTGCGTTATGTGAGTTAGGCAGAGGTTGCTTTGCTGTCGATTGTCGTGAGAGTGCGTTAGGGGGCAATCCAACCGTCCAGTGCCTAGAGTATCAGGAGCAACTTAAGCTTTCGACCCATCTCTTTTTCATCCCAAAACAGTGGCAAATTCGACTACTGGTACAAATTTTACAGAAGTGCTTCTTACAAAGTGGGTAGGTCTTTCGCAAAAGTGCAAAGGCAATGGTATCACATCTGGATTTCAAACATATTTTTGAAATTGATGTTAAAGAATTATGGGCAAGGCTTAATTTATTCCAACTCACAGTAAAACGGTCCTCGCCACTTGATGGGGCCAAGATAATGCATTTATGTAATGCATGCATACATGCTTGGTATGCATGCGTAATGGAAAGCACATCCTCTTTGAAAAGAAGTTTTGCAAGAACCTTTGCAAGCATGAAGGCGTATGAGTAATTTTGGGCAGTTTGCTGGATCAAATTTGGACCATCATATCTCTACACCGAGATCCTTTTTAGGTGATTTTGTTTTGTTGAAAGGTTTCAAAAGCTCCTAATTTCCATGATGAGAACCGCCATATTTTCATTGATTCCGCCAGAGTTCATGCAATCTGCCCTTCTAAGCCCACGCCTTTTCTATGCAATTTCAAGCTCTAACTGATATGTGATCCATCAAGCTTTCCATCTTGCCACCACTTTTGATGGAGCAATAACTTAGAAAACTCTTCCCACAACTGCTGTGCTCAAAACGCATTTGAGCACGAAATCGGCCCTTCCTAGCTATGCACATCTGCTGGGAAAGAATAGGAGCCAGAATTACAATTAACTCATTATTCTTATAATTATTACTTATATTACATAGTCTCTTAGTTAAATAACCTCGACCATTCATACAATGCAAGTTCTTACTATTTGTTATCTAGCAACCCTGCTTCATCTCAGCCATCTAGCCTTCAAAAGCATGCCTCATGCTCGCTTTATTATATCCTCGCATCGATATAACAAGAGCTAAGTTCCATATTTGTTTATTTGGAAAATTACATAGACCACATAAAAGCAATTCAACAAAAGGACAATAAACGGACCGGACCATAACTCTTTGTTGTGAAATCTTGCTTCCAACCCACATCGAATCTTCTCTGACGTGCCGCTAAGATCCCTATGCCCTGGCATGAGAATTACTTCGCTCTACAACGATAACCAAATTTTATTTCTTTGAGGTTTGAGCCGTCGGGGATGCATTTGGATTTCTTCAAACATAATCTAATCATCAATATATCTTAGTTCTCCAAAACAGCCTTCAACTTTAATTCCCTTTTCATGCATTTTTGGCATTGCACATCCGCCTGAAAGAACCCATCCGATCTCCCTCGCCAAGTTATTGTAGACCTAGAGTCCATCTTTTTCTTTAGGAGCCATAATTACAATTAACTCATTATTCTTATAATTATTGCTTATATTTCAGATTCTCTTAGTTAAATAACCCCACCATTCATACAATGCAAGTTCTTACTATTTGTTATCTAGCAACCCTGCCATCTAGCCATCTAGCCTTCTCAAGTATGCTCATGCCTCATGCTTATGCTTATATATCCGCACCATATAACAAAGAGCTGCTCTTCATATTTGTTTATTTGACAAATTACGTGACCACATAAAAGCAATTCAACAAAAAGGACAAGAATGGACCGCACTCATAAATCTTTATTAGAAATCTTTTCTCCCATGCATCTAAAATAAATGATTCAAAGATGCCCTATGCCCCCGACATGAGATTTACTTCTGCTTTTACAACATATAACCAGCTTATTTCTTTGAGGTTTGATCGGTTTTGGGATGCATTTGATTTCTTCAAACACAATCTAATCATCAATACTTCTAGCTCCTTCAAAACGGCCTTCAACACTAATTTCTTTTGAATTTCAAAGACACATATAAAAAAGATTGATGAAGTCTCAAATCCATGAATTTTACATTGAACTACTAGATTTCCCGAGAAAGCTTCAAGACTTTTTTTTCTCCTTCAAGTATAAATTCATCGCTTCTAAATTCCTTAATTATATCTTGGCCATAACCCACTAGCAAGCTACATCCGTAACATGGATTTACATATCAAGTTTCTCACCACTAATGCATGGAACTTTTTCTAATCATGTATCAATCTACCATGGCAACATAATCTCAACCTAATTGAAATCCCCACCTATAACAATGAATCTTCAACCTCTTGCCTCCATAGCTCTGATGCGCCTCTTGATCTTCTCAAATCCTCCAAACTCCAAAACCCTCTTGCAATTTTTTTCGTAGTCTCCAAAAGCCCCCTTCATTTACATACAAATATGGATGCATACCATGCATATATTCTTAGTATCAAATAAATATATTATGTACAAATATGTACAAATACCGCCTCCAAAACGGCTAGTTTGGGAAATGATTCATACCCTTGAAGAAATTTGTTAATGCCTCATTGTCTATATGCAGTAGTAGGAGATCATGGGTGCTAGTGGTGCAGAGATGGAGTTCAAGATGTAACTAGTATCCCGGGTAGGTTATCCAACAAGTCGTGATCGCGAAGAAAGGAGTGAGGCTTAGAAAGCAATTGAGAAGATGTTAAAGGACACCAAATGAGAAGTGTTCACAGGGGAGAACACAACAGGAGATGATGCTGATGCCTAGCTCCGTGGGGTGGAGTTCTATTATGATTTGATCAAAGCATAGGATTCTGTGAAGGCTCTCCTTGCTCATGCATTGCTGGGAGGCTTTGCAAGAGTTTGGTGGAGAGATATGTTTGACTGATCCGTCAAGACTTCCATATACGCTACATGGAGTGATTTTGGGTTTCCTTGAGGTCATTTCACAACCCAGTGGTACAAGGTGCTAAGATGAACGAAGTTTTTTTGATTGTTCACCAATACATTGTCGGTACAATGAGAAAAACTAGTTGCCTCATTGTCCAACTATGGATAAAACTGCCAGGTTCCAAATTTGTGAAAGGCCTTCATGTAGATATCAAGAGTATGATGTCAAGAGTTGCCTATAAAGATGTTGAGGAAGAACTGATAGCCAAAAGCCGAAACAGATTTAAGGAGAAAGCATTTCACATTCAAAGAAAAGAGACATGCATCTTTCTGGCCACCGAGAACTAGTATAGCCAAGATGTTCATTTAGAGGGGAGCCATCCGGCTAGCCAAACTATGGAGGTCCGTGGTTATAATATGAGGAATTGGGCAAGTAATAAAGTGGAGGTAGTGAGTTACCAACATGGCTCACCGATGAGGAAAGGCAACGGTTATTGAAGAGGGGTGTTGTTTCCATTGTAGAGAAACATGACACCAAGGAACAATTGCCCAAGATTTGACAAGATAATGGATTCAGCAATGAGATAGACGGGTATTTGGGGAGGAGAACGATTCAATCGACATCCAAATGTTGGTAGAGGCAGATACCGTGGAGGGCCTCGATTGAATCAAAGGGACAGCCAGCCCTGTGAAAGATGGGATATGGAGGATAGAATCATTGAGCCGGTTAGCAAAGAAAGTGGTGAAGCTTAGAGCTGCCATGAGCACGGATCACCCGCAACACCAAATGTTTATGTATCGCCATGGCTCCATGTGATGAGCTCAAGAAGCTTCTATAGTGAAAGTTCCTGAAAGAAGATGTATGATGGCTTTGCTTATCTCATTGTTAGTAGCAATTGTGTATCTGCTTCCAATTGTTAGTGCATTTTCTCTCAAGAAAGATGATAGTTCCTAGGATCGACCCATGAGGACATGGGTTAAATTTTAGAATGGGAGAGTGTAATCGATTTCCAGCCCGTTGGAGGCCGATTGTATAATATTTGTATGTAATGCATTTACATGATAAATGGAAATGTATGCATGGTATATATCCATGTAAGCAAAGGGTTTACCAAAAAGGGAATTTTGAAAGAGGGCTTTGGGAACGTGACCAATGGAAAGAGAGGGTTTTGGAGCTTTGTGGTGTCAGGAGGCCAGAGCTTGAAGAGATCAGCCTAATCTTCCTTTTTAGGTGGTGTTTTGAATTTAAGGATTCAATCAAGGATAACAAGCCCAAGAATGTGGATTTGGGAAATATTCCTTGCCTTTATTGACGCAGATGGGGCAACCTAAGTCTTAGATGTTACGTAGTTATAGGAATTATGAGGAGGAAATATAAGGTGTTTTTCTCCTAGTTCTATTAAAATATGCTTCCTTCCATCCTTCTTACTAGAACTTTAGCTAAGCTTGTAACTCCTCGGGAGGTGGGAGAATTTCATAGATCAAGTCTTGTGTATAGTACATCTTGAGACGCCTGGCTGTTCCGGCAAGATAATAGTTGGACTTGAAATTTTTAAATGAAAAGGGCTAGAGTTGAAAATTTTTTAGCCTTAAGGGCCGAACTTGAATATTTCTAGTTGTGGACTCAACTAGGATTGTAAACATAGACTTGGTTATAAAGAATTTTTTGCCTAAAGGCTGGACTTGATTATTTCCTCGATCGTGGACTCAAATCAGTATTGTAATCACGGACTTGGCTATGTTAAACCGCCATATATTGAGGATGATCAATCCTCCAAGGGGAGGAATTTATATGGTGGTGTCCAAAAGTAGTTTGGAAAGCAAAGAATAAGATAGTTGCATGGGAACTTGGACCATTGAGATATCTATAGAACTTTGAAAAGGTTGACCCTAAAAGGTCTATGTACCTTTTACCTTTTGGAAAGGCCCTTTGATCCCTATATAAGGGAAGAGGTGAACTTTATTGATTCAGATCCTTCTTGACCTTTTATCTCTTCATTCCCTCAGCTTCTCACCAATCTCCCCATCAGCTCCTCTTAGTCCATAATAAGCCTTATTCTAGTCTCCCAATAATTTGTGCTTGTTCCTTAGAGAGGACTCTAAGGGTTGATTATCCAAAATCCCCTCTCGCTCCTTGCCTAAATTGTGCATATCTTGATATTCTTGCTTTTATGAAGCCCAAATTTTGGTGGTGAGCTTTGGGCTTCGAAGGCCGATTGGAACTCTTTAAGTTTTGGTATTAGTCTCTAATCGGTGATTAATCTTTGTTTATTGGCTAACCTTTGGTTCGTATAATTGGTACCATGAGAACCTATGGATTTTAAGTCGAAGTGCATGATCCGAGACTACATTAGATGCACCATAATATATATAAATATTAGAAAAGTGGTTTTAATATGGAATATTAAAACCTACATAAGTGCCTTGTATTAAATTATATTGTAAGATGTGATCGATTGGACCATGACTTCCGGGTAGAAGCAGCATGGGATCAATTGAATGCTTGGGCTAAGAGGACTATCGAGCTTATGGGGCTTGGTGAACGGGGAGCAACATGTATCATTGTTAGCATTATATAATAAGTAGAAAATAAACCGAGAATACCGAAAGGGAAGTATCATAACTAATAGATTATTGGCGTATTCCTTATAGGGGAATTGCCATGAAGTAAGGTTTGAGTTTTGAAAACCGCTAAGCATTGAACCTACTTCGATGTCATTTTAAGGAGCATTGATAACCTCCATTTCAACATGCATGCAACTTCAAAATAGGGATAGAGTATGATCTAGGCAATCTTCTAGTCATAAAATAATCTAACGTAATATCACATGTCTGCCTTTGCATTGTTCCACTTCTATTGATCCTCCGATCTAGGGACTTAGGTTCTATATTCGGGTTGTTCCCAAATTACACATGTCATCCTCAGGTTTTGTGCTTTGTTACCCCAAGCAAAGGGCATTCTTCAGAGAAGAGGATGAACACCAACTCTTGTGACTCTATGGTAAGAGGTCCTCCACCTCCGCATCGGGTTGGAAAGGGTATGCGATACAAGATTCACCCCATCACCCCGCCAGAGGGTTAAGAATATGAGTCGGTTGGCATTTCTCCTCGACAAACAGGCTTGTACAAGCGTAGGATGGCTGAGCTTTTTCAAGATGTTTCTATGCATGTCACGAGGACTAATCCCCTTTGAGTGTATGTGTGAATGAATAAGCAAGGCAATATCGTTAGTGGAGTCGAGGATCGTGGTTGAGAGAAGCTTATGGGTTACCATTACATGATTACATGGAATTCATAAGCATTTGTTTTTTTTTTATTTATTGAAGGCACGCTTGGTCGAAGCTTTTCAAGATGTTTCTATGCATGTCACGAAAATTTAATCCCCTTTGAGTGTATGTGCAAAGGAATAAGCAAGGCACGAGGAGCCGAGGATTCGGCATCGTATTGAGAAGCTTATGGGTTACCATTACATACGATTACATGGAATTCATAAGCATTTGTTTTTTTTTTTTATTTATTTATTGAAGGCACAGCTGGGGACTTGCACTGCCCTTTACGCTTCCCACGTGATGGTAGCCGCTGGGTTTTGAACCCCGTGGGGATCACCACCTAACCAAGGCCTTACCAAAACAAAGGCAAATAACCGCTGGTACAAATTTTGGCTGTATGCTTCTTGCAAAGTGGGTAGGCCTTCGCAAAAGTGCAAAGGCTTATGGTATCACATCCGATTTCAAATATATTTTGAAATTGATGTTAAAGAATTATGGGCAAGACAAATTTATTCCAACCGTCGTGGTAACGGTCCTAGCCACTTGATGGGCCAAGATATCCATTTTATGTACGCAGCATACATGCTTATATGCATACGTAATGGAAAGCACATAAGTAAGGGAGGCAAATTGAAAAGAAGTTTTGCAAGAACCTTTTATGAGCATGAAGGCGAAGGAGCAAATTTCTCGGGCGTGTTTGGGACTGGAATTTGGACCATCATATCTCAATTGTGAGATCCTTTTAGGTGATTTTTATTTTGTTGAAAGGTTTCTAAAAGCTCCCCGAATTTCCACATGAGAACCGACATATAGCTCTCATTGATTCTATTGTAGGGTTCCTTTGTTGCAAATCCCCCTCTAAGCCCCACATTGGCTTTCTTCTATGCAATTTCAGCTCTAATCGATATGTGATCCACTGTTTTCCATCTTGCCACCGACTCTGATGGAGCAATCAATTTGTGAAACTCTTCCTGAGGTACCAAATAGGTTCAAACTGCATTTGAGCAATTTAAATCAGCTTTCCTAGCTATGCAATATCCTACTGGGAAAGAACCCATCCGATCTCCCCCGCCAAGTTATTGTAGACCTAGAGTCCATCTTTCTTTAGGAGCCATAATTACAATTAACTCATTATTCTTATAATTATTGCTTATATTTCAGATTCTCTTAGTTAAATAACCCCCTACCATTCATACAATGCAAGTTCTTACTATTTGTTATCTAGCAACCCTAAGCTCATCCGCCATCTAGCCTTCAGCCCGCTTATGCCTCATGCTCGCTTTATTATATCCGCACGATATAACAAGAGCTGTTCCATATTTGTTTATTTGGAAAATTACGTGAGACCACATAAAAGCAATTCAACAAAAGGACAATAAACGGACCTACCATAACTCTTTGTTGTGAAATCTTGCTTCCAACCCACATCGAATCTTCTCCACATGCCGCTTAAGATCCCTATGCCTCCGGCATGAGAATTACTTCGCTCTACAAATGTATAACCAAATTTTATTTCTTTTGAGGTTTGAGTCGTGATTTGATTTCTTCAAACATAATCTAATCATCGAATATATCTTTAGCTCCTCCAAAACAAATTTCAACATTAATTTCTGTCCTTTTCCATGCATTTTGGCATTATTTAACTTGTGTCTCATGAGTTTTTTTTCTCGATATTTCTATGTCTGACGCCATGTCAATTCCAAAGACATATAATGAAGATTGATGAAGCCTTAGATCCATGAATTTTACATTGAACTACTAGGATTCGAGAAACCTTCAAGACTTGTTTTTCTCCTTCAAGTATAAATTCATCGCCTAAATTCCTTAATTATATCTTGGCCAAACCCACCAGCAAGCTACATCCGTAACATGGATTTACATATCAAGTTTCTCACTACTAATACAAGATGGAACTTTTTTCGTAACCATGTATCAATCTACCATGGCAACATAATCTCAATTGAATCGAGTAGAGAAAAATCCCCACCTATAAGAAGAAACTCTTTGCCTCCATAGCTCAAATGAAATTTCTCTTTGATCTTCTGTCCTCCAAACTCCAAAACCCTCTGCAATTTTTCTCGGTCTCCAAAAGCCCCCTTTCATTTACATACAAATATGGATGCATGCCATGCATATATTCTTAGTATCAAATAAATATATTATGTACAAATACCTAAATCCAAACGGCTAGTTTAAATGATTCATATCCTTGAATGAATTTGCTAATGCCTTATTGTCTATATGCATTAGTGAGATCATGGGTGTTAATGGTGCTAGTGGTGCGGGGAGATGGAGTTCTAAGATGTAACTAGTATCCTGAAGTTATCCAGCAAGTTATGCACCAAAGCATCACAAAGAAAGGAGGAGGCTGAGAAAAGCAATTGAGAAGATGTTAAAGGACACTAAAATGAGAAGTGTTCACAGGGGAGAACACAACAGGAGATGATGTTGATGCCCGCTCCATGGGTGGAGTTCTATTATGGATTTGATCAAAAGCATAGGATTCAGAAGGCTCTTCATGCTCGTGCAATGCCGGGAGGCTTTGCAAGAGTTTGGGGTGGAGACATGCTTGAAGACTTCCATATAGGCTACATGGGCTGATTTTAAGACCATATTTGAGGGTCATTTCACACCTACAAAGTAATAAGGTTGAGAAGATGAATGAGTTTTTTATTGTGTGCAAAAAGGCATAGTATTAGAATACAATAAGAAATTTTAGAAGGTTGCAGCCCCATTGTCCTACTATGGATAAAATCAAGTTGTGTTCCAAATTTGTGAAAGGCCTTCATGTAGATATCAAGAGTAATGGCTGTCAAGAGTTGCCTATAAAGACCGAGGAAGTTGTTCGATAAATTAAGAATCGGCAGAAACAGATTTCCAGTGAGAAAGTCAGACTATCCGAGAACTCGTGATAACCCAAGACGCTCATTTAGAGGGGAGCCATCTGCTAGCCAAACCGGAAAATCCGCGTAATAATATGAGGAATTTGGCAAGCGCACTTAAAGTGGAGGTAGTGATCTACCACCATGTCTCACTAATGGAGGAAAGGGCAAATGGGTTCTCGTTTTTTGATGAGGGGTGTTGTTTCCATTGTAGAGAAACAGACACCTAAGGAACAATTGCCCAAAGATTTGACAATATAATGATTCACAACACTTAGATAGACGCATGGGAGGGAGAACGATTCAATCGATATCCAAATGGTAGAGGCAGAGCCGAGAGCCTCGATGGAATGAAAGGGAGCGCCAACCCAAAAGAAAGATGGAATATGGAGAATAGAATCATTGAGCCAAGGCAGCAAAGTGGTGAAGCTAGAGTCAGCCGCATAATGGATCGCCCAATACCAAATGTTTATGTACATTACAAAAGCTCCACGGATGGAGTTCAAGAAGCTTCTATAGTGAAAGTTCCCAAAGACGATGTATGATGGCTTGTTTTAGCTCATTGTTAGTAAAGTTGTGTGTATCTTGCTTCCAATTGTTAGTGCATTTTCTCAGTAAGCATGATAGTTCTAGGATCGCACTCCATGAGGACATGGGTTAAATTTTTAGAAGGAGATTGTTTTAGCCCAGCCTGAGGCCAGTATTGTATAATATTTGCATGTAACGTGATTTTACATGATAAATGGAAATGTATACATGGTATATATCCATGTAAGCAAAGGGTTTACCAAAAAGGGAATTTTTGAAAGAGGGTTTTGGGAACGGACTAATTTGCAAGAGAGGGTTTGGAGCTTTGTGGTGGCGGAGGCCATATTTTGAAGAGACCGCTTCAATCTTCTTTTTTAGATAGGGTTTGAATTTCGGTGGATTCACTCAAGGATAAATAAGCTTGCAATGTGATTTAGAAAATATTACCCTTTATTGACGCATGGGGCAAATCTAAGTCTTAGGTGTTCAGAGTTATATGGTAAAGAGATATTGAAAGTTACATTTGCCTAGGGGAATTCTCGAGAGGAAATATAAGGTGTTTTTCTTTCTAATTCTATTAAAACACGCTTCCTTCCTACTAAAACTTTTAGCTAACTTTGTAACTTGGGGAGGTAGGAGAATTTCATAGGTTAAGTCTTGTGTATAGTACATCTTTGAGACAGCCTATCATGTCTCCAAGAAAGATAATAGTTGGATTCTGAAATTTTTATCGAAAGGGGCTAGAGTTGAAAATATTTAGCCTTAAGTGTCGATTCTGAATATTTCTAGTTGTGGACTCAACTAGGGTTGTAACCATGGGCTTGATTATAAAGAATTTTAAGCCCAAAGGGCTTGATTTGATTATTCGGGATTGCGGGACCCAATCGGTTGTAATCATGGACTTGATTATGTTAAACCCCCCATATATTATAATGAATCCTCAAGGAAGGAATTGATATGATGGTGCTTTGGGGAGTAGTCTGAAAGCAAGAATAAGATAGTTGCATGGGAACCTGACCATTGAGATATCTATAAAACTTTTGAAAAGGTTGAAACCTAAAAGATCTATGCACCTTTACCTTTTGGAAAAGGCTCCTTGATCCCTAGCATGAGGGGAAGAGGTGCTTATTGATCTCGTGATCCTCCTTCTTGTCCTTTTGCTCCTTCATTCCCTTCCTCCAAATCTCCTCATCAGTCTCTTAGTCCGCATAAGCCTTTATTCTAGTCCCAATAATTTGGTGCTTGTTTCTGTGAGAGGATTCTCTATAAGGGTTGATTTCCTTCCCAAAACCCTTCGCCCTTAGCCTCAAACTACAGTGCATATCTTGAATATTCTTGCTTTTATTGTTTCCTGGGTGGTGAGCTTGACCGAAGGCCTAGATTGAACCTTTTAAGTTTTGGGATTAGTTCTACTAGATGATTAATCTTTTGTTTAGTGGCTAAATCTTTGGTTCCTACCAATTGCAACATGAGAACCTTTATGGATTGCTTCGCAAGTGCTATTCCTATATATCATCTACATTAGATGCACCATAAATTATATAATCTGAGTGAAAGTTTTTTTAATATGGAATATTAAAACCTTTAACTAAGTGCTCTTGTATTAAATACGCCATTGTAAGATGTGATCGTATTGGACCATGATTGGTAGAAGTAGTTACGATCACGAATGCGCCAATAAGTATAATCATCTTGTTATGGGGCTTGGTGAACGGGAATAACATGTAGCATTGTTAGCATTATATAATAAGTAGAAAAATAAACGGAGAATACCGGAAGAGAAGTATTCGAAGCATTATTAAGTGCTGGTATTCCCTTAGAGGAATTGCCTTTTAATTAAAGTAAGTCGTGAGTTTTGGGGAAAATGCTGGGTATTGAACCCACTTCATGTCATTTTAAGGAGCCTTGATATGCTTACTTCAACATGCATGAGCAACTTCGAAGAAGGGGCGAGTATGATCTAGGCACCTCTAGTCATAAATAAATTAACGAATATCACATGTCTCGTTTTGCATTGGTCCACTTCATTGATCCTCCGGATCGCATCACTCTGTCCGATGGCCTGGGTTGTTCCCGCATTACCTACATGTCATCTCGTGGTTTCTTTGTGCTTGTTACACCGCAAGTGTGGCATCCTAGAGGAAAAGCATTTTACCGCCAACTCTTGTGACTCCATGGTAAGAGGTCCCACCGTGACGTGAGTTGGGAAGGGTATGCGATACAAGTTCACCCGCCCTCGCTTACAGGGCTCGGGAATTTGTTTCCGCCGCATTTCCTAGCAGGCCCGTGACATGTGATGTATCGAGCTTCATATTGTCCCCTGAGCGCCATGTTTAGTATCTATTAAGTGTTCGCTCCACGCTCATGTGGTGTATTCCATTTGATCATTGTTGTCATTGTCTTAGCACTCAGACTTCACATAGATCTTCTCGCCCTGCCTTATCCAAGATTTCAAGATGTTCCCACGATGCAGGCAAACCTAAGGATCCCCACTTAGTCACGCAGGACTAACCCTCGAGTGCATGTGCAAAGCAGAATAAGTATGCCGAGAATGGCGGACGCGGGTTGGAAGAAGCTCGGGTTGAATTCTTCACGCTAGATGTTATATCCGCTGGAGAATAGAACTTTTCGATGTTAACATTACCTCGACATATGGAAATCATACATTTGACCATTGACTTTTGAGTGTGTCAACTACACCGCAAAAAGGAAGATTCAATTTCTCACCTATACTATCAACCTAGAATTAGTGCAAATTTTGACAAAAATCCCAAGTTGTCGTGAGGAGTTGATCCCTCCTCTAGCAACTCAAATCTTCATTCTTTAAACTTTAAGGCTAGATCTTAATTGGTCTAAAGAAAACATTGCAAAGTTACACACCGGGTGAAGAATTTAATCTTCCATTTAGCAAAATTGGGAAATGACACATTCTTATCCATCAAGACTACAACATTCAAAGATTTCACCATCCATAATATTCTCAATACATGATTATAACAACCGATCAAATTAGACAGGAGCTTCTAGCCTGAACTCAACCCCGATCCCCCGACTTCATTGTCACATCAACTTTGCTAACGCTTGTAGATTAATTTAAAAGGCTCATAATTTTGTCTCCCTTCCGGTGCGAAGCATCGTGTTCGCGATTCTTGCGACAAGTTTGAGCATTCCTCTACCATTCTCTTTGGCGATGGACCTTTTGCATGGTATAAAAATTATATTTTAGAACCTTTGAATCATTTGCGAAATTTGTGCAAAACGCCAAACTTTTACTTTCGGTTGGTAGCGGTTTTTACCTTTGTATGGCTACAGCTAACCTATTTCATGTAGCGAGAATTCCAAATTTCTCTAATTAATGAAATCATGCTTAATCTTTATTTGAAATAACAATTGGTGAACATCATGCACGATGAAAGTGGCTTTTTGAATGTTATAAATTCCCAAAGGGTATACGGAATCGGGGCCCTTGATGGGCGTCCATGAGCATGGGGGTAATTGTTGGATTGCATTCTTTCGTAGTTGTAATTAATGGACCTTGTTGATTTGTCGGTCTATGGTGACATAATATAGAATAAAGGAACAAATATTGTTCGGGCGACCAATATCAAGATCTAGGGACACTAATATTAAGTAATAATCTTAGTTGTAGAAGTAAAAGGTGCTTGATACCAATGGTTGTTACTAGTATAATGGGTGTTTTGCATTAATGTGTAGTGGAAAATGTTTGGTAAGATAAGTTGGCATTAAATTAAATGTCAAAGGGGCCATGTGGCATAAGCCTATTGGTTGAGTTCAATGAATGGGAAATCCCATGAAGAACTCGATTTGGAAGGCTTTGTTATCGGTTCGATATGAGGCAGCCATAACAGCCATGCAACTCAAGCTTTGGGCTCGATCGGGGCCATAAATCGTGCCCTAAGGGTCGGATTTTTACCAGTACACGAGTGTGGCATCCTAGTTGCTATTATATAAGAGTTAGAATAATTAGGGATGGGGAGAAAAGAATGTTTTGTGGGTCATTGGAAGAATCAATTTGAGCAAGTAGACCTTTGTCGTGGCTGATTAAGTGGAGCATAGGGTGGATTTTCGAAAGCAAACCCCATTCGCATTAACAATTGAGTAGTCTCGAGCCCTTTGTGTTTGCAATTTGTTTGCGGTTGGATTGATCAAGGCTGCCGGCAAAAGAGCTTGAGGTTGCAACCAGATTCAACATGATGTCTATGGGGCGGAATTTCCGGGTTGGATTAAATTTTGTATTGTAAAACAGTTCGGTGCTTGAAAATCGGGCTTGAACAAATGAACTAATAATCGGTGTGGGGGGTGCGGGTTCCATGATGTAACGAGTAGTCGATTTGATTTCATCCAAGGGCAAAATTTGGGCTTGAAATTTCACCGTAGTAACAAAGTGGGTATCGAGCAAAGATGACAAAACCGTGCCGGAGTGTACTAGCAGGACCCATTGACGGATTGCCAGATGTGCAACCGCCTGAAGAGGGCATAATACCCGCCCTCGAGGACATTCATCCGGATGATGAACCGAGTCCGAGTTTGAGATGGAAGCACCCTCGGATCTTTGCGCCCGCAGCATTTGCTCCTATAGGTTTGTCAACATACCCGCGCAAATGCTAATATGGGTAATGCAAAATGACACCGGTATTGGTAATGCCTAGAATGCCCGAGATCAAGTAATTTTGGGGGTATGGTAAGTGAAAAGTTACTCGATGGTAATGAAAGTCGTATCAACCGCTTGACTAGGAGCTGAATGAGATAAGAACCCAACAAACCAAGTTCGGGAAATACCTAGGATTGATGCAAGAGAATTTGTAGAAGTGGGCTGCTGAAGACAATGCTCGGGAACTTCGTTTAAGAAATGCACGGAAACGCTTCTACTTGTGGTCAGGGATTCCCATCGCTCTAGGGGCAAACCATGATATTCCTCACGATATTGCACGTCCGGGACCTAGAGTACTATTAGGGATGGACTCTGGGCTGGACAATGAACCAGTGACTCAGGATGTCGTGGAAGATGTTGCTCATCCAGAGGAATCCCTGGGGAAACTTTTTGGTGAAGAGATTAAGTCCCCAGAGGTGGGAAAATGCCTTGGGACTTCTATGGCAAAAGATGTCATGCCTGGCGAGGCAATGCACTTCAGTTCAATCGCATCGAAATCGTATTTACAAACCACCAAGAAAGGCGAGATGCCCGGCTTATGTATGCCACCACGAAGTTGAAGGGTAGTGAAGCTGCATGGGACATCCCATGGACAATGGTCGAGGTCAACTTGAGGGAGGATTTTGTCGCTTGTTCGGAGCATTAGTATGCACCTCACCATGACTGACGTCATGCGCTCATACAATTGAAAGAGCTCACTCAGGTGAGGTCTCTGGGGATTATATGGCCGAGCTTAAGGCACTATTTCACGTTTCACCGAGATTCTTTGCGGGATAATGCGTAGATCATTTCATAAATGAATGCAAAAAATGCTAGCATTCGTACACATTTTGTTCTGAGGCGAGAACACCGCTAATTTTGAGCTTCAGCTATTGAGATTGCACGGAAGGCTGGTAGGAAGGGAGGAATCCAAGAAGGGACAGAACTTTGCTAATTAGAAAGCAAAAAGGGCCAGTAGAACCTCTCAAGGATCTGCTCCTTCTAAGAAGCAGAAGAATGATTTCAAGGATAAGTCCAATAGGGGCAAGACCATGGAAGGTGATACCAAAATGGATAAACCCAAGGGGTGTTATTGATGCGGGGTGATAGGACACTTTGCCTGGGAATTTACCGAACCCAGAAAAGGTTGGCTAGCGCCATAAATAAAATGATAAGCCAGAGGTTGAGGCATTATCAGTTATTGCTATGAAAGAAGTGGTGAACCCTACTTCACGTTCTTATGTAGATAAGATTATAAGATTGCTAGGTAGAATCAATGACAAAAGCGTGATTGTTTTGATTGATTCTGGAAGCACTCATAATTTTATCTCGGCAGATTTAATGCGCGATCTGGGGCTGGATTTGAGCGAGGTAGCTTCGTATGTGATTGAGTCTGAGACCAGACCACAAACTCAGCATCACAAGGAGCAAGCACGGGGGTATTTGCTTGGAGTATGTGCATAGATTTAGACATTTCTAAGTTGAAGCGTTATGATGTCATGTAGGCATGAAATGGTTACAAGATCTTTGAGCCACAAATTCTATGGCCAACACACACCCGATTTTCAACCCCGCCATCAAGTGAAGTAGTTAGTGTTCAAGGCTTACCATATGTGGAGCCTGGTAAACTTATGTCAGCCACTCAAACTAAAAGGATTTTCAAAGTTAGTACAAATGCTCTTTCTTTGATGTATTTGAGGAATAATGATTTGATTGTCAAATCATGTAACTCGCTTGTTGTTAACACTGGGGTAAATTCTGAAAGTAGACCAAAGACTGAAAGGTCTTTTGAATACTTTCGGTGATGTGTTTCCAAAAGAGTTACCGGAGGGGCCACCACCCTCACGGGGTGTAGAGCACGAAATTGAGCTTGAACCTGGGGTTAGGCCTATGGCTCGTGCACCGTACCAATTAAGTCCTCTAGAACTTGAAGAGGTTAAAAAACAAGTGAAAGAGATATTGAGCAAAGGTTTTTACGCCCAAGTAAATCACCTTTTGCGAGTCCCGTGTTGCTGGTTAAGAAAAAATACGGTACTATGCGGATGTTCATAGATTACCGGGCACTTAACAAAGCAACTATAAAGGATAGATATCTTTTATCCCGAGTTGATGATATTCTGGATCATCTTGGTGGAGCAAAATGGTTCAAGGCGAAGACCTCGAAGCGGATATCATCAGATTAAAATTCGGGAGGGGGGTGAATTTGAAATTGCATTCAAAACTCATCACGGTCATTATGAGTTTTTGGTTATGCCGTTTGGTCTTATAAATGCTCTCGCAATGTTTATGCGGCGAATGAATCAGGTATTCTCAGTGCATTTGGACAAGTTTGTAGAGGTATTTTTAGATGATATTCTCATCTACTCCCAAACTATTGAAGAACATTTCACTACCACTTGGGACAAGTTCTTCGAATTTTAACGAAAAGCATAAACTCTATGCAAAGATCTCAAAATGTGATTTCTTTAAAGCAGTGAGTGGCCTATTTGGGACATATACTTTCAGGTGAAGGCGTGTCGCCGGATTCGGCCAAGATAAAGTGGTACAGCAATCACTCCCACTAGAAAACGTCTCAGAGTTACGGAGTTTTCTAGGATTAGCAACATACTACCACAAATTTGTCCCGGTTCTCCAAAGTTGTGGTCACTGACATAGAGCTTGCCTTCGGGGAGTGGTTCAAGCCAAGAAGGGTTTAATGGCAAGGGCATATGGAAACCTTTAGGGAAAATATTTTGCCTAAAGTTATAATGCACGGGTTTGATAACGGGATCTTAATTGTTGACCAAAATCGCCACAGATTAACCCAGTGGATCTGGCCATTTGAAAGCCGCGTCACGCTGAAACCCTTTTATTCTAAGCCGACCGTTCTTATTTGTCCGCCTTTACCTATTTGCAGCTTGAAAAAGGGAGCATCCAAACTATTTCTGACGGATTTCCCTTCTGCCCAAATTATCCTTGCCTTTTTCTTTTACAAGCTATTATCAGAAGCTAAAAGGGAACCCGGAAGTAGGCCATTTTGCCTCAGATAAATAAGAGGAGAAACCAAGATTCATTCATTGGATCCAAAATTTTGTAATCTCTCGATATTGCCTAACGCTTCCAATCCAGCTGCTATCCGCCCTTGGTCCTGCCCCAGACTACTGCCATACCAGCCATAGCCCTTGCCAGTATTGCCTTGCTGCTGTTAAGAGAAGATTCTTGATGATTTTGATGATGACAGGATAACGACTTCCTGTGCATGCTTGAACCCGGTTGGGTGGATGAGGGAGCTCTTATCAAGTTGTTCCAGCTTAAAGCTGATTGAATACTTTTGTTTAATTGAATTTAATCATACTTTGTCTCAGTGTTGGTTGTAAGCTGAGGTTTTTCATTGTTGCAAATTCTTCATACGTATCAAGTGGTATCAGAGTTTAGATTCTATTTCCATATCCTGTGCAATGGCCAACCGCTTTAATATCTCTGATCAACAGTACCAGCAGGTGTTGAGAACCGCAGATTTTATAGCCAAGCAAATTACTAATCAAATTGCTCTACCACCGCCTACATCTGGGCAAGATTATCAAACAAAGTTGGAGCAAATAGCTTTGCTTTACGGATTCTTACCTAGCAACTCCCAGCCTCCACTTCCAAACCAACCTCCACCCGTTAATCCGCCGCTGCCTACGAATTCCCCGCCAAATTCTCCTAATCCAGCTAATGCCTCGGCCAGGATTAAATGGCTGCAGAAAGTGGAAGGCATGCCGACTTTCTCAGGGGAAAAGAGGAGTCCCCCTACAGTTATGGGATTCTTAGCTGCATGGGAAAGTTTTTTTGAACGAGTTGGAGCCACTGAGTTGCAGAAACTTCAGGCAATGGATAAATATCTTACCGACGTAGCTCGAATTTGGTGGCAGGGAAGGAAGAAAATGGTCCTGGTGATTAAACATGGCAGGAATTTAAAAGAGCCTTTGAAAGCCATAATTTACCTGCAAGTTACTATGTAGACCTCCGAAGAGAATGGGATATATTCACACAAGGGGAACGAGAATCTGTCTATCAGTACACAAGCAAATTTAACCACCTGTCGGTTCAAATGGAAGGTCTCAGCGATAAGGAGTTAACAAGGAAATTTATGTCTGGGCTAAGGGACGAGCTATACGCTGAACTTAGGCTCATTGAACCCCAAACATTGGACGAAGCGGTACGGAAAGCCGAAGCCGCAGAAAGGAAGTTTAATCCCAAGGGAGCAAAATATGATATATGGGAAGGTTACCCCCGAGAAAATAATGGCAAACGTGACACCGACAAGGCAAATAATAATGGAGCAAAAAGAGTTAGGTTCAATGATGATCGCAGAGACTCAAGTAACCGGAACAGGAGTACGGAACAACGTACAAATCAGGAACGGGCGAATGCACCGGAAAGAGGTTGCTACATATGCGGTGGACCTCACTTCAAAGCTTTTTGCCCAAAGAGGCAGACACCTACTGGCAAGTCCCAAACTGAAACTGAAGTTCCCAAGGGCAAGGAAGACAAAGGAAAAGTGTTAATGCATACTATTGCAGAAACATCTGATAGCTCTCATGGGAAAGCTGATAAAGCTGCTGACAAAGCTGCAGTCAGGGAGTTTGAAAGAAGCCGATTAACTATCGGTCATCTATATATCTTAGTTTGGCTTGAGTTTTAGTAGGTTATGCATAACTATTTGAATATGTGTGATTTTTCTTTATTTGAATAGAATGAAAATTTTTATTGCTTCCTAATGGAAGGAAACTATCTTTCTTGTTAGAAAGGGATTTACTTTCTGTCCGAGTAGGGGTGGAAACCTACCTGGAATATCAGAAAGGGCTGGGGATGCCATGACTGTTCAAGTGAGGGACGCCTACTTGATGGATCAGCATGGAGATTTTTCTGTCCAAGCGCGGACCCTGCCTTGGAGGATCAGAAGAAGAACATTCCCAGGGAAAGGAGATTGGCCTTAAGAAGGGAAGGACCAACACATCTCTTTTCATGACAAGGGTTTTGATGCAATTTCTTTCAGGGTTATAGAGCGATTGAGGACGATCGACTGAAAGAAGGGAAGGACTTGATACAGAGCGGCTCGGGGGAGTGGTTCAAGCCAGCAAGGGTTTAATGGCAAGGGCGTATGGAAACCTTTAGGGAAAATATTTTGTCTAAAGTTATAATGCGGCTGATAACGGGATGCCAAATTGTTGGACCAAAAATCATCACATACTAATCCAGTTCTGTCGGATCTGCTGAAGCCACGTCGAAACCCTTCTATTCTAAGCCGATTTGTTCTTATCTGTCCGCCTTTACCTATTTGCAGTTGAAAAAGGGAGCATCCAAACTATTTCTGACGGATTTCGCTTCTGCCCAAATTATCCTTGCCTTTTTCTTTTACAAGCTATTATCAGAAGCTAAAAGGGAACCCAAAAGCAGGCCATTTCGTCTGTATAAATAAGAGGAGAAACCAGTATTCATTCATTGGATCCAGCCTTGTAATCTCTGATATTGCCTAACGCTTCCAACCCAGCTGCTATCCGCCCTTGGTCCTGCCCCAGACTATTGCCATACCAGCCATAGCCCTTGCCAGTATTGCCTTGCTGCTGTTAAGAGAAGATTCTTGATGATTTTGATGATGACAGGATAACGACTTCCTGTGCATGCTTGAACCCGGTTGGGTGGATAAGGGAGTTCTTATCAAGTTGTTCCAGCTTAAAGCTGATTGAATACTTTTGTTTAATTGAATTTAATCATACTTTGTCTCAGTGTTGGTTGTAAGCTGAGGTTTTTCATTGTTGCAAATTCTTCATACGTACCAGCTGGCCTCACTGAGCTTTTGAAAAAAGGTCACGATTTTGTGTGGGGGAAAGAGCAGCAAGAGGCTTTTTGACGAATTTATGCTCTTGTTGGTTAGCAGTCCTGTGTTGAAGGTGCCTGACTTGAATGAGGCATCTGAGGTCTATACTGACGCTTATGGGCAAGCATTGGGGGCTGTGCTAGTGCAGCAAGGACACGTTGCGGTTTATGAAAGTCGAAAATTGAGTTCTGGTGAAAGGAATCACGCAACCTAGTGAGCAAGAGTTGTTAGCTATTGTGCATGCATTAAAAACTTGGAGGCACTACTTGCGTAGTGGGACGAACAAAGAGCCGCGCAAGTTTATCGTCTATACGGACTATAAACCGTTAAGGTTCTTGCAAAGTCAAGCCGAGATTAGCCCGAGACCGGCTAGATGGCTAGATTTCCTCCATGAGTTTTATTTTACCATTGAGCATACGCCTGGAAAGAATAATCCATGCCCACGCGTTATCAAGGGTTAAGCATATAAATACTCCAACAACCTTGGCAAATGATCTTATGCAAAGGATAAAAGATGCATATCCCGAGGATCAACAAGATCTGACAGTAGTCAAGCTCGAGGAGCTGTGGACTGAGCAAGAAGGATTGCATTTTTACAAAAAAAGGATTTATGTTCTTTTGAGTGGGAATCTTAGGGAATCAATTTTGCATGAGCACCATGATACACCGTAAGCTGGGTATAGAGATGAATGGAAAACTTATGAATTAGTTAAGAGATTCTACTACTGGCCAGGATTGCAAGATCAAGTCAAGGACTTGGTAGCCCACTGCTTGGTGTCAAGCTGTAAAGGCTGATCATGGAAAAACCCCGGGATTATTACAACCTCTTCCTATACCAAATGAACGATGAGAGAGCGTGAGTATAGATTTTATAGTCGCATTGCCCAGAACCGCGAGGCAATATACTCAAATTTTGATAGTAGTGGATCGGTTAACCAAGTATGCTAAGTTTATAGCATTAAGAGGGGAGGCTACGGGACATGATGTAGCGGTTGCCTATATGCAATATATATTTCCAACTTATGGACTTCCCTTGTCTATTGTAAGTGGTCGAGACACCGGGTCACTTTTGGAGAGATCTCATGAAAGGATTAAAGATGCAATTGTACATGAGTAGTGGAAATTATCCACAGAGAGGTGGGCAAACCGAATCGAATAAACATGATCCTAGAGGATATGTTGCGAAGTTTTGTCCATGAAAAGCAGTCTAGATGGGAGGATTATCTACATTACCTAGAATTTGCTTACAATAATAGCCATCATATGGGAATTCGGATGACTCCCTTTGTGGCTATGATGGGTCAAAATCCGAGGGCTTATTCGGGTATGCATAAGTACCACAAGACCGAAGTTGCAGTACATATGCTCCATGATATGGATGCAATACTGAGGCAATGCAAGCAAGCTTTGCGAAAGGCTCAAGATAGGGTACGAATGTCTGTTAATAAGCATAAACTTGATATCTCTTATGAGGAAGGTGATTATGTCTTCTTAAGAGTTGTTTATCCTTCTGCACTAAGAATGAATACCTTGCGGCCCTTGATTAAGGGGCAAGTACCCAAGCTTACTCCGCAGTATGCTAGACCTTTTAGGATCACTAGAAGGATCGAGGAAACAACATATGAGTCGAACTTACCGCAAGAAGTTGGGATCCATCCTGTGTTCCATGTAAAGTCAGTTGAAGAAGGTTATACTGGATACCGCTAATGTGGTTAGTCCATAGCAAACAAAATGTGAGAAAATGATCTTTGAATTTTATAAATGCTAGTTATAGAGCTCTAGCTTTATTTGAACTCAAATATGTTAATGGGATAAGGATAAATAACATTACATCCTAGACGTTGCATGCCAGGTTCGTAAGGTGCATATAAGTGTCTATTGAGTGCAACCTTGCCCAATTAATCTTACAATGACATATGACAAGATTCTTAAGTAGGATATCGCAGACGCTGCTGTGGAATGAACTAGAGAACTGAACCGATGCCAACCATCAATCGAAGAATCGATGATCTGGGGCAGGCAAAAATAGCCCCGTAACTTCGGAAGGGGTTGCTCTCCCATCGTGGTATGATGGGAGAGCCGCATCTACAGGGGGTAGCTTAATTGTTTATTAAAAACACAAGACTTTGCTAAGTGAGATGAGCATAACAAAATATCATTGATGTTGCACCTTGGCATATAGAGTCCATATGCATGCAACATTAAGCTTCTAATGTTACAACCAATAATGGCAATATTTTGCTTCTTCAAACACTTTGTTACCATTGACAAATTGTACACCAAAGAATATTTTGAGACTAATATAAAACCGAATATGCCTTTAGATGCTGACATATACAATTAAATTCAGAAATTAAGAATTGCCTGCTCAAATTAAAAGGAAGATCGGATACAATTACGGTATCCATTCTGCTTCAAATCATTGCTTAAATTCCAGCTAAAGTAGCTCTTCGCATTTATGATAGGTACCGCCACCAGGGGGGTCAGAGCGGCCGGGCCGTGCCGCCTTCACATAGAGTGGGAGGTGATCTGAGTCGGCCTCCTCGTCCCGACTGTCCGTGCCGACGTGAAAATGGCTGACAAGGTGTACATCCTGCGCAGCCACTATGACATAATCCCACGACACTAGTTCTGCCGCCGTGATTGTCCTGTCTGCAAGTGTACCCGTGGGAAGAGGGCCATTGTGGTAGGCCATTGCATATGAGCAGGTCAAAGATACCGCACATCAGGAGCAATTGTCTGTCGAAGAGGGTGACCTGACTGTCATCTGAGTGCCGTGTGCAAGCTGCCTCTGCGGGATGCAACTGCAGCACGTCATCCGCGAGGGGGTCCAGCCGCATGGCCTGTTCCACCCCTGTCCGCGCATTGAAGTCTCCAAGGAGCATGACTCTGCCCATCCGCTTGTGCTGCTGTATGTCATAAGCAGCGATGCCAACTTGCTATTCTGATGATACTGCCCAAGAGGGGTAGTATCATCCCTGCTAAGACAAGTCTATATACCAATGAGAAGGTTGTTGCAGAGATGGTGGTGATAGACTGACAAGAATAACAACTGCCATCCTACAATACCTCAAAATGATGGAGTTCAACTTCAAGCTAATAATATAGAGATTTATGAACCTGCCGTTGGTTGTAAGAAGACTGTGTATCATTAGCATCATTTGATCTGTTTTAAGTCGGTCACATATGATGCAATCCCTTTTTTAGACTTTGAAAATGCCTCCATGGCATCCTCATGTCCCATATCTGCCTCTCTATCCTCTCTATAAACTTCCCATGAATTCATTGTCACTGTAATCACCTCTGCTTGCATTCTTATAAAGGAACTTCCTAACATCTGCTTTCAAGTCCTCTACGTTGGCATCCTCCTCAGAGATGCAAAAGACTTGGACTTATTCAACTCTCAAAGCTATCCTTTGCATCTAACAATTGTGATAATAGTAACACCAGCCCCCATTACAACCAATCTAATATAGGACAATTATACCATATTGCTTCTGGCATTCACCAGGCCATTCATCTAGACCTTTCACTATAACTACAACTTTGTTTGCAATAGAACAATCATTTATTATATTGACAAAGTTTTCACAAGCATTACTATGCTTTTCCACTTTCCATATCTCAAGATATCGGATGCAAACTATCTTAGGTTTAAGATTGGCAAGCCCCATTGTCTGAACAATACTACGAAAACCTTCAGGGTCTCTTGTAACAATGACTTCTTTTAATGCCAATAACATTGAACAATGCGTTGTTCTTTGTTTGGTAATTGTACTCAGTATGGTTGTCCCATAGCCTATGGGCTCGCATGGACATTAATAAACTTTAGTATTACTATTATCAATCTATATACAAGCTCTTAAGTATATGGATATTGCATGCCAATTGGAGATTAGGTGTTGTTCCGAAAAATTCGTGCAAAATATTAATTGTTATTACCTAGGCATTGGAATCTAAACGATGAATAAGTCCATGCGCAAGACATTTAAAGCAACCTGGAACGAATGATTGTGACATGTGGGATGAATTTTGAAGCACTTTTTTTCAATCAAGTGTTGCCAAGTTGTGAACATTCCATGCAAACATGCGAGAAATCGAGGCACAAATAAACATTAATAATGTCTGTGCAGGATGGAGGAGAAGAGCATTTCAACATTGAAGGGAGGTCCCATGTGCAAATAGCTCCTTTGTCAATATATTAGGAATCCAACTTATCATATTGAAAGATATAAAACGACTTAAACTTAACTTGCAATTAGTCGATCGAAAAAGGATTGCGCTAAAATCCGATTTTGATCCAAAAGGCACGCAAAAATGATGGAGCCCCAATACAATTCCGGCCGAGGCACAGAACTGGAAATGGAAATCGATCTGCTTGCTACATCACAGCAGCGCAAGAGCCTGAAAATGGCCGGAAGATTATCAGACAAACTGGGCTATGAAGAGAAGGTAATATTCGGCCCTTCTTTCGCTAGGATTAAAGAGGACAGGGATGAATGCACAGAATGCATGTTGTGCATTTCTATGGCATCAGTTTTGATCTTAATTCTTTTTGCCTTGTTTGGCCTGATAATCTTCGTTGCTCTGCATCCAAAATACCCTCTCATTGTAGCAGAAGGCGCAGCAATAAAAAATTTCACGCTTACTGTCTCAGATTCTAACATCACCAGTTTGGTTGCTGCCATGAACATCACAATGAAGGCATCGAATCCAAATGGGCATGCAAGGATTGAGTATAAAAATGCTACTCTGTTTTTAGCATATAAGAATATGCAATTGGGTGCTGTTAAAACTGCTGCCTTCGAGCAGCCCAATAAGAACGAGGGCATGATATTTGTGGGTGTTCTGAAGCCCACCGTAAAGCCCATGACAGGAAAATTGTCCAGGAGTATTGCTGAAGATTATACTAAGGCAAATGTTAGCCTGTCATTGACAGGGTGCTTCACATTCCATTACAGGATTCTTCGTGTTTTTACCTCTTCTGCATCAATATCTGTGAACTGCTCCTTGTTTATCCATCCGTGGGGTGGAGAAAGGGGCAATCCGATCCTTTCGACTAAATCGTGCAAAGGCAAAAATGATTTTGAATAGAATAAAATAGAATAGAATAACAGGGCTCATGTAGCCCATATGTTGCTATGTTTGTAAAATGTATTTACCTTATTTTCTAGACTCATTGCACTTTTAATGGCACTATATGTCTGCCCTTTTGGGTCGCCCTAAAGGTTAAACCCTAGGAGAAGGGGTGATGGAATAATTTTTTATTCCCCTGAATGTACTAAATCAATGGCCCAAGTTAAAAATCGCACCGCATCAGACGGCTCAGATTGAAACTCCCTCTGCGTTATGTGAGTTAGGCAGAGGTTGCTTTGCTGTCGATTGTCGTGAGAGTGCGTTAGGGGGCAATCCAACCGTCCAGTGCCTAGAGTATCAGGAGCAACTTAAGCTTTCGACCCATCTCTTTTTCATCCCAAAACAGTGGCAAATTCGACTACTGGTACAAATTTTACAGAAGTGCTTCTTACAAAGTGGGTAGGTCTTTCGCAAAAGTGCAAAGGCAATGGTATCACATCTGGATTTCAAACATATTTTTGAAATTGATGTTAAAGAATTATGGGCAAGGCGAATTTATTCCAACTGCTGTGTAACGGTCCTGGCCACTTGATGGGCCAGTATACGTACTTATGTACGTATGCATACATGCTTGGTATGCATGCAGAATGGAAAGCACATCCTCTTTGGAAAAGAAGTTTTGCAAGAACCTTTGCAAGCATGAAGGCAGAAGGAGTAATTCTTGGGCAGGTTTGGTGACTGAAATTTGGACCATCATATCTCGGCGACCAGAGATCCTTTTTAGGTGATTTTTGTTTTGTTGGAAAGGTTTCTAAAAGCTCCCGAATTTCCACATGAGAACCGCCATATTTTCATTGATTCCGCTGTAGTTCATGCAAATCTGGCCCTCTAAGCCCACGTCGGCTTCTTCTATGCAATTTCAAGCTCTAATCTGGATATGTGATCCACTGTTTTCCATCTTGCCAGCCGACTCTTGATGGAGCAATAACTTAGAAAACTCTTCCCACAACCAAGCAGGCTCAAACTGCATTTGAGCACGAAATCGGCCCTTCCTAGCTATGCCGGAAAAGAACATCTAATCTCCCCGCCGTGAAAGAATAGGTTTTAATTACAATTAACTCATTATTCTTATAATTATTACTTATATTACATAGTCTCTTAGTTAAATAACCTCGACCATTCATACAATGCAAGTTCTTACTATTTGTTATCTAGCAACCCGGTTCATCTGCCATCTAGCCTTCAGCCCAGTTATGCCTCATGCTCTGCTTATTATATCTGCACGATATAACAGTAGCCAAGTTCCATATTTGTTTATTTGGAAAATTACATAGACCACATAAAAGCAATTCAACAAAAGGACAATAAACGGACCGGACCATAACTCTTTGTTGTGAAATCTTGCTTCCAACCCACATCGAATCTTCTCTGACGTGCCGCTAAGATCCCTATGCCCTGGCATGAGAATTACTTCGTTCTACAACAGATAACCAGCTTATTTCTTTGAGGTTTGAGCTGTCGGGGATGCATTTGGATTTCTTCAAACATAATCTAATCATCAGAATATATCTTAGCTCCTCCAAAACAGTCTTCAACTTTAATTTCTGCCCTTTTCCATGCATTTTTGGCATTGCACATCTGCTGGGAAAGAACCCATCTGATCTCCTGCCAAGTTATTGTAGACCTAGAGTCCATCTTTCTTTAGGAGCCATAATTACAATTAACTCATTATTCTTATAATTATTGCTTATATTTCGTATTCTCTTAGTTAAATAACCTCGACCATTCATACAATGCAAGTTCTTACTATTTGTTATCTAGCAACCCGGTTCATCTGCCATCTAGCCTTCAGCCCTGTTATGCCTCATGCTATGCTTATTATATCTGCACCATATAACAGTAGCCAAGTTTCATATTTGTTTATTTGACAAATTACGTAGACCACATAAAAGCAATTCAACAAAAGGACAGTAAATGGACCAGACCATAAATCTTTATTGTGAAATCTTTTCTCTGACATGCATCTAAAATACCGATTCAGCATGCCCTATGCCCTGACATGAGATTTACTTCGTTTTACAACATATAACCAGCTTATTTCTTTGAGGTTTGATCAGTTGGGGATGCATTTGGATTTCTTCAAACACAATCTAATCATCAGAATAATTCTTAGCTCCTTCAAAACGGCCTTCAACACTAATTTCTGCCCTTTTGAATTTCAGCACATATAACAAAAGATTGATGAAGTCTCAAATCCATGAATTTTACATTGGAACTACTAGATTTCCTTGAGAAAGCTTCAAGACTTTTTTTTCTCCTTCAAGTATAAATTCATCGCTCTAAATTCCTTAATTATATCTTGGCCATAACCCACTAGCAAGCTACATCCAGAACATGGATTTACATATCAAGTTTCTCACCACTAATGCAGGATGGAACTTTTTCTCAGAATCATGTATCAATCTACCATGGCAACATAATCTCAACTGAATTGAAATCCCCACCTATAACAATGAATCTTCAACCTCTTGCCTCCATAGCTCGGATGCAGTTCCTCTTTGATCTTCTCAGCTCCTCCAAACTCCAAAAACCCTCTTGCAATTTTTCTCAGAGTCTCCAAAAAGCCCCCTTTCATTTACATACAAATATGGATGCATACCATGCATATATTCTTAGTATCAAATAAATATATTATGTACAAATATGTACAAATACTGGCCTCCAACGGGCTAGTTTGGGAATGATTCATACCCTTGAAGAAATTTGTTAATGCTCTCATTGTCTATATGCAGAGTAGTAGGAGATCATGGGTGCTAGTGGTGCAGGGGGAGATGGAGTTCAAGATGTAACTAGTATCCTGTAAGCTATCCAACAAGCTCGCATCGCAGCAAAGGAGTGAGGCTTAGAAAGCAATTGAGAAGATGTTAAAGGACACCAAATGAGAAGTGTTCACAGGGGAGAACACAACAGGAGATGATGCTGATGCCTAGCTCCGTGGGGTGGAGTTCTATTATGATTTGATCAAAGCATAGGATTCTGTGAAGGCTCTCCTTGCTCATGCATTGCTGGGAGGCTTTGCAAGAGTTTGGTGAGAGATATGCTTGACTGATCTGGTCAAGACTTCCATATACGCTACATGGAGTGATTTTAAGGCTGTCTTTGAGTGTCATTTCACAACTCCAGGGTACAAGGTTGCGAAGATGAACGAGTTTTTTGATTGTCTGCTGGCACAGTGTCAGAATACAATGAGAAAACTAGTTGCCTCATTGTCCAACTATGGATAAAATCAAGTTGTGTTCCAAATTTGTGAAAGGCCTTCATGTAGATATCAAGAGTATGATGTCAAGAGTTGCCTATAAAGATGTTGAGGAAGTTGTTCGGATAGCCAAAAGCTGAGAAACAGATTTGGCGGAGAAAGCTGTACTACATTCAAAGAAAGAGACATGCATCTTTCTCTTGGCCAGCTGAGAACTAGTATAGCCGAAGATGTTCATTTAGAGGGGAGCCATCTGCTAGCCAAACTATGGAGGTCCAGGGTTATAATATGAGGAATTGGGCAAGTAATAAAAGTGGAGGTAGTGAGTTACCAACATGGCTCACTGATGAGGAAAGGCAACGGTTCTTTGAAGAGGGGTGTTGTTTCCATTGTAGAGAAACATGACACTCAAGGAACAATTGCCCAGTATTTGACAGTATAATGGATTCACAACAGTTAGATAGACGTGGCATGGGAGGAGAACGATTCAATCGATATCCAAATGTTGGTAGAGGCAGATACCGTGGAGGGCCTCGATTGAATCAAAGGGAGCGTCAGCCCGGAGAAAGATGGGATATGGAGGATAGAATCATTGAGCGAAGGCAGCAAAGTGGTGAAGCTAGAGCTGCCGCGATAATGGATCACCCGCAACACCAAATGTTTATGTACGTTGCGGAAGCTCCATGTGATGGAGCTCAAGAAGCTTCTATAGTGAAAGTTCCCAGTAAGATGTATGATGGCTTTGCTTTATCTCATTGTTAGTAGCAATTGTGTATCTTGCTTCCAATTGTTAGTGCATTTTCTCAGTAAGCATGATAGTTCCTAGGATCGACCCATGAGGACATGGGTTAAATTTTAGAATGGGAGAGTGTAACGAGCCTAGCCCGTTGGAGGCCAGATTGTATAATATTTGCATGTAATGCATTTACATGATAAATGGAAATGTATGCATGGTATATATCCATGTAAGCAAAGGGTTTACCAAAAAGGGGAATTTTTGAAAGAGGGCTTTTGGGAACGTGACTAATTTGGAAGAGAGGGTTTTGGAGCTTTGTGGTGCTGTGGAGGCCAGAGCTTGAAGAGACTGCTCAATCTTCCTTTTTAGGTGGTGTTTTGAATTCTAAGGATTCAATCAAGGATAACAAGCCTGCAATGTGGATTTGGGAAATATTCTTGCCTTTTATTGACGCATGGGGCAACCTAAGTCTTAGATGTTACGTAGTTATAGGGAATTATGAGGAGGAAATATAAGGTGTTTTTCTCCTAGTTCTATTAAAATATGCTTCCTTCCATCCTTCTTACTAGAACTTTAGCTAAGTTTGTAACTCCTTGGGGAGGTGGGAGAATTTCATAGATCAAGTCTTGTGTATAGTACATCTTGAGACAGCTATTATGTCTGCAGCATAATAGTTGGACTTGAAATTTTTAGCCGAAAGGGCTAGAGTTGAAAATTTTTAGCCTTAAGGGCCGAACTTGAATATTTCTAGTTGTGGACTCAACTAGGATTGTAACCATAGACTTGGTTATAAAGAATTTTTAGCCTAAAGGGCTGGACTTGATTATTTCTGATCGTGGACTCAATCAGGGTTGTAATCATGGACTTGGTTATGTTAAACTGCCATATATTGAGGATGATCAATCCCCCGAAGGGGAGGAATTGATATGGTGGTGCTCCGAAAAGTAGTTTGGAAAGCAAAGAATAAGATAGTTGCATGGGAACTTGGACCATTGAGATATCTATAGAACTTTGGAAAAGGTTGAGACCCTAAAAAGGTCTATGTACCTTTACCTTTTTGGAAAAGGCTCCTTGATCCCTATATAAGGGGAAGAGGTGAACTTATTGGATTCAGATCCTTCTTGACCTTTTACTCCTTCATTCCCTGCCTTCTCACCAATCTCCTTATCAGTCTCTTAGTCCATACAAGCCTTATTCTAGTCTCCAATAATTTGGTGCTTGTTCCTTAGAGAGGATTCTCTAAGGGTTGATTATCCAAAATCCCTTTCTCGTTCCTTGCCTAAATTGTGCATATCTTGGATATTCTTGCTTTTGCGAGCCCAGTTGGGTGGTGAGCTTTGGGCTGAAGGCCTGGATTGGAACTCTTTTAAGTTTTGGTATTAGTTCTACTGGGTGATTAATCTTTTGTTTATTGGCTAACCTTTGGTTCGTAACAATTGCAGTCATGAGAACCTATGGATTTTAAGCTGGAAGTGCATGATTCCGAGCATTCACATTAGATGCACCATAATATATATAGCTATGAAAAGTGGTTTTTAATATGGAATATTAAAAACCTTACATAAGTGCTCTTGTATTAAATTATATTGTAAGATGTGATCGTATTGGACCATGACTTCTGGGTAGAAGCAGTTACGGGATCACGTGAATGCGGTTGGGCTAAGAGGACTATCAGGAGCTTATGGGGGCTTGGTGAACGTGGGAGCAACATGTATCATTGTTAGCATTATATAATAAGTAGAAAATAAACTGGAGAATACTGGAAGGGAAGTATCATAACTAATAGATTATTGGCAGTGTATTCCTTATAGGGGGAATTGCCATGAAGTAAGGTTTGAGTTTTGGAAAACTGCTAAGTATTGAACCTACTTCGATGTCATTTTAAGGAGCATTGGATAACCTACTTCAACATGCATGGGCAACTTCAGCAAGGGATAGAGTATGATCTAGGCACCTCTAGTCATAAATAATCTAACGAATATCACATGTCTCGGTCTTTGCATTGTTCCACTTCTATTGGATCCTCCGGGATCGGACTTCTAGGTTCGGTGGCCTGGGTTGTTCCGGCATTACTCATGTCATCTGTGTTTCTTGTGCTTTGTTACCCCGGGCGTGGCATTCAGAGGAAGAGGATGCACGTCAACTCTTGTGACTCTATGGTAAGAGGTCCTCCACCTCCAGACGTGGGTTGGAAAGGGTATGCGCATACAAGATTCACCCCATCACTCCCGCTAGAGGGTTAAGAATATGAGCTGGCTGGGCATTTCTCTGCCAGCAGGGCTTGCATGTAGGATGGCTGAGCTTTTTCAAGATGTTTCTATGCATGTCACGAGGACTAATCCCCTTGAGTGTATGTGCAGTGAATAAGCAAGGCAATATCAGTAGTGGAGCTGAGGATCGTGGTTGAGAGAAGCTTATGGGTTACCATTACATGATTACATGGAATTCATAAGCATTTGTTTTTTTTTTTTTATTTATTTATTGAAGGCACAGTTGGTGGGACTTGCACCTGCCCACGTTTCCCACGTGATGGTAGCCAGTGGGTTTTGAACCCTGGTGGGGATCACTCCAATCCAAGGCCTTACCAAAACAGTGGCAAATTCAACTGCTGGTACAAATTTTACAGAAGTGCTTCTTGCAAAGTGGGTAGGTCTTTCGCAAAAGTGCAAAGGCGATGGTATCACATCTGGATTTCAAATATATTTTTGAAATTGATGTTAAAGAATTATGGGCAAGACAAATTTATTCCAGCGGCTGTGTAACGGTCCTAGCCACTTGATGGGCCAGTATACGTACTTATGTACGTGTGCATACATGCTTGATATGCATACAGAATGGAAAGCACATAAGTAAGGGAGGCAAATTGGAAAAGAAGTTTTGCAAGAACCTTTGCGAGCATGAAGGCAGAAGGAGCAATTTCTGGGCAGGTTTGGTGACTGAAATTTGGACCATCATATCTCATCGACCAGAGATCCTTTTTAGGTGATTTTTATTTTGTTGGAAAGGTTTCTAAAAGCTCCCGAATTTCCACATGAGAACTGACATATAGTTTCATTGATTCTATTGTAGGGTTCCTTGTTCATGCAAATCCGGCCCTCTAAGCCCCACATTGGCTTCTTCTATGCAATTTCTAGCTCTAATCTGGATATGTGATCCACTGTTTTCCATCTTGCCAGCTGACTCTTGATGGAGCAATCACTTAGAAAACTCTTCCCAGAGGTACCAAATAGGTTCAAACTGCATTTGAGCACGAAATCAGCCCTTCCTAGCTATGCACATCTGCTGGGAAAGAACCCATCTGATCTCCTGCCAAGTTATTGTAGACCTAGAGTCCATCTTTCTTTAGGAGCCATAATTACAATTAACTCATTATTCTTATAATTATTGCTTATATTTCGTATTCTCTTAGTTAAATAACCTCGACCATTCATACAATGCAAGTTCTTACTATTTGTTATCTAGCAACCCGGTTCATCTGCCATCTAGCCTTCAGCCCAGTTATGCCTCATGCTCTGCTTATTATATCTGCACGATATAACAGTAGCCAAGTTCCATATTTGTTTATTTGGAAAATTACGTAGACCACATAAAAGCAATTCAACAAAAGGACAATAAACGGACCGGACCATAACTCTTTGTTGTGAAATCTTGCTTCCAACCCACATCGAATCTTCTCTGACATGCCGCTAAGATCCCTATGCCCTGGCATGAGAATTACTTCGTTCTACAACAGATAACCAGCTTATTTCTTTGAGGTTTGAGCTGCATTTGGATTTCTTCAAACATAATCTAATCATCAGAATATATCTTAGCTCCTCCAAAACAGTCTTCAACATTAATTTCTGCCCTTTTCCATGCATTTTTGGCATTATTTAACTTGTGTCTCATGAGTTTTTTTTCTCAGATATTTCTATGCTGCACGTTGCGTCGAATTCCAGCACATATAACAGAAGATTGATGAAGCCTTAGATCCATGAATTTTACATTGGAACTACTAGATTTCCCTGAGAAACCTTCAAGACTTGTTTTTCTCCTTCAAGTATAAATTCATCGCTCTAAATTCCTTAATTATATCTTGGCCGCAACCCACTAGCAAGCTACATCCAGAACATGGATTTACATATCAAGTTTCTCACTACTAATACAAGATGGAACTTTTTTTCAGAACCATGTATCAATCTACCATGGCAACATAATCTCAATTGAATCGATAGAGAAAATCCCCACCTATAAGAAGAAACTCTTGCCTCCATAGCTCAAATGAAATTTCTCTTTGATCTTCTCAGCTCCTCCAAACTCCGAAAACCCTCTTGCAATTTTTCTCAGAGTCTCCAAAAAGCCCCCTTTCATTTACATACAAATATGGATGCATGCCATGCATATATTCTTAGTATCAAATAAATATATTATGTACAAATACTGGCTTCCAACGGGCTAGTTTGGGAATGATTCATATCCTTGACGTAATTTGCTAATGCTCTTATTGTCTATATGCAGAATAGTAGGAGATCATGGGTGTTAATGGTGCTAGTGGTGCAGGGGGAGATGGAGTTCAAGATGTAACTAGTATCCTGTAAGTTATCCAGCAAGCTATGCACCAAAGCACATCACAGCAAAGGAGTGAGGCTGAGAAAGCAATTGAGAAGATGTTAAAGGACACCAAATGAGAAGTGTTCACAGGGGAGAACACAACAGGAGATGATGCTGATGCCTGGCTCCATGGGGTGGAGTTCTATTATGATTTGATCAAAGCATAGGATTCTGTGAAGGCTCTTCATGCTCAGGCAATGCTGGGAGGCTTTGCAAGAGTTTGGTGGGAGACATGCTTGAAGACTTCCATATAGGCTACATGGGCTGATTTTAAGACCATATTTGAGGGTCATTTCACACCTACAGGGTACAAGGTTGAGAAGATGAATGAGTTTTTTTATTGTGTGCAAAAAGGCATAGTATTAGAATACAATAAGAAATTTAGAAGGTTGCAGCCCCATTGTCCTACTATGGATAAAATCAAGTTGTGTTCCAAATTTGTGAAAGGCCTTCATGTAGATATCAAGAGTACGATGTCAAGAGTTGCCTATAAAGACGCTGAGGAAGTTGTTCGGATAGCCAAGAATCGAGAAACAGATTTGGCGGAGAAAGCTGTACTATCTGAGAACTCGTATAACCGAAGACGTTCATTTAGAGGGGAGCCATCTGCTAGCCAAACTGTGGAGGTCCAGAATAATAATATGAGGAATTTGGCAAGTAATACTTAAAGTGGAGGTAGTGATCTACCACCATGTCTCACTAATGAGGAAAGGCAGCGGTTCTTTGATGAGGGGTGTTGTTTCCATTGTAGAGAAACAGGACACTCAAGGAACAATTGCCCAGTATTTGACAATATAATGATTCACAACACTTAGATAGACGTGGCATGGGAGGAGAACGATTCAATCGATATCCAAATGTGGGTAGAGGCAGAGGCCGTGGAGAGCCTCGATGGAATGAAAGGGAGCGTCAACCCAAAGAAAGATGGAATATGGAGAATAGAATCATTGAGCCAAGGCAGCAAAGTGGTGAAGCTAGAGCTGCCGCGATAATGGATCGCCCGCAATACCAAATGTTTATGTACATTACAAAAGCTCCACGTGATGGAGTTCAAGAAGCTTCTATAGTGAAAGTTCCCAGTACGATGTATGATGGCTTCGTTTTAGCTCATTGTTAGTAGCAATTGTGTATCTTGCTTCCAATTGTTAGTGCATTTTCTCAGTAAGCATGATAGTTCCTAGGATCGACCCATGAGGACATGGGTTAAATTTTAGAAGGGGAGATTGTAATGAGCCTAGCCCGTTGGAGGCCAGTATTGTATAATATTTGCATGTAACGCATTTACATGATAAATGGAAATGTATACATGGTATATATCCATGTAAGCAAAGGGTTTACCAAAAAGGGGAATTTTTGAAAGAGGGTTTTTGGGAACGTGACTAATTTGCAAGAGAGGGTTTTGGAGCTTTGTGGTGCTGTGGAGGCCAGAGCTTGAAGAGACTGCTCAATCTTCTTTTTTAGATAGGGTTTTGAATTCTGTGGATTCAATTAAGGATAACAAGCTTGCAATGTGGATTTAGAAAATATTCTTACCCTTTATTGACGTATGGGGCAACCTAAGTCTTAGGTGTTCGTAGTTATAGGGTAAAGAGATATTGAGTTACATTTGCCTTAGGGGAATTCTGAGGAGGAAATATAAGGTGTTTTTCTTCTAATTCTATTAAAATACGTTTCCTTCCTTCCTACTAAAACTTTAGCTAACTTTGTAACTCCTTGGGGAGGTAGGAGAATTTCATAGGTTAAGTCTTGTGTATAGTACATCTTGAGACAGCTATCATGTCTGCAGCATAATAGTTGGACTTGAAATTTTTAGCCGAAAGGGCTAGAGTTGAAAATATTTAGCCTTAAGTGCTGGACTTGAATATTTCTAGTTGTGGACTCAACTAGGGTTGTAACCATGGGCTTGATTATAAAGAATTTTAAGCCTAAAGGGCTGGACTTGATTATTCTGATTGTGGACCCAATCAGGGTTGTAATCATGGACTTGATTATGTTAAACTGCCATATATTGAGGATGATCAATCCCTCGAAGGGAAGGAATTGATATGATGGTGCTTGGGGGAGTAGTTCGGAAAGCAAGAATAAGATAGTTGCATGGGAACTTGGACCATTGAGATATCTATAAAACTTTGGAAAAGGTTGAAACTCTAAAAAGATCTATGTACCTTTACCTTTTTGGAAAAGGCTCCTTGATCCCTATATGAGGGGAAGAGGTGCGCTTATTGGATTCAGATCCTCCTTCTTGTCCTTTTGCTCCTTCATTCCCTGCCTTCTCACAAATCTCCTCATCAGTCTCTTAGTCCGTACAAGCCTTATTCTAGTCTCCAATAATTTGGTGCTTGTTTCTTAGAGAGGATTCTCTAAGGGTTGATTTTCCAAAATCCCTTTCTCGTTCCTTAGCCTAAATTGTGCATATCTTGAATATTCTTGCTTTTGCGAGCCCAGTTGTGTGGTGAGCTTTGGACTGAAGGCCTAGATTGGAACTCTTTTAAGTTTTGGTATTAGTTCTACTAGATGATTAATCTTTTGTTTAGTGGCTAAACTTTGGTTCCTAACAATTGCAGTCATGAGAACCTATGGATTAAGCTGCAAGTGCGTGATTCCGAGCATTCACATTAGATGCACCATAAATTATATAACTATGAAAAGTGGTTTTTAATATGGAATATTAAAAACCTTAACTAAGTGCTCTTGTATTAAATAATATTGTAAGATGTGATCGTATTGGACCATGATTTCTGGGTAGAAGTAGTTACGGGATCACGAGAATGCAGTTGGGCTAAGAGGACTATCAGGAGCTTATGGGGGCTTGGTGAACGTGGGAATAACATGTAGCATTGTTAGCATTATATAATAAGTAGAAAATAAACTGGAGAATACTGGAAGAGAAGTATCATAGCTAATAGATTATTGGCAGTGTATTCCTTATAGAGGGAATTGCCTTAATTAAAGTAAGCTGTGAGTTTTGGGAAAATGCTAAGTATTGAACCTACTTCGATGTCATTTTAAGGAGCCTTGGATATGCTACTTCAACATGCATGAGCAACTTCAGCAAGGGGCAGAGTATGATCTAGGCACCTCTAGTCATAAATAAATTAACGAATATCACATGTCTCGGTTTTTGCATTGGTCCACTTCTATTGGATCCTCCGGGATCAGACTTCCAGGTTCGATGGCCTGGGTTGTTCTGGCATTACTCATGTCATCTGTGTTTCTTGTGCTTTGTTACACCGGGTGTGGCATCCGGAGGAAAGGGATGCACGTCAACTCTTGTGACTCCATGGTAAGAGGTCCTCCAGCTCCAGACGTGAGTTGGGAAGGGTATGCGCATACAAGGTTCACCCCACCGCTCCCGCTACAGGGCTCAGAATGTGAGCTGGCTGGGCATTTCTCTGCTAGCAGGGCCTGCATATAGGATGGCTGAGCTTCATATTGTCCCGGAGTCATGCGTCATGATGGTTTAGTATCTTGGCTATGTTCCTTGCCTAATGCTCATGTGGTGTATTCCATTTGATCATTGTTGTCATTGTCTAGCACTGTACTCACATAGGATCTTCTGTCTGTGCCTTATCCAAGATTTTCAAGATGTTCCCACGCATGCAGAGGCAGCCAAGGATCCCCACTTAGTCACGAGGACTAACCCCCTTGAGTGCATGTGCAGTGAATAAGCAAGGTGATGTCAGTAGTGGAGCTGAGGATCGTGGTTGGAAGAAGCTTCTGGGTTGAATTCTTCACAGTTAGATGTTATATCTGTTGAGAATAGTGAACTTTTTGGATGTTAACATTACCTGATTACATGGAATTCATAAGCATTTGACCATTGACTTTTGAGTGTGTCAATTCAGCTGCACAAAAGGAAGATTCAATTTCTCACCTATACTATCAACCTAGAATTAGTGCAAATTTTGACAAAATCCCAAGTTGTCAGGAGGAGTTGATCCTCCTAGCAACTCGAAATCTTGTCTAAACTTAAGGCTAGATCTTAATTGGTCTAAAGAAAACATTGCAAAAGTTACAATACTGGTGAAGAATTTAATCTTCCATTTAGCAATTGGGAAATGACACATTCTTATCCATCAAGACTACAACATTCAAAGATTTACTATCCATAATATTCTCAATACATAGATTATAACAACTGATCAAATTAGACAGGAGCTTCTAGCTCTGGAACTCAACCCCGATCCCTGACTTCATTGCCGCCATCAACTTTGCCACTGCCTTGTAGATTAATTGCATATGCACTCAATGGGGTTAGTCCTCGTGACTAAGTGGGGATCCCTGGCTGCCACTACATGCATGGAAATACTCTGAAAATCTTGGATACAAGAACATAAGCATAAGCAAAGACACAAAATCCTATATGAGTATAATGCTAGGCAATCAATGACCACATAATCCAAGGAATACCAAACATGAACATCAGAAGCAAAGAAACATAGTCAAAGTGCCAACATCATAACATAGCTCTGGGACAATGGGAGGCTCAGCCAGCCTACATGCAGGCCCTATTAGTAGAAACATGCCCAGCCAACTCACATTCCGAGCCTTGTAGGGGGAATGGTGGGGTAAACCTTATATACGCATATCTCTTGGACAATGGGAGGCTCAGCCAGCCTACATGCAGGCCCTGTTAGCAGAAACATACCCAGCCAGCTCACATTCCGAGCCTTGTAGGGGGAATGGTGGAGTAAACCTTATATACAGTCTGCAGTGATCAACCGGACGGAGAGCACAGCGGCACGATACACCTCGAAGCAATGGCGGAAAGTACCAGCCTTAGTCAACTGAAGAGATCAGATGCGGCAAAAGCACCAGCAAGTCAGCAGGACCTCAGAGATTTTCTAGCGTAGATAAACAAGCAGCTGGAGACTAGGATACCCAGCATGGATGCACTCAACACGCTGGCAGAATCAGTCAACCGTAACAAAGCAGCCATCGCCAGCATGGATGGGAGGCAGTGAGGGAATTTGCAAGGCACTCCTTATATTTCAGAGGACAGGCAATAACATTTTCTGCTTTTCATGTGAAAAAAAAAATCTAAAATTGAACTTTTCATGTGAAAAGTAAAAATCAAGAATGAAAAATTTAAACAAAAATAGCAAACTATTGTATAATCCATCAAAAGATGATGTTTCAATAAAACACAATAAACTTTTAGTGATCCAATAGATAATGTAATCAAAATAACCATTCCAATTTTTTCTACAATAGGTTCTTCTGGATGCTGGTGGAAATATTGCCTTTGAAGAATGAAGACACCGAAGGTTGCTGCAATGCATGCTTATGACGTTTCCTCTTTCCCATTCTTTCTGAAACATAGAAAACATTTTGATTTCTAATGAATCTTTCCCATAGAAGAAATCAATAATGCAAATGAATTGAATCATGATTTTACCTGCTAACAAAAGCTTGAGGATTCAATACTTTAGATTCATGCTGCTCAAGAAGAGCTTCCCCAAATTCCTCAATAATTTTTCCCTAAAACTCTTCCAATTTGCCGCCTTCTTGCTGATTCGTATGAATGCAATGCATCTGAATTATTCCAGAAATCCAGAAAGGGAATTCGAAATGAAGGGCCAGGCACCGCCAGTCCGCCACCGTTGATTTTTTCTTTTTTGCTTTTTAAATGCTTAATTATAGTTTGTGCTAAATTAAATCCTTTATTCGCTTTTCTTTTTTCCTTTTTTTATTGGTTATTATATACGTAGGTAGGTACTTAATAAAATATCTTTATCTTAATAACATATATAAAATATATATATAAAAGATATATTAAGAAAAAAGGGAAACATATATAAATCTAATAAAAAATGACAAGAAAATATTGTAATGGTGCCTTTCATATGACAGGCACTAATTGTAGGTGCATGTCCTCGTGACGAGCAAACTCCATAACCTGACTTTCCGTTTGCAATGCATATTTTCAATTTGCAAATTTTGACAGGCCAGAGTGCTCAAGACAGGCATGCAATGTTGCAAATTCCCTCACTGACGGGAGGATAGAGGGAGTGGAAAAGACGAGCGAGGAAGTGCAGCGCAGAATGAACGAGCTGGAGGAGGAGAAAGCCAAGATTCTGAATAGGTTGGTTGAATTAGAAAAAGGAAATGTTCAATTGAATGCATGGAGTTGAAGAATTCCAAATGTGCAGTGGCGGAGTGCAAGTGGATTATGAGCGCCCTCGTCAGCGCCTTCAATGGATGCGGGATTCTGCAGCAAATCCTTGCCCGAACTTGGCCCAGCTTAGGCGCAGCTCCAGCGTCTCGAAGATCTTGCAAAACAATCAAATTTGAATTGGCTTTTCCCGCTTTCACTTGAAATGTTTGTTATGGAATTCAAATTTTGCAGTCACTGTCCGTCCATAATCCAGTCTGTCTTTGGAGCATTTACGACTGCATAGTCTGTCATGTACCTTTAATGAATTGACATTACGGCAGAAAATTGAACGCGGACGTCCAAGTCGATAAAGACCTTTTGTACGGATTACTTGCTTTTTCGGGCGGGCATAATCGCACGAACGCATTTATGGCCGGTAATAATTACAGCCGGCCGGCCGGTAATTAATACTTCTGGCGTGCAATTAATGCGCCCGCACGTGTGACGCCATTATGGCAGGCACGATTTTTCACGCACCATTATGATGGGCGGGCATTTAAATTCCGCGGCCGCGTTCTATAAATTGAAACTCAGAACCCCTCAGAACAAATTTCAAGCCCGCGATTTCTTCAGCGCCTGGCGCCTTCGACCTCGGAGCGCCTTCTCGAGACTCTCGAAAACGACTGGATTTTCGTACACACCCGCCGCCCGCGATCCCATGGCACCAAAGGACTCCCTCAGAGAAGGTAATTTCTAACATTTCAGCTCAGCAAGATCGCGGCCGCGATCTTGCCTACTAGAACTTCTAGTGTTTTCATAAGTATAGCTGCTCAGCAAGATCGCGGCCGCGGTCTTGCTGGCTAGGTTTTGTAATGTCTTGATAGCTGTGGGTGCTCAACAAGATCGAGGCCGCGGTCTTGCTGAGCATAGATTTTCTTTCTTGCGATGTTCATGAGTAGTAGTGTAGTAGGTCACTAGGATCGCGACCGCGATGTTCGTGAGCAGTGGAATTGTTTTCTTGCTGTGCTTAGCTGCTACACAACATCGCGGCCGCGATAGTGTGGAGTGCTATTTTAGTTGCTTGGAAGGATCGCGGTCGCGTTTCTCTTCAGTAGTTTATACCTTTTCGTTGCACAACATTATGCAGCCTATCAGGCTCTCACCATGTGCTTTTGTTTCAAAGACACTTGCTCTGTTTTCGAGGACGGATGTCGAACCCATCCGTGATTATAACCCCTTCCAATGAAAGGAAATGGTGTATTGAGATTGCACAAGCCATACCGCACATTAAAGGTGATCGCAGAGAAAGGGACTCGCGGTTCTGCTCCTTTGGAAAGAAACCACGAGGGCGTTGAGCAAGTTGGCATAGTGGTAGCAATGTGGGAAGGCACGAAGAACAATGTGCAAGATGCTATCATATGCAGCATTGAGGACACACAAGCATTGCAATTCCTCGAAAGTACATTTTGAAATGGCGAATTATAATCCGTCCTTGATGATGACCAGCAAAATGAACAAGCCGATACAGGAAAAACGTCCCCACATCAGCTAAGGGTTATGGCTGGTTGTTGCCATCCTATGAATCTCTATCTTTGTCGGGGAATAAAGGGAAACAGAGACATATTGGTAGGGTTCTCGGCATGCGTAAATGGTTTGTCTGGACAAGAAGCCTCCGATTTGTGCTTTGAAAGGCCGACGAGAAAATGCCCTCCCGTGATGGACACCAATTGGCTAAGAGCCGTGGCCAAGAAAAAAGAGTGTGAAGCCTATTGCTACTTTGGGAGAGACGTCGGCACCAAAAAGGTTGTTGAAGAACCACAATCCACGATAAACCCCTCCGTATTATTAACCCTACTCTTCCTCTTGCTTTGAAGGCCCCAGATAGCACTACATCCGTGGATTTATTCCAAAAACTCCCTCCTTTCAAAATTAACCTTAGAAATCGACACTGGCGACGATAGCCCGCAGCCCAGCCAGTTCTCAAACCCCGGCCTCCTCTAAACTAGCATTGACATGGCCCCACGCGACCGCCATTCCGGTGGAGTTGTTCAATCAGGAAGAGGAACTAAGATGGCAGAGCAAACCACTTTCGAAGCTTGAGCAGTTCAAAAGGTTTTACCCCTTAGGGGTTAATTGGTTTACAAAGATTTCTATTTTTGATTGTGAACCCCGCACTCAGCAAACTTGACACACGAGAACGCGGTCAAATGACCATGTTCAAACTCGGTTAAAAGCTTCAAGACATACCCCGATGAGGTCCTCACACCCGGCCGACGTCTTGCCGCTTGACCCTATTACAGGTAACGATTTCTTTATCTTTTGGACACTCGTTATGTAGATTTGACTTGATGGTTGTCTATCTTTCAGAAAGAGGGTGACATGGAGCAATCCAGAAGATTTGAAGGGCAAGAAATTTTATATTATTTCTGGCAACCACAGTATTTGCGCTGCAAAACTCCTTTGTTCGGTCGTCGGCCAGTTGGAGCAGCAACTAGAATTTGCCAAAGTATATGCTAGAAGAAGATCGAGGGTGCTCAACGGAAATCTTACAGACAAGGAATATATAGAGTTGAGTATTCAATGCAACGAAGTAATTGCAAACACCCGTGTCTGAGAGCCACCGATTGAAAAAATGCAACAACTTCGCCATCAGCACAAGGCTTATGGCTGTCCTCCACAAGGACCTATAGGGACAGCTACAACTTCAGCTTGGAAGGTATTTATTTATTTTATACTCGCCAACATCGCGGCCGCGATCTTGATGACCTTTGCTTCTGCAGGATTTCCATGAAATTGCAACGACCACCTTGAAAGTGCAGGAGCTTAAGGATGAAAAACAATTCATTTTTATGGATGAGAAGGTTTTTAAGAAGTTAATGGAAGTTTTGGTCGTGGGTGAGTCGTAAACTTCGGTGGCGACCATGGTGAGTTTCAGGACAAGCCATCCAAAGAATTCTTTAACAAGACCTCGCCCGGTTGCTATGAGGTATGTCGAATGCAGAGGTGTCACAGCTGCTCGATGAGATTATAGAAGGCAAGACGTATTTAAAGGTGCAGTCAGGTTATAGCGGGAGATTTGATTGCAAACAACGGCGTACCGACATCAGAACCCTCACTTTTATGAGGCGCTGAAATTTTATCTTATGCCACAAATTTCTTTGCAGAAGGATTTCGATAGTTTGGGAGGAATTGCTTCGTGCTTTTCCCGATTTGAATGAACAGAGAATCTTGGATATATCGATATCTCATACTGAGCAATGCGGAAGGCTAACTATAACAAGGATCATACACTAGGTAACCTACCTGTAGCCTTTCTGGAGCCAATCAGGAATATTCTAAAGCCAGAAGAGGCTAGAAAAAGAAAGGAAAAGAAAAATATTGTCATAGCAGTGACGAAGGATGGCATCCCTACTTCCTCCCAAGTGTCAGAGAATGCGACATTGATATTCATTGACATCCGAGGGATAAACAAGGTATGGGATTGCAAGAAATACACAGATCTATTTACAAGGATAGCTACCATGACGAATGCCAAAATTTATCACTTGGTTATTATCATGCGCTCAGTGAATTTACCCATGCAATTCTCTGTTTTTCTAGTAATTCACCTTCCTCCGAATCCTCTTTTATTTAAAGGTACCCCAACCCATTCATAAATTTCCTTTTGAACCAGTCCCCCATTCTTGAAAATACCCCAATCCATTCGCAAATTCCCTTTTTGAACCAGTCCCCTTTCCTTGAAAATACCTCAATACATTTGCAAATTCCCTTTTGACCAATCCCCCTTTCTTGTAAATACCAAGGGGGATTCACTCATGTATAAGGGGGATATGCCATCTGCGTGCATGGGGTGGCAAAAAACCCCCCTGTATACGGATCTTTAAAAGCAAATTTTGACCCCTTTCGAATAAAAACTACCTAGGATAGTGCAAAAAATACCAGAAAAAGGACCCCCTGCCGACCGTATATGTACGAAAATGGGTCCAAAAAACCCCCTTCCCGTGCATGCAGATGGGTTATACGCCCAAAACTGTGAACCCCCCTTGGTAAATACCCTGATGTGCATTTGCAATCTCCTATTTCTACTAATTCCCCCCGTTAGGATATACCCTTTTGTTCAAGAATCTCCCATTTCTACTAATTTCCCCTTGTACGATATACACCTTTTGTTCAAGAATTCCCCGTTGCTTGAAAATACCCCGTACGATATACCCCTTTTCTTCAAGAATTCCCCATTGCAAAGAAAATAACCCATTGTTCTCAAGTTCCCCAGTTCCTTAAGGGGGGATTTTTCGGGGGATACGAGCACCTTTTTTGTTGTGCCATGTTGTAAGATAATCTAATATTCTGACAATAGCTCTTGGAATGATTTCCGATGTAGAAATATTTGCTATGATCATATTTAAAAACCCTAACCAGATCAGGGATAAAAACTGTATCATCATCTCCCATTACAAACCAGTGCACATCTGCAAGTTCTAATCTAACTGTCTCCGAGACAAAACTTGAAACTCTTATGGCCGAGCTTTTGCCCCTTTTGTGGTATATTTAAAATTGCTCGTGCATGGACTTTGAAGCTTTATAACATTCATATCTTGATGGAGCTAGATATCATGATATGAGAATTTGGTAATAGAGAGAATAATATTCATCACTTGATAAGTACATGTTTTACACGCTAAAATACAGGTGCTATAAATATAGTTATAAGGCATTTGACAAGATTGTGGACATGAAAATCAAGGGTTTACATCACAACAAAATTGTAGTCCATTAAGCACATGGTTTAGTTGTAACAAAACAAGTAAACAGAATGCAGGTCAATATGAGAAAACATTTGGAATGTATGATTAGATTAGAAGAATTATTAAACTATTTCACTTAAACCAACTAAAATAGAGGAGCTCCTCTCTATCCTGAATGAAATATCAGGGAGAGAACAAAGGATTACTATATGTGCAGATTTATGATTAAAACTATCAGAGCTTCAAGAAGGAGAGGAATCTGAATATTTTACAAGAGAAGAGACTCTGTGCAGCAAGTTGTTGATAGAAACATCAAAAGCATCCTCTGTGTGCTGCAAATTGCCATGAGGACTAGCATAGATCAACTTAGGAACAATTTCATAGATGATTCTGCTTCTGATTTCCTGTCTTTGATCGGGAGTAATTTTCTTGAGCAATTGCACTACATTAACTCTGCCAGATCGAACATCCTCTTCAGGAATGTAAGCAGAGTAGCTACTTCTGTTGGCAGGAAGATGCCAGGGATATTGGTAATAAGCAGTGAAAAGATTGAAGAAAACAGGGATGCAACCTGCAATTAAAGAATCAAAAACAGATCTTCGTGTTGGGCTGTCTCCGGCGGGCTGCAAGCAGAATTCAGAATCCATAAAAAAATTCATGGTGTATTCGGGATGGAAGCATTTCATGCCGCCGCAGTCTAGCAGGCTGCAAGAATCCGGTTCTTGGATGCACTGCTCAATCAATTCGCCTCTGATGCTTTCTTTCTGATTCGGCCTCGGCTGGCCTGCGAAACAGACCAAAGAATTTCTGGGCGATGAAGAAATATGCCTCTGCCATAGCCGGATGTCCATATCCGAATCCGGATGAAAATAAGTCGGATGCGGAACGCCCACATCGTTTTCGTGCCATGGATGCCTTTCAATCAGAAGCTTGGTGATCTTCTGCATCTCCGGCATTACCAGAAGCCTGCTTCCCCACAGATCGCTGTCTTTCGTTCTCCTAAAATCCCAAGAAATTTTCCCCAGAACTACAAAATGATCTGCCCCGCCATATCTCCGCCAGAAAAAACTCTTCTCCAGCCATTTTACAAGCTCGATCCCAAGCCCATCCTTCTGCTCGTTAGTCGCATTGTAATTAAAATGCCATCTCATTACATCCAATCCGCCGTAATACGGCACATAGAACAGAGATGCCTCTTCTGGGTTGCTTGTCAGGCAAGAATATCTCCTCATTCTTGCATGGAATATAAGCTCCAGTGCATATTGATGGGTCTTGTACCATTTTCCCTGCGGTACCAAAAACCCTCTGCTTATTGATACCTGTTTTCCCATGCCGGAATTGGAAAAATATGCGCACAGATTTGTCCATGGCAGCAGCGTGTCGCATCTGTCCACCAGATCATCGTTGAAAACGGGCGGCAGATCATACATGTATATGTATCGGCCTTCGCAGGTGTTTTCCTTTGCTGATATCGATGAATTTTCCGGCAAAGAATTTGCCTGTATCGATTGGAAAATGGTTGCCAGGTAGTGTTCCTGCTCATCTGCTTCTTTTGCTGCCTCAAGATCTGCAGATTCGCCTGAACCCAATTTACCCTGTGCATCTAACGATCCATCGCCCAAATTTTCTTGGGTTTCTGAGGATTGAAAAGTGCCCAACTCATCTTCCCGTCCCAATTCGATCTGGTTAGAAGATCGTTGATAATCGCCCAATTTTTCTGAAGAACCCAATTCGGCTATTCTTCCCAATTCCACAGAATGTCCATTCTGTGATTTCAATCCGGCCAGAAACCGAGAAGATTGATTGGGGACGGAATCAGGTTCAGAAAATTGGGCATGATCAGAGGGAAATTCATGCTTCTGGTCTGATCCGCCATTTGAATTGGGTTGTTGAAACGATTCACCTACCTGCCTCAAATCACCAGAATCTTTCTTGGCCGGTGCAAAATATTCCTCCTTTTCAAGATCGATTTCCCGCCCACGAATGAACCATCTGGACAAAATAGCCCCCTTAATCCGATCGACAGTGCCATCAAATTGTGCTTTAGGAATCAAGCAAGCAGTACAACCGGCCTGCTCTGAATGACTAATACTCGTCAGAAAAACAGAGATAGGAATTATCAACGAAATGCTCCAAAAACAAAGAATCATAACCAAAAAGATTGGAGGAAAGAGCAGGAATTTAAGAAATCCCGCCATTAGGCTTGATCCGGAGGGAGGATAATATCATAGCTGGGGGAGAAAATTTGGAAAAATAAATGCGGGGGCACGATCTTTGGAACATGGAAAGCAGTTAGCACGTCTTTCGTCCTCCCGAGCAGACGGTTTGTTTAGTCCGGCGTTCTTGGCCGAGCTCGTCGGTGGTGTGGCCGTTAGATAATGCATCAGATGTGTGGTAAAATTTTGTTAGCCTCGTTTAGTTGGAGCTTCACGATTTATGATTTCCACCATAAAAATACATTCCATTCACACCCTTTTACTTTAAAATTTTTTCTTCTTCTACATTTTTTTTCTCTTCTTTGTCTTATCTTTGTTGTTACATCGTGCCTCGTTCTTTAGCCATTGCACATAAAATCTCCTCTTACCCCCCAATACTTCAACTCCAATTCAACCACAATTTTGGATAATTCAACCTAAACTTATGGATATTTTTATACATTAAATGCATTCGTTTACTCTCCGCACGTAAACGTTAAAAAATCTATTCTGCTAGTTATGGTACCCATCGTTGCTCGGCATCGTTGTTGGGTTAGCTATCTGAACTGTCAAACTTTCAAGGCTTAACCCAGGATACAATAAAACATTATAATATAAGAAGATCTTACAACCATAAACTAGTTTTCATCAACCAACTTATCTTGTAGAATCATAAATAAAAGAATGTCATTAGATCGGAATGATATGATTGATAAGATCTGTTCCAATCTAATTTCCTATTCCTTTCACCACTATCCATAAACTATATTGAATTACTTGTATCTTTAACTATGTAGCAATTCATTGTTGAACCCGAATGTTCTTAGTGGTTGAAAATTTATTAGACGTGTGCTTTTTGGCATGGAAATGGAAGTCTTACAACCATTTGTGGACCAACCACTACGTGATCTCATGTGCCTATAGGAGAATATGCCACTTGAGATTTTGTAGACCCTCCCCCATGCTAGTCCAATTTTGGGCATAACTCACCTCCTACTTCTTTTGTCAAAGAAATTAAGAATAGTTGTTTGTGGCTAAGATGCATTTCCTCTCAACGCTATTAGTTAGGAACTTGTTTTTTTTTTGTCTTTCAGTTGTATTAAAAAGAAAGAAAGAATGATTTTGTCATCCACTGAGACCAATCGGCCTATGGGACCCAGAAGGAGCGCAACAAACTTATTACTGTCCAGGTCAAAAAACCCCCGCCCCGAAGGGTTTTCAAGGGAAAAAACCGTGGCAATAATAAGAATGTTGTCAAACTGTGCAAGTATACATCATCATGAAATAAATGTATATATACATGTCAAGTGTGTGCCCGAGGATATAACTGATCTCGCATGTCCATAACCGCTTGAAGGTATGATCCCAGCACCCGTACAGAAGCCATGCTCAATGTCACATGGCTGGCCAGGCCTGACCAACTCAGCATAGCGCGTCCGAATTTGATCATATGCTGGGCAGCTTTGAAGGGTATGAGATTCATCCTCAATGACTCTCATTTGGCAGCATTGACAGAGCCTGTCCTGGCGTGGCTCACCAATCCATCTGCCCATCTCAATTCGAAGATGGTGTGCCCCTCTGCGAATTGAGGCAATGAGTTTGCGCCTTTTCATAGGTAAGTGGGTACGCAGGTAGCATTGCGGGCCTCGTTCCAATGTGGGATTTATGCGGCGCTGGTAGTGTGATGTCTTGACCTGTTCAAGAGCACTGGCATCCCAAAGCTTGTTGAGGAAGCAAGCGTCAAGGTATTGCCTCAAGCTATAGCGATCTGCCTCTGTTTGCACATGTATGCACCTGTGCTCCTGCACATTCCATCTAACCAACCATTGAGCTCTCTTTTCCCTCCAGCAGTGCGCTGCGGCCCCATTGCCATGATATAAGCTAGGTTAGGGAGACGAACATCGTCTATATTGACCACCTTCTGAAAATAGACAATGTGGCGATCAAGGGCCGCCCTCTGAAGAGGCAAGAATCCTGTCTCTTGCAGTAGAATTTGATATGAGCTCCTCCTCCTCCTCCTCCTCCTCCCCCATTTTTTTTAGCCATTGGAAAACAAAAACTCCCCGTTTTGTCAAAGAAATTAGGAATATTTGCTTGTGGCTAACATGCATTTCATTTCAGCGCTTATTAGTTACTAAATTTTGTTTTGTATGATACATATGTATATGAAATTAAACACAAAACTGAGTGACTGATTAATGTTATATCTGAATAGGAAATTAAATACATGGATACTCTAGTTGATGCCATAGATTGGCCAATAGCATAGCCTAACATTTTGAGATCAGGATCTCATGATCAATTGTTGGTATTTGGATATGTCTTATTCTATTCTATTTTATTATATTCTATCCATCTCCTTCTATTTGATCATCGCTGGTCCATCTTCCCTCTAGCACCTAGGGACACTCTCTCTCTAGGGTTAGGGCTTTGCCCACACTCTCTCGCTAGGGTTCTCCTCCCAAACCCCAAAATGGTATGCATATGATATTTTTGAGTCCCTGTTTTGAATTTTGAGTATCCAAAACATCCTACGAGCAACACTTTATAATGGTCTCGTCCGGTTAACATTAACTTGATCGATTTAAACAAGAATTGTAAAAGCCATAGCTATCGATGTCCTGGTTAAAATAAAATTTATTATTATTATGGGTATCTATACTGTATCTAAGAAACTCCTATATACCACTACTAGAAAAAGTGCCCAGCGTTGCTGGGCATTTCGTCGGGATTACATTCAAAAATTAATAAAAATATGGTTGAAAACATCTATTTGGGCATATAAGGTCGCTCCTTATCTATTTTGTTTATTCATCTTAATGTTTACATATAACTTATGAAGTTTTAGAATGTTCAAAAAGATCTTGTTGCATTCAATCATTTCATATCATATCATTATTCATCGTGTATGAGGCGTTTTGGGGCGATCATTCTAACACAAAATATATAGTAGGGGGTTTTTAATATTTTTGTACACTTTTTCCAATGGTTTTACTATGATTTAGATGTCAGATTATGTGGAGTGTACTAATGCGCACATTTAGAGTGCACACTATATTTTCATCCTTTAATTCCACTTTCCTATGTTTTGACCCATGTTTCCATGACATCCAATTTCTCCCATGTCATTCCAAGGGCTAAGATCAACCCTCTTACTTTTATTCTAAGAACTCATAATTTTTTTATTGTTATTTTTCCACACATCTCGGAGGTTACATGCAGATGTCGAGCTGTTAGTTTTAGGGTTTCTCTTGTTTTTTCTAAGTTCTAACTTTGCCCTAGTTTCCGCTTTGGTGATTCACGATGCAATCCTCCGACCTCCTCTTTTGTGCTTTTGGATTTTTGTGAGATGGGCGCTTTTGGATTCCCATCGCAGATTGTTTTGCCCAAATTTTGATAGAGCTGGGCGGTTGGAAGCCGCTATTAGGCAAAAAACGGGCTAGGCAGCCCACCGGAATGAAGAACTCTCATTTTCCCTTTGCTTCTATGCAGGACGGACGATTTATAGCTCAGTTAGAAAGATATTCTTAATGCAGATGTACTATAGTCTCGCATTTTGTTGAGCCTGAGACATTCTTGAAGTCTGCAGAATTCAGGGGTTATGCTATCATGAAGTAAGCATTTGTTTGCATTGAGTTTTTTATTTTCACCATGCGGTACGCTCTTCTCACCCAAGTTTCTCAAGATATGCAAAGAACATAAATCGGTCCATTGGAGTGCCATATGTTTTGTTGTGAATCTTTTATTGCAATTTCATTTGGACTTCCTTTCAACATCACAAGCCTTGTTTTTTCAATTCCATCTAGAGAAGCTGGTTTCCAGTAGGTCTGAATGCATTATGTTTTTGTTATTGAAGCCATTATCTTATTATCTAAAAGCGTTTAGTTTTGGTAGTCTTCTTGTCATATTTGCAAGCTTATTTCTCCCATTCCTCATGTGCAATGCCATAGACAAATTAAAAGTTTTTTGTTTCTAGAAAAAATGAATTAATACTTTTAATTTCTCAATCAATCTCATAATCTAGGAAGCAAAACAGAAAGCTAAGGAGGAAGAAAGTTTACGCTCCTTGTTAGAACTCCAGTTCACCACAAGGTTGTAAAATAAGGAATACCTTTTGCTGGGTATATATACATGTGCTTCAACTTTCTCACTTATAAAATCTTGTGTGCTAGTTTGATAGTTGGAGTTTTAAGATCTTATGTGCTAGTTTGATAGTTGGGACCAAGAAATCAAGAGTAGATGGAAGGGAGGAACTCCACATGAATCGTCTTCTTAAAAATAAAAATCTAGCCTAGCAATAACCAAAGTGCCATAAGTGATGTTGTGTCCTTCATCCGTGATGTCATGTTCTTTTTATAAAGAATGTTAGATATTCCTTTCTCAGCATGACTCCAAATTGTGCATGACTCTCCATACGAAGAACTCCAAGTCCATACCAACATTTTTTGTAGCATGGAATGTGGATTATAGAATTTGTTTTTCATTGCAAATATCTTGCCACATGACTTCATAGGAACATTATTTATAGCGCGAAATGTGGAATTATGGCAAATCGATGCAATCACCTTGATACTTTAAACACGATAATAGCACTTGAAATTATGATGTTCATATGTGGCAATATGTGTATATCCGAGTTTTATGTGCTTTTGGATATGGTCCAACCACTATCCTTTCTTCTTCTTCTTCTTCTTCTTCTTCTTCTTCTTCTTCTTCTTCTTCTTCTTCTTCTTCTTCTTCTTCTTCTTCTTCTTCTTCTTCTTCTTCTTCTTCTTCTTCTTCTTCTTCTTCTTCTTTGATACAATAGACAACCATGGTCCTTTATCGTGCCTAAAATTCCATGCCTTAGAAAACACATTGCTCTTCTATTTATGTTCTTATTATATGCCGATCTTTTTCCTTTTAAGAATATGAATAATTTTCCAAGGCCCTGAAGGGGCCAAAAAGAATTTCATAGCACAAACCATTAGCCTTCACACTTATAATTAAATGCCCCCTGAAAACCCGCTTTGGTTTGGGTGCATACTCACACGGGGGGTGACTCCGCATCAAGAGTCGTTTGGATAGGATATGCACCCTTTATTCCTTGATCTACACCGTACATAAAGTTCCTCATTTGTGGGGTATGCATGTACAAAATTTGCCATATTGTATAAGAAGATTTGCAAAATACTATAAGATTTGAGGTAATGTAATCGATTCGCGTAGCGGATCGACATTCTTGCACAAAACGAGCATGCATGCATTGCATGCGCCGTGATGCATGCATCGTGATGCATTTTAGGCCGCTTCATCAAAGTTGGGGATCGCTATTTATTGCAGAGTTCTTCATCGACGTTTCATCGGCGCTTTCTCATCTCTCAGCAGTATCCATGGCTCCCACCCTTCCCCCCCTTAAAATTGTTATTTATATGTTCATATTTGTTATAATTGTCGCGTGGCACGCGTGACCAGCCCCTCGCTTTTTCGAGGTATACATGTTGTTTTTGTCGCGTGGCACGCTGCGGACTAGCCCCCTTTTCAAGGTTTTTTCGCTTATTGGGTTTCTATTGGTGATGTGCGTGTCCGTGGGTGATGCGCCGACTTCGTATTCTCTCGCGGGAGCGCGGGTTTTTGTGGGAACGCTTAGCATCCCCCGCTTGTCCAAGCCCCTTGCCGAGATTTTATCGCTAGGGTTTTTCCTCGAAAATCCGAAAGGGCGGGGTTTTTTAATCCCGGCGATAAGCTCTCGGTAGGTACACTAGCCAACATCTGTAGCACATAATTTTATTTGGGGTCCAGGTGTTATAACTGGATAGGCCTATGTTTTTCATTTTTTGGGTAGCCTGCGATGTGCAGCTACCCACCCTATACCATTGTAGAAAAAACTGCTAAGATGAATGAAAAGCCTATCTATTCGGGATGTTGTTGGTTTCATGCAAGTCACAGTGCAAGAATGTACTATATAGTGTTTATTTTGTACATGCGAAACATAACTTTAGGGGCTCTCGCTCTACGTCACCCCCCATGTGAATATGCACCCAAACCAAAGGGGGATTTTCAGGGGGCGAAGCAATCGGCCATTTACGAAGTGCCGACTTGAAGAAGAAAATCTCAAATAGAAGATATTGAAAGATCGAATAAGATTTTGATGGCACGCACAAAGTTAAAGATTGAGGAAATTAGAACATCAATAGGAAAAAACATCCAAAGAGGAAAATCGGAAGCCACAATGATACGCCGAGAAGAGAAAGACTTTGAAAGTTACGGAAACACTGAAAGCTCTTATTTTCACATGCAATTATCTCCCGATTTTACAATTTGCCTTCGAGTTTCTACACACATTTCGTTTTGTAACACCATTATTTTATACAGGGAACAAATTACTAATCGCATATTTCTTATTAGCCATAATGGCTTTAACTAGACTTGTCCGAGACTAATCTCAAAACTTTCTATGGTTTAGCTAAACTCTACACATTTTCTGTCTCATACTTTCTAGCATTTAGCTAAATTAACCCAAAAATCATCCCAAAACTTTATGTGGTGTGGTCAATAGAAAACATTAAGCTAAAATCACTATACTTTATTTCAACTATTTCTATTTACTGTAGTCATTTTCTTTATGAAAATTCTAAAATAATGCCAGCTATGCCTCAATTATTCCACAAATACTAGAAATTAAATTATTAATCATATATTTATTATAAACTAGAATGATGTTAGTTAAACTAGCCCGAAATTAATTCGAAAAATTTCTAGGGCTTAGCTAAACAATACAAAATTTCACTCTCTTACTTTCTAGCATTTGGCTAAAGAGATTGAAGGCTGGTGCAGGTGCGAAAAAAGTTAAGCTAAAATTATTATTTTCTTCTTGATTTTTTCCATTTACTTTAGCCAACATTTTTTGAAAATGTGCCAAAAAATTGCCAAATAGTTAAGTTTAGCCCTTAAATTATTCCATGAATTTATATGACCTAAGTCCATGACCAGCCTCATTGGACTGATCAGTCTGGTTTTGGCTGCATGGCAACTTAGAGCTTATATTAGATGGGCAAAGAAAATAGGAAATCTCCTCTCTCAATAGCAAATTCAAATGTCATAAACAACGATCTCCCCATAGAAAACAAAATTTAGAAGTTCTAACAATCAACAAATCAAAAGATAGATTGTATATGTCATGTTAGAAAATTTTGATGTTGCAGAGAAAAGATAATTCTGGAATTGTACCAAGCATAAGTGCAAATGATCAGACACCATATATATGTAGAAAATTGAAATTCCATATTTGGCAAGATGGTTAAAAGAGTGCTCAAAGACTGGATCTGCCTGCATGGCAAGTTTAGATGTGTTCAAATGGTCTCCAAGTATTTTGCACAAAATAATTTTAGAATAAAAAAGAAATGAAACCACTGGAATCTACTTATATTAGCTGGGCAAGGAAAACGGGGAATCTCCTCCTCTTTCAATAGCAAATTCAAATGTCATATAAAATGGTCTCTCCATGGAAAACAAAATTCATAAGATCTAACAGTCAAGAAATCTAAATAGCTTAAGGATTTATGCAGACAAAAGGTTCATGTTGCACCTTTTTTAACAAAGGAACAATCTCAACATACCACTTTATGTATTACACAATTCAAAGATGGATCAAATCCATCAAATCATATTAGATTGCCCCAAATCCAACTTGTAAGTGCAATGATCAGACAACTCCATAAAATTAAAGATGAGCAGCCAAGAAAATTTGTTCAAAATATACTTGCTGCAGAGCCTTAAGTAGCTTACACATTGTCTGGTTGAGAGATCTTGCAGGAGCCTGCATCTATTCGTTGTTCCATAGGCTATCCGTCGATGAGCAAAAGAATAGAGCAAGTGCAAAAAACAAAGGATAACGATGAAGCAAAAAAATAAAGAAGAGGGTCGACCTCTTCTTCAGCAGAAAAAGCAGAACAACTCCTTAAAAGAAAAGAAAGAGGAAAATACACAGGCTCAAGAATAGAATTTCTTCACAGACAGCTTCCCACAGCCATTTCTTCGATGATCAAATCTGTGGACATGTTTATTACGTTAACATTTTTTGTACCATATATACTTCCTGACCATGTATATATTTGATATGTAATTCATTTGTTTCTTCAACAAATATCAACAAATATTGTTTGTCTGGTACGAGAGTTGTTACGCTTTGTTTGGTTTATGTAAGCTTATGGGCTCAAAACATTTTCGTTTGTGTTCCTCTCCATCTACAGAGTCTCTTATACAAATTATTGCATAAATAAGTCTGTTGCAGAACCTTTACGTGAATTTTCTTTTGGCTTTTATATTGCACTATAATTTGAATCTGATAAAGTGTTCTTGGTTGAGCTATCAAGCACTGTTAAGAACAATTATAACCTTACATGATGTAAAGGCAACGTATGTCAAATAAAAAGACAACCTTAATCAATGCAGCTAGAAAACGAGTTGTTTTTTAGCAAATATATGTCTTTGTTTGCCAGTGTCTGTCAAACAGAGAAATTTTCGGTTGCAATAAGCTCTTGGCGATACTATAATAGAGTCAAAATTAAGGTCGCCTTATAATGTAATTGGGATTGTATCAACAGTCTGCATCAGAACAACAATGAGAATAGGAAATGACATCAAACAGTATTGACGGATTTTGTGAGGTATTGCCGAATTTTGTGGGTCAGAGGACTTGCTGTCCATTTGCTCTCGGCGATAAGTGGCAAATTTTCTAACAGTGAATATAAGAGCCTTCAAACATGTATAGTCAGCTATTTTGATATCTAATATATAAAATATCTAACACATGTAATTCTTATTGGCAACATGCCTTTCAAATTTCTGAGAGTTTTACACGCCTACATTTTAGCATATTCTCGTGGTTTAGGGGCAAAAATAGCATTGTTTCCAAAAATAAATAAAAGAAAGACGCAGCCAACAACGCCATGTTTTTACTCGCAAGGATTCGCTCTCAATTCCACCAATTGGGCGATTTTTGTGACCGACATCTGGGGAAGATCTTCCTCCGCAAGATTGAGGCGCCCTTTCCCGATGAATGCAAGTTCCGCATGGTGATTTTGGCTTCAGATTTTTTAGCTCGCTGCGGGTCGGGCCGTTCGACCGCTTTGCAAGGGTAGGGTTCTATGGTTTTTTTTAGTCAAGCTCAACTTTGAAATGGCCGCGTTTATTGAAATTCCCCCGCTTTTGAGAGCACCGACCTTGGTAGCATATGGTGAGAGGAGCAAAGCAATAACTTCGTGAGCTTTCCCCGATGGCTTAAGAATGTCGCATAATTTTGCGTGATAGTAAAATGAAAATTTCAGAGGTTCTTTTTGTGTCCCGAACATCTATGGCAGCAGGAGGTGCATTTGGAGGAAACAGAGGATTACAACCAAGAGCACCGTGAGAAGGGCATTTTTCCCTTGATCACTTCCAAGAATGTCGCCGTATGCATTTTCTAGTTATGTTTCGTTATTTTCCAGCTTTGATTTTCCTTTATTTCCTTATATTTTTCTGGTGCCTTAGGATAGGCAATGCAGTGCCTATATGCAATGCCCGAAAGAGAACAAAACAATCAAGCATGTCGCCAATTCTCTAAAGCATACCTTGAATGCCGCGATGGAAAAGTAAGCTTTTATCACTTTCTTGCAATGGAAAAGAAGCTTGCATGGATGGCTAAAAAGCCTTGAAGTCTTGCTTGTTGAGCTCTTCCTCAGTTTTCAGTTTGCATTCTTATGTATTGGGGCAGGCCATGGATGTATGCAAAATATGCTACCCGACTCAGAAAACCCAAGTCCCATAATCATCATGGCCATTATTAAGGCTGCCCCATATCAAGTAGGAAACTAAAGTGCCCACTTACTTTTGTAGTGTAACTCCCAGTAGTTGCAAGCATAATTCGATTGCTACTAAGTTGTGTTTATTACAGATATGTGTAATGTCAAAAACACTTCACCCACGCTTTTGTAGGAATCTCATGCGGAAACAGACTTATCTCAACTTGGTTTCAAGGATCAAGAACATGTCCGAAATGCTGAAGAAGCTTTTAAAAAGACTTCTAGATAATTCCTAAAATGGTATCAATGTGCATGTCTTCCGCTTTGTTCTTTTTGCATCTTAATTGTTGAGGGCTTAAGCCTTTCCGTAAGACTAACAAAAAAGGGGTTATAAAGATACCAGCAAAGATTGGGAAATGCCTGCTTTTTAGTTATTCATGCCATATCTTTGGGCAAGCTTTTGGTGCCCCTCTTGAAGGTAACAAAAAATGAAGCAATATGTTGTTCCAACAATTAGAATAGTCCGGGACTTACTAATGCATGCTTTGTCAAGAAAAGATACTATAGTATGTTAATATGCGTAGTTTCATTCTTATTGGTGATGAGCATTTAAAAGCATATTATTGGCAATGCAAATTGTGCATGCTTATGTGCATCTTCCGACATTGAAGTTTTAAAAAGAACCGGAAAGGCGTGCATGTTAAAGTATGTCGCCAAAATGTTTCTACTTTGTTAGACCATTGCCGCTGGACTTTTTATTCCGCGGCTCAATTACAAGATTTAAAGGTAGGTTATTTAAGGACTGCAGCTTGGTTGGCTTTAATTGGTCTAGATTCCATCGCTTTATATATCTCCTAAGAAAAACTAGGGTTATCGGCAATAAATCAAGACCATCGCTATGCTCCACATTCCATTGCAATGTGGATCTCGTTTTGTCCTCCATGTAGGGAACTTTCACCTAGATTTCAGATTGCAATGGAATCCCTCCGTTGTTGGACTGGTTTTACAGTCAAGTAGAATATTTTGATGCACACGAATCAAACACACAAGAACAACACAAGCAAGACTCTTAAGGCTTCTTTTATGCCGCTTTTTTTTTATCTCAAGAATGTCCCCTAAATGGACATTCAAGTAAAATATTTTGATGCACACTAATCAAACACACAAGAACAACACAAGCAAGACTCTAAGGCTTCTTTGCGCGTCGCCTTGTTTCATCTCAAGAATGTCCCCTAAATGGACATTCCTGTATACATAATATAATTATATAACAAAATACTAGCACAGCACACCTAGGAATAGAAGAGACCAAATTTTGTAGATGAATTTGGTATTAGAAAAGACACGATTTAAATTTATTCGTTGTCCTTTAGATGTTATATTTATCAAGGATGCAAGCCAACATGCACAAATACTATTAACTGTCGAACCACATTCGAAGCAAGTTTGATGAATGGACAACAAGTTGGACGTTCATATCATTTTAAACTAGCACAAACTCGATAAAGAGAAATGTTCGCGGCCGCCGCGATAAATTTCTTGTAGAGATAGATACTAAAGGAGTAAAAAAGATTTGGCATTTATTACAAACGATGACCCATATTAACTCACAAACTAACTCATTTTGATACAACTCATTCTCCTTAAATTCGATTCCAATATTCTATCTCTTTTTGCTGACATGTGTGCTTTTTTTCCGGGTAATGATTTATGCGCTAAAAAATTTCCAAAGTGGAGTGTGGGCTGGAAAAATCGGGTACCAAGGATCCCACTAAGGTTATGAAAATCACTGGTGTTCTTAATTCCGCCCAAATCACTTTTGTTTTGCTTCCGTGTCTAGTCAATCACTCGTGTCCGAAGCACAATTTATAATGCGAATTAAGGACTTGGCTTATGCCTGAACAAAACAGATGAATTTCTTGGACAGATGCACAGATAGCTTATGGTAGAGTCTCGACCATCCCTCTTCTACTTGTCTGCCTCGATCGACGCAAGACTAGCAAATTTTAGTTTAATTGACTCGCCTCCGCAACTTGGCAAGATCTAACTCTTCACCTTTTGTTTGGTGGGCTCTCGAATCTACCAGACAGCTTCTTTTCTTTCTAGTTAATTGGGCCAACCTATGGGACTCTTCATCGAACTGTAGACTGCCGGATTCAAACACATAACTAACAGATTCACAACCTTCACATTCTGATGGGCCAAAATCGCTGACATAAGCATACATACCCACCTCTTTTCATTAACCGCTTTTATCTGTGGCATTTTCTCAAACTAAATCCTCAAGAAGACAAGAAATCCTCACAAAGAAATGTAATGCGACATCAAAAATTTTGACAGTAATTAAACGGTTCGGGCCAAGATAATGTTGCCAGACTTGGGTAAATTGCTCATCGCCTTGCAAGCAGAAAGGTGATCAATTCATTTCGACAAAGATAATCTCACCGGGCTTGAAAAGTATTCCACAAATGCCAAGTTTATTAGTTTTCAAGAACACCAAGTTCGTTGATATTTTTTGAAGTGCTTTAGAATCAAAGAATTCTAGGTGGCAGAGTTGTTTTAAATCGGATATGGCATTATCAATAGGATTTGAAGAATTCCAGGTTGCAGAGTTTTTTTCCAGCCTTATATTTTGTTCTAAAGTCAGAGCAATCCAGGGAAGAAGCTGATTCCACTTGATTCAATAAGAAAAGTTTCAAATTGCTAAAGAAAGACACAGGGTACTGGCTGCTAGAGAGGCTTGAGAAAGGTAAAAAAGTCGCTTTTAGAGCAAATCTTCAAGAAATGTTGTTGATTCTCACTAGAACATGGGAAGAATGGAAAAAAAAAAAAAAAAAACATCAATCATGAACAGGCCATGGAAGGGCATTCCAATGCACAATTGTAACTGAAACACCTTGAATTCGACCGGAATCAAAAAACCCAAATCCAGAAGAACAATCGGAAGGAAAGAATGGAACATTTAGGAAAATCTGTGAGAATGATGCCAAAAGGGAGGAAGATCCCGAGGTGGAGATGTCCGAAAGGGCATTGGGGTAAGGATCAAAGCAATGCAGTATTAAGATCAACCGGAATTCAGAGTAAGATAGAAGAATGGGAGCTGAGAATAGAAGGTGGTGGGAAGGCAAAACCGTTGTTGTTTATTGGGAGCAGCAATGGGCTGTTTATTTTGCCGTCCAGCCATCATGGCCTTCGACCAAACTCATTTTCCACAATATTAAATACCCCTGTAAATGAATCAGTAAAGAGAAATGTTCGCGGCGGCCAAGGCCGCCGCGATAAATTTCTTGTAAAATATAGAGATAGATACTAAAAGAGTAGAATGATGTCTAATATATACAAGAAATTTATCGCGGCGGCCTTGCGGCCGCCGCGAACATTTCTCTTATCCAACCCACTGCAAAAGAAGTTTTGTGCTCAGTCGAATAGATCTCAATTCTGGACATCCTTGAGATGCGAAAGAACATGCAGGATTTGAACTTACAATACTCCAAGACTAGCAATTGTAATATCTTTGTCTGTCCTAAACAAATGAATTTCACAAAGGGGCAAAACATGAAGTGTTCAATTACAATACATTATCCATATCCTTTCATTGAAGACACTCATTTCCTAATCTTGCAAGTTTGAAGGGGTTTTATCACCCCTAGACAAGTAGGTGGGTTGTTGAAAGTTGGAAGGGAGGGCCCAAAAGCAACCACCATGCCATTGGTGTGATTTGTCCTTTGCCATTTTGTGGCCATAGTATAGAAATTGCAGCTATAATATTACACATATAGCATGCAACAACCGACCGACGTATGGCCAAGAGCAAATAAAGTAGGGTCCAAAGGAGCATGTTAGATATGGAAAGATGAGCTAAGCAAGAATGAAACTAGAAAAAAAAGGTCTCACTAGAGATGCTAAGACTTTTAACCTTAGAATTAAAGTGAGATCGGGATTAATTTCAATGGAAGGATATGGTAGGTGCTTAAGTTAATAAAGGAAACCGTAGAAAAACGTAAGTCTTTTGAGAACGACCGAGGGGTTAGGCGCATCGCTGGCTCTAAGTTTGACACAGAGAGTAAAACAAATGGGATGTAGAGAGCATTTCTAAGGGATTACAGGGTAGAACATAAAAACCCCACATAGCACATGGGAAAGGTTATTGCATGGGAAATAGCTTAGTATAATGGGGTGTAAGATTGTTGGAATGCAAAATTTCAGAAAAAAAAGGAGATTTGAAGCAAGAAATGGGGCATTCATTCTAGTCGAGTAGAACTCAATAAATTATTAGACAAAAAGATGAGGGCCAAAGTTTTATTCCATTAGACCTGATAAAATTGTTCCTGCGTAACGGGATGCCTTCCGTGCCGATTGCCACCGAATCGACTTACGGTAGATCATACCCATGGACTTTTCTCTGAAGAAGCCGCGAACGATACGTAGGGTCAGCATAGCTTACTCATATGCGGAATTGTCTTACCGAAGGTTCGCTTTGATGGGGCAATCGATCCCCTTCACCTTCTCAAAAGTAGGTATTCAAATTTGTCGATTCATTTTCTTTTGTTCGCACTTGGATCTTGAAGTTTTTTGGCCTTTTTCATGGATTCATACCTTCTCACAAATGTCTTATTCTTGCTCAAAATCTCTCAATTAGGCTCAACATTGTAATCCCCTCAGATTTGTATAACAAAATTTCAACTTAAGAAAGTTTGATCATCGAAAGTGCTTTCTTTATCGAGATTGGTATTTGGGTTGGATTATAACAAACAAGTCCAAGCTCGGGTTTGAGGAGATATATTACTTTGTTTCGCTTAGAATTCCTTCTTACCTAAATTTGCTGAGTAAATTTGGACCGACTATAACAATCAAAGACTATAACAATTTTGGATTTGTCTTTTGAAGAAAAAAATCTTGGCTCTTCCACGGCCCTGATAATATTAGACCTGAATATAGAATGTCCACTTGTTTTTATCTCTAAATAAATTATGATCTCATAAACAGAGAGTATATTCATATTTCATAATTCGATTTGTATAACAAAAATAATTGACATACTTATCTCTAAACATAGCTAGAATTAATCGAATGAGGTAAAGAATGAAATGCCAAAAAATCTTCTTTGCCTTATCAAAATGTATAAATATGATGATCTAAGTATTGGCCGTTGTTGGACATAATCTAAATGTTATAAGAAAAAGAAAAAGGAGACATGAGGTAATACTGTCCCGGCACAAAGATTTTCATATGGTACTCCAGGTTTTAGGAAGAATGCAGAACAGCTTCCAGGTTTAACCGTTTTTAGAATGGAAATCCTTTTGGTGAAGAAAACTGCCATTCTAAGGAGGAAAAAATGGCTCTGCCAACTCACTGGAACATGAGCAAAATGACAGGTGCCAAGTTATTTTTGTTGGTAAAAGTGTTTGCTCTTTTTGTTCTTTTGCAAAGGCATGGGTATTTGGCTCTCTATTTTACATTGATAACTAGGTAGTGCTGGTGAAGTTTGATGATTTATGTCCGGTCCTTGTGTATTATTCTTGGAAATCATGATGTCATCTTCGTCTTGTTTAGTATCTCAGAATTTAAATGGAGATGTTTTCCAAAAACAATGGTTGTTTGAAATATGAAGTCTGTCTTTTCAAAACCGAGAGCAATGTATTTAAAGACAACAGATTGTCTCAGAGTGATATGACTATCTATTTTCAGCTCTGAATGCACTCATAGTGATTATCTTGAGAAGTTTCAAAATTCTTTCACACTTGCACACATTCTAATGGTCATGTGATGACAGATTGAAGACAGCAATATGATTAATGGGGATGTTATGGAAGAAGATACGTTGGGGAAAGAGGCTGGTCTTATCTTCTTTGAGGTACAATTGCTTTCATGGCCGAGTCCCACTGCCAAATCTGGTTTATTACATCATATCTCAGAATATCAAAGAACCCTGGAGATCAACATAACTTACAGGTTAATCTGCATATGATTGCTGGTACGCAAGGGTCTAAGTCTGCCAATAAATCATGAGCTCTATTATCTATGCATGCACAAGCATACCAACAAATTGAAGTTGAAAGGTACTCACAGGCATCAAGAATGCTAACAAAGATAATATTATTTGGAAAAATGTCATGATATTGCATTTGCCGAAAAAAAAATTACACTTGTAACACCTGTCACAGCATTTTCATATGGTATTCTAGGAATAAACAATGCAGAACAGGTTACAGGTTTAAGATTTTGAACATGCTGGAGAAAAGCTTCAATTTGACAGCGAACAAGGTTTAAAATGAAACACACTTATTTAAGAAGTGCATTTGAAAGATTCCTTTATAAAAATTGAAAACTTGAAAAAAAAAAAAAAGACAAAATAGGGAGCAAAATAGATTGTTGAGCAATTAGCATTCGGAATACCCCCAAAACAGTAACATTTTTGAAGCCTTTTCATTTTTAAAAGAGGGCAAAAAAAAAAAATGCTTGTTTTAAGGAGAGAGACATTAGTTTTGAAAACTCAGTACGTACTTATTGTTGAAAATAGAAGGAAATATAGTTTGTCTTTTTGCAAGCTTAATATAAGTACTAATAAAATCAAACATATGAAAGACAAAGAGTGTAAAAAGTTTCAGAAAATATATTATAATTCTTAGCACATAGTTTACAATGAAAGTAGTTTATAATTCTGTCTGTATAAACTCATACGGGAGGTGGGGAGGCGGCTCTTCCCAAATTCACATGACTCTCGCACTCTTTAGGATCCTGCTCTTTGGCGAGGACACACAAATGCCAGACGCTTCTACTTGATTCCAAATCCCACCGGGCGCAGCGGTTTCCCTCCGCAAAGGCTCCCACGTGCCCAGTTGACAAACTCCACCTCCTCGCTTTTTCTTCCGTATTAGGAAGTCGGATTTCTCGTGGTAAGTGCCTTTAACATCGCCAAAGACCGTTTCTTTCCTCCCAGCTCGCTTTCATCGAAAGGATTCACAAGAGCTTATCCCCGGTCCCCGATGAAACTTATTTTATCTAGGTCTATGTCGACAGAGACAACATTGGCGCTTCCCTCGCTTTAAGGGCGCAAATTGCTGTGGTGCCTATTCCAGAAAAAGCATCCAAAATCCAATCGCCTGGGCGAGAAAACCACCAGATTAAGTTATTAATTTAAGCCTCCGCGGGTTTCGATATCGGGACACCACGCCTTTGTCTCGTGGGTCTTTTAACTTCCGCAGAATGCCACCGTGGAGGGATCTTCTCATTCCGCAAGATATGGAAATGCTCAAAAACAGCTCACTAAGCACTCCGACCACCACCACGCCCCTTGACGCTCGCTTTTAGCCCGCCAAACAATACAAAGAATAAAAAATTAATAGGAAGAAAACAATAAAAATAAGTAAGCCCAGGTGTGATGGTATAAATTTATACCACGGTTGCTTCTTGTCAGATAAAATTTATACCATTTGCCTATGTCAGATAAATTTATAATGGTGGTTGCCTTGTCAGATAGATTTATACTCACTTCTTTTTCCTCCAGCCGTGATAAATTTATACCCTAAGGCAATCGTTGTATAAATTTATACCGTGGAGTTACAAGAAAAAGAAAAGCACGAAACGAAGTTTACCAAACACGCTGGCCGAAGGCACGCATGCATCGCCTCCCATAGGTTTAAGCAACCACATCGCTTGAAGGTCCTGAATGAAAATGATAACCCTCCGCTTGCGTGATATTGTAACATCCTTTAGCCCGCTCCAAAAAGCACCGACTTGCACGCATGAAGGCTTCATCAGCCGAAAAGCGCTTATCCTTAATTTTGAAGTCAGATGGAATATCCGCTATGCACAAAGAAAATTTTGCTTGTCCAAAAGTGTCCCTAAATTTTAGTGCAATCACCTCGAATGACCCCCGCATAAGCAAATTCCGACCAAACATTGTGAATCTTTCATAGCTAGTGTAAAACATTGGGCCGACTTTTTCCCCTCGCTCAATGGCCTTAAGTCTCGCCTTTCCTTTTGGCCCTACGAACCAGGTTCAAAAAAGCTCACGGTAGCCCTTTCTTCTTGTTTTGTAAGAGAACAAGGAGACAAAGGCACAAAGACAAAACATGTTTTGTGCAAAACTTACCCAAATTACGGTTAATCAGATGTCCCCGCCGATTGTACCGTCTGTCGCACAAGTTGGTAAAGAAGTTTGCACCCTCCCAAATTTCTAAGTTTAGTTGTTTCATTAGTTCAGACCGGCAGATGACAATGTTTTTCCCTGACCGAAAAAGGAAAGAGGTTGTAGGATGAAGTGAGGAATAAAGAACATAGTACAAAAGGCTTACGCCTTAGCTTCCCTTGGCCATTTCATCCGTGAGTAAATTCCTTTGGCCACAACCTTCTCCGTGAGACGCACGGATATTTTTTTTTTAGACCATGTAAACCGAAGTCCGTGGTACAATGCTCATGTTAATCTATTTTCCTTCAATATTTTTTTTGGTTTCTTTCCCAAGTGGAGCTAGCTTTGTTCTTTTAAGCTCACCCATCCTCTAACATGCAAAAAAAAAATTTTGAAGATCCCAAACCCGTTAATGTTCAAGTCAAATAATTTAGTGTTGAGTAGCGAACTTGAAAGCCTAACCCTGGAAAGTGGTTCAGATAAATTTATATCGAAGTTTTGGTATAAATTTATACCCAGCCTTGCACCAGATAAATTTATAGACAAGCTCAGATCAGATAAATTATACCATGTTTGGAGACGCAGATAATTTATATCGATCCAAGGCACGACGATAAATTTATACCCCAGCCAAGGCACGGTGATAAATTTAGACCGTACTTTTAAGATAAATTTATACCGCGGCCTTGGATCGGTATAAATTTATACCGCCAAGGCTCAAGATAAATTTATACCGGTTAATCGCTTAAGGTTGGTATGTTTTAAACAAAATCCCACGCGCTTCACTCCACATTAAAAGATGATTAAAAGTTTTACTTTACTTGACCATCTCTAAGGCAAGCCGAAGTAATTGTCGCATCGCTTACAGCCATTATAGGCTTCTTATCGAATCGAATCGAGGCAAAAGACTCGGACACAAGCTTCTCGGCTCTTGGAGCTTGTTCTTTGCTTCTTTGAAGTCCTCTCCATGCACTTGTTTAAATTCCACGCACCTCTGCGCATGCTGGATCTTGTCTACTGTGCTCATTTTTTAATCGAAGTCATTGTTTAGATTCATGGATCGACGGCAATGACCTTTTGCTTCTTCGTCTGTCACCCTATCGTAGATATATGTGCTTCCACACTCTTCCAGACTTCATTACGCTTTCTTCTTTGAAAGTTCTTTTCTTACTTTTTATAACTATGTGTGCCTCCCAAGAACATAATAGGTGTAATCTTCAAATCTGCCTTTTGTAGTCTTTAATTGGTTGCAATCCGACTTTCTCTACCATCACAATTAGTGGCTTACACATGGGCATGAGGATTCCTTCTCATTCTTTGCTTGAGGATAGCCACATGTGCCGCTGCAGATGCTTTTCAGAGACCAAGCACTCTCGACCCCATCTTCATTTTTGGTGGCCTCTTAATCGCGGCTCGCGGTCAATGAAATGGTTTGCTTGAGGAGTTTGGTCTCATTAACCTCTTCAAAATAGCACTTGACTTATCCGACGGGCCAGACAACAACAATGTTCCGCCCTGTGAGTCTTTTTGGAGAGCTTCACGACTCCCTCTATGGTCAAGGCCTTGTGGTTCTTTGACCTTTTTGGTGGGAGGTCAGTGGTATCCAAGTACAATGCCGATCTCTTTGCTCCTCCCTCTTGTCACCACCCCTCCTCTTCCCCTCTTGTTCACAAGTATTACCGGAGGACAAAAATGTCCACTATGTCCCGGTGAATATTGTGGTAAATTAGGAAAGCCGATGCAGATAAATTTATACGCGAAGCCACTAAGACCAACTTACATAGCCATTCTTGTAATTTTTCCGCCATGTAATCATGGACGCCTTTAGGTTTGCACATGCTTATATGAAGCATTCTCATTGCTCAGAATATAGAAGACTTCACCGCTGTCATTTAAGCACTTCATAAAAATCTCATCTTCATTTTGAGTAAAAGTGAGGCTTATCATTTTCACGGCGGGGTAGTAATCATCCGACTTAAACTTTCCCATCCCCGACCGATTATTAAATAAAAGGTACGCCTCAGTGGTTTTGCCTCTCGCCCCTGGTAACGCATTCACGCCTGGGTTCTGTGAGTTCATATGTTTGTGGTCACTGGTTTGCCTTTTGATGATTGGCCCTCTCAGGTGAACTTGATCTTGGTGCTGAAAAGGCTAAAAAACCCATTTTTACACCCAAAATACGCTTTTCTCCACTATTTTAGACATTAATAACCTAAGAAAGTGGCTTAAAGGACCTAAAGTGCACGCTTATTTTAACCCTTTATTTGTGTCACTTGACCTTAAAACACAAACATTATTACTCAACTACTAAGGTTCGTGACATTTTTTAGACACTCGATACTTTTACGGAGAATAAAAACCATGGATGTTGTCTTCAGATAAATTTATACCGAAAAGTGTTTTGGAACGGTATAATTTATAATGAAAGACGAAGCTGTATAAATTTATACCGCCGCGTTCGAGGCGATAAATTTTTAGAGCACATTTAGTAGTTTGCAGAACCAAGATAAATTTATACCGCCAGTGTCGGTAGGCGATAAAATTATACCGCCTCCAACTATTTTTATATAGAAGGAGCTTAGACTCAACAGATTAAAAGAGATGAGAAACTAGAATAGTACGGATTAGAGACTTACGTGGCCATGACCATATGGATTCGCTTATAGATGTTCTGAGAAGCAAATTGGGGTATATAAGGCTAACGCTTCCTTCAATTCGAAAGCAGCAGATATAGAAAATAGAAACGGCGTACGGCTTAAGTCTGTTAAGTGTCGTTCCGTATAGCGGTTCTCCATAACGCCTCCTGCTGCGCGTTCTGTGGAGCTGTGATAAATTCTATACCGCTTCGCTCTATGTTGCCCTTCTCGTGATAAATTTATAATATCTTCAGATAAATTTATACGTCACGCTTCAAAGTTTCCCTTCTCTCAGATAAATTTATACCATCTCTCAGATAAATTGAGCACTGCCTCCCCGCTTTTCCCCGTCGTGATAAATTTATACAAAGGTGACGCTTAACTTTCTCGAAGTATGGCTCGAGAGAGAAGAGCCGCAGCTCCCTCTCTCCCCTCGCTCGGGCAGTGCTTCCTCCAATGGACTTTCACACCTCCTCCTCAACTGACATCAGGAAGTAGCCACGAAAAATTCCTCGCTTCTCGATATTCAAACCCCAGCCTGCCTGGGCCTTTACTCCACCACGCACCACCCCGGGCTTCCACCACCAGTTCAATTTACTCCACCACACCTCGGCCCCGAAACGCCGCTTGTTCCCCACCACCAATGCGTTTTACTCCACCACATGTGCTATAGAGTTCGGGACGACTACCTCCTCCGCTCATTTTAGTATCGCCTCCCATAGTCCACGTAGGGCTGCCTCCCCAGCAGGCAAATCACGCCTAACTTCATCCATTTCATTAATTGGTACTTACAACAAGTGGGAGGCTGGCCGCCATGCAACCCTGTGGTTCTATTTACACTTCAGAGCTGGTCAATTACGCCACTAACCTCGATTACTTTTTCCCAAAGAGAGGGAAAGCACCCACTACAAGAGAATAGGCATTTATTGTCGGCTTTTTTTTTTGTCACTTTGTAGACTATCAAGATTTTTCAGAGAAGGGACAAAAATGTGACTATAAAATGTCAACAAAATTAGTGACTCATAGATCGCCGGGCTTTTTGTCACTTTTGTTGGCAATTTTTGACACCTCATTTGTCATCTTTATAGCATTTTTTTGTCACTTTTCTGGCAATTTTTGACATCTATATTGTCATATTTTAAGCAAATTTTTGACACCCTATTTGTCATATTTTTATAGCATTTTTTGTCACTTTTTCTGCAATTCTTTGACATCTATATTGTCATATCTTAGGTTGTTTTTGACAATTTAGTGTCATCTATAGTGTCATATTTTATATCTATTTTTGTCACTTTTTGGCAAATTTTTGGCACCTCATGGGTCAATCTCAAATGAGTTTTTGTCACTTTTCTCGCAAGCTAAGCTTAAAGACACGACACCACCAAGTCCTGGTTGCTCCATGGAATCCCCCCAAGCAATGCTTGAAGAAGAAACCCTAAGTGCCAAGAAGTCTTGCAACCCTCCCCTGTGACTTGGGGAGAAAATGACCAAGTGCCACGAAGTAACCCTCCCCACGAAGCTCTGGGTGGAGAAAAATGACCAAGTGTTGGGTTCCTCCACTTGATCGGCCATGCTTGGAGGAAGTGTTGGCTTGTAACCTCCCTAGCACTGGAGAAATGACCAAGTGCCATGACGAACCCCTCCCCACATAGCTAGGAGGAGAGAGGGACAAACGCAAGAAAGACAAGAGGTCAACCTCAACGGATCAGAGCGCAAGGCTACTCTTCTCACAAGCACTCCGCCTTAGTTTAAGTCGCCTCAGAGTAGGATCTATCTCCTGGGCGCTTGAATTATCCTATTTAAGGCGACCCCCCTCATCCTCTTCTGGGACGAGAGGAGGCATCCCCGACATCTGCTCTGGGCACACACAAGGCACCCCTAACAATAGCTTTCGGGTCACAAAATCAGGAGGTAAAGAGTGCCGCGATCTAGCATGGATTCGGGACTTAGAGATGCTCACCATAATCCCACGCGATGGTAGAAGCCACGCTTCACCGGCTTTTCAAAACTGCCGCTAATGACCAAGTATGCTTAATCAATCCGGTTCCTCTCGATTAAGTTGGATTACTATTAAGTAACGCTGCATCAAGAAGGTAAAACTAACATGTCTCACGCACGGCCCAAACCCAGCTCCACGCTCCCTCATTGGTGGGTGAACAATCCAACACTTGCGGAAGATTTGAAGAGCCCGAAATTTTATATTATTTACGGCAACCACGATATTTCTTGTTGCAAAACTCCTTTGTTCGATTAATTCACGGCCCGGTTGGGCAACAACTAGAATTTGCCAAAGTATATGCTAGAAGAAGATCGAGGGTGCTCAGCGGAAATCTTACAGACAAGAGGAATATATAGAGTTGAGTATTCAATGCAGCAGTAATTGCAAACACCCAGGTAATAGAAGAGCCAGCGATTGAAAAAGCGCAACAACTTAAGCCATCGGCACAAGGCTTATGGCTGTCCTCCCAAAAGGACCTATAGGGACAGACTACAACCGACGGAAGGTATTTATTTATTTTTATACTAATTCAACATGGCGGTAGCGATCTTGATGACAACTTTAGCTTGCGGGATTTCCATGAAATTGCAGCGACCACCTTGAAAGTCGCGAGGGGCTTAAGGATGAAAAACAATTCATTTTATGGATGAGAAGGTTTTAAAGTTAATGGAAGTTCTTAGATGCGTGGGTGAGTCGTAAACTTCGGTGGCGACCATGGTGAGTTCAGGACAAACCATCAAAGAATTCTTTAACAAGACACAGCTCCGGTTCTTTATGAGGGTATGTCGAATCGCGAGGAGGTGTCCTGGTACTTTCGATGAGATTATAGAAGGCAAGGCGTATTTAAAGGTGCGGTCGGGTTATAGCGGGGAGATTTGATTGCAAACAGCGGGCGGTGACGCCAGAACCCTCACTTTTATGGTAGCGAAATTTTATCTTATGCCACACAAATTTCTTTGAAGGATTTAGATATTTGGGAGGAATTGCTTGAGGCTTTTCTGATTTGAATGAGCAGAGAGAATCTTTGGATATATGGGATCTTGGAATCACAGTGCGTGAAGGCTAACTATAACAAGGATCATACACTAGGTAACCTACGTAGCCTTTACGGAGCCAATCGGGAATATTCTAAAGCCAGGAAGAGGCTAGAAAAAAGAAAGGAAAAGAAAAATATTGTCATAGCGGTGTGAAGGATGGCATCCTACTTCCTCCCAAGTGTCGGAGAATCGACATTGATATTCATTGACATCAGGGGATAAACAAGGTATGGGATTGCAAAAATACCTGAATCTATTTACAAGGATAGCTACCATGCCGAATGCCAAAATTTATCACTTGGTTATTATCATGCGCTTTCGATTGAATTTACCCATGCAATTCTCTGTTTTTCTAGTAATTCACCTTCCTCCGAATCCTCTTTTATTTAAAGGTACCCTAACCCATTCATAAATTTCCTTTTGAACCAGTCCCCCATTCTTGAAAATACCCCAATCCATTCATAAATTCCCTTTTTGAACCAGTCCCTTTCCTTGAAAATACCTCAATACATTTGCAAATTCCCTTTTGACCAATCCCCCTTTCTTGTAAATACCAAGGGGGATTCACTCATGTATAAGGGGGATATGCCATCTGCGTGCATGGGGTGGCAAAAACCCCACAATATCTGGATCTTTAAAAAGCAAATTTTGACCCCTTTGAATAAAAACTACCTAGGATAGTGCAAAAATACGAGAAAAAGGACCCCCGGTAGTATATGTGCGAAAATGGGTCCAAAAACCCCCTTCAGTGCATGCGGATGGGTTATCGCCCAAAGCTGTGAACCCCCTTGGTAAATACTACGATGTGCATTTGCAATCTCCTATTTCTACTAATTCCCCAGTTAGGATATACCCTTTTGTTCAAAGAATCTCCCATTTCTACTAATTTCCCTTATGCGATATACACCTTTTGTTCAAAAGAATTCCCGTTGCTTGAAAATACCGTCACGATATACCCCTTTTCTTCAAAATTCCCATTGCAAAGAAAATAACCCATTGTTCTCAAGTTCCCGGTTCCTTAAGGGGGATTTTTTGGGGATCTGAGCACCTTTTTTGTTGCCATGTTGTAAGATAATCTAATATTCTGACAATAGCTCTTGGAATGATTTCCGATGTAGAAATATTTGCTATGATCATATTTAAAACCCTAACCAGATCAGGGATAAAAGCGTATCATCATCTCCCATTACAAACCATTGCACATCTGCAAGTTCTAATCTAACTGTCTCGAGACAAAACTTGAAACTCTTATGGCCGAGCTTTTTGCCTTTTGTGGTATATTTAAAATTGCTCGTGCATGGACTTTGAAGCTTTATAACATTCATATCTTGATGGAGCTAGATATCATGATATGAGAATTTAGTAATAGAGAATAATATTCATCATTGATAAGTACATGTTTTACACGCTAAAATACAGGTGCTATAAATATAGTTATAAGGCATTTGACAAGATTGTGGACATGAAAATCAAGGGTTTACATCACAACAAAATTGTAGTCCATTAAGCACATGGTTTTAGTTGTAACAAAACAAATAAACAGAATGCAGAATCAATATGAGAAAACATTTGGAATGTATGATTAGATTAGAAAAATTATTAAACTATTTCATTAAACCAACTAAAATAGAGGAGCTCCTCTCTATCCTGAATGAAATATCAGGGAGAGAACAAAGGATTACTATATGTGCAGATTTATGATTAAAACTATCAGAGCTTCAAGAAGGAGAGGAATCTGAATATTTTACAAGAGAAGAGACTCTGTGCAGCAAGTTGTTGATAGAAACATCAAAAGCATCCTCTGTGTGCTGCAAATTGCCATGAGGACTAGCATAGATCAACTTAGGAACAATTTCATAGATGATTCTGCTTCTGATTTCCTGTCTTTGATCGGGAGTAATTTTCTTGAGCAATTGCACTACATTAACTCTGCCAGATCGAACATCCTCTTCAGGAATGTAAGCAGAGTAGCTACTTCTGTTGGCAGGGGAAGATGCCAGGGATATTGGTAATAAGCAGTGAAAAGATTGAAGAAAACAGGGATGCAACCTGCAATTAAAGAATCAAAACAGATCTTCGTGTTGGGCTGTCTCCGGCGGGCTGCAAGCAGGAATTCAGAATCCATAAAAAAATTCATGGTGTATTCGGGATGGAAGCATTTCATGCCGCCGCAGTCTAACAGGCTGCAAGAATCCGGTTCTTGGATGCACTGCTCAATCAATTCGCCTCTGATGCTTTCTTTCTGATTCGGCCTCGGCTGGCCTGCAGAAACAGACCAAAGAATTTCTGGGCGATGAAGAAATATGCCTCTGCCATAGCCGGATGTCCATATCCGAATCCGGATGAAAATAAGTCGGATGCGGAACGCCCACATCGTTTTCGTGCCATGGATGCCTTTCAATCAGAAGCTTGGTGATCTTCTGCATCTCCGGCATTACCAAAGCCTGCTTCCCCACAGATCGCTGTCTTTCGTTCTCCTAAAATCCCAAGAAATTTTCCCCAGAACTACAAAATGATCTGCCCCGCCATATCTCCGCCAGAAAAAACTCTTCTCCAGCCATTTTACAAGCTCGATCCCAAGCCCATCCTTCTGCTCGTTAGTCGCATTGTAATTAAAATGCCATCTCATTACATCAATCCGCCGTAATACGGCACATAGAACAGAGATGCCTCTTCTGGGTTGCTTGTCAGGCAAGAATATCTCCTCATTCTTGCATGGAATATAAGCTCAGTGCATATTGATGGGTCTTGTACCATTTTCCCTGCGGTACCAAAACCCTCTGCTTATTGATACCTGTTTTCCCCATGCCGGAATTGGAAAAATATGCGCACAGATTTGTCCATGGCAGCAGCGTGTCGCATCTGTCCACCAGATCATCGTTGAAAACGGGCGGCAGATCATACATGTATATGTATCGGCCTTCGCAGGTGTTTTCCTTTGCTGATATCGATGAATTTTCCGGCAAAGGAATTTGCCTGTATCGATTGAAAATGGTTGCCAGGTAGTGTTCCTGCTCATCTGCTTCTTTTGCTGCCTCAAGATCTGCAGATTCGCCTGAACCCAATTTACCCTGTGCATCTAACGATCCATCGCCCAAATTTTCTTGGGTTTCTGAGGATTGAAAAGTGCCCAACTCATCTTCCCGTCCCAATTCGATCTGGTTAGAATATCGTTAATAACCGCCCTTTTTCTGAAGAACCCAATTCGGCTATTCATTCTGTGATTTCAATCCGGCCAGAAACCGAGAAGATTGATTGGGGACTGAATCTGGTTCGGAAAACTGGGCATGATCAAGGGAAATTCATGCTTCTCTTCTGACCCGCCATTTGAATTGGGTTGTTGAAACGATTCACCTACCTCCCTCAAATCACCAGAATCTTTCTTGGCCGGTGCAAAATATTCCTCCTTTTCAAGATCGATTTCCCGCCCACGAATGAGCCATCTGGACAAAATCCCTTAATCCGATCCACAGTATCATCAAATTGGGCTTTAGGAATCAAGCAAGCAGTACAACCCGCCTGCTCTGTATGACTAATACTCGTCAGAAACACAGAGATAGGAATTATCAACGAAATGCTCCAAAAACAAAAGAATCATAACCAAAAGATTGGAGGAAAGAGCAGGAATTTAAGAAATCCCGCCATTAGGCTTGATCCGGAGGGATAATAATATCATAGCTGGGGTAGAAAATTTGGAAAAATAAATGCGGAGGCACGATCTTTGGAACATGGAAAGGAGTTAGCACGTCTTTTGTCCTTCTGAGCAGACGGTTTGTTTAGTCCGGCGTTCTTGGCCGAGCTCGTCGGTGGTGTGGCCGTTAGATAATGCATCAGATGTGTGGTAAAATTTTGTTAGCCTCGTTTAGTTGGAGCTTCACGATTTATGATTTCCACCATAAAAATACATTCCATTCACACCCTTTTACTTTAAAATTTTTTCTTCTTCTACATTTTTTTTCTCTTCTTTGTCTTATCTTTGTTGTTACATCGTGCCTCGTTCTTTAGCCATTGCACATAAAATCTCCTCTTACCCCCCAATACTTCAACTCCAATTCAACCACAATTTTGGATAATTCAACCTAAACTTATGGATATTTTTATACATTAAATGCATTCGTTTACTCTCCGCACGTAAACGTTAAAAAATCTATTCTGCTAGTTATGGTACCCATCGTTGCTCGGCATCGTTGTTGGGTTAGCTATCTGAACTGTCAAACTTTCAAGGCTTAACCCAGGATACAATAAAACATTATAATATAAGAAGATCTTACAACCATAAACTAGTTTTCATCAACCAACTTATCTTGTAGAATCATAAATAAAAAGAATGTCATTAGATCGGAATGATATGATTGATAAGATCTGTTCAATCTAATTTCCTATTCCTTTCACCACTATCCATAAACTATATTGAATTACTTGTATCTTTAACTATGTAGCAATTCATTTGTTGAACCCGAATGTTCTTAGTGGTTGAAAATTTATTAGACGTGTGCTTTTTGGCATGGAAATGGAAGTCTTACAACCATTTGTGGACCAACCACTACGTGATCTCATGTGCCTATAGGAGAATATGCCACTTGAGATTTTGTAGACCCCCTCCCCATGCTAGTCAATTTTGGGCATAACTCACCTCCTACTTCTTTTGTCAAAGAAATTAAGAATAGTTGTTTGTGGCTAAAGATGCATTTCCTCTCAACGCTATTAGTTAGGAACTTGTTTTTTTGTCTTTGGTTGTATTAAAAAGAAAGAAAGAATGATTTTGTCATCCTTTGAGACCAATGGATTATGGGACCCGAAGGGCGCATGAGCTTATTCTTGTCGGGTCAAAAAACCCCCCAGAAGGGTTTTCAAGGGAAAAAGCAAGTGGCAATAATAAGAATGTTGTCAAAGCTACAAGTATACATCATCATGAAATAAATGTATATATACATGTCAAGTGTGTGCCGAGGATATAAGCGATCTAGCATGTCCATAGCGGCTTGAAGGTATGATCCCGGCCACCCGTCTGAAGCCATGCTCAATGTCACATGGCTGGCGGGCGACCAACTTCGGCATAAGCCCGGCGTCCAGAATTTGATCATATCTTTGGGCTGACTTTGAAGGGTATGAGATTCATCCTCAATGACTCTCATTTGGCGGCGTGTGAGAGCACGTCCTGGCGTGGCTCACCAATCCATCTGCCCATCTCAATTCGAAGATGGTGTGCCCCTCTGCGAATTGAGGCAATGAGTTTGCGCCTTTTCATAGGTAAGTGGAGTGCAGCGGTAGCATTGCGGGCCTCGTTCAATGTGGGATTTATCGCGGCCCGGTAGTGTGATGTCTTGACTTTGTTCAAAACCTTTGGCATCCCAAAGCTTGTTGAGGAAGCAAGCGTCAAGGTATTACCTCAAGCTATAGCGATCTGCCTCTGTTTGCACATGTATGCACGGTGCTCACGCACATTCCATCTAACCAACCATTGAGCTCTCTTTTCCCTCGGCCCGGTCTTGGCTGCGGCCCATTATTCTCATGATATAAGCTAGGTTAGGGAGGCGAACATCGTCTATATTGACCACCTTACGAAAATAGACAATGTGGCGATCAAGGGCCGCCCTCACGAAGAGCAAGAATCACATCTCTTGCGGTAGGAATTTGATATGAGCTCCTCCTCCTCCTCCTCCTCCTCCCCATTTTTTTTTTAGCCATTGGAAAACAAAAACTCCCAGTTTTTGTCAAAGAAATTAGGAATATTTGCTTGTGGCTAACATGCATTTCATTTCGGTAGCTTATTAGTTACTAAATTTTGTTTTGTATGATACATATGTATATGAAATTAAACACAAAGCGGGTGGTGATTAATGTTATATCTGAATAGGAAATTAAATACATGGATACTCTAGTTGATGCCATAGATTGGCCAATAGCATAGCCTAACATTTTGAGATCGGGATCTCATGATCAGTGTTGGTATTTGGATATGTCTTATTCTATTCTATTTTATTATATTCTATCCATCTCCTTCTATTTGATCATCGCTGGTCCATCTTCCCTCTAGCACCTAGGGACACTCTCTCTCTAGGGTTAGGGCTTTGCCCACACTCTCTCGCTAGGGTTCTCCTCCCAAACCCCAAAATGGTATGCATATGATATTTTTGAGTCCCTGTTTTGAATTTTGAGTATCCAAAACATCCTACGAGCAACACTTTATAATGGTCTCGTCCGGTTAACATTAACTTGATCGATTTAAACAAGAATTGTAAAAGCCATAGCTATCGATGTCCTGGTTAAAATAAAATTTATTATTATTATGGGTATCTATACTGTATCTAAGAAACTCCTATATACCACTACTAGAAAAAGTGCCCAGCGTTGCTGGGCATTTCGTCGGGATTACATTCAAAAATTAATAAAAATATGGTTGAAAACATCTATTTGGGCATATAAGGTCGCTCCTTATCTATTTTGTTTATTCATCTTAATGTTTACATATAACTTATGAAGTTTTAGAATGTTCAAAAAGATCTTGTTGCATTCAATCATTTCATATCATATCATTATTCATCGTGTATGAGGCGTTTTGGGGGCGCATCATTCTAACACAAATATATAGTAGGGGGTTTTTAATATTTTTGTACACTTTTTCCAATGGTTTTACTATGATTTAGATGTCGTATTGCGTGGAGTGTACTAATGCGTACATTTAGAGTGCACACTATATTTTCATCCTTTAATTCCACTTTCCTATGTTTTGACCCATGTTTCCATGACATCCAATTTCTCCCATGTCATTCCAAGGGCTAAGATCAACCCTCTTACTTTTATTCTAAGAACTCATAATTTTTTTATTGTTATTTTTCCACACATCTCGGAGGTTACATCACGGATGTCAGTGTTTAGTTTTAGGGTTTCTCTTGTTTTTTCTAAGTTCTAACTTTGCCCTAGTTTCCGCTTTGGTGATTCACGATGCAATCCTCCGACCTCCTCTTTTGTGCTTTTGGATTTTTGTGAGATGGGCGCTTTTGGATTCCCATCGCAGATTGTTTTGCCCAGCTTTGATAGAGCGGCGAAGTTGGAAGCCAGTGGCTAGGGCAAAAACGGTGGCTAGGGCAGCCCACCGGAATGAAGAACTCTCATTTTCCCTTTGCTTCTATGCAGGACGGACGATTTATAGCTCAGTTAGAAAGATATTCTTAATGCAGATGTACTATAGTCTCGCATTTTGTTGAGCCTGAGACATTCTTGAAGTCTGCAGAATTCAGGGGTTATGCTATCATGAAGTAAGCATTTGTTTGCATTGAGTTTTTTATTTTCACCATGCGGTACGCTCTTCTCACCCAAGTTTCTCAGTATATGCAGCAACATAAATCGGTCCATTGGAGTGCCATATGTTTTGTTGTGAATCTTTTATTGCAATTTCATTTGGACTTCCTTTCAACATCACAAGCCTTGTTTTTTCAATTCCATCTAGAGAAGCTGGTTTCCAGTAGGTCTGAATGCATTATGTTTTTGTTATTGAAGCCATTATCTTATTATCTAAAAGCGTTTAGTTTTGGTAGTCTTCTTGTCATATTTGCAAGCTTATTTCTCCCATTCCTCATGTGCAATGCCATAGACAAATTAAAAGTTTTTTGTTTCTAGAAAAAATGAATTAATACTTTTAATTTCTCAATCAATCTCATAATCTAGGAAGCAAAACAGAAAGCTAAGGAGGAAGAAAGTTTACGCTCCTTGTTAGAACTCCAGTTCACCACAAGGTTGTAAAATAAGGAATACCTTTTGCTGGGTATATATACATGTGCTTCAACTTTCTCACTTATAAAATCTTGTGTGCTAGTTTGATAGTTGGAGTTTTAAGATCTTATGTGCTAGTTTGATAGTTGGGACCAAGAAATCAAGAGTAGATGGAAGGGAGGAACTCCACATGAATCGTCTTCTTAAAAATAAAAATCTAGCCTAGCAATAACCAAAGTGCCATAAGTGATGTTGTGTCCTTCATCCAGATGTCATGTTCTTTATAAAGAATGTTAGATATTCCTTTCTCAGCATGACTCCAAATTGTGCATGACTCTCCATACGAAGAACTCCAAGTCCATACCAACATTTTTTGTAGCATGGAATGTGGATTATAGAATTTGTTTTTCATTGCAAATATCTTGCCACATGACTTCATAGGAACATTATTTATAAGCGAAAATGTGGAATTATGGCAAATCGATGCAATCACCTTGATACTTTAAACACGATAATAGCACTTGAAATTATGATGTTCATATGTGGCAATATGTGTATATCAGGGTTTTATGTGCTTTTGGATATGGTCCCAACCTTTCTTCTTCTTCTTCTTCTTCTTCTTCTTCTTCTTCTTCTTCTTCTTCTTCTTCTTCTTCTTCTTCTTCTTCTTCTTCTTCTTCTTCTTCTTCTTCTTCTTCTTCTTCTTCTTCTTTGATACAATAGACAACCATGGTCCTTTATCGTGCCTAAAATTCCATGCCTTAGAAAACACATTGCTCTTCTATTTATGTTCTTATTATATGCCGATCTTTTTCCTTTTAAGAATATGAATAATTTTCCAAGGCCCTGAAGGGGCCAAAAAGAATTTCATAGCACAAACCATTAGCCTTCACACTTATAATTAAATGCCCCCTGAAAACCCGCTTTGGTTTGGGTGCATACTCACACGGGGGGTGACTCCGGGTATCAAGAGCTGTTGGATAGGGATATGCACCCTTTATTCCTTGATCTACACCGTACATAAAGTTCCTCATTTGTGGGGTATGCATGTACAAAATTTGCCATATTGTATAAGAAGATTTGCAAAATACTATAAGATTTGAGGTAATGTAATCGATTCGCGTAGCGGATCGACATTCTTGCACAAAACGAGCATGCATGCATTGCATGCGTCGCATGCATGCATCGTATGCATTTTTAGGCCGTTCATCAGGTTGGGGGATCGCTATTTATTGCAGAGTTCTTCATCGACGTTTCATCGGCGCTTTCTCATCTCTCAGCAGTATCCATGGCTCCCACCCTTCCCCCCCTTAAAATTGTTATTTATATGTTCATATTTGTTATAATTGTCGCGTGGCACGCGTGACCAGCCCCTCGCTTTTTCGAGGTATACATGTTGTTTTTTGTCGCGTGGCACGCGTGACTAGCCCCTCGCTTTTCAAGGTTTTTTCGCTATTGGGTTTTCTATTGGTGATGTGCAGGTCCAGGGGTGATGCGCGACTTCGGTATTCTCTGTGGAGCGTGGGTTTTTTTGTGGGAACGTTTAGCATCCCTGCGTTGTCCAAGCCCCTTGCCGAGATTTTATCGCTAGGGTTTTTCCTCGAAAATCCGAAAGGGCGGGGTTTTTTAATCCCGGCGATAAGCTCTCGGTAGGTACACTAGCCAACATCTGTAGCACATAATTTTATTTGGGGTCCAGGTGTTATAACTGGATAGGCCTATGTTTTTCATTTTTTGGGTAGCCTGCGATGTGCAGCTACCCACCCTATACCATTGTAGAAAAAACTGCTAAGATGAATGAAAAGCCTATCTATTCGGGATGTTGTTGGTTTCATGCAAGTCACAGTGCAAGAATGTACTATATAGTGTTTATTTTGTACATGCGAAACATAACTTTAGGGGCTCTCGCTCTACGTCACCCCCCATGTGAATATGCACCCAAACCAAAGGGGATTTTCAGGGGGCGAAGCAATCGGCCATTCTACAGTCTTGGACTTGAAGAAGAAAATCTCAAATAGAAGATATTGAAAGATCGAATAAGATTTTGATGGCACGCACAAAGTTAAAGATTGAGGAAATTAGAACATCAATAGGAAAAAACATCCAAAGAGGAAAATCGGAAGCCACAATGATACGCCGAGAAGAGAAAGACTTTGAAAGTTACGGAAACACTGAAAGCTCTTATTTTCACATGCAATTATCTCCCGATTTTACAATTTGCCTTCGAGTTTCTACACACATTTCGTTTTGTAACACCATTATTTTATACAGGGAACAAATTACTAATCGCATATTTCTTATTAGCCATAATGGCTTTAACTAGACTTGTCCGAGACTAATCTCAAAACTTTCTATGGTTTAGCTAAACTCTACACATTTTCTGTCTCATACTTTCTAGCATTTAGCTAAATTAACCCAAAAATCATCCCAAAACTTTATGTGGTGTGGTCAATAGAAAACATTAAGCTAAAATCACTATACTTTATTTCAACTATTTCTATTTATTGTAGTCATTTTCTTTATGAAAATTCTAAAATAATGCCAGCTATGCCTCAATTATTCCACAAATACTAGAAATTAAATTATTAATCATATATTTATTATAAACTAGAATGATGTTAGTTAAACTAGCCCGAAATTAATTCGAAAAATTTCTAGGGCTTAGCTAAACAATACAAAATTTCACTCTCTTACTTTCTAGCATTTGGCTAAAGAGATTGAAGGGCTGGTCCAGGTGCGAAAAAAGTTAAGCTAAAATTATTATTTTCTTCTTGATTTTTTCCATTTACTTTAGCCAACATTTTTTGAAAATGTGCCAAAAAATTGCCAAATAGTTAAGTTTAGCCCTTAAATTATTCCATGAATTTATATGACCTAAGTCCATGACCAGCCTCATTGGTTTGTCGATCACAGTTTTGGGCGCATGGCAACTTAGAGCTTATATTAGATGGGCAAAGAAAATAGGAAATCTCCTCTCTCAATAGCAAATTCAAATGTCATAAACAACGATCTCCCCATAGAAAACAAAATTTAGAAGTTCTAACAATCAACAAATCAAAAGATAGATTGTATATGTCATGTTAGAAAATTTTGATGTTGCAGAGAAAAGATAATTCTGGAATTGTACCAAGCATAAGTGCAAATGATCAGACACCATATATATGTAGAAAATTGAAATTCCATATTTGGCAAGATGGTTAAAAGAGTGCTCAAAGACTGGATCTGCCTGCATGGCAAGTTTAGATGTGTTCAAATGGTCTCCAAGTATTTTGCACAAAATAATTTTAGAATAAAAAAGAAATGAAACCACTGGAATCTACTTATATTAGCTGGGCAAGGAAAACGGGGAATCTCCTCCTCTTTCAATAGCAAATTCAAATGTCATATAAAATGGTCTCTCCATGGAAAACAAAATTCATAAGATCTAACAGTCAAGAAATCTAAATAGCTTAAGGATTTATGCAGACAAAAGGTTCATGTTGCACCTTTTTTAACAAAGGAACAATCTCAACATACCACTTTATGTATTACACAATTCAAAGATGGATCAAATCCATCAAATCATATTAGATTGCCCCAAATCCAACTTGTAAGTGCAATGATCAGACAACTCCATAAAATTAAAGATGAGCAGCCAAGAAAATTTGTTCAAAATATACTTGCTGCAGAGCCTTAAGTAGCTTACACATTTATGCGGTTGAGAGATCTTGCAGGAGCCTGCATCTATTCGTTGTTCCATAGGCTATCCGTCGATGAGCAAAAGAATAGAGCAAGTGCAAAAAACAAAGGATAACGATGAAGCAAAAAAATAAAGAAGAGGGTCGACCTCTTCTTCAGCAGAAAAAGCAGAACAACTCCTTAAAAGAAAAGAAAGAGGAAAATACACAGGCTCAAGAATAGAATTTCTTCACAGACAGCTTCCCACAGCCATTTCTTCGATGATCAAATCTGTGGACATGTTTATTACGTTAACATTTTTTGTACCATATATACTTCCTGACCATGTATATATTTGATATGTAATTCATTTGTTTCTTCAACAAATATCAACAAATATTGTTTGTCTGGTACGAGAGTTGTTACGCTTTGTTTGGTTTATGTAAGCTTATGGGCTCAAAACATTTTCGTTTGTGTTCCTCTCCATCTACAGAGTCTCTTATACAAATTATTGCATAAATAAATTACATTTACTTGGAACCTTTCACGTGAATTTTCTTTTGGCTTTTATATTGCACTATAATTTGAATCGATAAAAGTGTTCTTGGTTGAGCTATCAAACCTTTGTTAAGAACAATTATAACCTTACATGATGTAAAGAGCAGCGTATGTCAAATAAAAAAGACAACCTTAATCAATGCGGCTAGAAAGCGAGTTGTTTTTAGCAAATATATATCTTTGTTTGCCGATTAATACGTCAAAAGAAGAAAATTTTCGATTTGCAATAAGCTCTTGGCGATACTATAATAGAGTCAAAATTAAGGTCGCCTTATAATGTAATTGGGATTGTATCAACAGACTGCATCAGAACAACAATGAGAATAGGAAATGACATCAAAAGCGGTATTGGCCAGTTTTGTGAGGTATTGCCGAATTTTGTGGGTCGAGAGGACTTGCTGTCCATTTGCTCTCGGCGATAAGTGGCAAATTTTCTAACAGTGAATATAAGAGCCTTCAAACATGTATAGTCAGCTATTTTGATATCTAATATATAAAATATCTAACACATGTAATTCTTATTGGCAACATGCCTTTCAAATTTCGGAGCGACACGTCTACATTTTAGCATATTCTGTGTTTAGGGGGGCAAAAAATAGCATTGTTTCCAGAAAAAATAAATAAAAAGAAAGACGCAGCCAACAACGCCATGTTTTTACTCTGCGATTACATCTCGCCCAATTCGAGGCGTATTTGCCCGGCCAGACATCGGGAAGATCTTCCTTTGCAAGATTGAGGCGGTCTTGATGAATGCAAGTTACGGCATGGTGATTTTGGCTTCAGATTTTCTTAGCTCTGTCGTGGTGGCTGTTTCGACCGCCGTTTTGCAAGGGTAGGGTTCTATGGTTTTTTTTTTCAAGCTCACGAACTTTGAAATGGCGGTGCCTATTGAAGTTACGCTCTTTTGAAACACCTTAGGACCTTGGTAGCATATGGTGAGAGGAAGCGGTCACGAACTTGAGCTTTCACGATGGCTTAAGAATCTTTGCATAATTTTGCGGGATAGTAAAATGAAAATTACGTAGGTTCTTTTGTGTCACGAACATCTATGGCGGCGGGAGGTGCATTTGGAGAAACAGAGGATTACAACCCGGTAGCACGGAGAAGGGCATTTTTCCCTTGATCACTTCCAAGAATGTCATCCGGTATGCATTTTCTAGTTATGTTTACGTTATTTTCGGTTGGATTTTCCTTTATTTCCTTATATTTTTACGGTGCCTTAGGATAGGCAATGCGAGGCCTATATGCAATGCACGAAGAGAACAAAAACAATTACGAAGCATGTCGTCAATTCTCTAAAAGCATACCTTGAATGCCGCATGGAAAAGTAAGCTTTTATCACTTTCTTGCAATGGAAAAAAGCTTGCATGGATGGCTAAAAAAGCCTTGAAGTCTTGCTTGTTGAGCTCTTACGTGCTTGGTGCATTCTTATGTATTGGGGCAGGCCATGGATGTATGCAAAATATGCTACATTTGTAAAACCCAAGTCCCATAATCATCATGGCCATTATTAAGGCTGCCCCATATCAAGTAGGAAGCTTTGCCCACTTACTTTTGTAGTGTAACTTCGGTAGTTGCAAAGCATAATTCGATTGCTACTAAGTTGTGTTTATTACGAGATATGTGTAATGTCAAAAAACACTTCTCCTCCACAGTTTTGTAGGAATCTCATGCGGAAGCAGGACTTATCGAACTTGGTTTCAAGGATCAAGAACATCTTTGCAAATCTTTGAAGAAGCGAGAAAAAAGACTTCTAGATAATTCCTAAAATGGTATCAATGTGCATGTCTTACGTTTGTTCTTTGCATCTTAATTGTTGAGGGCTTAAGCTCTTACGTAAAGGCGAATAAAAAGGGGTTGGCAAAAGATACCCGGCGACATTGGGAAATGCTCATTTTAGTTATTCATGCCATATCTTTGGGCAAGCTTTTGGTGCCCCTCTTGGAAGGTAACAAAAAATGAAGCAATATGTTGTTCCAACAATTAGAATAGTCTGGGACTTACTAATGCATGCTTTGTCAAGAAAAGATACTATAGTATGTTAATATGCGTAAGCCATTCTTATTGGTGATGAGCATTTAAAAGCATATTATTGGCAATGCAAATTGTGCATGCTTATGTGCATCTTCTGACATTGAAGTTTTAAAAAAAGAGCAGGAAAGGCGGGGCATGTTAAAGTATGTCGTCAAAATGTTTCTACTTTGTTAGACCATTGCTGCTTGGACTCTTTTTATTCCGTGCTCAATTACAGTACGAAAGGTAGGTTATTTAAGGACTGCAGTTGGTTGGCTTTAATTGGTCTAGATTCCACTGTTTTATATATCTCCCGGCAAAAACTAGGGTTATCGGCAATAAATCAAGACCACTGTTGCGTTCCACATTCCATTGCACAGGGATCTCGTTTGTCCTCCATGTAGGGAACTTTCACCTAGATTTCAGATTGCAATGGAATCCCTCCGTTGCTGGGACTGTTTTACAGTCAAGTAGAATATTTTGATGCACACGAATCAAACACACAAGAACAACACAAGCAAGACTCTTAAGGCTTCTTTGCGCGTCGCCTTGTTTCCATCTCAAGAATGTCCCCTAAATGGACATTCAAGTAAAATATTTTGATGCACACGAATCAAACACACAAGAACAACACAAGCAAGACTCTAAGGCTTCTTTGCGCGTCGCCTTGTTTCCATCTCAAGAATGTCCCCTAAATGGACATTCCTGTATACATAATATAATTATATAACAAAATACTAGCACAGCACACCTAGGAATAGAAGAGACCAAATTTTGTAGATGAATTTGGTATTAGAAAAGACACGATTTAAATTTATTCGTTGTCCTTTAGATGTTATATTTATCAAGGATGCAAGCCAACATGCACAAATACTATTAACTGTCGAACCACATTCGAAGCAAGTTTGATGAATGGACAACAAGTTGGACGTTCATATCATTTTAAACTAGCACAAACTCGATAAAGAGAAATGTTCGCGGCCGCCGCGATAAATTTCTTGTAGAGATAGATACTAAAGGAGTAAAAAAGATTTGGCATTTATTACAAACGATGACCCATATTAACTCACAAACTAACTCATTTTGATACAACTCATTCTCCTTAAATTCGATTCCAATATTCTATCTCTTTTTGCTGACATGTGTGCTTCTTTTTCCTGGGTACAGATTTGCGGCGAAAAATTTCCGGTGGAGTGTGGGCTGGAAAAATCGGTACCAAGGATCCACGGCGAAGGTTATGAAAATCACTGTGTTCTTAATTCCGGCCCAAATCACTTTGCTTTGCTTCCAGGTCTAGCCGAATCACTCTGGTGTCTGTAAGCACAATTTATAATGCGAATTAAGGACTTGGCTTATGCCTGAACAAAACAGATGAATTTCTTGGACAGATGCACAGATAGCTTATGGTAGAGTCTCGACCATCCCTCTTCTACTTGCTGCTCTGATCGACGGCACTAGCAGCTTAGCCGAATTGACTCTGTCTCCCGCAACTTGGCAAGATCTAACTCTTCACCTTTTTGTTTGGTGGGCTCTCGAATCTACCAGGACAGTTCTTTCTTTTCTAGTTAATTGGGCCAACCTATGGGACTCTTCATCGAACTGTAGACTGCCGGATTCAAACACATAACTAACAGATTCACAACCTTCACATTCTGATGGGCCAAAATCGCTGATTACAGTACATACTCCACCTCTTTTCATTAATCCGTTTTACTGTGGCATTTTCTCAAACTAAATCCTCAAGAAGACAGTAAATCCTCACAGCAAATGTACGTACATCAAAAATTTTGACAGAATTAAACGGTTCAGTTCGCATAATGTTGCCAGAATTTGGGCAAATTGCTCATCAGCTTGCAAGCAGAGCAGGATCAATTCATTTCGACAGTATAATCTCACCTGGGCTTGAAAAAGTATCTCCACAAATGCCAAGCGCATTAGTTTTCAAGAACACCAAGTTCGTTGATATTTTTTGAAGTGCTTTAGAATCAAAGAATTCTAGGTGGCAGAGTTGTTTTAAATCGGATATGGCATTATCAATAGGATTTGAAGAATTCCAGGTTGCAGAGTTTTTTTCCAGCCTTATATTTTGTTCTAAAGTCAGAGCAATCCAGGGAAGAAGCTGATTCCACTTGATTCAATAAGAAAAGTTTCAAATTGCTAAAGAAAGACACAGGGTACTGGCTGCTAGAGAGGCTTGAGAAAGGTTAAAAAAGCTGTTTTTAGAGCAAATCTTCAAGAAATGTTGTTGATTCTGACTAGAACATGGAAGAATGGAAGATAAAAAAAAAAAAAAAAAAAAACATCAATCATGAACAGGCCATGGAAGGGCATTCCAATGCACAATTGTAACTGAAACACCTTGAATTCGACCGGAATCAAAAAACCCAAATCCAGAAGAACAATCGGAAGGAAAGAATGGAACATTTAGGAAAATCTGTGAGAATGATGCCAAAAGGGAGGAAGATCCCGCGGTGGAGATGTCTGAAAGGCGATTGGGGTAAGGATCAAAGCAATGCAGGGCGAAGATCAACCGGAATTCAGAGTAAGATAGAAGAATGGGAGCTGAGAATAGAAGGTGGTGGGAAGGCAAAACCGTTGTTGTTTATTGGGAGCAGCAATGGGCTGTTTATTTTGCCGTCCAGCCATCATGGCCTTCGACCAAACTCATTTTCCACAATATTAAATACCCCTGTAAATGAATCAGTAAAGAGAAATGTTCGCGGCGGCCAAGGCCGCCGCGATAAATTTCTTGTAAAATATAGAGATAGATACTAAAAGAGTAGAATGATGTCTAATATATACAAGAAATTTATCGCGGCGACCTTCTTGCCCCCAACAGTATTTCTCTTATCAACTGCTTGCAAAAGAAGTTTTGTGCTTTCGGTCGAATAGATCTCAATTCGGACATCCTTGAGATCTTGAAAGAACATGCAGGATTTGAACTTACAATACTCCAAGACTAGCAATTGTAATATCTTTGTCTGTCCTAAACAAATGAATTTCACAAAGGGGCAAAACATGAAGTGTTCAATTACAATACATTATCCATATCCTTTCATTGAAGACACTCATTTCCTAATCTTGCAAGTTTGAAGGGGTTTTATCACCCCTAGACAGAGCAGGGGTTGTTGAAAGTTGGCGGGGAGGGCCCAAAGCAACCACCATGCCATTGGTGTGATTTGTCCTTTGCCATTTTGTGGCCATAGTATAGAAATTGCAGTTATAATATTACACATATAATGCACAACTGGACCGACGTGTATGGCCAAGAGCAACAGTGTGGTCCAAAGGAGCATGTTAGATATGGAAAGATGAGCTAAGCCAGTAATGAAACTAGAAAAAAAAAGGTCTCACTAGAGATGCTAAGACTTTTAACCTTAGAATTAAAGTGAGATCGATTAATTTCAATGGAAGGATATGGTAGGTGCTTAAGTTAATAAAGGAATCCGGTAGAAAACGAAGTCTTTTGAGAACGACTGAGGGGTTAGGCGTACTGCGTCTCTAAGTTTGACACAGAGAGTAAACAAATGGGATGTAGAGAGCATTTCGGAAGGGATTACAGGGGTAGAACATGTACCGACATAGCACATGGGAAAGGTTATTGCATGGGAAATAGCTTAGTATAATGGGGTGTAAGATTGTTGGAATGCAAAATTTCAGAAAAAAAAGGAGATTTGAAGCAAGAAATGGGGCATTCATTCTAGTCGAGTAGAACTCAATAAATTATTAGACAAAAAGATGAGGGCCAAAGTTTTATTCCATTAGACCTGATAAAATTGCTCCCGTGCAACGTGGCTGCCTTCCAGGCCAGATTGCCACGCCCGACCGACGGTGTAGATCATACCCATGGACTTTTCTCTGAAGAAGCCGCGAACGATACGTAGGGTCAGCATAGCTTACTCATATGCGGAATTGTCTTACCGGAAGAGCTGTTTGATGGGGCAATCGATCCCTTCACCTTCGCAGGGTATTCAAATTTGTCGATTCATTTTCTTTTGGTTCGGCACTTGGATCTTGAAGCTTGGCCTTTTTCATGCGGATTCATACCTTCTGCCAAATGTCGGTGCTCAAAATCTCTCTCAATTAGGCTCAACATTGTAATCCCTGTAATTTCGCAAGAAAGCCGTATCATCGAGTGCTTTCTTTATCGAGATTGGTATTTGGGTTGGATTATAATAAACAAGTCCAAGCTCTGGTTTGAGGAGATATATTACTTTGTTTCGTTTCCTTCTTACCTAAATTGCGCAGAAATTTGGACCTCTGACTATAACAATCAAAGACTATAACAATTTTGGATTTGTCAGCAAAAATCTTGGCTCTTCCACGGTCTGATAATATTAGACCTGAATATAGAATGTCCACAGCTTTTATCTCAGAAATAAATTATGATCTCATAAACAGAGAGCATATTCATATTTCATAATTCAGATTTGTATAACAAAATAATTGACATACTTATCTCTAAACATAGCTAGAATTAATCGAACAGCAATGAAATGCCCAAAAAATCTTCTTGCCTTATCAAAATGTATAAATATGATGATCTAAGTATTGCTGTTGTTGGACATAATCTAACAGCAGAAGAAACTGAAAAGGAGACACAGAGGTAATACCTGTCACAGCATTTTCATATGGTACTCCAGGTTTTAGGAAGAATGCAGAACAGCTTCCAGGTTTAACCGTTTTTAGAATGGAAATCCTTTTGGTGAAGAAAACTGCCATTCTAAGGAGGAAAAAATGGCTCTGCCAACTCACTGGAACATGAGCAAAATGACAGGTGCCAAGTTATTTTTGTTGGTAAAAGTGTTTGCTCTTTTTGTTCTTTTGCAAAGGCATGGGTATTTGGCTCTCTATTTTACATTGATAACTAGGTAGTGCTGGTGAAGTTTGATGATTTATGTCCGGTCCTTGTGTATTATTCTTGGAAATCATGATGTCATCTTCGTCTTGTTTAGTATCTCAGAATTTAAATGGAGATGTTTTCCAAAAACAATGGTTGTTTGAAATATGAAGTCTGTCTTTTCAAAACCGAGAGCAATGTATTTAAAGACAACAGATTGTCTCAGAGTGATATGACTATCTATTTTCAGCTCTGAATGCACTCATAGTGATTATCTTGAGAAGTTTCAAAATTCTTTCACACTTGCACACATTCTAATGGTCATGTGATGACAGATTGAAGACAGCAATATGATTAATGGGGATGTTATGGAAGAAGATACGTTGGGGAAAGAGGCTGGTCTTATCTTCTTTGAGGTACAATTGCTTTCATGGCGAGTCCCAATTGCCAAATCTGGTTTATTACATCATATCTCAGAATATCAAAGAACCCTGGAGATCAACATAACTTACAGGTTAATCTGCATATGATTGCTGGTACGCAAGGGTCTAAGTCTGCCAATAAATCATGAGCTCTATTATCTATGCATGCACAAGCATACCAACAAATTGAAGTTGAAAGGTACTCACAGGCATCAAGAATGCTAACAAAGATAATATTATTTGGAAAAATGTCATGATATTGCATTTGCCGAAAAAAAAATTACACTTGTAACACCTGTCACAGCATTTTCATATGGTATTCTAGGAATAAACAATGCAGAACAGGTTACAGGTTTAAGATTTTGAACATGCTGGAGAAAAGCTTCAATTTGACAGCGAACAAGGTTTAAAATGAAACACACTTATTTAAGAAGTGCATTTGAAAGATTCCTTTATAAAAATTGAAAACTTGAAAAAAAAAGACAAAATAGGGAGCAAAATAGATTGTTGAGCAATTAGCATTCGGAATACCCCCAAAACAGTAACATTTTTGAAGCCTTTTCATTTTTAAAAGAGGGCAAAAAAAAAAAATGCTTGTTTTAAGGAGAGAGACATTAGTTTTGAAAACTCAGTACGTACTTATTGTTGAAAATAGAAGGAAATATAGTTTGTCTTTTTGCAAGCTTAATATAAGTACTAATAAAATCAAACATATGAAAGACAAAGAGTGTAAAAAGTTTCAGCAAAATATATTATAATTCTTAGCACATAGTTTACAATGAAAGTAGTTTATAATTCTGTCTGTATAAACTCATACGGGAGGTGGGGAGGCGGCTCTTCCCAGTCCACATGACTCTCGTACCCCTTAGGATCTGGCTCTTGCGAGGACACAACAGCAGAGACGCCTACTTCTGATTCCAATCCTACTGGCGCAGGCGGTTTCTCTGGCAAAGGCTCCACAGGCTCCAGGTTGACAAACTCCACCTCCTCGTCTTTTCTTCCTGTAATAGGAAGCTGGATTTCTGTGTAAGTGCCTTTAACATCGCCAGCACCGTTCTTTCCTCCCAGTTCCTCGTTTTCATCAGGAAAGGATTCACAAGAGCTTATCCTGGTCCTGATGAAACTTATTTTATCTAGGTCTATGTCGACAGAGACAACATTGCGCCCCTGCTTAAGGGCGCAAATTGCTGTGGTGCCTATTCCAGAAAAAGCATCCAAAATCCAATCGCCTGGGCGAGAAAACCACTGTATTAAGTTATTAATTTAAGCCTCTGTGGTTTCTGATAATGGGACACCACAGCGCCTTGTCTCTGTGGGTCTTTTAACTTCTGCAGAACAGCCGGGCAGGGAGGGATCTTCTCATTCTGCATATGGAAATGCTCAAAACAGCTCACTAAGCACGGACCACCACCACGTCCCTTGACGTTCGTTTTTAGCCTGCCAAACAATACAGCAATAAAAAATTAATAGGAAGAAAACAATAAAAATAAGTAAGCCCAGTGGTGTGATGGTATAAATTTATACCACGGTTGCCTTGCTGTATAAATTTATACCACGGTGCCATGCTGTATAAATTTATACGAAGGTTGCCTTGCTGTATAGATTTATACCACGGTTGCTCCAGCCGTATAAATTTATACCCTAAGGCAACTGTTGTATAAATTTATACCGTGGAGTTACAGTAAAAAGAAAAGCAATGAACGTAAAGCTTACCAAACACAGTTTTCGAAGCCGGCGTTACAGACCGCTCCCATAGGTTTAAGCACCGACATCGTTTGAAGGTCTGAATGAAAAATGATAACCCTCCAGTTTGCAGATATTGTAACATCCTTTAGCCCGTCCAAAAAAGCACGGACTTGCACGTGCATGAAGGCTTCATCGTCGAAAGCGCTATCCTTAATTTTGAAGCCGTATGGAATATCTGCTATGCACAAAGAAAATTTTGCTTGTCCAAAAGTGTCCCCAGCTTAGTGCAATCACCCTGAATGACCCTGTACAAGCAGTCCTGATCAAACATTGTGAATCTTTCATAGCTAGTGTAAAAACTGCTGGGGCCGACTTCTTTTCCCTGTTCAATGGCCTTAAGTCTCTGCCTTTCCTCTTTGGCCCTACGAACCAGGTTCAAAAAGCCTGCTGGTAGCCCTTTCTTCTTGTTTTGTAAGAGAACAGTGAGACAAAGGCACAAAGACAAAACATGTTTTGTGCAAAACTTACCCAGCCGCTGAAGTTAACTGCATGCTCCCTGATTGTACTGTCTGTCGTACAAGTTGGGTAAAGAAGCTTGCACTCCTCCCAGTCTTCTAAGTTTAGTTGCTTCATTAGTTCAGACTGGCAGATGACAATGTTTTTCTGACTGCAAAAGGAAAGAGGTTGTAGGATGAAGTGAGGAATAAAGAACATAGTACAAAAGGCTTACGTCTTAGCTTCCTTGGCCATTTCATCCAGAGTAAATTCCTTGGCCACAACCTTCTCCAGGAGACGTACGGATATTTCTTTGCTTTTTAGACCATGTAACTGAGTCCAGGGTACAATGCTCATGTTAATCTATTTTCCTTCAATATTTTTTTTTTTGGTTTCTTTCCGGTGGAGCTAGCTTGTTCTTTAAGCTCACCATCCTCGAACATGCAAAAAAAAAATTCTTGAAGATCCCAAACCTGTTAATGTTCGAAGTCAAATAATTTAGTGTTGAGTAGCGTAACTTGAAAGCCTAACCTTGAAAGCAGGGTTCGGTATAAATTTATACCGAGCCTTGGTATAAATTTATACCGAGCCTTGGCACGGTATAAATTTATAGACAAGCCCTGGCACTGTATAAATTTATACCAAGCCTTGGCACGGTATAAATTTATACTGATCCAAGGCACGGTATAAATTTATACCGAGCCAAGGTACGGTATAAATTTAGACCGTGCCTTGGCTCGGTATAAATTATCTCTATGCTGACTCGATATAATTTATCACCGTGCCAAGGCTCGATATAAATTTATCACAGAAACTTACTTTCAAGGTTGGTATAAGTTTTAAGCGATCCCCTTTGCCGCAGTTCCTCCACATTAAAAGATGATTAAAAGTTTTACTTACTTGACCATCTCGGAAGGCAAGCTGGAAGTAATTGTCGTACTGCTTTACAGCCATTATAGGCTTCTTATCGAATAAATGGCGGGACACTTTCGTGACACAAGCTTCTCGAAGCTCTTGGAGCTTGTTCTTTTGCTTCTTGAAGTCCTCTCCATGCACTTGTTTAAATTCCACGTACTCTCGGTTGCATAAAAGCGGATCTTGTCTACCGGGCTCATTTTTAATCACGAAGTCATTGTCGAGATTGTGGTAGCAAATGACCTTTGCTTCTTCGTCTGTCACCCCCACGTAGATATATGTGCTTCCACACTCTTCCAGACTTCATTACGGCTTTCTTCTTTTGAAAGTTCTTTTCTTACTTTATAACTATGTGTGCCTCCAAGAACATAATAGGTGTAATCTTCGAAATCTGCCTTTTTGTAGTCTTTTAATTGGTTGCACTGACTTCTCTCTACCATCACAATTAGTGGCGACACATGGGCATGAGGATTCCTTCTCATTCTTTGCTTGAGGATAGCCACATGTGCCGCGTACAGCTTTCAGACCTGAAGCACTCTGACCCCATCTTCATTTTTTGGTGGCCTCTTAATCGTGCTCAGTGTCAATGAAATGGTTTGCTTGAGGAGTTTGGTCTCATTAACCCTCTTCAAAATAGCACTTGACTTATCTGACGGCCGCACAACAATGTCTGCCCCAGGAGTCTTTTGGAGAGCTTCTGCTGACTCCTCTATGGTCAAGGCCTTTGTGGTTCTTGACCTTTTTTTGGTGGGAGGCTGTGTATCTGTTACCAATGCTGATCTCTTGCTCCTCCCTCTTGTCACCACCAGTTCCTCCTCTTCCTCTTCTTGTTCACAAAGTATTACTGAGGACAAAATGTCCACTATGTCCTGTAATACAGGGTAAATTAGAAAGCTGACGGTATAAATTTATACGTGAAGCCACTAAGACCAACTTACATAGCCATTCTTGTAATTTTCCGCCATGTAATCATGGACGTCTTTAGGTTTGCACATGCTTATATGAAGCATTCTGCTGTTCAGAATATAGAAGACTTCACCGTTGTCATTTAAGCACTTCATAAAAATCTCATCTTCATTTTCTGTAGCAGTGAGGCTTATCATTTCGCCGGCGGGGTAGTAATCATCCGACTTAAACTTTCCCATCCCTGACTGATTACACAAATAAAGGTACGCCTCAGTGGGTTTGCGCTCTCTCGCTCCCCTGTGTACGTACCACGTCTGGTCTGTGAGTTCATATGTTTGTGGCTCTGCTGGGTTTGCCTTTGATGATTGGCCTCTCTGTGTGAACTTGATCTTGGTGCTGAAAAGGCGCAAAAAAACCCATTTTTACACCCAAAATACAGTTTTTCTCCACTATTTTAGACACTAACTGTAAGAAAAGTGGCTTAAAGGACCTAAAGTGCACGCTATTTTAACCCTTTATTTGTGTCACTTGACCTTAAAACACAACATTATTACTCAACTACTAAGGTTCAGGACATTTTTTTAGACACTCGACACTTTACGAGAATAGAAACCATGGATGTTGTCTTCTGTATAAATTTATACCGAAAGTGTTTTGGAACGGTATAATTTATACGCCTCGAGCACGAGCGGTATAAATTTATACCGCTCGTGCTCGAGGCGTATAAATTTATACCACGAGTGTTCTGCAACGGTATAAATTTATACCGCTCGTGCTCGAGGCGTATAAAATTATACCGTTCCAGAACTATTTTTTATATAGAAGGAGCTTAGACTCAACAGATTAAAAGAGATGAGAAACTAGAATAGTACGGATTAGAGACTTACGTGGCCATGACCATATGGATTCGCTTATAGATGTTCGGAGAAGCAAATTGGGGGGGTATATAAGGCGCAACGCGAGCGGCTTCGACTCCGAGCAGCGTATATAGAAAATAGGTCGGCCGGCGCCGGGCTTAAGTACCTCTGTTAAGTGTCGTTCCGTATAGCGGTTCTCCATAACGTCTCCCATACAAGTGTCTGTGAGTTTTCGTATAAATTTATACTGTTTCTGTTCTATGTTGCCCTTCTCTGTATAAATTTATACCATCTCTGTATAAATTTATACAGTCTGCCGCTCAAAGTTTCCCTTCTCTGTATAAATTTATACCATCTCTGTATAAATTTATACCGTCTGCTCTTCTGTCGTATAAATTTATACAGTGTGACGCTAACTTTCTGAGTATGGCTCGAGAGAGAAGAGCTGCAGAGCCTCCCTCTCCTGTTCGCAGGCTTCCTCCTCCAATGACTTTCACACCTCCTCAACTGACATCAGGAAGTAGCCACGAAAATTCTGCCTTCGATATTCAAACCCCCAGCTCTGTTCAGTTTACTCCACCACGACCACCTCGGCTTCCACCACCAGTTCAATTTACTCCACCACACCCTGCTCCTGAACGTCGTTTGCCCCCACCAATGCGTTTTACTCCACCACAGGCTATAGAGCTCAGACTACCTCCTCCAGTTCATTTTAGTACGTCTCCCATAGTCCACGTAGGCTGCCTCCCCAGAGGCAAATCACGCCAACTTCATCCATTTCATTAATTGGTACTACAACAAGTGGGAGCAGTCAGCGCCATGCAACTCCTGTGTTCTACGACACTTCAGGAGCTGGTCAATTACGTCACCAACCTCGATTACTTTTTCCCAAAGAGAGGGAAAGCACCCACTACAAGAGAATAGGCATTTATTGTCAGTTTTTTTGTCACTTTGTAGACTACTGCATTTTTCAGAGAACTGACAAAAATGTGACTATAAAAATGTCAAAAATTAGTGACGATAGATCGTCAGTTTTTTGTCACTTTTGTTGGCAATTTTTTGACACCTCATTTGTCATCTTTATAGCATTTTTTTGTCACTTTTCTGGGCAATTCTTTGACATCTATATTGTCATATTTTAGGCAAATTTTTGACACCCTATTTGTCATCTTTATAGCATTTTTTTGTCACTTTTTCGGGCAATTCTTTGACATCTATATTGTCATATCTTAGGTTGTTTTTTGACAATTTAGTGTCATCTATAGTGTCATATTTTATATCTATTTTTGTCACTTTTTTGGCAATTCTTTGGCACCTACTGTGTCAATCTCAAATGAGTTTTTGTCACTTTTCTGGCAAGCCAAGCCAAAGACACGACACCACCAAGTCTGGTTGCTCCATGGAATCCCCCCTCGGCAGCGGCTTGGAAGAAGAAACCTCTAAGTGCCAGTGTCTTGCAACCCTCCCCAGGACTTGGGGAGAAAAAATGACCAAGTGCCACGAGTAACCCTCCCCACGTAGCTCGGGTGGAGAAAAAATGACCAAGTGTTGGGTTCCTCCACTTGATCGGCCATGCTTGGAGGAAGTGTTGGCTTGCAACCCTCCCTAGCACTTGGAGAAATGACCAAGTGCCATGACGTAACCCTCCCCACATAGCTAGGGAGGAGAGGGACAAATCGCAAAGACAAGAGGCCGAACCTCAACGGATCGTAGCGGCAAGGCTACTCTTAGCGCGCCGCGTACCCGTCTTAGTTTAAAGTCGTGCATATAGGATCTATCTCCCGTGTCGTTTGGAATTATCCCCCTGGCGACCCCCCTCATCCTCTTCGGGGCGAGGAGGCATCCCTCGACACGGGCTCTCGGGGGCACACAAGGCACCCCTAACAATAGTCGGGTCTGGCCCAGGGAGGTAAAGAGTGCCGCATCTAGCATGGATTCTGACTTAGAAGCGTTCCGGTCATAATCCTACGCATGGTAGCCCCGCCCACGGCTTTTCAACCAAAGCGCCAATGACCAAGTATGCGAATCAGCGGTTCCTCTCGTACTAAGTTGGATTACTATTGCGGCCGCGATTGCATCGAAGGTAAAACTAACATGTCTCACGACGGTCTAAACCCGACTCCGTTCCCTATTGGTGGGTGAACAATCCAACACTTGGTGAATTACGCTTCACAATGATAGGAAGAGCGGACATCGAAGGATCAAAAAGCAGCGTTGCTTCTGAGCGGCTTGGCTGCCACAAGCCGGTTATCCCTATGGTAACTTTTACGACACCTCTAGCTTCAAATTCGAATAACTAAAGGATCGATAGGCCATGCTTTCATAGTTTGTATCCGTCTCTTGAAGATCAAAATCAAATGAGCTTTTACCCTTTTGTTCCACCGCGAGATTTACGTTCTCGTTGAGCTCGTCTTAGGACACTGCGTTATCTTTTAACGGATGTGCCCCCGACCAAACTCCCCACGACAATGTCTTCCGCTGGATCGGACCGCATAGCGGACCTTAAGACTAGAAGCGGGGGGGGCCCGCCTCCACCTTACGGAGTAAGTAAAATAACATTAAAAGTAGTGGTATTTCATTTCTTGTAGGGCTCCCACTTATCCTACACTCTCAAGTCATTTCACAAAGCCGGACTAGAGTCAAGCTCAACGGGGTCTTCTTTCCCGCTGATTTTTCCAAAGCCGGGACTAGAGTCAAGCTCAACAGGGTCGTCTTTCCCGCTGATTTTTCCAAGCACGTTCCCTTGGCGTGGTTTAAGCTAGATAGTAGATAGGGGCGGTGGGGAATCTCGTTAATCCATTCATCGCAGGCGTCACTAATTAGATGGCGAGGCATTTGGCTACCTTAAAGAGAGTCATAGTTACTCCGCCCCAAGTTTACCCGGCGCTGGTTGAATTTCTTCACTTTGACATTGAGCAGCCTTTGGCGAGAAATCACATTAGCGTCAACATCGCGGGGACCATCGCAATGCTTTGTTTTAATTAAGCGGTTGGATTCCCCTTGTCCGTTCGGTTCTGAGATGATTGTTCATTTGCCTAGGAGAGCACCCCAGGGATGCATTCTACGTCCGTCGCCCCGGTCGGCCACGAGGGAGGCCAGCGCCCTCGCCGCAAGAGGCAACTTCAGGGCGGTACCCTTCCCCCCCCTCACGAGGGTCAAGCGCGAGACCCTAACCCCGACCCTCGAGCCAATCCTTTTCCCGAAGTTACGAATCCTTACCTACATTGTTCCGTCGACTAGAGGTTGCTCACCTTGGAGACGATGCGGTTATGAGTACGATCGGGCATGCTCGGGCTATCGCTTCTCCGGATTTTCATGGGCCATCGAGGGCGCCAAACACCGCAAGTCGTGCGGTGCTTTGCCGCCACAAGGCCTATCTCCGAGCAAACCGATTTCGGGGTCATCGGACCGTTAAAAGAAAAGAAACTCTTCCTAGGGCCCCCACCGACGCGTCTCGGATTCGCAAGCGTTACCGTCCGCCATGTCGGTTCGGGACTATTGATCCATTCCCTTTTCGATCGATGGCGCCAAATTCGCCCATTCACCGCGAGATTGCCCCATCTCTTAGGATCGACTAACCCATGTCCAATTCTTTGTTCACATGGAACCTATCTCCACTTCCGGTCTTCAAAGTTCTCATTTGAATACTTGCTACTACCACCAAGATGCGCGACGGGTGCCGTTCCACTCGGGCTCAAGCCGGGAGCTGCTCCACGACACCCGTCCTCCTACTCATCAAGGCCTCGCACTTGCCCGCGGCCCGGTCGGGTATAGGCGGCGCGCTTCAGCCCATCCATTTTCGGGGCTAGTTGATTCGGCGGTGAGTTGTTACACACTCCTTAGCGGATTTCGACTTCCATGACCACCGTCCTGCTTTGTCTTAATCAATCAACACCCTTTGTGGGATCTAGGTTAGCGCGCAGGCTTGGGCACCGTAACCCGGCTTTCGGTTCATCCCGCATCGCCCGATTTCGCTTACCAAAATGGCCCACTTGGAGCTCAATTCTAGGGGCGGGGTTCAATGGAGCAACCCCCGCCTTACCTATTTAAAGTTTGAGAATAGGTCGGGGGAGTTTCTCCCCGATGCCTCTAATCATTAAGCTTTTGCAGATAAAACTTTGAGCGAGCTCCGGCTATCACGAGGAAACGGGAGGAACCGGTTACTACATGGTTCGATTAGTCTTTTCGCCCCTATACCCAAGTCGGCCGAGCGATTTGCGCGTCGGTATGATCGCTCTGAGCCTCCACCCGAGTTTCCTCGGCCCCACCGCTCAGGCATAGTTCACCATCTTTGGGTCCCCAGCAGTATGCTCACGCTCAAACCTTTCCGCGAGAAGATCATGGTGGGCGCATGGTGCACCCGAACAACGGGCTCCCACGCATCGGTTTCCTTTAAGCCAAGGCGGGTTTTGAACCCATCAACTTCGCCGCGCATGTTAGACTTCTTGGTCCGTGTTTCAAGGCGGGTCGAATGGAAAGCCCCACAAAATAACGTCACGGGCGCATAGGTGCCGATAGCCCGCCAATGTGGCGTCGCCCCAAGCCCAAGCCCGCCCTACGGCATCGTCGGGTCACATGGTCCCTCTTTATCCCGGCAGACGAACCAGCGTTGGCCCGGGCACCCCGAGGTTGGCCAAGGCGGACCAGCCGAGGCCATTCCGCGCCCAACCGGGCGCACCAGGCAACCTCCATTAAAGCTTCCCTCTCGGCAATTTCAAGCACTTTTTAACTCTCTTTTCAAAGTCCTTTTCACCTTTCCCTCGCGGTACTTGTTCGCTATCGGTCTCTTGCCAATATTTAGCCTTGGATGGAATTTACCACCCACTTAAGGCTGCATTCCCAAACAACCCGACTTCGTGGAAGAGCCTAGGTGGAGCAACGGTCCGGGCACGGCGGGGGCTCTCACCCTCTCACTTCCGGAGAACCTCGACCGGGTGCGCCCGCAGGGGGCCTTCTCTGAGACTACAATTATAGCGCCAAAGCGCCATGATTCTCAATGGGCACCTTCCGTTAAGCTCGTCGTTACTAGGGAAATCCCTGTTGGTTTCTTTTCCTCCGCTTAATGATATGCTTAAACTCAGCAGGTAGCCTTGCCTGATTTGAGGTCTCTTGGGTAGTGGCCACACAAGGGAACCAGCCGACACTTTAGCGATGAGCAACATGTTGGCAGGTGGGGGGGCACCGCCTAGGACCGGCCGCAGCCGGAAGCAAACGATAACCCGAACCAACCCCGCCAGTCACGCGACGCATTTAGAGTGCGGCATCCTCCCTATGCACTCCAGCCGACCATGTGCTTGCCATGGATGGCCAATTTGCGCTTCGCAGCCAGTGCGAGCGAGAGGGACGATTAGACGCTCAGCCAGACATGCCCTCGGACAAGCCCCGGGTGCAAGTTGCATTCAAAGATTCAATGATTCACGGAGTTCTGCAATTCATTTGCATGAACAAGATATATGATTTGAGTTGTTGGATGTTGCAGGGGACCAGGAGGATTCCATGAAGCGTTTGGATTTGTGCAGTTCGAAGACAAAAGACTTGAGTCCATCTTCCATTCAAGGCGGATAACTATTCTTAAAAGGTAACTTGGCTCTCAACATATTCTTACCTTTTTAAGCTCTTTTTTTAACTGAAACCATTGTACTACTATTTATGCTATTTAATTAATTAAGACCCCATTTATATTTTAATGCACTCCACCTAGGATACACAAGGAAGTTTGTATTAACAAATGGGTTGGGTAGCCGACTAGCGGAGCCGAACACCACCAAGTCGGTTGAGAGACCAAGGAGGACGATCCAAGTCGGATGGGAGCCAACTAACCGAGCCAAACACCACCGAGTCGGGTGGGGCAGCCAAACACCACCGAGTCGGGTGGGCAGCCAACCCCCACCAAGTCAAGTGGGGAGCCAAACTAACCGACAAGGCCACCAAGTCGGGCGGGCAGCCAACTAACCGAACCAAACACCACCGAGTCGGGTGGGCAGCCAACCACCACCAAGTCGAGTGGGGAGCAAAACACCACCAACTCGGGTGGGTAGAACTGATCGATCCGACCACACGACACGACCAAGTCGGGTGGGCAGCCAACTAACCGAACCAAACACCACCGAGTCGAGTGGGGAGCCAAACACAACCAAGTCGGGTGGGAAGCCAACAACGGCGGGCCAAAGACCCGACCAAGTCGGATGGGTAGCCAACCATCACCAAGTCGTGTGGGCAGCCAACCACCACCAAGTCGTGTGGGGAGCCAAACACCACCAAGTCGGTTGGGTAGCCAAACTAACCGACAGAGCCACCAAGTCGGGTGGGCAGCCAACTAACCGAACCAAACACCACCGAGTCGGGTGGGCAGCCAACCACCACCGAGTCGGGTGGGCAGCCAATATGAAAAACGGCCGTTTTAGCCGTTTTCTCAGGAAAAACGGATTTTTTTTACCTGCCGTTTGAAAATGGAAAACGGCGCCAACGAAAACGGTGGTACTAAAAATGGAGAAGAAAGTCCGTTTTGTTTGGAAAAACGGTTCAAAAAACGGCCGTTTTTAGTATATCTTCACAAAACCCTTTCTATTCTTGGTTTTTTCAATGTTAAACCTAAAAAAAGAACTCGAAGTACTTAATTGTGGCGCTGAAACAATGGTGCAAAGCATGCAATCCCGATTTAGCATACTGCATTTGGCTTAAATGACATGTTTCAGAATGATTTCTTCAGTTCAAACTCAGATTTAGGGGCCGTGGGCATTTATTTTTATTAGAGGTCGGATTAGGGTCATAGTTACAGTGATTTTGGATCAATCTTGGATTATCCCCAGCTTTATGGTCAGTCTCGGATTTTCTCAGATGAAGTTTTATTTATAGCTCGGATACAGCATGAGATTCTTGGATACAGTCTCGGATCCTGCCCAAAGTAGTCGGCCATATCTCCTTCTTGCTCTCGATTTAGTTTCGAATCAGTCTGGCATGTGCATTTGGAGCTGATCATGTCCCATTCCACGGATGCATGCCAGTAAATGGAGTCTGTGCTTGATTGTTGTGATACCTCCCCAAATCATATAAACCAGAAACGACCGAGATGCTTTCTCATTCTTTCATTTAGTGGTGCCATTCTATCCAGCAATTATATGCATCGATGCTGGTGATAGTAAATGTACTCTTAATGTTGTCTTCTGCTTTGTGCAGATTTTTGACAATCTCCTTCTTGCTCTCGAATCAGTCATGAATCAGTCTGGCCCTTTGAGTTTCTGACAATCAAAAGAAAGCCCTTTGATTTCCCAATTCGGGCCAGGATCACACAAATCCTTGCTAATAGACAAGCTCTTTCTGTAAAAATCAGAAGATGTTTTTTTAACCTGGGATCCAAAAACGTTAAACAATTACCTTACTTTCAAATTACCTTAAACAATTTATCATGGTAAATGTGAAATTGTAAATGCTCAAAAGCCATTACCTTGAACAATTTATCATGGTAAATGTGAAATTGTGAATGCTCGAAAGCTCTTGAATGCTTAAATACTTACATAATGTATGCTTATGTCATAACAAAAAAGTCAAATTCTTAACAATAAGAATTGTTATCATAATTGCTATTCGTATAAAAAGGGGCTTATGACTACAATAGTAGCTTATTATGACTACAAGAGTTCTTATTATGTTGTGTTTGAGTAAATTAATAGCATTTTCTAGTAAAATGATCTTATTCTATATCTTTTGAGTACTTTGCCGTTTTTTTGCCGTTTTCGTTTTCCGTTTTCGTTTTCCGTTTTCAAAAAATGACTAGCCGTTTTACTTTCGTTTTCGTTTTCCGTAACTATGGCAGCCAACCACCACCAAGTCGTGTGGGGAGCCAAACACCACCAAGTCGGTTGGGTAGGCCAACTAAACGACAAAGCCACCAAGTGGGGTGGGCAGCCAACTAACCGACAGAAAGAGAGAGAGATTGACCCTCATTGGTCAGCCCAAATTAGGATTTGGTGTGTCGAAATTGGGCACCCGCCCAATTTGAGGGCCGCTTTTTTTTTTTTTTTTTTTTTTTTTTTTTTTTCCCCCTCTCCCTTTGGCCCTCAAATTAAGCGAACACCAATTTCGGCTGACCAAAGTAGGAGTTGGGCCAATCAAATTGGGCGTCCGCCCAATTTGAGGGCCCCTTTTTTTTAGATCTTTGGCCCTCAAATTGGCCACCAGACGTATTTGCAGATTGGGCACCATATCTGTTCACCTCCAAACACCCATTGGCCCGAGCTAGTAGCATACTAAATTACTAATCCAATTCAGACCCTACACATCTTCATTAGTAATTTCAATAATAAGAGTTCCTTACCTCATCATGAAGCCTAACGTTACGTCTGTAACAATGCAGGCTGTAATACGCCAAGAAAAGCCAAAGGAGATGAATGCTCCATGAGACATTAAAATTATACTAAAAATACTCCAGAATGGCATAACAGCTACAACAAAGCATGGAGGTATTAGCGCATTACACCAGCGCATGATACATGCTAGTGAAAAGACCAAAACTTACCTTGTGGAGGCAAAGCGAATGGTCGAGTGCCGCAATGACGGATGGCGAGATGCTTGAAATGTGGAAGAGATAGCAAATGGTTGGCAGTATTGAGTTGAGGGGGAAAACTCAAATTCAAATTTGAATTTGAATTTGAACGATCGTGAATAGTCACGTGGCAACTTTATTTTGAATTTGAAACGGGCGTGAAAAGGCGTGTTGTTTCATGACGCATTATGGGCCCACCAAATATGCCTGGACCTTTCACTACGGGCATGCCACTTGTCCATCATGCATGCAACTTCTTTTGCGTGTGTTGTTCAAATGTTAGAAGCTCATTTTGAAAGGTGCAAGATTGCTGTGTGCTCCCCTGGGACGAAGGCGCCCATCATCTAGAAGATATTTTTTAGTGTTTTTGCATGTCCGAGACTGCCAAAGGTGAGTGCATCTCCTTTATTTATTTATTTATTTATTTATTTATTTTTATTTGTATACTTTGTTCTCTGGACATGCTCTATATGTCCACATTTCCCTTGCGTTTTCCATGCATAACCATTTTGTTGAACTTTAGCTAGAAATATTTGATTCACATGAAAAGCATTAATAAAAAATGATTTAACTGTGCGCAAATAGATACACATGATAACAAAATTTAATAAGGAAGGATTGAAATGTGCACCACATGATAACAAAATTTAATAAGGAAGGATTGAAATGTGCACTAGCTAACATATTAGATATACTGGAATCTGAAGCAACATTTGACATATTATCAGTCATATATTCAGTCCAGTCATTGTGACTAAAATCTGGCGACCGCCGAATTTGAAGGCCCAAACAACTGACGAATTTTGTTTTTTTAACCTCTTTATAGTTTATTTTGTTTGCTCGTCTTTCTCTCGTCTGTATGGAAATCTGGCGACTTGCCCAATATGCAAGCCATTAAGAATTGTCTTAGTCTCTTGTCTGTATGGAAATCCGGCGACCGCCCAATATGAAGGCCATTAAGAACTGTAATCCTTCCTGCCTTGTCTCTTGTCTCTATAGAAATCCAGGGACCGCCCAATATGCAGGCCATCAGTGTTAAAATTTGACGGTTTTCTAATGACAGGCAAAATAATTTTATGTCTTTCGGATGACAGAAAGTTCGCAAATTCCAACTTTTCAAATGCCAGACAAAAATTTAAAATGACAGAATCCAAGTTTTTAGTCAAAAAATATAGAAAAAATACCCATTTGTATTACTTGCATTATAACTCAAAAAAGAGTACATAATTGGATCAATTAACGAGTGGCATTGCTCTCCTGTCTTTTGTTGTATACCAATCCTTAAAACACGCTTGCCAATCTATAGATTCAAATGGTTCATCACACAACGAGACCAACATTGTTGCATCAAGTGTCTCTAGGTTCATACGACTTCTTGTAGCACTCTTGATAGCATTTTGGCGAGAATGGAAAAGTAAGAGGAGGAGCTCACCTCATCAAGCAACTTGGCCCTGAAAATATTGCGTATACTCAAAAGAAACTCTCATGCTGCCATATTATTGGTGTACGCGCCATACTCATCAGTAGCAGGAATATGTAGGCGCCGCATATGAAGAGAAAGATCATAAAATCTGTGCAATGGAAAGGTACATTGAGCTATAAAATGTACATTTTGAATGCACGCAATAACCCTGGACATTTCTAAAAGGTGAGCTGCATCAATTTGATGTTCAATTGGGCCTTTTGCATTTTCACCTTTCAATTTAAGCATATGTTTAGCGGCTGCAAATTTATGATCCTCTGATGTTGCATGATCATTTAGAGCTGACAAATGCATCACTATAGATCCTTCCCTCATGTAAGTATTACATTAAATATATTATATGGATGAACTATAAGAAAAAATGACAGGCAAATCTACATTTTTAGCCTTTCAAATGACGTGTAATTTTTTTTTTGTCTTTCCGATGACAGGCATTTAACTATTTCATGCCCGTCATATGCAGGGCAAAAATTTTTTCTGCCCATTTTGACGGGCAAATTAGCCAAAAACGGGCATGAAAGCCGTCAAATTTTAACGCTGCAGGCCATTAAGAACTTTAATGGTTGTATAACTGCAACCACGTTTTCCATGCTCTTTGAGGCAATTCCTAGTGCACAAATCTGGCGGGCGTCAATTTGCTGTATACAGTTTGAGTGGAGAAGGGCCATTAGCTTCATATCAGACTGCACAGAAGGGTCAAAATTCAGAAAAATGTCCTTGAATTAACGATTTTGCAACAAAGACAGTATTAGATGGGTTCATGGCAGCCGGATTCTCAGCTGCATCTTCGATAAAACGCTGTGTCTGTGAAGGCCACAATTGAAAGAGTGCTTCTGCTGCCTTGTTCACTGGGGATTACTTCAATCCTTTCATGGTGCCAAACTCGTCCTTAGATCAATTCCTTGGGCAGGGCCTTCTGCCATATCTTCTATCTTCTGCCAAATCAGAGGATGGGAGTAAGAAATTCAAGAGATCCCTAATCCTGGAAGTTCTTAAGAATAAAAAATAAAACTCACTTCCACAAGCTTCATCTTCTGAACCGCAGTACCCGAGCTTGGCCCTAACGCAGTACCTGAGCTGCCTCTGCTCCGAAACCCTTTATTGCAGATCGGAATGCACATAAAGCTCTGCCCCTTCAATCCGGCCCTGCACATCCCGTGCCTATTCATTGCCTGAAACTGCCATAGCTCATTGCTGAAACGCCGCCATGGAACTGCCTGCAATCATCCCCTGCCATAGCTCCTCCTGCAAGCGTCTCCTCCTGTGAGCTTCTCGTTAGGGTTAGGCATTAGGGTTAGGGCGAGGTCACATGAAGACGCCGACATCGATCAGTAGATGTCAAAAACCTAAAACAGAAGGGTCACATGCAGTTTTCTGATATGAAAGAATCCATGTTGACGTCGATCTCTTCCACCGATTCTCTACTCGGTTGAAAGGATTCATGTCAACATGAATCCTTTGGATCTGAACACGTGGTAAATCTGAGAACACTTGGCAGAATGGAGTTCTTAGCAGGAAGAAGAACGGTTCAGGAGCTCCGGTGCAATTGACATCTTCATGCGACCCTGTGCAGATTTAGATGCTCATGTCGACATGAAAGAATCGATGTTGATATCTTCATGTGACCATACCCTTAGGTTAGGTTAGATGTAAAATGATTTTTTCTTTGCTTACATTTATTCCTTTAGTTATTGAATATATTTTTTCTTAGGTAATTGAATTCATTTTGCATATTGCCCCATTAGGCAACACTTCCATGACATTAAATCTGACATTATTGAATGTCATTGGACGTGAAGCTAGTCTTAAATACAGCGGTCGCCCAATTTCACACTTGTATGTCCCTCTTGATAACCTATTACAATATTGACATTTACATGGAAATGTGAAGGGAAACAACATTAATTCCAGAAGAGCCCAGTAAAGTCTCCCAGCTGATGAGGAATTGCAGTCACAGAACATGCGGATGAATATTTTGAAACTTTACATTGTCAAAACATTAGCGTTACTTGTAACTGCTATCTGCGAACTTTGGAAATGTTTGATGTTTTAATAAAATCATGTTTGTTCTTCTTTATCTTACGCTACATTTTCAAGATGTCGTGGTCATTTGGGATCCATATGGAATTCCTTTCGACTTTCTTCATCATCACTTGTCCATGTTGGACATGCTGGTCCTTGCTCGTATGACAAACAGTAGCATTCAAAGGCTCTGGGTCCGCCTACTTTTGCTGCCTCAGAACGAAATCGTGCTAATATATTCCATTGTTTTGGTCCTAAGAACCCTGTATTCTTAACAATAGCTACCATTTGAGATAGATATGGACTTGCGAAAAGTCCATATCCATATATAATGAAATTGTGCTTATAGGATGGTTGATGACGGTGATGCCACTATTAGAAGGGCGTACTTAACGAATTCCAAGTATCGTGAGTGGTATATTAATTTATATGGTCTTCTTTATATTGATGTCATTCCCACTCCCTCACAATCAAATCCTGGTCCTATTCTTTCTGACACTTCCTCACAATGACATCCTCTTGCAAGAAGAACCTCATTGCCTACGTTTGTCACTCCTCCTAAATGTATACTCTCCATAGGGTCTCCATCCCCTCTTGGTTCAGATGACTTAACAGGTATAGGAAGCGGAAGGGGACGAGAACGAGGATGAGGTAGAGGGAGAATGACATTGTTAGGGTGTGCACGTGTAAGTATTTTCATTTATTTACACTACAACAGAAAAGGGTATTTTTCGTCGGATATAGTGTCAAACAAAGTGACACTATATGTATTCTCAAAGGCCCACTAAATGTCACGAGGTTGACGCTAAAAGTCGTATACTTTGATGTCGCATGGGCGTCACCCATTGCGTCAAGTATTGTGTCATGGCTATATAACGCAAAAATGACAAAACGACTACATTTGTGGCAATTGCATTGCATGTTTGTGTCAAGCTTGTATCCAAGTTATTCAATAATTGCGTCATACTTTCTATCATATTAGTCTCGACACTATGACTACATTTGTGGCAATTGCATGGTATATTTGTGTCGAGCTTATATCCAAGTTATTCAATAATTGCGTCATGTTTTCTATCACATTAGTCTCGACTCAACGACTACATTTGAGCAATTGCATGGCATGTTTGCATCAAGTGCTTATCCATGTTATTCAATAATTGTGTCATACTTTCTATCATATTAGTCTCGACTATGCAACCAGATTGTTACACCACATTGACATCATTTACGTCATATTTGTAACTCTCTTGCAACATGTTTTATATCCCATTTTTATGCAACTTATAACGAGCCTATTTTATTTTGCAACATGATTGTAACATTTATATAGGCAATAGGTATGACAAATTTTGTAATGTTTGAGTAACAAAATTTTGTCAATTTTTAGATCCTTTTGTGACATATATATGTCAATTTTTATGAGCATATATAATACCATTGTCAGATTTGTGTCCAAATTGCAAGTCTGTTTTAGATCCTTTTGTGACATATATATGTCAATTTTTATGAGCATATATAATACCATTGTCAGATTTGTGTCCAAATCGCAAGTCTCTGTGTGGCAATTCTACTTTCAATTTTTGTCATTTTTCTAGTGTTCATATGTGCAAAATTGGTCTGGTTTGACACTACAAGAGGATGGGGGTATAGTGTCAACCCTTGTGACAAGTCCTATGCGTAGTGACAAATTTGTGTCGACTACTACTATCTTGACACAAAGTGCTTGTGTTGTGTCAACATTGTGTCTACTACATAGTGTCAAATCTTTTGTCAAAGCAATGACCTCCTTTTGTCAACTTTCTATCGCATGTTAAGTAGGTTTTTGCAACAACTTTTGAACAATATTTAAGCTAAGTTGTGCCAACTTTTTTTTAAGACTTATAACAAACGATTATCCAAAATTTCATCTAATATCTTAACGGAACTTTGAGGAGCATTTTGTCAACTTTATATTGCAATTTAAGTTGGTTGTTGCAACAATTTTTTAACAAATTTATAACTCCATCATTATAACATTTCTATGAGATTTATAACATAATGCCTCTCCCCTCTGGTGAGGCGGTACCATAAAAATCTTGGCCTTTGTTAGACTGAGAAGACAACCAACACTTTAAGTTCTTAAAGTTCCCTCTTTTCTATTCCTTGCCAAACTCCTCTACCAAAAAAATCCAAAGGTTGTCATATTTCTTGCATAAAGTCCTAGCCATCACGTCCACGTCACCGACATCTCGCCATGTCATCCAAAATTTGCCAACATCACCCAATGAAAAGACCAAAGATGTACATCTATTCATTTTTGGCCTAGTCACTTGCTTGCTTGGCATGCCATGTCACCACTTGGAGTGCCACATCATCTTTTCCATGCTATTTTTTGGTGCCATAAGGGTAACGACATGCGCTGCCAAATCCCGACCACTTGTGGCAAGGCAGCAGCCCATAACGTGAACCCTATATTTTTTGCATCAGGATGGAGACAAACGTGCCCGAGAGTGTGCATAGGATCATCATCATGTCCACATCACCCATATCTTGCCACGTCACCAGTCACATCAGCCCATGGAAAACCAGAGTTGCACATTTTTATTTTATTTTTGGCCTAGTCAAAAGTTGGCATTGCTTACTTGGCATGACATGTCACCAATGGCATGCCACATCATCATGCGCATGTCAACAAAAGGTTACAAAAAATTGTTCTAAGTTGTTTTGTCCTTGCCAAATCCCTATACAAAAACCCTAAAAAGTTGTCCTATTTCTTATGTTATCCATTTCTTGCAAAAATGCCTCAGGCGGGCGGGAGAAGCTGCAGGCGGGAATATCTCATTCGCGAATTTTTAATTTGGCACTTCTTGTTGGATATCCAGCGCCTGTCTGCCCCTTTTGCTGATTTCGGCTGCCCTCATGGACCTCTTCTCACATTTCATTTTCATTGCCAATGAGAAGCAACGGATAAGGAAACCCAGTTTCTTCAAGCCCGCTGTAGTATTTGCATGCACAGGTCTGTTTTTTTCCCCCTTTTTTTGCATGCACCGCCTGTGATTTTTAGATGGTAATAATGTTGCAGGCAGTTTAGCAAATTAATGGTTTTCAAATGCCATTCATGAATCCAATAGTGATCATTGTCGTAATATGATGTAAGTGAATTATATGGGTCTTTTAGGAGTCCCGAGTGTGGCATTCTGTACGAAATCAGGAAAATGGTCGTCTCTGCAAAGCGAGTTACTGGTACGAGATTTATATGTTGGATTTTTTGCATGTCTTTGTTACATTATACGTGCTAAGTTTAAACAATTGAATTGCATTCTGATTCTTCAGATTTATGGAAGAACCGCCAAAAAGAAGGCTTACAGGGCCAAGGTCTTCATTGGCAAGAAGCTTCTCATTGGCAGGTATCTCTCCTCTTCCCATATTTCATTTTCTTGTCAATAAGCCTTTGTTTTGTAAATACTTTTTGTTCTGTGTTTTGCAGTGCAAGCACTTCTTCTGATTCTCTGTTTAGCATGTAAGGAAAGATTTTTGTCTTTTGAGTTGTTTTTCTATAGTAATAGTTTTTACTAATATACAACATTTTGTGGGATCTTGCTTACAATTTTAAAGCTTGCCAGTAAAAAGAAATCTCTAATAACGAAGCTTCGCCAAAAAGCAGAAATGGGTGGTCGGCAAAGCTTGCTGGGAGCTTTATTGTCTCGAGCATGGCATCCAGGTAAATACAAGATTGCTTTATATTTATTTTTGAGCTTTGTCGTAGTGCTTACTGGCTTTTTGATCGCAGGCTCAGTTCTTGCTTCTTGCTTTTTGATGCACTGGTTTTATATTGGCGATATTGGACAGTTCGATTCTGCTGGCTGCTTGGAAATCATAGACAGGAAACAATATGATGGCTGCTTGGAAATCATAGACAGCTCAAGTCACAGTTTACATAGCCCAAGTATACAGCTCAAAGTCACATTTGTTTGGCATCCCCAGATGCCGCTTCAAAATTTGTTTTTTCATATCACTAACCATCACTACTCTAACCCCCTTCTGTTCGTCATTATCAGGTAAGCTTTTGATTCCGTGATTCGCCTTTGCCATTTGCATGTCTATGAAACCTAGGGCCCCAGCCCCAACCCCATCTTGGTTGATGTGGATGTTTCTAATCCGCAGATTGTGGATGCTTTGGTTAATACCAATGTTGAGTTTGTCTCTGGTGAGTATCATAGCTGCGCTGTTACTCTCTCAGGGGACCTTTATACCTGGGGTGATGGTACTCACAATTTTGGACTTTTAGGACATGGTAACCATATAAGCCATTGGACACCAAAGCGAGTTGGTGGTCCTCTAGAAGGAAACCGTGTTGCATTCATTGCTTGTGGCCCCTGGCACACTGTGTTAGTAACTTCAGCTGGTCAGCTATTCACGTTTGGAGATGGCACATTTGGTGCTCTTGGACATGGGGATAAAAAAAGTGTATCTGCTCCTAGGGAGGTGGAATCTTTGAAGGGTTTGAAAACAGTTAGAGCAGCTTGTGGGGCATGGCATAGCATACAGCAGATGTTGAGGTCATGGTGGGTTACTCGGTTACAAATAACCGCTCATCGGGAAAAACTTTTCACTTGGGGTGATGGCGACAAAGGGGCGTCTTGGCCATGGTGACAAGGAAGAAAAACTTGTTCCGACATGTGTGGCAGCTCTTGTGGACTACAATTTCCGACAAGTTGCTTGTGGGCATAGCTTAATGGTGGCGTTGACAACCTCGGTCAAATTTTTACAATGGGTAGTTCGGTCTATGGGCAGCTTGGAGATCCTTGACCAAGGGTATGGTCCCCGGCCTTTTGCAAGGGAAGCTTGGAAAGTCATTTGTTGAAGAAATTGCCCGTGGTGCTTATCATGTTCTTTGCTTTGACATCAAAGGCGAGGTGTATACATGGGGCAAGGGTGCTAATGGAAGGCTTGGCCATGGAGACGCTGATGACAGGGAGTATTCCTACCCTTGTGGAGGCATTAAAAGATAAGCAAGTTAAGAATATTGCATGTGGAGCAAGTTTTACAGCCGCTATTTGTTTTGCGTAAAGTCTTTGCGGGTTCAATACAAAGTACTTGCTTAGGATGTGGGAGCCCTTTTGGTTTTACAAAGAAGCGCCATAATTGCTACAAGCGTGGCCTACCATCATGACATTCTGTAGTGCAAAGAAGGCCGTCAATGCGGCACTAGCACCGAATCAAGTAAGCGTTACCAAGTCTGTGAACCTTGCTTTTTAAAACTCGGAAAGGGAGTGAACACGGATTGCGATCTAATACCCCCAGCCTAAGAAAGGTAGTGGTGGTGCACCCAAAGTTGATGCTAAAGAAGGTTATGCTAAGTTTGACTTGAAAAACGGTAAAGTCACGGGCTCCTATGTTGAAGGCTTTCATTTGTGGAGCAGCCTAAGATAATGGAAGGCAAAACCTCATCGAAAAAAGACCCAAAAAGCCGGACTCCTCTAGTCGAGTTTCCCCCAGCTCCAAATGGGCTGTTTCCTTGGGGTGGCGTTCTGCTCCAATAGCATTTAATGGAAATGTGGTGCCGACATCAATTCCTCCATCGAGAATTGGCTCAAGGGCGGTATCACCCGGTTTCAAGAAGGGGTAGTCCACCTCGAGCAACAACTCCTACACCAACAGGTTGGAGGCCTTACATCCCCAAGGAATTTTGTTGATGATTTAAAGCGGAAGAATGAAAGCCTAACCCAAGAAGTGTCAAGATTACGGACACGGGTAACATGTTCATACTCGGGGATGCTAAATCGGGCTTTTATCTACCGTAAGGTTTTCAACTGTGTAGATGTCATGTCCACTAATGCATATAAAATATAACAAATTCAATAACCCTTTAGTTTACAAGGGCAATTTCATGCATACTAGGTTGTTCTTGGAGCTTTATAAACTCAAAGGATTGGAGGATTTATTTAAATTGTGGCAGTGCATTTTCTCTGAGGCCTCAGAGATATTGTTGACTTGTTTTAGCAGGTGGAAAAGCTATCACAAAGATGTGATCTTCAAGATCGAGAGTTGCAACGCGATGCTCAACACATCCAAGATCGTTTTTCTATGGCAACTGCTTTGAAACAAACAAAATGCAAAGCTGCAAAAGGAGGTGATCAAGTCACTTCAAAGACCTGAGGTTGGTACACAAAAACATGTTGAAATGTCGTTAATCTGGGATGGGTGATATGGATAATTTTCCTGTCTGTGTTTTCTTATAAAATTTGTGATTTTGTCAATCGATGGCTTCAAAGGCATCTGCTGACCTTTTCAAACCAATCTCTCTTAAGTTGTTCATAAACTCCTGATCTGCTTTGCAATTACTTGTTTCGCTTTAAGTAACAAATTCAACGGGCTCGTGTTCATATAAATCTCCATGTAGTGGGGTTTTCCAGTTTTATTAATGTTTTATTCTAATTTTTCAGCTTAAGGATCTGGCTGAGCTCCAGGAGCACATCGTCCTGTTCCATCGGCATTGTACCGACTTGATATACCAAATGGTCTACACCATCCAGTCGAGCAGAACATAGGTGCAGCATCTGTGCCTTTCTCATCACTATCAATTTCTACCTTAGCACAAGGCTATGGATTATATCAAGGGAACAAGCCCGGGTGTAGTATTTAAGACAAAATCAAAAAGGAAAAGAACCATTGAATGTAAGTATATTTGTACATTTTGTCATTTCAACGTCGTATTCATACATTGTTCTTACACTTGTACTTTTTTTTACATTCAGGCTATATGTTATGTGGATGATTCTGATGAGGTAAGAGAGGAAGCTCTATTATTGATATATAGTTATGAAATTTCTAACAATATGCTTTACAAATATAATCAACAGGATAACAACAAAGAAGACAATGAAGGTCATGAAGGCAATGCAAATGAAGAGGATCATGGAGATGAACCAACAAATAGAGAGCATTGAATTGGCGATATTGATTATTTTTTTTGACATTAATATTTAATACACTTGCCTCAACTCATTTTTTATGGGCATTTGTTATGTTGGAAATTCATTGTTGATCAATGAAACTTTATTACTTTGGCTTTCTTGTTATCGAATTTCAGAAATCAGAATATTTGTTATTCAAGCAAAAAAAAAAAAAACTTAGATGTTTATCCTTTTGACACAAGATACAATGCATAAATAGTCTTAAATTAACTATTACCTAGACACAAAACTCATAGAAATTGTTATCAATTGTTTATTTATCTATCATCACAACAATGAAAAATGACACCAAACTAGTCACAAAATTTCTTATTAGTTGTTGGAAATATAGCTACTATATTGTCACTACATTGCCATGATGTTGATGCTATGTAGTTGGTATAATCTTTATTTATTTATCACAATGTGGTCACAACACTAGCTATTTGTTAGCTACAAAATGGGTCACAAATTTTCTTATATTCTATTCTATTCTATTCTTATTGATTGTCTTATTGTGGATGAATTATAGCTACTACTTTGTCACTAGCTTGCGATAATGTTGATGTAATAGTGTTCATATGGACTTCTATTTATTTATCACAATGTTGTTAAAATATTGTCACAAGTTCGCCATTTTCTAGACTGCCATATAGTTCCAAATTGCTTTTGTGTCAATATTATGTCATAAATTGAAGCCACAAGTTTGACACAACATTTGACGCTATTGTGGCATGCTTGTGACAAATGATCACGACAAGTATAGTGGCAAGGCTGTGACAATAATTGGGTTTTGACAGGTTCTGTTTGTGTCAAAAAAGTTGACATTACACTAGACACTATAGGTACATTTCTCTTGTAGTGTGAGCCCAATGGTTGCATCATGCATGTATACAAAGAAAGGAAAAATGGTTTAATTGCACGAGTAATGATAAAAAACTCAATCCCAATCAAATTACTCGACGAAGAAAAGAACATTACGTTAAGTTTGAATGATAGATCATTCTACTGAAGTACTTTTAACATAAAAAGTTATTTGTTTTAGTTTTAGTTTGAGACAATTCTCTCATACATAATTCTCATTCCATGTAATCGTCCTTAGCAAATCTGCTCAAAAGTGGGCTTGTGGGCCCAGGCTATGGCTGGCACAAGCCTGTAAATAATCAAACTTGTAGAAATGTATTAATCAGTATCGTCTACTGGCAGGAGATACCATTTCAAGAGATTGTGGGAGTGGAAGCTGGTTACATTTTTTCCTGTGACTAGACTTTCTTCCATCAAAGTAGTGTTGGCCAGGCTAAAAATATCAAAGGATTCTGAATTCATTTTGTTTTATAGATTGCAAACCATCCATCCATCTTACCAGGAATATTCTCCTTCCAGTCCAGAAGATGTAGCCTACATGCAAAATATACCCTTCTAAAATAGAGCTGGAAGCCTTATACACTTTCTAAAAGGCCGAATTTAGCTTCTGATGTGGTTACATTCAGCCAATACTTGAGTTTCACGTGTCCCGAGCACTGGAAGACAATATATTAAATATTGAGGTATCTGCATGAGACATTTGAAGCGTGATGGTAGGCAGCCTGCTATCATATATGTCATATTGCCAGCAGCATATTCATCTAAATTCATGTTCATTTTGACAATTACAGGGGCATTATCTAAAAAATGAGATTACTAACCTCCTCGAAATCAAGATAGATCGGTTGTTGGTTCTTCAAGTTTCCTTTTTCTTGTTTGATCTTCTTCTTGAACACAACGCCAGGGCTAGGTTTCTTCACGTAATCACTAGCTTTATGCTGCAAACATAAATGATAGCGTATAATTTTTCAGCAATGAAATAATAATTCAAATGAAAATTATCATTTTTTCTATACCTTATGTACTTCATAACCTTTCGCAATCATTTTCTTCTTCCATACTGTATATCCGCCATCCTCTTTTATCTTGCGTACTAGATCGTCAATTGGAAAGGTTCAATCATTGAACTAGAACATCAAAGAAATTGATCAAAATACGTAATCCTTACCAATTAATATAGTAAAGAAGTTCTATAAACAATACAAGCCTGCTAATTGCATGTAATATGCCTAGCAAAAACAGCATAACATACAAAACCATACTCATACTTATATGATGCATGCATCCCCGACTCTAAGCACAAGGATTGAAGCTGATCTTTTCACTGCTCCAATTGTTATAGACACCTTCAAGTTCCAACCAATAAAATCTGTATAATTGATATTGGCAAACCATGGCCATCATGAAGCTGAAAGCAAGAATGTGTACTACTTGTTTGTCTACCGTGCTTTATTCCAGTCTTTTTTTCTTACGAAATTGAAAATGATTGCCAGGAAATAATGGCCTAGCTTCTGATATAGCCCATGTCTAATTCGCTAGCAATCTCCTTCAGAACATGGCATTTAAGAAATCCTCAACTGAACCAACTAAACTCATGTTGGAAATTAGGTGGAAAGCCTTTTTAGGGTACTCAATATTAGCATATATACAATCAGAATCAATATACCAAGTAGAATAAAGCAATTCAAACTTTCAGTGAAGGCTTGAAACTACTTCTTGCAACCAATAATTCCTTTACTTCTTACTGCGCCTCTGGTCCATCACTATTGTCATATGCTCAATCCTTTTCCATTAAACATTTCAAGCACTATGCCAAGGCAAAAAATTAAAGGAACTAATAACCTGTAGAAGCAATGAGGTCTTCAATCGGCAATCCAAGGAAACTGAGCCTGTCCAGAAAGTTGGATTTCATGTTGCAAGATCAAATCTGCATCGTTAGGATTAACACCACTATATATTTGATGATTACTCAACCTTACATTAGGGCCACTGCAAGTTTACCCATACACTTACCCCCCATGCAAATTTCTATCTTTCCACTGTTTTGATGATTCTGAGACAAGGGCTTCAAAACAGGGTTGCTAAAACCTGCAAAATTTAATCTACACGGTAACGGCACGGTATGTCCCTGCTCAACCATGGCCATTGCTTGCAATAAAAGTGAGGAGTTGTCAGTTAATGTTGTGGTAATACCTTGTATGCTAAGAGAGGATAAAGTTTCTGCCACTGGATGAAGCAACTGTATCAACAATAGGAACGGTATTATTACCTTCATCATCCTGCTCAGCCGAAACTAAACTTTCAATTTTTTCTTACCTTTCATATCCTCCTCCAACATTTTCATCTCCTTCTTTTTTGCTTTCAATTCTTCTTTCTGAGATTTTATCTTAAGCCTAAGGTCATCCAAATCCTTAGAAAAGATTGTACCTTCCTCTGAGATTGCTGGGTGTAAAATCGCTAGTGGGGTACAACTTTTGGCGAAGCGTTTAAGCACTTTAAGTGCTGAAACTCGCGGACGTCGAAGCCCGTCACGCCCTTCTCCCTCGTTTTCCCCTGGGCGCGAAAACTCAGATCAGTGTTTCACTGTTGACGATGGAGGCATGGAGCGCGGATGATTTTCACAGCATCAGAGGTCTGTGCAATTCGGGGGTGAAGCCCCATGAGGAAGAAGCTTGGTTGGAAAATAATGTCACGAATCGAGATTGGGATTCTGTTTGGACAAAGAAGTTGAACAAGGGAAAGATAAAATGGCACTATGCAAAGGAGCATCTTCAAGAGAAGTTGGAAACACTCTGCCGAAAAATCTACAAGAATTCTCACAACAAAGAAGTAAGAAAGCAACTGGCCCTTGCTTTTGCGTTTGAAAATTGCACTAGATCAATACTTGCACCTGAGGAACACAAAGTAAATCCGGGCTGCATTTGGTTGTTTGTGCAATGCCAAAGATACCACAACAATAGACAAGTAAAAATAGAGGCGGATGTTGTTGTAGCACATGTTAGGAAAAGCGAAATGAAGGCAAAAGCCAAAGGTGGCAAAATTTGGATCAAATGAGATCGGTGCATGTGATGAAAACATAAAAACCTTAGAGAATGCAATCATGAGGAGATTGGAAAATCAGTTTTACTTATCACAAAGAATCTGGAAGCGAGGGAAGTGAGCTGAAAAGGCAATGAGAAGGTCTCTCAATTACGAAAAAATGATGTTGGAAGAGGCTGAAAATAGTTTAAGACAGACCACAAATGATTTGGCTACAAAACGGGAGGAGTTCAAGCTTAATCCAACATGTGAGTTGGAGGCGTAAATTAAAGATTTGGAGCGGTCGTCCGGATGGAAACTTGGCACGGGAACAAGGTACAAAAAGCAATGAACCCTACATCCGTTAATGAGCGGGTCAAACGTAAACTCAAACTTGAGGAGGAGTTAAAAGTTCTTGAAGAACAACGAGAGACTTACGCATTTCTACATAAACAATTTGTGGAAGCTGAAAATGGATACTCACGCAACATTTAGCATCTCTACTATTATCTGAGATAAGTTGTTAGTGGAAGATCCATTTTATACATGTTCGGCATGTGGTGCGGAATTCACTAAAGCTTACAGTTAAGTTTAGCAATGAATTGCCAACATGAGTATCATATAGCTTGTTGTTCATTGTTGAGAGGAGGACAATGTATTCATGGTTGCCCGAAAGGTGCGGAGGGTGTATTTGACGAGCTAGGTTTTGGCCATGTTGCGGTGCTTCAAATAGTACACCAAAAAGGATGTGTTAATCCGTCCACGCAATTGAGGTCTCACCGCTCGGGGTTCAAAGAAGGACAATGGTGCCATTTGAAGATGCACAACACCGCAAAAGTCCTATAGGAGTATCAATTGTGGGATCGATTTGAATGCAACAATGAGAACCACCACCACCAGTCCAAGAAGTCATCCCAAGAAGCTATAGAAGAAGTCAGAAACACAACATCGGTTGTAAAACACAAAGCACCGCCAGTGGAAAAACAACAGACCGATTGTACACACTTGAAGCACCTAAGGAAGTTGAGGGAGTAATTCCATCGGATGAGGGCAACTTGGGTGAATATTTATCAAAAGGAAAGGGGGTAAGAACAAAGAGGGGTAAGCCGGAGGATAGCAAAGAAGTTGTTCGGGCTCCAAGAAAGAGAACAAGAAGTAGCTATGCAAAAGATGCGTGAAGCGCCTCAATCATGACACCACACCTATCGGCGTGTGTTACGAAGAAAATGCGTAATCGGGGCCTCAAGTTTCGTGAGCCCGATGTTCAAAAGTGATTGCTGCCCTGCGAGAACCACGGAGGGTCGGTGTGGGCATTCTTTGGGCAAGCCCGTAAATCGTGTTGCTTAAGACATTGAATATTATTGATTTTCTTTTGTTGCATTCAATCGTAGGGATTACCAGTTGATTCTGTTAGGTCGAGAATCCTGCTTTGTTGATACGAAAAGGTTTCCACATTCAACCCCTTTTTCATTTTCATCTTCATCTATTTATTCATGTAGTAATTCTGTTGTGTAGGTATTCGGATGTTCCAACGTACTAAATATTGATTTGGCAACAAAAAAGATAAACTCATTGTCTTGGATTTAAATGGTGTGTTGGTAAAACATTTGGTGCAAATGAACACATACGCTTGGGCGGGGATTGACAATGACATACACTAGCGAAAAAAAGTGATATTCGCACCCGGAAGCAATGCTCTTCTTGAAGACTTTGTTACGAAGTGTTGTGTTGGTATATGGTCATCAATGCAACTCTCTAATGTGGAAGATGTGTTGCAAGTACTATGTCCAGATTTGAGGGACAGATTTCAATTTGTATGGGGGACGGGGAAAAATGTGTGCACCCGGTTTTCACCACCCTAACAAACCCAGGTCAGTCGATCATGATGAAGCCACTTGGGAAAATATATGAGTCATACCCAAGTTTCAAAGGTAAGACTTTGCTTCTTGATGATTCATTATACAAGTCTTACCTTAGCTTGAGTCCACAAAATTTCTGGGTACACCACGCATTCAAGATGGATGTCCATGATGAAGTGCTAACGATTACTCACCCCAAAGATAGAAGAAATATCTGCAGGCCAAGGCCGAGGGAAGAAATGAAGTCACCGGTGAAGAACACACACGATACAAGCCCCGCCTAAGATAGATGGAAAGATTATGAAGCTATGCTTGGAAAGACTTTCTCGGAAAACGATTCTTGCTGCTTGGGTTTGTGAAGGAGGAATTGGAGAAGGTTTATGGTGATGACGATTGTCATTCTCCATAATTATTGGCCTGTTTGTCATTTATGGATGCCAAGGAATCCTACACTTTTCATGTATCATTTTTATCTTAATTTAAGAATCTTTTTGCTATATTGTTTTTGTAGTTCAATGCAGACTTGTCTATAAGTTTTTGCTATATTGTTTATATCTACTTCAATGCTGACTGAAAGGGATGCTTAAAACTTATCAAGTGCTTAAAAAAAAAATTTGCCTGCAAGTGCTACTCTGGTATGAGTCTTAATGGCAGTGCTTATTGTTAAGGTATATAACTGTTTGAAGGTAGCTGTTTATTGCATAAGTGCTCGTGTGTTCCAGTGCTTACTCAGCAATCGCTCTTTGGCCCGATTAAAATGCTTAGTGTTTGAAACTAATTAAAGAGCTAGAGCACTGTTACATTCAAGCAGAATCTGAATGGACTGCACAGGAATTCGAACTTCATAAATGTGATAGATAGACAAAAATAACATTTGATAGAAGAAGAAGAGATTTTAATGAAACAAAGATAGAAACAAAGTTACAAAATCGTTTGATGGAAACAAGATTTTTTATAAAAAAAGGCCCCCAGGCCAGTGTACAAAAAACGTTATATACAAAATTTTTACAAAAAAATTCGGCCCTGAGGCCAGTGTCTTCTTGAGGACAGGGGGTGTCTTCTTCAAAGGGGGGTGTCTTCTTCATCGGTGTCTTCTTCAAGGGAGGGGGGGGAAGGGAGGTGTCTTCTTCATCTTCATCTGCTTATGCATCTTCATTTTCCATCTGCAACAAATGAAAATGAAAGATTAAACAAACGAAAAATTGAAAACAGAAAACAAATGAAAATGCATGTACCTTTAAGGACCGCCCTGAACTCCTCCAAGTCGGCTTCCTCTTCTTCCTCTTCCTCTTCTTCTTCTTCCTCTTCGTCTTCTTCTTCTTTCTCGGACTCGTCCTCTTCTTCTGAGTCCCCTATCCATCCCTGCATAACAGCAGTGACATATTCCTGCGAATTCATTTCCGATTCCTCATTTTCTGATTCCAGATGAGGAATCGGAATCAGATTCCTCCTCAAACTGGGAGGCAGTAGAGTGGGCAGGAGAGGAGGCAGCAGAGGCAACAAGAATTTCCGGCAGAGGCGGGAAGAGTAGAGGGAACACCTCTTCGACGCTTAGTAAGCGCCTCTTCGAGGTGACCTCCGGCTCCTCTGATCTTCCTCGCTTCATGCCGGAATGGGCGGAATGCGGAATGGGCGGAATGAGGAATTGGGAGGCGGAGTGCGGAGGAATTGGGAGGCGGAGTGCAGAGGAATTGGCGGAGCGTGAGCTTGTGAGAAGAGCTTACGCTTAGGCGCCTACTGCTTAAGTCCTGTGCTTAGGCGCGTCAGTGTACGATAAACCTCACACGCGCCAGAACAATTAATTCGTAACCAGGCTTAAATATTTCGTATGACCAGTCGAATTGACACATGTCACATCGTGGAAATGCATTGACAATATAATTTTGCCAAGAATGTTGGGATAGTGATGGTACCAAAATAAATAATTGAACCTTATTCCAATGTCACAACTCTACATTCTTATAAACAACAATTCAATCTTCATTTCGAAGTACGTGTCCATGCACACCACCCTTGTGCATCCTCACTATTGTTAATATATATAAAAATATGTGCTTACGTGCTTAGGTGCTGGAACAACAAATCCCTTGAAAAGAATCACATCAATTTCGTTAAGTGTCAAAGAATTACATTGTTATTGGGAGACTGGCCATAATTTTTTCATGGGTCTCCTGTGAAATTACATACATGTAATCCATGCCTTCTATTTTTTCCATATCAATTTTAGGATATCTTACCACATGGCTGTGCATGGAGGCTTCGGGTTGTTTAGTGAGCAATATATACTTGAAATTACCCAAGAATTGATAATGCAATCCACTTAAGATAACCTCATGCACTCCAAATTTTTGCCCCCATCCATCTTTGTATGAATCTTCAAGTGTGCATTTGGGTTACGTGCACTTGAGGATGTAGAAGTCCACACCCCCTCCTAATTGTCTACCTCCTCGCATTCACCGCAAAATTGTCACCTACCTCTACCAAATTACCGATCCATTCATTGGCTTGTTCAAGAGTCTCCTTTTTCTTCTCAACTCCTGGTTTTAAGTCGGGTCACCTCCCACTTTCCAAATCTACTACGTATTGATGCAGAGTCCCAATTGTGATCCATGCAAAACGAAAGGCGAAACATGATGCATCTATGAGCAAGCCTGTTTGGTCTACTCCCTCGGCCGACAGTGTCCGATCTGATGAATCTTCTTTGTGCCTTTGAGTGTTTCAATTTCATATTCTTCCATGTTTGCCACAACAGCAGGTTCAATTTCCCAAAAATATCTTTTGATCTCATCTGTTTCATCGACTGGTAGACTGCTGAAATATGTACACAGAAATTTTACAATATCTTTAGCATGCCTCAGTTGCACACCATTGGGTTTGAGTTGTTCCTTACTTAGCAGCCTTTTGATAACAGCACCTACACCATCGTGTTCACCTTTACCATGAGCAGTGGCAAAATAGTTCCACACTATTTCCTTGTCATTGATTATGAAGTACCTGCCTAAGAAAAAAAAAAGGTTTTCCTGACTTGAATTGTGATGAGCAGCCATCACTCCAAACCCAATGCTTCTCATACTCTATTTCCTGTTCCTTAAGCCATGCAACATGCTTTTCTAGGCAGTGTTCCACAAATAATGAGTCATGCACTTTATCATCAGAAATGTGAAAGTGAGTCTCTTTTATGATCTTCCTACCATTGTTGAGTCTATTCCTGATCTGCTCCAACCTTCTGTTCTTTTTTTTCTTCTTTGGACCCCTCTTCTTACATGCCCGCGAGAACTGGAATATCGGCACTTTTGTCATGTCTATATGTTATGTGAACAAGTATAGAAACTTGGTCTGCGTATGCCGGTGCATTGATCGGGCTCATTCGGATCTTGATGCTGTAATTTTTCTGCAAAGTCAATAACGATACAATTGTATCTTCGAAATGATGAGACACCTGCTCGCTTTAAACCGATTGGCACCGCCAATGTGCTATGTAATTGTGTGGAACAAAATCTGATATTACCTTCTTCACTTCCTCTTGAAACTCTTTGGGACTTCTCTCCTTCAGACTAATCTCAAGACAGGTTTTGTACCTCAAAGCCTTTCTTGGATCCCCTGAATTCTCCTCGTCTCCGGGTCCACGTGTTTGCTTTTCAAATGTCTTCCAAGTAACTAGTACTAAACCCGTGCCATCCATTTCCTGTGGACATTTTCTAATTCTATCCAACCCACATTTTTTACACGCCAACATCAAGCAGTTATGATCAAACCACTCCTCATCATCACCTTTGCCGCACCACTTGTCTCCATAAATCACCGGGTGCACTTGATTGTATGCTCCTTGGCTGCACATTCTCGGGCGGGGCCACAAATCTCACAAAGGCAATTGCAATTGTCATGAACTCCACCCGATTTTCTCATGTTTGTTCAATCCCCATGATGTATTCAAATTTCAAGTGGTAAATGCAACAAAGATGTATGCCTCTCACGCATCCTCCTTACAAAACTCGGTTTCAACCTCTCAAAAGTCTGCAATGCAATTTTGATATGAGGATTCTCCTCCCTAAACCTGAGGTAGAATTGCAACTGCAGGGAAATCGTGTGAATGCCAAATAAATGCTACATATAATGAACCCTACAATATAGGATGAATACTTACTTGGCTGACTTCAAGAAGGTGAATTGGATGTTCCATCTTTATTCTTGTCTCTGTTACATACTTCCTCACATCTTTCTTGTATGGAGAAACTCTTGTATTTTCTGTCCAGAACTTGATAACAGCTTCTCTATTGTAATCTAACATGCTATCCATCCGCTTCCTCCTCCTGAACATTGACCAAGGTCCTTCCCCTTTGTTAGCTTGCACCCTTCTTTGAAAAGCATTTGAAATTGTTTTTCTGGGGATGCCGAAAGCAATCTGCCCCTTCGCTTGATTCAATGGCTTGACACCATTTGTACCGTTGTCTTTGCCATTATCGGGGTGGACTTCCTTTGCACCTAAGCATGTCATGATTCCTCTCAAACTTATGTTCTTGCATTGTTTCCTTCAAATTCTTCACCATTTGCTCGGCCATAGTAACCTTTGCTTAGATTTCTTTATAGAAGCAATTGGTAAATCCCTTGCCCTCCAAAGAAGAAGATCAAGGATGCGGCCTTTGTCATTGTCATCAACATTTGTACTAATTTGGTTGAATACTTCATAAATTTCTCCTGAAATTTCTCACTTAGTCTCAATTTCTTATTCTTCTTTGAAGGCGAATCTTTAGAAGGGGAATTCTTCTTCATTGCTACCTTCTTTGCATACAATCTCTGCCTCTCGATCTCTTTCCTTGCTTTGCATCAATGGCTCAGAATTGAACGGGGAGAGGAATTGGGTTTCATCTATCCCGGTTACGTGTATTGCAAAATTGGTGAGGGCAAATTGTTGAATTTCGTTCGTGCAATTCTTGGAAACAATTAGTCCCTCCATTTTGCTTGAATTCAAGATGGGTTAGCCCGCCATCCAGGAATATGGCGGGCTACAGGCATTCATGTTTCCGGCACCAAACATGTTCATGATTCTCTCAGCCTATCATTTGACGGGCGCGCACCCTACATGTCAATACTTCAATCACGCACGTCGTGTTTAAAACACACCGATTTTAAGCACTTGTAAGCGGCGTCCGGACGATGATTTCTGCTACCCAGTACCGATTTTACACCCTGCTGCAAATGCTCAATTCTTCTGGCAAAACTGCTCAGCCCTATTTTGTGAAGAGCTTAGTTTCTGAAGGAACAATAGATCAGGCCTTAATGAGCTGCCAAGCTGCTGTAACATATACAGGGCAGACATGGCAGGTTGCATCTAGTTTAAAAGGAACTTTACAGTTTTTGAGGTTGAATAGTGATGGAGATTTTGTTTCGTATTATCTGGATTCAAGCTCAACATGGCAGAAAGATTATGCTCAATCTAGCACTACGAGTAGCTCATGTCAGCTTCCCATGACTTGTGGAACATATGGAATCTGCACAGGTAAAGGGTTATGCAGCTGTTTAGAATCCGGTAGTGTAACCATAGAAGCAAATGCAAGCTTGAAATCTTCTAATGGACCCTGCCTCAGCTTCAATGCAAGCACTATTTTCTGTGATGTAGAATCAAAGATTAACAATCGCTTTGTCCAGCATCCTTTTCTGAAAACAGTCCAACACCCTATTCTACAGCCCCATGCAAATACTTACACTGCACTGCAGCACCAACAAGGAGCCCTCTGCAAGCAAACATTGAGGAAAATAGAACTATTCTTTTACAGATAATAATCTTGATGATTCAGCCTATCATCTTTGGTCAGACATATCAGAGATATTTTCCAGCTCTTGATGATTCAGCCTATCATCTTTGGTCAGACATATCAGAGATATTTTCCAGCTCCCAAAATCCACCAAAAAGCGCAGCAAGACCAAATGTTTGGTTGGTCCTTTCTAATCTATTGAGTTTTGCTCATGCATTAGATATGCTTTTAGTAGAAGAGAATAGAACATTGCATATTGCAAGGACCAACATTGGTGTTTGCTCTAGTAGTCAGGACGGCTACTGTTCACGCAGTAATTGCTTTGGCAGCCAGTAGGGTTTGGAAGCTTTGGCATGGTGATTAGCATGAACACCTCTACATGGAGCGGCCTCTTGATTTCACAACAGGGATTTGTATACAAGACTCATGAAAGGTCTATAACCAAAAGGGCCTCTAAATCAGGAGCCAGCCTTACTTGCAACAACATTGGAAAAAGAGTATTTTATGGCAAACAGGATGCAACCACAAATGCATTTAAATAGCTCATAACTCACCTATCAACTGAATCTTCTCTTCTTTGTTGTTCTTGGCTGTTTCTCGGTTCCTTCTCCTTAATTTCAAGAGTTCTTCTTACTCGTTTCTCCATCTCTTCTTACTCGTTTCTCCATCTCGTCAAAGAAGTCTTGGTACAAATCACTTGGCATATTATCAAAAAACCTGGTCAAACGATCCTCTCTCGCATGGTCGTCACTTTCATCCCCAGCATGGACTTTGCCCTTACCTTTGTCTCGCCCTCCAGCCACTGAAACAGTCACAACCAATGCTTAAAATGGAAAGTATAGATGCAATAGAAACTTACTGGTTTGATTGAAGAACTTCTAGGAAGCAAGCTAGAGGCGCTAGATGGCCGATACAGCAGGAGAGCAGAGAGGTCGAATCCGAGAGAGTGGTCGAATTTGAGACTGAACCAAGTTTGCCGCCAGGTTTTGTTTCTAATCTTGGAATGCATTTTCATTTTCGGTGGGTTCATACATTCAGTCAATGGAATCTTGTTTCCCTCCTATCCAATACATTCAATGGAATCTTGTTTCCCTCCCATCCAATCTCGTCGGTTGAGCTTCCGGTGGTCTTCTTAGGTAAATTCAGATGTCTTCAAATCGAACCATTGTAAAATCAAGTACCCTTAGGTAACTCGAGATGTCTTCAAATCGAACCATTGTAAAATAAAGTACCCTTAGGTAACTCGTTCAAATCGAACCATTGAACCATAGAAAAGTTAATACCCTTGAGTTTATAAAACTGGTGAGTCTATAGAAAATATTGACCCTAGGTAGAAAAATATTGAAACATAGGTAGGCAATGGTTTGAATCATTGATATAAGCATCTTGAGTATTTTTAAAGTTAATAATATAATATTGCTAGAGTCTTCATAAAAGTATACTTTGAAGGTTAATAAGGTCATTATTTCGGAGGTTAATAACATTGCTAAGGTCATTATATTCATATTTTTAGTGACAAACTAGCTAATTTTTGAGTTAATTTCTCAGTTGCTAACATTCATTACAATTTCTAATTTCTTGTTGCATGTTGGCATTGTTGCTATTTTTCCATTATGGTGGTTGTAACATTTTGCAATATATAGATCTTACTAGGTTTATATTGGCGTATTGCAACTTTTTAGCACATTCATGTTTTTGTTGGCATTTTCGCAGTTGTTTTCTCACTATGAACAATAGTGGCACAAGCAATAGCAGCAGTGGAAATGATTATTTACCAGGCGGTGCAGCCTCGTCTTCACCTTCGTCTTCATCTTCATCTTCTTTATCGACCCGCCGAAGACACAGAAAGAAACCTAGAAATAACCCCGTTGAGGCATTGCACCTCAACTGTGAAAGCTGTTGGTGCAATACATGTCGTGGTAGCGCTACACGCTCTTATCATGTTCGACAAGAACATGAGGCAAGATATGGCATGTGGCAAAATAGGCCGCAACAAAGTGACGAAGAATATCGGCTTGAGCAGACGAATTGGCTTTATGGATGCCAAGCATGTCAACATATGGGATTGCATCAAATGCAGCATCATTGAGAGAGATGGGAGGCCACAATTGCATGGCAACGTTACAGGATTAATTAATAGTGCTTGTGGCATTTATGGTGTGCTTCCTAATGCAGAATTTGTGGAAGTAGATTGCATTGAACCTATTCCACAATACATGGACGGTCCCATTGTTGGGACCTATGTTCTTGTTTGTGCTACACGTAGCTTAAAACCTGGTGAGGAGTTGTTAATTCATTATAATTGGAAAAGGCCCATTCCTCGTAGAGTTCAACGTCTTAGAGATGGGGGTCCTATTATGGTTCCTCGTGGAAGGCCTCATAAGGACAGAAAAAATGTGTAGTTAGTAGACTTTGATATTATAAGTATGGCTTTATTTTCCTTCAACATTTTGCATGGTGTGTTGAATCATTATTTAATATATGCATTTGTTCTATTATTTGTTCTATTATATAATAGCACCTCTAACATAACATGGCAACTACTCCATGATGTTATATATTCAGTTTTCCGGTGACGAATCATTGAATGGAGAACCATCAAATTTAAACAGTACTTTCATTGGCGGAGACGTGATACATGAGACCATTACAAATTATTTTTCAATTACTGAACAGGTAGAAGATTATGATGATGGAAATCACGAGTTTGACAATGGATTTAGGGATAAGGCAGAATTCCTACACAATGAGGCGACAACCCCATTGTATCCAAATGCGCGCGTGTCTCATCTTGCCACGTGTTTGCTAATTTTGAACCTTCAACATAAAGTTGGTTGGAGCAACAACATCGTCTCTGTCGAAGGTGGCAAGGAAAACATTGCGATACATGCCTATCATTCCTCGTTTACGTCATATGTTTCGATCTTCATCCCTTGCCTCATTTATGGATTATCATGCAAATAACCGTAGTACTGATGGAAAAATGAGGATGCCTGCAGATGGAGAGTCGTGGAAAAATATCGAAGAAAAACGGCCACAATTTAAATTGGAGTCTCGCAATATTAGACTTGGACTAGGACTCGATGGAATATGCCCCTGGGGATCTATGTCATCAAAACATAGTGTGTGGCCAATAGCTGTTGTGAACTATAATATTCCACCGTGGATGGTTACCAAACCTGGTCATATCATGTTGACGTTGATTGTTCCAGGTACTTATTTTGCTTTTACTCAATAGCTATCTATAAATATGAATTGAATTGAAATGATTTGACTTGAATTGAATGGAGAAGATGCAGTTGTTGAAGTCGTTCAAATCCATTTACCAATAAACGTGTATGCATTTTGCAGGAAAATATCAAGTTAAAAATATGGATGTCTATATGGAACCTTTGATAGAGGAATTGGAATTGTTATGGAAGAGGATTCATATGTATGATATTTCAAGAGAGCCACATGATTTCACGCTACATGGTATGCTACGTTTCACTATTCATGACTATCCAGGCTTTTCTGTGGCATCCGGTAAGTTCTATTTACAAATGGCATGGTTTAGAAATCTTTGGATTGTTCAAAAATCATAGTAAAAATTTTGTTATTTGTAACACAACAGGTCTACAAACGAGTGGAGCATGTGGTTGTTCTTCATGTGGAACTAGCCTAACATCGTATAGATCCAAACATCTCAAGAAGCAAATATACTTTGGTCACAAGAAATATTTGCCTGAAGAGCATCATGCACGTGGGCGTGAGGCGATGCTGCCATCAAAACGTTGGACAAATAGGGATTGGCACAAATTTCTTCAGGTAATTTATTCTTCACTTTTAATGATTGGAATTACATAGTTGCACGCGTTGAACTATTGTTTGTTGTTGTAGCATATTCTTCCATGCGTCATTGGAAACTATTTAACACCGGCAATAAGGAGTATCATATACCGATTAGGAAAATTCGTGAGATGGGTATCCTCAAAGGAAATTGATGTCTCTGAGATTACAAAGATGGCTATTTTACTTTTATGTGATATTGAAAAGGAGTTCCCTACTAGCTTCTTAGATCTACAAGTATGACATTATCCTTACGCCCATTTTTTTCCATGTTGACATGCATATATTTTTCTAACTAATGAGATGAGATGATGACATTGATGTAGGTGCACTTATTAATACACATTCCAAATTAGATTAAATTAGCTGGACCTGCCCCTGCACGATGGATGTTCTTCCTCGAGCATTATATGAAGGTGCTCAAAGGATTTGTACGCCAAATGGCTAAGCCAGAAGGGTGTATGGCCGAAGGTCATCTCATACAAGAAACTCTTTTCTTCTTGAATGATGTGACCATTGCATGCAATCCGGATGGACTTAAAATGTGGGAGGAAAAAGAGGCGGATGAGATTATATCGGAAGTTTTACAAGGCAATGGTGTGGAGCAGAATCTAACTGATGAAATGTTTCGTTCTGTAAATGCCTTCATCATAAATAACACAACAACTTTGCAACCTTGGCGAGACATGTATGAACGTGCAAAGGAGGAAGCACGAAGGAATGGCTCACACAGACGGGGTTCAACAATTGAACAATGTGCTTTGGCAGACACCATGACCAATGATTGGTTATTAGCTCGTATGGATGAAGCAAGAGATAGTGGACAAGTCATTCCAGATGATGATTACGAGATTGCTATTGGATGCAATAAAAGGTATGAAATGAAAGTATTTATTTTCTTTCATCAAAAAATCATATATTGGAAAATATAATAAGTTTGGAAAACTTGATTTTGCTAATTACACTTTTGTTATTTAGGCGCGATTTATGGACAACACTTCCGTAACAGTAATGTTGATAAACATAGAGTTACTTTTGACTCTGGAATCATGGCACACTTTGAGCAAAAGAGTCAAGCAAGCAGTAGGGATCGTAACCTTATTGATGGTGAATTATGCTATGTTGGAACCATATCCAATATCATTGAGTTAAAATATCGGACATTTCATGTAAATGTCTTGAAAACAAAGTGGTTCAGAGTTGTTTATAGAGGTCGTGGAAGAACAATAAAAACATGCTTCTGGATTCATGGAGATTGACTCCACAAAAGTGCTAGTGGATATGGATGAGCCATTTGTTTTTCCAAATCAAGTTGAGCAAGTCTTCTTTCATCCAGATCCTGACAATAATGATTGGTGGATCGTTATACATTCTCAATCAAGATCTCGTCGTGTGATTGGAAATCCTGCAATTGAAGACAACATTGAGCCAATATCTGATGATGAAGATCGGCAACCAGAGCATATAGCAGAGGATTTCACACTTGTAATAGAAAGGGACGTTGATGTATCACACTTCGATACCATCGAAGGCAATACTACACCTATATGGGATAATGAAGGTGCAAATGATTCATTACCTCAACCATCAGATATTAAAACTTTAGAACTAGCGATGTTATAGTGGACATAAACTTATTGTTATTCTTACTTAAATTATGTCACAATCCTTTCACAATACGTGATGTAATCGTCATTACAAATGCTAATGAAAAAATAATAAAATTTTGACACAAATATGTGACAAAAATGACGTTGTTGTTGATACAACTATATTGACACAAGTATTGACGCAGTCAAATTAATTTGTGTCACTTTAAAGCTTCTGACACAAATCTGACGAACCTTAAAAGGTAGTGACGCAGGGCTTGACACAAAAAGCCTATCCTCTTGTAGTGTTAGTTTTATATGTGTATTGCATCTTTAGGTTGTATTTTCCATGAAGTTTTTTTATTTGTGCATGTTCTACACTTCTTGTAGGCAATTTCATTGTATGTAAATGCGACATTTCAGATTGGCAAATTTTGTGTACTCGCTCGATGCTGTGATCATCGAAGAGGAGACGTAACGAAAAGTGGTTCCTCTAGCTGTTAATTTGCAAGACGACCCATTCTATAGTGCAGGTGCACAAGAAGTCTCAAGAAATATATGCAGGGCAGCAAGAGAAGTAATTTTTTGGAAGAATCCTCATTTGGATATGAGACATCAGAGACAAGAACATATTGATGCCGTGATTACTCTTTCTTTTTTAATAGTATATTTTATAGTTATCCTTCAAAAACATGATTATTAGGTTTTATGAAGTTGAATCCAAGTTTTAAGTGATGCAGGTTACTTTGAGAATTATGAGAGTGGCATGGAGAAAGATGGAACAAAAGATTTGTCTTACAAGTTATCTCAAGAAATTTCCGGTAAGTTCTTAAATCAATACGCTATGTTTATTTTTAAATTATCTTTTGATTACGTTCTTAGCTGCTGCCCAAGAAATACTCAGCTTAAAGCTGATTGATAACGACGCATCAATGCACGACCATGATGCCGATTCAAACCGGGATGCCGGTGTTAATAGAAAAAAAGGAAGCCTTCAGAAAAGGCTACAATAAACCAGCGTGATGCGCTAGTAGCACCCATTCGGGAGCTCGCCCATGCTACATAAGTCCAGTGGCCTCACGGCACAAGGGACAATAATGTCTATTATATTCTATTCTATTCTAAATTACCTTTTGCTGGCTTCTTCGATTTAGGTTGCTCCATAAAGTTGTCAATAAAAAGTATGACAAGTGTCCTCCTCAATTGGAAGATCATCCTGAGGCATGGCAGTTGTACAGAGGCAGAAAGGTTTTATATGGGGGAAAGGATAGAATTTTTGCAACAATGTTATGTACAAGGGTGAGTATGCTTTGATTTTAAACTTTTAGTCCAATACTTTACAAAGTTTTTTCCTTTATAGACAAAGGGATGGAAAGGGCACTAAAGGTGGAAGCAAAGGAATGATCATGTTTTGAACTAGATTTGTGCGTCCTGAAAATTAATTATCGTCTTTTACTTCTTGCAGTTTTCAATGTATGATCGAGCTCCATCTAGAGGAGAAGAAAGATTTTTCGATTGCCTCCACGTTGTCGAGGTGCAAAAGCATTTAACCAGACATGGAAAATGGCCAATAGAGGAGAATGATCAAAAGGTACAAGTTTCTTAGCTTTTCAAAATTAGCTTGAAGTTTTTATCAGCAAATTTCATGTACATATTTGGCAGTTGAGCAACTCCTATTCTTGCATGATATGGAAGTAGAAGGGGATACTGAAGATCCAATACATAATACTGAAAATGATGACATTCTTGGAAGTCAAAATTATGATGATGATTACGATGGAAGTGGTGATGCAGGCAGCTATGCCTGCTGATAGCTTTATAACAGTCTTCTAAACAAACTTGCTTGCTGATGGCTTTGTAACATTTTGTACTTTTGTTTCATACAGTCTTTTGAAAATTTGCATCATGCAACATATTTTATGTTTTATTCTTTTGAGACATCCTTCTAGTTTTAAAACCTTTAACTATTTCTAGTAGTAGTCGCATTTTTGAAACACGTTGACAGATTAGTAAAGATTTTATATTCAATTCATTAAAATGCATATAAAAAACGTAAATGCATTAATGCACTACACGTTTGAAACGCATTACAAACTTGAAACGTGTTTCAAATTTGTGATGTGTTTCATTTGACCCATCAATTACAACACGGTATATTGATTTGAAATGTTATTCTAAAATTATATTATAACTAGAAAAAGTGCCTAACGTTGCTGGGCTTTTCATCGAGCATAATTCCAAAACTCATATTAAATAAACAATAATAACAACAAAGATCTCGGTAATACCAACGTCTTTTGAAAAAATAATATAAGTGATGCATTACCTTGACCTGTTAAGTTGTCTCCTGCATCCCATGAATGCCTATAGTTTGAAACTGAATATAAATAATTCACTTATGATCATTATGTAATCTATTTGTAGTATATTGAAGCTCAAAGAATGACGTTTGGGAGATGAATAAGGTATGGCATATGGGACTTCGCAACTTCAAAAATGCGTATATAGTATTTGAGGAATTGTTTCAATTCCATATCGCAACGTTGAGAATTTCCATTGTTTCTCAAACTTCCATGGAGATTATATCAATGTTTATGGAGTTGAAAATACGATAATGGGCCTCTTCTTATTAAGTTCTTAAGTTTTCGATGTACTTTTCTATTGCACCAATTTTTCCTTCTTCTAAAAGGAATTCCACCTGAATGAGTAGTCTTTTGGCACATCGTTATTGTGTTTTTACACGACCTTTACAAAACATATTGTTATTCCTTCTTCTAGAAGGAATTCCACCTGAATGAGTAGTCTTTTGGCACACAGTTATTGTGTTTTTACACGACCTTTACAAAACATATTGTTCTGTTAACGTTCACCAGCCCAAAATTAACTCCGACTTATTTTACAAGTTTGTGGAATGTGATGCTTTGCTTTTCATTGATATGCCACATATCCTTAAAGCTTGTCACCAAAAGAAGGAAATTTTAATGGTCCAAAGGTTAAACAAAATATCCTCTTTTCATTCTCAAAGAGCACTAATATTGCTCCATTCTCATTCCCAAACCTTATTTATGGATTCTTGTCTATGGATTCGTAAGAAAATAAATAGAAATAGGGTATTTCTTCACTACGGGTAAACATGTCAAAGTTGCTTCAAGCTCAACATTGATACGTCTTGAGCAATCTACCATAACCATAACGACATTTCTGTAGCATAGGCTTTAAGACTTTTCTGTAAAAATCAGAGACAAGCTCATTGGCATCTGCTGGCCATAACATAAGCCATTGTATTTAGAAAGTGCCAATACATGTGTCCTGCATTTTGCGGAGGGCTCAAAACATACAGCTGAACAAATTAACAGATATTTGCTTAAAAATCATCATGATCTCCATTATTGTTTCTCAACATACATTACTTACATGCAACACACAAAAGTTCTTCCCTCAATTGATTTAGGCATAGTATTGACTAGGTGAGCCAGCTTCCAATAAATGCTTGGCAAATATCCAAGAGAAAGCTGCATTACACACAAAGCCATAAAGCTCAAGTTAGTAATTATGATTTTGATGTTTAAACAATAAAGTACGATATAACAACATTCATAACAGTATTTTATGGATGCTGCATAGTACAATATGATTAGTTTCATCTTGGTCACTGCATTGGGCTTCAAGGCAGACAATGTATAAGATTAAAAAAAGTTTACCTTGTCATTTACATGCTGGCATGCAGAATGGCACACATCTCTTTAGGCCAAATATAATGAGTAGCAAGCTTTTGAAAAGCATCTGTACAGATATGCATATGCATAATATAGATTACAAAGAGAGTAATAAATATAAAGATGGAAATAAAGGCATGAAAGATATATATAAATTCTTGCACAAATCTATAAGAAGGGCAGACCTACCTCATAGCCTGCACAAAGAATCAAATATGGTATGTTTACCCAATGTTAATTCAAGCATGAAATTGTCACAAAATGAATATTTTCACAATCTGTTCAATCTTAAGATCAAATGGATATGGTGCTTGCTTGTAGAGACTAAATGGTAATAAGACATTTTATCTACTTCAGTGCCTTGGTCTGCTATCACTTTAGCCATGTGAATGTGGCAAGAATCTTAACTTCTTAAGAAAACCTTTAAGAGTCATTGTGTGATGTGAGGGGTACTTACATATTAAGCATCACCCAGGTGTGGCATGATATCCAAACTTTTGCTTCCCTACAGCTCAACATCTAGAAATTTATATTTCGAATTCAACAGACTGTTTTTAACACTGACTTGGAATTTCTTGAACCACGATGATATACCGAGATTCCAGGACATTGATTCCATAATAACATATCTCCTTATTCTGCCATGGCGAGGGCCTAATAGCATATCTCCTTATCCGGCCATGGCAAGGACCTCAGGCAGTTAGGTCGGCCATAGCCAGACTAAAAGAATTCAAATGATTTCCTATCCATGGTCGGTAATGAAATTTTAACTCAACAAAAGCATTCACTTAAGAGAAATTCGATGTCAGAAATGATGGGACATCGCTGCTCACTCACAATTTCCTTTCATGTTTGAACAGTCACAGTTTTGCCAATAATTGCAAGCACCTCACTATTAGGTCTCACTCTACAGATATGTATATGCATAATATAAATTAGAAAGAGAGTAGTAAACATAGAGATGGAAATAAAGGCATGAAAGATATGCATAAATTCTTGCACAAATCTATAAGAAGGCTTCAAGTTCTTCTCGCCAACACTTTCTATAGTCCTGTTAAACAAATGAGTGGGTCGTTGTTGCACAGATATATGACAAATGAAGAGAATAAACAATACGGAAAATAAGGCTACATACCTTGCGGGTCATGACTGGATGCGAAGAAATATTTTGGCTTGCCCCTGTAGGCCTTCCAAGGGAGAGGAAAGATCAAGAAGTGCTAGATTTCCCTGGAACCCGCTTCAAGTAATATCAAGCCTCCTTCCAAACAAAACATAAAGTTTTAGCAATCACAAGCCGCATCTTCACACATAAATTCAAATGTAAAGAACAAAATAACAGAGGCAAAAATGAGGGAAAGGATCAAGCCTTCATTGCCTAACAGGATGTCGGACTAACCTTTCACCAACAACATCTCCCTTTTTCCTTTTCTTCTGTTTGTAGAATCCATTCCCATCCAGCATTAGTAATTGGCCTAAAAACTCCATGCCAATCCAACATTCGGGACTGGCAAGGAACTGCCTCCCATTTCATGCAAGGAATCAAGAAAAAATATCTAGTAAAATCTGTAACTTTAGAAGAATGAAAGCAAGCAAAAAAAGTTACCTTGACTTATCTTATGGCATTATGTGCCAGATCAACGCCCACGACAAATTTAGAAGGCGACCCACAAATGCTTGCACCAGAATGAAAAGGAGAGATCGTCTTCAGGTTACGTTTGAGTGGAATCCTATTCCACACTGCCCGCGAAACAAAACTGTAAATCCAAGGAACCAAAATAAAACAAAAAAATCAACGGCTAAAAGTGCGCACAAATTATCCCAAAACGGCTTTAGTATTATATATAGATATTAATTTAATGTAAAAAACATTTCAAATAGGTAGGTATTTTCTTCTAGTGTACAGTGTTGTTTTGCATATATAAAGTGAATATGTGCTTGTCTTAAATGCTCAAAAAATGACTAGTGGGTAGTCCAATATTGGTTGATTGGTTACATGAGGGTAATAAAGACTTGAATTGAATTAATTTTCAGGACGAGACAAACCAGTCTATGCAACTTATGGTCCCACCCAAACAAATGATCATCGCTGGTAACATTCCTATCCACCATATAATAAGCATAGAGTAAATTAGAATAGTTTTATTTTGTCGACGAGACCAATGGCAGTAGGACCAACTAAAAAGAAGGTCCTCTCCTTATCTTCTAGAGTATTTAGACTGTGGCTCCGCCCTCTCCTTATCTTCTTGAGTATTTAGAACACGGCTTCTCAAAATTGATGGAACACGGCTCTCTGAGAAGCCATGTTCTAAATACTCTAGAAGATAAGGAGAGGATAGCAAGCAATAACTCTGTGGCGTGTTTTCAAAATTCAGAGTCAATTTTAGCTATAACTCTGCCACGTATCCAGTAATTGCACGGGTAGGGCACCATCACTCACTGCAAGCCTTAAAATTGAATGGTGGTACCTCCATTGTTTTGAAGGGCAACTTTTAGAGTTGCAATTCATGTTGAATGACAATTTTGTCAAGATGCCATTCCTTTGAAGGCATCAATTTGTGTACATGTACACCAATTTGAGTTTGTCGCTCGTCAACAATTTTTTCAAGACTCTTTTTTCTTAAATGTTTAATGTTACCTGGTGTGGTATTGATTTCGTGGTATCTCATTAATTATAACAAGAAATTTATCGCGGCGGCCAAGGCCGCCGCGAACATTTCTTTTGTTCGACACGGCGCAAAAGATATTGGGTGTAAAAGAAAATAGTGCAAAATGTACCACTGCAAAAGAAAATTCATGAGGGCCGCCGCAAAAGATACTCAGATTTATATACCTTTGGAATGGTGCGAAAAAATTTCTTGAAATGCAAGACCTAATAGTGAAGAATTTGTGTAAGTAGATTCCCTTGTATTGACTTATGTACGTCGGATTTGTGTGGGTATGAATTTGAGAAGCAGGGGACTTACATCATGTTCTTGTCTCGTGTTTTTCTGCCCATAGAATAGACGAGGATTGAGAACATGGATTTTGTTCCATGGTTTCCTCATATAAGCTTTTTTTTTTCCATTTACACTTTAGGGTCGGTTGAAAAAAAAGAGAGGTGATTCCACTATGCAAAACTTATGTTGTAACATGTCGTAAACATCTAGTCCCATATAAAAGTATCAGAACAAAATAGTTTCAAATGTTTGCTACTTTCTCAATTAAATTGTTAGATATCGTTGTTTAATTTTATCCCTGGCCAACAAATGCTTAACCATCTCCTCCAACACATTTTTTGGGTCTTCTTCTGCTAATCTTCCTTTTCCATTATAACTAATCGTCTCCGGTTCAAAAGTCTGTCCTTTCTTAAGTTTTGCACATATGTGCTCTCTACAATATGATACTTTGGTGAGTCCGAATACCGATTGCACTTCAAAATCGAAAGTAGAACAAATATACTTTAAAATGCCACCCTAGACAATGGGAATACCAAAGAAACCCGGAAGGAGAGACAAAATACGACCACGGATGTTAACAAACAAAACCGGCTTAATCTATTTCTCCAAGAATATCTCATTGCTTTGGTCCTTAAATGCTACAGGCCTATCATGCCAATTTACTTAGATAAACAAATGCGGGACGTGACATGTGGATGTGCTTGAGCATGTATATTGCCAATGTGTGATGAAGTCCCCAATATCCAATGATGCACCACACTACTTATTCGGATGTTAACAAACAAATAATTTGTTTCTCCAATCATACCTCATTGCTTTGGTACTTAAACGTTCTGACCCTATCATGCCAATTCACTTAGACAAACAAATCCGAGACGCGCATGTGGATGGGCTTGAGCATGTTTATTGCCAATGTGTAATGATGACCCCAATGCCTAACATATAAAACAAACAACCAATAAAGCAAAATATAGAGACAACACGCACATTTGATTTTGTGCAATTACGCTTCAGATCTGAGACCATCGATATAATACACAATAACTATATATTTCCAAAGAATTAATGTAGATAGAACAGAACTCTGTTCTCAAACGTCCAAGCTAATGCGCCTCATGTCAACATACTCAAGAAACATATTGGGGACAGAAAAAGAACCTCCGAGAGAAGCTTGCATGAAGCAAATCAACAAAATTTCAGCAATGTGCTTATGCCAACTGCACCCAATCTTGACTAACCTGGAAGCATATATCTGCAAGGAGAAATATACCGCATTAGAAAAAGGAGGATCTTTTACACGCAGAATGATTAAATGCAGCTTTCTATTACTGAGCATGAGACATTTTCTTTCGTTAAGTAACACCAGTTAGAAATGAAACGCATATCAGAGAAAGAACAGCGAAAAATATGAGCAACAACCCTTCTATAAATCACAAATAGAAAAAGCCAAACAAAGATATAGCCCAGAATTTCTGGAACTGGTAGCAACCACCTTAACATAACATCATAACATCTTGAAATAGAGAGCTCGACTCATAGCACAAATATTGGAAACTCAAATTTTAGCTGTCATTAAGAACTAGAATAGATTCTATTATCTAACTCCGCTTTAAAACACATAATGATCCTCTATAGAGAGTGGCAAGAAATAGCATCGATTTATACCTATATGGCCTGGCCAGAAAGTTTTAGGGATTCCAGAGATTGTCCACGTAATGGTTGGAGTAACCTGGGTATTCCATCATTAGTGTCTCATAATGACCGAAAAAAAAAAAACTATAATCAAAGATAATACACATAACAGGTAACCACAATATTTGACTGCAAAGTAGAGTACATAAATGATAATGAAATTTCCCATACGAATTGCTTGTAGCACTTTGTCCAATGTTAATTGTATATCCAAATGAAGCCGACTATTATGCTATAGAAGAAGTGACAAAGATCGCCAACATTTGGAAAGACACAATGAAGAACAAAACAAAAGAAATAAAAGCAAATCCAATGAACATACCTCACGGTGATATTGCACGATGTATGAGTTGCACATTGTTGTCTGAAAAACCAAGACTCTCACCAAGCTCCTGTATTCATGCAACCGAATGTCCCCAATTAGGACTTTATTTCCAAGATACCTGAATAGTACCATAACTATATGAGCTGCCAGATGGGTAAAACGAGGAGGAGAGTGTGATGTTCTTACAACTCTTGTAAACGTGGAGGCAACTGAAATGGTATCATTTGACCGAGATGATTGTTGCTCAGGTCTCTGAAATTACAATGTTTGGCATGTAGTCTAAGAAGAAAAGTTGAGAAGATACATTTGAGTGTGGGAAAAGTGCCTTACAGAATTAAGAGATTGTTGAACTTGGTCAATGAAGTACCCAAAGAACCGCGAAGCTTGAGGTTGGGAAGACGTCCCGAGATCACAATATACATTGAAATTGATATTTGATTAGATAAACAAATGTGCATTGTGTTATACAACCTAATTACTTACATTGCAACAATGTTTGTTTCGAGCAGCATTGGACTCCTTGTCATAAATCCCGCATGGGTCTCCGCTTTGGAGGAATTCCATCCCAAAAGAGGAGGCGACTACAAACCGGGCGTAGAGAGTCTTAAGAGCAACAACTGCAGAAAGCAAAGGACGCCGATTATGATGGCTAATTAACTTCTTACACCCACATAGCGGCGTTAATGGCCATTGCTTTTACCATCTTGTGGGTCTCAGGTTCCAAATGCATATGATAATATAAACACTAAAGCCATCAAAAGCATCCATTTGTGAACCATTTCTATCGCCTAGAAGAATGCGGATCATATGCGAGATGGATCTTGAGTTGATGGTCACATGTAGCCTCCATTTAGATAAGTTCTTGAAGGAACCCACTTCATTTTGGGGAACCGTAATAAATAAATATGAAGCAAAGCATATGAAAAGCACGCGCAATTGATAATATGACACCTAAGATCATTTATATGAAATTCTCAAAGCATCGAAGAGGATGCGAAAATGCCGGGCTTGACGGTGGTGTCGATGTGCCACCTGAGCTCGGGCAAGGATAAATATTATTAATGGCAAGCTTGGGCACTTGTCTAGAGATGCTTCCATGGATTTGGGTCCCGGCATTTTTTTTTTTGCCTTGCTTGTCTAAAAGCATGAAATGCACGGTTTTAGAAGAATAGAATAGAATAGAAGGTAAACACATTGTCTTTTTTACGTAACCCATCTGAGAGATATACCAAGATAAGCTCTGTTGCATCCGGTGCATACAACTTAAGGTTAGGTAGCGTGGTAGACCCATCTGGGAAGAAACCCTGTACCCCCATTGCCCATTGTAATTGTACTGAATAAATCATCTAACCCACCGCTCTGCTCTCATGATTATTGTAATGCCCGTGCCCATCCATTATGAAAGAGTATGAGATCATACCGCATTACCCCCTATCATTCCTGTTTTTTCAATTCTAATCCATGCTTTGGCGAAAAGAAATTTCTTCCGCCCGGAAGAACAAATCTTCATGGATATGACCATTTCCACACCGTGCATAACCGCTTCGTGGACGAATAATATATGGAATAACCATACCTAACCGGATCACCGAGTTGACCCAAAGAATCGGTTTCAAAATCTCATCTATTATCTGCCGATTTGCCACAACCGGATCTTCATCGATGGACCCTTGAAATGCAAGCGCTTATGAATGGGCGCAACATCGCCAAGGTATGTCGCCATAGCAAGAAACCGGATCCATGGCGACGGATTGCTTGGAGAGTAAATGCATAGAGTAGAGCAGGGGATTGCTTCGGAAGCAAGAAAGCCTGTGTCGCCATTATTTATTTAATTTTCATTTATGCTTTTTTTTTTCAAGGACAGGTGGCATGCTCACATCTTTTTCTGGCGAAAAAATATTAGGTTCAAACAAAAAACCCAACTGCCTTATATATGTTTAGATAATGGTATTTTGTTCCAATTGGGGAAGGACTCTTCTAGGGTCGGGGGTGGGGATTTTATTTCATCCTTGTCTTCTGGAAATACATGAATAAAAATGAGTGATGACAAAGAAAAACTATAAAAATAAGAATATATGCTAGAAAATATTTATTTATTTTTTAAGCGAAGGGTGACATTTGTGAAACCCTTCAAATTGAATGGCATTTTTTTCCTCTTGCCATTCATTTGCATGGCCAAAAAAAAGACACCGTTCTTTGAAGGGTCAAAGGCCCCTTGAATGGCATTGCAATGTTCAAATTTAAGGCACAGAGGAATCAAGAGAAAGAAGCGCCTAGTTGGATGATGAAGAGTGCCTGTTTATTGCAATGTTCAAATTTAAGGCACAGAGGAATCAAGAGAAAGAAGCGCCTAGTTGGATGATGAAGAGTGCCTGTTTAGACTATATAGTAAAAATACTATCTCTCTCTTCTCTATATAGTGGTTGGAGCTCAACGGTCCTGGCTATATATTGCAGAGCGTGCACATGGAGAAATCTGGCTGGGTCGGCTGAAAACTAAGCTGACCCAGCCAAGATTGGGTCAGCTTAGTTTTCAGCCCCGCTCAAGAGCTTCAGAGGAGGCGCTGTCCACTGCCCGTTGCAGGGAGGAAAGCAATCAGTAGCTGAAAATAGCCCCTGCGCTGAAGCAGCATAGGGAACAAAAACTCTCTTGTGAGTCCCACATAAAGCTTCTGGCTGAGTTTGCAGGGCTAAGTCTTCAGCAGCGCCACTCCTGAAATCGTGGAGGAAATATTTTGCTCCCTAACATAACCTTCGTTAGGACAGAGAAGATGTGGATGGCAAGAGTGGTGCTAATAGTGGTGGTGATTGTAGTGTTGGGAGTGGTAGAAGCAACAAAGGGGTTGAGCAGGCCATGGGAGACAGTAAAGAATGTAATAAATGGTTTTGGAGGAGTGTATGCAAGTCATTTGGCGGTAGTTGCGTTCGCTGCAGTACTCACGTCTGCAGTGGGGAGGCAATTTGAGGTCTTTTTGGGGTTTCATAGCGGCCATGGCTTCTCGCTTCCACGGTCCCAAAGCATACACTGCTGCAACCCTCCCCCGCATCATTTGCAGAATAAACGAATTCGTCTTCTGCCTCTCTGCCCTCCAATTTGATGGCATCTTGAAACTGCAGTTACTGCTTCCTTCTTTCGTCATGGTCTGTTGTTGCAGATCCCAGGAATTTTTTTGCATTTGGAAGGAGCTCAAGAACGGATCTGTTCCTGATCACGCTGAGGAGGGTTTTGATCGCTTGGATCAAATTTTAACAGCTGCTTTTGAATCTTCCGAGCCCCTGCAGGACACAGAGTGGTCCACGCACTTACGGCAACACCTGCAATCAACTGGCGTTTGCAAACACTTGGCCAGAATGACCCACACCCACATACATATGAAGGGTTGGGATCAAGGATCTGGCGTGGTTAGGATTGCAATACTATGCCTTTTGGCATTTTCTTCCAGTATAGTTCTGAACTCTAACGAGAAGGTTAGATGGAAAATCCTTCTTTGCTGCATAAACACAGGGGTTTTTGTGGTTTCCTTAAATGGTGTTCTGCCAGCTTGTATTGTACGTTTAGACCGTGGATTTCAGCACATAAAGCAGAGTGAACCGCTAGTTGATATACTGCAAATGTCTTGGTTTAAGGATATCAAGTCCTTCATCAAGGACTTAATAGCAGATGGTCTTCCTCTTGGAACTTGCTACTATTGGTGGGAAGATGAAGTGAGAAAGTTCGAAGCCCTAGAGCTTATTATACATGTAATTTGTTTTGGTATTGTGAGATTCATTGCAAGGAGTTTTCTTGTAGGCATTGTATGGCTTCTGAAGGTTACATCCTTTGGCCTGAAACTAGAGACTATATGGTCTGCATATAGAACTAATATAGCAATTTTTGTCGTAAATCACTCCGTTGCTGTTGCTGATTTGATGAAGGCCAGGAGGGTCATAATCAACACAGAAGCTATGCTTGGAAGCGAGAGAAAGTGTGGGTGCATAATTCTCAAACAAGAGCTTCCTACACGCTTGCAAAGGGCAATGGAAGAACAGGATCCGTCAGTTATAATGGGGATGTTTCAAAGCACTAGCAATTCATTGAAGGAGCTAAACTTTACAGAGTCAAATGCATGGCCTATGCGTCCTGTACTGCACCTTCTAGATTTCTTAAAAAGATGCTACATTGGAGCAATGCAGTATGATCAAACCGTGGCACAACAAATAGTTGATGAAATGGAGGGATTTTCCAAGGAACACTGGCAAATTTCTTGTGGAGATTGCAAGGACATGCCTGTAATCAAGGTCAAGTTCCAGGTCTGTATGTTAATCCGTTGCCTAGGCAATATTGCTACAGATCCGGAGTCTAAATTCCACCCAGAGAAACAAGCTTACTGGGGCGGTGTATTAGAGTCCCCAACCACAGCACTGTTATTTTCTTGGTTAAAATCTAGAAGTCGTGCCCTGACATCTGCCCTTGTCTTTGAAGATGCTGCTTAGCCCAGCACTTGTAGGCTTAAGATATTGTAGGCTTGAGATATATTGAATCTAGGTAAAAAAGCATGCGAAAAATCTCAAAAGCAATAGAATAGTATTCAATAGTATGTCAATAGTATGACCATGTATACATGTAGGAAAGGTAATCTATTTATAGAATCTAAACTTAGTTAAAAGGGAGATGTTTAAGGAAGACCCCCCCCCAAAAAAAACGTTGGTCTCTCAATAAAAGAGAACCAAAAAATACAATATATAAAATGTCATATACAAATACTCAGAAGGTGACCAAGGATGCACACATCCCCCCCTTGCAACCTTGGTCATGTGCCCGTGTTAAAAAAAACTTTTGTGGGAAGCAAAAGAAGGTGACCAAGGATGCACACATCCCCCCCTTGCAACCTTGGTCATTAGCCCGTATTAAAAAAAACTTTTGTGGGAAGCAAAAGTAAAACTGTGGCACCCTTCAAAATGATATAATTAAGTAGAAGAGGAAGGAAAGAGCCGCAACTGACTAGTAAAATCTTCATGCTTGGTTGTAGATAATCATTAGAGAAAATATGGGGTCTCCAAGGGTCCCCTAAGAAATTATAAATAATTGTTATTGTAATTTTTTGTAAAATATAATTTGAAGGCATTAGTCAATTCAAGACATTAATATGCCAAATCCATAAAATCGTTTCCACCCCTTGGGAAATATTTTCTCCCCTTTATGCTCCCTTGCTGTCATGTGGACTCTTGAAAAACGTGTGAGTTGATGTGGGTCATAGTTTGTAATAAATGGCAAATCTTTTCTACTCCTTTAGTATCTATCTCTATATTTTATATATTATAAAATGTGTTAAGCCACTCCAGTTTTGCGCATCCTTATGTTAGAGAAATTCTAAACAATAAGGCTATTAACCCTTGCTACAGTAACTAACTATAATGTGTCTTTGGAACTAAAGCTCAAGCCCTGGTAATTGAGTGCATCTTCTCCTGCAACTTCGATGCCTGGCAGCGGGCGCAGAGCATGCTGCTCCTCACCTCAAGCCTTGCCGCTGCATCGAACACATAAGTATGGTTATCAGATTCGCTGGATGATTCCTAGCTTTTGAGCGGTTGCTTCGGGTCTGTATTCATTTAGAAGCTCTGAATCATATGAACGGATGCTTACATCTTTTCCACCATCATCTGAACAAGTATGGCTTCATATCTTTTAATGTTTGGGTTTCTGCATCAACATTCCACATCTAGCTCTGGTAGCTTAGAACAGAGGTTAAGATTTGAGAGGTTAAGAGGTCATATTTGAGGTTAAGATCCGTTTCATAACTTTTGCCAAGATCGTGTTCTTAATTAAGAATATGAACCCAATTGGTGTTTCTGCAAAAAAAAATCAAGCTCTGATCTGAATTGGGCTATGGCAGGGGAAAAAAAAGCGAAAAACGAAAACAGTATTTGGGGCATAAATGGCAGTGATGGGTTTCCAAGAAGGAGACTTGTGATAACCGGCTTCTTATGCCATTGGGTTATAGCTAGGGTATGGTCGCCTGCTGCCGTGACCCCACCTCGGAGCGACGGTAAACCCCCCGTCCCTACACTGGTTATCGCCAGGCAGCCATGGGTATCCCCGTCCAGGTGTCGTCGGTTTGTGGCCAGGTGTCATTATCTAGGTTTCCTTCAACCGAGACACCAGGTTCCATCATCCGTGCCTGCAATGACCTCTGTCGTGACTTGAATGTCCCTGGCACCGTGCCCTGGGTGACCATGCTCGTGCACTAGATGACCACGTCCGTGTTGAAGAAAATACCCCGAGCATGCCGATTTGAAACGAATTCAATGCGGGTTTGAAATGATTTGGCGCCCAAAGCTTGCACTCGATTGCATTCTTCGAAATTGAATTCTCCGACACCCGCTATGGCTTCCATGGCCATAAAATCTCGCCCTCCTTTCCGCGGTTCAAATGTTATCGAGAGGAGGTCCGTGAAAGAACACGAAGGTAGCCATGGTTTCGACGAGGGCACGAAGAGAACCGATCTTTGAAAGGGGTACCGGGGAGACCGGCATCATCCAAGAGGGTCTCACGCCCGGGACAAAGAGGAGGGCACCACAGTCGTCTTTGCTACCACCCAATGCCAATGAGGCCGAGTAGGAGAGGTCAATGGACGAAAGAGCAAATGCTCGACATCCTCGAAGAGGTGTTTAATATGGCATTTCAATTAGAGAGGCTTCTAGGAGGTCCGGTATACCGAGTCCACAATCGTGGATTGGTTATACGGTCGAACAAGCCACAAGCAAACAAATCATCCACGATATTGACAACTCTCCAAGAGGAGGAGCTCGTCAATTGGGCCCTTAGCATGGCGAGCAAGGGATGGGGGTCACACTATCTGTTGTCAAGGAAAAGGCAAAGAGATGGCTAGAGCGGGGGCTCATGTGGTGAATCCGAGTACCAGTGCGAAGTGGTGGAAGCTCTTTAAACAAAGACACCCCAAGTGGCTCTAAGGAGTCCAAAACCCTAGATGTGGCCAGGGCCCGTGCCATGACACAGGAGAACCTCGACAACTTCTATGCCGGGCTTAAGCAGATTTATGCTGAATTTGCATTCCCCGCCTCAAGGATATGGAATGCTGTCGAGACTGGAATTCAGGCGAGGGAAAGTGAAGGGGTTGAAAATCATAGCTAGAAAGGGGGGAATAGGGTGAGTGAGGTAGTTATGAACAATAGGGAATGGGTTACTATTTTGGTTTGTGTTAATCTTGAGGGGTACAGGATCCCCAACATGTATATTTTTAAAGGTAATCGCATGAGGCAAGATCATATTGCAAGATGTGAAGAAGGTGCCATTCAGGCTGTGCAATCTTCGGCTTGGATGACATCAGAACTGTTTAAGTCATGGCTGTCACATTTTGCAGCAAGAGTTCCAGGTGGTGTATCCCCAGACCAGCCTCACCTTATCATATTGGATGGTCATGGCAGTCATGTAGAGCTGGAAGTCATATTGGAGGCAAAAGAGAAGGGCATCCACTTTGCCTTATTGCCTCCACACACATCTCATAGACTTTAGCCTCTAGATGTGGCATGCTTTGCCCCCTTTTAAGGCAAATTCAAGAGGCATAGAGCTGCCTACATGGTAAGCAAAGGGAGGGCAGAACCAAAGAAGGAGGAGATAGCGTAATTGATTTCCCAACAATTGCATGCGGCCTCACACCCCGAACATCAAGGCAGGTTTTAGGGCAACCGTATCCGCCCTTTGACCAGAAAAGGTTAAGCCAGTCAAGAATGTACCAGGTTTGGGAGGGTGCATGTTGAAGACATTACAAAGAGGCCAGAGCAAGGCGGAGAAGATTACCATCATCGAGATATGGCACAAGTGGAGGCCTTTGACATGGCGAAGTGCACCAGCTATGGGAGGCCTTACCAGACAACTCCCAAATGAAGTGCGTAAATGACCAAATGCCACACAATCCAGTTGGTGATCAAGTGCCACAAGCTGGCCATGTGGAACCTAACCATGAATTGCCCATTGAAGGTGCTGCTGTAATGAGTCAGGTGCATGCCAATGATGTTGGAGGATCTCAAACATATGGCATGCCATCACAGACCATAAGGGCAAGGAAGAGAGGCTTTGCCCCAGATCTGGGAGGGAGATCAAGTGATGGTTTTTGTGAGGCATTGAGAGCGAATGTGCTAGAAGGGCGAGGCCGAAAATTGAAATTGGAGCAAACCGCGACAAGAAGGAAGGTTGAGGCTGCAAGGAGGAAGGCTGAAAGGGAGGAGGCTGCCAAGAGGGCACAAGCTAATAGGGAGGAGAGAGAGATGAGGAAGTTGGCTGATGCAAGGGAAGCTGCAAGTGCTGCAAGGCTTAGGGAGTTTATGTACCCAAGGGGGATGTCTAGAGTGGCATCCATATTTGGTTTTCAAAGGGTGTTGAGCGAGGAGGTTAAGACAAGAAGATTACAGGTGAGGAACAGGCTTAGGATTAGACAAGGGTTAAGTCCACTTGGGGCACCCATTGCTGTAAATCAGACGTCCCCAGGAATTGACCAGACTCTTCAACCTGCTGTACCTTCTAGTCCCTGTGTAGACATGAACTCCCAACCATTGGATGATGCTGATGAAGAGCAAGTCATGTGCAGTTTAGATGACACACATATCTGCTCGGGTGATCCTGGTCATTTGCATCACGTAAGTATCGAGGGTTGCATACCTCTTGTTAGGCCTGTAGCAAACCCAATCAACACACTCAATTCCCCAATGAAGAGGTGGAACTTGCCTGCTCCACAGCAACATGCTGACATTGGTCACGCGGCAACTCAATGAGACCGACACCCGGGGGATGGGTGAACTATCTTGCCGCACCAATTCGGGACCCGAGCATGACCAAAGTTGCCGCAATAGACAAGGCAAGGATTATCAGGGAAATGGTGGAAATTGGGGTAGACCCTGGAATTGTGAGCCGTGCAAAGGAGATGGATGTTGGGTTTGCAAGGATATGGAGGGCTGACATGGCTCGAGTCACCCAGCCAACTCCAAGGTTTGGAGAGGGGGCCTCATTCATAGCTACACCCGCTGATAGCCAGGTATGTTTGGTCACGTTGTAATCTTAATATTCAGTTCACCTTTTATTTGGCACTGCTATTAACAGACAATGTGCACAGGTATCCGAAGACTCGGATGAAACCCAAGACAATTAAGCATGTCGACAACTTATTGTACATAATATATGAAGGAAAATAGTGAACTTGTTGTACAAGATTTATGACTAAGATAGTGAACTGATTAAAATAGTGATTGTTGCACATTCTGCTGTTGCATGGACCCGACACGAACACAACCATAAATAAATAACAGTAGAAGTGAACATAAACAATGAACAGCAATGAACCGCAACAGTGACAGTAAAAACAGGATCATTCCATTACACAAAAATAATGTTCAGACAAAATTGAGCCCTCAGGCTGCACAAAATATGCCCGAAGGGCCGTTTCACAACATGAAGGAAGAGGAGGCGAGGATCGTCCAGGGGGGGCCTTTCTGTACAAAGGGGGCAGCAGCAAAATTAACCAACGGGGCTTTGGAATAGCACATGGTCGCCTTCAGTGATTACGATTTGGCAGTGGATCAGGTCAGTCTCGGAACGAGCCCGCTCAACTTGAGAGACTATTTCGGGCGATACTTGATCTTTGACGTAAGAACCGACAAGCCAGGCCGATTGTGATCTCTGGTCACCAAACAGTTCCTAATCTTGAAAGAGTTAGGAGTGGTAGAGGTCGAGGAGGAGCTAACAGGGGAGGATGGCGCGCTCGGAGCAGGGCGAGCTCTCTTGGACGGATCATACCCGCCACCCCTCACTATGTCCCACCTCCCGCCGGACCCGGGATAACTGGTTCGTCGTGCATCCATGGCGCCTAAACCCTGTAACACAACGACAAAGCACAAGATCAATGGAAGATAAGAAACAAAAAACATATCAGAACCTGAGAACATACCTCAGACGCTTCAGAAACCCGGATGCTTGAAAGGAATGGCGTATCTTCCCCCCTGCTCGATCGCTCAATTTAAGGGCTTAACTGCAATGATGGGCCATTTACAGCCGAATTAATTGGCATCCGGACATGGCCAGGAATGTTCGGGCCAAATTGGGTCAAGAATTGGAGTTAGAGTGGAGAAATTCGCCTCGAATTCTGGCGGAAGTGGGCCAAAAGACCAACGGTTACCGTTGGCGGTACCTCGAACGCCGGTACCATACGTATTGGTAGCTGGCGACCTAGGCCTCGTATACGGCACCTAGGCCCGCCACTAATAATGAGATGTGGCCTCTGAAGTGGGAGCGGGCGTGGCGTGCAGATCCAGCAATTGCGCGATAGGTGGCAACATGTGCGCGGTAGGTGGCACCTCCCGCGCGCTAGCACGCAATAAAGGCCGCTAAAGAGGGCCTCGGGTACCGCGAAGTGTGGTTTGGGGACAGGCGAGGGTGGACGTTTGACCCCCCCTTCTTTAGGCCACCATAACTTTCGATGGAGATTGAATTTCGGAAAATTGTCTTCGGGGAAGTTGTTGAGGACAACATTAGGTATCCCAATAAATTGACAGATCGAAATTTGGGTGAAAACCGGGTGTTTAAGGACAATTTGCCCCTTAAGTGCGCGGAACATGGCGACCATACCCTAACCATATTTGGCAATGTGATTTTAGCTTGCTTTCAGCATTTTTTTTGTTAGATTAACCTGGCCTATCGACTTAGAAACACATGCACTCTGTTTTAGTTTTTGAATCCTGCATCAGATTTGATGGCTTGAATTAAAGCTGGGTCATCTGAGCAAGCTAAGGATGAGTGGTGGTGAAGATTTCAGGAATCGTGAAGAGATTTGAGGGCATAAAGAAAGTAATTATGTTCAATACATACCTGGATATTCTATTGGTTTGCCTCTTGTTATCTCTGATCTAGAGCTCTAACTATGCAGACAACGTGGAGGGGTTCGTTAAGCGAAGGATAGAGGGGTTCGCTAAGCGAACGATAGAGGTGTATAAGGGCAGCACAGAACACATCAAAGAACACATCTTCGAACAGAGGCCTTTAAATAGCATGTCAGACTTTTTTTCCCTGTTGATTAATAGGTGTTGGCCGATAGAAAATTCTCAGATTTTAAGTTCTAGTGCAAATTAGGCGCTCAATCCACATATTCAATCACGGTGTTTGATTCAATCTTTGTTCTATTTGATCGCTTTTTTCAATCGCACCTCGGGGGATGCCAGATTTCGAGTATAGCAAGCAAATTCCTAATCCATGATTTGATTCAATCATAGTAAGCAGAATTCTAATCCATGATTTGATTCAATCTGCAACCTGGTAAAAGGGGATGTGGGTACTCTGTAGAACCGACTTCACCTTGCAAAACATATCTTTCGGGCCAGAAATCTTGCCAAAAGCTCTAATAAGAAGCTATTTGCAAATTCGCTAATAGTACACAGGAAGCAGTTTCCTCGAAAACATACCTGGGTATTTTGTGTTTTTTGCCTCTTCTAGCTCTTCCTAGCCCAGAGAGTTGCAAATACGCAGGCCGCCTAGTGTTTTTCTTTGAGCTATTTAGGTGTAGTACGGCGGCAGGTGCGCCACAGAGTAGGCCAAAATCTTAGCGTGGGCAAGCGGTGTATTAATCCCGACGTTTGTTGTGGCTACGTTTAGCCGAAAACCAACACAATGAAAGTTTATGAGCAAGTTCACTCGGGAAGTTGCCGGATAATGCATTCCAAAAAGTCTGTAATTCCAAAAAAAAAATTGTTTTGCTAGTAATCATATATTGATCTAGTGGTAACACACTAGTTCCTTAGCAATGTGGTCTCGAGTTCGAGACCGCCCAGAATCGCACTCGGTACTGTTGGGGGTCAAATCCCAACAGACGCAATGTAAGGTGGTTGGGGGCAGGGCCCAACCGAGCAATGTAGTGTGGTGTGTGGTCACATGTCCAGTTGGATGCTGCCTAGTGGCGTGACGTTAAAACTACTATCTATCTATCTATATTTAGGAAGGATATTATATAATATCAAAATGAGTTAGTTTGTGAGTTAATAGAATAGAATAGAATAGAATAGAATTATTGTCCCTTGTGCCCTGAGGCCCCTGGACTGATGTAGCATGGGCGAGCTCCCTTACGGTCGCTACTAACACATCACGCTGGTTTATTGTAGCCTTTTCTGAAGGCTTCCTTAGTTTCTATTAGTACCGGCACCCCGCTTTTTAATCGACATCATGGCCGTGCAGTGATGCGTCGTTATCAATCAGCTTTTAACTGAGCATTTTGTGGGCGTCTATGCCCCGCCTCTTGGGCGGTTCATATTGTAAGCCCTTTTTCTTTGTGGGCCTCTCGGTGCCTGGTCATCATCTCCTGGATTGCATCTGCCAGATCTCTCATTATTTCTGCCCTTATCATCAGGGTGTGTACTGGTTGTCCCCATCTTATGTTTCTGTATTTGTTTCTGACGTTATCGTACATCGGGCACTCATTGAGCAGGTGATTCTCATCCTCTACTTTCCCAGTGTCACATATTCTACATATCCGGTCGTCCTTCTCTATTTTCCTCCATCTGTCCTTTTCAATTCTTAGATCGTGGCTCCCCATCCTAAATCTCGCCAGGACGTCTCTCTTGGTCTTCCCTAGCAGATTGTCTCGGTACATCTGTTGCCCTCTCTGCTGTTCTGGATTGGGCGACCGCTGTATTTAAGACTAGCTTCACGTCCAATGACATTCAAGAATGTCAGATTTAATGTCATAGAAGTGTTGCCTAATGGGGCAATATGCAAAATGAATTCAATTATTCCATAACTAAACGAATAAATGTAAGCAAAGAAAAAATCATTTTACATCTAACCTAACCTAACCCTCATGCCTAACCCTAACGAGAAGCTCACAGGAGGAGACGCTTGCAGGAGGAGCTATGGCAGGGGAATGATTGCAGGCAATTCCATGGTGGCGTTTCAGCAATGAGCTATGGCAGTTTCAGGCAATGAATAGGCACGGGATGTGCAGGGCCGGATTGAAGGGGCAGAGGTTTAAGGGCATTCCGATCTGCAATAAAGGGTTCCGGAGCAGAGGCATCTCAGGTACTGCGTTAGGGCCAAGCTCGGGTACTGCGGTTCAGAAGATGAAGCTTGTGGAAGTTAGTTTTATTTTTTATTCTTAAGAACTTCCAGGATTAGGGATCTCTTGAATTTCTTCCTCCCATCCTCTGATTTGGCAGAAGATAGAAGATATGGCAGAAGGCCCTGCCCAAGGAATTGATCTAGGGACGAGTTTGGCACCATGAAAGGATTGAAGTAATCCCCAGTGAACAAGGCAGCAGAAGCACTCTTTCATTTGTGGCCTTCACAGACACAGCGTTTTATCGGAGATGCAGCTAAGAATCCGGCTGCCATGAACCCATCTAATACTGTCTTTGTTGCAAAATCGTTAATTCAAGGACATTTTTTTGAATTTTGACCCTTCTGTGCAGTCCGATATGAAGCTAATGGCCCTTCTCCACTCAAACTGTATACAGCAAATTGGGCGCCCGCCAGATTTGTGCACTAGGAATTGCCTCAAAGAGCATGGAAAACGTAGTTGCAGTTATACAGCCATTAAAGTTCTTAATGGCCTGCATATTGGGCGGTCCCTGGATTTCTGTAGAGACAAGAGACAAGGCAGGAAGGATTACAGTTCTTAATGGCCTGCATATTGGGCGGTCACCGGATTTCCATACAGACAAGAGACAAAGACAATCCTTACAGACAAGAGACAAAGACAATTCTTAATGGCTTGCATATTGGGCGGTCGCCAGATTTCCATACAGACAAGAGAAAGACGAGCAAACAAAATAAATCATAAAGAGGTTAAAAACACAAAATTCTCAGTTGTTTGGGCCTTCAAATTCGGCGATCACCAGATTTTAGTCACAATGACTGGACTGAATATATAACTGATAATATGTCAAATGTTGCTTCAGATTCCAGTATATCTAATATGTTAGCTAGTGCACATTTCAATCCTTCCTTATTAAATTTTGTTATCATGTGTATCTATTTGCGCACAGTTAAATCATTTTTTATTAATGCTTTTCATGTGAATCAAATATTTCTAGCTAAAGTTCAACAAAATGGTTATGCATGAAAAAAGCAAGGGAAATGTAGACATATAGAGCATGTACATAGAAAATGCAAGAGAAATGTAGATAATATCTAGCACAATAACAGGGGGTTACTTTTAGATTTTTATACGTTTTTTTCACATGGTTTTTCTATGATTTCGTTGTTGTATTCGTCTAGGTGTACTAAATAGTATTTCTAGAGTGCACCCTTTATGGGCCGTTGATTTTCGTTGGTTGGAACAATCCGAGGGTTGTTGTCTTTCTCTGCATATGTTTGCGCATGAACACTGCGCATGTGTATGGCATGTGCATGTGCACGTGCATGTGCATGTGTGTGCATGTGTATGCAGGTGCATGTGCACGTGCATGTGCATGTATATGCATGTGTATGCATGTGCATGTGTACTGTGCATGTGCAAGTGCAAGTGCATGTGCATGTGCATGTGTGCATGTGTGTGCATGTGTACTTGCCCTCTTGGATTCTTGTTGCCGGAGTGGATTTTTGCTACACAAGGTGGATTTTTTGCTCACACTTACAAAGGTATTTGTTTTTTAATGTTTCTTCAGTTAGCATATTGGTTTTTTCTACAAGGTATTGGTTTCCTGGTTCTATAATGTAGTGCTGCAAAACCTGCCTTTGTTTCCTTCCCTTTATCTGTTCTAAGATTTGCTACAGATTCAAAAAGAGTCTAGAGTTTAGGCCCTCTGTTTGCTTCCAACTCTTGGATATTCTTGGCCTGCCGGATTGTTCATAGCAGCCAGCCTTTAGCTTCAATCAACAAACGGATTCTTGTGCACACAACAAGCGAATTATTTCACGCCCTTTTTTGAATCATGCAGATCAGTCAAACGGTGGCTACAAGAATGCATTTATGTTGTAGGTTTGGAACTTTAATCGAACCAGCAGGTGAATCATGCATTACCTTTAAGCTAGAGATAGAGCATCCAAAATCATATGGATTGATAAACAATGGTTTCATTGTGAGTAACAACACGTGGAACGCTAACAGAACAAGCTTGCTTCAAAACCTCTACCCTTGATCACGCTTCACCGACCATTATAGGAAACCTACTCCACATCACCAAATTGGCTGATTCTCTTCACCTGTTAAACCAAAGTCAGGCAACCCATGAGAAAGTGTCACTGATTCTTTATGAACCTCACCAATTGTTACTGCAGAGTAACGTTGATGTTCATGCAATGGTTTGTGAATAAAACATTATTGTAGAGCATATCAGTGTCAAAAGCTTTTATTTCATTCAATTTTATTTCACTATTAAAGTTCTATTTTCTAAATTAATATCAGTCTAACCAAATGCAGACTATAGAATCTGCAATCCATCAATTCCACATGACATTCCTCTGACACCTGAAGTCAACACGATGTTGATCCAAACATTATTACTATACCAGAGAACCCTATAATATGATGATCAAGTTCAATTAGTCCTGCCACCATCAGCGCAACCACCACCTGCACATGGCGAAGACCTTATTAATGTGTTGTCATTATGGTTGGTTGGATACATCAACTTTCTTCATCCATCTCTAACCCATCTCCAAGGCCCCGAAGGGGCCAAAAAATTTGTTAGTTAACACAAACCATTACATCCAACACTTTAAATTAAATTCCCCCTAAAACCCCCTTTGGTTTTGGTGCATATTCACATGGGGGTGACTCTGGGGCAACGAGAGCTCCTTTTATACCCCCTAAAACAGTATAATACATGCATGAAATCAACACAATTGAGTACATTGCCTCAAACTTTATAGTATTTCGCAACTCTCATTATACAGTATAAAAAAAACTTGTACGAGCATACTCCACAAATGACGATTGCTATCTACGGTCCAAATCAAAGAATAAGTCGTGAATATGCCTATTCAACAGCTCTCGTTGCCCAGAGTCACCCCTCGTGTGAGCATGTATATGGAAAACGCAAGGGAAATGTGGACATATAGAGCATGTCCAAAGAACAAACTATACAAAAATAAATAAATAAATAAATAAATAAATAAATAAATAAAGGAGATGCACTCACCTTTGGCAGTCTCGGACATGCAAAAACACTAAAAACTATCTTCTAGATGATGGGCGCCTTCGTCCCAGGGGAGCACACAGCAATCTTGCACCTTTCAAAATGAGCTTCTAACATTTGAACAGCACATGCAAAAGAAGTTGCATGCATGATGGACAAGTGGCATGCCCGTAGTGAAAGGTCCAGGGCATATTCGGTGGGCCCATAACGCGTCATGAAACAACCCGCCTTTTCACGCCCATTTCAAATTCAAAATAAAGTTGCCACGTGACTATTCACGGTCGTTCAAATTCAAATTCAAATTTGAATTTGAGTTTTCCCCCTCAACTCAATACTGCCAACCATTTGCTATCTCTTCCACATTTCAAGCATCTCGCCATCCGTCATTGCGGCTCTCGACCATTCGCTTTGCCGCCACAAGGTAAGTTTTGGTCTTTTCACTAGCATGTATCATGCGCTGGTGTAATGCGCTACTACCTCCATGCTTTGTTGTAGCTTTGATGCCATTCTGGAGTATTTTTAGTATAATTTTAATGTCTCATGGAGCATTCATCTCCTTTGGCTTTTCTTGGCATATTACAGCCTGCATTGTTACAGACGTAACGTTAGGCTTCAAGATGAGGTAAGGAACTCTTATTATTGAAATTACTAATGAAGATGTGTAGGGTCTGAATTGGATTAGTAATTTAGTATGCTATTAGCTCGGGCCAGATGGGTGTTTGGAGGTGAACAGATATGGTGCCCAATCTGCAAATGGTGAACACATTCAAAAGTGTACGTCTGGTAGCCAATTTGAGGGCCAAAAATCTAAAAAAAAAGGGCCCTCAAATTGGGCGGACGCCCAATTTGATTGGCCCAACTCCTACTTTGGTCAGCCGAAAGGGAGGAAAAAAAAAAACCCGGAGACAACTAGTTCAGGCAACAACCCTACTAGCAGTTCTAGCTACATCAGTCAATCCCTCAGTAGCCTTATCATTCCATACAATAACCGAGCTAGTCATAGATGGGACATCCTACTGTGGTCAAAAAGTCACATGACTTTAGTCTTATAATATCTTTTATTTTCCAAAAGAAAACTCTTTACAAAGGGGTTGTTCAAAACCTGCATTCAGAAACTTAACATAAACTTTTACACAACATGCATGAATGCCAAATTGCATGCCAGTCATTTCTACTTTGTTTTCTCACGTGGATCAGTTTAATAACACAATGCCATGACAGAAATATCATCTGGTCTTTTCTATATGGAAAGTAAAGCAAAACATAACATTTGCTTACCATCAGAATGTTTGTAATCCATCTATTTACTCTTTAGAGTTCCATAAAAAGTGAGCTTCTGCAGCAATATCCTGTAGCTTGAAGCCTTCAAGACAATTTTTTTTTCCGCTTGAGTAAGCAGTCCAGTTCACCATGCTTTTTCTTGATCCATACATCCGTTTGAGCTAAAACCCACCATAACAGCAAAAAGGAGCACAATGGGAGAAGAAATACCACGTACCTGCAGCCAATCATGTAAACATTAGCGATATGATACAAGGGCCAAAAGGTACATTGGGTATTTCTTGGCTTATCGCCTCTCACCCATTGTACCTTTTGCTCTTGATTAGTAACAGCCTACTAAGAATGTAAAAATCAAAAGAAAGCATTTTATCCAAAACCTTACATATCTGTTACCTTTGGCAGATATAAGATTCGGATTTCTAGAAAAAGATATTGTACACCATTTCTAGGACAATATATTGTTCATCTGCTAGAACAATAGATATGTGATGGCAACTGTCTTTTCTTAACTCTATGTTATTCTTTACCATCTGTAGCTCATTTTAAATATAAAGAAAAGCTTATCCACTAAAGAATGGTTATAAGACCCTTCCTATTATCTGCATCTGTTCTTAAATAGAGAGCAGAGAAAATAAATATAAGCATAAGCAGAGGAAATACTCTACAGTCAGCAGACATTTACATGTTTTTCTTAATCTTTCGTGTCATGCTTTGATCATAAGAATAGAAACACAAAGCCATACCTGCAGTTAATCTTCGTCAGATAATAGATCATCTCAAAACATATCGTTCAGAGGCCATATTTTCCTTGCACCATCCAGCTCCAGACGAAATCTCTCTGGCTATCAAGTGCGGCTATGCCATATTTCTTCTAATCAAGTATTCGACCCACTTTTTCATCTCTTGAATGGGTTGCAGACTAGCAGCCGTGATGCCAAATGGCATGCAAGCCATCTCTGTTTTAACGTTTGGCTTCATAGCCTCTTTTCCTCTCCTTTTTATTCATACAAAGTCTCTAATTCCAGCCCAAGAATTTCGTTGCTTAGTCTTCTGTATGCAGTAGCACCTCTTATTCTAATTCCATACTCTTCTTCTGAGCCATGGCGGCTAGATCAAGTAACCAGATGTTCACAAAATCTCTCCCGGTTCCATACAAGAAGTATGCATAGGCCGCAGGCTGTGCGCAAACCCTAAGTTTGGCTATGCCATATTTCCTTCCGTGAAGTATTCAAGCCCATTTTTCATGTGCTTTTTCCACATATTAAATTAATTATTATAGATGTCAATATTTAATTTTGCTCAATGGGTCTTAGCTCTGCCACTGCTGTGCATGCCAGTGCTATAACAATCAAGATCTTCCAATTCTCCGAAAAAGATTTTTCAACCCTAGAATCTCGTATTAAATTCAAAAGGGTCCGTTATTTTCAGTATGTTTAATGGCTACAAAAGCCATAGAAGTAAAATTATCCATTTAGGAGGTGTAAATATGCTACTAGGTCCTTAATTCAAAAATAGGACAATACCCAATGGGTTTATTTTCAGTAGGATATGTTAGTAGGGCACATCAAGTTTTTGCATATTCTGCACTTGTGAATCTTTCCCAATAAATGAGGTTTTCCTTTTGCATGTATTCAAGTCACCTGCATGTTCTATGTTTCTTAGCACATAATGCTCAATAGGTTGGGTTTGCCTTTACGCAGGCACAAGGCACAAGCATATTCTAGGCACAACTTGTTCAGCATTTTTTAACACACATGTTAACCAGGTTCGTGTACATAACATAAAAAAAAAAAAAAAAAAGGCCCTCAAATTGGGCGGGTGCCCAATTTTGACACACCAAAGGGCTGATCAATGAGGGTCAATCTCTCTCTCTTTCTGTTTTAAAGACATTATTACCAAGTTTTCATAGGATTTTCATGTGTTTTGTGCTTGAAACAAGGCGGCCGCCCTATTTGTAATGATATATCTTTCGCCGTGTGTGACCAGTTTCTAGGATTGAAGATCCGCAACCAAAGGGTTCCTTATATTTAGAGGTGGGCGTCTGGTTGCCAAAGGGTCTCTTGCCCATGGACTTTGCCGACACTCTAGGGGAGGCAAAGGACTCTACAACCATGATGTTGTGCATCAAATTGACTTTGAGCCAGCACCTTCACACTCTAAAGGAAGGCGGGTAGAAGATGTAATGGGGTAACACCATTAACCAGGTATACCTTGAATGATTAGAATGTGAAATCTGGCAGGCATGGCATCACAATACCTTCGGGGAAGGGTTTTGTGTCCTTTTCAAACTGGGATGCTAGTCTGTGACCAGTTTCTAGCATTGAACACTATGGGTGTGTTGAATACCCAAGGATTCCTATTTTTGGACGACTACATTATATATGGACTACTACAATGCCAAAGCTTCCAGACTTGAGCTACTACACTTTGTGATAAGAAAGGCACTTTCATCGACGTTGGCACTATCTATTCTAAGTATACTGATGAACTCGTTGTAGAATATGAGGATCCCCAAGACGAGCCATCCATAAAGGTCTTACAGAGAAATTTCTCTTGCAACTGGACGATTCATTTGTAGAAAACAAAAATAGGTATGTGATTTCATATCTTTCATGTCTTTTATATCTTTCAAAAATGTGTGCACATCTTTGATGATGATGAGAGGTTGACCGGCACACTGGGCCTGTAGTTTTTGAGTTTGAGAATGGCCCGTCATGTACCACAAAGCATCAAGCCATTACCGCGAGGAACGTTGGTCCATGGAAGGATAAACCTATACCGAAATTCAATCGATTCAAAGAACTGAAGAAGGGTATGTTTATAGTAGCACATCCAATTATGTCAACTGAGAAGAGATGGAAGCCAACACTACTAGTGAACGCATTGAGATAGAGACTATCGCTTATGCTTGGGCTTCTTCCAATAAGAAGTAGCTACCCAACACTGTCAAGATTCATGTGCTTGTTGCCGAAGCAAATGCTGTGCCCGCTAGGGATGTATGTTAGTATATGAAAATTGAGTCAAGGAAACAAGGTTTTCAAAAATAGTCCATAACTTCAGGTATTGTCCAAATTTAATGAAATTGTGCTTCTATCAGACGCTTGCAAATGCTCTTCAGCTTTTCCACTAAATGTGCTTAAAATAACTTTGATCACATAGTTCAAAGCATCCTCAAGGATATTATCCATCTCGTTAAAGATAGACGTTCCAGCAAAATATAAAATAAACACTCAAATAAACATGAATAAACATTGAGGAGATTCCATGCCTCTACAAGTCTATAGAATAAAAATGCAAATCATTGTACAGAATTTTAAATGCCTACAAAAAGTGGAAATTGTTGTAAGCATTGTAAAGATACAGAAAAGTAAAAAAACATAGTTTAGACTTTAAAAACAATATTTATCCTTGATTACATTGGCTTTGTTCCTAACAGATACAAACCAACATAGAGGCATTGTCATGGCTTTGATGATACCCAAGATGTCTGATACAGATTCAAGACTTTATAACAAAATAAGAATTACACAGTGAGTTCCATCAAGCAAAAATTAACTCTAATCAACAAAGTCCAGTCTTCACGGATAAGCTCTTCACCTAACCAGGTTGTTCCAGAGCAAGAGGGTTCCAGAGAAAGACTGAGTTTATAGGAAGAAGGAAAATATAGGAAAAACAATTCAACACTAAAGACTCTTCTTTAGCAATACTCAATTTTAAGAATAGAATAGAATAGAGTTTTTATCGTCCACGGAGACCAATTGGCCCATGGGACCAAACAAGAGGCACAGCAAGCGTATTACTGCCCGGGTTAAAAAAAACCCCCTCCCCACCATTAAAGGGTTGTTTGGAGGAAAAACCATGACAGGAATAGGTTTGCTATCAAACTGTACAGATACAAAAAAAAAATACAAATATAGACAGAAATATGTGCATGCATCTCGGCGATCCATGATCTCTTGAATGTATGAGCCCAACCTCCGTACTGAGCTCGTGCTCAGCATCTCATGTAGGGGTTTATCAGGATGAACCAGCTCAGCATAGCGTGTCCGAATGTCATCATATGCTGGGCAACTCTTCTTCCACAGCTCCAACCTTGCAGCGTTGACAAAGCCTCTCCTGACGCGGCTCCCCAACCCATCTCCTTGTCTCAATCCAGAGATGGTGTGCACCTATGCGGATAGAGGCAATGGATCTGCACTTTTTCATGGGTAGAGCAGTGCCCAGGTAGCATTGCGGGCCCCGCTCCATCCTGGGATTTATGTGGCATTGATAATATGTCGTCTTGACCTGTTCAAGGGTGCTGGCATTCCATAGCTTACTGAGGAAGCATGTGTCAAGGTACTGTCTAAGACTGTAGCGGTCTGCCTCCGTTTGCATTTGGACGCACATGTGCTCCCGCATATTCCATCTGGCCAGCCACTGAGCCTTCTTTTCCCGCCAGCAGGCTTTTAGGCATTGAGGCCCCATTGCCATAGTGTAAGCAAGGTGAGGGAGACGAATATCGTCCATGCTGACCACCTTCTGAAAGTAGAGATGTGTCTGTCAAGGGCTCCTCTTTGAAGAGGCAAGAAACCCGTTTCCTGCAACAGTATCTAGTATGGAACTGTGGACTTCACCCCCCGGGCTCGTGCCAAGAAAGCTTTTTGCACCTGCTCCAAGTCGTTCCAAGTGGCGAGGGAAATCACTGGGCCCCAAACCTTGACTCCGTACAAAAGCATTGGTTCTACTAGCACCTGAATAGGTGTGATTGATGGGCCCAATCATAACGCTCTTCCTTGTAGCTATTGTTCTCCATTGCATAGAGTGCCTTCCAACCTGCTGTGGCTCGCAGCCGGATGGAATTGTCCCAGTTCATGGCCGATGGAAACTCCATCCCCAAATATTTGTAAGCGGTACCACTTCAATATTTTGGCCACGATAAGTGAGGATTGGAGGTGATGGCTGGCGTGCAGACGATATCAGAACCACCTTGGTTTTGGCTAAGTTGACGCGTATGTCAGTCATCTGGCAAAATGTGTCCAGGACATCGAGATGGCATTGCATATCTGCCCGAGTGTGTGCCAGGAGGTCCACATCGTCAGCATAGATTAGCTACCTGATGATCTGATGTAGGATGTGGGCCTCAGTGCCTCCATTATCAGCAAGCCAGCTCTCCAGCTGATCAATATACAGGCCCAATAGTGTGGGAGAGAGAGGGCACCCTTGACGGACCCCAATACTGCTCTTGAATGGTCGGCCCGCTGGTTGCAGCCGGCCGATGCACGTCTCATATAACATGTACACCACGTTCTGCAGTTCGGCAGGGACGTTTAGCTGCTGCAATCTTGCCCATAGCTTTTCCCGAGGCACCGCGTCAAAAGCCTTGGCGAAGTCTATGAAGCAGCAATACATATCCTGCCGATGGTACCTGCTGTCCTCAACCAGAGCCCCCAGTGTGAAGATATGATCTATCGTGGAGTGCCTCGGCCTGAATCCTGCCTGAGTGAGTGCCCGCACTTCTGCTGCTTCTGCCCATCCTGTCAATTGCCGCTGGAGGATACCGGCGAGGAGCTTTGCAAACACTGAGCTGATCATGATGGTCCGAATTGGCCGAAAAATGCGGGTCTCCTGCCTTGTAGATTGGGACAACCCTGCTAGTGGTACATTGCGGGGGAAAACCTTCCCGTAATGCCTTGTTGAACGTGTCCATCAGTACCGGTGCTATGGGTGGCCTGCCCACTTGAGTAGCTCTGCATGCATGCCATCAAGGTCTGGTGCTTTCCCATTGGCTAGACGTTGCAGCCTTTGCGTTAACTCCACCTCTGTGATTGCTAGTACTAGGCCCTGCTGGGGGGGTAATGCTGCCCGTGCCCCCTCCAGATTGTAGAGCTGTTGTAGTATTGCCCCCACTGGTCTGGAGTGATGTTTCCCGTGGGCGGAACTGGTCTCCTGAGCACTCTCTGCCAGAAGGTCCTGGGATGACGTTCCAGGAGGAAGAACATTTCCTGTTGATGGGCCGCGATGTACCTAGCCTTTGTAGCCTTGAGGAAAGTGAGGTATTGTTTGACTGCATCCGGGCGTAGCTCAGGGTCTATGACTTGGCAGAGCCAGCGTTTGCGTTCTTTGCACTCGGCATCGAACCACCGGTTACGTGGAAAGGTTGTAGCCCTTGAGGTTTGTCGGGGGCGACTTCTCCCAAAACACCTCTCTGTAGCAGCCCCGAGGACATCAATGAGCTTGCCCGCCTGCTGCTCCACCGTTGAGCATTGTGAGATGCTTGCCAGATCCTCTGTAAGCATCTGGGAGTAAGTGGGAGCGCGCTCATAGTCCAGTCTGAGCTGGGGCAGATGAGGAGGTGTTGGATAGGCGTATGAGGCAACCTGCCAAGCCAGGTGCAAGTAGAGCGGTAGGTGGTCTGAGTCCACCTCCTCATCCCTACCAGCTATTCCCACTTGAAAATATTTGACGAGGTGCATGTCCTGCTCGGCCACCAGAACATAGTCTACCACGCTGAACCCACCCCCCTGGTTCTCCTGCGTGCAAGTGTGCTGGCTAGAGGATGGCCACTGTGCCAGCCCATTGCAAATCACTAGGTCAAAAATACTGCAGAGCAGCAACAGCTGCGTCCCATAGCGCGAGACCTGAGTGTCAGCTGATGCCCGTGGCCAATATCCTTCTGAAGGGCTCAGCTGCAACACATCATCTGTCAGATGGTCAAATCGCATCGCCTGTTCCGTGCCAGTGCGGGCATTGAAGTCTCCAACGAGCATGATCCCACCCTCCTGCCTGTGGTGTTGCATGTCATCGTATAGATCGACATAGGGCTGCAGCCTATCCACATCCGGATCGTTGTGATAAAAGTTGCTCTCGGCATGTGGGAAGTAGCAGGCCGCCACAAAGAGAGGGCTACCACTGCAATTCTGCATGCGCACCCACAGGTACCTATTATGTTTGTCTATCTTACACAGGGAAACTGACCGTGCCAGAGTTGTTCGGTAGTAGCAGGCGACCCCTCCGTGTCCCCGCTTTCCTGTGCATTCATTGAAGACAGAGTAGCGATGGTATCCTGGCAAGTCGGGTAGTCTATGTCCAGCATGCTCCCATATTTCCATGAGGAAGATGAGGTCCATATCAGCAGCAACTGAGTTGAGACTGTCTTCCTTCTGCCATGGGAAGCCCCGACAATTCCAAGAGACCATGCGCATGCACAATCCCTATTTGCTGGCAGGAGCTGTAGCAGTAGGTTTGGTGGTGGCATCAGAGGGGATGGTGGTGGAGGTGGCATTTGGCATGTTGGCAGTGGCAGGTGAGGCCATTGTGGTAGGATGTGCAGATGGGATCTCGACTAAAGGGCCTCGAGCATTTGAGGCGCTTGCATCAGTATTAAGTTGTTTGAAGATCTGCATCTTTTCCCGAACCAGCCATGCTGCACCTCCCTGTGTGCGGACATTCTTAACTTTCTCCAACTCATGCCTGCGGTCCTCCTGTTGTGCTGGAGTCAGATCCCGGTCTACGTACAGGGCAGTCCCCTTCAACTGCCTGCTTTGGCGTAAGATGGCTGCTCGCTCTTGCGCGTCCCTGACTGTGAAGATGACTACCCGGGGACGTTCAGAGCGCTGGGCTCCATGGTGTGTCGCCCTAGCAATGTGTACCAGTGTGTGGAATGTCATCCGGGCCAGGATCTGTATCTGGAGCCAGTTGATGAGGTGCTCTCCTACCTCCTCTTTCAGACCGTGTACCACCACATTGTGGCTCCTGCGTCTTCGCTCTTGGAACTCTGAGGTTGTCGGGCTCGTGGTGGTTGTTGCGGCATTTGTTGTTTGCATGTGCGGGGCGTGTGTTCTGACCTGTAGTGGGGTGGTGGTTGCATGAGGCAGCTTTGTGACGCAGCGTTGGGCTGCCCTGGTCGACGTCTTGCAGGCCCCCGGGTATGTGGATCTGTCATATCCCGTGCTGCAGCCTCTGCTCTCTGTAGTCGAGAGCTCAGCTCCTGCTGGAATTGCTGCTGCCTTGCCAATTCATGTGTGCATCGCCGTAATTGTTCATGGGCTTCCGCATGACGGCCCTTGCCTTGCTGGACGACGGTTGCCCTAAGCTCCTGCAGCTCTTGGTCTCGTGCGTCGGCCTTCCTCTAAAGCTCTCTCAACTCTGACTGACTCGCTTCAAAGGCAGTCTGCATGTCTAACATGGTGGTGGCAGCCTCCGCGGCTTCCGATTGGAGGTGGGAGACGGTTGCCCTTGTCTCCTGATCGGCACGCTGTCTATCTTGTGCCATGGCCTCTATGATGGTGGAGAGGGAGTCCACACGAGCCCGCAGGTCAACAAGATCTTGCTTCTGTTGTTGTCTTTCGAAGTGTGCCAAATGGATGCCGTCTTCCAGTTGCTGTGCCCGGGTCTCCATCTCTACCATCCGCTATCTCTCTGCTGCCAGTTGTCTTCTGAGAACATGGGGCCTCGAGGATTGGATCTCTAGGTCTGCAATTCGGGTCCTGTTGCCTGCGATTCCTACCTCCAGGTTTTTCAAGGATCTCGTCTGTGCCTGGTCTGCCATCGGGTCTGAACAATAATCAGCTTCCTCTCAGTCGATCTTGCTGATTGGGCCTTTGCTCGTGCCTCTCTCCTCATGGAAGTGGTCTCTCCCTTGTTCTTGCCGTCTGGTCGGAGCCGTTTACGTGGGGGACCATCCGCTTGATCCTCCTGGGCAGGCTTATCCTGTCTGGGATCGGTAGCTTGGGGGCATGCGTGAGCAGTAGTCGGGCCTGGGTGTGGGCTATGGTCTGAGGGGTGCCTGAGGGGCGGAAGGCAGAAGGCTAAGGATTTGGGTTTCCACAAGATCACTGAGATAACTAAGAGTTTCACAAATCTGGCTTGGATTAGCCTGCAAGTAGAACTGAATAGTTTAAGATTAGTAGAAGAAGGATCTGCTGGACACAAGGCGCATTGGACCAAATTGCTCAGATAAGATCGATGATGGTCGAAATTGCCTCTGATGGCCAGAATTGGTTCTGCCACTGTCGGTGATGGTCTAGAACCTACTGTAGATGTCGTGGATGTCGCCAAGTTGGTCGCTCTAGAAGCCGCTGTTGTCTGCCCCACAACTGATCCGTTGCCGCCCTTATAAAGCCTAATGAAAAAGGTCTTGCCGTTTTCCATAAAATAGACCTAACGTTTTTAGAAATAGTTGCCCCTTTTCACAAGATATTTAAACCTTATAAACCTTTGCCCTTTTGATTAACTTTAGCGAACCATACAATCTATAACTGGGCAAATATTGGCTTTAAACGGATTGGTCATTTTACTTTCTTTCTCTTTCTTACTCAACAACTGCTCCCCCGAGCACCACCATATCAATTCCTCCCCTTCCCGTGATTGATTGTCCTCGATCAAGAAATTATATGGCAGATTGACATAACCAAGTCCATGGTTACAACCTTGATTGAATCCACAATCAGAAATATTCAACTCCAGCCCTTTAGGCTAAAAATTTCTAAATCCAGCCCTTTAGGCTAAAATTTTTCAGTTCTACAAGGAATAGCTTCAGTTCATTTAGAGGTCTTTAACCTGTTGTCCGATAAAGACTTTCATCTCAATTTTATTAGATTTGGCCTCGATTCACTTAGAGGACTTGACATCTTTATTCAAGAATACTATGTATATCAATCTTTAGATATATACATAGATAGCCAAAACATTATTCATATTCTTAAAGGAAAAAGATCGACATATAATAAGAACATATATAGAAGAGCGATGTGTAGGGTTGTCCTTAAAGCAAAATTTGTGGCATCATAATTTAAAAGATCGGGCAAATCATAGACTTAGAAGATTAGATATGCTGGCGAATGTTTTCTAGACATGAATTTTTCTTGTAGGAATCTAGGCGAATCATGGCCAATGTTATTTCACCAAGATTTGTGTTTTTTTTCCAAGTACAATTTGTAGAAGGAAATTTTGTTCACCCATAGCTAGTCAAGCGCACAAACCACATTATAAATATCTAGCACAATAACAAGGGGTTACTTATATATTTTTATACACTTTTTCACATGGTTTTTCTATGATTTTGACATTGTATTCATTGAGGTGTACTAAATAGTATTTTTAGAGTGCACCATTTATGGACCCTAGATTTAATTCGGCTAAAATGATCCAATGGTTGTCGAACAATTTATTTAACTATATCCAATTTTTTTTTATCTATTTTTTATTTTTAGAGGCATGCGGCCCTCGTGCAATAGCCTTTTAGAGCTGCTTGCAGAAAATTGAGCTTCTGTGGCAGTGACAGCTTTGGACGAGCCAAGACGACCTTGGTGTTAGATTTGGGCAATCGGGTAGGAGTTGTTTGAAGCCAAGCATCATAAAACATCATCTGTTTTCAGAAAGGAAAATTCGAGCTAGATGGCGTGAGCACAGAAAAAATTCCTGGAGTAGAAGGCACTGAGGACGAAAAAGCTGGAGGTTATAACACATTGATTCCCCAATTTTCTTATTTATTTTCTGGTATTATCTATCCATGCTGCGATCTGGAGAAATGCATCAGACGGGTAAAAAAAATTTACCTCTCTGTAACAGTTACATCCTACAGAGGAACCTTAAATGCAGAGCCATCTTCTCGGATTCTTCTACGTTTATTCCATGCATTAGAAGTCATCCAGGGATGTAACCTGAGCAAATATTAGGGCTTTTGTGTCAGCCCTTCTGCATAATCGACTAAATGAAGTGCACCCTGGACTACCACATTCGTCGACTTTCGCTTATAGTCATTTATGATTGGAGGCGCCTATGATTTTGAAATATGAAATACGATTTCACCTAAGATTTTGAGGGAATATCAAACCTCTATATGACTTTGCTTAAGATTTTAGAATATGAAATACGGAGGCTTGAACCTCTACCAAAATAACTCAATGTCTTAATAAGACTACTTTAACCAATGTACCTAATGAGTTAAGGTGATTATTTTTTATCTTGAATCTATGTTTTTTTTTATAACAACCCATTCAATTGTTTTAGGATGGTCTATGGTTTCAAGAATTCTTATTTTTATATCCGTATCAAATCCTCCTGGAACCCCCTGTTATTTTGCTACATATTCTAAACCCCCTGTTATTTTGCTATATATTCTAAACAAGGTTCACCCTGGACTAACACAGTCATCGAATTCGTTGATCCTACGACGCAGATCGTATATTGGAGCCTTTGAGCACCTCTCGTTTCGCTTATAGCCATTTATGATTGGAGGCGCCTATGATTTTGAAATATGAAACAACAATTTCACCTAAGGTTTTGAGGGAATATCGAACCTCTATATGACTTTGCCTAAGATTTTAGAATATGACATCGCCAAAAAAAAAAAACTAGCAAAAAGGCACGCCAGAGGCCATAGAAAATAAAGGCGCAGGAAAATAAGGGCAAAGTAATATACACTGAATTAAATTGGATACCAAAAGATAATGAAATGTCATTTACGTCCTTTTCAAAATTTCAATATTAGTGCATGAATAGAATCTTTTAGGAAAAATATACTACGTAGAAGTAATTGTATCTCATATGTCTTAGCTACAAGCGTGTTTTGGGGTTGTAAATATCCACATGATGATGACATAGACCTCAATAAAGATGTTTCAAAATACTAAAACTTTATGGTACCTTCGACGGGCGTTTATGATGAACACCATATGATAGGATACATGCAGCATTTACAGACTATCTGGTGAACTATGTTATTATTTGTGAATTATGGTGGTCAAAACAAATGAAAAAATCAGTTAAATGTAAACAAACGTTGTCTTGAGCATATTGATCGACGTTCTAGTTAAATGTTTTTCAGTAATGGGCTCTTGGCCATTTGAAGAATGCACGATGAGATAGAGAAGTGTTGTGTCGAGAATTGAGAGAAGGGTGAATAAATTGCAGAGGATCATTAAAAGAATAAGTCCATGAACTACCAAGCCATGCACTGATCCATTACGTAGAATAGAAAAATAACAGGACCAGAGCATATGTTATATGCTTATATTATCTTTTAAAGATACATAAAGTTCACCTTGCAAGAAAGGAAGTTCATTACATGCTTTATCATAAATTTATGCCCCAAGTCAATTGAATGAGGCCAAGAATTGGATACAACTATTACATGAATTACATTAGGTTTTGTGAGTATTTTATCTTGTTTGAATATGCTCGCCGACTTGAACTCGCAAGGTTAGCCAATGGTTGCTTTTGTTGGTGTGAATCCATAAGAGCCAAAAATATAATCTTCAATTAAAATATTTATTTTGATAGATGGATCCGTCAGGAGTTGCATAGGGTCATGATGATCGCTAGATATATATTATATTATACTACACTAGAAGGTTTTAGCAAGGTAAGGCTAGTTAGGTTTTCATTTAGGCAAGGTCAAATTTACCAGGCATTTAAGCTTAGAATCATTCATTTAGACTTAATGCTATTCAATAGTGGTTGCCATTGTTTGTGCAGCATGTACAATGTTGTATGATGCTCAACATGCCTTTGACGTGTCTTATCTTTATCTTAGGGTATATTGAACATGAAATGAGAAGAGGATTTGATAGGAACCCACTTGTCGGAAGTACTGTTATTAATGTTATTAACGTGTATTCCAAATGTTGCTCACGTGTAGAAGCACGAGAAGTTTTGATAAGCTATTAGTGCGGAATGTGGTAACCTGGAATGCCATACACAAGAAAGCTACAGAAAAAGGGTTGGATAAAGATATTTTTGTTGCAAATACCATAATTGACATGTGTGCAAAATGTGGTTGGATAAAGATATTTTTGTTGCAAATACCATAATTGACATTTTGACAAATTGGTATGAGGCTCAGAAATAGCTCAAAATGTTGTGTCATAATGTTGTGTCCTGGAATGTGCTAATTGCAGCATATTCTAAAAATGCAGCTGGGGTAAGTTTCCCACGATGACCATAAGCTACAATTATAGCAGTCCATGAAATGACATCCTTATAAGGCATTTGTTTAAAGAGATCTAATGCTTCATTAAGTTGGCAGCCCTCAACAAACGCTAACATCATAGCATTGTAGGAAGCTACATCACATTGTGGCATTTGCTGAGATAGTATACAAGCCTCATGACTTGACCTTACTGACCAAAAGCAGCTATCATGAAATTATAGAAGACCACGCTTCTTTCAGGCATTAGCTAAAAGAGTTTAAGAGCGTGCTTGAGCTGGCCCCTCTTAATAAAACCTCCAATTATAGAATTCCATGTAACGGCATTTCTCACAGACATTCCTGCAAAGAGTTTCAAGACGTGCTCAAGATGCCCATAATTGTAGTGTTCCATGAAATTACATTACATTGAGGCATTTGTTCGAACCACTGATTCTTGAAATTCCTGCCCATATAACCATGGCTTCAAGGTAAGTCCCATTCACATTTATGGTATTCCAGGAGAAATGATATTTGGCTTATAGTTTTTAATTGGTCAACTTCCATGTTGAGGGTCTTTCGTAACCTGTTAAATTACATCCTGAATAACAAAAGGATGAAGACACTTTAATGCTTCCAACTGATACCTCCAGAGTGAAAAGAGAAATAGATTACATGAGTTATGAAGCAAATAGTCTTAAGTATTTCACAAAAGTTTAAAATAAAACATTTTCCTTAAAGCCTCAAAGCATGATTGTAACAATGCATTTACTAGAATGTTTCAGCAGGGTATGTTAATTTTGAAAGTAGAAACATAGTGAAAGGCCTGGTGCAATCATAGGGTACTTAATAGGCATGATGCAATTTTTGTGGAATCTCATCTTCCAAACATATTGATCAGATGGTACAAACCTTTCCAGGGCTAATTGCACCTTTAGCTTCAGCATCAACAATCATAGCATAACGTGTCTTGCTCACCATGTTCAGTCAGTTATTTCATCATTCTATCTACCAGTATTCTGAATATCATACCATGAGAGCTTGGAATACTAGAACAAACAGCCATACCTGTTCTTAGTGCTACCGCAAGGCTGCATAAATTCGAGTTTGGCAGCTATCTATGCAATATCTTCCACGATTTCATTCCAATAAATCATTGGTGTATGCCCAATCAACTGACAGTAACATTAGAAATAACTTATATAAATGATTTTCATATTTTATTTTAGCTGCAACCTACATGTTACATGCTGACACAATGCCAAGAGAATGTCCTTGGCTGATTAACATCTTTAGCAATCTTGAATCCCCTTTTGTTCATAGCAGCTTTGAAGATCTGATTAGCCTCTGCTAAATCAACTAGCAGCCTGAATGGCAACTAATACTTCAAATGCAATATAAATAGATGAGACATACCTTATACCTTTCTGCTGCCCAAAATCAGAAAGAGGAATGCTTGTAACAGAAATCAAAAGCGTGCCAAATCCGTTGCCTCAGTTCGAAATCCGTTGCCTCAGGGCAGAAAGGCACTCCACACGGTCTTGGCAGACCAAAACCAACTGCTTCAAGGCCAATTATTTTGGCTTAAACTCGTGATTGCTTATATTCTGCCTGCATGTGGAAGTTCGAGGGGTAGATCTGCCCAAAATTGCATGCACAGAAGGAGCCGAAACAGGAAAAATGGAAGAGAACATAGGAAGGGCAAAAAAGAAGTTTGCCTTTTGGTATAAGATCAAATCCAACCTATCTCGCCTTAGGTCGGAGAAGCTTAAGAACAGGGTTCAACTTCAACTATAGATCTGGCAAGAAACCTGCAAGAATGCAAGATATGGCATGCCAGAAATAAGCAAACTCAAAAGATTAAGAAAAGAAAAACATAGGAAATCAGATGCATATCGTACCTTGCACCAAGACGAACAGGCATTGAAAACGCTCAAACAACTGTCCTGGAGATGCCATAGCATCTAAACGTTCTAAATTCCACCGCCTAAAAAAATGGAGGGAAAAGGCGTTTCAAAGGAAAGAAGGGGTTTCGCTGTTGGAAACCACCCTTTCTGGTTTTAGGGAAAATGGGAACGCAGAGGCTCGACCCAGCGAGGTAACCTTCTCCATCTCCGTGGCTTTTTTTAGCCAATTTTCTAATTTTCTCGGCCATTGATTTGTAAAAGAGAGCATCTAAAGGTGCAGGACATGCCACCTCACATTTTGCTGATTTGGGATTGCTACGTGGATAGTCTAGAATTGCAAGGAGGGTTGCACGCTTGGTTAGGCTGGCGTGCTAAAAAAAAAAAAGTATTCCCAAGCAACATATATGTTTGTGTACTCTCATGGTGGCACCTTGCACCATCTGATGCTCCAAATCGCTCTAAAATCTCATTCAGTGGTCTGAGCCAACCGTTTAAAACCAAAACGGGGGGTTGTCACATTGAAGAAATCTATGGCCTTTAACACATAGGGTCACTAAATAACATGGTCTTTACTAATACATGTTCCAACTTGTGCCCGGCATAGACGGACACATATTTGCTAGTTTTGATAAATAGATTATCATGCACATTGCAATTGAATACATCACGACTTCAGTTCTAATGCCTCATAATGTGAAATATCTAGTAATGACTATTGCACCTCCAATCGCTCAAACAACATTTGACATCATCGAACATCCCCTCTGCCTAGAGGGGACGAGAGAGGACAACATTGCCATCTTCAAGACGTTCAAGTACTTGTGCCTGCTCAATAACAATGCATACAGAACAACAATGCCAACAAAATCAAGCTCATCCACCACAAACAAGTCATTGAGCCCTCAGTCACGGCCACACTCGCTATGTTTTAAGACCCCAACACATGAACTATCGTTTGAACGACCAACATATACATGCACCACAGAGGAAACATGCGAGAATTCATTTGCAAGATCAGAGCCATCAGATAAACACAACATACAAGACAATCGACGCCAGTGGCACATGTACAAAGACACCACTAGGATTCATCTGTTGGGAGACTTCAACATCGACATCTTGCGACAAAGCAGCATTACTACGAGACTTCAGACAGCCATAGCTGGCCTCACCCAACAGGTCAAGTCCTCCATGCACTACATGTCAATCCTCGACCACATGCAGACAGACTTCAAGCGCAGACACTACGATCAGATGTCTGCCCGGTCAATAGGAAACAATACAAGAAAAAATATGAACTATACACTCGATGAACCGGAGGGCATCCCTCCGTGGCAGCACCTTGTTTGACTATGTACGAGTTATAAACGTATAGTAGATTGTTTTGATATTCATAGACAATCAACTATTCATGTCCATAAATAACCTCCTCAAAAAAAGAGGACAACACTCTGTTGCATCCGACTCATGTTTGTTCTCATTAGGAAAATATTGGCCTTTGAATATTTCTATCAATCCACAAAAATAATAAGTTTTTGCCACGTTCTCCACGCTTAAGTTCCAAGTAAGTTCTCAACTTGAAAAAGGGTCTACTAGTGCACATTTGACTTGAGCCTAGATCTGAGCCAACACATGATATGAGGTGTTCTAATTGGTTTTAAAACCTCCAGAATATGTGGCACTATTCACACCTTGTAAAATGAACATCTATATATCTGGAGTGCACGTGTTTTGGCAAGAAATCAAAGCTAGAGCAAGAATTTAGTCAAAATGCTTTGGCACAAATAGACCATATACAAACGTGAAAATGCTTTGGCACAATCGTGAAATTGACATCTCTAGACCACCAATTTAATCGTAACAAACATAAAGAAACTAAAAAAATATTGAATACGTCTGACATAATTTATGAGCAGCAATAAAACAATAACAACTCAAGCAATTTAAGGGACAAAAAAACTCTATTCTTTTCTAAAATTACCAAATGCCCTTCAAAACGAGGCATTTTGATAAATATGGTGATATAATTTTTGTGGTTTATCAAATTCAAAAGTTGTGTTCATAAACATTTGCAGATCAGAATAAGATATCTTAAGAAGATCAAACTCTTCTAAACAGAGTTGAGAATCACAACTTAAAACCCGTTGAGTTATTTTTTGCAATATATATTTAAAACACCGTAACTTCGAGTTTTCAACTCCGTTTTAGAAGATTCTACTCTATAACGATGCATCTTTTCAAATTTAAATGTTTACAATTACCAAACACTTTTAAGATTTAACAAAGCAATTCAAATTGCCCTTCAAGAAGTAAGCAATTAAGACACTTTGTTGATTTCGCCTGACCACTAGAGAATAGTTACAACTTGGTAAGAGCAGGTCCTTGAGAGCAGATTGGTGGAGCAGATTGCTTAATGCAAACTATAATTATCCAGAACGAGAACGTGGACCTAAAATTCAGAAGAAGAATAGGAACGGATCAGAACAAAAATGGCAACATTCAAATTTTTAAAATTTGAAAAATAGTATTAGCGTTCCTCTTGCATAAAGACCATTATAGAACACTTAAATTTTAAAAAGGATTTGTGGAGATTGATTGCTAGATGAGAATATGTTAAACCACTCCATAGATACTTTGTTTTTTATGAATCATTATATTCAAGACTTAAAATATAGTTTTACATCTTTAATTCTAACACAGTAGAAAGATAAAGTAAACAATACATAAATAAGTTTCTATCACATATTTCTAAAATGATCATACTTTATATTCTCTGCTTCCTTTCTAAAAATGAAGAATTCAGAAAAAGAAGCATGATGACAGATTTAGAAATGCCCAAAAATGGAACAAACAGTAGTATTTTTTGATACATATGAGCTGCTCTCTCTCTGATATTTAACTTCTGAAAATTCTGAAATTACATCTACATCTCTACTTACTTACTAGCCCGACTGAAGTTCTGAGCTAACTGAACTGAAATGAGTTTTTGAGCAGGTCGAATGACTCCAACTTATGTTATTTCTCTACCTTTTCGTTTGCTTTGTGAATTGTGCTTTATCCAAAACAAACTCTGACAGAAACATTGAGCAGTTTTTGAGAAGGTCAAATGAGCAGGTCGCAAATCACTGAGCAGGTCACAAGAATAACAGTAGGAGGAGCAGATAACGATCAACAAGAGTAATAACCGATAAACATCCTACTGCAGGCCGCGTGCTCGATCCATTCTCCCTCTCTGCCAAATAGAAAAGCAAAAAAAGATAAAAAAAAACAATGAACAAAATTGAATTAAAAATTTAAAACAATGAATTCTTTTTTTTTCCTTTTTCTGTTTTTTTAAATCTTACTAGGAACAGCAATCTCGGAGATGGAAAGGGCATTCAGAACGACGTTCCCGGTAACATATGGTCCAGAACTGGAACTTTGCTTTTTTGAAATGTAGAATCTTAAGAAACGCGCTCCGGAACAGAAAAGGGTTCAGAACGGTATTTTTGAACCATGATGCAAACCGCTGCAGATTGTTAAAAGCAAAATCGATGGAGTAGAAGACAATTAGATGCTGCATATAAATGAGTACCTCACCCAAGGAGGAGTCATTAGTATCTATTGAAGAAGGGCATTCTATAAAAATAGACATTTGGTAAAACATAAAATTGTATGGAGGGATATAAGTTATCTAAGGGCATTGCAAAACTTATTAAAACTCAAAAAGGTGTCTAGTGAAACTTGTCAAAAACTAAGGCTATTTTGTAGTTTTTTCTATACAATTTACAAGATACACTCAAAACAACTTTCACAAAACAACACAGCTGTAAAAGCAGCTTGTGTTTTTCTATTTATACGAATCTTCTCTTTATGCTTGCCTTACAACGACTTTCCACAAGCTTTCATCTTAGCCCAACTTTCCCAAAACAAGATCAATTTCCTCCGTTTGACTGCTTCCCTCCACCAACATCTTTTATTAATATTGCTCAATATTTATTAAATAACAATTGGGACAGCAAACCTGCTTGAGGTTGATGAAGTTTAGTGAATGATTGTTGTATTAATGGCAATGGAAAATTTGAACGTACGCCTGATAAAAAGAGTGTCTTCATTCGCTCAAAAAACTTCCTTTTCTTTGGAGTGCAGAACAGCTTGGAGCTATCAAGCAAATACGACCCATCTGCTATTTGAATAGAAGGAACTATGTCTGTACTATTAATGGAGCAGTTGCTAAGATGGATGTGGACAAAATATATGCATCTGGATCATGCATGCCTTCTAAGTACGCGCCTTTAGTAGCATTTAAATAGAGGATAATTACATGGACAAAGAAGAAAGAAATTTCGGTGTCTGCAGTAATTTAAATAACCTTATCATATTTCGCATGGTCCATGAAACGATTAATATAAACAGGGGGTTGTTTTTGTATTTTTGTACGTTTTTTAACATGGTTTTTATATGATTTCATGGGCGTATTCCATGGGATGTACAGATCAGTACATCTAGAGTGCGCATACCCCAACAGTGATTTTAATATTTTCCGCCAATGGTGGGCACCCATGTATTTTTTATCTTGTACTTGGTGGTGTATGAATTTTGGGGCATTGCATGCAGGCATCGGGAGTTTTAATTTTAGGGTTTGTGATTTTTTTGATCAAGCTTTGCGTTGGATATGGCTGTGAGTGAGGGACTTCAGAGTTTAGGGCGAGCAAGGGCGGTGAACTAGCTTCCACAAAGGTATCAAGTTTTTGTATTTCTGTTGCTCTTTGTGTCAAGCAGAATTTGTCTTTGCCTAAAATATTGAGAAGATCCCAGATGAGCGAAAAAGTCCGCTCTGTACGTTTACCCTAAACCTCCCGGAAACGCAGCTTCCTCTAGCTGGATCCTGCAGTTTACTCTTGCCATGAAGCTGGATCCTGCAGTTTACTCTTGCCAGGCCATTCCGTCCCATTCCAGCGAGTGCAGACAGTTGCAGACGGATTTGCGCGAGTCCAGACAGTTCCAGATGGATTTGGGCAAGTTCAAGCAATAGCAAATGTAAAGTGACCAAAGGGGCCGATTTCCCTACAATCCAAAGCCTGGCATCTGAATGAAGTTGTGCCATGGTCTACAAAGAATTGAAATGCATGTGGCAGTAAAAATTTCCAGAAGATTCATGGCATTTTTGTTTGCAGCCGAATGAATGGACAGATGTTGTAAGGCTCTGATTATGATATGAGTTCGTCAGCATTAATATTGTAAGTCATTTTATCAGATCACACTTGCTGTAGGTACGCCAGAAATAGGCATTCTCATAGTTGGTACTTGAAATCAAAGTTCACATTTTAAATTTTGTTTATACTGATACTGCAGGTGCTGAATGATAGACAATGACGGTTAAACAGGGTTTGCATGTGACGTGTTCTGCCATGCATTGTGAACACTATGCTTCTTTCCATTCTAAAACAGAAGACAGGGGCTTGTAAGAAGCTTTGTGGAAGGGACCCTGATGCTTTAAAAAGAAGCTCTGCAACCATTACAAGATTGGTATAGTGATGCCTCTGATTTAGCTTGCAAAGCATTGTGTACTAGCAGCATTGGAAGAGATTTATGGAGGGAGAAAAACTGAAGGGAAATTTCAATAATATGGGAAGTTCACTCATGGTTGCATGTAGCATTTACAAACATGGTACAGAGCCATAATTTATGAGGTTTGGATTGGATCTGCTTCACTGCTCAACCAGTAAATCAACATAATTTTATCACTGCAATTGCTTTTGTTGTGTTCATTTCTCAACTTACATTGGCATCTCCTAGTGGCCCGATTGTTGTTGCTCCTTGCACGGTCAATATGTTCTATTTCATTTGCTATTTTTAGTTATTAAATAAACATGAGGAAATGTTTTAAACATATGAGTACAACATCATTACAAATGTTTTTTATTATGTTTAGCTGTGTTTACTTCTGTTTTTGTATCAGCAATCTTTTATTTCATTGCTCCTATGTTCTAATGTTAACAATGTATTGTATGTTTTGTTAGGGTTCGAACACAACATAACATTAACTCATCAAGTATGATGTATAACATCAACTCATCCAAGTGTGATGTAATGTTGTTTGTTTTTGGCCCCGAAGGGGCAAACAATTTTTTAACCTATAACATAAACCATTACATTACATGCCTTAAAATTAAATTCCCCCTTAAACCCCCTTTTGTTTGGGTGCATATTCACACGGGGGGTGACGTAGGGCAGCGAGAGCCCCTGTAATTATGTTTTGCATGTACAAAATCAACACCATATAGTATATCGCCTGAAATCTTATAGTATTTTGCAAATCTTGTTATACAGTATAACAAATTCTATACATCTATACCCCACAAACGAGGAACTTTGCGTACGGTGTAGATTAAGGAATAAGGGGTTAATATGCCTATCCAACAGCTCTCGTTGTCCAGAGTCACCCCCCGTGTGAATATGCACCCAAACAAAAGGGGGTTTAAGGGGGAATTTAATTTTAAGGCATGTAATGTAATATGTAGCATAATAACAGGGGGTTTTCTTTGTGTTTTTGTACGCTTTTCACAAAGGTTTTTCTAAGATTTCATGGCGTATTCGAATGGATGTACTAATGCGTACATCTAGAGTGCACCATTTCTTAATCGTTGATTTAGCTTTTTTTTTTTCAATGGTCCAACATCCAAGGGCTCACAACAAAAGCCCTCTTTTTATTTTACGGGCTACATGCAAGCCTCGTGGATAGCATTTTAGGGCACGAAAACAGGGCTTGGATATGGGAACTTCCCCACATCCAGTGCGAGCTTGAACTGGCCCCTAAGAGCTTTAAGCTTAGGAAAGGGCCTTGCTGCGGAAGTTTTAATAGAATTTTTTTTTGCCAGAATCTCGATGAAGACTTTTGCGGCAGTTCAAGGTTTGAGCACAGGTTTCGCGGCAGTTCAAGGCTAAAAATCCCCTGCGTCTGCTACATATGCTGGATTTGTGCTGGCTACAATCCAATGGAGCTTGGCTATAACCTCCATTAGTTGGTAGATCAAGTTGAGTGCCTACCAGTTAAGGATGGCTAAGGTGCAGGAATCCACTAGTTATGGAGGATTACAGGCTAATAAACAACTAAGGAGGTTAAGCGCTTATTCAGGGAAAACACGCCTCTATGTAAAAATGTTGACGGCGCCTTCATGAAAGAAATGTTGTGGCCCTTTTATTCCTTACTGTAGGGTTTCCAGAACCCTCTGCCACGTTTCTAGAACTGTTGCTCCTCAATCTGCAGCATCCTGAATTTCCTTGCAGTTTTAGTCATTTAGGGGTCGAATTTTAGCCAATCTCTCGGATTTGGTTCATTATTTCATCTCGGAGATCAAGCACTTTTCGAGTTCTCATCTTAATTGGCAATTGATGCAGATTTGGTCAGTATTTCAATCAAATTTTTTGCTGGGTTTGCTGTTTTATTTTCTGAAGAAGAGAAGAAGGGTCTAAAGATGGACGCAACGATGCCCCAAAACTCTGGTATGCAACCTCCTGAATCTCATCCTCAAGATCCTTCCCCTGCAACAAGCAGCAGTGACACTGGAAGTTTTGTTTGCAATATATGTTTAGAATTGGCCATGGATTTTGCTTCTATCATTCGGCATTGTGGTAACACTAAGGATTTGGAAGGAGGCAGAAGGGTTCAGAAGGATATTGATAAGTATGGATATGGAGTATTGATATGGATATTGATGGTATTGATGTGGAGCTTTGAAGGATGCTCATGGCAGTATTTGAGTCTATTCAGGAACCCAATGTATTCTCCTGGAACCTTATGCTTGGGGTCTATGTAAGACTTGGAAGCCTAGATGGTGCTAAAAAACCATCATCCAATGGATGCCCCGTCGTGATGTAGTCTCCTGGAATTCAATGTTAGCAGCATTTGCCCAGCAAGGGAGCATCCAAGAGGCCCGGAATATTTTTCATAAAATGCCTCTCCATGATCTAGTGTCATGGAACTCCATAATTGCAGCATGTACACAGAATGGACATGAGAATCAAGCACTTGAATTTTTTAGGCAAATGCAGCTGGAGGGCATAGTCCCTGATAAAGTCACTTATGTGAGTGCTCTTGACGCTTGTGCTGCTATGATGGATCTGGTAACTGGAAAGAAGATCCATCAGAACATTGTTGCCATAGGTTTTGAAGGAGACCTTGTTGTTGGAAATGCTCTGATTAACATGTATGGGAAGTGTGAAAGTATTGAAGATGCACAGTTAGTGTTCGAAAAAATGCCTCATCGAGATGTAGTTACAGCAACTGCCATGCTTGCAGCATATGCTTATTGTGGAGATGTTAATAATGCAAGATAATTGTTTGATGAAATGCATTACCGTGATGTTATCTCCTGGACAAGTATGCTTGGAGCATATGTGCAGAATGGAAATAATAAGAAGGCTTTGGAGTTTTTCAATATGAATGCTGAAGGGGTGAAACCAGATAAATACACTTATGCGACTGCTTTGGATGCATGTGCCAATCTGGCAGCTCTAACAGATGGCTTGAACTGGCCCCTTATCTGGCCTCATGGTAATTTTTCTTTCTTTAACAGTTGTCCATGAAGGCATTGCAGAGAGTAATCACGTTTTAGGTTTCAGAGTCTGTATGTCACACTTAATGTTAGGACTTTGAATGTAATGGCTTGTTTTTAGCTCTGCTACCATTTTCTATTATGATTCATATGCACTAAGGAATCTCCATGCACAGATATTATATGCACAATATTACATGCACCCCTACACCATCTTTAAGGCCCCGAAGGGGCCAAAAAATTTTTTAGTTAACACAAACCATTAACACACAACTACTATTAACATTATTAACATAAACCATTGCATTTGACACATTTAAATTAAAATCCCCCTTAAACCCCCTTTGGTTTGGGTGCATATTCACACGGGGGGTTACTCCGGGCAACGAGAGCTGTTGGATGGGCATATTTGCCCTTTATTCCAAGATCTGGACCGTACATAGCGATCCTCGTTTGTGGGGTATGCATGTACAAGTTTTTGTATACTGTATATTAAGGTTTGTAAAATACTATAAGATTTGAAAGAATGTACTTAATGGTGTTAATTTTGTACATGTATTATAATTTTTGCGGGTTTATGTTATAATTGCTAATAGGCAACCAAAACTGGTATAAGAAACTTACATGCTCGCTTAGCTTCATCTAGCTCTGATGTGACACAAAATCATTTGGAATGATTGTGTGTGAATTTGATGAGCCATGCACATTTATCAGTACTCTTTGCACATAAGTTTTATAGCAAACAAGCACGTATACATAAATTTCATTGTTTTGGAAATCATATAGTGAATAATGCATTATCATTGCACATTCATGTGCTTTCAAAATGCCTTCTTTTCTTCTGCCACCTGCACCTGCAGCTCATGTTCTTGAGCATCCATTCTAATATCCAATACAATTTGTGCAAAAAGTACTGACAAATGTGCGTGGCTCCTCAAATTCACACGCAATCACTGTAGATGTTGATACCTTTGCAACACAAACGATTTGTATCACAACAGAGCTAGTTGAAGCGAAGCAAGCACGTAAGTTTTTTATACCAGATGTTTAGTTGTCTCTTTTAGCAATTATAAGCTTGCATGCATTAACAGTCCATGCACTATGCTGAGTGTGATAAAGTTATACAAATTACTATAAAGACTGAAATTTTCGCCATCTCTAACTATGAAATTATTCTTCATTTAGACGCTACTGAAGGATCGTATGTAAAAAAGCACACTCTTGATGTATATACTACGTCCACATCCATCATAGCAACTCTTGCAGGCATTAACAAAATACAAACACAATTTTTTTTCCAATTAGCCATTGAGCCTCGCTTGCTTGATAGCTCCAAACTGTTCCTCACTCCAAAGAAAAGAATTTATTTGAGCGAATAAAAGCACTCCTTCTATCAAGCAATAACTTCTCATGCTTTTCAAAAACATCATTCATTCAAATATAGATGGTCTTGACATCCTCATCACCTCTAATGCAAATCATTCTTCAAACTTAATGAAACTTCATGAAACCCAAGCAGGTCATTGTCCCAACTGTTGGGACAAATGTTGTTCCTCATATTACTCGATTGCTAAATACTTACTAAGAACTCTATCCACGTAACCATTACAATACTCACCATGTCTTGTACCAAAAACAAACTTCATTGTACCTATTCTTTATGTTATATACCTATTCTTTATATATAGATGCTTGGTAGAGAGGTATGAGTAAAATATGCCAATGTTTCAATATAAAAAAGACAAAAATACAAGAATGTTGGTCATCGCGCAATTATACCCAAACGAAACAGGCTGGTCCCCTCGGCCAATAATTTAGGTTTACAAGATCACCCATCTGGCCTTAGAGAATAGGCTAAACTGATTTAGGAGCGCAAAATCACATTTTTATGGAGGAAATCCAAGAGTGAAGCTTCATGGTAAGCAAGGCTTCAAGCTAATAATATTTTTGAAGGTTGATTTTTAGGGTAATATTTTGATGGAGAAGATATATCACTTTTCCTTGATGTAATATGCGACACTTTCTTGACTTTTTGCCAGACACATTCTCGGAAACAAAGACTGCCTCGATGCAAACATAACTCCTGAATGTTGTAATCTGTGCATGCTAGCAAGTCTGTACCATAGTTCCCACGTAGCGGCTACTAACGGACCTGAGCTAAGTCTTCTTGCAGCACTAAATTTTTTGAAATAACTGATTTTTGCATATCATCTTTTACTTCCTTTTATTCTGCAACACTGTCAAAACTGAGATGAGCCTAGAAGTGCATCACCTTCTTGAGTTAACCTCCACAGTAGTAGTTAGCTCTCATGATACTCCCTAAAGTGCTGACAATCTAGCATTGAAAGGCCTTTCATCTTGCAATAGGTACAAACATTATGCAGCCCATGGAATTCTCAAACTTGGCATTCATCAACCATTGCCCCATTAAATCACAATATCTGCAAACCTCAGCTTCAACTCAAATTATGAAATTCTAATACTCGACATTCACCAATGGTGTGTCGTGACAGATCACAATATATGTCATTTATCATTCCGAAAAAAGAAATCACATAATTGGCACAAGTAGGCCGTACAACAGCCAAATTGACGTCTCTGACTCTGAACCATCAATTCGACTGTCATAGACACAAGAAAAGCTGGAAAAGATTGAATAGGTCTGAGATAATTTTTAAACAGCAATAATACAATGACGAGAAATCTTCAAAACAATTTAAATAAGACACACTCAAACAACTTTCATAAAATGACAAAGCCGTGCCAGGCGGCGATCTCTTTAGATTTTTTCCACAAGATTCCATAATGGCCCTTCACCAACTTCCTTAAAAACAAGGTTTAATCTCCACCCTGTGCCGAATTCCCTCCACCGACTTCCTTCCTAATATTGCTTAATACTTATCAAATCTCCATCCTTAGCATGCAAAACGTAACTGGCGCAATGTCTCCATGTCTTTTACCAAGGAACTTCAGTGTATCTATTCTTTGTATGTAGATGCTTGGTCGAAGCATGGGTAAAATATGACAAAAAAGCAAGAATGTTGGCCAATGAGCAACAGTGCATTAGTGTAGTGCATATTTATTTTCCCCCACTGCATTTCAGTTTGTCTTGTAGTGGGCCTTGCCAAACTGCCATATAAATGTAACTTTTTAGGCAACTTCACTCAACATAGAAGAGCTTGAATCGGTTCAAACCGTCAGTTACTGAAAAAGTGCTTCAGTACCAACTCCAGGCAGCGGGAATTTAGTTGCAAACCCTTCAACTCTCTGCCTTAAATCTTTTATTTCAGCTTTTAAAGGGCTGCTTTCTGAATCAACGAACTCAAGATAAGTTTTCAGCTTAGGATCTTGAACCATCTTTTTGGCTTTGATTGCAATTTGAACACCCTCGTGGATAAACTCAGCAACACTAATAAAATCGGACTCACCAAAACCTCTTGTTGTAAGTGCTGGAGTGCCAATTCGGATTCCACCCGGAACCACAGCACTCTTATCACCTGAAATAAAGCTAAAATTGTTGATGATTGTACATTCCTGACAAAAGAAGGAAAGTTCCAGAATTCCATCGTCACCTGGGACAGAATTTTTGTTCAAGGTAATCGATGCAATGTCCAGAACCTTCTCGGCCCTGGCACCATCAAGGCCCTGAAAACTTGATAGGATAAATAAAGGAAATACAATGCTACAATAATGCCCAATAAACATACCAAGGGCCTCAGGTCGACAAGAATTAAATGATTGTCAGTTCCATTGGAAACCAGCGTATATCCCAGTTCAACAAGCCTCTTAGCTAGTGCTTTACAGTTACTTTTAATCTGCAGGATAAATATCAAGCGTTTAAAAACTGAATTGATCTGATTAAGGGCACAAATTCAAGCAGCCCACCTGTTGCTGGTATTTTCTAAACTCATCTGTTGCAACCGCTTTCAGACACACCGCAAGACCAGCAATTGTATGGTTATGTGGACCACCCTAACATAACAGCATTATAACAGAAATTATTATGCTATACCCAATGATTACTAACCTGTAACCCTGGAAAAACTGCATTGTTTATGGCAGTTTCTAGATCCACTCCTAAAATAGATCCTTTTCTGAAGAATATCATGCCTCCTCTTGGACCTCGTAGTGACTGCAGAATGGCAGAATGACAAGTATTCTTAGAATGTTCAGGGCCGGAAGATGTGAAATAGAAAAATATGACTTTTGACCATCTAATTGGAGTTTCTTGCACGAGATGCTTCATCTTCAAGACTCACCTCATAATGCAACCAATATAATTGGTGTTTAAGAACTCGTTAACGAATACCAAGAAGCATTGTCACACCACAAAAAACTGTGCATAACATATCACTAGCATCTAGTTTATAAACCAGCAATTGGGGATATGTTAGTTGATCAACCAGCAAAATGGAGAATGCATCAGCTATTCTAGGTTAATTTCTGTCTTAGTCCAAATAAACATGCACTGTCATGTATCAGTAAAACGTACAAGGTCTCCACTATGTCTATTGCATGCAAGCAGAACATACATCTAAAAGGTGATCGACCATAAGTGTTAGAAAGGGATTCTGATCCCAAGTTACAAGGTTCATCACAATCTGCAGCTTCTCCTCATGCAAAGCAAGCAGTCAAATGTCCTACAAAGCAGGAGACTGCAATGTAACCACCTTGCACCTCATACAAGCAAAAGAAGCACATTTATCAAAGATGATAGTGGATGCTCCTTAATATATTGCGTCCATAACAGATTGGAAAGATGTGTCTTGTATTCTACTTAAAAAAAATTAGGACAGGTCACAGATACCTTGTGTGTTGTTGTCGTTACAATGTCACAATAATCAAATGGGTTTGCAACAACTCCAGCTGCAACAAGCCCACTTATATGAGCCATATCCATCATCAGAAATGCACCAACATCATCTGCTACCTGCTCACAAAAACACTCATATATAGTATGCATGTTAAAATCAGGCAAGAAAATAAAAAGCACAAATTCTTCTTTTCTCAAAACTAAAGGGAACATTCAATAAACCTTTCTCATGCGTGGATAGTCAAAATCTCTTGCATATGCACTGGCACCAGCTATAAGTAATTTTGGCCGAAAAAGAGTCGAAGTCTTTTCTAGCATGTCATAGTCCACGAGACCTACATCCAATGCTCAAAATCATCTGTTAGCTATTAAGAGAAACGGCAACAAATATGGAAAAGATATAACCTGTAGTTTCATCCAAACGATATGGCATGGATTCAAAGTATATTGAGGTTGCTGAGACTCGTCTTTTTGGGGTCATAAATCCATGTGATAAATGTCCTCCATGTGGAAGATCAAGACCCTAGTTCATAAGTTGCAAGATTATCAAATTCTTCTAATTTTACACCTTCGTTTTGTGCCTGCAAACATACCATAATCGAGTGCCTCCAAACATACCATGATTCGATCATGTGGAGAAAGCAAAGCTGTGTACACGGCAAAATTTGCAGGAGAACCTGATAATGGCTGAACATTCACACCCCAAACACTTGGATCCAATTTGAATGCAGCAAGAGCTCTTTTCTGGCATAACCTTTCCATCTGGTCAATGTATTCATTGCCACCATAGTATCTACAAGTTGATAACAAGTCAAAAAAGGGGGCATAAATCATTTCTGAAATCGAAGAGAGTGTATTACCTTTTCCCTGGAAGACCTTCAGAATACTTATTGGTAAGACACGAACCAACTGCTTCCATAACTGCTCGAGATGTATAATTCTCTGATGCAATAAGCTCGAGTCCCCTGAACTGACGCCCCTTCTCCGATTCAATAATGTGATAAACTTCATCATCAGCTTGTTGAAGTGGGGGATCCCAAAAATGCCTCAAATTATCTGCAATTCAAAAAATCCCATAAACTGTTTCTCTTTAACAGCAACAAAAACCCAAGGGCAACGACTTACCCTTGATGTCTGTCTCATTTAGTTGGACATCCGCAGTAGCAAACGAACGGAGTCCAACACCGTTGCACATATTCCGGTTGATATGCGGTAGGACCTTCTTACCATGCCTCTGAATGGCAAGTTGGGAAGACAATGGAGCAGCTCTGACCGCGGTAGCCGGAGAGGCAAGGCTAGCAGAAGCCATTGGTTGCCCTCGAGTGAAAACCCCTTACTAGGGTTCAGGGTTTTGTTCTTTAAGATAAGGGTGTTTCGCCTCCGCCCAATGAAATTTCCAAACTTTTAAAATTTGTGTACCGGCCTCTTTAAGGGTTAACACAAATTTTAACTCGGTTAATTTCCAGATTATGGTGGAAAAACTAACCCTAAGTTGTCCGAGTTAGTTTTCCACCATAATTTGAAAATTGTAGAATACCAAACCATAGTGTACACCTCTAAATATAAGCATGCACGTAAAATATGATTCTAGGCATAGAATAGCAACTCTAACCAAACCATAGTGTAGGCCTCTAAATATAAGCATGCACGTAAAATATGATTCTGGGCAGTTGCGTAGAATAGCAACTCTAACCAACTATACTGCCAAAATTGTTGAAAATTTGGCCTCACTAAGAAAATGAAGGGTTTCCTATTTTTGTGGAGTTTGTATTCTGTAATGGTGGTGCCGCTTCATCAATTTTTTTTAAGGGCATCATATCCCCTTCTAATTTTGTTCTTTTTCAGACCTGTAGCTGCAGTTTTTGGGTTGCCCCTAGGGGGGCAAACCCTTGCTTATGTGGGCTTGTGGCATATCCTAGGTATATGCTAGAATATCCCTAGGATATGCTGGTGACTGCTCCAAACCTCCTATTCCCTGTAAACTGGCGGTCACCTGGTAAAAAACTCGACGTCTCATTTCTTGAAGCCGGTTTCTTTCTTTTGCTGTGCTCAAGGTCGCTCTGTGGAGATCAGCAATGGCTCTAACAACCTAGCTCTTCTTAGTTGCGGCAGGCTTTGATCCAAGTTATTTCAAGTTCGCTGGTCTATTTGCGGAAAAATACGATTTTGTTACATTTTGAGAACTAGAATATAGCAGAACCAGTTGAATCGCACAGGTAATGTTATTCTTCGTAGCTGCCTGTTTTAGGTTGAAATGATGTTAGGAATTATTTTCCAAGTAATCGGCAATGGAGCCCAGAGTGATGAATCCAGAGACAAGATCTCCCCCTTCTCGGCTTTGCTGGTATCACTTATCCTGTTTCCTGTGGATCAATTTTTTCTGAGAATAATATCTTGGTTCATCCCTTACTTGCCATTTCTCTTCTTCTGCATCCTTACTTTCATCAGTTCTTATAAAACAGGTTCGTCATCCAAATGTTCTAGTTTATCTGCACAGCACAGAAGTAGAGTTAACTGAAGGGGGCCAAATTAAGCCTATCATATATATGGTCACAGAAGTTGTCATGCCTTTGGGAGAAGAAGCTGAAGCAACTTAATCTTCAGGGTAGCCAACGGTAGGATTTTTACTTCATCGTGCTGTTGATAATTTCTCTTATTTAGGCTGCTTTGGGTGGGTGTTAGTGCTTTTGTTGCAAGTTTTTGCCTTTAGTCTTTCTTTCTACCGTAACACCTTTTTTTGACAAGCATAGACAATCTTCAAATTGCCTTTTCAACATATATACTTCAAGTGTCTAGAGTAGTTCCTCTATCAAACTGTTCATCTTATATATGGTACTGGATGCAAGTATCCTATACAGCTTGACCTCCATCTATAATCCCATTCTTGCCTGGTTACAAAAATATATTTAACAGGAGTATGGTTGTATGGATAGCCTTGAGCTTACTGTAAGCAAAGGTATCTAGATCATGCATAATATATGTTTGAAGACATGCATGTGCTATCATTGCAACAACTTGCTCGCTAGGTGCAGGTTAAAGAAGCCTTACATCATTTCTACAGATTTTAAAATGGAATATGGTTTCACAAAATACCATGATTTGCAAACCTTAGCTTTATCAAGTTATGAATTAAATACTAGCATTTAGGCATCTGTGTTCATCAAAACTTTTACAAATCTTATATAGCCAAGTCATTGTAGATGTAGTAACTTTTTGAATATGTCTTGCAGTCTGCAATTCTACACAAAGCAATCAAGGGTCATTTTTCTGTGATCTTGAAGGAGCATACGATACATAACATTTCTTTCGAATATGTCTGGGCAGTCCGCAATTCTGCGTAAAGCAATATAGTGTCATTTTTCCGTGATCTTGAAGGAGAATACGACACATACGGTTTCTTTTCAATATGTTTGTGCAGTCTGCAATATTGCGCAAAGCGATTGTCATTCTCTGTGAACTTGAAGAAGGATACGACGTTTCTCTAAAGTTTTGGCCAACTATTGGAGAATTAATATTTGAACCAAGCATGGCAGGGCTAGATTTACCTACAAGTTCACTCCAGTATTTCCTGTATTGAAAGCAATTGTTGATTTGCATCCTCGTTATGCCATTGCTATATCTATATGGCAATACTTGAAAGACATCTATGGTCCATGAATAGTAAAATCGATAGAAAAGCACATAATTGAATGATATTATTCAATATTGTTCCAGTCTTTTTGTTGTTTTAATTTTTGAGGCAACATTTATTACCGAATAGTTCTACTACGTAGGCCTTGACACTAGATTCCTTCACACCATGCATTAATGCCAAAACATTGGCATTATGATTTCCTTGTTTCATGATTTTAATATGGAGATGTTGGTTTTTCTATGCTAGCCATTATTTGCGATACAAAATGCAAATGCCATCGGATAAATGTTTCTATCATTCTCATGGCAACAACTTTCCTATGCAATGTTATTGCTACCAATCGAGGAAAAACACATATTGAGAAAACTTAACATGAGTGAGTACTACTGCGTGAACAACAAAATTTTCAAAAATATTGATCATTCGTATCTTCTAATAATCACTTATATTGCTACACATTACGAAAATAAAACATTGTCTATACTATTCTAGGCAACTTTATGTCATCAATAGTATCTATACTATAACATTTATCCGACTCATAAATGGAGATGACATGCCATTCCGGTTACACACAACCACCTTTTAATATTCTTATATTTGCCAAAATATTCAATGCTAAATCTACGCAATGCCCACGTGACTCCAAGTTTGCTATTCAATTGACAAGACACATGCGGTTCTTTGCTATGAGATTAGGCATGTCGCTGGACAAATTTAGAGAAAATAAAAAAACATGCAAACACACCCTCGGGCCACTGGAGGGCAACCCTCTGTGCGCAGCACCTTGTTTTTCTTGCTGGAGTTTCTAGCTATGGCAGTGATTTACCTTCTAGCTATGGCAGCAATTCCCTTTGTCCTCTTTGTCCAGTGTTTGTTGGCTCCGAATTGGGTTGGACGATTTTGCTGGGCGATTTGCAAAAAGATACTGGCAATAAAGAAGAGCAAGGATTGAAGGGCGATGAAACATGGCGATGGCAGCACCTATGGTAAGCTCCGCCTTCTCAGGGCATGGAAAACCTAGGCAGGCCATATCTCTTTGGCATTGTGCAAGGTATTTTGGAAGGGCATTCTAATGGGTTAGGCCAAAGAAGTCAGGTCGAAATCCATTCTTTGGACCTAATGTGGCTCTGGGAAAGCTTCATATAGATAAAAGCTTCATGATGAAGTCGTTTTCGTGTATGCAACAAATTCGTGGATGAACATGATTGTGTTAAGTTAGTTTTACTTGTTAGCAATGTGCCTCGAGAAAAATCAGTCTGATACAATCTGCTATTGGCCATTCAAACATCAACATAGGCCCATGACCCACGATCTTGGCCGCCATTACTTGACCCATCCAATTGGGTAATGACATGTTGGCCCCTTTTTTCCTTAATTAGCATTTTGATTTCTTATTACATTACATATTATTTCTTATAAGAAAGTGAATTTCACCTCCTTCTTGTCCCAGCTAATTTGGTTATAACCCATGGATCTATCCCTTCTAATGGTGCATGCCCTTTATCTGCCTTTTCAGAAGGTGATCAATATGGACGATGCTCGTCTCTCTAACCTAGCTTATATCATGGCAATGGGACCGCAGCATCTCAAGGCCTGCTGGAGGAAAAAGAGAGCTCAATGGTTGGCTAGATGGAATGTGCAGGAGCACAGGTGCATACATGTGCAAACAAAGGTAGATCGTCATAACTTGAGGCAATATCGTGACGCTTGCTTCCTCAGTAAGTTCTGGGATGCCAGTGCCCTTGAACAGGTCAAGATGGCATACTACCAGTGCTACATAAATCCCACATTGGAATGGGGCCCCCAATGCTACCTACGTACCTATTTGCTTATGAAAAGGCGCAGACTCATTGCCTCCATTCGTACAGGGGCACACCACCTTCGAATTGAGACGGGCAAATAGATTGATGAGCCACGCCAGAACAGGCTTTGTCAATACTGCCAAATGGGAGTCATTGAGGATGAATGTCATACCCTTCAAAAGCTGCCCAGCATATGATCAAATCTGGATGCGCTGAGTTAATCAAGTCTGGCCAGCCGCTACATGTGACATTGAGCACGGCTTCCGTTACATATATTTCATGATGATAAATACCTGTAAAGTTTGACAGCATTCTTATTACTGCCACGGTTTTTTCTCTCGAAAACCCTTCGGGGCGGGGGTTTTTAAACCCGGACAGTAATAAGTTTGTTGCACTCCTTCATTGGGTCCCATAAGCCTATTGGTCTCCGTGGACGATAAAAATCCTAATGAGGGGAGGAGTGTTGGCTAGAATCTTGAAGTCAAAGAAGACTATATCAGGAAGCTGCATTTTGATACTAGCCATAAGGCTTGCATTTAGAAATGTAATACTTGAGAAGAATAGCATATGTGACAGCTCTGAAGAAGTATTTGGCAATAAGAGCATTTGCAAGCTTTTCGAGATTGCTAATTCTGAGGCCTCCCATATGAAGCTTAACTTTCTTAGTGGCTAGAATAAAGGAGGATTGATAGACATGGATGGAAGCAATAATAGAGTTGGTAAGGATAGTATGACCAGCTTTAGAAAGGTATTTGGAGTTTAAAGCATCAACTTTGTGGTAGAATTTATCGATGACACCAGTCCAAAGCTCGGCTACATTAGATCGGATAACAAAGGGAATACCTAGCAATTTAGAGTGAGAGCTTGGAGGATTGAAATTGCATTCTAAACGAGGTGCACCTTGGACTACCACAGTCGTCGGATTCGTCGATCCTATGGCCCAGATCGTATGTTGGGGCCTTTGGGCACCTCTCGTTTCGCTTATAGTCATTTATGATTAGAGGCGCCTATGATTTTAAAATATGAAATACGATTTCGCCTAAGGTTTTGAGGGAATATCGAACCTCTATGCGGCTTTGCCTAAGATACCTCTATCGAACCCCAAGTAAATACGCATAACAAGGGCTTGAATGTGCACACATATAATAATAACATTTTTTGTGTATTTGGCTATTAAAATATTTAATTTCAATTCCTTAGCCTATTGTGTATACGTATGTTTTTGTGGGTACCGTGAATCTAACTTAATGTCCGACGAAAAGCCTAGCAACACTGGGCACTTTTTCTAGTTGTACTCTAATGGAGAAAAACAAGTTGAAGCAGTTGGCCAGGGCAACGGATTCATTTTTTGTTTGGGCGAGATGTTGATCGGGTTTTTAGCACGGGGTCAACATAAGTAAAAATTGGAAGGGGGGGGGGTGTGGTGAAGGAGATTAATTTGTGAGTAAAGTGCTCAATATATAAAGGCCTTTTAAAAAATGTTTATAATGGTTGAAGAGCTACATGTTCTAATGTTGAGATGAAGAGATGAATTTGGAGGGATGGGATGAAGAGGCACAAATCAAAGGATGAGATGAAGAGATTGAAAATGGAGGGATAAGATGAAGAGGTGAAAAATATAAGTGTTTCTGACGAGCACGAGCTCCTCCTCTTCCTTGCTTCCATGATCCTTGAGAGGGTGGCCTACTCTTGATTCTAGATTCAAAGGCCCTCCATGTTTCAGAGATCTCTTGTTCCATTCCAATTTCTTCTGTTTTATCATGTAGCAGCAACACCTAATGATCTTGATTTTGCCTTTTGAGGCCAGATGATGGGGACGTGGGAAAAACCACGATCAAAATGGAGGTCCCACTAATAGTGCCATAATGTTGAACCTGGTTCCCCAGCCAGACCAACACCCATAGAATTCTTTCAAGGATCATTGAATAAAGAAATCATGAAATAACAATTTCACCCAAAAGCCAGATCAGTATCAAAGCTTCATAACCTAGATATTAAAAACAGAAACTTCAATGCACATTTGTATCAAAAAAGAAAACCATATTCAATAAGGAGATCATATCTAAAGAATTTTCCCTTGCAAGGCCTTCAACATAAGCATGAGGAGGCTTTTACCCTCCTCATATGAGTTAATCCATTTGAAGAACGTGAAGGAAGAGGAGGAGATATTGTCTCTCAACACATTTAATATCTTTTCAAATAAATCTTAACCAACCATTATTTCCCACCTCTTCATCATCCCCTTCCATTTTGTCTCTTCATCTTAACTGGCCACTTGAACCACTTAATCCAAGTGCTTAAAATCTAACCATTATAATATGCCCCAAATATGTCAATGGCAGGTTGAACTACTTGTGGTTCGACAAGCCCTCAAATAAGGTCAAGAGTATTTATGTTTTGTGTCTTTTTAGCTATTGCGATACCAAAGACAAATCTTGGCCCGAGATTATCCTAACCATTAACCACTGGCAGAAACAAGCAAGACTTGCATTGAATTGAGTTAAATTGAATTTTATCATCCACTGCGACACAACTTAACCACAACTATTATAAAAGCATCTGATCAAGAATAACTACTTGCTTGACAGAGTCTACCATTCAAGCAATATAAGCACATGGAAATATAGTTAAGGGTAGAGACGACCATTAGATTTCAGAATGGATTAAAACATCTTGAAAGGCATCAAAGAACGTAAGAATTTCATTTTAATAATCCAAGAGAGGAGGCATATGGAAGATGAGGAGATGGTCCACTAGTTGAGGCTAGTCGAAAGGTTCCCTCTAGAGTATTTAAGTCTAGCATGGTTCCCTCTAGAGTATTTAAGTCTAGCATGGTTGTTTCTTTTGTGTTTGGAGTTCTACTCAAGTAGAAACTAGAATATAATCTAATAAGAAGTAAACCGTAAAGGAAGTACCTTCTAAAACAAAGACTAGGATATGATGGTAAAACTACATGAAGTAGTAGCTTGATGGAATCATCAAAATTAGCTTGAGATTGTTTGAAGATCCTTGAAGTACAAAGATATGAAACATTCAACAGTAAGTTCCTGGATATGCCAAGCCGAGGAACGAGGGCAACAACAATAGTCATGGTACATGGAGGAGAAGACCACATATCATTTTTATATATTTTAATAACAGGTAAACCCTAAGGGGAATATCTTCTAAGATAAAAAGACTAGAATATGATGGTAAAACTACCTGATGTAGAAGCTTGAAGGGATCATCGTCATCGGCCTAAGATTATTTCAAGATCCCTGAAGTATAGAGATACAACAGATTCAAAAGTAAGTTTCTGGACACGCCAAGTCGAGGAATGAAGCATGGAGGAATGAGTAATCATGTTACACGGAGGAGAGGAATGTTCCGGGATCCAAGGTTAGTCTAATATGACACCAAAGGGTGACTTCAGAGAGTTTGAAAGAGTTTGAATAAGAGGGCAAGAGGAAGTGGGAAGTGGGCCAGAGGAAGAATGGAAAGGCCAACAGAAAAAGAAGAAGAAGTAGAAGCAATCGTTAAGGCAGAAGAGGTGGCAAGCAAAGAGTAAATAAACCAGAATATGGGAACATTGGGAACCATCGCGGTAAATGTCGGACGCTGAAATGTTATACCCAGCCTTAAATGGCAAAAAATCCGTTAAGTCCACAAAAACGCCGTGTAATTTTTTTTGGGCGTGGCTATAACATGTCAAACACACGGATATGCCCGTGGGTATAACATGTCAGCGTCCGATATTTACTGCGCTCCGCCATTGGGAAGGGAAAAAAAAGACACAAGAGTCCAATGGAATGGACTGGACCAGGCTGGCGGGCACCAGCAGGGCCAGCCGAGCAAAGAATCATTGGCCCAAAAACTGGGCTATAAAGCGCACCAAAACCCTCTGTTCTGGCGACCGGCTTCTTCGTTTCTGCTCAAAAAAATTTCTTTCCTCCTTCAGGTTCAGATCAGGCGGCAGCCGGCTTCGATTCTTCGAGCAATGGAGGCCTCAAAGAGCTTTGCAGCTTTGATTCTGATGTGGGTTTTCGCTGCCCTTTTGCAGCTCGCTTCTGCTGCCGATTCTCCTAGCCCGGCCCCGGCCACTGGCTCTGGATTTTCGATTCCGGTTCCTGCATTTTTTGCAGCCGTTCTTTCTGCCGCTGTCGCCCTTGCCATGTCTTCTTAGAGCTGGATCTTGGTATTTTGGCCTCCATTGTTTTTTCGAATAAGGATGGTTCCCTTGGGGCTCTGCCGTCTGCTCTTTCTTCTTCCTGTTATGTAGTTATTCTGTACAGATTTACGGCCTTGTGGGCTATCATCCATGTATAACAGCGTTTTATTTATACATTCTTTCTATTTGTCTTCCTCTTGTTTCTTCTCTTTAGTAATGTATCTCTGTATCTGCTTTTGATTCTGTCTTCTGCTCTGCTGCTGTTTAAGATTCAAGTTGCTGCATGTTCTTTTCCAGATGGAATCTTGGATGTTGACCTCATTTAATTATTGTTTAACAGGTTTGTTGTAAGTTAGTTAGTATACTTGCTTTTCACTCTTTAGCAACAAAAAAGCTGACAACAATTGAAGTTAGAATTTCTTGCCTGACAGAAAAAGAAGCAGTAAGTATTTGCCCATTTACCATTTTCGGGCCCTAAGAAACAATAGCATTTCGTTTTCAGATTACAGTCGTAATAAACAATTGCATTTGATAGTCTCTATTATTTGAGCAAAAGGTTATGAAACTAAATACAACAAGAAGCTACTGAGCGTTGTTTTTGTGCTTTGTATATAATTAGTGCCCATTTGGACTTGGGCTCCGCACTTGTTTTTAACAAATATAAAAAGTAAAAGGACTTAGGATTTTGTTGGGCTGCTACTTCATTCTTGATCAAAAGTGAAAAAGTTTGCATGTTTTATTTGTCCAGCTTGGGTTATATAGACAGTTTAAATGCAACGTCGCCATGTTGTTTATAGCTCGCTCTTGTTCGTCTTCTGGCCCGACTTAACAACAGGATACTTCAAATTATAGTCAATAGATTTGAAAGAAATAGTAAGGATTTGCCAATAAACTATTTTAGGCCCTAAGACACAATAGCATTTTGATTTGGGACTGTTTTAATATTCTTCATGATTATTTGAGCAAAAGCTTCTGAAACTACAACATCAAGCAATTGAACATTGTTTTGTATTTTATGCACAATTAGCGCCACTTTGGCCTCTTGGTCTTCGTGGACGTTACAAAATATATTCTATTCTATTTGTTGGGCTTGGGTTGGGGTTGTATGGACAGTTTGGAAGCGTCATCGACATGGTGTTTTCATAGCTCTTACTTGTTCATCTTCTCATTTGACATTATACGATCATTGTATAAATCATTGTTGGTTATTACAAAGGTTTTATGGGAGGATATCCTCATTTTGGTAGATGATGAGGGTCTTCCACTATTCTAGTTTGTATTTTATATAACCTTATAGTATATAGTAAACTGGTAACATGTTCTTCAAAAAATATACAAAACAAGCAATATGGATTGGCCTAATGCTATGAATTCGCATTGTGGAGAGTGGCGGTAAAGCCTTTGATCTCACAAATGAACATATTAACATGGACACAATATACTAACATGTAGTATCTAATATACTAACATGTAGTATATGTGAATCTATACACTATTAAAAAACAACACCTATTATGGTTTGATAATCTCTAATAGATAAAATTTCTAAGTTTGGAGAAGATTTCCTAGCCATCGAGACATGATAAGATACTATCTCCAATGGATAACATCTCTAAGTTTGGAAAAAAATCTTATTAGCTGTTGAAAATTTTTATACGCTTCTCATGTTAGAATATTTGTGTGGTCCATGATTATTTTCAACAATTAACAATCTCAAAATTCTTCATTTGATGGGAAGATCCATGTGCTTGGTTCGCCCTTTTTCTTTGGTGGCATATAAATATGAATACAATATGAAAACATGCCAAAAGACAAAACCACAACCATCAAATCTTCAACTATTTCAACAAAATGCCAGACCCCACTCTCTCCTTAAGGTAGGCAACGCAGATGAACACTTCTTTTATAATATTTATATAAGAACCAAAAAAGGTACCTGTATCTCTTTCATCAATGGAATTCCAAAGGTAGAACATTGAACATGGGTATGTTGCCACACTTATTCTGTGGTATAGGGGGTCACGCTTGTACTTACACTAGAGGAGCCCAAGTGTGACATGAGAGATTACGCATGTACTTAGAGCCTAGAGCATATTCAAAATGCGGTATTGACCTAGTGCTTAAAAGAGCTAGTTGATGTTGATTGTCCAACTACTACAAAAAGCATATTATACAATGTCAAGCTTTAGATTATCATTTCTAAAAAGTATTAGATAATTTTCAGGTGGGAGGGATTCCGCCGGATAATTTTGAGGCGGCACTGCCTCGGCTGACGGCGCCGCCCCGCCGCTCTTGTGCCGCCTCGGCTGGCGGCGCCGCCTCAAAATTTTCCGGCGGAATCCCGACTACCTGAAAATATCAAACGTAATAAACGCTTGGGCGAATTACATACGTACACGGGCATCTAGCTAGCAGGCTATGGCATCTTCTACTGCGCAGAAGTGCCGCATAGCTTGCAATGTGACTCCTTAAACAGAGTAGATCAATGAAATATCCTTGAAGATACATGCAAGATCGACAAGAAACAGTATGAAATCGAGGAAAAACAAACAAATTTGATTTAAGAAGATATGGACCGCTGTAAAACAGAGGAAAACAGAGGATCTGGAGCAATATATCTCAAAGAAAACCTTAATTAACAGTCAGTAAGCTTGGAAGAAAATGAATTCTGAACATAATAATGGAAGAGCCCTGCTCAGCGCTGCCCCAAACAGTAGATAAAACAGATCTACCTATTTACAAGCATTTTATAAAGCCCTGCTTCCCCCTGGATGCAAGACCATGGAGGCGGTGGCCCGCAATTGCAGAGGCATATACAGTAAAAAAGTTGCTCTATGCAGACGATCTGGGCTTATTGTCCCATACAGCTAGGAGTATGCAGGAACATTTGGATGCTCTCAGTCAATTCTGTGACATAGCAGGAATGACCGTCAACCAGCAGAAAACCAAGCTGTTGCCAATCATGTCTGCGCAGCATGATATCCCAGACTTCTATTACAGAGGATAAAGGATGGAAGTTGTAAGGACCTTTAAGTATATGGGAATCGATTTCTCTGCTAACATGCTATGGGATGACTGTGTAGAAAGAAGGGTCAGCGCGGGATGGAAAGCCCTGTATGCAATGCAGAATAGCTGTTACAGAATAGATCTCTGCGATTGGGCACGCAAAACACACATGTTCTGAGCACTCATGGAACCAGTATTGCTGTATGGGGTAGAGGTCTGGGGGCCAGCAATTAGCAAGGGTACTTGGGATAAGCTAGAGAGGGTACAGAAGGCTTTCCTGACATATAGCCTAGGCGTCAAGGACATGGTGCCTTATCCGATTTTGCTATATGAGACTGGCTTTTGGCTCCTGCAGCATTCTGCTATGCGGAGGCACCTTGCGTATTTCCATAAGGTTGACAGAATGGATGCACAACGTCTTCCTCCCCGGGCTCTGTTATTGGCACAAGGGCCACAACGCCTGAAGAGAGTGCGGTAGGAGCATTGTAGGGGATGGTTCGCAACATGGTCCATAGACTATCAACAGATTATGGATATGTCGGATATCGCGAAGCAGGAGCTGCATTTGAATGAGCGCTTTGCTACCTCTCTGTGGGATGCGCCCACTCTTGAAAAGCCCAAAACAGAGCACTACCACACGCAGGTTAATCCGTCGCTTGAACATGGCCCCCACCAGTATTTGAAGGCACACATCTCTACCAAGAAACAGAGAGCTATAGCTGCAATAAGGACAGGGTCCCACCATCTCAGAATTGAGACAGGCTGCTGGGGTACGGATGGAGGGCAGGGAATCCCCCGGCATGAGAGATTATGCCAGTGCTGTCACATGCAGATAGTAGAAGATGAACACCATTGACCATGCTCTACAGGAATGTCCGGCATATGCACACATCCGAGCAGCTCATGCCGATCTCAGATGCTCTGAGATAGCAATTCATCAACTGCTGGCTTCGCCAATGGTTGCATGTCTCGTGTCCTACATTCTGCAAGTCTCCACCGTCAGGGAGTCCCTCACAGCACAGGGAATTTGAGCGCCCAGATAGGGCCTCTGAACGCCTACTATGAGGGTTTTTCCTCCCACATGAGGGGTTTTTTCGTCCCAGTGGTAGAGACACATTGTACAGGGTTTCTGTGGTTTTCTGTTGTGTTTGGATACTTTCCGATATATTGTATGTCTATCACCGTCTCATAGGCCAGTTGGCCTCCGTGGACGTTAAAATATACTTCTTTCCTTCCTTCCTTCCTTTAAAAAAAAGCTTCAGATTTTCCAACAAAAGTACCAATAGCAAACCTTGTTCCTGCAAAGAATCGGAAAAAGGGGGGCCATATTCCTCATGCAAGCGGTTAAGCTTCCACTCCGGCATGGCCCCATATTGCTCAGTACATTTGGACGCTTGCAAACTGCAGAATAACTTCAGCAAAAGAAAAACAAAGCTACTATATAAAGCTATGAAGATTGGAAGCGCTTCACCACCACAAGATGCTTCTCCATTCTGGAGCCATGCATTTAACAGAGGTCCCTTCCTACAAGGCAAGAAGCAGAGAATGAGGCGGTGGAAAATAGCAGCGCCACTTTAAAAAAAGGGGAAATTTTATGGGTTATTAAAGTTGCAGAATATGACAGTAGTTTGCTCCAGGCGTTTATTATGCAAAAAGAAAAAGAAAAAACAAGATCCTAATGCATCAATGGGTTGCCCTTTAAAGGAGCCATTGATGCATGCACAATTATAGACTATTGTGATAAGAGACATCATGTACTTCCGATTAAATAGAGCATAAAATGCTCTTGTTTTCGTGTATTCAATCGTTCAGTGTCGTTTAGTGAAGGGTGCTTTATGGATTGCTTAGGCATGAATGTTTGTTATTTATATAACATTAGGTTCCTAATTGTTTTTATTTTCACTACTACGTCTGTCTTATAGTTGTTTCTTTCAATAACAAGCACATTGAGAACTAGTATTGTCCTATCCATTGCCTTCAACTTTGTTATTGCAATGACAGAAGTTTTTAAAGGGAATGATAAGCCCTGTAGTTTTAGCATCATCCAAAGGATGTGTTTGAGCTTGTGTAAACACACTCTAAAAAAGCTCTTGCTTTTAATGCATTTCTTTTTCCACGTCCTAAAGATAAGAATTGGAAGATTTTTATGTTAATTTGCAGAAAGATCGGTTGGAATTCTTAGAAAATTATGAGCGTCCAATGTTGCATGTTGCTGTCGGATGGGTATATTTGCCCTTTATTCCAAGATCTGGACCGTACATAGCGATCCTCGTTTGTGGGGTATGCATGTACAAGTTTTTGTATATCGTATATTAAAATTTACAGAATACTATAAGGTTTTAGAGAATGTACTTAATGGTGTTAATTTTGTACATGTGTTGTAAATTTTTTGGGGCTCTCGCTGCCCTATGTAACCCCCCGTGTGAATATGCACCCAAACCAAAGGGGGTTTAAGGGGGATTTTTATTTAAATGTGTCAAATGCAATGGTTTGTGTTAATAATGTTAATGGTAGTTGTGTGTTAATGGTTTGTGTTAACTGAAATTTTTTTTGGCCCCTTCGGGGCCTTAAGAATGGTGTAGGGGTGTAGATCACATTACCTAATACTCTAACGATGGATAATACTCTAATGATGGATGTTTTCATCATTCTAAATTTAGCTAGACTGCATACCACCAAAGAAAGTCACTGTTGGTACAGAGTTCTATGACATAGAAAAAGGACTGCTAGATCCCATAATTCCAAAGGGTCCGAACTTCGAACTTTGGAATGAAGAAGGACTGCTAGATCCCATAATTCCAAAGTGGGTCCAAACTTTGGAATGGAGAGGCACAATCTTCCCAAAAAGCATTGTTGTTCCTTGTGGAGGATGAGCGGCCGGGACCATTATAAGGATTTCTAAGGAGCATCTCAAATTCGAGTTCTTTGCCATGAACATGTTCATTTCTCTTTGGATCTATATAAATATAAAATGCCATCAAGACTTTATTGCACAAGTACACAATTAACTTTCGTAAAACAAGTACACAATTGCACCCACCAAATCTGGTGGTGGAATCCCTTGTTGTGCACCTTCATATGCAATTGAGCGAAGTTCTTCAAAACTCATGTCCCCTACTATATCATTCGGAAGGCTGCAAGAAAACACCATGGATTATTATGATTGTAATACCGCATCCATTTCAGGCGATGCAAACCGGGTGCGAGACTTAGTTTAAAATCTTTTCCCAAAGTTTTGTCTCACTATTTCCAATGTGCATAGCATGTGAGGCGCCAAAACATGGGGCTCTTTGAGTCGCCCTTGATTTGCTCTTTACAAACCTTAGGATCATTACACCGATAAAATAGACGCTTGTCACACCGAACGATATGAAAGCTATGACTTGTAGATGAGGTTTGGCAGGGAAATACCTATGTTCAAATTTGCTTGTGAAACTTGTGTGGCTTGTGAAAACAATGATCCATAGTAGTTCCCATTCCCACTCCTCTGAGGCTGCTAACTTGCAAAATGTTCCATTAAACACACAGTTCTCTATCACATCAAAAACGACTAAAGTCGGGTGATGATAACTTACTGTAGACGGCTGTTTGTTGAAGAGTAAGAACAGTTGAATATTCAAAGTCTGCACGATTTACACAGGTCCGAGGCAGTTAGACAAAGTTATTCCAATATCTAGCATGGACATTGATCTGTGTCTCTGTTTTGAACGATCTCTACTGTGAAAACCATCCCGGCTGCAAAACCCTTAACCATCTCGACTGTAAGACACCTGCAAAGCCATCTCAACTGCCTAAAAGAATATCAGGGACATACAAAAGACGCTGCAAACCCTTAACCTTAACTCTTAACATCTGTTTTTGAGGAATCCATGGAGTAGAAGCTCGGGAAAATCAGTCAAAGCAGTATCTTTAAAGAGATGTCTATGCCAGAGGATCGTGGGCAGCCCGAGGTAACTGTTTCCCCTGTTTTCCCCTGCTAACTGCGTCCCCTAAGCAACAGATCCGGCAGATCTTTAAGCTTCAAAACCAGCAGATCCTTAAGCAACGGATGCCTTAAGCTTCAAAGATCCAACTTTACATGCTTGAAAACAATCCCTGATGCGACAATCTGGCCTTAAGCTTCAAAAAGTTCGGCCTTCAATGGCCTTAAGCTTCAAAGAAGCTAAGAAACCCCTCCGCGCCATAGCCAACACAAAATCATAATCTGCCATGGCATTCATAATCTGCCAACAAAATCATAGGCTAGTAGATAGATAAAATAATAGGCCACACAACCCTAAACAAAACCCTAAAACTAATGGGAGGATATTCACCACAAGATTTGCTCCCTTTTCTAAAATCAACGGCTAACAAAAGGGTGCACTCTAGAAATACTGTTTAGTACACCTGGATGAATACGGCCACCAAATCATATGAAAACCTTAGAGAAAACAGTACAAAAACAAAAAAAAACCCCCTGTTATAATGCTACATATTGTTGGTCTTCATTGGCAGAATTTGGCAATCGTTGAGCAGCTAACCGGGAATTTTTTTTTTTTTTTTTTTTTGAAGAAACGGCAGTTTTTGTATTCATATGATAAAACTTTACAGCACAAAAAAACCCTGAAGATTCAGGGAAAAAGATAGAAACTGTTCTCAGAATATACAGTAAATGAAAAAGGAAGAGTACTCATCATGGAGTTGTTCAACATCTTCTTTGGGTCAACTTACTATAGGGAACAACCTTCTTCTGCTGAACCAAATACTATAGGACCTTCTCCATAAATTTCCACCACTATTCCACTTACTGACTCAATCGCAATGACTTTCATTACCCTTCTTGCCAGATTTGAATTAAGTGCAAGTATTAAATCCCAAAGATCCTTTGCGTGACTAGTAAGATAAATTGGACCAAAACCTGAATAAAAAGAAGGACATGTAGCCAAGCAATTGCCCAAACCTTATGCCTGAAGAGAACACATTCCCATTGTAGAGGTAGCAAAGCTCCTAGCTCCCCATGCTTCTAAATCCATTAAAATCCAACTAGACCTCCAAGCCCAAAATAGAAGATGATCCAAAAGATGGTGCATTGTTGGAGAAACCTCTAGGTCATCATGCTTCCATACGGGCAAAGATTCAAGAACTAACAGTCTACATAACCCTTCATCAGAAAGTGAAATCCAAGGTCTCCCGAAACTTGAATTTCAAGATTTTTAATCAATTTACGACCACATCTGCAAAGGCACATGGAAATTCCCATATATACATAGAACATTAAAGAGAAAGCAATAAATGGAATAGGTCCACACACTATTCCCCGGTTTCACCACCTTCTTTTATGAATCGATTCTCTCGCCTCCAAGCAGCCTAACCAATCAACAATCTAGATAATAGCGTAAGGTTACTTGTGGCTCAAACAGTTACCTTTGAAGCTAGTTAGGCTTAGAACAAGCCCAACCCACCGGACTACTCTCGTGAGCCCAGTCTTAAATTATCAACGTAATCAAACACCAAAACATTACGCCATAATTTTCAATAGGCCGACTAATCACACTGCCATGGCTACAAAAAGAAACAAACCCTAGCCGCTTCCATCTACCTGCTCTCGTACTTACACCCGAAGAAATGGGAAAAAGAAAAGAACTTTTCTCTCGCGGATTATATTTCGAAAGATTTAAATATGGATCACCTGGGTGAAAGCCATGGATCCTTGCCTGTGAATCAAAGCAGAAGAAGTCCCTTCGCCTGGCCACAAATGAAAATCCTTGCCCTAAGCCAATCCCTTCTCCATCCAGAAAACCAGCAAAAAACGGCGCAAGATCTGCAGAAGAAGCATGCACCTTCTTGTTGCTACCTTCCATAGATGCGATGGGCAGCCCAAGGCGTACCAACATAGACGGCCGGCCCAGGGCAGAGCCCTAGGCGGCCAAACGGTGCGGCTGTGTCAGCATCCCCCTTCGCTATCAGTCCACCAAGATTGTAAGCCGCTAACCGGGAATTTGGACCGGTTAGCTCGTTCCTACAATATCATAAAAGAGGAGTTTTTTTTAGCGTTTTCTTTCTCTATGCAGTTCTTTTCTGATCAATTTGATCCCCAATAACTCATGAAGATCGGCTATGGTGCTCGGATTTGCCTGATTTTTGTTCAGAATTTGTTATAAAATCCCCTAACCGAGTAATTCTTATAATTTTTGCTCAAATTTAGGTTGCAAATCCCCTATTTCTGTCTTTAAAGGGAGCTTTACTTCTCCTCTTCAGCTTGCTTGTAGCCCCGGCCTTCATCGAGCTGTTGCAAATCATGCTAAAGCAGGTTATCTATTAAACAGGTAACCCGAAATTAGATGACCCCTACTATTCCTTGAATTTGGGACAGGCGACGTGGCAGCACGAAAATACACCACCCAACTGAAAAATGACCCTATTATGATATTGTGTCCATATTATGATGTACTTGTCTACAGAGAGAAAATGCTTGAAATTGCTTAAAAATAATCTTTGAGACAATCCAAACAAATCCTGAAGTCATCATGTTCAACTCATATGCTTTGGCTAGAAGCATTTTTGCCATGTTAGGATGCATGTGAATATAAATCTCTGATCCCAATTCAAGCATTTCGGATAATGCGTCAATAATATTGTTAGAAATAAAGGAAGAATCAAGTGCTGCTCGAAAGACAATAGTTATCCCAAGCCCTTGAAGAGTATCTGCAAGTGCATTGATGCCATTCACTCCAAAATCATCATCAACATATATAACTACAACTTCTAGCCAACCAAATGATGCAATGACACTCCCAATATCTTTCATCTGAGAACTATCACTTTGTGCAACTCGCAAGAAATATGGATACTGATGCTCTGCAAGACTTGGGTTTGTTGCAGAAAATAATACAAGAGGTATTTGTGTAGCTGTTGCTATGTGTGATACAAAGTGAGACACTACAGAGTTTGTGGCCCTATCACGGTCATCACTTCTTCTCCAATCATTTCCATGGTTGTATGCAGGAAGAAACATTAGATATGCAAACTCTCCAAAATGAAGCTATACAAAGTAAAGAACAATACACTGCAAAGAAAAGAAAACATATATTGCATCATGATACCTGCAGCTGCACCTTGGAAGGCAGAGCAGTTCTCATCGAAAGCAATGAGATCCAATTGGATGCCATTAAGCAGACTGGCATCCCTGCTCATGTCTTCAAGTGCAAGCTTCATAGCTGAAAGTGAAATCATACCAATGCTCGTATTTAAGGCTAAGAGAATGCCAATTTTCACACTAACTGAGTAAGTTATGTAAGCTTGCAAGCACATCGAGAACAACATGATCATGATTAATACAGTCGCCATATTGGAGGTTGTTTCTCCAATGATGTTCAAGATGGCACTTAGAAGACTTCTACTGCAATCTGCATATTTGCTATAACAGCTTCTCTTTTGACTTACTCATGTTTCTACAACAAACATGTGGGCTAGGTTCCTCATCCGTTAACGCTAAAGTGAACAATAAGCTGCCTGAAAACAAGGATATTGCACTATAGATGTTTGAGTCTTTCAAAAAAATCCAGTGGATACATCTTCCAACGCACTCAAAATAAACATCATCCCAGCCAGATGCATCACGTTTTAAATGAGCATAACAAAGAAACCACAAAATATAGTCCATAACCAGCCAGTTATGAATCTCCAAATTTCCTCTTTGCTTCACCATTTCTCAGTCAAGCAAATTTCCATCTCATAGAGGGAAGTGCAAAAGTGAACATTGGACAACTAGCATTAGGACGAGTCACATTCAGATGTTTTCCACGGAACCATGCATATCTCAGCTCCATGCCTCTTATCAATTTGCCTGCTTCAAAATTCACAACATAAGAAACAAAGGTGCATCAACAGGAAGCCCAGAAGCACGTCAATCATTCATGTCTTTACACATTTGTCATATTACAGTTCTACTGACAAAAGCCACATTGCCACGTTCTACCAATGGCTATAAACACTTGGGATTGGAGTTGTAGGATTATGCTTACAGACCAAACAATGAAAATAAAATCAACTCCGTTCAATGCAAATCCAGAATTTGTTGAAAGAGCAGGGTCAATTTGTTGAAGTTATGGTTCATGTGATAATGTTACAGCAAAGAAAGGTTTTAAAGAAAGGTTTAGCTGCTCAAGCACATGTGTGTGAAATCACAGGAGAATACAGGATAAATGAAGTCACTTGATGAAGACTAAACATGATTGAAGATAAATGTATAGGGGGAGTACGTTTCATTTTCTTAGGTTTATTCCTATACATGTTTCAATGGTCAGTATTCCAATGGTTCCAATGGTTCGTTATTGCATATATCAGGGATCTCAGTAGAATAAAATAAGGCCAAAGCATACTCCTTAGAAAGGAAAGTTTGAACAAGGAAAAGGCGCGTCGATCTTCATGATCGGTGCCGCCTAAGAAGAAATTATAAGAAGAATTGCATTTGATTATTAGATACAGAGTTGCAGGAAGTTGGATCCGGAACTGAATCGGATGCCTGGGCTGTCGATCTGTTCAAATGTCATTTTGAGATAATATTTCATATGTTGAAACTGGTTTATTGCATATCTTAATATGTGTTGAAACAATGGTTATTTACGAAGCTTAAGTATTTAAAGTCTATACTCTAACCTTGGTGATTCACATAGCAGCAGTGTTTATTTCATTACATTAACATTGGTATCAGAGCCTTGTTAGGATGTCAAGTAGATTTGGAGCATCTTTGCTACAGAACATCAAGGTGTATGAAGGTGGACCAGGTTTTCAGATATGGAAAGAACAGATTAAAAATGTTTTAGAAAATGAGAATCTATGGGAATTGTTGCATGTGAACAGTGATTCTAATGTTGTGACTAGTGCTATTGCAGAGAGAAGACAAAGTATTACATCAGACAATGAATCTGCAGAAGGAAGTGTGGAAGTTACTGCAACTAGTGAAGTTAATAAGACAGCCAAGTTGAAGGAGGCTTATGCCATTTTAACCAGTAAGGTTGGAGCATCTATTCTGTTAAAAGTAAGGGGTAAATCTCCTGGAGAGATCTGGAAATATTTATTGAAACATTTTGAGGAAAAATCCTCATCACAGATTGATCTCCTTGAGAAAGAACTGAGGAAATTAAGGCTTAGAGAAGAGGATGACTTAACAAAATTCTTCTCTAACTTTGATAACATTGTGGCTGATCTTGAAGGTGCAGGTGTAATATTAAGTGAACAGCAAAAAATGTTGCATGTGGCGCGATCTGTGGAAGGCAACAAGCAGCTAGCAACATTGATACGAAATGTGGCTAAAACACGTGAGGCGGCAGAAGAAATGATTAGAACGGAGTTTGAACAGCATAAGGTATTGTTTGATGATGTCAATGATAATACAGAAATTTTATATGCTGGTAAGGGTAAGCTCAGAGGAAGTAGTTCTAAGAATGGGTCTGAGACAAAAGAAAAAGGGCAAGTAGGTCCCTGTTTTCATTGCAGGCTTTATGGACACTTGAAGGCAGATTGTCCTAAACTGAAAGAGATTGAATGCTACAATTGTGGTGGACGTGGACATTTTGCAAACAGGTGTCCAAGCAACAGTGGTAGGCGAGGCAAGTCAAATCGAGGAAGAGGAGCTTTCAGAGGACGTCGCAGGGGTGCTGGAAGACAATGTGCAGCTGTAAATCTTACACAAGAATCTAACAAAGAAGATATTGAGGAAGATGAAGACGTTGAGGTATGTAATAAGTATAGTTTGTCAATTTCTGAAAATAAGGAGTCTAATGGTAAAGGAAACATGTGGCTCTTAGATAGTAGAGCAGAAAAGACTGTGACAGGTTCAGCTGAGCTACTGAAGGAAGAGGATAAGAACAAAACTGGATTTGTCAAGCTTGGAAACGGAAAGTTACAAAAAATACAAGGTGTTGGAATTCTCGAGCTTTTCGATTTGAATGGAAAACCAGTTGTATAAGTTATATGTGTGCCTACACTTGTTAGGAATCTCATTTCTGTTAGCCAGCTAGTTGATATGGGCTATACAGTTGTTTTCAACAAATTACAATGTACTGTATCTTTGAATAATGAGATAAAGTTTCTTGGTAAACGAGTGGGGAATTTATTTGGACTGGAAACCAATTGTTTAACCTCTGTAAATACAGTAACAGTTCCAAATATAAGTATATGGCATGAAAGGCTCTGTCATGCAAGTAAAAGAAATATAGAATCAATGATTAAACAAGGACTGATTGAGTCTTGTGAACAAAATGCAGGAGAAAACATATGTTACGGATGCATGCTTGATAAGCATACAAGATTACCATTTCTAAGATCTCAGAAAAGAGCAAGTGAAGTGTTGGGATTAATTCACACTGATCTTTGTGGGCCTCTAAATGTAAGAAGCATCACAGGCAAACGACATTTTATTACTTTTATAGATGATTTCAGTAGGAAAACCAAGTGTGTTTGTTTGAGAACTAAAGATGAGGCATTCAAAGCTTTTAAACAGTTTGCAGCAGAAGTAGAGCTTGAAACTGGGAAAAAGATCAAGTGTGTACGGTGCGATAGAGGAGGAGAATATCTGTCCAAAGAATTCAAAAGGTATTGTATAGAAAAGGGTATTAAGAGACAATTAACTTGTAGAAATTCTCCTCAGCAGAACGGAATTGCAGAAAGAAAGAATAGAACAATATTGAATGCAGTTAGAGCCATGCTGAAGCATACTGGGCTTCCTAATTTTTTTATGGGAAGAAGCAGTAAGAACTGCTGTACGTGTGCAGAATATGCTGCCATCAGCAAGCATAAGAGGTTGTATACCAGAGATGCTTTGGTCTGGAAAAAGGCCAGATTATAGTTATTTAAAAACATATGGGTGTTTATGTTTTGTACACGTACCAAATGAAAAACGGCTTAAGTTGGATGATCGTGCAAGAATTGCATATCTAGTAGGCTACGATGATGAATCCAAGGCATATAGAGTGTATGATCCAGTTGGTAGAAAAATATTGGTGAGCAGAGATGTCTCTTTTGATGAGAAGAATTATTACAGGGATAACAAAATAACTGCTGAAACCAATAAACAGAAGGAGAACTCTCAAGACGTAGTAATAGAACAAAGATCAGATAATGCATTAATAGATGATGATGATACTAAATGGTCTGAACCTAGTACTAAATTTTCTGAAACTAGTGTGCAGGAAAAGGACACCATAGCTGAACCCTTAATTTCAGAGAATGTTGAAGCCGATAGAGAAGATGGTTTGTCCACACAAACAAGACAAGTTCATGGGAGAAGGACACACGTACAAATCTTGCAAGACGAGGTCAAGGTAGATATTGATGAATTTGGCAGGGATACATTTGGAAGAAGCAAAAGGTTAAGGCAAGAGGCTGCTGACCTAGATCTTGTAGAAATTCTAGCAATATTAGACACAGAGGCACCCAAGAGCTATGATGAGGCAATGCAGGCTGCTGATGCAACAGAATGGAAAGGAGCTATGGAGAAGGAGCTAAAAGCATTTAGAAGAACTCAAACATACGAAATGGTGGATTTACCCAAAGGTAAGAATGTAGTTGGATGCAAATGGGTTTTTAGAATCAAACAGGGAAAGGATGGGAAAGTCATTAAACACAAAGCAAGACTAGTCGCACAGGGATTCACGCAAAAACAAGGGGTTGACTATGATGATACATATTCACCAATAGTAAAAATGACCAGCCTCCGAGTGTTATTAGCCTTAGCCAATGCAAGAGGACTGGAAATACATCACATGGATGTAAACACAGCCTTTCTTAATGCCAAATTAGAAGAAGAAATCTATATGAGGCAGCCACCTGGGTTTGAGCAGGAGAAGAATAAAGTTTGGAGATTAAAACGAGCAGTTTATGGTCTCAAGCAATCACCTAGACAATGGTATCTTTGTATGGATACTTTTCTTAAAGAACACGGATTTGTCAAACTCAAGGATGATGGGAACATCTATATATTCAGAGACAAATCAGATTATTGTTATATTGCATTATACGTCGATGACAATATCATGGTTAGCAGTAATACAAAAATATTAGAGAAGTGCAAAACAATTTTGAAGGACAGGTTTCAAATGACAGATTTAGGACCATTAAAAAAATTCTTGGGAATAGAAGTCTATAGAGACAAAGAAAGTAAGATCTTATCACTTTATCAAAGTCAAAATGTTGCAGGGGTACTGAAAAGGTTTCGTATGGAAGATTGCAAGTCAGCAAACACACCATTGGCGCTTGGAAACACGATTTCAGGAAAACAATGTCCAAAAACAGAGAAAGAAAGAGTAGAAGCACAAAACTATCCATACAGGGAGTTAATAGGCTGCTTAATGTGTTTAGCAAATAGTACCAGACCTATGCAGTCAATTTGTTAAGCAGATATTGCAATAATCCAGGAATTAGTCACTGACAGGCTGCTAAAAGGGTACTCAAGTACCTTAAAGGTACAAGAAATTATGGCATCACATTTAATTCTGAAAATTTAGAACTCAAAGCTTTTTGCGATTCTGATTGGGCTGGAGATTTAGATGAGAGAAAGTCAACCTCTGGCTTTATATTACTATTGGGTGGAGGATCAATCTCTTGGAAATGCAAAAAACAACACTCAATAGCGATGTCTTCTGCTGAAACAGAGTATGCAGCCACAACTTTAGCAGCAAAGGAGCTTGTTTGGATCAGGAGATTGCTTGCTGAACTAGGAATGAAGCAAAGAGAACCATTGATATTACAGTCTGACAGCACAAGTTGTATAGCGATGACGAAAAATCCTATTCTACATGAAAGGACTAAACACATAGAGTTGGAAATGCATTTTATACGAGACTTAGTAAACAGGAACATTATTCAGGTGAAGTATGTAAGCACAAACCAACAAGTAGCTGACATTCTGACAAAAGGTTTGGCAGACAGTAAGTTTAAGCTACTAAGAAATATGATAAGCTGCAGAGATTATAGCATGCAGGGAGAGTAAATTCACTAAGGAGGTTGATAAGCTACAGAGATTATAACATGCAGAGGTTGGAAATTAGTAACATGCAAGCACAAGTTACAGGGAACAAAACAATTGCTGAAATCATGATTAGATGGCATCCAAAATGCAGCCAAGTTATGCAGTAGAGAACTCATAAATCAAATCGAGCTGCTGTAGTCATTATAACATGAAAGGGAGAGTGTTGAAGTTATGGTTCATGTGATAATGTTACAGCAAAGAAAGGTTTTAAAGAAAGGTTTAGCTGCTCAAGCACGTGTGTGAAATCACAGGAGAATACAGGATAAATGAAGTCACTTTATGAAGACTAAACATGATTGAAGATAAATGTATAGGGGGAGTACGTTTCATTTTCTTAGGTTTATTCCTATATATGTTTCAATGGTCAGTATTCCAATGGTTCCAATGGTTCGTTATTGCATATATCAGGGATCTCGGTCGAATAAAATAAGGCCAAAGCATACTCCTTAGAATGGAAAGTTTGAACAAGGAAAAGGCGCGTCGATCTTCATGATCGGTGCCGCCTAAGAAGAAATTATAAGAAGAATTGCATTTGATTATTAGATACAGAGTTGCAGGAAGTTGGATCCGAAACTGAATCGGATGCTTGGGCTGTCGATCTGTTCAAATGTCATTTTGAGATAATATTTCATATGTTGAAACTGGTTTATTGCATATCTTAATATGTGTTGAAACAATGGTTATTTACGAAGCTTAAGTATTTAAAGTCTATACTCTAACCTTGGTGACTCACATAGCAGCAGTGTTTATTTCATTACATTAGCACGATTTCCTTATAGATGTGGGCTATGGAGAAGCAAACAACAGAAGGGAAAGATTGCTTACAACAAACAAAGAATTGAACTCGCCGGAGCTAGCAGAGCAGTCGTAAAGCCTGACCGATTCAGAAGAGACCAATTTGTACTTTTGTAAACATATTTCTAAGCCAAGCCGTGTCGAGCGGGCCACAACAGGTCACATTTGTCAGAAGCAAAACGATACTGGATTGGCAGACTTCATATTCAAGAGGTCATGGTGGAGACCCAAACAATCTCTACCATCGGAGATATCCCAAACAAATCTTTGCTGTCTAATTGTCACTGAGCATCACAAAAACCCTAAAAAATCCCAGGCAATCGCAACCGCGTATATAGAATATTCTATGGCAATACTCAGAATAAATCGAGGCCTTCTATATGTCACTCCACCCTCCAACAAGAGGGTTGCCCCCTACGGGCAACCCAAAAAAGAGAAGAAGAAGCTTTAGGCCCATTTAGTAAGCGTTTCACATTTTATGGTGTGGGAAGCTTGACAGGAAAAAATGACAGAGATGTTCACTTGTCATTGGCCCGGCCATGCTCTCGGCGAAAGGCTCGCAACCAGATTCATCGGCGCAGTTCATCCACACGCAGCCCTATTGAAATCATAATTTTTGGGGATACCAGGGTCAGGTCCTGCCATGGATCATAATGGGATACCCAATCAGTATCCCTTATTTTCTATTTCTTTAAGAAGCTTTAAAGGTTTTGGTTTTTCAATTTAGAGTTCGTTGGTAGAGGTTTTATTTTTTGACTTATGGGTCCTGCTTTTGCTTTATAAGATAGGTTGGTTTTACCTAGCACATGTTATTCGCCATCTTTAGAGTTTTCCTTGGGTGGTTAGTCCCCCTTTTTTTTGGTTCGTCTTTTTTCCAGTTTTCAATTTGGTTTGCTTTTGTCAAGAAGGTTGCATTCGGGGTGCAAGTTTTGGGTTGCCCGTAGGAGCCAACCATTTTGTTGGAGGGGAGTGACATATAGAAGGCCTTGATTTAGTTTAAATGTAATATTGTATAGAATATTTTATAAAATTTGGAAAACAAGGCTACAATTGTCTGGGATTTGTTTTTTTTTTTGGGGAGGGGGAGGTAGGGGAAGGGGTGTGACACTTAGACGATAGAGATTGCTTGGGATTTTTCTGGCAGATAAGTGAATGGTGGATATGCAATCCCATTTTTAGGCAGTGACAATGGCAGGGACAAGGTGGCGGCAGCAGAAGCAGGGCCAGTGGAATCGGAAGCAGGGGAATCACCAGACAAATCCAACATTTGAAGACAGACAATGATTTTTAACAAGATCTGAAATAAACAGTTGAAGTATATTATTGCAGCTAAAATCATCTACTGCAACTTCTTCTTCTTCTTCTTCAATCGTGGGGGTTCGCTGACATGTTGCTGGCAATCAACTTCTAGCGCCTTGCTCACTTTCTCTCTCTAGCGCCTTTCTCACTTTCTCTTTTGCTCACTTTCTCTCTCTAGCTCTCTTTTGCTCACTTTTTCTCTCTAGCTCTCTTTTGCTCACTTTCTCTCTAGCCCTCTCTTACCTTCTTCTTACCTTCTTCTCTCTCTCGGCAATCAACTTCTAGCGCCTTGCTCACTTTTTCTCTCTAGCGCCTAGCTCACTTTCTCTCTCTAGCGCCTAGTTCACTTTCTCTCTCTAGCTCTCTTTTGCTCAATTTTTCTCTCTAGCTCTCTTTTGCTCACTTTTTCTCTCTAGCTCTCTTTTGCTCACTTTCTCTCTCTAGCCTTCTCTTACCTTCTTCTTACCTTCTTCTCTCTGCTCTGTCTCTCCCTTGTTCCACTGTCTCTCTAGTCTTCTTTCTCTCTCTGCTCTGTCTTTCTATCCTATCCTTTCTCTCTCTACACCCTATCAAGGCGACCCATGGCGCGCCAATAGGGTGTTCCATCCTATCCTTTCTCTCTCTACACCCTATCAAGGCATCCTATCCTTTCTCTCTCTACACCCTATCAAGGCGACCCATGGCGCGCCAATAGAGTGTTCCAGGTTCTAGAACACTCAAAATTCGCTGGATCTGTCGCCTTCTCTTCCTTCCTTTGCCAATAGAGTGTTCCAGGTTCTAGAACACTCAGAATTCGCTGGATCTGTCGCCTTTTCTTCCTTCCTTCGCTGGATCTCTTCCTTCCTTCCTTCACTTTCATTTGGATCACATTAAGCCTTCTCTTCTGGCGGATCATGTCGCCTTCTCTTCCTTTCTTATTTGGATCTCTTCCTTCCTTCCATTTGGATCACATCGCCTTCTCTTCCTTCCTTCCTCAGCCTAGCAAGGAAGGAAGGACTGAGTCGGCGGCACTGAGTTGGGCAGGGTTATGTTGCTTGGCGACTTTAATGCACGCACAGGAGCCGAGTAGGTTCCAAAATTTGAGCCCCGGCGAGGACGCGTTTCGCTTGAATCCCCAGGGTGGCTTGGTCAAGGATATCGATGACAACCATATTTCCGGCTATGGCGGCGATTCTTTGTTGTTGGGCAGTATCTTTGACCTAGTTATTTGTAATGGGTTGGCACAATGGCCGTCTTCCAGCTGCTACACTTGTAGACAGGAGAACCAAGGGGGCGGCTCCAGTGTGGTGGATTATCTGCTGGTTGAGGAACGGGATCTGCACCTGGTTACTCATGTTTCCATCGGGACAGACACTCGGAACGAGGAAGTAGACTTCGGACCACCGCCCCTCGCTCATACATCTCCATTGGGAGGCTCCCCGCACCCCGCTTTTGCTTCAACACACCGGTGCCCCACCGCGCTGGACTACGCACCGTCTGAGGGACCTATGCCCACCGCTTGAGCATGATCTGGCGGGGACTGGCCGCAACTCCCCACACTTCAAGAGCAATTTGCTCACCGACTCACACCGCTTCGGACCGGCTGAAAGATGCTTTGGGAGAGGCCTCCACGGCGAACCTCGTGCAATACCACCTTCCCCGCAAATGATGGTTTGATGATGAGTGTCTGAGCTCAAACACACACTCCCGCAAGTCACTAATCCCATCTCCCGCCCACAGTGCCGCCGGTCAATACCGCTCCTTTCTCAAGAACAAGAAGCCCGGATACCTCGCAGAGCATCGCAATGATGTTTGGTCTCCTGGACTGCACCCCAGACATTCTCGGAGAAGGGTCTTGAGCAAGCCCACACGCGACCAGCCAGGAACATCACCTCGAGCAATGGGTACAAAGATTTGCAACAAATTTATTTAACCCGCCGGGGCGCACCAGTCCCTCCACGATAGGCATGGCTCACGGTTATCACAGGGGGATGTCATCATGGGCCTACAAACGCCTAGCTAATGGGAAGGCGGCAGATTTAGATGGCATGCGTGCGTAACTTCAAATGGGTTGGGCCTCCATCGGTGCCTCGTCCTCACGGCATTGTTCAATAAAGCATTGCGAGAAGGCTTCCCTATGCAATGGACCACTAGTAGAGTAGTGCCCATATACAAAGCGGGGGACCCTCAATGCCCGCCCAGCCACCGCATACTATTATGGTCAGCTCTCTCTTTGCAAAATCGTTGGTGGCATCCTTGAGCAAATGACAATATGGGTAGAGGAAACGGAGGTGCGAGCTCTTACACAGGCGGGTTTTTTAGCCCGGACATTCCACCATTGATCATATCTTCACTCTGCGCACATCGATTGAGGATAGCGAGAATCGCCCGTAAACTCATGCTTTGTTGTTTCATCGATTTTGCAAAAGCGTTCGACCTGATACCCGCAACAAGCTATGGGGCGGTTGTGGCAGTTGGGGACCCCCGGACTGCGCGAGAATGCGGTATATAGGCTGTCACGAGGCATGCTCGGGCCGTATCACATCGGCGACACGTTCGTGTCGGTAGCATTGGAGTGCATCGGGGTTGCCCCTCCCCCACACTCTTTGGCCTATATATTGATCGGTTGGAAGATTGGCTCTCGAGCATGGAGGTCTTGGCGCACATCTCATGCATCACACAATTCGGCAACTCATATATCGCGACGATGTCAACCTCATGGCCTATACTCCGGAGGACATGCAACACACCGGATGCTCTTGACACTTTTGCCAATTCACGGCATGCGAGTTAACTTGGCCAAAACTAGGGTGCTTACTAGTTGCATCATCCCGTCACCAACGCTTCCCACATTCACTTACCGGGGGCAAGAGGTAGAGGTGGCTCCACCTACAAGTACTTGGGGATTGAGTTCTCAACTACCACCCATTGGGATCGCGCTTCTCGTTATGGAAACATTTGTTGGAAAGCACTATATGCCATGCGTAACAACACCGTTGTTCTGCATGGCATATAGTGCTTTCCAACCCGGCAGAGTTGTATGCCCGGGGCCACCACATTTGTTTCGGGCCCTAGTTGAGCCGGTTCTTTGTATGGGGCGTATGTGGGGTCCTGTGATATCCCTCAACACCGAATGACCGAAAGCAGGTGCGTAAGGCCTTCTTGGCACGATCCCCGGGGTGAAGTCCACAGTTCCGTACCGCATCCTACCCGTGAGACAGGCTTTCTACCCCTTCAACAAAGTCGCATTGGAACGCCATATCGCTTACTTCCAAAAGGTGGTCGCTATGGCTGATACACGCTTGCCTCACCTTGCTTTGGCCACGGTGATGGGTCCCCAACGCCTGAAGTCCTGCTGGAAAGACAAGCAAGCTCAGTGGTTCTCACACCGACGGCGTAAAACAGATGCGCCCGTGTCGACAAAGAAAGGCACTTAAACCGTACCTAGATGCTACTTTCCTTCGCAAAGCTCGGGATGCGAGGCTCGACGCGACGCAGCCGGGCACACTATCGCCAGAAAAGTCAATCCTAGGCTCACAAGAGGCCCACACCAGTACTTGTACACCAAGCTGCCCATGAAGAAACGCAGACTTATAGCTTCCATTCGCACGGGTGCACATTGCCTTCGCATTGAAACAGGGCGTTGGGCTCGGGAAGCACGAGAGCAAAGGCTTTGCCAGTGTTGCCACCAGGGCGTGAGGATGAATGTCATGCCCTCCAGATCTGCCCGGCATTTGCCATATCCGAGAGCGATATGTTCGACTACTAGTGCCTGGTCAGCCGTTGCATCAGTTATTGACTACGGCGTCAGTGGGTTTGTTGGGGTCATATCTCCAGGAGGTTATGGATGCACGGACTCGTTTGTGTCCTACGGGACGGTATTGAACTGTCCTATGCAATTGTACAGTGTGCTAGCATGCTTATTACTGCTAAGGTTTTTCCCTCGAAAACCCTTCGGGGCGGGGGTTTTTTAATCCTGTCAGTAATACACTTGCTGCTCTCTTTTTGTTTGGGTCCCATAGGCCAATTGGTCTTCGTGGACGCTAAAAACCTATTCTATTCTATTCTATTCTTTGGAGTAAAATTGAGGTTATTTGTTGTCATAGGAAGGGTGTTTGAAGACAACATTAACATTTGTTGCCATCAATGGCTGGGCAAAATAATAGTGGCATCTTTGGGGATTCTCATCGTATACTGGATTCTCGAATTGGGGGCGTTTAAGTTTTATCAGTGGAGCACAGGCTAGAAGTCAATGCCAAAGAGTGAGAGATTAAAACTTTTTCTTTGAATGATCTTCATTTTGGCAATTTGAAAATCTAGAGAATATGGCAGAATTAGGAACTTCAAAGTCATATATTGTTGCGAAAAACTAAAATCAATATTATTACAGGAGTGGTAATGTTCAAAGGGCTCGTGCATATAGGTAGGATGGACGTATTTATGGCATTGCATGGCAGCAGCAGCAGTCGCGCATGCATGCATGGTATTTTTTATGTCATGGCACATCGGGAGGAGGAGAATGATAGTGGGATCTGATTTCTACCCACTTGGATGTGGGCAATGTAGAGCACATGTTTTTCTGTCCTATTTATGGACTTTTGGCACTGGGTTTCACTCATACTTCATGTAACTTCTGACGAATGGAAGTGGCCGTATATTCTATTGATTTCAATAGGGTCATGGACCAGAGCTTCGGTCATCAACATTGTTCTATGGGCAGTCTGAAAACATAAATGTGATGTCGTAATTGAAAAACAGACTCTCTCTACCACTCGGATCCATAAATACTTTAATATGGAGGTTGCGATGATGGGGCTGGCATACCTAAGACATGTGATAGAAACTATGATAAGGAATTGGATAAGATTGGTAATATAAAAAGCTTCAATATGTGTTTTGCCTACTCTTGGAGCACGGAGGAGGTTGCCAATGGCCTAACTTAAACCTTGGTAGTTAACTCTCTAATTCCCCTTGGGACTAGGCGAGTTCCCCCCTGCTGATAGATGATATTTGGATATAAGGTTCATCTAAGTGTTCTTCCTTTTTATTAATATAGGATACATACTTACCTCCAATGGGTATGAACATTGATTATGATAAATAGGAAATGAAAGAATAGAATATAATAGAATAGAATAGAATAGAATAGAATAGAATAGAATAGAATAGAATAGAATAGAATAGAATAGAATAGAATAGAATAGAATAGAACAGAACAAATGAAATGAATTTCAAATAAGAGGATATTAATTTACAAAAACAAAACGGGGCTTATTATTGCCACATATAGAGACAACATTGATTGTGTTATGGGCATTGCATATAGAAATGGGGTACAAATGAATACATTTTTAAATAGGAGAATATTTATTTACAAAATCACAAATAGGGGATTGTTGCACAAAATGTCATCGATTCGCATAGCGAATCGACATTAGTGAACATTGATTGTAAGTAGGGTATGAACATTGCATATTGAAATGGGTATGTCAATCACTTGGAGGATTACAAAAGCCAATAATATTTGAAATCAGATCCCCAAGCTCTACAGGCAGGTCATAGCCAAGTATCGAACCAGCTCGCACAGATTGGATTAGAGGTTAGAAGATGGTCCAAAACACCAATGGAAGCAAGGTTGTGCAAAATCTGTGGATCTGGTAATGTGGAAGATGAATACCACACATTCCTTCAATCTTCAGGGTATACGCACATCAGAGAAAAATTTGGCATATATTATTCCTTGTTAGATATGACACCTATAGAACTAGGATCTTATTTCAGAGCGGTAGATACACACCAAACACTACTGTTGAACTTGTAAATAGCTTGTTATTGTGCTCCATGGCCTCTCTTGGTCCTTAGAGAGCATTAGACATAAATTAAATTAAACTAAATTAAATTAAATTATCATATACGAGGATATTAATTTACAAAATCACAAAGAGGAAGTTGTGACTAAATACCCCGTTTCTTAAAATTATTTCCATCCTCCAAAAAGGGGAATTTATAGGCTTTTTCTCGAGGGCATTTATAGGTGGTTATGGGCATCATTTTTGGTGTGATAGAAAAGCCCTTCTGGTTTTAATGAAATTTGGATGGGTTTCCATATTTTAGATTTTGAGCGATCTAGGCATGTTCCTTAAATTTGAATCCCAGTAGCTTCTAAGAGCTTTGCATGATTCATATGCCCTTGGAATGCTCTTCTACTAGTTTTTTTTACACAAGGATGCTTACCTCCTTTTCGAATTCTCCTTATGTTTTTTCCTACAATTGGCATCTTTTTTAATTATTGTTTTCCTCCAGCCTCCTTGATTTCTGAGGTCTTGCACCATGCTCGCTTGTGTAATGCTCCATCTTATGCTAATTGTTTTCTCTTGGCCTTTCTATCCGAGTAGCTTCTAAGAGCTTTGCATGATTCATGTGCAAACAATGGGAAAATGAGCAGGCTAATAAAATGATGAGTAGTGATACCTATCAGTTGTTTAGGCACGAACCCATGTACCTTGTTCATTTGTCAAAGTCATAGATGGGATGTTTCTTCTATACAGGGGATTATAAAACTAAAATCTTCATTATAAAACGGACTGCCCTCTAAAATCCTTCATTACCAGTTACTCCGGCAGCGTTTTGAAGCGCAAAAATGATGGATCCGCAATGCTCCTCTAGCTCACACACAGACATGGATATGGAAAGCGTTGATTTGCTTGGCAGATCCTATATTTCTTCCAAAGCCCAGCACCCCAAAAGGCTTGAATCCCTCAGAATGAGCGTCCTCAAGGGTTCTGGTAAACTAAAGGCAGCCTTGGGCAGATTATCAGGTAAGCTTTCGGTTTCTCGCTCAAATAGCATTGGTTCCATTCGCCATGAAAAGATTGATCAGGATCTTGAGCAGGAAAATGGCCAGAATCAGTTTGATTATGATAATAATCGTGATCACATGCCTAGGATGTTTGCCCCTTTCAAGAAGATTGCAGAGGATAGAAATAATTGCAGAGAATGTATGGTGTGCATGTGCATGGCATCTGTTTTGATCTTGATACTTTTCGGCTTGTTTGGGCTTATAATTTTCATTGCCCTGCATCCAAAACCCCCTGTCATTGTAGCAGATAATGCACAAATCAAGAATTTCACACTTTCTGTCTCAGATTCTAATCTTACCAGTTTGGTTGCTGCCATGAACATCACAATGAAGGCATCCAACCCAAATGGACATGCAAAAATTGAGTACAATAATGCTACTCTGTTTCTTGCATATGAAAATGTGCAGTTGGGTGCTGTAAAAACTGCTGCATTTAAACAGCCCAATAAGAATGACAGTTTGATTTTTGTGGGAATTTTGAGACCTGTTGTGAAGGCCATTACAGGAGGATTATCCAGAAATATCACAGAAGACTATAAGAAGGCAAATGTGAGTCTCTCACTGACGGGAAATTTTAGATTTCATTACAGGGTTCTTCAAATTTTTACGTCCTCTTCTAGGCTATATGTTAACTGCACTTTGTTTATTCATCCATGGGGCGGACAATGGGGTAATCCGATTCTATGGACTAAATCATGCAATGGCATTGATGAATTTTCATTGAATTGAATTGAATTTAATAGAGGTGGCAAGGTAGATCTAATGCCAAGAACTTGGATACTTTGGCCAAAGCTTGTACCATTGAGGCTTATACTAACATGATATCCACAACAAGAAAACACGTCCTAAAGGGGTTGCCAAAAACAGGACACGAATTGTGCTTAGTATTTTCACTCTTCATAATATACGGACAATATATGGGACATGTGGCCGCGTTTTCTACATATGTTTTATGCGTTGAAACATTGATTTGTTAATTGTATGCAATCATGAGGTATAAACATTTTGGTTGTGAAGCACATGTTTTAACATCCAACAAAATGATTGCTAGCCATCATTGACACTTTGAATCCACCAATTGCAGCAACCTTTGTATTTGTAATGTTGGCGAACATCTTGCATCTTTTTTAGCTCACGGATTGTGCGTTCGCACGACCTACAAAATCATCCGATTGTTGAAACATAGTTTTGACTTAGCTAAACTTTCAATTTGAAATAATTAAGCCACGCTCTTCTTCTCTTGATCAAAGCAACCCTAGAAAACGCGCCAGTTGAGAAGAAGTCGAGTAGGCATTCATCATGGGGCAGAAGATGCTCCACAATGTAGTAGGCATAAGACGTTTTCATTTATGGCGAGAAGATCAAATCGCCATCCATTTCGATCCATTTATATTTCATCTTGCTTGTGAACATGCTCTTCCTATGTTTCTTAATTTTCTTATCTTCCTTCTCATCACCGGTACGTTCTCAGGCTGGCATCTTAGTCTTCTTTCCGGATGATCGAGCAGGAAGAATTGCAGATCCAATCTTGCCTGTTTAGGTAAGACTTTGGTCTCATTTCTATTATTGAGGACTGGTGTTGCTTTACGCGTATTTTGTTCTCAAACTCAGGTGCATCATAAGTTCCAATGTAAACTTGCCTCCCTCCTTCTCCACCACCACTCCCCCCTCCAACCCCCCCAATCTGTGATAAACTGTGGAGATAGTTAGGCAATCTGTCCAGGAAGGAGAAGCATCGAGATGTCGAACACTTTGGTTGTCCTCATTCCATAGATCCTACCATACAACTCAAGATCAGATGAGCATGCTCAAGTACGGTGGCAAACGAAATACCATCTTTCGTGCACATCAATACGACATTCCTTTTATGGACACACGCCTCTTGGTTCGAGCATATGATCTCGTCAACACAGGCTAACATTACTGCAGGAAGAGTACACAGGACATGGTTTTTATTGATACTTGCTTTTACATAAGTACTATCTGTGCCTGCAATATCCAGCGGACGTTGCTTTGTAAACTTTGGATATGTCGTTGACAAGCCATGGAAGCTGAGGTATTGCACTTCTGTGTTGGAATTCACATGATGCAGAACCTCTCTCCATCAGAGTTAGCATCCTCAAGTCCGATGCACGTTGCTTGTACTCGAAACAACGTGTGTAGTCTGATGTGGGTTTTAGAAAATACTTGCCTGCAAGTATCTCATCCAACAGACAATTCACTTTAGTGTCGAATATGCCGCTGAGAGTTTGAAGGAAGGCCGTGTTAAGGAAATCTTTGTCGGCTTGTCAGAGACAGTGTCTTGATCATCACCCAATAACCTCTTCACCACAGCCATAAACTTAGACCAGGTCACTTCCGGCATAAAGATGCATTGCTTTTCGTCTTCCAGTTCCTTGATTTTAAGAGTGGTTATCATGACTTCAATGAATTCCTGTAAAAGAACAGGTCAGGAAGATCACCTCGGCAATCCTGACGAGCAAAACAAAGAAGAATAAAATAAGTAAAAGCGCCATGAAATTGCGATGGCGATCCCATTGAGCATAGCAAAACAAGACATATATTGCTTCCGGAAATCGCGATGGCAATCCTCTGGAGCTAGAAGTTGTAAAAAATTAGACTGCCAACATACCAGCCACTTGTCAGACTTACCTTGCACAGGTAAGCCTAGTGCTTGATGCTGATTTCAGAGCTGTTATAGTTTCTCAATGATAGGCTCCTTGTATATACTGTGTTGGCAATAATTTCATTGCACTCGATGGACATGCATAGGTATTCTGTGTTCTTCAGGTTACTGTTTAATGTCCTTGCCCTTCTTCTTGCGTACACTTTCAAGAATTTGGCTTTCTGTTCATCTGACACGAGCATTCCACAAAAGATTTGAGATGCCGCCATGGAATGATTCCCAGAGATGATATAATATTTTTTTTTCCCCGAGCTGCGTGGGATCATTCCATGTTATTTTTTCCCCCGTCGCAGGATCAAACGGGACAAGGTTAGCTGGCATGAGGACGTCATGAAGTCTCTGAAAGACCACAATAGTGTATGCACGTGATCATTAGATCTGGTTCTGTGCGTCATGTAGAGGGAGCAGTGACATTTTCATATATGCTAACATGATTGAACCAGGAAATACCCGTCGGATAAAACCTTTTGTACTCCTCGAACTGCAATGTTATTTTCTTTGCCAACTGTTTTTCATTGACTAGATTAAACTTGAGTTCCTCGGGCAGACACGTTGGGAATACCCTTATTTATATCCAAAACATTCTTCTTGCCCAAATATGTGGACTTGCCAATTAAAGATTCAGACGACCTCACCCTCGAGGATTCAGGTGAGTTGGACTTTTTAGGCTCAGGTGACTTGCGCTTTAAAGACGGACCCGACTTTGGCAATGAAGGTGCCTTTGTGTAGGCAACATGTTCCAACCTTTCCTGTAGAATTTTCCTGTTTAAATCCTTGCACCTCGCAGCTAGCCAGGTGTTGTCCATTCTCGTGGGAATTTTGCCATCCTTCAGAGCCTTTATGGCATAGCTTGGTGATTTCTGGTCATTAACAAGAAACTTTATGCATGCACTCAATTCCAACAGTATATCCCTATTGCATTCTAGGCCAGCAGCTTCTATAGATTCATAAGAGAGTAGTGGCCAGTCGTAACCTTCGGCGCTGTGATCCGTTCTACAGGCTTTAGGCTTCACTGAACTTGCTACCATCATAGCAGGGTCGCAATATTTAAGCTGCAAGACGTACTGAATGAACTGGTGCTGGGTGGCATCTTCCACGTAAGAATAATATTTTGAACCTTCTCGGTACTGCCATCCCATCCTATATTATAAAACCGTGGCGTCGGTCTGTGTGCCCGATCGACGGCCGAGATCGCGCCAATGTCCCTGCCCCGTCCGACGGTCTAGATTTCTCTGTTTGGCCCTCCTTTTTGATCGATGGCTTAGATTGTGCCATATGTGATATTGTGCGTGTGTCCTGAAGGAGAGGGTGCGACGTCTTAGCCAAATATTGCCTCTTTTTTTTTTGGAAATTTTTGGCCGTACTGGACGATGGGTCGGCAGGCTTAGCATTGAATGGCGGAAGGAAAGTATGGCGGAAGGATGATAATTTGCATAAGGAGGCCGCGTTGGAGCTTTATTTAGTCTTCATTATTCAACTCGGATCCTTGATAAGGTAAAAATTTCTGACTTTGCTCGGATTTTGCAAAATGGCGTCTGCAAATTGGTGGTTCTTTGCAATTTGCAATTAGCTTGGATCTACAACGCAAGACTCTATCCGCATTCCGGTGATCTAATCCATTTTCTCGATTTCAGAAGGCAGAGGACGGTCCTTCGTGCTTGCCAGATGTGGAGGTCTCAAAAGAATCAGTGGGCTCATCTATGAAGAAACTAAGTAGAGGTAATGCCATTCATGTTGCTGTCACTTATTTTGAGCATGCCTGTTGCAAGACTACCATGGATGTAATAAAGACTGGTAAGGCTTATTACTCATGTAGGACCAAAATTAACAGCCCTTTTAATGCTGGATGTGAAGTCATAGAAGGCTTCAGTGCTATTTTTTTTTTAATCTGATATGTATGTTGTCTCTTTAGGAAGCATAATCTTATAAACGCTCTACTTGGCATTGATTATTTTATGTATAGAGCGGAATTAGATTGTCCAAAAGCGGTATTTGATGTGATGGGATTTCGACCTGTGTGACAGCCTTTTTTAGCTCCTACTCATAACCGAATATATCTGAGTTTAGGTGAGCCGTGAGATAGCCCTGAGGTGGCAAAGTTGCAGTGCAATGATTGTGGTTTTAGGGCCTCATGGATAGTACTTCTCTCAGGCTTGCACAACGCAAGTGCTTAGATATGGTGGCATTGTTGTATCCAAATGGTCAGTGAAACGACCATGTTATGTGGCAGTTAGGATGTGCATACGGCCACTAGGGTTTTTTTTTGTTAGCATTGTCTGAAAATGAGTTTTGGAGAAACAAACGGTTCATGGAAAAAAAAGCAATTGTCTATCCTTCTTAAGTATGGCGGAAGGATGCTAATTTGCATAAGGAGGCCTGCAATAATGCTGGATGTGAAGTGATAGAAGGCTTCAGTGCTATTTTTTTTAATGTGATATGTATGTTGTCTCCTTAGGAACTATAATCTTATGGATGCTCTACTTGCCATTGGTTATTTTATGTATAGAGCGGAATTAGATTGTCCAAAAGCGGTATTCAATGTGATGGGATTCCGCCTGTGTGACAACCTTTTTTAGCTCCTACTCATAAGAGAATATATCTCAGTTTAGCTGAGCCGTGAGATAGGCCTGAGGTACCAAAGTAGCAGTGCAATGATTGTGGTTTTAGGGCGTTATGAATCATGGATAGTACTGCTTTGCGTGTTCTCAGGCTTGCACAACGTAAGTGCTTAGATATGCTGAAATTGTTGCATCGAAATGTTCAGTGAAGTGAGCATGTTATGTGGCAGTTAGGATCCTTCTTAAGTATGGCGGAAGGATCATAATTTGCATAAGGTGGCCGTGTTGGAGCTTTATTTAGCTTTCAAGATTCAGCTTCATCTTTGATAAGGTAAATATTTCTGACTTTGCTTGGATTTTGCAAAATGGTGGTTCTTTGCAATTTGCAATTAGCTTGGATCTACAATGCAAGACCGTATGCGCATTCCGGTGATCTAATGCATTTTATCGATACTCTCATTCAGTTTGGATGGACACCTTTGCTTTGTGCTGGAGAGTGCTGGCCATTTTGAGGTATGTGAATTATTGTTAGAAACGCCAACGCCAATATGTATGTTGTCTCCTTAGGAACTATAATCTTATGAATGCTCTACTTGCCATTGGTTATTTTTATGTATAGAGCGGAATTAGATTGTCCAAAAGCGGTATTCAATGTGATGGGATTCCGACCTGTATGACAGCCTTTTTTAGCTCCTACTCATAAGAGAATATATCTCAGTTTAGCTGAGCCGTGAGATAGGCCTGAGGTACCAAAGTAGCAGTGCAATGATTGTGGTTTTAGGGCGTTATGAATCATGGATAGTACTGCTTTGCGTGTTCTCAGGCTTGCACAACGTAAGCGCTTAGATATGCTGAAATTGTTGCATCGAAATGGTCAGTGAAGTGAGCATGTTATGTGGCAGTTAGGATCCTTCTTAAGTATGGCGGAAGGATCATAATTTGCATAAGGTGGCCGTGTTGGAGCTTTATTTAGCTTTCAAGATTCAGCTTTCATCCTTGATAAGGTAAATATTTCTGACTTTGCTTGGATTTTGCAAAATGGGCTCTGCAAAATGGTGGTTCTTTGCAATTTGCAATTAGCTTGGATCTACAATGCAAGACCGTATGCGCATTCCGGTGATCTAATGCATTTTATCGATACTCTCATTCAGTTTGGATGGACACCTTTGCATTGTGCTGGAGAGTGCTGGCCATTTTGAGGTATGTGAATTATTGTTAGAAACGCCAATGTGGATGCACTTAACAACAGTGTCTGAATAACTTTAAAAACCATGTGTAGCTTGCTCTGCGATTGTTTAGACATAGAAAATCGTGGATATTGAAGAAAAGAAAGATTATACTGTTATTGGGCTTCAGTCTCTGAGTGCAGACAGAATTTTAAAATAGGTTGATAAGCGTGCCTCAATTGGGCACATGCTGATGTATGCTGAAATAGATATTTCTGTTTCTAGAAAGCAGTGTTCTAGGAGAATAGGATTCTAGCTGCAGGAATATATGATCATATTATTGGGCAATGTGAGTAAGTTTTTTTCTTCTTATGATCTCTACTTTGATACAAAAGTCCAGAGGGTCTGGATATTGAAATTGTGTGGTATCCAGCTGTTTTATTATTGAAAGGCTTGCAGGAATTGCATTCAGTCCAGAGACAGAAGCTCTTTTTGTGGGTGTTGCAGACCTTACATATGGAAGCTTACTTGAATATAATCGTAAACCACATGGTAAATCCATCCACGCCTTTTTAAAGTTTGCTACTTATAGAAAGGACATAACGTTGCTTAATTGTTGTGATTGAACGAGAGATATGCTGTTGCAGGCAGCCTTTTTATTCATTTTAAAAAACAATGGAGATGTCTATTTATGTTAGTTTCGTTTTGGTCGCCACCTACACATGGAGTCTTTTTAGAAAGCACTTTTCAAGCAGGTGACTTCTCAAGTAGGATATGAAAGTTTTCTGCAACCCATAACCAAAATTTTTGCAACCCATAGACATCCATTTTTTCATTTCGAAGTTATAGTAGGAGATATCAGGCCAATATTCTGCATCTTTAGCTAACAGTGGTATCTGACATTATTGTTTCTCAGTTCTAGGTGCATATGCTAGCTTCCCATGATAGATTATAACCTGTGTTTTTTGAGTAATTAGGAAATTCCAATTGTGTTGGCAGATGGTTCAGAAGAGTCGTTTGACAATTTAACTAAACGCATTAAGCAGCTTCTGCAAGGGAGATATCAAATGTGTATCTGATGTGCTGGCTTATCAGCTGGAGATAAACATGAACTTGACATTGGTAGATTTCGTAAAATCTAGGATTTAGTTGTTGTTAAGAGGGAACTGATGCAATGCAATCAAGCAACCTAGAGAGATATACAAACCCTTAAGACCAATAATGATTACATAAATATATGATTTTACCAGTTAATCTTCCATTATGCTAGACATAATCTTTGGAGTTGACTGTTTTGACTCCATGGTCAAGGTGCTATAAGAAGCAGAGCAATTAAGCATAAAAATATCTCTTATGCATTATGTTTGTCAGGTTCAAATTTGAAATGAGATGAATCTTGAGACGAGATGATTCTATTCAACTGAGTCCTTCAATTATCTATGGTGTGGGATTATAGTTCGATAACAAATTTATGGAACCTTTGCCCTTGGCTGCCGTGGTTACAACTGAAAGCATGTAAGAGTTGTGCATGATAGACATGTCACACTGTCCTTTGCAAATGTCTTTTTGTTTAAACCCTTACAATATTAATATCATTCACACCTAGCAGACAATGATGATTCTTAGACATGTTTCCAATCATGCTACAAAAGCATTCAAAATTAATGACTAAAGAATAAAATCCAAGGTTAACATCACAACCCAACAAGTTATATTCATATTGCAATAATGTTTAACACAACAAGTGCTTTACGCCTAGCAATGCTGGGCAAGATGCTATTATAGATGTTGGTTCAAATTGCAATATGAGGTATGGGTACAAATAGAAAACTTATAGTAATGCAAAAGTCATGAACTGGTAGAAATTGCAATGAGTCCTCGCAATATGAGGTATGGGTACAAATAGAAAAATTATAGTAATGCAAAATTCATGAACTGGTAGAAATTGCAATGAGTCCTGCCTCATTAGAAGAGAGAGGTTCCATTGCAAGAAAGTTGTGGAACAATCTTACTCAACAGCTCATACAACCGTAGGCATATTACTTTTAGTGAGGACTTTGCTCACAAGTTATAGCCAATTTTTCCAAATTAATTATAAATTGATGCTGACATGTGATTAAGGTAATGGACGAGATTGAGGCTTTGTTTATAAACCTCTGCAAAAAATTTTAGTTTTGTACCCACTTTATGCATAACCATACATGTATGCATTAAGATGCTCTATGTTACTTATATATTATAAAATATGGTATTGATATTGATGCAAGGGGAAAAACAAGAACATTTAACATGTTCCAGCCAACATATAGACTTACACATGCCAACTCTTTAGAAGTTTATCTAACGAAAAATCCACATGCACGTGAGTCGTTTGTACATTGGCTTATCATTTACAGGCTCAAGACCTATACCTAGCAATGTTGCGCACCATTTCTTTATGTAGAGAGGACATCATTATTCTATGCAAGAACAATTAATAAAACGTGAAGACCTATACTTGACAACGTTGGGAACCGTATCTTTATGTAAAAAAGACATTATTCTATACAAGGACAATTAATAAAATATGATTTTCCTCACAAAAAGATTACAATACCTTGGCGTAATACAAAACGAAATTAATCAATTCGAGTATTTTGCATGTGTTGAGCAAGATGCATGATCTCAATGAAATTAAGTACAAATCCACGAATCAAGAGTCCATATAGTTCATGCAAAAAGTTTATGATCTTCTACATTGAAACAGTTGTTTCAAATACAATGTGAATGAATTCCCTACAACTACTCTTGATATAATATACGTACAAATTTGTAAATTTGAATTCTAATTGCATTCTAACTAAATTTGAATTCCAATGTTCTGCACTTTCAACATAGGAAGACATTAAAACAAGCACTAATCTTCTCATGCTTGAACTGCCTTACTTTAATAACATACAAATCCAGTTCCAACCTGTAAGAATACCCTACAACCCAACTCTAAGGAAAATACAAACCGTCTGCTTGCTACCAAGCAGACAATCACCTCAGAATCACAAATTACATACAAATTAAAGTGCTTGAATTGCCTATACCCTACAATCCAGCTCTAAAGAAAATGCAAAGCGTATGCTTGCTACCAAGCAGACAATCACCTTAGAGTCACAAATTACATACAAATTAAAGTGCCTGAATTGCCGTCGTTTAATCACACATAAAGCCCACCAACGGTGGGCAATTTTCTAGTATATGCACTATTATCCCCATTTGCTCACCCACCTTAATCTTTTGGCTTGATGTTATAAATAGACACAACTCCTTCCGTTTGTCCTCTTCTTTACGTGACACATCCTGCGATATTTCATACACCCTCTTCTATCCGGCCCAGGTGTCACAACTCAGATTGTATCACATTCATAGGTCCTTCGAATAATCCCGCATCTGCAAAGTTTAGAAATCAGTTAGTGGCATAATATAGAATGTTTGGCAGGATTGCAAACACGATCCTCCAAGCAGAATGTGTTGATAAAACATCTTTACAATGAATAGAATAATCACACAATCATTTGACATGAATAAAACAGCTGAGAAGGATCGCGATTGCGATCTGCCTGAGATGGGAGTTTGCTTTTCCAAGCGGCAGAATCTTAACTGCAAGACAGTGTTGTCAACCATCAATTGCAGCCTTAAAACGAACAACTGCCACACATATTTGGCCTGCGAGATACGTCCTACAACCGCAATGGATGGAAAAGCTCAGGCAGCGAGTTGGCTTGAGGTAGGGGTCCTGCTCAGGATTAAAATTGTAGCAAAACTAAGAAGCAAGTCTTGGCCCAAGCTTAGAAGGATCGCAATCGCTTTCCTTGAAAGAGAGATCTAACACGAGATACTGCAACCATTTTATTGCTTGAGAAATAATAGAGGCGAATCCTAGCTCTATAGGATCGCTATGGCAATCTCGTAGAGCTAGTCCTAATAGATAAATATGAAATAAACGACCTGAAGCTGATCACCGAAGAATACATTATCAAAATGTTACAATCTTTTTAGCCATGTCGGAAAAAAGCAACTTATTATGTATGTACAATTCACAGCAGTCCCGCGTTCAAGTAGCCAATACTCACAAATGCATAGAATTGCCAACCCTCGTTTGTTGGTTAGTCATTCGTAAGACACCACCTAAGAAATATGATCATACTGCCAGTCCAAACAAAGTGGGCATGAAGAACCACGTCCTAGTAAACTTTTACCGGGTACACCACCAATAGATCAAACAGAAGCTTCATCGACTCCCTCAGTTGTTCCTCGCGTTCCCAATACAATGGAATGAGGTCATCGGGATAAGATATACAATCGTGCAGTGGATCTCTTGGATCATTGAGATTGCTTTCTATTTTCTGCACGGCATGGTACTGCACAAGTACAAAAACCTTCCAACCATTCTCCGCTCCATCTGTACTGCTTGAAGATGCCACATCTATCATATTTCCTATCCAAGGCGTAGAAAAGGAATATTATTGTCCGTGAAGACTTTGCATCACTATGGACTTCTAAGTACTGAGAACACTACTACGGATAAGGATCGCGGCCACGATCCTTTTAAGCTATTTATTTGACCAAGCAAGGCATTGCTAGAGCAAGTATTGCATGCAGGAATAGAAAAGGCAAACCCTAGCAATATCCGAAAGTTTAATAATTTCACCAGCTCAGAAGAAGCACAGCTGCGATCCTTCTGTGCTGGTGAAATTAGAATTCGCCAGGAGCTCAAAACTACAAACAAAAACTACGGCCTAGGTGCGTTCTAAGCCACAGCTAAAAAACTTGAGAAATTTTACCTTTGCAAGGGGGTTCTCCTGGCGCCATTGGTAGGCCCTCACGGCTTCGGGTAGGCGCTCGCGGAAGTTCTAAGTCAGATAGCAGAAATTCACATTGAATATATAAGATTTATTGCCACTAATGTAGGAGATCGCAATTAATGCTCCATAATGGCATCGCACATGTCATAAATACAGCCACCCCAGTAATTTTGCACTTGGTCGACCCAATCGCAAGCTCTAAAAGCTAAACATTGCTCTTTGAAGAGGTTGCGCGAGGTGGGACAAGATCGTTGTGGCGATCCATTCGAGTAGGTAAACAAGGACAAATTATGCATTCTAGGGAAAGGTCCTTTGCAAAGCAATAACATCCGATAATTCTGAATGAGTGAAAGTACAATGACCCATAGGGTACCCACAATGAGGCCCAACATGAGTGAATATGAAAAAAATCCAACAATGACCGCATCCATATAACTAGCTTAAACATATAACTGGGCCCACAACCCACAAAGTTCCCCAATCCCAAAACCGCATCCAAAGCCCGTCCAAGTCAGAATTGACCAGAGAAAGAAAGTTGTACCTCGGCCCGCAACCCTCAAATATCGACTCCCAACCCCCATTCCAACAAGAAGGGGTAGAAGTGAAAACTGCAACTGCAACCACCTCGGAACTGCTGAAAAACGGCTATCATCTCAGTGTCAAGAAAGAGGATCAAACCGAACTGCAAAACACAATCACACAGATGGTTAACGTGAAAAGGTTAGGAGAGGAGCCCTATGGCCAAGCATGCATCATGCTCGAAAGGCAAGTAGAGCACAAGAATCTGATGAGAAAAAATAGCATAATAGAGAAATTATAAAGAATCTTCGGAAGCAACTTTTCAAGAGAGAAAATATATAGATACACTAGGCCCGACTGCGGGGGTCTTCCCCTCAGTGCCCTCTGAAAGCCACAAAGCTATGCCATGAAGAGAAAATAGGCACATCCAATAGAAGAATCCTTTGGAGCCTACCCAGAAGCACAAGTGCTACACCAGGAGAGAGAGAGCAAAAGCACGACCAATAGCCAACTGAGAATCAACCCGACAGTAAACAAATAGTTAATAGTCAACACAAGCAACCAAACACAATAGCACAATATCAAAAAATTGAAAAGACGACCCATCGCGCGCTAGCTGTAAACAAATAGACCACATGGGAGTTTAAGACAAGAGGATAGACGCCCTCTCGGACAAGCATCAGAACGCCAAACGAATCAGAAAATACATGAGCAGGATGGAAAAAGGATTCCAGAGATAATGACACAACAAATGAGAATACTCAGAAGCCACAGAGCTACGCCGAGAGAGAGAGAAATGAAATATATAGATAATACGTCTGCAGACCACCAGGTCTATGAGACGTTCAAATCCGTACATTCAACATTATAAAAAATATCCTCTAATGCATCTTCAGAAAGAAATGCACCAGAGCTCTCCCCCTCATCTCCCTCATTCTCATCGCCATCAATAACCTTTAGCACATTATTCCTGTGTTCCATCGTTTCAATTATAAAATGACCTGTGATGTTTCCCGAGAGACCAAAAAATGCAACCAAATCATTACAATTAATGTGGTACTTACGGCAAAGACCTGCATACTGTGGACGGCGCAAGAGAACATGTGCCTCATCTTCAATTTCTTCCATAACACATAGCCTACATATCCTGAGCTCATGAGGTATGTTGCTCCATCTACCCACTTCCACTCCCAATCCTTAGTCTACTAATTGCATGTCTACACTTCACTGATACCCCTTCATTCAAATATCCTGGCTGTTGAAGAGAAGGATTAATGAACTGTTTATAATATGTTTTCTTCACTTCTGGGACACACCACGATCTCATAGTCACATGTTCCTGTACCCAAGCCCTAATATCACCACGCTTGATATGTAAATCATTACATTCCAGTCCCCATTTTTTCATCCAAGCCTGAACATCCGAGTACCATCCTTTGGACCTCATTGCATCCATGGCAATCCTAGGCAAGCTTTCTTCGTGCATGTCCATTTGCACTTTGCAAACATATTCAAGTGTTCTGCACAGTGCCTCTACCTCTAGAGGCATCATGCCACATTCTGCCAGCATCATATCATATGGAGTTTGTGCCTTAACCCCTAACTCTATTCTGAAAAATTTCTTCTGAACCTTTTCGACTTTTTTCCAGGTTTCTTCTGCTAACCCAGGTACCCACATCTCACAACCATATAGTACAACAGTTTGTACAAGCACTTTATATAGCATTTTCTTTAATTCAAAATTCCAAATATCAGCATTTGCACTTCTACGTTGCATACTGTATAAAGCCTTCAGCCCACCACTTACCCTTTGGTCTACAACCTGATTCCAACTTGGAGTTTTATCCACTTGAATCCCCAAATATTTATATGAATCCACGATATCCACCTGTTCTCCTTTGTATAGAAATTTAAGATGTCCAACCTTAAGTGCCCCAAAGACAATCAATTTAGTTTGTCAAATTCACCTCCATGCCCTTATTGTCACAAAAGAGAGACAAAGCATCTAAATGCGTCTGCATGCCTGCCACTGACCTGGATAGAATGACTATATCATCTGCATACAACAACATGCGCAATGTATAGCATCCCAGGACCATACCATCTCCTCCAAGTTGTTCCACCCAATCTTCAAGATGGTCTATAAATAATCCAAACAAAGTAGGGGACATAGGGCAGCCCTGTTTAACCCCCATATTACTGCTTACCTCATCTGAACCTACACCGCAATAAAAAAATGAAAGCTGTACCAATACCTTTTCATATAGCATCTTGACAACATTTCTCAGTTCCTCAGGTATCCCAAGCATCTCCATCCGCTCCCAAAGATCCCCCCTGTGTACAGTGTCAAATGCTTTTGTAAAATCCACAAAAAGTGCATATAACGGTTTTCTAGTTCGTATGACTGAGTCTATCAAAGCACGCAAAGTGATCAGATGGTCTGTCGTTGATCTTTTAGGCCTGAAACCTACTTGCCCCATTGCTCTAGCATTGTTCTCTTCAGCCCATCCACTAATCTTCCTGTTTACCATGGTGGCATATAGTTTGGCATACAAATTGCTAATCATTATCATTCTGTAAGTGTTTGGATCTTTTTCATCCCCCAATTTGTGCAACGGAATAACTCTGTTCACTTGCCAACTGTGTGGAAAGCCCTCTCTCAAGACTGCATTCATTAATTTCCAAAGAATCTCATGAGTTTTCGAGCCTGCCCATTTAAACATCTCTGCTACTAACCCTAATGTATCTGCAGCTTTCCCATTTGCTAATGTTTGCAAACCTTCTTGTACATCCTCCAACGTGAACTCCCAACCCCCATCAGTCATATACTGCACTGACACATTGTCCTCTATACCTGGGATGTGATACAATCTAGATATATAATCTAGTAATTCTTCCTTCCCTAACACAGCACAGTGTTTTAATTTCGGTTTGATTCGATTCCAAAATCTCTTGGGCTCCTTACGCAGTTCACCCATCATTTGCAAATGCCTTTCATATAGAAATTTCTTCTTCTTTGATTTCACCATTTTCATATACTCTCTCTTAACCGACTTTTTTTCATCCCCCTTTGCTGTTTTAAACTCCTGTCTTTTCATCTTACATTCCTCATCAAACCAGCTATTACATGGCAGGCCTTTCAACTTTCTATGGGGTACATAGCATTTATTAGCAGCCGCCAGTACCATAGTACTAAGCAATGCACTAATGTCCTCCACCTTATTAGGCCAAACTATGCTTGCTGCTTTCGCTTCACATATGGATTTATATTTATCAGCCTTTTTTTTTTTTTTTTTTTTTTTTTTTTGAAGAACTGTGTCAACAATATATTAAAAGAATGGTAATGTTACAAAGCAAGTGAGGAGGAAGGAGAACTGCCCCAAAGAGACAGCGATACCTCGACACTCCACAACACACTCACAGAAAAACTGCAACTCTACTGCTGTACAAACCGGCCATCACCATCCACAACACCCAAGAAGTCCCGCCAAATGGCAAACTTCCGCTCTACTAGTCCCGGGAACACCAGAAAGCTTTGAAATAGCTTGTACCTGAGTCGAGAAATCAGAGAGGCTGCAGGCTGCTGAATCTCCTGAAAGATCCACAATCGCCGCCGCTTCCAATCAGCCACACCAACCAAGCCACGCACAGATGCAAGGCTTGCTACCGCAAGAGCGGCCAAGCACCAGGATACACATGAAGCAGCAGCTGCTGGCTAGTCAATCTCACCTGAAACAGAGCCCTAACCCAATCCCAGGCAGCCTGCAAGTGAGGGCATAAAACCAGACAATGCTCCACAGTCTCACGATGAAGACCACAACAAGGGCAGAGAGGGCTCACACCCGGCCTAAACTTACTCACAAGGGCATTCACCCTGATATAGCGGTGCACCACCTGCCACAGAAGCATCCCTAACCTTCGGTGGGGGAAGTGAGCTCCATGTCCACGTCCAAACCGAGCGCCATCGAGAACCCGAAAGCTGCAGAGACCACTTGCCTGAAAGGGGCAGTGTGTCATGAATAGCCAGCACCCGGTAACAAGACCGCACAAAACAAGAAGACACAACATTCGGATGAACCTTCCAAACCTGCACCACCACATCATCCTGAGGGACTATAGGTATGTGTAGCGGAATACTCCCCGCCACTTGTTCCCAGATAGCCCGATCACTGCCCCTCAGGCGAAAGCGAGCTCGAAAGAACTCCCACGAAGCTAGCTGACCACCCCAATACCAATCCTCCAAGGTGAGCACAGCAGCTCGCCTCCAACGGGCCTGCGTCCGAGCATGCACGGTGGCAGCCAAGGGCAAGTGCGCATGGGGTAGAGGAACCCACAAGAAAGGAGAAGAGTAGTGATAAACTGAGGCATAATCTAGCTGAAAGAGCACACGCACATGATCCCAAGCCAGCAACACCCCCGTGAGAAAAGGGGATGCATGTGGGAAAGGCCGGAGACCATACAACAGTGCCCAGGGCAACTCCACATGCACAGACGGCTTTCCAAATGCCACATAATGGCGAAGAGACTGCAACAACAGCGCCGCACCAGCAGAAGATGCTCCATCCTACAGAATGCTCCAAACAAACTTGGAGACCAACACCTTACTATGTAGTGCCAAATCCAGAATGGCCAAGCCCCCATCCTCCCGGGGGCGGAGACACTTCCACCAAGCCACTTTACACAACCGCCCCTTCATCATCCCCGCCCCACAAAAAATTTCGAACAATCTTATCCAAGCCCTGTATCTTACCCTCAGGAGCTAACATCGCAGATGTTGTATACACATGAGTGCTACAAAGTACTGACTTGGCAATAGTGATCCTACCTGCCATGGACAACTTGCTACCCTTCCACCAATTGAGGTATTTCTGCAACCCCTGCAAAATCTCATCCCACACCCTCCCCATGGAAACATCCCCTCCAAAGGGAATACCCAACAACTTAGTACACACATTACCTGGAAGCACCTTCCAAGGGAATAGAGCCAAACAAGGAGGACGCGGAGTCAGGCCCATAATGCGGAGCACTTACCCCAATTCAAAAGAATGCCCGAGGCCAAGGAGAAAGTATCCAACAAACCCTTCACATTCCGCAAATTCCTCTCTTCTACCACCAAGAAGAGGAAAGTGTCATCGGCAAACTGGTTAATAATCTGCTGGCTACCATCCTGCATCCGAAGCCCATCCACCACCCCCTCCTCCACTGCAGCCAAAAACAACTGAGACAGTGCCTCCGCCACAATTGTAAACAAAAATGGCGCCAAAGGGCACCCCTGACGCACCCCTCTGCTTAAGGAGAAAAAGGCGGAGGGTTCACCCTAGCACACCACCGTAGCCCGTGCTGACCTATGCAGCTTCATGACTGTCTCTGTAAAGCGTGGACCACAACCCAACGCTAACATCATGGCAGACAAGAACTCCCAACGGACACTATCGTAAGCTTTGACAAAGTCAAGCTTAAGATAGGCAATGCCTTGTCCTGTTCTCCTGGCCCAATAGAGGCCCTCATAAGCTGCGGCAACATTAGTCAAAATGTTCCTCCCAGGGACAAACCCAGACTGCACCTTACTAATGGAAGAAGTCAACACCGGCTTCAACTTCTCTGCTAGGGCTTTCGCAATAATCTTATACACAGAGTTCAACAAGGAGATATGCCTCCAAACGCATGACAATTTTTTTGGGCCATCATTAGCAGCTTTCTTAAAAATCTCATATGTGCTAACTCGTAAAGAGATGACAATGGGCACATGATCAGATTCAGGTCTCTCATCCCCAATCACAAAATCTACAATCTGCTCCGTAAACTGTGGTCTTGCTATTACTAGATCAACCACACTGGCCCCTCTACACGTGAGCTTCCCTGTATTTGGGTACCTATGTACACCATTATATATTACCATGTCTAATCCTGTGCACATACTGAGAAGATGATTACCTTGAGGGGTAGGCCACCTTATTCCGTTTGCAGACACTCTATTCCAGCCACTTTGCATTAGCTCGTTTGCATCGATCATTTCCATCCATATAGGTGCTTCTTCTGTACTTGCAATTGCTGCTTGCCTATTCCCAATACGCCCATTAAAGTCTCCCATAAGGAGAGTTTCCCCCTGAGACAATAGCTTAAGAACATCTTGTTCCAATTCAAAAAAGGGATCATCCCTGTCAAGCACTCTACCATTATAAACCGGGGATTCACGCGGTGGGAAATAGCATCCTGCTATAAAAATCCTTCCTCTATGCCCAGCTATTTCAACCCATATATGTTGTTTAGATCCATGCCCCTGCACTAACTTTACCAAATGCTTCATTTTCTGCCTCACATAACATGCGATGCCACCATGACCCTTCAGTCTCCAGTGTTTGTAATTCCACACAGAATGTACCAGATCAAAACCTGCAATGTCCAAAGCCCCGCGCTCTTCACTCTCACATGTCTCTAAAAAGAAAATTAAATCTACTTGTTCCAGAATATCTCCCATCATATTCACTTTAGTTGCATTTAAACTTATATTTCAACACATAATCCTGGTGGTGTCGAATTCCTATGCAACTTCTTGTTCAATTACCACCTTCCCACGATGCCAAAAAACTTTCTTGCCATCTTGCTTGGCTTCCCGAAATACCTGCACCTGCTCTTTTTACTCTTGCAGCTGGAGCTTCGTAAGATCGTCATTTATCCATATCTTTTTCCCTTTCAACAAGGACTTCTTCTTTAACACATTGATCTTATCTTCCCTGGATCGAAACTTTACTATGATATGTCTATCCCTGTTATTAGGCTTTCCAACCCGGAATGCTTCCATAATACCAGCATCAACTATTTGGAGCTCTTGTCTGCAAAAAGACCTCATTGCTTCAAAGTGGTTTTCTGGAGGGAGGGAGGGAGGGAGGGAGGGAGGGAGGGAGGGAGGGAGGGAGGGAGGGAGGGAGAGAGAGAGAGAGAGAGAGAGAGAGTCGGGCCTAGGGTCCCGACCCGGGGAGGAGGGGGGGGGGGGTCTGCCCCTAGGTGCCTCCGAGGCGACAAAGTACTATGCTGGAAAATTGCAGAGGCCACCAGCCACAAAGATATAGAAGAGAAGAGTCGATACAACCCTCACTAGATGGAACGAGAAGAAATCAACAGATGTTAAGACAAGCCGACACCAGGTGACTAGACTCAGAGGAGGGAGGGAGGGAAACTCTAGAACCAACGGAATTCAGCTCAGAGGAAATGCCGATGAGGAATGCTAGCAGGCAATATGGATATATAGTAGACAGAGCTAAAGAAAGCCTGCGCCATAGAAGGCTCAGGCTATAGATAGATCTGATGCTCAAAACGGCGTGACGCCAAAACAGGCGTCCCTTTTCCCAGAATGATGGTTCTCTTCTATATAAGAAGAGAACCATGAGATTCTAGAGAAAGGTCCTTTGCAAAGCAATATTTGCAAAGCAATAACATCCGACACAAAGAGGAACCTACCTCCTCCAATCACAGACCGAGACTGCGAGCAAAAACAAGTAAGATCACTGAAAATCCATTGAAATATGCAGACTACCCTTGGACCAGGATAAAATAAAGTAGACGTTGTGGAGCAAAAGAGCAACAAAACAACATGGCAATTAAGGCAAGAAGGAGAAGACAATGGGGGTAACTAATGTTAATTTGAACAAGGCAAGAAGGAGAAGACAACGGGGGTTATAACTAATGGTAAATTGAACAAAAAAGGGCCATTAGAGGCGATGAGGCTCTTGACAACAAGGAGGTACGGTAAGGACCACCAAACAAGCAATGCACACCAGCCATGAAAAATGAAGAAACGCAGCATGAAGCCCAATGAACCAACACAAACAGTGCAAATGGAGCAACCAAAATGAACGCAACGAAATGGATCAGTTAGACTACAAAGAAATGAGGAATTGCTAGAGCAGATATTGCATGCAGCAATAGAAAAGGCGAACCCTAGCAATATCCGAAAGTTTAATAATTTCACCAGCTTAGAATCGAAACTTTACTATGGTATGTCTATCCCTGTTATTAGGCTTTCCAACCCGGAATGCTTCCTATACCAGCATCAACTATTTGGAACTCTTGTCTGCAAAAAGACCTCATTGCTTCAGTGGTTTTCTGGAGAGGGAGGGAGAGAGAGAGAGAGAGAGAGAGAGAGAGAGAGAGAGAGAGAGAGAGAGAGAGAGAGAGAGAGAGTCTAGGCCCGACTGGAGGGGGGGGGTCTGCCCCTAGGTGCTCTCTAGAAGCGACAAGTACTATGCTGGAAAATTGCAGAGGCCACCAGCCACAAAGATATAGAAGAGAAGAGTCGATACAGCCCTCACTAGATGGAACGAGAAGAAATCAACAGGTGTTAAGACAAGCCGACACCAGGTGACTAGACTCAGAGGAGGGAGGGAGGGAAACTCTAGAACCAACGGAATTCAGCTCAGAGGAAATGCCGATGAGGAATGCTAGCAGGCAATATGTATATATAGTAGACAGAGCTAAAGACAGCCTGCGCCATAGAAGGCTCAGGCTATAGATAGATCTGATGCTCAAAATGGCATGACGCCAAAACAGGCGTCCCTGTTCCCAGAATGATGGTTCTCTTCTATATAAGAAGAGAACCATGACATTCTAGGGAAAGGTCCTTTGCAAAGCAATAACATCCGATACAAAGAGGAACCTACCTTCTCCAATCACAGACCGAGACTGCGAGCAAAAACAAGTAAGATCACTGAAAATCCATTGAAATATGCAGACTACCCTTGGACCAGGATAAAATAAAGTAGACGTTGTGGAGCAAAAAAGCAACAAAACAACAGGGCAATTAAGGCAAGAAGGAGAAGACAATGGGGGTAACTAATGTTAATTTGAACAAGGCAAGAAGGAGAAGACAACGGGGGTAACTAATGGTAAATTGAACAAAAAAGGACCATTAGAGGCGATGAGGCTCTTGACAACAAGGAGGTACGGTAAGGACCACCAAACAAGCAATGGACACCAACCATGAAAAATGAAAAAACGCAGCATGAAGCCCAATGAACCAACACAAACAGTGCAAATGGAGCAACCAAAATGAACGCAACGAAATGGATCAGTTAGACTACAAAGAAATGAGGAATTGCTAGAGCAGATATTGCATGCAGCAATAGAAAAGGCGAACCCTAGCAATATCCGAAAGTTTAATAATTTCACCAGCTTAGAAGAAGCACAGCTGCGATCCTTATGTGCTAGTGAAATTGGAATTCGCCGGCCCTTCGGAGCTCAAAACTACAAACAAAAACTACGATCTAGGTGCGCTCTAAGCCACAGCTAAAAAACTTGAGAAATTTTACCTTTGCAAGGGGGTTTTCCTGGCGCCATTGGTAGCTCGATCGGGTAGGCCCTCACGGCTTCGGGTAGGCGCTCGAGGAAGTTCTAAGTCAGATAGCAGAAATTCACGTTGAATATATAAGATGCCATTAATATAGGAGGTCACAATTAATGCTCCGTAATGGCATCGCACGTGTCATAAATACAGCCACCCCAGTAATTTTGCACTCGGTCGACCAATCACAAGCTCTAAAAGCTAAACAATTGCTCTTTGAAGAGGTGGTGTGAGGTGGGACAAGATCGTTGTGGCGATCCATCCGAGTAGGTAAACAAGGACAAATTATGCATAACTGACAGAAATGACAAGAGAGACCGTAGTTTTTATATATAATAAAAAAAGTTACAATCTTTTTAGCCCTATGGAGCAAGCAATACAGCATTGTATTTACATGAATAAAACATTACTCTGCAGGAGTCCTCTCAGGATATCAAAATCAGCCAACCTTGGATAGCTTAAGAAATGTCTCTGATTGCGACCAAGATATTAATTACTATTTACATAGGCGGGATACCTGAGCAAGGATCTATGCAGAGCGCGGGCATGAAGTGCCACGTCCTGATGGTGTGTAACTGGAAAGGCCACCAGCATGTTAAACATCAGCTCCATCTCAGCCATCAGCAGCCTCGCGTCTTCAAATTAGCAGCTAGTAGGGAGAGGGTTCCCGACGTTGTTGTCGTGTGGTTGGAAGAGTTCATGACTCGTTCACTATTCTGCGCGATATACTATCGCACGAGCACGAGTACCTCCAAGCCCTTCTCCACCAGTTGATCTTTATTGGCTGAGGATGCCACATCTGTATTGGTAGAGGAAGCCACGTATGTCACATTTCCTTGCAAGGAATGGAGAAGCGATTTATTGTCGTGCACAATTTTGCGAAAAAGCTTCTTTATTGCGATCTCAGGGAAAGTATCTAGAAAGAAGCCTAAAGTTCTGGTCAAACACAAAGGGACTACTGCCGCGATCCTTTTGAGCTAGCTAATGGACCAAGCAAGCGGACCTTACAATCAGGAGAGGTGTTGGTCGGAAGGATCGCGATGGCAATCCTCCCGAACAATGTCATTGTCACAGCCATTTCACTAGCTGAGAAGGAACGCGGGTGTGATCCTTCTCCATTGGTGAAGGTGCTGAGGAACATTAATATTGCTCGAGAGGATCGCCATCATGATCCTATCAACCTCGAAATGGCATAATAATTCTTAAATCTAGCTACAATTTAAGATGCAGCTAAAAAAAACGCAAAATACATACCTTTGCGGTAATCTTTTCCGCGCGCCATCGCGATCAGATAGGCGCTCAGGAAATTTCTAACCGGGGTCAAGGAAATTAGCACCGATTATATAGGGTTTGGTGTCGTTAATGTTGGCAGTCATAATTAATGCCGTATAAAAGCATCGTACAAGTAATCAATACGGCCCCAACACGGCTAGCGGGTTAATTATGGATGGCTATAGTATCAAGGCAATCTCCGACAACAGCTTCGAAGAAATGCAGCGGCGATCCTGGTGCCACGCTACAATGAAAAGGATGTTCGAAGCAAGCTCTTTGTGGGCTTGAACATGGACAGAGCACCTGTTAAAATTTAGAAGAATCGTCGGAGCAATCCTTCTGAGTAGGTGCTATAGCACATGAGTGTTTGATGGTCGCTCGTGACGATCCCCATGGCGATTCTAGGAAGCCCAAACAAGGAGCATCCTTCTACAAACTAACCTTTGACCTAACGCTAAAAAAAAATCCAAGAAACATAGCTTTTTTTTGGTGTCATCAACGATTGGAGGTGGCAGGGGCTCGTGAAGTATGGATCGGAAAGGTGCTCACTCAGTTGGTCTAGTGCTCGAAGAGTCGGGGAAGTGCTTGCAAACTCTGGAGTAGGTTTTATAGATAGGCAAGTGCCTTGTATAGAGGCGCACGTGTCAAAGATAACCGTTTACCAAAAAGAGGCATAGAAATTTCTGGCAAAAATCTCCGCACTAGTTCCGATAGCCGAAAAAATAAGGTGACAAATTTCGGCCAAGATACTCGGTATGCCTCAAATTCAAATTTGAAATGATGACCCACTTTTGAATACTAATCATGACATTTTCAAAAAAAAAAATCAAATGGGCCAAACCAGAAATGCCCGCGCAGTACATGGCATCTTGTACCAACAAATCTCAGGGCAGCCGAGGTACTGGTATATTTCAAATTTCCCACATGAATTTGAAAGTGGCATTCGATGTGTTCTTGATCGAGCAGGCGCTCCGGCTGCATTCTACTCAACTGTTTCATAGGGCACCTTCTCGAACGTTCAGGCGCTCTTCTCAAGCGCTCAGCCTTTTCTCTTCAGGAGATCAGGTATTTTTACTCATGGGCTCGGGCATTCTTCTCATTTCATCAGGACCAATTTTTTATGTGAGTCCAATTTTTTCCAGTCAGTTCTTCCTCAATATGGTTATACTGTTCCGAAACTTGAGCAAATGACCAGTGCTTACTCCTGGTGGCTTTTGTAACTTATATAGGGCTTCTTTGTTAGATTTAGATGTACAGAATGACCACTCGTTAAAACCTAAACCCTTTTTGATTGGTCTCATTAATTAGAATCTTAAACTGGATCAAATCACTGCTGCCATCCTGCTGACCAGTTGAAGTTGAAATGAACTTGATGGGGTGTGACGTTGATAAAGAGCTGTCCAGAAAGATGAGACTAGCGATCTCCTATAAGCTAGAGGCAATCGCAGTTGTAGTCTTTCAGATCTGTAGCTTGAATGAGCAGCTAGTAGCTTCTGTTTTTAGCCTAGCTTGAAAACCCTTTCGCTCGATTGGTCTCGATAATTGAAAAACTATCCATAGATATATTGAGCTAGATCAAATCGCAGCCAGGATCCCCACACCGACCGTTGATGTTGAAATGAACGTGGGTGGGTGGGTGGGTGGGTGGGTGGGTGGGTGGGGGGGGGATGGTCGATAAAGAGTTGTCCAGGAAGATCACAATATCGATCCCCCTCAAGCCAAAGGCAATCGTAGCTGCGATCTTCCAAATCAGTCGCTTCAATGAGCAGCGAGAAGCTTATGTTTTCAGCTTAGCAGTATCAACAAGAACCAGGTGGCGATTGCTCGAACTTGACATTGATATATTTTTATCTTCAGTAGCTTCCAAATGTCTTCAGCGCTTTTGCTCGTAGTCAAGGGTGCAGTTGTAAGTAAGGGTAAGATTCACGCTTTCACTAAACATCACAATGCTCAAGTTCTAGATGGAGCCTCTGTTGTTTCCATTGACAGGGTTCTCGATGGTTCAACTCGAAATAGAGAGTGTAGAGTAGGCACGTGGTGCATTCATACTCTGGCCTACAACTGACGTTGTAATGGAAGTAGCATGGGGTGCACCGGATATCTCCACCTTAGAAAGGCAATTAAAGAAGATAAATTGGCAGGTGCCTGGCAAGGAAGGAAGTCCTCCAGTAATGACATCACCTAAGGTTGCCACTAGGGATGACTTCATAGAACGCACTTGCAAGTTAATGCATGAGTGCTATGATAGACCCCATGGCATAGGTAATATAATATTCACAAATCCAAATCATTCTATTTCTGGCTTGCCTCTAGGATATAAGCTCATTACTACCACTGTCATGGAGGTGGTTCACATGCCGGCAGGTCCATCAATGCAGTGTCTAGTTTGCATCGAGATGCCTTAGCTGCACGACTTGGTGCATTGGGACATTCATTTGGTGATTGTGGATGACACCCCACTGTCTAAGAGTCTATGGAGGGCTATTGATGAGGCATCAGAGGCAAGGAAAAAGCATTTCGAAGAACTAGAATCTGCTAGTTCAAAGAGAAAATACAATTTAGGTAAGAGATGAGCAAAGCAAGCAAAGAAACCTTCCAATGTGCTAGGAAGACAATCGACCAGGCATGTTGGAAATTCGTAAAATCTAAGTGCTGTGCAAAGCTTTGTTGTTCTATGTTTTCGGCTAAGAAGATTGCTAGCCTTAGAACCTTCTACTAGAACATGAAGTCGTCGCATCAGATTACCTTTGTCTAACACATGCTTGGCCTATGTGCTGTGGATGGTCAGGTTGGCACAGTGATGCTTAATAATAAGGAGGTCTGCTAGCAAGCATGGCAGATGCCGTATGGCATAGCTTTGTCGAGCTTTTATAGGTGGAGGAAGAATTTTATGGAGGGTCAGGGGGTACCTGAGACTCGGGTTCAATGAAGCCAAGGTCTCACAATCTTGCAGCAGATAGTGTATTCACATTGTATATCAAATGGGATTGTTGAGTTTATACCGCATAGATCGAAGAAGACCATGCAATGGATAAAGAGAGAATATATTGAAGTTGCCGTCCATTCTGACCAAGAAGGATTTACATCAAGAAATTAATATTGTTGTGGAAGAGTTGACTAGTAAGCATGTGTCATGCTCTTCTTTCTTCCATATTTGGAAGGATAATCATTCGGAGGTTGCCATAGCCAAACGCATCGCTTTCTTCAAATGGTATATAGTTATCAAAGAAAAGCTAGCTAAAACACGAGATCCAATGGAAAGAAGAGAGTTGGCATGGGAAAGGAAGGTTCATATGTTTGCACAGCTATCCTGCAGAAGCCTTTACTGGTCCTGGAGAGCACTATCGCATCGTGCATTGGGCCAACCTTTTACAATCATTCATGATAGGATGGACCAAAATAAGACTATGGTGCCTAGGCCTGAAAAGTTAGCCAAGTCGATATGGAGAGGGGAACATCGAAAGGTCACACATCACTGGAGCTCTGATGCGTGGTCATGGTACAGAAGCACTAGGCCATTTCTCGGTTAAGCTTTGGCAGGATGACTCTAACGTTCACATTGGGTCTCTCAATCATGTATTGAAGACACTAGAAGATTCGGCTGAATTTAACTGGGGCCACCTACATGACACAACTAAATCCACATGTGCATGGACTTCTTCAATTCTAGGGTCTCAGGCTTTGAAGGCCAAGGTGACCAATAAAATGGGGCAAACCGTATGATGTGACTTCGAGGGAAGCCTCAAGGCCGAAAAAGCTACTGAGGAGGCCATACCTTTAGGTTGACAATTGCTCCGGCCAGAACAAGAACAGATACATGTTTTCATACATTTTTTTAGCTTGTATGGCAGGGTGTGTTCCCCGAGGTGCAGTTGGGATTCATGATGGTTGGGCATACACATGATGATATAGATGCTTTTTTCGGCAATTACTCTACTCTTTTGAGAAGGTCAGACGCACTCACCATCCGGGAGTTGATGCAGTATTTTGGGATTGTAGCTCGAAGGCTCCAATGCCTTACTTGGTGCACAAGATCCCTGATTGGAAGGGATTCATGAAAGACTGCATTCCTGATAAGAGGGAACGTCTGATCGACCATCTAGAGCCGTTCTGTTCAAGTTCTGCAACAAGGACAGTTGGCCTCTCATGTTTTATAAAATGAAACCTGGGCACCGTGAATGGCTACCAGAGAAGGGGATCAAAATGTGGAAGGCAGATGTAGATGGTGCACCCATGATTCCTCAAGGGGTGCCAAAGACTGTACTTCCAGTTAAAGCTCTCAAGGACATTGGTGCTTTGAGAAGCTCCATAACAAAATACATCATGCATTGGGTAGCCATCTGAAAAGGAGGGGAGCACTCGTGGTCTAATGCATACATGAATGAGGTCATCGACTACTGGTTGGATCTACTACGTGTCCTTAGAGAGGTGGATGCCGGTCCATCCGATATGCATGGTTTCTTCCCTCGAACGCGGCAAGATGCTATGGTTGAACCTGAAACGGTGATCCAGCAAGAATGTAACCTTCGGCCACCATATATAGGTCCGGCCAATCAGAGACCCAAAAATCCGGTTCAGATCTTGAATCCATATCAAGATATTAAGAAGGGTATATTCTTGCTTGTGAGGCCACCTGATAGCTGCCCTACCTGGTTAGATCATGCAGAAGAAAACCCTATAGAGGACCCAAATGAGCCTCACTACAGAGAGGTGTATTTCTCTTGGTGGGAGCCTGACAGTATGAAAGTTATACTAATCCCAAGAACTATGTTGATTGGTGGGAGAAGAGATGGAGTCCTAACCTTAATGATGCGCCTCGATACGCGCATGTAAAAACCATTGACTATGCATGGGAAGTTGAAGGGATGCCTTCAACCATGTTGATCCCAAGTGACATGGCCTCTCAATAAAGAGACATGGTTGCTAGTGAGGATAAAGATGATGATAATGATGAAGAATAAACTTGTGTTTTGACCTGAGTAAAATGTGTTCTGCTTGGTTGTTTAAGAACTGTAAAAATGGTCTAGCTAAAGCTAGCTTAAAATGAGCAAAATGTGTCACGCTTGCTAGCTTAAAATTTCCAAATTAGATGTTTTTTCTCAAATTAATGAATTGGTGTTTGTTTTGAAGTTGATGGCCGAGGGGGATCGTCCACACCTTTCATTAGGGGTGATGTTGACCAAATTTTTGGCAAATCCCGGTTAACATGGAAGAATTGCACACTAAAGGTCTAAAGGGGAGGTGAAGATCAAGGGCCAGATTCATTTGTGTTTGTTGTTAAAATTTAAAGGCCTTGATCAACTTGTGCGTATTGTTAAAGAAGAAGACAAAAGTTGTTAAAAGGGAAAAGAAGACAAAATGGCAGAGTTTGATGAGGTAAAAATGAAGGCCAAAATTGTGACAATTGGATGGCCAAGATTTGCAAAAACAATTAAATTATAAATATCTTGGGGAGACTTGTTCTCCTCCTCTTTGGCTTCTTGAATTTTAATGGAGAAAGGGTAGTGGCAGATCCCAAGAAGTGAGGTGGGAGACCTCTTCCCCCATAGAGCATCTTCCATAGCCGAGGAATGCAAGACAACTGACAAAGGTTGATCATGAATAGATGAAGAAATAACAGTATGAGCTTGAACCTGAGAAGAATGTTGAACAGATGCCTGAGATGCACGAGTACCTCGACGAAAGCTAGCAAAAGCCTCCTTATCAGGAAACAAACGGGCTAATTCTGGACCATTCAAAAGCTTAAGATCCAACTTCTTATACTAAGGCCCGCTCTTCACAACTACACAATCTGGTAAAGGCAAGTCCACAGGCATAGAAACACAAATCCTTGGACCATTCATGATGGAGTGTGAGATATGAACCCCAAGTCCCGTTGCAATTGCAACTAGAAATTGATGAGCCATTAGATCAGGAGGAAGATTAGGTAACGAGAACTAGCAAGGCATTTTTAATGCACGAACTATATTTGGTGTAAAGCCAGGAGAGTAATACTGGTACATTATATATTCCCCATATATTCCCCACCAAGTGGATCAATCCCTCTTGATACCAAAGAGTCCACTGCATCACTACTTTCAAACATAATGAGAACCAAGTTTCTTGCCAACAACTTGATGGACTGGAAAGGAGGAAGTTGAAGGCGTCTCAGAAGCCGAGACAACCAAACACGAAACCGTGAAAAATCTAAATAGCCACCAATAAAATACCCAAGAATTGCACAAGAAGATAAGTTCTCAGCACACTTAATATGAGCTTGATGGTCCACCTCAACCATAGGAATACCAGAAGCCTGAACCACATTCTGACAATCAGACTGATAAAATATGTCATCTGGAGGCAATTGTTGTTGAAGTTGAATCTGTCGGGCTTTTAATGTGTCCAAGATTGCTGACAACTCATCCTTACTTCCTTCAGACAATACCTGTAAAGCAGCTGCTACCCTTGCCTTTCTAGATGCACTAGATATATCCTTACAAAGCCAATCGCTAAATCTTTGATATGAAACTTTTGTAACCGAATCAGATGATTTCCAAGCACTATTATTTGCCTGAGGCTGAGGAACTACATTAGGACTGGAATCTGTACCTGGTGGATGCAAGTTTCCATTAACTTCTGCTCCCTTACTCGCAGCGCCTTGCAAGGGAGGAAAATCCCTTTCTTCAAGAACCACTGGAGTAGCCAGCATCGAAGGCAAAGAACTTTCAACTGAATTATTTACCTCTTTTTGTGCAGTAACTGGGGGATCACGTATCACCAAATTGGTGATAGACTCACGCCGTTTTGTCGTTGCCTTGGATGCTGGAACCATATCTGTCTTCCCCATCCCTACTATAAGTGGCCGAAATCAAACAGACCCAAATCCGGCCCCTAACCTGATAGCAGTTCCTAACAAAATTGATGTTCATGAAGAGCTCTCGGAATAAGCTTTCCAACGAACTAAAGATCATCGAAAATGGAGTTCAGATGCTCAAGTTACAAGGAAAAGCGCCGGCAGCCCTAAGCGCCATCGTCCGTCTTCAGGAAATCTTGTCGTAGCTTCAGTTGCGTGATGATCAACACAAGCAGCGAAACTAAGAAAGCCAAAATCAGAAAAGAAGTCATATCCTTGCTAGATATTCTTCGTGTTCTTGCCTGTTCCTTTACAAACCCTAACAAATGATGAAACCCTAAGATCGTGTAGCTTCGTTTGCTTTTCTCTGTAACCCTAGTCAATCACGTCCACTAAAACAATACCATTAACATTAACAAACAAATAAACTTGGAAAACAAGGTGCTGCGCACGGGGGGTTGCCCTCTATGGCCCGAGGGTGAAGTGGCCCATCTAAATACAGAAGAGATGATGTAGCATTTGTTCCATAGAATATTACAAGGAATATTCCATTGATCAATTGCTAGGGTTGTGCAACTGTAGCTTCTATTTTGTAGTTACCTTGATAAATATGTTGTCTCCCTCGTGAAGCATTGATAGGGATGCTCATTTTGTTTCAGTTTTTGTACTCTGTGGTTGGAGGCCATCAATATATCATGGGTGGTTCAACACCAATCTCGCATATTTTTTTGTATTTTCTTCGTGACAAATATAACAAGCATGCATGTATACGAAGATGAATAGCCAACTTTGTAGTTCCTAATTGGAAGTGCATGAATTTGCTACAATGTGGAAAGATAAGCCTATGTAGAGGTTTGCTGCAATAGGTATGACAACCTATTTTATTTGATTTCATAAATATATAGATAGATAAATAAGATGCTAACGCATAATGTATGTGAAAACAATGATAAGTGGAATGTAGATGTTGATGACGTTCAACTATGAGGTGGTCAATCATGCACCAATCTTAAATTATTCAAACAAAACGCCTTGTTTGTAGCACTTCTAACTCGGTGGAGCAACTTCGGATTTGTATATCCCAACTTTTCTTTGTACAAAGGTATAGCAAATTTCAGTTACCACTTATGACTCTATTTGAACCTCCAGATTTGTGCATCAAATGCTTATTATTAATATCTCTTATGACTCTATTTGAACCTCCAGATTTGTGCATCAAAATTAACTGTATCAAACTTCTTTTTATAAATAGAATAGATTGTTGGTTTGCAATTGGTAGGCGACCTCTTGTGCTTACGCACCTAGTGTCCATTATGGTAGAGTACTATTCCACCCCTTTCCTATCCTGAGACTCATTCAACACGGCAGACTATGTACTTCAATCAAACATGAACACATGCCATTTTTAGAATAACATAGGTAAGTGAAAATAGCTTTGCACATTCTTTGCAACATAGCCAATTTAATAACTATCCTAAGGTCAATTTCTGTCAATTTTGAAGAAAGGCCTCGGATTAAAATGAACATCTGACAAGAAAGAATTAAACAATCATAGAACACTCATGTTTCTACATGTTGAGAAAAAGATAACCAAATACATTGTTAAAAAAAATCTGCACCTTTCATCACCTCCCCAGTCAGTACGCTTTGAACATCATACTTACAAGCTCTCGTGCAATCGGGACAATATGTAACCTAGGAAGAGAAGAAACATTCCAAATTATTTTGACACGTAAAAGAAAATAAGAAGAGCAATATACTTCTAAAAGTTTAGGTTGAAAGGTATCATCAATTAGAATATCAATTCCATAGATGGCCCTTGCAGTTGGACAGTGCATATCTGGATGCTCTTTCACAGCACCTTCAAAGACGGCTTTCATCATCGTTCAGACCACCTGGTGAATATCCGCCCATTTCACTAAGCAAATGTTCAAGATAATATTTAAGAGAGGAAAAGGTGGCAGCATTCACAAAAAGCAAAAGCAAAAGAAATAAATTGCTACTGTCACGCTCCGCTGTCTTTTAAAGCCAAGCACAGTAAGTTCTTTAGGATGCATCTGGCCCCTCGAGACCTATATCTAATCCCTGAACCATTTATTCTTCTCGTTTGTCTTATTTCCACTATTGGACATATTGTCACAATTAGAAAAGAAGCTATACCTTTGTGCTCGTTTTCAAACTGGGGAACAAAATCATGAGTGTTTATATGATTCAATTTTGCGCGGTAATTCTGCAAGGCAATGTCACACATCAAAACGCCCATTAAGGTTTTCCATTCAAAACGATCAGATACTCACCATAACAGTAAAATGAGTCTCATAGTTACACAAGCTGCTTTCATGAATTGTATATTTGTTATTTGCTAACCTAGTCTGCATATTTGATCGCTGTCAAAAAACCTTCCACATATTTTCCATCGTTGAGACATTTTCACATACCCAGAAGACATCGCATAGGAAAATTTCATAGGAAAATTTCCAGTGGCTGCAGACTACGCAACAACACCATGTAGCGCAAGTCGAACTTTCTGCCCTAGAAAAGGGCTGGATTCTCAACATACTTCTGACAAATTTTGGGACCAGTCTCCATGATACGAATAAGAGCAGGCAAATATGATGTAATAGTGGTATCAATACTGCGTGCCATATTCCAGAGCTTAATAATCCATAAATTGTTTTCCTTCTTTTCTTCTCGTCTATAATAGTCCCCAATTAGGGGAGCAAGTATGTTGTATGTTATTGGAAGCCAATCTGGGCCATTTACAAATTACAAGTGTTATATGCAAGCAACAACAACAGTTCAAAAAAATAAGACTTAACAATAACATCAATAGCAACAATGTAAACGGTGCAAGAAGACAAACAACGGATCACCAACAGGCAGTAATAATATTATGTATCTCAAAAACTACACAAAACATTGCCTACCTGCTGCATTGACCTTGCCAAATGATGCTTCATGACAATGCATGCCTCAAATGGAAATTGGTTCACATATTGATCATGGCGTAATCCTGCTGCCTTTCTGAACTCTTCATCAACTTGCAATCCAGTCCAGATAATATGACCTTAGGAACAAACACGTCCATGGCAGCTACTGTTCTCCCATCATCGTTAAGATGCATATAGAAGGCCTTAATACTCTTAGGGTAGTTATACACTATCACTGGCTTCTTGAACATCTCCTCAGTAAGATATCTGACACGAAAGACTTACATGTTCAACATAAGCACTCTTAGCAGGTCTGGAATGATGATGCTGACAAATTACAAATTTACACATACTAGAAAATACAAACTTCTAAAGAATAGCTGCAATAGCTGCATTGACATATCATGCACGCTACAATAGGCGAGGATGGAAACTACTACAAATTTTCAAAAAAGTACAATATCCAGCCTTCTAACCTGTTAACTGTCATCATAATGGCATGCTCAAGGCCTCGTTATTTCAAACAAAACTTCTTTAAAAATGCTCATAACATTTATTCCCATAAAACTATAACGCACCTCTACAACATACCTCTCATGCTCAGATGCCAAATCAATTCCCCATTCCATAGCATTTTCAAACACCTTGTCTTTCACCTGCATGATTGCTAAAAAAATTACTTTATACACCACCAAACTCACACCGTTGCCTCAATGACATCACAGTAAGACTAACCTCCTTAAGCAAGCTGATTGCCTCTGTATATGTAATTCGTACAAAAGGAGTGTTTGCAACTAGACAAAGACGATCTAATGCTTCTTTATCATATTTTTTACTTTAAGAATTCCATGTCATCATAACAATGGTCTAAAAGCCATTTGCACAGGAATTTGACATACTGTTCAGCACAGTCCATATCCTCCTGCAGAATGATAACGATAAGTAAAAATAACAGTAAACAAACAAGCTGTTAAATTGTAGCTCAAGTTCCGCAAAAGCAATTTCAGGTTCTATCATCCAAAACTCTGCAAGATGCCTGCTTGTATGAGAATTCTCTGCTCGAAATGTTGGCCCAAAAGTATATACACGACTTAAAGCATGGCCTGATACTGTCAGATATGCTTGGTGAGCAAAGAAATCAGATGCATAATCAATTGTCCCATCATCCTTCCAAAGAATACCACCCTTAATTTTCAACCTTCCTTCCATCTTTGCAACCTCTCTTTTGCTTTTCTTTGCTTTTCAGCTTTTAGCTTCCTTACAATTTCACCTTTCTCAATAACTATTTATTTTTTGGATTCTACATCATCTTGTGAAGGAGATGTACTACTTTTTTATTCTCTCTCTCTCTCTCTCTTCTGTCAGCCTCAGCATGGATTGCTGTAACTTGAAATATTTCTCCCGCTATAATTTTATCTACTTTCAATTCAACGTTCTGCTTCTTGGCAGATTCAGGAGGTTGTTTCAGTTCTCCTTCAAGAGTCACATACGTTCCTGTGGCTACAAGCTGACTCAGATTTCCAACTGAAGCATCCACCAGCAACTACAAGGATATAATATTAAAATACACATTGGCAGAGGGAAACGAAAACGATTTTTGAGCCGATTTACCTGTTTGCCATATCTGCAACTATATTCTAGTTGAAGTAAATATGTGCAAAAAACTAGAAATAGGACATTACCTGAAGATTCATAGGACATGAACCATCATTAACCTCGAGAGATGCGAAAGAACCTTTGCCCTGAAACCTTCCTGTTTTCACCCAACAACAACTCTCTTGCCCATCATCTTACTGACCGATAATAGATGTAATGAGCATAGTCCGGCTAAATGGAACCGGCTTCAGAGATTCTGAAATAGCTAAGGCCATCCATTGCCGGTTAGCCGGTTTCGAAGTCGCTCCCCAATAACAGCAACCACCGAGAATTTACACCCGATAGCAAGTTTGGAGCAGTCATTGACATATTCTTGGCATATACTGATATATACCTAGAATATGCTATAAACCCACATCAACGAGGGCTTGCCCCCCTAGGGGCAACCCAAAAATTATAATAAAGCACTTGCGTTACTAGTGTTTTAGAAATCACTGACAATTGCATCGTTTCAATTATGCACAGATTATAATGAGAAGAATGGCACGAAATAGACGAGGCCCAGGGTTATCATCACGAATAGGAGTAGTACAGGCAGAAGGCATGGGGCACTGATGTCGATCCAAAATTGATAAATAATATCCTTGAGTTCTTCATTGAACATTGTTATGCAGGATTAGTTGCAATAGAGCGTGGATCGAATCTAGATCATATCCACTTCCAAGCCACAGTTAAACTCAAAACAATAGAAGTCCGAGGTGATGCAGCATTACTCAAAGTAACTATGAGATGGAACACCATGAAGCCAGTTGGAGCCAAAATAATGTGCAGGACGCTAAAGGACACTAAGTTACATTGCTTTGAAGGTGTGCTAGGTTATTGCATGAAGGACTTTGGAAAGCCTCATTTCATGTGCGTATGCATAATGTCTCATCAGCAGAATTTTGTCTATATCATAAAAACTTACTTCCAAAAGTCTGTCATTTTGCCAATTATGGCATGTCTAATCGTCATAAGCTGCCATTGACGTACACAATTACAGAAAATGATTAGAGCAGAAAAGTTGATGAACCCATTCCAGGCAACCCATGAGAAAGTATCACTAGTTCGTTATGGGCCACCTCCTAATGATCTAGCATGCTCGTCAAGAGCCCGTAGCAGTAATCCATTTGCGAATCCCCCAAGGTACTTTGATGAGCACCAGCCTGTGAATGAAGACCCAGACGAGATCATTGAAGCAGATATTGCAGATAGACTCCAAAATACAATTGTAGTTGGAGATTTGGTTGATGACGAAATTAACCTCGCCAACTGGAATTCATCTTTTGTAGCAGAGTGACATTTACGGGTATTGAATAGAACACTATTTTAGTTGTCATTTGGTTTATAACATATTAGTTCATTTCATTTGTGTTTGCTAAAAAATTGCTTCTACGTAAAAAAATTTGATCAATTTGTTTACTTTACATGCAGGGTACAGAAGTCCCCAATGCATCACCTCCACGTGACATTCCCCTCATGCCTGAAGTAAACAATGATGTGGACCCACAAATTATCATAGTACCAAAAAGCCCTACAAGTGAAGTTCAAGTTCAGTTAGTTCCTCCACCATCAGCGCAACCACCACCTCCATGTTGACGTTATGTCATTGTAGTTAGTTGGATATATCAAAGGCATACGCTCATTTATGCAACAAATTCATAATGCATTGAACTCAATTGAGACTTTCATTATTGATGCACACATACGTTTGGACATAGATCAACGGAGGCAGTTACCTGCACAAATAAATAGGTTAACCGCCCTCTGCGCAGGCTGTTTGATAGGCAAATCAATGAAGATGTGTATCGCATCTTAAGCCGCTATCCATATTGAGCCTTACAAATTTGACATACTACTTTTATTTATTTCCAATTACTAAATAGATCTATAAATAAAATGTTTTTAAAATATATATATGGGATATATATAATAAGATCACATATACTACATATGAGTTACGTATATGCCATTTTACCTTGGTTAAAAGAAATCCGCATTCCATTTTCTTGTGTGAAATTAAATGGTTTTACATTATGGTTTATTACTTATGCTTTATGTTAGTATTACTTTTTATTTCTATGCTACATATTATTATGCTAGATATTTACACCATGAATAGAATAGAATAGAATAGAATAGAATAGAATAGAATAGAATAGAATAGAATAGAATAGAATAGAATATATGTTTTAACGTCCACGGAGACCAATAGGTCATGGAACCCATACAATGGGCCAGTACAATCATTACTACTAGGATTAAAAAACCCCTGCCTCGAAAGATTTTCAAGGGAAAAACCTTTGCAGTAATGATGATACTAGACAAGTGGAGATAATGACTACTGAGGGCTCAGTAATATCTAACATAATATCAATTCATTTAAGTATAATCTAATGATTTTTGTTGGAGGCCCCGAAGGGGCAAAAATTTTTAAGATATAACACAAACCATTACATTCCACACTTAAAAATTAAATTCCCTCTTAAACCCTCTTTGGTTTGGGTGCATAAACGAAGGGTGACATAGGGTAGCGAGAGCCCCTAAAATTATATTTTTCATGTACAAAAATCAACACCATATAGTACATTGCCTCAAATTTTATAGTATTTTGCAAACCTTCGTATACAGTTTAGAAAAACTTGTACATGCATACCCCACAAACGAGGATCGTTATCTACGGTGTAGATCGAGGAATAAAGGGCATATATGCCTATCCAACAGCTCTCGATGCCCGGAGTCACTTCCGATGTGAATATGCACCCAAACCAGAGGGGGTTTAAGGGGGAATTTAATTTTTAAGTGTGGAATGTAATGGTTTGTGTTATATATAAAAATTAGCATATCAGGCAGATGCATATCATATTAGCTGCATGGTTCACTTCTTGCTCGTTCGGGACACTTTCATAAAGCTAAAGCTATGCTCATATAGGCCTTCCATAATCATATATATCCATGGACGATATTACTGAGTTCTTGTGAAAGGCATTTCGATCTGGATTTAGGAAAGCAATGCTTTGATGCCATTGTTAAATTAGATCTTGCGTATTCCTCGGCCCATGAGATGGTGTCAAACATTTATAGTAATGGTAATTTGGAACACTTTGAAATTGAAAGACACAGAGCTACTCCCATAACTAGTGCTAGATAACATGTTTTGACGATGCCAACGATTTATTAATGGGCAGGCCAACTGATCTTGTAAGCAATTAATTTCCTCCCTCCCTTCGTGTGATAACTCATTTGAGACGGGAAGTAAGTACTTATGGAAAACTAGGTGCATTTGTCTTTGCAGCATGGGCTGGAAAATATGGTGATGTGGTTGCTGGTTTATCTACATGTGGAGTAACGATGAGCATTGTATCTACAAGCTCTGTTTTGATGCAAGATTTTAAAACAGCCTTCCTTACTCTTTCATCATCAAGGTTAATGTTTCTCAGCCAGTTGATTGCGGTCGTTCTTCAATGTATAGTAGCACCTATAACATTTTGGATGGGCCTGATTGGAAATGCAATTGAACTATTTCAATATATTCTCTCAAAAGGAATAAAACCAGATAAGGCTATGTTGATTAATCTTGTTGATGCTTGTACCAGAAACGAGCTTTAATCTTAAGTAAAATGGCTTCATAAGCTCATATCAAATATGGAGTTAGACTCAGATATCATTGTAAAGACGACACTTATCAATATATAATCTAAATGCATTAATCTCAGGGAAGCATCTACATTACGGTTGTCCATGATATTACCTCATGGAATGCTATGATTTCTTTATTCTAAGTGCAATAACATCAAGGAAGCATCTACATCGTTTAATAAAATGGTTGTCCTCCTCATGGAATGTTATGATTTCAGCATATGAACAAAAGAACACGAGCAATTCCTTTCAAACATTCAAACAAATGCCTTGTTGCAATACTTTTATGGAATGTGATGATTGTCGCATGCACACAACATGGCTCTGGTTAGGAAGTTGTAAATCTTATTAACAAATGCACATAGAAAGTGTGATGTTAGATGAAGTTATATTTTGTAGCATTATTTTTAAATGCAACCATGCCAATATTGTCGATGAGGGTTTTATTAATTTCTTTCGTTATTTGGTGATCATGATGTGACTCCAACTTTGGATCAATATAATTGTGTTGTGATCTCCTTGGAGGAACAGCATGCCTCGACATTATGGTCACAAACAAACCATAAGGAAACATTGACCATTGGCATTAAGTACAACAGGAAAAATAATTTAAAACTTCTAATATAGTTAAATATGCATGTCTAGCATAAATGCCACAACTGCCATACATACTGATAAGTGTGCTCTTATGTAACTCTAAGATATTTCTAATTATGCCAGTGAGCAGTTATATACTACCTAGTCAGTTTCAGTCATCTTCACTGCTATCATAAAAATATACTCTTTTGAAATTTATGGTAGGCAACAATGATTCTCTTGGATATTTTCTAGCAAAATTGGTTGGCGACATCCTTTAAGGTTGTCCACGGTGTTTAGTATGTGAGACGAAAGGGTTACGATCGATTGGAAAGAAAAAAACCTAGACCCTTTTGAAGGCTGTGATTTGTACTGTGGTTCAGCTCAAACATGCATTTACCATGACTCTTGAATATGCTTTATCCCAATGATTGGGGATCTGCCTTCATTGCACATTAAAAAATGTTTGATTAGTAGAAAGTCATATAAAAAAGGGAGGCAAGCAACATGAACAAAGACTTAGGCTTAGTAGCGAAATATATACCGTATTATCACCGGGAACATATGCTGCAAAGACTTCATTCCTAAGTGTCGCAACTACCTCATCATTCGGAAAACATAATTCATCCGGAACCCAGCCTTTGACACTGCATTCTCTACAAATTTAAATGCCATTGTAGCCTTTGCAGATGAACTAGTTTAACCATGGAACGTACTGACCTTCGAGGTCTTGAGCAAGACAATGGGCTTACCCCCTAAAACAAACAAGTTCAACTTCTCAAAAACACGTCCCTGATCAGGCCAGAGCTTCAATTCTACAACATCCTTTTCGCCACAGCCATCTGCAACTAGCAAACAAGGGAACATCCCATGTTCTTTGACCTCGGCAATAACAACTACCAGATTGACATGTATAGGCTGGTCATAGGTCATGCCTAAGAGGGACCGAATGTTTGCAATGAAGAAAGCAAAACTCCAGGTCCTTCAATGGATGCCACCTCGATGTTCCTCAGAATCTTTATGGTATTTACACAATCTCCAAACTCATACAACGAATTTTTCTTCCTCACACCAAAATTACCTATCGAGACCTAAAACCCAGTCTTAACGCGCTTTGCAATTTCACGCCCTGTTGCTCGCCCTATAACTGTTAGATGTTGCCCATAGCAAATTCCTGTACTAGATTAGAACGAGCACATGTATCTCATTTCCAAGAGCAGGGAACAAACAAGTTGACTTCTGAAGCTCCTTTGTTGACTTCGGATTAGGCATGTCAACAGGATCCCCATCTACTACGTGCTTAATGCCACTAGATGATGCCATGTACATACTACCACACAAACAGACACAACCACTACATTCCATAGCACACGGCAGCAGCCCCACACACCACATCCCATGCACATCAAACAAAAATGGATGCAATCACCACAATTATGGATGCTAGCACGCAGTCGCATACAATCAGCATGCAATATCAGACATCCACATCAATGCAACCCCCCCAACTGGAGGCAATTCCACAACATCCAAGTGATGATGAAATCAGATTCCAGCCACCACCACGAAAGCGTCGTTGGACAAACAAGCAGGACACGATGTTGACGATGTTCCTGCAATGCCAAGGTGCTAATATCCAACACCTAGCAAAATGCGCCCGGCAATTCATCATCGAGAATGCAAGCATCGACATGTCCTACTCAAACGTACGGTCAACAACATACTCGCCAGTGCAGCAAGAAAACAATACAACCCCATGCATACAACAGCAAATTGAGGAAGCAATGTGCCTCCTGGACGAAACCACCACAAGTGACAAAGAGAACGCACTAGCAAATACGACAAAAGACGACCAAAGGGAATATGATGAACAAGATAACGAAGTAGACAGTGCCAAGATGCAAGCAAAGGTATAGCATAGACATACTCATATTCCCATGCACCAAGTGCAACATGCTCCCTCATGTGCGATGTCTCAAAAAATGACACGCACACGACATGCTTCTCCGCAACACCATACAACCAATGCAAAACACACTACCTATTAAGTTATACAATACAAAACAAGCAAACCATGGAATGATGAAACCTGAACAAATCCACTCTCTACAGAAACTATGAAAACACACTCGCAGGCCACCAGAGGGCAATCCCTCATGCATAGCACCTTGTTTGTTTTTTCCTCTCCCTATCCTTCTTTGCCATTTTCCTTTTTTCAACTACCTTCATTTTACTAGGTTCTTCACACATTTCCTTGAACACCCTTATATTTTGCCATATTCTCGCCATTTTTTTTGCCATATTTACCTTTCTTTACCCACTTTTTGCCCATGTTTATGGCCACATGCTATTTTTTGTTTCTTGCCCTTTAATGGCCTCACGTTCCTATCTTAACTCATTGTTGCCTTGAGCACACATAAAGTCTTATTCTAAATATTTCTCATGACACATATCTTATGACGGTGTTACATAGAATAGATGTATGTTGAACACTCTTACATTTTGGTGTTGGGGTACACCTTAAAACTCCAAAATATTATCAATTTTAAATAGGTTTGGAGGGTTTGTTAAAACCTCCATTGTCTTAATAGGTTTGGTGGGATCCATCAAACCCCTACTTAGCTCTTCTTTGTGCCAAAGAAGACTAACTTATTGCACTAAAAATGTGAAACGTTTTGAAGTTGGTGGCCGAAGATTGGATTTTTGGCAAATCTCTGTCAACATAGAAGAATTACACTCCAAGGGTTTAAAGGGGGGTTGAAAATCAAGGGCCCAAATTCATTTGTGTTTGTTGTTAAAATTTAAAGACCTTGATCAACTTGTGCATATTGTTAAAGAAGAAGACAAAAGTTGTTAAAAGGAAAAAGAAGACAAAATGGGGGAAATTGATGAGGTGTAAAAATGAACGGCCAAGATCATGACAAGTGGATGGCCAAGATTTGTGAAAAAAAAATTATAAATATCTTGAGAAGACTTGTTCTCCTCCTCTTTGGCCTTGAATTTCCATGGAGAAAAGGTAGTGGCAAGCCCTGGAAGTGAGGTGGGAGACTTCTTCCTCTATGTGAAGATTCCTCGAAGCTTTTTATCACTTTCTTCTTGAATAAAGTGATGCACACTTTTATTTTCCATATCTTTTTTATATTTTCTACATTTTCTATTTTCCACCTTATTAACTCAAGTAGGTTAAGTGCCATCCAATTCTGCTAACTGAAACACATTTGGTTGAACGGCCTGCATAATCATGTAGGTCTCCAGTCACTGAAACTTCAATTTTCCTAGATGTGTTTTGTAGCAAGAATCATAAAGTAGAACTAGGTCACCTTGTTGAAATTTTTTGTTCTTGATTTTGTTGTCATGCCATAATTTTCGGCCAGCAAGAACTCGCAAATATGCATCATGACAAATCTAATCGAGTTGTTCAAAAATTGATAGACTCGTTTTTGGAGAGCAACTGAAGGATTATGAACTGTGGCCAGTTGGAAACGAAGTGATCGCAGAATATATTCAATCTAGATAAGTAGAAAGAAATACGACTCTACTTGAGGGGAAAAAAGGCTATTCCCTAGATATTTCATGAGACCAACCGCATTGATCTTGTGATAGACTCAATTCAGATGTCATCCCTGGTGTCTTATGGGAATCCGAGATTGCCTTCTGGATCTGCAACATGGATCTATCATGCAAAGCAGATAGTGAGGGGAGATGGGATGCAGAGGAGCTAATTTTTGAGGTTGATAAAAAGCAGGTGGATGTTTAGGTAGAAGGTGGATTCCACGGCAATCAATGCCCATGTACTACCTATGAGCCTCTTAATTTGCTCTTGCAATCTCTGAATCTTGTCCAGTCTTTGCTTATGTTGATCCAATAAGTGAGATGTAGGATCTGCAGCTGGAATAATAGGGGAGGCAGTCACAGTGGCGAGAAATATCCATTGAGGTGGGAACTGAACTAGGAACATGAGGTGCAACAGAGGCAGATGGAGGGCCCTGCTGGTGAACCCTACGATATTGAGCAATGAGCAGGGCCTCAAGAAATATGAAAGCTAACTCTGGGCCATTCACTAAGAATAGCTTAAATGGAAAACTTTGGACAACAATTGTTTGAGGCAAATCATGATGAATGGGCCTTGCTATACAAATATTAGTAATGACATTGGCTATAGATTTTTGAAAAAATGGAGTTCAATCTCATTAGAAATAGCATAAATGAACTTGGAATCCTGTAGCTCTAGAGGAAAATCTCCAACAGCGATTAAAAATGGGGCATGTAAGGCATCCGGCTTAGCTGGGAAAGAGCCAGGAAGATGCTGATGATACAACAAGACATATTTTTAAAGAGGACCACCACCCCATTCTATGAGTTGAGTAGCCGGGTCAGGAGACTTGAACAATAAAAGAAAGCAAAGTTGATCTTTTTCCACGAGCTTGATAGATTAATAAGCAAGAAGCCCTAGCTTGTGAAGGTGTCCAGATAACCAAGATGCCATGCACTTCAGGTCTATGAAAGGGCAAACCACTGAGCGCATGCAACCAGCTGCTCCACATGACGCCAATGATCTTCATGGCTAATCCACACAACTGGGGCCCCAAAACGCTCAAAGGTTAACCTGCACTCCTGAACTTCATAAAATATTTCATTTTATGGTAGTTGGATATCCATGAAGTCCTGCTTGGCTTGCAATTGCTAAAGATAGGACACAACTTCTTTCCTATTGTTATCTACCATAGTGGCAATGGCCTCTGAGACATGAGATGAGGTGGCCGAAATCGACAAGACTTTGCGTAGCCATTCAAAGAAACAAACGCCCTAACTCGTGATACTTTGTTGAATAATCTCCAAGGTGTTGAAGTCGATGCAGACTGAGGGATAGAAGTGGGAAGTGGGTACCCCAGGCTAACATGAACGGAGAGGAAGAAACTCCTCCTACCGTGAGGAACCTCCAATGCGTGTTGGGCGTAACACTTGCTCTGAAGATACACCATCTTGTGGGGACTACACCATTCGAGCATTACCTCCACAATTAGTCCTTGCCAAAGAGCTTCCAATATGCATTGGAGGTGCCAAGGAACTTTCAAGATGCATTTCAACAAGGACCGTTGCCATTTCTAGACAATGCCTTTAAGTAAGCAAAGTAAGTAGCCCTGATTCTAAGGCTTAGCACTTGAAGATGAAGAGGATGGGCTTCACAAGCTTTTTCAGATTAGCAGCCTACCTATTGAACATAATAAACAAATTAGGTCTGAGTCACCTGAACTTCCATCGGCATAGCCATGAAGTAGCTTCCCAAGCTGAGATCCCTTCTACACAACCTTGTGTGACATGCTTAGTACCACGAGCTTCTTGTAAAAAGCTTATGATTTCCGCAATATCAATAAAATCTTTTGCCAAATCAAAATGAGACTGACTGATTCATTCACAGGTATGTGATCCACATGATACCAATGTGCAATTGATTTATGCTTTAGAAATCAGGTGTAAGAAGGAGTGTGGTGGTAGAAGACTAAAGATAGAGGCACAGAAGAACTATCACGAGTTCTAAATTTCCTCAGCCACCAATGCAAAATATAAAGAATCCAACACACACTAATAATATGGGCAAATGTGGACAGCCATGACAAACTAGAATTGCAACAAAGTTTTTACCTCAAAAAGGCGAGCCTACCAAAAAAATATAGTGAACAACCACGTATAAAAAAATCACAGGGTACAAAATTGCTAGTGGGGTACAATTTTTGGCGAAGCACATATTAAGCACGTAAATAAATGGACACTATGAGAAGACCTGGACCATTAGGACCGTCAAAATCAATCAACGGCTAAAATTTCTTGATATGAGCCCGATGCTTCGTAACAGCAGCGACACTCCATTTGTGGCATTTGATCTACTTCACCAAATACAACAAACTATGGCTCATTGGAATCGGCATCCAAAACTAAGAATCCTTATGAAATTGCAGCTTCTACCTGTGCATATTTTGAGCACAATCATGAAAAATTCGATCAAGGTTGCCATAGAGTAGAAGCCAATATCTCATAAACTACTTGACGAAATGGATTGCCGTCAGTTCCTATGGATTCATAGTACAAAAACGTCCTAGGACACCAAGTTTCAGTTAAATCCATTGAGTATTTTCACCGCAAGAGGCCAAAAAACGATTTCTGATATTTTACCGTAAAAGCCTAATATCTTACAAACTACAATACAGAATTTGATGTCGTCTATTCCATTGGATTCGTGATGCAAAAACGTCTTTGGAGGTCAAGTTTCAGATCATTCCATAGAGGATTGATAGTGAAAAAAGAGGGAAAATCTTATATCTCACAAACGGCTTCATAAAATCTAATGCCGTCTCTTCCATTAGATTGGAGATGCAAAAACGTATTAGGAGAGCAAATTTGAGTCACTTTCGTGAAGAATTATTGTGAATCAACCAAAAATATTTCATCAGGTGCTTGTCTAAATAAGGACCGCACGTTAAATGCTTATTATGTGCTGAAAAATCGCTGCGTTTAAGCACTTTAAGCGACGTCCGGACGGTGATTTCTGCTACCCAGTATCAATTTTATTCCCCATAGCATCTTTGCAAAATTGAACATGTTCGAACTAATAAGAAAAACTTGACAATATCACATATATGATAATAAAAACTAGCATGTGAAAGCAATTGCAATTACCATAATGAAAATATACCATCCCATAGAAAAAAATGATGAGATCAAGAAACCCTTGTAAACTTTGAAATGCATATAATCAGATATGGTATGAACTAGCAATGGTTTTGCAAAATCAAATTATGCTTAAAACAATGATTCCAAAAAACTAGTATATCATTTAGAATTCATGTAAATAGATATGATATGAGCTAGCAATTATTTTGCAAAATCGATATATGCGTAAAATTGTCTTACAACTTAATGATAATTTCTAGAAACTAGTGTACATTTTAGGATTAGTACAAAAAATATGTTATGAACTATTAATGGTTTTGCAAAACAATAAAAGGATACATGTGTTTTATAGAATTCACGTAATTAAACGTGATATGAACTAGCAATGAATTTGCAAAACAAATCTATGCTTAAAAACCATCTTATAAACTAATGATGGTTTGAGAAACTAGTGTAAATTTTAGAATTAGTACAAAAGGAAAAGATATGAGCTATAAATGGTTTTGGGAAACCATAAATGACGCATATTTTTTGTAAAATTTACGTAATTAAACGTGATATGAACTAGCAATAGTTTTGCAAAGTTAATGTATGCTTGAAAGTAATCTTATAAACTAATAATGATTTCTATAAACTAGTATAAATTTTAGAATTAGTACAGAAAATATGATATGAACTATTGATAGTTCTGCAAAAGCATAAAGGACACATGGTTTTTATTGACCTTGTGATATTGTTGTTGTATAAAAAAATTACATACATATTAGTTTTCTTGTTGTTTTTTAATACAAGTTCATTTTTGGGGGCCTTGTGCTATGCCACATTATTTTGAACAAGTGCTACCTGATCTCATTTGTTTTGGGAGCTTCCAACATGTGCTGGAGGTACAACATATCCAGGGGAGCATTCCATAGGCACGTGGGATATCAACTCACATGAGGAACCTCCAACAAGTGTTGGACGTGCTGCTAGCCCAGAAGAAGCTCCAGCGAACAAAGAGGGCCTTGCCTGACCCACAAAGCTTCCAACAGAGTTACTAACATTAGTTAAAAGTGCTATTACCCAAAGCACACCGCCTGACTCGAGGAACCTCTTATATGCGTTGGAGGTATGGTATTTCTGGAAGAGCTTCCCAAGGAAAAATGTTCAAAATAACCTCCAGTATCATCAGATGCATGGGCAGAGGCAGAAACTTTAGATAAGACTCCTACACTTGGAGCATAAGATGGAGCAACTAGCGAAGAAGAGGAGAGAGTTGGAATCCTGTCTCAATTGGACCAAACACATCCGTGCCATTAGAAGACATACTGGGCAATATTAAATGATTGAGGTTTTATGATGAGACCAGACTCTGGGGATCGAAAAGAGCATCCTTGCAAGCTATTTTATGTACATCATGGACACTAATTATGAGAGAATCTACAACTTTTTTTTCCCATGACACCGTGTATCTTGCCAGAATTACCAGAAGAGCATTTTGGAGGACCCTGGATCTTGTCATCTCCATCAAAAGGGGGCCGAAGTTTCAAAGATGAACAATCCTTCCAAATGGGCCAATCTTTGAAGAAATTAAATACCACTGGAAAGAGTGTTTGAGAAGCTTCCCAATCAACCCAGGAGTTATGGCCAAAGAAGATTGCAGCCAAGCCCAAGCACTGCCAAGAAAGGGCCGGAACTCTCATGCGATTTTCCTCCACTAGAACAGTAGGATCACCATACAACTAATACGTCAATGAAAAGAGCAGTCAACGAGCTTTCCAAAGGGCCTGAAAACACCCAAATTTGACATCGAAATCCCGAGCTATGAGCAAAATAACAGGCTGGAACCCTAGGCGTTGCCATGAGCGCTAACATGAGAGGTGAGCTTTATTCAATTCATTAAACTATAAGATACTTCGGTCGACTAGTTGGTCTTCTTGTCAAAATTACTATTTAAGAATTTAACCTAACTGGAACCATTTCTCATCCACAGTTAAATTAGGTTAATGCTTAACTAGAAAATTAGAAGTTAAATGGACCTCAAAAAGGGAACTTAAATTTTGCACTATTTGGTTAAATATTTTTATGATTTTGTTCAAAAATAACTTGACTATTTTTTGTGTGAAGGATGTTCCATTAAGTTAATGAATAGTTAAAAATTAACTAGATTTAACTTGGTCAGTAGAAAAGCAAGTTCCAGTTATTTGCCCTATCTAACTTAACGGCAAGTGGAAAGTGGCCCTTTACCCTTTATTACTCATGATCATATATGCCAAGACTTTGACAAGCGTGTGCCCCGCATGTTTACCATCTTTTTATGGCAAAGTATATGGCGTTCCATTGCAGCACCTTGAAGAGGCATTAATCCTCTCTTGTAAGAGTATGATATGGAACTGTGAATTTTAACATTAGTGCGCAAGTTAATGAGGCTCGTTGCACCTGCTCCAAACTGTTCCATGTGGTGGTCGTTATCACATGACCCTAAACTTCCGCTCCATATAGGATGGATGGATGGATGCAATATTAACGTCAACGAATATCACAGGAACTAACACATGTAACAAGTGTGTGTGATGGGCCAATATTGAAGCTCTACTTTGAGACAATTATAACCATAGTATACATCCTGCAATTGCTTTTTCTGGATAAAAGTATCCCAATGCATGTTAATAAGTGCATCCTCTGGGTTTGGGTGAAACTTATTCAATACATTTCAATGAAACTAAAAATGGTTAATCATCTTTTTGACATCAAAAAACCATTCTAACATCAAACTATTCATAACAAAATGGAAATAACAATTTACATCTGGTAAGTTATCCAGGAACTTGGGACTTGCCATCTTCAATGAATTGATCTTTGAACTTCAAATAATTTATTTGGATCCACAAGCGTCTGTTGATAAGGAAGCTTCAGTAGACCTTTCCCTAGGTGTCTCACATTTTTAGACAATTATGACTGTAACCTACTCTTCATCAAAAGGAAGCATTATTGATTGCACACTAAAAAGTAAAATCAATGGAAGAAGAAATACCTTCAAATCAGATTCGCAAAAAGGTCTATTGTGCACGAAAATGCATTGAGTGTCTTGGGCAACTATTCTAAATGCGATCCATGGATTGTGCAAGTATACATGAAACTCATGATAGAGGGTCTAAGGCAATCCCAGATCAACGTATAAAGAATTAATAGCAAAAAACAATGCAAAGAGTTGGAAGATGATCATCACATGCCATGTGGCCTTTGCATCCAGTGTGAAGGATAACAAAAATATTTACTTGGATCGATTATTATAGTTCACAAATTAAACATGCAAATCACCTCCAAAAACAATCGATTTGAATGAAAACTCCTGAAGTTGGTGTTAATGCAATCGATTGTTTAATAAAATGGGCCTAATCTACACCTAGTTGTTTTGCCCAAAAAAAAGAGCCTAAGCTGCATCCAATAAGTCACAAGACATCCAGAGTAATAAGCTCCAAAAATACTGTTGAAACTCATTATACTATAGGTTTGGAGCAATTACTAATTAGGGTCTAGACAAGTATAAAAGAATAATTAGACGACATATTTACTTAAATCATTTACTACATTTCACAAATTAGGTGCTCAAATCCACTAGTTATCATTGGGTAGGAGAAGTTGTTCCCTTCTTTCAACAGAAAATGTTGTCCCAAACTTGACTTTAGTGCTTGCTAAAGAAAAGGCCTACCATGCTCAAATCCACTTGTCACTTTTTGGTGGGAGAATTTGTTCCCTTTATAGACTGCATGTCGTTGTTTGGCTACAAGAATCTACATTAGAAAGTGAATAGTAGGAGCCTTTAAGGAATGTTGATCTTGCATGTCTCGCATAATTAGTTGGTCTCGCATGTTGATCTGTGCATGACTTGGCATTATACATACTTGAGGTTCTAGATAAACGTCTGCAATTACTGAGCCCTCAGTAATCATTATCTCCGCTTATCTAGTATCATCATTACTGCAAAGGTTTTTCCCTTGAAAACCTTTCGAGGCAGGGGTTTTTTAATCCTAGTAGTAATGATTGTACTAGCCCATTGTATGGGTCCCATGACCTATTGGTCTCCGTGGACGTTAAAAAATTTATTCTATTCTATTCCTTGAATTACAATCAGTTGATTGGATCTATTCAAGCTCGGAAAGGTATCGCTTTGATGTAGTGTGCTTTTTCACCTTGTGCTTTTTTTTCCATGCCCATCTCAAAGTAATGCACTAATCAAATCATGCCATATATAGAAGGCAAAATTGGAGCCACACACAGAAGGCGAGGGGTTGGGAGGTGGAAAGAATAAGTTCATATTAAAATTTTGAACAAATAGCGAGAGGAACCCCAGTGGCAAATTCAAACTTCATTGAAGATTTGACAAGCTCAACTCCCTACTTTCTCTTCAATTAACTTTGAACATCTTGTGATACAATTTTCACGAAAAGAACTCGATAATAATAACGATAATAACCTAAGAAAATATGAATGTCACCATCAAATAGTGTGCTAATACTCTTTACATTCATATAGAGCATTTTAGTAGGACTGGACTTTTCTAACAGCTGCTTCTTGTTGTTTTTTGCTGCTGAACAGAAATCAGATTGTTAAAGAATACCAATACCAATTTTGGATCAAATATTTCAAAGGAAATTAGTTGACGCCCATTTCCAACAATTTTCCACAAATCAGCACATAGATATACTGGAGAAAGTATCACAAATGGGACCCGTTAAAATTGTTATACTTTCTCCAGTATATCTGTGTTGTCTTCTCATATGAACTGTAAAGAGGCTCAAAAGCTTCTTGTAGAATTTGAACTTCTGATATGCTACACGTGACAGTCATTTATTTATGGCACTGTATAGATATTATTCCATACATTAATAGAACCATTATGTTACAAGAGCTTCCATCCACTGTACAAATTAGATAACCATCACACACAATGGACTTCCCTGGTGCGCAACGAAGATACTATATGCATTTACAAATTGACACCTGTACAAATTTATTTTCATCATAATCAAAATGGCAACATGGCACTACAAAACGGCTCCCAATCACCTAAGGCAATGACCTTCATCTCAAGTCGTTCTCTGTAAGCATTGGTTCTTTCTGCTGCTGCAAGACAAATAAATCTGTTAGCTTCTCAAAACCTTGTTTATAGTAGACGTGACATTTACTCTGATGTACCACAGCTTCAGCAGATTAATCCTTTGTATGTCAATTTTATTCAGCTTCGTTACAGAACATTATTACATTCTTAACTTAAAAATTCCAACCCTTAAATAAGCAGTGAATGGAAGCTTGTTAGGACAATGAAAAGCTGTTTACAGCTTGCATAAAAGATAATAATCCAATATGGCCATTGAGGTAGGCTGATTTAGGTTTCTCTTATGCGCATCAGATTCTCAACCTCTGTAAAAACCCTTCTATCCTTATAAGCCAACCAAGGATGCTCTCCACTCTTATTCAATAGTGCTTGAAATATAACCTCTCATAGGCCAAACCCCAGTAACCTCCAATCCAGCACAATTTCTAATCAATCTACACAGAATTATAGATACATTCTGGATTCAAGTTTTCTTGATAAATTATGATCTACTTTTCTCGAATGGCATTATTACTCTTAAGTTCAAAAAGGATCAGCTAAGAACTTGCGGAATCATATGATGGGCCATTCCAAAAGCCAGCATGGTAGTGCAGTGTTCCCGCTGTTGCAAATCTACCCAGCCCATCTCATTGCCACGCTGATGATCATACGCAAGGTGGACAATGGTTATGTTGGCGGTAAATTCTTTTTTTAACGACTTGGGCCACCGCACTGGGAAAATTCCTTCCAAAAGTCTGCTAACAGGCTGTTAAGCATGTAAACAAAGTTACAACTGCTGCATCTGCCAGCTTCAGATTGCCACAGCCTTACTTTCCATGTGAATCCAGCTTGAGTATGTAATGTTTGCAGTATGGAAACAAATTCTAGATTAATGGCAACTTCAGCTTCCTCTTTAGCTCAATAATAGTTCAATCAACTTCTAACGGCATTATACCATCTAAAGACTCTCTTCTCTCAGCAAGATTTATCATCCATGCATCACCTTCTGCTTTCATTTTCAGAAATTTAATTTTTGTATCTAGTACTTGATCCTTCCAGTGAATCTGGTGGGTATCTCCAACACAGACAATATGTAAAAAACTCAAGTTCAACAAAAGCTTTATGTCTTGCAGTATCCATAATATGATCTAAATGTGACGAAGGCTAAGCAAACCATACTTGCAATCTTTGTGCAGATGTTAAATCGGTGTAATGTTTACCAAATAAGTCATAGACATGCATAAAAGAAATGGATGTATCATACAACATATAAGATAATAACTTGAAGCATGGCTACTGACTTCTAAGTTCTCATGCTTTACCTGTCTGAAGAATATACTGAATAAATCATCCGATGAAGCTACCTTTTGTACTTGGAAAGTGTTCCGAACACCTGATCCAGGGGAGTCTAGTATTGGTTCTGGTTTGACTCTAAAATCGCTCTCTGCCATAGATTGCTCGCTATTACATTGAACATTTTCCAAAGTCTGGAAAAGGCTTCCGTTGAATTTTCTTTGGAAATTTGACCCTTGATCAAGTAGATCATGGCCAGATGCATGACCTGACCCAGACATGGGATTATATACCTGAGCACCAGAGGAGACTTTGTTGTATCGTGGGATGAAACTCGCAATAGAAACTTTTCCTAAATCATTAGTTTGCCAACCCATCCTTCCACCTTGATTAGAAACCAGTAGAGCATCAGCAGTTGACTTCCCAGCAGAGGTGAAACATGATTTATCTGACAAACTATTGTTCCGGTTGGCTATACTGTCACCAAAAATATCATTTCTGCCTTCAGAAGATATAATTACAGGAGGAACACCTGATCCATTCAATGCCGTGAAATTGCTTCCTACAACGCTAAAGAAATGATTATCAGGTTCTCGAACTAGAGAAGCAGCACTGCTTGATGCATTTGAGAGAGTTGGAACTTTTCGCCCAAGAGATGAAGGCACAAACTGAGCACTTGTAGCCAAATCTGAGTAACCATTTAAGCAAGCAGTTGGACCTGCTGATGGAGATGCTTCATCAGTGGGCCTATTTTGTTGCCGATTACATTGAATACTTTGCTGATGCAACAACATTAGTGGATCACCATTTGTTTCCAAGGCAGCATTATTGATTTCTCTTGAGGGACTTGGATTTAATGCTCTTCCGACCTGTGGAAGATGTAGTTGTACTGAATTTGTTACAGATGCATCTTCAATGGATTGTCTAGGAGGCAACTGCTTGTTCTGTGGTAGGATCTCTGTGCTCATACCTGGGAGGAAACTTACTGAAGTTCCCAACCCCTGGTTATTATTAATCAATTGAGATGCAATATGTGGCCTCCCAATAGGCCGAGCTTGGACTGCCCCATATTGTAGAAAAACTGGAGAGTCAACTGCATTTGAAGCTAGAGTTCCTGCTAAATCCAGTCTTCCTGTCATTCCTGAATTCATGGTCGCAAAAGGCAGTTGGACATTTGGAGAGAGGGGTGTCAGATCATTCATCAAATCTAAGGAGTTCATAGCTCCATAAGAGGACTCTGAGGTTGTATTGAACGCCATGTTCGTGCCATTTTGTGAATGCTGAACACTCAATCTTTTCAAATACAGCCGGTACTTCTGCCAAATAAATCACGAAATTTGAATCACAATCTACTCTGAGAAGAACTTTAATGCTTTTGTTTATTGAAATTTATTATACAAAACCGTACTTGCAAATGGCTTGCTACGTTCTCCCTTGTCAAACCCTGAACATTCATAAGCTCGAGTATACGTTTTGGAACAGCCTCTGTATGACCAAAAATTTGAGGAGTACAACTACTCAGTTTAAGATAACGTAAGAGAAATTTTGAGGGTAATAGTCCTGTTTCTGAACTTACTATCTATTCCTAGTTGGTTGACAGCAGTAACAAATTGTTGGTGAAGTTCGACAGACCACACAACCCTTGGTTTTTTAAGGGTCAAAGGATCTTCATGTTCATTTTCATCATCATCTTCATCCTTTCCTTCTTTTCTCTTTTTGGAGTTCAACGATGATGTATGTTCTCCTTCATCAAAAGAGCGCTTATGCCTCTCATTTTCTTCAGGACTACCTGAACGATCACACTGAAGCGTTGCACTAGCTTCATTCTGTCTCTTCCTCACAACATGCTGCCAGATGTTCCGAAGCTCCTCCATTCGAACAGGTTTGAGTAAGTAATCACACGCACCATGAGTGATACCTTTCATCACAGCACTTGTTTCCCCATCTGTTGACATCACTGCATCCCAGACCATAAAGTTTTAGATTGTCCATATAATTTTCTACCTTTCAAGCAAGGTTAACAACACTTACTGATGACAGGAAGATCCATCTCCAGTCCTACTAATTCAAGTAATTTAAACCCATCCATGTCAGGCATGTAGACATCGCTAATCACAAGATCAAAATTATTTTTGTTCTCTCTTAACATTGCAAGAGCTGTTGTTGCTTTGGCACATGCAGTCACTGCACATAACAGAGGGAGGATAAAGAACGTTGGAATGCCCAGAACAAAATAAAAGGTTGCCAAAAATATTCTGAGTTTTCACGAATTACCACATTACTTTTCTGACACAGAATAAAAATTCCCTATGAAAGGACATACCATGATATGAGCATCTGCGAAGCATCTTCTCCAGGATCATAAGACACATGGGGTCATCATCCACTACCAGAACCCTCATCCCAGCTGGGAATTGCTCCTTCCCTGGTTCAGTTTTCACATTTAGCTGCCTGAACCCAGAGGCAATGTTTATGGAACTAGTGCCAGACTGCTCTTTGACATCCATAAGATCCAATCCAGGCTCCATCTTCCCTAAGTTGTCGCCATTCTCAAGCAATCCAAACCTCACAACTTGCTTAACCTCAACGTCCCTAAACTAATTCTCAGATCAAGAAACATAGATCGAACTCTACAACTTGATCTGTTAAGATTTTTTCCCAGAAAACGAAAACCCACAAACCAGAAGAGATGGGTCGGTTTCCTTTTTCTTTTTTCTCTGGAGGATATACTCACTGCATCCGTCGTAGTAGAGCAGCCCCGTTCTGTTTCTCTTAGTAGACTTTGTTTCTGCAGCCGTACCGGGAAACACGAGCGATTACGTGCCTGCTGTAGAGTGGGCATTATCCTTTACTTCTTTTCTTCTGTGGGTACCCACTTCTTGCTTCCTCGTTTATTGTCATACCCTTTATCGGCTGTATATGGCTTGCTGGTGGAGCCATGAGAGCACGAGCTTATAACCCGCCTAATAATTTCTTCTTAATGACCTCAATCTATACATACACCCTTTCCTAAAGCCATTTAATCTTCCCATCTTATTTGTGTTCCCCATGGTACTTTTCATGCTGTAACATTTTGATTGCATGCCCCGCTCGCATTGTTGGCTCGGGATTTTGTATACTACATGTATACTTTTATATGTCCATCACGCACTGTCTTGGTTTGAATGGTGGAAAGCTGTCTGCCCTTCTAGTAGTTTCTGAACGACAAAATGTTGTCCAAATTTAGCAAGAGTTATCTTGCCTCTGTACTTAGAAGCATTCGAAATATCTAGCCTCGGGCTAAATCCATATGGACCCACTCCGATTCTTTTGCCATCTCCAATTGAGGCAATGTCTATAGATTCAAATGTGTACCTCCTTATGGTTGAAGTGCAAAGTTTAGCCTTTATGATTCCTTTGCTATGGCAATGCAAGCAATGTCTAGGGATTCAATTACATACTTCTTCAGATAGTTCGAACTACTAGTATATAAGTAATGTCCTTTGATAATCCTCATTTAATCTTAGATCTTTTCTTTTTTCTTGTAATGCCTTCTTGTATCTACTTTTAACCATTTCTTAAAGAGAGTTTCATTGTTTCTAGGGATGGTTGCCTTTTCCATCTGGCTTGGTTCATGTTTGGTTATTGCTTGATGGTCTCATTATAAGCTCTTTTTGAGTCCTTACTTCAGTTGTTATTTCCCTTGACAGTGGGGGTCAAGATGGGCACCCTTGCATCCTTTACATTATGCATATGCTATAAGCAGTTTTGTGGGCATTGAGGTTGTAGTTTGTGTTTTACTGCATAAAACTCAAGACAAATTACAAGACTTTATTAACTTCATTTACTTATTTAATATCGTTATATCATCCTAGTTTGGCATAAGTGATAAAACCTATAAGTAAGGTTTTTGTATGACCTTCCCCACTAGTGTTTAGACCATCTCCTCTAGGATATCACGAGGTTGAAGTATTTAATGTTGTTTTAAGTCCAGTGACTGGCTATAGAGTGCAAAATTTTAAGGCGTATGCATTGAGAAGCACTTCAAGAATTGCAATCAATAGTAATTCTACCTTTTAGTCACATTTTTTGTCTGCTAACAGCAATTCTTACTTCTATTTAATTATTTGCAAAACATTTGCTAAGAACCCATTACTTTCAATTGTCATAGAGTGCAAAACCAGGTTTGGAAAGGTTATCTCTTATTTTTTCTATCATTTATAGCCACACTCTTCGACTTTGGTTGGCAAAAGGTTGTTATGGAGTTCATGCAATTCAAATGCAACTATAACATCCTTATTGATGAATTTCATTCCCCCTTCCTTACTTCCTCAGCTAACTATTCTTTACTAAATAAGGCGGAGTAGATCAGTCCTACACATACGACTTGCACTTCTAAAGCTTAGGCTTTGATACTAGTGGTCATGAGCACATCCTCTTGGTTCCTTAAAAAAAAAATCTGGATGCTCAAAGGGCAAATCAAATAAGTCGATCAAGGCTTCATGACCCCAGAGAATACTGGACATCTCATATAAGAATTTATAAGGATCATCAAAGAACACTTGGAGAATGTAATATTAACAAAATGAGGTGTTGCGCATGAGGGGTTGCCTTTCGGGGGCCCGAAAGTGTGTTTTCATGTTTCTTGGTTGGTCTTTTCGTGTGTGGAGCCTTTTTAATAGTCTGAATAGGGTATTCATTTTGTGATGTTTTGTTTTATTTTGCTTATAAATTGCACATGAACCGAGAAGAAACATCCGAAGTTCAATGCCCAAATCAAATGGAATTGACATAATCATGTTCTTTGTCTCAAACACATTAACCATTCGTGAATACTGCTTCGACATTCCTGTACCAGAGGAACTGTCAAGACAAAATCACCCGACAAATGTGCATGGCTAAAGTATATTTATTCGATAAGCTTCGACGATTTAGCCACTTTATTTGGTCGATTAAACCTATTTACTATTTGAATGGAGTTTACCTCCAAAACTCCGGGCCAGCTCAATGCTTATAAATCGCATTAGATACCCTTATAGACCCTTGGAAACCATTTCAACACTCGACCCTTGTCATATTATTAGGGTCTAGTAATCCGCCTTGCTCAACGCTTGCTTGGTTTCTTTAGTTTTATAGATAGATAGATAGTAGTTTTATGTAAGTTTCCTTCTGGTCAATCCTCCTGTCCTAATTTAGGCCTGGTGTCCTTTGCATGGAAGATCACAAAGTTTCTTGGATCTACTCATGAACATTGGCACCTTCTTGGGTATGTCATTTAGTATCTTAGCCTTACATTTGGAAGTCCACTTTCTAATCTCCGTTCATTACCGAGTGTCCCATGTCGTTTAATTCGCAAACGTTTTTTTCTACGTCTAGTTGGTTATTACCGCCTATTGAATTTTGACATTAGCCTCGGTATTTGGCCGTCATTGCTGACTTCCCTTCATTGCCAAGCATCCTATAAGTTGTTCGATCCTCAGATATTTTATTTCACATTTAGTTGGTTATTGTAAGCTTGAAATTTTTTCCATGGGCTTTGTATCCTCCGTATTGGCTATAGATTACGCCTATACTTAGGCTTGGCTGCTCGATAATTTTCTTCGTCCCTTGATGCCTTTTGGCTATTTAACCCTTGTTGTGCCCATTTGTGTCCTTTGGTGCTATTGCTCTAGTCGTTTCTCTCAGTTGGTGTTGTTCGTCATGTTGTTCTCTTGGGTCTTCTAGCCCCTCTGCGTCTATTTCCAACTGGGCCATATTGTTCTATTTATTTCCTATCCCTGCGTTCTATCTTGCTTTTTACCCCAATCGTCTCTGTTCACTTAGTTGCCTGCTAGGGTTATTACACCACTCTGCTCATCTGGATTGCTCCACCGGTTTGTTTGCTTCTTAGTATTCTCCCCTCCCTCACCCCAAGTTTTTCATTTCTTGAGTACTTTCTATCTGGTGTTGTCTAGTCATTCACTCAGTTTGGGGTTGTTCATGAAGCTGTTCCCTTCAGTCTGTGGTCCCACAATGTCATCTTCCGACTATGCCAAACAATTCCATGTAATTTCCTGGGATTCGTTGTTCCAATCTCCATAGTTTTGACTAGCCCTCTATATTGCTTCATTAGTCTCAGGGTCCCTGATTTAAGTTGTCTTGTATATGGTTGATATGCTTAGAAGTCTTCTTGGCTCTGTTATGCATGTAAGATATATGTTAGAATTCAAGATTTTCACAGTGTTTTTTGTCGCTATGGTTTTCATTATACTTTGTTGGTATATTGATTCTTCAGTTTTGTTTTCATCTCACAATTCCAATCCCATAGTAGGCCATAGTGGATATATCCCACTAACTAGCTTATTATTATACATATTTTGAATAGTTGTAGCATAAATATCTCAATGTTATTAAACTAGCAGTAGAGTAGGCCTGGGCAGATGTTTATGTGAGATTCTTATTTTTAGGGGCGAGTTTGATGGAAATTGTAGATACCCAAATATGTAGACTAGCAACTTTTGGTCCAATTCTTGAGTTAAGTAGGTTCAACAAGAAGAAAATTTATATTGGCTTGATTGGTATTTCCTCCAATTGGCACTTCTTGTCTACCCAAAATAATGGAATACTATTTACAAAATATAATCTACTAGACAAAGTGCCCAGTGTTGCTAGGCTATAAGGCACTTGTTGAGCTGAACATTGTAGGATTCTTGCAATATTCATGATGTGCAATTTAGGCTTGAATTGCTGTGACGTTCCACGTATTTATACGCTATATGTATAACTATTGTGACACGTCACCAGGGATGTTTGGTCTATAAAAGGAGATTATGGGTTAGCATTAAAAGTGGTTTATGTTAGCTATACTAAATAATTATAGATTAGTTAATCTAATTAACATAATTAGGCTAAATAATAATAATAATTAGCTAATAAGGAGAGCCACCTGGCCCAAATCGAGAGCATCGTATAGGCTCGGGGAGCATCACAATGGTATCAGAGCATGATTCTAGTAGACCAGGTCATTGCACTAGCCATATTTTGACTCGCTAGACCTTTATTAGTAAGGGAGATCGTTAGTATAGGGGTACTTAGATACCTTTAGGGAGGATGTGTCTGACTAATTGATTAAGAACGGTTTAAGTAGAGTAATTTTTTTTATGAAGTATTATGTTGAGTTTCTGTCAGTATAAGGTCCTTTAATTATGAGGGTCATAACTTTCTCTAAGAAGCTCGGATTGGGCTGATTTTTGTTCCATCGTAATGGGGACACTTTAATTAGCCTAAGGCGAATCTCAGACTAGCTGGCAGCCTCGACATTCCGGCTGAAAAGCAAAATCGGCACCGTCCAGGTTTTGTGTGTTTTAAATTTGATTTGGGCCATTAGGAAGAAGTGGGATCCGTGAGAGCTGAAAAAATGGACGTGCACCTATTTTTTTGGAACTTTTGTCTTTATCCCATATTTTCTGTTAGAATCACCTTCTTGCTAAAAAATATGGGAGAAATCCAATTCTCGATGATCTGAAGCAAGTTTCCTGTAAATCAATTGCTGCCCTTGTAGAGAGGTAGCCTCTGTGTGAATCTCTGTACTTGGAGCTACATTTTGAATATTGTATTGCCACACTTATGAAGCTGGAAGTTCCTCATAATCGTCTTCCTCATGGAAACAACTGTCTTTACAATTATAAGAGAGAAATCTAGAATTTCGTGTGGATTTTTGAAAGGCTTGGCTTCTGAACTCTGGAATTCCTTGATCACTCACCAATTCTTCCCTGATAACCTCTTCTTGTCAGAATATACTTTCGTCCCCAGTACTGTCGAATTTGAAGTTGAAATCATTAATTCCTGGCTGGAAGAATTTGTGGGTTCGAGTGCATTTGGTCCAGCAGGGATCTTTAGAGTAAATTATGATTGGTTGGATCATAAGATTTCTGTTGAAATCTATTCTCAGCAAGATCTTGCTCAATTCAGTGGAATTTCCCCCTAAATTTCTCTGAATTGAATGTTCCTCTCTTTTGCAATCGATCAATCCAATTGGAATAGCAATCCGATCTCTCTTGGTTAATTTCCGTTCTAACTAAAAGTATCTTTCCCTTGTTTTCATTTTCCCCCTTTCTGTTGTTCAATTTTTTGCATGTACTTTTGTTGGTTCACCCTGAACTTTCTGCAATGGTCTCTAATTGTTCGATAAACCCTAAACATTTGGCATTCCTTCACATATTCGCCAATCTTCCGGCTTCAGAACGATCCTCTATCCTCCAAAATTTGCTATCCTTTCAAGAAAAGCCAGCAGACACTATTCTCTTTGGAAATTTTGATAATCTGCTTCCCTCGTCTTTTGATATGGATCCCATTTCTCACGATGTTCCCTTCTGGGATAACCTTTCTGCGGATCCTAATCATAGAGGCATTCATCACCTCTTGATCCGGCCACCCAGGCTCCTTTTCCATATGGAATTGCAAGAAATCACCCGGAAATTCGATCGGATGCAGAACTGGATGAGAGACTCAAGAGAACCAAGCCACCTCACCTCCAGGAGCGAAAAATGAGCATCTACAATGGTATTTCCTTGAATCTTCCGGTTGTTCATTCTAAAATTGATGCTCTCTCTCATTCTGCTGTTATCATAAAAGTTCAGAAATGTGGCATAAAACTAGATAAATTGTGGGCCTTTCTTCTCAGCCTTAATAAAGGAATTTTAATTCAGGCTATCTACTGGCTCAATTTTCCTTATATTATGCTTGAATGTGGGAATTCTAGATCGGCCAATTTCTTTGTGAATTATGGGCCTATGACCTATGAGACATCTCAATTGACCTTTCTTAAATGGCATCCTAAGCTTGACATTGACCAAATGAATAATTTGTGCATTGCTTCAACCTCTCTTTTTGGCCTCAATCCTATCTATTGGGATGAAGAATGCTTTAAACTCCTCTTCAATACCATTGGAACTTATATCTCAACTGAGTATTCTCCTGCCAAACCTCCCAGATCCTTTGTCCAACTGGTTTATCTAAAGACATTCCCCTTTCCATTCCATTCAAAGATGCTTTTGGTCTTGAATCTTCATTAACCCTTCAGATGGTCTGGATTGCCTTCCCAATGTCAGAAATGTTTTCAAAGGCATTTCTGGTACTCTGATTGCAAAACTATTCCAGAGAAATCACAGGAAAACAGGTTATTGTAAGAAACTCAGATGCCAGATAAGGTCTTCCCCCAGCAAAATTCAGATATAAGACCACTAGATCAGTCTATCAAGGATGAAGTAACACAAGAAAACTTTACAAAGCAGGCTACTCAATTTCAAAAGTTGCCAGAAAATGACAGGTTCAAGTGGACTAAAGTAAATGGGAGTTACAAGAGAATTCAAAAGCAAAAGGCTTCAAGAGAGCAAATGAAAGACAAAGGCAAAATCTGTGAGTTTGATTTTCCTAATACTTCAAAAAATAATGGTTCTTTAACAATTGGAGAACCAAAACTGCTAGTAAAGGGAGGTATGGCAGAAAATGCTATCCAGGCTACTGATAAATTAAGTATGACTTTGAGGGAAATCATTAAGGAAGCGTAGAATCAGGAAAAAGGTCAGTGCTCTTATAACCTTATGGATAATCCTATCAAGAACATCAGTAAGAATGGGTCCTTAATTATGAAATCTCGAGACAAAGCAAAGTTTCAGTTGAATTCTTATCATATGAATTCACACCTTAAAACTTCCACACCAGCAAGGTTGGGGCAGCAGATCAAAAATTTTAATGAGTCTGCCTCCATTGACTCTCAATTGACTAAACCTACAAGTCAAATCATTGAAGATATAACTCAAGAATTACCTCAGCACAAAGTCAGCAGTCAAGTCAACTGTCAAAATCCTTTTCAGGTATTATCTGACCTTAATGGTAATCTAGATTCTGAATTAAATAAGAGCAAAATATGTGCTTCCTCCCACATCCACCCCTCTTCTCCAAACGCTCATGTCAAACATGATGTCCAAATTCAACCTGCTGTCCAGACCTCTGTCACTTTGCCTTCCCTAATTGATTTGGATTCCCCAGTGGTGGAAGGTCCTACCAGCCCTCCAAAAATATCAAGCAAGTTTGCTGATCAGATGGCTTCTCTGCAACTCCACATCTCTCAAGCTACAGAAGAACAGATAGTCAATCAAAATAAACTAGCAAGTGACGATAAGGAAATTGGTATTGAGATTGTTCCCGAGACACCTGAGGAGACAACTGCTGGAAAAAGGGAGCTTCAAGAAAGAGAAAATACCAGGCAAGTTTGTGATTCTACTCCTTTAAGCATTAACAAAAACTCTATGTTTCATTTTTTTCTTGGGGGTTGTTCTGAATTCAGTGATAGTGAGGGATATGGGAGTGATAAAGAAAATTGGGACAAAGAAGAGTTTCTTACTAAGAATTTCAGCAATAAACCTGAAAAGATTCAGTCAATGAAAAAATCCATTAAGAAGGATGGGAATAAATTAGGTCTGGTTTTATCTGGTATGAATAAAACCCCTACTCAAAATACCAGAAGCAAGAGGAAATCCAAAAAATCTAGAATCTAAGTCTTCTCCTATTCTTCCTCCCTTTGAGCCTCAGATATAAAGATTCTTTCTTGGAATCTTAGAGGAATTAAAGGCCCTTTGAAGAGGAGACGTGTCATTGCTCAAATCAGATTGTATAATGCTGATATCATTCTTCTACAAGAACTTAAGCTTCCTTCCTTTGAATGTAGCAACCTAGGGGATTGGATCTATCCTTCTTCCCCCTCAATTTGAATTAACTCTTCTGGGGCTAGTGGTGGTCTGGCTATCATTTGGAAGAAGGAGATTAGTCGTACTTCCTTCTATAATAGTCCTTCAAGGGTATGGCAAGCTATCATTTGCTATGTTTCCCATTCTAGTTTTGGCATCATAAATGTATATGCTCCAACCTCTCCTAGAGATAGAGAACCAATATGGACTGAAATTAATAGCTGGCTGGCTTCTCAACGTCTTGATAACTGGATCATTGCTGGAGACTTCAATAACACTCCTTCTTGGGATTTGAAATTGGGGAATAAAATAAATATGACCAGAACTGAAAAGGAAAATTGGGAAACCCTCATTTCTGACAATAATTTGATCCACATCCCTTCTTCTACGGCTATCTATACTTGGTCAAATAAGCAGAAAGACAGAGCTAGAGTTTATTGCACTCTTGATAGATTTTATGTCTCCGACCCCTCTGCAGCATTTTGGGACAATAGCTATGTTACCAATGATGAGGGTACCTCTATCTCAGATCATCAGCCTCAGTTCTTACATACTTCTCATATTACCAAGATTCAAAGGGAGGGAAGCACTCCTTACAAATTTAATTCTTCCCTTCTTGAGAATGAGAATTTCTGTTCTCAATTTAAAGCATTTAATGAGGAGCTCTCTAACAATATTAACGAGTTTGCTGATGATCACAGGGATAGGTTCAATACTGTATACGTTTTATACGTAATACGTATGTTTCGTTTGATACGGCATAAATTTGACGTTTAATACGTCAAAAATACGTCAAAAAAAAAATTCCGGCGTCGGAAAAATTTCGCGTAAGCGAAAACAACTGTTTCGCTTACGCGAAGTTTCTTTCGCGTAAGCGAAACAGTTGTTTTCGCTTACGCGAAGTTTAAAAAATTTCGCGTAAGCGAAAACAACTCTTTCGGTTACGCGAAGATATTTTTGCGTAAGCGAAACAGTTGTTTTCGCTTACGCGAAACTTTTTTTGGTTCGCGTAAGCGAAAACAACTGTTTCGCTTACGCGAAAGAAACTTCGCGTAAGCGAAACAGTTGTTTTCGCTTACGCGAAACTTTGCAAAGCATATTGGGGCGTTTTGCTAAGGGAAAAAAACTTTTTGCGCCGCTGTTTGGTCTATTTTGTGCAGGTGAAATATTATATATAAGAAAAATGTGTTTAGCTCTAGAATTCGCCTCGAACGTTGACTACCAGGTCGAGTCCACATACTCCTTGGGAAACGGTCAGCCTTTGAGGTGTGGGTTTTTGTGTCCGGGGCCTGACGCCAGAATTGTGAAATGAGATTCCTCCTTCACAGAGTTTTCCGACCTTGGGTTCCTACCCTGTTCCTTAGAGACCTATAGGTTCCTGTCCTTCACTCCTTACGTTCGAACGGGACGTCGATGTAACATATGCGTAGTGAGCTTGCTCCTTCGCATATATAGACGTCGGCCTTTAGTTCGGACGATTAAGGAGTCTTTACCCTTTAGCATACCAGTTTAGATAGCAGCAGGGATGGCAGCTGGTCATGCATCTACATCAGGCGCCGCTGGCAGCCATGCATCTACATCCGGCGCCGGCGGCGGTCATGCATCATCGTCTAGGGGTGCGCGGCCATCGCGCGGTCATGGCAGGGCCACGGGGGTTGGAACATCACGTGGAAGAATTATATGTCGAAATACTGGCGGTCGAAAGAGAGGTCCTGAGTGGGGATTTGTGAAGGAATTTGGTCAGAATGAGTGGCAATGCGTATTTTGTGGGTACATGTCAATAAATGGATCCGCGACAAGAATACGAGCTCATCTTTTACGAGATCCTAAAATTGGGGTGCAAACATGTACGGCATCTGCTGACATACGACAAGATGCACTTGAAGTGTTGGGTCGAAAAAGAATAGCAAAGCAGAAGAACACGCCCAAGGGATAGCCAAGGACCTTCACCATGCCAAGAAGAAGAGATCAATTACACCACCCCTCTGCAATACCAATGTACCAACCCGGAGGGTGGACTAGGGTCGATAGGAGGGTTAAGTATGGGCAAAAAAAAAGAATGGCGTAGACAATTGAGATAGTGGAAAGACAGACTAAGCAACGTGAGGGTTGACCAATTAGCTTAACATCGAACAGCAACCAAGAAGATGCAATTGAAGGTTGTAGAGGCATTTTTATATGCCGGGTTGTCTCCACATATTTTGGAGCACAAAGCAATGAAAGAAGCCTTCCAGGAAGTTGCCAAAGCAGGGCCGGCTTTTAGATTGCCTTCATACAAACATGCCAATAACAAAATGGTGGATGAAATAAACGGGAAAATGGTCGAGAGGGTGGAAATGAAGTTAAGTCGTGTTACTGAAGCCAGGCCAGCCTCACTAGTGACTGATGGTTGGAGCAATGTAAACAAGGACCATCTTATAAATTTCATGATCGTGTATCCAGGGGGGCGAAGTATTCTTGAAAACCGTGAGAAACCAAAACTCGAACAAGTCACGCGAGGAGATTGGATTTTTCAAAAACAAAGGTCGTGATATAGAGAGTTTTGGGCGAAAAGAATATTTCGGTCGTAATGGACAACGCTAGCGTCTAATTGTAAATTAGCGGGTGAATTGTTGGAGTCTGAATTTCCGTGATTGCACACGACCGGTACCGCCAATGCCATTGCCTGAATTTATTGCTGAAGGACTGGTTTTCACAGCACACTTGGTTCAAAGATCCCATTCAAAAGGCCCGTCGTCTCGTGAAATTCATCACAAAGAAGCCGGCAATTTACGCCATATACAAGTCATTGCGTCAGAAGGCCCTAGCACTCATGAATCCTGGCCAGACTCGGTTTGGTTCCAATTACATTTGTCTTGAAAGAGTGTTTAGGTGTCGCGACTCGATTATCTCGACCTTCAACCATACAAAGTTCTTTGAATGGGAGAGGAGGCAGAAGGGAAAAAATGCTTCAAAACACCGGCAGCAAGCTGCCACCCTTCGAGAAATGCTTGGGCGGGAGACATTTTGGAGAGGTGTAAAGAATGTTGTCAAGTGCATGCAACCTGTTTGTCATGCCATCAAAACCCTTGATTCTTCGAAAGCAAGCACTGGAAAGGTCTGGAGGTGCTGGCACTCCATTCAATCCTTTCTACAGCGTGATGGCCCCAATGCACCCTTTGACAATGCTAAGCGCGCAGCACTGCTTAGAGACTTTAATGAACGATGGAAGAAGTCCTACAATGATCTTCATGGCGCCGCACATGCTTTAGACCCACACAACCACGATATGGACCAGCATACAGATAAAGAAGTGATGGGTTCATTGAAGAAGGTTGCAAAAATGTTTTACCCCAACAGCTCGAACTACAAAATTTTCATTGCCGAGTTAACTGAATACCAGAACTTGAGTGGAAGGTAGGCAGATGAAGAGCTTCACGATGCACTGGAGAGTCACAAGAAGGAACCAAATATGGAATCTTATGCATGGTGGCAAGCCCATGGACAAAGTTACCGATACGTTCTGCCCTTGCAATGACTATCCTCTCCTTGGTATCCTCCAATAGTGCAAGTGAGAGGAACTGAGTGCTTATAAGTACATATATAGTGTGACACGAAATCGCCTCTTGCATAAGAAGGTCGACAAACTTGTATATAACTTCTCAAATTGGCGGCTCTTGAATTGCAAATGAAGCAGCCGTAGTTGATAAGCTACGCTTTCCTTTTATGGATGCAGAGTGAAGTGGAAGAGGACAACTTCAAGACAAGAGGACGAGCCGCTTGTCGTGAAATGCCGCTAACCATGTTGATGAGGACATTCAACGTACCCATTTTGTCGATGCCGAAGATGATTTAGACAAGAACATGTTCTCGGATGACTCAAACGACAGCGAAGATACAGAAGAAGAGTCTGATACAGAAAGGCCAGGTCTAAATAATACAAGAGATCTGCTTGAGGACTTAATAGTACGTGAGCCAGCGGACTCTCCAATGCCAATGACCCAGACAAATAGGCAACGTGTCAGAAGAAACACGTCTCGAGGACGTTGCAGTAAGGGAAAGGGCCAAAGGAGGTTGAACCTAGGCTAGCATGCAGAAGAGGACGGAAGCCCAGATGATGAAACTGATGAAGACGGTGATGTCTAGAAAGATGATGTGATGAGTACCCTCAGTCTATCTATTGTAACCGTTTATGAGGATGTTCAAACTATTGTAACCATTTTGGCACTATGAATAACAAGTAAAGTTTTTTGTTACAAGTATTTGTCTTCTATATATTTCGTCACCTTGTTTTATGTTTCTTTCATGTACGATGTTTCTTTCATGTACCATCATGGTTCACGTAACTTCGGTCCATGTTTCATTCATGTGTAACATCAGTCAACCTAAGTGCCTAGAGAAACCTCGCACCCGCCAAAGCCGGATTGACTTCCGTTGACGCTTGCCTCTTCGCATGCCACAGAATCTTGCTGATGAGAAGTAATCTACGCATGCCAAGGGGTCAAACGGCCACGGATCAGTCGATACGACTTTGACGGACACGAGATTTCACAAGGTACATGATCTACATCCTCTACATCCTCGTTGCTTGAACTCGTCAATCACTAATCTCAAATGAACCCACAGAATCGCAAGCAACCACTAGGCTGATATCATCCGCTGCCACAATAAAAATAGAGTACTCAAAAACCTTGTTACTTCAACCTCTAGAACGAACGATTTTTGCTCCGACCCCCATTGTGAGCCTCTTTGTGTAATATAACCTAGCAAAGTGACTAAGCTACATTGACACAGAGAGACTACACAAGAGAGTCAGAGCAAAGCTCGCTCTTTCTAGAGGAGGTAACAAGAATTTTGAGAAGTCTATATTGTTTGCAGCGGACAATATCAAGCCTGGTGAGTTGACAACCATTCAAGAGGGTCACGCTCCAAGGTGTTTACTCTCTTTTCTAGGATGGAAGAGACTAAGCCAGGATGAAAGAGACCTGAGTACAAGCATCGCCCAAACCTTACTTTCACCCCTCTTTGAACAATGGAACTTAGCATGTAAACTAAGCTACATTGCCCAAAGAGGAGGGGAAAGAAAGATTGGGAAGTCTCGATGCTTGAACTCATCAATCACTAACATCCAATTAACCCACATATTGTTATCTTGTTTTATGTCGGACTTACCCCCGAAGACCTGGGTCCAAGCATCGAGACGTCCCAGTCTTTGCTTTCACCCGCCTCTTATGGACAATGGAACTTAGCATGTAAACTAAGCTACATTGCCCAAAGAGGCGGGGGAAAGAAAAACGGGGAAGTCTCGAAGCTTGAACTCATCAATCACTAACATCTAATGAACCCACAGAATCGCAAGCAACCACTAGGCCTTATATCCTCCGTGGCCACAATAAAAATAGAGTACTCAAAAACCTTGTAACCTCCTCTAGAACGAACGATTTCTGCTCCGACCCCCATTTTGCGCGTCTTTGTGTAATATAACCTAGCAAAGTATCTAAGATACATTGACACAGAGACACGCAAAAGAGAGTCAGGGCAAAGCTCGCTCCTTCTAAAGGAGGTAACAAGAATTTCGAGAAGTCTATATTGTTTGCCATGGAGAATATAAAGCCTGGTGACCTGACAACCATTCAAGAGGGTCGCGCGTTTGGAAAGGTGTATTTTGGGCGTCTTTGTGTAATATAACGCGATCTAATTCAGGCTTACTCTCTTTTCGAGTTTCCTGCTTGACGTATCTAATTCGCCACCTAGAGTGAGCGATGTCATCCTAGGGGGCAAATTAGATACATCAGACAGAAAACGAAAGAGACTAAGTCAAACAGGACAAACAAAAGCGACTAAGCCTGACATGAGGTCCAAATGTCAAATAGGTGTTTTGACTCACTCACATACTTACTTTACTTAACTATAATACAAACAACTCAATGCGGCAACCCAACCCCCAAAATTTTATTAAGACAAAGAAATCCTCGTCAACGAACGTTGGTTCATTCATGTGCATCTGAGATCTTAGGGAAAAATATCAAAAAATAAATGTAGATAGCTCATGGGTTTAAGTACTCGTCTGCATCCAAGTTCACACCTTCGTCACCTGCTGGCCCAGGAGCGGGCGGCAGGTACTAATTAATGTCTGGTACCTCTTCACCTTCACGCGGTTCTTCTACCCCCCTCCAAAGGTCCATTTCACGTTGGGATTGGAACGCATGAGCCATTCCATCCCTCCTGCGAGCAACCAGAGGTGGCAAGGGAGGCATGCGTGATTGCAGGTTGAGCATTGCATACTGGCGCTCTGGTATAATATATCCATCATCCGGCCGGACGTAACCTACGCCCATCATCCAATCCAACAAGCACCTCAAATGCATTTATGTCCACACCCTAAGGCATACCAACCAACTTGGGTTAGATTGTCCGCACACACTTGACAATATCTAAAGTCCCCGTTCTTTACATCGTCCCACCGACTTTCATATAGGTATTCGTGGAGGGAGGTATGCAATACCACCTCCTTGGAGACTCTAAGGGGATCAGAATCTAAGACTCTTGATATTGTGCGCATGTGCTCATTGTCTACTCTCAACACCGCATTTTCCCTACCCAAAGCTGCAAGTTGATTCTTCGTGTCTAATAATTCTGCAGCCATCTTGTCATGAGCATTTGCACGATCTTTTAAGCGCAAGTTTTCCTCTCGGCAGTGAGGTTTCACTTCTTTCATTCTCTAACCGAGCCTTCGTTCTACCTCATCATCCATCGCTTTCTTCCTTTGCAACCCCCCGCCACATCTAAAAGTTTTATGGCATCTTGAAGCAGATAGGTTATAGTCACGGGCTCATCACCAAGAGCGCTTTCAGAATCGTCCGCGAGCTTCACTCTCTTGCTGCTACCACTGCCGCTTCCTTGTTTCCACTTTCTACTGGCATAATTTACGGGCTCCCCTCTCACAATCTCATAGTACACTTGCTTGGCAAACGTCTTGCTGAATTCGTGGTTTTTTATCATTGTTCCTTTCACTTGCACCTACCTCTCCAAAGCTTTAGCTCGGACTTCATGGATCTTGCAGTCGTATGCCTTATACTTACCTGCTCTCCTGCTTGGCCAGTCGACGTCAAACTGTTTGGCGTCTAAATTGGCCTCGATATCCTCAAAATCTGCTCCATGTGGGCAACAACCTGGGCCCATGTCACATGCAACTCCATGCACCTCTGTAATTGTGACACCTTCTTTCTTGGCCACTTCTGCCATTGCCCTCAACCTTAACAACTCTTTTGCACGCGCTTCATTCATTCTAGCATGTTCCTCTGCTTTCTGTATCTGTTGTGCCCTAACCTCTGACAATGTAGGTAGAGAAGGGAATTCAAATCCATCTGGGTCTGGAGTTCTCAAAGTGTCCGGCATAGAGAAGTCTCCTCCATGTGCGGTTTCATCAGCCCCTTCTCTCATGTGCTGATGAGAAGAACTCGGTTGCCGATGAGACGAACTGGGTCGTTGAGACATTCTTAAGTGTTTGGCACTAGGTAGTTGTGAGTTCGTTTTCTTGCGGATAGGCTTTACATTAACTGCGCGAAATAAAAAACAACTCAATATGACTTATAAATTATAAAAAAAAAACAAGTGCAACAAAAATAAATACATAAGAATGCCAAAGATGTTTTATTGAATGTATTTAAAGCAATTGTTCAATGATTATTTTTTTTGGTTGCATACAAGAGAGCTCATAAATGGCACGCTAAGCGTGACTTGGTCCAAATTTTGGTCAAGATCGTCACCCCCTAACCCAACTTGAGGAATCCAATCGATTCCGTTTGGGGTCTTGTGCAATGTGTTGGAGAGCAATTCCGTGTTCGCATGGTGTTCAAGAGTCGGTTCGGATCAAACTTGCGTGCCTTATCTCATTGGGGATTCGGCCACGCTGCTTCAAATAATCGCACATGTTTCGAAACCTCTGGCTTTGTTCATTGGTACCCATACTCTCCAAGAAAGAGTGCTTGCATGCAAAATCAGCAAGGTAATAGATAAAGTAGGCTGCCCCTAAGAGATCGAAGTCTACCCTTGCAGGCACCGTCTTAGTTCCATCTCTTTTTGGACCCCAATACAAATCATCATGCATGTATGGATAGGCAAGCCTTTCATTCTCAATGGCCTTTTTGGCAGCAGCATCCATGCCTTTGTATGCCCACCGCTTCACTTCCACTGGCTCGCCTATTAGGCGTTCTTCTCCCCAGTCACATATACCAATATAAACAGCCTGGGGGTCCGTGCATCCTCTCTCTTTCCCAAATTCAAAATGAAGCAAGACATTGCCCGGGTATAAGTCCATGTGTAGATGGTGCTCTTTATGAAGCTTAAGCAAGCCGTTTAAAAACGACATAGTTAGATCACCCACTCTTTGAGCAACATATAACTCCCCGCTTTCTTAGTTGCTCAAGCTTATGGACGCCAACCTCGAGAGGGCTTACACCCTAATCTCTTAAATGCATGCCCGCAAACTCATTATCTCCATGATGCACAAAAAGAGATGCACAAGAACCCCCATTCCAAAGAGGGAAATATCAACCCCGTTCTTTCCAACCCGGTTAATGCGACCAATGCAAAGATGATAGAGCCATGTCTAACCTGCATTTGTGATTCCCTCATGTTTTTCATCATGGCCTTTACTATCACATCAGGTTTGGCCGTACCTAACTGCACATCCTCATTCTGAAATTTAACACAATAGGGTTCGTCTTTAAGAAAACTAGAACCCAAGATATTGCATTTGAACACCGTTCCATATGTTCCTGAACCAATTCTGGTCCTGTTCATTATTTGAGAGGAATCCACCATTGCAAACCATATAGTCTTGGCATCTGCCCTTTTTCTTGCTTCCCACTCTTTATCAGTCTCACCAGGACGCTTGGCTCTAATAGTCTGTGCCAACACTTTCTTAACTAGGTGAGGGGATTGATGGGTTTCTACTCTAAGCTTTCGATTCGTCCAAGCTGTGTTCCATTCCACAGCCTTATCTTTTAAAGACTCTCTCAAGCGGGGACTAGTTAGATTTGCCACTGCATGAATCATATTTCCAGTTGCACGGGATACATTGCCATCTATCCAAGCATACCTTTCAGAATCAATCTTTTCAGGTTCTACGTCTATCATTCGAGGCCCAAAAGCTCTCTCAGCATCTCTCATGAGACTTGAGTGGAAGTCTAGCCATCCTTCATCTGTTGTAGTAATCAACTCTAACTCAGATGGGGTGGCAGCACATATTCGCTCACAGAGCCAATTCATTAAAGCGGGTCTTAAGGAGGATCATGGCTGTTGGGGTCTTGATCTTTTTCTCTGCATCTTAGTAGAGGACTCAGCCTCTGGGTTCATGTGAGGCTCTACTTCTACCCTAGGTCCTTCTTTAGGGCTCATGTGAGGCTCTGCTGCTTCTAGTCTAAGCCCGTCTAACTCTTGTGGATTCATAGCAGCTTTAGAAGAAACTGTGTATAGATAGCGATATGCCAACTGTAGCAAAGTAGCAACAATACCTACAAGTCTGGGGAAAAAAAAACCCACTTTAGTGAGTGTCAATAATGCCGAAATAGTTCATTAAGATTCTAGTAAACTAAGTTTCAAGCTTGACAGTTGTAGGCACCCTACTGAGTTTAACAAGTTCTCTCATTCTCTTCAACAAGTTTAACTTATGATCTGACCCAGCTACTGACTCCATTAGGAAACTCCCTGGCAGCACTCAACTGAACATATTGCATAAGACCACCTAGCAAAGTCACGAATATTTAATGAAATATAAGCCACTCCCTATATTAGTGTTGGACTTTCGTCAACAACACCGTCAGAAAATAGGGTATATCTCATTAAATATTCTCCTGACCTTCCATAAGAGTACAACACCCACCTTTTAGCACCGCGTGACCGAAGCCAACAAGCGGCAGGAGAGGGCTATACACCTAAATGGGAGGTTGACCCTAGCAATCCTCGACATCAGCAATGACACCCACCCTCGGCATGGCACAATTCAATGTGGCACGCCAGGCGAGGGTCACTGCCTCAGCCAAGGATCACTCCGAACTAAAACCTAGTCTCTCTTAAAGAACTCCCTACCCTAACTGCTACTGTTGTCGATGAAAGGGTAGGCAACCAAATTTCTCTTTCTTATTTTTTTATTTTTATTTTTATTTCATTATTTTTTTTTCTTTTTTTATTGTTTCTGTTCTATTGTTTTTTTTTTCTTTTTTTTCATTATTTTTTTCACAAAAATCAGTCTGGATTCGACCATAGAACGAGGCGCTCACCATCGTCATGCCCCTCAATGGAGGGGGGCAACAGGCGAGGGCCTCACTATGGAGGAACCCTAGACCTACAATAAAAAAAACAACAAAAAACTAACTAGGTTTGCTTAAAAACTAAGAAAAAATGAAAAAAAAGGGAAAAGGGGCACAGGTTGTGAAGGAGGGCGCAGGTGGTTTACCTTTTTCCGCGCAAAAACAAAGAAAATGCGCCTTCGTATATATAAAGAAAAGTTCGCGTAAGCGAAAACTACTGTTTCGCGTACGCGAAACCCGCTTCGCGTAAGCGAAACTTAAAAAACAGCTTACGCGAACGAAAAAAAATTTCGCGTGAGCGAAACCTCCTGTTTCGCTTACGCGAAAAAAGTTTCGCGTAAGCGAAACTTAAGACTTCGCTTACGCGAAGTCGGGGAGGAGATTCGCGTAAGCGAAAAATAAACTTTCGCTTACGCGAAAAAATGTTCGCGTAAGCGAAACAGAAGGTTTCGCTTACGCGAAATTTTTTTTTTCCGGCCGGCGAGTATTAAATACGAAAAATACGTATTTTTCCCAAAAATACATATTTTGGACTTTATACGTCTGAAAAAATAATTTCATACGTACAGAACCTATCCCTGGATGATCATATGCCTTCTATGAAGCTTTTCTATTCCAAAATTAAGGCAATAAAAAGTTGGATCAAGAACTGGTCTAAAGCTATCCATGAACAGTGCAGTAAGAAAAAGAGCCAGCTTCTGATGTATATGAAAGAGATAAGATCATTGCTTCAAAATGATCCGTCAAATTCCAACCTTCAAGTGGGGGAAGAGATTCTGGAGAGAAGGATAAAAAACATTGAGGAGATGGAGGCAAAGGGTTCTGCCATTAGATGTAAGATCAAATAAACCAATGATATGGATTCTGGTAGCACAAAGTTTTTCTTTAGAGTTGCTAAAAGTAGGGTTCTTAGAAATTCCATAGCTGAGACTTTGGATGATCATGGGAACAAATACTCTTCTCATTCTGAGATTGCCAACTTCTTCAATAGCAGATACAGGGACCTCTTTCATGGCAAGCCTATCCCTCCAATAATATTAGTGAGGCAAATGACTTTTTGACATCTGTGAACAATATCTTACCTATTGCTACTGAAATTATGGATGATTCTGTTACTGCCATTCCTTCTCAAGAAGAGATTTTCGCTACCTTAACCTCATTCAGCAATGGTAAATCTCTTGGCCCTGATGGTCTTTCTGCAGAATTCTATATCAAATTCTGGGATATCCTCAAAAAGGATTTGGTCTCCCTTGTTCATGCCTTTTGGAACTCTGATCATCTTCATCCATCTATTTCCAGTGGTTTTATCTCCTTGATTCCCAAAGTTGATCACCCTTCCAAATTCCAAGATTGGAGACCTATCTCCCTCACTAATACTACCTATAAACTTTGTGCTAAAATCATTGCTCTGAGAATCAATAATTTTCTTCAAAGAACTATCAGTCAAAATCAATTTGCCTTTCTTCCAAACAGATATATTCTGGATAATTATGTGGCAGCTATGGAAGGTTTACATTGGAACAAAATTTCTAATCAAAACTGTATTCTTCTCAAGCTAGACTTCAAACGTGCTTTTGATTCTGTTAGATGGGATTTCTTAGAATTTGCCATGTCCAAACTTGGTTTCCCTCCTAAGCTGATCAGCCTAATTCTTGGTCTAAATTCAAGATCAAGTTCAGCTGTTCTGATCAATGGGGTCCCTTCTGGCTTCTTCCCTCTTTCCTGTGGTGTTAGGCAAGGTTGTCCTCTTGCTCCATATCTTTTTCTAGTTGCTGCTGAGCTTTTAACTAAGGTAACTCTTCATTATCAGAACTCTGCTCAAATCAAAGGTATGAAGCTCCCTAATTCTGATGAAAGCATCACTATTCTTCAATATGCTGATGATATTTTCTCTTTTCTTGATGCTGATTTGGATAACATTAATCAGTCAATTCTCAGCAGCCTTGGGCATTCACTTAAATATAAACAAAAGTCTGATCATTGGGGACATCCCTCATCAAAATTTAGCTGGTATCAATGTTCTATCTCCTGTTCAGGCTACTAAGTTATTGGGTATGCCCCTTTCTATGAATCAAAGTATTAAAGGTCTTTGGGATCCTATTCTCATGAGAATTAAAAAAAAACTGAATAACTACAGGAATTATCTCTCCCTTGCAGGTAGAACCATCATTGCCAATTCTATTCTTGCAAGCTCTCATGTCTATTTTTCTACAGCCTTAGTTGCCCCTAAATGTGTATATTTAGAGCTGGAGAAAATCATTAGAAACTTCATCTGGAAGAAAAGTCACCTTGTCAATTGGAACTTTATCTGTAAAACTAAATGTCTTGGTGGTTTAGGCGTAAGAATCTTTTTATTCAAGCACAATCTCTTGCAGGGAAGTTTGTTTGGAAAGCCATTCATGGGAGCCAATCTCCTGCTTACAAGTTTATCAGATATTGGATCAATCTAAGTCACCCCTATGGGCATCCCTCTATTCAGCACTTGCTTCCTCATTCTGCCTTCACTCAATTGAAACCAGCCTCCAATATCTCTCCCCTTATGAGTAATTTCATCAAGGCTTGGAATTCTATTTTCCCTAAATTCCAATTCATCTCAAGGGATAAGTTCCACTCTGATATCCCCATTTTCTGGAATCCTATTATGGCTGATCAAAATTCTGCAGTTCTGGCTATCAAACATCCTAGAATTTATAAGAAATGGCATGAAGCTGGGTTAGATTACATCAGAGACCTTTTCTTAGGGGGGAGAATTATTTCTTGGACTAGATTGAAAGATATCATCAAGGGCACCTCATCAGATAAGAAGATCTACACTCTCATCAAACCTTATCTCACAAATCTGGCTCCCAACTCTGGAAAAGATGACTGGACTATAAATGGCAAAGGGATTTATAAAGTTAAATATGTGTATAATGCTTTGTCCTCTAATATTGATGACAGCAAAGCTATGTTGAAATGGTCTATTAGTCATGCTCAGCTAAAGGATCTTTTCATAATGTTTGAAATTCTTATTGTCCTCCTAAAATTACTTATTTCATTTGGCTTCTGGCTAATGGCAGCCTGAACAATTTGGTGTCCTTGTCAAAGAGAAATCCTAACATCTCAGCAAACTGTCCTATGGCTTGTCATAGAGTTGAAGATATGTGTCATATTTTCCTTTGTCGCAAACTGAATGGTTTCTGTGGGTTGCTGATAAATTTGGCATTGTAAACAATGGAGATCTTCTATCCCTTCTGCAACATGATAAATTTGTTAATTCAATTATCCATATTGCTCTTTGGAATATTTGGAAGGCCAGAAATCGTGTCTTATATGGAAACAAAAATCCCTCCACCTTTTGGTTAAAGATGCATTTTCAATTTGACTTTGAGACTATTGCTACTGCTCACAAAAAGAAATATGGATCTAACTTTGACAGGAATTGGGAGGCTCATGGACAGTATAGGGGACACTTTGATTTATTTGCTTCAAATTAAATTTATTCCTTTCTGATGATCCTAGAATATCTTAACTTCCTGCATGGTGATGGATGAAGCAAATTTGACAGCCTCTCGCGTTTCAGTAAACAAGTTCAAGATCAGGTTATGCAAAATGATATTGCAACATCCATGGAATCATATCTTATGAGAATTGGTCATAGAAGATACCAAAAAGAAAGTGAAGATCTGTGGGCTGCTATTTTCTGCAGAGAAGTTGTGCAGGTCCATTGCCTATGGACCTTTCTGTCAGTCCACAACTTCATTCTTACTGAAGCACAGTTGACAAGATATAGATCAATGTATTATAATCACAAGCTGCTAGCTGATCTTTATGGATCCTTGCTGATCCTTTTGGAGGACAAGGACAAATTTTGCCTGTTTTACAGTAACAACTGGTCCCCTGACCATTACATCTTTGGATCCACTGATGCCTTCAATGCTTTCTATAATTTTGTCTTCTCTTCCGACACCTGAACATCCCCTGCTCATAGCCTATCATCAAAGAAGCATGTTCCTGCTCTAATCTGTTGGCAGGTTCACTTTTTTGGGAGGTGTTTCAAGAGACCTCTTCAGCATGGTGGACTTTCTCCACTATCACTACATTCAAAGGAAAATACTCTAAACATATTTTCTTATCTGCTGCTGGTTATCATATTTTGTTAGTGTGCAGATCATAATTTCTGTACCTTGAAACTCCTTGTTGGTTTTTATGCATGTTTTGGTATGCTCTTTCAGTAAAGGCATACTTTTGCAATGTACTTGAGATTTTATAATTAATGACAAAACTGTCTCTTACTTTCAAAAAAAAAATCCTCCTCGGCGCCAAAGATATGCGTGCGCCGTATTTTATACATATAAAACTTTCATTAAAAAAAAATATTTTGAACTTGAATCTTTCGGTTGTTTCTCTCGTTTTGTATCTGTGCCTTGGACGCTATTGCTGCCGGACCGAGTTTGAATGCCATAGCCAACCTTCGCCCAACTTGAACGCCATAGCCAACCTTTGTCCAACTTGAACGCTATAGCCAACCTTTGCCAAACTTGATGGCCCTAGCCGACCTTGCCACCTACCTTGCTACCTATCCTACCTAGAGCCTATCTTAACCCCATGTCTTCTGACGAAATGGCTCGTATATGCATGGAACAAACGTACGAGAGCTTCAACATCGTCCAAATCTTTGCCATTTTTGGGTCACTTCTTGGAGTCAACTCGGGACCTGAGAAAGTAGAACTCCTCCTAAACCAGTTAGCTTTGCGCTTCAAGTCAGAAGGGAGGATTCCCTTTCCCGTGTTCCACTTAACAGAGCAATATCTTCTAAAGCTTAACGCTTTGGGAGAAATGTACACGGTGGTGGAACAGTCGGATCAAGTATTGACTCTTACCAAGTTCTTCCCGCCAGAGTCTTCAACAGCCGATGACTCCGAGGCCACCCGGGTTGAGGCAAAGAGGGTGATGGATATGGCTTTAGAAGCTGATGCCAGAGAAGCAGCAAGGGGGGATGCGCAAGCCAGGGGAGAGGAGTACCTTTATCTTGGACATAGCGAGTTCATTGATAATGGCAACCCTCTTATATTGCCATCTTACTATTATGATGAGAACACCGAGACCTTCCTTTGGGATGATCTCCCTGAGTACTTCACCCCCCTACTCCAGCAGCATGTTGAACTGGAGATGGCCGCCATGCCAGATTGGTACCCTACAGAGATGCACCGACGGACTGAAGTCCGTTTGAGGCTGGAGCAGCACGCCCAGAGGGTAGCTGAGCATATAAGGGAAGTTGAGGCCCAGACACAAGTCCAGACCCAGTCCAAGGGCCGTACTATTCAGAGGAAGCGCAAAAGCACCCCACAGCGGAATGGAGGGCAATATAAGAAGCGTTACAAGCGGCAGGAGGGGTGGAAAAAGCTACGAGTGTCGAGCGCCGTGAGACCCTAGTCCGAAGGGCTAATCATCCGACCACTGGCGGCAAGACACTTCCCTTGCCTAAGCGCCAAAAGAAGAAGTATCGGTTCAAGGCCGGTACTGTAGCACTAAGGGAGATCCGGAAATACCAGAAATCAACCGAACTCTTGATACGCAAACTGGCCTTCCAGCGTTTGGTGCGGGAGATAGCCCAAGAATTCAAGACTGGTATGCGCTTCCAGACTTCTCCAAGAGGCCACCGAAGACTATTTAATTGCTCTCCTGGTGACGCAAATCTTTGCGCAATTCACGCCAAGAGAGTCACCATTATGCCTAAGGATTTGGCACTAGCTCGATGGATCCGCGGAAATTCGATGTAAATTTTGGGAGTTCTTTTGGAACAAAGAAAATTGTTATGTACAAAATTTTGTACTCTTGTTATCGTTATAAATATATCGTATCTATTTGCCGATCTCAACTGGTGCATACACAATGTGTATTTTGTAAAGATTAAAGAAAAAAAAATCAATTAATTATTAATTATTAATTATTAATTATTAAAGTACTGACAGTGACGTCAGCACCTTTACTTTTTCAAAAAGGAAAAAAAAAAAGAAAAAGAGAGGTACACTCATATTTCGTGTTTACTATTCTCCTCCATTTGCATTCCTCCATTCTCTCCTACACTACCATGGACTACTCTAATGGTATATGGATGGCGAGCAGTGGGATTCCCAAGTCCCATTTGAATCTCTTCATCCTTTCTTGTTGCAAGTGGTGGACCTCATTCAGAACATGGAGGCCCATCCGGATTATGCGTAGTTCTAGAACTACTATGAGAGCACACAGACAAGAATGCTGAAGCAGAGGCAGACGGAAACAGCGAAAACTGATCAAGCTTGGCCCAAGCGCACAAGAGTAGAAGTTGTTGATGGACAAGCCCAAAGCCAGATACCATAAAAGGTCACCTACATCCAAAATTCGCAAAGGCAATTGTCTCTTAGAGAACAAGAACATAGGAACAAGTGGTATATAAAAGGGCAAAACATTTATAGTGAAAGTTAGGTATAAAGCTGAGAGGCACAAAGCTTAGGGTAAAACCATACCGCTTCCCCACGGCACAACAACGGGACCAACTTAACAACAAACAATGTTCGGGTCACCACCCCATACAAAAAGCAACCAACCAACGACAAGGTTAAAACTCATAACAAGCCCTTAAATCTCTTGAAATATAGTGAGACCCGTTTAGTTAGACCGAAACATTTAGACGACATCACTCGAAAAACAAGACAAGAATAACGTATAAAACATAATTTAGATGCATTTTGAGAAACGGAATGAAATAAGAAGAGATGCAAAATGGGATTCGATGGCATCAATGGAGGTGAAAACAAGAATGCACCATTACTATGGGGGAGATGGGCCAAATAAATGTGTGTTATAAAGAGTGTAAGGTACAGATAAAAGGATATATGTGGGAGTAAATAATTAGTGAAATGTATTGAATCGCAATGTAGTTAACAGGGATGCAGCATCAAATGGCACCCTGAAAATGATTAAAATCCTCGTTCGAGACTGTATAGCATAATTATGTCAAAAGAGGAAGTTTAGATGAGGGATATGGATCACCCTAGCATTGGGAATATATGAAATATGATTGGCCGCTTTGCACTCAAATGCTACCCTGGCATGGGAAAAATACAAACACGATTTTTCATTTTGCAGCCAAATTTTCATCGTGCAATATTTCTGTGATAGTCATCAATCTTGACAGAGTACTGGAATTTTCACAATTCGGTCCGAATTCGGCAATCCGTCTGCAGATCCTTACGATTGAAGCATTATCTTTTGAAATAATTCATTCTTTATACCAACTCTATTGTCTTATCATTGTCCAGGTGCGTTAATGCAAGGATGTCAGATATCTTCTTAATTGCCACCAAATATGCAACGACTACACGTCTAATATATGCAAAGAACAAAGGACAAGACGCCAGAACAAAAGCAGTTTTCAAAGCTGAAGGGGAAACATGATCTCATTGGTCCTAAGTGGAGGAGGAGTCCAAGGAGGATTATACCGAGGGAGAACAGGGATAGAAGAAAAAAAAGATTTAACATGGCAAAAAGGGTTTTGCCTAACACAGATCTTTGGATAAAGCGGCCTTCTTGCCAAGATCTTGGGTCATTAAACTGCCCGCAGCCTAAGGTAGACCGAGAACCAGCATAGAAATTACAAATGCAGCCTGGAAATGATTAACCTGGAAACACAAGCTTGATTGGCAGAACAAAAATTGTTAAATTATTAACCTGGAAATACAAAGCTTGATAGAACAAAAATTGTTAAGGAAACCAGCTCTGAGCAATCCAACCAAATCTGAAACCTACTTCCAGAAACTTGCCTTTTATTCAGCACAAACCACCAACAACAACTGAGCAACAAAAGCAGACCAAATGGACTAACCGAAATCCCTACTGCAGGGTTAGATTAAGCTTAACAAATCAGCAAACACTCAAGCCTTAAGACAGAGTAACCACAGATCCATCGAGACCAATTTTTGGGCCGTTTTCCAAAAGGGTAAAATCCCCCATTTCAAAGAACTCCGCAACTCTTGGCCCCAACTCCGGTCGTTTTGGGTCGTTTGGTTATTTTCTATTATGGAAGATGTTGGACAGAACTCAATTTTCTCTTCAAAACAAAAGAAAACAAGAACTTCCAGAATTTCACATCTGGTTAAGACATGGTTATCCGGAACCGGAACGGGAACCGGAACGGCACCCCAAATTCCGGAACCGGAACCGGAACACTTCGGAACGGGAACATCTAACTTTGGAAAAAATAAATTTTGAAAATGGATTTGGTGTTCCCATGAGCTAATTAACCTATTGAACTAGTTTTCAAGTTTAAAATGTCAAAGGGTGATGTATAATAATGGCCAAATGAAAATAAGGCTCTACCGTATTACATATTCTTATAAATAAACATAAAAAGTAAAAACACCACATAGTTTAACTTTTATGACGAATATATCTTAAGCCATCATTATAAAAAATAAATCTTCTATTATAGCAAATATATGGCATGATAGCCTCGAAGCATATTCATAATAAAGTAGCTAAAACAATAGTTTTCAAAACATTAATTTCATGACAATGCTTTAACTAGTAGAACTAAAATCATTTTCAGCAGTAGCAATGAGCATATCCTCATTCTCATTATCACCATTACCTTCTTCAACTTCAATTTCTTCATCCTCACAATGTTCGGCTTCATTATTATCATTGTCGTCGTCATCTTCATATGCTGCAAGTATTGTTTCTTCTTTATGCACATCAATGAATTTCTCATTTGAAAAATCCATCTTAGAACAGAATTCTATTAGTCGCATGTTTGCATCAACAAAAGTAAGATCATTAGTTTTCTGTGTGCCAAGTTTGTTCCTTTTCTTTGTTGCTATGCTTCCCATGTGACTAAACAAACGCTCAATAGATGAGGAGCTTGCTCCTTGGCATAATATGCGAATGACCAAAGATTGGAGCTCTTTTGTTACTGATCCATAATCCTCCCACCACAAAGCTGAATTTACACGATAGCGGTCCAATTTTGCATCATCACTATTAAACAATCACTATTCTACCATGTTATGAATGAATATCAGAGGACCCGACCTACTAAAATCGAAATTTGCAAAAGTAAAAGTGAAAAATAAGAAAAAAAGATGAAGGAAATGGTCAAAATAAATTTTATAGTTGGGAACAACGTTCCCAACTTACCGGAACGTTGTCGGAACGGCGTTCCGAGTAACATGCACATTTGGAACGGGAACAAAAGTTCCCGGAACGTGGCATGTCCCGGAACGTGTTCAGAACCGGAACGGCGTTTGGAACGCCGTTCCCGGTAACCATGGGTTAAGAACTCAATTTTCTCTTCAAGACAAAAGAAAACAAGAAATTCCAGAATTTCACATCTGGTTAGGTTTAGAAACAATTATTTTCAGAGTTTCATATCTGGTAATTCCAGAAATAGGCGCAGTATCTCTAAAATGTTATCATGGCCAAAAGATAGTATTTCGTCCACATATTCTCATGCTTGTGATTCTTTGTCATGGCTCAGTATTTCTAAAATGTTATCATGGCCAAAAGATAGTATTTCGTCCACATATTCTTATGCTTGTGGATTCTTTGTCGTGGCTTAAGCAATAACCGAGGCAAGCTAATTAACATCAAGCTGATTTAAATTGAAGGTACAATTAGTAAAGCCGCCTTGGTTATTTATAACAGGCCCACTGTATCTACCAAGTGCCCTCGCCATATCTGGAAAATTCCTGCTCATTTCATCATAAAAAGAGTCATTGCAATCTTCATCTCTGTCAAATCTGGGAGGTAGATTTGCAAGAATTCTTGAATCTGTGGTAGGAGCAGTGTTAATAGCTATTGATCTTTGTTAGATGCTTTTATTGCAAGATCCTGATTTTCTTTACCATCAATCCCTGAAATAGGTAGCAAAGTAGATGGAACTTTGATAACATTTGTACATGTTTCAGCAAGTACACTACTAGATGATTCACCAGGCAATCTCTTTTTAGCAATTTCATCCGCATAAATGAAAATAAGACAAATTAATAGACGATAAAGTGAAGCACAAGAGCTACTTAGATTTTCGCCATTAATACTTGAAAACTAAAAGAATTAAGTGGGAACTCCACTCTTGCTTAAAATAAAATAAGTAATAGAGTGCATACCAGAAAGAGCATCTTTGTACTGTCGAGAAGTTCCAATACTATTTAATGGCTGACCATGTGTCGACCTTTAACTTCTGTGTCTTGTCATACCTAATAAACCATAGGCATCTTAACATATTACGCCAGATAGCATAAAAAACAAGTAAAACATAATATTATCAATCCAACTTACTGCTCATATGATGGTACATACTTATGTCCTGTAATACTCATGCCCACTTCGGCTACATCTGCAGCAACCAATCTAGTTATCAATAACACCCTACCAAATTTATTGCATATCTCGATTTCTGGACTTAGAACAGAAGCTATTGTCTTCAACCAGCCTGGTAGTTTATTTCTACCAACTGGTGTTACAGTGTATCAAACCTAACGAAGAAAAAAAGCACTTAAAAAGTAAATTGTAATTGAAAAATAGTAACGAACAAAGAGTAACTAAATGCTTATCATGCTTCGGCTCTTTGGAATTGATTGAAGAAACAACGACCTTGGTTCCAAGTCCCTTTCCTTCGCTGGTGAGTGACGAACATATTGTTTACATATAAGAAGAAAATCTGCTTCACGGGTCCAGATAGGTTTTCAAAAATGGCTATCATCAACTTTTGTAGCTGTTGCCTGATGGTTCTTGCTGATACGCTCATCATATTTCACAAGTTCACCCTCTTCATCTATTTCTAATACTAAATCACAATCCTTAACAGCATGTAGTTCTTTGACGATCCTGATCCCAAATCTAGTCAAAATATAATAGACTAGCCTCTTAATGCAACCTGCTGCATGTGTAATCTGGTGATCAATATCAGATAAAATTTCTCTCTCCTCATCTGCATATACACCACTGATCCTAGTCTTCTTCATCATATAAATTAACTAGAAAAAGTGCCCAGCATTGCTGGGCTTTTCATTGGGATTAAATTCAAAAGTTAATGAAGATATGATTGAGAACGTCTTGGTGCCATGTGTAATACATATGATCTTTCATGATGTATAGTCGCATGCATAACCTATAAGCAGCTCATTGGCTACATGTGAAAGTGTTCCATCCAGCTCAACATCCATATTAAAGCCATCTATGTCATATCCTCCATTTTGGCATGACCTATGAACAACCCATCGGTTACATGCAAAAGTATCTTAGTACTTATTTTAAAATAGCTGGCATGCCCCTAGTAGTTGCCAACTGACCATCATGAGAAATAGATATTTTGGATTATGGTAGTCTAAGGTGGTCTTTGGTGGGCATTATCTTAAATCCTTTAAACGATGTCAAAACAAAGTACGTATAGAGAATGACCCCAGTAGAGATCGGTTTGAACCACAACGGCATGGCGTAGTTGCATATAATTGTATTTGATGTAAGCTTCCTCAACAAAATGAACATGTCACTCTATCAAAAGCTTATATGCTAGCGTTGTTCCCCGATGAATACGTAATACTTGCCACAAAATGATTCTAGGACCACGAAATTGAAATTAGGCCCTTTTTCCACGACCACAGTGTCTTATTTTTTATTAGATTTGGTTGGTCCAAGTCAGCATTTAAGACATGACAGTTTTTCCACGGCGTCGTAAAGCTCTTCCGTACAATGTTGCAGTCTCATTTTCTTCCGGGGGATTTCCCCCGCTAGCTCTAGCAAAGTCTTCTGTACAATGTGACCACAGAGCTTTACAAAATGCTCACATGTGTAGTCTTAGCTAAAGTAACAAAAGCCCAAAACACCTTTGGTTTCTTTTGTTGAAGCAACCCAAAGGCCAAACTATTACCTTCATTTAATTATTGAAAGCTTGATGGTGAAATAACATCATCAATCTTCAAAATCTTCACAACTTGGCTTGCAAGCAATATCTACTGCTTTTTACCAATTAAAGTTCCAAAAACATTTTTGTACCCTCGTATCATTTGTTCCAATATTGTTGCAATCTATGTTATGGGTTGTTTCCTGAACCAATAAAAAAGCTTTGGTGAAATTACAAGCACGTACGCCATACGAACTGAATCTCTAGTTAGAACAAACTTTGCTTCATGGAAAAGCGTTATGCAGAATATATAAGATTCCAAAACGGCATGATAAAATTGATTAGCAAGCTTGTACCAGAAGGTACGCATGCTTTGTTTCAGGTCGTAGCACTAAGATTATAGAAGCATAAGCACCAAGAAATCATCAGATAGATTTTGATCCATCCAACCATTAAGTCACCCATCTTCTGTCCTTAAGAGCACCCTACAAATTTAAGCAAACAAATTGGAAGGCAAGAAACTTACTGTAATGTGGCAATCAATTGACGTTGAAGGACGATTTTCTGCGGAAGTCCGGTTGTACAAAGATAAGTTAGTGGGAAGCATCGCCTTCCTTGCATATAATCTGCAAAGACGGGCCGCAAAGACTTAGAATGATGGCTATTATATGTAGAAGGAAGTTCTACATCATTGCATTGCAAGTTTATCATAAGAGCAAAATCATCCTGTGCACAAATGATTCTCAAGCCTACATCAAGCCGGCCAAAATCGCGCCCACAAAGAATTACAGGAATCAAAGGGGGCAATAATTTTTTTATTTCATATATTGTTACATTGCAATAGAATCAATCGGTATACGGCTAGCTCTCTGCTTTGAGAACATCAAGGCTACATAAAAAAACCAGCACTTGCAAAGTTGTAACCTGCAAAGGCTTCTCTCATCAATGTCGTTTACGAAAACACAATGGAAATCAAATAAGCCATTTTCAAAAGCAAACCCATATCATTCTTTTGTGGAACCATTCTAGACAGATTCCTCGGCATGCATAAGGCAAAGCATTTCACATATCCACAAGGGTATGCTCGCCGACAAAGAATATCGGTGAATCTTATCTTGAATGATTTGCTCATGGATATGCCTACCTTGTTCTATAGCACCTACGCCCACATGCCTTCATGATGTTAAGAATTTTTCTCTCACCGCCTTTAACTTCCGGATCCTCTAGAGTACAAGCAAGCATTGAAGAAGTGGAATATGAAACTGTTGACTTGCTTCTTTCAAAGAAGCACAACCTCAATATCGATATTTTGTAGAGTAATCTTTGGGAGAAACCACCAGGACCTCTACCTTTCTTTTGCCCCTCTATATACTGATCTCAACTATATTAATAAATTCTTGCTTGTCTTTCAACGCCCAATTAATTTTGTTGTTGTTTCCAGTACCAAGATCAATCATGATATGTTTGTTGCGAAGAAAAATATACTTGTACATGGATCATAAAGCTCGTACATTGTGTTGAAATCGGGCACCTCTGTAATATCCACCGGGTATATGACGGCAAAATTCTTTATTGTCTCGCAATCGATGCCAACACCTCATCCATCTCGCAAAAATAAATGCGATCTACCATTAAAGCTGCACAACTCAACAAACTTAACTCCACTCATTACGAACAATGATTTCAAGCGGTTGGCAAATCGAAGTTTACATGAAGATAATGATAGGCTACGACATTATAAACCAATTAGATGACGCCATGATGAACGCGTTCTATAGCACCTATACGTCCACATGCCTTCATGATGTTAAGAAATGTTACTTTGTTTGGGTTGATCCCTTGATGGAGCATGCCTCCAAAACATCTTAAGGCATCGAACCCTTCATCATCTTTGGGTATACCCCGCAATCATCACACTCCATATGACAACATTCCTTTTGGTAAATTGTCAAAGATTTTGCATGCCTCCTCCAAGCTCATGCACTTGGCATATGTATCAATTAGAGTACTCCCAATAATAATATCGATTGAATGTTTCTTTGACTCAAAACATTTGTTCCCATAAAACCTATTGAAAACAAAATGTCTCCTATCCATTTTTCTCGTTTCTTCACAAATTGCATTGCATGAGAGGAAAAGAAAAGTTGAATAAGGAACAACACATTTTTTATCTAGTGCTTCACCCCAAGTAGCGTATACTTAATTCTCATCTAATATAATCTAAGGCATCATGGATTATTGATTTCAAGGAGATACTGTAAGCAAGCAGGCTAAAAATCACGATTGTTTCGACAAACATTCTAGTCGGTGTAAAAAGAGGCTTCACTTCCCGGAGGTTCGAACCTCGGTAATTTGGAGATCAATACCATGTTCTTCCGCCTCAACCTATGAGCAATGAATCCAGGCCAATGAATTCACAGCTACAAAGAAGACAAAGCAGAGCGGATGCATTGCCTTTGGATCGGGGAAAAAAATTCAACAAAGGGCAATGTAATTTCGTCCAGAGTTTCCTTTTATGCCACCTCAGAAAAAATCATGCACAATACATGTGTTTTTCTCTTGAAACGACAAAGGGATAAACAAAGGTAGAGAAATGATACGATATTTGCCTCGCCGCTATTGCCGCCTCTACAAAGGAATAACCTCCATTGAACGCACAGAGAAAACTCCCCGAAAAAAAAAAGAAGGTTTAAATGACAAAGCAAGTAAATACTTCGTGAGTCTTCTATTTAAGGTCGGATTTGCAGAGCAAAGCCGACAACAACCTCAGTTATCCCAGGATCTTTCTCTTAGCCGGATATATGAAGAACGCTTTGTAGATCTGCAAAAACATAACATACATCATAATATCATAGCCGTTATTTATGTGGAGGCAGATAAAAGATGTGGTAAGTAAGCCGTAAAGGTAAATAAGAGCGGCATTGTGAGATGTGCGTAAGAAAAACCTTTACGCTTTGCCGTTTCGAAGAAAAACCTTCGCGCATCCACGCCTGCAGATAAAGCTTCTTTCAACTCCGACTTCTGTTTTGCATGCCTAAGAGACTCTTTGCCAAACGATTATTCATTGCACACCTTTCTAAGAAAATACTCCAGTCGATTGTGCAAAATGGTTTGCGGTTGTTTCTCTAGTCTCGCATGCATCGATCTGGCAAAAAAAATGGCAAAATAATAACTAACTACTCAACGGCCCAGAATGAAAGTTGTGGGAAAAGAAATGGACGGCCGAGATGCTATGCACACACTACATTTTGCTTTTATTATTATATATAGATGCCTCATGGGGCATCATGAAGGATGTCAAATGGATGCTCATGAGCCCCAGTTTCACCAATTATGTTCTCTTGTTCCCTCCTAACAATTCTTCCAATGTCTCTAAACAAAGAGTGCAACCTACAATATAAACAATTAAATCAAAATCTGAAATATTAACAAAAGTACGTACTAAAATACATTACATACATTGCTGTAGGATACAATTTGTCACTCTTCTTCTTCTTTATCTATAAAACAACAAAAAATATGTATATTATAAAGAAAGTCAATAGCATTACAAAACTAAAGCGCGTGTACCTGGAGGATAAATCGTGCCAGCATGTCATTAAGTACCCGTAGCTCTAATTTCTCCATGAGTCAAACTTGCGACGTGCCCATGCATTCACATCCTTTGACTGTTCCAAACCACCATTAAGCACCTCAGATAACAAAGACTCGTCTAAAGGTATTTAGTCATCCTTAGAATCGTCCTCTTCACTGGTTTCTCTGTCCTCAACCTCGGCCAAGATCTGCTCAACCTCATCATCATTGACGAAAGTTGACGGAATATAGTTAACACCCTATAATACCAGATCAAAAGAAGGTTGGATTTCTGTCATTCTAATCAGCACAACAGAAAATTAAAGCAATGTGTGACGACCATACGGGTATTCGTATTATATGAGCATTATACTCGTATATGGTCGGAATGCAGTTAACACCCTGCAATACTAGATCAAAAGAAGGCTGGATTTCTGTCATTCTAATCAGCACAACAGAAAATTAAAGTAACGTGTGACGACCATAAGAGTATTCGTATTATACGAGCATTATACTCGTATATGGTCATCACATGAATGCAAAAAAACTAGTTGCATGAAGCTAAATTTGAACTTGCAACCTTCCAATCAGGAGTCAAGCACTTTTGTGAAGTGCACTACCAATACTTATTGAACACATTTTCTCATGTTTTTCCCATATCCAGGGCTATTCCCAGGAGGTTCTAGAACATTCTAGAACCTACATGCATCCACGACATTTCGCGTGATCTCATCCATTAGAGTGGCGCGATCCTGACCGTCGGCCTAGATATATAAGGAGGCATCTCCTTCTTGTCGAACCATTCCGGTTCAACGCCAGTCTTGAGCCTTCTATGCATTTGTCTCGTGTTCCTGCTTGCCTTCAGTCCATTGTACTCTTGATTCCTATTCATATATCAGATTCTTTGCCGATCTTGGCATATTTTGTCCGTATTTCTTGCATATTTTCCACGTATTTTCCTTGTTCTCGCGTAGATTCATGACAGTTTGAATTGGAATATCTTACCAGTTCTTGCTTGCTTTGATCCTAAAGATTTCTGTATCCATATTGGGCGATTCCTGTCTCTATGTAGGAGGTTTCATCCTTATTACAACAGGTCCAACAACTTGTTCAAGTATGCCAACAGTTGCAGTTGGATAATAAGAATAATAATAATAATAATAATATATTTATCACGCCCACAATGGACCTCAAGGGTCATGGAGCGACACGTACAATTAGTGAGTTTTCAAAAGGAACTCTCTGTGTGAATCAACAGATTTAATGAAGTTCCCTAATATCATGAAGTCTAAACCCCATAGTGACTGAAAGTCGGGTACGTCTATGTGGAATTGATGCCTAATATCATCATATGATGGGCACACCAGCAGGACATGGTTCTCATCTTCTACCTGTCTTAGATCACAAAAAGTGCATACTCGTTCATCCCTAGGAACCTAAGACCATCTTCCAGTTTCTACCTTTAATTTGTGCGAACTGGTCCTATATCTGGCTATCCAATGTCTCAAGTTTTTCGGAATAGAGGCATGTAAATAGCTCTGATCCGAGTATGTAAGCATTGGATTGATGTCCGATGAGTATAACATCATTCTCGATCCCTTATTTTCCCAGAGCTTATTTATAGCACCCGTTTGTACCATGTCACGGACGCCTAACTCAGAAGTCGGCCAATTGGCCTCTGATATGCCCCACCTTTCAGCCCATTTGATAATGTCATGGTACCACCCCTTTTCGGCTGAGTCATGCTTGGCCAAGTTAGGGAATCTGTCCTCCTCAAGGCTGCAAATTCTGTTCACAAAATTAATAGTCTGGTACAAAGCTTCGGCTTCTAATGGGATCATGCCTGCCTCCGCCAAGAGAATTGCATAAGGTATTTGGTTCTTCACCCCCAACTCTTCTCTGATAAATGTCTTCATCACAGTCTCCAATTGGGACCACTGCCTACATGATAAGGAAGGCCCCCAAATTGGAGACCCATATAAAAGTACTGGTTGTACCAATGTTTTAAACAATACCTTTTTCAGGCCCCAATCCGTCAAAGAGGCTTTGAAACATTTTGAAAGCATACTGTACAAAGCAGCTTTTCCGCCTGCTGCTCGCTTTTTAATACATTCTTTCCATTTATAGTTCGAGAAGATCTCCAAACCAAGATATTTGTAAGTGTCAACAACTTCCAGAGCCGCACCTTTATACATGAAAGTATGTTTTTTCACAGGAGCTTTTTTATAATAAGGAGCTCCAGGATCGGGTAGCTTCTCGTGAGTCAGCCTCTAGCTTCGGGAGGAGGTCATCGGAACCTAAGATCAGCCTGCCAGAAAAATTTGATGGCACTAGATCCAAGCTCCGAGGTTTTTTTAATCAGATTCGGCTTGTTATTCGGCTCCATCCTCAAAGGTATCCTACAGATCGGGAACTGGTCGGACTAGTTGACCCTCTTCTTTCTGGGTCAGCCTTGAGTTGGTTTGCCCCCTGCTGGAGAAAGGGGCTCCTGAGTTGCAAAATTTGGCTTTATTTACTGCTGAACTTGAGCATGTTTTGGAGACACTAATCGACAACGCACAGCAGTAACCAAGCTTGGCAACCTCAGGCAAGGTTCTTGTCCGGCTGCAGTTTATGCTTCTGAGTTCCGACAGATTGCCATAGACACAGCCTGGGAAGATGCGGCTCTTTGGGGTTGTTTTCAAAGAGGGCTCCGCGAGGATATAAAGGATATCTTGCTGACTATGGAGGATCCCAGAATCTTAGACGAAGCTATGAAGTTTGCGGTTCGTTGTGATAACTGTCTTTTTGAGCGTAAGCAAGAAAAACGAAATCAGCATGTTTCTTTACTTCCCCAAGCTCCAGTGATCACAACAGTTTTTGCACTGCCCACGTCCCTGAAATCAGTTGGTCCAGTGCCTATACAAATTGATTGTGTGGTTCGAGGGCCCTTGTCTGCAGCTGAGAAGCAACGGTGAAGAGAGGCTAATCTCTGCCTCTATTGTGGAGGGGCTGGCCATATTGCTTGTGGATGTCCTATTAAGCGATCAAACTGTTTGAGCCCCGTTCGAGTAGTAGGAGTCTCTCGGCGGTTGCCTGACATTCCTTCAACTCCTCCCACATGTGGCGAAGGTTTTATTCCCTCGGACAAGGTCACTAAAGAATTTTTTATCTCTATTTCATTGGAGTCGGAGGTTGGGAGGATAGAGACGCTGGTGCAACTTGATTGTGGTGCGAATGCCTGCTTCATGGATAGTATGTTCACTACTAAGCATGTCATTCCTAGAAGCAGGATCGAGCATCCTAGCTCTGTTAATGTGATTGATGGGTGTGATATTGCTTCAGGCGCAGTCACAGAATGTACTGCACCTCTTTATGTTTTGTTTGAGGGAGCTTCTGGCAACATTTCTTTCAATCTCATCGCTAGCCCACATGCGCCAGTAGTCTTGGGTCTGCCCTGGCTCGAGCTACATAACCCACAGATTGATTGGCGTACTAGATCCCTTCGGTTTGCTGGTTCGAGCTCTAGTTCCAGTTCATCTGCAGTTCAGGCCTCTGCACCAATATCTACTTCAGTTTGTACAGTATCGTGGGCTCCTGATTTTGTCCTTGCTATTCCTGGGTTTTACCAGGCTTTATCCCATACCCCAAAAACCATATTAATTCCTCCTCTTCCTCGAGATGCTTGCCCTCAAGCATATAAAACATACTATTGTTGCCACGAGGAATTGAATCTTGGCTCTGATACCAAATGTTATGTACTCGCACTTACCCCACAAACCATATCAACATCACGATTGCCTACAATGGGTAGCTTAGAAATAGGAAATACATGTTGCATATAAGCCTTGGCCACCACCAAGCCATCAACATTCTTTGTTAGAGGTATAAAGTGTGCATACTTGGTCAATCTATCCACGGTGATAAGTATCTGTATATAATGATGCATAGTACGAGGCAACTTCATAATGAAGTTCATAGAGATTTCACTCCACCCCTCCTCTGACACAGGCAGAGGTTGCAAAAGTTTTGGAGTTTTGCCTCGTCTTGCTTTAGCCTGCTGACATGTCTCACGAGTTCTGACATACTTTTTTTTCATATTTACTTTAAGCACATTGGTGTCTGATGTGATGTATGGTTCAGATTGCATATTAGTAAATTCTTCCGCAAAGAGAAGTTTTGAATCTTCATTAGCTCTTAGCTGGGTTTCTGTCTTTGTATATGTCTCTTCATTGTCATTCCACAAGAGTAATTAATAAGGGGGTTCAGAAAGAGTTTTAGCCACTTCTACTATGAATCTATCAGCTAGAGTATCAATTACTAGTGCGTCAGCTACTGTATCCATCACAATGTCCTAAATTTTTTGTTCTTGAACAAGCATCAGAATGTTCTAAAATTACATTGCAAACTTCTTCCCCTTTGGTTTCTTCAGCATCTTAATTCTTAAAATCATCTCCTTTGCTCTCACTTTTTTCTATAACAATTACGCGTCGGATGCTGGATCTTCAAGAACACTATTAGCTAGTTTATTTGACCCCATATTGTGACGTCCCCTACTCATATACGGTGCACTCACCGTATACAAATAGGAGTTCATCCCCCATACCAGCTCCATGCTGATACAAGGCCCTCCACGTATCACTGCAACCTTGACGAGTTCCAGTGGGAAGAATGAAGGGGTCATTTTACCCTGTCTCCCCCCCAGGGCCTACCTAGCTGCGGAAGCGTAAACATATATGTAAGTACAAATACATCACATCACATGACCATCACGAAGGATGGCTCACCACATATCTGCATAGACAAAGATTAGTACATCACATATGGAGATCCTACCCAAGGCTCAGACTCAAGGGGAATGACTGAAAGCTTGAGTCTCCAGAAGTCATCTCAGACAGAATTCATGGCAAATGGATTTGGCTGGCATAAGAACATGGCTTAGGGTAGTCCACTCCATCCGCCCCTCCTGTACACACTTTGCAGAGTAGGTTGAAAAGTCTTGGGACTTGACTGTAGCCCGCCGGATGCATAGCCAGAGGGGCTACACAAGGCCCCCAAAAATGAACTGCCATATAAAAATGATATCAGATCATCCGAAAACCATAATAGATGTGGTCTTTTATACGACAATTCATTTGATAGAAGAAAACCACATGCTATAGCGGTTTGTTAAAACTGATAGTGTCTTACAACATGGTTATTAATATTAGTTACTAATGATATAGTGGTTTGTTAAAACTGGTTATAGTTTATGATATGGTTTCAATAGATACCATGTATACCATAGTGGTTTATTAAAACTAGTATCAGTTCATTAGAACTAGGAATGTTTCAACCCCTGAATGAATAATGTCATAATTTGAAGGTTAATTCAATTTGTTCAAGAACCATACGTTTTTTCCATATAATGGTTCATGTATAGGCATTGAGCATTAGTTTATGCCATGGTGGTATAGATGAGACCATAGTCATTGCCACATTACCGTTGCACCTTATACAATGAGCCAACATCCAGACCAAAATTCTTTTATGGGCATTTGAACAACCTTCTATACTTTGCTCCTTCTATGCACTCATTAGGATCATATATTTAGGAGGCAATGGATCTGAGGACTCACATATGCCCCCGGACAACCACTTAATGGGCAGGAAACGACTCATCATATATGTATGTATATCTGTATAGTTTGTCAGCAGTCTTATTGCTGTCACAATTTTTCCCTCGAAAACCCTTCGGGGCGGGGTTTTTTTTTACTCCGGGCAATAATCACGCCTGATGCACTCTTGTATTGGGTCCCATAGGTCGATTGGCCTCCGTGGACGATAAAAAAAACATCCTTCCTTCCTTCCTTTCTCTCGGATGCCCCATAACGGGTATGTACACCTCTATATATGCAAAATCCATTCTGCAACAACGGGTGTTAAAAAGGATGGAAATGAGCAGGAGCACTGTTATCACACTCCAAATGCCGTAATAGTTGAATACGCCATGGCTAGACAAATTTTCTCTTTTTTTTATTGCTACGTGTCAAAAGAAACTTTATAGAAGTGTTGCGCACGAAAATAGCTGACGTGTCGCGATTATAGAGAGGAATCTTTGAATAATATGCCAAAGCATCATTCTACAATATTTATATTATATATGTTAAGATAGTTCTTACAAATATATAACAACTTTGAATATGTAGCATTATAACAGGGGGTTTTTTTTCCTGTTTTTGTACTGTTTTCTCTAAGGTTTTCATATGATTTGGTGGCCGTATTCATCTAGGTGTACTAAATAGTATTTCTAGAGTGCACCCTTTTGTTAGCCGTTGATTTTAGAAAAGGGGGCAAATCCTGTGGTGGAGGCTTTTTTGTGGTGGGTGTCAATATCCTCCCATTATTTTTAGGGTTTTTTTTAGGGTTGTGTGGATTAGGGCCATAATCCAGGTCTTGGTTTGGGTAGATATTTACTCTACCAGAATGAAGAATGAAACCATGGCTAAGCTAAATCTGCAGCTACGTGGAGGAGGTCAGATTCGTCAACGTTTTATTGATTTTAAAGGCTTCGCAGCTGTTGAAAACATGCAAAACCTGGCTCAGTTTTTGAAGGAATCTGGATATCTGAGAGTCCAAAATGAGTGACAAAACCTCTACCCATCCGGTAGATCTGCGGGAGGAGAAGAGGTACCGTGTTTCTGCTGCGGCCAGTCGGATTTTAAGGAAATTTTTGCGGTGAAGGCGAAGTTTCCTCTTCCATGAATTTGGGGTTGAAGGACGAAAAGGGGGCGAAAAGGTTAATGAGTTCAGATCGGAAGAAACCAGCCATGGATTTGTGGCGTTTTTAACAGAGAATAATGGTGCAGATTACAGATTGGCCATGCAGATCTTTTCCGGTCTTGAAACATCGATTCTTGATTTTCTTCATTTGAAATGGGGCTGAAGATTGAACTTTGGCTGCCATATCTGTGCTTCAGATGTGACTTAAGCTCTTGCTCTTGGGGCTTTTCTTTTCGTCAGGGGCTGCCAAAAGAGCTCTACAACAGAGAACTCTTCTAATGGCTTAAGCTCAAATTTTTTTCGATTGGAACTGCTTTTGCTAATAAGACAGTGGCAGAAGCCCTTTGTTAGATACACTTACTCAGGCTCTATTGATGTCGGTCCATAGCTTCTGCAGCAATTTGTAAGAAGATTGATGATGAGTTTTGGGTTGAAAGCCTTGGTTTCTTGCTTCTGCTACAAGCCTCAAATGGCTAGCTCGTTTAGATTCTCCTCCTTTTCTGAATACTAGTCCCATTCATGGTTTCAGAACAATCATTTTTCTCTCCTTCCAATGCGATCTTTGCCTCTAAACTTCTCGCTTTTCTTCTTATTTTGCTTTCAAAGAAATTCCTGTTAATTTTACTTGTCTTACCTCGGTTAAACCTCTGTTGATGCCAATATGACCTCACAGCCAAGCGTGTATCATGATGACGTTAGGTAGCCTTGTAAGTCCATCTAGCTTTAGGAATCGCACCAACTTGGAAGAATTGTGTCGAAATTTTTATGTGACTGTGGTTTGCCGAGATAGCATAAGAATACCAGAACAGTGCCGACGTCCTTTGATTGAGGTCAAAATAGGAGACACAGGTAGTTAGGCCTCAGATTTTGGAGTATACAATGGAGAGACAATTGTACAGATATCAGGACTATGAGGACGAATTGTACAGAGTTGAATCTCTAAGGACATGAAGAATCTAGAGCTGTCATATCCAAAAACCTAGATTGGTATCCAGTTTCTATAGATGGAGTTTTCATAAATGGTAAGCAAAAGTTGCTGATTTTGAATTCTTGCTGAAAATGCATTCTAATATCAATAAGAATTCTTATTCTCGTACAGATGAAATTCTTGGTTGTAGTGCTTGTAAGAACACTGCCATTTATTTCTACATAAGTGATAAGTGATTGGTATTATTGGAGCAATGCATACTATGCAACTTCTGCAAGTTTATGTGATGGTTTCCATCAAGGATTCTATTATTCAATTTAGCTAAATGAAGACCAAAGCATAGCATCACATGTAAGGTCACGGTACCTTGGCTATTTTCAATAACTCAATAAATTTCTAAATAAAATGCTTTTATAGCATATATAATTATATTACATTATGCTTTGATATTATAGTTAGTCATGTTTCATTTTACTATATTCCCTTTTTTTTCTTAATGTTTTGCATATTACATAACACATATTGCTACATGTTTTAGATGTCTTTTTTTATATTCTCACGTCCTGTTTTTTTTTATGGCCCCGGGCCAAAAAATTTTTAGTATAATAACCAACACATAACTACCATTGACATTAATTAATATAACCATTGAATCCAACACAATTAAATTAAAATCCCCTTAAACCCCTTTGGTTTGGGTGCATATTCACACCTGGGGTGACGTGGGCGGGGCGTGAGCCCTCATAATTGTATTTTGCACGCATCTGAAATCAACACCATATAGTATTCCTGCTTGAAATCTTATAGTATTTTGCAAATCTTGTTATACAAGATAGCAAATCTTGTACTTGCATACCCCACAAATGAGGAACTTTACGTATGGTGTAGATTAAGGAATAAGGGGCGAATATGCCAATCCGACAGCTCTCGATGCCCGGAGTCACCCCCCGTGTGAATATGCACCCAAACCAAAGGGGGTTTAAGGGGGATTTTAATTTAATTGTGTTGGATTCAATGGTTATATTAATTAATGTCAATGGTAGTTATGTGTTGGTTATGTGTTGGATACAAATATTGACACTTAGATACAACTACTAGGGGGGTACAATATAAGAATATGAGGAATATCATATTGATGGAAGAAAGGATCATGTGAACAAGGTTGTTTCTCATAGGGTGTAAACAAATATAGGTAATTGTATAATCAAGCAAGATATGAATAGCTATTTAAAGTAAGAGGTAGCTAATGAGTGTGTACTACTAAGTTCTAAAATGACCTTGTGTGAGATGGCAATATACAGTTTGTGCTTATTAAATTATAGATATGTACGTCATGTGCACAAAAAATTAGGGAAGGGCAAAGGTAACTAAAGGGTTGGTTTTGAAAAAATATTTTTGTGAAGCTCAATGATGCGAGCACATCTTATCGGGTCCTGTATCGCCTTTTAATGGTGATACTAAATCCCCTTAACACCCAAACCCATATTTGTACAATATTTAGACCCTTATACAACATCATTTTACATGCATGTCTATATAAAACCCAGAATCGCCATTTTGAGGGTTGCTCCGTGCTCCTTCAGGCGTCCAAGCTCCCTATTTCAACTTTTGATAAGGAAGCCAAGCACATATTCAAGGTATGAATAGTGTTTGTCTACTGGTGATTTACTACTAAGTGTACGTATATGGGGCACTCGATGATTCTATGGTTAGTAGGTTTAGTCTTATTCTTGATATTTATGCTTGTTCGTTGTGCATGCATGTAAGGAGTGGAACTCTAAGCTAGTTAAACCCCTGGCCATTAGCTATGCTGCTTACGATGGATTGGAGGGGCTTAAGACATTAATATTTGCCTCATGTATGGAGATGCCAATAATAAGATTTACTAAAGAGCATTGTCTCCCTAGCTCCACATAGTTATACAATTTTCAAGGACTAAGCACAATCATCCACAAACAAATGTCAAGTGGCATCATTGTTTCAAGAAAATCTTCTAGTTCATTGAAGCATCTTCTATGAGATTGAAGATCTACCACAGAGGTCATGTCATACATATCAAATCTTGTACTAAGGTATTCTCTTCTAAACATGGACTACTAAACCTGCACAACTGAATGCTGCAAGGATACTATTAGATGTTATGTTATTTGCGTCTATGTCGTTATGATGCATACTCTCGAGATGATCCAACCTCCCCAAGTTGGACATATCCTATGATTATTGTACTCCACGATACCATTTATGGAGCTGGTAGATTTTGAAAGATTATTTTTGCTGCTTCTGTTCCCTATATTTAGCATATCACCTAAAACGTTGTCAAGCTGAAGTATATTATCAACTATTTGCTGATGAGTATGTTGCCATTCCATAAGGCACCTAAGGTTCCACAAGCTTTCAACATGCTCACAACTATTACTTTGTTAGCCCTACACTTTGAAGATGCTTATTTTATTTTTATTTTATTCGTGAAGGACGAAAGGCAAATATCATTACCAATTAGAGAAACAAGTACAAGAAGCTGAGAGACAGGTTTAAAACTCAAAGGGAGAAAATGTCCCTCTGTGCAAGGCCATGACTTTCTTTAATTCACCCATCACTGCTGAAGATCGCCTCTTCCTAGCTGCCTTCTTGAGCGTAACAATTCTCTAACATGTTATAAACACTCTAAGGCAAGACAACCTTCACCACACTAAGCCTATCCTATGATCATTATTCCCCATGATATAATGTCCTTGTTTGGTAGATGGTCGAAAGCTCTAGGTGCTTCCTCCAAGCCACACATTTAGCATACATGTCAACTAGAGAACCATTTACAATTATGTCATCATGAAGCTTATTCTTCATCATCTGCTTGTGAACGCACCTAACCTTTTTAATAAAATCAAGGCTAGCGCAAGCTTTCAAAATGCTTAGAAATATGAGCTTGTCGGATTGTATGACATCCCGCTGCATACTTTCAAAACCATCGAGGGCTAGAATGCCTTCATCATGTTGAGCATCCCCTGCAAGCAATGCACTCCAGATTACTACATTGCAGGTTGGCAATCAATAGAATACATTGCATGCTTCCTCCAAACAACCTTGCCTTTCCATATATATGAACAAGGGTGCTACGTACCATATTGTCAAAGTGGAGTTCACACTCAATGGTCTTCTTGTGAATGCATCTTCCATGCACTACTGCATTTCGTAACTTGTATGCTTTCAAAATGCCAAAAATGTGGCTTTGTTTAGCTTTTGACCTTTATTCTGCATCTAAACATTCCAGGGCGACGAACCCTTGCATATACTGCAATCATGACATATGCTTCATCGTGGCTAGGCAAACTATTAAAAATAAATATTGGGGAGAAAAACAAGGAAGAAGGAGGGGCAGGATCAAGAAATTTCGAAGCAGCTAACATGACTGAGCAATTACAGTCGCTACCCATACATGACGTCATTGTTTTATTTTAATTTCGACTGCTAGGAAAGGCTGCCTCGGGAATGTTTTTGGTGTCTGGCCTCTCCCCTCTAGTGGGGCAACCTCGCAAAGCCCTGGCCTTGTTCGACTTGGAAAAGTGTGCCATTTACATGGTTAAAGATTCCACTAGAAGAAGTTTAAATTCAAAAGTAAGCATGCAAGGTCCAAGTAGTCAACATTTCAAGAATCTACACCTTTTCCCGGCTCAAGTTGAATATCAAACTCAAAATAAATTGAAATCAAACTCAAGGAAATACAGTCAATAAGTCACGGACAAGTCAAATAAGCACCCTCTTGGTAATAAAAATTGCTCTAAATTCTTGAAGTTCCCTTTGCCAAATTCCCTATACCAAAAATACTTGCTTTATCCATTTATTGCAAAAATGCCTAGTCATCATCATGTGTCCACATCATCCAGATCTTGCAATGTCGCCAAATTTTTGCATATCTACTTTTGCAAATTTCAATTTTCCCCACTCATTTCATGGAGATTGCAAAATATACCCTTTGCCACATCATCATGCCACTTTTGCCATGTCATTAACCATGTTTTGCCATCTCATTGGTACACCTCACATTGTTACCCATTATTTCTCATATTGGTTCCTTTTTTGCCTTCAAAAAGTTAAAAACGCTAGAAATGCCAATGTGGGTTGTGGTCGAAATTTGCTTCATTGGTGCAGAGTGGCTATGCAGAGTGAAATAGTGGCACACAGGGTACATGGCAATGATATGGCACTAGAAATGATGAGGTGGCATGAAGAAAAGCAAGGAATTGTTTCTTTTGCTTTTTTGAGAAAGTGACTATATGCAAAAATTAAAAGAGATGACATGGCATGGGTATGGCGAGGTGGCAAAGATGACTGGTGAGGTGGCAAAATATGAAGGAGTGGAAAAATGAAAATGCGCATAGACAATTTGGTAACTTTTTAAGAAGGCATATTTCTCCATAGTGACATGGCATTTCTTTGGATGGTGTGCCATGTCACATGATGACTAAGCATTTTACGCACTTTAAATAGAAAATGACTAGACACTATGCCTCAAACATGCCACTAGGCTCTTTCAAATGATTTTTTTTCTCTTAAAGCATTTTATGCACTTTATGTAAAAAAAGTTAGGTCAATTTTTTGGACAAAAGGGTTTTTTGAGTGAGATACGTAAGTTGGGTTGAATGCCCCTAAATTTCCTTGCCAAATCCTTCTTGAAACGTTAAAAGTTGTCCAATTTCTTGCAAAATGCTTGGTCATCATGTCCACATCATCCATATCTTGCCATGTCGCCCAAACACGCCACACCACCCCATGAAAAACAAAGGTCATACTTTATTTTTGGTTGGCCTTGCTTACTTGGCATGACATGTCACCACTTGGAGTGCCACATCACCATATTCCATGTCACCTTTTGCAGATTTCAATTTTCCTAGGCATCTCATGAAAATTGCAAAAATAACACTTGCCGAATCATCATGCCACTCATCACCACATTTTGCCAAGTCATTGGCACACGTCGTAGGTTACAAACAATAAGTTTTGTCATGGAAAAAATAAAAAGTTTTAGATTTGTCACACGCGTGAAAATGAAAATATGAATCGAGTAGGTTCGGACCTGGCTCGCCCATTGTGTTATACGCGCCTCATTATCTCCAAATTATTTTTACAAAAATTACTTTCTGTTGTACTCTACATACTGTAACTAACCATTTGAAAATCGGAGATTCATGTTAGAGATTTCATTGTATTGATCATATATGCTTGAATTATTAAAGCCCCTTTTTTCAATGATGCATATCTAGTGTTGGATGTTGTGGTGTACCCAAGGAATCACAACTTGATCTCTTACCACATGTTTGGTGGTCCTTATTACTTAAATTTTACTATTCCATGCTATTGCCCATTTGAACACTATCAAAAGGAGGTACCGTAGTCCTCACATTTCTACCTCCCAATTGCTCTAGTAAGCTTCTCCCTCCTCAGTCGTCTGCTTTCGAGGAGGGATCTTCTTCATGTGGATAACATGGTGAACACTAGCCTTCCAGCACACTAGCCTTCTATCCCATACTAGTCATTACTCCTATCTTATATCAATAATGTGCAGCAACATCTTACTTGCAACACGAGAATCTGATTACTTCATTACAAGAATCCTTTATCAGCCGATTTTTTTAAAGTTCCAATACCTAACGTTGCATTTATGTAGCTTTAGGATTTGTTTGTGTTCGCCCTTAGGGTGTCAATATACAACTTGAATTTTGTTAAAAGTTCCAATTCGTCACGTTGCATTTATGTAGCTTTAGGAATTGTTTTTGTTTGCCCTTAGGGTATCAATATACAACTTCAAGGTTTAGTGCTCTTACATATATTTCATCATGAAACATTCAAATGCCTCCCCAATATATTAAGAGTATTTTGCCTTCGTATCATGTCATATTTTTGTCTCCGAAGATAGATATGGCTAAAATCTTGAGATCCATTTGTTAAATATGATTTTGAAGCAGGTTAAGATAATACTAGAATAAACGGCCAAGATTTCGATCTTGGCCTTATCATCCTATTGGTCAAAGATCAACGGCCGAGATTAGGATCCCAGTCTTACCGTCCTATTGGCCGAGCCTGGATATATTTAGGTCTGCGCCTTCCCGCCTGCGCAGGTTTGCCTCCACTCCGTCTTCTGCGTGCCTCCATTCCGTCTGCGGCTTCCCACCTGCGCCGCCCTGCTGGCATTCTGCTCCATTCCGTCTTCCCATTGCGCCTCCATTCTGCTCCATTGCGCCTCCATTCCGTCTTCCTGCCTGGGCCGCCCTGCTGACATTCTGCTCGCCAGATATCCTGCTGGGTTGATTTGGAGCGACCTTTCCTGGACCTGCTGGGTTAATGAATGCTCAATTTCATCTAGCCTAATCAACCAGGGAAAGTTTGGGCTTCATGAAACACCCAAAAATCGCATCAAACATCTCTATATTTCTGCAAATCTGCTCCGAAAGCTGCATTGGTGCCGGATTTGGGCCGTATTCTGCTTGGGTCTAGGTTTGGCCGAATAGGCCAAATTTACATATTTGTATATTAGGTAAAGGTTTACAGATCCAGCTGTTCACAGTTTCAGGTTCTTTGCAAGAGGGTAAGTTTCAATAACCATCCTTGGGCGGATTGTTTGACACCATTATGCTTTTCACGCTTTTGGAAGTTCGCATCTATAGCTTTTAACAAACTCAAGGTAATCTGAGAAATTTGACTGGCTATTGGGATACCAGAAGTGAGCTGGTTGATAATCCCAGCTGTTGCAGCAAGCATCTCTGGATCTACGGCAGCAGCACCTTGCAACAGAACTATACTTTTAGTATAAGACCTCATCCTGTACTATCATCAGTTTTCATAGTTAGAACAGGCTACAAGCTTCTAGATCTACAAAGCTGTTTGCATTATATTTCCTTTGTTTTTTTATTATTAACTCGCTTTGTCAATAGATCTACAAAGCTGTTTGCAATATATTTCCTCTGTTTTTTTATTATGAACTCGCTTTGTCAAATGTAATGACTGAGATCCTATTCTGTTTCTCTAATTTATGTTTGTAACGGAGAAGATGGGTTGAAAACAGAACATTCCCCTCTTCTTTTGCTGATTGTATTGTTGTTTGGAGCCCTCATCACGGGCAGATATATTTTAAGAAACAAAATATGCTTCTTAAAGTGATGAATGCCTTGGTTGTTTACTTCGGGGATAACAGCCTTTGATAAGAAAAAAAAAGGCAGTCTTTGATTTTTAAACAAAGAAAAAAACACGCCCCTTTTAAGTTTCTAAATTTTCAACATATTGTTGTCTAATTTTGCTAGATAAAGACCACCTAGAAACTAGATGTAGTTTTTACATAAAGACCACACCTAGAAACCATGCGTTGTGTTTATCTTTGAGGGAAAATCATGCATAAAATTTATGCGTTGTTCTGTATAAAAACTATGGTAAATGTATTATGTTGGTTTAAAAACCATGCCTAAAAACTACACATTTTTTTTGTTTGAAAAACCACAGAGAAGTTATGCGCTGTTTCTAGCATTTTCGAAATAATACTATGTGTGATTTTAGAGCGAAAACTACACATAAAAGTATGTGTTGTTTTCATCTCGAAACCATGGTGAAAATACACCTAAAAACTACACATTGTTTTCGTTTGAAAACCACGCATGAAAACTACGCGTTATTTGTGTGAAAAACCACACTAAAAAACTACGCGCTATTTCTAGCATTTACGGAACAAAATTACGGGTAGTTTTTATGTGTTGGCTTTTGCCAAAAAAAATCCCAAAAAAACTATACGTTGAGCAGATTTTGGGGTTATAGTGTTCCCAACACGTCTATTATATACCTCAAAACATTATTGGTTTGCTTTCCAACACAGGGTGTTTTAAAGATGGGAAGCCGATATCTATTTTCATGAAGAACATTGTTTTTGGTAATAAACTTGAACACTTTATTTTCAAAGCCATTATCTATTTTTAAGCAGAACCTGTTTAGCTTTTTTATGTAATAAATTTGAATCCTTTATTTTAAAAGCAACAACGGTTCATATGACACTACAACAATGATTTCATAGGGTAACCACCATGAGTTGCAAAAATTCTTAAAGCTAAAACTATTGTTGGTTTACAAATGGATAGTATCTTAGTTTTCTGACTAAATTAATATCAACTGTTAATTCAAAACATGATTGGCTTACATCTAACACAAAGTACTTCGAAGATGCAAAACCACTACTATTTTGGAAGATACATTGTTAATTCTATTAATGAGAAACTTGAAGTCTCTATTCTATGTAACATAAATGGCTCATGCAATAAGATCTCATTGAGTTGATTGGAACACCACTATGAGTTGCCTAATTCTTCAAGGCTAAAGACACTAGTGGTTTACAACCTATACTACTAATCCGACACCATGTCACGTAGCAATAGAACATAGCAATAAACCAAGGAAATTCACCACCACAAAGAACCATAGTGGTAAACTATACCAACAAACCATAACGAGAAAATATAGGTGCTTACTATGTGGATATAACACATTGAAAAACCATAAATATGAACCTCACTATTTAACTGCATCTAGTTATTCAACATATTAACCCACAAAGTAATATTAGTTTATTTTATTAGTATTGATAAAAAATAACATGAAAAACTAATAAGATTTTTTTTTGGGGGGCCTTGTGCTACTCCTGGGTTGCATCTCCCCAGTTCCGATGGGACAGGTAGGGATTGCTCCCACCAGAGGTTGGCATGCTGGCTCAAGGTGACTAGAGGGCCACTACCCGTACTCGATTGAACTCCATGGAAGGTGTCCACCACCCCAAGAGTGTCGAACCCATGCAAAGCCCACACGCAGTGGCAGAGCATTAGGTCTAGTGCACTGTAGTCCCCGATAGGCTTTACTACCAGCGGGACGTGATCATGAGCCAGGACATGCACCTCCTTGTAAGCCAGTCTGGTCCCTCCACCCACAACCAGGTTTGGTTCTTGTACACAGGCCGAATTTAATAGTGCATTAAAGAGGACTATCTAGGAGCATCAAACTACTAGGCTTTTAAGGCCTCTACCCCCCTTCCCAATACAATGATTCCACAGAGATCATCATCACATATATATCATAGAAGAACTAAAGAATAAGATTTAATCTAAATCACAGAGTTAGATTCTTTAGTTATGGCTTGATATCTAGAGGTCTAGATGGCTGCTATGGGCAATCCAATAGGCTAAACCTACTTACTCTATGCCTGGGAGGCGGATTAGACTATTGAATTGGCAAAATACCTGATCCCTGGCTTGCTCCTCCTGCTCTGAACGCATCCATGCTGCAGAACTGCTTGAAGATGAAACTAGAAAGGGAAACTGATGAGCTAGGCTGCTCAGACAGAGTTCAGGAGTCGAGATTGGCTCTTGGAGCAAGCAAAACGGAGCTCTAGAAGGTTGTGGACGAAAAATGGAAAGTTAGGGTTTCCTATGCCTTATATAGACTATAAGTTAGGGCTAGGGTTTCCATTAACCCTTGAGCATATGGGATAAATGAGTGTGGCCCACTTGTCTATATTAATTAAGTCGGCTAAAGTGTACACATGAATAAATGTGCACACACTTGCAAGTTGCCCCCTAGGGTGCTACTTGCTTAGCTACACGTCGGTGTACACGTCAATCGGGATGGCGTGTACGCGTGACGAGACAATACAGTATATGTCCTGGGACCGTATACTGTGCTGGAACGTCACACATATTGAGGGTTGCATTCTGTTTTGTGTCATCCTTGCATGCAGGTCGCAAGTTGTGCTCTTCTCTCTACTCCAGTTCATGTCTCAAATTCTGACCATGTTCTGGATGATGTTCCAGCTCTAATTCTTGTTCCAGTTCATGCTCTAGTTCCTGCTCCCATTCCTGTTCCAGTCTCCTACTTCTGCTCCTGTTCCTGCTCTTGCTCATATTCTTGCTCCTGCTTCTGTAGAGGCTTCTTCGCGCCCTCAGCTCCGTATCTCGAAGATCTCTCTTCACAAGTTTATCATATCTGGTAGGCAAGATCCCTGTTCAACATTTGCAATCCAACTCCATCCTTCGACTAACTCTGCTTCAGAAACATCTGCTCCTGTCCTTCTTGATAAGCACAAGGATTTTAGCGATGTTTTTGATAAGCTCAAAGCCAGTAAGCTTCCGGAGCATCATCCCTATGACTGCCCCATTGATCTTCAGCCAGGGACAACCCCGCCATTTGGCCCTATCTATGACTTATCATCAATAGAATTGGAGACTTTACGGACCTATATCGAAGAGAATCTTGCAACTGGGTTTATTCGACGTTCTCAGTCACCTGCAGGAGCTGCCATCTTCTTTGTTTCAAAGAAGGATGGTTCTTTGCGGCTGGTTGTGGATTATCACGTCCTCAACAAGATCACTGTGCATAATCGGTATCCTCTTCCTCTGATTCTAAAGTTACTTAAGCGGCTACAAGGTGCACGATACTTCGTGAAAATTGGTCTTCGGGGTGCCTATAGTCTTGTCCGGATCAGGGAAGGCGATGAGTGAAAGACAATCTTTCGAACTCGGTATGGTAATTTTGAGTATATCGTCATGCCTTTCGGCCTTACCAATGCTCCGGCGGTCTTTCAGCACATGGCTAACGATGTTTTTCGGGAGTTTTTGGATCTCTTTGTTATCATCTATCTAGATGATATTCTGGTTTATTGTAGACTTTGGAGGAGCATGAAGAACATGTCAGGAAGGTCCTTCAGAAGCTAGGGGAACATGGACTTTATGCCAAACTGGAGAAGCGTCAGTTCGAGCAGGACAATGTTGAATTTCTTGGCTATCGCATCACATCTCATGGTGTTTATATGGATCTAGAGAAGGTCAGCACAGTTCTTGATTGTGGAAACACCTTCCTCAATTAAAGATGTACAGTGCTTCTTGGGGTTTGCCAATTTTTATAGCTGCTTCAATAAGGAATATTCGAAGATCGTCTTGCCTTTGACACGTCTCACCAGGAAGGATGTTCCCTTTGAGTGGACAATTGAAGCAGAATCATCATTCATCACTCTGAAGCATGTGTTTACAGCAGCACTTGTTCTTGCACACCTGGATCCTGCACGCCCGGATGGTGCCCCTCGACTTCAAATTCTGCAAACCTGTCATGATTCTCCTCTCACCGACCATTTTGGCATTACCAAGATTCTAGAATTTATTGCTCGAGATTATTGGTGGCCAGGTTTCCGCCGCATTGTTGAGACTTTTGTACGCTCATGTGATATTTGTTGTCGTGCAAAAGCTCCCAAGTACCGTTCACATGGCCTTCTTCAACTTTTACCAGTTCCAGCTGGTCCTTCGAAGAGTATTTCAGTGGATTTTATTGTTGAGCTTCCATCCTCCCCGGGCCATGATGCCATCCTTGTTGTTGTTGATCGTTTTTCCAAGATGGCGCATTTCATTCCTTGCAGCACTTCTATCTCCAGTGAAGCCACAACCGTTCTCTTGCTTCAAGAGGTGGTTCGACTCCATGGCTTACCAGATAACATTGTCAGTGACTACGGCCCCCAGTTTATTGCCAGCTTTTGGAACGTTCGCTCTCTTTCGAACATCACCCAGAGACCAATGGGCAGGTGGAGCGCACTAATCAAACACTTGAGCAGTATTTGCGATGCTTCATCAATTATCGGCAGGATGGCTGGGTTGATTGGCTACTCCTGGTAGAATTTGCTTACAAATTCTGTCCATGTTTCCACAGGCCAGACTCCATTCTTTATTAATTTCGGCATGCATCCTCGGTGGTCTTTCATTGCTCCTAGATATGATCAGTCAATTCCAGTGCCGAGGATAGGCTCGAGAAGCTTCGCAGGCTCCAGGATGATCTTCAACACCATCTCCTCCAGGCCCAAGCACGTTATCGTTGTCATGCAGATCAACACCATCAGGATGCTCCTCATTTTGCAGTTGGTGACCTTGTTTGGCTTGCGTCAGGATTTACGGACGGCTCGCCCTTGTAACAAGCTCGACTACCGGCGTTTAGGTCCCTATCGGATCATTGAACGAGTTGGTGATGCTGCTTTTCGTCTTGAGCTTTTGCCATCAATTCGACTTCACCCAGTGTTCCATGTGTCTTCATTGGAACCCTATATAAATCCATTTCTAGATCGAGTACCTCCACCTCCACCACCAGTCGAGATGGATGATCATGAGGAATTTGAAGTTCGAGAAATTTTGGACTCTAAGTTTCTACGACGTCGTCTTTATTATTTGGTCGATTGGGAAGGTTACTCACCAAGTGATAGAACCTGGGAGCCTGCTGCGAATCTGATTAATACTCCTGATAAAGTTGTGGAGTTTCATCGACGTTACCCAGATAAGGCAAGTTTGAGTACTCCAACTCTAGCTCCGGCTCTGAGGACTTGTCATCGGCATAGGAGGGGGATGGTGTGACGACTATACGAGTATTCTTATCATACGAGCATTATACTCATATATGGTCGTCACACGAATGCAAAAAGGTAGTTGCACGAAGCAGGGTTTGAACTCGCAACCTGTTAGTTGGGAGTCAAGCATCTTTATCAAATGCGCTACTAATACTTATTGAAGACATTCTCTCACGTCTTCCTCATATGCAGGGCTATTCCCAGGAGGTTCTAGAACATTCTAGAACCTACATGCATCCATGACACTTGGCGTGATCTCATCCATTGGAGTGGCGCGATCCTGACTGTCGGCCTAGATATATAAGGAGGCACCTCCTTCTTGTCGAACCATTCCGGTTCAACACCAGTCTTGAGCCTTCTAGGCATCTGTCTCGTGTTCTTGCTTGCCTTCGGGCCATTGTACTGTTGATTCCTGTTCATATATCAGATTCCTTGTCGATCTTGGCATATTTTGTCCGTATTTCTTGCATATTTTCTTGTTCTCGCGCAGGTTCATGACACGATGCAATCCATTTCATGCTTCTGCTATGCCAAGTTTATAGCACCTGCAATTTAAATACAATAATTACAGGATATGCTTAGAAAGTAGAAAGAACAAAAGTATAACAAAAAAATTACAACAGAAAAGTAGCTGCCTTTGGCAATAAATAGAGACTTCTCAGTTTAGCACAACCAATAAGATCAATATAATCAAAGAAAAGGATATAAGTAGCCATTAACGACAGTCGGATAATGGGACAATCCGTAACTTCATGCTCGCACCACGATATAAGAAATGGTATATACTAATTTTTAGGCATTAGTGAACCACCTATGGATTAAAGCTAGATGCTGACTACTACAAGGAAACTAAATCAGCACTAGATTCTGTACAATAGTAGCAAGCAATCATTAACTAGTGAAGTATCTGAAACTTAAATGCAATATTCTGTACAATGACTACTAATAATACTTTTGGAAAGAAGCACCTTAAGGGAGAAATGCAAAGGTAAGCCACGTCTAGACCTGCTCAGATCTGCTATGTAGTGTCCAACAACAATTGCAATCAATCTCATGCTATATTTTAGAATCTGTACAATACTAGCCAGATCTCTACAACTAGGTCAAATAATATCATAAAACTCGATAGGCCACAGAGATCTTGGTAGTACATATAACATAATAAAGGACATTTAAGGAAAGCAGATCATAGAGGATTTTAGCATACATGACCAAATTATGGTATAATATAAATAGATTTTTTTTCTTGAAGGACGAAAGCCAAAAAGTATATTAATCAGATAAAAAGTACAGAATTTACATGTCTCATCTAACTGTGTAAGCACAAAAGGATGCCACAGGAGCACAAGCTTGGAACACAATGTACTTACTCCAGAATAGGAGACTAATGATAAGAATCAATTCGAAGATACTGAATCCAGATGCGTTCCATCATTTCTGATTCAAGGGAGGAACACTCGTAGGCTGTCAATATCTTTTTTTAGGCCACCGTAATAACACCGCGTGCAGAAGAATTAATGCCCTGAAAGATGTGGTGTCTGTGACGCTCCCATATCGACCATAGGAGCCAACCGGAACCAAGATGGAATGCTCTTTGTTTAGCTGGAGGCCATGCGTTAGGATAGGACGCCAAGAGAATGCATCGGCAGTCCAATGTACTGTTAAACAAACCTTGTAGCCAGGACCATGCTGGTTGAACCTCAGGACAATCAAAGAGACAATGCTCAAGAGTCTCGACGTCCGAAAGACAGAGTGGGCATACTGTAGATATGCGAGGAACATAGCGATGTCGGAAGGCATTAACCCACAGGCACCTGTGGATAACCTGCCACCACAGTACAGAGACTTTAGTGTGGAGCAACCTATCCCAAAGCCATCGCCATGTACGACACAAAGTGGGCTGTGGAACCTGTAGGTGCCACCCATCTGGCAACTGGAGGGGTTGTGGTGCTAAAAGAAGGCGATATACTGATCTGACAAAGTACTTACCTTTGTGAATATTTTCATGACAGTCCCATGGCATCCTTTTAGCAATACCAACTTGCACTATAAGAGGCAAATTTTCTGCGACCTTCTCCCATAGAGATACATCCCAACGAGAGAGCAGGAACTTTGCCTGAAATTCAGGCCAAGATAGTAGGCGACCCGCCTCATCCATGCAGACAACACCTGCAAGAACCCATCGTCTCTGTGTAAGTGAATGAACTGATGCTGCCAATGGAGGTGCTGAGGGGTCTGGAGGCAGTGGTGCCCACTACTATGGAGTCTTCAATAGGGTGTGGATAGAGGGGCATGGCCAAAAAGGATGTCTGACCGCCTCCCATGCTGTCAACAAGCCACACAAAAATGGAGAAGCACTTGGAAAAGGCTGTAGAGTCTGAAATAAAGCCCAAGGTAGGACTGGTTTGACAGCCTTCTTGCATAGAGGGATACAGTGCCCAAGAGCTTGTCTAAGAAGGCATGAACCAAGAGAGTCATCCTCACCATTCAGGAGTCTCCAAATGAACTTTGAAATAAGCACTTTGCTATGCAGTAAGAAGTCCATCATACCCAGACCACCTGCCCATTTTGGAAGGATGCACTTCGACCAAGCCACCTTAACCACAGCACCTTCCTCAGTACCCGCCCATTATAAAGTTCCAAACTATAATTGCAATGAGCTCACGCACTTTGCTCTGTGGGGCTAGCAGTAAGGATGCCATATAAACATGGGTACTACTAAGGACTGACTTGGCCACTGTAATGCGACCCGCAAGAGACAACTTAGCAGTGGACCACCAGAACAAGTGCTTCTCCAAACCCCTAATGATCTCCTCCCATGCATGTGACGTTCCACATATTTATACGCCTTTTTAAGTATAAATACATGACACGTCACTATGAATAATTAATGACACATTAATTATTCATAAGCTAAGGTTAGCTATGTTAATAATTAAATTATTAAGGTGGAAACCTAACCTTAAACCCTAATTCGAATTTAGGGCTTAACCTAATATTAAAAAGGGCTAAAATACCAAATTAGTTAATATTAGCCAACCCGGAGCTGCCACCTGGCCCAAATCGATTGGGCAAGGGAGAGTTACTAACTTGACACCCAAATTGGGGTTTTGTACCCCCATTTGCCCCAATTCGAATTGGGGGAGGTTGGTGGAGGAGGAGCTGCAGTTCCACCATGTTCCAACCGGAAGGATGGAGCACCCGAGCGATAGTGGACCTAGCTATGATCCCAGTTAGTACGTAGATAGCTTTGAAGATGCAAGTGCACACCAACGCAACAACAGAAGACAGAATGAGCCACTGGATCGAAGACCCAGCATTCCACCAGATACCTTTCGTCGCCGTGGGATGCAAAGTTATAATCATTAACAACATGGACATACTAGGAGAAATAGTCAACGTGATGACAGGAACAGTTACATACATAGAGACCGACGAGTAAACATGAGACGCAAAAGACATCACGGTCCACATTGACAACTCTCTTCAACATATGCACGTCAAACGAATGCTGGTCGAGTACATGCACCAAGGGCACAAAACCATGTTCAAGAGAACATTCCCGCTCGTACTGGCGTACACCATGACAGGGCACCAGAGCCAGAGCTCCATGATAGAAGGCAATGCAATCATGGTCGTGAGGAGGGCGTTCACGCCTGGGCTACTGTACGTGATGCTGTTGCGAATAAAGGACAGGAAACAATTGTCGATCATGTCGCCAATCACGACGGCGGACTTCCAGTCGAACAAAATGCTGCTAATGTAGCTGCTTCAAATCCTATGGTAATCCCCACTTTGTCTTAATCCTTTCTATCAACATCCCATTCCGGGATGTCCAATGTAAGATTCATATATTAATACATATTCTTGCCATAAAAAAGGGAAGAAAATGCGGACAATAGTGCACTCCTGTCAAACGTGAAAACCTTCAGTAGCGTTGATCAACAATGCCACCATAAAGCCTTATCACGCAACATCCAAATACATACCCTCACGCTATCGCGCCCCCATACTACTTCTAGGTACCAAGCCCCCACACAATAGCATGCACTACTTCGAGGCGCCAAGCAACTTGCGGCTCACGTCTTAATGCACAAACTCCACAACACAATCATGTCGATTAATGAAGTTACTCCATCCCACACCCTCACCCTATCGCACCACCACACTACTTCTAGGCACTAAGCTTTCCCTATTCCTCAAGCTAGAATTACATACACATCCCCATCACACCTTACCCTATAACATCCTAACCTTCACCCCATAGGGGAAGGGCGCGCAAGACACCTTCGTGTCCCCTTCCCGCACTAAGGATACCTTGGGTGTGGGATAGACGGCGGGCCCATATGGCTGAAGGGTTGGATGGAGGATTTCCCGCGAGATGTACGGCCGGACGTTGTATATTTGGCGGGGAACGTCACACACCACGAAGACGTCCGACATTACAACGCGATGGCCATGATCAAAATGTTCCCCAGCAGTCGTGTCCACGAGATACGAGTCCACACCAACGCAACAGCAGAAGACAAAATGAGCCACTGGACCGAAGACCTAGCATTCCACCAGATATCTTACGTCGCCGTGGGATGCAGAGTCATAATCATTAGCAACATGGACATACCGGGAGAAATAGTCAACAAGATGACAGGAACAGTTACATACATAGAGACCGACGAGCAAACAGGAGACGCAAAAGGCATCACGGTCCACATCGACAACTCTCTCCAATACATGCACGTCAAGCAAACGCTGGTCGAGTACAGGCACCAAGGGCCCAAGATCATCTTCAAGAGAACATTCCAGCTCGCGCTGGCGTACGCCATGGCATGGCACAAGAGCCAGAGCTCCACGATAGAAGGCAATGCAATCATGGACGTGAGGAGGGCATTCACGCCTGAGCTACTGTATGTGATGCTGTTGCGAATAAAGGACAGGAAACAACTGTCGATCGCGTCGCCAATCGACGACAGACTTCCAGTCGAACAAAATGCTGCTAATGTAGCTGCTTCAAATCCTATGGTAATCCCCACTTTGTCTTAATCCTTTATATCGACATCCCATTCCGGGATGCCCAATATAAGATTCATATATTAATACGTGTTCTCGCCATCAAAAAAAGAAAGAAAAAGCGGACAAGCACTCCCGTCAAACGTGAAAGCCTTCAGTAGCGTCGATAAACAATGCCACCATAAAGCCCTATCACATAGCATCCAAATACACACCCTCACCCTATCGCGCCCCCACACTACTTCTAGGCACCAAGCCTAGGAGTAGCGCCCCCACACGCATAGCGCACTACTTCTAGGCGCCAAGCAACTGTCAGCTCATGTCTTAATGCACAAACTCCACAACACAATCATGTCGATCAATGAAGTTACTCCATCCCACACCCTCACCTTATCGCACCACCACACTACTTCTAGGCACCAAGCTTTCCCTATTCCTCAAGCTAGAATTACATACACATCCCCATCACACCTTACCCTATAACATCCTAACCTTCACCCCAACGACAAAACCCTACAATGCTATAAGGGGGTTCTGTATATTTCCCAAATGCCATCGGGAGGCAGATTTAAAATGTGTATCCAGTGGTAAACCCCACTTTGTCGTAATTCTTCTACCCCAACCCTGCATTTTCGTTAATTTACATGTTTTCAACATATATAGAATGCAAACATTGCCCAGGTAATGATGGGGCACCATTCCTACATAATACATTAGGTTGCATCCTTGAACAAGATTGGGACGTGGCAAAATTAGGGCCATGTAGGCAAAATGGCGACTGAAAACCGGCAATCATAAAAGGCGTTGGTGCATTTGGCAAAGCTTTAGGCTATGGCGACCGCAACGGAGCTTGCAGCTATGGCGGCATCATGCCAATACTCTTTCCTGCACAAAAACAACTCTTCTCCTAACGGATCTGTAAGTCTGCATTCATCTTTATTGGGTGAGCGTCTTCCTATTTCTGCTCGTGTTCAGAAGAACGCATTCAAGAATGCAAGGGTTTTAGGGATCCGGTCTGCTGCCACCATTCCGGCATCGCCCAAGGTTTCCGATGCCGTTGCTTTGGAAAATGATGGCCGCGTTTTTAATTTCGCAGCAGGGCCTGCCACTCTGCCTGCCAAAGTTGTGAAGAAAGCTCAAGAAGAACTCTACAACTGGAGAGGCAGCGGCATGAGTGTTATGGAAATGAGCCATCGAGGTAAGGAGTTTTTATCAGTTATCCAGAAAGCCGAGGCAGATCTCAGATCTTTATTAAAGATCTCGGATGATTACGAGGTTTTATTTCTTCAAGGAGGTGCTACTACCCAGTTTGCTGCTATCCCGTTAAACCTTTGTTCTCCTGAAGATACCACAGAGTTTATTGTTACGGGATCTTGGGGTGATAAAGCCTTTAAGGAAGCCCAGAAATATTCTAAGGCAAAGGTTATTTGGAGCGGAAAAGCTAACAAATATACTAGTATTCCAAGTGAATCGGACTTCCAGGTTTCTGCTGATGCAAAGTATCTGCACATCTGTGCCAATGAAACTATTCATGGAGTTGAGTTCAAGGATTATCCATCAGTTAGAGGGAATACAATTTTGGTTGCAGATATGTCTTCAAATTTTTGTTCCAAACCTGTGGATGTGTCAAAGTTTGGTATCATATATGCAGGTGCTCAGAAGAATGTAGGGCCTTCTGGAGTAACAATTGTGATAGTAAGGAAAGATCTTATAGGATTTGCACAGCCCATAACTCCTGTTATGCTTGATTACAAGATACATGCAGAGAATAAGTCTTTATATAACACACCACCCTGCTTTGCCATATACATGTGTGGTCTGGTCTTTGAAGATCTGTTAGAACAAGGGGGCTTGGAAGGCATTGAGAAGAAAAATGTGGAGAAGGCAAAGCTGCTGTATGATGCTATAGATGCCAGCAATGGCTTCTACAAATGCCCTGTTGAGAAATCAGTGAGATCCCTCATGAATGTGCCGTTCACCATGCCAACACCTGAACTCGAGGCCGCCTTCATCAAAGAAGCTGCATCTCAGAGTATGGTACAGCTCAAAGGCCATAGATCTGTTGGTGGAGTCAGGGCTTCCATTTACAATGCCATGCCTAAGGCTGGAGTGGAGAAACTGGTCCGTTTGATGAAAGATTTTCAAGCAAAGCATTGATATCTCTGAAATCTAATTCCAGGCTCTCATATGCTCTCGGCTGATCAAATATAATAAGATCTCCATAGGGTTTGCTATGATGTTTTGTTGAGATTCTTATGCCATGATGTTTTGTTGAGATTTGTATTCAAACAGTATACTTCTCCAGAGCTGTCTGAAGGAATAAAAGCTTTTCACAAACATGCAGCCTTCTTGTTGATTTAAATGGTTCTTGTTGAGGAACAGAACCATTTTGACCATTTAACAAATGTGCAGGAGCAGATTCACATATTAATTCTGCATTCCTGTACTCTTATTGCAAATATAGATAGGTATAGATAGATAGCAATTTAGACATCGATATTACCTATGTTAAGTTCGATGAGAATGGGATACATTTTCAAATCATGACCCAACACTGTAGGTTTTAGGACGTGTGTGTGGAGATTGCCTAAAATTGGGCAGGCACAATAAGGGTGTCAATTTGATACGAGGGGGAACATTAGATCAAACTAATTTTTTTGGATGCTTTCTTTGACCGGGGTGGAGGATTGAATTGAAGTGAATACCAATCCATTTATGGGGCCCAACGAAGGACCGCGGACCCAATCAGAACCCTATTTTGAAAATTGGCTTACACCAAGGCCGCCACCTCCATTTTGACATATAAATTTGCATTTGACATCAAAAAAATTAAAATGTGGACGGCCCTACTAGGATCTCGTGCAAAAACTTTGGGCACTCTAAGCATGCTCATATATATAGCCTCTTTTTCATTTGCTTATTTTAAAATAACGACACTAATGTTATAAACTATTGCTTATTGACATCAACACTTGCTGCAACTAGGGAAGGCCTACCTTCATTTGACCATTGTAACTTTGCTCGTATAATTCAGAAAATTCATGAACATCTTCCTTAACACTTGCCGCAACTTTTGTAAAGTATGAAAAGGCGACCTATATATGACTAGAAAGTTCATGCACAACTTCCCTAACTTTACTTTTGTGTCAATTATTAATGCTTGTATGGTCGTCACAACTTGTCCACTAGCCAAATACAAATGTTACATGCCGAAGACTATAAAGCAAAAAATTCTACTAAGATATGTACAATGACATTCCAATGTTAAATAATATCTCTAAAATGTTGCGAACTCTTTCTTATTCTTCAATGGTCTAGTGGTAACACACTAGTCTAGTACAAGCATGTCTTGATTTTGAGCCACCCAAAGTGCATTCAATTTAAAGTAATTGAGGCAGGACCCAATGAAGAGAGAGAGTGTGTGTGTGTATGTGCGCGCGCGTGCTATAGGATGTTGCTGACATGACATAAAATAAGCAATATTGGTGCATTCAGTTTTTGATGATTGGGGAAGTGCCCTTGATGTGGTGTGTGTGTCATATGTTCTATAGGATGTTATCAATCTAACATGACATAAAATCAACAAAGGAAGGAAAGGAAGGAAGGAAGGAAGGTTCTTTTATCGTTCGCGGAGGCCAATCGGCCTATGGGACCCAAATTACACGGGTGCAGCAAGCCCGTTGCTACCCGGATTAAACCCCCCTCCCCCCCTTCGGAAAAACCGTCGCAACAACAAGTCTGCTGGCAGCTGTACAAATAGACATATACACATGAATTCCCGGCACCTCAGATAGGCGCCCGGGGGCAGAGGTGAGTCCGCAGATCCAAAACCTCCTGGAGGTAGGGAGCCAAGGGATCAACCGCGGCCTGCATCTTGAGTAGCTTGTCGCGAGGCGCACTGTGTCGGCCTAGCCCGAACCAATATAGGCCGGACCGCTTCCGGAAGGCATGGCTTTCATCCTCAATAACCCCGGTAGTGGCAACACCGACAAAGCCCGTCCCGGTGCGGCTCTCCAACCCACCAACCCGCCTCTCAAGCCGGAAGATGGTGGGCCCCTGTTCAATGGACGCCGATGATTCTGCGCTTCTTCATGGGCAACCGAGAACGCGGTAGAGCCGTGGGCCTCGAACCAGGGGTGGGGTTTATGTCTTTGTTTGTAGTGTGCCATCTTTACCGTTCCAGCATGGTGGTCCCGAGATTCCCCGTGAAACAAGAGTCCAAGTACCCCCCTCGGCCTATCCCGGCCGACGCCTGTACACACGGGCCCTATGTATGCGTCTATGTTCCAAAGCAGCACCAGCCCACTGGGCTCTCTTGTCCTTCCAACAAGCCACGAATGTTCGGGGCTCATCGCCACAGCCAGTAAGCCAAGTCGCGGGGCCGAAAGTGTCGCCCCATCTTTGGCCACCTTACGAAATAAACAATGTGTCTATCGAGGGTCGCATGCTGCAGGGGCATGAATCCTATCTCCTGCAACAAGATCTGATATGGAACTGAGGGCTTGACCCCAAGTGCCCGCGTCAAAAATGCCTTCTAGACCTGCTCTAAGTCGTTCCAGGTCGCCAAAGACACCACTGGGCCCCACACCTCGACCCCATACAGAAGAACTGGCTCCACCATGTTGGATTCTAGTATTTGTCATGCCTATGTGATGGTTAATAGTTGGTTGATTACATGTGGCATGGCATTGCAAAAACACATGGACTATTTTAACATATTGTGTTTGCATCTTAATTTTATTTTTAAAAGTAAAGTAAAGAAAGGAAAATAACGAACGGTGAAGAATCTGTAAAAGATAGCTGGGCGGCATCTGATCGGAAGTTGTGTGAGATTCGGCAGCGACGGATTTGTTGCAGATCGGCTACACAAACCATAAGCAGAGACGATTAGATGTGATTCAAGCGATAATCGGCGATGGTGTTTGCTTGACGTCTGTGGCAGTGGCCGGAATTTGATCAGACACAATCATCAGATAAAAAGGTTACAGGTTTTTTCCTTTTCAGAACATTATCTTGCTGTGATTACCCGTGTGGTTAAGTTCTTGTGTGAATAGCTCTGTATGCTGCTAATCCTTTGTGGAATTCAATGTATAGATGAATCCTGTGTGGATAGTTAAGAAGTGAGGGTTTAAAAGGGAGAAGATTGAGCTGTGGTATTCAAATCTGGGTTCAATTCCCGGACTCAAAAGCTTTTGTTTCTATCATCTGGTATCAGAGCTTTGAGTTCGAAAGGGAGATGGCAGCCAATAAAGTTGCTTCTTCGATATTAGCTGGTGTTGAAGTCTATAAGGGAGGCTCAGGTTTTCAAGCATGGAAGGTGAAAGTGGAGAAAGCGTTAGAAATTGAAGGGCTTTGGGATTATGCGAGACCTCTTACTGAAACTGAGAAGCAAAGGAAGGTTACAATAAAAACCGAAGGTGCAAGCAGTACTTCAGAAGAGCCATCCTCTAAGGATATAGCGCAAGCTAAAGGTATTATTATTTCCAAGCTTGGTTATGGAATTATAGCTTCTATTCATCACATGAGTCCACGAGAAATGTGGCAATATTTACCGAATGAGTATGAAAAATTAAGCGCATCTCAGATACATAAGCTAGAACAAGAATTAAGAATGCTCAAATATGTAAGAGGTAAGGATTTGGTGGAATTGTTTGATAAAATGGAAGGTATCTTTATGGATTTAGATGGTGCTGCTCCACTCTCTGTTCAGTCCAAAATATTATACATATCAGATATGTTTGCTGAATATGATGAAAATATTGCTTCATTAATTCGCACAACTGCAAAAACTAAGGAAGAAACAATAAGTACAGCAAGAACTGAAGTCACACAAAGAGAAGCAAGAAGGGATTATAATCCGGGGGGAGATAGTATTTTATATGCCGAAAGAGGGCGAGGGAGAAGTAAGGAAGTGAAGGATGTGATATGCTATGGAATGGGTGTGGAGAAAGTGGTCATATCAAGCCAAATTGTCCGCGTATTAGAGGTCATACGTGTTATGTTTGTGGGGAAGGAGGACATCTTGCAAATATGTGTACAAGAAAAGGAAGAGGACGTGGAAGTTTTAGAGGATCTTCGTCTTCTAGTAGAGGAGCTGCAAGAAGGACAGTTACCTTTTCAAAACCAACTATAGGTCGTGTATCAACTGAAAAAATTCCTGAAGAAGAGGTAAATTCATTTGTGTTATCAAGTTTGTGCGATGAAAATTTGGCTAACCATGTGGTTATAGATTCTGGAGCTGAAAAATCCGTGATGAGAAGTTCACAAATATTAAAAGATATGCAAACTAGTAAACTAAAATGTGTACGTATGGCAAATGGTGAAGAAGAAAAAGTAGAAGGTTGTGGCTTGTTAGAACTTGAAGGTGAAGATGGAAGTGTGATATCTATTGATAATGTCTTGTGTGTTCCAGGAGTGGTGAAGAACTAAATTTCTGTAGCGGATTTGGTAGATAGAGATTATAGATTGTCATTTGATAAGAACATGTGCATAGTGCACAATAATGGAAACATTGTATTATATGCAAACCGAGTTGGAAATCGGTTTGAGTTTTGTCCAAGAAGTGTAGACATGCTATTAAGTATTGAAGTTGAAAATAATAAATCAATAGAATTGTGGCATCAACGACTAGGTCACACAAATTTGAAAAATATAATCTTTATGAAGAAGCATAAGGTATTGAATGACTTAGATGTTGTAGGTAATATTAAGGAAGGCTTGGACACACCGTGTCATGGTTGCATGTTGGGTAAACAAAGTAGAAAACCTTTTCCTAAGAAAAGTGAACGAGTAGGTGAGAAGTTAGCTTTGGTACATTCTGACGTATGTGGGCCTATGAGAGTTAGAAGTGCGAGTGGGAAATATTACTTTGTATCGTTTATTGATGATTATTCAAGAAAGTCTAAATGGTATTTTCTAAGCCATAAAAGCCAGGTATTCAATTCATTCAAGTCTATCTTGCAGAAGTTGAACGGGAAACATGGTGCAAACTAAAATGCTTAAGGTCAGACAGAGGGGGAGAATACTTATCAGATGAGTTTAAGTATTTTTGTGCAGAAAAAGGAATTAAAAGACAATTGACGTGTAGTGGGACTCCTCAGCAAAATGGTGTCTCTGAGAGGAAAAATCGAACAGTAATGGAATCAGCACGGGCAATGCTAAAGGATGCAGGTCTTCCAAACTTTTTATGGGCAGAAGCTGTAAACACAGCTTTCTATGTGCAAAACAAAATCTCAAGCAAGGCCTTAGAAGGTAAAGTTCCAGATGAGCTTTGGACAGGTAAACGCCAATCTGCAAAAGAATTTAAAGTTTTTGGATGTTTAGCTTATGCAAAAATAATGGAAGAGAATAGATAGAAGTTAGATGATAAAAGTAGAGAAACTTACTTTGTTGGTTATGATAGTTTGTCAAAAGGATATAGACTTTATGATCCAAGTAAACGAGCAGTAATTGTCAGTCGAGATGTTATTTTCTTTGAAAAAGTATTATATAAGGATCTGTTTTTTATTAATAAGCAAGACCAAGATACAGATGAAAATATTAACTGGGAACCTGTGGACTATTTTGATGATGAGGAAGAAGAAACAGGAACTATTGTTGACACTAACGAAGCAGAAGGGCAAGAAGAACAAACTCAACATCTAGATCAAACTGAACGTGATGATGCGGAAATAGAACCAGCTCCTGTACGCGGCGTAGGAGAAGAACTGAAGCGGAATTGCTTAAGGAAGGAATACCATTCGATACAGCACAATATGGAAGGGATGAGACTGGAAGAATTATGAGGAGAGATGCAACCGAGAGAAGTGTGTGTAACACATGAAGAGATTGAAGAAAGTGATCAGGCAATACCGGCTCTTATGACTGTGTATGAATCAGAAATACCAACTAACTATAATGAAGCTATAGAAAGCCCAGAGTCAGATAAATGAAAACATGCAATGGAGTTCTTTTAAACGTACGGAGACATACAAACCAGTTGACAGGCCTAATAACAGAAATGTTGTTGGAAACAAGTGGATTTTTAGAATTAAACAGGGGCCAGATGAACAGACACAAAAGTTCAAAGCGAGACTAGTGGCAAAAGGATATACACAAATAGAAGGTATTGATTATGATGAAACTTTCTCTCCTATTGTTAAGTTAACAAGTATTAGAGCGATTATGGCTATTGCTAACACACACAATTTGGAATTGCATCATATGGATGTTAGCACGGCGTTTTTAAATGCAGACTTGAATGAAGAGATTTATATGGAGCAACCTCCTGGATATGAGACTGATGGGGATAAAGTATGGAAATTACAGAAGGCAGTCTATTGTCTAAGGCAAGCGCCACGGCAATGGTATGTATGTCTTGATAATCATTTGAAAGCACATGGATTTGAAAAATTAAACATGGATGGAAATGTGTATGTCTATAGAGATGGAGATCGTTTTTGTATAATCGCTGTGTATGTAGATGATTGTGTCATGGCAGCAAATAATGTTAATTGCTTAAAATGTTGCAAAAATATTTTAAAGCAAAGATTTCAGATGACAGACTTGGGGGAACTGAAACAGTTGTTATAGGTATGGAAGTTTATAGACATATTACCCAGAAAAAGAATATTTTAGGTATGCTTAAAAGATTTAAGATGGAAGAATGCAAATCCGCTAGCACTCCAGTAGCATCTGGGCAAAGAATCAGCTCTGAAATGTGTCCGAAAACAGAAGAAGAAAAGACTGTTATGATGAATCGACCCTATAGAGAGCTTATTGGATATCTTCAATATGTATCAAACTGTACACGTCCTGACATCTCATATGGAGTAAATATGTTAAGTCAATTTTTAAACAATCCTGGTGAAGGACATTGGAAATGTGCGAAACATATTCTAAGGTTTTTAAAAGGCACTCTAAACTATGGACTTATCCTCAGACGTGAACATGGTGTAAAACTGGAAAGTCTATTGCTTGAAGGTTTTGCAGATGCAGATTGGGGTGGTGATGTGGATACACGTAAATCGAGATCAGGATATGTTTGCTTATTAGGCAAGACAGCTATCGCCTGGAAAAGTAAGAAACAAACCTCTATTGCTCTTTCTATGGCAGAAGCTGAGTATGCAACAGTTTCACTTGCTTCCAGAGAAATAATTTGGCTTAGGCGATTACTCGCAGAATTAGGCCTAGTGCAGAAAGAGCCAACACCATTATATTGTAATAGTACAAGCTGTATTGCCATGACGAAAAATCCAGTTTTACATGAAAGAACAAAACATATTGAGCTGCATAATCACTTCATACGTGATCACGTGAAAAATGGGGAGATAGCTGTATTATATAGACCTACAGATATGCAGTGTGCAGATATATTTACAAAGGCCCTGCCAGAGCCCAAATTCAAAATGTTTCAAAAAGAATTAGGTGTAGAAGACGTTGGGACTGCTATCACATAGGCATGAGGGGGAGATTGTTGGATTCTAGTATTTGTCATGCCTATGTGATGGTTAATAGTTGGTTGATTACATGTGGCATGGCATTGCAAAAACACGTGGACTATTTTAACATATATAACGGATGGTGAAGAATCTGTAAAAGATAGCTGGGCGGCATCTGATCGGAAGTTGTGTGAGATTCGGCAGTGACGGATTTGTTGCAGATCGGCTACACAAACCATAAGCAGAGACGATTAGATGTGATTCGGCAGTAATTCGGCAGTGGTGTTTGCTTGACGTCTGTGGCAGTGGCCGGAATTTGATCAGACACAATCATCAGATAAAAAGGTTACAGGTTTTTGCCTTTTTAGAACATTATCTTGCTGTGATTACCTGTGTGGGGTTAAAGCATGGAGATGGGGGACATTTTTTGTGTCAGCGACACATGGTGCTTAGGGGGTGCTTTTTGGAGCTATTTTCTTTGTATTTTTAAAAATTATTTTTCTTTTATTTTTTTGATATTTTTCCCTGAAACGCATTCATATTACGCCTTGGAATACAAAATTTCAGCTTCATTGGAGTTATAGAAAAAAGATAAAAATAAGTAAAATTTCCGGCATTAGGTGCTTAGGGGGTGCTTGGCTGGCGCAAAAATGCCCCCCAGCTCCATGCTTTGACCCTGTGGTTAAGTTCTTGTGTGAATAGCTCTGTATGCTGCTAATCCTTTGTGGAATTCAATGTATAGATGAATCCTGTGTGGAGGGTTTAAAAGGGAGAAGATTGAGCTGTGGTATTCAAATCTGGGTTCAATTCCCGGACTCAAAAGCTTTTGTTTCCATCACACCAGTGTCCGGAACAAATGTGACTGGTGGCCCCAGTCATACAGCTCTGCCCTGTGACTATTGTTTTGCATTGCGTACATCGCCTTCCAACCTGCGGTCACCCGAAGGCGAATGGATGCATCCCAATACATTGAGGACGGAAATTACACCCCCAGGTACTTGTAGCTGGGTGTGACCTCTACTATCTGCCCCTGATAAGTGAGCGCCGGAGGTGCTAAATGACGTGAGAAGGATATGAGGACCACCTTAGTCTTGGCCAGGTTGACACGCATGTCCGTCCCCTGGCAGAATGTGTCCAGGGCATCTAGGTGTGCCTGCATGCCCTCTGGTGTATGGGCCAAGAGGTCCACATCATCCGCATAGATGAGCTGCCGGATGACCTGGTGCAAGAGTCAGATATCTTTTTTCCCCATTGGCGCGACAAGCCAGGCTTCCAACTGGTCAATGTAAAGTCCAAAGAGTGTGGGTGAGAGAGGACAACCTTGCCTAACTCCAATGCTGCTGGCAAATGACTATCCTTCCGATTGCATACGGCCGCAGGCGGCTCTCGTGACCGTCTGGTACATCGTATTCTGCCGAGATCCATAGGGGAGCCCCGGATGGTGCAATCGGCCCACAACTTTTCCCGGTAATGCGTGGTCGAAAGCTTTTGCAAAGTCCACAAAACAAAGAAGATTGATCCTCCCCGACGGTTCTGTTGTCCTCACCCGGGCCCCGGGCAGAAGATGTGATTAATGGTCGAATGTCGGGGTCAAGCCCCGCCTCGGGTGAGTGCCCCGACTTCCGCCGCCTCCGCCCATCACGGTTACCTGGCTGTTCGAGAATGCCCGCACAGGCTTGGCAAACACCGAGCTGACCATGATGGTTCGGTAATTGGTCGGACAGTGTGGGTCCTGCGCCTTTGTAGATCAGAACAACCCTGCTTGTGGTCCATGACCGGGGAAAACCCTCTTGCAGCGCCTTGTTGAACAGTGCAGCAAGGACAGGCACCATGGGCTGTCCTGCACACTTGAGCAACTCCCCTTGCAGGCCGTCTAAGTCTCCTGCCTTCCCATTAGCCAGGCACTGCAGCCCCTCTTCGACATCTTCTTCGTGACGGTGGGCCATGTTGGGGGGCACATCTGTCGGGTGTTCTGGGGATCATAAAGCTTTATTCGCGTGTATTGCTCCCATTGCACCGCCGTGATGTTCCCCATAGGCTGTGCTGGCCTGCAGAGTACCCTGCGCCAGAAAGTTCTCGGGTGGACGTCTAGTAGGCCGAACATTTCTCCTTGGTGCCTTGCCAAGTACCTTGCCTTTGTTTCCTTGAGGAAGGCGCGGTAATGGCTGGTGGCCTCGAGCTTTCAGCGTGTCACGATCCACGATGAGGGCGGAGTCGCGGCGTTTGTGTTCCTTACACTTTCGGCATCAAACCATCATTCTACGGGAAAGGTTGCGGCCTCCGATCTCTGGCGTGGAGGAGGTCTCCCAAAGCACCTGTCTGCCCCTGTTCTGAGGAGCTCAACCAGCTGGTCGGTTTGCTGCTCCAGCGTGTGGGCCCGCAGAACTGTCGGGAGGGCTTCTGCGAGCATGTCAGCATAACCCTCCGCCTGCTCATAATCCAAGCGCAACCGAGGTCGGCAAGGTGCTGCTACTGAGGGGGCCGTAGCGGCTGGTTAGGCCAGCTTCACATAGAGTGGGAGGTGATCTGAGTCGGCCTCCTCGTCCCGACTGTCCGTGCCGACGTGAAAATGGCTGACAAGGTGTACATCCTGTGCAGCCACTATGACATAATCCACGACACTAGTTCCGCCGCCGTGATTGTCCTGTCTGCAAGTGTACCCATGGGAAGAGGGCCATTGTGGTAGGCCATTGCATATGAGCAGGTCAAAGATACCGCTTTATCGGGAGTAATTGTCGCGCGGCGGGTGACCCGGACCGTCATCGAGTGCCGTGGTGCAAGCCGCCTCTGGCGGGGCGCCCAAGCAAAGACGCCATCCGCGCGAGGGGGTCCAAAATGGCCTGTTCCACCCCTGTCCGCGCATTGAAGTCTCCAAGGAGCATGACTCTGCCCATCCGCTTGTGCTGCTGTATGTCATCATATAGATCGACATACGGGTCCATCCTGTCCACCTCCGGGTGGCTGTGATAGAAGGGACTCTCTGCATGGGGAAAGTAGCAAGCAGCTAGGAAGAGAGGATTTCCGCCAGGGTGTGGTGCACTCGGACCCACAAGTAGCGGTTATGTCTGTCGGTCTTCTGGAGGGAAACCAAATGTGCCAAGGCTACCCGGTAGTAGCAGGCAACCCCACCGTGCCCACATCTCCCTGTACAACCATTGAACACTGAAAAATGCTGGTACCCTGGCAGATCAGGCAGCCTGTGGCCTGGGTGTTCCCATGTCTCCATGAGGAAGATGAGGTCCATGTCCACAGCTACTGAATTGAGGCTATCGCCCTTCTGCCACGGGAAACCCCGACAGTTCCAGACCACCACCCGGAGGTACAATTCCTATTGAGCGGTCGGAGATGCTTGTGTGGTATGTGCCACGGATGGACCAAAGCGGGAGGAGCCCCGAGTTGTGGGGGCGGAACCAGGACAAGGGCGGAGGCGGCGAGGGGCAGCATTTGGCTGAGCGGGGCATCGAAGTTGTAGGGGCAAATTCGCGGAGGATCGGGGGAGGCAAAGGGGTAGCATTTGGTCGGCGGTGCATTGCAGCATTTGGTCGACGACGGGCGTCCGGGACCCTGGCGAACTCCCGCCTGCGTGCCTCCTGTTGCACTGGATTAAGATCCCGGCTCACATATAGAGATGTACCCTTCGAGAATCTTGCCACCCGTCGCGATGGCCTCTCGAACTTGTGCATCCACAACCGTGAACACCACGACCGGCCGGTAGCCCCGGGGCGGACCCCATGCCCAGCGTAACCTCAACGGTCCTGGACCAGGAAACATCATGCGTCCAAGGATGCGGTGTGTATCTTCTTCGGTGAGATTCTCTCCAATGCTTCTGCAGCCCCAAACTACCGGGTTGTGGCTCACGCTGCGCTCCACGGAGTTCGGCGTCCGGTGAGGGGCAATCGGCCCACTGGCACGGTGGCGGCACCGCGTGATGATGATGGTGGCGGTTTTCGGCGTTGAGGTTGACCGGGTGACCCCGATTGGCGTCTTGCGGGTTGTTGGGCTTGCGGTGCTGGTGTGTCGTAATGCTGCGGCTTACGTTCTCTAAAGTCACGGGCTTCGGCTCTTGCAAAGGCTTGGTCTGTCTTGCCATCTCCCGGCGTCGCGGTGCGCCATTGTTCATCGCCTCTGCACGGAGTCCCTTGCCTTCTTTGGCAGCGACATATCGGAGCTCCTCGCATTTCCGGTCCGTGCCAAATCCTTCTCCCGACGGGCGCTCAATGCTGCCTGGTTAACTTCCAAGGCGGCCTGCAACCTTTGTCTTGCAGCGGTAACCTCCTCAACTTCCAACTGGAGTGTGGCCTGTGCACGCCGTGCCATGGCATTGGCCTCATCGACCTCGATCACGGGCTGAGGCGTGATTACAAGTGTCTACCATACGCTGCCCGGTCCACATCTTTTGTCTCGCAACGTCCGAGGTACCCACGCTGCACCTGCATGCGAGCACACCGCACGCCAATCTTCTTTGTCTCTCAGAGTGCACCAAGCCCGGTGTGCTTGGGTCTCCAACTCAGTGATCTGTTGTTTTGCTATCACTAACTGTCTGCGCAACACGTGGGATGTTGCAGACTCCATCTCTGTCTCCAGGCCCACAATGTGGGCATTATTGGCCTCAACCCCAGCTTGGATGGCGGCCCAAGGTTCTGCCAATGGAGGGGGCCCTGTGGGGCCTGAGCAGCCAACTTCCGTCTGCCGAGCCGGCCTGGCTGTGTGGGTCTTGGCCCGGGCCTCCTTCTTCATGGAGGATGTCTCTTCCTTGCCCATTGCGTCTGCACGGGGCCGCTTCCTTGTTGGCCCTTCTTGGTTTTCCCAGGCGGGGCTACGGGCAGAGGTCACAGACCAGTCTTTGGGGTTTGCCCGAGGTGGGGTGCTGTGGTCTGTAGAAGTTCACCTGCTAGGGGTAAGTCCGGACACTGGGCTGCTTCTGTGGCCATGACTTGGGTATGGCACGCCAAGCAAGGTTTAGGTAGGCTATGGCAGGGGCTTGTCAGGTCTGGCAGGGCTAGGCAGGCTGTGGTAGGGCTGTGGCCAGGCTAGGCAAGGCCAAGAGGCAGTTGGTTGGGCTATGGCAATGTCAGGCAAATGTTGGAGCCTAGCTCAACATTATTCTGTGCGCTGACTTCCAAAGGCAGTGGGGTCTCTGGCATACAAAATTGCGCTCAGAATCCAATTTGGGGACCAAAAACGTAGGTCAGAGCACCTTTTAGGGGTTTGGGGGTTTTGGGGCTAGAGAGAGACTTCCAAAGGCAGTGGGGTCTCTGGCATACAAAATTGCGCTCAGAATCCAATTTGGGGACCAAAAACGTAGGTCAGAGCACCTTTTAGGGGTTTGGGAGTTTTGGGGCTAGAGAGAGACTGTAAACCCTAGAGAGAGAAACCAGAAAGGGGCAAATCAAGGGGGCTCTATGCAAGGGGCTGTAGGCAAGGCAGAGCAAGGATTGGCTTATGAAGTTGGTCGAATCTGGCAGAATAACACCTGAATCTGGCAGTCGTTTGCTGAGAAGGGCAGAAACACACAAAGGAAGTAAAGATCTTACAAAAACTTCGAAATTCTCTGGCTCTGTCTCTGGCGCTGGCGCTGACGAACTCCTCTGCCTATAGGAAACACAATCAAAGGTTCTCCTCACAGTGGACCGAGCAGAAAGATGGAGCTTCATAACATCCCTGATGGAAAGGGGGCATCCCTGACGAACTTCTCTGCCTATAGGAAACACAATCAAAGGTTCTCCTTGGAAAAGCACAATGGGTGTGGTGTGTGTATTTTATGTCCTATTAGATGTTGCCAATGTGGCATACTCATTGACAACATATAAAATAAGCAATGTTGGTTTGGTATGCATGTCATATATCTTATTATAATGGATCTGGCTACTTAATGGTCTAGTATCAGTATGCATATACGTGTATGCAAGCATACACATAAAGACACGTGGTACAACTTGCATTTATGATGGATTTTTTATTAGCACACCAGCCCTACCACAGTCGTCGGATTCGTCGATCCTATGACCCAGATCGTATGTTGGGGCCTCTGGGCACCTCTCGTTTCGCTTATAGTCATTTATGATTGGAGGCGCCTATGATTTTGAAATATAAAATACGATTTTGCCTAAGGTTTTGAGGGAATATCGAACCTCTATACGGCTTTGCCTAAGATTTTAGAATATGAAATACGGGGGTATTGTTTTAGGGATATATAGTCTATGGTTTCAGGAATTGTCATTTTTACATCCATATCAAATCCCCCTAAAACCCCCTGTTATTTTGCTACATATTCTTCTAAACGAGGTGCACCCTGGACTACCACAGTCGTCGATCCTACGACCCAGATCGTATGTTGGAGCCTCTGGGCACCTCTCGTTTCGCTTATAGCCATTTATGATTGGAGGCGCCTATGATTTTGAAATATGAAATACGATTCCTAAGGTTTTGAGGGAATGTCGAACCTCTATACGGCTTTGCCTAAGATTTTAGAATATGAAATACGGGGGTTCAAACCTCTACCAAAATAACTCAATGTCCTAATAAGACTACTTTAATCAATGTACCCAGTGAGCTACTGTGATTATTTTTCATCTTGAATCTATGTTTTTTTTATAACAACCTATTCAATTGTTTTAGGGATATATAGTCTATGGTTTCAGGAATTGTCATTTTTACATCCATATCAAACCCCCCTGGAACCCCCTGTTATTTTGCTACATATTCTAGCCCATCCACGTGTCTCTTCTACATCAGCAAAATCTGATGTGGCCATACTTAAGACTGTCAGATCTATAATTTTATGAATCTACAGTCATAAACATTAGATAAGGCCTGGAATTTGGACATGGGGATACGAAAAGACGTCTCGTGCCGTGAGCATTCTTCCTTCTAGTTTTCCATGCTAGCTAGATGCCATATTTTACAATATCTTTTTTGAACAGGCCACGCATGTGTGGGAAGAGGGCTCCATTAGGGCGTGCAAGACCTTGGGAATGCTTAGCCATGGCCTTCTTCTCTGTAAGCACGTCCATAATTTGACCTCATCATTTTGCACTAAAAAAATATCTGGCCGCCATTAAGAACTTGCTTCTCTAGCCTACCCTCTGCTTTCATCTCTGTTTTCTTCCAGAGTTACCCCAAAAGCTTGGTTTTTTATTCTTGGTCATACTCATTTCTTCATTTGCCTTGATCCTTAGTTTCATGAGTCTTCTGCTCTCCTTTTTCATTTCTAGTGCTTCGACGCAAATTGCACTGGGGGTTAAGCATCTGCTTTGACGGCTACATCTGCAATAACCCAGGAAATGGAAAAGGGCAAGAGTAATTTGTCAATAATGGGTAACTTGCCTGTTTATATCAAAGAAATTGCCAGTGGTGTTGCGGGGGGATTTGCAAAAACAGTTGTATCTCCTCTTGAACGCTGAAGATTTTATTTCAGGTAATGAATGCAGCAGATCTTTGTTTACGTGGTTAATGATCATTTATCAGCATAGTTGATGGCTAAACTAGCAGTATGCCAATCTCTATCTATGTTTTCTTTCTTTCTCGAAGTCAGATAAGGCTCCTTTCTTTTCCATTACTCTGAGCATTTTTTTGTTGATGGAGCCGCTTCCTCTTTCTCAAATTTAGATTGAACCGCAGACCATGGCTTGAAGTATTTTAATGGGCCTAATGAAGCCGCATTCGTACCCTTTTCTTGGTTCTAGCCGACAAATCTGAACCTAATTTATCTAACGTGAATCTAATTTATCTGGCAGGACCTTTTTCCATTCACACCAACAGCTATATATCACATCCACAACCCAATCAGTGAATTTAAAGCAATGATCAGGTGTGCAGCAGGTTTGTCCAGCCCACAACTCTTCCTTACACCAATTATGTTTGCTCACCGGGATGCATGAGATATTTGAAGCCTTGACTGATGACAGGCTGGAGCTTCAGCTTCAAATTTAGGTAATTTATTCTGGTTCCTTAGGCTGGTGTCTTGACTTAAAGTTCTTGCCTTTGCTTAATCCACGTTTTTTCTTCAAGTTTCAGCCACCATCATATTGAAATCGAGGATTTATTCTTTCTTCTCCATATCCTTTGCCCACAGAGGTATCCATTTTCAGTCACATTTTCATATGATGGCTTCTGCACTCCATTCCAGGTACTACAAGATTCTGTTCGGTCCACAAGTCTATTTGATGTAGGCTCGCAAATCTAGGGCTTCTAAAACAACTCCATGTTATGTTTCTTCCTGTAAGGTAGTGGCAAAAGGAACGGTTTTCTTTTCAGCGGATTCAAATGCTATGAGTCTTCTGGTGTCCATAAACCTGAAAAAATTGCTAGGTTCTATTGATATTTGTTTCATCTTCTTGAATCCTTCATTTTTTGTTATTTTTCTTTACTACAAGCATTTTCGATCAGGGCTTTTTGCATTTATAGGAAAACTTGCATTTTTGTATGTATGTATGGGTAGCAAGTGAAGTGCTACATAATGCCTTTATGATAGCTTGCAAAGTTGTTTTTTGCAACTAAATAATATGATAAGCAATTTTAGAGCTGAAGGTTCTAAATGTTATAGTGCTTTTTGAGCAATTTCATTGATAAAAGTATACCGGGCCAAAGTATGGAGGCAAGCAATCAAATAACAAATGCTGAAGTTCTGTGCGCATGCAATTAGGTCAGGAATTACATATTTAATACATAGATAGAATACAGGATGGATATGCTGGATAATATACTATTGTTTCAGACTATATTAAATTGAGTTCTTAAAGATATGGTAGTGTTACCTTCACTTTACCAAGTTTTAGATCAATAATCAAGAATTTTTTTTCTTATATTCAGGATTCAAGAGTTTTCGGCAGATAATTTCCTTGAAGGTCGTTCTTGCATGGCTCATTTGAGGTAATATACTTAATGGTTTGAAGCTGCAACGTATCTCTGATGAATCCACTTAAGATAGACTATGCATGCTGGTTCGAAATAGTGTCAAAACACCATGTTTAATCGGCCTCAGGAAGCATCAAAATACCCTTTTTTTTTTTGGAAGGACGTCAGACTTTATTAATAACACTCCATCATAATACATAATACAATGCAGAGACAGGAATAAAAACCGAGTGGACAATTAGATCCAACTGAGCAGGGCCACCCATCTAAGCATGACAATATAATGCAATTCACACTATTTTCCTCTCCTACAAAGAGAAGAATAATATATAATCATATTTTTAGAAAAATTAGTTAATCAGGTCGAACTTCCACATCCATAGAATCATTAACAACAACCTCCCCCCCGTTTTTTTTTGAAGGACGACAAGCTTTATTCACCAACTAAAAACTAGAGTAACATAAAATGCAAAGACAGGATTATAACCCCAGTGGACAAACCGATCCAACTGAGCACAACCACCTGCCTATGCAAAAGAATGAATCTGAAGGTAAGTATGCCAGATTAGTACTTTCTTCTCTTGATCAAGAGAAGAACAATTGTAAGCCATAACAATTTTATTTTGCGCGCACTGAAGAACAATCTCATCTGCACAACTTGATCTGCTCCCTGCTGTCTCAATGCCACTGAATCAGGGACATCCACTGTAACAATCGTAGTAGATATTGGAGCTACAGAATGAACTGATACAGATTGAGGAGCCGAGCTATTTTTGCGACGTGCAAGCTTCTTCAAGCGTGGAGTAGACCATCCTTCTTCCAATAATTCTTGCTTGTGAGCAATGTTCTAAAGACGAGAGTGTTGATCCTCATTAAGAGGGTCTACTGATAGAGACTGAGACGGAGACGCATTGGAAGAAGACGTTGGTGCAGAAATAGCTAGAGAAGAAGGCACAAGGGCTTTTAAGACTGGCGGATTAACTACTGCAGAGGCAGATGAGGAAGAAGATGAAACAACACGGCATTCAAGTGAAGTGGATGCTATGTGACATCGGATAGGAGCAGTTGTGGAGGTAGAGATAAAGGTATGCCTAGACCTAAAAGTAGCAAAAGCTTCAACATTGGGAAACATCTTGGCAAGCTCAGGTCCATTAAGCAGACGTAGTTTATACTTGAAAATACATGCTTTGGAATGTTATGGGGACATCAAATTACGGGCTCTTGAGTTCATGACTGCTTCATTGTTTGTCAGTGATGATTTATATGCTAATATTTCAACCTGTTATTCATTTCAACTTGAGCAACATTTTTTTCTACTAAACATCAGCCTTTACAAATTTAGTGACCCTGTATTTCAAAATGCCAAGAGCATAAGTCTGTCTTGCATCTTCAAAGACTTTTTAAATTATTGCAGTCATGGAGTTCTGATGTTTGATCTGGTGCATTTTCTCTCATTCTCATTCTCATTCTAATATAGATCTGCATATTTGATGATGTTCCCCTTACTAGAATGCTGTTACTTTATCCCTTTTGTAGTATAATAGTTTCTATGTGTATACGCTTGGATATTGTACAAAATTCTGACATTTTAGGTTGCCTGTTGTATTCAAAAAACAAATCAGCTGGAGGATTTGATTTTTATGAAGATCACTCTAGCTCATCAATTGCCTATGGAGGATGAAGGCTTTGTGGAATTTGTGGTGTATTTATTAAAAATAAATCATATAAACTGTCCTTCGGCTGCAGCGGAGGCTCTTCAACATCCTTGGCTCTCTTATCCATATGAGCCCATCTCTTCCCATGTTGGCATGCATTATGATCTGCATGGAAATATCAAAAGTTTACCATTTTTGCAAATTTGGAGAACCATTGAAATCCCATTTTTATTTTTTGGATTCTGGAGCAAAGGCAGCATCGAGGCTTTTTTTTGGCCGGCAAAAAGTATTTCTGTCTGAGCAGAGTTTTCTATAAAGCATCTACATGCTTCATTTTTTCCACCTCCCCTGAGCATTCTATCTTCTGGAGTTGAGCTTGATTGAATGCCAGTAATGCTCTCGAACCTTCACACAGTATACGTGGAGGTCTGATCATCTGTACCAGTTTTCTTGGAACACTAACGGTGGCTGCTTGCTTCTTCACAAGCAAGATACCCCAGCTTGCAAGATGTTTCCTGCTTTAAGAGCATTCTATTGTTTTAAAATCAGGCGGATCTGGGAAAACACCATTTTTATATTAAGACTGCCTATGTAAGGCGCTCTATATAGATGAGTTTAATTGTGCTTGCAGGCAGATATGCAGATTGTTGGCATAAGAGTTTAGCAGCATGGGGCTTCAGAGGTCCATGTCAATTCAGATCTTTGGCCTTTCAATGCCCTTCTATTTTGTAGAAACCTATTTCGAGCTTCCTCAGTGCATGACTAAAACTGGTCTGTTAAAACTTCCTGGCTTATCAAGACTTCTACTGTGAATGGCTTGAAGTTCAATGTAAATGCACGACCTCTTTGAAAATTTGTGCAATGACATGGTTTGTATCTTCATTTGCATATTCTATTAAAGCCCGAAATTTTTAGATTTTTCACTCTAATCTAGCCTCTCTGCCGAGAGATGTTCATGATGCAGATCCATCTGTGTTTTAATTGCATTCGCTACTAAATATGCAAGTTGAAATCGTAAAGCATTAATTGTGTCTTGCAGCCTAGATGAGTCTTCACATGAACTTTTTGACAAGAGGGCTTTGAACTCCAGATTCTTGCTCTTAATTTCAATTTTGGGTCCCAAGATCTTGAACCAGTGTTCGCAGTTGGGCTATCTCCTCCCTAATCTTCTTCAACAGCCTGTAGACATCTTCATCCTCGTTTGGTTCTCCTTTAGTAAGAGAACCATTTTTGTTGCTTCTTATCATACAAAAATGACCTAAGTCTTTTCTTGCTTGTTTATGGTAATAGTGCCACAAAGTACCCTTTCTCGATTGAATGGTGCATAGGCTTTTGGAATACTCCAAGGGAAAGTGAGATTTCTATCTCCTCTTTCTTGTTCTTCTTCTGCTTGAATCCGGTGCTTTAGTTTTATTTTAGTTTTTTATTTGCTTCAGTTATAAACCAATCCCTTTTTCACTACATGCATCAAATATTTTAAAGTACTGGATGTACTGAGTGTTTAAGACATGCAAGTAGAACTTCTGACGCCCCAAAAGGCTACCATTCTCAAAAACTTGTCTAAAAGGCTTAATTAGAGAAACCAGTGAGACAAGTATACTTACAAGTTGAACATGTGAACACTTGTTTACTTCCATTTGCACCTTTAGGCTTCATTTATCTGCATATTACACCAAAAAAAACAAACACGACATTAGAAAAGGAAATAAAGGCAAGCTTGATAAAAATGCTACAAATTATCCACTTTTATTGCTTTAGATTGCGATAACTCCACAATAGAAGCTCAGATGAAGATCTGAGGTAATGACTAGTGTCATAAGAATATGTTTTTCTAGTTTCTATACTAAGAATAAGTTGTCGTAATCTACTTGCTTATTGATTTCTATTCTTTTGATGAACAGTAACTTGATAGCCAGATTATTTTGGGAGCACCCAAACTTATGGGCATGAGCAACAATATTACCTGCTCTTGTTGCATCGTCTCCTGCAAGCCAACCTCTCTTGATCCCCATTACTTGCTATCACTAGCTTTAGTGCCTGTTCAACAGGGAAGCATTAAATCCTTAAAAAAAAGCATTCTCAAAAGTTCTGGTCAATTGAAACATGATCAAAAAGTATTCAGCTAATGATAGACCATCAAGTTATAACTCCGCTTACACCCTTTTCCTTTCACGCTGACACTTTGTGTGCAAAAAATGCACATACATAATCCTGGTTTTGCAATATTGAATCTTCTGTTCACATCCTTTGCTTTGCAAATATTGTCTCATCTCAGGAGATGCAGATTGCAAATACAGCCACATTGACAAGGACCTTCATGCCTATTTGGAGGACAGAATAAGTCCATCCATTCTTCATTTATGCTCAAATCAATTCTCATCCACTTCAGCCTGACCAAGACAATTAGAAGCCTTGCAGATAAGGTAAGAGGGGAGTGAGAATCAAGCATAAACCTCATTAATCCAATGTACATCATTCTAATGCCCTCCGATTTGATAATTTCATGATTAAAAATGAAATTATTCCTTCCCTTCCAAGTCCTCCAAAGGAGTGCCTGTTCAACATCAGTAGGCTCTCTAGTTTTTTTTATCTATTAGAACCTCAATAATTGGATGCTCTGCTAATGTATACAGTAATGAAAAGGGAGGGGGGAACTAAATTGCAAATCTTGCTTTACCTCAGATAGAGTTGACTTCCCAAGAGTAGCTCTTGTACCAACAAATCTAATAGATCATTAATCAATTAAACAAGTCGATACTAAATTCTAAATACTAGAAGAGAGCTACCGTAGAGGTTTGGTGTAGGTAACAATCCATGTTACATCTCTATTCACCAGCAATCCATGTTCTAAAATGTTTGATAACAACTCCACTACTTTTGTATTGTAGCAAGTAAAATCCCTTTAGCTTATTGCCTTGCAACGCAATCGTCTACCTCATTTCTGCCAAAATAACATATATAGAAAACATGTGTTTTGTAGCTTCTCCATTTTGAGGCTTTAAGAAAAAGTACAAGCCGATGGCTTGAAGAAAAATGCACTAGCCAATTTTCCAGGAGCTCTTGGGAACGAAGGAAGAACTCAAACGAACATGTATTTTCAGCGAATTCCTAATTTCCTAGACCGTTGGTCATTATATCGGTAAATCTAACAGCTTAAGATAAAACAGAATTGCACAAAATGTTGTAAGGGGGTTAGGCAAGCCTGCTAACCAACCAAGCTCTGAATCTGCTGAAATGACCCAATCTCCAACTTTAAGAGTTTGGACCTCAGGATCAATTTGTTGATATTTTACGAAAGAAGTTCCTGTGAATGCTCCAAGTTTGCAAAGCATATTTCTCATTATATAGAGGATAACAAAAAAAACTTCTTTAAATCACGTTCAAATAAATAGAGGACTATAATCTAATGCATCCAAATTTGTATTGTAGAGATGCTAAAAAGTGAAGCACTGTTTCAGAAGCAAGAGAAAATCAATTGTGTAAAGGTTCATGCCCAATTCAAGTCCAAAACCATCAATTTGCACAAAGGATGGGCGTATAAACATGCATGCATCACACACTTTTTAAAACACAACAATACCACAATTATAATTATCACTATGAAGGTAAAATGTTCATTAGGATTACAAATTGCCCAGTTCAAACACCAAACTATTTAAACTTTGAGGACCTTTCTTGTAAGCTTAGAACTGCAATCAATAAGGAACAAAATAGAATATAATTGAATACAAATACAACTAGTTATGGTGCCCGGCGTTGCCGGGCTTAGTTGCAATTTGGAAGTGTGCGATATGTAAGCTACGTCAGCATTTAGGAATTGTTAGATCCATCAGTCTAAAGAAACTTGAAAACTTGAAGATGGGGTGGTTTCCATTCGAAGATCTCATTAATTTTTGAAGGAATTTGAAGATGGAACAGTTTTAGAATAGATGTATCTATTAGATTTTAGACAATGGCATGGTTTCTGTTCGAAGATCTCATTAACTATGCAGTATGTCAGCATCCTTATTGCTACTAAGGTTTTTCCCCCGAAAACCCTTCGGGGCGGGGGTTTTTTAATCCTGGTAGTAATACGCCTGCTGCTCTCTCTTTGTACTTGGGTCCCATAGGCCAGTTGGTCTCCGTGGACGATAAAATCATATTCTATTCTATTCTATTAATTTTTGAAGGAATTTGAAGATAGGACGGTTTTAGAAAAGATATACTTAATAGATTTTAGATTATGTGTCTCTATAAGAACGTGAACTGAACTGTACCTGAATAAATAAAAATGGGCATTGCGAGATCATATGGTTTGTATTTTGTTCTGTTCACATGAAAGCTTGGCTTCGCTTATGTATTAGATTCTAGAAACATCGCCATCCAATTACGGGCCATAAAGTGCCATGTCTACAAATCTACATATGACATAATACATGCTCGTTTATATTTCTAATTTATATGTTGCAACATGTGTTTTATCAGAAGTGTATTTTCTGTGCATCTTTATTGTCTCGCAAATGTTATCGAATACTGCCAAAATTTGCCAGCAAGGTAGCTTGTCCCTCTTGCATCACAAACAACATTTGTGAATAAAGTTAGTAAGGCAACATTACAATCCCAGCTAATTGCAATGCAGTCATGATTGCAGGGTTTTTATTACAAATAAAAAGGAGCAGAAAGTCATGATGTGCAAGAGCGCTATATAGCATAGTTTTAAGGCCAAAATGGCATAGTTGAAAAGACGGCATGGCCTAGATATCAAGACTACTTTGTATTAGTTTACAGACAATGCTTTTTCCGGCTTTTTCACGTCAATCAAGCATGCCACTTTCATCCTTATATTTTCATGCATATGTATCTATGCACAAGGCTAGAGTCTAACATAGAGTCACCACAATGAGCTGAATGAAAATATCTATAGTGACAGAGAAGTGCACCATTCTATTTTTTGTTACCATGTTTTTGGTCCACATCTTACAGATAACTCAGCATTTTTGGGCTCGTGTTGAACATGGTCATCACCATAAAGAATAAGAGCAGTAGTGTCAAGCATGTTGCATTGGTAAAACAGGTTTTAAGAATTCTCAAGCATTACAAAATTGCACAGATTTAGAGTTCTAAATGGATCATATGTTGAAGGAATGTAGAAAATGATGCTTGGATAACAAAATAACCGAATACTCTCTAGCTATACGACTAATTTTCCGGCAAACATACATGGCATCAAATGATTTGCAATTATGAACACGGACATCTAACAACTATGAGAAAAAAGGCAACGCAATAACAAAGCCCCAAATTAAGACTCATCGGGCCTTTAGAGAAAATTATACGAATTGTTAATAAGGATGAACCCCAACTCTAAAGAATCAAGAGTAGTTTATATCTTTTGACCTATTAAGATATGAAGTACTTGACATATTCTGATCTGTTAGGATGATCAGAGTACTCGTAAGATTCACCTACAATAATGCTTGTAAAGCCTCTGCTGCGCATACCTTTATAAATTCCTACAAATGCAGTTAAATGCCAAATTATTATGCAACTTCAAACTTGGATAAAATGTGCAGACATGTGGAGCAGAACTTCTCAAAAGCAAGTGAACTCAAACCAGGATTTTGTGGCTGTGGAGCTTAGAGACATTAACTGGCAATTTATATATCAAGTAACAGGTGCCCGACGTTGTCAGGCATAAATACAATTTATTGTAGGTACCCATCATTTAAAGAAGCAAAGACACGAAGATATATTTGGTATGCTCATGTTGGCCTCCTGTCGTTGACAACATATCATTGTATAAGGGCAAGACAAATCTGATCCAGTTGCATGCTTTACCAACATAGTGTTATGTTGGAATTGGAATGTAGATGATGATGCTATCATTGCCTTATATTGGACAAACTCATATCAATGATGGGTCTTTGCCATGTTTGAATAAATAGTTAACTTTTATTCCAACTTATTATGGTAAACCGTGTGGACTTTTAAAAACCTAAAAAAAAAAAACTAAGATGGACATATTCTTTAGATGCTCAAGAAACTCGCATGTGCAACTACAATAAGAACAATAGACATGCTGCACATATATCGCTTTTCATTTTTTTTTTTTTTTTGAAACTGCATATTACTCTTTCTTCTTGTCTTCTATTGCGCTCTCTCTTTTTTTGGGCCCCATAGGCCTATTGGTCCCCGTGGCTGAGACACAAACAAATGATGTGGTAAAACTATTATGAATGAAATGGTCTAGCAAAAGTTTGTCCATTATTTTGATGCGAAAACATTCACAATGCATGGTTTGGATTGGTATTAATTGCTAGGTAATTATGTTCTTCATAATCAAAAGAATAAAGACACTCGGTAAATGAAAACTAATCATATTGATATTTTACATTTTAGCATCCAAATGATAGTAATCCTTCTTATAAATATTCAGACAATACATGGTGCTTCTAGACGCGCAATAGCATTTTCCAACATATCCTTGACACGTTCTGCTATCATATAACATTTTACATTTTAGCAAACATCATGGATGATAATAATCATTGCTATAAATATTTCAGACAATACATGGGTTTTTTTTTTTTCTAGACACGCAATATCATTTCCAATATATCGACATGTTCTGCGTTGGATCCGAGGAAGTCATAGTCTCATGCACTGCATTGCCAAGAGATAATAATGGAAAGAGTATGGATCCTAAGAATTGTTCTTTAGGAACTCTAGCTGAAGCTCCATTGCATTCATGTGTTTACCCTCTGCACATATAGCAATTAGAAGTCGGAAGTATATTCATGCGGTCTGGCGGTTCAATTTCTAGTTTTTGCATGGCAGACTATCCACTGTTAATTGCAACTTATAATCTCCATTCATGCGGTCTGGCAGTTCAGTTTCTAATTTTTGCATGGCAGACTATCCATCCTTAATTGCAACTTATAATCTCCTCACAGTTGTCTTGACAGTTCCAGCAGGTAGCTATCTCTCTGCTTCGTTGCACCTTCACGAAGGAAGCCAGTAGTATGCATACTTGAATGCACAATGTATATCTACAATTACTGCAAAATCAAAATTATAATATTTAAAACGGATCTGTGGGTTGTGCCCTCAAAGCTTAGCTGATTAAAGCTTGAGAACCTAACACAGAGCTATGAAAATCATCAAAATAATATAAAAATGAGAACTCTGGATTTCACTTGGATCTAATAATCCATTTGAAAATTATCACTATGAGTCATTATTTGTATCACCTATTCCACAGCTATTACCCAAAAGCTGCTTCCATATACAAAGAGGGTTAGAAAAGAAGAAAAACGAAAAACAATATTGAAATAAAGTAAGCATCTACCCAAGACTGGCGCTCAAGAAAAAGAGAGATAAAACTGGACAGAAGTGTCTAATTTAAGCCCCAGTTTCCTGCAATAAAAGAATAAAGAGTGGAATGAAGAATAAATACGTCATCCAAATAATGGCTTCCTGAAGCAAAGACGTGTCAGGAACGTCTGGCTAAATGCATAGTTCAAAGATTCACCTTCTTGGTTGTCTCAGACCCATCTCCGGTGACTTTCTACGCATGGCACTATGCACATGATGTCTATATCATAGGCAGACCTGTATCGCTAACTTGCAAAGATTGCAACTGCAAAAACTTCCAACAAAGAATCACTTCAAAACAGGTAAGAGATGTAACATTCTATAAACACAACGTATTCCCTTGTAATCATCCCATCTGAAATATATGCTGCCTTGATGGAGATGCACACAGAAAGCCTCATTTACCTGGGCTCAGAGTTCCATGACCTATTATCATTTACAAAAACAAAATAAGGCGATCAAGATAGACATGAAATGACCAGAGTCCAGAGGTGTAAATAAGCGAACCTAGACTCTATGAATTTCATTGGAATACAATAGAACTTAAAAGAGAATTAAAAGATTCAGTTCGGGAATTTTGGGATTGGAAAGAACCAGGAATAAATAATATATGTCTCAGCTTCTTTTCCCTTCTCAATTCCTTTCTTTGAAATTCTTTGTCAAGCAGATCCTTGTTTTTGCATGCCTTATCTCACTGTCCAGTCTTGTACATCTGATAAACAAATTCTGCATCAAGAATTGTGGCATCTCATGTTGTTCCATGAGCTGGTACTTGCTCTTGTTCTGTTAGCAATATATGCACCATTGCCATGCCATACTGCATATATTATCTCTAAGCATCAACATTTAATGTTCCTTGCCTCAAAGCTAAGCTTGCACAAACTAAAGCTGCGGACTACTACCTAGTGCACAGACTACTCAATATAGAATCACTGTTTTTACAAATAAGAAAGTTGCATGCGTTTATGTGCTCTGGCTTGTGAAAATCAGCACCACAACACAACTACCCATATCTTCAGAAATGTGAATAGGAAAGATAAAGCTTTACATCATCGAAATAATAACTTCCTGGAGCAAAGAGATGTTACGACTGCCCTACAACTGAGGCAGATCCTTCAAAATCTATTTGTGACTTGGAAGATGGCTGGAAATCCAGTCAGAATATTTACATCTAAAGGGTCAATAGTTGGCTTACCTTGTTACCATCAGAAATGGAGATCTAAATAGCAAGGAGCACAACATACCTTTTTAACTCTGTCCATGTGGGATCATCTTCAAGATTGGAGATGAAGATTCTAATAATAAACAAATTCCTTTATGTATTCCTCTGATCTTTTGGATATTCCTATTGAAACACAAAGTTCTGATTGCAATTAGGCACAAAAGACTATAATTAAAAAATGAGGGACAATAATTGGCTTACCTTGTCACCATCAGAGATGGAGATCTGAAAAGCAAAGGGCACAGTAGGTATTTGTACCTCCACCTGAAGATGCAAGTGGGATCGTCTTAACAAATTGAAATGAAGATCCTAATAATAAACAAATTCATTTCCCTATTTCTCTAATCTTCCAAATATTCCTATAGAAACATAAAGTCCTGATTTTGCAAGGGCACAAAATATTATATCAAGAGTCAGCTAGGCTAAAAGCAAAACTCCTTACCTCTGTTTCTTTAAATCTTAAACCTCTACTTCATCCACTCTTCAATCTAAATCCCCTCGAAAGGTATTTATGAATATAGATAAGATCTTGTAGAAATGGTTCTGCACGGATATTACATGGCAATCAAGAACCATAAGAAAAATGACCTACAAATTGTTTTAATTCTTTAACCTCCTCGCTCTTCGAACACGGCAATCAAGAACCATCTCGTCTAAAAGTAACAGGCAAAATGACTCAAAAATTACCTATGTGCACACCGATATTTTCAACAAAAATACCCGAAGAAGAAATATCCCAAACCTGGCATCAAGAATTGTCAATGAAAAATCCAAAATAATCTGCACGGAAAATATATTTTGGAGCTGCCAAAATGGGCTCAATAGGGTTTGTTCTTGCTGACTCTATCCCTCATGAGAAAGGCTACCCACAACGGTTAGATGACAGCCGATTATGCTGAGGTTGTGAGATGAAAAGTATAAAACTTTGGATGCCTGTGCTTTGAGCTTATTGATCTGACCATGCCAGGCAAAGATGTTGCGGCGCTGCAAGAAGAGGAAGCAGGGCGCAAGAGCTGCCGCTGTCTTCCAGAAGACTATCTTCGAACCTACGAAATATTTTTCCACAGACGAAGGTGGAGTGATTCAGGAGGTACTGGACCTGCGAGGTCACCTTTGCCCCCGCCTGGCTGTCCGCTGACTAGGCACTACGGGGGTGGTGCATGACTGTATATATTGGGATGTTTCTGCATTTTATATGATTAGCACAGTTTGTCAGCAGGCTGATTGCTGCCACGGTTTTTCCCTCGAAAACCCTTCGGGGCGGGGGTTTTTTAATCCGGGCAGTAATCCGCTTGCTGCGTTTTTGTATTGGGTCCCATAGACCGATTGGTCTCCGTGGACGATAAAAGTAACTTCCTTCCTTCCTTCCTTCCTCCAAATCCAAACCATAGTAAATTGATTTTTCTCGATTTTTGGAGGCTCGGAATTTTTTCCGGACATTCAAACTCCTTAAAATCTTAAGAAATTAAGTTAAAAAAAATTCCAAAAACTTTTTACTCAAATCGGAAAAACCCAAATTAAAAGGGTTGATTATTAGCGTACAAAAAAACATATGTACAAATTCTTTGTCTCTAGAATAGGTCACTCTCCACCTGTTGTTACATGGGATGGAGATGAGGTTAATGCCCCAACATGAAATCTTTTCCTTTTTCTGAACCATGTGTTGGGATCAGACCCAACCATTGTAAGAGCTTATACTTGTTTTCTAACTAGATGGTTAATGCTAACCTCCATCCCTTGCTTAAGATTTGGGTATTCGATCTTAAGAAAATCCTTGAACGTTGTAGCACACGCATTGAGGTCAAAACTATGATTTAGAACTTCCTAGACTCGTTTGCCTCAACCGTATGAAGAATGCTGCACAATTTTTTCCATTAGATAAAGCAGAAGGGGATGGATGGCAATGTAAAAGACCACAGCAACGACTTTTTCAACTTTTCCAATAAGGTGTCTGAGATGAGACTCAGTCTATACTTTCCATCTTCCCAACAACATATATGTTATTCTTTAGCGGCAGATCTTGCCTGGATCTTTTCAACGATGGATCTTAATATCCATTAAAATTATCAGTACCAACAGCTGCATCTCCTTGTTTTCTCAATGCAATGGAAACATGGCTGCCCAAAACCTGCTGCACTTGTCATACATATATTTTCTAGTCTAAAATGGCACCCATAAAGGTAATTCACAACCATATAGACCAGTCCCTTTTTCACTACATGCATCAAACATTTTAAAGTACTGGATATGCTGAGTGTTTAAGATGTGCAAATAGAACTTCTAACTCTCTAAAAGACTACCCTTCTCCAAAACTTATCTAAAAAGCTTAATTAGAGAAACCAATGATAGACAAGCATACCACAAGTTGATCACGTAAATTATTCTTCACTTCTATTTGCATCTTCAGGCTTCATTTATCTGTATATTACATCGAAAAAATCAAACATGATATTAGAAAAAGAAATTAAGGCAAATTTGCTAAAAATGTTATAAATTATCCAGACTTTTATTGATTTAGATTGCTATAACTCCATAATAGAAGCTCAGATGAAGACCTTAGATAATGATTATTGTGCAAAAATAAGAACATGTCTTTCCAGTTTCTACGCTAAGCATAGAATGTTACCATAATCTACTTGCTTACTGATTTCTATTCCTTTGATGAACAATATCTTGATGGCCAAATTATTTTGGGAGCATCCAAACTTATGGGCATGAACAACCGTATTAGCTGCCCTTGTTGCATCATCTCCTGCAAGCCGAGCTCTCTTGATCCCCATTACTTGCTATCAGTAGCTTTAGTGCCTATCAATAAGGACCTCAATAGCAGGATCTGCTAATGCATACAATAACGTAAAGGGAGCAGGAACTAGTTTGCAATACTTTTCTTTACATAAAAAAGAGTTGACTTTCCAAGAGTAGCTCTTGTACTAACAAATAGTAGCATTTGCAACCAATAATCGAGAAGCATGCAATGACATCAGCATACCTGCTAATTTGAACCTCCCGTTTCAAAAGTTGGCAATAGCTTTTCCAAACTGCTAGATGGAAGTTGTTGTTAGATCTTAAAGCAATAGTTAAATGCAGAAAGTGTATTTTTTTGTGGTGACTTGCTTGCACACTTGTATGACATCCAATAAATTTTGTATTTTATCCATACTGAGGTGTCCCCAACACTCTAACATTAAGTATACACGTTATAGATCCTCTCAGCACTCGATTATCATAGTTTACCTACAAGACGCTTATGCGTATGCACCCTTCATCCAACCCTGCCGTAGCAATACCAAATTCGTCCACTTCTGTCACTAGCAGATTTGCTGATAGAATTCTAACATCATCTAAAATGACTTAATAAAAACTTCAAAGTCTTAAGTATAGACAACTATGCAATGAAGCCTAAAAAGAAGCAATAAACTTCTCATTGTAGAAGTGGGTTGAGTGAGACCTCCAGCTAAACTTATCCTCTTAATGGCCACATGAGAACCCTGGCATATCCTGAAATTATTTATGATAGTAATCTGCTAATTATAAAATGGATACAAAGTTACAGGAAGGTGAGGTAAACCATAAACGAGATATGAGACATATTCCAAGTTCGAAGGAAGAGATTATATATAGGAGCTCTTACTTACTGATTTTTCAATCATATGTGACTGACTTGTATTATACAATTATAGCTATTCTATTATAGTTTCATAGGACATTTCTCACTATCCTACAATGCATTGGCAATCGCATGGTCTTGGTAGATGCTTTTGATTACAACACATTCAGTTCTCTCTAGCATGACTACTCACACGACGCAAACGGCCTATTGGTACTAACAAACTGGCTTCCATCCGCTTGCACTCCTATTACATCTTACATGAAGAGAATTATATGCAGTTGGACATGTATAAGATGATGAAAATGAGAAGGGAAACACTTCTTCTACTCCTTGCATCTGCTCCGCAGAAACCTTATGTTAATGCCTCCACTCGATTTTGAGAGCTCTCATTTGCCAACAATCTATAGATTTAACAATTCAGGAACTGGTCATGTGTTGGGATCGGACCCAGCCATCTTAAGAGCATAAATTGGAATTTGTTTTCGAATTACATGGTTAATGCTAACCTCCATCCCTTGTTTAAGATCTAGGTATTGGGTCTTAAGAAAATCATTGAAAGCAGTAGCGCACACATTAAGGTCAAAAGCATGATTTAGACTTCCTGGACTTCTTTGCCTCAGCCCAATGAAGAATGCTGCACGATTTTCTCCATTAGAGAAAGCAGAAGGATATGGATGGCACAGTAGAAGACTAGAAGCGGCTTTTTCAACACTTCCTATAAGGTGTCTGAGACGAGACTCAGTCCATCCTTTCCATCTCCTCAACTCTTCACAGTTGAGAGCTTGAATAGAAATCTGTAAGTAGTGTTTGCTACATCCAAAGAAGTCTTGCCTCTCAAACAAGTCGTCCCAGGATGCGCCCTTGTTGTAAAGTCTGTCACAAATCTCTTACCCCCGTGTAAATTCTTGCACCACGATGCGGAGAGTGCTTGCTGTGACGTTGTAGCTGGAATTCATACAAGGGTATGAAGGGGTGATTATGGGCATAAGATGGTTGAACATGCAACGCCATCTTGATGCTTTGGACACATTTTGCCAGATGACTGACATGCTTGTCAACTTAGCCAAAACCAAGGTGGTTCTGGTATCATCCGCACGCCAGCCAAGGCTTCCAATCCTCACTTATCGTGGGCAAAATGTTAAAGTGGTGTCCGCTTACAAATATTTGGGGGTGGAATTCCTGTCGGCCATGAACTGGGACAATTCCATCCGGCTGCGAGCCGCAGTAGGTTGGAAGGCACTCTATGCAATGGAGAACAATAGCCACAAGGCAAAGCTGTATGATTGGGCCCACCAATCGCACCTATTCAAGGTGCTAGTAGAACCTGTGCTTTTGTACGGGGTCGAGGTCTGGGGCCGGTGATTTCCCTCGCCACTTAGAATGACTTGGAGCAGGTGCAGAAAGCTTTCTTGGCACGGGCCCTGGGGGTGAAGTCCACAGTCCCATACCAGATACTGCTGCAGGAAACAAGTTACTTGCCTCTTCAAAGGGGGGCCCCTTGACAGACACATCGTCTACTTCCAGAAGGTGGTCAGCATGGATGATACTCGCCTCTCTAATCTCGCTTACACTGTGGCAATGGGGCCTCAACGCCTAAAAGCCTACTGGCGGGAAAAGAGAGCTCAGTGGCTGGCCAGATGGAATGTACAGGAGCACAGGTGCATCCAAGGGCAAATGGAGGCAGATCGCCACAGCCTCAGACAGTACCTTGACGCATGATTCCTCAGTAAGCTATGGGATGCCGGTCAAGACAACACACTATCAACGCCACATCAATCCCATGTTGGAGCGGGGCCCGCAACGCTACCTGCGCACTCATCTACCCATGAAAAAACGCAGATCTATTGCCTCTATCCACGCAGGTGCACACCATCTCCGGATTGAGACAGAGAGATGGGTTGGGGAGCTGCATCAGGAGAGGTTTTGTCAACGCTGCCAGGTTAGAGCCGTGGAAGATGAATGCCACATCCTTCAGAGTTGTCCGGCATATGATGACATTCGGATACGCTATGCTGAGCTGGTCCGTCTTGGCCAGCTCCTGCATGAGATGCTAAGCACGAGCTCGGTACAGATACATTCAAGAGGTCATGGATCGCCGAGATCAGCTCGGCCCTCGGTCACTTACCTGATACATGTACATATTTCTGTCTATATTTGTATTTGTGCAGTTTGGCAACAAACCTATTCCTGTCACGGTTTTTCCCCCAAACAACCCTTTATGGGCGGGGACGCGGTTTTTTAACCTGGACCTAAATACGCTTGCTGCGCCATCCTGTTTGGGTCCCATAGGCCATTGGTCTCCGTGGACGATAAAAAGTCTATTCTATTTAAAATCGGGCTTTAAATTTTGTTGCAATTCGATTTATGTACTTTCACAGTTTGACGCTCTGAATCGTTCTAACCCTATCTAATGGTCTGAGCCACACGATCACCTTTGCATGTTTGAACCTATGGCCGATACGATTAAAAGGAATGAAGGACTATCAGATAACTATCAGTTACAATATTTATATGATGGTTGATACAATGAAGAAAGAGTAGCAGAAAGGATAGCAAGATCAAGTACAACTACTATAAGATGGTAAAAAAAGATACTAAATCAAGTATAAGAGGGTCAAATTTCACACGGAGTTCACAAGGGTGTGTACTATTATGAAGGCAAAGAGGAATACAAAGACAAAATAATAACTGCAAAGGACGTTTATCTAGAACCTCAAGTATGTATAATGCCAAGTCATGCACAGATGGTGCTCTGAGAAGTTGTGGAAGCGTGGAATGGATTGCTAAGGTCAAAAAATGATTCCGGACTATCTCAAAAGCAGGGCAACTCAGAAGAGTATGGCTTTCATCTTCAATAACCTGTAACTGGCAACATGCACATAGTCTCGCTTCTCGCGGCAATTGCGGCCACTCCCATCTACCCGTCTCAATCCGTAGCCTGTGGGACCTCGTGCGAATAAATGGTCATGAAAAAGGAAAAGATGTCATGTAGGTGCAGTAACTTCAACTCCATCACTTGTAACAGCAGGCGGATAATGACCTCCTATTCTAGAGAGAGAGAATTTGTGCATATGACTTCTTCTTCATTGTACATTGCATTTGTGGTACTTTATTTAATGGAAATTCTATTTTATTCAATTCTATTCTGTGCCTTGTTGATTGGAATTCCAAGGTTACAAGAAGTATCCTCAAACTTTAATGTGTCCTAGTCATAGTTTGGTGTTCGAACTTGGGCAATTTGTAATCCTAGTTTGAAAACTTACCTTCATAATCATTGTATTATTATTGTGTTTTAAAAAGTGTGTGATGCGTGCATGTTTATATGCTCATCCTTGTGTACATTGATGGTTTTGGGCTTCAGTTGGGCATGAACCTTTAAACAATTGATTTTCTCTTGCTTCAAAAGCGGTTACTCGATTTTTAGCATCCCTACAATATACAACTTTGGATGTGATAGATTACAATCCTCTATTTATTTGGAAATATGTTTTAATGAAGCTTTTTTGTAATCCTCTACTTATCAAGAAATATATTTTGCAAACTTGGAACATTCCCAGAAACTTCTTTCGTAAGATATCAACAAATTGGTCCTGAGGTCCAAACTCTTCAAGTTAGAGATTGGGTCATTTCAGCATATTCAGACCTTGGTTGGTTCAGGCTTCCTAACCCCCATTAACATTTTATACAATTCCAGCATGTCCATGTGACATATCACATCATCTGTTCTTAAGTCATTAGATCTACCAATGGCGCATCCTAGGACGACTCGTTTGAGAGGCAAGACTTCTATGGTTGTAGCAAACACTACATACTGTGGAATAAAATAACAGCTAAGGTTAGTCAAATGGCTATTTTATAGCTTTTTTTACAAGAAAAATGGCTAAACTAAATGTGAAAAAAATGCCAAAATAGTTAAAATTTTAGCCCAATTTTTTTACCGCCCAGGTGAACTTTTTAGATTGAATAGCCAAACCTCCACCTCTAGACAACCCCACTAGAACATCGATTAGCTAAACCTAAGAACGAGGGGGCTTGGAAAAATGGGTGGATTAGCCTACAAACTGACAACAAGATTCGTAGGGACTTTAAGAAACCACCAAGTAGGGTTCAATATTAAAATATGGCAGAAGATTAGCGTCTATCTTCTTGAGATCTTTGTGCAGAGCTCAAATTCTAAGTCAAGCGCCCAATATTCAAGCTATTCAAGAGAATGAAGGTGCAAATTGATCTACAATACTTAAGAAAAGCAAGAGTGGCGGATTTGAAAGCTAAGGATGAATCTGAAAAGGTTTTGCATGCTATATGACAATTATCTAGGGTAGTATTTGGATCTAATAGATAGAAGAAATAGAAGAACATGTCTGGAGCTGAGAAAAGGGGACTGTGACATGAGCATATGCCATGCACTGGTGGGGGGCTCTTGCATATCATGGCCGCTTGTACAAGAGATTTTATTGCACGATCTTGTTCTATTTATATATAAACCCTGGTTATAGTTTAATAGCCCTTATTGGTACTGACAAACTTGGCATTTCTAAAACATTCTGTTGCAACTGGTCTATCTAGCATCGCTGCTAGAATCACATACTATAATTGACATTACACTATAACAGATGAATTGGAATTTGAACCCAGAGGAAAAGCCTGCGTACCTGCCGAAACATATTTACATAAAAGGTAAAAGGTAACCTGTGGGAAGCATGCCCTGAGCCAGAATAGGCAATAACCCTCTGCACAAAACCTGGCATTCAGACGACCTTGTTGATGAAAGAATCGGGCATCAACAATGAACCTCCAAATTCGCCAAGGCTGCCTAATGTTCTGATGTAAGACCCTAAAAAGAAGTGGTCGATGCCAGAATGCATTTGATATTTTTTTTTTCATCAGACATCGGAACTCAGAGTTCGGAGTTTTTACAGGCTTCGAGCTTCAAAACAAAACCAACCTTAAGAAGCTTTGACGCAATGAATGGCTTCGTCCAAAACACCACGAGCTTTCATACAATCCCCATCCAGAATAAGCGTTCTAACCGTTCTCACAGGCTGTCTAATCTTTTTCAAGCTTACTAGAAGCTTTGACGTAATGAATGGCTTCGTCCAAAACACCGCAAGCATCCATACAATCCCCATCCAGAATAAGCGTTCTAACCATTCTCACAGGTTGTCTAATCTTTTTCCTCCTCAAAACCGAACAGCCCATTTTGAAAGCAAAGGAAGAAGAATCGAAGCAATTTTACATCAATGAGAATAGCCCATTCTAAAAGCAAAGGAAGAAGAATTGAAGCAATTTTACATCAATGGGAATGGACAACAATTAAATGCAATTGATGGCAAAGCAAAGATTTTGCTCGGACTACCTTTTGCCCACAGCAACGTCCCTTTTTCCTTGCCTTATGTTTGTAAAATTCCATGCTATTCTGGCATTCGCTGGCAAGGAAAGACGCACTGATTTACCTAGATATAAACTGTTTTTAAATCTGGCGCTCTTTCTCAAGGCGGTTAACAAGGAGGCGTGCAAAAAATGTGCCCTTTCAAAAACATAATTGGACAGTCATAAAATTAATGGTCCAAAACGAAAGTTGTGAAACACAACAAAATGAACGGCCGAGAGATGCTGCACAAACTATCATTTTTTGCTTTTATTACTATATACAGATTGTCTCCAAGAAGCCTACACTCATCCAAATTACTTGTTTGTCAAGTTATCTATATGTAGAATGCTTCTCAGCGCTTGCATCTGAAACTTCTTTCTTTTCCTTAAGCGGAAGGATCACAATAAGAATGAAGAAGTTTGGATCATTTGTCTCACTTGCTATCCATTGGCAAATAAATCCTCAGTAAGTCCTTCTATTTCTTTCCTCTTTTTCTCTTGTATGCATGCTCTTCCACTTCCCTTTGATAACCTAATTCCCTAGGAACAATTAGATGAATGGATGCATGATATAGGAGCAAAAATGTTTTGCATTATAATTTTAACTTACCTATATGGCTCCATTGTAAAAGGAACCAACACATAATTAAAGCATAGTTCTCTTATCTAGTAACTATATTCATGCACTGAACTTGAACAGTGAAACAAATTAAGTAAAAACACACAGGACATTAAATGTGGCTTTTGATAGGGTTCTGGTGAAAAAATCAATCTATGCAATTCGTATCTAAAACTCTTTAATCTACACTTTTTTGCAATCCACGTATGCGTAACGGAGTAACTCAGTAGCTTATGCAACATATAATAAAGTTATTACATCAAGTTATGACTCCTTTGATGAACACAAAATCACCTTTCGCAAGCATAGGATGAAGCAGCATATGCATATGCTCTCCAATCTTCATTGGTAGTTTCTCATATTCATAAATAAGCTTCCAAAAGAAATGTTCTAACGAGAAACTATGGAATCTAAGTTAGTCATCTGGTCATCAAATGCAAACTATGATAGACATTGCCTATTTACCTGCTTATCTTTCAGTTCTTATATCTTAAGAATGCATTCTCCATGCTCATATAGATGAGAAACTATGTCATATTCTTGAAGATCTAACTCTTATCTGTCTCTACAATGAATGGAATCAACTTTTTGAAACATAACATTGGACACTTAAGCCAAAGCAAAGAATTTTGCATGCAAATGAGCAGGTTCATATAAGCAATTGATATCTTTGCAACTTTTAATCTACTGCAATAGAGAAGTAAAATAGAATAGAATAGAATAAAATTGAATTTCCTTTAAATGATGTATCACATATACAATATTGATGTACAAGGAAGAAATGATATGTACAAATTCTTAGTCTCTAATTGTCTCTAGAATAGGAGGTCATTCTCCACCTGCTGTCACAAGGGATGGAGTTGAAGTTAATGTCCCAGTATGACATCTTTTCCTTTTTCCTGACCATGTGTTGGGATCAGACCCAGCCATTTTTAGTGCATAAACTGGAACTTGTTTTCGCATTACATGGTTAATGCTAACCTCCATCCCTTGTTTAAGATCTGGGTATTGGGTCTTAAGAAAATCCTTGAAAGCAGTAGCGCACACATTGAGGTCAAAAGTATGATTTAGACTTCCTGGACTCTTTTGCCTCAGCCCAATGAAGAATGCTTCTGCACAATTTTCTCCATTGGAGAAAGCAGAAGGATATGGATGGCATTGTAGAAGACCAGCAGCAGCTTTTTCAACTCTTCCAATAAGGTGTCTGAGACGAGACTCAGTCCATCCTTTCCATCTCCTCAACTCTTCACGGTTGAGAGCCTGAATGGAAACCTGTAAGTAGTGTTTGCTACATCCAAAGAAGTCTTGCCTCTCAAACAAGTCGTTCCAGGATGCGCCCTTGTTGTAAATTCTGTCACAAATCTCTTGCCCCTTGCAAATTCTTGCACCATGATGCGGAGAGTGCTTGCTGTGACGTTGTAGCTGGAATTCATACAAGGGTATGAAGGGGTGATTATGGGCATGAGATGGTACCTGTCCCGAGGATTTAATGCAGGATTCCAACCGGGAAGTTTTCCGCCTTTGCAACGGACACAGCATCACCGGAGTTTGCCAGTTCCAAAGAGTGTAAATTGTGAAGAATTTGGTAAATAGAGTAGCAGGTACGGCATTAGGATAAAGCTGACAAACCCTGGCTACTAAAATTGCCCAATTAATGCCTCCCAAAAAACCAACTGCGTTTCCATAAATCCCCCTCTGCTTCGCCCAATACTTTACACATCTTAGTGTAACCCTGAAATGCTGTATATTGGGCACCAAGCTAGCAATACGATCTGTAACCCTAGAGCCATTCATGCACCTAACTGTAACTTCATCCAGACCTTCCAAAACAGAAGGGCTAGAAAGGTCTAGATCTTCTGGAACAATGTATCTGCCGAAAACATTAGCATAAACAAGATCTATGGAGACCCCATCGTACTTAAACTTCATGACAGGAACATGGGCACCTGGAATTGCATCTATCTGGCAAATTTCCTCTGTTTTGCTCAACATATCCTTCAATAATCCGAAAAAATGCTGATCCCTGGTGGCATAGCATGGCCCAACGCATAATGCATCTATGTCTGAGCCTGATCCATGAACCCCTAACCTAAATGAGCCGAAAGTGTAGAAATTGGCATTTGCCTTATCCACCATCTCACCGGATAGCCCAACTTGGGCTGCAACTTTCTTGATCCATTGCTGTATGATGGAATGCAGATTTCCAAGAATCTCCTCTCTGTGTCTTGCTTCTTCCATCGTCTCCACAAGGCCTAAATGTTGAGCAACACTCTCTAAATCGGAATTCAGCTCCAAATCTGTGTGGCCAGGCAAAGAACTCGAGAGAGGCTTAGTAAAAGTGCTTTCTTTGCTTGCAGCAGCTGTGCCGATCCCATTACCTAATCTCCGCCTCTTCAGGTCGCTCGCCATCTCTGCCTGTCCGATGTTGCTTGCGTCTCTCTCTAAAATGCCCACTGAATTTGATAAACCCTGCTAGAACCCTTTTGGCCTTTTTACATCCAACATTTTTCATCTAACGGCCACGAAATTTATAACATTTGGTCCAAATGACATTTTTGCAAAACGGGGTGGGGGCCTTTTGGCATATACCATATATATCTCGTGTAACAACATGGCAACTGGGTCTCTTATTCTGCCTACGGAATGCAAAAGCGCTCAATGTGCATGTGATTAGCAGTAAATCGACCCAGCTTGCCATCTTGTGGCGGCCTAGAACTGGGTCGCGATTCCAGACCCGCTTCGGGCTCTTGCTGGTCGCGGGGCCCCTGGAATCTGCTCCCCAGTTTCCATGTCGCCATACAGTTCGGATGCTCTCAACAAGCTAACGTGGTGGCACAATCATCATTCCTTCTCATGAATGAACCAAATGTATTTACACCAACTTTGAACAATTAAGAAACTTATTATAGCGGCCGCTAACATTTCTCATGACCGACTCCCTTAAATGTGATCCTCACTCTACGATTGATTTTAGGTACTGAAGTTAAACAATCCATTCGGTCTATGCCTATGCCAAACAACACTACTTACTCATTAACATGGGAGAGACTAAATGTTACATTCTAATCCTAAATGTGTGTGTTAGAATAACATCAACTCTATATGAATGTAATGAGAATGAGAACTTGAAGTGAGTTGTGGAGAGCAAGTGCAATTTGTGTCTTTGAATCCTTACATGCATAAAATTGCTTGATGGGCGACTATTCTGCTCGAGGAAGGCAATATGAGAGAGTCATTTGATATTTTATCTACCTTTGAATGACAAAATCAAAGAATTATTAATACACTAGTGAGAGACATGATTAAATTACAAGAAATTTACCATGGTGGCCAAGGCCGCCACGAACTTTTCTCTTCATTTGTCTCATTTATATGTTTCAAAACATACAGTAGAAGAAAATAATGCGTGATTAGGAAAATAATGTAAAATAATTGCCTTTCCAAATCTGGGGAATTAACGTGCAATGTCTATTAATGCAATGGTGTCAAACACACTTGGATTATAAACATCTTTGTCTCCATGAGTAGACTCGAGTTATAAATGATTTATAAATAGTATCCAGACGATGGGTCTCTAACAAATTCATGCATATGCCATTGCATTAATCTATTTCTTAGGGCGTTAAACTAGCAAGGCTAATGTTGCAGTAAATTTCAATGTGTTAAATATCATAGGTCACCATTGATTAATGGGCTAAAGCCTTTCTTAATTTTTGCAATGGTTCCTTGATGTCTCTAAATCACTACATGAACACCATATAATTTGCCTGTTCATGAAACGGTTTATTTAAATTACGAATTGTATATTTGCATTAAAATAATATCCATCTATTATCATCCCTTCCCATTGGACAAAAAAAAAATTCACACAATCTAACATGGCATTTCAACCAGAACATCCAAAGGAGACAAAAGGGAACACCAAAGAGAATTTTGCAGTGTGCCAACAATATATCAACAATTATTCAGTTACGTAGTGAAAGCTAAGACAAAGGTTATCTAAACACGTGCACGCTCGCCACGGAGGGTCCCGACAGCATTGACCATGTTTGTTAACGCACATCAAGATCATAATCATGCTGCATAACGTGATTAATTCAACACTTAAATGATATGGCCATAAATATCAAGCACCTATAGCAATGTTTTGGACTCAAGATATTATGGAATGGATTTGTTGATCTTATCAACCAGTCTGAAAAATAAACCTACCATTCAAGATACATAAATCACCACGAGAGGAAAACACTAGAGTATATGGTCTTCGCTAAGGTGTAATTATTGATTATTGCAAAAGCCGGGTCAAGGTGATAGCTTTAAATGATGCAAATTAACAAGAAATCTTAAATAAATGGTCTGTAAGCTTAGACCAACATCTCTGCAACAACTTTAATATGAAATGTTGATTTTTCGTAGTCAATCTCCTTTGCATTGATAAGTTCAGCATTTCCTAAATCAAGATTGATGCAACCACTCGAAAAATTGCCTCTCTGGAAAAACCAACGCTAGAACTTGGCCATCACTAAGCACAGACTGGGAGTTCATCCACAATACCTTGAATATGTAGCAAAATAACAGGGGGTTCCAGGGGGATTTTATATGGATGTAAAAAATAGCAATTCCTGAAACCATAGTCCATATATCCCTAAAACAATTGAATGGGTTGTTATAAACAAGGTGCTACGCACGGGGGGTTGCCCTCCGGTGGCCCGAGAGTGTGATTTCATAGGTTTTGTTTCATTCTTTTGCGTTTGAATGAATGCAAGGGAAATAGTGTGTCTTTATTAGTAAAGTTGCTATTCATTGAGATGGTTGTAATGTGTTGCTTTATCATGTAGTGATTATTATGTAGGTTTTGTTAACACACATTGACCGAGTTCATGAGATTGTATTGCTCATCTAGAGTTGTAACCAATCAAGAAAGGCGTAGAATATGAGCTAAAATGTACGTTATTCATTAGAGAGCAATTACCCTAATGTATTTATTTTGTGGCATTTAGATGCTAATCTTATTTGTTTCATTAACACCACAGAGCCAAAGGGAAATGGAGGCTCAATATAGTCTTATCCCGGATTGGACCCCATCCTCCGGAATCCCATCCCACATGGGATCCCCTCCTCTGGTATCCAGCAGTCAAGGGGATCCCCTCCTCCGAGATGGGTAACTGCATAGTTAGGGCCGAGTTTTGGTCGGATCATGCATCTCTGATAGTAGCAGCGCTCGCCACGCTTCCTCCTTGGCATCTACCTGCTACACTTCTCCAACCCATTCCGACCATCTTTGAAGTGATCCCACCGATTCCATGGAGAATCGAGGGAGAAAAACCAAGCACAAAAAAACTCTAATTTTTGTTATAAGGGGTCGCAGTATTATGCAGTAACTGCGTAGTAAGATGGGATCCCTGCCCTCTGGGATCCCTGCCCTCTGGGATCACATCTCTGGGGAAACCCGTCATCTGGGATCACACCTCCAAGGTATCCAAGTTAAAATTATCCTACGACATACGTTGGATCATAAACCTACAATATGGGCTGTATTTTTGGGCAATTGGTTAGTCATGTGAGGGGGTTTGTCAAAATGGTATCGCATAACGTATTTTTTTTTGTTAATTTGAGGAACGCGGATGGCATATACACATATAGTGTATGTGAACCTCTTGGGGGCAAAGAACATGAAACTTTAAGTTTTGATTGCTCACACAGAACTGATTTTGTGTTTTAAATGCTTATGCAGGGCTATAGAGTTCCCTCCTTATGTGGTGCAGCCAATTTGGCAAGGGGTTCAAATCTCCTGGTTGCATCTGATTTCAAATTCTAAATCTGTTGTAGGTGAAGCATCTAGTTTTCCAAATCTAGTGTATTTGTACTTGTACAGATGTACCTAAGACTAGGTCAAATGCATTTTCCATGGTTTAGTGCCCCCCAAAAATAGATAGATAGATAGATAGATAGTAGTTTTAACGTCACGCCACTAGGCAGCATCAACGTAAAGCATTTTTAATTCCTTAATAAAGCTTCATTCCAATTAGATAAAAGAGTCCTCATGGATAGCCTGGGCAAAGGTTTTTTGAGTTTTTTTTTTCTTTTACTCGTCGATTCTTAAGCCCTATTGATGTTTGATTGATTTGGAGTACATAGCACCATTGTCCTTGCATTAGTCAGAGCTACAACCATAACTCAAGATTATCAAGGATTTATTCCACTCTCCTATGCATGATTGGAATTGGGGTGGTCTTGTAGAGCCTAATTAGTTTATACTGTAGTGAAATGTTTTTAAGGCCAATGCTTTGTTGCGATAGCAACTTGCTTAAAATAATTTGTATATGCTGAAATAGCTACGAAAACCATACTTGAAATAGTAGTCTAGATGATAGGTGCATTAGTTCTACAAAATGCAATGAATTCAATCTTTGCCATTAAACATATTTTTACACTGAAACTTTCTGTTTTTGGCATAAAGATCCGTTACACTTGTAAGTGTGGGAATAACTTTAATGTACATGAAAGAAAACCATATGCTAAAACGGCCATATTTATAGAATATCCTTTTGTGTAGGATAATCAGCCCCTGTATATTTAATGGTGCTCTTGTATCTATACCACCAGCTCAACAGAATGTAGCCAAACACATCCAACCCAATCAAACAGACCAATAACCAGTAAAACAGATTCAACCTACCATTATCCATCCTATTAGAAATCCAAGGGTGCCCTTTTGAGCATTGATTAGCTAAACTTATGAGAATGCTACTCAAGAAATGCCAATATGAGAGAGTCATTTGATATTTTATCTACCTTGAATGACAAAATCAAAGAATTATTAATACACTAGTGAGACATGATTAAATTACAAGAAATTTATCATGGTGGCCAAGGCCGCCACGAACTTTTCTCTTCATTTGTCTCATTTATATGTTTCAAAACATACAGTAGAAGAAAATAATGCGTGATTAGGAAAACAATGTAAAATAATTGCCACTCCAAATTTGGGGAATTAATGTGCAATGTCTATTAATGCAATGGTGTCAAACACACTTGGATTATAAACATCTTTGTCTCCAAGAGTAGACTCGAGTTATATATGAGAAAATTATGTAGCATTCTTCATTGGGCTAAGGCAAAAGAATTCAGGAAGTTAGGACTCAGTGCATGCGCTACGATTTTCAAGAATTTTCTTAAGATCAAATACCCAGATCTTAAACATGGGGATGGTTAGCATTAACCTTAGAAAACAAGTTCGAGCTTATGCTTTTAAAATAGAATAGAATAGAATAGTTTTTTTAAATGTCCACGGAGACCAATAGGTCATGGGACCCATACAATGGGCTAGTAAAATCATTACTACTAGGATTAAAAAACCCCTGCCTCGAAAGGTTTTCAAGGGAAAAACCTTTGCAGTAATGATGATACTAGACAAACGGAGATAATGACTACTTAGGACTCAGTAATTGCAGACGTTTATCTAGAACCTCAAGTATGTATAATGCCAAGTCATGCACAGATGGTGCTCTGAGAAGTTGTGGAAGCGTGGAATGGAATGCTAAGGTCAAAAAATGATTCCGGACTATCTCAAAAGCAGGGCAACTCAGAAGAGTATGGCTTTCATCTTCAATAACCTGTAACTGGCAACAGGCACATAGTCTCGCTTCTCGCGGCAATTGCGGCCGCTCCCATCTATCTGTCTCAATCCGTAGCTTGTGGGACCCCGTGCGAATAAATGGTCATGAAAAAGGAAAAGATGTCATGTAGGTGCAGTAACTTCAACTCCATCACTTGTAACAGCAGGCGGATAATGACCTCCTATTCTAGAGAGAGAGAATTTGTGCATATGACTTCTTCTTCATTGTACATTGCATTTGTGGTACTTTATTTAATGGAAATTCTATTTTATTCAATTCTATTATGTGCCTTGTTGATTGGAATTCCAAGGTTACAAGAAGTATCCTCAAACTTTAATGTGTCCTAGTCATAGTTTGGTGTTCGAACTTGGGCAATTTGTAATCCTAGTTTAAAAACTTACCTTCATAATCATTGTATTATTATTGTGTTTTAAAAAGTGTGTGACGCGTGCATGTTTATATGCTCATCCTTGTGTACATTGATGGTTTTGGGCTTCAGTTGGGCATGAACCTTTAAACAATTGATTTTCTATTGCTTCTGAAATAGTGCTCCGATTTTTAGCATCCCTACAATATACAACTTTGGATGTGATAGATTATAATCCTCTATTTATTTGGAAATATGTTTTAAGGAAGCTTTTTTGTAATCCTCTACTTATCAAGAAATATATTTTGCAAACTTGGAACATTCCCAGAAACTTCTTTCGTAAGATATCAACAAATTGGTCATGAGGTCCAAACTCTTCAAGTTAGAGATTGGGTCATTTCAGCATATTCACACCTTGGTTGGTTCAGGCTTCCTAACCCCCATTAACATTTTATACAATTCCAGCATGTCCATGTGACATATCACATCATCTGTTCTTAAGTCATTAGATCTACCAATGGCGCATCCTAGGACGACTCGTTTGAGAGGCAAGACTTCTATGGTTGTAGCAAACACTACATACCGTGGAATAAAATAACAGCTAAGGTTAGCCAAATGGCTATTTTATAGCTTTTTTTACAAGAAAAATGGCTAAACTTGTGACGCTCCCTGCTAAATATACGGCGCCCAGCCGTACACTCGGCAGGAAATCCCCCGTCCGGCTCGACAACCGCACGGGCCCTTCGTCTGCCCCGTACTCTGAGATGATCGTAGTGCGGGAAGGGGACACGAAGGTGTCTTGCGCGCCCTTCCCCTATGGGCTCCTATCACAGCGGAAGCATAAAACACGTCAGAACTAGCAACAGCAATACAACATACTACCTCAAAGGGTAGTCCATCACATATCCACAAGTGCAAAGATGATAATCATAAACCATAAAACATGAGAGCTCCTACCCATGGCTCGGACTCGTAAGGAGGATACGCAATCCCATGGCATCACCCATCGGGACTACTCCAGGTTGCATCTCCCTGGTCCGTCGAGGCAGGAAGGGTTGCATCTCCCCTTCCCAGGGTCTAGAGGCTCCTCGGGCGGCTAGAGAATCGTGGCGACACACGATTCGTACCCGACTGAACCCCCCAAAACAAGAGCCAAGCTGACACTTGCAACTCTTGAGAGGCAGGGCGACACCATCGCCCCAGGAGGTGTCGGACCCATGCTCGGCCCACACGAAGTGACCGACCATAAGCCTAGCCCACTATGGGATCCCCCGTAGCCCCCGCTCGGCAGGGATCCTCCCTCCGTATTGCCTCTAGCCCCGTTGTGTAGTGCTGAGTCACATCATAGCCTCCATAGCCCGGTGGGTTCCTATGCACATGCCGCATAATAATAGGAACTAAGGGGTCTAAACTAGGAGCATACTACTAACTAAGGCTACTAGGTCTCTACCCCCCTTCCCAATACAAGAGGAGCAAACATGATCAACCATCATCACATCACATCATGGTAACATCATAAGAACATTTTAACCTAATCATACATATCTAACTTACAGTTAGGGTTCCTTAATTAGGGTTCAAGATGTTGAGTAAGGGTTCTAGGATGGCTCTACTCTAGCTACGAAATACTAACCCATCTGGAGTGCTAACTTCCAGATGATCTACCAAGAGCACTACTCTACATACCTGCTCCAGAAGCACTCCCTCCCAATCCTGGCGTCTCCATGATCTTCAAGGTGTTCGAGGTAGCTCCCACTCCTGCTGATGCGCTCACGCTCTGGGGGCTGCCACGCTATGCTGTGCCATAGCAGACGGTTCTTGAAACAGGGTTTCGAGCGCGAAGAAGGTTCCCAGACTGTTGGAGCCAGAAAAGAGGCCTAGGGTTAGGGTTTAGGCCTTTATAGGTTAGGGTTCACATGTTATGCCACGTGGCTCCAATAGGGTAAGTCTGTGTGGCGGGTGCCCAATAGGTTAAGGCCACGTGGAAGATGGTCTTAACCTAAGGTTGGCTAAGTTATATGAATAACTTAGTCATGCCCCCTAGTGCCACAATCTATGGTATACAAGGCTATGAAGATATACTTGTATAGTGACGGTCCTGGAAATATACGTATTTATGGCGTATATTTCCCTGGAACGTCACAAAACTAAATGTGAAAAAATGCCAAAATAGTTAAAATTTTAGCCCAATTTTTTTACCGCCCAAGTGAACTTTTTAGATTGAATAGCCAAATGTCCACTTCTAGACAACCCCACTAGAACATCGATTAGCTAAACCTAAGAACGAGGGGGCTTGGAAAAATGGGTGGATTAGCCTACAAGCTGACAACAAGATTTGTAGGGACTTTAAGAAACCACCAAGTAGGGTTCAATATTTTTTGTTCTTTTGTTTTTATTTTTTTTCCTTATCCTAGGTACGAAGTTGAAGCATCCACAGTGTTGATCATATCTAGAAGGAACAATTTTTTTTGGTTTTGAACATATTCATGTATAGGTTGCTTCTTTGTATCAAGGAAGTTTAATTTAATTTAATTTAATTTAATTGATCAAGCCATTTTAGGCCCCCAGGCCTCTATGGCAAACAGATACATACATAATACAATCATGGAATATATATATAGGCACTCAATCCGAAGTTATAATAATGAAACTCATCTTCTCTCACCACCAAACTTAGAAATACACCTTGTTTGTGTATGGTAGTGCCATAAACTGTGGTAATGCCGAATCTAACTGCCTTTTCTATCTATTCTATTCTATTCTATTTAAGTTTAGCCGGAAAAAGTTTTAGCTAGAAAGGACTGTTGTGTTAAACCACTACCCTATGAGTTTCTTTTCCTTTTGGTGGAGATTTTATTGGAACATTTAAAGTTCTTTGTCAATTGTAAAAGTTTATTACACATTGTTAATGGCATCACAGACTAAGTTCCTTTGTAAAATAACCTACAACCCATCATATGCTTGAATAGAAAAAGCACAATTTATGGACTCCATTTTTGAATGGAGCCCTGCTTGTTAACTCAACTGTTTATGTGTGTGTGACGTATATGCATAATAATCACCAATTCCAAGCAATGAGGCAAAATTGCCCTTGGTAAGCAACAATAATGAAAATGGAAGTCACATTTTACACACCACTTTTCCATGCAGATTCGTCATCCTACATATCATAGTGAAAGTACCCAGCATTATTGGGCATACATTGGGCATACATTGAGCGTCATCCTACATTAGTGAAAGTACCCAACCGTGTTGTGCATACAATGAGAACCTGTAAATGCTCATTAGTTTCAAGACGAAGAACCAAAATTGTTGCCCTTTGGAAAAATGGGTGCTTGTGTAGGCTTATATTAAATTTTTGCAAATGAAATAAGATTGAAATTTGTAGTTTCTGTCCAGAAAGGTCATCTATTGTTAGGATATACCTTACCTCTTTTCACATGCTTTTCACAAAACAAATTTGAGTTCGTAAAGCAATTTATTTAACAAATCAAATGCACACAAAAAAGTGTATTTTATGTTGCATTACATAAATAAACATGATCATTTGTTCGTAACACAAATCCTTGCTATTAGGCATATTTCACGTGGCATGAACATAATATAACATAAGAATGCAGATAGGAATGAAGTTGGCATCATATGGAGATACATGCGTGTTTTAGTCTTTTCTATTGCTCCAAAAGTCTCAACTTGCATGAAGTTGTACCATGTTAATTTTCAATTTTGCCAAAACCTTGCAACCTTTCTTCCCAACCCCTTGACACACTGCAATTGCCATACATATCGTGGGCCCAAGTTTGAAAAATCAAAACTTTTACATGCAGAACTCTTATCTTTCTAGCTAAAACACTGTTAAAAGTCTTCATGGGCAACATTCATCTTCAAGAAGAGGAGCCTCATCAGCATACTACATATGGCATCTAGGTAGAAGAAGCATTCTGATTTCATGTTCCCAACTGTCCGTGTTCAAAATAGAAATGAAAAAATAAAGTACAATGACTTCCATCTTGGCATGATTCCACATTTTATAGACATAGCTTCTTTCATATTATACATATGAATTCTCTCGTTGGTGTCAAAGGAGGATCTTAGCTTGCAAGGTTACGTTGAAAAATAGGCGATTTTCCCATGCTCCAAGCATTGTTCTAAACACGGTAACCTTGCAACTGGAGAATTCTTTTCTTCTAAACATGGTAATCACATCCATAATAAGGGGTCCATAACGACAGTTATGTCCTCATTCATCTGAATAGGGGGGAAGAACAATTGCATAGAAATAACAGGCCCATGTTTCACTCTATTCTTTTTCCATATTGCATTTTGACTGCAAGCAATAAATGATGCGCAAATAAAGTGACTCTGAAAGCGTGTTAAATAAGGGACAACAAAAGTCAACCCAAGATTGGAAGGCTTCTACGACATGATCATCTCCACTAACAATTCTACCATGACATGATCAAATTGTACATCTTTCAAATTCTACCATGACATGATCAAATTGTACCATGCCAATTTCAAAGTTTCGTACATCTTTATAGCTTCTGCATCCACGCTCTGGTAATTTTCTATTTTGATCATGTGACCTTGCATAGCGATGGCCTCGATATCTGGAAAAATAGCAAATGCTTTTTCCAGATCATGCAGGGTTTCTTCCAACCTGCCATGTCCTTTATACACAATGAGACCCAGCCTGATAGTACATACCTTTTCAAATAGGATCATCATTACCAATGCAGATTTTCCAGAACCCAATGGCAATCTCTTGCATCTGTGAAATAATTGAATTCTGTCATTTTCGCTTCATAGATTTGCAATATGCAGCATTTGACTACATTATGGCGCTTGTCTAGTTTGAAATAGCCATCTCCAATCGCTAATATACCAAAGCTTTGAGCCGAGATGATTTTACCTGCCTAGTCTGCAGCATGTACAGGAAGAACTCTTACCTTTCCAGTTGAAACACTATTAAAGGTTTTAATGAGCTGCATGTTTCCAGACTATCAGAAGCCCTTCTTTTGCTTTGCTCTGAGCTAGCTTTCTTCACCAGCCTTGAAGCCCAAGAGTTAGCCAGCTTAGAACCATTAAAAATCAGTTGCTAGATTGAGTTTAGGGATCATAACAAAGTAGAATGGATAGAGTGGACTCAGATTAGTTTTAGATGTAAGGCAGAATGAGCATTCCCCCTGAAATTCCTACTTCCATGAATGGCGGATTTCTTATCTTCCACCTATAAAGTAGACTCTCTTGCAGAAAGGTTTTCCATCTTTGAGCAACTGCAACAAATACCTGACCTATTAACGTCAAAGGACTGCCCCCAGGCTTTTGATGTCCATAGAGAGGGGTTCTATAAAAGAAACTGATGATGGCAATTAAAATAACAACAATAGGGATGCCGAATCCCACACCCCAAACTATAACTCTGAATGTACACAATAAGGCTCTGACAACTGAGGCCTCGAGCAAGCAGAAAGCTTGGCTATAGTAAAGCAGAAGCACAGACTGGGGGTTCATCCACAATACCTTGAATATGTAGCAAAATAACAGGGGGTTCCAGGGGGATTTTATATGGATGTAAAAAATAGCAATTCCTGAAACCATAGTCCATATATCCCTAAAACAATTGAATGGGTTGTTATAAACAAGGTGCTACGCACGGGGGGTTGCCCCGGTGGCCCGAGAGTGTGATTTCATAGGTTTTGTTTCATTCTTTTGCGTTTGAATGAATGCAAGGGAAATAGTGTGTCTTTATTAGTAAAGTTGCTATTCATTGAGATGGTTGTAATGTGTTGCTTTATCATGTAGTGATTATTATGTAGGTTTTGTTAACACACATTGACCGAGTTCATGAGATTGTATTGCTCATCTAGAGTTGTAACCAATCAAGAAAGGCGTAGAATATGAGCTAAAAAGTACGTTATTCATTAGAGAGCAATTACCCTAATGTATTTATTTTGTGGCATTTAGATGCTAATCTTATTTGTTTCATTAACACCACAGAGCCAAAGGGAAATGGAGGCTCAATATAGTCTTATCCTGGATTGGACCCCATCCTCCGGAATCCCATCCCACATGGGATCCCCTCCAGCAGTCAAGGGGATCCCCTCCTCCGAGATGGGTAACTGCATAGTTAGGGCCGAGTTTTGGTCGGATCATGCATCTCTGATAGTAGCAGCGCTCGCCACGCTTCCTCCTTGGCATCTACCTGCTACACTTCTCCAACCCATTCCGACCATCTTTGAAGTGATCCCACCGATTCCATGGAGAATCGAGGGAGAAAAACCAACCACAAAAAAACTCTAATTTTTGTTATAAGGGGTCGCAGTATTATGCAGTAACTGCGTAGTAAGATGGGATCCCTGCCCTCTGGGATCCCTGCCCTCTGGGATCACATCTCTGGGGAAACCCGTCATCTGGGATCACACCTCTAAGGTCCCCCAATCCAAGTTAAAATTATCCTACGACATACGTTGGATCATAAACCTACAATATGGGCTGTATTTTTGGGCAATTGGTTAGTCATGTGAGGGGGTTTGTCAAAATGGTATCGCATAACGTATTTTTTTTTGTTAATTTGAGGAACGCGGATGGCATATACACATATAGTGTATGTGAACCTCTTGGGGGCAAAGAACATGAAACTTTAAGTTTTGATTGCTCACACAGAACTGATTTTGTGTTTTAAATGCTTATGCAGGGCTATGGAGTTCCCTCCTTATGTGGTGCAGCCAATTTGGCAAGGGGTTCAAATCTCCTGGTTGCATCTGATTTCAAATTCTAAATCTGTTGTAGGTGAAGCATCTAGTTTTCCAAATCTAGTGTATTTGTACTTGTACAGATGTACCTAAGACTAGGTCAAATGCATTTTCCATGGTTTAGTGCCCCCCAAAAATAGATAGATAGATAGATAGATAGTAGTTTTAACGTCACGCCACTAGGCAGCATCAACGTAAAGCATTTTGAATTCCTTAATAAAGCTTCATTCCAATTAGATAAAAGAGTCCTCATGGATAGCCTGGGCAAAGGTTTTTTGAGTTTTTTTTTTCTTTAAAAGCCCTCTTTTTGTGTGTGTGGTGCATAATGAGCACGTGAAAGGCTTGAAGGGCGCATGTAGTGCAGTTTCCCCGCCAGCAACACATTTCTTATCATAACTTTTGATCCAGAGCTATGTTTGAGATGATTTTTATTGCGTTGGAAAGCTCTCTCCGAGATCTTTTTGATAGTGTATGATATGGATATGTTTGGTTAAGTTATCTATGCTAAAACAACAATTTTTCGGCCGGATTTGATAGGCTTTCACATCCTACCAACTAATTAATACAGGATTGCGCTATATTGTTTTATGGCTCATTCCGAATGAAGGTTGCAAAAAATTACCATGCATTTTTAGATTTTGAGGCAGTTATTAAGCAAATTCTTAGGCTTCTAGATCCTTGCGCTAACAAGCAGAAAAGTTTCCCACTTTGGTTTCTCACCACAAGAATCCATGAAGGCCAAAGGCTGCTATTAAATTCCAGTTGAAAAATGTTTGTGTATGGGTGTTCCAAACTTTATGACTTTCAGAATAATGGGATCAATCCGCTCTATCTTTATGGTAACTTTTACTTATGTTCTATTTGTTTTATTATGACGAAATTCAAAAGCTACAGGTGATGAAAGCCTTAAATGAATTCTAGTTTTTTTTTCTGGTTTGAATTCTAAAATTTTTGTCACACCGGGGGAGGGGGGGGAGGGGGGGAGGATGTCCCTAAGGCCCCGAAGGGGCCAAAAAAAAATTTTTGCAACACAAACCATTAACATCCAACATATAAAAATTAAATCCCCCAACACATAACAACCAACACATAACAACCATTGACATTAACAATCAACACATAACTACCATTGACATTAATTAACACAATTATTGGGTCCAACACATTTAAATTAAAATCCCCCTTAAACCCCCTTTGGTTTGGGTGCATATTCACAGGGGGGGTGACGTAGGGCAGCGAGAGCCCTCATAATTATATTTTGCACGTACAAAATCAACACCATATAGTATTCCGCTTGAAATCTTATAGTATTTTGCGAATCTTGTTATACAGTATAGCAAATTTTGTACTTGCATACCCCACAAACGAGGAACTTTACGTACGGTGTAGATTAAGGAATAAGGGGTGAATATGCCTATCCAATAGCTCTCGTTGCCCGGAGTCACCCCCCGTGTGAATATGCTCCGATTTTTAGCATCCCTACAATATACAACTTTGGATGTGATAGATTATAATCCTCTATTTATTTGGAAATATGTTTTAAGGAAGCTTTTTTGTAATCCTCTACTTATCAAGAAATATATTTTGCAAACTTGGAACATTCCCAGAAACTTCTTTCGTAAGATATCAACAAATTGGTCATGAGGTCCAAACTCTTCAAGTTAGAGATTGGGTCATTTCAGCATATTCAGACCTTGGTTGGTTCAGGCTTCCTAACCCCCATTAACATTTTATACAATTCCAGCATGTCCATGTGACATATCACATCATCTGTTCTTAAGTCATTAGGTCTACCAATGGCGCATCCTAGGACGACTCGTTTGAGAGGCAAGACTTCTATGGTTGTAGCAAACACTACATACCGTGGAATAAAATAACAGCTAAGGTTAGCCAAATGGCTATTTTATAGCTTTTTTTACAAGAAAAATGGCTAAACTTGTGACGCTCCCTGCTAAAATACGGCGCCCAGCCGTACACTCGGCAGGAAATCCCCCGTCCGGCTCGACAACCGCACGGGCCCTTCGTCTGCCCCGTACTCTGAGATGATCGTAGTGCGGGAAGGGGACACGAAGGTGTCTTGCGCGCCCTTCCCCTATGGGCTCCTATCACAGCGGAAGCATAAAACACGTCAGAACTAGCAACAGCAATACAACATACTACCTCGAAGGGTAGTCCATCACATATCCACAAGTGCAAAGATGATAATCATAAACCATAAAACATGAGAGCTCCTACCCATGGCTCGGACTCGTAAGGAGGATACGCAATCCCATGGCATCACCCATCGGGACTACTCCAGGTTGCATCTCCCTGGTCCGTCGAGGCAGGAAGGGTTGCATCTCCCCTTCCCAGGGTCTAGAGGCTCCTCGGGCGGCTAGAGAATCGTGGCGACACCGCGATTCTGCACCCGAAACCCCCCAAAACAAGAGCCAAGCTGACACTTGCAACTCTTGAGAGGCAGGGCGACACCATCGCCCCAGGAGGTGTCAGACCCATGCTCGGCCCACACGAAGTGACCGACCATAAGCCTAGCCCACTATGGGATCCCCCGTAGCCCCCACTCGGTAGGGATCCTCCCTCCGTATTGCCTCTAGCCCCGTTGTGTAGTGCTGAGTCACGTCATAGCCGTTCCTATGCACATGCCGCATAATAATAGGAACTAAGGGGTCTAAACTAGGAGCATACTACTAACTAAGGCTACTAGGTCTCTACCCCCCTTCCCAATACAAGAGGAGCAAACATGATCAACCATCATCACATCACATCATGGTAACATCATAAGAACATTTTAACCTAATCATACATATCTAACTTACAGTTAGGGTTCCTTAATTAGGGTTCAAGATGTTGAGTAAGGGTTCTAGGATGGCTCTACTCTAGCTACGAAATACTAACCCATCTGGAGTGCTAACTTCCAGATGATCTACCAAGAGCACTACTCTACATACCGCCTCGGAAGCACTCCCTCCCAATCCTCAGGCGTCTCCATGATCTTCAAGGTGTTCGAGGTAGCTCCCACTCCTGGCGATGCTCCACGCCTGGGGGCTGCACGCTATCTTTGTGCCCACGAAAAACGGTTCTTGAAACAGGGTTTCGAGCGCGAAGAAGGTTCCCAGACTGTTGGAGCCAGAAAAGAGGCCTAGGGTTAGGGTTTAGGCCTTTATAGGTTAGGGTTCACATGTTATGCCACGTGGCTCCAATAGGGTAAGTCCGTGTGGCGGGTGCCCAATAGGTTAAGGCCACGTGGAAGATGGTCTTAACCTAAGGTTGGCTAAGTTATATGAATAACTAAGTCATGCCCCCTAGTGCCACAATCTATGGTATACAAGGCTATGAAGATAGACTTGTATAGTGACGGTCCTGGAAATATACGTATTTATGGCGTATATTTCCCTGGAACGTCACAAAACTAAATGTGAAAAAATGCCAAAATAGTTAAAATTTTAGCCCAATTTTTTTACCGCCCAAGTGAACTTTTTAGATTGAATAGCCAAACCTCCACCTCTAGACAACCCCACTAGAACATCGATTAGCTAAACCTAAGAACGAGGGGGCTTGGAAAAATGGGTGGATTAGCCTACAAGCTGACAACAAGATTCGTAGGGACTTTAAGAAACCACCAAGTAGGTGTTTGGGGTCCGGGCTCGGGATCGCCTGAGGGACAGATCTCTGTGAGATCCTTGAAGTCCGGCAGGGCAAATCCTGAGACACTCTTGTCACGCGGGATTTTTGCTAACAGAGGAAAGAACAAGAAAAACTCAGATAAAACAGCAATTGCAATACACAATGAAACACACAAGACACTTGTGGAGAACACGGCAATCCATTGATCAAAACAAGTGTACAAGGAAGGCTCAAAAGAGCGCACAACAGGCGACCAGCATGTCTGCTCTGTAGTGACACAAAAGAACACTCTGAACCCTTTTTTTGAAGGAGCAAAAATGCTACAATATATAGGAACACGGAGTGGCCTACGGGCCTGAATCTGATCCTCATCATGACAACGCGTGCTCCACTACTTGGGCACTCGAACAGGAATCTGAGCTGTCCGCGGCCGTGCTAACAGACAAGTAGTGGCCCGCCGTGGGTCCTACCTTTGGGTCTTCTGCTTCTTGGAGGAGCTTTGACCCGCCGTGGCGCCTTGTAGATCCCTCTTCTTGGACACCGTGGCCAGTGGGGCCTCGCCCTCATGCAGCAAGTATAGACCTGTGTGTCTGCCAGGCACAGGGCACTCCAAAACCCCATTTGAAGGCCCACCCCATACCCCATTTGGCCCATACCCCATACCCCATTTTGCGTGGTGTTGTTTGTTGTTATGTGGGCTAACAGTAGGGTTCAATATTTTTTGTTCTTTTGTTTTTATTTTTTTTCCTTATCCTAGGTACGAAGTTGAAGCATCCACAGTGTTGATCATATCTAGAAGGAACAATTTTTTTTGGTTTTGAACATATTCATGTATAGGTTGCTTCTTTGTATCAAGGAAGTTATAATAATGAAACTCATCTTCTCTCACCACCAAACTTAGAAATACACCTTGTTTGTGTATGGTAGTGCCATAAACTGTGGTAATGCCGAATCTAACTGCCTTTTCTATCTATTCTATTCTATTCTATTTAAGTTTAGCCGGAAAAAGTTTTAGCTAGAAAGGACTGTTGTGTTAAACCACTACCCTATGAGTTTCTTTTCCTTTTGGTGGAGATTTTATTGGAACATTTAAAGTTCTTTGTCAATTGTAAAAGTTTATTACACATTGTTAATGGCATCACAGACTAAGTTCCTTTGTAAAATAACCTACAACCCATCATATGCTTGAATAGAAAAAGCACAATTTATGGACTCCATTTTTGAATGGAGCCCTGCTTGTTAACTCAACTGTTTATGTGTGTGTGACGTGTATGCATAATAACCACCAATTCCAAGCAATGAGGCAAAATTGCCCTTGGTAAGCAACAATAATTAAAATGGAAGTCACATTTTACACACCACTTTTCCATGCAGATTCGTCATCCTACATATCATAGTGAAAGTACCCAGCATTATTGGGCATACATTGGGCATACATTGAGCGTCATCCTACATTAGTGAAAGTACCCAACCGTGTTGTGCATACAATGAGAACCTGTAAATGCTCTGTTAGTTTCTGAAGACGAAGAACCAAAATTGTTGCCCTTTGGAAAAATGGGTGCTTGTGTAGGCTTATATTAAATTTTTGCAAATGAAATAAGATTGAAATTTGTAGTTTCTGTCCAGAAAGGTCATCTATTGTTAGGATATACCTTACCTCTTTTCACATGCTTTTCACAAAACAAATTTGAGTTCGTAAAGCAATTTATTTAACAAATCAAATGCACACAAAAAAGTGTATTTTATGTTGCATTACATAAATAAACATGATCATTTGTTCGTAACACAAATCCTTGCTATGAGGCATATTTCACGTGGCATGAACATAATATAACATAAGAATGCAGATAGGAATGAAGTTGGCATCATATGGAGATACGTGCGTGTTTTAGTCTTTTCTATTGCTCCAAAAGTCTAACTTGCATGAAGTTGTACCATGTTAATTTTCAATTTTGCCAAAACCTTGCAACCTTTCTTCCCAACCCCTTGACACACTGCAATTGCCATACATATCGTGGGCCCAAGTTTGAAAAATCAAAACTTTTACATGCAGAACTCTTATCTTTCTAGCTAAAACACTGTTAAAAGTCTTCATGGGCAACATTCATCTTCAAGAAGAGGAGCCTCATCAGCATACTACATATGGCATCTAGGTAGAAGAAGCATTCTGATTTCATGTTCCCAACTGTCCGTGTTCAAAATAGAAATGAAAAAATAAAGTACAATGACTTCCATCTTGGCATGATTCCACATTTTATAGACATAGCTTCTTTCATATTATACATATGAATTCTCTCGTTGGTGTCAAAGGAGGATCTTACTATTCATAGCTTGCAAGGTTACGTTGAAAAATAGGCGATTTTCCCATGCTCCAAGCATTGTTCTAAACACGGTAACCTTGCAGCTGGAGAATTATTTTCTTCTAAACATGGTAATCACATCCATAATAAGGGGTCCATAACGACAGTTATGTCCTCATTCATCTGAATAGGGGGGAAGAACAATTGCATAGAAATAACAGGCCCATGTTTCACTCTATTCTTTTTCCATATTGCATTTTGACTGCAAGCAATAAATGATGCGCAAATAAAGTGACTCTGAAAGCGTGTTAAATAAGGGACAACAAAAGTCAACCCAAGATTGGAAGGCTTCTACGACATGATCATCTCCACTAACAATTCTACCATGACATGATCAAATTGTACATCTTTCAAATTCTACCATGACATGATCAAATTGTACCATGCCAATTTCAAAGTTTCGTACATCTTTATAGCTTCTGCATCCATGCTCTGGTAATTTTCTATTTTGATCATGTGACCTTGCATAGCGATGGCCTCGATATCTGGAAAAATAGCAAATGCTTTTTCCAGATCATGCAAGGTTTCTTCCAACCTGCCATGTCCTTTATACACAGTGAGACTCAGCCTGATAGTACATACCTTTTCAAATAGGATCATCATTACCCATGCAGATTTTCCAGAACCCAATGGCAATCTCTTGCATCTGTGAAATAATTGAATTACGTCATTTTAAACTTCATAGATTTGCAATATGCGACATTTGACTACATTATGGCTTTTGTCTAGTTTGAAATAGCCATCTCCAATCGCTAATATACCAAAGCTTTGAGCGATGATGATTTTACCCGCCTAGGAATGAGTCTCGGCATGATGTACAGGGAAGAACTCTTACCTTTCGGTTGAAACACTATTAAAGGTTTTAATGAGCTGCATGTTTTCAGACTATCAGAAGCCCTTCTTTTGCTTTGCTCTGAGCTAGCTTTCTTCACCAGCCTTGAAGCCCAAGAGTTAGCCAGCTTAGAACCATTAAAAATCAGTTGCTAGATTGAGTTTAGGGATCATAACAAAGTAGAATGGATAGAGTGGACTCAGATTAGTTTTAGATGTAAGGCAGAATGAGCATTCCCCCTGAAATTCCTACTTCCATGAATGGCGGATTTCTTATCTTCCACCTATAAAGTAGACTCTCTTGCAGAAAGGTTTTCCATCTTTGAGCAACTGCAACAAATACCTGACCTATTAACGTCAAAGGACTGCCCTCAGGCTTTTGATGTCCATAGAGAGGGGTTCTATAAAAGAAACTGATGATGGCAATTAAAATAGCAACAATAGGGATGCCGAATCCCACACCCCAAACTATAACTCTGAATGTACACAATAAGGCTCTGACAACTGAGGCCTCGAGCAAGCAGAAAGCTTGGCTATCGCAAAGCAGAAGCATTGCTGGATCTGCTCAGACGTAGATGCTATAGAGCAGAAACACCAACCTAGTTTTCCATTTAACATGTTATGATAACTAGAATCCTGAATTCGAGCTGATGGCATACTGGAACTTCATTCGAAGAGTACTTGACCGCTGATACGTCGGAAGCTAACAATCATTAAATAGCATTTAGATTAGAAACCCAAATTCAAAATTACAATGTCAATGAATTCGCCATCTTGCCCAGCTGCCAGGATAGCTTTAAACTACAGAGAAATAATCTTACCTTTGTAACATGTAGATGCAATAGGAAGTCTATCAACATCTTGCCCCGCAATGACTGCCTAGACTGATGTATCAGATGCCACCTATACAAAAATAAGCATAAGAAAAGACAATAATTTTAATTTGGAAAGCTAGAAGGAATGAAGTTAGAACACACATGGAGCATAAAGACTTTTATCATGTTTGTATATATAAGATGATAAGATCGTGAATCTGCATGCTTATCATCATTAGGGTGGTCAACAACATAATTGTATAGAAGCATCCTCCATAGACACCATCATAAGGTCACAAGCTTAAGAACCAGTACAATTATACTGCAGCAACCCCAAAACCTGAGCTCCCATAGACCATAAGAAATGGACTGAAATTCAAACATATTAGTTTTCTAATTCTCAGCATAAGAATTGAAAGCTTGCAAACAAGGATCACCTGCCTATCAAAGTATAATCATGACCTAGCTGTATTGCATTTGCTACACAGAAACAAATTCTTTATCATTCTACTCCAGATAACATTAAACAACTAATTGACATATTTGATGCTGGTAAAAGGCAAGACATGTTCTTCTACATCCAGAAAAATGGGAGATTAAGATGCCAATTTAGATATTATATAAAAGAGGTGGGAGTCTAGAAATGGCACTTAGCTTCTATATTGTGAAAAGCTGTACGAATTCATGACAATTACAGTGTATTAACGACAGTACATGAACTGCAAGAGACATAGGGAAAAATAAAAAGAACCAGTAATGTTACAACTTACCTTATGAATTTTAAAAGGTGGGTGCAGATGCTTGAATTCGAATGATGGTGCCCAAGAAAAGCTTGTTACAAGCTTCAAAAGGGAGCATTGTTCACTTGGTTCCATACTTCGAACCACCTAGAAAAATTGGAAATCAGTTCATCTTTCTGAGATTACCCTTATATATTACTTGAGATTGAACCAAAGTATATTTGTCCAAGCATGTAAACTCAAGGAACACATAAAAAAGCCAAAAGTACAAAACACTTAATGTGCACCAATAACTTAAAGTATTGTTTTGCTAAGAGAGAGACATACATGATCGTGAAATGTTATTTACATTCATTACAGATGTAAGATTTACAGCTCAAACCATAGTCAGGTAGCCTATTAAAGGATGCAAAGGTAAAATATGGTAGAAGATTAGCGTCTATCTTCTTGAGATCTTTGTGCAGAGCTCAAATTCTAAGTCAAGCCCCCAATATTCAAGCTATTCAAGGGAATGAAGGTGCAAATTGATCTACAATACTTAAGAAAAGCAAGACTGGCAGATTTGAAAGCTAAGGATGAATCTGAAAAGGTTTTGCATGCTATATGACAATTATCTAGGGTAGTATTTGGATCTAATAGATAGAAGAAATAGAAGAACATGTCTGGAGCTGAGAAAAGGGGACTGTGACATGAGCATATGCCATGCACTGGTGGGGGGCTCTTGCATATCATGGCCGCTTGTACAAGAGATTTTATTGCACGATCTTGTTCTATTTGTATATAAACCCTGGTTATAGTTTAATAGCCCTTATTGGTACTGACAAACTTGGCGTTTCTAAAAAATTCTGTTGCAACTGGTCTATCTAGTATTGCTGCTAGAATCACATACTATAATTGACATTACACTATAACAGATGAATTGGAATTTGAACCCAAAGGAAAAGCCTGCGTATCTGCCGAAACATATTTACATAAAAGGTAAAAGGTAACCTAGTGGGAAGCATGCCCTGAGCCAGAATAGGCAATAACCCTCTGCACAAAACCTGGCATTCAGACGACCTTGTTGATGAAAGAATCGGGCATCAACAATGAACCTCCAAATTCGCCAAGGCTGCCTAATGTTCTGATGTAAGACCCTAAAAAGAAGTGGTCGATGCCAGAATGCATTTGATATTTTTTTTTTCATCAGACATCAGAACTCAGAGTTCGGAGTTTTTACAGGCTTCGAGCTTCAAAACAAAACCAACCTTAAGAAGCTTTGACGCAATGAATGGCTTCGTCCAAAACACCACGAGCTTTCGTACAATCCCCATCCAGAATAAGCGTTCTAACCGTTCTCATAGGCTGTCTAATCTTTTTCAAGCTTAAGGTTGTCTGATCTTTTTCCTCCTCAAAACCGAACAGCCCATTTTGAAAGCAAAGGAAGAAGAATCGAAGCAATTTTACATCAATGAGAATAGCCCATTCTAAAAGCAAAGGAAGAAGAATTGAAGCAATTTTACATCAATGGGAATGGACAACAATTAAATGCAATTGATGGCAAAGCAAAGATTTTGCTCGGACTACCTTTCGCCCACAGCAACATCCCTTTTTCCTTGCCTTATGTTTGTAAAATTCCATGCTATTCTGGCATTCGCTGGCAAGGAAAGACGCACTGATTTACCTAGATATAAACTGTTTTTAAATCTGACGCTCTTTCTCAAGGCGGTTAACAAGGAGGCGTGCAAAAAATATGCCCTTTCAAAAACATAATTGGACAGTCATGAAATTAATGGTCCAAAACGAAAGTTGTGAAACACAACAAAATGAACGGCCGAGAGATGCTGCACAGACTACCATTTTTTGCTTTTATTACTATATACAGATTGTCTCCAAGAGGCCTACACTCATCCAAATTACTTGTTTGTCAAGTTATCTATGTAGAATGCTTCTCAGTGCTTGCATCTGAAACTTCTTTCTTTTCCTTAAGCGGAAGGATCACAATAAGAATGAAGAAGTTTGGATCATTTGTCTCACTTGCTATCCATTGGCAAATAAATCCTCAGCAAGTCCTTCTATTTCTTTCCTCTTTTTCTCTTGTATGCATGCTCTTCCACTTCCCTTTGATAGCCTAATTCCCTAGGAACAGTTAGATGAATGGATGCATGATATAGGAGCAAAAATGTTTTGCATTATAATTTTAACTTACCTATATGGCTCCATTGTAAAAGGAACCAACACATAATTAAAGTATAGTTCTCTTATCTAGTAACTATATTCATGGTGAAAAAATCAATCTATGCAATTCGTATCTAAAACTCTTTAATCTACACTTTTTTGCAATCCACGTATGCGTAACAGAGTAACTCAGTAGCTTATGCAACATATAATAAAGTTATTACATCAAGTTATGACTCCTTTGATGAACACAAAATCACCTTTCGCAAGCATAGGATGAAGCAGCATATGCATATGCTCTCCAATCTTCATTGGTAGTTTCTCATATTCATAAATAAGCTTCCAAAAGAAATGTTCTAACGAGAAACTATGGAATCTAAGTTAGTCATCTGGTCATCAAATGCAAACTATGATAGACATTGCCTATTTACCTGCTTATCTTTCAGTTCTTATATCTTAAGAATGCATTCTCCATGCTCATATAGATGAGAAACTATGTCATATTCTTGAAGATCTAACTCGTATCTGTCTCTACAATGAATGGAATCAACTTTTTGAAACATAACATTGGACACTTAAGCCAAAGCAAAGAATTTTGCATGCAAATGAGCAGGTTCATATAAGCAATTGATATCTTTGCAACTTTTAATCTACTGCAATAGAGAAATAAAATAGAATAGAATAGAATAAAATTGAATTTCCTTTAAATGATGTATCACATATACAATATACAATATTGATGTACAAGGAAGAAATGATATGTACAAATTCTTAGTCTCTAATTGTCTCTAGAATAGGAGGTCATTCTCCACCTGATGTCACAATTCTTTGTCTCTAGTCATTCTCCACCTGCTGTCACAAGGGATGGAGTTGAAGTTAATGTCCCAGTATGACATCTTTTCCTTTTTCCTGACCATGTGTTGGGATCAGACCCAGCCATTTTTAGTGCATAAACTGGAACTTGTTTTCGCATTACATGGTTAATGCTAACCTCCATCCCTTGTTTAAGATCTGGGTATTGGGTCTTAAGAAAATCCTTGAAAGCAGTAGCGCACCCATTGAGGTCAAAAGTATGATTTAGACTTCCTGGACTCTTTTGCCTCAGCCCAATGAAGAATGCTTCTGCACAATTTTCTCCATTGGAGAAAGCAGAAGGATATGGATGGCATTGTAGAAGACCAGCAGCAGCTTTTTCAACTCTTCCAATAAGGTGTCTGAGACGAGACTCAGTCCATCCTTTCCATCTCCTCAACTCTTCACGGTTGAGAGCCTGAATGGAAACCTGTAAGTAGTGTTTGCTACATCCAAAGAAGTCTTGCCTCTCAAACAAGTCGTTCCAGGATGCGCCCTTGTTGTAAATTCTGTCACAAATCTCTTGCCCCCTTGCAAATTCTTGCACCATGATGCGGAGAGTGCTTGCTGTGACGTTGTAGCTGGAATTCATACAAGGGTATGAAGGGGTGATTATGGGCATGAGATGGTACCTGTCCCGAGGATTTAATGCAGGATTCCAACCGGGAAGTTTTCCGCCTTGCAACGGACACAGCATCACCGGAGTTTGCCAGTTCCAAAGAGTGTAAATTGTGAAGAATTTGGTAAATAGAGTAGCAGGTACGGCATTAGGATAAAGCTGACAAACCCTGGCTACTAAAATTGCCCAATTAATGCCTCCCAAAAAACCAACTGCGTTTCCATAAATCCCCCTCTGCTTCGCCCAATACTTTACACATCTTAGTGTAACCCTGAAATGCTGTATATTGGGCACCAAGCTAGCAATACGATCTGTAACCCTAGAGCCATTCATGCACCTAACTGTAACTTCATCCAGACCTTCCAAAACAGAAGGGCTAGAAAGGTCTAGATCTTCTGGAACAATGTATCTGCCGAAAACATTAGCATAAACAAGATCTATGGAGACCCCATCGTACTTAAACTTCATGACAGGAACATGGGCACCTGGAATTGCATCTATCTGGCAAATTTCCTCTGTTTTGCTCAACATATCCTTCAATAATCCGAAAAATGCTGATCCCTGGTGGCATAGCATGGCCCAACGCATAATGCATCTATGTCTGAGCCTGATCCATGAACCCCTAACCTAAATGAGCCGAAAGTGTAGAAATTGGCATTTGCCTTATCCACCATCTCACCGGATAGCCCAACTTGGGCTGCAACTTTCTTGATCCATTGCTGTATGATGGAATGCAGATTTCCAAGAATCTCCTCTCTGTGTCTTGCTTCTTCCATCGTCTCCACAAGGCCTAAATGTTGAGCAACACTCTCTAAATCGGAATTCAGCTCCAAATCTGTGTGGCCAGGCAAAGAACTCGAGAGAGGCTTAGTAAAAGTGCTTTCTTTGCTTGCAGCAGCTGTGCCGATCCCATTACCTAATCTCCGCCTCTTCAGGTCGCTCGCCATCTCTGCCTGTCCGATGTTGCTTGCGTCTCTCTCTAAAATGCCCACTGAATTTGATAAACCCTGCTAGAACCCTTTTGGCCTTTTTACATCCAACATTTTTCATCTAACGGCCGCGAAATCTATAACCTTTGGACCAAATGACATTTTTGCAAAACGGGGGTGGGGGCTTTTGGCATATACCATATATATCTCGTGTAACAACATGGCAACTGGGTCTCTTATTCTGCCTACGGAATGGAAAAGCGCTCAATGTGCATGTGATTAGCAGGTAAATCGACCCGCTTGCCATCTTGTGGCGGCCCTAGAACTGGTCGCGATTCCGCACCCGCCGGGCTCTTGCTTTGGTCAGCGGGGCCCCGGAATCTGCTCCCCGCCCATGTCGCCATACGATTCGGATGCTCTCAACAAGCTAACGTGGTGGCACAATCATCATTCCTTCTCATGAATGAACCAAATGTATTTACACCAACTTTGAACAATTAAGAAACTTATTATGCCCATTTGCTAACATTTCTCATGACCGACTCCCTTAAATGTGATCCTCACTACAGTACTTAGGTACTGAAGTTAAACAATCCATTCGGTCTATGCCTATGCCAAACAACACTACTTACTCATTAACATGGGAGAGACTAAATGTTACATTCTAATCCTAAATGTGTGTGTTAGAATAACATCAACTCTATATGAATGTAATGAGAATGAGAACTTGAAGTGAGTTGTGGAGAGCAAGTGCAATTTGTGTCTTTGAATCCTTACATGCATAAAATTGCTTGATGGGCGACTTTTCTGCTCGAGGAAGGCAATATGAGAGAGTCATTTGATATTTTATCTACCTTTGAATGACAAAATCAAAGAATTATTAATACACTAGTGAGACATGATTAAATTACAAGAAATTTACCATGGTGGCCAAGGCCGCCACGAACTTTTCTCTTCATTTGTCTCATTTATATGTTTCAAAACATACAGTAGAAGAAAATAATGCGTGATTAGGAAAATAATGTAAAATAATTGCCTTTCCAAATCTGGGGAATTAACGTGCAATGTCTATTAATGCAATGGTGTCAAACACACTTGGTTTATAAACATCTTTGTCTCCATGAGTAGACTCGAGTTATAAATGATTTATAAATAGTATCCAGACGATGGGTCTCTAACAAATTCATGCATATGCCATTGCATTAATCTATTTCTTAGGGCGTTAAACTAGCAAGGCTAATGTTGCAGTAAATTTCAATGTGTTAAATATCATAGATCAATGGATTTTCATTTTGGGGTTGGGGAGGGTATTCTGGCAATGGTGGGGACTATGATTTCGGTACAGTATTGTATAAGAAATGGTATAATTTGCCATGTGAGAGGAGCTTGAGTGTTTCTTGCTATTTTGGGTGCTTCGCAATTCCTTTTTTCATGGATGTTTTTGCAAAGGCTGGTGGGGAAGAAAAAATTGGCGCCCTTTTTTTAGGGTGTGGATAAGAAGGTATGCTCCCTTCTTTTTTTGGCAAGGGCAGCGGAGGAAAGGCACAGGGCAGACGCAGCTCTGTGTGCCTCAGCCAGAGATGGATGGTCTGGGCTGGTTGTACTCGTCCGGAATTTGGCAGGGAGCAAGGAGGTAAGCAGCAAAATCCTCTGTATCCAAGATCCGGCTGGTAGTACTTGTATAAAACGATGGATTTGAAATGATTTTTAGGCGTCGGTCTAGCCTGGCTATGGCAACCGCGGAGGATTATGGGCATTTGTGGGTTCAAATCCCATTGTAGTTCATGCAGACAAGCTTTCTCGTGGCTACCCAATCCCTATTGATGGGAAGCCCAGCTTATGTTTTTTCTTTTTAACAATTTTGGATAAAGGTTAGAAAAGCATACGTGTCAATCTGGAAGCTGTCCTCGGCCCAGAAATATTAGTCATATTTTTTACAAACAGAAACTTCAGTGCTTTATATAGGTAGTGACGAAGGTAAATTTTCATAATATGATTACAAATTGCCCAAGTTCGAACACCAAACAAAAGTGCAATCAACAAGGCACAGAATAGAATTGAATAAAATTGAATTTCCCTTAAATGATGTATCACATATACAATATTGATGTACAAGAAACAACACTACTTACTCATTAACATGGGAGAGACTAAATGTTACATTCTAATCCTAAATGTGTGTGTTAGAATAACATCAACTCTATATGAATGTAATGAGAATGAGAACTTGAAGTGAGTTGTGGAGAGCAAGTGCAATTTGTGTCTTTGAATCCTTACATGCATAAAATTGCTTGATGGGCGACTTTTCTGCTCGAGGAAGGCAATATGAGAGAGTCATTTGATATTTTATCTACATTTGAATGACAAAATCAAAGAATTATTAATACACTAGTGAGACATGATTAAATTACAAGAAATTTACCATGGTGGCCAAGGCCGCCACGAACTTTTCTCTTCATTTGTCTCATTTATATGTTTCAAAACATACAGTAGAAGAAAATAATGCGTGATTAGGAAAATAATGTAAAATAATTGCCTTTCCAAATCTGGGGAATTAACGTGCAATGTCTATTAATGCAATGGTGTCAAACACACTTGGATCATAAACATCTTTGTCTCCATGAGTAGACTTGAGTTATAAATGATTTATAAATAGTATCCAGACGATGGGTCTCTAACAAATTCATGCATATGCCATTGCATTAATCAGGGCGTTAAACTAGCAAGGCTATGTTGCAGTAAATTTCAATGTGTTAAATATCATAGGTCACCATTGATTAATGGGCTAAAGCCTTTCTTAATTTTTGCAATGGTTCCTTGATGTCTCTAAATCACTACATGAACACCATATAATTTGCCTGTTCATGAAACGGTTTATTTTTTACGAATTGTATATTTGCATTAAAATAATATCCATCTATTATCATCCCTTCCCATTGGACAAAAAAAAAATTCACACAATCTAACATGGCATTTCAACCAGAACATCCAAAGGAGACAAAAGGGAACACCAAAGAGTTATAAAATTTTGCAGTGTGCCAACAATATATCAACAATTATTCAGTTACGTAGTGGAAGCTAAGACAAAGGTTATCTAAACACGTGCACGCTCGCCATGGAGGGTCCCGACAGCATTGACCATGTTTGTTAACGCACATCAAGATCATAATCATGCTGCATAACGTGATTAATTCAACACTTAAATGATATGGCCATAAATATCAAGCACCTATAGCAATGTTTTGGACTCAAGATATTATGGAATGGATTTGTTGATCTTATCAACCAGTCTAAAAAATAAATCTACCATTCAAGATACATAAATCACCACGAGAGGAAAACACTTGTCAAACGCCTTGAGTATATGGTCTTCGCTAAGGTGTAATTATTGATTATTGCAAAAGCCGGGTCAAGGGACTCAGTAGTAGGTTCGTCACGTGTGACAATAACATGACTGCAAATAGAATCTTGCAGACACTTGGCATGATAGCTTTAAATGATGCAAATTAATAAGAAATCTTAAATAAATGGTCTGTAAGCTTAGACCAACAACTCTGACAACTTTAATATGAAATATTGATTTTTCGTAGTCAATCTCCTTTGCATTGATAAGTTCAGTATTTCCTAAATCAAGATTGATGCACTCGAAAAATTGCCTCTCTAGAAAAACCAACGCTAGAACTTGGCCATCACTAAGCACAGACTGGGGTTCATCCACAATACCTTGAATATGTAGCAAAATAACAAGGGGTTCCAGGGGGATTTTATATGGATGTAAAAAATAGCAATTCCTGAAACCATAGTCCATATATCCCTAAAACAATTGAATGGGTTGTTATAAACAAGGTGCTACGCACGGGGGGTTGCCCTCCGGTGGCCCGAGAGTGTGATTTCATAGGTTTTGTTTCATTCTTTTGTGTTTGAATGAATGCAAGGGCAATAGTGTGTCTTTATTAGTAAAGTTGCTATTCATTGAGATGGTTGTAATGTGTTGCTTTATCATGTAGTGATTATTATGTAGGTTTTGTTAACACACATTGACTGAGTTCATGAGATTGTATTGCTCATCTAGAGTTGTAACCAATCAAGAAAGGCGTAGAATATGAGCTAAAAAGTACGTTATTCATTAGAGAGCAATTACCCTAATGTATTTATTTTGTGGCATTTAGATGCTAATCTTATTTGTTTCATTAACACCACAGAGCCAAAGGGAAATGGAGGCTCAATATAGTCTTATCCTGGATTGGACCCCATCCTCCGGAATCCCATCCCACATGGGATCCCTTCCTCAGTATCCAAAGCAGTCATCAAGGGATCCCTCCTCCGTGATGGGTAAATCGCATAGTTAGGGCGAGTTTTGGTCGGATCATGCATCTCGATAGTAGCTTGGCTTCGCTCACGCTTCCTCCTTGGCATCTACCTGCTACTCTTCTCCAACCCATTCCGACCATCTTTGAAGTGATCCCACCGATTCCATGGAGAATCGAGGGAGAAAAACCAACCACAAAAAAACTCTAATTTTTGTTATAAGGGGTCGCAGTATTATGCAGTAACTGCGTAGTAAGGTGGGATCCCTGCCCTCTGGGATCACATCTCTGGGGAAACCCGTCATTTGGGATCACACCTCCAAGGTCCCCCAATCCAAGTTAAAATTATTCTACGCCATACGTTGAATCATAAACCTACAATATGGGTTGTATTTTTGGGCAATTGGTTAGTCATGTGAGGGGGGTTCTCAAAATGGTATCGCATAACGTATTTTTTTTTGTTAATTTGAGGAACGCGGATGGCATATACACATATAGTGTATGTGAACCCCTTGGGGGCAAAGAACATGAAACTTTAAGTTTTGATTGCTCACACAGAACTGATTTTGTGTTTTAAATGCTTATGCAGGGCTATAGAGTTCCCTCCTTATGTGGTGCAGCCAATTTGGCAAGGGGTTCAAATCTCCTGGTTGCATCTGATTTCAAATTCTAAATCTGTTGTAGGTGAAGCATCTGGTTTTCCAAATCTAATGTATTTGTACTTGTACACATGTACATAAGACTAGGTCAAATGCATTTTCCATGGTTTAGTGCCCCCCAAAAATAGAGCAACATCAACGTAAAGCATTTTGAATTCCTTAATAAAGCTTCATTCCAATTAGATAAAAGAGTCCTCATGGATAGCCTGGGCAAAGGTCTTTTGAGTTTTTTTCTTTTACTCGTCGATTCTTAAGCCCTACTAATGTTTGATTTATTTGGAGTACATAGCACCATTGTCCTTGCATTAGTCAGAGCTACAACCATAACTCAAGATTATCAAGGATTTCTTCCACTCTCCTATGCATGATTGGAATTGGGGTGGTCTTGTAGAGCCTAATTAGTTTATACTGTAGTGAAATGTTTTTAAGGCCAATGCTTTGTTGCGATAGCAACTTGCTTAAAATAATTTGTATATGCTGAAATAGCTACGAAAACCATACTTGAAATAATAGTCTAGATGATAGGTGCATTAGTTCTACAATTGCCATTAAACATATTTTTACCTTCAACACTGAAACTTTCTGTTTTTGGCATAAAGATCCGTTACACTTGTAAGTGTGGGAATAACTTTAATGTACATGAAAGAAAACCATATGCTAAAACGGCCATATTTATAGAATATCCTTTTGTGTAGGATAATCAGCCCCTGTATATTTAATGGTGCTCTTGTATCTATACCACCAGCTCAACAGAATGTAGCCAAACACATCCAACCCAATCAAACAGGCCAATAACCAGTAAAACAGATTCAACCTGCCATTATCCATCCTATTAGAAATCCAAGGGTGCCCTTTTGAGCATTGATTAGCTAAAATTATGAGAATGCTACTCAAGAAATGCCAATATGAGAGAGTCATTTGATATTTTATCTACCTTGAATGACAAAATCAAAGAATTATTAATACACTAGTGAGACATGATTAAATTACAAGAAATTTATCATGGTGGCCAAGGCCGCCACGAACTTTTCTCTTCATTTGTCTCATTTATATGTTTCAAAACATACAGTAGAAGAAAATAATGCGTGATTAGGAAAATAATGTAAAATAATTGCCTTTCCAAATCTGGAGAATTAATGTGCAATGTCTATTAACGCAATGGTGTCAAACACACTTGGATTATAAACATCTTTGTCTCCATGAGTAGACTCGAGTTATAAATGAGAAAATTATGTAGCATTCTTCATTGGGCTAAGGCAAAAGAATTCAGGAAGTTAGGACTCAGTGCATGTGCTACGATTTTCAAGAATTTTCTTAAGATCGAATATCCAGATCTTAAACATGGATGGTTAGCATTAACCTTAGAAAACAAGTTCGAGGTTATGCTTTAAAAATGGAATAGAATAGAATAGTTTTTTTAAACGTCCACGGAGACCAATACGTCATGGGACCCATACAATGGGCTAGTACAATCATTACTACTAGGATTAAAAAACCCCTGCCTCGAAAGGTTTTCAAGGGAAAAACCTTTGCAGTAATGATGATACTAGACAAACAGAGATAATGACTACTTAGGACTCAGTAATTGCAGACGTTTATCTAGAACCTCAAGTATGTATAATGCCAAGTCATGCACAGATGGTGCTCTGAGAAGTTGTGGAAGCGTGGAATGGAATGCTAAGGTCAAAAAATGATTCCGGACTATCTCAAAAGCAGGGCAACTCAGAAGAGTATGGCTTTCATCTTCAATATCCTGTAACTGGCAACAGGCACATAGTCTCGCTTCTCGCGGCAATTGCGGCCGCTCCCATCTACCTCTCTCAATCCGTAGCCTGTGGGACCCCGTGCGAATAAATGGTCATGAAAAAGAAAAAATGTAACTTCAACTCCATCACTTGTAACAGCAGGCGGATAATGACCTCCTATTCTAGAGAGAGAGAAATTGTGCATATGACTTCTTCTTCATTGTACATTGCATTTGTGGTGCTTTATTTAATGGAAATTCTATTTTATTCAATTCTATTCTGTGCCTTGTTGATTGGAATTCCAAGGTTACAAGAAGTATCCTCAAACTTTAATGTGTCCTAGTCATAGTTTGGTGTTCGAACTTGGGCAATTTGTAATCCTAGTTTGAAAACTTACCTTCATAATCATTGTATTATTATTGTGTTTTAAAAAGTGTGTGATGCGTGCATGTTTATATGCTCATCCTTGTGTACATTGATGGTTTTGGGCTTCAGTTGGGCATGAACCTTTAAACAATTGATTTTCTTTTGCTTCTGAAATAGTGCTCTGATTTTTAGCATCCCTACAATATACAACTTTGGATGTAATAGATTATAATCCTCTATTTATTTGGAAATATGTTTTAAGGAAGCTTTTTTGTAATCCTCTACTTATCAAGAAATATATTTTGCAAACTTGGAACATTCCCAGAAATTTCTTTCGTAAGATATCAACAAATTGGTCCTGAGGTCCAAACTCTTCAAGTTAGAGATTAGGTCATTTCAGTATATTCAGACCTTGGTTGGTTCAGGCTTCCTAACCCCCATTAACATTTTATACAATTCCAGCATGTCCATGTGACATATCACATCATCTGTTCTTAAGTCATTAGATCTACCAATGGCGCATCCTAGGACGACTCGTTTGAGAGGCAAGACTTCTATGGTTGTAGCAAACACTACATACCGTGGAATAAAATAACAGCTAAGGTTAGCCAAATGGCTATTTTATAGCTTTTTTTACAAGAAAAATGGCTAAACTTGTGACGCTCCCTGCTAAATATACGGTGCCCAGCCGTACACTCGGCAGGAAATCCCCCGTCCGGCTCGACAACTGCACGGGCCCTTCGTCTGCCCCGCACTCTGAGATGATCGTAGTGCGGGAAGGGGACACGAAGGTGTCTTGCGCGCCCTTCCCCTATGGGCTCCTATCACAGCGGAAGCATAAAACACGTCAGAACTAGCAACAGCAATATAACATACTACCTCGAAGGGTAGTCCATCACATATCCACAAGTGCAAAGATGATAATCATAAACCATAAAACATGAGAGCTCCTACCCATGGATCGGACTCGTAAGGAGGATACGCAATCCCATGGCATCACCCATCGGGACTACTCCAGGTTGCATCTCCCTGGTCCTCGAGGCAGGAAGGGTTGCATCTCCCCTTCCCAGGGTCTAGAGGCTCCTCGGGCGGCTAGAGAATCGTGGCGACACACGATTAATGCACCCTGACCGAACCCCCAAAACAAGAGCCAAGGCGACACTTGCAACTCTTGAGAGGCGGGGGTGACACCATCGCCCGGGGAGGTGTCGGACCCATGCTCGCCCCCACCGGTGACCGACCATAAGCCTAGCCCACTATGGGATCCCCCGTAGCCCCCGCTCCGCAGGGATCCTCCCTCCGTATTGCCTCTAGCCCCGTTGTGTAGTGCTGAGTCACATCATAGCCTCCATAGCCCGGTGGGTTCCTATGCACAGGCCGCATAATAATAGGAACTAAGGGGTCTAAACTAGGAGCATACTACTAAGTAAGGCTACTAGGTCTCTAACCCCCTTCCCAATACAAGAGGAGCAAACATGATCAACCATCATCACATCACATCATGGTAACATCATAAGAACATCTTAACCTAATCATACATATCTAACTTACAGTTAGGTTTCCTTGATTAGGGTTCAAGATGTTGAGTAAGGGTTCTAGGATGGCTCTACTCTAGCTACGAAATACTAACCCATCTGGAGTGCTAACTTCCAGATGATCTACCAAGAGCACTACTCTACATACCTGCTCCAGAAGCACTCCCTCCCAATCCTGGCGTCTCCATGATCTTCAAGGTGTTTGAAGTAGCTCCCACTCCTGCTGATGCGCTCACGCTCTGGGGGCTGCCACGCTATGCTGTGCCACAGCAGACGGTTCTCGAAACGGGGTTTCGAGCGCGAAGAAGGTTCCCAGACTGTTGGAGCCAGAAAAGAGGCCTAGGGTTAGGGTTTAGGCCTTTATAGGTTAGGGTTCACATGTTATGCCACGTGGCTCCAATAGGGTAAGTCCGTGTGGCGGGTGCCCAATAGGTTAAGGCCACGTGGAAGATGGTCTTAACCTAAGGTTGGCTAAGTTATATGAATAACTTAGTCATGCCCCCTAGTGCCACAATCTATGGTATACAAGGCTATGAAGATAGACTTGTATAGTGACGGTCCTGGAAATATACGTATTTATGGCGTATATTTCCCTGGAACGTCACATTCTCCCCCCTTAGGATAATGCTGTCCTCAGCATTACGCTAAGGTGACTAACCTACACTAATCCTGCAAAAACACACAACAAGAATATATGAACTTAACTCTATTGAAAAGATCGACTTTTCGTTAATTACTTATTATGTAATTATAAAGCTATATTTATAAGTTATAAAAATTATATAGCTATAACAAGTATTATTATAAGAGTATACATATATAATATTATTACAACAAAAATTTAGGAGTTCATAGTTAGTCTAAAATCTATGACTCCTATCTTCTCGTAACGTGCTCCCTCCTTCATGCTTCCCTTCACTGGCCTGCACAAGTAGCACATTACGTTATATAAGTTAATAAGTTTGTGGTTTTAGGGGACCACCCCCCTTACCTACCTCCTTGAGCCGAACTACTAGCTCAAGGTTACCCTACTACCTTGCACTCGATCATGGCCCCATAAGGATTTGAGCTTAAGGACCATTTAAGATGATCCTATCATCGCCCATGATCAAGTGCTACCTTGTACACGATCCCCCAGATCGAGTACACCCCAGTGCAACATGCCCCGAGGGTTTTAAGCTAGGGAACGTCTCACGATCCCATCGCGCATGATCACTTATACCTCACCATGACCCACCTATTGTCAGGTGCGCGTTCCCCGCATCGTGGCATAGAGAGCATCCGACAGATGTCCCATCATCGCCCACCATGCATCACTTCCTCTCTCACATGACCCTACTGGTTTGGTGTGTGTTGGCCTAGAGAATGCCTTAGGGGCGTATCCCATCATCGCCTACACGTTCCAAGATTCTGGCACATGCACTCTACTAGGTAGAATACACATGCCAGCACTAAGGCTAACTAAGAAGACACTAAGCTAACCACCCGGCAAGTCGGCGTCGACCAATTCGGAGACGACTCGCCCATCAAACTCCTTCATGAAATTTGGGTATTGCTTCTCCAAATCCTGCTTCAATACCCATGTCGCGTCTTCCACGGGCAAGTGCTTCCACTTGACCAAATACTGGAGGAACTGAGATCTCCTAGTCCTCTTGAATGACTTATCAAGAAGCAATTCAGGCACAATTTCAACTTGATCCTCCGTCATTTCCAACAAAGTTGGAGTATCCAAAACCTCATCAAGGTTAGGATCGTGCCTTTTCAATAAACTTACATGGAAGACCTTAAGGTGGGCCGAGAGCTCCAACTTGTAGGCCTGAACCTTTAAACAATTGATTTTCTCTTGCTTCTGAAATAGTGCTCCGATTTTTAGCATCCCTACAATATACAACTTTGGATGTGATAGATTATAATCCTCTATTTATTTGGAAATATGTTTTAAGGAAGCTTTTTTGTAATCCTCTACTTATCAAGAAATATATTTTGCAAACTTGGAACATTCCCAGAAACTTCTTTCGTAAGATATCAACAAATTGGTCCTGAGGTCCAAACTCTTCAAGTTAGAGATTAGGTCATTTCAGCATATTAAGTCGTATTTAATTAAAGTGGGACAAATCTCGAATTTTGGGACTCGGACTGAAAATGGGACTCATACTAAAGAGAATTCAGACTGAATTGGAGGGAGAGGGGGCACATCTTGATAAGGAGAAGGGTAGGAGGAGAAGGAGGGAGGAGCCACAAGTTGAAGAGGGGAAGGGGCTAAGTTGGAAGAAGGGGGGGGGTAGGGGCGGGGAGGGAGAGGAGAGAAAAAGGCAAAGGAGGACAGGGGAGGGATACGTTGGAAGAAGGGGGAGGGAAAGGGGGTGGGGGGAGGGAAGGGGCAGGGAGAGGGAGAGCAAAGAGCGAAAGGGATAAGTTGGAAGAAGGGATGGGGGAGGGAGAGTAAAGAAGAGCAAAAGGGCGGAGAGGCAGGGGCAAAGGGGGGCAAGGGTCTCCCCCCTCCCTCCAAAATAATAATAAATATATAAGTATTAATAAATAAATAGCTATATAATGCATTAATAAATATAAGTATAAACAATTTAAATTATTATTATTATATTGAATATAATTATATTAAATATATAATAACATGAAATGTTTTTACTCGCCTCACGAGGCGAGAATGAGTTCAGAAAGCCCATTAAGAGAGGGGCCCCATTCGTGGGTCCATACCAAAACAGAATAAGAAATTAACTCACCAGACAGAGATACCAAAGCAATTAACTCACAGAAATTTTCTCAGCTGTGGCGAATCAAAGCGGCGGATCAAAGTGGCGAATCAAAGTGGCGGATCACCTCATACATAATCAAAGCCTATTTTCTCAGCTGTGGTGGATCCATAATCACAGTACAGTATCCTGCATCTATGCCAAAGTCCTTAGTTTCAAATCCGGTGAACAATATTCTCCGATAGCGAACTGCCTGTGCCTTCTCTTAGCAAATGTATGAGGATATTGCCAGGATTCAACATGGGGTTCGAAAACCTTTGAAAAAGATAAGGCAGCCTCTCTTACCCGAGGAATCGTGGTGTTAAAAAGCGTAGGAGTGGCAGATGAATCGAAATAAGAGTTTCCAGGATTGTGCGTGGCGTTTGCAGCTTCAATCTCCTTCATTCTGTTCCTTCAATCTTCATTTTGTTGCACGTCACTTATGAGCAGCTATGGCGGAACAGTAGCGGCTGGAAGTCTCTGTGCTGCTGGATCTTGTTCAAGAAGCTATGGCTAATCCCCTATTCCTGCAAGAAGCTATCCCGCCCATCTGTGGCGTCATTTGTGGCCCAGTTATGTTGTCTCTGGCTCAGAAATCTTTTATTAGAACCAACTACACACCCGGATCAGAAATCTCGTATTAAAACCAGCTGCAGCTCTGCTTTCTTCAATAATCTTCTATTATTGCTTTCTTGTGCAGTCCTTGCCCTGCTGATCCGGCATTGGGCGGCTTAGCACTCCATATCCGGTGCAAGCTGGGATTTGGCCCTTTCTTAAGGGCTTTCTTTATCTCTTTAGGATTCGGCCTGCTTTCCTTATTTCCTTATCTCTTTATCTTCCTTTTTATTTTTTCCTGTGCTGTCCTGGCCCTACAAATCCGGCCCTGTGCGTCGAATCCTCAAGTTCCAGAAACAGGATGATAATCGGCCTTGGCTAATTTATTTCTTGCAAGCAATTTCGCTGGGCAGCAACACATTCAGCCCTTTCTTTTCTTTAGGGCTAATTTATTCCTTGCAAGAAGTATCTGTGTGATATAAAATATGGACCTTCTCAAGCAACTCGCAGGCTTCAGCCTCCAAGGAGCTTCGAATCGATAGTATTTGCTCATGGTGTCTCCAGTCTTGAAAAGAACGGAAATGAGGCGCTCATATATTTTGTTATTGGCTGATGGGTTTGGCGAATCCGGGCTTTGCACAGCATCAAAATAGCATGTGTTACTGCCGGAAATAGCTTCGAGAAGGAGTAAAGAGAGGCTGTCATCGCCATAGCCATCGCCATAGCCGGGTCTTCAGCAGGGAATTAGAGCCATCGTGGGAAAGAGCAGGACCAAAAGGTATGTACCAAATTCAAATTTCGAAAATGAGGGGGAAAAAAAAGCGGGGTAGAGTAAAAAGAACAATAAATATGTACCACATTCAAATTTCAAAAATGAGGGGGAAAAAAAGCGGGGTAGAGTAAAAAGTACAATAAAGATTTAAAAAAGAAATAGAGGATTTATTTGTTTGAAGCTTTACATTTTTCGCAAGTTCGTCATATTTGGCAAGTTTTATTTGGCAAGTTTTATGCATTCTTTCAAGCATTCTTTGTATGCTCGTTTAGAGTTTGTGATGGTCTATTTTTCATAGAAAATATATAGGGAGTGTATTTTTCATAGAAAATACATAGGATATTGTGTTTATTGAAAAATACATAGTATATAGGATATTGTGCTTTGTATGGACCGTGTGCTAGTATGCTAATGCGTGTATTATGAAATTGTGGTAGTATAAAGTACTAATGTGTGCTAATTAAGGTGTGCTAGTATAAAAATGCTAATGTGTGCTAATACTAATGTGTGCTAGTATAAAAACCATTGTTAAATACTAATGTGTGCTAAATACTAATGTGCTGTGAGAAAAACAATAAACTATGGTGTGATAGAATAATAAACTATGGTGGAAAACTAGATGGATAGATAGATAAAATGATGCTCCGCAAAAATAATCTCTGGCCCTTGAAATTGCCTTTTTTTACTCTGAGCTGCCTTTCTCAACTCGCGAGTCGAGAAAGGCCCTCAAACCTGCGTTTTTCGCTTTGAGCTGCTTTTCTCGACTCGCGAGTCGAGAAAGGCCTTCTGACCCCTAAAACCTGCGTTTTTCCCTTTGAGCTGCCTTTCTCAACTCGCGAGTCGAGAAAGGCCTTCTGACCCCTAAAACCTGCGTTTTTCTCTGTCAGAAGGCCTTTCTCGACTTCGCGAGTCAAGAAAAAAGGCCTTCCCTAAAACACCGTTTTAAACTTTGGAGTACGCTTTCTCGACTCGCGAAGTCGAGAAAGGCCTTCCCACCCCTTAAAACCTGCGTTTTTAAAGCTTTGAGCTGCCTTTCTCGACTTCGCGAGTCGAAAAAGGCCTTCTCACCCTAAAACTGCGTTTTTAAGCTTTGGTACCCTTTCTCGACTCGCGAGTCGAGAAAGGCCTTCTGACCCCTAAAACTTGCGCTTTTCGCTTTGAGCTGCCTTTCTCGACTCGCGAGTCGAGAAAGGCTCTCAGACCTATATTTTCCAAAAATGGCCCTAAGAACTGTGTTTTATTTTAATTTTTTTGCCTGTAGCATCACTTGACTAACTTGATTTTGTCTTTTGCAGTCCTTATCTCGACCAGATAGTACATGCTTGGGAGCAATGAAAAGACCAGTTCATTGAAGAAAGATGCCGAGAAGAGGGTGGTGACATCAGTTGGACATACAAGCACGTGGCCTATGAAGGAACTCCTCATATAAATTTCTATCGTCTGTAAGTTGCTCCATGACTTGGACAGAGCTCCACGCGCCGTTTGCACTAGGTGGTTCATGTGTGAAGAGGGTGTAATCATTGTGATAATATGACCACTATGGTTGTTTCACCCACTGTAATATATATTGTAATGAGCCCATTTATAAATATAAGGTATCTCAAAACTAGTATTTTTTGGTGATTAAGTAAACAATTTGATTAATTTTTGTTGGAATTTGTGATCTCTTGTCTACCCACCTAAGAAAATAGAGCCAAAATGTCTTGGTAAAGGAATTCACCCTCATGCAAAAAACTCTTATTTTGAATGACAAATAAGCCCCAAAACATGGACTCGACTCGCTATCCAAGAAAACTGGGAGAAAGCTTGGATGCACAGTAACAGACAAAAATTCGAATTAAGGACAGTTTTCGGGTCGGGGTGCTCCTTTTTCTGTAAAATAACAGAGTTCCGAAAAAAAGTGGGAATGGAATGAGTCCCACTTTAATTAAATACGACTTAATATTCAGACCTTGGTTGGTTCAGGCTTCCTAACCCCCATTAACATTTTATACAATTCCAGCATGTCCATGTGACATATCACATCATCTGTTCTTAAGTCATTAGATCTACCAATGGCGCATCCTAGGACGACTCGTTTGAGAGGCAAGACTTCTATGGTTGTAGCAAACACTACATACCGTGGAATAAAATAACAGCTAAGGTTAGCCAAATGGCTATTTTATAGCTTTTTTTACAAGAAAAATGGCTAAACTTGTGACGCTCCCTGCTAAATATACGGCGCCCAGCCGTACACTCAGCAGGAAATCCCCCGTCCGGCTCGACAACCGCACGGGCCCTTCGTCTGCCCCGCACTCTGAGATGATCGTAGTGCAGGAAGGGGACACGAAGGTGTCTTGCGCGCCCTTCCCCTATGGGCTCCTATCACAGCGGAAGCATAAAACACGTCAGAACTAGCAACATCAATATAACATACTACCTCGAAGGAAGGAAGGAAGGAAGGAAGGTATTTTTATCGTCCACGGAGACCAATCGGTCTATGGGACCCAATACAAAAATGCAGCAAGCGGATTACTGCCCGGATTAAAAAACCCCCGCCCCGAAGGGTTTTCGAGGGAAAAACCGTGGCAGCAATCAGCCTGCTGACAAACTGTCCTAACATATAAAATGCAGAAACACCCAAATATATACAGTCATGCACCGCACCCGTAGTGCCTAATCAGCGGGCAGCCAGGCAGGGGCAAAGGTGACCTCGCAGGTCCAGTACCTCCTGAATGTACGACCCGGGGCACGTCGGCGGTGTGTTCATCGGCAAATGTAAGGGCAAGTCCGGCCCGTACTAAGGGGCGTGTCGCCCAAATCATCCAGCGAACGCTGGGCAACTCTGGAAAGTGTGAGACTCATCCTCAATGGCACCCGTTTGATAGCACTGACAGAGCCTGTCCTGGCGGGGCTCCCCAATCCACCTGCCCATCTCGATGCGAAGATGGTGGGCACCTGTGCGAATGGAAGCAATGAGTCTGCGCTTTTCGGGGGCAGCCGGGAACGCAGGTAGAGTCATGGCCCCGGGCTAACACGGGGTTGATGTGCTCCTTGTAATGAGCCGTTTTTTGACCTGCTCTAGAGCGCCGGGGTCCCAGAGCTTGCCAAGGAAACAAGCGTCTAGGTACTCCCCCAGGCTGTCCCGATCGGCCGTTGTGTCCACCTGCACGCATCTCTGTGCTCTCGCCGCGTTCCATCCCGCGAACCAGCGATCTCTCTTACCCCTCCAACAGGCCCTAAGCCGCTGCGGACCCTTGCCACAGTGTAAGCCAGGTGCGGGAGCTGAGCATCAACCATAGTAACCACTTTCTGAAAATAGACGATGTGTCTAGCAAGGGCTGGCCCGAAGCGGCAAGAATCGATTTTCTCGCAGCGAGAATCGATAGGGGGATGAAGGTTTCACCCCAAGTGCCCGGGTGCCAAAAATGCCTTACGCACCTGCTCCAAGTCATTCCAGTCGCCAAAGAGACGACCGGCCCCAAACTCACGACCCGCATGTAAGGACAGGGCTCGACCCGGTGCGGAGCAGATGTGGACCGATGGCCCCAATCATAGAGCTCGCACGGTGGATGTTGTTCTGCATGGCATAAAGCGCTTCCAGGCTGCTCACACCACATAGCCAGACCGGCGCCCCAAAGAGGCGAGGAGGGGAACTCCACCCCTAGGTACTTGTAGGTGGGCGTGGCGTCCACAGCAGCCCCCGATATGTGAGTGCAGGGAGGCATGGGGTGACGTGAAGAGGATATGAGAACCACCCTCGTCTTGGCCAGATTCACGCCAGCATGTCAGTAGCGACAAAACGTGTCTAGTGCATCCAGTGAGACGCATAGGTTCCGGGGTGTGGGCCAGCAGGCCAACATCGTCCGCATAGATGAGCTGGCGGATGACCTGGTGCTAAAGCTGTATGCCATCCCCCCCATGCTGAGTAAGCCAGGGCTCTAACTGGTCAATGTATTAGTCCATCACATATCCACAAGTGCAAAGATGATAATCATAAACCATAAAACATGAGAGCTCCTACCCATGGCTCGGACTCGTAAGGAGGATACGCAATCCCATGGCATCACCCATCGGGACTACTCCAGGTTGCATCTCCCTGGTCCGTCGAGGCAGGAAGGGTTGCATCTCCCCTTCCCAGGGTCTAGAGGCTCCTCGGGCGGCTAGAGAATCGTGGCGACACACGATTCGTACCCGACTGAACCCCCCAAAACAAGAGCCAAGCTGACACTTGCAACTCTTGAGAGGCAGGGCGACACCATCGCCCCAGGAGGTGTCGGACCCATGTTTGGCCCACACGAAGTGATCGACCATAAGCCTAGCCCACTATGGGATCCCCCGTAGCCCCCGCTCGGCAGGGATCCTCCCTCCGTATTTCCTCTAGCCCCGTTGTGTAGTGCTGAGTCACATCATAGCCTCCATAGCCCGGTGGGTTCCTATGCACAGGCCGCATAATAATAGGAACTAAATGGTCTAAACTAGGAGCATACTACTAAGTAAGGCTACTAGGTCTCTACCCCCCTTCCCAATACAAGAGGAGCAAACATGATCAACCATCATCACATCACATCATGGTAACATCATAAGAACATCTTAACCTAATCATACATATCTAACTTACAGTTAGGTTTCCTTGATTAGGGTTCAAGATGTTGAGTAAGGGTTCTAGGATGGCTCTACTCTAGCTACGAAATACTAACCCATCTGGAGTGCTAACTTCCAGATGATCTACCAAGAGCACTACTCTACATACCTGCTCCAGAAGCACTCCCTCCCAATCCTGGCGTCTCCATGATCTTCAAGGTGTTCGAGGTAGCTCCCACTCCTGCTGATGCGCTCACGCTCTGGGGGCTGCCACGCTATGCTGTGCCTCTCGAAACGGGGTTTCGAGCGCGAAGAAGGTTCCCAGACTGTTGGAGCCAGAAAAGAGGCCTAGGGTTAGGGTTTAGGCCTTTATATGTTAGGCTTCACATGTTATGCCACGTGGCTCCAATAGGGTAAGTCCGTGTGGCGGGTGCCCAATAGGTTAAGGCCACGTGGAAGATGGTCTTAACCTAAGGTTGGCTAAGTTATATGAATAACTTAGTCATGCCCCCTAGTGCCACAATCTATGGTATACAAGGCTATGAAGATAGACTTGTATAGTGACGGTCCTGGAAATATACGTATTTATGGCGTATATTTCCCTGGACGTCAGTCTTGCTAAACGTCGCTAAAGAACTTCGGATCTCTATTGGTGATGATCGACCTATGCATTCCATGCAGCCTAAAAGAACTCTTATGTAGACCACATGACTAGATCCAAGGCGCTGTCTATGGTGTGGCATGGCAAGTATGTGCCCTTTTGATAAGCTATATACCACAACCATCAAGGCTTCAAGCTTCTTGTTGTCCTTGGAAGGCCCGCTATGAAACCCATGCTGAAGACTTCCCACTTGGCGTCTGGCACCGCCCAAGGTTCCAAAGCTCCTGGAATTCGAAGTTGTTCTGTCTTTGTGCTGGCTCCACTGACATTCTTGGATAGGTCTGATTATCTGCTTCTTCATGCCCGGCCAGACGTAGCTACTTCTAATCTTGAAGTAGGCCTTTATAAATTTTGCATGGCCGAAAATAGGGCTATTATGCATGTCATGGAAAATTTTTCTTACTTCTTATACTTTGGGTACGCATAGTTGTTCTTTGATATTAAAGATTACCTTCCTTTTTAAAATATTTGAAGGTTTCTCTTTCTTAATCCGTCCTTGCACTCTTGTAAAGACTAGCCCATATGTGCTTGAACTCCATGTTGGGGGAGATGGCTTCTTCTATCTTCTTCCCGAATTCGCTTGCCGAAGTGGAGATGGCATTGCAAATTGCTGCTTCAAAAGCTTGCCAATGAGTGGCGACGTCTTAACATCTCCACGGCTGCATGCTCTTCCATTGATTTGCTGTAGATTACGATGTCGTCGAAGAGAATTGATGAAGAAATCATCCAAGGAATCTTCGAAGATGTCGTTCCTCAAATGCATACAAGTTGGTGGAGCATTCCATAGACTTAGGGGCATTATTGTGAAATCATGGTGCCCATACCGTGTTCTGAAGGAGTCTTATAATTATGTTCCCCCTTCATCCTTATTTGCTGATTGCCCGAGCTTAAGTCAATTTTGTAAAAGAATCTTGCTTCTTGGGGCTGATCCATTATGTCGTTGCTTGTTGAGCTGCCCATGGTTGATATACATCTTTAGACTTCCATCCTGACCGAAAGGATCCCAAGTCGATCAACTCCTACAACTGCTTCTTGAGCTCTGCTAGCTCGGAAGTGCTGATTCTATAAAGAGTCTTGCTGATCGGCTCTGCATCCGGTGCAAGAGTGATTTCAGACTCTACGCCTCTATAGAGCAAAAGCTCTCAAATTTCACCTGGAGGTATATCATGGGACTTCTTGATTAACTTAGAAATTGGCCGAGGCAGCTGTTTCGAAGTAGCATCTTCCTTCTTACTATTGCGGTTGGGGTCGACAACTTGTAGCTTATGTACGACCTCATTCCTCATGATGTACTTAAGTAATTGCTTTACTGACATGCGTTGCACGATTGGAATTACTTCCTTAACTTAAATTATAAGGTACTTGCCCTTTGGTGCTGGGATAAGTATCTCGTGCTTATGATAATCAATTATTGCCTTAGCCAGCTTTAATATTGCATGCTTATTATGAGGTCATAATTGCCAATGTACATAAGTTGGTGCCGATGCTCTACTTTGCTTCGCTTAAGGTTGATGTCGAACTTGACTCTTGTTCCATTGTGCTGCTAATTACTCGGCCTTGCCTTAACTACTGGCCTAGATTTAGACTTAAGAGTCTTGCTCTTAAAGATGTCCGCCATCTAGAAGGTGCAAAATTACAAGTTAAAGAACTACTTACATAAATCCTATGGCCACAAGTTTAGTAAGCATGACATTACTTTTGGGCACACATAGAAACTATATGATTAGATAATTATTCTTGTTTTAGATCTAATCTATACTCTAGGCTCTGCCCTTTCTTAATTATTGCCCTCTTGAAATAGTCCCACCTTTGAGTTGATGCCATCTAAGAAGTTGGCCGGACTTATTAGATTGCTTCCCTTCATTTGGTCGGATTATTCCTTATGCTGCAGAAGTACTCGTCATATACATGGTCGACGGTTATCCTATTATTGGATCCTTCTTAGCGAGGTGATCAAGCTCACGAAGAGGTTCCAATACATTGGATATCTGCCAGCAATGTATACAATTGTTGTACTCCATACATTTTCTTCCCAATCCTTGAAGCTTTGCTCAATTCTTGGGTCCATCTTTCTAAAAGAAAAGACAAAAAAAATCTACTCGAAATTTCGTCCCAATCCCATCATGGATGCTATCACCCATAATTCTAAGATACTCAACTATCTGATAGGTCCTCTAACTCGCTTAGAGTTAGTGTAGTCGTTAATCGTTGGAGTAGCAAGGCAATGATCCATAATTTGTTGAAAAGTCTGGTATCCTTGGAGTTGTTATATGATCATCCAAGTGCTCTGCTTCCTTTCATTGAACATATTCTGACTCTGCTCGTCCTTAACACTAGACCTGTCCCATGATGGACCATTAAAGGGCATTTTGAAGGTTCACAAAAAAAATCATATAAAATCAAGAACACAAAAACTAGCCAAACCCTTTCTAGGAGTTCATATATGGCAGTCATGCTTCACATGAAAAATACACAAAAATGTATCAGCTCCCATTCTTGTGAGTTATGCTCTAGCAAACCCAAGGGGGTCAAGTACCGAAAGCTTCATGATCACACAAAGTAAAACTGTCTTGATAAAAAGATTTTTTTGATTTTTTTGGTTATAATGTTATTTTTCTACACGAGATATAGAGCAAGGCACAAAAAACCACATCTCAATTTGAACTCTGTGAAGGAAGATAGAGCAATTCAAACATGACAGGGTCAAAACTGTCCTCTGTCTTCTGAGAACCAATACTGGTTTCCAGAAAGCAGTTGTGATATAAAAACAACAACTTTCAGAAGGAGATCAATTTTGAGTCCAAATTTTGGCATATAAATAATTCACGAGGTCCTCCATCCTATAAAAATATTTGTTGAGTTTGAATTTGATGTTTTGACTTTTACTTCTATTTTCAATTTTAGGGAATTTATACAAATGGATAGTATTGCTACATATGATTCTAGGTTGTCCTCCAAAAAATCACATTATGAAAGTTTATAAGGATATGAAACCAATGCAAAAACAAGCTCGTGGAAAGAGCAAAAGACATGGTAAAAAAAAATCAAAAACAATATCTGTACCTGCCCATTACTGGTCCATAGTTCATTCAAAAATTGATAATATCCTTATGTTAGTCCATTTCAAGTTGAATTTTGGGACACGAGTAGCTCTTGAACCACTTTATTCACAAAAAATATTTGTTGTTTATTATCTTAAGGATTGTACTAGAATAGATAGCACCAATTATATTATATCTTCCATGTTTGTTCAGTTGACTAGTCCAGTTGCAGACCATCATTGGTCCAGATGACTGAAAGTTTAAAAATTATTAATGGTGCCACCTTATTCAATTTTGATCTCAACTTTCACATATAGTTTACTTGTATGATTCTCTATAGGAGAAAATTAATTGATTAGGATAGCTTATATAATTTATGGGTAAGGTTGAAGCACAAACAATTGAGAATTTATAGGGTATTTATGACCAATTGAACCTACATGGACTTTCACTTACATTTCAAAAATCATGTGGTCGAAGCTAAAAAGCCATAGCATCATTCTATGGAGAACAATGGATAAGGCTAGTGAGAGATATATGCTCTATACAATTGGTCTCGTGGACCATAAATGGTGATGCGTGCTTATATAAATTAAAATCTTAGAAATAACATGTTACTTTAATATGCAACTAGAGATTTCTATTGCCAAGAAAGGTTTGCATCCATAAAAAATATAATATACATGAAAGATAACTTTACATGTAATGATATTCTACTTGGATGACAATGCTTTATGACAGTAACACAGATATGAAGTTTATGCTAGTAAGAAATGAGCAGATTTCATGGTATTTTTTTCAATAAGACCATACAACCTTTATACGAGATCTCTATATATGTCATTTCTCACATTTTGAACCAATTTAAAGGCATATTTGGGGAAAAGTAGTGTCTATTTCTATGAAGCAAAGAAGCATATATGAAATGTTATGTGGTCTATTTATATATTGTCATGACTAAACTTCACAACATCCACTTGAATTCATCAATAAACATCACTAGCTTGATCATTGTGGACTTTTGGACCTATAATTATGGAGTTGACCCTTTATGCTCTAATGTGTTAATCCGGCTGTTGTACATCATGTTTGAATTCCAAAAATTGCATGGTTACACCCTAGTTATACTATATGTAAGTTGATAAAAGTTATGTTCTATATAGATACAAATAGAACACATCATTTATTGTCCACATGGCATTATAGATGGTTGTTATTAGAGCATTTTAACATATACTTTTGTCCAGAATTCTGTATAGTAGATTCTTTTCGTAAATGTTAAGGTTAACATGACTTATTTAAACTCCAAAAAATCATGAAACTATAGTTCGTATTGTTAACAACTCATGGCCACAAGATCAAAACTTGTTATAATGAGAGAGTAACAATTCTTAAACCTCAAGCAGCTTTTTTGATCAAAATAGGGTTTGGCGGCTTCCACTGATTTCAAATGATAGCAAGAAAATATGGGAACATAAAACTCAATGTATTCTATGATAAACAGGCAAATACCTCCAACTTTAGCAAGGTTTATGTCACTTTATACTAGAAATATCGAAGAAGGCAGTTCTGGACTGGTGCAGAAACTACCAAATTCTCCAATGTTTGAGCAATCACCACAAGGTATAGGTGACCCCATTGGTCTTGAAATTCTCAGAGGTCATTAAGAAATAAGTGAAGACTCAAATGATGGTGGTATATTATAAAATTGAAGTTTCCTTTGTGAGTTACGTGGGTTTAAGTGGCAGAGGTCATGTGGGCCAGTTCTGGTCCATGGATCAGGAATGGTCCCAGGGACATGTCTAGTGTTAATGTTGATGCTGATTACCTTCATTAACATTATCCCTCTTAGTGGACTTGCTGATGTAGTGGCGACATAAGGCTCAGTGTTGCATCCCAAAGGCTTGGAGGTAATGTTCGCCACTGTGTAGAATCTTTCGTATTTGACTCATCTGCCTTGAAGGTTACGAGATTCGAGGATGACTCTTCAAACTCCTGAGTTGATATTGTTGTGTTGACCTTGTCGATTCTATTCTTCGTCCTGCTGGTTGCATGCTGTTGTTATAAGGCTGATGACAATGTTGAGTGCTTTACCACTTCTAACTGTGCAACTTCTCTTGCGGAGAGGAGTTTATGTGCATCCATCTGCAGGGACTAATCTTGACTGATCAATTAATAATGCTGGTATTTGGTCCCCCATGATGCCTCTTCTTGATGGTGTTTGATCTCCAATCTCTAAGGTAGAAGATTGTCGTGATCTTGAGATGGTGCTGTCGAAGTTGATGCAGCTGCTCTGAAGTATCGGGGCTGATGAGGAAGAAGTTACTTGCAGTCTCGCCATATGCCTATTCCTGAGGAGCCCACCCTTGCTGGCTTGTAATACCTCCTTAGTCAAAGCATGTCTGCGTGGAGTCTAGATCTGATACTACTATAGCCTGTATATCTGCGATAGTTGCCCTTCCTCGGAGGTATGTCCAGTCTCATCCTTTAGGGCTCTTGGCATCATAAGTCGATGAAGTCGTCTACTTGTTGGTGGCGTAGCTGTGACATTAGTCATCGATGTGGGGCCGTTCCTCGAGACAATATGGCACTTGGAGAATATCCTTGACTAGGAGGTGTTCCTCCCCTAATGTGATCAATTTTATAAGTGCCATGATGCCCATTGGCTGTTGCATAGCTCTCTTGGCAAGTCTTGTGTCTATCCTTGATGTCGCAATCATCCTTCCTATAGGCTCTCCTTTATTTTTCGTGTTCGGGCTTCCCTGTACACCGTCTTGGTTTTTGATTTGCTGAAGTTTCCTTCATATGGTTGCCTTCTGTTTTCAACTCGTTGATGTTGTCGAGTGGCTCCACTGTCGAGGCTCGAGGATCTGCAATGAAGGTTCTCCTGACCTATATTACTGCTCTACGCACAAGGCAACTAATACTACCACACAACAATTATTTACGTCTACTTACTCTACAAACCCTAATTTTATACCTTTATCCACTCTACCTCAATTGACCCACTTGGCATTTGGCACTTTACTAGACACTGAGGAAGGTACTTATTTACTGTTATGGGGTGGTAGAAGGAGACTCATTCACTGGGTGTACTTGGTGTGCTAGACTGAATTACCTAGATAGAATGAATTCCTAGATAGTTATCTATGATACAAAGGCATGGCTGAAGACACTTGATGATAGTGCACCTATAACGTGTGTTGGTGTATCATACCAACGTGTGACAACAATTTCTAAGGCCTTGGCAACTAGCTGGGTTTCTAAGAAAAAGGTTTAATTATACTACCTATATGTAGACAAGAAGACACTTAGCAAGATAAGAGCGACAACTAAACTCTGATGATTGCAGATGCTGTCTCTATCTAGCTTAAGGGTCTTGGTTCTAAGTCTAAGGCTTGGCCATTAATATTATCTAACATTATTAAAGCTTAAATAAAATTAAGGATTGTAATTCAAATACAAACGATGCCCGCCTTCAGTGGTTGGCACGGGGGGGTTCAACCCTGTGGGTGGAAGGTTCGATTCTTGTTATTGTGGGAATTCTTTTAAGATGAGGTTCAAATAGATTGAAAAGCTAGAATGGGGTGCTACAACACACTAGAATGGGGTGCTACAAGACATTAGAATGCATGGCAAGAGGCTAGCATATGCACTTAGAACTTTTCATTGCATTTTTGCAAAATTTTTGCATGGAAACATATGAAACCGGGTTGGACCGTGCGAATGAGACCTGCGTTCTCAACGCACATGCCTTTTGCACGGTCCAACCCGAGTGCCTTGAGTTTTGCCAAAAGTGAATAATTTTAAGAACTATAAGGTCCTAAATTGCCTATTTGGATCACGGTCCAACCCGAGTGCCTTGATTTTTGCCAAAAGTGAATAATTTTAAGAACTATAAGATCCTAAATTGCCTATTTGGATCAATCCTAAACTAACTAGCAAAAGTGAATAATTTTAAGAACTATAAGGTCCTAAATTGCCTATTTGGATCAATCCTAAACTAACTAGCAACTTATTTCATGCTAAAAAGATATCTAAAAGTGCAAATATGAGCAAACCGGGTCGGTTCACGCAAATGAGGTCTGCGTCGCAAACACATAGGCGTTTCGCACGGATCGACCCGAGTTGACCATTTTTTGCTGTTTTTAGATATTTTTAACAAATTTAAAGTGCTACACTGCATTTCTAGATAATTCCTAAGCGAAATTTGGATCAATTTTGCCCTAATTCAAGTGACTCGGATGGGTTCGCCGATTTCGAGCCAATTTTTTTTTTCAATTTTTTTTTCTATATCAGAATTTTATGCTACTTAGCCAATTAAGAGCATTCTAAGTAAGATGCAAAGGATTCTAGTACAAGTAATTTATACAAGAACATTTTTATATCCTACAAGCAATTAATTTACATTGAATTTACTTCTAATGAGTAAAAAAAATGTACAGGAAAAACTTATATTTATATAGTTTGCTAGACTGGAGCTCTTCACGGCTTCTCCTTGCAAATTCTCCTCGCCGGGTGGAGGTCTTTGGGCCTGCTTGTTATGGATCGCGCAGAGGTTGCCTTCTTCAAAAAGATGTACCAGCTCCGCCTGTACTGCCTCCTGCAGGGCTCAGACCATCAAGGGTGCAGATCTTGGCCTCCTCGGCTTTGGCCGCTTCCTGGCGAGACCCCACCGTCATTGATGTGGCTTGGTAGTCGTAGCCCATCTTGAACTCCTGCATAGACCTTTGATGTAGGCACTCGAAAAGAGACTTTCTGGATCATCAAACTGGTACGCTGTTGGCAATGCCAAATATGCTGAGCAGCTCTGCTGTGCTGGGGTTGCTCCTGTTGCCGAGGTTGCTCTCGCTACTTACTCTTCCTCTGCTCTCCCTGTTGCTGGGGTTGCTCCTGTTGCCGAGGTTGCTCCTACGACTTGCACTGCTCACGTACTCTTCTTGGTGTTGGGTTGCTTCTGTATTGTCGAGCTTGCTCTTGCTACTTGCTCTTCACCTCCAGAAGCAGACGCCACGATCTCATTTTCCCCTGAACTTTGCGATCATTCACCTGAAGTGCTAAGTCATTGCTCCTCCACGAGTGAAACGATTCGTCTGAAGAGCTTGAGTGGCTAAGTTCGTCGTCTGGCCTAGGTCGCAGGGCCTCAAGAATTTGCTTGTCGCCGCCCACCGTGAGTGCTTCAAATGTTCCGGTGCAAGCTGGAGCTTCCAACCTTCCTAGCTACTTGTTTGTCCTCCCAACAGCTTAGCTTCCTTGATGGTGGCCTCTTCGAACGATCTTGCCTCTATCAATGGTCGACTATGTCTATTCGCGGCTCCTTTGGGTCGATCTCGTCGGCTGATCGTTCGGTGGACACTCTTATGGCAGCTTCGGAGATTAGCTTATAATTCGCCTTACAAGGGTAAAGGAGAGGTTCAAGCTACCATTTGGAAACTTCTAGGGAGTAGAGGCGCTTATATAGGTTTAATAGCTACTTTTTCTTAAGAGTATATTTTATTATAACTATGGGTGAATAATTAAGGTACTTCCCCTAATCACTTAACTATTTCTCAAAATTTCCTAATTCCTTTTGAGCCAAGTAGTGGTCATTTCACGCCATTTTCTTTCAAGCTTTATTTTGAGCGATTTCTCATTCAATTTTTCACTTGAAAGGTGCGGTTCATGAATAACTTGAGCTCAAATTTACTAGAAGGTTTCTTTTGACTATATTATTTCTACCACTTAGACTATACTTAATCTAATTATGACCCTACTAATGGGAAAAAAATTTCTCCCACATTCCGCGGTTCAAGACTGGAATTCTCATTCCATTCATTAGCTAGGCCAGTTAGTCTACCTATTCAGGGATATGGTCAGTGCTAGCTCTTGGTCAACCAAGAACATTGCTCTGATACCATTGTGACGCTCGCTGCTAAATATACGGCACCCCGCCGTACACTCGGCAGGAAATCCCCCGTCCGACTCGACAACCGCATGGGCCCTTCGTCTGCCCCGCACTCTGAGATGATCGTAGTGCGGAAAAAGGACACGAAGGTGTCTTGCGCGCCCTTCCCCTATGGGCTCCTATCACAGGGGAAGCATAAAACACGTCAGAACTAGCAACAGCAATACAACATACTACCTCGAAGGGTAGTCCATCACATATCCACAAGTGCAAAGATGATAATCATAAACCATAAAACATGAGAGCTCCTACCCATGGCTCGGACTCGTAAGGAGGATGACTGACTGGCTAGGCCTCAAGATAGAGCAGACCGAGTCATAACAATGGCGAGGGCTGGCATAAGACAATGGCTAGGATTGACCACTCCATCCGCCCCTCCTGTGCATACTTTGCAGATGGGCTAGATCAAGCTCTGGCGTGACTCTAGCCTTCCGGATACGCAATCCCATGGCATCACCCATCGGGGCTTGGTCCGTCGAGGCAGGAAGGGTTGCATCTCCCCTTCCCAGGGTCTAGAGGCTCCTCGGACGGCTAGAGAATCGTGGCGACACACGATTCGTACCCGACTGAACCCCCCCAAAACAAGAGCCAAGCTGACACTTGCAACTCTTGAGAGGCAGGGCGACACCATCGCCCCAGGAGGTGTCGGACCCATGCTCGGCCCACACGAAGTGACCGACCATAAGCCTAGCCCACTATGGGATCCCCCGTAGCCCCCGCTCGGCAGGGATCCTCCCTCCGTATTGCCTCTAGCCCCGTTGTGTAGTGCTGAGTCACATCATAGCCTCCATAGCCCGGTGGGTTCCTATGCACAGGCCGCATAATAATAGGAACTAAGGGGTCTAAACTAGGAGTATACTACTAAGTAAGGCTACTAGGTCTCTACCCCCCTTCCCAATACAAGAGGAGCAAACATGATCAACCATCATCACATCACATCATGGTAACATCATAAGAACATCTTAACCTAATCATACATATCTAACTTACAGTTAGGGTTCCTTGATTAGGGTTCAAGATGTTGAGTAAGGGTTCTAGGATGGCTCTACTCTAGCTACGAAATACTAACCCATCTGGAGTGCTAACTTCCAGATGATCTACCAAGAGCACTACTCTACATACCTGCTCCAGAAGCACTCCCTCCCAATCCTGGCGTCTCCATGATCTTCAAGGTGTTCGAGGTAGCTCCCACTCCTGCTGATGCGCTCACGCTCTGGGGGCTGCCACGCTATCCTGTGCCACAGCAGACGGTTCTTGAAACGGGGTTTCGAGCGCGAAGAAGGTTCCCAGACTGTTGGAGCCAGAAAAGAGGTCTAGGGTTAGGGTTTAGGCCGTTATAGGTTAGGGTTCACATGTTATGCCACGTGGCTCCAATAGGGTAAGTCCGTGTGGCGGGTGCCCAATAGGTTAAGGCCACGTGGAAGATGGTCTTAACCTAAGGTTGGCTAAGTTATATGAATAACTTAGTCATGCCCCCTAGTGCCACAATCTATGGTATACAAGGCTATGAAGATAGACTTGTATAGTGACGGTCCTGGAAATATACGTATTTATGGCGTATATTTCCCTGGAACATCACAAAACTAAATGTGAAAAAATGCCAAAATAGTTAAAATTTTAGCCCAATTTTTTTACCGCCCAAGTGAACTTTTTAGATTGAATAGCCAAACCTCCACCTCTAGACAACCCCACTAGAACATCGATTAGCTAAACTTAAGAACGAGGGGGCTTGGAAAAATGGGTGGATTAGCCTACAAGCTGACAACAAGATTCGTAGGGACTTTGAGAAACCACCAAGTAGGGTTCAATATTTTTGTTCTTTTGTTTTTATTTTTTTTCCTTATCCTAGGTACGAAGTTGAAGCATCCACAGTGTTGATCATATCTAGAAGGAACAATTTTTTTTGGTTTTGAACATATTCATGTATAGGTTGCTTCTTTGTATCAAGGAAGTTATAATAATGAAACTCATCTTCTCTCACCACCAAACTTAGAAATACACCTTGTTTGTGTATGGCAGTGCCATAAACTGTGGTAATGCCGAATCTAACTGCCTTTTCTATCTATTCTATTCTATTCTATCTTATTCTATTTAAGTTTGGCCGTAAAAAGTTTTAGCTAGAAAGGACTGTTGTGCTAAACCACTAACAAAAGACTACCCTATGAGTTTCTTTTCCTTTTGGTGGAGATTTTATTGGAACATTTAAAGTTCTTTGTCAATTGTAAAAGTTTATTACACATTGTTAATGGCATCATAGACTAAGTTTCTTTGTAAAATAACCTACAACCCATCATATGCTTGAATAGAAAAAGCACAATTTATGGACTCCATTTTTGAATGGAGCCCTGCTTGTTAACTCAACTGTTTATGTGTGTGTGACGTGTATGCATAATAACCACCAATTCCAAGCAATGAGGCAAAATTGCCCTTGGTAAGCAACAATAATTAAAATGGAAGTCACATTTTACACACCACTTTTCCATGCAGATTCGTCATCCTACATATCATAGTGAAAGTACCCAGCATTATTGGGCATACATTGGGCATACATTGAGCGTCATCCTACATTAGTGAAAGTACCCAGCCGTGTTGTGCATACAATGAGAACCTGTAAATGCTCTGTTAGTTTCTGAAGACGAAGAACCAAAATTGTTGCCCTTTGGAAAAATGGGTGCTTGTGTAAGCTTATATTAAATTTTTGCAAATGAAATAAGATTGAAATTTGTAGTTTCTGTCCAGAAAGGTCATCTATTGTTAGGATATACCTTACCTCTTTTCACATGCTTTTCACAAAACAAATTTGAGTTCGTAAAGCAATTTATTTAACAAATCAAATGCACACAAAAAAGTGTATTTTATGTTGCATTACATAAATAAACATGATCATTTGTTCGTAACACAAATCCTTGCTATGAGGCATATTTCACGTGGCATGAACATAATATAACATAAGAATGCAGATAGGAATGAAGTTGGCATCATATGGAGATACATGCGTGTTTTAGTCTTTTCTATTGCTCCAAAAGTATCAACTTGCATGAAGTTGTACCATGTTAATTTTCAATTTTGCCAAAACCTTGCAACCTTTCTTCCCAACCCCTTGACACACTGCAATTGCCATACATATCGTGGTCCCAAGTTTGAAAAATCAAAACTTTTACATGCAGAACTCTTATCTTTCTAGCTAAAACACTGTTAAAAGTCTTCATGGGCAACATTCATCTTCAAGAAGAGGAGCCTCATCAGCATACTACATATGGCATCTAGGTAGAAGAAGCATTCTGATTTCATGTTCCCAACTGTCCGTGTTCAAAATAGAAATGAAAAATAAAGTACAATGACTTCCATCTTGGCATGATTCCACATTTTATAGACATAGCTTCTTTCATATTATACATATGAATTCTCTTTGGTGTCAAAGGAGGATCTTAATTCATACCTTGCAAGGTTACGCTGAAAAATAGGTGATTTCCCCATGCTCCAAGCATTGTTCTAAACACGGTAACATTCTTTTCTTCTAAAGATGGTAATCACATCCATAATAAGGGGTCCATAACGACAGTTATGTCCTCATTCATCTGAATGGGGGGAAGAACAATTGCATAGAAATAACAGGCCCATGTTTCACTCTATTTTTTTTCCATATTGCATTTTGACTGCAAGCAATAAATGATGCGCAAATAAAGTGACTCTGAAAGCGTGTTAAATAAGGGACAACAAAAGTCAACCCAAGATTGGAAGGCTTCTACGACATGATCATCTCCACTAACAATTCTACCATGACATGATCAAATTATCAACATTTATAGATGCCAATTTCAAAGTTTCGTACATCTTTATAGCTTCTGCATCCATGCTCTGGTAATTTTCTATTTTGATCATGTGACTTTGCATAGCGATGGCCTCGATATCTGGAAAAATAGCAAATGCTTTTTCCAGATCATGCATGGTTTCTTCCAACCTGCCATGTCCTTTATACACAGTGAGACCCAGCCTGATAGTACATACCTTTTCAAATAGGATCATCATTACCCATGCAGATTTTCCAGAACCCAATGGCAATCTCTTGTATCTGTGAAATAATTGAATTCTGTCATTTTCGCTTCATAGATTTGCAATATGCAGCATTTGACTACATTATGGCGCTTGTCTAGTTTGAAATAGCCATCTCCAATCGCTAATATACCAAAGCTTTGAGCCGAGATGATTTTACCTGCCTAGGAATGAGTCTGCAGCATGTACAGGAAGAACTCTTACCTTTCCAGTTGAAACATTATTAAAGGTTTTAATGAGCTGCATGTTTCCAGACTATCAGAAGCCCTTCTTTTGCTTTTCTCTGAGCTAGCTTTCTTCACTAGCCTTGAAGCCCAAGAGTTAGCCAGCTTAGAACCATTAAAAATCAGTTGCTAGATTGAGTTTAGGGATCATAACAAAGTAGAATGGATAGAGTGGACTCAGATTAGTTTTAGATGTAAGGCAGAATGAGCATTCCCCCTGAAATTCCTACTTCCATGGATGGCGGATTTCTTATCTTCCACCTATAAAGTAGACACTCTTGCAGAAAGGTTTTCCATCTTTGAGCAACTACAACAAATACCTGAGCTATTAACGTCAAAGGACTGCCCCCAGGCTTTTGATATCCATAGAGAGGGGTTCTATATAAAAGAAACTGATGATGGCAATTAAAATAGCAACAATAGGGATGCCGAATCCCACACCCCAAACTATAACTCTGAATGTACACAATAAGGCTCTGACAACTGAGGCCTCGAGCAAGCAGAAAGCTTGGCTATCGCAAAGCAGAAGCATTGCTGGATCTGCTCAGACGTAGATGCTATAGAGCAGAAATACCAACCTAGTTTTCCATTTAACATGCTATGATAACTAGAATCCTGAATTCGAGCTGATGGCATACTGGAACTTCATTCGAAGAGTACTTGACCGCTGATACGTCGGAAGCTAACAAACATTAAATAGCATTTAGATTAGAAACCCAAATTCAAAATTACAATGTCAATGAATTCGCCATCTTGCCCAGCTGCCAGGATAGCTTTAAACTACAGAGAAATAATCTTACCTTTGTAACATGTAGATGCAATAGGAAGTCTATCAACATCTTGCCCCGCAATGACTGCCCAGACTGATGTATCAGATGCCACCTATACAAAAATAAGCATAAGAAAAGACAATAATTTTACTTTGGAAAGCTAGAAGGAATGAAGTTAGAACACACATGGAGCATAAAGACTTTTATCATGTTTCTATATATAAGATGGTAAGATCGTGAATCTGCATGCTTATCATCATTAGGGTGGTCAACAACATAATTGTATAGAAGCATCCTCCATAGACACCATCATAAGGTCACAAGCTTAAGAACCAGTACAATTATACTGCAGCAACCCCAAAACCTGAGCTCCCATAGACCATAAGAGATGGACTGAAATTCAAACATATTAGTTTTCTAATTCTCAGCATAAGAATTGAAAGCTTGCAAACAAGGATCACCTGCCTATCAAAGTATAATCATGACCTAGCTGTATTGCATTTGCTACACAGAAACAAATTCTTTATCATTCTACTCCAGATAACATTAAACAACTAATTGACATATTTGATGCTGGTAAAAGGCAAGACATGTTCTTCTACATCCAAAAAAATGGGAGATTAAGATGCCAATTTAGATATTATATAAAGGAGTTGGAAGTCTAGAAATGACACTTAACTTCTATATTGTGAAAAGCTGTACGAATTCATGACAATTACAGCGTATTAACGACAATGGCATGTACATGAACTACAAGAGACGTAGGGAAAAATAAAAAGAACCAGTAATGTTACAACTTACCTTATGAATTTTAAAAGGTGGGTGCAGATGCTTGAATTAGAATGATGGTGCCCAAGAAAAGCTTGTTACAAACTTCAAAAGGGAGCATTGTTCACTTGGTTCCATACTTCGAACCACCTAGAAAAATTGAAAATCAGTTCATCTTTCTGAGATTGCCCTTATATATTACTTGAGATTGAACCAAAGTATATTTGTCCAAGCATGTAAACTCAAGGAACACATAAAAAAGCCAAAAGTACAAAATACTTAATGTGCACCAATAACTTAAAGTACTGTTTTGCTAAGAGAGAGAAACATACATGATCGTGAACTGTTATTTACATTCATTACAGATGTAAGATTTACAGCTCAAACCATAGTCAGGTAGCCTATTAAAGGATGCAAAGGTAAAATATGGCAGAAGATTAGCGTCTATCTTCTTGAGATCTTTGTGCAGAGCTCAAATTCTAAGTCAAGCACCCAATATTCAAGCTATTCAAGAGAATGAAGGTGCAAATTGATCTACAATACTTAATAAAAGCAAGACTGGCGGATTTGAAAGCTAAGGATGAATCTGAAAAGGTTTTGCATGCTATATGACAATTATCTAGGGTAGTATTTAGATCTAATAGATAGAAGAAATAGAAGAACATGTCTGGAGCTGAGAAAAGGGGACTGTGACATGAGCATATGCCATGCACTGGTGGGGGGCTCTTGCATATCATGGCCGCTTGTACAAGAGATTTTATTGCACGATCTTGTTCTATTTGTATATAAACCCTGGTTATAGTTTAATAGCCCTTATTGGTACTGACAAACTTGGCGTTTCTAAAAAATTCTGTTGCAACTGGTCTATCTAGCATCGCTGCTAGAATCACATACTATAATTGACATTACACTATAATAGATGAATTGGAATTTGAACCCAGAGGAAAAGCCTGCGTACCTGCCGAAACATATTTACATAAAAGGTAAAAGGTAACCTGTGGAAAGCATGCCCTGAGCCAGAATAGGCAATAACCCTCTGCACAAAACCTGGCATTCAGACGACCTTGTTGATGAAAGAATCGGGCATCAACAATGAACCTCCAAATTCGCCAAGGCTGCCTAATGTTCTGATGTAAGACCCTAAAAAGAAGTGGTCGATGCCAGAATGCATTTGATATTTTTTTTTTCATCAGACATCAGAACTCAGAGTTCGGAGTTTTTACAGGCTTCGAGCTTCAAAACAAGACCAACCTTAAGAAGCTTTGACGCAATGAATGGCTTCGTCCAAAACACCACGAGCTTTCGTACAATCCCCATCCAGAATAAGCGTTCTAACCATTCTCACAGGCTGTCTAATCTTTTTCAAGCTTAAGAAGCTTTAACGTAATGAATGACTTCGTCCAAAACACCGCAAGCATCCATACAATCCCCATCCAGAATAAGCGTTCTAACCATTCTCACAGGTTGTCTAATCTTTTTCCTCCTCAAAACTGAACAGCCCATTCTGAAAGCAAAGGAAGAAGAATCGAAGCAATTTTACATCAATGAGAATAGCCCGTTCTAAAAGCAAAGGAAGAAGAATTGAAGCAATTTTACATCAATGGGAATGGACAACAATTAAATGCAATTGATGGCAAAGCAAAGCTTTTGCTCGGACTACCTTTCGCCCACAGCAACGTCCCTTTTTCCTTGCCTTATGTTTGTAAAACTCCATGCTATTCTGGCATTCACTGGCAAGGAAGAGACGCATTGATTTACCTAGATATAAACTGTTTTTAAATCTGACGTTCTTTCTCAAGGCAGTTAACAAGGAGGCGTGCAAAAAATGTGCCCTTTCAAAAACATAATTGGACGGTCATAAAATTAATGGTCCAAAACGAAAGTTGTGAAACACAACAAAATGAACGGCCGAGAGATGCTGCACAGACTATCATTTTTTGCTTTTATTACTATATACAGATTGTCTCCAAGAGGCCTACACTCATCCAAATTACTTGTTTGTCAAGTTATCTATGTAGAATGCTTCTCAGCGCTTGCATCTGAAACTTCTTTCTTTTCCTTAAGTGGAAGGATCACAATAAGAATGAAGAAGTTTGGATCATTTGTCTCACTTGCTATCCATTGGCAAATAAATCCTCAGTAAGTCCTTCTATTTCTTTCCTCTTTTTCTCTTGTATGCATGCTCTTCCATTTCCCTTTGATAACCTAATTCCCTAGGAACAGTTAGATGAATGGATGCATGATATAGGAGCAAAAATGTTTTGCATTATAATTTTAACTTACCTATATGGCTCCATTGTAAAAGGAACCAACACATAATTAAAGCATAGTTCTCTTATCTAGTAACTATATTCATGCACTGAACTTGAACAGTGAAACAAATTAAGTAAAAACACACAGGACATTAAATGTGGCTTTTGATAGGGTTCTGGTGAAAAAATCAATCTATGCAATTCGTATCTAAAACTCTTTAATCTACACTTTTTTGCAATCCACGTATGCGTAACGGAGTAACTCAGTAGCTTATGCAACATATAATAAAGTTATTACATCAAGTTATGACTCCTTTGATGAACACAAAATCACCTTTTCGCAAGCATAGGATGAAGCAAAGATATGCATATGCTCTCCAATCTTCATTGGTAGTTTCTCATATTCATAAATAAGCTTCCAAAAGAAATGTTCTAACGAGAAACTATGGAATCTAAGTTAGTCATCTGGTCATCAAATGCAAACTATGATAGACATTGCCTATTTACCTGCTTATCTTTCAGTTCTTATATCTTAAGAATGCATTCTCCATGCTCATATAGATGAGAAACTATGTCATATTCTTGAAGATCTAACTCTTATCTGTCTCTACAATGAATGGAATCAACTTTTTGAAACATAACATTGGACACTTAAGCCAAAGCAAAGAATTTTGCATGCAAATGAGCAGGTTCATATAAGCAATTGATATCTTTGCAACTTTTAATCTACTGCAATAGAGAAGTAAAATAGAATAGAATAGAATAAAATTGAATTTCCTTTAAATGATGTATCACATATACAATATACAATATTGATGTACAAGGAAGAAGTGATATGTACAAATTCTTCGTCTCTAGAATAGGAGGTCATTCTCCATCTGCAGTTACAAGGGATGGAGTTGAAGTTAACGCCCCAACATGACATCTTTTCCTTTTTGCTGACCATGTGTTGGGTTCAGATCCAGCCATTTTAAGAGCATAAACTGGAACTTGTTTTCTAACTCCATGGTTAATGCTAATCTTCATACCTTGTCTAAGACCTAGATATTCAATCTTAAGAAAATCCTTGAAAGCGATAGCGCATGCATTGAAGTATGATTTAGAATTCCTGGACTCTTTTGCCTTAGCCCAATGAAGAATGCTGCATAATTTTCTCCATTGGAGAAGCAGAAGGATATGGATGGCACTGCACTGTTTTTTTCAACTCTTACAATAAGGTGTCTGAGACAAGATTCAATCCGCTTTCCATCTCCTCAACTCTTCACAGTTGAGTGCCTGAATGGAAACCTGTATGTAGTATTTGCTACATCCAAAGAAGTTTTGCCTCTCAAACAAGTCGTCCCAGGATGCCCCTTGTTGTAAACTCTATCACAAATCTTTTAATGTAAAATCTCTTTAGCTTCTTGCCTTGCAACGCAATCATCTACTTCGTTTATGCCCACCCCCAACATTGTGCACAAAGGATGGGCGTACAAACATGCATGCATCACACAGTTTTTAAAAACAATAATACCACAATTACAATTATCACTATGAAGGTAAAATTTTCATACTAGGATTACAAACTGCACCAAGTTCGAACACCAAAGTATAACTATGACACCTTAAACATTCAAGACCTTTGTTGTAACTGCAATCAACAAGAAAAGGAATAGAATTGAATAAAATCGAATTTCCATTAAATGTTGTATCACAAACACAATATTGATGTACAAGGAAGGAAGGAAGGAAGGAAAAATTTTTAACGTCCACGGAACCCAATCGGGTTATGGGACCAAGTACATAAGGGACCGAAATCCTGGACCGAAGTCCAAACAAGAACATGGGCCGAAGCCCTTAAACCAAAGCACAACGTGAGCTAGAACACAACCATCATGACCTGGATTAAAAACCACCTGGGAAAAAACCGTTGCCAGGATGACTATGGCTGCTCACCAATCCAAAAATCCATGCTGCTGCACAAGCAACAAGCATACCTTCATACCTCCAGCAGGCAAAGCTTCACCAAGCAACTCCGAACCGTAACCTCTTCACAACTGGGTGCTGGAAAACAGACGCCCCCAACGCCAATCGCCCAGACACGCAGGGAAGGCGGCGCTCAGAAAAACCGCTCAGGGAAATTGCCCATCGGAGGTGCCTCCTCACCCATCCACCAGCCCTGCGCCAAGGCGCCAGCACCCCCAGGTATGCGCGCAGGCGGACATCCACTCAGGCACACACAGGGGCGCCATCCTTCACTGCCGCTGCTCCAACGCCATCCATCACTGCATCCGCTCGGGCAGGCCTCAGGCAGCGCCTCAGGCAGGCGCCAGGCGCCAGGCGCCAGGCGGAGGCGGAGGCGCCAGGCGAAGGCGGAGGAGGTACCCACAAAAGTTAAGGAAGAAGTCGCATGTACAAATGTACAAATTCTTTGTCTCTAGAATAGTAAGAGCATAAATTGGAATTTATTTTCTAACTATATGGTTAATGCTAACTTCCATCCCTTGTTTAAGATATTGGTATTCGATCTTAAGAAAATCCTTGAAAAAGCACATGCATTGAGGTCAAAATATGATTTAGACTTGCTGGATTCTTTTGTCTCAGCCCAATGAAGAATGCTGCACAATTTTCTCCATTGGAGAAAGCAGAAGGATATGGATGGCACTGTAGAAGACCAACAACGGCTTTTTCAACTCTTCCAACAAGGTGTCTAAGACAAGACTCAATCCATTTTCCATCTCCTCAACTCTTCACGGTTGAGTGCCTGAATGGAAACCTGTATGTAGTGTTTGCTACAACCATAGAAGTCTTGCCTCTCAAACAAGTCGTCTTAGGATGCGCCATTGGTAGATCTAATGACTTAAGAACAGATGATGTGATATGTCACATGGACATGCTAGAATTGCACAAAACGTTAAGGGGGATTAGGCAAGCCTGCAAACCAACCAAGGTCTGAATATGCTGAAATGACCCAATCTCTAACTTGAAGTGTTTGGACCTCAGGACCAATTTATTGATATCCTACGAAAGAAATTTCTAGGAATGTTCCAAGTTTGCAAAACATATTTCTGGATGAGTAGATGATTACAAAAAAGCTTCCTTAAAATATATTTCCAAATAAATAGAGGATTATAATCTATCGCATCCAAAGTTGTATATTGTAGGGATGCTAAAAATGGGAGCACTATTTCAGAAGCAAGAGAAAATCAATTGTGTAAAGGTTCATGCCCAACTGAAGCCCAAAACCACCAATGTACACAAGGATGAGCATATAAACATGCATGCATCAGACACTTTTTAAATCACAATAATAACACAATGATTATGAAGGTAAGTTTTCAAACTAGGATTACAAATTGCCTAAGTTCAAACACCAAACTATGACTAGGACACATTAAAGTTTGAGGATATTTTTTGTAACCTTGGAATTTTAATCAACAAGGCACAGAATAGAATTGAATAAAATCGAATTTCCATTAAATAAAGTACCACAAATACAATGTACAATGAAGAAGTCTTATGCACAAATTCCTCTCTCCCTAGAAGAGGAGGTCATTATCCACCTGCCATTACAAGTGATGGAGTTGAAGTTACTGCCCCAACATGACACCTTTTCCTTTTTCATGACCATTTATTGGGATTAGACCCAGCCATTTTAAAAGCATAAACTCGAACTTGTTTTCTAAGGTAAATGCTAACCATCACCATGTTTAAGATCTGGGTATTCGATCTTAAGAAAATTCTTCAAAGCCGTAGTGCATGTATTGAGTCCTAACTTCCTGAATTCTTTTGCCTTAGCCCAATGAAGAATGCTGCATAATTTTCTCATTTATAACTCGAGTCTGCTCATGGTGACAAAGATGTTTATAATCCAAGTGTGTTTGACACCATTGCATTAACAGACGTTGCACGTTAATTCCCCAGGTTTGGAAAGGCAATTATTTTACATTATTTTCCTAATCACACACTACTTTCTTCTACTGTACGTTTTGAAACATATAAATGAGACAAATGAAGAGAAAAGTTTGTGGGCTGCCGCGATAAATTTCTTGTAATTTAATCATGTCTCACTAGTGTATTAATAATTCTTTGATTTTGTCGTTCAAGATAGATAAAATATCAAATGACTCTCTCACATTGCCTTCTTCCGAGCAGCAAATGAAGTAGCGGAGGACATGGATACTCAACTAAGGAGACTTCGTCAGAATTTGGCTGTGGCACAAAATAGACAGAAACAATATGCAGACAAGAGGCGTAGGCCACTTGAATTCAAAAAGGGGGATTATAATTGTGTTCTTGAGAATTAATCCCAAGCAGAGCTCGCTGGCATTTAAAAGTGTAGGTAAATGGGCCCCTAGGTATGCGGGTCCGTATGAGATTTTGGAACGCATTGGAAAGGTGGCTTACTGTGGAGCGGTCAGCACAACAGAAATTTTGATTTTTGAGTGAAACAGTGTGGAAAGAAGCTGCAATGAAGAAGTATGGGCTCAAAATCGACCAAAGTGCATAGTTACAAGGTTATTTTTGAAGATTTTGATGCTTATATTATTGAAGACCATTAGAAATTCGAATTTTAATGGTAAGGAGAAAGCACAAAGCAGTTTGATTGGAGGAGACCATATTTTTGGATTGATGAGGTGTCAAAATCTTGGAGCTTAAGGAAGTTTTTCACATGGAGGGCAAAGATTGTATTTTTTAAAGGTCCAGATTTTATTGGAATTGTATAAGAGGAAAACAACGTGAAAAAAAAAACCTTTTTGTGCCCTGTTAAGTGTGCTCTCTGCTGCTTGCTTGAGCATCCGGTATGACTCGGTCCATCATTGCTTGTGCATGATGCCTTCTTTTATTGATTATTATGAGTGTTAATTTGTGTGAAAGTGAATGATTCCTCGCTTATGTTTGTTGAAATCCAAGTAAAATTCTCATACTTTTCTTTAAAACCCGGTTTCTAACAAGGATTACCTTGAAAGAAATCCCTTGTGTAGATCCCGTAAACAAAATGATTGCAATATACCCTTGAGTATGTCGACATTTTGCCCTTTTTGCCTATTCATTTGCCCGCAAGTAGAGCCATCTTGCATCCTTCCCTAATCGTATCAGAATCAGAGTTGCCTGTGCTATATGAGAGGCATCATCTGCTTGTAGAGGTCTGAGATAGAGTAAGAGTAAACTAAAAGCAAAATCCTAGAAGCTAGAATCATCAAATCAGCTTTGTCTTTTTAGAAATCCGTCCATGTTAGGCTATAGGCAAAACCGATCCGGCCGCACCCTAAGCCGCCCGCTTTTCTTTGCCCGGAGCCAAGGTATGAATTCTAGTGTTTTGAAGCTTAACCCGCAAAATCGTGGATCGAGAATATTAGGAAGCATGCCGATTTGATCATGCCATAGCAGAGAGGGAAGGAGTCGAGGCGATTCCGTAGAAGAGCCGGATTTGTGCATGGCCGCTGCCCCTTCTCGAACAGGTTTTTGCCCTAAACGAATTTTAACGTGAAGACCTAACTACATGTTAACCTAACAATTTTTTCCAACAATTTCATAAGTCCTATTAATAAGTTAAACCTTTTGATTTCCCTATACATAAAAGAAAAAAAGAAAAAGATAAAAATAAAATAGCAAGGAGTAAAAGGAAGTGGTGCGGCTAGGCTTAAGGGGTATAACGGAAGTTATGAGCCTAGTTGTGGTGGTGTTGGCGTAAGTAATTAACGGAATTATATTTTTCGCTGTCATGAGTATTATTATTTTGTCATCCATTGCCTAAGAACTCTGTCGGGCTTGGGGTAGGTTGACCCGGCCAACATAAAGTGGGGGGCATTGCGAGAAACTTAACTAAAGGGTAATCGTGTTGACGAATAATAGTACAACTCTTGAATTTTTTGTTATATTTTCGAAAAAAAAAATAAAATAAAATAAAATTAAATAAAATTAAATAAAATAAAATAAAATAAAATTTATTAAATTTTTGTTGGATGTATAATGGCTTGCAGGAATGGAAAATTGGCCACATTTACCCATCACTAAGCATAAAGTACTTATTTTAAATAATCCTCGTAAGAGAATTCAACCTAATAGTGGTTGGGGAGACGGTGGACCATGGGAGGAACCACAACCAATTCCTGGATGGATGGGAACCGAAGAATTTGTAAGAAGACTTAGGCAATCTTCATTTGAAGAATTTGTAAGCCAAGAGGGGGCATCCACCTCTACGTAATTAAAAAAAAAGTTATTTGTTCCAGTAATTAAAGTTTTTGCATGAATTGGGGCCTGATGGTTGAAAGGAGAAAGAAGAGCATCGAGAAGCAAGAGGCTGAACGTAGTGCTAGACTAGAGTTTAGAGAACAAAAAAAGAAGGGAATTAAAAGAGCAAGTCTTGGAAGAAGAAAGATCATTAGTAGAGCAAGGGTTTAGTAGCAAAGAGCACCATACCCCCTCTAGCCCCAGGGAAAGTAGTGAAGAGGAAACCAGGTTTATTAACTCCTTCTAATACTTGATTCTTAATCCCATGGCAACTAAAACTTCTAAAATGAAATACCCAACCTTTTCACCTTTAAAAGGGGGAGGCTGATTCTCACATTCAATCATTTTTACTATTAGTGAGGCCAATCAAGAGGATGGTAATGCCGAAAGACTTAGGGTCATTTTGGAGCAACCTTAGAGGATGGGGCAATGGAATGGTATAGAACCTCTAGGAGTATTACCCCTTTTTTGACTTGGGATGACCTTAGAAAAGCATTTTTAAAGGCCTTTAGGCCTATTGGCCTTCAAGAAAGAATAAATGATGAGCTAACATATTTACGCTTGCTGCCTAATGAAAGTCTGCAGAGCTATGTGCTGAGGTTTAGACGGTTGGTAGCCAAAAGAGAGCCCACCCCTACAGTTGAGGATCAAGTAAGATACTTTACAAATGGGTTACCACCGGATTTGGGCTTTTTCACTAAGGGTCAAACCCCAGCAGATTTAGAAAGTGCCATCAAGATTGCAGCTAGCTGGGAACAAGCCAAGCTAACTATGGCCCGCCATTATAATCCCGGGTTGATTATGCCTTCTGTGTTGGGTGGGGTAGCCCTCAAGAACCCTCTAGAACCCCCTTTAGCAAGCCCTCACTTGGGAATGTTGGGTGTCACGCCTAGTGACTTGGGTACCATAGATTATAGTAGGCTAGCCACATTAGGGAGTGGTGCCCCAATAACAAAGCCAACCATAGAGGAAGGGGTTGATAAAAAGTTAGAAAAGGTGGTAGAGACTCTTACTAATAAAATGAACGAGATGCAATTGAATTGGGTAAGAGGTGTGAGTAATAAGCCACAAGTAAACAATGAGAGGACTAACATGTGGTGTGTGAAATGCAAAGGTTATGGCCATTTACCATCCGAGTGTCCTACTCCCAAAACATACCAATTCCTTGCAAAAAGTGTGGTAAAACTAATCACCCTACAGAAAGATGCTATTTTTGGAGAATGGAAGCTAACCCTAATACCCCTACCCCTACTTATCAAGCACAACCCTTTTATCCTGCAGCTTATGCTACCAACGTGGAGGAAAGGCAAAATCGTCCTAGAGTTATGAAGAGGCCTCCACCCCAATGTTATAGATGTGGAGAGATGGGTCATATAGCACCTCATTGTCCTAATCCTATGAGACAAGTTGGATATCAACCCATATGCGGGATCCATGAAACCCAAGGCCTACATAGCCAAGAAAATTGTCCTCACAAATTAAAGGCAAGAGGGGAACCATCTTCTAATAATAAGGGAAAGGAAGTGGTGGTAGATAGTCGAGTTGTGTATGTGGACGAAGTTAATATCCCAAGTTATGTTGTGGAGACTCGTGGGGCAAGAAGACTCAGAGAAGAAGAAAATGAAGCACATGTGATAAATGAAGGGGATAATGAAGTTAGTGAGGTTGAGGAACCCGGCGTTGTTTGAAGATATTGACCAACTCCCCATCCAATGGAAGTTAAAGAAATTTTAAATGATTTCGAGTCTAATAAAGAAAATACGGATAAGGGTAAACGTAAGAAGTACACTAGAGTTTTGAATTTAAAGGAAGAACAACCCTATGATATTTTGAAGGATTTGGAAAATAAAAGTCCTTCCTTAACATTCAAACAATTATTGCAAATCGCTCCTAGTTGTCGTAAGGTGGTCTTGGCCGCATTAAAAAGTCATAAAGAAGTAGTTGTCAATTCTGCATGGCCTATAATTGCGTATATGAGTTCACCTTGTCTGGATGTGGAAATAAGTGGGCGAGTGATACGAAATTGCACTATTGATGGGGGCTCGGGCATGAACATTATGCCTGAGAGTATGTGGAGGAAACTAGATTTGCCAGAACCTATGCCTGTAAGTTTTATAGTGAGGATGGCTGATCAACGAAAAGGTAACACCTTTGGGATTAGTTACTGGGATTAAAACCTTAATTGCTGGTGTGACTTTCTTTGTGGATTATGTCATTTTAAAGATGCCAAATAGTGCATGCACTTATCCATTATTGTTAGGAAGGCCATGGTTAATGCAAGCATCAGCTAAACATGATTGGTCTACAGGCTATTTGCAAATTGGAGATGGGAATAATTTAATCAAGATAAGGGTCCATGTTCAATCTGGTAATAAGGATGACAATGATAGTGATACTAGTTCCTCAATTGAAGATATGCATGTTGATAATAATGATGATGATGTAGATAGTAACGAAAATAATAATGAAATAGAAGTAGACCAAGTTTATGTAGAGCAAGAGGGTTATGAAAAACTAACAATGAGGGATGATACTTCATCCGTGGCTTTTAGAGGAATGGATGAATGATGTAAATGTTTTTGTCAGAATGTGGAAGAAGTAAATGAAACTATAAAGGAAGAAGAAGAGGAGATATCCTGAGTACTTCTCAAAATTTGAGGAGGGAGAACCCAAGCTAAAAGAAACCCCCTCCCATTGTGCATCCAAGGAAGTCCAACAAATGCTAACCCGTCCCACTTATGATGAGTTGAATTTAGGTACTTCGGGAGAACCCAAGATGGTGCGATTGGGAAAACTTAATCTTGGTGAAGAACATAAAGAATATAAGGATCTCCTCATGGAGTTTAAGGATGTCTTTGCATGGACGTATGAGGATCTGAAGGGTATATCACCCGAGTTAAGTGTGCATAGAATTGTACTTGAAGCTAACACAAAAGCTATAAGGCAACGACCCTACAGGATGAACCCTCATTACTCAAAGGTGGTAAGGGAAGAGCTGGATAATTTAATTAAAGCTAAGTTTATTGAACCAGTGGAAACTAGTGAGTGGTTGTCCCCAATAGTTATAGTTCCAAAGAAGTCTAAAAAATTAAGGGTGTGTGTGGACTATAGAAAATTAAATGCTGCCACCATTAAGGATGGGTTTCCTGTTCCTTTCACTCAGATAACGTTATTGATTCGGTTGCTGGCCATGAGTATTATTCTTTTCTTGACGGGTTCAGTGGGTACAATCAGGTGAGTATTGCCAAGGAAGATAGGGAAAAACCACATTTGTCACGGAATGGGGTGCTACATGTATAAGGTTATGCCATTTGGGTTGTGTAATGCTCCCGCCACTTTCCAAAGGGTAGTTACTGGTGCATTTAAAGATTATCTAAGAGAGTTTATGGAAGTGTTTCTTGATGATTTACGTGTTTTTAGTACCGTGCAAGAACATCGGGAGAAACTCGATTATGCTTTATGAAATGTCGAGAATATGGTATATCTCTAAACCCTATGAAATGTTTGTTTGGAGTTACCCATGGGACGTTGTTGGGTAGGATCATTTCGGGCAAGGGTATTGCAATTGACCCTGATAAGACTAAAGTTATTTCGGAATTGGAGCCACCTACTAACATTAAGCAATTACAAGCATTTCTTGGGCATATAGGGTATCATCAAGATTCATAAGATATTATGCTAATAAGGCTTTACCATTAACCGCACTCCTTAAAGGGGGAAAGAATATCAAGGACACAAGAATGTCAAAAAGCATTTACAAGTTTAAAAGAAGCACTAATAACTGCACCCATACTTAGTTTTCCTAATTGGGAAAGGGAATTTCATGTCCATGTAGACTCTTCAGGATATGCAATAGGAAGTATTTTGTCACAACCACAACAAGATGGGTGGGATCATCCAATTTATTATGCTAGTCGTCAATTGTCTAATGCAGAAAAGAATTATTCAACAACCGAAAGGGAAGGATTGGGCATGATTTATTCAATTATAAAGTTTCGCCACTATTTATTGGGAAAAGAATTTGTATTTTTTGTTGACCACCAAGCATTGAGATATTTAATTTTAAAACCTTGCAGAACGGGAAGAATAACTAGATGGTTACTCATGTTGCAAGAGTTTCAATTTCAGATAATTGTAAAACCAGGAAAATCTCATGCACCTGGCCGACCATTTATCGCGATTATTGAGTGATTCTAACGATAAAGGGGTAAAAGATGACTTGCCCGATGCTAACCCGGTTTATGGTGACCGCAGCCGAAATGGTATGTTGATGTGGCCGAATTCCTTTCCACTGGTGAATTTCCAGATGATATGAGAGCCATAGAAAGGAAAAGATTAATTCAAAAATGTAAACCTTTCACTTTGCTGGCCGGAACCTTGTATAGGGTAGGTAAAGATGATATCCTGCGTAGATGCATATTCCCTCATGAAGTGCAAAAGGTCATTAGAGCTTGCCATGATTCCCCCTTTGGAGGTCATTTTGCTTCGTATGTCACCGCTAAGAAAGTGTTAAATGTTGGTTATTGGTGGCCTAGTTTGTACCATGATGTAACAATCCAGGTAAAACATTGTGACCTTTGCCAAAGATTGGGTCGGCCTACTAGACGAGATTCTATGCCTCTGAACCCGATAGTTCCCATATTACCTTTTGAAAAATGGGGGATAGATTTTGTAGGTCCCATTAATCCTCCTTCAGCTCAAACCCGTTGTGAGTATATATTGGTGTGCACGGATTATGTTACCAAATGGGTTGAGGCAAAAGCATTGAGAAATGCTAATGCAAATAGTGTAGCAACTTTCTTATATGAAAACATCATTACTAGGTTCGGGTGTCCCTTAGAGTTGGTTAGTGATAGAGGTTCACACTTTATCAATGATGTGGTCGCTACCTTGACCGAACGCCACGCCATAGCCCATAGAAAGAGTACACCCTATCATCCTCAAGCTAATGGCCGTGTTGAAAGAACCAATAAAACTCTATGTAATATAATGACGAAGATTTGTAACGCTAATAGGACTGATTGGGATAAGAGATTGTTAGATGCATTATGGGCCTATAGAATAGCTTACAAAGTTACCACCTAAATCTACTCCCTTCATGTTAGTGTATGGCCAAGAGGCCATCTTACCTATTGAAATAGAAATTCCATCATTACGAAAGTGGTCAGGGGAAAAGCTAGATGAAGATGGTAGTCTTAAGGCACGCTTGCAAGAATTAGAGAAGCTAGATGAAGTACGTCTTCATGCATACATGGCTAGAGAAGCACTCCAAAGGCAACGTAAAACATGGTATGATGCTCATAATAAAAATAAAGAATTTGTGGAAAATGATTTGGTATTGTTATATGATTCAAAACATTGGAAGAAACCTGGAAAGTTGAGAATGAGATGGGCAGGACCATATGTAGTCCTTAAAATTTTTCCTAACGGTTACAGGTCATTGCAAGATTTACAGGGGAATGAGCTCCCAACGCGAATTAATGGTGCCCGTCTTAAGCCATATTATGCACCAAGGACTTTCAAGAAACTTCCAGATGCAATGTAATTCATCGAGAGCGATGAATACATTTAAGGGGGGATAATAGCATAATAAGGGAAAATTCATAATAAGGGAAAATTTTATAAAAAAAAGTGAAAAAAAATAAATAAATAAATAAATAAATAAATAAATAAATAAATAAAGAATTTGATTTTTCTTATTATTCATCTGCTTGCTCTCCGTATTACTCAAATTCATCTCATTTTTTATTCTTACACCTCATTCAATCCATAAAGACTGCCAAATCAACTTCGCATCCAGGCAGCAATTTGTTACTAACTTTTATGGTTTCCATGATAGGTTCACCTGCTTGTCTCCATTTTTGTCAATTCATTTCACATTACACTCATCCACTCCATGTCAATCCATTAAAGTCTGCCATGTAAGCTTTACCATCAGGCAGCAATGTTTTTACTAATTTTTTGTTTCCATGGCAGGTTCACCTGGTTGTTCTTCATAATTAGTCAAACCATACACCTTTCATTCATTCATATCATTCAAATCATAAAGTGCTGCAATCAGCTTCACCATATTAGCAGCCATATGTTCTACTAACGTTATTTTTCGCTGCAGGAGCATCATTTTTTCCATCATTTCATGTTCATCTGTTTTTAGTTGGCTTACCAACCATGACCATTGTTTTCTTTACCATTGTTTTCCATTTCCCGTATTGCTGGCCATTGTCTCCATCCCAGCAAGTTCAAAATAGGCACGGAATAGGATGAGGTTGATGCGGATCGAGAGGACCCTAACAAGGATAGTGACATCATTATTACCAGGGTTTTTCCTCGAAAACCCGAAAGGGCGAGGTTTTTTAATCCCTAAGTTAATAATGGTGTTGCTACCTTGCTAAGGGAAATGAGAAGTTCTAGTCCATCTTTTATCATCTTGAGCAGATTTTTGAAAGCAAGTTCGTCGAGACGTCGAATACAAGTAAGGGGGGATAATGTGGAGCGGTCAGCACAACAGAAATTTTGATTTTTGAGTGAAACAGTGTGGAAAGAAGCTGCAATGAAGAAGTATGGGCTCAAAATCGACCAAAGTGCATAGTTACAAGGTTATTTTTGAAGATTTTGATGCTTATATTATTGAAGACCATTAGAAATTCGAATTTTAATGGTAAGGAGAAAGCACAAAGCAGTTTGATTGGAGGAGACCATATTTTTGGATTGATGAGGTGTCAAAATCTTGGAGCTTAAGGAAGTTTTTCACATGGAGGGCAAAGATTGTATTTTTTAAAGGTCCAGATTTTATTGGAATTGTATAAGAGGAAAACAACGTGAATGAAAAAACTACCTTTTTTGTGCCTGTTCGTGTGCTCTCTGCTGCTTGCTTGAGCATCTGGTATGACTCTGGTCCATCATTGCTTGTGCATGATGCCTTCTTTTATTGATTATTATGAGTGTTAATTTGTGTGAAAGTGAATGATTCCTGTTTATGTTTGTTGAAATCCAAGTAAAATTCTGTCTGTTTCTTTCTGGAAACCAGTTTCTAACAAGGATTACCTTGAAAGAAATCCCTTGTGTAGATCCTGTGTAAACAAAATGATTGCAATATACCTGCTGAGTATGTCAGCATTTTGCCTGCCTGTCTATTCATTTGCCCGCAAGTAGAGCCGTCTTGCATCCTTCCCTAATCGTATCAGAATCAGAGTTGCCTGTGCTATATGAGAGGCATCATCTGCTTGTAGAGGTCTGAGATAGAGTAAGAGTAAACTAAAAGCAAAATCCTAGAAGCTAGAATCACCAAATCAGCCTGTGCTGCTTAGAAATCCGTCCCTGTTAGGCTATAGGCAAAAAACCGATCTGAAGCCAGTACCCTAAGCCAGTTCCGTTTTGCTGCCTGGAGCCAAGGTATGAATTCTAGTGTTTTGAAGCTTAACCTGCAAAATCGTGATCAGAATATTAGGAAGCATGCCGATTTGATCATGCCATAGCAGAGAGAGGAAGGAGTCAGAGCGATTCCAGAGAAGAGCCGGATTTGTGCATGGCCGCTGCCCCTTCTCGAACAGGTTTTTGCCCTAAACGAATTTTAACGTGAAGACCTAACTACATGTTAACCTAACAATTTTTTCCAACAATTTCATAAGTCCTATTAATAAGTTAAACCTTTTGATTTCCCTATACATAAAAGAAAAAAAGAAAAAGATAAAAATAAAATAGCAAGGAGTAAAAGGAAGCGGTGCGGCTAGGCTTAAGGGGTATAACGGAAGTTATGAGCCTAGTTGTGGTGGTGCTGGCGTAAGTAATTAACGGAATTATATTTTTCGCTGTCATGAGTATTATTATTTTGTCATCCATTGCCTAAGAACTCTGTCGGGCTTGGGGTAGGTTGACCCGGCCAACACTTACAGGTTGGAGTTACCTTCGCACTTGAAAGTACATAATCTTTTCCACGTGAGTAACTTAAGGAAGTATGTTTTTTATCCTTTCCATATGTTGGGGGATGATGATTTAGTAAGCAGGAAGAACTTTTTGTACCCCCGACCAGAGCGCATTTTGCGGGAGGAGACCCATCGCTTAGGGAGGCGAACAATACGGAGACTTTTAGTTCAATGGGCGGGTTGTCCTGAGGAAGATGCCACATGGGAAGATGCCAATTGGATTCTTCGTGAGTTTCCGGAGATGCGCCCATGAGGACATGGGTTGAATTTTTGGAGGAGAGACTGTAACGGACCTAGAATTTTGAGGTATGTTGTGGAATTATATTATTAAGGGGATGCAAGGGAATAATAAATCAAATACCATGCATGTAGAGTATATATCATATATGCAAGATTATACAGACAAATATACTGGAGGTTAATAATAAATACAAATACAGTGGAAAAACTTGATGCATGTGATGGTGTAACATTTTTGGAGGCGATAGATTGCAGCTGGATTGCTTAACAGCTTAATAGGAAAAAGAAAAAGCTAAGGTTATAGGTCAAAAATAAAACATTAATGGTTAGTTCTGAATAAGGAATTGGGTTAAAGTATTAATGGGTATAAGTATTTATGATTACGGAATGTGTAGTTTAACAAGTTAGCTAGTTATATATCTAAACCCTTTGGAATAAACTAAATTAAAGAAGGGAAAAATACATGCTAGAGGTATTACGAGTTGGGAATGGGTGCATTAGTCAATAAACTAGTTAGCAGGGTTATGGAAGCCACCGTCACTAAGGTTATAAGTAGTAATTTGAAGGAAATTGATCTAGTTAAAAATAATAAGATATTAGCGAAGGTTGTATTTTGTTTAAGCACCGGCCATTGCATGTTGCATGGTAGAGATAGTAATGTTCATACCAGCGTATAACTGGATTTCCTTTGTTGAATGAAGTCTAAACTATGGAATTCCTGAGGTAAATTTGATATGGAAATGTGCCTAGTTGATATTGGGTGGAATTCATAGTGTTATGATTTATGTATAGTATAACTCTTTGATATAGACCTCTGGGGCTGGAGTCTAGGTGCGATGGTCTAGACTCGCGGTTTTTGCACAGTAAGAATGTAAATGTTATTATTTGAACATCGGGCGCTGATACTGTATGGTACAACGTCATGCACAGTTAAGTGGTCCTCCAATGATGGACGCAGCGTGGATGGGTGTGTACACACGTGGTTACCCCGCCTCTATGTCACTGGCCTGATCAGCCGAGTTGGCCTTGCTCAGACCCAGAGGAATATTGGTTGCAATGTTTACTGTTATGACTGCTTAGTTCTTATATATGTGGTCTTGAACGTTGGAATGAAGTTGCAATGGTCATGTTTATAATGGATTAGTAACTTGGATTGCAGGGGCGAGGCTATGGTAAGTTTAAGTTAATATTTCTAGGTTAATGCTTTGTATCATTGATGCTAGACATGTTCTAGATCCCCGATCCCCACTTAGTCCGTGTGACTAACCCCGTGGTTGATGGTGTAAGCAGAGGCGCGAGATGCTCCGGAAAGTAGCCAAGCTTCGGGAAGGCGAGAGTAGAAGTGTGGATTGCCAGTTAAATAACTTGTTTACTATTATTATTATATATTGGCTTGAGGCTACAATTAATAAAAACATTAATTGTTGTGCGGGGTTATTGCTGAGTAATGGGCAAGTATATTTTTGGGACCTTGGAGCATATATAAAGATTAAATTCTTTACCTAAGCATGCATGTGTTAATTTCTTGAGTTGCAAGGGTTAAGTAGATCCAATGGTAGAGATTGATGGGATCTCCAGTTACCGAGAGGTTAACTGGCCAGGCCTGCAATTTTATGGATGTAGGATTCAGAGACACAAATTGCACTTACTCTCCACAACTCACTTCAAGTTCTCATTACATTCATCTAGAATAGAATAGAATAGAATAGTTTTTTTAACACCCACATTTAGGATTAGAATCTAACATTTAGTCTTTGCCATGTTAATGAGTAAGTAGTGTTGTTTGGCATAGACCGAATGGATTGTTTAACCTCAATACCTAAGTACTGTAGTGAGGATCACATTTAAGGGAGTCGGTCATGAGAAATGTTAGCAGCGGCTGCAATAAGTTTCTTAATTGTTCAAAGTTGGTGTAAATATATTTGGTTCATTCATGAGAAGGAATGATGATTGTGCCACCACATTAGCTTATTGAGAGCATCGGAACTGTATGGCGGCATGGAAACTGGGGAGCAGATTCCAGGGGTCCCCCGACCAGCAAGAGCCCGGAGCGGGTCTGGAATCGCGACCTAGTTCCAGGCCGCCACAATATGGCAATTGAGTCGATCCTACACATGATTGTTTGAGTGGAATTGCTGAGCACTTTTCCATTCCAGAGGCAGAAGAAGAGACCCAGTTGCCATATTGCTACACAAGATATATATGGTATATGCCAAAAGGCCACCCACCCCCGTTTTGCAAAAATGTCATTTGGTCCAAAAGTTATAAATTTCGCAGCCGTTAGATGAAAAGGGTTAGAAGGCATTTTCCAGACAGCCGTTGGATGTAAAAAGGCTAAAAGTGCTGGATTAAAGAGGCCAAAGGGGTTCTAGTAGAATTTATCAAATTCAGTGAAGGCGTTTTAGAGAGAGACGCAAGCGACATCGGACAGGCAGAGATGGCGGAGATTAGTAATCGGATCGGTAATGTGATGTCTGTCTTCAAGGAGAGAGTACATTCTGGTGTTGGTATTGGCCTGGTGTGTATGATCATTCTCCACAATTGTCTGGTTATTTTCCTTTATGAAGTCTAGTTATGGATCTAAACGAGGTACACCCTGGACTACCACATTCGTCGGATTCGTCGATCCTACGATCTAGATCGTATGTTGGGGCTTGTGAGCACCTCTCGTTTCGCTTATAGTCATTTATGATTGGAGGCGCCTATGACTTTGAAATATGAAATAAGATTTCACCTAAGGTTTTGAGAGAATATCGAGCCTCTATACGGCTTTGCCTAAGATTTTAGAATATGAAATACGGGGGCTCGAACCTCTACCAAAATAACTCGATATCTTAATAAGACTACTTTAATCAGTATACCCAGTGAGTTAATGGGATTATTTTTTATCTTGAATCTATGTTTTTTTTTTTTATAACAACCCATTCAATTGTTTTAAGGATATATGGACTGTAGTTTCAGGAATTGCTATTTGTTACATCCATATAAAATCCCCCTAGAACCCCCTGTTATTTTGCTACATATTCAAGGTATTGTGGATGAACCCCAGTCAGTGCTTAGTGATGGCCAAGTTCTAGCGTTGGTTTTTCCAGAGAGGTAATTTTTCGAGTGGTTGCATCAATCTTGATTTAGGAAATGCTGAACTTATCAATGCAAAGGAGATTAACTACGAAAAATCAACATTTCTTATTAATGTTGTTGCAGAGTTGTTGGTCTAAGCTTACAGACACATTTATTTAAGATTTCTTGTTAATTTGCATCATTTACAGCTATCATGCCAAGTGTCTGCAAGATTCTATTTGCACATGTTATTGTCACACGTGATGAACCTACTACTGAGTCTCTTGACCCGGCTTTTGCAATAATCAACAATTACACCTTAGTGAAGACCATATACTCAAGGCGTTTGACAAGTGTTTTCCTCTCGTGGTGATTTATGTATCTTGAATGGTAGGTTTATTTTTCAGACTGGTTGATAAGATCAACAAATCCATTCCATAATATCTTGAGTTCAAAAGATTGCTATAGGTGCTTGATATTACGTTATGCAGCATGATTATGATCGGTCAATGCTGTAGGGACCCTCAGTGGCGAGCTTGCACTTGTTTAGATAACCTTTGTCTTAGCTTCCACTACGTAACTGAATAATTGTTGATATATTATTGGCACACTGCAAAATTTTATAACTCTTTGGTGTTCCCTTTTGTCTCCTTTAGATGTTCTGGTTGAGATGCCATGTTAGATTGTGTGAATTTTTTTTTGTCCAACGGGAAGGGATGATAATAGATGGATATTATTTTAATGCAAATATACAATTTGTAAAAAATAAACCGTTTCATGAACAAGCAAATTATATGGTGTTCATGTAGTGATTTAGAGACATCAAGGAACCATTGCAAAAACTAAGAATAGAATAGAATAGTTTTTTTAACGTACGGAGACCAATAGGTCATGGGACCCATACAATGGTCTAGTACAATCATTGCTACTAGGATTAAAAAACCCCTGCCTCGAAAGGTTTTCAAGGGAAAAACCTTTGCAGTAATGATGATACTAGACAAGCAGAGATAATTACTACTGAGAGCTCAGTAATTGCAGACGTTTATCTAGAACCTCAAGTATGTATAATGCCAAGTCATGCACAGATGGTGCTCTGAGAAGTTGTGGAAGCGTGGAATGGAATGCTAAGGTCAAAAAATGATTCCGAACTAGGGCAACTCAGAAGAGTATGGCTTTCATCTTCAATAACCCATGAATCGCAACAGCACATAGTCTCGCTTCTCATGCGGCAATTGCGGCCCTCCCATCTACCGTCTCTCAATCCAGAACTGTGGGACCCGTATGCGAATTGATGCAATAGCTACAAGCTTGTTCCCGACAATGAAGCAAGCAAATAAGCTTGGGGCCCCGGTGCCAAGGTGGGATTTATGTGTGCATGATAATGACCGGTTTTCACTTGGGCCAAAGTAATCAAGTCCCCATATCTTTTGAGAAAAACGACCATTGAGATATTGTTGCAAAAGCTCAGGATCAGAACTGGCAAGCATCAGGCAGTGGTCTGGTTGCACAGCCCAACGGGAAAACCATGTAGTGCAATGCTCTTTCCAACATCGTTTCAAACGCTGAGGAGATTCAGCCATGGCAAGTGCAAGAACAGGATACCTAACATCATCCATGTGGTGCACCTTGCAGATATAGTGGGGTCAAAGCATGGAGTTGGGGGGCATTTTTGCGCCAGCCAAGCACCCCCTAAGCACCTAATGTGGGAAATTTTACTTATTTTTATCTTTTTTTCTATAACTCCGATGAAGCTGAAATTTTGTATTCCAAGGCGTAATATGAATGTGTTTCAGGAAAAAATATCAAAAAAATAGAAGAAAAATATTTTTTAAAAATACAAAGAAAATAGCTCCGGAAAGCACCCCCTAAGCACCATGTGTCGCTGACACAAAAAGTGTCCCCCACCTCCATGCTTTGACCCAGTGGAGATGGCGCTTCATGGCAGAATGTTGAAGAGGCCAAAAACCTGTCTCTTGTAAAAGAATAGCATAGGGCACCGTTGTTTTAACTCCGAGGCTGTAAGTGAGAAAGGACTTTTGCACCTGCTCCAAGCTCTCCCAAGCACTAGCACTAATGGCAGGCCCCCACACTTCAGAACCATACAGTAAAACAGGCTCTACCAAAGCCCGAAACAAGTGGGCTTTCCGTGGCCAATCATGAATTTCTGCGCGAAAACAATTGTTAGCCCATTAATCAATGGTGACCTATGATATTTAACAAATTGAAATTTACTGCAACATTAGCCTTGCTAGTTTAACGCCCTAAGAAATAGATTAATGCAATGGCATATGCATGAATTTGTAAGAGACCCATCGTCTGGATACTATTGATGAATTATTTATAACTCGAGTCTACTCATGGAGACAAAGATGTTTATAATCCATTGCTCATTAATTCCCCAGGTTTGAAAAGGCAATTACATTATTTACCTAATCACGCATTATTTTCTTTTATTGTATGGTTTGAAACATATAAATGAGACAAATGAAGAGAAAAGTTCGTGGCGGCCTTGGCTGCCGCGATAAATTTCTTGTAATTTAATCATGTCTCACTAGTGTATTAATAATTCTTTGATTTTGTCGTTCAAGATAGATAAAATATCAAATGACTCTCTCATGTTGCCTTCTTCCGAGCAGAAAAGTCGCCCATCAAGCAATTTTATGCATGTAAGGATTCAAAGACACAAATTGCACTTGCTCTCCACAACTCTCACTTCAAGTTCTCAATACATTCATCCAGAGTTGATGTTATTCTAACACCCACATTTAGGATTAGAATCTAACATTTAGTCTTTGCCATGTTAATGAGTAAATAGTGTTGTTTGGCATAGACCGAATGGATTGTTTAACTTCAATACCTAAGTACTGTAGTGAGGATCACATTTAAGGGAGTCGGTCATGAGAAATGTTAGCAGCGGCCGCAATAAGTTTCTTAATTGTTCAAAGTTGGTGCAAATATATTTGGTTCATTCATGAGAAGGAATGATGATTGTGCCACCATGTTAGCTTCTTGAGAGCATCTGAACTGTATGGCGACATGGAAACTGGGGAGCAGATTCCTAACTGCTTGAGTGAAATTGCTTGAGTGTTGAATAATTGTGAGCAGGCTGCAATTGGTTGACAGAATTATGTATTAAAATAATGTGCGCCTAACTTGTGTGCTTTGTTAGTGGGCTTCGGCCCCTAAGCATACTAGGCATCCCTCTTGTGGGATACCTAATATGCTTGGATGAGCGTCGGAACTTATACTAAGGTTCGACTCCCCAGGCTCATTGTTTGTTTGGCCAAACTTTGAAATTTGAAAGATTGTATTTATTCAATGGTTTGCTTGGCTGATAGGGGTAAGTCAAATACAGGGGATTTGACCTTATCTTGACCTGAATTTGAAGGCTGGAATTTGATGGCGTGGCATATGCTGTGGCATATGCTTGCATCCGATGGAATGATGATTGTGCCACCACGTTAGCTTGTTGAGAGCATCTGAACTGTATGGCGGCATGGAAACTGGGGAGCAGATTCCCGGAGCCCCGCAACCAGCAAGAGCCCAGAACGGGTCTGGAATTGCGACCCAGTTCTAGGCCACCACAACATGGGAACTGGGTCGATTTACCTGCTAATCACATGCACATGACTGTTTGAGTGAAATTGCTGAGTGATTTTCCATTCCGTAGGCAATTGCCCAAAAATACAACCCATGTTGTAGGTTTATGATCCAACGTATATGGCATAGGATAATTTTAACTTGGATTGGGGGACCTTGGAGGTGTGATCCCAAATGACGGGTTTCCCCAGAGATGTGATCCCAGAGGGCAGGGATCCCATCTTACTACGCAGTTACTGCATAATACTGCGACCCCTTATAACAAAAATTAGAGTTTTTTTGTGGTTGGTGTTTCTCCCTCGATTCTCCATGGAATCGGTGGGATCACTTCAAAGATGGTCGGAATGGGTTGGAGAAGAGTAGCAGGTAGATGCCAAGGAGGAAGCGTAGCGAGCGCTGCTACTATCAGAGATGCATGATCCAACCAAAACTCGGCCCTAACTATGCAGTTACCCATCCCGGAGGAGGGGATCCCCTTGACTGCTGGATACCAGAGGAGGGGATCCCATGTGGGATGGGATTCCGGAGGATGGGGTCCAATCCAGGATAAGACTATATTGAGCCTCCATTTCCCTTTGGCTCTGTGGTGTTAATGAAACAAATAAGATTAGCATCTAAATGCCACAAAATAAATACATTAGGGTAATTGCTCTCTAATGAATAACATACTTTTTAGCTCATATTCTACGCCTTTCTTGATTGGTTACAACTCTAGATGAGCAATACAATCTCATGAACTCAGTCAATGTGTGTTAACAAAACCTACATAATAATCACTACATGATAAAGCAACACATTACAACCATCTCAATGAATAGCAACTTTACTAATAAAGACACACTCATTCAAACACAAAAGAAAGAAACAAAACCTATGAAATCACACTCTCGGGCCACCGGAGGGCAACCCCCCGTGCGTAGCACCTTGTTTATAACAACCCATTCAATTGTTTTAGGGATATATGGACTATGGTTTCAGGAATTGCTATTTTTTACATCCATATAAAATCCCCCCTGGAACCCCTTGTTATTTTGCTACATATTCAAGGTATTGTGGATGAACCCCAGTCTGTGCTTAGTGATGGCCAAGTTCTAGCGTTGGTTTTTCTAGAGAGGCAATTTTTCGAGTGGTTGCATCAATCTTGATTTAGGAAATACTGAACTTATCAATGCAAAGGAGATTGACTACGAAAAATCAATATTTCATATTAAAGTTATTGCAGAGTTGTTGGTCTAAGCTTACAGACCATTTATTTAAGATTTCTTGTTAATTTGCATCATTTAAAGCTATCATGCCAAGTGTCTGCAAGATTCTATTTGCAGTCATGTTATTGTCACACGTGATGAACCTACTACTGAGTCCCTTGACCCGGCTTTTGCAATAATCAATAATTACACCTTAGCGAAGACCATATACTCAAGGCGTTTGACAAGTGTTTTCCTCTCGTGGTGATTTATGTATCTTGAATGGTAGGTTTATTTTTCAGACTGGTTGATAAGATCAACAAATCCATTCCATAATATCTTGAGTCCAAAACATTGCTATAGGTGCTTGATATTTATGGCCATATCATTTAAGTGTTGAATTAATCACGTTATGCAGCATGATTATGATCTTGATGTGCGTTAACAAACATGGTCAATGCTGTCGGGACCCTCCGTGGCGAGCGTGCACGTGTTTAGATAACCTTTGTCTTAGCTTCCACTACGTAACTGAATAATTGTTGATATATTGTTGGCACACTGCAAAATTTTATAACTCTTTGGTGTTCCCTTTTGTCTCCTTTGGATGTTCTGGTTGAAATGCCATGTTAGATTGTGTGAATTTTTTTTTTTGTCCAATGGGAAAGGATGATAATAGATGGATATTATTTTAATGCAAATATACAATTCGTAAAAAATAAACCGTTTCATGAACAGGCAAATTATATGGTGTTCATGTAGTGATTTAGAGACATCAAGGAACCATTGCAAAAATTAAGAAAGGCTTTAGCCCATTAATCAATGGTGACCTATGATATTTAACACATTGAATATAGTATGCTATTTTCGTTTTGGGGTTGTGGAGGGTTTTCAGGCAGTGGTTTGGCCTATGATTTCCGTATAGTATTGTATTGAAAAGGGTATAATTAGCCATGTGAGAGGAGCTTCACTGTTTCATGCTATTTTGGGTGGTCTGGAGGTTGCTTTTTGCATGGGCCGTTCTTGCAAGGGTTGAATTGCAGGGAGCCAAATTTGGAAGGCACGAGCCATTTGGATCGCTGCCCTGTGGTGTGTGTACAGAGGGAGGCCTGTGGGAGAGGGAGGCGTGCGCTTCGGCATGTTGGAGACGACCGCCTGGCATTTCTCTGCTGTTAGCGCTCAAGGAATCCGGTTGGAGCTTGGAGGGCGATGGAGGCTGTTGGTGAGCGTCCTTGAATCCCTCGCAAATCTCGTGTGTTTGTCTGTGCAGGTTCAGTGAGGCGAAATTAGCATAACAGGCCGCAGGTGAGAGGTGTTTCCGGAGAGGGCTGGGCGAATTTGGATTCCTGTGTGGAGGGTGGGGCCAGAACGCTACAGCATGCAGATGAGAAGAGATGCACGGTTGAAAGTCAAGGTGTACACGGTGGTGGAGCAGAGGGTATTGTTGGATAGTTGTCCCTGCAGGTGTTGCAGAGACGGAGGTGGCCGGGCTATATTTCATTCCCTTGATGCTGTAGGCTGTCCACCTGAGTGTAGTAGGGCTGCTGAAATGAGGAAGGGGAGCTGCAGCAGAAGGCCTGCCCCAGTTACCTTTGCGAGACCACAGCCACCGCTTCGGGATGTTGTAATTGAGGGGGACGGAGGCCTGGATGGGAGGATCAAGCAATTGAGCCTGGGGATGGAGAGTTCAGTGCGGAGAGGTGGAAGTGAGAGAAGTGGTGGTCCAGTGCGGGGTGATGCTGGTATACCTGCCGTGTTTGAGGATCGAATAGGTGCATTGGCACCTGACTTGTGCAGGAGGGATGGAGCAAGGCGGGGAAGGGGTGGTAGAGATGGAGGCAGAGTATGTAGTGGTGGGCGCCGAGGGGGGAGGCAGGTGAGATGCGCGCCTTCAATCACACAATCCGGTGCTGAACCTATGTGGGATGAGTCTGTAGAAGAGGCGGAGCCCCGTGTGAATGTTAGGACTGCCAGGGGTGGGGCTAGGAAGCGAGGACGTGGGAGAGGCCGTAGGATTCCCAGCTTTATAGAGGAGCATGTTGGGATTGACATTGGTGGGGGGCCTGGAGAAGAAGCTGTGGAGTTGCCCGGGGTGCTAGATGCATCCGTGACGATTGTGTTTGGGGGATGTGATGTCCCGCAAGTATTTAATATGATCGAATGATTGTATTTCTGAAGGAGCAATGCAAAGCAGGTGTGGTTGCATTGGAAAGAGGGTCAGACCTTGACCATTTGCACATCCAAGCTGGGATGCGATCCGATGCGAAGACCCCATCCAGCTTGAATGTAAGAATCAAGAATTTTTTAGGATGGAACACTTGTAAACCGGTAGGGGCCATGATCCTGTGTAAAGCCTTGAGGGGAAGCAAATTGCATTGCTTCGAAGGCCTCGTGGGCTACTGTTTAAAAGACATTGGGAAGTTACACTTCAAAGCTCACATGCACAATGTATCTGCGGAGCAGGTGCACACTGGGAAGGAGCTTTATGCATTGTATGGGGCTGGGGAGGTCAAGCACTTGATAGTGCTTGACAATCGAAACCTCATGGCCAAAGCTTTCCACTATGTTTCATATCATGCTGGCAGGTTTAGGACTGTCTCCCTTCTTCACACCATCAAATGCATGCTGCAGACCGGCAAGTTCAGGCTGGCGAGTTCTTGGGTGTTGCCCAATAACTCTGCATATGCCTCGTTGGAACGAGTGCAAGCAGCCTGGCGGATTATGCTGGCACCGCAACAATGCAGCTATAAGGATGTGCGTATGGCATTATTTGGGAGCCAGCCAGGAGTGGTCCCAATAGAGCGTGTTGGAAGGAGAAGGAAGCGCTTTTGGGATGCTGCAGGTGTGTTCGAGGATGGGGAGGAGAGATCTGAAGAGGGAAGCAGTAGTGATGATTTCGTCTACGCTAATAGCGGAGTGCAGCCCCCGTGTCAGGAGCCTGCTGATCCCTATGCTGATTTCATCCCGCTTGACATTGGGGACGATGAGTTTGATGTAGTTTGATGTAGCTGCTTGCCTTTACGCTTTGCTTTCATTTCATTGTGCTTCATTTAGCTAATGTCCTTGTTGTCGCAGGTGACAATGGTATGGGGGTGGGACCTGATGACGGGCACGAGCTGATTGTCATCACCGATAGCTCAGAGGATGCTGAATCCATTGACCAATCGGTTGTAGAGTCAGGTGTTAAGGAGGAGGTGTATGATTTTGTACAGGAGCTAAGAGATGCGGAGGAAGCTGTTAGAGGTGTCTGCGCAGCAGTGGGGAATCTTCGTACGGCGCTCACGGCATTGCTCGAGCAAATTGAGAGTGTTGTTGAGTTGGTTGAGGCTTGTCCTGTAGACGATGCTAGTTTTGAGAGGAAGATGCTGCGATCACATTTGAACCTCACTAGGGGCTTGCTGATAAGGGAGTTACGTGAGCTGGAAGTGATAAGGCGTCGTCATGACACCCAGGATGCTGGGCCTAGCAAGAGGAGGGCAGCTGATCGATAGTGGATTCTCCATGACTGTTTGTAGATACACTTGTGTAGTTCACTTGTTATGCATGCTGTTTTGCCTATGAAGGCTTATGTGAATTATCTCTTTTGATGCTATTGTGGTTTTAGACCATGGAGGTCAATGTATATATGATGCTTTGCCTATCAAGGCTTGTGTAAATTATCTCTTCTAATGCTATTGTGGTTTTAGACCTTGGACGTCAATGTGCACCATAGGAAGAATTTGATTCACTGTAATTGTAAATGATGTGGGCCATCGATCTGGCACAATGCCAAGAATATTCCCCTCATCGACGGCTTGCAATGAAAGTTGAACGAAACGCTATATACATAATAATAAACGAATTCATTTAGATTACACTCAATAATATTATATCCGTTAATCATATATTATCGTTTTTACCATGTATTATAGCGTTTGGTTCAAATTTTATTCCCTACCTTTGATCTGGCAGATATTCCCGATATTGTGCCAGATCAACGGCCACTATATTTTTGAGAGAAAAAACACAAGCCAGCGTCAATGGTGCAAAACGAACCTATGGTTGAAGAAAAAAAACAAGTGAAATAAAAAAAACCAGTGATGACCATGGCCTCGCGGCACAATAAACGGGTAGAGCCTTCTGCCTTCTCACAGCCCTCCCAATCCCTGCATTCATCCACGACACAACCTACATTCCGGTAGCCCCCACTTATCTTTCAAATAAAGACGCTGCTGCACAACAAATTCTTGGGTCCATGTGGATTTCCTTCGCTGCCGGCGTTAATCGGTTAACTGCGTAAGACACCGGCCACCGGATCTCAGGATCCCCCCAGATCGCCTATCTTTGCCACATCGCCACATCGCTTCCCATCAATAGGGATTGGGTAGCCAATGAAAAGCTTGTTCCGCATGAACTACAATGGGATTTGAACTCACAAATGCCCATAATCCTCCGCGGCTGCCATAGCCAGGCTAGACCGACGCCTAAAAATCATTTCAAATCCATCGTTTTATACAAGTACTACCAAATAGGATCTTGATACAGAGGATTTCGCTGCTTACCTCCTTGCTCCCTGCCAAATTCCGGACGAGTACAACCAGCCCAGACCATCCATCTCTGGGCCGAGGCACACGAGTCGTCGCCTCTGCCTTTCCTCCTTTCCCTTGCCAAAAAAGAAGGGAGCATACCGCCTTATCCACACCCTAAAAAAAGGGCCAATTTTTCTTCCCCACCAAAATTTGCAAAAACATCCATGAAAAAAGGAATTCATGAAGCACCCAAAATAGCAAGAAACACTCAAGCTCCTCTCACATGGCAAATTATACCATTTCTTATATAATACTGTACCGAAATCATAGTCCCCACCATTGCCAGAATACCCTCCCCAACCCCAAAATGAAAATCCATTGATCTATGATATTTAACACATTGAAATTTCTATCGCAACATTAGCCTTGCTAGTTTAACTTCTAAGAAATAGATTAATGCAATGGCATATGCATGAATTTGTTAGAGACCCATCGTCCGATATACTATTTATAAATCATTTATAACTTTCGAAGTCTACTCATGGAGACAAAGATGTTTATAAACCAAGTGTGTTTGACACCATTGCATTAATAGACATTGCACGTTAATTCCCCGTTTGGAAAGGCAATTATTTTACATTATTTTCCTAATCACGATTATTTTTTTCTTCTACTTTGTATGTTTTGAAACATATAAATGAGACAAATGAAGAGAAAAGTTCGTATGGCCTTGGCCACCATGGTAAATTTCTTGTAATTTAATCATGTCTCACTAGTGTATTAATAATTCTTTGATTTTGTCATTCAAAGGTAGATAAAATATCAAATGACTCTCTCATATTGCCTTCCTCGAGCAGAAAAGTCGCCCATCAAGCAATTTTATGCATGTAAGGATTCAAAGACACAAATTGCACTTGCTCTCCACAACTCACTTCAAGTTCTCATTCTCATTACATTCATATAGAGTTGATGTTATTCTAACACACACATTTAGGATTAGAATGTAACATTTAGTCTCTCCCATGTTAATGAGTAAGTAGTGTTGTTTGGCATAGGCATAGACCGAATGGATTGTTTAACTTCAGTACCTAAGTACTGTAGTGAGGATCACATTTAAGGGAGTCGGTCATGAGAAATGTTAGCAGCGGCCGCAATAAGTTTCTTAATTGTTCAAAGTTGGTGTAAATACATTTGGTTCATTCATGAGAAGGAATGATGATTGTGCCACCACGTTAGCTTGTTGAGAGCATCCGAACTGTATGGCGACATGGAAACTGGGGAGCAGATTCCAGGGGCCCCGCGACCAGCAAGAGCCCGAAGCGGGTCTGGAATCGCGACCCAGTTCTAGGCCGCCACAAGATGGCAACTGGGTCGATTTACCTGCTAATCACATGCACATTGAGCGCTTTTCCATTCCGTAGGCAGAATAAGAGACCCAGTTGCCATGTTGTTACACGAGATATATATGGTATATGCCAAAAGCCCCCCCACCCCCGTTTTGCAAAAATGTCATTTGGTCCAAAGGTTATAGATTTCGCGGCCGTTAGATGAAAAATGTTGGATGTAAAAAGGCCAAAAGGGTTCTAGCAGGGTTTATCAAATTCAGTGGGCATTTTAGAGAGAGACGCAAGCAACATCGGACAGGCAGAGATGGCGAGCGACCTGAAGAGGCGGAGATTAGGTAATGGGATCGGCACAGCTGCTGCAAGCAAAGAAAGCACTTTTACTAAGCCTCTCTCGAGTTCTTTGCCTGGCCACACAGATTTGGAGCTGAATTCCGATTTAGAGAGTGTTGCTCAACATTTAGGCCTTGTGGAGACGATGGAAGAAGCAAGACACAGAGAGGAGATTCTTGGAAATCTGCATTTCCATCATACAGCAATGGATCAAGAAAGTTGCAGCCCAAGTTGGGCTATCCGGTGAGATGGTGGATAAGGCAAATGCCAATTTCTACACTTTCGGCTCATTTAGGTTAGGGGTTCATGGATCAGGCTCAGACATAGATGCATTATGCGTTGGGCCATGCTATGCCACCAGGGATCAGCATTTTTTCGGATTATTGAAGGATATGTTGAGCAAAACAGAGGAAATTTGCCAGATAGATGCAATTCCAGGTGCCCATGTTCCTGTCATGAAGTTTAAGTACGATGGGGTCTCCATAGATCTTGTTTATGCTAATGTTTTCGGCAGATACATTGTTCCAGAAGATCTAGACCTTTCTAGCCCTTCTGTTTTGGAAGGTCTGGATGAAGTTACAGTTAGGTGCATGAATGGCTCTAGGGTTACAGATCGTATTGCTAGCTTGGTGCCCAATATACAGCATTTCAGGGTTACACTAAGATGTGTAAAGTATTGGGCGAAGCAGAGGGGAATTTATGGAAACGCAGTTGGTTTTTTGGGAGGCATTAATTGGGCAATTTTAGTAGCCAGGGTTTGTCAGCTTTATCCTAATGCCGTACCTGCTACTCTATTTACCAAATTCTTCACAATTTACACTCTTTGGAACTGGCAAACTCCGGTGATGCTGTGTCCGTTGCAAGGCGGAAAACTTCCCGGTTGGAATCCTGCATTAAATCCTCGGGACAGGTACCATCTCATGCCCATAATCACCCCTTCATACCCTTGTATGAATTCCAGCTACAACGTCACAGCAAGCACTCTCCGCATCATGGTGCAAGAATTTGCAAGGGGGCAAGAGATTTGTGACAGAATTTACAACAAGGGCGCATCCTGGAACGACTTGTTTGAGAGGCAAGACTTCTTTGGATGTAGCAAACACTACTTACAGGTTTCCATTCAGGCTCTCAACCGTGAAGAGTTGAGGAGATGGAAAGGATGGACTGAGTCTCGTCTCAGACACCTTATTGGAAGAGTTGAAAAAGCTGCTGCTGGTCTTCTACAATGCCATCCATATCCTTCTGCTTTCTCCAATGGAGAAAATTGTGCAGAAGCATTCTTCATTGGGCTGAGGCAAAAGAGTCCAGGAAGTCTAAATCATACTTTTGACCTCAATGGGTGCGCTACTGCTTTCAAGGATTTTCTTAAGACCCAATACCCAGATCTTAAACAAGGGATGGAGGTTAGCATTAACCATGTAATGCGAAAACAAGTTCCAGTTTATGCACTAAAAATGGCTGGGTCTGATCCCAACACATGGTCAGGAAAAAGGAAAAGATGTCATACTGGGACATTAACTTCAACTCCATCCCTTGTGACAGCAGGTGGAGAATGACTAGAGACAAAGAATTGTGACATCAGGTGGAGAATGACCTCCTATTCTAGAGACAATTAGAGACTAAGAATTTGTACATATCATTTCTTCCTTGTACATCAATATTGTATATGTGATACATCATTTAAAGGAAATTCAATTTTATTCTATTCTATTTTACTTCTCTATTGCAGTAGATTAAAAGTTGCAAAGATATCAATTGCTTATCTGAACCTGAACCTGCTCATTTGCATGCAAAATTCTTTGCTTTGGCTTAAGTGTCCAATGTTATGTTTCAAAAAGTTGATTCCATTCATTGTAGAGACAGATAAGAGTTAGATCTTCAAGAATATGACATAGTTTCTCATCTATATGAGCATGGAGAATGCATTCTTAAGATATAAGAACTGAAAGATAAGCAGGTAAATAGGCAATGTCTATCATAGTTTGCATTTGATGACCAGATGACTAACTTAGATTCCATAGTTTCTCGTTAGAACATTTCTTTTGGAAGCTTATTTATGAATATGAGAAACTACCAATGAAGATTGGAGTGCATATGCATATGCTGCTTCATCCTATGCTTGCGAAAGGTGATTTTGTGTTCATCAAAGGAGTCATGACTTGATGTAATAACTTTACTATATGTTGCATAAGCTACTGAGTTACTCCGTACGCATACGTGGATAGCAGAAAAGTGTAGATTAAAGAGTTTTAAATACGAATTGCATAGATTGGTTTTTTCATCAGAACTCTATCAAAAGCCACATTTAATGTCCTGTGTGCTTTTACTTAATTTGTTTCACTGTTCAAGTTCAGTGCATGAATTAAGTTACTAGATAAGAGAACTATGCTTTAATTATGTGTTGGTTCCTTTTACAATGGAGCCATATAGGTAAGTTAAAATTATAATGCAAAACATTTTTGCTCCTATATCATGCATCCATTCATCTAACTGTTCCTAGGGAATTAGGTTATCAAAGAGAAGTGGAAGAGCATGCATAACAAGAGAAAAAGAGGAAAGAAATAGGAGGACTTACTGAGGATTTATTTGCCAATGGATAGCAAGTGAGACAAATGATCCAAACTTCTTCATTCTTATTGTGATCCTTCCGCTTAAGGAAAAGAAAGAAGTTTCAGATGCAAGCGCTGAGAAGCATTCTACATAGATAACTTGACGAACAAGTAATTTGGATGCTGCAGTGCTATATTCTACATGTTTTGGATCAGTGCTATATGCTGAACATGTACACAATGCACTATGTTGCAATAACATGCCTTTCCCACAAATGGATCATGCATAGAAGTATATTAGTTTGACACTTGATGCCCTACTTCGAGCATATTCTTTCTTTGACATTTGAACATGTATTTTTGAATTCTTTACAAATGTGACCAAGAAAATTACCAGTTCTAGCAATTTTAAAATCTTTGAAGAGGAGCATGACTTTGCTTCATTGTTCTTCTAAAAATTTTTAAAGAATAAAATAATGGGAATTCCAAAGTTCTTATGTAGATTTGATCTACCACATACCAGTATTGATTTTAAGAATTAGTTTTCATTCCTAGATGCCATGTAGTGCAGCTTTTCGCCGGCAACACAGTTTCTAGCATAACTTTTGATCCAGGATTCCGTTTCAGGTGAGGCTTATTGCGTTGGAAAGCTCTTTCCAGGATCGTTCCGATGATGTATGGCATGCCCGTCTTTGGTTACGTTTTCTGTGTCAAAACAGTCCTGATCCGGCTGGCTTTGGTAGGGTTTGCAGTATTGGATATTGTGTTTCAGATCTTTTAGATTAAGGCTTCTGCTTTGATTTAAATTTTGTATATAGCCGCTTTGATTTCATTTAGAGAGCTTCATCATGATAGAAAGGGCCAGTAATAAGGAGAGATTTGGTGTAAGGATGGCCAGGGAAAAGAAAAAGCCTCCTACTCAGGAATCATTGTTTGCACAGGTCCTTCGTCCCACAAGTGCTCGGTCTAGCATACAGCTCCATGGTCAGGGGCAAGCTAATTCCAGTGTAATAATGGATTTGCCATCTTCTCTTTTTGGTCCCCAATGGCCTCTTCATGTCGGCACAAGCAGGCCTGGTACATTTACCTTCCAGAATCGGGAGGATCTCCAAAGTGCTCTAGACCTGCAAGTTCAGTGTTTGCCGCCTACACTTCGTGACCAGGTACAACTCATTCATTCTGAGGGAGGAATGACGGCCACATCTATGATCGTGTCTATTGAGAGATGGACACACTTATTACAGTTAATACATGCCTTCGTTCCAGACCCTAAAGCCCAGTATGTGGGTACACGTGATGCCTCAGTACAGACACTAGATACAAAATTACAGCCACAGAAGAAACATTGTGATGAAGCGGAAGTGCAGACATTGGAAAGGGAACATGTTGAGGTGGGCGTACAGACATCTCCACAATCCCAAGGGGACTAGGAGTCGCAGTGCCACACTAGCAGACAGGAGCAGGCTACCTCAGTATCTTCTGTTACTAGGAGCCTGAACTTGCGTATTATAGGGGTTGCAGAGGCAGAAGATGATGCCCTTTCTGATATGGATGCTGCTTTGCATTTTTTCACTGATGTCATGCATATGAAGGCTGGTGGAGTTGTCTCTGCTGCTAGGGTGGGAGCGGCAAGACCTGATCGTCCTCGCCATCTTTTGGTTCGGTCTCAAGACACTCTTAGCCGCTTACATATTCTTCAGCATGGAAACCATCTCAGAGGGACTAGTTTCTCAGTACAGGAGGACCTCTCCCCTCTTCAATTGTGTAACCGTAAGGAGGAGCTCTGCAAGGTGAGGGCAGCCCGCCTGCAAAAAAAATGGGCAGTGTACAGGGGAGGCGCAGCAATTATTCTAGATCAATGGCCTTCCAATCCTTGGATTGGCTATGTCTAGATAATTTTAGAAGCATAAATTTACCACTAGCATTAGCATTATCTTATCTTATTCTTGGTAGCATTTTAATATTTGGTTATTGTGTTTGGTGATGGGGCCTAGTCCCCAAGTTTTAGATGGGCTGTTGCCCTTGCATGTGCCGTCCCATAACCCGTTGGGTTCCCGTGGACGTAAAAATTCATCTTATCTTATCTTATGGGCAGGAGAACTCATGGCAACAATATGGGTTTAAAGTACCAAAGGCCATAACAACAGAAATATTGCAAAGGTAGAATGCATATTACTCAAACATTCAAGCATTCATTGCTCATATACGTTTTTGAATACATATGTGTGACGTCCAATTATCTATGCGATCTTTTTATTGTAAGGGGTGGTTCGCAAGATGGTCCATAGACTATCAACAGATCCTGCATTAAATCCTCGGGACAGGTACCATCTCATGCCCATAATCACCCCTTCATACCCTTGTATGAATTCCAGCTACAGCGTCACAGCAAGCACTCTCCACATCATGGTGCAAGAATTTGCAAGGGGGCAAGAGATTTGTGACAGAATTTACAACAAGGGCGCGTCCCGGGACGACTTGTTTGAGAGGCAAGACTTCTTTGGATGTAGCAAACACTACATACAGGTTTCCATTCAGGCTCTAAACCGTGAAGAGTTGCGGAGATGGAAAGGATGGACTGAGTCTCGTCTCAGACACCTTATTGGAAGAGTTGAAAAAGCTGTTGCTGGTCTTCTACAATGCCATCCATATCCTTCTGCTTTCTCCAATGGAGAAAATTGTAAAGCATTCTTCATTGGGCTGAGGCAAAAGAGTCCAGGAAGTCTAAATCATACTTTTGATCTCAATGTGTGCGCTACTGCTTTCAAGGATTTTCTTAAGACCCAATACCCAAATCTTAAACAAGGGATGGAGGTTAGCATTAACCATGTAATTCGAAAACAAGTTCCAGTTTATGCTCTTAAAATGGCTCGATCTGATCCCAACACATGGTCAGGAAAAAGGAAAAGATGTCATGCTGGGACATTAACTTCAACTCCATCCCTTGTGACAGCAGGTGGAGAATGACCTCCTATTCTAGAGCAAAGAATTGTGACAGCAGGTGGAGAATGACCTTCTATTCTAGAGACAATTAGAGACAAAGAATGTGTATATATCACTTCACTTCTTCCTTGTACATCAATATTGTATATGACATCATTTAAAGAAAATTCAATTTTATTCAATTCTATTCTGTGCCTTATTGATTGCACTTTAGTTTGGTGTTCGAACTTGGGCAATTTGTAATCATAGTATGAAAATTTACCTTCATCACCACCTATATAAAGCACTGAAGTTTCTATTTGTAAAAAATACTAGAAACGTGTGCCGGGCGATGCCAGGTATTAGCTGTGGACGTTTAGAATGAGTAGAAGTTATGGATTTTGTAGACAGAATAATAAGTTATAAATGTAGATGTATTTCTAGATGTTATGTAGGTATTGCCCAAGTGTAAAGCATTTAATGGATGCATTGCATTAGCCATATGCACATGGAATGGGTAGTAACATAGTCTTGGATAGAATGGGTGGATATAATAGGCTACATGGAATCTAGGGTAATCAACCTTAAGCATTAAACCAATGCAATCTAATAATTTGCCATTTGAGAGGGAGGGAGCGATGGGATGGGATGGGAGGGAGGGAGGGAGGTATGGTCAAATGTGGACAATGTTCTTTTAAATAGACATCATAAGGCATCGAGCTTTAGTTTGTGTTTCACATTGCATCCATTTCTTTTTTTGTCTTCTAGCTAATGGTAGAAGTTATCTTTTGTGTTGTACATGAGAATTTTGTTTTTTTTTTTTTTTTTTTTTTTTTTTTTTTTTTTGTTTTGATTTGGGGGATGTCATTACACTAATTATAGTGACATGTGTATTTGCTGGAGTTTAGTTGTTTGCCAGTTCTTGGGTTTCTATCTAGTTAAACTTTGGATCTGATTCTGAAAAAAACCTCTTAAAATTATATCAATGATCATCATATTGTAATAACAAAAAATGTACAACAATATAAGACATGTCCAGACATATGTCATCAACAAAATTGTCATAAAAGCGACTTGAGCAACTTAGGAATGAACGTATAATTATGTCACCATTGACCTGTATAAACAACATGTTTTGTATATGTTGAGAAACCCTAATTAACCTAAGACAACTGGTAAACCATCTTAAACTATGTTTATAATGAGTAGGACATAGATATATGAACAAAATCTATGAGTCATGTGACCACGGCAATATGTCTTGATAAACCCTAAACGTGTTCAAACAACCCAGTAAATAGTTTAACCAAGCAAACTTGGAAACTCTAGAGACATGCAAAAATATTGATAGCTGCTTTTTGAACTACTACTTTTTGCTAGAAAAATGTATTGCAATAATGCACACCTGTTGTTTGCTAGTTGTTGAAATAGATGGCCACCTATAGTTCCAATCTAACTCGTTGATGGTGCCCCAAATAATGTAATACTTCTGCAGCAAGTTGAATTAAAGTACCTTGTGAAGTCATGCCGCATGTAATTCAAAATTGTCTTGCATCACCGGAATAAATTTTAACCAAAAGCATCTACACAGTTCACTACATAAAGCTATTTGGAGCATATGCTAATGTGCAAGAAACCCTTATAAAAGCCTGTTCAAGTAAGATTTTCATGGCTTAACATACCCAGGTAGCTAAGAAAATATTTTGAAAAGCAAATGCAGAAGATGAAGATTTGGTAGTGTCGGCAATATTAAGAAACTCTACATATCAATAACAAACTTCACTTATTGCTCCATTGTTTTTAGAAGTCCAAATTAAATAGAAAGTGAATGGTAGATGAACATCGAACCTAAATCTCGAAGCTCATTCAGTCTCCTAATAGGTTTCCAGACTCTGTATCCTTGTTCATTAGCTCCTTATAAAGCTGTATCGGAAGAGAATAGAAATCGTTCCCCTGCCAGAAATGGTAAAGCATCACGAGCATTAGAATCAACCTGGATTTTGCTATAAACAGTGCAAAATTGATTTCTTTTATATATTTGATGACTTTGATTTGTAAAACAAAAGGCTAGAGGATAAAGGTATTTATCTTGCCTACTTATATGCTCTTGAACCATACGCAGCCCTGCCACTACCATAAATATCAACCTCGTAGATAAAATCAAGCCTCCCAGAAATTTATGGCATAAGGCCTGCCCTTGATCCAGAATATGCAGACTCTGTTTTTTCTTCAGATGATGGCTTTGCCAAAGAGCAAGAAAACGGACAGCCTGCAAAGAGAAACATGGATTTACCAGCTAATAAATAGATAAAATGTTTAACTTTAAACGACTTGCCGTCCAATTCATACTTTTCTCCTTTTTCTATGCCCAGTGCACTGGTTCTATCAGAAAAATGAATTAACTAAAAAATTTCTCAGTCTATCCAGGTTTAGAAGCAGGCAAAACAATACTTAAGATCTCACTGTGATGCTCAAAAAAACTCTTTAGTTGCTCTTCTGTAGTAGATTCTAGTAAACTACAAAAACTGCCTTGACCTGTGAACCAAAATATTTCAAATTTTATTGTCAACAACAAAAAGAATAAATCATTAAACGGTATTTGCCTGAGCTAAGAACTTTCATCCAAAGCTGCAAACATGCATTTTTGGATGGCTTAATCTGTAGGAAAATGCTTGAACCTCAAGAGCCATTGTGAATTTCAAGAGTCCATATGAAGAGTTAAAATAGCATGGCTGATGCCATCTACTCTTGAATAAGCCAGTCGCATGTTCCAAATATATTATAAGACTTCAGATATATTTTAAGACCTTCAACCCTAGGAAATGAACCAGCAACAATAAATGATCCTGACATCTCACAATTAACCATGGAAAATGTATAAGAAGGAAATTAACATATTTGAGAAAAGGAAAAGACATAAAAAAACATATTCAATGTAATACCTTCTATTCTAAATATGTTATTTCCAATAACATTCCAGCAAATTTGCAACTCCAGATACACCTGGACATCGAAATGAAGAACATCTTTAAATCAAAGAATTACTACAAATATAAATTCAAAGTAGGAGAAAGGCATAACATGACTCACTATAAATTCGAACTTGAAAGTGTAGCAAGATAAAGCTTGCAATTTAATAAACTTGTTTGAACCTGGAATCGCTGTTCATATTACTTCAATATGCCCAATATACACTCGCTTTATCATTCAAATAGAATCTGCAACAATAGCAAATCATGTATACCCTAGAAGGTGCACAAACGATTTTATCACAGGTAACAAATAATCTTAAATAACATGTACATTGAATACTCACCAATCAAATGAAGCACTTAACCATGTTAATGGCAAGTAACAGACTTCCAGCCGCTCCCAAGCCTGTAAAAGAATGAAAACAAAAATAGAGGGTAAGAAACTGTGAATTTGTAGAAGGCAAACATATGAATTTGTACACGTTCTGTTTGACAGAGCAAAGCTGTTTGATACGCGTTCTGTTGATTCTATCTCTGTCGTTTGTACCCAAATACCAAAACCATATTCTCAATCCCCAAGGATGATCAGCATCATCATCATTATCAGTCATAGCAGAATTCATTATCATAACCCTATTTCTCAAAGGAGGGAAAACACTTTCCGTTACTAAAAGTGTGAAACAAAGGATAGAAATTAAATAGGCTGCTCACAATCGGAATGCAAAGACGTGGCGGAGAATTAGCAACTGTCCAAGGTCTGTCACAATAGCTTCGACTTTTTTTGCATCATGGCTGGTTAAGAGGCTTCTCAAAAAGGAATGTCATGCCCGGGGAACTGTTAAGAGAATCGGTGAAAACCAAATCATGTCTGGCGTCGTCCTCTTTAGACACATAGTGCTTGAAAGCTAGGTACGAAATGAGGTGAAATCGCAGAGAACTAAATTCAAAATAAAAAATAACAGTGGTCTCTGCCCCTTTTCTGTTGCTTGCAACTTAATGGTGGAACTCCATTTGCCTCCAGCTGCAAGTGATACAGAAAAGAACCCATTCATTCAGGTTGTAGCTATACCAAATCCCGCCAACATAGTCGTACCTAGTCCCATTTCCAGGTTGATGAGGCAAAATTTCAACTTCGCACCTTGCCCAAATGCTGGTATGGCAAATCCGGCATTACTCTATAGGTAGCATGAAAATCTGCACATTTTGCGCAATCTTCTCTTCACTGCTTTGATTTCCCACCACTCTCAAAGGCAATATTTCAAATGCATTATTTCAAATGCATTGATAAGCGGCAGCCAGTGTCCCCCAGGGGGGAGAGGGAACGCCCCATGCGGCGTAACATGCGGGGTTCCTAGCACAGAACCCAACACCTTGCCATTTTAATAAGAAGATGACTAATATTTCTGGGCTGAGGACATCTTCCAGATTGACACGTATGCTTTTCTAACCCTTATCCAAAATTGTTAAAAAGAAAAAACATAAGTTGGGCACGTAACAAGGCATTACTTTGCTTTAAAGCGAAGCCCGTATTCTTCAGCGGGTATATGAGTATTATGAGCCAAAAATCATAAGTTGGGCACGTAACAAGGCATTACTTTGCTTTAAAGCGAAGCCCGTATTCTTCAGTGGGTATTCTTCAGTTTCTTTATGCGAAGGCATGCATCTGAGTCAAAAATCTCTGCACCAATGATGACTTTAAGGTGTGATATAGCGTGAAAATGCTATATTTCACCAATTTTATGAATCTAAATTAGATGGTTTAGTAGGATATGTTAGCCCAAAAGATTCTTAAAATCGCCAAAAGTTGATAATATTGCATCCTAATTATACTATATTCGCCAAATTAATGGACATTCTGTAATAGGAGATCTTAATTTTTGGTAAGACATCTTAATTCTACTAAAATTGTTTCTATAGAAAAGTTAGGTAAATAGAAAACAATCGTCACCATTTCTATGATTTAGAAGGAGACAGAGGATGATAAAGTCATCCTTGCTCTGCACTCATTTGTGTTGCGAATCACAATGCAGACGCAAAGCTATTTAGGGTTCTTGATGCTACAAATTTGGATCGGCTTTATAAATTTTGTATCGCAGGGGTTTCAGATTTCGCCAGTATTTTGGTCCAGTATGTAAATGCCTTCTAGCTCTACAAAATAAGGATTCTTTCTCATAACCATTGCCAGCTTTATGGATCTGGGTATGGCTACTTCCTGCAAAGCTTCACGGTTTGACCCCAAGCACTATTACGTCCAGTCCCTTGCTGCTTGCTTTCAACAATAATTTGTGTCCTCCAAATCATCTAGTTCTTTGAACTTTCTACAAAAGGGCAAAATAGAAGCTCAGCTATGGAGGCCCAAATCCAGCATAGTTCCAGGTTAAACTTTGAACTTCCCCCCTTTTTTTTTTTTTTGCCTAACAAAGGCTGCATAGCATGGAATTTTAATATGCAAAATAATCTAGGAAGTCTAAATCATACTTTTGACCTCAATGCATGAACTATGGCTTTCAAGGATTTTCTTAAGATCGAATACCCAGATCTTAAACAAGGAATGGAGGTTAGCATTAACCATATAGTTAGAAAACAAGCTCGAGTTTATACTCTTATAATGGCTGGGTCTGATCCCAACACATGGTCAACAAAAGGAAAAGATGTCGTGTTGGGTTATTAACTTCAACTCCATCCCTCGTAACGGCAAGTGGAGAATGATCTCCTGAATTTGTAAGAATTTGTACATATCACTTCGTTCTTGTACATCAATATTGTATTTGTGATACATCATTTAATGGAAATTCGATTCTATTCAATTCTGCTCTCTTTCTTGTTGATTGCAGTTCTAAGCTTACACGAAAGATCCTGAATGTTTAATGTATCATAGTTATAGTTTGTTGTTCGAACTTGGGTGATTTGTAATCTTTACCTTCATCACTACCTATATAAAGCACTAAAGTTTCTATTTGTAAAAAATATGACTCGCGGTGGTGGTTTAGTGGTAAGGCCTCGGATTCTGATGATCCCCACTAGGGTTCAAAACCCACTGGCTATAATCGAGTGGGAGATGTGGGCAAGTGCAAGTCCAGCCAACCATGCCGTCAAAAAAGAAAAAAAAGGGGGAAGGGGGAGGAGACTCTAATATTTTTGGGCTGAGGATAGCCCTGGGATTGACACGTATGCTTTTCTAACCCTTATCTAAAATTATTAGAAAGACAAAATATAAGTTGGGCATGTAACAAGGGATTACTTTGTTTTGAAGCAAAGCACGTATTCTTGAGTGGATATATAAGCCGAAGGTTGGTTATATTTTCCTTCCATCGAAGTTTGTCATTCTTTAGCGTCTATTCTTCAGCATGTTTATGATCTCATTGTGGCGCCAAAAATTAGTCTGATGCAATCAGTTTCTTTATGCGAAGGCATGCATCTGAGTCGAAAATCTGTGTACTCATTGTGTTGCGAATCAAAATGCAGACGCAAAGCTATTTAGGGTTCTTGATGCTACAAATTTGGATCGGCTTTGTCGTAGAGAGATGCACATTATTATCTTCAATATTCCACCAAGTTGTTCAACATCTTCCAAAGCCTGGCTCCATTTCCATCTTTGCTCTGAATTTATAAAAACTACATAAATTATATATATGCCAAGGCTTTGAAAATAATGTAACAAACTAAGAAATCTTCCAAAATTAAAGGAAAACAAAAGGTGTATTTTGTGGAGTAGGTGATTATTAAGCCATGTCCTGGCTGGAAAATAGTACAATAGGCAGCAAATAAAGCCACAATAGAAAAGTGTGAAGAAAAAGAGGAATATACAAAGAAGTGTTCACACATACCATAATACCATGTTGACATAGCTACACATATAAAATTAAGGGTACAGGATTCAAGAAAAAACCACCTCTCTTAGATACTCTTTTCATTGATCCAACTCCACAAAGCATGTAACAAATCCATTGTCATAACTTGTATATGTGGACCAACAACATAGATCATTATATTAATAACATTAATGTAGAAGAAGAAGAAGAAGAAGAGATTTTAACGTCACGCCACAAGGCAGCGTCCTATCGGACATGTGACACTTTACAACACACCCAGATGGGTCCTGCCCCCACCACTTTACATTGCTGAAGTGGGTCCTTCCCCCACCAACTTTACATTGCATGGCCACTTTCACAACGAGGCGTTGAACCCGTGACCTTGGGTATGGCAGTTTAACGTCTTACCACAGGACCAAGCAAAAGAACATGCAAAAGAAACTGTTCTTACTTTGAACACATTGATAAGGCCAATGCTAAATTCAGCCATGCAAAAGAAATTGCTTCTTACCCTGAACACATTGAGAAGGACAATGTTAAATACAGCCAAGATCTAAAGCATGCTCCAATATCCAACTAAGAACATTTTTTCCATGCAATCTGCATTTTAAATAGACGAAGTTCACTAAATACATTGCATAATTGTGAAGAGAAGTCAGAGTTTGAAAATAAAAAGTCTCAAAATATCATGGAATAATGCTTGTAAAGTGCTTTTGCTTCTTACAGTCACTTTGAATTGGAGGCACTCAGTGGCGTGGCCACAGGACAGGCACCCCCGGGGTTTGGGATACAACCGGAACTATAGGAAGCAAGCAGGATATGAGGTGGAGCTTAAACGTGAGCTACAGGGGATTGGTGCCCTCTATATATTGCATGATAAGTGTGAATGGTTGGTGAAGGCTTTACTCGCAGCAGCCAGTAAATGCTTTGCAGCAAGAAAGCTCCCGCACAGGGACACTGTGCAATTCCCTCAAAACCCATGGTTTGACGCGGAATGTAAGGCTCTAAAGAGTCAGCTACGCACCATCTTAGATCCACAACTCCGGCCACAGGCCATTAGGGACTATAAGACATTCTTGAAATCCAAAAAGCATTGCTACATTGCAGAAAATCAGCAACGCATGTTTGATCTACTGATGACTGAGCCAAAAGCCTTTTGGCGTAGAGTGCTGTATAAGAGGCATCAACCACCTGGAAATGTTACCGCAGACCAGTGGAGACAGCGGTTGGAGGAGTTGTATAAACCCCTAGAAGCAATTGCTGACGTGCCAGATCAACTAGGAGAAACACTGCAGCTCTCAGAGGCGGACATCCACCAGGATCTTAGGCATCTTGCTAATGGTAAAGCAAAGGACTTGCAGGGACTTCAGGCCGAGCTGTTGAAATGGGGTGGGCCAGCTTTGCTCGGACCTTTGACATGGATAATCAATCAGGCCATCAGAGAGGGCCTCCCGCATGAATGGATGGTTAGCAAGGTCACCCCTATTCATAAGATGGGAAGCAGGGATGACTCCACCAACTAACGTATGATCATGGTGAGCCCGTTACTCGCAAAACTTCTAGCAGGGGTGCTGGAGAAGAAGTTAACGCAATGGGCGGAGGAATGCATGCAGTTGGCCAGGCAGGTTTTCGCCCTGCCCACTCCACGAATGATCATATTTTTACTCTCAGAATCCTTATTGAAGCTAGCCACAATGCACAACGTGACCTGTATTGCTGTTTCGTGGATTTTAAGACGGCATATGATACGGTCCCTCGGGACCTGTTGTGGCAACGCTTGCAGGAGCTACATGTCCTACAGGACTTGCAGAATGCCATCTACCGGCTGTATGACAGAATATATGCCACTTTGCCTGCGTCAGACCACCTGGTGAACAACACCATAGGTGTTAAACAGGGATGCCTGTTATCTCCAACGCTTTTTGGACTCTATATTGACAAGTTGGAGACCTGGATGCAAGAACATGGAGGTGGTGGCCCGCAGTTGCCAGAGGCATATACAGTAAAAACGTTGCTCTATGCAGACGATCTGGGCTTATTATCCCATACAGCCAGGAGTATGCAAGAACATTTGGATGCTCTCAGTCAATTCTGTGACATAGCAGGAATGACAGTCAACCAGCAGAAAACCAAGATGTTGCCAATCACATGCTCAAGGCGGCATGATATCCCGAACTTCTATTACAGAGGACAAAGGATGGAAGTTGTAAAGACCTTTAAGTATCTGGGAATCGATTTCTCTGATAACATGCTATGGGATGACTATGTAGAAAGAAGGGTCAGCGCGGGATGGAAAGCCCTGTATGCAATGCAAGAATAGCTGTCACAGAATAGATCTCTACGATTGGGCACGCAAAGCACACTTGTTCCGAGCACTCGTGGAACCCGATCTCGGCCAGTATGGGATAGAGGTCTGGGGGCGGCGGTTAGCAAGGGTACTTGGGATAAGCTAGAGAGGGTGCAGAAGGCTTTCACGACATACGACCCTAGGCGTCAAGGACCGCGGTGCCTTATCCAATTTTGTTTGTATGAGGCGGCTTTTGGCCCTAGCGAAGATACGCTATGTCGCGTGCACCTTCGCGTATTTCCATAAGGTTGACGAAATGGATGCACAACGTCTTCCTCCCCGGGCTCTGTTATTGGCACAAGGGCCGCAACGTCTGAAGAGAGTATGGCAAGAGCATTGTAGGGGATGGTTCGCACGATGGTCCATAGACTATCAACACATTGTGGATATGTCGGATATCGCAGAGCAGGAGCTGCATTTGAATGCGGCGCTTTCTTTGCCTCTCGTGGGATCGCCCACTCATGCAAAGCCCAAAACGAGCACTACCACACCGCAGTCAATCCGTCGCTTGAACACGGCCCCCACCAGTATCTGAAGGCACACATTTCCACCAAGAAACGAAGAGCTATAGCTGCAATAAGGACAGGGTCCCACCATCTCAGAATTGAGACAGGCCGTTGGGGTACGGATGGAGGGCAGGAAATCCCCCGGCATGAGAGATTATGCCAGTGCTGTCACATGCAGATAGTAGAAGATGAACACCATGCTCTACAGGAATGCCCAGCATATGCACACATCCGAGCAGCTCATGCCGATCTTAGATGCTTTGAGATAGCAATTCACCAACTGCTGGCTTCGCCAGCCAATGGTGGCACGTCTTGCGTCCTACATTCTGCAAGTCTCCACCGTCAAGGAGTCCCTCACAGCACAGGGAATTTGAGCCCCCAAATAGGGCCTCTCAACGCCTACTACAAGGGTTTTTCCTCCCACATGGGGGGTTTTTTCATCCCAGTGGTAGAGACACATTGTACAGGGTTTCTGTGGTTTTATGTTGTGTTTGGAAACTAAACGCTATATTGTAAAACCGTCTCATAGGCCAGTTGGTCTCCGTGAACGTTAAAATATACTTCCTTCCTTCCTTCCTCCTAACATGATGATGGCAAATGATAAGAAAGCCTCATGTTTCTCTGCTCTTACCTGTAATCACACATGGTAACACATGTTTTGTTTCACCATATAATTCATATTTGGCTCTAAGGTACCAAATTGAAATCTGTATACCCTAGGTGCAAGATGAAAGTTAAATCAAGAAGCTTCTGGTTTGTTGCTGCAATCAATGTACTTTCTGCATCATGATGCACGAATCTGCAAGGAGGCAAGTGATTGTGACAGAATCTACAACAAGGGCATCTCCTGGGACGACTTGTTTGAGAGGCAAGGCTTGTTGAGATGTAGCAAACTGTGAAGAGTTGAGGAGATGGAAAGGATGGAGTGAGTCTCATCTCAGACACCTTATTGGAAGAGTTGAAAAAGTCGTTGCTGGTCTTCTACATTGCCATCCATTTCCTTTTGCTTTCTGCAATGGAGAAAATTGTGCAGCATTCTTCATTCGGCAAAAAATACTTTTGACCTTGATGCATGTGCTACGGCTTTCAAGGATTTTCTTAAGGTTGAATACCCAGATCTTAAACAAGGGATGGAGGTTAGCATTAACCATGTACTTAGAAAACACGTTCCACTTTATGCTCTTAAAATGGATAGGTCTGATCCCAAAACATGGTCAGCGAAAAGGAAAAAGATGTCATGTTGGATCATTAACCTCAACTCCATCCCTTGTAACATCAGGTGGAGAATGACCTTCTATTTTAGAGACAAAGTATTTGTATATATGACTTCTTTCTTTTACATCAATATTGTATTAGTGATACATTATTGGAAATTTAATTTTATTCAATTCTATTCTGATTTCTTGTTGATTGCAGTTATAGTTTGGTGTCCGAACTTGGGCAATTTGTAATCCTAGTATGAAAATGTACCTTCATCGTTACCTATATATAAAGCACTGAAGTTTTTGTTCGTACAGGGCTGAGGACAACCCTGGGATTGACATATATGCTTTTCTAATCCTTATCCAAAATTGTTAAAAAGAAAAAATCTGCTTCCTCCAATGGAGAAAATTGTGCAGCATTCTTCATTGGGCTGAGACAAAAGAATCCAGGAAGTCTAAATCATACTTTTGACCTCAATGCGTGTGTTACGACTTTCAAAGATTTCCTTAAGATCAAATGCCCAGATCTTAAGCAAGGAATGGAGGTTACCATTAACCATGTAGTTAGAAAACATGTTCCTATTTAGGCTCTTAAATGGCTGGGTCTAATCCCAACACATGGTCAGCAAAAAAAAAAAAAAAAAAAAAAAAAAAAAAAAGAAGAAGAAGATGACATGTTGGGGCATTAACTTCAACTTCATCCCTTGTAACGGCAGGTGGAGAATGACCTCTTATTCTAGAGACAAAGAATTAGTACATATCTCTTCTTCCTTCCTTATACATCAATATTGTATTTGTGATATATCAGTGGAAATTCAATTTTATGCTGTTCCTTGTTGATTGCAGTTACAGTTTGGTGTTTGAACTTGGGCAAGTTGTAATCCTAGTATGAAAATTTACCTTCATGACTACCTATATAAAGTAGTGAAGTTTCTGTTTGTAAAAAATTTGACTCTAATAGGCTGAGGATAGCCCTGGGATTGATATTTATACCTGAAATTGACACGTAACCCTTATTAAAATTTATTAAAAAGAAAAAAACATAAGCTGGTCATGTAATAAAGGATTTCTTTATTTTGAAGCAAAGCCCGGATTCTTCACTGGCTATATAAACCTAAGGTTTCTTGCCGGTCATTCTTCAGCACCTATTCTTCAGCATAAGGTATGTTTCTGAGCTCATTGTGGCGCTAAAAGTTAGTCAGATGCAATCAGTATCTTTATGCAAAGGCATGCATCTGAGTCAAAAATCCCTGCACTCATTTGTATTGCGAATCACAATGCTGATGTAAAGTTATTTAGGGTTTTTGATTCTACAAATTCGTATTGGCTTTGTAAATTTTGTATTGCAGAGTTTGTCTTGACCACTGGGATTTCAGATTTCGCCATTATTTTGGTCCGGAATGTAAATGCCTTCTTTGTATATAGCAAACACTACATATAGGTTTCCATTCAAGCACTCAACTGTGAAGAGTTGATGAGATGGAAAGGATGGATTGAGTCTCGTTTATTGGAAGAGTTGAAACAGCCATTGTTGGTTTTCTACAGTGCCATCCATATCCTTATGCTGTCCCCAATAGAGAAAATTGTGCAGCATTCTTTATTGGGCTGAGCAAAAGAGTTCAGAAAGTCTAAATGATACGGCTTTCAAGGATTTTCTTAAGACCAAATACCCAAATCTTAAACAAGGGATGGAGATTAGCATTAACCATATAGTTAGAAAACAAGTTCCAGTTTATGCTCTTGAAATGGCTAGGTCTGATCCCAACATACGGTCAGCAAAAAGGAAAAGATGTCATGTCAGGTCATTAACGTCAACTCCATCCCTTGTAACATCAGGTGGAGAATTTGTACATATGAGTTCTTTCTTGTACATCAATATTATATTAGTGATATATCATTCAATGGAAATTTGATTCTATTTAATTCTATTTCTGTTCTTGAGCGATGTGGGCAATGGATAGTTCAGATTATCGATGATGGTATAAGATGAAGATGGAGCTGATGTTGTAGACATTGTTTGGCAAGCGAATGGCAATACAATAGGGATGAATGAAGAGTCTAGCAATTTGATTTAAACATGCCAGGCATTTTGGTTTGGAAAATTGGGACAGGGACAAAGGAGCACAGCAATTGTGGCTGACAGACTCTTTGGAACGGGAAAACTTCGGTGATGTTGTGTCCTTTGTAAGCTGGAAAACTTCTCAATTTGAATCCTGCATTAAATTCTCGGGAGAAGTACCATCTCGTGCCCATAATCACCTCTTCATACCCTTGTATGAATTCCAGCTACAACGTCACAGGAAGCACTCTCTGCATCATAGTGCAAGAATTTGCAAGGGGCAAGAGATTTGTGATAGAACTTACAACAAGGCCGCTCCTTGGGATGACTTGTTTGAGAGGCAAGACTTCTTTGGATGTAGGAAACACTACATACAGGTTTCCATTCTAGCTCCAAATTATCTAGTTCTTTGAACTTTCTACAAAAGGGCAAAATGGGAGCTCAGGTATAGGGGTCCAGTTCCGACATAGCTCCAGGTTAAGCTCTGAACTTCCCCTTTTTCTTATTTATTTTAGACTGCCAAACAAGCTCTGAACTTTTCCCTTTTCTTACGTAGTTTAGGTTTCCTAGCAGGGAATCTTAGCTCATAAAAAGGAGCCATAAAAAACATGTATCGGATATGGAGGCCCAGTTCCGTCATAACTCCAAGTTAACCACGGGATTTACTAAAGGGCAAAATGGGAGATTAGCTGTGGAGGTTCAGTTCTGGCATAGCTCCAGGTTAAGCTCTGAACTTCTCCCTTTTCTTATTTATTTTAAACTGTCTGATAAGCTCTGAACATCATAGGAAGCACTCTCCGCATCATGGTGCAAGAATTTGAAAGGGGATTAGAGATTTGTGATAGAATTTACAACAAGGGCATGTCCTGGGATAACTTATTTGAGAGGCAAGACTTCTTTGGATATAGAAAACACTACGTGCAGATTTCCATTCATGCACTTAACCGTAAAAAGTGGAGGAGATGGAAAGGATGGACTTAGTCTCATCTCAGGCACCTTATTAGAAAAGTTGGAAAAAGCATTGCTGGTCTTCTACAGTGCCATCTATATTCTTCTGCTTTCTCCAATGGAGAAAATTATGTGGCATTCTTCATTGGGCACAGGAAAAGGAATCCAGGATGTCTAAATCATACTTTTGACCTCAATGCGTGCGTTACGGCTTTCAAGGATTTTCTTAAGATCAAATATGCAGATCTTAAACAAAAAATGGAGGTTAGTATTAACCATGTAGTTAGAAGACAAGTTCCAGTTTATGCACTTAAAATGGTTGGGTCTGATCCCAACTCGCGTTCATGAAAAAGGAAACGATATCATGCTGGGACATTAACTTCAACTCCATCCCTTGTGACAGCAGGTGGAGAATGACCTCCTATTCTAGACATAAAGAATTTGTAGATATGACTTCTTCCTTGTACATCAATATTGGATTTATGATAGATCATAAAGGAAATTCGATTTTATTCAATTCTAGTCTCTTTCTTGTTGATTGCAGTTCTAAATTGACCTCAATGAAGCGCTAGGGCTTTCAAGGATTTTCTTACGATCGAGTACCTAGATCTTAAACAAGGAATGGAGGTTAGCATTAACCATGTCGTTAGAAAACAAGTTCCAGTTTATGCTCATAAAATGGCCGGGTTTGATCCCAACACATGGTCAAGAAAAAGGAAAAGATGTCATGTTGGAGCATTAACTTCATTTCCATCCCTTGTAACAGCAGGTGGAGAATGACCACCTATTCTAGAGACAAAGAATTTGTACATATCATTGTATTCGTGGCACATCATTTAAGAAAAATTTAATTTTATTCAGTTTTACTCTCTTTCTTGTTGATTGCAGTTCTAACCTTACAAGAAAGGTCCTGCATGTTTAATGCATCATAATTATAGTAGGTGTTCGGAGTTAGACAATTTGTAATCCTAATATGAAAATTTACCTTTATAATAATAATTGTAATTGTGGCATTGTTGTGGTTTAAAAAGTGTGTGATGTATACATGTTTATACACCCATCCTTTGTGCACACTGGTGGGAGTGGGTATGAATCTTTACACAATTGATTTTCTCTTGCTTCTGAATAGCATTAACTTCATCTCCATCCCTTGTAACAACAGGTGGAGATTGACCTCCTATTGTAGAGACAAAGACTTTGTACATATTACTTCTTCCTTGTACATCAATATCGCAGTGGTTCTATTCAACAAGAATAGAATCATCATTCTTGTGAAAGGGACACGCGCCTTCTTTGGCCCAGGCCTCTTTTGGCTCCTTTCTCCCCTATATATGCTATGTCTCTCTCAATTCTCATCAGTATTCTCTTTGAGCTGGATCTTTGATTCTTAGTGTCAATTTCTTTTCTACTTATCCCTACTTTGTTCTTAATTTTCCTAGTTACACCCTCTATGTTTTGTTGCCCTGTTCTTTTTTTAGCATTAAACCTTTAAAGCTTTTCTTCAGGCTCGTTTTCCTCTGAATCTGGTCGAAATTGCCAATTTAATTTTTTTGTAGGCTTTTTGCCTCCAACCATAGTCGAATTTTATATCTGTTGGAAAGCTCATTGGATAAGATTTCTATCCATCCAAAAAATGCATGAATTCGATATTCTAAGAGGGAGATATGCGAAAAAGCATTATGCCGAGCTTTTTCTTATTAAAACCATTAATGTGCATTTTTCACGGCGTTTTTTCTGTCCAAAATATTTGATTTCTATATTCTTGGAAAGCTCGCTAGATAAGATTTCTATCCTTCCAAAAATTGCTTGAATCCGATATTCTGGAAAGGAGATATGGGAGAAAAGCATTATGTCGAGTCTCTCTAGCCGAAATCGTGAATCTATATTTTTCATAGTTTTTTTTTTTTTTGAAGGACTTGAGCCTTTATTATCTAGAGAAAGTTACAGAGTACAATGGGGACTAAAAACCCAGTGGAGAGAATGTCCACCAGAGCAAAACCACCCCACTCAAATACAACATTTGAACAATATGAAGAGCAAGCAAAAACTCATAAGTAAGTATGAATCTGAAGATAGTGCTCCCAAACACGGCTCTTCACCTCATTAGCAATTGATGAGCACCTGAATGCTTTGACAATTCGTTGTTGAGAATCAAGAAGGATCTGTGCATCTGAACAAGCAAGACCTTTGAATATGAGAAGATTCCTTCTTTTCCAAATGGACCAAATGATTCATGCAGAAACCAAATGAAATGCCCTTTTTGCCAAATTATCCCAACTACTTATATAGACTGCTAATAACATCTGTTGGCTATTCAAATTGCAACAAAACAGGCCTTAAAACCACAACCAAGCATGTCTGACATGTCTAAACAGGAAGAAGTAATGCTCAATTATCTCGTCCCTCTGTGCACATAAGGAACAAAGTGCAAATACCTCTGGACGAAATCTGTGCACCAGAATATTAACGCGCAGACAACAATGAATGACTTGCCACTATAAAGCAGATACTTTGGGATGGAGTAGTTTATCCCATACCCATTTCCATACTGCTTTCTGCCGATCCCTAGGAATGACCAAAGGCCACTTGGACGAAGGAGGCAAAGCGTCCGCAGCAACAAGACCTTGTACATGGAATTCACCAACTTATCTGCTTTGATGCTCATGAACTACCCAAGGCTGAGGATCATCCACTTGTGCTACTGGAGGAAGAACTGAAGACACCTTCTCTCAAATAGCCTGATCCCACCTTAAAAGGAGGAACTTAGCTCTAAACTCTTCCCATGTCAGCAACTGCCTTTGATTATTGTATCAATCAGATATCATATACACACCTGCTGCTCTCCATCGATGCTGTGTCAATGGGTGGACTGAAGATACCAGAGGACCACCATCCAGTAGTGCTAGTGTGCGCAAGATGGTGAAAATGAAACAGAGGTTGTACAGTCTCCCATGCAACTAGCAATCCTCTAAGAAATGGGGACGCATTAGGGTATGCGGTCGGTGGATAAAACAGAGCCCAGGGAAAAAGTGGCCTAAGAGATCGAGACCCAAAAGAAATGCACATTTGCAAAGACTGATAAACAAGACGGGAACTTGGGGACTCATCCACATTAGTCAAAATTCTCCAAATAAACTTAGAAATCATCACCTTGCTCTGCAAAAGAAAATTGATCATCCCAAAGCCGCCAAAATGCTTTGGCAACATGCACTTTTTCCAACTGACTTTGGCAAAAACACCCTCCTCTGTTCCCCGGATGAAGTTCCTGACAACCCTATAAGTTGTACCTATGACTGTGGAACCAACATGAACGAAGCCATATACACATGGGTGCTACTTAAAACTGACTTAGCCATAACGATTCATCCCGCCATGGAAAGCTTCGTTGTGGACCACCAGAAAAGGCGCTTTTCCAAGCCCTTAATCACTCCCTCCCACGCATCTCCTGATGAGATATGAACACCTATAGGATACTAAGAAGTTTGGTTGCTTTACCATGGGGAAGAATCTTCCATAGATAGGCAGTTACACATGGTGGAATTGGAGAGTCCAATGCCCATAGTGCTGTGCACTTCTGCCAACCCACAAAAATACCAGATGCTAGGGAAAAAGAATCCAACGAGGAAACGACATTCTGCAAATTTTGCTCATCTGCCCTCAGAAAAAGGAAAGTGTCATCCGCATACTGATTACAGATCTCCTGCGACCCACTGTTCATAGGAAGTCCATGATTATCTCCTGTGCAGCAAGAGAGAAGACCTAGGCAAGGACCTCTGCCACAACTGTAAATAACAATAATGGGCAGCCCTGACGGATGCCACGACCCACCTGAAAGAATCCTGAGGGTTCCCCTTGGAAGAGAATAGAAGAGCGAGCAGAATAATGAAGCCTCATGACATCAGCTGTGAATTGTGCACCAAAACCAAACTGTAAGAGACATTTCTCTAAGAAGGCCCAGTCGACACTGGCATATGCTTTTGCAAAGTCCAGCTTCAAATATACAATTTCATGGCCCTGAAGTCGAGCCTAGTAAATACCTTCATAGGCAGCAGCTACATTGTTTATTATGCATCGTCGTGGCAGAAATCCTAAATGTGTAGAGGATATGGAATCAGCAAGAATATCTCGAAGCTTTTGTGCATAAGCTTTGGCAAAAATCTTGTATACAGAAGATAGTAAAGTGATAGGGCGCCAGTCCGAAATTGTTGAAGGTTCGTTACACTTGGGAATAAGAGAAATGCAGCCGAGTTAAGACTTTTGTCTAGATGCCCTTGCCTCTTGAAATCCTGAAACGCGTCATACACATCATCGCCAACCCAATCCCATAACTGCTGAAAGAACTCGATAGGAATACCATCAATTCTAGGACACCTTCCTTTCTTCAAAAGGAAGGTAGCATCTGCTAAATCATTCACCGTAATCTCTGCTTCTAGAGTAGCTCTTTGTGCCTCAGATATAATAGGATGTATCTTTGCCAGTAATGCCTCTTGAAAATCTAATTGGAAGGGAAGGCGACGAGAAGCAAAAAAGGAAGAAAAGTGGTCATGCAGAAAGAACTTAAGTTGCTCAGGATCAGAGATGAGAGGCCCATCTTGAACTTAGAGAGACACCATTGCAGAAGCTTGTCTCCGAATTTTTGCAGCTCTAAAAAAGAAGCCTGTGCAACAATCCCCCTCTTTGAACCATTGCAGGCCCGCTTTAACTCGAGCGTGATGAACTTGCTCAACTTCCATTTGTCTAATGCTGGCCAAAGTCTGCTTCTCCTGCTGGGCATTTGATGGTACAACAAACCTGCAAGCCACTAATTGTTGGTACAGAGTAATCAAAATTCCTCGATTAGTAGCAACTCGCTGACGACCCCAGTTCTTAGCAAAGGACTTTGGCAGCTAGAGCATCAACAATCCCAGCCATTCCTTTCCTTCTCACAAATGCAGAGGACCAGGCTTTCTTGCATCCATCTTTAAACTCCTCATCCTTCAAGTATGAAGTGTTTAACTTGAAATAAGTCTTGGTCCTACTATGCGCCCCATCATGAGATCAAGAAAAATACTGCGGATTGTGATCTGAAATAGAGCTGTCAAGCATGTTTTGGCGAGAGAAATTATACAAATATGTAGTTGCCAATGTATTATAATATCCCCTGTCATGATATGCATATGCTCTACCAGCTCCAAGCCAGCCATTGCACCAAGTGAAGGTTCCATCACCATCCACCTCTATTAAACTACAGTCATGCATCAAGCGCTGCCATTGTTCATGTTCAAAGCCTTGGATGATTTCTGATCCTCTGCCGCACCGATCAACTTCCAACTTCACCATATTGAAGTCACCCACCAATAACCATGCAACATGAGCCCCCATTCGAACTAGTTTGGATCTCAAAGCAGCCCAGAGTGCACCTCTCTGATGAGATCTATTGTGCGCATACACATTCACTAGTCCCCACTCTCGTCCCTTATCTAGGCATCTAATCCAAGGATTGGAAGGCCATTGGTCTAGAATAATTGCTGTGCCTCCCCAGTACACTACCCATTTCTTTTGTAGGCGGATTGCCCTCACCTTGCAGAGCTCTTCCTTATGGTTATACAATTGGGGTCCTCCTGTACTGAGAAACTAGTCCCTCTGAGATGGTTTCCATGCTGAAGAGCATGTAAGCGGCTAAGAGTGTCTTGAAACTGAACTAAAAGATGGCAAGGACGATCAGGTCTTGCCGCTCCCACCCTAGTAGCAGAGACAACTCCACCAACCTTCACATGCATGACATCAGTGAAAAAACGTAAAGTCGCATCCACATCAGAATGGGCATCATCTTCTCCCTCTGCAACCCCTACAATATGCAAGTTCAAGCTCCTGGTAGGGAGCTTCAAGAAAGAGAAAATACCAGGCAAGTTTGTGATTCTACTCCTTTAAGCATTAACAAAAACTCTATGTTTCAGTTTTTTCCTGAGGGTTGTTCTGAATTCAGTGATAGTGAGGGATATGGGAGTGATAAAGAAAATTGGGACAAAGAAGAGTTTCTTACTGAGAATTTCAGCAATAGACCTGAAAAGATTCAGTCAATGAAAAAATCCATTGAGAAGGATGGGAATAAATTAGGTCTGGTTTTATTTGGTATGAATAAAACCCCTGCACAAAATACCAGAAGCAAGAGGAAATCCAAAAAATCTAGAATCTAAGTCTTCTCCTATTCTTCCTCCCTTTGAGCCTCAGATATGAAGAGGAGATGTGCCATTGCTCAAATCATATTGTATAATGCTGATATCATTCTTCTACAAGAACTTAAGCTTTCTTCCTTTGAATGTAGCAACCTAGGGGATTGGATCTATCCTTCTTCCTCCTTAATTTGGATTAACTCTTCTGGGGCTAGTGGTGGTCTGGCTATCATTTGGAAGAAGGAGATTAGTCATACCTCCTTCTATAACAGTCCTTCAAGAGTATGGCAAGCTATCATTTGCTCTGTTTCCCATTCTAGTTTTGGCATCATAAATGTATATGCTCCAACCTCTCCTAGAGATAGAGAACCAATATGGACTGAAATTAATAGCTGTCTGGCTTCTCAAAGTCTTGATAACTGGATCATTGCTGGAGACTTCAACAACACTCCTTGGGATTTGAAATTAGGGAATAAAATAAATATGACCAGAACTGAAAAGGAAAATTGGGAAACCCTCATTTCTGATAATAATTTGATCCACATCCCATCTTCTACAGCTACCTATACTTGGTCAAATAAGCAGAAAGACAGAGCTAGAGTTTATTGCACTCTTGATAGATTTTATGTCTCCAACCCCTCTGCAGCATTTTGGGACAATAGCTATGTTACCAGTGATGAGGGTACCTCTATCTCAGATCATCAGCCTCAGTTCTTACATAGTTCTCATATTACCAAGATTCAAAAGGAGGGAAGCACTCCTTACAAATTTAATTCTTCTCTTCTTGAGAATGAGAATTTCTGTTCTCAATTTAAAGCATTTTATGAGGAGCTCTCTAACAATATTAATGAGTCTGCTGATGATCATAGGCCTTCTATGAAGCTTTTCTATTCCAAAATTAGGCAATAAAAAGTTGGATCAAGAACTGGTCTAAAGCTATCCATGAACAATGCAGTAAGCAAAAGAGCCAGCTTCTGATGTATATGAAAGAGATAAGATCATTGCTTCAAAATGATCCATCAAATTCCAACGGGGGAAGAGATTTTGGAGATAAGGATTAAAAACTTGAGGAGATGGAGGCAAAGGGTTCTGCCATTAGATGTAAGATCAAATACACCAATGATATGGATTCTGGTAGCATAAAGTTTTTCTGTAGAGTTGCTAAAAATAGGGTTTTTAGAAATTCCATAGCAATTCCATAGCTGAGACTTTGGATGATCATGGGAACAAATACTCTTCTCATTCTGAGATTGCCAGCTTCTAGCAGATACAGGGACCTCTTTCATGGCAAACCTATCCCCTCCAATAATATTAGTGAGGCAAATGACTTTTTGACATCTGTGAACAATATCTTACCTACTGCTACTGAAATTATGGATGATTCTGTTACTGCCATTCCTTCTCAAGAAGAAATTTTTGCTACCTTAACCTCATTCAGCAATGGTAAATCTCATGGCCCTGATGGTCTTCCTGCAGAATTCTATATCAAATTCTGGGATATCCTCAAAAGGATTTTGTCTCCCTTGTTCATGCCTTTTGGAACTCTGATCGTCTTCATCCATCTATTTCCAGTGGTTTTATCTCCTTGATTCCCAAAGTTGATCACCCTTCCAAATTCCAAGATTGGAGATCTATCTCCCTCACTAATACTACCTATAAACTTTGTGCCAAAATCATTGCTCTGAGAATCAATATTTTTCTTCAAAGAAATATCAGTCAAAATCAATCTGCCTTTCTTCCAAACAGATATATTCTGGATAATTATGTAGCAGCTATAGAAGGTTTATATTGGAACAAAATCTCTAATCAAAACTGCATTCTTCTCAAGCTAGACTTCAAACGTGCTTTTGATTCTGTTAGATGGGATTTCTTAGAATTTGCCATGTCCAAACTTGGTTTCCCTCCTAAGCTGATCAGCCTAATTCTTGGTATAAATTCAAGATCGAGTTCAGCTGTTCTAATCAATGGGATCCCCTCTGGCTTCTTCCCTCTTTCCTGTGGTGTTAGGCAAGGTTGTCCTCTTGCTCCTTATCTTTTTCTAGTTGCTGCTGAGCTTTTAACTAAGGTGACTCTTCACTATCAGAACTCTGCTCAAATCAAAGGTCTAAAGCTCCCTAATTCTGATGAAAGCATCACTATTCTTCAATATGCTGATGATACTTTCTCTTTTATTGATGCTGATTTGGATAACATTAATCTATTTCGCAAAATTCTCAGTCAATTCTCAGCAGCCTTGGGCATTCACTTAAACATAAACAAAAGTCTGATCATTGGGGACATCCCTCATCAAAACTTAGCTGGTATCAATGTTCTATCTCCTGCTCAGGCTACTAAGTTATTGGGTATGCCCCTTTCTATGAATCAAAGTATTAAAGATCTTTGGGATCCTATTCTCATGAGAATTAAAAAAAAAACTGAATAGCTACAGGAATTATCTCTCCCTTGCAGGTAGAACCATCATTGCCAATTTTGTTCTTGCAAGCTCTCATGTGCCCCTAAATGCGTATATTTAGAGCTGGAGAAAATCATTAGAAACTTCATCTGGAAGGGAAGTCACCTTGTCAATTGGAACTCTATCTGTAAAACTAAATGTCTTGGTGGTTTAGGCTGTAAGAATCTTTTTATTCAACCACAATCTCTTGTAGGAAAGTTTGTTTGGAAAGTCATTCATGGGAGCCAATCTCCTGCTTACAAGTTTATCAGATATTGGATCAATCTAAGTCACCCCTATGGGCATCCCTCTATTCAGCACTTGCTTCCTCATTCTGCCTTCACTCAATTGAAACCAGCCTCTAATATCTCTCCCCTTATGAGTAATTTCATCAAGGCTTGGAATTCTATTTCCCCTAAATTTCAATTCATCTCAAAAGATAAGTTCCACTCTGATATCCCCATTTTCTGGAATCCTATTATGGCTGATCAAAATTCTGCAGTTCTAGCTATCAAACATCCTAGAATTTATACATGAAGCTGGGTTAGATTACATCAGAGACCTTTTCTTAGGAGGAAGAATTATTTCTGGATTAGATTGAAAGATATCATCAAGGGCACCTCATCAGATAAGAAGATCTATACTCTCATCAAATCTTATCTCACAAATCTGGCTCCCAAATCTGGAAAAGATGACTGGACTATAAATGGCAAAGGGATTTATAAAGTTAAATATGTGTATAATGCTTTGTCCTCTAATATTGATGACAGCAAAGCTATGTTGAAATGGTCTATTAGTCATGCTCAGCTAAAGGATCTTTTCCATAATGTTTTTTGTCCTCCTAAAATTACTTATTTCATTTGGCTTCTGGCTAATGGTAGCCTGAACAATTTGGTCTCCTTGTCAAAGAGAAATCCTAACATCTCAGCAAACTGTCCTATGGCTTGTCATAAAGTTGAAGATATGTGTCATATTTTTCTTTGTAGCAAACTGAATGGTTTCTAGTCTTGGATTGCTGACAAATTTGGCATTGTAAACAATGGAGATCTTCTATCCCTTCTGCAACATGATGATAAATTTGTTAATTCAATTATCTATATTGCTCTTGGAATATTTGGAAAGCCAGAAACCGTGTCTTATATGGAAACAAAAATCCCTCCACCTTTTGGTTAAAGATGCATTTTCTATTTGACTTTGAGACTATTGCTACTGCTCACAAAAAGAAATATGGATCTAACTTTGACAGGAATTGGGAGGCTCATGGACAGTATAGAGGACACTTTGATTTATTTGCTTCAAATTTAAATGTTGTAGATTCTAGGTTATTCCTTTCTGATGATCTTAACTTCCTGCGTGGTGATGGAAGAAGCAAATTTGACAGCCTCTCGCCTTTTAGTAAACAAGTTCAAGATCAGGTTATGCAAAATGATATTGCAACATCCATGGAATCATATATTATGAGAATTGGTCATAGAAGATACCAAAAAGAAAGTGAAGATCTGTGGGCTGCTACTTTCTGCAGAGAAGTTGTGCAGGTCCATTGCCTATGGACCTTTCTGTCAGTCCACAACTTCATTCTTACTGAAGCACAGTTCACAAGATATAGATCAATGTATTACAATCACAAGCTACTAGCTGATCTTTATGGATCCTTACTGATCCTTTTGGAGGACAAGGACAAATTCCGCATGGTTTACAGTAACAACTGGTCCCCTGACCATTACATCTTTGGATCCACTGATGCCTTCAATGCTTTCTATAATTCTGTCTTCTCTTCCGACACCTGAACATCCCCTGCTCATAGCCTACCATCAAAGAAGCATGTTCCTGCTTTTTTTTAATTCTGTTCTAGCTTACTTTTTTGGTGGATTAACCTGTTGGCGGGTTCACTTTTTTGGGAGAAGTTTCAAGAGACCACTTCAGCATGGTGGACTTTCTCCACTATCACTGCATTCAAAGGAAAATACTCTCAATATATTTTCTTATCTGCTGCTGGTTATCATATTTTGTTAGTGTGCAGATCATAATTTCTGTACCTTGAAACTCCTTGTTGGTTTTTATGCATGTTTTGGTATGCTCTTCCAGTAAAGGCATACTTTTGCAATGGACTTGAGATTTTATAATTAATGACAAAACTGTCTCTTACTTTCAAAAAAAAAAAAGGTAAATAAAAATGTTGCGTGAAAATTTGTGAGGAGGGAGCTGCCAAAGCCAACCCCATGTATCTTTTGGCAGCGCGGTATTAAGGTATGTTTGTGGTCTGTAGTTGGGAAATATTCGTCCCTCTATTTTAAAGAGTTTCTTTGCATATGCTTTATATGCCTTAATAATTGTCACAAAGGTATGTTTGAGGACCTCTCAAAACTTAGCATGGGTCATCTGGCTATTCCAAATCGTGGCAAATGCAAAGAGGGGCTAGATAAGATTTCATTGATCAGCTAATATAATTACTGTAGGTAAATGGACGAAATCGAAAGAGAATAGACTGAATAGAAACACATTTTCTCCATTTTCATTTGATGGGGGTGTTTTCAGTTTGATATTTGAGAGCTGTTATGAAGGGTTTTGCTAAACAAATAGTTAAAATTAGAGCTCAAAATACTTGAAGAACAGTGGAAGGAAAGGAGTAAAGATAATTGTTATTTTTCAAATGGGCATAAAGGGTCCTCTAAGTGAAGGGTTTGGTTGAACACTATTTATTAATATTTGTAGGGTTGACAGATGCACCGGCACCTGCTCATTCTACTGACATGTTTATTTCAAGTTACAGAATGTAGGTGGGTCTGTCTGTACTTCTAGCAGACACCATTTCTTTCCCTTCAGGTAACCCAGTTTGGATCTTTTTTGTAAGTCATGGAGGCCATCTCTTGCACTCGTATATGCACAAATATGTGTGCAAGCCTACATATGCGCTTAATGTGCAATAAATGCATACACTGGTTATTGTGCATTAAAAATTCTAAGATTCTTGTGCCAACAAGACTATTAATAGAATAGAATAGAATAGAATATGATTTTATCGTCCACGGAGACCAACTGGCCTATGGGACCCAAGTACAAAGAGAGAGCAGCAGGCGTATTACTACCAGGATTAAAAAACCCCCGCCCCGAAGGGTTTTTGGGGGAAAAACCTTAGTAGCAATAAGGATGCTGACATACTGCACAGTTATATACATAATCACAAGTACAGCTGAGGTTAATGTCGGACAGGGGGGCATAACTGAGTCCGCGTATCCATTACCTCCTGGAGGTACGATCCCAACAAGCCTACAGAGGCCGTGCTCAGTAGCTCATGCAAGGCCTGGTGGGGCACAACTAACCGAGCATACCGAGCCCGGATATGCTCGTACGCCGGACAGGCCTGGAGGGCGTGACTTTCATCCTCAATGGCGCCCTGTTGACAGCATTGACAGACTCTGTCCTCACGCGGCTCCCGAATCCATCTCCCTGTCTCAATGCGGAGGTGGTGTGCACCTGTGCGAATGGAAGCAATCACCCTGCGCTTTTTCATGGGTAGATGGGTGCACAGGTAGTGGTGTGGGCCCCTCGTGGGCATGGGATTAACCTGCTGTCGATAATTTGCCACCTTGACATGTGACAGGGCCTCAAGAGAGATAATGTAAACACATAAAGCGCAAGTAATTATAAGAAACATGTCTTGCGGAAGGGGCTGGAGTTTGCGCAGGCTGCTATGTGAACATGCTATTCTGTATGAGGAAATCTAATTTATTGTAAATTGGTTTTTATAAAGGCAGAGGAAAAATACTTCTTTATGCGCATATGTATGGATAAACTTTGATAAATTGTTATATCATTTCCAGTTTTTGGTCTCGCCCTGTAGAGTAATCTTGTTTTGATAAATAATCTGTGCATGTCTTTCTGTCGATGGGCGAAGATGTCTTATTTACGCTAGTGTGACAGGTTAAGGGGATATTGCAAAACCTATTTTGCAAGTACGGGAAAGTTAAAGACTACCATCTGGTTATTGAATTCAACCAACAGTTTCAGGGTTTTGGTTTCATTGACTTTTACCATTCGAGCTTTACTGATAAGGATAATAATTTATATCTTACCTTAGCTGGCTAATGTGCTTGAAAAGTGGTATGAATTAGGGTGCATAAAAGAGTTAATTTGACAAGTTCAATGCTCCTTTGTTTGTATTATTTATAGGTAGTTTCTGTAAGCTTTTACTTTTATAAACTCTTTTCATTGCTTATATGTAACATGTTTGTTTTCTTCCCAGCACATCAAGCACTTGATAGTTATGAAGTGGACGGATCTGATATTTGAATTAGCTTTATCAATCCCTCCAATTCAGCACAGGTTAATTGTCTTTGCTCTGCTTTTGGGGCAATAACTTACATGAAAAATTCTCAGCTTTCAATTGCGCTTGCTTTAAGCCACAAGTTTTTGAGCTGGTATATTTTCCATTTTGATTTGCAGTCTTATAAGTCTCGTTTCAGTAGCCAAACTGAGCAAACTACTGAATTTAAAGGAAAAGCATTGCATGCAGTTTGGAACTTATGAGTTTGGTACCATAATATCACTCAAGATTCTTACTTTTACTCAATACAAGATCGAGTGGCATGTCGTTGGTTAGTCCATGCTTTTTGGGTTCGGGACGATTAGGCATGTTAAGTTATGGCATTGGAATGGTAAGAATAAACAGTCAGCTTCTTCCACAGTATTGTCTTAAGAAACTGCATGATTAAGTCTTTCAGGTTGGAGATCTCTGCCTGCAGTCTGTTAAATGCATGGTGATGTAGAGCTGGTAAAACAATATTTTGACCAAGTTCTCCATTTAGATTGTTGAATAATCTACTGAGATCAGCCACTCTTTGTTGTTAGAGTCCTTTCAATTTCATGTGATGCAAGTCTTTGATTTAAACGTAAGCTGCTAGCTCAAACATATCTGTGACATGTTTTGTAGTAAGAGAAAGCACTAGATGTACTTGTGTGATATTGTCTGGAGATTGTTGTAGAGCTAGTGAGATTTGCAAAGATCACAATCAATAAAATGTCTTGGGGTTCATGGCAATGCCTAGGAGATGTGCCAGATCCAGCCAGAACTTATGTGCATAGCTGAGAAAGACAAACAATAGATTGGATATTTGATTGCTATGGTACCCTATGTTTTCACTTGTTTTATGATTTTCATTGCTTGGGTTTTTGTGGGCCTGTGGATTCAAAAATTTGAGAACAAGCTTCTGCCAAAAGCCATCTCAGGCTTAATGTGTGGCCAATTTGAAGTGTCATTCATGTTCTAGTTCTATAATGTTTTTCAATGCCAAATCTCGCTCAGCTTGATTATGCGTAGAATTACCAAGAGCTTCTGCTTTATGATAAAAGCTAATTTGAAATGTTTTTGCAGGATCTAAAGGAGCGTGATTCTTAACAAATTTCGCATGCATCTCATGCATGTAATCATGATGCATGGGGAGTTACAATAACCAGTTGTTACAGATGCCTATATTCACAGATACATGACCAATAGTTCATCTCGTTCAGCAGCAACGAGGAGGTTATGGCAGAGCTTTGATAGAGATTCAAAACTATGGAGTGGATATATCAGGCATGAGGTGTTACTGGATTACAAGTTTGTTACGCATGTTACTTTCTCTTCAATGTCGTAATAGCTATGTCTGACTATGTTGCCTCACAATTGTTCCAGAAGACAATAAAAGAATTGCATCTCTTGAAATGTTAATGTTTACAATTTGTGCATATCATGTAAAACTCAAAGAAGCCGTCCAGGTGGCAAAAACAAATGTGCTATCATGGACTACCAAGATAAAAACATGAGGTTTTTCGTGAGATGCCGGAGATGAATGTATCAGTATGGAATGCCATACTTACAGTTTATGTTGCATAGATGCTATTTTCTAGATGAAACTCCATGATTGTAGTGCAATGCCGTATTGATAACCTTGAGGATGCCATCGAGATCTTAATCTTAGAATATCATGATGCATAAACATAGGTTATGCAGTAAATGTGCAATTGCAACTGAACAATGCCCTCAAGCTATTTCATGGAATGTCAAGAGGGATGTAGTTTCTTAAACTACACTAATGGCATGCATCATTTGGCAACTATTGGAATAAGCCCCTATCACATCAATCTATGGAAGGCAAGTGTTACGGCTCAATGCCGGCTTGGGGGAGCGGTTCAAGCTCACGCATCGGGAATCCATATTTCAAAGGCTAGTAAATTATTTAGAGGTAGTCTATCTTCTTTTATGCCACTAGGGCCAAGGTTGATAGTTTAGTGTTTTAACGTTATAAGAACCATTGGCTTAAAAATAACAATATTAAAAGAAGGCTGATAATGGGTCACGGACTTTCAGTGGGAAAATATCCCCGATCTGCTAGGATCTTCCGAAACTGAATAAAAAGGGGTTGATCCGGTCTATTTCTGGCCGAACCTTAGTTTCTTGAGATCCTTTACCCTTTTAGTTAGATATTTGCGATCAATAAAGGGATATCTGAAAATAGGTTGTTCCAGCCTATATAAACAACTGATTCCTCTGAATCTGAGGCAGTAGTCCGGTTGTAAGCTTGAGCGAATCCTCTGCCTTGTCAAAGCCATTCCTGTTTGAGTTTGTCTTTTGAGATTGAAATCCCGATTGCGGTGCTTATAGCAGGATAACAATTTCCTGTTGAAAGCCCGAACCCGGCTGGGTAGTTACAAGACTCCTAAAGTTTGGAGAGTAGCTTTATCAATTTGGTTTCTGTAGTTTTAGAATAGTAGAGATTTCCGTTGTTGTATCAATTTGGTATCAGAGCCAGCCCGCTCTTGAATCTGTGATGATGGCTCACCGTTACAATATCTCTGAAGAGCAATACCAGCAAGCGTTAAGAACTGCTGATTTTATTGCTACCCAGATAGCCCTGCCACAGCCTACATCCCCAGAAGATTACCAGTACAAATTAGAGCAGATTGCTCTACTTTATGGTTTCCTCCCCAGTAATGTCCAGCCATCTCCATTACCCAGAGACCATCCACCTGCTCATCCACCACCACCTGAAAATCCGCCGCTAGTGACTATCAACCCAGAGCCTCTGATGACTACTGAAACTGATACTCCAACTAAAAGGGATAAGGCTCCTAAATGGTTGGAAAAAGTTGATCTGCCATACTTTACTTGTGGAGTATCTGTTAAGCCAATGCAAGTAATAAGTTTCCTGGGGATTTGGGAAAAGTTCTTTGAGAGAGTTAACGCGACTGAACAAGAGAAACTGCAAGCCATGGACACCTATTTAGATGAACAAGCTCAAGTTTGGTGGCAAGGTCGCAGATTGATGTAGCCTGAGGTTAACTCATGGGCAGCTTTTCGTAGTGCATTCGAAGCCCACTACTTGCCTGCAAACTATTACAGAATATTACAAAAGAATGGGACCTTGTTAAACAGGATAATGGAGAAACAGTGTCCGAATATTACATGAAATTGAGTCATCTAGGTTCACAAGTTAGAAACCTGGGTGAACACGAACTTTTAAGAAAGTTCGTGAATGGGTTAAGGGAGGAAATATTTGCAGAGCTAGATCTTATTGAACCAGTCAACATGGAAGATGCAATTAAGAAAGCAGGAGCTGCAGAACAAAAATTGAACCCCAAGACTCGTAAGTTAGTTATATGGGAAGGAGCGCCTTCTCGTGAACAGAAAAGACCAAAGCGAGAAAAATTTGAAAATAGAAGAGATAAGAAAAATAAAAGGGGCCGTGAAGAGCGTCAGACCAGGTTCAATGGGAGGAATGGAAAACGCTCTAATAATGGACAGAAGGCCAAACAGGAACAGAGTAAAGGGCCAAAGACTGGATGTTATAATTGTGGAGGTCCACATTATCAATCCAATTGCCCAAAGAATACAGCTCCGATAGATAAGAACGTTAAGAAGGTACAGTTTAAAGAGCCGCTGCCTAAGGAAAGGCAAGTTGCTCAATCACACCATGTGGAAGACAGACCAGAAACTTCCAGGGAAGGGGAAGAGAGGAATAAAGGAAAGCTTGCAGCTATTGAACAAGAAAAAGGGAGACTGCAATTTGCATACCTAAAGAACCTATCAGAAGACGATACAGGACCACCAGAAGCATGGTTGTTTAAAATGAAAGGTTCAGTAAAAGGTCAAGATGTGACTGTTTTACTTGATGATGGTTCAACACATGACTTTATCTCACAGGACTTGGTGTATAAATTAGGATTACCTATTTGTGATTTGCAAACGAAAATCACAGTTGTCCAGGGTTTGAAAGGTCCTAGGAATCAGTGTGATAAATATGTGGTAGCTCCTATCCAAATAGGGCCGTATTCAGAAGAAAGAGTTTTGATTATGGGCCCTCTAGGAACTATGGATGTAATATTAGGAATTGGATGGCGAGAACAGTTTGATGCCCGACCTAATTATCGTGAAAAGACAGTGACTATAACTGTTAAAGAGCAAACTTTGAAGCTGCGTACAGATTTCACGTCTCAAGCTGAGGCCCTATTGACATACTCTGAAGCTAAGAAGTTAATATAGAGTGAAGCTGAATCATACTTTATTTACTTGAGAAACTCTGATCCACCATCACAGGTGCCTCTCGAGTTGTACAGTTTTCTGAGACAATTTGACGATCTTTTCAAAGATAATGAAACTTTAGACTTACCTCCTCATCGTCCTGAGGATCATGCAATACAGCTGCAAGAAAACGCCAAACCTCTAAACAGGGCAACTTATCGAGTCAGTCATTTCGAAAAATTAGAGCTTGAAAAACAGATAACAGAGATGTTAGAGCGACAGCTAATACGGCCAAGTTGTTCACCTTTTGGCGCACCCGTTATTCTAATCAAAAAGGAAGATAAGGGATATCGGATGTGCATGGATTATAGAGCTCTCAATAAGCTGACTGTTAAGGATAAATTTTCAGTACTCAGAGCTGACGATTTATTTGATGAATTGCGAGATGCCTGTATATTTAGCAAAATTGATTTGAAATCAAGATATCACCAAATTCGAATTAAGGAAGAAGACATTGGTAAGACAGCGTTCAAAATAACTTTTGGACACTATGAGTTTTGTGTAATGCCTTTTGGTCTGACCAATGCTCCGGCAACCTTCTGCCGACTCATGGGGAGCGTCCTAGCACCCGTATTAGGGAAAAGTGTTGTAGTCTTCTTCGACGATATACTTATATATAGTAGAACTATTGAGGAGCATAAACAACACCTTCAACAGGTTTTTGATCTTCTGAGGCAGAATAAGCTATTTGTTAATGAGTCCAAAAGCAGGTTTTTTATGCAAGAAATCGGATACTTGGGCCATATTATATCCAAAGAAGGCATATGGATGGATCCTGAAAAGATTAGGGTTATCGTTGATTGGCCCCATCTTGAAAATCTCAAGGATTTACATTCTTTTGTGCAGTTATACAGTTACTATCGAAGATTTGTGAAGGATTTTATAAAAGTAACCCTTCCTCTTAGAAAGTTTTTAAAGAAGGATACACCCTTTATCTGGGATCCCCTTTATCTGGGATTCCGAAGCCGAGGAAGCCTGTCGAAATCTGAAAGCGAGCATGGCAACTGAACCAGTATTAGTGCTGCCTGACTGGAATAAGCCTTTTACAGTATGTTCCGACGCAAGTGGAAATGCTATTGTTGCAGTACTTATGCAAGATGAACATCCTTTACCTTATGTCAGCCGAATGCTCAAACCCTTGGAGCAAAAGTATAGTACTTATGAAAAGGAATTGATTGCCTTAGTTCATGCACTTAAGAAGTGGAGGCATTATCTTATGGGATCCAAGTTTGTGGCTCGTTTTGATCAGCAAAGTTTGAAACATATACAAACGCAGGATATTATCAATGCGCGGCAATTAAAGCTCATTGACACTATAAAGGATTTTGAAGGGATGCAGCTTGAATATAAGCCTGGGAAGGAGAACCAGGTTGCAGATGCATTAAGTCGGATAAATATTCAAGCTATATCTGTAGTAGAATTTGTTGATTTGGAACCAATGAAAGAAGAATATGTGAACGACCCCTCCTTTGCTACTCCGTATGAACAGGTACAAAAGGATGGAAGAGACACTTTGACAGAGTACAGAATCCATAATGGATTATTATTCTATCGAAATCGTACTTGTGTTACACAAGCATATAGGTTGAAGGTTATACAGGAATGTCATGAACCTCCATACTCCGGCCATAGAGAAATTCAAGCTACTTTGGCAACTGTTAAACGACGTTTTTTTTTTGCCAAAGCTTGAAAGAGATGTAAGAAAATATGTCAAAACATGCCTTATTGCTTCTACTGGTAAGCCTGTCAGATTAGTACAACCTTTGCCTATTCCAGAAAAACCATGGAAGCATATTACCATGGATTTTATTCAAGGGTTACCAAAGACTATCCACAAGAATGATCAAATTTGGATAGTAGTAGACAGGTTGTCTAAACAGGCTCATTTTATTCCCTGTAAATCCAGCATGACTGCTCCGCAAGCAAGCAAAATTTTCTTAAAGGAGATATTTAAGGTCCACGGAATGCCAGATGCAATCATAACGGATAGGGATCCCCTATTCTGTAGCAAATTTTGGGCTGGACTTATGAAAAACTTAGGCACGACTTTGAAGTTTTCCACCACGTACCATCCTCAAACGGATGGCCAGTCTGAAGTTGTAAATCGGGTTATTGAAGATATGTTGAGATCTTATGTTGCAGAAAGGCAAGGCCAGTGGGAAGAATATCTTTATCTTTTAGAGTTTACCTATAACAACACCGTGCATTCAGTTACCCAAAGAACTCCTTTTGAAATAATATATAGATATTCCTTGGAGTCCCCAATTGCGAAGCTAGGGGGAGAAGTACCTGCTTCCGATGAAGCCGCTATAGATTTTGTGGATATTTTACGGGAGGTAAAGATACGAATCCAGAAAAGCCAGGAATTAATGGTTTCCAAGCTTGCGAAGAAACGAAAAAAGGTTGTTTACAAAAAAGATCAATGGGTTTGGATTCATCTTCCCAACAAGCGTCTGCGGAAGATGGGTAACCGGTATGTAAAACTGGCACCTAGATATGGAAGAATACGAAAGAACTTTGCAACAATAATAGGCAAAGTTCAGAGACCTTCAAACTTTATATTTGGAATTCTATATTATTATAATTGCAATTGCTTTATTTAAATATCTAAGTATTGCTATACATAGTATTACTAAACTCTTTACTAACGATTGTAAAGATGTTAAGTCCTCTAACTGACTTGAGGCCATCCCTAACGGAGAAGGGGACAAAAGCCCTCTAACGGAATTGAGGCCATTTCTAACTGAACTGAAATGAAAAAACTATAACCTCTAAAGGAACTGAGGCTAAAGAGTTAAATATCCTTAAAAGAAATGGGATAGACAATTTTTTCCCTCAAGGTTAACGCGGACGTTTAACCTCGGGAAGGGAAGGATTGTTACGGCTCAATGCCGGCTTGGGGGAACGGTTCGGGCTCACGCATCGGGAATCCATATTTCAAAGGCTAGTAAATTATTTAGAGGTAGTCTATCTTCTTTTATACCACTAGGGCCAAGGTTGATAGTTTAGTGTTTTAACGTTATAAGAACCATTGGCTTAAAAATAACAATATTAAAAGAGGGCTGATAACGGGTCGCGGACTTTCAGCGGGAAAATATCCCGGATCTGCTAGGATCTTCCGGAACTGAACAAAAAGGGGTTGATCCGGTCTGTAAAAGGCCGAGCCATAGATATTTCTGGCCGAACCTTAGTTTCTTGAGATCCTTTACCCTTTTAGTTAGATATTGCGATCAATAAAGGGATATCTGAAAATAGGTTGTTCCAGCCTATATAAACAACTGATTCCTCTGAATCTGAGGCAGTAGTCCGGTTGTAAGCTTGAGCGAATCCTCTGCCTTGTCAAAGCCATTCCTGTTTGAGTTTGTCTTTTGAGATTGAAATCCCGATTGCGGTGCTTATAGCAGGATAACGATTTCCTGTTGAAAGCCCGAACCCGGTTGGGTGGTTACAAGACTCCTAAAGTTTGGAGAGTAGCTTTATCAATTTGGTTTCTGTAGTTTTAGAATAGTAGAGATTTCCGTTGTTGTATCAGCAAGAATTTGGTTTAGCTAAGACCTGGCCAAGATTGGAGCTGGTATTACCTTTTTTTTCTTAAATGGAACGATGGCATGTAGGACAATCATGAACAATAATAGGCTCCATATGAATGCTTTATTGTAAGCCGTCATCACTACTGTAAACATGTTCATCACTACTGTGAACATGTTCTGCGTTATGTTTTGTTAGATGTTGCAGTGGGCATACTTTTCAAACTTTAACGTAACATGTTCTATAAAGCATGAACTAAAGCATCTTATGCAAGACTGAGAATGAGAAAAATAGTGAAGATATGGACTTAAAACTTGAAACTCCATATTTCATCAAGTAGTGGTATAAATGCTTTCCAATCATTTAATTACAAGATTATTTGCAAGTAGAGGGCTAGAAAGCACACTAACTTACATAGCTAAACACAAGGCTTAAAGGGTAATAAGGTTTGGACTGCATTTTACAGCCCGAGTTCAAGTGCCAGCTCGAGTTATCTAAGACATTATTATTGTTATCAACATGTATATACCAACCCCGCCATAACATTTTCTTGCTATATAACTAGTAATATTCTAATAAAGAATGTAAGGAGCTAGACATATGCTCGTAGAAATGACAAATCTTTTGCTTACAAGAGTTTTGAACACAAACTTAGAATATTTAGAATATGTGCTTGAGCCTATTCACAAATTCAAACATATGATGCTCCCATATACCTTATTTTCCTCCTAATTTTTTCTTCTCTCCTCTCCTTCTCCTTGTTTTCTTTGTCCAAAGTTCTGGCTTTCCCTCCCCCCTTCCCCACTTATCTTCCTCTTGATTTTTGCTTGTCTCCTATCTTTGTCCTAGTTTTCTTCTGCTTTGTCCATTCCTCTCACCTTTCCCCCCTTTTCCACCATTTGCCTCAAGGCTGCATTACCGCTAATTTAAGGTTTTGTATTAAGACAATAAAAAGTTCCGACTCTAAACATAACATGTCCGGCTGGTCAAAGTAACCATAGCAAATTTTCTTCCCCAACAGTGAGTAAGACTGTGGCTTCAAAGGGTTTATCAGATAGTGGAGAGGCCGAGAGCGTTATTTTGTGTGACCACGAAAGGGGGAGGTTGACCTCCCTTAAACCAAAAACAGTATGAATATGGCTTCCAAGGGTTTATCAGATAGTGGAGCCGGAAAGGATGATCAGCTTCAAAGTTTCGAATCTGCAGCTACAACCAAGATCAAAAGCTTGATCCTGACGATCGGAATCATTACCAGATTATTCTGCAGAAAAAAATGAGGATCAAATGCTTACTTTTCAGGATCATCTTGACAAAATCATCCTGCATAAAAGAAAAAGAGAGGCTCAAATGCCTATTCATACGGATTCAGCTGAGTCGCAGCTGTTCACAGAAGGGAGGTTGAAACCGGAATGAAGCTGAAGCTCCACGGACAGAGCAATAATCCTTGGTCTAGTCGCTAAAAGGGCAGATTATCAGCAACAATCCTTGGAATATTCGCTAAAAAGGCATATTCTGGTGATTATGCAATATAACCCAGTAGTGGGCAACGGCTAGATTAGGTTAATCTGCAAGGACAGGGGCTTAAGGTAAAAGAAACATTTCATTATTCCTTGGTTCCTTATTCACCAACGCAAAAGATATATAACATTATGAATTTTCCATAGGTGTTGTAGCAGACAAAAATTTGAATTTTAGCCAAAACTGCATGTGCTAAACAACGAAATCTAAGTGAGTCAAACGCTCCTGACAAGCAAATTTATGGCAGATGAACAAAAGTCGACAGCTGAAAACACTGGAATATGGCATTCCAGCGAATGAGTCAAGTACTCCCTGACATATTATCAAAAATTGAAAGCAGATTTATGGCAGATGAACCTAAGTTGACCCCTCGAACCACTCCTCCATGAAAAGTTTTTATTCGATAACATAGTAGGAGTATGGCATCCCAAAGTGAGGTACATCCCTGTCAAAAGAAATAGAAGTTACAGCATTGCCTAAATGAAAAAAAGGAATAGAAGTTACTGCATGCCTAAATGAAAAATGCACATGCACAAACCACTTTTCAATTGCATCAGTCCTTGACTCGTTGTAATTTTAATAAACCACAACAGAAACGTATATCAGTGTGATTACCTGAAGTGAAAACTGCAATCTCCTATCCCAATATAAAGCATATGTTGGAGACATCTGTTTGCTAACAGCAAGAATACAACCACCAGTGTGCAGAATAGCTGGAACACTAGAAGTAATAGCAATGTATTTCTCCGGAAACCGTTCTTTGTGAGGGAAACTGGCAATAAATAGAGGATTATTGCCAGATTGAGTAGTAGGATGTGAAGTCGGGTCCACATGCAATAACCATTGTGGATGCTCTAGAAGAGCACAAAACAGATACAAAAGCAAATGGGGATCGGAAGGAAGCTCAACATTCCATCGTTTGACACTTTTCTCATGTGCTTCACCAATCCCTCCATAATCATACTTCTTCACACATGTTCCTTCAGCTAATTCTGATAAAGATCATCCGAGTCATTCAGATTGGTGAATTCCAAAAGTGTAAGCATTTCAGACACGTAAGGAATATGACAATTTTATAAGCAAGACAGGTGCTAGCACAAGAGCTCTGATAATTAAAAGTAACAAAATAAAAGATGGTGATGAATAATGCAACCACAAAAAAAATCACCTTTGTATGGAGCTACCACATGCCTAGACAGACTTATGCCATGCTTAACAACACAAGCATTTATAATTAGTTTCAACCAGCTCGATTATATGCTCAGATCAAAATACAGTGTCACGCTCTAACAAGGATGCTTGTAACCCCAACATATGGCATGCTATGTACTTCTGAAATTAGTGAGATTAACCCCTTATTCTCTCCACCATGTATTCTGAGGTGGAGTCCCTCATTCAGTTTTAAACACATTGTTATCAGTAGCACCAAATGCTTCAGTTCAAAAGCAATTTGCCAAAGTTTATGGGGATGGTTACCTTAAGTGATGCGCTAGAAAAATTACAAAGAATGACACCAACATAAAAAGCTATTGAGTAAATATGTGAACAGGTGTCCACAGACACCTATAAAATAGAGCTATCACGTGTTTTACAGACTTATGTCCATTCTGCATGCTAAGATGAGAGTTTGATAATCTATCATGTCAAACTCTAGTAAAAGTGTTGAAAAACTTTCATATGAACTAAAGAAACTAACCCCTTATTCTCTGTACTGTATACTCTGCTGGAACGCTATTCTGAGGAAGCAATCCCTTCACCCATTCACATTTCAACAGTGCACTAAGTCGTTGATGTTCTGTTACAGCATCAAGGCATTCCTGTACCAGTTGATTGATTGCACTCTCCTGTTGCGAAGGGCTCCTCAGACCAAACAGGGATGGCTGTGAAGCTGGAAGACATGAATTAGGATCAGTACCTGAGAACAAGACAGGAGCATTAAATGTCAATGCATAAATTGGTATACTTGGTTGAGCATCACGTAAATGGAGAAGAGCAGCACGAAGTTGGTGTAGCAAGCCATCTTCATCCGGTGCAAAAGTTGTCAACCACTCTTGTGTAGCTCCTTCTAATGTGCTAGATTCAGTTGTGCTACCATTATGTTTGCCAGCTCCTAATGGATTGATGGATATGTGTGCACCTAATTTTGCTGCTGCTCCCATCACCTTGAAATGGATTACATTAATTGTAACAGTGTCTGAATGAGAAACAAAATCATGCACAATTTAAAAACACATGAACCTGGATATGACTTGTATCTATTTTCCGTAGAAGAGGTTGAAGCAGCTGTCCTGAGAACCACTGACGAAGACTGTCCCTCCACTGTTCAATGTGTGGGTAAACTCCTAATCTGTGGAAACCTTCAATAGCTTGTTCTGCTAACATTGGTGGTGGAAAGTCCCCATCTCCTTTTTTTGGTGATGCTGTCTTCTGTGGACTTGGAGAAACCCTTAAAGGACGAACAGGTGTACCAACAGCTGGGGTAGAAACACAGAATGGTATAGCGCTTGGGCTTCCTCCTGCAACACCTTGAACAGCCAATGGGGGACTTATTAAGCTCCTACTTAGAGGAGCTGAGCTGCTTGAGGATTCATTAAACCTATTTTGTACATCTGCCAGAAATCCTTCAAGTTCTTCTTCACTTCGGATTTCTTCCTTTAACATTAATGTTCTCTGTTTTAAATCCCAAGGACTCGCTGTGCTTTGGGAAGGAGTTTCTATCCTTGATGGTGGCGATGAATATGAAAATGAGACATTCTGCATTTTAGTGACTGAGGGCATAGTAACAAGAGAAGAAACTTGAGTAGCTGCTGTTGGACTACCATGTTCCAAGCTGCTCCATGGTGATGCTGCAACTCCTGGGGACTTGGGACTCCGAGGATGAGCATGTACTGGCACCATCAAGGTTGGTGAAGGCACTGACTTTGCAGCACCAGACTTGGGAGTACCTTTCAATGAAACAGCCTTTTCAGGTTTTACTTCTTTGCCAGTCAAACTTGTTGGAGAGACCACTCCAAGAAGACCTTGCTGATGCTCTGTGAGACCAACGAATCCAGAACGCTTATATGATGAAACATCTGTTGTCTTTGTCAGGCTTCTATCAACAGCTTCAAGCATGGCTGTTGCTTTGTAAAGAGCAGATACCGTCCCAAGAAAAACCATGGCAATAACTGTTTGACAAATGCCGACAAACTTACCTGTGCATATACCACATGAGAAAACTTACAAGTAAATCTATAAAATACATGATTAACGCCACACCCCACCTGCATAGTGATGTTGAACACCGAAAGAATATAAGCATTCCTCGACCATCTTTGTTCTGCATTAAAACAAGAATTCAAAAGTGACCAGTATGAAAATGTTTGGCATCTAACATTTAGATGAAATTCATAAGTTTTCTGAAGGATACGAATTGATAAATCCTTTTATAGCACAAGCAAGAAAGAATGGCATACAGAGATAAATTGGACGTTGGTATAGTCGAAAGATTGAAAATTGCCAGTTAGATAGCCATGGTTAAAATTTCATGTAAAAATTGTTATATCAGTAAACACATTAACGGACATCATCCTTGAATATACAATCTCGACAAGTACAAGTACTAGTTTCTTGCCAAAGTTTCTAGCAGTCCACTCCCCTAGTCTAAATGTTCGTTGCACACCAGAGGTCCAATATCTGACTGCAATGTGCATTTTTAACTTGAGCAATGCTTCTTGTGTCTAACATTTTTTTTGTAGCCTACTCATATCAACAAATTCCTTTTGTTGTCTAAGATCGAAAAGGGACTTACTTGTACAAGAAAAGCAAGAGCAAAAAGCCAGAGCCGAAGCAGAGTAAAATGATAGAGAAGTATGTGCAAGAAGAAGGAGCACTAGCTTTGGCCGAAAGGGCCGAGGCAATGGCCACATTTTCGTAAACCTCAAACCTGCCGGGCTGTCGCAGCGGCGAGTGTTCTACCGGACTAGCGCTCCCCTTGTTCATTGTCTGGGGGGAGGCTAATTCAAATAATGTTTGTCTTTTGCTATAAGAGCTGAGATTTTGGAAAACTTCCAAATGTAAACTTAAGTACTTCCACTGGTCGAGGGCCAAAATAATTAGTGCTACTTTTGGGTTGCCCGAAGGGCATACCCTAGGCATTAGGGGATATTCTGTTTGAACGATTAAGATGCTCCCTATAAGCTAATATCAAGTTGCATGGTTGCATTTGTTGGTGCATATTTCCCTTTCCATCTGCTTCTGCTGGGCCTCTACCTGCCTCTTCTGCTCCTTGGAGTTCTTCTGATGCAGTGGCTAGATCATCCTCTACATGATTCAGTTATTGGGCCAAACGTGATATGGCATCTGATGAACAATCTACTCGTGTTTCTGCTACATTGAATATCATGTTGCAGAATAACAAAATGGAAGTTGGGTCTCCATTTTTGTTTGAAGCTTAATACGGTGATGCCATGTGGCATCGTCTCTCAACCGGAATGGAAGTTGGGGTTAACATTCCGCATGCATCATTTTTTACCGGTGCTTAAAGGTTACATTTTCTTGTTTATATATGGCTAACTGCGTTCCCCAGTTTTCCCTTCTTCTGCGTTCCCATGTTTTTACCTGTTTATGGCTGTCGCAAATGCTCTGATGCCGAGGAAGAATGATCAGATGCAATAGAAGCCGCAACAGAAGTCGCAAGCAACAAAAAATCTTCTATCTTTAAAAATATCCCCTCATCTTCAAAAAATCCGGCCTGAAGCTTCAAGCATCTGGCCATAAGCTTCATAAAATCCCTGATTCATGAAATATCCAGCTTAAGCCCAAGATCTGGCCCCTGTTTACAGCTAATTGTGCTCCCTGCTTCAAATCCGACAGATCCTTACGCAACAGACGCCTTTAGCTTCAGTTATCCGGCCTTAAAAGCTTCAAAAAATCTCTGATTCGCTTAAGATTCAAAAAAATCGGCCTTAAGCGGCCTTAACCTTCCAAGATCCTCAAGAACACCTCCGCACCATAGCCCACCACCGGAACAGGACAAAGAAATTTTCTTAAAAGGGAAATGGATCCCAACTTCCATTTTGTTGGGGAATGAAAGGGGCTCCCCCCTTCCATTCCCCAATACAAGAAAGAATTAAGCTCATTTCTTAACGAATTGAAAGTGCAAAGTGATCGTATCAATGTTCAATTACCTTCTAAGGGTATTTCCTATGAGGCACGTCAATTTTCAAATGCTTTTATATAGGCTGGGCTACCATTTATTGAGATTGATCACACTGTGCATTTGCAGTGTGTCAAAATCTTGTGTCCCATTTCACTAGGCAATTTCTTGATCTCAAGAGAATTGGATTTTGGCTAAAGCATCATTTTCAAATATTGGGTCTCCCTAATTATGCATCTTTGAAGGTGTTGAATGAATATATTATTTTTTTCTAGTCATGTTTGACTTATCAGTTGCAATTGACAAGCTTGTGGAACGTGGCATTGATATTTGAAGGCACACATCTCTACCAAGAAACGGAGAGCCATAGCTGCAATAAGGACAGGGTCCCACCATCTCAGAATTGAGACAGGCCGCTGGGATACGGATGGAGGGCAGAGAATCCCCTGGCATGAGAGATTATGCTAGTGCTGTCACATGCAGATAGTAGAAGATGAACACCATGCTCTACAGGAGTGTCCGGCATATGCACACATTCGGGCAGCTCATGCCGATCTCAGATGCTCTGAGATAGCAATTCATCAGCTACTGGCTTCGCCAATGGTTGCACGTCTCGCGTCCTACATTCTGCAAGTCTCCACCGTCAGAGAGTCCCTCACAGCGCAGGGAATTTGAGCGCCCAGATAGGGACTTTGAACGCCTACTACAAGGGTTTTTCCTCCCACATGGGGGGTTTTTTCATCCCAGTGGTAGAGACACATTGTACAGGGCTTCTGTGGTTTTCTTTTGTGTTTTGGATACTACCCGATATATTGTATGTCTATAATCGTCTCATAGGCCAGTTGGCCTCCGTGGACGTTAAAATATACTTCCTTCCTTCCTTCCGTCCTCTTTGGGAACATTATCTTCTATACCAGGTGTATTCTCCTGGATTTTTGCCAAGTAAGTCTGGTGCATTGCGCATGCCTTGTTGGTTTGCATTGGAAGATTTTCCACTCGGGTATGCATCTTGCCCATTCCATTGTTGGTCCCATCCCACTTGTGTTTCTATTCCTCAGCCGGTGGCAGTTAAGAGTGGTCCACTTTTCTTCAAATACAAAATACCTTTGTTTAATGGACTAGAGCTTGCCAAGATGTTTCCAAGTATTGAAGCTTTTGCTACTTATAGATCTAGGCAGACTCCTATATCTGCCTCTCCATTTGTTTCTACACCATGTTAGATAGCATCTTCAGCTGCATGTCCTATTGTATCTTCTGATGTGTCTCCCTCTGCATCAGTTAATTCACTAGCATTACCATCTCTTATGTCTTCTTCTCAAGCTGCTTTTGCACCACTTCCTTCTACTGCACCTGCCTCTCAAATTATGTCATCAAGCCCTCTCAGTAAGGAGCAACATTCTTGCCTTCAAAATATTGCTCACAAACAAGAACTTTTGGAAGAAGGATGGTCTTCCCCGCATATAAAGAATGTTGCATGCCGCAAGAATAATTCAACTCCTTTGATTCATCAAGTAGCTCCAGTATCTACTACTACTGTTACAGTGGATGTCCCTCCACATGATCTAGTGGCATTTAGACACCAGAAGACAAGTGCACTTGCTTTTATGATTCTATGGATGTGGAAGTTCAACATGGTTAAGTTTATCTGCATTGAAGATATATGTGTATTATTCTTCTCTTTGTTGTGAGAAGAGAGTAACTTTTCTTGCATTATGTTATCATGCTTAGACGGGTGGCTTTCCTCAGTTGGGTCTGTGTATTCACTGGGTTTTATTCCTATCTTTGCATTGTATCATGTATTCGTTGAGAGTGATAATAAAGTTTGACGTCCTTAAAAATAGTCCAGTAGAACAATAGTTCTAATCTAGTAATCTATTCATACAGAATACGATTAGGGTTCTTTTGTAAGTCTCATTTCCGGGATTAATGTCAATGGGCATCTAGCACTAAAATCAAGGAGATAATTTGGCTTAATTTCCATAGTAAACCAGGGTCAGCACGTTATTCTATGATTAACCCGATTCATGAGCTCCATCTATATTCTGGGATCCTAACACCTCGAAACCCCCTCTAAACATTGGCGTTGCAGTAGCACCTTTGGTACGCGAACTCTACTCGAGCTTTGAAGCTTCATTCTCCCTGGCGCTACTCAAAACTAGCTCCCAGAGTTCCTCCAACCCGCAATTTGCACTGAACCTAAAAAGTTTAGGGTTTAGGGCCTCTCCTTATATAGCCTCGAAAATAGGGTCTGGCATTGGGATTGAGCCACGTGGTTCCGTTGCACCTTGACACTTGGCAAGTGGGGCCCAAGGTTACCTTTATCATAGATGTTATTTAAAGGGTGTTTATGGGTATAAGTAACTAACTTGAGATAGTTACATGTGTAACACACATGTATAATATTAACATCCCATACATATTCCATTAATATGTACATGTTAGTATAAGTTGCCTCTAGGGGGTATATTGTGTAACTTACATACTATTGATGGTATTATACTATTATGTATAATATCACCATTGTCAATGGTTGCCATGCACTCCCATACCAAAGTATCTTCGTCCAGCGACCACACATAGGCTCTCAACATGCAGGCTACTTACGTGGCTTGCATGTGTCAAGTCGTATGTGTACTTACCTTGTACAAGTCATCTAGGTGACATATACTACGATGTGATATTATAATATACGTATCCATGGTGTATAATATAGTGGAACATCACAGCTATCATCGGGTGGAAGAAGTGGGTGAGTACAAATCCAATTTTTGCAATTGCGTGTTTGGTCTGTGTCTAGTACAAATAGGTCTCAAGTTCGAGACACCTAGAGTAAGTCGATGGAAGGCATGACTCAATAAGCAATGTTGGTATTGGTAAAAAGAAAACAATACAATGAGGTATTGCAACTATTATTACTAGAATAAAAAAACTTTCATTGTAGATGTGAAGGAGTCCCATTTACGTGTCAGGACATGCAAGCCGTGCTATTTTTATAGTTGAATTGGATTGTATTGGGTTTTACCAGATGGAGACGAAAAAGGCTCATGGGGCCCAAGAAAGAACACAACAAACCTATTATTGTCCAGGATTAAAAAAACCCTGCTTCGAAGGATTTTCAAGGGAAGGAACTTAGCAGTAATAGGCTTGTTGATAAACTGTACATCTATACATTTTAATGTAGTGACGAAGGACATAACTAAGTTCACATGTCCATTACCTCCTAAAGCTATGATGCTAGTACCCCCACTAAAACAGTCTCCAATGTCACATGTAGCTATTAATTAGGTATAACCAATTAGGTGTAACCAATCCGGCATAATTTAATAGGCCCAAATGCTGGGCAGTTCTAAAGAGTGTGATGCACACCTTCAATAACTCCTAGATGGCATCATTGATAGATACCCCCTCTGTTCTTCCCAGGCCCATCTGTTTGTCTCAATGCTAAGGCAGTGCGCTCCAATGCGCAAGAATTTCATGTTTCTTCATGGGCAAATGCACTAACAGGTACCATTGTGAATCCATGGCAAACGTGGGATTAATCTGGGTTTTGTAGTGTCCTGTCTTCACCAGTTCTAAAGCCCTACTATACTAAAGTTTACGTAGGAAGCACATGTCTATATATTGTTTTAGGTAATTGTGGTGTGCATTATTGTTTATCTGTATGCCCCTCTGTTCATGTTCCATCTATTGAACCAAGTGGCTCGTCTATCCTTCCAACATGTTTTAAGGTGTTGTGGACCCATGACCATAATGGCAAACCCCTAGAAATTATGGATCCAAACTATTTTTCTCAGATGTGAACTTGGATCATTCCTATTGAGCTTGCAGTTCAACTGATAGGCTAGGTGCATTTGTCGATCTCCACTACTAGTTCTTGCCCTGTGCCAGTTCAGAATCAGGTCTAATCTATCACAATTAAGGGACAAATCTAAGTTCTTGCTTCAGATTTGGCTTTGGAGTTAATAATCAAGTTGTGGGTGCATGTATGTGCTTGGTAATCTTGTTGTGGGTGTGATAATCATCATGTGCTTCTGTGATTAAGGGGGTTAATCTTCTCTTATTTGACTATTACGCGACCGATTATCAAATGTAATGAGCTTGCAGGAGGAGTAAACAAATTTCCTCATCGAGATTTATATTTATCAAATTGCAATAATTTTGCCATGTCACAAGGCTGGCAATTGAACGTCCCAAATCTAAGGCCCTTTTTCCTCGCCCCGGCTGCCTTAAAATTATCGAAATGTGATTGGGCCACATCATCATATAAGACACCATGGCTTTTCCATGGTAACTTTTTGAACATGTCTCATTTGAGATCCGTACAAGCATAGTGGCACACTTTCATTCGGGGCAACCCCTTGCCACAAAATGCGACTGCCAAATATGGCCAATCGCACGCCTGCTTGGCCACAATCTTAGAATGTACCAAAAAAATACATGAGTTGATTGTCACGAACTGTGCTGTGTTGTGTTGTTTGTCTTTGAAACTGTGCAACTGGCATCAAGAAATTTCAAAGGAAGGTAGCTCTTGCCCTGAAATGGCAGAGGAAATTACAGGGAAGAGCAGAGCAAAGCTCTTTCCCTGAAATTGCAGAAGACGCAGGCTCAAAATTGCAGAGGAAGGCAAACCCGAGGCTCTTGTAGATCGAAGCTTCATAGGTCGGATTTGTATGTTGAAGGCTTAGGAATTGCAGGCTGAAGCTCTTGCATGTTTGATTTTCAGCTTTCCCAGATCGAATTGCTGCAGTTCCTTTGCTCCAATCTGCATGTGGAAAACCGAGATTATAAGTGATGTCTCATATTCATATTCATATTCATAGGACATGTGATATTTATGAAAAACTAATAATTTCTTTAGGATGTGTCCTATCTATGACATGACATGGAGTTGACATGGAGCTCAGAAAGGTGTCTTATAAAAATGCGACAGCCATAAAATAAGAATGTTGTGGAAAAAGATCTAAGGCCCTTTTTCCATGGCACCTCTGTCTTATATTTAGCTTAATATTATTGGGCCACGTAGGAAAATAAGTCACCATAGTTTTTCCACTTCACAATTTAAGACATGTCTTAAATGGGTTCCGTACAAGTTGAGTGGAGCATTTTATTCCGGGGGAAACCCCCCGCCACAAAATAAGGTATGCATTTCTATCCTATCACAGGGCTGCTCTGCCGGATCTTTAGGGTGTCATAGAAAAGAGTAAACAGGGTTGCTCTGCCGGATCTTTAGGGTGTCATAGAAAAGAGTAAACAGGTTGAGCCGTGACTGGAATGGATCGTCGACAGTTTGAAGATTGGAATGGTTGATTGAATCGTCGGGAAGGGTTTGATCGGAATGGAAAGGCCAAAGGCCATACTTTATAAATAGCAAGAATCGGATTTGCATTGACAGGTCGAATTGCAGGTCGGATTGTCCTTCGGATTTGCATTGACAGGTCGAATTTGGTGTTGTTTCTTTGCAGCTGTAGGTTGGAATGGGCAATAGGGACGGAATCTGCAGTAGGGCTGGAATGGGTCAATAGGGATGGAATCTGCAGTAGTGCTGGAATGGGTCGTTGCTCATTCTGATCTCTATTCTGATCTCTATTCTGCCCAAGCTTAGTTTCTATCTCATCGTTATTTCCAGGTCTATATTTCGCAATAGTTCTTCTGTAAATCAACAACCCAGGTCTTTATGCCTCGCAGTTGTTCTTCTGTAAATCAAGAACCCAGGACCAGTTCATGTATTTCGGCCCAGGTCTTTATGCCTCTGCTTACAGAGTTAACCCTAACAATAATACAGACGAGTATTTCTGGGAAGCTCCAAGCCAATACTACCCTGTAGATCCTACCCTGTTCAGGCATAGCATTCAAGCCGTTGCATAGACTAGTTTCAGAAGGCGTGGATCATAGCATTCAAGCCGTTGCATAGACTATTTTCAGAAGGCGTGGATCAGGAAAACTACCCAGTAGTGGAAAACCAAATTTATGAGACATGTCTTATATTATAAGACACCTCTTATAATCAAGCCATGGAAAACTAATCTTTTTAAGACATGCCACAAAAATGACGTGGCACCTAAAATGCTGTCTTATAATTATAAGACAGCCATATTTTAAGTCAGCCGTGGAAAAAGGGCCTAAGTGCTCATAAACCGTTTAAAGGGTGGCAAACGAAGATAATTTTCTTTTCCAAGGCGCGTGAAAATCCCATTTGCGTTAAATGTTGGCGGCTGTGCCTTTTCGTATGGCACCTCAGAAAGTGCAGATCGACGTGGCGTTTGTGTCCACGTGGAGAGGCTTCTTAAAAGAGAGGCAAAAGAACGTGGCGCTTGGACAGCTTCAGCACCATCGTCCCACAGAAAAGGTAAATTTTGATTTCTAAAAATCTGTCCTCTTTTAAGTTTCTACGGTAAGTGCATTCCCTTGATGGTGCTATACTAGTATCGCTCATTTTGCTTGCTTCAAACGTTGCATTTATGCCATTCTATATTCAAAATTTTCTTCTGTACTCGTTGAAGGTTACTCTCCAAAGCCTTAAGATATTCTATTGGTTCATGAGACAAAATAATGCCTAAATAAGCAACACAGATTTCATTTAATTCTTAAAAACTGAATAACGTATGCTCTGACTTTTGTTCAAATTCACATATAGATTTAACTTTTTGTTGTTACTATTCTAGGCTTTTTTTCTAGAGAACAACTTAGCTTAACCGAAGATGTCGGCCTACATGGGAAAATACGCAGGTACAATTCCGTCATTAAATACAATAAAAAGTAACATTACCTTGTAAAAGATTATGGAATGAGCAAAATCATGCCAAAATAAAAATAACATTACCTTGTAAAAGATTATGGAATGAGCAAAATCATGAAAATTTTGGCAGATGAATTGATACTGAATGCAAGATACATTGCAAGTCCTGGAAAGGGTATTTTGGCAGCAGATGAGAGTACCTCTACAATAGGCAAACGTTTCCAGGGCATAAGTGTTGAAAATGTGGAAGAAACAAGGAGAGCATACAGGGAATTGCTCTTCACGGCACCAGGAGTTCTACAATACCTAAGTGGTGCCATATTATATGAAGAAGCATTAACACAGTCTACTTCAACAGGCAAGCCTTTTGTTGAAGTACTGAAAGAAGGAGGAACATTGATAGGAATAAAGGTAGACACAGGGACAATAGAATTACCAGGCACAAATGGAGAAACAACAACACAGGGACTTGATGGCCTGAAAGGGAGATGCCAAAAATTCTATGATCAGGGGGCAAGGTTTGCAAAATGGAGGGCAGTTCTAAAGATAGGACCTGGGGAGCCATCTGAGCTTGCAATTCAGCAAAATGCGCAAGGGCTAGCGCGATACGCAATGATCTGCCAAGAAAGTGGACTTGTGCCTATAGTGGAGCCAGAAATTCTATCTGATGGCCCTCATAATATCAGAAAATGTGCAGAGGTGACAGAACGTGTAATAGCAGCATGTTATAAGCAACTCATAGACCACCATGTTCTTTTAGAGGGAACCCTTTTAAAACCTAACATGGTTACTGGAGGAACTGAAGGTCCCAAGGCATCATCTGAAGAAATTGCTAGGTTTACCATATTGGCATTGCAGAGGACAGTTCCAGTTGCTGTGCCTGGGATTATGTTTCTGTCTGGAGGCCAGAGTGAAGAAGAGGCTACCATAAACTTGAATGCCATGAATAAATTTAACACCATCAAACCATGGACTATCAGCTTCTCATATGGTCGAGCTTTGCAAGCTAGCACTTTGAAAGCTTGGAGTGGTCGGAAGGAAAACGTAGAGAATGCTCAAAAAGTTTTGGTGGCACGCGCCAAAGCCAATGCTGAAGCTACCCTTGGTAAATATGCAGGTGATGCTGCTTCTGCTGCTGGTGCCTCTGAGAACCTTCATGTTAAAGATTACAAGTATTAGGACTGACTTTATAAGCTGCATCTAAATGTGCCAATTACATACACTTGTATCAGCTTGAAAATGTGAAATGCTCTTCCAAAATTTGCCAATCTACAAACTCAGAATTTAGCTTCATTACTGATTGAATTCCTTCCCTTGTACTGTAAGTTAATAATATTGAATAGTTTCAATTGGAAGGCTGATATGATGAAAGCAAGTTCATTATCACCAGGCAAAAAAGGGTGTTGCGGTATGAGGGGTTGCCCACTGCTTGCTAGTGAAGAAGCTACCTAATTCTAGTAATTAAATTGCTAAAGTAGAATGCTCTTGTCATGCCTACTATGTTTTCAAGGAGTCCATTGTTGTTTGACTAAGTCGTTGTGCCCGTCAATGTGTCAAAATGCCACCAAATGCAATTCAATACATCAAACCTCATCAAGCATGCTAAATACCTATGAATAATTGTAATGATGCACAACTTATTAACTAAGAGCTAGCAATATATCCTCAAGTCTCTAAGGTGCGTCATATGCCCTCATATGCCCTCGTAGATGCTGCCAATTTGGTATGACATAAAAAATACTATCTACTATTTACGTATCTATCAATACATGAAATACTTCAAGGTTCCTAGGAGTTTAATGTCTCTCATATGTCAATAATTGTTGGGATGGTGAATAACTAAATATTTGTTGGGATGTCATCCACAATTGTGCATTGTTGTTATGATTTGTATGTATATGTGGAGCTATAATGGGAGGAATTGATTACCTTTTAAGTTGATGCACATGTATGCCTTTGAAGAACATTTGAGGTCCTGTAACATGTGTGGTGGTGGTTGTAACGTTTAAGGTGAGTAAGTGCTTTAAGTTGAGCAATAAATGTTTGGAAGAAAGCTCAACAGTTCTTAATACAAATATGTAGGCAAATAACAGGGGGTTCCATAACAGGGGGTTCCATGGGGATTTGATATAGATGTAAAAATAACAATTCGTGAAACCATATACCATATATCCCTAAAACAATCGAATAAATTGTTATAAAAAAACCATAGATTCAAGATAAAAAATAATTGCATTAGCTCGATTAAAGTAGTCTTAGTTAGGATATTGAATTATTTTGGTAGAGGTTCGAGCTCCCGTATTTCATATTCTAAAATCTTAGGCAAAGTCGTATAGAGGTTCGATATTCCCTCAAAACCTTACGCGAAATCGTAATTTCATATTTCAAAATCATAGGCGCCTTCAATTATAAATGACTATAAGCGAAATGAAAGGTGCCTAGGGGCCCCAACATACGATTTGGGTCGTAGGATCGACGAATCCGACGACTGTGGTAGTCCAGGGTGCATCTCGTACAGGGGGTTCCAGGGGGATTTGATATGGATGTAAAAATAACAATTCGTGAAATCATAGACCATATATCCCTAAAACAATCGAATAAATTGTTATAAAAAAACCATAGATTCAAGATAAAAAATAATTGCATTAGCTCACTAGGTATATTGGTTAAAGTAGTCTTAGTTAGGATATTGAATTATTTTGGTAGAGGTTCGAGCTCCCGTATTTCATATTCTAAAATCTTAGGCAGGTTCGATATTCCCTCAAAACCTTAGGCGAAATTGTATTTCATATTTCAAAATCATAGGCGCTTCCAATCATAAATGACTATAAGCGAAACGAAAGGTGCCTAGGGGCCCCAACATACGATCTGGGTCGTAGGATCGACGAATCCGACGACTGTGGTAGTCCAGGGTGCATCTCGTTTAGAATATGTAGCACCCCGATAGAAATAATACTTTCTCTGCAGTTGGGACATCCTAGGAAAAGGCAAAAATAGTATTTTGAGGAACAAACTTTAGCGATTGGATCCTTCACAAGCACTTTACCTCTCTTTACATGTGCAAATGCGTTTTTCAATTTTTTTTGTTGGAGAAAAAAGTTTTATCTAAAAAAGGAGATTTTTTTGTAGCAAGCCACTATTAGAAGAAAAATATATCTAAGTCAATGAAGATAAAGATAAAAAAGATAGATAGATAGATGGGTTTCTTACATCTACAGAAACCTAAGCGAAAAAGATGCCATCGAAAATAGACGAAGGCCTTTTATTTTTTAAAAGACCACCATAATATTGCATGGTTTATAAACAACGAAAAGATGCAAGCTAAACTAAGCAGAGGCATTCACTTTTTTAAAGGTCAGCACGATTTTTAAATAGGCCCAAAACATTGCATGCTTTATAAACAAGGAAAAATAATGCATTGGAGAATGTTCTAGGGATGGAGAACGCTCTGTTTTTTTTTTTTTTTTTTATGTTACTGAAATGGCAAAGCACACAGCAAGGAATGTCTTTGATCTTCAAGTTTCATTGCGCAACAGTTTTGACATTCTAGTGGAATATTTGATGGCGATTGAAGATGAACGAGTGAGAGGTCAGTGTAGGATCGACATGTGCGTCGGGCAAAAATGAATGGGTGAGAACCCTCTTGGTGCGAAACCTTAAAGTATTTACTAAGCTTGCACGAGAGCCCCCACAAACAATGGGAGCATAGAGGCAAAAAGGAATTTGAACTTTTTAGTTGTGGTTGCTTATGGAATTTGTGATTTTTGGATTACAATAAATAGATATCAAGTACATGATATTTGGATGTATTTAATGCTCTATAAGTTATTTTGAAGTTGCCAATGCTTTTTATTTTTATTTTCTTTTTTGGGACCAAAATCTTGCTTATAGTGGTAAGATCTTAAACTGCCATACCCAAGGTCATGGATTCAATATTTCATTGTGCAGGTGACCATGTATCGTTCTAAAATTGGTGGGGAAGGACTCACTTCAACCATGTACAGTGGTAGGGGCAAGACCCATCTAGGTGTGTTGTAAAGTGTCCATAAGCTACGGCTTCTCGTGGATGTTAAAATTCCATCATATCATCACCTTAATGTTAAGCGGCTGATTCAATCTTGAATTCTCTATTGTATTAGAAGATAAATTATTGTGAATCCAAAATTGTGCAGCTCTAACCAGGTAAGGCCCAAATGCTGACCTCTTTTCAAGTGCTTTATTGTTTGATACTTTAGCTTCTGCTTATTTCCTCCAGTATTCCTTGTCAAAATTTTGCTTTCCACATCATTCCTTATAACCATGCCCTGTTAGATATGCACACCAATAAATATATGAGGGTCCAATACAAACAAGAATTCCAACCTGCAAAATATTATGGCATCATCTAAGGTTTGCCAATGGTTGATGGTTTTTAAGAGGTGTGTAATCATAGTATGAGTGGCACCTTTATGTTCTTAGTAATTGAAGCTACAAATCTCCATAATGTTAGCTATTTTTGGAAACATTTTCCGTAGAAGTTCTCGTGGGTTGGCAAAAGTGCACTGCTTTTTGAACATTAGAGACAAATCCTATTTTAGACTACCTCTAGAGGTCTTGCTACATAGCAAGACCACGGGGCTTGCTCAATATTCTAACAGGAATTCATATCCTGCACATGCTTGAAATGATATTATTAGAATTGCAGAAGCACTTATTTTAGCGTAATACAGTTAAGTAACTATTGATCAATCAATGTAAGATACATAATTTTGTTCAAATAGTCAAAAACTTCATCTGAGGTGGCAATGAAGCTTGCTTGGATAAAGTGCATCAAAGTAGTTGGTGGCATTGGAATGTTGACTTTTCACCCTCAGAGTAAGGTGATGATCTCAAAGTTCATTTGGAGACTTCGTGTTTGGAAGGATGAATCTCTTGATTTGAAGTGTTTGATGCGTCCAATTCAGCATTGTCTTCCATTTTCGTAATGCTACCACTATGATTCCTTCTATGGGCCTTACTTTATCATTTGCATCCATATCCTAATGCTTCTCCCTTCCTAAAGGGGTTGCTTGCATCTTAGGACACTATCAGGTCTCCTTTTCATATCGGCCTTACTCCATGTACTCCAATTGTCTGCACATATTCTAAACGAAGTGCACCCCAGATAACCTCGATTGGTGGACCCTCCATCTCAAGGCCCAAATCGTATATTAGGGCCTCTGAGCACCTTTCGTTTCGATTATGGTGATTTATGATTGGGGGTGCCTATGATTTTGAAATATGAAATAAAAGTCCGTCAAAGATTTTGGAATATGAAATAGAATAGAATAGAATAGAATATACATTAACGTCCCTCAGGCCGTGAGGCCTCCGGACTTGTGTAGCATCCTGCGAGCTCCCAAAAGGGTGCTGCCAGCAAACAGACGCATAGGTTTATGTAGCCATCTAGCGGGCTTCTCTTGTTCTTTATAATACCTGCATCGTGCTTATAGCTGGCTTCTTGGCCATACACAATGCATCGTTATGAACAGTTTTGAACTGTACTTTGTGGGCCCCTCTGATTCGCCTCAATAGTGCTTCTCAGAGTATTAGCCCTCTCTCTTTGTGCACCCCCCGGTGTCTTATTATTATCTCTTTTATAGCTTTCGCTACATCTGTGAGTGTCTCTTCTTTGTCCATCAGTGCTGGGAGTGGGAGATCCCACCTGACCTTGTTAAATTTGGACCTTATGTCTGTGTAGACCGGGCATTCCTTGACCATATGTGCTTCGTCTTCTATTTTTCCTGAATCACATAGTCGACATATTCGTTCTGCTCTATCTATTATTCTCCATCTATCTTTCTCAATTCGGAGGTCGTGGCTCCCCATTCTGAACCTAGCCAGCGTCCCTCTGTTGCTCCTACTCAACATGTTGCTTTTGTATGTGATATGTCCTATCTGTCCCCCTGAATTGAAGGCTCCCAATAGCCAGTCTGTTTTAGGCCCTGTGTGTCGCGTTAGCCAGCTTCTCATTGCCCTGCCTGTCCATTCTTCGTCCCATCCATCCGCTTGTATAATATGGCTTAGTTGCATCCCCATGCTTGCTGTCCACTTCGCCACTTCATTAAACCATCCCTTTCCTGTTACTATGTGTTGCTTTGCTGATTCATCTATTGCCAGTGACAATAGCTTGTCCTCTTTCCCATAACTGTTGTCTTTTATTAGGTACCTGATTGTTCTTTCCCATGCTCTTACTTCCATTGGTTTTTCCCATGTTTCATATATGATTGTTGCTAATGATGTACCTGCCTTAATCTGGAATTCCTGTCTGTGCCATTGTCTCAGTATGCCTTCCTGTTTTTCCCATTTCTTCTCTGACAGACCTGGCCCCCACGTTTCACATCCATGATGCTACTATTGTGCTAAATAGGTATGTTTTGATTTCCCAGTTGGTGATCCTGTTGTTGTTACAGTAATTCATCATGATGTAATAATTGCCTATTGCCGCTTGGAATCTGTTGTCTGCCCCTTTTGACCACTTCCCCCCACCATGTGTATCATATCCCAAGTACCTGTACCCTGTGGTTTCCTCTAGCTCTTCTCCCTTGTATTTAAAGGGCTTGTGTTTTGTCTTTGTACCGAAGGTCACTATTTTTGTTTTTCTCAGGTTGACTGTCAATCTTGTCTCCAAGCAGAACTCTTCTAGTATCTCTAGCATTCTGTGCATTCCTTTGGCTTTGGTCGCCATCATACCTAAGTCATCCGCATATAGCATTATTGGAATTTTTGTTCTCCCTATCATTGGTGCTTCCCTGTCTCCGTCTCTTTCCTTGAAAAATTCCTGTAGCGCATCTATGTATATCCCAAAAAGTGTGGGTGATAGTGGACATCCTTGCTTTACTCATGTGTCGCAGTCTATGGCTTCCCCTCCCCCCTCTATCTTGGCATATACCTTTTGGTATAGCCTTGCAATTGATCCTACTAACCCTTCTGGTGCTCTTAGCCCTATTAGTCTGAGTAGGAGTTTGTCTCTGGGTACTGTGTCGAAGGCTTTTTTAAAGTCCACGAAGCAGCATATGATCTTCTTGTTACTCTCCTTTGCCTGTTCTATTATTATCCTTAGAGTCACCAGATGGTCCATAGTCGAGTACTCTGGCCGAAAACCAGCCTGCCCCTGTGCTCTGAGTTTCCCTGTTTCTGCCCAGATTTTCAATTTCTGATCCAATGTTTTCCCGAACCATTTCGCGAATACTGAACTGACCATGATGGTCCTGTAATTACTTGGTTCTTCTTTGTTTCCCCCTTTATGTAGCGGAATTACTTTATTAAACTGCCATCTTTCTGGTAGGCCTGAGTGTACTACCTCATTGAATATTTCTGTTATTATCCCTACTATCTGTGTTCCTACGCATTTCAACATCTCCGCTGTTAGCCCATACAGATCCGGTGCCTTATTGTTTGCCATCTTGTTTAGTGCCTATGTCACCTCTTCCTTGGAGAAGGAAGGTTTGTGTCTACCTTCTGGAGCCAGTATTGGTGCAGCTCCTGTTTTGTATAGACGTCTTTGCCTGTCTTCTGTCCTATCCCTTGCCGCATTTATCTTGAGTATGATGGGTCTGTGACCCTCCCTTCCCCCTACCGGCCATTCTCCTAACTCCATCTTTCCGATTTCCCTTATTGCTTCCTCATTTGCTATCACATAGTCTACTATACTGCTCCCGTGAGCATTTGTACTTGTGAACTGACCCGAGGCTTCCCATCTCCTTAGGCCATTGCATATAATTGTATCTGTGGCTGTACATACCTCTATCAGTGTTTCTCCTCTCGCTGTCACCTCCATTTCGTCTGCCGTGTTCCTTTGCCATTCTTCCCCCCTTCCGGCCTGTGTCCACTGTCCACTCTCCTTGTCTATCCCTGCTTTCTGTGCCTGTTCCTTCCCCGTCCTTGCATTGATATCTCCTACTATGATCAACGGTCCCTTATCTCTGTATTTCATGACGATTTCTCCCATGCTTAGCAGTTCCAGTTTGTCACATTGAGGTGGGTAATACACTATTAGCAAATATAAATTTCTGTAATCAAGCATCACAATATTTATAAGCATGTATCTTTTATTAATGTCAGTTTCTAAAATACACGCTTTTTTGGCAATGCTATTCCTAATGTAGCAGGCTAGCCCTGCGCTTCCTTTTCCTACTTTGTAGTTCTTTTCCCTCCAACATGTGAATAGTGTGTATCCTGGTTCGTCTGGTAGCCTCTTTGTGCTATGCTCCCACGTTTCTACTAGGCATATGATATCCTGGTCCTTTGCTGCGTGTAAGCGTTCTCCGTCATCCCAAGGATATCCCGTGCAGTTCCAGTACCAGATCGCTATTTCTTCCTTCCTTTCTGTACCCCCTTGCCTCCCTGATGATCTCGTTCGTGTCCTTTCTTTACATGTCTCCTCGTTCTTGCTCCCTGGTCCCCCCCTGTCTCTCTTGCCGGGGTTATGTTTTGGTCTAGGTCTCTTCCGGCCTCTTTTCCGCTTCCCCACCCTAGCTGTGTCTGCGTTAGGATCTTGGGTACCGTTTCCCGGTCCATTGGCCCAACTGGTACTTTTTCCCTTATCTGTCTCTGCTGTCCCTGTCCCTTCGTTACTTCCAATTCGCGATTCCCATCTTCCCTCATATCTTGTGGGTCCATCACATCCCTCTGCGTTGCCTGTTCCTGTGTTGTGTTCTCTCGGCCTCTTTTGAGGTAGAGTTTCCCATTTTTCACCCCAGCCTGTACTCCCGCCCGACTCAATTCTCTGACTTTTGCCAGTTCCCTGTGTAACCCCTGTCTTTGCATGGCAGTTAGAGCTTCTTGTACTTTGAGTCCGTTCCTGAGTTTGAACCCTGCGTGGATGATTCTTTCCTTGGCTGCCCAATGTTGTTAAGTACGTCAAAATCCGTACCTTTAAAAAACGTTTTTTAAGATTTTTTAAAGATTTTTAAAATTTTTGGAAAAAATCTTTAAAAACGTAAATACGTTAAAAATCTTTAAAATCCTTAAAAATCTTTAAAAATCCTTAAAAATCTTTAAAAATCCTTAGACTGTGATTTTATTTATCCAAATATATGATATTCTTGAACTTATTCATCTTTATATATGAAATTCTTATGTTTCTTAACCTCTATAATAATATTTTTCTGAACTTTCTTAAGAGTTGCATGGCAAAACACCTATGATATCTTTGTACTTGAACTTAATAGTTTCTTGTAGCAGCATAAACTTCTGATTTACTTGTTGGCATGCTACGTTTTGTAACTTGTACCAAAAATGTGCATTTTAACCGTAGCAAATATATCCAATAAAGCAGTGCAAAAAATGTGCAGTTTTTTTTTTTTTTTTTTGGCCATACCAAATCATAAAAATCCTTTAAAAAACGTGAGGATTTTTATAAAGGTACTTTAAAAATAAAAAATGGGTTTTTTAACAACATTGCTGCCATGTCCCTCATAGTCACATTTATGTGTCTCGCTCTTCCTCTCCATGCCCCCGCCCGAACTGCTTTCACTATCACATTCCTGTGCTCCTGGAAAACATTCTCCATTATTTCTGTAGTGACACGAAACGTGTCTTCGTTAGGCCTTTCGGCTACCCCTATCAATCTTATATCATGCTTTATCCTTTCATGTTCCTTGAATTCCAGTATGTGAGGTTTTATCTTATCAAAACTCTGCCACGCATCTAGATCTATTTGTTTCTTTTCTAATGTCACCAACCTTTGTATGATTTCCGCTTTCTCTTTCTCCACCTCATCCATCCTCTTCCGGATTTCTACCTCCGTCTCTTCCACCACCTGCACCCGATCCTCCACTTTCCCTATCGCTTCTTTGTTTTGTTGCACCGCGCTCGCCAGTTTCATCCTCGGTACCCTGGTCTCCAATCTTATGTCCATCTGTGCCAGGAAGTCTTGCAGATCTTGTTTGAGTTCCTCCCTGCTGGCTCCCCCCGTTCCTGTTTGGCTAGCCATTCCTCCATCTGTTGTTTTGACTATACCGCTTCGCCGAATTCCTTTCCCGCCATTTGCTTTCTTCTGTGTATCTTGCTTCTCTCCCGTAGGCTTGCTATATTGTATCCCTCATTTATCCGTTCGGGCATTTCCCTCCACAGCCTTTCGGAGTTTGAATTTCAAATTTCAAAATTTCCCCATCCAAGATATTATTAACGGCTGCTTGCGTCCGCCCATTACTATCGGTAATTTTTGGGGCTCTGATTTATGCTTAATTCCATGGCTTTTCGTGATTTGCGTAGTTACCTAGGGTATTTTGTTTTTTGTAGTGTCCTTTTGATAGTGGATTTTTTACTTTGGTGCACCAATCGGAGGATTAGATCCTCACTGTCTTGGTGTACGGTTGGGGAATCATCTCCCACTATCCCGTACTTGGCAACCTCCGTTTTTTCCACTTTCATTTTCATTTTATGGGGCCGGAGAAGTTGGTGTCTGTTGCTTAGCGGTAGGCACCAGCCGGTGGGCTAATTTCCCACTCTATCCTGGTGTATGGCGGAGACGTCCGTCTCTCTGTCCCATATCTTTGCCTCCCCCTATTTGCACCCTCCACTCCTGGTTCCCTTGTATATTCGTTTCCTTTTCGTCCTTCCTTTGTAGTTGCTGTATCTCCAGTGCCGGATAGGTTGGTGTATGTAATTTAGTGGAAGGCACCAGTCGGTGGGCTAATTACCCCACTCTGTCCTGGTGGATGGCGGAGACTTCCGTCTCTCTGTCCCATCCCTTGGCCTCTCCTTATTTGCACCATCTTTTCCTTTTTACTGTTTACCAGATCGTTCCCGTACAACTGTATATCTGCGTTCATATTACATACATCTCTACCTATACATCTCTACATCTCTACTTACCTATGCACATCATATATATCCTATTTACACACTCATACCATATATTATTTATTTACTTATTTATTATGCGTCCACTCCTATGCGTTTTGCCACCCGTTGAATTGCCGTCCCATATTTCATATACCTTGTCTGTCTGTCGTTCATATTTCCGCTAGATTGCTATGTATAGTTCCTTTAATTCATACAACTGCTTTTACTTTTCGCTCGCATTGTGTCTATTCCCTTCTGTTCCCTATTTGGTTATACAAAATTGCTTCCATTCATTTCCGGAATATTTCCTTACATTTTACAAAATTTACAAAATTTAGAGCAAGGTCATTTCTGCTCTTGTCCTATATCCTATTTTGTCTACAGAAGCCTAATTCTGCTTCATGTAGACTATCCGAAAGATTAAACATTAAACAGGTAACAAAATATAAAATGGTGCATGCAGGTAATGGATCTGTCCTCAAGCAGCTGTAGCAAAGTTTTAAAGATTTAAAGAAAAATATTTCTACCCCAATCTATCACCCCCCTGGCAAACTTTCTTGCGGATAACCTCTTCATGTCTATGGAAACTCAATTTTTAGCCTTCTTCCCTGCTGATGTCTCTCCCGTTTTCTTCCGCTTCTCCACGTTTCGGGTCATATATCCTCTGCATAGGAAATCAAACGGGTTCTTCTCGCAGCATAAAATACATACCTTTCCAAGATCACATACCTGGAGCTCGTGCTGGTATTGTTTTGATTTCTGCATTTGCGAAATTATCTGTAGCCCGTTAAAACATAACAGAACCCTATTTTTATCATCTTCCCGAACTGTGTCATTTTTATCAGATAAAACCCCATGCGCCTCAAGCAGACGAAGACCATACCCGGCGTCTTTCATGGACTGGGCGTGATGAATCCTATCGCAGTATAAACAATGCACCCTCCTGCAGTTGATGCATGCCGCTAATCCCTGTTCCATGCAGTAACAATCTCCAACGCAGATACACCATGGATTAATTTCTTCTAAATCCGGATTGAAAGGGACCGTGAGATTTCCTGGAGCCTTTGATCTTGGGCGCTTCCGGCTCGTCTGCTCGTCGCCATCCTGCTTCATAACAACCCTCTTCCCCTTATCCATCTGCTTCTGCCTGTCGGATCGAGAGACGAAACTAAAGCGGAATTGATCAGATAGTCGCTGTTGGCGCTGCTTGATTTCGTCCTGTGTTAAATAACAGCGTATCCCCTTCTTATTCTTATTCTATTTGCTACTTTTAGGGTTTCTGATTTTACGTCCCCCCCGCCTCTTTATGATATCCGGCAATATTAATTGCCCGTCTTGTCGTTATCCTGTCATATTTCCTCCTTACGTTTTTCGTATGCGTGACAAATAAGCTTCGATGCCGTCTTCTGACATTCGTACTCCGCTTTATCTTCCGTATAATCATCATTCTGTGCCTGCCGTCCTACATTAATTAATTGATTACTTATTTATTTAATTCAATTACCTATTTACCTCTTTGCTGCCACGTTCTTAATCGAATACCAACCTTACATGTTCCCCTGTCGTGACGGCTTCCTATATGTTCTATTTATTTATTTACTTAATTATCTTCATATGTGATAATACGCCAGCAAACCAGAATACTAAATAATGTTACCCCTTGCCTATATTTGGCTGCTTCATATGTGATATATACATATATACGCCAGCAAATCAGAATACTAAATAATGTGACCCCTTGCCTATGTTTGACTGCTTTATAGTTAAACGACTATTATTTTAAATTATCAGGTTACCGTTATACTGTAGCTGAGGTCGTGGCTGCTTGACTCGCCCGTCTCGTATGAGTTCCCAACCCATCTCCGGAATTCTGTACCATTACATACTACCACACTACAGGTTCATTTCTAAGCCCGATTTTAAGGAAGATCTCAATTACCAGTTTCCGGGATAGTTTCTGAGTAATCTTCTATATGAATCCTTCCAAATATACACCGGTTCATCATTCATGAAGCTAAATTTCCGATATCAATAACAGTAACGACTATATCTTTAGACATTCCTCCGCTGTTCAGTGCTTATCAACCCGTCCCCTGAGTTTTTGGTTAACTACTTCTATACACTTTATTACAGACAAGCCATCCGGAAAGAAGCACTAATTTACTTTCAAAGAATGAGAATAACAAAATAACCTCTGACCTATCCATCGCCCATCGATCGTCGCCATCGTCGCCATATGTCTGATTCATCATTCATGAAGCTAAATTTCCGATATCAATAACAGTAACGACTATATCTCTAGACATTCCTCCGCTGTTCAGTGCTTTTCAACCCGTCCCCTGAGTTTTTGGTTAACTACTTCTATACACTTTATTACAGACAAGCCATCCGGGAAGAAGCACTAATTTACTTCCAAAGAATGAGAATAACAAAATAACCTCTGACCTGTCCATCGATCGTCGCCATCGTCGCCATATGGGGACTGATCTCTGCTAAATGGAATAATGAGAGGCCAGATAGAAGATATGGGGGAGAGGAGAGCTTATTGTTCCGTCAAGTCATTTCTTCCCATTAAACGGGGGAGAAAGAACAAAAAATACTTTATCCATCTCCGCTTCGGGAGGTCCTCCGTAATTCCCGGCACCACATCCAGGTCGTGCAACGGGAGAGTATCCTAGCAAAATAATTCAATATCCTAATAAGAATGCTTCCACAATATGCGGATCAGCGAGCTAACTCACGTATTTTTTCTATTGAATCTATGTTTCTTTTCTTTTCCTTTTTATATATATAATAACCCATTCAATCGTGTAGTCTATGTTCTTAGGAATGGTGATTTATGCATCCATATCAAATCCCCCTGGAACCCCCTGTGATTGTGCTACATATTGGTGGATTCCTCTGCAAGGTGCTCTAGATAATATGCCTCTATGTTTTATGGTACACATAAAGACGCAACAGTGATGGAATGCAGTTGGGATCAGTGTAGGTTACGTACGCGTACGGTACCTTCTAGGTACTTACCGTACCGGACTGGACGTACAGTACGTACGGAATGGTTTTATGAATTCTGCGATCAATTTTTTTTTTTTTTTTTTTTTGAAGTACGTTACGTTTTTTTTGAGGTACGGTACGTTTTTTAAAGGTTTTTTACGTTTTTTAAAGGTTTTTTTAAGTTTTTTCAAGGTTTTTTTAAGGTACCGTACGTTTTTTAAAGGTACGGTACGTACCGTACCTCTGAACTTTTAACGTACTGAATTTTTTTTAGGTACGTTAAATTTCTGGGAGTACGTTAAGAGGTATCGTACGTAAAAAACGTAAAAAAACTTCTGTACGTACGGAAGTACGGTACTACACTGGTTGGGATAAGAACTATAGTCTGACCACCTCTTATCATGGGAAGCATTCCAAATAAACCATGTTTGGAATTTGGAATCATGTCAATAATTTAGTGTCTCCCTTTCGCATGTCGGGGTATCTGTATAGGTGTGCCAAGTGGTGTTTAAGGCAAAGCGCCCTGTCCCTTCTATGTGTAAATTGATTTTTAGCCATGAAACCTTACCTCCCATCTAATAAGTAAGTTCCTCGTCCACATTCAAAAAGTGCTTCGACATGGGTGTGGGATACGTTGCTCCATCCCAAGATGTGGCAAATAATTCATAGATATCTCAAAGCCAACATGTTGGCCCATAAGATTGATCCTCGAGCTTCATATCTTTGTTCCATTATGAAACTATCGAGCATTGCTTCTTCTTGTATGATCAACTTTGGGCGCTATTTCTCTGTTGTAACCCATTCTGGAACTTCATTTTGGCTAGTCCATTGGATTAGCAATTAAGAGATCTTGTGTTCAAGTCTCTGGGGTCCATCATATATTCTCATGGATGCTGCGAATGTGGCATGACATAGAAAATACTACCTACTATCTATCTATCTAACAAGCCAACAAAATTTGCTTTCTATTTACCTTGATGTGTAGCCCAAGCTGTGTTGGTGTATTGCATCAGAGTTGGCTTATGCGATCCATCTGGGAAAGGAGGAGATTGCATGTCTTTAAAGGCATTGACACTATAGATGAGCTTGTTCTTCAGTGAATGCATGTAAAAATTGCTATGGCTTATAAATGGTTGTTTCTTGATTAGGAGAAGGATATATTGATTTGGGAAATCTCTTATACCTAGACTCGTAGTTGTACTCATTTGGATTAGTTTGTCTGTTGAGGTTGTATTCCTATCTCTATATTTTATTTTGTTATTTTGATGATTATATTTAGAACGAGAAAGGGAAGGATTGAGAACCATGGAACGGGTAAAAATTTTAGAGATTATCTATAGTTGATGGCTCACGGTTTCTTCTAAGTGAACACAAACCCAAAGGTAAAATATGCCATGCAATTGCCATCATAGGAGGGAAATGGTGTAACAAGCATATGTGTATTATACTCATAAAAGATAGTTGCATAGGGCAGGGTTCAAACTTATAGCTTCCCAGTTGCAAGACATATACCTTTATCAACTAAGCTATCTATGTTTCTTGAAGACATTCTTTTGCATCGTTCTTATATACATAGTTGTTTCAAGGAGGTTTCTGAGCATTCTAGAACCTACATGCATGCGCAACTATTGGTGTGATCTCACCCTTTGGACTGGCATGATCCTGAAACATTGGTCTAGATATATAAAGACGCCTCATTTTTATCAAATTATTTCGGTTAAATGCCAGTCTTGAGTTTTCTAGCTTAAGTTCATGTATTCTGCTTTGCTATATCAAGCATATCCAGTTTTCCAGTATACTCTTCGTTTATTTCCCGCGTAGTTTCTAGTATTTTTCCTTATTTTCATGTAGACTTATGGGGATAACATTGCCTCCAATTCTGGGCCTTGACTATCATATACGTATCGTGTATCAATTGTTCATTTGCGGAGGGATCATGTTGCATTACCACATTATCCACAATATGTGGTATTGCATATTGACCTTATACATCGTTCTTTCTTTTTCTTCTAGGTATGTTATTGCTTTTGGGATTGTCTCCCCATCCCCCTAGTGTCAACTGAAGACCTGATTCAAATAAGGACACAATACCACCCCAATACTGCTTCTAGCTAACATAATCTGAATCAAAATGAACTATAGTACATATCCAAAAAAGGTAGCTATAAATGAAGATTTGATTCTAGTAAGCAAGCAATATCACCCCAATACTATTTGCAAATCACACTTTGAAACAAATTGTATTGAACTGAGCTGGATCTAGCAATGGTATGGATTTTTGTGTGAGTCCAATTTTATACAAGTGGCCCGTAATGCAAAATGAGCCCATGCCAAAATTGTTTGAAAACATGGAGAAAAACCCTAAAGAGAGAACATGGACTAAAAAATCTTCCATTGTATGCGGGCATTCTTCATTTATAGGTTTGAACAGGGAGGGTTAGATGCAGATGAGTATAATGCAGGATTCATCGTTCTTGATATTGCATTTATTATCAGATTTGGACGTAGTTTGATAATACAAATTCTAGAGATCAAGAATTTTTATTTTTTTTATATAACCAATCTTTTTTTTGAATTGTGCACGCTTTGCAAATGTCTTTACTTTCCCTTCAAACAAAATTTACATTTGAGACAACAAATGACAGCTAACAGATGCAAACAAATGCATTGACATTTTTAGATACAATTCTAGATACGTCTTTGGTGAAGTTAGATGCTCAAATTCAATGCCTGCCATCAGCAGTCCTTGCCAGGATTTAAATGATCTGATCCAACACCATTATCATAAGGACATCCATTTAGTTGTCTTTGAAAAGCTAGATACAGCTCTTGGAGCTAGTCCTTGAGTCAGCAAGTAACATTAGTGTGCCATCACCAGTGTCGGTCACAGTGCATGTGCCTGTAGTTAGGATAAAGACGTGATCACGTGATCCGTGTTCTCCCTCATCTTAATATGCTGGCCGAAACCTGTAAGTGTAATCAAGAGCGCCACGGCCTCCTCTCCTCGTGCGCTGAAGTCCCTGTGAAATACTATCATCTGGCCTTGGCTTAGGACTGGAAGATAGTATCGAAGAGCCTTCCATTTTTGGGGTCCCCCAGACTGCGATCATGTACCTTTTATTTTTGCCGCTTTGCTGTAGATGTTTATTGCTAGAAGATCTTCATAGTTCCTCCACATGGTGGTTGCATTGTCTAAGTTGATGTTACGGACCCCTCCCGCATGCTTCGCGCTCAAACGAGTCGGCTAGAGCTTGGGCCTCTCCCTGATTTGTACAACCTACTTTGAATTTCTTGAAACTCCTCCTCTGGAATGACTGGCGGCTGGTGGTGATACATCTGCCTTATGTACTCGTATACCGTAATGTCAGACATCGTTTCACTGACAATCCTATGAGTTCGTCGATCCTGAGCCCCTCTTCTATGCAGTATGGGAGATGGAGGATGTCGTGGGCAAGAAGATACTCCTCCACTTCAATTACTATCAGAGATAGGGCCGTGATGCCTATAGGTGGTTCATTGGCCCTCCTGATATCTTCATCGTGCCTTGCTATCTGCCCCTCCATCCTTAATGCTATCCTATTCTCCTTGTCTTGATTGTCATCCCCTTCCTCTTCATAGTCTTCTTCAATTTGAAGTGCCCCCGCAGATGTGTTGTGACAGACGTACTCCGAGGCCTCAATTTGGCCCTGATCTACCCTCTTGTTGAGGGGTGCGAGGTCTAAGGGCTGAACCGAAGGCTCCCCCACCTTGTTGATGGCCATGAAGTGCATGAACAGAGATAAGGCCGCGTGTGCTGAGACATACCGATGCCTGTAGCCTTATAACCCATATAATCAGGCATGTTCTTCGTCCTATTCCACAACTGGCTCCTGACTCTGGATGCCCCACCTAAGACTTGACTTAATGACTCCAAGGACATCCACTTGCCTCCCCTTAGACAAAGGCTGACTGCCCAGAGCAAAAATTTGTTGGTCATATTGGTATACAATATCAGTATAATAGGGTGTTCTAGTCAGTATTGTATGGAGGTTAAAGAGATGGTCAAAGACATGGAAGGCCTCCTCTGCTGGGAACTCACTGATGTGGTTGGCACTGTTGTACCATTCAACAAAGTTTGTGGGCGCCATTGAGCAGAGATTTGAGTAGAAAATGGTTGGAAAAGATTGAAAAGGAGCTGTAAAATTGCCTAAAGAGGATGAGAGAAAACTTAGTGAAGAAAAAAATGTCAAATGAGGTCCCTTTTTATAGACTAAAGCTGCCTAGGTTTCCATGCCCAAGACTTCTCGTTCAGGTAGACCTATGTTCTAAAGCTGTAGATCTCCAAATTAGGTAACATGAAGTGCAAATCTAAGCAAAACAAATCAAGAAACACTATGGAACAATTTATTAGGTAATTTTGGATAAATTTGGATCAAGCATGCTCGATTCGGGTTACTCTGTGCCCTTTCTCGAAGAGCTGTACCGCTCTGCCTCTGCTGCCTCTTGCAAAGATCGGACTTTAGGGGTGTAACCCTATAATCGGTCTGGAACTCTTGCATAACTTCTCGGAGGAGCCGTTCGAATGCCGCCTTCTGGATCAGGAGTTTGGTGCACTGCTGAAAGTGCCTAATCTCCCGAAAAATCCTGGTGTGTTTGGAGTTGGGTCCATGGTGGACCTTCTTTAGAGGTTCTGGCCGGGGTGGTGGCGGCTTCGGCTGGTTCTTGGGTCTACCGCCCGTAATGTACTTCTGTACGCTTTGTTTGTAATACCAGTCGTTGTACCTCTTCCATCTGCCAAGGTACTCCTGGTATGCTTTCTTCCTTCTTTCAAATTCACGGTCCTACTTAAGCATGAATTCACGCTCTCCCGCTTTCTGCTTCTTCACCACCTTGGGTGGCTTGGGCCACTTTGGTTAAGGTGTCGGGCGTCGGGGTTTGAGGTCTCCCCGAAGTCCCTTTCTAGCTCCTCCTCCTCCTCGTTGCCGCCTTCTACATCCACCTCTTCATCCTCGTCCTCCTCCTCGTCTGCTTGCTCCTGACGAGGTTCTTCAATATAAACCATTCCCCTGGGCCTATCTTGGTCCCTTTTGTACCTCCTCTCTCTCCTTCTAGCCTCCTTCTCTCTCTCCCTCTTCTTTCCTTCCACCCAATCTTCCGGCCACTCTGCCACTTTCTCCTTCCCCTTCTTTTTGCTGGGGTCGACCTCTGCTTGATGGCGCTTCTCCTCCTGCTGCTGCCCGCCTTGCTGCACCTCCTCCTCATGCTACTCCTCTTGGCTAGGCGAGGGTGTGCCGAGCACGACATTTTGCCCATCCGCTGGGTGTCTCCCGATGAGTTGCTGGCCGCCTGTTCATGGGAGGAATGGAATGTTTTGTCCGTGGAGCTGGACAAGTCGTGATGCTCCTCCTCCCCAGTGATAATTTTAGTGGCGAATATTCGCAAATTACGATTTTATAGGGCTCATTAAATTCTTCCTACGAATCGTTAGTAGGCTACGTGCCCCAAAAAATTTGGAACTATTCGCTCGTAGTTGATGAAAAGGAATCCCGCCAAGAAAGGCTTCACTGCTTAATCTAAGCTGGAAGGGAGGCAGATTCGCCCCTCAATCTACACCTTTTTCGAATAGGATCCATATGATACGCTCTGATTTCTACATCCTATGCATTTGAAAGTATAGTAAGTAGCCTTGTGATCATACTGATAATTTCTTGTTCTCAAATTTGTTCTGATGCGAAAATGTATGGGTATTTCGGCCTCAGTAATCGTTCTATCTATACTGATAGCACCGGAATACTATGAGAGGCAGGTGAGCTTAACATCTCCTACTCTAATTTGATAGGAGGATTCAGGATCGGCATCTTCTCTGGTAAGTTTTTATATGTTACCTAATATAATCTAGTTTGGGTCAGGGATCGTGGCTGAGTCTTGTATGTGGGTCGTTTTTTCCCTTCACAAGCAAAAATAGAACGAATGGAGCTTTTTTTAGATGTCGTATCCACCGCCCAGATGCATTAATCAGAAAGTAAAAAAACCTGCAATAGATTTTTAGCAAGTTTTGTACTGAACCAGAATCGTCATGCTTGCATGCCTGTGATAATTAACTGTGGAGAACTGTGGATAATGAACCTAGGTAGATACAATCTGCAACTCCTTTTTTCTTTACAAATGCCATCTTTATCTGCCTTCCAGACGAAACATGAGAAAGAGTAGGGAAGGCAGACACAGATCACGTCGCCATTGAGACCTTCTCAAGCTTCTTGTCAATTGCATCTAGAAGCTCATGTAAGCCAATCTCCTTTAAGCAGATGTTGCAACTCTAGAAACCTTTCCATGTAGTATAGATGAGGACCAAATATCAGGTTTCAATGCATTACCCAGTTCTTGCGATCTTTCCTGCCAGGAAGAGCTATAATTAAATGACTGTTCTGACGCCTCTTCATTTATTATATTATCCTCATCATCTTTTAGACCATCATCTGCCTGTCCATCTAGCAAAAGACATTTTCCTTCCTCTTCCCCATCATTGTTTGCTATCTTTTGAACTAGGTCCACCTGCATGTACAACAGCGTGAATCCTTTAATCACATTTTAATCATCATCTAGCAAGCGTATCAACCATCAAATGTATGTTCGGAAATTTAGCAAATAAATCTAATGCAGAAAACAACCTTGTTCCAGGCTTCTACTAGGTGAGTCTCAAACTTCTCCTCTCTTGAGTCAATCACTCTCTTTAGTTAAGACAGTTTTGTTAGGCAGTTGGTTGCTTCCTATAGCAATCCTAAGCTCTTTGACCTGCAGAACCTCTATCACATTGAGGCCTCTAAAAACAAATGGGGAATTTGTAATTTATCTTTGAAGCCATATCTACTAGCCATATCTATTAGCCATTGATTATCTGAGCATGAAGCTTTGTACTTTGATCATCAACATGAAAAATGAAAACATCTTTAGAATGCTGTCTTGGTTGGCCTGTCTTTTGCTTAAGAAGCATAAATATTTCTCCTTCATGGCATCCACCTATTCTTTATGACCTGCAGCTTGTCTCAAATGCTCAGCTTGTCTAAAACACTGAGAATTTTGATAATTCTGATATTTTCTGTAAGGAGCAGCAGAGCAGATTATGGAAAATACAGCAGAACAGATTATGGCAAGGAGCAACTTAATCTGTGGTTCTTAATGCCCCATATTTCAAGCCAACCATATTTCGTCACCAAGCATACAAGTGCACTTAATCTTCAGGTCAGTTAAGATGCGTGTAATTTTTCTTTCATAATCTTGCACCCCTTTAAGGTTCAAATGAACTGTGTAAGCTTCAGATCTGCACTGTGTAACATAGCTTAATAATCTGTCAAGCATACAAACATTCTTATGTAAGTAGCTAAGCGTACAAATGCTTTTTGGTCAATCTAATTATGTGCATATAATTACATGTGATTGGCTATCATTTATTTTTTCTTTTTGTCTATTAGATTCCACTTACTTGCCTGCAATAAATATATTTACTTATTCATATGTGCAGGCAGTAATCAAATGAGTTATGGATAGAGAAAGTCAAAAGCGAGATATACGGTTATTCTTTGGTTTTACTGGTACCCGAGTAGTATCAGCCAGCAGTAGTAAAGATGATGGAGTAGTATCAGCCAGTAGTAAAGATGATAGAGCACCATGCCATCTAGATAGGAATGACACACAAGTTGTGGTTGCAGACCTTCCTTCTTCCTCAAGTCCTTTAGGATGTTTTCAGGCAAATGATATACATGAGAACCAAGATGTCTCGCAAGTGAATACAGCAGCAAACAAGGGAAAGAAGAGGAAACGTCAGCAAAATACTCAGGATCATGTAGCAACTAGTTATGGTGCCCAGCGTTGCCGGGCTTTTCAAAGTTGAAGAGGTGGTTGTTTCTTGGTTAGCTAGAACAATTAATGTCGTTTGGAGGGGGCAAGGGTAATTCATTCATATAGAATTGAATAAATAAATTTTGTATATGTGGTATTTGGACCTAAACTTGACTATATTATGCTGGGCCACGTACAAATACCCTTTGAAAGGTATTTCCAAAGTAGCAATAAGGAGGATGTCAAAGCAAATTAATATAGTAGATAACATATGTCCGAGATTGTTGGGCTTTGAGGCATATACAAATTTAGCGATTTGAAACTTGGTAATATGTTTAAGTGATTTGCAATAAGTGGAGAAGGGGTTTTGTTGTTAGAAAAGACTGCAAAACTCTTTTTATTTTGCTTGAAGAGTGTGCTAGAACATTGATTAGAAAGACATCTATCAAATTATGAGTTTGAAGCTTGGTAATATGGAAGCATAGGAAGCGCTTTCCTATTTCTAAATGATTTGCAATAAGTGTTGGGTTTAGCAATAATATCTTATGTTGGGATATTGTGTAGTGGCATTTTTACATAGAAGGAAAGGAGTCACAACATGACATTGATTTGAACGAAATTGTGTTGGATAGCAATCTTGTTGGAGCTAGTGTGTTTGTCAGTTTAAAAGCTAGTGTCTATAAGTATGGGCGTAATATTCGTATTGTTTCATGGATGGTGCTAATTGTTATATATGAAGGGAAATGATGAGCATAATGATAGCTGGGCTTTAGCGGCAATTTAAAGAGCAATGCAATTTACAACATTGGGATAATGTGCGTTAGGCATAAAAATTGCTAAGCATTCTTCAGGATATTACCCCGACAATGTATGAATGTATGGTAGAGCAAAGGTATAGTTATAAGTGTATCTTGTGGCATCTAAAATTGTATCCATCCTTTATAGTTGTAGTTGAAGTTGCATGAATCATTCATTGGCTTCAACGTGAAGATTATTTCTTAGTTCCTAAGACTCAAGTGCTCTTAGTTGTCTCTTGCAGTGGTTGGTACTGACAATGTTTTGGGAGGAAAAAAAGTATGCACAATTGGTTATGCTAATATAATAAAAGAAAATCCCATCTCAATATCCTTATAAAAATTGTAAAGTTGACCATGCAAACAACCTAGAAGATTTTGCAAAAGTCGAGTGAATTGATATGCAAGATATTGATTGATTGCACTTGTTTATTGGTGATCCTAGAGCTTGTGCTATGGTATGCAAGATATTGATTGATTGCACTTGTGTATTGGTGCAAGGTCATCAATGGAGAACCATGGTCCAATTGTGGACCATGTTTGGATCAAATTTTCCAATAATGGATCAACACCAAATCATTATCTCAATTCAAACCATTGAATGAATTGGATGCGGATTCAATCTTGATCATCCAATGTTGATCCACGATAGGTACTTGAGTGAACCTTTCAAATTTATAGATAGGCTCATTTGGTGCGGACCCAATTTTATTTTCAAACACATTTCCAGATGATCAGGTTAACATCGAGAACGTTACCATCTCATATTATATTTATGAACCATGCCCATAACCTAACTGATCCATTTATTGGATAAATATGATATATAATTGCAGCAAATCACTCATCCTCAAACTATAAACCTAAGAAGCAAGGAATTGTTTTATTAGGTGATCGGGTGAACATGGAGAACATCATCATCTCATATTACATTTATGAAACATGTCCTAATCTGAGAGATCCATTTGTTACTGTAAACCACCATTAAATGCAAAAGCTATTTGGCAGTGTAAGACAGAATTTGTGCAAGGAAAAGCCATGTCATTTGATTTCGAGCTTGATGTTATCTATGTCATTTAACAATCTTGTAATACCAGCCATCACCATCTCATTTTATCCAATTTTAATGAACCATGATCATAACTTGACTGATCCAGTTATTCTTGAGGACAAAGCCAAAAATCATTTCATGCAATAAGACAAAGAAATTGTAAATGGATAAACTATGTCAATTAATCTCAAGCTTGCTTTTCTTTATGCCTTTTACGAATTTTGTTATACCAGGCATTGGTAACGCAATGCCAACAACACGCATTAGAACTATTAAAGCCACTTCAAGCACTGTATCCTTGAGGCTTGATTGTGGTGACATGCCAGTCGTTGCAACACCAAGCATAAACCTGTCAAAGTTGCAATAAATATTAAACTTACCACGCCGTATGCCATCCAAAGCTTTCTTAGCAATGTCCACTGGTCTCATAAGGCTTGACGAAGAGGCTATTCTCTTTATCATCTCTGGTTTGGCTTCATTTTCTGCAAAACCACTAAATTCCCATCAGCATATAACCATGTATGCCAACATAGACTGAACCTTCTACATATATACAATGCATGCATTTTGCGCCGTTTACTTATCAAACACTTAAATCTGCACACACAACGTGTCTATAGCATCCATGCAATTACAGACTAATGAACAGTGCTTTAATAAGCCTGCTTTTCAATGAATTATAACATTATCCTGTGTGGAAATGCATCTATCCATGTTCCATTAGCTTGCTCATACATTCCAGGCTGCAGTACGCAGGATAGTACGGATAGTACTTTAACAGGTGAGAAACTCTTATCTCCATTCTTGATCTATAAATATGCAATAAAAACCGTAAGAGGTTCCCATGTGCTAGAAAATGAGATGCCCGGCCCACCAAGTGCAAACTCGAGGCCCTTGTTTTAGGAATAGCTTCCTTTTTACAGGAGTCTCCAATTTGCAAACTGTGAAGAATTGCTCTAGAAGCCTATAAGAGAACATCTTGGTATAATACCAATGTCTTGGAGGACTTTGCAGCCTCCAAGGTCGCTCAAAGTATTCTCCCTTGCTCCCTCTGCTCAAATTGCTACCTTCTTGTCTTTTCTTAAAAAATGCTGCTAGCTATTGTGGATTGACCAAAGCCTCCTCTTCGGCCTCATTGAAACAAAAAACGTTAAACATGTACCGAAGGATAGAGAGATTAAATGAAGAATGCAACATCAGAGCTTAAGTTCATTTTCTGACTTTAAATAGCTATGTGCGAGAAGACCTACAATGGAAGCCTACCAACCATTTCTGCCCATTCACGTCAAATATCAACAATTCACTACTGTTGTTGCCCAAAATCCAAAGTAAACTTGAGACTTGGCTTTCTTCGAATAAAACCTCTGCTGCATGATGAGGTAAAGAATTTGCAACCATTCTGTGCATGCTTTAGGCTTTTTCAAGGGCATACCATCATTCCTACTGCAAGCTCATATTATCCAGTGAGGATGCCCATGAGTGCATAACATTTATTGATACATTGCCTGCTATAAGATGATGTAAATAGCATGCTTGGGAAATGTAAATGAAATTTAAACCATGAACCCACCTTAGGCTCTTGTCTCTGTTTTACTTGCAGCAGAATTGAATATGCAAGATAGATCCAATACAAAACGATGATGATGTTTTCATTTCCATTGTTGGAAGAAAAAAAGATGATCAACTTTTGCTCTGCAAAAGACAAAGCCAATGCTGGAGCTCCAAACGAATTAGGGGGATTAGATTTTCCATAGCCATAATCAAACTGTCCAAATGCAGGCTCTCTACTGGTATCAGAGGATTAAATCAACAACCAGGCCCACTTTTGTGCTCCTCAACACATGCTCCATTAATTTCTTTAGCTCTACATATGTCTTTGCAGATGTGCATAGTGAAAAGCAGATAAAAAATCCAAAGAGAAAGGTGAGAACATTTACAATGCAGATTATGCTTCTATATTATAGGAAGAAAATGACAAAATTTGATAGAGATTGTGGCTTCAGCTGAAGTAAACACCAAAAGGCTGCATAGTTCTTGTGCAGTTGTAGCATCAGTGTCCGTAACACCACAAAGGAGGGCCCTAATATCAACAATGTAATGAGTATCATACCTAATCACTGGCTTTGCTAGAGCATAGATGGGGAGCTCGGATTCTAGAAAAAGAAGAACAGAAAATGAAAGCAGAGATCAATTGGAAAAAGATGAAGAAGGCAAAGGGACTGCAAACATGAAAGTATTGAGACAATACCTGAGGTATCTCTGCGACTTAGGCAGTGGGCCGGAATTGTGCTAGAACTGGATCTATGCATTCCAGGAATCATCTGTGGCTTATATAATATCGTTGCATGCCATGGCCGAGGATCGAGATAATGAAGCCGGTGTTGAAAGATTGCCAGAAGACAAAATCGCCATTCAATCGTGGCTGATTCAATCGTGGCATGCCATGCGCCCTCCTCCTCGCCAGGTGCTATCGAACCCAAACAGAAATCATACAAAAATATAGGGAACCCAAATCATACCTAAAAAATTGTTCGATTTTTGGAATGTCGAAAATTTTTTCCGGCACCCAAACTCATTACAACCTTAGGGAAATATCTTAATAAAAATTCCAAAAACATTTTTCACCAAACCAGAAAATCCCAAATTAACAAGATAGATAAAGAAAAGAAATAAGAGAAAAGGCCAAGAATGGGATGCTGGAAGAAGAACATTCCAACAAGATTGGGTTAAGAAGTTCCCGTTTATAGAGCCAGTATATCCAGAGAATGGTGAGATGCCCAAAGTTGCTCGTTGCACGGTTTGTTCTTGGAAGCGTGGAGGTGATTGCACATTGCATTTGAAGTTGGATACTATTGAGAAACATACTGGGAAGGTGTATGAGAAAAAAGTGGTTGAGGGCAAGGAAGAAAACATAACAAGATGGAAAACAACAGAGGAATGCTTTCATCTTAAGAATGTGGAATTATACGAAAAGAATGTGTTATACAAGGAACAATCTGCAGGCCCAACGATTGCAAGCATTGTTCGACAGTTCATAGACAAAAATCAGAAATTGAAGCTGGTGCAATTGCAATCCGTGTTTGACATCTTGAAACGTGGAAGGCCTATGGTGGACTACCCAAAATTAAAGGATTTGTTGTCACTTCAAGGTATTCCAAATTTCCCGCAATCTCATTGGTCTAGAAGTAGTGGTTGGGAATTTGCGAAAGTGTTGGATCAAGTAATTGATGACTTGCGTGAAGCTATTAGAGATTGTGATTTCTTTGCAATAGTGCTAATGATCACACAGCTTGGGTTTGTATGACAATTTACCATGTGAAGGGACATGTGAGGCAAGCAGACTTTGTTAGTGTCACAAGAGTAGAATCTGAACCAACTGCTGAGAAAATGTTTGATGTTGTTAAAGAGAATTTATTCTCTTTGTTAGACTTGTCCACTGATGATGTTGCAAGAAAGCTTGTTTGTATTAGAGAGATGGAGCATCAGTGAATACAGGGAACTGCAATGGTTTATGCGTAAAGATTCAGATGACTCTTGCTCCTTATATGTTGGCAATACACTGCATGGCACATAGGTTGAACCTTGCCTTTCATGTTGTCGACAATTTTAATTGTGTCATGAAGGTGGAAGATCTTGTGAAAGCGGCCAATGAATTCTTTTGTCGTAGTAACAAAAGATGATGTAAATAGTATTTTTGTCACATTTTTTGTGGTCGTTTTCTCATATTGTTTTGCTGTTTTTCAGGTATATGCAATTTAAGAACATAGCTAAGGGGCTTACAAAAGGAAGGAAGATGCTAAAAAATGTAGAGACAAGATGGATCTCTTTATATTCTCCAGTTAAGCGTTTATTTGAGGAGTACCCATCGTTGGTTGCGCTTATGGACCAATTAGCATCAAAGAGTTCAAGTGAAGCAGACAAACCAATTGAAATGCTTGCTCGATTGACAAATATGGAGACATTGCTCACATTAGCCGGTGCGTACATGTTATATCTTTTAATATTTTGTTTGCTTCTTATTATTTGTTCATGAAGCATTGTTTATTCTGATTTTTGTAAATGGATTTCTGAAAACTATTTTCTGATTTTCTGATTTTAAAAATCAGAATTTCATATTTTTGCAATCACATCATTTGTTTCACTCATTTCTGATTTTTGATATTACAATTTGTAGGAATTCTTCCCATGCTTGCTGAAATGAACAAGCTCATCAAATTTGCCCAAGAAAGGACCTTGTATACTGAGGAATACGCAAGAGCAAGGAGAGTGTCATGTGCGGCTCTTGATGGTTTGTACTCTTCTTCTATTGAAGTACCATATGACAAGGAGAAATTCCACTTGTGGCACAAGCTGGTCACTATAGAAGGTGCAAACAGTACTAGTTTTTTGACATATAATGATAAGGATACAATTTGCGTGAAGATCGGTTCTCGGCTTGTGCAGGTAAAGTTACTGATTTATTTGGCTTGAGCTACATTTGTCTTATTTATATTTTATTTGGATTTAGATGTATTCTCCAAAGCGTCATATCCGTGGCCGTCTACCTCGTCATGTGCCTGTTTCAAGGTCCAGTTTCGATACCATAATGTTGACAGTAAGAGAGAATCTAGCGAAGGTTGCAAAGGCTTTGTCAAAAGAGATCCGTGACCGTTTTCCTCGAGATGAGCTTCTAGAATCTATGGCAATTGTTTACCCACAATTTTGGGATAAAAGACTGGGAGAGCACCGTGTTCAAGCTGAATTTAAGCGTAGACTCCATGTGCTAATAGATCACTTTTGTGCTACCAAAATTGTGGATGGTAAGGAAGTTTTTGGTAGACTGCTTTGCTAGATCAATCACAGTGCTTTGGCGAGACCATGTGGGAGCAATGTTTAAAGATTGAGAAGCTTTTAGAATTTGGTGCAATAACGAAGTTGTGGAGGACTATTGGAAGCGCCAGCTTCTTCGTGAGCATATGTCAGAATATTTTAAGTTGGCTGATTTATGTCAAACAATGGTTCTAGGTTCTGTGAGAGGACGAGAGAACCTTTAGCTGGATGGGTTGGCTAAAAAACAAAGTGCGCAACAGATTAACTGAAAATTTGGATCTTTGCCTTCGAGGATATGCATGTAAGTATAATGTGGCTGAATTTCCATATGATCGAGCACTAGCTATTTGGAGTTCACTATCATGCAGAAGAGGCCGTCAAGATCAACAAATGAATGTGAAGATTTCTGAATCAAGTAGCTGGAGTGCGAGATCACTATGAAACCTTACATTTTTAGTGTTGTAATGCTTTGTATTCTCAGGTTTTCAAATTCTTTTTTCATTTTCATGACTTCTATTACTTGTTAATGAGTCACTATTCTTTTTCCCTTCTTAATCTATTAACAATTGCTATGATTATTCTTCGATTTTATATTGTGTTTAGTATTGGATGGATGTGATATTTGCATATAGTTCTAAATTATAGTGTTGCGACAACAAATGGATTCGCCAAAGAATTATAAAATTTTGCTGTCATTTAAAAATATTCGCCACAAAAACTAACCATATAATCTTTATATTCGACAACATTTCTATATACTACATGTCAAAAAAATAAATAAAAGCATCCCTGCTCCTCCCTCCTGGGCCTGAGGTGCTCTGGGATCTTCTTACCTCCTCCTGCGGCCGCCTCCGCCATGGAAGGTCTCTGCCTGTGGCTCCTATATTTCCTTGCTGTGCATTTGGTGCGAGCCATATCTTATGGTCAAGGAAATGGATTAGCTTAAGCTAGAAATCAAGAAAGAGAGGTTTGGGGTGTGTTAGGGAGACTAGGACCCAAGAATGGTATTTAAAAAGGAAAGATGCTCTTAGGGCTAGGAATATTCCCTCACCATTAATAGCCCTATTAATTAGCCACCCTATTAAATATCTCTACTATTTATAGTTATTTCCTTACTATAATTATGGATTTGCCCCATTTTTCGTCTGGGTCTCGGATTGGAATGATTCTTCGGCCCATTTTGGGTGAAATTTGATGCTCGTGCATAATTTCCATTCCAATCTTACTAGAATGTTAATTTGACTCATCCATTTTTCTTGCATCTATAATTTAGCCTAACTTTTATGACCTTTCTCCCATTTTGCGAGGTTCAATACTGGAATTTCTATCCCATGCTCTATTAGGCTGGTTAGACTACTAAGTCAGGATATGGTCAGTGCTAGCTCTTGGTCAACCAAGAATATTGCTCTGATACCATTGTGACGCTCCCTACTAAATATACAACGTCGGTCGTACATCTCGTAGGAAATCCCCCATCCAGCCCCCTGGCCGCATGGGCCCTCCGTCTATGCCGCACTCAAGACAATCCCAGTGCAGGAAGGGGACACGGAAGTGCCTGATGCCCTTCCCCTATGGGCTCCTATAACAGCGGAAGCATAGCATAATATCAGCACTAACAACAGCAATACATCTAATTACCTCGAAGGGTAGCACATCCGTACATTCATAGATACAATAAAGGTATCAACATGCCATAAAACATGAGAGCTTCTACCCAGGCTCAGACTCGTAAGGAAGTAGACTGACGACTGGGCCACAAGATAGAGCAGACCGAGATATAACAATGGGGGGCTGGGTATAGACAATGGCTAGGGTTGACCACTCCATCCGCACCTCCTGTGCATACTTTGCAGACTGGCTAGATCGGGCTCTGGCGTGACTATAACCTGCCGGATACGTAGTCTCATGGGATCACCCATCGAGACTACTCCGGGTTGCATGGTCCGATGAGGTAAGAAGGGTTCCATTTCTCCTTCTCGAGGTCTAGTGGTTCCCATGGGCGGTTAGAGGATCGTTCCCAACTGAACTCCCCAAAACAAGAGCCAGGCCAACACCTGCAACTCCTGAGGGTCAGGGCAACACCATTGGCCCAGGAAGTGTCGAACCCATACCCGGCCCACTCGAAGTGACTAACTATAAGCTTAGTCCAATATGGGTCCCCAGTAGCCGCGCTCAGCAGGGACCTCCCTCCGCTTTGCCACTAGCCCGGGTTGTATGGTGCTAAGTCATTCCATAGCCCCCGTAGCCGGGTGGGTTCCTATGCACAGGCCGCATAATAATAGGAACTAAGGGCCTAAACTAGAAGCATCATCTAGATAATAGCCACTAGGTCTCTATCCCCCTTCCCAATACACAAGAGGTGCAAACATAAGATCAACCAACATCGTACATCAACATAACACGATCAATGATGAAGATACATCTAATCCTAATCACATGCATCTAACTTACAGTTAGGGTTCATTGATTAGGGTTCTAAACCTAGACTGAGGGTTCTAGGAAGGCTCTACTAGCAAGATAAGATACTACCTCATCTGGAAACCTAGATTCCAGATGATCTACCTATGAAGGTACTATGAATACCTAGTCCGGACGAACTTCCTCCAACTCCTGCGGTCTCCATGACTTGATGATGAGTCGAGTGGTTCCTCCTCCTTCCGATGAGCACACTACCTTGGGGTTGTCAATCTGAGCTATGCCGCAATGAACGATGTTCAAAACGGAGTTCCGAGTGAAGAACAGGTCGCAAGGCAAGTGGAGCCAAAAAATGGCCTAGGGTTAGGGTTAGGGTACTTATAGGTTAGGGTTCCATGTCATTGCCACGTGGCTCCAATGGGGTGCTTCCATGTGGTGGGTGCCCACTAGGTTGAGACCATGTGGAAAAAGCCTTAAGCTTAAGGTTGGCTAAGTTAGGTAAATAACTTGGCCATGCTCCCTTTTCCACTTACTATAATGTACAAGGCTATAATAATAGGCTTGTACGGTGACGAGGCCTAGAAATATATGTATTTATGGCGTATATTTTTGGGGAACATCACATTTTACCTCTGATTCTGCAGCTTTTACCCCTGATTCCAGATTTCTTATTGCCCGCAGAATGCAACCTAAGTTGCTTTCACGTTTCAGGAATGTTTGTTTTGATGAGATTCTGGGCATGTCGAATGCCTCCGCACTCCATGCATCAGCAATTTCCATCTAGAATCTCATCAAAACAAACATTCCTGTATGCTTTTGTTACGGCATTGGAGCATAGAGAATCACAAGAGTATATATTGACTTATGCCAATGGTGTGCAAATCATATCATATGGTGATGTGGATAATTCGGTTTGACAACACATTTTTGAATAGATTGTGGGGCAGAATATTTTTGAATAGAGGTTGTGGGGCAGAAGATTGGTTTTGAAATTCATTTTTAAAGCGCAAGGTCTGGGATTTATACGCTAGCTTAGGTATTTGGGTTTTAGAGGGTGGCAGAGCAAGAAAATAAGGGAGCGCCAGCGCCTGCGCCTTCATGCAGGAAAAAGAAGTCGGATCCAAATGCTTCGTTTTTGCAGGATGTACGCGACCATTTTGATGAATTTGTTCACGCATCTATGGAAGAACACGCAAATTGCTTTAAAAACAGCCTCAAAAAGTTGTTTGGCACAGCAGCTCCAGCTACTCCTCCAGTCGATAAAGCTGAACCAGTAGAGAGCGTTTTACCACTTCGGGTCAATACATCCAAGTAGCTGCTGAGATTGAGACTGCAGCCACCATGTTTTAGTAATACTCCTTTTTGTAATTTATATCTACAGCTGTGAATATAGTTGTTGTGTCTGTACGTGTGTTAAAAATGTGCTTGTAATAATCTCAGAGTTGCTAAAAGATTTGTTATTTCTATGCATATGATGCAGCCAAGTATCAAAAACGTTGTTTCTGTGTTGGCTGCAAATTTCGTCTTGGTCTATCCAAGCCTATTAATTAACTTATAAAAACTTGGATATTTATTGCTGTGAATGCGTTTTTTGCCTTGTTAACTTATCTAAACTTGGATATTTATTGCTGTGAATGTGTTTAAAATTGCATATTAAGTTCAAATTAGCAGTGCTTCTTGATCTCTTGAATGTGGAATGCAGATATTCCGGATTTTATTGCTCCTGGAATCTGCACCTTGTTAATCTATATACTAGCTAAATTGGTCAGATTACAGACAATGGGTCTTTGGGAATCAGGCATATAGACCTTTTGGCTTTTAAACGAATATTATATTCAAGTAGATTGTTAATTCAGAACTCAAGCGATAGGGAGAGTTCGGGAATGGTTGCTGATGAGGCTCTTAATTGAAAAGAACATGAACTATGGGGACGGAAGTTGTGAAGCAAAGCTGCTGAAAAATGCTTTGCGAGACAGATCATTGCAAAAGTTGGAGACTGGTAACACATCCGAGGAACTGAGCAAATCACCTGGTTTTTCACTTGATTCAGACATGCTGCAAAAATCGAGAAAGCTATGTTCATACGACGTACTCTTCACACACTCACCAGAAGCATATTGCACCAAAATGCCTCTGCATGTGCAGGATAGTTCGACCTGCAGTTGGTTACTCAGTCAGATAGTTTAAACATACATCTTCTCCACTTGATCAATTTGAAAACCAGTGCCTCCTTTTATTTCTACATCTTCATCCTCTTAATCTATTGTTTCCTGCAGTGTAAAGGTATGCACGCTCGAGCTCTCTGGATGATCCAATAAATATGTACACTATTATCAAATGCCGCTTTGCCATGACGGATATTCCTATCAGGTACAATCTACTTTGTGGCTATGACCCGCCATCATAGGCTGTTAGAAACGGTTAAAAAAAGTAATTGCTTGAAGAGGACATTTATCAAGTTAAAAGAGCAAATACAATTGCACTGTCCTGCATCCAGGTGGGGATCCCCAAGATCCTCATGCAACAAAGTACTTTTTGCAAGTTTCTACTAGATTTAATATGTTTGCCAAATGATGACTATTTTCTTAGCACTTTATCATCTTATCTGCCTGTATTGATACCTACGGAGTATAAGCAGGCCCATATATCAGGAAAGAGGTGCCCAGAGAGCAGCAGTTTTGTTAGTAAGTGCAATGTTGCCGAAGATGCTGATGATAGGTGTTGAGATGCACTCGCATGTATCATGCCTCTGTATAACGTCAGGAAACGTGCTGGCTTTTTAATTGAAGTCTACAATAGGGACGTCTATTTTAACAAAGTCATATATCCTTGATCAGGTTGTCCATGGAAGGCACCCTGGAGCCATGAAGCAGTGGACCACATGTTCGGAAAATTGCAGTTTATAAAATTATGGTCAAAGTGTCTTCCAAAGTTGTCAAAGTGACTTCCAAAGTTGTCAAAAGCATGCATTTATGATCTGGTATTTCTTAATTCCAATGTGCGGGGATAGAGAAGCGCAGTTCACCGCATGTCGTAAGCGGATCTGCTAACTGATTTTTATTACTTTGCTTGAAGGCCGTACTTTATGCAGCTAGATGCTTGGAAGAATCCATTATATGTGTGTGAATTAGGCAATAGCCAGTTTGAAAGCTGTTATGGGCTGCCATTGTATCAAACAAGATTTTCTACTTGTAAGCCACCAAATTAAGAGCTTTAAAAATGACAGAAGGATCTCCACTAGAACTCTATTGCAGTTCACTGCATGTGGTAAGCAAATCTGAGAAAAGCATTTGTTTCAATCACTGGCTAAAGCAACAAATAATATAGTATTACTTTGCTGTCAAACTATACTTTAGGCAGCTGGATGCTTAAAAGCAACTTTCTGAGGATTTACCATTCGTTTATCTGAGGTTGGAAGAGCATTATCATTTCTATTTCTCAGGATTTACCATTCGTTTATTTAAGTTTAGAAAGGGCATTAGTATTTTTGATAAATACAGTGTCATTTGACCTTGATAGTTGTGTTATGTGTTCCAGGGATGCATCAACATTAAGCTGTGTTTAACTTATAAGAAGATATTAGAACTCAAATGTTTTTCTGGTTACCTTGCTAATCACACCAAGATTTCAAGCATAGATGATGCGTTGGCATTCTTAAGTACAGGTATGTTCTCTTTGGTTTTTGTCATAGAGTATGAATGGATATTGCTGCATGTTGTTTTAGTGCAATATAGTAAGCTTAGTGATCATACATCCAATATGCATGTATAGATGAAGGTGTTTGAATGATGCTTCTTTATTTTTAGGTCTCCGAATCCTTTTTTATAGAACAACAGCTTATCTGACACACTTCTTTATCTTCCAAGTCCTATTATCTCTTCACATTTTGGTTCTATCCAGCTGGCTAACTGTATATTATGTTTATGGTGGATGGCCGTAAAAAATCAGTTTTCAAAGCATACATTGCATTAGGAAAATTATAATTTGCCAATTTTGTATATTGAGCTGGCTGGTTTGCTTCCATCACCAAGCAAATTATGATATGGATGTATAGGATATCAAGTCACTAAACAGAAACATTGTGGATGGAGCTGTAAAGGGCAAACGTTGATGTCATTTACAGGTAACTGTGTCTTTTTTTGGCATTCCCTTTTTGGTGAAAGAGCTTTTAATGAGCTCTAATATAACGGGTGAATTGTGTCTGATAGAAAAGCATGAAGACCAACGGTGATAGTGATGGTACTGGCAATAGGAGTATTCAGTTAAATCTGCAAGCATTGTTTATCAGACGATCAAGGTGAATCAACTACTTGGGAAGCATGTTGGAAGTTCTGAGTATCTAGGTACTATGAATCTGGTAAACATATAAGCTGTATTTTCTCCTATTGCAGCAATGTGGAGTCGCTGTATTTTCTCCTATTGTTTGCAATGTGGAGCTGCACCATTCAAACTTTTATTGGCGGTTTTTTGTGATTTGATCTCCTCTCTGTTTTGTTCACAGATTCAAGCAGCATCATTCTTCTTTGTGTGCACTTTTTAGTACTTAAATTCCATAGAGCACATGAACATTGTTCATATAGATCAGATTCCATGCAATACACCTGGAACACAATATGCAATATTTTATGTGCATGCATTTTTTGTCCTCTTTTTTTTGGTGGGAAAGGGACTTCTAGAATGAAAATATTCGGAAATTCCACCTAGAGCACAGAAACACTGTTCATGCAGACCAGGTTCCAAGCAAACGATCAAATGCACCTGAAACATAATATGCCAGACATTTCTTTTCTGGTAAGGGACTTTTAGAAAAAAAGTATTCAGAAATTCCAACTACGACTACAATTCCAGAACTTGCTAAGTTCAAAAATAATTTGTATTAACAATGTCCTTTATATATGTCAATGAGATTACTTGTCTTCTACTTAAAGCATCGCCTATGAACAATTTTATTCAACTTTCAAATACAATGGCGATGATGTGACCAGAGAACAATATCAAACCACTAGAGAACGATATCAAGCAACCATAAAATGGCTTCAACTCGATGCAATTTTGAAATTTGTTAAGGACCAAGGCGTTGACAAATTTGCTAGGCAATAACATGCCAATCCTAACTCACAACACCATCCTCGAACCTTTTGGCGCAGAGTCCTTCGAAGGCCAGCCCAGCCTACAGGGGACATCACACCCGGGCAGTGGGAACAATACTTGAAGCAGCTCTATGACCCACCAGGGACGCTGCGACGCCCATACCCCCAACAGATGGCCCCCATTGGTTCTCTCAGGAGGAGGATGTTGTGGGGGCCCGCAAACTACCGGCTAATGGGAAGGTCACGACCTCGATAGTATGCGTGGCGAGTTACTCAAATGGGCGGGCAGCCACGGTGCCGATCCTCACTACCATTCAACAGAGCATTGCGGGAAGGTTTCCCAACCGATGGACCACAAGCGGGGTTGTCCCCATTCACAAGGCGGGCGACCCACAGCGTCCGGCCAATTACGGACGATCATGGTCGGGCTTCGGTTATTTGCCAAACCGCGTTGCATTCTCGGCGGCGATTGACCCGTTGGGCGGCGGCGATGTGCGAGCCTTCATACAAGCGGGCTTTAGACCCAGCCACTCAACGATTGACCATATCTTTACACTAGGCGGTAAAAACCATCGGCGGGACTTGTATTCTTTGCTTTGTGGACTTCAGCGAAGGCTTTTGTCTGGTCCCCAGAAAAAGCTATGGGCTAGATCGTCAACTTAACTGCTACGCACGTCGCGCGAATGCCATATCAAAATGTATGAGAGTTGTTTTGGCGGGGATCACGGTACCGGCGGGCCAAGCATTCACCGATAGTATCGAGGTCCCGTGTAGGTCCCCTCTCACCAACACTTTTTGGCCTCTACATTGACCCGGTTAGAGCCCCGGCTTCTTGAGCATGGGGGATGGTATACGGCTTTTGCACCGGTCGGCTCATCTATGCGGGACGATGTTGACCTTCCGCCCACACCCCGAAGCTATCGCGATCTCATCCGGATGCCCTAGACACGATTCTCGCCAAAGCTCGGACATGCGCGGCGTGAATCGGCCAAGACCGGGTGGTTCTCATATCCTCTTCCGCCACCCCACGCCTCCCGCAGACTTATATATCTGGGGCGGCTGTGGAGGTCACGCCCACCTACAAGTACCTAGGGGTGGAGTTCCCCTCCTCGCTCTATTGGGGGCGTCCATCCACTTAAGGGTGACAAAGAAAGGCCGGCGCTTTATGCCATGCGTAACAACATCACCGTGGCGTAGCTCTATGATTGGGGCCATCACCGCGATCTGCTTTGGCCGGTCGAGCCTGCCCTTCAGACGGTCGAGGTTTGGGGCCCGGCCGTCTTTGGCGACACGAATGACTTGGAGCAAAAGTGTATAGGCATTTTTGGCACGGGCACTTGGGGTGAAACCTTCACCCCCCTATCGGTCTCACGAGGGAAATTGGATTCTTGTTGCTTCACAAATGTAGCCCTGATAGACACATCGCCTATTTTCGTAAAAGTGGTTAATATGGGTGATGCTCGGCTCCCCGCACCGCTTACTGTGTGGGCAATGGGCTCCGCAGCCGCTCGAGCCTGTTGGAAGGGTAAGAGAGATCGCTGGTTCGCCGGATGGAACGCGATGCGAGCACGAGGATGCATACAGTGGACACGTGGTTTATCATGACAAACTAGCGGGAGTACCGACGCTTGCTTCCTTGCCAAGCTTCCTTCGGGACCCCTGGCTCTAGAGCAGAGTCAAAACGCCCATTACAAGGAGCACATCAACCCCGCCGATTGGTCCGGGCCCGCAGCTCTACTCAAGTTCCCACCGCCCAAAAGCGGAACTCATTGCCTCCATTCGCACGGTGCCCACCATCTCCGCTTCGAGGCAAAGGTGGATTGGGGAGCCCCGCCCGAGGCGGACTTTGTCGATCTTTGTCAAACGGGTGCCATTGAGGATGAGTCTCACACTTTCGAGTTGCCCGGCAGATTGGTCGGATCGGGCGGATACATTCCCTTAGTACGGCCGGACTTGCCCCTACATTTGCTGATGAACACACCGTCAGTACGTGCTATAGGGTCGTACAATCAGGAGGTACTGGATCTGCGAGCCCATCTTTGCCCCCGCCTGGCTACCCGCTGATCAGGCACTACGGGTACGGTACATGAGTGTATATATTTGTGTGTTTTTGCATTTCGTATATTGAAACAGTTTGTCAGCAGGCTGATTGCTGCCACAGTTTTCCCTCGAAAACCCTTCGGGGCGGGGGTTTTTTAATCCGGGTAGTAATCCGCTTGCTGCGCTTTTGTATTGGGTCCCATAGACCGATTGGTCTCCATGGACGATAAAAATACCTTCCTTCCTTCCTTCCTTCCTCCAAATTTTCAATGCATTGATATAACTTAAAAGGATATCTATATCTATATGGCAATCCATACAACCATAAAAAGCACATCCTCTGAATTATTACAAACCACATCACCAATGCCAACATTGCTTCCTATATGAAATAATGTTAGCTCGACTACCATCTTCAACTTCTATACCTTCCTCCCATAGTACGAAAACAATCGCGTCAAATAGCTCAACTACTCATGAATACTGCAACTGCAAGTCCTAAATATGAGCAACAATGAATTTTGTACATGTTTTTGCATGGTCTGAGCACATTGTGAGTTTGCACAAAGAGAAAACAAACAATTGTTCTTCGTATCACCATATATCATAATCGTTTCAAATTGTTGGAAAGAACAGAAAAATAGCAATTAATTTGACACGCTAATTAATATTCATTGCATGGATATTACCAAAAGTTGAACAATATCGATGGTTGGGGCCCGAGAAAGGATGCAAAGCTAAGTTCAAACTTTGTGAATTGGATAACTTATTGAGTTGTTGTGCATGATTGAAATGGATAAATTATAACAAATTATAGATACAAGAAATTTATCGCGGCGGCCAAGGCCGCCGCGAACATTTCTCTAGTTCCAACTCTATGAGTTGGACTTATAGTATGTTCCAGACCTTGTTTAGTAAATTTATGACAGTTCAAGTTTCAATAGGCATCCTTGAATTAATTGAACATATAGGATTTGAAACCGTGTTGTTACTTCAAGTTTCCATGCCGGTAAGGTAGATGTGTATTATTGCATACTACTAGTTTGGATTGGTAGTTTTCTGTGTTGTTACTTCAAGTTTCCATGCCGGTAATGTAGATGTGTATTATTGCACACTACTGGTTTGGATTGGTAGTTTTCTATTTGATGTCGATGGACCTCTAGATTGCATATATTTTACCCCCCTCCTTTTTTGTTCACAGGGATACTTCCTATTATTCTTGATCCATCCTATTATTCTTGATCCAGTGGTCCTTGTTTGTTTATATTTGTTAAGTCAAGGAAATATTTCGCTCTTAGTTTTATACTTTGAGTTGAGCATGAGCATGAGTTGCCAATTGCCAGGATTGAGAACGGCACCATATGAGAATATCAATGCTTTTCGACTTTCTCTTAGCGGCTGACAGATAGTTCAATGGTGGGAACTCAATAATCTTGATAGCCTATTTGCTTTTGTGCAGTTCTTCATATCTCTTCTTCATATCTCTGCTTCATGACTGGGCTTTCAAGTGTAATCATAAGTTCCACTTCTGCTTCATGATTGCTTCTGTAAAAAAATGAAGCAGCGGCGATTGTTTCAAGTGTAAGGAAGGAAAAATAAACAGATGTGGGACTCAAAGCTAGCGGCACTGTTGCGAGCACAATGAAGCAGCGGGGAAGATTTGGCAAAGGGTCGATCCATCGTGCTTATTTTCGGCAGAATCCACTAGTTTAGCTCTCGATTTGCAGAGAAAAAACAGCAAAAAAATGGATGGAGCTCAAAAAATATATAACCTGTAAGATTGTCAACTGCGCAGATAATGATGTTGCTTCTGTTTGTAGAGTTTGGACCTTGCGCTCAAGCTCTGAAATGTAACGCATTTTCCGCTCCTTAGATCGAGCTGCCGACTGTCTGTTTGCCAGAATCCTACAACATGCACAAAACCATATAATTATAAGAATCATACCTAAAAAAGCATGCAAAAAATATTGAGCTACTAACCGTTTTGCTCTTTTTGGATCAACCAGAGCTATTTCAGCGAGCTTATAATAATTTGCAGAGAATTTCTTGTTTGCATCAAGTTCTTCTACATCTACCTTGAAATTTGTGCTGCCATCCATGGAGTTACTATGAAAATGTTTCGCACGGTCTGTTATGGATGCCAAATGCTGCCCAATATCAAGGTTCCTACTACTCTGAAAATTGTTTAATGCACCATCCATGGACATACTTCTAGAATGTGTGATAGCTTAGCTGTGTTATGAGTTTCTCCACGGTTTCCTTCCCTTTGCTTACTGTTCTCATTCTGATTCCAAACTTTGGATAATGTTTCTTTTTTCCCTTCCTCTTGTTTCAAGCCATTTTCAGATTTGATGGATCCGCGCTTCATGTCCTGAACATTATTTTCTGGCCTTTTAGGGCTTTTGTGAGGTAAAGTATCCATTACAGAGCTCCCTGTATGCTTATCAGCATTATCACTCAAGCCACGAATCTTAGGCTTGCAATCTATTTCATGTTCCTTGGAGGATTTATCTGATGCAGGCACATGCCCTATGTCATGCATCTCCCTATCTTCCCTGGTTGGATTTTCAACCTCAAAACTATTAATATTTTCCATATCAATGTAAAGACAAAATAAATCACCTGCATCAGCTTCTTTATCTTCCTCCTTGTCACTGTGCTCCTCATCAGCTCCTAACTGCATACAATCTCTATCAAGGGAGGCCTCATCCTTATCCATTTCTATTCTCTAACAAACGCCCTCTGCAGTTCACCTTTCAGAATATGAGGGTCTGAATCGAAAAGAAACCCACCTCTGAAGAAAGTCTCACTCTGAGCCCTCAGGTGGCCTCTTCTACGAGATGGGTTGTCGCTCTAAGATTTGTCTTGCAGTACGAATCTAGAACTGGAATATGGGGCGCGGGGGAACCTGAAGTATCTTCCATGGAAATATCAGCCGAAACAGTCGTTCTGGTGGAAGTATCAGACGCACAAGCTGAGTGTTCTATTTTCACCGGATATGTACCTTGGTTACTTACATTAAGTTATGTCCTGCAAGGCTTCTAAAAATGCTCTGAGACTGAGATAATGTGGTGGGCTTGTTGCATTTTAAGCCTCCACTGCCGGAAAGAGAAGATGCAACCAGCGAAGATTGAAGCCTCTGCATCCGCCATTGTTTTCCCGCTGCATACAAACCTGGATCAGGAAATTTCATAAAACCTACACCCATTCATCAGGAAATTTCATAAAACCTACACCCATTCATCGCCTTTTTTGCATCCGAAGATGCTAAAGCCTCGGTCTCCTATTTCAGTGCATTTTCTCTATCCGCCCACCGCCATATCATAATACGACGGCTTGCATCACTGGACGGGGTCGATTCTTCCCAAAAAAAAAAAAACGTGGCACAACAATACGAAAATGGATGGCGGCGCAGAAAAATTCTATATGTTTAGACAACTAATGATATATAGTATGCTATTTTCGTTTTGGGGTTGGGGAGGGTTTTCAGGCAGTGGTTTGGACTATGATTTCCGTATAGTATTGTATTGAAAAGGGTATAATTTGCCATGTGAGAGCAGCTTCAGTGTTTCATGCTATTTTGGGTGGTCTGCAGCTCGCTTCTTGCATGGGCCTTTGTTGCAAGGGTTGAATTCCAGGAACCCCAATTTGGAAGGCACGAGGCATTTGAATCGCTGCCCTGTGGTGTGTGTACAGAGGGAGGCCTGTGGGGGAGGTAGGCGTGCGCTTCGGCATGTTGGAGACGACCCAGTGTCATTTCTCTGCTGTCAGCGCTGAAGGAATCCGGCTGGAGCTTGGAGGGCGATGGAGGCTGTTGCTGAGCGACCTTGAATTCCTCAGAAATTTCGCTCCGCACGAGGCGTGGAAAGAGGCAGAGCTTTTTGGATTCTAATGGAATAATCTCGACGCCGACGACTCTGATGCTACCCGATCATTTGCAACGACTCTGATACTCTGAGAACGACAGAGGAAGGATTGATACTGCTAAACAAATACTAGCTTATGCAGAGGTCTTGTTCTGGGAAGAAATCTAGCGTTTCTATCACAGCTATTGCATACCAGCCTAATCCCTTGCTTCAGAACTCCAGCGATTGTCCTGTTTTCGGATCTGACCATTTCTGATCTCGGGATTCCTCATATGCATGATACATAAGCCCTGTTTTTGAATGTCAGGATCTTTTTTCATTATTATGAACTGGTCTGCTATGTCCGAGAATTTTTTGAATCTTTCCGCCGGATCCAGCAACAGAGTATATTGCCCATGTGAAAATGCAACTCAGAGATTTCGTGAGCAAATACAACACATGTGTATGCTGCTTACTGGGAGATTTTGCCTCTGTATCTGAGACATTGGAGTCAGCCCAACGATTATAAGCAGAAGAAGAAAAGCAGAGACTTTGGATTCTAATGGGCTCTGCCTCAATCGGATTATTGTTGCCAAAGGGGCTGCTGCTGCTGGTTCTACAGAACATTTAATTCGTGGGTCTGTTTCAGCCCCTGGGTGAGCCATGAAATTCCGACTGGGCATGAGATCCGGAAGACCAACAGATTTCTTGTGGTGAGGCCATTGTGTCATGTGCCAATGCAGGGATTTGGTGGGCTAGTGTGTTCAAGCTATGGCAGCTTTGAACAGGCAGGCGCTAGGCAGGCGCTATGGCAGAAGGCTATGCTATGGCAACATTGGTTGTTTTCTATTTCGCTATCTATCTATCTATATCTTTTATTTTTGCTTCAACCATGTGTTCGGTTTGCACCATTGACATTGGCATGCATTTTTTCTCGCAAAATTCTAAGGGCCATTGATCTGGCACAATACCGAGAATATCCGCCAGATCAATGGTTAAAAATAAAAGTTGAACGTGACGCCATAAAGATAGCAAATAACCACTTCATTCCAAAACATGATATTGCACATACATGTTTAACAAATGACATTCTTTAGCGCTTCTAGTCGATGACTCCTCCTTGTCTAGCATGGAATCTTCCCCAATCATTTATTAGGATATTAAAATCTATCGGGACATCAAAATCTATTGAGGGTAAGGTTATGCTATCTCATATTGGAAATTTCACTCATTCCTTGAACCAACATCTAAAGTGCTCTCTAAATATGTCACCCTTGCTATCTTATATTGTTTCTATTCCACTCATTTACAAACAAATGGTTTGAAACAATATCTATACTTCTCTTCAATTATCTTACCATTATATAACTCAAGACCAACCATCATGAAGGTATCATACACATTAGCAAGGACTTGAGAATGAGCTGCATCACCTTAAAGAAAAATGATCCACCCTCAAATTGAACGAACAGTTCTTTGGTATTTATACGCCATTTATAAACATGTACCTAAAGCTCTGCAACACCGGGCACCATCACTAGTATGTTGTAGTATATGATGCACTGAGAACATGCACAAATATCCCACATGCATTTATGCGGAAAAGAGACCCCCTTTTCCAGTGTCGTTGAGGGAGTCATGGAAGGTACACAGGACGGATACGTATCCTAAGCTAACTAGAAGATACAAATTCCTTGGATTGGACCAGCAGACGGAATTTAATGCGGCATGATCCTGAAGATAAAGGAAGAACCCTAACATATAAGATCGACATATCGATCGGACTACGATCTAGCAAGCAAACCCAGTTTGAGAGCGCCCTCAGCTCCTCCGAGCCAGTGACAATCGAAATGCAACGATAGTAAGTAAATCCAGAGGGTTGTTTGTTCATAATTTACAAATTCAGCTGGTGCACAAAGTCCATTTGGGAGGGCAAGGCATATACAAATCCAACATTACCAGGTGCCATGCCCTAATCCCTCGAATCAAAAGGATGGACAAAGAGAAGAGGGTCGTGGAAGAACAATCGGCAGATATCACGAGGGCAAAGAAAAGAAATAGATCAGGTACACCGAGAAATTATTGTATATGGTCTGTATATCTCAAGTGAGATGTGGTTAATGTGGCCAAAAAATTATTGTGGCCATCCGATATCAGCCAGGTGGTTAATGTGGCTAAAAAATTGGTTAATGTGGCAGGCTTCAAACTGCGCGGCGGAGGCAAAATTTTTTTTTTTTTTTTTTTTTGAGAGAACGATTTTTATATTTCATATATAATAAATAAAAATTACAATGTCTTGCTGCTTGCAGAGAATTACTACAGGAGTAATCTCAAACATCTTCATCCTCTACATGCAGAAAACTTATTAAATCCATCCGCATAGTAACCAACTTATACAAGATAATCCGAAGTAGCCATAAGGTACCGGAAATGATAAATCTTATTCTGAGGAAAGTGCAGGTGACCAGAACCACTGAAGTAGGAAGAAAGGCCCAAACTCATATATGTATGAAAGTAGACAATTAGGAAGAAATTCAGGCATATCGACTGATTTAGCATTCAAATTCAAACATTGCAAAAGATTTGAGCAAACTAAGTCCAATGAATTGGAGATGATAATGTGAATTTGGCATCGCACCAAATTACATTTGAGCAAACCTTATCCAATGAATTGGTAAGGTAAATTTGGCATCGCATACCAAATTATACCCAAGCTTCAACTTGATTTGGTTTTTTTCTTCAAAAGCGTATTTCTTGAAAAATAATGAAGGTGCTAATAAATTCCATCAATATATCAAACTATCATACCATGTATTGTCTCTGCTTCAACATAAATTAATAACCCCGACAAACCTCGCAAATCCATGAGACAAAATATATCTTCCTCGATTTATCTGTTGTATAATCAGATCTTCCTGCTAGCAAGGAAGAGCGGAAAGAAGGAGCCATATCTAAAATTCTTCCATCAGAACAGATTGTGATATCCCCTGTTGAATATGAAATGCAAATAATAATCTCTATCTAGTCCTGCAGTCTCTGTTCTTAGCCTTATAGGCCAGCTTCCAAATGGATCTACCATTTCAGCATGTCTGTATGACATAGCGCAAAAGCACCAAAGAACTTACCTCGTTAGAGGGAAATGCTACAAGACTCGCCAATCCGCGAAAAACCATTTGCCCCAAACCAGCAGATCTTTTTCTCTGTTTCTGATGAAGCGATTATACATGGCCCTGCTAGCCGTTCAGGAGTTCGATTTTGTCTTCACGATCCACCGCTGCATTGGCTGTGTTGATCTACGGAGGGCAGGGCGGCCGCTACCCTAGCCGACCAACTGCTGCGCCAAGAACAGCGCCATCGGCCGTTTTTTTCAAGATGCCCGGTCTTTTCAAGGCAAAAATTTCAATTGACTGGTTCTTTCTGCTCTATGGGCAGTTTGATCTAAAAACCATGGCAATCGCTTTGTCTACTTCTTTTATGCTAGATTGGTGAAGAAAGGAAGAGATTTGAGGCAGAATGGAGCCGGATCGACCAAAAAACGCCAAAAACAGTTGGTTTTTGGGCTTCAAACCGCGCTGTTCTTCATGGCTGATACAGGTGGCCATATTAACCACATCTCGCTTGAGATATACAGGCGTTTCGTGTATATGTGAGGAAGATTGTAAATATTTAGAAAAAAGCATAAACTCTTACTTGAACTGTGGGCAGATCCATTGTCTATATTGTGACAGACTCCACCATATCCAGTCCATGAAGGATGCAGGTTACAGTGTCCACATTTTGGAACTTTTGGGAGTTCTGACTGAGAAGAATGATACAACGAGGCTCGATGATAAGGAAAGGTGCTTTAACGTTCCAATTTACTATAGTTAATGGGAGAAAATCAGAAGACCAAGTGGTATCAGCATGATTTGATTGTGGGCGACAATGCTAAGGTGTGCATCAATTGCTGCAAGAAAAACCTAGTTGATTATTTCCACAAAGCACTCGTAGCAAGAAATAACGTAAAGTTAAAGAAAGAAGATGAGACTTCAGCAAAGAAATAAAAAAAGTATGAAGCTAAGTAAAAAATGTGCATCTCGTGCTTCAAATTTGTTATTTAGCACAACGGCCTGCTACATCAAAGCTCCTTTCCTTTCCAACTGGTCTAGTCTATTCCTAGTTCGAAATCACGATCTGCTATCCATTTGGTCTACTCACATCTGTTTTGCTTACATCTGATTTGCCACACACAATTTTATATAGCTAAAAAAAATTATTGTAATTTTTATAAATTTTTATCATACCTTGTATAAGGCATGTCGATTCAGAATAATTAAGTTTTTTGATCAAAATTTGGGATTGGTATGCTTAGGGAAGCAACAATTCTTTGTCTTAGGCAATTGTGTTGATACGTCTTTCGTGACAAACCCCTCGGGGCAATCTGTTTGGCAAGCTAAGCAACTTTAGGAACTCTTACTTTCTGCAAACCAATCTAAAGTTAGGAACATCAACGGGGTGCATAAATCATTCAAATATAAGGTTCGGAATGCACAATTAGAATAGCAGGCACATAGATATATATGGGATAGAGAAGCACATATGTGAGACAAAGTACTAGGATAACTCATTGACAAGAGGATCGAATCTAACAAGGGATACATCAATAGCTTGGTTAAGAGGCTCTGGCATTCGCGATGCTTATGATGCAGACCGAGTGGGGCCCAAAAAAGGTAGGCTCACAGTCACTGACACCGAAGTACTCTCGTATGGTCATGAAACCATAAAAAAGAGTGGGGTACACACACGTAACTAAAAACCAAGTAAAGCCTGATGGATAGGTATAGATAAACCCAGCAATTTTTTGCTTGTAGCACTTGCTACGTAAGTCCAATGGCTCTCAATTCCAATGGGATGGAAATATGCACTATAAAAGGGCGTTCAGCATGAGGATCAACATTTCAACAGCCATTCTAGCTCTTGTTCTTGTGTCCTTGCTTGCCCTTTGGACTGTTGCTATTATTCATTTAGCTCTATTGTATGCTCTGTTGTATCAACCATATCTAGTTCTCTTGTGTATTCTTTGCATATTTCTTGTGTATTTTCTAATATTTCTCTTGTTTTTACCACAAAGGTTTGCGACATTGTTAACACACAAGACAAATAATTCATGCCAATTGTGCATCAACACCAATTTATCCTTGCATCTGTGCGTAGCTTGGTTGGTGTGGCTGATTTGGAAGCGGCGGCGGTTCTCTGATTCCTCGACTCAGATACAAGCTATTTCAAAGCTTTCTGGTGTTCCTGGGATTAGCAGAGTGGAAGCTTGCCATTTGGCGGGACTTCTTGGGTGTTGTCGATGGTGATGGTCGATTTGTACAGCAGTAGAGTTGCAGTTTTTCTGTGAGTTTGTTGTGGAGTGTCGAGGTATCGCTATCTCTTTGGGGCAGTTCTCCTTCCTCCTCACTTGCTTTGTAACATTACCATTCTTTTAATATATTGATGACACAGTTCTTCAAAAAAAAAAAAAAAAACCAATTTATCTACAAAATAGAACATGATATCAAGTCCAAAGAGGGACGAGTTGGTGGATCTTTAATATCAATTTGGTGGTCTTCAAGAGGAAATACACGTGCTAAATGCTTTTGTTGGGTGTTACCTATGCCAACATCAAGTCCCTTCAAGAAGTAGTTGTAAAACATGGAGAATTACCATAATGATACCATCCAATAAACCAAAAAAAAAAGAACAATTAGAGATCTAAAATGAAATCGGTCCAAGATCAATCGAGCGATCTTTGAGGACATCAAGGAACTTGGCAAATCACATGGGTCTTTCATTTGATTCAGACATGCCAATGAATAAGCAATGTGATCCTTCAAACCTTGTAATGATCAAGGCTTAAAGATGCTGACGACAACAGGGATAGGTTCAATACTCCGTACGTTTTATACACAATACATATTATTCATATGATACAGCACAAACTTGCCGTACAATACGTAAAAAATATGGCAAAAAACAATTCCGGCATCGGAAGATTTTTTATGCACATGAAAAAGAACTAAAGCGTAGAAGTTTAAAAGTTTTTCAGCGTCGCTGCTATCGCGGAAAAACGCGTCTGTGAAAAGCGCGAATTTTTTTTTTTCGTGCGTGCATTATACTATTCTCGTTATCTGAAACAATATAATTCGCGTATGCAAAGGAAAAAAAAAACTTTTTTTTTTGCCTTTTCGCATACAAGCGGGATTTTTTTTTTTTTTTTTTTTTTTTTTTTTTTCACACGCATGCGAATTATGTTGTTTTGCGTAAACAGTATAATTCGCGTATGCAAAAAAAAAAAAACTTTTTTTTCGCCTTTTCGCATACAGGCGGGATTTTCTTTTTCTTTTTTTTTTTTTTCCACGTACGAGTATTATACTCTTTTGCGTATGCAAAACAGTATAATTCGCGTATGCAAAGGAAAAAAAAAATCTACTTTTTGCTTACGTGTTTTTTGCATATGCAAAACAGTGAAAACCATGTACGCGAAATTCAAATTTCAAATTTGTGCCATGGTTTTATTAAAACCGCGTACGCGAAAATTTTTTCACGTATGCGGTTTAGAAGATTTTGCATACGCGAAATTTTTTTCAGGACGACGAGAGAAAAATACATGAAATACATTTTAAATAATAAAATACGTATTTTTGACTTTATACATCGAAATTTTAAATTTCGTACATATGGAACCTATCCCTAGACGACAACAACATTTTAGATCATAGAGTAACAAACACAACAAAATACAATTTATTTTGTTTGAAGCCTTTCTGCCACAGAAGGTTGTAGACAATGAAAATCACTCTATGCTAGACACAACTTGTCAGGATGCAGCTTATTTTTTCCTGTAAGGATATTCATTCATCATCATCTCCTAATGTTAAGAATATTGTTGAGATATAATCTTATGGCTATAGATGCATTAGTAGGAGATATGTTAGAAAGTAGGTTTGGCAGCACTAAGGTTCTACAAGTAAATACCATCATCAATATCTGTCGATGTTATATATGCTACATATACAAGCGAACATAATTCGGAGAGACTGAGCATTATAATATAGAAGGTATAAAACATGAGCCTTGTTACTAATATATGCCATGCCATTGATTTGAATGTTGTTACCAGTTGTTGCACAACAGACGTAAGAGTAGCCTAGTCTAACCAAGTTTTGTGGAAAATCATGTCTGATATCTCTTTGGTTGAATCAATTCAATTCGATTCAATTTGCAAGTTTGAATAGGGAAGATTGAGTACATGCATCATTCATCATTCTCATTACTACATTTGTCATCAGATTTATAACTAAGTTTGGCAAAACCTTGGAGACCAAGATTCTTATCCCTTCTGTATGTTGTTATGTAAAAAGTCTCCTTTTTGGGTTGTGCACTAAGTTTTGATTTGCAAGTTCCTTTACTTTGGGAAGGGTTTAAATGGTTAGATCCTCTCATCAAATATCACGTAGCCAGAAATATTCTTAGCTCGCCCATCCAAATTTTGGGCGCTGCCAAACTTATCAGTAGATTTGGGCACGGTGAGAGTCCACTATTATGGCGCCCAAGCATACAAGATCGCAAAGGTAGGAAGAGTGTATGTCCTAGATTGACTTATACCAATAGTGCCAAATTATATCACATGGTGACATGGATAATCGCGTGGACAAAATATTCCCTATGTTATTGGTTTATCCAAGTCTATCAATTAACTCATGTAAACCTGAATATTTTTTTCACTTTTCTTGTCGTTCTTTTCTCAGGCACTCCTCTTAGGCACCATATATAGTCCAACATGGTGTCCATCATAACTTATGGTAGTCAAATTCAAGTAAGATTAGAAGCATTGGAAAGCTCCTTTAGAGAGATTTCTCTTCATATAGTATTTCATCTATAGTCGCACATGTCCAGTTGGATGCTGCCTAGTGGCGTGGCGTTAAAACAACTGCCTACCTGCCTGCCTGTCCTCCTATCTGTCTGTCTGCCTGCCTGTCTGTCTGTCTGTCTGTCTTTCATCAAATTTGATGATGTTTAGCTACCCGAATTCGATGATGTTTATCTAAAAGAACGTTCAAAGGGATTTTTTGTGGTATCATAATCCTATATTCTATAACAATTGAATTTTCATGTTTTTCTCATGATTTTTCAAGAAAGCACGTTAATAAAACTAACTGTTCGAAAATGCAAAATCCTTTGAACCTATTTTCCCTTACCTTCCTCTCGAACACAGATTTCTAGATAATTTCTAGAAACTGTTTGAAAGCAATAGGGTTCATCTGTAGAAGGCATATGGAAGAAATAGCGGAATCAGTAGATGCTCCGAATAAGAGTAATCCCTGTTTGCCTGATTTCTAATGTGCAGGATTCTGAATTTCTAAGCAGATACTCTCACTGCAACACTGGATACCATTTCTGCAAAAGAGAGCCTGCGTCTGCAATTTGATGTTTCTTCTTTGCTTGAATTAGATATTTATTTACTGCTACATTTTGTGGATACTTGGGTTTTAATTTAATGCACTTCAATTCAAGAGGGGTGGACAAATAAAAATAAAGGCACATGCCCAAAAGAAGAAAACCCAAGTGGATACACTTCCATCTCAGGAAGTGTGTATGGAACCATCACATAAGATTGATAATTTAGTACTCCAAGATAATTTAATATAGGAGGAGCAAAGACAGGAATCAGAGCTTGTTTCATATATTGCAAAGAAATCTACAGTGCCACCTTCACTACAAGATCATGACGGGTAAAATGATGACATTCACACTCTTGCAGAGTTTGAGGAAAGGAAACATAAACATAGACTAGATTTTCCTAGATATGGAGGCAAGATTGTCCAACTCATACACCCGAGCAAATAAGGCTTCTTCCGACAGCACAAGCAACAATAAGTTCTTCAACTTCATCATCTTCCAAAAAGCAAAGTATGTCAAATTCCTAGCTATTAGATTGGTAAAGTTTCTCCAATCAATCATTTGAAATTATGATTGCAGTGTTTAAGGCAAACTCCCAAGAAGTCTAAATAGAAAAGCCCTCAATATTTAACACAATCATAATATGTTGCTTAAGGATTTGGTTTAAGACATCCCCAATCTTGGAACAAAATCATCAACAACCTGCAAAATAGGAGTAAGATATGATGATGGTATTATGAAGGTTTAAGCAATATAGGTGATATATTATATGAATGAATAGAATAAATTTATCTACAACAGAATGATAGACGTACCATTATCCCTGTTATATGTGGCAAAGCTCTGAGTGAGGCCATAACAAGCCTCTGATTGTTGAGGCTCAGAATGATACTTTCTACAAAATGCCTTGTAACAGCTTTGGAGGCCATGGCCATTTTTAAAGTCTACCTACATACTTCGAAATGATGTCAACGATACAACAACAAATTATGTGAATACAAAAACACCTGTATTTGGGACAAACAAATACGTAAGAAACAAAGACAGAGAGAAGCACCTATACAGGAGCATAAGGTTTCTTTATACCATGACCAAATAAAAGAAAATCTTGTATCCTTTTCTCCATTAGCGATGATGGTGAAGCACAACTCTTGCAACAGAAATGCTTTATTGGAGAAATAACCTACAACTTACACAACTGCTACAAAAGTACAACTCTTGCAACAGAAATGCTTTATTGAAGAAATAACCTGCAACTTACACAACTGCTAGAAATTGCAAAGGATATTAGCTTGAAAACACTCCAAGTGCTTTAAGCAAGAAAATTCTTGCTTGACAACCCTTCTTTCCAATGTCATACACCTACTCAGAACAGCTCATGTACCAACTCTGCCCCATCACCAAGGTACTTCTGGAAAAGTTGCAGAAAAGTTGCAGAATTTGAAACGTCCTTGAAATATAAAAGACGCATGTTACCTTCATATCTATGAAGTTGATAAATTTCATTGTAATGTCTTTTTCTGTCATGCAGCAAGGGACATATTTAGCAGTAATACGAGTGAACATCCAGCTTGCTGTAAAAGAACAAGATTTTTCTCCAACGTAGTGTATATATGTCGACATGGGAATTACTGTTATGGAACGTAAATCACATAAGAATGGCAGAAACGTATTTGAAGAGACAATTGACTTCCTGCTCCTTCTTCTTGTTAGTCTCTTTCTTCTTATTTATTTGGTTTGTGCAAGCTGCAAGCAGCTTGCCACTATGTCTTACCTCTGTATCTGCACATTAAGAACATGACAAATTAGCGACAACAGAAATGCAACAAAGTACAAATTTACAATGGGATCTTTACATGCCTGTAGCTTTATGTGGAAGATCGTGTTGCTAAGTTAGTTGTTGGGTCTATGGATGCAAGTTGTAAATGCATTTGGAGGTGGTTGAAAACCGACAATGCTGCCTCCTCCTATGCCTCTTCATTATTCTCCTATGCAATCGTAGGATTGGGTTTTCGTTAATGCAATGAAAGAAGCTGCAATATCAAGAAACTTGGATTCTATCCAAGCAATAATAATGTTGATACAACCTGCTCTTTATGTAAAACATAAATGCTCGCTCGCTTTTCCAACTCTTGGTGATGTTTCCAAGAGGAATGAGGGCCAAAATAATTGGCATAGGAACATGCAACACCAAGTTCTTGGCACTCCAACAGGTTACTTGACATCCCTAAAAGTGCCCAATCGAGTGTGCTTCTCGTCATATCATTCTGCTCTATAAAGGCTTGCTATAACCTAAGTTAGCACAAAATGTTTGCATATAAATATTTGCAAGACACAAATAAATAAATAAATATAGCAAGACAGTTAAAAAGAAGCCTTGGTGACCTTTACTATGATATCTTGGCTTGCCCATGCATATATTGTTAAGCGAAACCTGTATGACAAAGGAACATGATCAACTTAAAGAGAGTACTCATCTCTTCCTAATCAAGGGAGGATTCTTTCTTACAAAATCAGTCCTTTCTGCATGCTTTTGCATTATTAGTTCAAAAAATGCACTTTTCCTGCAAAACAAAGGAAGTTACCTCTTCTTGCTTGGATGTTGCCTCTGGTTGACTTCAAAAAACTTTCCATGTTACAGGGTGCATGCTCAAATTGGCAATGTATAACAACAAAGACTACACCAGACATACATAGGCAAGATTGTAAGGCAACAAAGAATTTTAGCATAAGTTGCAAATGCAAGCTCTATCTTTGCAGCAAGAGTATCTGTTGAAAATCTCAAGGAGAGACCTAAAAATTATGCTAGGTACAAAATTTTTAAAATCCTACCATAAATGGCCCAAATATGGCAGGATGTACTTGCTGTTCCTCGCTGGGTACATATTTTCCAAATTCATTGTGTAGCCATGCCAAATTCAGCGCTATCATTTTCCCAGCTCTTCCCACTCCAACGAGAATCACAAGCTATGATGTACAAACAATGGTGTTGCTCTTGCCATCCTCAACTACAATACTACTGGTATGTCCTGACATTTGCATAAGGCCCATCATGAGCAGTCCGGATCCGCCTATCATATCTGGATTATCCACCCAAGGAATGCTCGGGACCCCTTTCTGAAGATGTATGTGCCCCATCGCCTGCACCACTTACTCGTGAATGTTTTAAATGCCCTTCTACAAACCCTCCTGACCTTTTCTCGTCTGACTTGGCTTTCTCTAATTATACTACCCTTCTAAGCAGCGGCGAAGAAGAATAGTTAGGTTCCAGATTATAATCTTCTATGCACTTGACAACAGACTTAAATGCTGACAACTCCTTTGCTGCAGCCCCATTATGATGAAAATATCAATCAGATTTGCCATTACTTAGTCTTAAACTATGCATTAAGATCATTACTTAACCTTAATCTAGTCATTAAGATCTGCATGGTTCTAGGTTTATACCTGCACTGCAACTGAAACATTTCCAAATTCTACATGGCCTGGCTCCTTTGCTGCGGCCTCATTTTGATAAAAATATTGATCAAATTTGTCATTACTTAACATTAAACTACATATGAGGATCATTACTTAACTTGAATCTACTCATTAGAATCTGCATGATTCTAGGTTCATACCTGCACTGCAACTGAAACATTTCCAGATTTCTACATGGCCTGGACAGTCTTTCTGACATCTTTGAGGCATGCTTTTAGTAAAGCAATAGGCTGTGCTTGTTTCAAGACATCAAAAGCCTTGGCAAAAGACAATGCCTCAACATCTTTCCTTCTTTTGCAAGTTTATCCACAATACCTGTCACTGTGCAATAATAGGATGAAGGAGTTAGAGACAAAAAAGACAATAATTCAAGTTAAATGCCCGTAATTATCGGTTAAACAATAAGATAGTGGAAGATTAAGAGCTGCCGCTGGCCATGAAATCTAGTGCAGAGGTGCAGCAAAATCGGATAACTTAAATGGCAAAAGAAGTTGCCATATAAGGGCAGGCATAGAGAGTTACAATGGCCAGATAACAGCCTGAGCTCAGAAAAGCACGTTTGTGTGACTAGGCAAGTGAAGCGCCCTGCAGAGTGCAGGTGTTCGCTTGCATCGTGCACTGGCTAAGACCAGGTTGCACAATTCATCTTCATTGTACTCATAAGCAAGATCAAAAGTAGCCAAGAGTTGAAGGAAGGCCTGTGCATTTAAAGATGAATGCCATCTGCACCATTTGCAGACATATCCACATCGGATTTCCACTTGTCTGCGATCTGCTTGGCCGACGCTTTCAATGGATGACTGGTGGGAAGATAGAATCATCAAGAACTTATGCTAATGCCTGCAACAGAAGATGCATGCACAACAATCATCCCACAATGCACCTTGTCCTGCTTTGCCACTATTTTGAGTGTCATTCTATTCCGAAAAATTGCATCCCTCCAAAGCAAAAAGAACCAACTTTGCAGGATCAATTGCAAACTGCAATAAGCTAGGCATTTAGTATCTCAAGGCACGAATATCAGTTTGATCGTTTACACAGTATTTTTTGAGTCCAGGACCATCCATAATTTCGCAAAGCAGCTTGAGATGTTAACATACTTTCACTTCAACCCTTTGCGTATCTTCAGCTTTTAGAGTCCTCTGAACTTTATCATCCTCCTTAGCAACAATTTCAGAAGATAGTAAAACACCTACTTCAGGCAAAGAACCATTGGCCGCAGGAGCAATTTCGATCTCCAAGTCAAGAATAATAATACCATTTGCTTCGGCAACGTCCATTTGGCTGCAGTTGCATCAGATTGGAGCTTGGGTCTGCCTTGCCAGTTACCCGGTTGAAACATCCATGATACAGGACGCAGATGACCGCCAGTTTACAGATAATAATAGGTTTGGAGCAGTCACCAGCATATCCTAGGTATATTCCAGCATATGCCACAAACCCCATATAAGCGAGGGTTTGCCCCTCTAGGGGCAACCCAAAACGAAAAAGGAAAACGTTTAGATCTCCCAAATTTTAGATTGTATACACTTCTAGATAGATAGACTCAGCCCTTGCTTCTGAATTTAGAGAAACATGGCTGATCAGCTCCTAGATAAGCAATTTTCCATTCAAGAGCAGCAGCCTCGAGATCGAAGGATACAGAACCAGCTTCTTTTGTAAAGAGTTGATCAGGGAAGAGATGCTTATCCAGCAAATGTGACCACAATACTGAGGAGGAGCCCTCTAACCAGCCACAGAATACTTCCTGATCCTTGAAGCCGATAACAAAGTATTTGCTCAAGAAGATTGAAAGAGGAGAGCACAGAGATGTTTGCGGATTGGAGCAAATTATAGATAAAGGAAGTGGACGACCCATTTGAAGGCAGCAGCAACGGGAGCACTCATTTCAAAGGACGGTACTGAAGGGAAGCAATAAACTGGAACAATAAATTGCCTAAGTCATGATTGGAGAAAAGGCTGAGCAGCTGAGACTGATTGATTGCGATGCCATAAAAAGGAGGATTAGGAGGCTTGGAAAAAGCTTCATGCAGGTTTTCATGTAACAGAGAGACAGGCTGGCATGTTTGACGTGAAGACTAAATATAAGGAGGTTAAGAAAAAGACTATTAAGATAGATAGATGGCATTCACTAGAGGTCATCCTTGAGTTAGCAACGTAATAGATGAGTTTTTTAACGTGAGAATGGTAATACCCGACAAAAGTAATGGGTATGGGGACAAATCTTTGCAAACAAGAAATAGAAAGATGACGTGGAAGGATCTGACGGTTAAGCAAAGAGGAATATGCTATTGGTGCGCTCTGTTTGGCTATCCGTCTGCGGGTGGTAAGATGTGCTCATGGCAAGCTTAGTTTGAATAGTGCTAAAGAATCCTTCCACATATTACTCCCAGGTTGCATATCCACACAGACACCCTCCACATCATTAGCACCGCTGTCCATACGCTAGAACCTTCATCCTGCTTTTGTGTCAGGAATAGAAACTATCCCACGACCTTGTTTTTGCTGCTGGGAATGTCACATTACCAAGTGGACATTCTTAATGTGCATTTTTGATAACTACTATGTCCAAATGACAGGCATTTGAAATAGTTAAAATTACCAATATAGTAATGTCGTTCAAGGTGCAGGAAATAAAAGAAGATAGAAAGCATCAATGAGAATGCGAGTCAAGACAAAAAGATGTATTACATTAAGTTGATTTCTCTTGTTAAGGTAAGTTTAAGAATAACGATAAAGAAAAGGAGGGACGGGGGGATATATTGTATGTAGCTTTTAAAAAGGATGGCATTAATTTTATTGATTTGAGATGCATGTGTATTTTATTAAATTGATTCAACATATCTGTCCCACATGTGACATTATTAAAATAGCTTAACATAGAATAACTCTGATCTATACGAAAAGATTGCCTTTTGACATGATCCTTCCGTTCAAAGATCATTCTTCGTGAAAAGGGTATTTAGGATGATTATAAGAACTTGCGTGTGGCATTGTTAAAATGGGCAATTCATGACCCACAAAATAGCATTTGTAAATGGATTGGCTTCGTGAAAAGGGTATTTAGGATGATTATAAGAACTTGCGTGTGGCATTGTTAAAATGGGCAATTCATGACCCACAAAATAGCATTTGTAAATGGATTGGATGGGATTAACACGTCAGTGAGAACGTGTCATAGAGTCCAATCTAAGTGGACAATAAGATCTCTTTGGAGAAGGACTACTTAGAGAGTTATGGACTTTGAAGAATAGAATAGAATAGAATTGATTTTTTGGTCGAGAGAGGGAACAATTAAAAAAAAACAAGAAAAATACTATTAAGATAGGTAGATGGCATTCACTAGAGGTCACCACTGTTGGGCAAATTCCGGGGTAGAGAAGGTTTGTTCCGGTTGAAACTAAGAATTTCCGGTTGAGTCAGCGCATTACAGGAAAAATTCCGATAGTGATCCAAATTTCCGGTTGGGAACTGAAAATATCCGGCTAATTGACGAAAGAGTAAAAAAATTTCCGATTGGGTTTAAAAACTTTGCCCAACGCTGGAGGTCACATCCTTGAATTAGGAACGTAATAGTTATGACTCATGAGTTATTTTAACGTGAGAATGGTATACCCGACAAAAGTAATGGGTATGGGGACAAATCTTTGCAAACAAGAAATAGAGAGCGACGTGGAAGGATCTGGACGGTTAAGCAAAGAGCCTTGTCTCTTCTCCGTGTTTATTGGCCATTATCCGAATTAGACGACGCGCATTTTGCCGTTGAGGCAGCCGATTCAACCATTTTCGAGGTTCCTTCGCCATAGCCAAAAGCTTGCACACAAACCGTCGAGCTATGGTAGACATGCCGCGTCTCTTCTCTTTTCCTTGATCCCATGTGACAGCTCTATACCCATGTGCTGCAATACCTGTTCCTTCATTTTTTTTGCCTGCCCTCTCGCCCTTTTTTACTCAATGCTTCCCAGCTGATCATAAAATTCGTACACTAAAATGCAGAGTATGAAAGCTGTTTTTTAGCCTATCACGCAAAGCTTGTTGCATAAACTGGGTTTTTCGTCTTGTTTCAGCTCTCTTCTTGGCATATACTTAGTTCCCCTGTTGTGGGTTCTTCTGGACTCTTGCTTGCAGGTTTAGCATTGCATTCTTGGATCATTCCGAGAGGGGTTCGAAGTGTTTTAAGGGCAGAGGATGGCCTCCCCTTCATCCTCTCTATCTATAATTGGTGGCAAGTCTTTCAGAAATCTGGTCAGTCCGAGATCCTTCAAATCTAACAGTATATCTCCGGCAAACAGTGGAACACAACGAACTGCAAGTGGGAGGTACGTTTCTCTATCTAGAGAAGATCATGAAATGGCAGAGGAGGTTAGCTCCGACTATAATGCAAACTATCATGTACATATGCCTCCAACACCTGATCATCAGCCAATGTCCGGAACACCCCCACTTCCTGCAGATCCTGCCCTTGTGGCCAAGGTTGAGCAGCAGTTCGTCTCGAATACGATTTTTACAGGAGGATTTAACAGTGTAACAAGAGGCCATGTGCTTGAAAAAATGGTAGAGGCTGATGCCAGCCATCCCCAAATGGCATGTGCTCGTAGCACAACCTGCGCAGTTGAGGGTTGTGACGGAAAAGCCATGAGAGATGAAAGAGGTGAAGACATCAGCCCTTGTGATTGTGCCTTTAGAATATGTAGGGATTGCTATGTTGATGCTCTTGAGAGTAATGGCAAATGTCCTGGTTGTAAAGAATCCTATAAGATTCTAGATCCTGATGGCCCTAATGCAGAAACCTTGCCTTTGCCACCTCCTCCCCCTGTTAGAGATACCAGAATGGATAGAAGAATATCCTTGCTTAGATCAAGCCGCCCTTCATTGCTCATGAGAAGCCAGACGTCTGATTTTGATCATGCTCGGTGGTTATACGATACCAAAGGGACATACGGATATGGTAATGCATTATGGCCCAAGGATGATACTTATGCAGCAGATGGTGGAGCTAAGGGGCCTCCTGTTTTTGATGAGAAGGCTAGAAGACCACTTTCAAGGAAACTAAGGGTTTCAGCAGGCATTATAAGTCCATACAGGTTGGTACATAGTTCTTTAACTATTAGCATGCTTTCCCTTTCTTATCACAAGTAAAGGTTTTAACAGCCTTTTAATCTATGGCCAGGTTGTTGGTGATTGTGAGGCTGTTTGTTCTGATACTGTTTCTCATATGGCGTGTACGAAACCCAAATCGCAAAGCAATGTGGCTCTGGGGCATGTCTGTAGTGTGTGAAATCTGGTTTGCATTTTCATGGATTCTTGATCAACTTCCAAAGTTGTGCCCTGTCAATCGTTCAACTGATCTTAATGTTCTAAAAGACAGATTTGAAACACCTTCTCCCCAAAATCCCATGGGACGATCTGATCTTCCTGGAATTGATGTGTTTGTATCCACTGCTGATCCTGATAAGGAGCCTCCCTTGGTCACTGCCAATACCATTTTGTCGATTCTTGCTTCAGAATACCCAGTTGAGAAGCTTTGTTGCTATCTCTCTGATGATGGAGGGGCTCTGCTTTCATTTGAAGCACTTGCTGAGGCTGCGAGCTTTGCTAGAATCTGGGTTCCTTTCTGTAGGAAACATACTATTGAGCCACGCAACCCCGAAACATACTTCTTGTTAAAGGGTGATCCTACCAAGAACAAAGTTCGCTCTGATTTTGTACGGGACCGCCGAAGGGTTAAGCGTGAGTATGACGAATTTAAAGTGAGAATCAATGGTCTTCCGGATGCAATCAGAAGGAGATCTGATGCATACAATGCACATGAGGAAATAAGAGCAAAGAGAAAGCAAATGGAAAGCGGGGGAGATGTTAGCGAAGTCCTTAATGTTCCAAAAGCAACATGGATGGCAGATGGAACTCACTGGCCAGGTACATGGACCAATGCAAGTAAAGAACATGGTCGTGGAGATCATGCTGGAATCATTCAGGTAACATATTCATTAACTTAATATTTGAGAGATTGTGCTAGGCACTGGGTGTAGTTAGTTAACATCATCGTTGTCTTGTTTTTTTAACCAGGTAATGCTTGCACCCCCAAGTTCTGAGCCTTTGTTTGGCAGTTCAGACGAAGATAATCTAATTGATACAACTGATATAGATATCAGACTGCCAATGCTTGTTTATGTATCAAGAGAGAAACGCCCTGGATATGACCACAACAAAAAAGCAGGTGCCATGAATGCATTGGTGCGCTCCAGTGCCATTATGTCAAATGGTGCCTTCATTCTTAACCTCGATTGTGATCATTACATTTTCAATTCCTTGGCCTTGAGGGAAGGAATGTGTTTTATGATGGATAGAGGTGGAGATCGAATTTGTTATGTTCAATTCCCCCAGCGCTTCGAGGGTATTGATCCTAATGATCGGTATGCCAATCACAACACTGTCTTCTTTGATGTAAACATGAGAGCTCTTGATGGGATTCAGGGTCCTATGTACGTGGGGACTGGTTGTTTATTTCGAAGAACAGCATTGTATGGATTTGACCCCCCAAGATACAAGACAAGGGGGGGATGCTGTGGAGAACGAAGACACAAGAAAACAAAGAAGTCAAAACATGAAATAGAGATAGCTTCTTTAAATGGACTTGCAAGTGATGAGGATGACATTGAAATTGAATTACTGCCAAAACGTTTTGGAAATTCTATTCCATTGGCTGAATCAATTCCAATTGCTGAATATCAAGGTAGACCACTAGATGGCCAAGGGGTTGTGGTAGGCAGGCCACCTGGAATTTTAATAGAACCACGCGAGCCATTAGATGCTGGTACAGTGGCAGAGGCAATCAATGTGATCTCTTGCTGGTATGAGGACAAGACAGAATGGGGACTACGAGTAGGATGGATTTATGGCTCTGTTACAGAAGATGTTGTGACTGGTTACCGCATGCATAATCGAGGATGGAAATCTGTCTATTGTGTGACAAAGCTTGATGCATTCCATGGTAGTGCTCCCATAAACCTCACTGACAGACTGCATCAGGTTCTTAGATGGGCAACTGGATCAGTTGAAATCTTCTTTTCTCGCAACAATGCCCTTCTTGCAGGTTCCAGATTAAAGTTCCTTCAACGCATTGCCTACTTAAATGTTGCTATCTATCCTTTTACATCAATTTTCCTACTTGTCTATTGCTTCCTCCCAGCCTTGTCTCTTTTCACAGGGCAGTTTATAGTGCAGACCCTTAGTGTGACATTCTTAACCTATCTTTTGACTATTACTGTAACCTTATGCTTGCTATCAGTGCTGGAGATCAAATGGTCTGGCATCACCCTTGACGAATGGTGGAGAAATGAACAGTTTTGGGTTATTGGGGGCACTAGTGCTCATCTGGCAGCAGTATTCCAAGGGTTGTTGAAGGTAATAGCTGGAGTGGATATTTCATTCACCCTTACCTCAAAAGCTGCAGCTGAAGAGGACGATGAATTTGCAGATCTGTATGTGGTTAAGTGGACATCGCTTATGATTCCTCCGCTCACAATCATGATGGTTAATATTATCGCCATAGCTGTGGGTATTTCTCGAACAATTTACAGTTCTAGCCCCCAGTGGAGTAAACTGGTTGGAGGAGTGTTCTTCAGCGTCTGGGTTCTTGCACATCTTTATCCATTTGCCAAGGGCCTAATGGGACGGAGAGGACGAACACCTACCATCATCTTTATTTGGTCTGGCTTGCTAGCTATAGTTATCTCACTTCTATGGGTGACCATAAGCAATCCATCAGGAGGTTCTGATCTTAGTAGCACCTTCACGTTTCCTTAGCAAAAATGATGGTAAAAAAATTCTCTGAACCATATGTCATATAAGAAGGCGCACCTTTGGAGGAAGTCTTATAAATCCATGGTATTTGAAGAGATGCATCCCTCGACACATTTTTTTCTGCAAACAAATTTGGGGGAATCCCGTATTTGATTATTTATGTCAGATTATTTTGGGTACCCGCCCCTAAGGTACTCTTGGTTCGGGAAACTTTTCCCTCCTAAAAGGATTTTTTCCGTTGGATTGTGGACAAACCTGTCAAGAATCGTTCTTGGCCTCCAGTTCCGACAAAACTAAAATGATTCGGTGAAGATATGAACTTTGGCTTTGATTTGAACGAAGCTGGTGCTTCCTAAACATCTTTAGCCGCAGATCTTGAAAATAGAGGAGATTTTCAAGCACCTTTAGCCGCAGATCTTGGAATAGCCACAGATTTTGGGATTTTGTCACTCTGAATCCCCTTTATGTATTACTGATTTACAATTTCTACCTTATAAATGGCGAATCAGAGCCTTTCCATACCATACAAATCAGACTTCTAGCCTATAAACTGTAAAGCAGAGGTGTTAAATTTTGATTTCAAGTAGGTTACGCTTAAACCGCGGAATTTCCCGAACGGAGTTTTGTAAATGTGACTCTAATATGATTTATGCAATTCTTTCAAGGGAAAACTACCAAAATGCCCCTACAAGTTGTGGTAATTCTTATATTGTCCCTAATCCCTACTAATAAACATATGTCTTGCATTCCTGCGCATAAGTAGGGGTTTGTGTTCAGCTGGTCCACTGATGTAAGACTAATCATTTGAGCTCAATAACAAATAATATATGTGCGGAAACCACCTCATGCAACTTAACACCTACAATTGGAACATTCAACATAACGCACAACATTTTGCTCACCAAACTCAAGAGCACTCTTATTTATGGCCAGTGCTCCAACCCATACAATAATGTAGAGTTCACATGATGGCAATGCGGCGCAGTTGATTCCATCGGGCTGAGTCAAGGATAAACTATTTCTTCCTCAATGGGTTCACATGCAAATAGCTCAACAACAAAGAGAAATCCCACAAATCTAATAAACGCGCAGGAATTTGGGCTAAAATTTTGACTTCAACACATGCACAAGATGGACCTTGCGTTGGGTTTGGATTCCACCCTCGCTTAAGCACAACTCCAAAACAATGCCATGCAAACCACCCATGAAATGACATGTCTTTTGGCTAGCTCCATTACTACATCTAAATGCTTCACTTACAATTAGATGATATAGTAAAATATGAATGGGTTGTACGCCCACCATTTATAAATAAAGAAGCTATAGTCGTGGTTGTCTTCTGAAAATTGTTACTGAGAATAATGATTTACCAGCATGATAATTGGAGATAGAAGTATGAATCTTTCACTTAAAAGTGTAATTGCAATAGTACTACCTTTTCCTTAGTGTTATCACATCTATATGAGATCATACCAAATGTACAATGTGATTGTACTAGTTTTATCTTGTGAGCTTTACTATAGACCAATTACTTGATCAAATTCATGCAAATAATTATTTACTATACATTGGAATAAGATAAGATAAGATGAATTTTTACGTCCACGAGAACCCAACAAATGAAACTCAACAATCTAAAGCAAGGAAAATGATTCCATTTTATAGCCACCTAGAAATCATCTATGTTATGACTAATTGCATTTTATCTAGTTGGTCCCCTTGTTGCATCATCCATGTGACGTTGTGCACTAGTAGCTGTCATTGTTGTCATTCTACATTCTATCTACCTACCTAAAATAATGGCGTGCAACATGAGGTGGTTGCAACATCAATGGCATGCTTTTGACTTAAACAAAAGACCAAAGGTTTTTGTGAAATCAATGCAAAGAGCATGTATAAAACAAAAGCTCTTTTAAAAAGTTCTAAAAGGCCATATTGTTCAAGTTTCACAGTATAAGGAGACTTAAAAGGCATTGTCTGGGGAATCTTCAATCATAGGTAGAAAACATCGGCATAAGAAAACTAGGCAGTAGCCAAAAGAACTGATGTCTTGGCACTACCTGACAATGCTCATGATAGGAGTGAGTAGACACATTTTGAATGCCTGGGGTAAGGAAAAGTTGCAGACGACTTATAGTAAACAACCCATCATTAAAGCGGGTAATAGGATGAAGAATATTCTCAAGTCTGGAGGAGCAAGGTACTATAGGTACAATATATAATTCATTGCATGTTGTTGCAGGTAATTAATCATGTGCTTTTTGGAGAACGAAATGAAAACAAAACATTTTGTCAATTGCAACTCCTTGGTAGTTCTAGCAAAGGGTGTTATCAGAAACTTTATTTGGGGTGGAAATGAAGCAGGGGTTGTGGTAAAGATTGCATGGTCTAAGTGTATAAAACCTAAGTTTGAGGTTTGGGCATGATAGATATTCAGTTGCAGAGTAAGGTTATGATTTCAAAATTCGTTTAGAGGCTTCTCGTGCGTAAAGATGATTCTCCCGGGTTACGGCTTATTGCACAAGGCTCTTACCTGTATTCCTTTTGGTAAAGCCACACTTAAATCTGTTCTTCCATGGGGTCTATTCTATTTGTTGCGGCCTTGTCATAATGCTTCTCCATTTTTAAAGGAATTGTTAGATTCCTGGCACACAGTCGAAACATTATTTCACATCAGTCCAACCGCTTGTGCTCAGTTGAATGCACCTTGTTGGTGGATCCCCCTGGCAGACAATGCACCACTTTGCTTTACAGTGCATCCATTGACTCAACGATGTTGAAAAATGGCAGGAATCTTAACAATTGCAGCATGGTATGACTCAGGCCAGTTGTTGTCATGGGAGGCATTTCAGTTAAAGTTTTTATTGGGGCGATGGGATAGAGCTCTTTGGCAAAATGTTGTTGACTATTTACAGCCTATTCTGCCACACCGAGAAGATATTTTGGTATGGATTTATCACGAGGAGGTTAAGGAGTGCAAACTTGTGAACTCTATGTATAAGTTATAGCTTGATACGGATATTCTTCCCCCTTCTAATAAGTGGCCCCTTCAACTCCTTCCTCTTCAATGGCAGCAGATGTAGTCTTGGACATGGGATGAGCTACTTCATCCTAAAGTGGTAGTTTTTGGACTACAAAAATATTCTTTCATAGCAGCGTGTCTATCGACGTCTGGACGTTGTTGATACGTCGATTAAAAGTCGTTATATCAACGTCTCGACATCTTTAAACGATGTCTTACTCGTCGAAATCGTGACGTCGTTAAACGTCACGGATTCATTGTTAAATGACTTGTCGTATACGTGGCAATGGGTATGCCAGCGCAGCGGGCATTGGCCAATGCCAGCGCGGCGCTACGCAGTTAAAGTCATTTAATGACATCAACTACATGCCAACAATTATGCCAGCACGGCCAGCATCGCCCGCGCCATGTGGATGCCAGTGCATGCCTAGTGGCAGTGACGCATGGCGTGCCACGTAAACGACATCATGATATGAAGTTGTTTACATGGCAAAAAAATACGCATGCCCCATAATGCCTAGTGGCAGTGATGTGTGGTAGGGACACATGGCATGCCACATAAGCAATGCCGTTCAACGATGTGGTTTAAATTAGAAAAATAAAACAAAATTTAAAAATACAACATAAATGAGAAAAATTAATATACATTAGTATGAATACCTATAAAAAAATGGAAATATTGATTTTACCAATAAAAAAATATAAGATTAATATTACAAATATAAATTAATCATAAAACTGTTTAGTGCTATCATTACTTCCTGCAGGCTAAAGCACGGTTTATCCATCTCCTGTAGAGCGGGTATTGGCATTGGGGATGCCCCCGTCTTATATAGTTTCTCAAGGTATTTCTCCCACCAGGTTGCTCCGATCTGTTCTGTGCATTCTCGGTTTTCCTATTCCCCTCTCCCTTCCCTTTAAATCCCTTCCAGAAATTCCGGAGTTGTCTTTTCAGCATTTTAGCCAAACCCCATTGGGGTAAACGCACGCAGGTGGGGGGCATTTTCGCGAAATTCAAGCACCCCATCAGCACAGCACCATGACTTTTTTTAATGAAGTTTGATGGAATCTTTTGCCCGTCAATTTCATTTCTTTGCACTTCACATTTCTCCCGCGCCCGAGGTTCGAAGATGGCGCCCTAGCTGCGCCCATTTCTTGTGAAAGGACGATCAGAGTGCATCAGACCATCATTTCGAAGCAAATAATATTGGAGCAGATCATTCTGGAGCCGTCCTTTTAAGAATGAGTTACATGGAATCATATGATGAGGATCCTTCATCCTGGCACTATCCGGAAGGGAGACAATCAGTAAGTCTTTTTGCCCTAATTTTTTTCCCCTTTCTATGAAGATCTAAAGGGCGATTTTTTTTTGCTTAGGAGATGAGGTTTGCTACAACAGTTCAGGAATTTCATGAATACAGGAGACTTCCGAATGAAGGAAGGGATCCAAAATCTATAAGCTGGGGTGATTGCAGCCTTGACGATTTTTTGAGTGTCTGGACTACAGATTTGAAGGGTGGTAAGATCAAACTGCACCAAGTTAGGCCTGAGTTTGCTGATGACCTGGATGATCTGGTCTATAAGGTTTACCAGTTTGGCTTAAAAAACAAAGAAGCCAGAACTATTTTTGCCAGAGCCTTTGCCTACCAGAATACTAGACGTGCTTTAGCTAACCCTGCCAAACATAAGCTTAACTGGGCCCTTTTCGGATGGCAGACTCTGCAAACCTCTAAAAGAAACACAAGGAAGAGAACGAGTAGAGAAGAGACTGTTGTGACCAGCATTGCAAGAAGTATTACATTAATGGAAGATGAGCAGAAGTGCGTTAAAGTTGAAGTGCAGAATTTGGAACAGGAGTTGAAGGCAAAGGAGAAGGCTCTTGTTGGATTGAATGGTCTGCTCGAAGGCCTTGATAAATTGCTGGCCTCAGTTTCAGCTGACATACAAGAGACTAAAAATGATATTTTAGCATTAAAGGAAACCTGTCCCGATGAAACAGTTGCTTTGCCACAATTGGCTGATCGAGAAACAGTTCAAGGGCTAATATTGTTGAATCTTTTGAAGCAGAAGAGAGCATCAGATAATAGTGAAATGCTTAATGAAGAGGTATGTATTATCAATGAAAGACTTGCTTCTATTAGGACTGTAGAAGAGGAAATAGATTCTAAGATTGCCAACATGGCTTCATTGAAAGATAAATTTGTGAACACTACAATCATTAGGCCATCTGCTGGAAATTGGGTAACAGTTGACAGGGATTTAGATTGCTGTATTTGTGGCATGGACTTTAGTGATCAGTTTGACATGCATATAAAACTGAAATGTGGCCACATCTTCTGCTTTCATATCTGCCTGCAAAACCTACAATGCATTTCTTGTCACATTGAACTCCCCGAAGATCTATATCAAGAGTTAGGTTATCTGGATTTTAGGCCAGCAAACAAGAATGATCATGAGTCTAGCAATGAATTGAATGAATCATTGAATGCTGATGATGAAGAAATTGGTACACCTGCTAAGAAATTACAAGTAAAAAGAAGACCTCAAACAAGATCTTTGACCAGTCCACAAAAAGGTATGTCACGTGTTGTTCTTGTTATAATCTACAATTTGCTTCAGTTTGATATAAGTTTAAGTTAGTATTTTTATAGCAATGAGTTAGTAGATTAGTAACTGTTATGGCTGCCATGCAGCAGATGCACAAAGTAAAGGTTGCAGGAAAAGGCAAGTAGTTGATGTCGAGGAATTCGACAAAGAAACAGAAGTATCAGGTTAGTCATCCATATTTTGTATTTAAATTTATGAATTTAGACCTAAAGTCGTATTTAATTAAAGTGGGACTCATTCCATTCCCACTTTTTTTCGGAACCCTGTTAATTTACACGAAAAGGAGCACCCCGACCCGAAAACTATCCTTAATTCGATTTTTTGTCTGTTATTGTGCATCCAAGCTTTCTTCCAGTTTTCCTTGGATAGCGAGTCGAGAACAAGAACAAGAACAATGCAACTAAAACAAAGGAAAGCTCTAGTTGAAAAATAATTTTTATTAATAAATTGAATAGGTACAATGTATTTTACATCGGACGCAGAGACCATGGCGGTCTTGTTGTCACTACAGTTACATCATCGTGGTAGGTGGTCCACCTTAGGGGATTAACTTGCGGCGCTTCTTCACGCCGACTGTAAGCCTTGGGGGCAACCTGAAGAGTGTGGAATGCCTCACGCGGAGGTGCCTCTGGAGCCACCGGCTGACCTGTCCACCCGACTTCTCCACTCTCCTCCCGCAGCTTCTCATCGAACACGCTCCATCCCCAACCCCCGTGGATGTTATGCAATGCTTGCAAGATGCTTTGAGCTTTCTGGAGTGTCTCAACTTTCTGCCCCTCTTCTTTATCCCGAGGGTGTGCATGGCGTCTGCATTCACGAGCAACCTTATCCCAAAGGCCGGGCAAGAGTGTAGCGTGAGCGGGATCTGTGCCAGAACGGTATCTCTTCCGCCTTGAGCGGGATCTGTGCCGCCTGGAGCGGTCTCTGTGATGCCTGAACGAGATCTGTGCTGGTGTCGGATCTGTGCCTGAACCACCTGGAGCAAGGAGAGTCTATGATTAACAATTACGGTGCCATTAGTCAAAACGAAGAAAAGAATGGTGAAATCAAATTACAATAGAGAACATTCATTCCATATAACTGCATCCAATCACGTGAAAACTAGTGCCTTTCTCGACTCGCGAGTCGAGAAAGGCCCGGAAAGGTGAAAGTACAACCATTCCCATTAGAATATGGTTGCATCCAATCACACATGGAAGCATACAAATGGTTGCGTCAACAAGACAAGCAGTCTCTTTCTCGACTCGCGAGTCGAGAAAGGCCCAGGAAACCCAATGTACAACCATTATCACAATAGATTATGGCTGCATCCAGTTATACAAACAAACATACAAATGGTTTTATCAATAGGACAAGCATGCCTTTCTCGACTCGCGAGTCGAGAAAGCCAGTGAAACTCAATATACATTCCTTCATTACAAAATATAGTACATTTCTTCACGTTTCTTTACAATATTCACACAATTTGACTATCTGAAAGTAGAGGTCACTCTTCTTGATCACCAAAATATTTGTCGTTCTTGATCAGCGTGTTGTGTTTGCCAAAGTCCGGGAATTGTTCATAAACCCTGTCCAGCCTTTTCACCATAATATGCTTCCCCTTTGTGATGGCTGGATCGAGGTCTGACACATGCTCGACCCTTTCGCTTCCCCAAACAAACTTGAACTTCAAAACTGGAAGGCCGAGAACACCAAGAACATTGACAATATTTTTCTTTGCCATACAAGACCATATGGCCACTTCGAATCCCCGTTCCAGGCACCATTCAACAATTTCCTTTGCTCTAGGCCTCGGATACACGATTTTATGCTCCGTTTTCGTCGGGATCTGCGAGGTGTTAAGCTCAGGGACGTCTTTATCGTGATATACTACAGCTAATACTCCATTGACGTCAAATATTACAAGCTTGGTGGGACCAGCTGGATCCCAGTTGGAGTTTGGCTCTGACCATATTTCCGGTTCATCGGGATCCATATGCGGGATCATTATTTTTTCAGCTCCTTTCTGGCTGCCCGCAGTGTCTTGCTCTTTATTGTCTTTGGGGAGTGCAGTGTCCTGGCGACGTGAACCGCCACTAGATATTGTCAATGATCCAGAGCCGTTGACATCGATCTCCCTGAAATGATGAAAGATGTCAGATAGGAAACGAGTTTTCTCGACTCGCGAGTCGAGAATGGAAAAAAGTTAAAGTCCCGAAAGGTTTCTCGACTCGCGAGTCGAGAAACACCGAGAGAGCAAAGTGAACTCACCTCAATCTCAGATTCTCAAGAATGTGTTCCGCAGCATTCTGGTCTAGACCTTCGACATTCTCGTCTCCGTCATGTTTCTCTCCCTCGCTCTCAGGTTTGTCTTCGTCATCATCGTCCTTACTGCTTCCATTTGTCTTCCTCCCTTTTAAATGCTCATAAAGCAGATCCAGGTATGACCGAATGGTTTCAACCATGTCCTTATTTCCAACCACGGATATAGGTTTCATTCCATAAAGCATAGCCCCCTGAGAGAACAGGCCATTCATGTACCACTCGCATACAATTTGATCTTCCTCGACCATGCTGGTTATGAAGTACTTGATAACTCTTGGCTGGATAGGAATTCTATGTATAGGACCTGTCGCACCATCATTGCTGACTTTGTCCATCGATGGCACATCCTCCATAAATCTGCCGCCCTTCCAGGGTTCCATCTGCTCTTGAGAAATCATGAACCTGTCGAGATAATGATGTTCGCTAGACCACCACTTGTCCAGGTCTACAGCCGATCTTGAAACCAAAACCAAAACTATATTGGCAAAGCTTGGTGCCTTCGGCAAGCCAAGTCTACACTCATGTTCAAGTTCGTATATGGAGTACAAGATCTTGTTGTTGAAGTTAATATCACCTGCCCATTGGGGAGACAAAGGTTGTCCGATTGCCTGGCATGCAAAAGACAAGGAAACTGAAAGTATCCAGGTCGGTCATGTCCAGACAAGTCTTGTACCACTGCTCTATGTCAGCTTTGTCATAAAAAAGGGTGGGGTCTTCGATCATATTGATGGCAAATAGTGCCACGGGCCCAGGTGCCAGTTCCAGACCACCAAATCCCTTGTGTCCCAATGTTACCAGGAATGGGGGGGAGCTATCATCGGCCTTAAATGGGATCACCCCGAATCCAAGCTTCCTCTTCAGAATTGCCATAGCACGTTCAGGGAAGGGAAGGGTTTTGACGTTACGCTTTAGCTTGGTGTTGATGTAGGGTTGACATAGACGGTTCAATTCCTTCATGTCTTCCTCATCAAGGGCAGCCTTTTCCTTGTAATAATCAAAGTCATGGTATTCATTGGAAGCAACATTGCAGAACTCCGTGATGCCTTCTTCCAACGCACGCCGTCTCTTTAGGACAGTGGCATAATCCTTTGCGTCCCCGCATTCTTGAGCTTCTACTTTTCCTTAGCGGGATTGTTCCATCCGTGATTACGCCGCCTAGATCAAGCGTTTCATTGTCGGCCGGGCCTTGTATCCTTTTCATAAATTGCCCAGTCCGAACAACTTTGGGTCCGGCCTGCATGGAAATTCCCCATTGCTTTGTCCTTGACTTGCCTCTTGTCCATTGAGCCCATATCTCACCCATTTCTCCCGCACTGCCTCGGTGCTAAGAATGAGGTCATATTGGTCTGAGAGAGACTCCCTGCCCTTTCTTGGTGTTCTCTTCTTCTTCTCCTCTTCATCCTCCCCCTCATCATCTTCCTGGCCTTCCAGCAGAACATATCTGCAAAGTTTCTCAAAGGTCTTCCACTTATCCGAGGGAGCCCTGTTTCCTTTAGGACGCTGAGGACAACCCAATGCTTTCCACTTCGTTGCTGCCGCGTGTATGATCTGGTCGATACGGGATGCATTCAAGAATGTCCCAATGTTAGAGCATGAAAGTATCTACTAACACCCGAAGTAAACACTAAATAGGAGGATGCAGGGGGTTTCTCGACTCGCGAGTCGAGAATACCCACAAGGAGAGGAGAAAACATAGGAGAGTCAAGGCCAGAGTGGAAGCATCGCGCATTCCCAAATCTTTGCTTTCACGCCTCTTCGAACGATGCAACTTAGGATATGAACTAAGCGACATTGCCCGAAGAGGCGGGGAAAGAAAGATTGGGAAGGCTCGATGCTTTTGTTCTTCAGCCATTAATCTCCAGTGTTCTGTCTATTGCCCTGGGGTTTCTCGACTCGCGAGTCGAGAAAGTGAGAGGAGCACAAGGACGATTCAAGGGACTTTCTCGACTCGTGAGTCGAGAATACCCCCTTGAATGTTTAATTTTCTTTTACTTCTCTGGTTTTCTCGACTCGCGAGTCGAGAAAGCTCCGCATCCTTTAATTTTTCTGTGTTCCCCTGGCTTTCTCGACTCGCGAGTCGAGAAACCCCTGTGAAAATCGACGAGTCGAGAAATCGCCGAATCATATAGGTATTTACCTTATGTAGCTAGCACTCGCTGCTATTGTGTTCTGGCAGTGGCTAATGCTGGCCAGCTCGGTTGCTGGCGTCTCCGCTGAAAGAACTCTGCACTCTCGCTTGGCATATCTATCCTTGATCCTTTGCGGCACCTCCTTCTCTGCGCAATACTTTGGCGCCGCCCTCACCGAATGCTGACCGCCTACTACCCGAACGTCTTTTCCTTCGTGTCTTCCTCGGACTTCCAAATTAACAACTCACCGGTTGATCTCTGCTGAAAGGTTATGACATCCGCGGCATTGGATCTCGCAATGATGTCGCACCATCGGGTTCGAGAATCTCCGGCATGTGTGCTGGATTAAATTCCCTGTGGTTGAACAAGACGGCAGATCCCGTGCAAACCTTCAAAGGTCGATGTCCAAAGGCGGCTTGTGTGATATTCCCAACGGATAATACCGAGCCAACCGCTCCATTTTACGTGCCTCTCTCGCGGAAATCCCGATCCGCTCATCCGGATCCATTATTGGGGAGTCGCCCATATCTTCGTCTCGCTTCATCATCGGATTCCTCCCGTGTGATGTCATCTGCATCTGTGTTCCTGTCCGGAGATTTTTCTGTATGAACCACAACGTCCCTTTGCAATCGCTACTAGTCTTTGTAGAGTCTTCAACCAGACACCGGAAGTGAAGCTCCCCGTTGAAACAGTTTTTCCCGACTCGAAATCTCCATTCCAAGCTCCCTGGATGTTAGGGTTCCGGCCTCCTTCATCCCTTCCAGATCCTTCCACCCAAGGTTCTGACAGTTTAAAGGCGCCGGCCTTTTGTCGGTGCCCTTCGCCTTGCTCATTGAAGAGTGAGAATAATTTGAAACTGATAATTTCTTCGTGTGGTAGAACTTACTCTTCTGGCAGTCTTCCACATACATTGATAGATGCTTCGAATCTGGCGCAGAGACGGAGAGCACCGGAGCTCTTCTTATCCCTTTGGTGGAGAAATAGATCTTTCTCCTTCCCACTTGTTGATACCTCGACATACCACCAAGAATCTGCTGGTGTGTCAAGAAGCTCTGTCTCCAATCCCTCGATGACGAAGAACGGAGTTCGGCCAGTTATCACTAGTGAGTCCGCGGTGAATGCTGCAAGACCAAAGGATGGATCAGTAAAGGTATTCCGACCAAAGAAAAACCTCAGAGCTCACCTGGAGCGCCTGTCTTTTTCCTCTTGCTGCCACTAGAACCAGCTTCCGCTCCGGCACCTCGCTTCTTGGACGGAGTCGTCATGTCTGTATGCCCCCACATCTTCTTCCTGCTCGAACCCTTCTGTAAATTAAGCCTCCTCCGCGCCGTTTTAGGACTGCACGTAAAAAAGGTCGGGCGTATTCTTAAATTTGAATTTAAGGACATACAATCATTCAAGAAAAAAAGCGGGGTAAGGGTACAGCACGGTCGGCTTTAGCCCGCCCAAACACCATTTCGAAATTGAATCACATCCAGGGACTTAGTGAGCGCAGTGTAGCTTTTCACTGCGGCATTGGCGACTTAGAGTTGGGAGGCGAGCATCGGCTGTAAGCGGAATGGCGCCACGACGTGGTAAGCTCCTCATTGCGCCTTGCTCTGTGTATTTTTTCTAACCGCGCATCTTATTGCAAGTAGTTGATTTGATCGATGAGCACGGAGCTAAGGTAGCAAGTGGAGAGGAGATGCCAGACACGGGAATGCTACACTGCAGCGCCATCGAACGGGGATACACGAGAATCGCATTGAGACAAGTATTAGAGGCGAATGCACTCTTGATGAGACCGACAGAAGAAGCAAAGACTCTGGGTGAGGCTGGGGGATCTGTGATACAATGGCCCAAGGAATTACTGCGTGAAGAGGTGAGTTTCAGAGATGCATGTGTTATTTTGTGTGTAGAACATGCCGTCTGTGTTTAGATCATGGAACTGCTCATAAGCTCGTCGGATTTATTGTTTCCTTGTCCAGCATTTCTCAGCTTCGAGAGATGAATTACTCTCTGGGTTGAGAGATGCTGGGCACGGAAACAATGGATCGGGGGTAAACGTGAACAATCCCATTTTAGGTGTGTTTTTTCTTGGAATGTTTTCTTCGAATGTATATAGATCAGGCCAGGTCTAACGCCCTGGAGATGCGGTTCAAATGCATCCTCCTGTGGTTAGTCGGAGAGGCCTCCACCCAGTCGGAACCACTCCTCTTCTTCTTATTCGAGGAAGATGGTTCGAAGGAGAGTGGCTCAGACAGGCTAGAGGCACTTGGGACTAAAAACAGGAGAATACAAAGTGCTTAGTTGTAGAGGCCTGTGCTAAGACCTAAAGGCCTGCAGACAGTCAGGGCCACTTCCCTTCGCAATATTCGAGCAATATAGTTTGAAGGAGAGTGGCTCGACTATCTGCCTGCAGTACACTGAGAGAATGCACGGAGCCGGGCATTGCTATGTGGGAGCGGGCTAAGGGATTCTCGACTTGCGAGTCAAGAATGCAAGTGTTGGCTTCCTGTCTGCATTCTCGACTCGCAAGTCGAGAATGCCAGCCATCGAGAACTCCAGATGTTACACATGTAGTGCTGGCTGGTTTAAGGCATTCCCGACTCGAGAGTCGAGAATGCAGACAGCAAGCTCAGTTGTTTCCCTGTGGTTAGTTGTAGAGGCCTCCACCCAGTCCGAGCCCCTCCCCTTCGCAATATTCGACGAGGATGGTTCGAAGGAGAGTGGCTCTGACTGGGTCGAGGCCACTGCGACCATACACAGGAGAATTGGCTGGCTAAGGGATTCTCGACTTGCGAGTCGATAATGCAAGTGTTCTTCCTGTCTGCATTCTCGACTCGCAAGTCGAGAATGCCTTAGCCATCGAGAACTCCAGATAGTACACATGGAGTGCTGGCTGGTTAAGGCATTGTCGATTCGCAAGCCGAGAATGCAGACAGCAAGCTCTGTGGTTTCCCTGTGGTTAGTTGTAGAGGCCTCCACCCAGTCCGAGCCCCTCCCCTTCGCAATATTCGACGAAGATGGTTCGAAGGAGAGTGGATCGGACTGGGTGGAGGCCACTGCGACCATACACAGGAGAATTGGCTGGCTAAGGGATTCTCGACTTGCGAGTTGAGAATGCAAGTGTTCTTCCTGTCTGCATTCTCGACTCGCAAGTCGAGAATGCCTTCCATCGAGAACTCCAGATAGTACACATGGAGTGCTAGCTGGTTAGGCATTCTCGACTCGCGAGCCGAGAATGCAGACAGCAAGCTCTGTGGTTTCCCTGTGGTTAGTTGTAGAGGCCTCCACCCAGTCCGAGCCCATCCCCTTCGCAATATTCGACGAGGATGGTTCGAAGGAGACGGTCTCTGACTGGGTAGAGGCCACTGCGACCATACACAGGAGAATTGGCTGGCTAAGAATTGGCTGCGACCGAGGCCTGCAGACAGTCAAAGCCACTTCCCTTCGCAATATCCGAGCAAGATAGTTTGAAGGAGAGTGGCTAAGACTGTCTGCAGGCACCTGTAGAATGCACTAGAGCCGGCACTGGTGTGTCTGAGTCTTAGCGGGTGTTGTCGACAGGTTAGAGGCATTGGCTAGGTATGACATTCACCACTCGCGAGTCGAGAATGCAAGAATGGCGTTATTCTCGACTGGCGAGTCGGGAATCCCTCAACCAGCCAACAATCCAGAGTGTACATTCCCTGTTCTCGCCTCGCGAGTCGAGACATTCTCGACTCGCGAGTCGAGAATAAGGCCTGTACTTTCTTGATTGTTGGCAAGCTGAGGGATTCCCGACTCGCCAGTCGAGAAAGCCCGGTTCCGTTCTGCACCTCTCCTGCAAAGGAGGATATGCTGTGAGTGAAATTTTCAATCTGTATGGCAATTCCTATTTTAAGTTTCTCTAAAGCAATTTCATGCATAGTTATGTTCTTTTATGAATCATACAGTTATGTTCTTTTATGAATCATAGACAGTTCTCTTACTGTTATGCAATACTTTTCTTCCTATCTCTCAGGATTCCTAAGTCGGGTGCTTGCCACTACTATTACCATCTAAGAACACTGATGCATGTACAAGGTATTCAAGTAAACAATAATTAAACACAAGAAAGCACAAACAGAAAGCAAAGCAGCTTTGAAACATCAGACAAATGAGAAAACATTAAGAAAAAAATACCTGGGAGATTTGTTGGATGTGGAGGAAGCTGCAGAGTTCGATTCCATTTTGCTACAGGCATTTGCAAAGCGAGAGTAAGGAATTGTCGGGCTGGAAAATGTATCAGGGTATATAAAGAGGCTCTAAAAAAATAATAGGAGCAGCACAGTAGTAAAGGAATTGCAAAAAAACAATAAACAAGCAGTATAAGAATATAAAAACTTACAGAAAAGGTTTCTCACTTTCTTCTTAGGAAGTACTTTCTGCTGGCTAACTCAAATTGAGCCAAAAACTCGTCGCTGAATGCGTCGCGATCCGTCGACCACGCAGCAGTCATAAGATTGCTTCGGAAATGCGGGAGTCGATCGATCGCCAAGGCGGAACAGTCGGATGCCGGAGTCGGAGCAGGGGAACAGGCGGATGCCGAAGAGAAAGAGGAATAGAAGGAATAGGGGTCGCGGGAGAAGAGGTAGAGGGTGCAGTTATTTCTGGCTGCACCCTCGAACCTCGAAAAAGTGGCATTTATGACACTCCTAGAGTCACGTGTGTGGCATGCCATCCGTGACCTGGATTGCTGACGTGGCCATGTCAGAGGTCGCTGACGAAGGGCCACGTCAGCACAGTCATGAATTCGGGGAAGCCAATGTTCTAATGGTTATAATGTTTTAATGCTTTTTAATGGTTAATGTTAAATGTTTTAATGTTAAATGTTAGTGTTAAATGTTTTAATGTTTATAATGGTTATAAGGGTATAATGTTTTAATGCTTCTTAATGGTTAATGTTAGCCAAGATTTCAATGGTTTTTAATGGTTGTAAGGTTTCTAATGGTTATATGGCTATAGTGCTCATTCATATATGGTTGTATATGGTTTTAATGTGTGCTCTTTCATTCAGGGAGCATGTGAGATGAACAAAATGAAGCCAAGGAAGCCCAGCACAGGCCATTGCCCTAGGCTCCAATGGAGGAAGATGGGATGCTTGTTGTTGCACCCTTGCAACGAGACGGTATTTGCAGAGGGCATAATAACTGCAGTTGATCCTTTTGATAGTGTGAATGATGAAAGGCTGGGAGATGATCATCTTGGAGTTGGCATTGTGAAGCTTCTTATCGAAGTTGATACAATCATGTCCCAGGGAAGCTCTAGTGATTGCATTGTGTGCTTTGGGTTGCTGGAGTCCCAAAGTCAGTTGAGATGGCCAATTAGATATATTACACACAAGAATGGTGATAGTCTGGAATGCCCTACTGAACTACATACCCCAAGGCCCACCCAAGGCCATGTGGAAGAATTGGTGGTCGATGAGCATCCTTTGATCACAAGGAAGAGACGCTATGTTTTTCATAAAAGGCAGCCACGGGTGCCCAAGAGGCCTAGAAGTGACAAATATTTAGAAAGGATGGAAAGCATGGCCCCAACCAAAGAAAACCTAGAGGCAATTAGGGGACAAGAGTGTTGCAACTTAGATTGCACAGTGCAATACAGTGTGGATGACCTCGTGCAGATAAGGTCCCAATACATTGGACAACTTCAAAAAGATAGGATTAATTTCATCTACTCCTTGTGTAGGAATTCCAGCTATGATGAAAACACAGGAAGGCTACTATATCAAGTGAGGGGCATGAAGGTATGCATGAGAGCATTGAGATGGATTCTTGGGGTGAGCAGGTCTTCATTCTACAGATACTGGGAGCAGGTTAGAAAAGGGCACAGTTTGTTCCAACATGGAAATGCACTCACTTTGAAACCTAGAGCAAATACTCTCAAGGCCATTGCAGTTTCGAGAGCTTTGTGAGATACATGTCTCAATCTATGCCCCACAAGTCGAAAGTGAACGAGCACGGTGTGCGAGTGGTGCAAAGGGTGTTGCCACAACACTATATCCAAAGGAGTGCCTTAAAGAGGTCAACTCCATTCTGGAAACTACTGGAGGTAGGCCTCTTTCTCAATCACATTTCAGCAAGTTATGGAGCACTCACTTCTCAGACGTGAGTGTCCTGCAACACATGCCATTCTCAAAGTGCAACACTTGCATTCAGCTCAAGGATACACTTGCATCAACTGCAATAGAGAAAGAAAGAATGGCAATTAGGGAGCAATTTGCAGATCACCAAAGGGACCAAATATTATGTAGACAGTTGTATTGGCAGTGGAGAACATTTTCTGAGATGCAGCCGGACAAATTTTTGTGTATAATTCATGATAAGATGGACCAACACAAGACTTTCTTGCCAAAGCTAGATCCTTTACCCAAGCGTTGTCAAAACGCTTTTCAGATGAAAGTAAGTCTGGCGGGTGTCTTAACACATGGTCATGGAACTGGAACATATGGTCATTTTGTGCTTGATCTATGGAGGGATGATCCAAACTTCCATGTGAGCTCTATTTTCAAGTGCTTGAGAACACTAGAGAAAGGATCAATAGAAGGGAGGAGGTATTCCCCTTCAGCACCCATTTTTGAGGCTTTGATGGATGATCAACCGCTTTGTTACCAAAGGCAGATAAAAAAACTCACATCCAAGGTGTCTAGTGAATCAAGGAGGACTTGGGATGATTTCCCCACTGCCTGAGGAGCTATGTGTTCAATTGGACAACTGTTGGAAAGAAAACAAGAATAGATGGATGTTTGGGGCAATGTCATACTTGACAGCAGTGGGAGTATTCAAAGTTGTGAAAGTGGGATTCATGATGGTTGGGCATACGCATGATGATATAGATGGATTCTTTGGAACTTTCTCCACCAAGCTCAAGAGAGAAAACGTGACTAGTCTCCCTGAACTAATGGATGTGTTTGAGAGCTGCATTGACCCCAACCCAATGGCTTTCTTGATGGATGAGGTTGCAGATTGGAAATCATTTGTAGAGGGATACTTGCTAGATGGTAAGGACCAGTTGACAGGATACATAAAGCCACTTCAGTTCAAGTTTTGGGTTAGGGATGGAATACCAATCATGCAATACAAGTGGAGACCAGGTGACAAGTTGTGGATGCATGTACAAGGAATCGAGTTGTGGCAAAGGGGTGCTGCTGGTGAAGTTCTCATTCCTAAAGGGCAGCCAAAACCACTACCTCCCTTCAAGACTGTCAAAGACTCTAGCCAACTAGTGAAGGGCATCAAGGATTACATAACGCACTGGGATGATGTTCGAAATGGAAAGCACACCTCCACTCTTAAGAAAAATCAAATGGACTCCCTAATCAAGTACTGGGAGAAAGTTGTGACATGCTTAGAAATTGAACAACCATGTGGGAGGAAGCTAAGAGACGGGTTCTTGCCAGAGTCAAGATGGGAGGGTTCTCAAGGAGCAAGCACGTCTAAGAATGTTCACTTGGGTCCTAACAAGGGTTCCAAGTGGTTTGTGGGAAGTAAGGCCTCAAAGCCGAAGTGGTTTGATCTTCCTGAGTGGGATCCCTTTGAGGACATCAAGGAAGGATACTTTGTGCTAGTAAGGCCTGATGATGAGGACTGTCCAATATGGTTAGGGGTGGCACTCTCTGATATAACCACCACTATGCCTGATTGAGAGGAGTTGCGTCCTGGATTCCAAATTCAATATTGGGAGCCCATTGGGAGACACAAGAAGGGTAACTTGAAGGAGCAATACACCGACTGCTGGGAGAAGAAGTGGAGGGCAAATTATGCTGATCCTCAAAGGAGAGAATTGGTTGAGTATGTGGTATGGTCATATCTAAGTTCTCACACTGCAAAGGACAACACACACAAGATCCCAAAAAGGGAGACGACAAAGCCATGAGCAACCTCCATGCTATATCATTGTATGAGGGTAGATAATATTGAGAAGCTTGAAAACTTTCTCAACTAGTGGTTTGTAAAATTTATGAGGAAAACAAGTAACCCAATTCTTTGTGTGTGAAGTGTAATTCTATTCAAGCAATCAATTCAAAAAAAAAAAGTCCCATTTTCAGTCCGAGTCCCAAAATTCAAGATTTGTCCCACTTTAATTAAATACGGCTTCCTAACTAATGTTTGTTGTAGCACAAGATGCAGACAATTTGAGCTGGAAGAGCTTGCAATTGGGAAGGCTGCTAAGAAGCCAAGGAAGAGAGCGCCAAAACCGGTGGCTTCGAAAAACTTACCAAGGAATAGAAGAGGCGGGAAAGAAATGAAGAAAATCAAAGAGGTGGCAGCAACAGGTCCTCTAGAGGTGCAAGAAGATGCATCTGTAGAAAACATCTCCGCTCAAAGAACTCGAGATAGCAATTTGAAGAACTCTGATAAATTATGTGCTAAAATTGCTCTTATTTCACCTCTTGCCAACTACTTGATATTTTGTGACTGATTTATTTGCTGAATGTACAGGTAGCCAAGCAACAGATTCTTATGATTCGAGTAGAATCCAAGGCATTTGGTTTTCAGGTGACAAATATGATCCCTATGAATATACACAGTCATATGATTTAGCAAATTTGTTTCAAGGTCCAGCACATCAAACAACATCTGAACTCCATCCCAAACCAAGTGAAGATCCTGTTGTTCCAAATGCCAGTTCCCACCACAATGCACAAGTACCAGGTTCCTCTACACCACCTATGCCTACACAAGCTGATGATGAAGTTCAATCATCAGGCAGCAAGCTGTTAGTTGGAGCAGCTCAGTGCGACACGGATTCGGAGGACGAAGACATGACCTTGGGTCAATATACGGTGGCTGCTGGTCTGGTTATAAAGAAATAGCAGTTAGTTTTTGAATTGTACATATGCCAGTTGTTCTGTACATGGGAATTAACTTGTATTTAAAACATCCGAATGATGTATATTTTGCTGATAGGAGGGAGTACAGTTTCTACCCAAATTTTGTACAATCTTCAAATTTTGCACTCAAGATGCTTGAGTGACTTCATATTACAAATATATATAACAGGGAATATAATATTATTTTGCACTCCTTACTCTGTCACATAAGATTCTAAGACTTGTGAAAAAACTTGTACAATTGTGCACAATTGTCTGAGCATATTATTGAAAAACATGAGCAGGATGCGAATTACTGAGCATATTAATGAAAAACATGAGCTAAAAGAAGACTTTATATGGATGCATAATTGTATGCAGAAAGTACAGTGAAAGTAATCGAAAACAGGATGAGTTTAATGTGATAGTCATAAACGAGCTTATCTGCGGCAAAAAATTGTGTTTCACCATGGACAACCTTTCCAATATGTACTTCCTTTTTTAACTCTGGTTTACTGTTGCAACCTGCATTATGGTCGGACCCAATGATCTGGAGTGGGCAATAGTACAATAGCTTTGTACAAGAGCTTTTATACTTAAAAAAAAAGGGATATGGTGGTTAAAATAACCAAGTTAAAAGAAATTTTATATGCCTTGCATCACATTCTTAGCAATGCCAAATATGCATACTCCAATAATGTAACCATGGTTCTTAACAACATATTTGTCAACCCAACTATTCCAATCTTAATTAACCTGCTCCACTCTAGTTTTATGTGTTGAATAAATTGTTATTTATAGTGGTGGACCACATAGTTTGGGATTTTCATCAAATGATGAATTCAAAAACCTAGTGTCGCAATGCTTGTTTGTTGGATGGAATAGGCCCACTTAAGTTGTTGTGGAATACATTGAACACCAAATAGCCACATAGCTCACATGGGATTGCACCAGGTAACTGATTCGAAGAAAGGTGTAGTGATTCCATATTCTTAGCTTTCCAAGCTGACTAGGAATCTCTCCATTGAAAGAATTATGGGACAAGTTTAATTGCACCTGTGCGGCAAGATCACCCAACTGCCAAGGATTAGCTTGTTCCAGAAAAATATATAATTTTGCCTTTCAAGTTACAATGGTGTTGAGTGATCCAAACTGATATATTTGCTTATCGGTGGTATTTTTAAGGCCAAGTCCTGCCAGATTTGTGCACATTATCACTGCCAAAGATTGTTGCATATCAACAAATGTGTTTCACCAGGTCTTCAACATCACTATGAATGTTATGAAGTGATCCTAAAATGCGCAAGAGATGAAAGCAGAAAGGTGAACTCTAAAACACAGAAATAAATTCCAGACATTAATTACCAGCCATTAGCTACTCTGGTATCATACCATCAGATGTGTATCTGAACATATCTGCCTTCACATAAGTTTCTGAACAGCAGGCCTGTATTCTGTCATTGAAGATGTTACAAAATTTATAAGAACACCCTGTATTTTGTGGAGGATGTACAAACTTATAAGATGTACACAAACTTATTGCCTGTATTTTGTGAAAGATGTACACAAACTTTAAAAGGACTGTAAATAAATAGTGATGTATTATGAAAATCTGTAATCAAGATTTACAAACCCTGTTTATGCTTTTTTTGAGCGTTTTGTTGTGCATTTTCCGGGAGCAATTTTGGCTGTCCTTTCTTTTCTACAGCCACCATTTGCTTTCTTTTTTCTGGCCACAACTTTCTTTCTAACAGCAACTAATATTTTCTTCTGTTTTCTAGATTTCTTCTCGACCTTGGACTTACCATTTGCCAATGTCTCTGAATCTGGTGGAGGTAGGCAGTCTACTATGTGCTCATGTGTCTCTAAAGGTAGCTGGTACATGGATTCTTCACCTGTAATAGCTAACAATTCTACCTTTGCACATATGACAAGATGTAAATAACAATTCACATCAGGCATTGAATGGCATAACTCATACCTATCGCCATCAATATACTTAAAGTACTTGCCTGTAAGAATAACCTCTTGTCTATTAAATTATGAACCCCATTCATCTGTGAAAGATCTTTCTACTACATGCTTGGGCTCAGTGCACTTCACAATCCAGAACTCCACATTCTCTTCGTTGTTAGCCTCTGCATTAATTACAAAGTTGTCACTGACTTCTACAAGTTCAGCCTTCCACTGATTATCACCTTCATATTGGACATGAGTGACAGGTGTCCAATCCCCCACGATTTCAGGTTTCAGCTCAGAATATGCGTAGCGTCCCAACCTTCTAATATTAAGACACTTATTCCACAAACCCTTCCAACAAGCATTACAAAAGCATGACAAAGCTTTATGTGCAACCATGGTAGGCCTACTTTGGCATATTGGTCGAATTGTACGTATCCGTGTGGTCCTCTTCAAGGTCTCACAATCATACCTTATCTTTCTACATATTTCACCTACTCCTATTAGCCAAAAGTGTCTGCACAAAACAAAACAAAATCAGCAAATTGACATCTGTGTAGGATTTGTAAATGTAAGTTTTAAAAAAAAATTGAAGGACGTGAGGCTCTTTTTATTGACAAGAACAAAGGCACAATACACAATGCACAGACAGGAATAAAACCCTAGTGGATAGGCTGACCCAACTAGGCAAAAACACCCATCTATGCATAAGAAGAACACCGTAAATACATCTGCCAAATTATCTCTTTTTTATCATCAGCTAGAGATGAGCAACGATAAGCTTTAGTGATCTTCTGCTGAGCACAACGGAGAAGCTGCTGATCAGAGATGTGTGCACCTTGGAAAATACACAAACGTCGCCTCTGCTAGATAGACCACAAAATCCAACTAGAAGCAAGATGAAATGCCCGCTTACGCAAGTTAGGCCAAACATGGGGATAAAGTGCAAATAGGATCTCCTGGCTAGTAAGAGACACACTGAAAAGAGTGAACAGCCACTCCCAAGCAAGCCGTAGATGATCACACAAGAAGAAGAAGTGTTCAATAGTTTCAACACGTTGGCCACAGAGAGCGCAACGATCTGAGACTCTAGGGTTCATCTTGTGAACCAAGATCCATACCTGATAATGTTGCTATCTTTCATTCCTCTTTTTATAGTAAAATACCATTTCAAGAAGTTCACAGCATCTTCTGCATTCCTTAGTGGAGTGCTGGACCTTTTTAACATCTCGCTGGTGAGTATCCTCTTTATGACAGCCCCGACGCCATCATGCTCGCCTTTGCCATGAGAAGATGCAAAGAAATTCCATTCCATTTTTATTCCACTCCTCTCATAAAATCTTCTCAAATAATAGAATGACCTAGAGGACTTGAACTGTGCAGCACATCCATCTGACCAAAAGACATGGCTTGAGTAATTTATACCTTTAGCTGCCAAGTAGTCTGCATGTTTTTGGAGACAATGTTGCACGAAGTCAATGTCATGTTCGTGATCGTCTGACATGTAAAAATGAGTCTCCTTCACTAGCTTACGATCACCAATCTGGATATTTGGACTTTCATCTCTTCTTGCATGCCTATACGTGATATGAACAAGTATTGAACATTGGTCATTCCTCCAATGTAGTGTTTGAATTTCTTGCTGGATTTTGAAACTGTAATTCTCTGCGAAATCAATAACTAAGATGACTACATCTGCTGGAAATGTCTGTAAGCATTCTTTGAACTGCTCTGCCTGCCATCTGGCTGTATAGTTATGTGGAATGAATTGGTTGAATACAGCATCAGCATGCTATAAAAAATCAGAGCATGATGTATTCTTGTACACCAATTTCATGACATCCTTAGTCTTAACAACTGGTTTTCCACCTTTCCCAACATCTTTTGCGTATGTTTCTTTCACCTAAACATAGTGCAAGTTCGATCAGCATGAGAGCATAAGAAGACCATTTTGCAAGATGTAAGATCTGAAACAGTTCATTCAAGTAACTAAAATAAATACCTTTTCAAAATTCTTCCAATCCATCTTGACACGTTTGCTCCTCTCCTTTGGACATTTCTTAAAACATTTCAGTCCACAAGCACTACATTCGAGTTGCAAACAAGTCCCTTTATACCATGTTGTTGTATCTTTCTTTGGGCATACCATGGACCTCCACATTTCACTAACACTCATGAACGTATGCTTAGAGGCTTCACAAGTTGGTCCATATCCACAAACATCACACTTACATGTACAATTAGAACCATGCAACTTAGAGTTTCGCCTCATCTTGCTCAAAGCTTGCCTTATACAAATTCTGCTCTCATATGATAAATACAGCAGCATGTCTCCCTTTCCTTGAGCCTCCTTACAAACTTAGGCTTTAGAGCTTCAAACAAGCGCAGCCCAATCTTTATACTTGGATATTGCCTTTTGAATCTTTTGTAGAACATTACATGTAACTTAGAAAGCTTCAATACATCATTCAAGACAAAATTTAAGTCCACAAAAACCTTGCAAGGAAAAGAACATACCTGTGACTCTTCCAAAAAGTGTATTGCATGTAACAAATGAGGTTTCAGCAATATCTCTCCATTATTCTATCTCCTCAATTTGAGAACTTGTTTTTTGTTTGGAGAAACTCTTGTTTCGGAGACCCAGAAGTCATAAACCTTTTCGCGGTCTTCATCACATAGCTTGTCCATTCTGGCTTTCTTCTTAAACATGGACCATGATCCTCCAAATTCAGCCCGTTTCCTCTTGTCTATAGCCACATAAACAACCTTCCTCTTCAAGTTTAGAGCTCTTGCTACTGCAGCTCGATTGGTACAGTCATTAACAGCCATCATCATAGTTGACGCTCTTGCTTGATTGACGTCTTGAGTTCTGCATCTTTTCTTACTCTCAAGGGATTCTTAACATTATCCAATCATTAACATTGAATTCAATCCAATCATTAACATTGAATTCCTTAAATCCAATCATGTCAAATTCAGGAAGCTTCTCTGTTGCCCTGGAAACTACCTCTCTTCTATCGTCTGGATGTAAGTTAGAACATATCTTGTTGATGTAATCCACAATCTGCTTACATAAGCTTTGTTTATACCTAATGCCCACCCTTTCCTTATCTTCACATTGTACCAGTGCCTCCTTTTCAGCCTTCCTTTTCCTCTGCGTCTTTCTTCTTGCTGACATAATTCTTCTGCATGCAGTGTTTGGAGATAAACAATTACATGCTTTCTTGCAATCATTAATACATACTGGAGAAAATAGTTCATGCTTGCTACTTCCAATTGGAGATGAGATTGTCTGGCAATTACTTTCATGTACAGAACTTTTAGTTTGCAATGGAATTGGTATCTCCTCAGCCACATCAATGCTTGGTATATAAGATTGCAAATTGTAACCAAGAGCAGCAGCTATCTCCTCTGGATCTGTACCTTCAAATCTCGCTTCAAATTCAGCTGCATATGTTGCAACAAGATCCATTGAAGCCCAAAGAATTTTGAGGCATAACCGAAATTCATACATGAGAACCTGCCATAAAAACAAGAAATGCATTCCTCTTTTTTGAAAATTGAATTCCAGCACCTGCATGCTACTAGAAAGCGGGAGATCATCCCTCCCTATCTGGATTGATGACATGGCTAGACAAACTTCCATTTCTGGAGCCTTTCGAACCTAATTTTTCCCCCGCTCAAAAGAACCCGTCATGGGCATGTTCTTGCAGAGCAAAAATGCACTTACTAAAAAGTAAAGCACCCCATCAGCACCCAGTGTCGCCGACATTAAAAATGCCCCCCCAGCTACGTGTGTTTACCCATTGGTGATGTACCAGATTTTTGTTTCGCTTTGACTTCAGCATTCTTAGGTATGTTGCTCTTTCTGTCTGATATGTCTCTCTGCCTACATGTGCTTTAACTATTCTTTTTTGTGCCCTGCATTCCTCGTCATACCATACAGATGCCCTGAAGGCATTGCTCCTCCTAGGCCTCTTTCGTTTTCCAAAGACCTCTGTTGCTACTTCACCATTATGTCATTTAGCACGTTTCCATTCTCGTCTACCCCATGCTTTCTCCATTCCCATTTTCCCATTTCTATTATGATAGTTCGTGTGATCGTATCCGCATACTTATCTTGGAAATGTATTCTCATTTTCTTGCTACATTCTTTCTGTGTGTCATCACCCTGTCTCTGCTCACCTCCCTTGAATGTTAACTGAATGGGTCTGTGACTTTCCCTCTTCCCACTCGGCCATTCTAGTAGCATGAAGTCTGAGATGTTTTCCACTGCTTGGTCATTCATTATCACATAGTCTACTATGTTTCTCCCGTGTACATTCTGGCTTGTGAATTTTCCGGATCCTTCTTATTTTTGTATCCCATTAGCTATAATGACCCCTGTCGCCGTGCATACCTCAAGCAGCAATTCACCTTTAGCATTGATCTCTGTCTTGTCTTCTGTGCTTCTTTTCCAAGCCTGTGGTCTTGTCGTATGTGTCCATTGCCCATTTTCTTCATCTATGCTCGTGATTTGTGCTTGCTCCTGGCCTGTCCTGGCGTTTAGATCCCCTATTAGAATCATTGGTCCCTGTTCTTTCCACTTCATCATATTCTTCCCCAAGTCTAGCAATTCTAGTTTGTCACTGGTGGGCGGGTAATACGCTATAATCAAAACTAAATCTTTTTTGTTTTGCAATTGGATACTTAGTATCATGTATTTTTATTGATATCCGAATGTAAAATACATGTGATGTTTGCTACACTCTCTTTCACATAGCAAGCTAGGCATGCGCTTCCTCTTCCTATCTTAAAATCCTTATCTTTCCAGCATGTGAATAGCTGGTAACCCTCTTCCTCTGGTAGCCGCTTAATATTGTGCTTCCATGTCTCCACCAGACATATTATGTTGCGGCTGTGAGCTCCTTCAAGCCTCTCTCCGTCATCCCAAGGGTATCCGGTGCAGTTCCAGTACCATATTGTCAGCGTCTCTTCCCTCGAGGCTGCTCCTTCGGGGTTTCTGTGGGTTCTGCCTCGCTGCCTATCCTTCTCAGTCACCCTCTGGTTTTGGTGATCGAGGTTGGGCCCATGATTCTGGCTTGTGGCAGTCGGTCTTCGCTGGCCCCGCTTCCGCCTCTTTCTGCTATCCCATGCTGCATCGCTTCTTGGGTCATCTCCGTCGGTGCTCCCCCCAAGGCCCTTCTTTCTTGCCCTTGTGCTATAACCACCAAGGGTTGATATTCTCCTCCTTCTCCAGTCCTATTGACTTTATGGCCTCCGGTTTCTCCATATCTTATTCTTGTCCTAGGAGTGTCTGCTCTCTGATCCTTTTGTGCAAGTACACTTTGCCATTCTTGACTCTCGCATGTATCCCTGCTTGGTTCAATTCCCTGGCTCTGGCCAGTTTTCTGTGTAGCCCCTGACGCTGCATGATCGTCAGTGCCTCCTGTACTTTGATCCCATTCCTTAATCTGGATCCCATGCATAGTATCCTCTCCTTGGCTATCATGTCCCTGAGTGTCAGGTTTATGTGCCTCGACCAACCCTTCCATTGGCCTGATCGCACTGCTTTGACGATGATGCTCCGGTGTTCTTTGAAAACTGTCTCTACTATTTATGCAGCAACACGATAGGTGTCTTCATTAGGTTTCTTTGCTACCCCTATCAGCCTAACGTCATGCTTAATTCTATTCTGCTCCTCAAATTCCATGATATGTGGCTTTATTCTATCAAATGATTCCCATGCATCTAACTCAACATTTGCTTTTTCTAACTCAACCAACCTCTGCATCATCCTAGCCTTCTCTGCTTCAATCTCGTTCATCCTTCGCTGCATCTCCTCGCTCGTCCTCTCGACCCCTCCTATCCTTATATCCATGCTGGAGATGGCTATTTTGTTGCGGTTGTCCGTTTCCGCCAATGTGTTGAGTGCATCCATGCTCGGAATTCTCGATTCCAACTGCTTGTTCATTTGGGCCAGGAAGTCTTTGAGATCCTGCTGGCTTACTGGTGCTCTTGCCATATCTGCTTTCCTTTGTTGGCTGAGGTCGGTATTCTCCGCCATCACTCCTGGATACAGCATGCCGCTGTGATTCTCGTCTGGGTCACTGCAATAGAATTCTTCTGCTGGAGTAGTTGTATCTCATCCACATTATATATATTCTGGCTCTAAACGGTCTCTTATTCGAAAGCACCGTTGATTCTGAATTTGAATTTGAATTTGAATTTGAATTTGAAATAGCCATACTTATTGATTATTCTGCCCACCGCCATGTATTATTCGATGAATCGTTTAGATATTGTCGTCTTATCATCCCACTTAATTGGCCGGGGGTGACCCTATCAATATTCAGTTGCTGCCTGCCGGGATGTTATTTATTACTGCCATTAATCAGTCATTTTGGTGATCCCGGTACCAGTTGGAGAGTCGTGCTCTCGCTATACTGGCCTATGGCGGGAGTTAGACCCCTCAGTCCGTAACTTATCCAGTCTCCTTTTGACCAAATTACATTTGTATTATGCCCTTTCTTGTTAGTTAGGCCCCTCTGCCTGTCGGATATTACAACCTGCCTTTCTTGATGTCTTTACATTTGTATATTGTATCCTAGTCCCTTCTAGCTTGGACTGTATTCCGTGTCCTTTGTGTCTTGCTTTGTGGTGTTTTTCAAGCTTATGGTGGTCCGGAGTACCAGTTGGTGGGTCTTGCCCTCTCTATCCTGGTGTACGGCGGAGGTTAGACCTCTTTGTCCCGTATCTTACCCCCGTCCACCTTTTGCTCGATGTATGGAGATTTAATCCCCCCGCCCCGCATCCTGGTGTGGTCTACTTGTTCATGTGTCAATTATGCTGATGTGGATTATGTCTGCTGTATCATTAGAGTTTATGGTGGTTCGGGATCCAGTTGGTGGGTCGAGCCCTCGCTATCCTGGTATACGGCGGAGGCTGAGCCTCTCTGACCCGTAATTTGTTCCGTCCCCCTTTTACTCAGTTTTGGTGTATCCGTCCTCCTGTGTTCCTTATAACGTGGTAAAAGGATTGACTATACTACATGAAACCAGCTGTAAAAGATTACAAGGGGGCTGAGAAGAAGACAGCGACGAGGAAGGGTATATGGCCCAGACCAAATTAAGAACCAAGTTGAAAAGAGTGGGTTTTAGAACAATAGGATGAGAGGAGGAGGGCCTACATTGGCTAGAGTCTTGATATTCTATATCAGTATCTTATATTAGCTGGGGAGACTTATATACAATATTATCATCCTGTTATAGAGGAGACATGTGGCTATAACTACGGGTGCTTTACTAAATGTGACACTTTCCACTTGTCTGTCTATTTCCGTGACGCCTTATATCGTGTGACTATGTTTCCTACATCTATCAGAAGATCAAATAACAAAGTGTTTTGTAATCCCATTCCAGTGTGCAAACTTCCTCTATTAGGATATATATTAGCCTTTATATATTATCCATTTATATATTTCAAAACTTTGGCGCATACAAAATATATATTCTGAGATATTCAGCTAGGGGCTGAATCAGATGTGATGCCTTGAGCACGGAGCTGACAATCTTGGAACATACAAAAAACAGACAGAGAATAAAATAACATAAAATAAAATAAAATAAAGATAATAAAAAAAAATTCTTCCCCCCTCTCGAGCAGCCCGTTCAGCTTCCTCCAGTTTTAACCATCCTTAGCCCATTCATTTCCTTGGTTTCTTTCCTGTAGACGATTCTCCTAGCTTCTTCTTTTTCTCTACGTTTCTCGCCATGAAGGCTCTGCAAATGTAGTCTGATGGATTTTTCTCGTAGCAGAAAACACAGACCTTACCGAAATCCTCGACAAAGAGTTCGTGGTGGTAACATGTCGACTTCTGGATGGTTGCATTAATTTGCAGCCCGCTAAAGCATTGCATGACTCTATCTCTATCATGTCTCCTGACTGTATCATTTTTATCAGACATAACTCCCATTACCTCCAGCAGGCAAAGACTGTATCCTGCATCCTTCGTTGACTGTGCATGGTGGATTCTATCACAGAAGAGACAATGTACTCTTCCGCAATTGATACATGACAATAAACCCCTTTCCAGACATAGACAATCTTGTTCACAAATGCACCATGGACCTATTTCCTCCAGTTCTGGATTCCATGGCACCGTAAGGTTGACAGGAACTCCAGATCTCGGGCGCTTCCTGGTCACCGGCTCATCAGCTGGTTGCGGCACCACAACTTCTTTCCTTTATCCATGAAGTTCTGGTGCTCTGTAGGCGAGTCGGATGCTCTATCTGCGGCAGAGGTATGGCCGGATCGACTAGAATTCTTAAGACGGAGCTCCACTTCCTCTCCCTCCTCTATTATAGTGTGTTAGCTTTTTAGGGTTACGATTCTTCATTCCCGCTCCTTTATTACGTCCACCCTTATTAATTACTAGTCTTGTCTTATCTTGTCCTATTCTTTTTTCTGATTTTTCATGTGTATGCAAGAAGCGTCCTACTGCGCCCTATCTATCTTACTGACATTCGTACTCTGACCTCCTCCTTCCATAGCTGATCATCATTAACGACTCCCTCCGTCTGTTGGTTATGTGACACGTCAGTAAGTTCCCATGCATCGTTATATATGTTCACTATTGTATTGCTATTATATTATTTTTATTCTCTACAATTCTCATACGGTTGCAGCAGCGCGTATTCGTATTAAAATTTAGATTTAGCAATTAAGAATAGTTACCCATATTTCCTACTGTTAGTTGTTGAACAACTACTATTTTCAAAAAACCACCCCCGTAGTTTGAATGGCGTGAAATGCTTTTCTCCATCTGGGGGATCGACATTCCTTTTTCTGTCATTTTTCCTGTGCTGTTGTGTGATCGTACCTCTTCTATGTTCCATCGCAACCGAGTTTATACCGATTAGTCTATGCTTGGCCTATTTTAATCTATGCAATGTAATTTACTATTCGTAATTTTCGGTAGCCATAGTGAACTCGTGATCATAGCCTTAGATAACTCAAAGAAAAACATCCGATTACCAGAAACAATCTAAATATAGCAAGTACTTTTGGTATTCCTGATCGCGTTTCCATATTGTCGCAATATTTCACCCTATTCAACCCTATCCAATATGTTGTTCTAATGTTCTGAGTCTGGCACTTACTTGGATATCACAACCCGCAACCCGCAACCCACCGCAAAATGAATAAATAGATTTCAAAATTAAATATTCAAATAAACTTCGTAAATAAGCCACAATGAATATATTTAAGATATAAATTGATGACATATCATCTATATGTCACTACGAAATACAACATTCATTAAGTCAATTCATCACACTTGGAGGGTTGAAACTTAACAATATTACAAAATAAATGCCTGACCACCCAAACTGATATTAGTATTCAATATGAATATCCTAAATCCTAAACCCAAATTTATACTCACAAAAAGATTATTGGTACCCTCTTAATCGCTAGACCCAGTCATATTGGTAGTATGGCGACTCCTTCCTTCGTCATACCTTGCTTTCAAAGTGGGCGACGTTCTAGATACCCCTTTCTTTCTAATTATGTTGGCCTTTAGACACTACAATGCAACACAAGGTCTTAGTGGACGTATATTGAACTAACTATACAAGTTGTGAAAAGCATTAGAGATGTACTTCAAATGCTTTTGCAGACAGACACATAGGTTGTGCCACTCATTCTATCAGGATGCCTTGTTCCTCTGCTAGCTTTATCAACTGCTTCTTTTGATTATCTCTGCATCATTCAAACTTGAGTATAAGGTCACAATGAAGAACAAGGGTCTCTTAAGATTCCTAAAGTTTAATCGTTAACAAACAATTAAACAAGAGTAGACGGTGAGCTTGGACTCGGAACACCTAGTCCCCTCCACTCAAGGTGGAGTCGGCCATGGCCTCGTCTAAGCCTCCCCAATAGCAATGGCTCTGCCAATGGACTCAGAACGTCGAGATTACCCTGGAGACCAAGTTCTGTGGCCAGAAGACCACTCCCTTCTCCAAGAAGTGCCAAAGTATAGACCATGTCCAAAAATGTATGGTTTTATTCCGTTGGAGATGTAACAAATTTGTCATTTGTTTTCTGCTTTGTCTACAATGATCAGAAGTATATGCAAGAACAATTTGATTGAGATGAACCTTCTTCTTATGAACCTTCTTCTTCCAGCAATCGACTGACGTCATCTCTAGCCACCAGTGTCCAGCCTTACGCTCCAGTCAGGTAATAATAGTTATATAGTGTCAAATTCTTCTCTATGATCATTGATCTTTATTAACAGTCCTAATTCTATTCTCAATTCAATCTAAGACCAAGCCTAACATTTAGTCAAGGTCACCTCGAAGTAGAACGATCCCAAACAACATCTAGCTAGTCCAAAGGCGGCTCTTGACTCTTGATCGCTATAGGTGGAGGAAGATAGATTCAAACTCCATTCTGTCAATTTCTATTGCTTTGCATTCCCAACTGCAGCTTCTCGGCCATATTCCAAGTGCAAAAGACCAAATCTCGGCCCCCAAATGTAAACTCTTCAAGAACCTAGCAACTCACAGGGTTTACGTTCGGAGGCCAAAACATGGCCGCTTTCATGATAACTTGGTGCACCGTCTTTAAACATGCATGCACAGCCATGGCAACTGGAAAAATGGGATCCAGATCTATTAGCCATCCAGAATGATCTCAAAAATGTCTTGTTACTGCAAACACGACTCTTGACTTCTAATTGCCACAATGCGAGGAGGATAGATCCAAACTCCATTATGTCAGTTCCTTATCCTTCATATTCCCAACTACAGCTTCTCGGCCATGTTTCAAGTGCAAAAGACCAAAACTCAACCCCTGAAACATAGCTCTTCAAGAACCTAGCAAAGCAACTCACAAGGTTTATATTGCGAAGGCCAGATCCTAGTCATATTTGACCAAGACCTTGCACCATGTCATGACGTAGAGGGAGGGTATCGGCGCTAGAAGACTGGCCCTTAAAACCCCCTGGAAGCAGTTTGCCCCAAGAGTCCTCAGGCCCTAATGATGGAAGTGCAACTCCCCCTCTCCGGAACCGTGATTTGGCTCTGTTAATGGACTCTGTACATCAACATTACCGGACCAAGTTTCATGGTTAGAAGACCACCCATTCTCGAAGAAGCCGCAAACTATCTCATGTCCAACACACTCGTAGTGAATTGGCCTAGGAGGTGGCTGCTGACTGCCATGTAGGGCGTAAGTGTTTCTTTTTTTCTGGCTAAATTAAATGTGCAACTTGGTCCATAGGGAATTTCACCATTTTGGATGAAATGGCAATGTCGAATCGCCATTCCGGACTCCTAATGTCCGAACAACAAAATACTTGAATTTCTACAAAGTCGCCCTCAGGATACTTTGCAGTTTGATAACTTTCCCCAAACCGATCTTCAATTTTTTTGGACTTGCAAGAAGCAGGGTCCTTGAACGCATAATTCAACGGTTGGATAGGGGAACCAGCTCCAGGAGGATGGGAATTGTCGTATGCCCCCTCAGAGGAGCACTGCCAAAAAAAGGCTGCCTCGAAAAAAGATTTGGAATTCGTCTTCTAGAGTCCAAACTCTCCTCCCTGATGAGGAAACCGCACAAAGTGCTGGTCTTGTTTGACTTTGGGAAGGGTACCAGCTCGATTGCCCAACAAAAGGCTGCCCGTATGCATTAAGTATGAATTTGTGAAGCATAAAAGCAAAACAATGCGTAAGTAAAACATTATGTATCAAAAAAAGGTGAAGTTCTAGCACGGATACAACATGATGGTGCAGACACAAGAAAAAAATAGCACTAGGAGATGCAATGTTGGTGCCTGAGAAAATAGCTCCAAGTCATCCTAAATTAAAAGACGTGGTTAAATGATGTCATGACATTGTTTAATGACATCATGTTGATGTGGCAGAACATGTCGGCATGCCAGCGTGGCATGTCAGCAAGCCACGAGGATGATTTTGTCACGTCAGATATCTTGGATGTCATTTAACGACGTCATGTCGACGTAGCAAAACACGACGGCGTGCTAGCGTGCCATGTCAGCAAGCCACGAGGCTTACTTTACCATGTCAGATATCTTGGACGTCGTTTAACAATATCATGTGGACGTGGCAAAATATGGCGGCGTGCCAATGTGGCATGTCAGCAAGCCACGAGGATGATTTGGCCATGTCAGATATCCTGGACGTCGTTAAACAACTTTACGTCGACGTGGCAGAATATGGCAGCGTGCTTGCATGGCATGTCAGCAAGGCACCAAGCATGGTCGACACGTCAGATCTAATAAGTCTAGTTGTTAAACGACGTCCTCCTCATCATTCAACGATGGAAATGTCTTTGAACAACGTTAACATCGTTAAATCACATCTGGATGACATTCAACAACACGTTGGAAGTCGTTCAACCATGCCCATCCCTTGTAGTGATTCTTCATAGATGTCTTCGGGTTAACGCGCTTATCCACAAGTTTAACCCTAGATCATCATATCAATGTTCACCAGTATACAAGCGTGAATCTGAGACCACTCAGCATTTCTTTTTTATGTATGACCACCTCAGACAGATATGGGATTGGTTGTTCTCTCTTTTTCAAGTTTCACTAACAAGTAAACAAGTGCTCTTGGCAATTTACCCAAGTACTTGGACAGAGTTACAAAGCCAGACTTTTCATCTTGCAGCAGGATGGTTGCTTTGGACTATTTAGAAAAGATGAAGACTGGTAATCTTCAAAGGTTTGGATGTGGTAGATAACTGTATTCTCCAAGAGGCTCAAGATCACATTGCTAAGTCGTAACATTGTTCTTCACTTGCCCTTCATAAGAGGCGATTGATCTCTGAGGAGTATTTGGGTGTGTGCTCTTATGCTTAGGGAGATTGCTTCATTTGGTGGGTCTCTGCTTATCCGCTGAGATTTTATTCCTGTTTTTGCACTTATACTTGTACTTGATCCTTCGATTAAACAAAGTCTGATGTCCTTCAACAAAAAATATTTTTACACATATTTAGGATTTTAGACACTAATAAGACCCTATAATAATACGTTCATAAGATTTTTCGCACCATAGTGATAAGTGGTGTCCTGTAAGTAGATAATAGGGAAGGGGACACGCTATTTAAGCAGTGACTCCAAAAGGCCGACATGCATTGCTTCGGATTTGTAGTTTCCCGAAGGGTAATCTATGCGCCCAATTCCAGCAGTGCCTATATATCTTATGGCCTGGGAGACGGGTTACGAGATCCAAATGGAAAGAGAAATGAGAGAGCAGTCGAATGAGGGGTGATATGAGTGGTCAGGTTGCCCTTGCTTAAAGAAAGGCTTTTCCAAGTATGGATTATGCAATAGACTATACTCTTACTTGTGTCTGGACTTGCACAAAGCGACTTAGATGGTCAAAACAAACGTCATCATGATAGGAATTTGGCGCATGACCGCAAAATTAGTTCAACAATTTGAGCAGATTTGGCTAATGCTCTAGATGCATCGAGTTACTGAAAGGCAGCCCACAAAACTCATTGATATTCTACTATATTGCATCAGCTTGCGAAGGGTAGTGAATATATAAATCATCTAAAACATCCACAGTGCTACAACCAATAAGCTTAGGCAAACTGTAGTGCCTTGGCACGTTCTTTTAATTTTATAATTCTCAGTTATTCATTACTAGGTTACTAAGTATAGTTTGTTATTTATCAACATTATAAGGTATTGTTTCATTATTATTTATCAAATCTATTATGATAGTTAGTGAGTAATAATTTGTCATTAGAAAAGACATTTGTCAATCTTTTAAAACATTATCAAATTCTTGTCAACTTACCACTTTTATTTTTGAATTCATTACACCGATATGTTACTCATTAATTATAAATCATGTAAAATAATATTATATCATATTGTTTACAAATTGTTTTGTCAAACAGTTGTAAGATATTGATTTGTCAAAGTTTTTTGAATCATCATATTATATATTATATTCGTGTTATAAAAAGAAAATTGATAAGTGTAATGGTTTTGAGTTTTGGATTGTATTGATGTTAAAACTTTCTTTTTTTTCCCTTTAAAAAAAAAAAAAATGATTTGAGATTTTAAGCCAAAAAAGTAAAAGGGCTGGGCAGTTAGATCAATAAAGAAATAAGATAGAAACAATTAAGATACAAAGAGCTAAATACTCCACGGTTACTATAGAATTGAAATACTAGAGAAAATTTAGCAAGAAGTTAGGTTATTAGCACTTTAGAGACAAAAGGTTGTCTCAAAGTTGAAATTATAAGCAAGTTAACTAGGAATGCAAACCAGAAGCTGAAAATGTTATTACTGGAGAAAAGGCCTTTAAATTTATGTCAACTGCAATTTAAATGGCATAGAGACCAGTAAAAAAGCCATTGAATTTATACAAATTGAAAGAAAAACGTGGTGCAGACTAGCAGCATTTGGACATAAGATATAATAGCTTGAAAAGAGTTAAAACCTAAATATTTTTTTCTGGAACATGTAACATCAGCTTAAGACATAGAAATACTAAAATCTTAGCTTCCAAAGCCATGTATCAAATTCGAGTGAAGATAAATTGTTCTGATGTTAACAAATGGATAAAGAAACTTTAGTCCTTAAAACAAGATCATAGATCCTCTCGACATCCAAGGGAGAAAGTAAAAAGCGCTCATCTTGAATTTCTTTCGTAAGGAGGGAGAATGCACTAGCTGTTTTAGCACAATGGTAGAAAAGCTGCTCCACAAGGTCACTATGCAATTTTGAAACTTGCTCGCTCTTCACTCGCATGGCTCTTAGCAATAGCCCAAAGTGAAAAAGAAAAAACGATGCAGCCTCATCACTAGGTTGGTGTCTATAGGGATAATAATTTTCCTTCCTGGGGTCCGTATATGAATAGAATCTACTTATATACATCATCTTGAGAACCTCAGCAACAAAAGGCTCTAGAATGTCTCTGTGCTCTTGCCTCTGCCTAGCCAATGTAGTTGTATAATAAGATCCACCAGCAAGGATTAAAGTAGAGAACACTCCACTCACTAAACTACTATTCTCCCTTCCTACATACATAAGGACAGAGAGAAACAGCAGAATGCAAGCCAGTACGATCATAACTAATGCAGCTGATAAAATTGTTCTGATAAAAAAACTCTAGTGAAGGGCTGATAATGGTTTATCTTTTTCTTTTTTGGATGACACTTTCTTATCTTGATCATTCCTTTGCAAGCCTACAAAAAAGTTGATGATCTTTGAATGGCCAGAGGACTCAAGAGTTGTAACTTATGATTCAAATTTAACCCCAAGTCAGAGATGTTGCCTGCAACGACGTCTTGTATAAACATTTTTTTTTATTGGATAGAATAATCCATAATAATATTTTAAAAGCGCATGCAAATAAGAAAAAAATCTCATCAAACAGTTTGCCAATTTTCTCTCTCTCTAGATAGATAAAATATGAATATCTGTCTTTGCATATAACCTTCATTTTAATTCAAAATCCTTGCTCCATGTAATTAGGAAGGAGGAAATGAGTATAAGTCTATTAACATGCCTATCAAACACTTCAATGACTTTCTTTGTGTGTATTTCTTTAGTTTTCAATCTAGCAAATTCAAGATGTTGTCATATATAGACTTAAACTTCTAGTATCCACCAAACTCTTGAATATTTTTAGAAGATTGTGTGCATCTATGAATGTCTGTTCATCGAGAATCATCTATTCCCTAACAAACTAACATAAAACCTTAGGCATTCTATTACTTAGCTTAAAAACATAGCACATTCATCTAGCCCGCAGGGTTTCCTCACAAAGACTTGTAGCTTGTACAAAATTGCCAATGATTTCTCTGCAATATATAATATAAACGATCGAACTAGCTTGATCTTGACTTTGACTTTGACTTTGACTTTTCACTTGCTGTTAATTTTAGATTTGTAACATTTTGAAAGTACTTGCTATTCTCATTATTAGAGTGGTATTTGTTCTTTTTATAAAATGCATTCCATGTGCATATATGCCGATGTAACATCTTGGACCCAAGTAGTAATCTTTTCCAACGTAGAGATTGTAGCATTTATCTCTTTAAGAAAATAGACTTGAAAATGATGCTGCCATGTAGAATGTTGTGGTCTTTCCAAACAAATCATGATGTCATATATGTGAACAATGTCTGTGAATGGTATTAATTGCTACTAATGTGAATTTCATTGATAACATAAATATCTGAAAATTAAAGTAAACATTACGCTGAAAAGTATGAAGCCTTCACTAGAATAGCTGTTTTTTCTAATTAACTTATCAATATTTTATTTCTCAACAATACAAATATAAAGCTTCATTTGATATCCGTGGACGTTAAAAATCTATCTATCTATCTACCTATTTTAAAAACTCAATTCATACTAATGAATAACATACCTATAAAACAATTTCTAAAAATAAAAACATTAGATTAATAAGAAAAAATGTTAATAAATTTAAAAAACATTATTTATAAATAAAAAAATATTGTTTCATAAATAAAAAAATAAATTCCTAAATATAATGCATATTTGACATAATATATAAGCTATAAAATATACTTGAATAACTTTCTAATGGAGAGCCAACCTTTTAATATGAGAAATTGATAATAAAAAAATATCCACGATATTAACAATTGACAACCTATCACTACTTATAAAAACAATTCTATTCTATTCTATTCTATTCTATTCTATTCTATTCTATTCTATTCTATTCTATTCTATTCTATTCTATTCTATTCTATTCTATTCTATATTAAGCAATTATAAATTTTATTTGGTTGTATTATTCCTATATACTGAGAAAAAAATTGAGAGCAATACGTGGAAGGCTATTTTCTTCAAAAAATTTCCTTTCTCTATTTCTACCGAGTTTCTGGGCTATGCAAAGGCTTTAAAGAGCTGGGCTATAGATTCATGCAGATCAAGGATTTATTTGCAGATGATGAAATAGATTTGTACAGACTGAATCAGATGTTATTTCATAGATGACAATGGAGCATGTCACATTTAAACAGGGATGTATGCTCTGTGCAGGGAAATGAGGAAGTCCTTGCTTTGCTTTTGGTGCACTCCAAAGTCATATTCTACTATGTTGGATTTCGACTGTAACTGCTCTAGTCTCTGTTCAGTGAAGCCATACTTTTTCTTCACTCCCTCATTCTTGTTTTGACGGCTATGGTTGGCGATGGTAGATAGTAGGCAGACTAGGCTTTCTCAGTGGTAAAAGTCAAATAAGGCTCTGCATTTTGTTTTTCTTTTACAAATTAGTAGATATGGTGGTAAGATAAGAGTTGCTCTACAGCATAGTTATGAAAAATGATAGTTTTGGTCGTTTTCTAAAAAAGAGGATTTTTTAGTGGTGTCATTACCAAAATGAAAAACGCGCTTAAAGAAAATGCTATTACGTGTGATGTTCCTGTAAAATATATGGTATAAATACGTATAATTTAAGCCCCATCACTATACAAGCCTACCTTAGTAGGCTTATATACATTAGTGTGGTAAGGGGGCATGGCTAAGTCATTATATATAACCTCGCCAACCTTCGATATGGAACCATTTCCACGTGGCTTCATCCTATTTATGACCCGCCACGTGAACACTTCTCGTTGGAGCCACATGGCATGACATGTCGACCCTAACCTACTAAGGGCCAAACCCTATATCTCGGCTATTTTTCTGGCTGTAGCAGTTCTTGACCTGAGCTCGCATTCATAACTCTGTTTCGAGGATCATTTGCTACAACATAGCCGAGTGCTTCAACCCTAGGAGCGTGTGTGCATCAGGAGAAGTACAATCTACCCCAAAACATCTGCAGGGCAATGGAGACACCAGGAGCTAGGGGAGTTCCTCCTAGGCAGGTATTTTGAATAGATTCCTCAGTAGATCATCTGGAAGTAGCATTCCAAATGAGTTGGCATCTTCTATCTCTAATAGAGCCATTCTAGAACCCTCAGTTTAGATTATGAACCCTAATCAATGAACCCTAACTGTAAGTTAGATGCGTGTGATTAGGATTAGATGTTACTCTTGTCATTTATCATGTTATATGGATAAATGATGTGTGTTGAAGGTGTTCCTGGCAAACCCAACCTCAGTGGATTAGAACCTCCAGATTGCTTCAGGCAATCACTATGAGCAAAAAGATGCAAAGATAAAGCTCAAATTTTGAGTTAGAAGTGCTTTCCCAAATCAAGAAAAAAGAGACCTCAGCAAAACTTATGCCATTTACTGTTTCAATGTGATTTTAATTCAAAAAGGTGCTCTGACATTCAAAGAATCTGTGAAGTTCCACGTATTTATACGCCTTTTTTAAGTATAAATCCATGACACGTCACTATGAATAATTAATGGCACATTAATTATTCATAAGCTAAGGTTAGCTATGTTAATAATTAAATATTAAAGTGGAAACCTAACCCAAAATCCTAATTCGAATTTAGGGCTTAACCTGATATTAAAAGGGGCTAAAACATTAAATTAGCTAATATTAACCAATCTAAAGTTGCCACTTGGCCCAAATCGATTGGGCAAGAGAGAGTTGCTAACTTGGGACCCAAATTGGGGTTTTGCACCCCCATTTGCCCCAATTCGAATTTGGGGGGGGTTTGTGGAGGAGGATCTGATGTTCCACCTTGTTCCAGCCAGAAGGATGGAGAACCCGAGCGATAGTAGAGCTAGCTATGATCCCGGTTAGTACGTAGATAGCTTGGATTCCTAGATAGTCATAGGACTAACCCTTGTATGCTCAGAAGGTAGCTAGGATTAACCCTTGTATGAATAGATGTATGGTTAATCTCTATTTTATGTTCTATTCGAAGTTATGGATGGATGGATGTATAAAGATAGTTTTCTTTCTGTTCCTCCTGTGTTGTATGGGTAAAAGGGGGGTAGAGACCTAAAGGCCATCTAGAAGTGGAGATGCTCCTAGATAGAACCCTTAAAACCCAACAAATGCGGCCTGTGCACAAGAGCCAACCTGGCTGTGGATGCTATGGTGTGGTTCAGCACCAGACAACAAGTATGAGGGTGAATCGGGGGTGGGGTCTTGCCTAGCGCGGCTACAGGACTCCTATAGTGTGCTAGGCTTATAGCCGGTCATTGTGTATGGGCCGGGTATGGGTCTAACACCCTCTGGGCCAGAGGATGGGAGCCTATATGGCCGTCTTGGGCTCGAACGTGTTGGTGAGCTGACCTTTATATTTAGGAGAGTAAGTCGGGTACGGATGCGGGGGTCACTGAGGGGGCACGTGTTCTCTAGCACACCCAGGGATCCGTCATACTCGGGGAGGAGACGCTCTCTGACCTGCCTCATCGGACTGGGGAGATGTAACCCGGAGTAGTCCCGAAGGGTGGTTCCTTGGGATTGCGTCTCCGGAGGGCTACAAGCACATCATAGCATGATTCAGCCTATCTGCAAAGTGTGCACAGGAGGGGCGGATGGAGTGGACTACCCTAGCCATTGTCTTATGCCAGCCAACACCATGTTTTATCTCTGTCTGTTGTTATCTTGAGGCCCTGACCGTCAGTCACCCCCATGGAGTCTGAGCCCGGGGTAGAGCCCTTAGTTATGGTGTATTTCCTTTGTTATGTTGGTATTCTGTTGTTAGTATATTGATGATGATGGGCCACCCTTCGTGGTGGTATCTTCTTTTTTATTTTGGGATGTTGTTGGGTTCCGTGCCAAAGGGAATGTTGCATCTTACGCCGCATGCGGCGTTCCCTTCCAGTTTGCGTTTTTCCTTGGGTTCCCCTTGCGGGACGTTGGTTGCGGGCATTCAATGTGGATTTTGAATTCTCCAAACAGAGGAGGCATTCAATGCCGATTTTGAAGCAGCCTGTACAAGGTAGTGCGGTGTGGCTATGGCCTTGAGGATATCTCTGCCCCCTCTACAAATCTATGGTATTCTCTTATATTCTTCTTCAGGCTTCTCTTCTGCCCGCTCATGACTAAGAGAGTTCTTTATTTATCCATGTTTGCACAGGTTATGGTGGAGGTTAGAGCATTTCAGCGTTCTTCCTAGGCATAGTAGAGGTGCCCAAAATGCTTATTACAAGCAGCATTTGCTCAGATTTGAACCCTTTGATCCCCTCAGTTATTTGCAAATGGGTTCGTTTCAGATCTTCAAGAAGGCATGCTGGTCATTTTTCTTATTCCTTTCTTGCCCAGGCCATAGATTGGACATGGAGGTCCATGATTTTTCCTTTGCAGAGCATCAACAGGTCTGGATTTGGGGAAAAGGCTTAGTTCTGTTACACGCCAGTTGAGTCCTTTGTTTGCTGCCAAAAAACGGACCCTTGAATTTTGCAAATAAGCGACAATCTCCTTCTATTCCTCCCCAATTCGTTTTTTCAGTCCGACTTTTATTTTTGCACCTTGCGCCATCTATCCATTTCGTTTTTTTGGTAAGTAATAGCAGGATACTGCTACTCCATTCCAGGTACTCCGAGTTCTTATTTGATCCACATTTTTCTATTCTTTGATTTAGGTTTGGCCCACTACCAGGATTCAAGTATCAGGTTTTTGAAGCAAGTTCTTGCTTCATGATATCTTTGATTTGCAAATATTGCTTCATATGGGTTGTAGACGAAGTGAGATTGCAGGTAAATCTAAGATGAGGTTTATATTTTGCCTACACAAAGGATATTTTGTTCCAAAAATAGATTGTATGCTCATGATGTCTTCGGTGTAGGCCTCTTACAGGACATTTTCCTTGAAGGCGGCTGTTTTTGGGTAAAGATCTTATCATGTTTAGCTTCTTGAGTTTGACTTCTTTGTCTATCTTCGTTGCTTGATAGTTCAAGCTTTCTACGATTCTTGAGCTGAAAATAAGTAAGAAAATGCCATGTCTATCTGAAGCCTTGCCCTACCAGATGGCTTTGGATGAATTGACATATAGTGCATGCAATAGCCTTTATAAGTAAACCATTGTCATAATTTTTCAATCTTTTTGTTGAATTAGATGTTACTACTGAACAAGTTAGCTCGCTTCGTTCCATTCTTTTTATTCACCTGCTTAGAGATTGATATATGTTCTTTCTAACATGTGTAAGGCAAAAATCTGTTTTGTGAAATGCTTTTCGGTTTGGCAGGATGTAGCCTGGCAACACAGCTGTAACAACGAGACCTATCCTATTTGGATCCATATTAGGATAAGGGAGCAACAGTCATTATGAATCATCTTTGCAATTGTAAGGGTTATGGTCAATGCATTTTATAGATGACTGAGTATTATTAAAGACTTTGCTTAACAAAGATAGTGATGTCTGAAAATGGAATGTTCCAGCTGTGAAAAGTGAACAGAATAGTCATGCCCGATTTGTAGCTCTATATGCTCTATTTGTATATGGTTCAAATTGAGGATAATCATCATTTCATTTGTCTAGCTCAAGATGGGCAGTGTGGCTCATAATTTGCATGCATAAAGCAGCCACTTAGGATTGAATTTCTTATATATCAGCTTCGTTGTGCTTCCTTCTATCGTTTTCATCTAAGGTGAGTCATTAATATGTTTTAAATCTTGCCTCATGGTCCAAAATAATTTTGATCTTCAATTTGTTGTTGCATTCAGTGTTGTGATTTCTACTATTGGAAGCATGTCTACCATATGTGATGATTGTTGCTGCTTGCAGTGTTGTGGAAAGTACTGCTTGAAGCATGTGTACCACGTGTAATGACTAAGATCTGGCTGTAATTGACATATAACTAACTACATAGATCTTAACTGCTTGGATCTTATGTTTGCTTTGCAAGCCAATGCTTAAGTCACTATAGACTTAAGGCGACATTTTTGGAATCAGTGGACTTTTTTACCCTTAAATGTTTCTTTTCCCTTTTTCATTTAACATCGCTAGCATGAGATCCTGCTACACTAATTTAGCAGCACATGGTTTGAACCACCTACCTCTACATGGTAAAGATGAGTCATAAATAGAGTGGCCCACAAATGGTTTGCCATGATGCCTATTTTCTCAGGTACATCTTCTAACCTCTATAGAATGTTCTATAGGTTGCTTCATTAGACTCTTTTAAATGGATTGTGAGTTTTACTCCATGTCCTTTGCTGCAATGAGTCATTTTTAATGTTGTGCAGAACATGGCTCACAGTGCTTCAATGCAGGTATATAGAAAGATAAATTTCAAAATAAACTTTCTTCCATAAACACATGTTTGCTACTAGAGTATTAAAGAACAATCATGTACGACGTCAATCAATCTTGTTAATTTGGGATTTTCCGGTTTGGTAACAAAAAAATTACGATTGGCCTAAATTCTTCATTGAACAAGTATACATTGTGTTGCCCTACCACACAATAGTTTTTCGAGCTTCACTCCCCCTTCTAGGATCTACTTTCAATGCTAAACTCGATATGATGTGCATGGCCGCACTCATTGATGGACCATAAGCAAGAGAGTGTCTTTTGAGAGTGTCTTTTGAATGGTTTCCGATGCCACCAAAGAAGAATAGTACTTTTATCCTATTGTCTAATAATGCAACTATTTTTGTTCACGTCAACAAAATTGCAACTATACTACAACTATAACTCCATGGCTGGATATAATATAAGTAGTACACGGCTTGCACGTAGCTTTTCATGTCTATGTCTAATAACTCTTCAAGTTTGGTGGTTTAATGATTTGTTAATCTACTCAGAAACGTTAATGCACACCTTAACAAAATACATTATTAGCACTAGACAAAAGAATCAGAAATGATAAACAACACAAGGAGAACAAACAATAAATATGTATAAACTCATGTTTTTCCATCAAAAACCACATGCTATTTATTCGAAGGCTGATTAGAATAGCCATCCACAATTTTAATTGATCCATGAAATATGAATGGAGTGCTATATATTTTTAGAACATTTGCAAGTCACAAACGTTAGTTTCCCAGGGGCCACAGACCGACCATAGAACTCGATTCAAGAAGTGGAACGCATCAGCTGTCTGCTCTAGACACACATCAGAAAAATTAAATTTAAAAAATAGATATCAAACCATTTAGTCCTCTTCCACTATATATTTTAACACAAATTGCCTTAAAGCCCCATTTCGAGTTCACATGGATCTAAAGCCCGGCAATGCCGGGCACCATAACTATTAAGAGTAAGGCTTCTTATTTTTGCATTAGTTTAAAAAGTTTCAGAAATCTAGACACCTTGGGCCTCATTTTTTGCAGTGGCAGGTTGTGATCATATCAGCTCGTGATGGATTCTTTGGCACTCGTTTATTGTTGAAGATTCCAGTCCTGTCTATTAAAGGCAAAGCAGCTTCTATGCCATATGAATTCAACTCTAGAAAACCATCCGGCATTGACCATTTCAACCATGAGACCTTTTTGTGATTCAATAAATGAAACTCTCTTTAGCAGCTTCTTATTCTACGTTTTTTTGTCTTGGTTATGTTTGGCCAGAGATGTATACAAAGTTCGATGTATACAAAGTCCAAAGAGGTATGGATTATGTGGCACAATGGAGTTTATACATGTTTCCCCTCCTGATCTGTTTTTTGCATAAGACAATATTATCAAAACTTGGCGACCTTGCAAATGGCAGTGTGTGTCTATTCTTGAGGGTGCGATTCCAAGGCCATATGAAGTTTGCAATAATTTGGAGGCGTATGAGTAGAAATATGCTTTTGATTATGCTTTGGACATGAATGGTTTGTACATAGAGAAATTCAAAACTCTTGATGTTGAAAAGAAGCTTCAAGGAGCATCTTCCACAAGGTACACATCTTCTTTTTTATGTTGTGAGGGTGTTGGGGTCCATTGCAGCTGCGTCGTTCCTTCTCTCTCCAATGGACAGAGCCCAAGCTTTCATACTTCTTTCAACCCAAGCTTTCATCTGCTTTAAATTATTTTTTATTGAAGTTCTACTGGTAAAGTTTAGGCTTTGCGCTCTATGGAAGAAGAGGGAACGGTATGTAGAACATACTAATGTTTCTATGTAAATTCCAAGAGCAAGTGTTGCATCAGGGATGAAATTGAGTTGCTGCTAGGGGCGATGACAACAAGGTCTTTGGCACCTTATAATATTGCTATTTTCATTTGAAGGGTCTGATGTTGCGTATATGCTGAAGTCTGCGTTTTCTCAGCCAGAACTAATACTATCATATCTATTTCCGGAAAGGATGCAGATGAATCAATGATATCTATGAAGAAACATCTTGAAGCATGCATTGATAAGATTTGTGCTTTGGGTTTTGGATGTAAGAAAAAAATTATCTAAAACATACTAATATTTTTGTGCAGATTCAGAGCTGCAGTATTGCATCAAAACTAAAATCGAACTGTTCTTGAGGTGATCTGGCTGGACATCAAGGTTTGTTCATATCTGATAGTTTTTCTTATACAGTTTGAATAGTCTGTTGATGCTATGTGTATGTTGAGTGTTGAAGGTGTTCCTGGCAATACCTTCAACCTCAGTGGTTTAGAACCTCCAGGTTGCTTGAGGCAACCACTCTAAGTGCAAAGATTCCAGAAATAGTGCACAAAATTTCACTGGGAGTATGCTTCCCTGAAGGCCAAAAAGTCTGCTCCACAAAATAACTTGCAGTATGTGATCTATTAAGCTATGGATGTGGATTTCACTCCTCAAGATGCTCAACACTTTATACTAACAGACTACAAAAACTCAGTGAGGTCTGACAAGGTTAGACAGGCCAAAATTTGATCACTGACCCAGTCAATTTTTGGTCAATATCCCTGGCAGAGAGCTAAAATTTGAAACTCGATGTTGAGAAGGAATTTTCTGGACTTACCAATTCTATTCTGCTCAGATTTGCCTGCACAATAAGGGCCAAATCTCCCTTTTGCCAAAAGAGGACCTAATTTTTTCTTTTGATGACTTTTTGCCTAGAACTGTAAGGAATGAACTACTCTGAAAGAAGATGCTTTTCAGTAAAGGGTTGCACGTGTGTCTAATGTTGCCTTGCTCAAAACATCTTGCTTGGCAAGATTAATGCTCAAATGATTGCTCTTATATGCTCAGTGCCTATTGTGCAACACAATTGGATCTAAACATATCGACTCAGAATAGTTTTGGAATTTAGTCTTGACAAGAACTTAGCTTTTTCCTTTTCCAAAGACATGCTAAATAGGCAGACTACTTTTATCTGACGATCTGGGCAAAAACAACACGCCTAGCTTCTTATGATTGTTTTCTTTTTGGGAATGGATTTCAATGCAACACAAACAGATCACTACAAAGGTCGGATTTTCAATTAAATCAAACACTCAAGAGATACAATGCAATATCCCAAGCTCATGGTCTTGGGCACAGAATCAAATAGGTATACATTCAAACAATCCAGAGAATTGAGTCAATAATCTGAATCAGAGGTGAACATTGGAGGTCGGGATCAAGCTCAGGATCATCAAGCCGGTCCTTCTTCAAAGCCAGGAATCACTTCTTTGCCTCAAAGCCCTCGAATTCCTTTTGTGCAGAAAAGCCCCTTTTGAATTTCCCCTGTTCTGTTGCGTTCTTGGCTCATTCAATTCAATTCTCTGTCTTTTTGCTTCTCTGATGCATTCTTGACATTACACAGGGTAATTCGGCCATTAAAGATCATGATTGCATGGTTGTTTTGCGAGAATTGGACGGATCTTGGCGGTTTCCAGATTTAGGGTTCTTGGCAGTTCGAAGATCAATATCCCACAGGCTTAATTGGGTTTTGGCGACATGGGTATATAAGGAAAAGAAAATCCATCATTTATAATTATTGCGTGCAATATCCACGTGGGATCCGGTACCGCCCCACACGCCCGGATGTTCCACGCGGCATGGGGAGATTGGCTGGAAAGAGAGATAGACTTTGGGGGTAGATAGGAAAATTTTTGCACCCCCAAGCCCTATGGCACGATTCCCTAGGAAGCAACTGTGATGTCCAAAATAGAGCCTTTTTTCAAATTTCTTTTTTCCTAAGGGAATCTTTTTTTGCACTCTATAAGATTCTGGAATCTCTTCTCACAATGGAGCACTTTTGAATTTGGCAAAAATGGAGCTAAGGAGTGGATGATGTGGCATTTGGAAATGATGACAAGGCTAGGTGGGTATGATGTGGCTAATGGAATGATGATGTGTTAGCCAACTTGAGCTTGAAAATTCTTTCTAGTCAAAATTTTTGGATGATGTGGAGATGATGTGTATGATGAGTGTGTAGTGATGAGGTGTCAATGGTGATGTGGCAACAATGATGCTAGTTTGATGCTTTGATATGGATTTTGATTTGAACATGGGAGTTTGACATGTCATGGCTAGAATGGTGATGAATATGATGACTTGGCACATGAAGTGAGGTGTGAAGTGACTTGGCCCTACAAGTGCTCATTTAGAAGCCAATTTCTTTTATGGAGTAACTTCTTAGTGCCTCCTAGGGCACACTTGAGTTTTGAACACTTCTTTTAGGAATTTTGCAACTTTCTTTTCACTTAGGTCAAGTTGCATGAGATATTGATTTCTCGAAATGAGATTATGACCAAGTCAAGTCACTTTTGAACTTGTGGATGATGGAGCAAGTGGGTGTTCCATGGAAGTGTGTTTTGACTAGAAAGAACTTTCAAGTACAAGTTTGACTTTGAGAGGTATATGGGCAAGGGATCAAAGTTCAATGGTATTTTAGGATAGTGGGGTAAATGGAGAAGGGGATCAAAATGCCAAAGATGCCAAGATCACAAGTAGCTACATACCATGGAATATTCTTCAAGGGGTCTTCTTTCTCTACTTTCTTCACCTCCTTTGCTTGTTTGACCTCTTGTATCTCTTGAGTGACTTGAGTCAATTGTCCTTCCTTTGCTCTTCAAATTCTTGATGTATGCTAGTGAAGCATTTCCCTATTGTCTTTCAAACCAGATCAAGATGAGAGGATTAGTGCAAAGATGTGCTTAGCTCTTCCATGCTGCCATGGCATGGCAGCATTATGCCAAACTAAGAGAAAAGGCTGGTCTACCAGCCCCTTTGACTTGCTGTTTGTACTTCATGACATAGCTCCAGCCAGTTGCCAATGTGAGAATATGGTTGGCAACTCAATGACCTGCATATGGATTTGAAAGTGATAGATCTGGCATTATGAATGTATATGTGAATGATGCTCTTTTCAGATGAACCTGCATGGAAAATAAATCTCTTTAGTTATGAAAAGCTGCAAGATGGTGGTGTGACAGCAGCTTGGGAACTTTATGAAGATGTAGAGGGTTTTCAGATGTAATGAGGTCAACTCCTGATCAGATGATAGATGGAGGCAGACATAAGGATGCACCTGCATGTGAAAATAAAGCTTGTTAGTTCACATGAGTTGCTGGTGTGGAGGTGATGGCAGCAACTCCAGATGATGAAGTATAATGTAGTGTAGTGAAAGAGATGTGTGAGTGATATGCTCAGATGCACCTGCATGGAACTATGATCAGTATTAAATCACTCCTTCAGTTGATCACGATTTGCATAGCCCTTTTGTACTTGCAACACTAGAAACTCATTAGTACACAAACAATAACTTCAAAGCAGAACTTGATTTACTAAAATAGGCTTAATTAATTTTTTGTTTTCATCCTACTGAAGCTTTTTTTTATATTTTGCTTTTTTCTGTTTTTTATTTTTTTGAGCAATGCACTAACTAATCCTAACTACATCTTTCCAGAAAGATTTTAGTTGAACAAAGCAAGGGCAACATGTTGTTGCCAGTACCTCTTTAGGTGCACAATGTTGATAGGGTTCATCAATTCTCTGCCATCAGCAATATCTTTCAGCCAATATGAATCTCTGCCAGCTGTCCCTATCACTTCAAATGGTCCTTCCCAAAGACTCTCAAATTTGGATGCTATTTCTTCCCTTGACTTGTTCCACTTCAACACCAACTCTCCTGTTTTTAAGAATCCCTGTAATTTGTGTGCTGCTTTAAAGGCTGCAATATCTTTAGCCTTTTTCCTCATGACTGCATTCTCTGCTTCATATCTATGCTCCTCAAGCTGCATCAATCTCACAAATCTTTCTTTTAGAGCCTCATCCATTTCCAAATTAATTTGATAAGCCAGTCTGAGTGATGGAAGTTCTAATTCTATAGGCAGCATTGATTCTATCCCATACACCAAACTGAAAGGAGTGTGTTTTGTAGCTATTTTGATGGTAGTTCTGTATGCCCAAAGTGCATCATGGAGCTTCAAATGCCAATCCTTTTTTGAAACACTGATGGTTTTCTTGAGAATAGATTTGAGAGTCTTATTGGTTGATTCTGCCTGGCCATTTCCCTGAGGGTAATAGGACGAACTTTTGGTATGTTTGACTTTCAAGGTGGCTAGTAGTATGGCAATTGTATGGTTGATGAACTGGCTACCTCTGTCAGAAACTATTTTAAAGGGAATGCCAAACCTGACACAAATGTTTTCATGCAGAAACCTTGCAGTGGCTTGAGCATTAGCTTCTCTCAAAGGAATTGCCTCTGCCCATTTGGTAAAGTAATCAGTGGCCACTGATATAAACTGGTGTTGAGCTGAAGAAGGTGGATCTATGGGGCCTATAAAATCCAGCCCCCACATTTGGAAAGGTCCAGGGGAAGTTATTGCAGTCAGGGCAGCTGGTTGCAGAGTTTTTTTTACCAAAGATCTGACATTTATGGCAGCATTTTATAGTCTCATAACAATCCTTAAAAAGAGTGGGCCAAAAGTATCCTGACCTTAGAATCTTTTTTGCAGTTGTATCTGCTGCAAAGTGTCCTCCACACTCCCTCATGACATGCTTCAATTATCATTCTGGCCTCTTCTTCATCCACACATCTCAACAAGATCCCTTCTTTGTCAATTTTGCATAGAATACCTTCAATTAGCCTGAACTTTTTGCACTTGTCTTTGAATCTTCTCTCCTGACTGCTACTCAAATTCTTGGGCAGCTCATTGTTCTCAAGATAATTTCTGATGTCAAGTTGCCAGTCAGTATTCTCTGCATCAAAAGAAACCAAGTTTGTTAGATTATCATCATTGCCCAAACCATCTTGATCTTCATATTCAAACAACACATGTGGAAGATAAGAGCTGGGATTCTCGATCAACTTTACCACCTTTACAGTAATATCATAAGCTTGGACCTTACAAGCCCACCTGCACAGTTTGGCCTTTGGTTGCTTTTTTGCAAAAAGAAGTGACAAAGGATTTTGTTTCATGAATACTTGAACCTGATTGTTTTGAAGAAGATGTCCTTGTCTCTCTATCAAGAACATCAAGGCTGCTGCACTTTTCTCCAACCTAGGATACCTTAATTCAGTATCAGACCACATCTTGCTTGCAAAAGCAATTACATGGTCCTCTTGCAGCAGCGCCAAACCAATTGCCTTTTTTGTTACACTGATATAAGCTTTGAAAGGTTTCTCTAGATCAGGAGGTTTAAGTAGGATAGATTCACAAATGGCATCAATGATCTTGTCAAAAGAATCTTGGCATTGCTCATCCCAATCTATTAGGATATGTTTGCTTTCACTTTTGGAGAACTTTCCAACCTTTGTGAGGTTAGAAATTGGGCTCATAGTGTGGGAAAAATGAGGGACATACATTCTCAAAAAGCTGGTCATCCCCATGAAGCTTTTAACCTGCTTGAGGGTTTTTGGAGGTGCTAGTTTTTTTAAAGCTTCAACCTTACTTTCAGATATTTGAATTCCTGCTGTAGACACTACATGCCCAAGCAACTCTCCCTTTGAGGATAGGAAAACACATTTTTTAGGGTTCAAACTCACTCCTCCTTTTCTACACAAATCAAACAACATGGTTAGCATATCAAAATGTTTTTCCAGAGAAGTTCCCAAACAAAGGTCATCCAAAAATACACGAAAAATATTGGCAGGCATTTCTCTAAAAATTGTATCCATGGCTCTTTGGAATGTTGCATATGCATTCATTAATCCAAATGGCATTCTTTTCATGGCAAATGTTCCCCAAGGTGTGATAAATGAAGTTTTTGGCTGATCAATCTCCTTGATGCTTATTTGATTAAAACCTGAAAAGCCATCTAAGAATGAGTAAATCTCCTTCCCTGCTACAGCATGCAGCACTTCTTCCAGAAATGGCAAAGGATAGCAATCTTTGATAGTGGCTTTGTTTAGATCTCTATAATCTATGCAAATTCTAATGGTCTTGTTTTTCTTCTCAACAGGAACAATGCAAGATAGCCACTCAGGATTTACAATTTCTGCAGTCACACCTGCATCTTTCATTTTGTATAACTCTTCCTTGATTAAACCTAATAGAGAAGCATTAATCCTTCTTAACTTTTGTATAACAGGTTTCATACCTTCCTTGATCTTGATTTCAAATTCACAAATGCTTTTGTCAACACCAACCAACTCATCATAATCCCAAGCAAAGATACCTTTCCAATCATCAAAGAATTTAGTAACAAAGGCATTGTCCTCTTCTTTAAACAAATCACCAGCATACAATACCCTATCTAGACCCTTCTTGTTGACCTTGATTTCCTTTACCTGTTTGTCTTCACTTGCATTGATTACCAGGATGGGGTATAGCTGTTGCAGATCTTTCTTCTCAAGCTCATCTTCTTGTATTGCTCCCTCAGCTAAGTGTTCCAGTAGCACACTTCTGCATAGCGAGTCTGCTTCACAATTTTGCTCCCTTGGCACATGGCAGAACTCCCAGGTTCCAAAATTCTTCAGTTCCAGCATAGCTTGATCTCTGAGCTGCATCATGTCTTCACTCTTAGCTTGATATTCTCCTGATATTTGTCTGCAGACGAGCTGAGAATCTCCAAAGATGATTACATCACTGATGTTTAGATTTCTTGCTTCTTGAAGACCTGCAATCAATGCCTTGTACTCTGCCATATTAGAAGTGATATTTGAATAAATTCTTTCTACTTTAGCCAGCAATCTATTGGAAGCATCCTTGAGAATGGCAGCAGAAGATGCTACATTAAGCCTTTTGGAGACACCACCATCAAACCATAAATAAGCAAAATTACCTGATTTAGCTGAAGCCAACTCTTTTGGGATTTTCATGCTAGACTCCAACTCTACTGCATTCAGCTCAAATTCTCCACATGGATTTGATAGCAGCATTTCTTCTTCAATGAAATTCATGCTTTCAAATTCTCCTAACTTATTGTACAATGTTACCTTTTTTTTGCCATTTGAAATAGTGCATTCTCCTTTTGACCACACAGGCCTAGCATCAACTGTAGAAAGCCACTTTCTGCCCAAAAGTAAGTCATATATATCTGATTTGTCTTCTATCCCTTCAAAAGCAACCACCACAAAGTTAGCTGCAACCATTATTCCTTCAACATCAATAGGCACGTTGCTAACTATTCCAACTGGATTGATTTTTGTGTTAGAGAAAGATTTCAAGATCATTGGAGCCTTCTTGTCTATTTCTAGACCACATAGCCTCATAACATGGTGTGGCATTACATTCAGGGGTGATCATCCATCTAGCAGAACCTTGGTTAGGATTTTTCTTCCCATTTTGGCAACACAAGTGAAAGCTCCAGGATCATAATCATCCTGGGTGAGCATGTGCTCCTCAATGTGGTTTGTTAGGGCAAACTCATCTTCCTTAGTCAGATTGAGAACTTTTTTTCTATAAGAAAGAGCTATCTTGAGCAAGGTCAGCAAGTCTACACAGATTTTTGAATTCTTTAACAAATATTCAAAATCCTCACACTCTTTTTCTTTCTTGACAAAATTTTGAGCAGGAGGAGGAGGCACAGCCACTGCTTGCTCAGCATCCTTATGTTTCAAGATGTCAGCTTCCTCATGTGTTGATTCTCTTTCTTTGGCATTATTCATTCTTCTGGTGTGGACAGCCATTATCTCCTCTTGTTCCTCAATCTCCTGCACAAACCTTATAGATGCATTTGGCTCATTAACTTTAGATTTTTCTTGTCTGGCAAAATACTCTTTAACACTGCATCTATCCTCATAATGTCCCACAGCCTTACAAAATGCACACACAGGGCATTCTTTACCAAAATGTCCTCTCTTTCCACACTTTGTGCATGGCCTATACCAGCAGTAGTCAGAAGAATGAGTGTCTCTAAAGCAATGCACACATGGAGGGTAAGTTTTCTTTTCAAATTTTGAGCTTTTCAGCTCTTGAAGTTGTTTGGTTACCTCAACCAGTGCCTCAGACACTTTGGTAATCTCTGTTCTTACATCTGTTGCAGGAGCCTCATCATCCTCCATCTTTACTTTCTTCTTTTCCTTTTGGACAGCATAAACAGGTACAGGTGCTGCTCCCATATACTCTTGTTCATAATCTGGAAAGAAAGGATCACTTGGTGAGTGCACATCATCTGGTAAGTAAGATATCATATCTGCAATTTCAGTAGCCTTGGTGAAAGCCTTGTGTATTGTGTCAAATCCCTCTTGTTTTTGGATCTTCAATAGCTTTCTGTGTATCCTCGGTCTGCTGCTTAATCCCCTGATAAAAGAAGCCACTAGATGCAAGGTATGGTTAGGAACATGATTAACTTGGTATTTGACAAGATAGAGATTGAATCTTTCAACATATTGGTGCACACTCTCACCATGCTTAATGCAAAAAGTTTGCAACTCAAAAATTAGATCTTGGGGGTCCAAGACTTCCAAAACGTGCCAAAAACTTTTTAACCAGTTCTTCCCAAGAATTGGTGCCTAAACTTATAACATACTCTAACCAAGCCCTGCCCTCATCATTTTTGAAACATTTTTTAAACTCAGAGAACTTACAGCCCTTTTTGTAACCATATTCTTGGTAGTACTCTTCAAAAGTCTTGAGGAAATTGTTGGCATTCATGCTCGGATCAAAAGTAGGGACTGGAATCGGCACGTTTAGCTCAAAGTATTGACAAGGCATACCTGCATTTGCTTGTATAGTGACAGTAGGTGCTGCAGTAGTTTCATGGTTATCTTGTGCTTCAGTAGGCTCAGATGCCTCATTAGTTCTTCTGGGTGCCATGAGTTCAGATTCCAGGAAAATGATCTCGGTAGAACCTCCAAAATGTTGAAGGTGTTCCTGGCAATACCTTCAACCTCAGTGGTTTAGAACCTCTAGGTTGCTTGAGGCAACCACTCTGAGTGCAAAGATTCCAGAAATAGTGCACAAAATTTCACTGGGAGTATGCTTCCCTGAAGGCCAAAAAGTCTGCTCCACAAAATAGCTTGCAGTATGTGATCTATTAAGCTATGGATGTGGATTTCACTCCTCAAGATGCTTAACACTTTATACTAACAGACTACAAAAACTCAGTGAGGTCTGACAAGGTTAGATAGGCCAAAATTTGATCACTGACCCAGTCAATTTTTGATCAATATCCCTGGCAAAGAGCTAAAATTTGAAACTCGATGTCGAGAAGGAATTTTCTGGACTTACCAATTCTATTCTGCTCAGATTTGCCTGCACAATAAGGGCCAAATCTCCCTTTTGCCAAAAGAGGACCTAATTTTTTCTTTTGATGACTTTTTGCCTAGAACTGTAAGGAATGAACTACTCTGAAAGAAGATGCTTTTCAGTAAAGGGTTGCACGTGTGTCTAATGTTGCCTTGCTCAAAACATCTTGCTTGGCAAGATTAATGCTCAAATGATTGCTCTTATATGCTCAGTGCCTATTGTGCAACACAATTGGATCTAAACATATCGACTCAGAATAGTTTTGGAATTTAGTCTTGACAAGAACTTAGCTTTTTCCTTTTCCAAAGACATGCTAAATAGGCAGACTACTTTTATCTGACGATCTGGGCAAAAACAACACGCCTAGCTTCTTATGATTGTTTTCTTTTTGGGAATGGATTTCAATGCAACACAAATAGATCACTACAAAGGTCGGATTTTCAATTAAATCAAACACTCAAGAGATACAATGCAATATCCCAAGCTCATGGTCTTGGGCACAGAATCAAATAGGTATACATTCAAACAATCCAGAGAATTGAGTCAATAATCTGAATCAGAGGTGAACATTGGAGGTCGGGATCAAGCTCAGGATCATCAAGCCGATCCTTCTTCAAAGCCAGGAATCACTTCTTTGCCTCAAAGCCCTCGAATTCCTTCTGTGCAGAAAAGCCCCTTTTGAATTTCCCTGCGCTCGCTATTCTGTTGCGTTCTTGGCTCATTCAATTCAATTCTCTGTCTTTTGCTTCTCTCGACGATTCTTGACATTACACAGGGTAATTCGGCCATTAAAGATCATGATTGCATGGTTGTTTTGTGAGAATTGGACGGATCTTGGCGGTTTCCAGATTTAGGGTTCTTGGCAGTTCGAAGATCAATATCCCACAGGCTTAATTGGGTTTTGGCGACATGGGTATATAAGGAAAAGAAAATCCATCATTTATAATTATTGCGTGCAATATCCACGTGGGATCCGGTACCTCCACCGCCCCACACGCCCGGATGTTCCACGCGGCATGGGGAGATTGGCTGGAAAGAGAGATAGGCTTGGGGGGATAGATAGGAAAATTTTTGCACCCCCAAGCCCTATGGCACGATTCCCTAGGAAGCAACTATGATGTCCAAAATAGAGCCTTTTTTCAAATTTCTTTTTTCCTATGGGAACCTTTTTTTGCACTTTATAAGATTCTGGAATCTCTTCTCACAATGGAGCACTTTTGAATTTGGCAAAAATGGAGCTAAGGAGTGGATGATGTGGCATTTGGAAATCATGACAAGGCTAGGTGGGTATGATGTGGCCAATGGAATGATGACGTGTTAGCCAACTTGAGCTTGAAAATTCTTTCTAGTCAAAATTTTTGGATGATGTGGAGATGATGTGTATGATGAGTGTGTAGTGATGAGGTGTCAATGGTGATGTGGCAACAATGATGCTAGTTTGATGCTTTGATATGGATTTTGATTTGAACATGGGAGTTTGACATGTCATGGCTAGAATGGTGATGAATATGATGACTTGGCACATGAAGTGAGGTGTGAAGTGACTTGGCCCTACAAGTGCTCATTTAGAAGCCAATTTCTTTTATGGAGTAACTTCTTAGTGCCTCCTAGGGCACACTTGAGTTTTGAACACTTCTTTTAGGAATTTTGCAACTTTCTTTTCACTTAGGTCAAGTTGCATGAGATATTGATTTCTGAGCGAGATTATGACCAAGTCAAGTCACTTTTGAACTTGTGGATGATGGAGCAAGTGGGTGTTCCATGGAAGTGTGTTTTGACTAGAAAGAACTTTCAAGTACAAGTTTGACTTTGAGAGGTATATGGGCAAGGGATCAAAGTTCAATGGTATTTTAGGATAGTGGGGTAAATGGAGAAGGGGATCAAAATGCCAAAGATGCCAAGATCACAAGTAGCTACATACCATGGAATATTCTTCAAGGGGTCTTCTTTCTCTACTTTCTTCACCTCCTTTGCTTGTTTGACCTCTTGTATCTCTTGAGTGACTTGAGTCAATTGTCCTTCCTTTGCTCTTCAAATTCTTGATGTATGCTAGTGAAGCATTTCCCTATTGTCTTGCAAACCAGATCAAGATGAGAGGATTAGTGCAAAGATGTGCTTAGCTCTTCCATGCTGCCATGGCATGGCAGCATTGAGGTAGCCATTTTTCCAACCAGAACTACTACTATTTTTGTATCTTTCCATGGAGAGGATTTGCTTCAGATCTCTATTCATGGCTTTTATGTGTTGAGTCCGAACACTTTTCAATAGCAATCTTCTCTGTAACGGATGTCTATATTCTCATTCTAATCTATATTTGGTTAAATGGAATTGTAGATCATTCAAATGGGCACGTCCAGGGTTCCTTGGCTTACGTATCATTGCCATTTTTATGACAAACCTTAATCTCTTTATGCCATTGTAATTTCGTTTTTTTAGGGATGAGGTTTCTCATACAATAGGTTGTGTTTGGAGGATGCCATTTTCTTCTGAAGCTTTGCTCATTTTGAAGTCCTGATTTCAGTTTTGTGGATTCAGTAAAAAATTCTTATAGCATTGCCTAGCATTCAGTTCAACATCGGTATCTCGGAATTCAATGCAACTAATTTGGTGCCTGAATATAGAAACTTTGCTAACAATTAGATTATAGGAATCAAGTCGGAAAGAGTTATTGTATAGAGCTAACGACATATTAAAATGAATTTTTCCTTAAAAGATCATAATGAAAAATGTATGCTATTTTGCATGGTTATTTTGAGTTTCCTTTGATATATTTTGATTGAGTTTTAGATGTTGGTGTCTATGACAGCATGGTGTGCATTTATTTCCTTGATCCTCAAAAACTTGGCAGACTTAGCGATAGTTGTATGAAATCTGGAGCCCGTAAAATTATCTTCTTAGTTCTAATCTAAAACAAATATGCTTCTAACATGTCCCTAATGCCTGAAAATATGTTATGCAAGTGTCCTGATGCCTGCAAATATGTTTTTGCAGACAAATCATGTCAAGTCATTGTCCAATTTTGTATATATTTTAAAATCAACAGTGGTGAAGGCACATCATAAGTTCCACATTCTTTTACATGGCAGTGCGTACTAGAGATGTTCTGCATAATAATGGAGGTGTTGTATTGCACATAAGACATAAGCTTACATTAGATGATATTTACCTTTAGATGTTTGAAACAATTGAACTCTTGCACTAGGAGTCCGTCTCTTTTCGGCCCTTCGTACTTTGAAGTGAATTCAAAGTTTTCTTTTCCCATATCAAGAGCATTTATAAACCTCAGTATCCAACAAATACGATTGAAACTTATCTTCTAAATAAGTCTTACGGGTGTATTTTGCCACATTCCTTATGGCCAGTCAATCCATACTCTTCATTTGCACCGAATGCCAGCTTCTATGATTATAGACATGCCAAAATGTGTTGTGGAATATGCTCAACTTAGACAAAACAACGCTATATTTGAGTTGCCCAATTTATGTATAGAGGAATGCCACATGGGACTCTATTTTGGGGGACCAATTGGCATTCCTTTACAAGATAGAAGTGTTTTCAATGCATCGCAGCGCAGATGTCAATTTAGGGTTGAAGTCTTTGGGTCTATTTCAAAAAATGTCGTAAGAAATCTACGTGCATAAAATGTAGGATCAAATTAGGTGAGAAATAATATGTCCAATAAGTAATAAGCATGATGGATGTGAAGCGTTAGTTTCTTATCGACTTTATAATAAATATATTCAAAATTTAAAGGTTCAAAATATCGACTTCACAATGGTATATATTGAAATAACATCTAATACAACACCAAAGCAAATACTTGAGCACATGGACCATCTCACCCGACCACGACTAATGCCCATAAATGCATTCCACAAGTCCACGACTAATGCCCGGCATTGCCGGGCACACGTTTCTAGTATTATTTATTAGTATTGTTGCTAGGTGCTAACATGTATTGTTGCTAGGTGCATATTCACACGGGGGTGACTCCGGACAATGAGAGCTGTTGGATAGGCATATTCACCCCTTATTCCTTAATCTACACCGTACGTAAAGTTCCTCGTTTGTGGGATATGCAAGTACAAAATTTGCTATACTGTATAACAAGATTCGCAAAATACTATAAACTTTCAAGCAGAATACTATATGGTGTTGATTTCGTACGTGCAAAATACAATTATGAGGGCTCTCGCTGTGTGAATATGCACCTAAACCAAAGGGGGTTTAAGGGAAATTTTAATTTAAATGTGTTGGACCCAATGGTTGTGTTAATTAATGTCAATGGTAGTTATGTGTTGGTTGTTAATGTCGTTGGTTGTTATGTGTTGGGGGATTTAATTTTTATATGTTGGATGTTAATGGTTTGTGTTGCAAAAAAAAAAATTCACCCCCCCAGTGTGACAAAATTTTTAGAATTCAAACCAGAAAAAAACTAGAATTCATTTGAGGCTTTCATCACCTGTAGCTTTTGAATTTGATCACAATAAAACAAATAGAACATAAGTAAAAGTTACCATAAAGATAGAGCATATTGATCCCATTATTCTGAAAGTCATAAAGTTTGCAACACCCATACACAAACATTTTTCAACTGGAATTTAACAGCAACCTTTGGCCTCCATGGATTCTTGTGGTGAGAAACCAAAGTGGGAAACTTTTCTGCTTGTTAGCACAAGGATCTAGAAGCCTTGGAAGTTGCTTAATAACTGCCTCAAAATCTAAAAATGCATGGTAATTTTTTGCAAGCTTCATTTGGAATGAGCCATAAAACAATATCCAATAGCGCAATCCTGTATTAATCAGCTGGTAGGATGTGAAAGCCTACCAAACCCGGCCGAAAAATTGCTATTTTAGCATACATAACTTAACCAAACATATCCATATCATACACTATCAAGAAGATCTCGGAGAGAGCTTTCTAATGCAATAAAAATCATCTCAAACAGAGCTCTGGATCAAAAGTTATGATAAGAAATGTGTTGCCGGCGGGGAAACTGCACTACATGCGCCCTTCAAGCCCTTCATGTGCCCATTATGCACCACACACACAAAAAGAGGGCTTTTGTTGTGAGCCATTGGTTGTTGACCATTGAAAAAAAAGGCTAAAATCAATGGCCCTTCATGTGCCCATTATGCACCACACGCACAAAAAAAGGGCTTTTGTTGTGAGCCATTGGTTGTTGACCATTGAAAAAAAAAAGGCTAAAATCAATAGCTCAGAAATGGTGCACTCTAGATGTACGCATTAATACATCCATTTGAATACATCACGAAATCATAGGAAAACCTTAGTGAAAAGCGTATAAAAACACAAAGAAAACCCCCTGTTATTATGCTACATATAGAAGGCATGGGACGAATGACACCTCCGTGTCCTTCACCCGGACACTTGGCCATCACAAGTGGTCCGAGTCAGACGGAGGGCCTTTCCGTGGTGATGGATTCGCCATGGGAGGGGAATTTCCCGTACTTATACGATGGGAGCATCGTATGGATTCGGGGAGCGTCACAGTGGTATCAGAGCCATGATTTTGGTGGACCAAAATTGTTGCACTGGCCATAGTCTAACTCGTTAGTTGACGGTAAATTTTCCTAGGATAGAAGGTCCCAACTCTGTATGTAGCATCTTAATTGGCCTAGTTAAGGGAAGAATGACCTAGTTGTGGAGGGACGTGTTCCATAGGGGAGTGGCTAAGGTCGGGAAGTGGAGCCAGAAGTACGAGTTTTGTAGTCACCATAACTTTCTCCACATAGCTCAGATCGACGAGATTTTTGCTCCAACGCGTTGGCATAGCCCAAATACCCTAGGGGGGTCGTCAACCGGCAGCAGAAGGTCGAGCAAGGGGCCAAACCAAACAGCGATGCATCTCGGGTTTGGTCGCTCCAGAATCGCGAGAGAAACACGTATAACTTGAGTTGCGCCACTCCGTATAAAACGCGTATTTCCGCTGTAGAAAAATTTTCATATTTTTTTCATATACCTATTTTTTCGACGCCTTAACCCATATTTGAACCTATGACCTCAACTCCAAGCCTAGGTGCTTACCACCACACTAAGCTCTCTTAATATAACATATGTATTTCATATATTCCTTATACACATGTAATACTCTGTTTTCTTTGCATAGTATATGAAAGTGTATTATGGGGACTTGAACCCTTGACCTCCCACCACCCAGCCAAACCCTTTATCAACAGGGTAAGCCTCTTTTTAATTAATATAATAGTCTCTTGTCATACTTAACCAATAGTATCCCTATTTCTCTAGAAAGACTTCTGTCTACCATCACTCTTCCCTAAACCAATGCTGCGGTGGCAACGACTCCATCGGACTTATGCAACCATGGTGGGGTAGGAATACCCTAAGGGTTCTTACCATTACTGCGGAATGTTTCCGCAACCATATCGACATACGTTCACGCTGAGCAATGGAAGGAAATCCATCAGAGTAAGATAGAAACTTCCAAGTTGGATTTTAATCCACTATTTACCTTGGATATTCTTTAGGCGACGATAATAATGTCCAGTTATTGACGTTCCTCGACCTATAGCTTTAATTATGTTTCCTTTGGAAGATGCCTTGATAACACAATTTCTTCGGGCCTTGCTATGATTCAATCTATACTACATTCATATGCTTTATATTAGACCATATTCCACGTTATATATTAAGGGTTGAGTAATATTTTATAGACATAATTATAATTAACGTTGTCTCTCTCTAGTGTCTAAACCTTCACTCGTCTCATTTCCCAGAGAAAGGATCTCTTTCCATCCAACCAACTAGGGACTGTCATGCAGCACCCCTCTAGACCAGGGGTTTGGATTTCTTTGATCCTACCACCCTTCACTACTTCTTCTCAATGGTTGTGTTCGTCTTATGGACCATTTCCCCAGAGCACGATACATACTCTGTAATACGTAGTGAGTGCTCATGTTAGAACCCCCACAACAATGTCAACACTTTATTCCAATCAAGCCCGGGTATAAACTTTAGTATTATTTTGTGCCAAGCTTCACCGCAAATACAGCTGTGATTAATTATCTGCGCCACACGCCTGTCAAAGTGACAACGGTCTACCCTCTTTTGGAGTTGTTATCCCGTACATTCCAATGGCTTCCAACCATTATTGACTAGTCACGTCCTTCTAGGGTATCTAGATATGGTCCGAGCAAAGTATTTCCAACCATTATTTTAATGCCTAAACGTCTTTAAGTTCCGCAAATGAACTTACGTATTCCAAGGGATTATGTGAATATCCCAAAGGACAGTACCACCCAAAGACCCCTCAAGACAGGCCTCCTCTATATCAGAGATCTTGTGTTCAAGTCTCTGGGGGTCCATCATATGTCCTCATGGATGTTGCCAATGTGGCATGACATATAAATACTATCTATTTATCCATCTATTAAAAAGGTTCTTGGTGAATTCAATTCACCAGTCGTCCTAGGACATGGAAGTCTTATTCCCTAAGCCATGCACCAAATCTTTAAATAATATTTTCAGCTCTTGCTGCCTTTCAAGCCAGCAATCTATCTTTGCATACTAGGAAGGGCCACCCTTCAAGTCATGCTATTCATCCAACGATCCTGAAGGTAATAACCTTCCTATACAGGTCACTAAATATCATTAATAAGGGTCCTTCATTCCTTCTCTTCTTCAATATGTTTTCTATGTCTATGGCCGATTTCCAGGATCCCGGCCCTTACGCCTGGCACAACGTATACAATTCACCCTTTGGTTGTGACCTTTATTCAGTAGAGTCATCAATCCATTTACTCCTGTACGTCTTCGTTAACCGTCTTGTGGCTTCTAAACCGCTATCATATCCCCCTATGTTGTTAACCCACCTATCATTGGGGGTTATGATTCAATGTTGTCCTACATCCGTCAGTGCCCCTCTCGAAAAAATGAGGATGGCGCAGCCCACAGGCTAGGGTTTTGGCGCCGGTTCAGTCTGAGATATCTCCCACCTCGGGTGTCCGTTTCCTGCGATTCTTGGTGCGTTGGAAAGCCTGTGCAGTGAGCTTTCCAACGGTGTATGGCATCAGGTGGTTTTCGTGCTGCTTCAGTCCCGGAATTGGGATCCTCTATTTCGGCCTCCATGGTCGCCTCCGCCGGTATGCATTCTTGCTCGCAAGTTTCTGCCTCTCTGGCCTCTCCAGTGCTTCCTCCTAATTCTCGTCTCAATCCACTTGCATATGCCCCTGCCTCTATGGATTTGCAATTCCCTCCCCTCTCTTTGCCATGTACTTCTGCTTCTCCCTCTCTTCCTCCTCCCTCCACCTCTGCTCCAACTCCGTCTTCTCTTGCTCTCCCATCCTCTTCAGGCCTCTTACCGTCTCCTCCTCTTCCCTCTGCTCCTTGGTCTGCCCCTAATACTGTTGCTCGAGTATCACAAACGCGCTTCAGTGATTGGATTAAGCGAGACATGACTTCTGGTGTGCGTTCTGCTCGTGTTGCTGCGGCGGTGTCTCTTATGATGGAGAATAACAAAAGAGAGGTGTCTGAATATATGAAAGAGCTGCAGGGTCTTGAAGATAGAATGGATGTTCAACTGCCTCCTGATAACGTGTTCTATGAAGCAGAGGTGTGTTCTAGTGCCTTCACTCAGGCTGGTGTCTCGGTTGTGGAGATAGATCATAGTGTCCACTTGCAAAGTCTGAACAATCTAATGTCCCATGCGGTGGTATGTCATTTCACTGGTCAGTTCCTTGATCTCAAGAGGATGGGATTTTGGTTGAAACAACATCTGCAAAAGTTGGGATTGCCTCCGCATGAGTCCCTGAAAGTTTTGGATAGGCAAAACAATTATTTCTTAGTGATGTTCGGGTCGCCTATTGCTGTTGATAAACTAGTGGAGCGTGGAGTGGATCCTTTGTGGGGACATTATCTCTTGTATCAGGTATGCACCCCTGGATTTCTTCCTAATAAGTCTGGTGCACGTCGTATGCCCTGCCGGTTTGCATTGGAGGACTTCCCAATCGAGTTGCAAGTTCCAGACTTCTTGATCTCCATTGCCAATGGATTAGGGTTGCACCTTGCTCATTCGATTACCAATGGTCCTCGTATTTGTATTTCCCTTCCTGCTGAGGCTTCCCTCCCCAAGTCTGTGGTCGTTAGAAGTGGTCCACTCTTTTTTAAATATAAATTATCCTTGCTTAACGGCCTAGAGCTTGCCAATATGTTTCCTGATGTTGAGGCCTTCTCTGCTTATCGTGTGCGCAGGCCCTCCATTCCCATCCCTCCTCCTACTTCTGTCTCCCCTACTTCTACTTCCCCTGCTGCCATCCCTACTCCAGCCGATCCTGCACTTGTCCTTGCCATCACCCCTTCTTCGCCTTCTACCCTAGCCATTGGCACACTCCCCGCTGCCCATAATTGTCTTCCTTCTGACCAGCAAGAGAGGCTGGACATGAGTGCACGCAAGCAAGAGCGCATTGAAGAAGAATGGTCCATTGCCCGCATGAAAAAACCCACTCGGAGGAGGAATAGCTTCGCTCCACAGCCTTCTGCATCTGCTTCCCCTAACCCTGTTGAGCCAACTCTCCTCACCACTGTCACCGCGCGTCCAATAGCATCGCAGCCAAATTGGGCTGATCAAGTGGAGAATGAGTCTCATATACAAGTTGATATGGACTTAGAACATCCTCCACGTCCACCTGATCAATGAAGTTAATCTCCTGGAATGTGCGGGGGGTTGCCTCCTCCCCTACTAAAAGGAGCAGGTTGTCCATGGCCCTGGCTAGGTGGGACTCAGATTTCATTTGTTTGCAAGAGCATAAATGCAAGAAAGAGGATGCCTACAAAGTTGCTGCAGTAATCAATAGGCAGTACAATGTTCTGGTGGCGGCCGCAGACTCGGCAAAGGCTGGTGTCCTTACAGCATGGAGGAGGACGATTCCAGTGTCATTTACTCAGGTTGACAGATTTGGCCGGTGGATCATAGTCAAGTGGTTTGATAAAGGGCAAGAATGGGGATTGGTTAATGTATATGCGCATAATCGACCACGTCAGAGAGGTGCATTGTGGGCTTCTTTGCGTTCCAAATTATTGAGGTTAGACTCCCCTGTTGCATGGATCATGGTGGGTGATTTTAACATGGTTGAGCTTGAGCAAGACAGATGTGGCAGAGGTGCAGAGATAGTGCAGGGCTTTGAACGGGAGCAATGGCACCGCTTAATGCAAGATTGTGGCTTCATAGAAGTTGAGGGTCCCTCAAGTTTTACTTGGTGTAATGGCTGGTTGGGTGGTGGTAGAGCATATGCAAGACATGATAGAGGCTACTATAATGCTTTGGTAGCAACCCTGTTGCCTTCTTTTCATCGTGAGAACCTCTTGAATACTTTGCAATTTCGACCATAATCCACGGTATTTCTCTTGCTCTCATCACGGTGGTGCATCTTTGCCTCTAAGACATATTTCAAGTTGAATACATTTTTCTTGAAGGATGATGATTTTGTGGCGGTGTAGGCGGGGGTTCACTTCTTTCTCTCGACCACGGGGGCATGGCGGTATTGTTGATGCTCTCCGCTCTTTGTGGAAGTCTTTTGCTAAAGGTTGAGGTCGTGAGCAGGCTGCTGCTCACCGGAACCTTCTGCTGGCTCTTTATCGACAACTTGAGGCATGCAGGTCTGTTGCCCCATCAGATGGTCATGTGGAGAAGCAAATTTTGTGTAGCATTAGGCAGATGGAATCTGAAAAGGTGCACTTTGCTCGCATTAAAGCTGGGTTGCAATGGTTCAAGGAGGGAGACCGGTGCACAGGTTTTTTCTTCAGAGCTGCCAAAACAAGAAAGCTAGCTGCATCTCTTCAGTCTCTGCAGACTCAGGATGGGCGTGTTGTTTCAGATCCAGCTAAGCTTAGAGGCTTTTTGCATAATCACTTTTCAGCTTTCTTCACTGCTCGGCGTCTTCCCTTTCAGTCAGATTTTCAAGCGGCCTTGCTTGCTAAGGTTCATCCTATAGTCACCAATGAGCAAAGGGCCATTTTAGAGGCTGAGATCAGCCAGAATGATTTAGCTGAGGCCACATTTTCTCTCAAGAGGGGCAAGTGTCCGAGTCTTGATGGTATTCCAGTGGAGTTTTTCCAGGAGTATTGGGATTGGCTTGGTATGATGCTTTCAGGGATTTTAAAAGACAGAGGCACCTGGACAAAATCCTCAACTCTAGTTGCATCTCCCTTATTCCAAAATGTAAGGATCCCTCTTCCATTTCAGATTGGCGCCCCATTACTTTGTTGTCCTCAGTGTACAAGATCTTTGCTAAAGCTTTTGCTCAGAAGCTTTGTGGCGTGCTTACCGAGTCTATCTCCTCCACGCAGTCAGGTTTCTTGCCTCGCCGGTGTATCTTGAATAATGTGGCAGCAGCATATGAGGGTCTCTATTGGGCTAGAATGCATGGTTACCCCATTGTATACTTGAAGCTGGATTTTGCAAAAGCATATGACAGTGTTGACTGGAGTTTCCTGGAGCAGTGCCTTTTACGTCTTGGTTTTGGTGCCCGGTTAAGCGGATGTTATGAAACTTCATTATTACGCTTTCGTTCTTGATTCTTTTTTGAAGGAGAGCCATCAACATTTTTTCGGTGGGGACGTGGCATTCACCAGGGCTGTCCTTTGGCACCGTTGCTTTTTACAATTGTGGCGGAGATTCTTTCTCAGGTATTCTCTCTTGCAGTGCAGGAAGGCATCCTGCATGGTCTTCCCATGAATAATGGTTCACAAGAGATTTGTAATCAGTATGCAGATGACACTTTCTTGTTCTTAATGGCTGATGAGCAGAATTTGCAGAATGCCATTTCCTTGTTGGACAGTTTCTCTTTGGCTTCTGGTATCTTTGTGGGGTGGCAAAAGTGTACGCCACAGGGGCCCTAGACTCTCCAGTGCCGTCTTCTGTGGTTGCATTTCCATGGAAGGTTCTTCCTCATGGGAAGGCAACTAAGCTTCTAGGCATTCCAGTTGGTATACACCTCTCATCTGGTGATGCGTGGGATGTCATTATTAAGGGGTTGGAAAGGCATTTGTTCGGTGGTCCACGGCTAAGTTATCCATGGCTGGTCGTGTAATAGCGTGGCAAAGTCGGTTAAAGTGGCACACATGTCTACATGGCATCCATCTTGCCGGCACCGCAGATCAAAGATGCGACTCATTGTTCGCTGACCGGGAACTTCATCATCGGTGGCAATCAAGAAGGAGCTGATGTTAAAGTTAGTTGGGCGCAAGTGCATTATGCCTAAACTTTGTGGGGGCTGGGGATGATTCACTTTCTTCTCGAGCAAGGTGCTGATCTCTAAGTTCATGTGGCGGATTCTCAATACTGCTGATAATTCTCCAGGTCTGCGTCTCATTCACCAGTCTTTACAGAGGTGCATTTCCTTTGGCTCTCCATCCATTAAGCCTCTCCTCCCATGGGCATTATTCTATCCACTTTCTCCATATCCTAATGCATCTCCTTTCCTCAAGGGGTTGCTAGCTGCTTGGGAGACTGTGCGCACTTTGTTTCAGTTCCATCCAATGGCCCACACAGATCCTACAGCCAGTTGTTGGTGGATCCCTTTGGGTGACGGTCATGCAGATTGTCCCCTGGTCTCTTCTGTCCATCCATTGACGCAACGTCGGTGGCGAGCAGCAGGTGTGCTCACGGTATCTGCATGGTATAATGAGACAAGATTGTTGACGTGGAATGAGTTCAAATTGAAGTTCCTTCTCCGGGTGTAAATTCTTTACTGGTGGTCAAAAAGCACTGTCCAGACAAGTGCTTTAACTACTAAAAATCTCACATCCAACGTGAATTTGACATGCATATTGTGTTTGAAAATTGAGTATTACAAATAATAAACGTGTCTTTAAAACATTAAAGTAGGAAAAATGAGGTACCAACTAATATAATTATTTCGTAACATCAAATTTTGTATTAGCTAAGTGCTTTATGTGCTAAGTGCTGTCGCGGAAAGTTGTACACCACCAAAGAATTTACACCCCTCCTTCGTTGGGACCGGAGTAGCTGCTACACTTCCTCCACACCCACAAGACGTGGCTCCCCAGCTCTGGGTGGTTCATGGCAGTGTTAAGGAGGAGCACCTGGTGCACTCGATGTATGTGGTCCTGCTTCATCCTGAGGTGTTGCCTCCATCGCCAAAGTGGCCTTTAGTTATCCCCGAGCCTCATCGTAAAGCAGTCTGGCGATGGGTATGGGATAAATTGCTTCATCCTAAGCTATCCATTTTATGGTGGCAGATCACTCATAGATGCGTGCGGGTAAACACTGTTGTTCATCGATTTCGTCCAGAAGTCTCTATGATCTGCCCTCTTTGCACGCAGAGGGATGAGACAATTGAGCACTGTTTTTTCTTGTGTCACCATGTTCGACCTGCTTGGCAGTGGCTTCTGAGTCTTTTCCATTGTGACTTGAATAGTCAGCAGGTCCTTTTGTCAGTCTATCCTAGTTCTTGGGACAAGTTGGCAAAGAGGGCTTTCCACTTGGCATCTGCTTGGATCATCTGGTCCATCTGGAAGAGACGAAATCTCTTCATCTTCAAGGGACAGCTCTTTTCAGATATGCAAGTGCTTAGCGATGCCCGTAGTCGTATTGTGAAGGCGTACAAATGTTCTTCCTTGAAGGATGACATCAAAAGTGTCATTTGGGAGCAATATCTTCAGATTCACACCTACTCATAGCAAACAGTTGTGCTCATGGTGATCTGTATTCTCTGCTTTTTTATGTTATGTATGTGGTGGGTAGTGTTGCTCTAGTGGATATCTTCTCCACTGGGTTTTGAGTCCCCCATATACTCTTTGTATTCTTTTGAGTAATAAAGGTCCACGTCCATAAAAAAAAAATGTTGTCCTACATCCTAGAAATGTTAGTCATTACATTTCTCTGTCATGACGTTATGTCGTTGTTGTGGCATTCCAAATGACTTGGCATCCTCATCTAAGCCATAGTTATGGCCTAAAAGCACGTGAGCCTTCATATAAATCCTAAATTACCTGGAGTCATTAAGGTGCCTGCCTAGTATTTTGTGAGTCTTCCTACAATACCGACGTTTGATATAACCCGGGCTTGTAGCGATGCTCGAACCCTGTATATTCTAACTTACACCTCCATGTAACCCATGGCGTTCGCCCCTGCCTGATCCGGGTATGAATCATGTGGGAAAGCTTGTCTTAGGTGTCTATGCAAGACACATTCAAACTTCTAGTAGGTAACTGCTATTCACTACCTATCCTGGAATTGTACTATTGTCAACCCCATCATCTTAAGCTTCATTCTATGGGCTGTTAACATTTATTTCACGTGCCAACTCCAACATCATACCCTAGCATACAACGAATTGACGGTCCTTTGCACATTTCGAACATATCTCCAGACCCTTCATTGGTAACTTTGGAGTGCACTCGTCTTTCTCTCCTTGTATCGACACTTAGATTACCCCTAAGATGTTTATCGTATGTAATAAACATATATCCACATCCCACAGTGCTAGAGCTCTGCCCTAACTTAGCTAAAGTGTAACCTTGGTAGTTCTTTCAAACAAAACCCATTGCCTATGTACCTTTATGATGTGGCTGCGCCACCTACTTTCCAAAAGGACAGGGGCCAACTCTATGTTGGACTTGTATATGCTGCCTATACTTTGATAGGGTCTCTAGCTATTTCAACCATTCCTTTAGTGCCTTATGGTACTTTAACCCCGTACGTAAACTATGATTCCCCTCTAAAGGTTCCTTCAGTTAAATATCCTTTGTGTTCCGCCATGCTTTGTCACAACTAACCTATTTTCTTAAGTTATCATGTCAACTTCAGTTTTTGATCAGCTTCAAATGTTGTCGCCTTTGGCTCCCTCATAATGAAGCGGAGGCACTAAAACCTCCGGGTCTCTTCATAGGAAACCCAATGTTTCAATCTTCGCCATATGGTTATCTGATTCCTTACCCTCTTAAGACTTTCAAAGTCATAATCTCTAAGGGGTCTATGCCTCGAGGCAACCGATCCTCCACCTTCTACTTCAGCATTTATAATCGTTCCTCGCAAGTAGGGTAACTCTTAGGATATATGGACTACTAGTCTATATAATCTCATCCCTTCTGATCTATACACCTCGTCTTGATTTGTATCGGGACTTGGAATTGCTATGTATTGCCCTCTTCTCGGTTATCCCTACAAGTATAATCGCAAAAGTCATCGTACTCCTTTTTTTCTTCCATCAGGGCGACGCGATATTTCATACATCTTTTTATTTCCCAAAATCGAATAGATGCTCTCGGCTTATAATATTGAACTAATTCATTGGTATCTAGAACCTTTGAGTAGTTAAGCTCTCGTTATCGCTTATTCCAATACCGTTCCAACCGTCCTCGGGATGTTTTTGAATGTAACATCACCGTATATGCTAGACTTACTCTAGCTATTTTCACTGATTTAAACTCTGTCCATATCCCTTAGGACGACGTATCTAAGATAGTCAACTCCAACCATTGGGATAGCTTGAATGCTTATCTCTAGTGGATCATACCTTAACCCAATATCTTCGTATATAAGCATATCATTATGCTTCTTCTTTAAACATTGTCAAGTAATATTTCACCAGCCTTGTACGAATATTCTACCATCTTCCAACATGACATACATCTGGATGTCACAGTTGATATCCTTGATATCCTTGTATGGGTCCCATGACCTATTGGTCTTCGTGGACGTTAAAAAAAACTATTCTATTCTATTCACTAGTGTAGTATTTGATACTACTAAATCCTTCCCACATCCAAAACCACTACATTGTTAGTATGTGATATAGTAACATGTGTGCACCAGTCCTAAGTACAGACTCATATGTAACTCATTGACATAGCCACCTAGCTATGTTCATACTTCCCACAATTGTATTTCCACAACTCCTTTAGTATGTACCATATATATGTTGTGGTTTCGACACCACACTTTCTAGACTCTCTAGCCTTAGTTTGCCTTGGTCCTCAAGCTCTAGTCACAAATTCCACAGGGGCAGATGCCACCCTAAGTCCGAATGGACATGTTTAACGTATAGTATAGGAACTCTTATCTTCATTACTTCCGTATCTATATAGAATGTGAACTAAAAGTTCTATTATACACCCTTTTTATTTTTCTTGTTATGTTTTACCATTAAGGGGTCCTGGTACGCATATACCAACGCGGAGCTACTCCTCGGGATACACACACGATACCAAGACTTGAGCACATCCTTCTTGGTGAGATGTTCATTGCGCACCTACCTTGTTCATACTCCACACTTTGGTCTATTCAACATCTTCCTCCAAACTCTCTATATTTGAAACGTTGTTTACAACAACTTTCAAGCACCTCTTGTCTCCCACTTGTCATGTGGGTACATTACTTGCCTCCTTAATGTATCATTAGTGGAAGGTCAACTGTCCTTCATAGTCTAGCTTCACCAAAGCTCCAACATACATTGTAGCTTTCAGACGCTTGTACCCTTTGCTAGCAAGATAAGCATATCCATGTGGCTACGTGGTCATCTTAATCATGCATACGCTTGCATCTTTATTGCACCTCTCAGGAACATCAATCTCCTTACGAAACACAATGTATGTGTAAGTTTATAATCCATAGTTTATGGATCCGCATCCTCATACGACATTATTCTCTACCATTCCGCGAATCATACCTCGCTTCAAGTAGCAATAGCTATAAAATGTCGGGTCGACATTCTATACCTTCACCACCATTGTCGAAACCTACACTTCTAAAGTGATATCCCTTTCAGGAGCTGGGTACTTATAATCCAGTTTCCACCTTAGTATACTACCTCTCTAACCTGGTCTAGGGCAGATAATCATACACCACTTTTCCCTCACCTGTATGGTGCTATATCCAGTCTCCTTCTACGTTGAATGGCAATATATATGCCGCATGATAAATCAATCCTCGTAATTTTTAGGTCCAGTGTTTCAATGGGATAACAAACATAGTCATACCAATTTTCTCGAGTATCCACTCCTTACTCCCAATGTTTAGCACTTCTACTTCAAGCAAGAACCCAGGATTTGCTTAACCTTCGTTATATAATAGCCTCAAGAAGCACCGGGCATGCTTTTGATGCTTCCGTATCTCTAATAAATGTATAGATATAACTAATGAATTAATATGTGTGCTCATGTGAGGTAAAGCTCGTTTTAGTCATAGTTCACCTCGAAATTCCTTTGGTCAATTAGCCTGAAGAACCATCTATTACTTTCTATTTTGGAGCATTATCAGATAGAAGCCTTAGATCCATGACTTTAGATTTAGCTCCACAAAGGTTTCTAACCATGGGTATTTAAAGCCAACAATATCGCAATTGGAGTCTTGCACCTTAGAACTTTATTTGAAATCAAACCAACGTTTATATCAAGAATGTAGTTGCATTTTCTAAGGGTCTTTACCCCTCGCATATCAGGGTCTGGCTATCAGTTACAGCTAAGTGTAAACTATGGATCGAGAGTGTGAGTGTGGAAACATTAAAGATACTCAAAAGGAGAAAGCTATTTAAACACATAGTCAAATATAATAGAAGGAGATAATTATGTATGTCTTACACAAACTCCTAAGGGAATAACGAGACTTAGATAATGTTATAACAAGGTTATGAATAATAAATGATGAAGAACATCTGTCTGTAATTAATATTAAAGTATATAGGTAAAAATGGCAAATACAGTACAATATATAATTCTATTCAAGGGTAAGTATAAATGTGAGGGGCATGTAAACAATGACGATAGCAATATACGAGTTGTTAAAACTGTAACAAAAATAGGAAAACAAAATTTAGATGCAAATTACATTAAGGCTGGCTGTAATAAAATCACTTGCAAAGTGAAGGGAGAATATAATAGACATATACACAGAAGTTAATATGATTAGAATGACTTTCTACTAAACAGTGTGCGATTAATAAGTCTGTACTATATTAAAAGAATTACACGTATGTATAAAAAGAATGATTCCTACATCAGATAAACTGTAAACTCATCACCAAGAATGAAACAGTGAGACTTCCACAAACCTTGACTGTTGACTTTTGACAGTCCTAAGCGATGATCATGTCTGATCTATACCTCTACCTTTTATATCCCAGAGTTATAAATTGCATATTACAAGTCATTTCAAACTTAATCACTTTGAACATGACAACGTCTGTGTGACTTATAATCTCATGCTATCTCTTTAAGGAGGGGAGACTTCCTTCCAATGTATGATGTGTTGCCCTGCAACAAGAGTAGTCTTGATGCTGAGGACAGCATCATTTTTAAGGTGGGGAGACTGTGACGTTCCACGTATTTATATGCTTTTTTTAAGTATAAATCCATGACACGTCACTATGAATAATTAATGGCACATTAATTATTCATAAGCTAAGATTAGCTATGTTAATAATTAATTATTAAAGTGGTAACCTCCAAAATCCTAATTCGAATTTAGGGCTTAACCTAATATTAAAAGGGGCTAAAACATTAAATTAGCTAATATTAACCAATCTAAAGTTGCCACCTGGCCCAAATCGATTGGGCAAGAGAGAGTTGCTAACTTGGGACCCAAATTGGAGTTTTGCACCCCCATTTGCCCCAATTCGAATTGGGGGGAGGTTGGTGGAGGAGGAGCTGTTGTTCCACCTTGTTCCAGCCAGAAGGATGGAGAACCCGAGTGATAGTAGAGCTAGTTATGATCCCGGTTAGTACGTAGATAGCTTGGATTCCTAGATAGTCATAGGACTAACCCTTGTATGCTCAGAAGGTAGCTAGGATTAACCCTTGTATGAATAGATGTATGGTTAATCTCTATTTTATGTTCTGTTCCTCCTGTGTTGTATGGGTAAAAGGGGGGTAGAGACATAAAGGCCATCTAGAAGTGGAGATGCTCATAGATAGAACCATTAAAACCCAGTAAATGCGGCCTGTGCACAAGAGCCAACCTGGCTGTGGATGCTATGATGTGGTTCAACACCAGACAACGAGTATGAGGGTGACTCGGGGGTGGGGTCTTGCCTAGCACGGCTACAGGACTCCTATAGTGTGCTAGGCTTATAGCCGGTCACTGTGTGTGGGCCGGGTATGGGTCTGACACTCTCTGGGCCGGAGGATGGGAGCCTATATGGTCGTCCTGGGCTCGAACGGGTTGGTGAGCTGACCTTTAGATTTAGGAGAGTAAGTCGGGTACGGATGCGGGGGTCACTGAGGGGGCTCGTGTTCTCTAGCACACCCAGGGATCCGTCATACTCGGGGAGAAGACGCCTCTCTGACCTGCCTCATCAGACCGGGGAGATGTAACCCGGAGTAGTCCCGAAGGGTGGTTCCTTGGGATTGCGTCTCCGGATGGCTACAAGCACGTCATAGCATGATTCAGCCTATCTGCAAAGTGTGCACAGGAGGGGCGGATGGAGTGGACTACCATAGCCATTGTCTTATGCCAGCCAACACCATGTTATATCTCTGTCTATTGTTATCTTGAGGCCCTGGCCGTCAGTCACCTCCATGGAGTCCGAGCCCGGGGTAGAGCCCTTAGTTATGGTGTATTTCCTTTGTTATGTTGGTATTCTATTGTTAGTATATTGATGATGATGGGCCACCCTTCGTGGTGGTATATTATTTATTAGTATTGTTGCTAGGTGCTAACATGTATGTACGCTTCCGCTATATAGGATTCCCATAGAAGGCATGGGACGAATGACACCTCCGTGTCCTTCACCCGGACACTTGGCCATTATAAGTGGTCCGAGTCAGATGCAGGGCCTTTCCGTGGTGATGGATTTGCCATGGGAGGGGAATTTCCCGTATTTATACGATGGGAGCATCGTATAGATTCGAGGAGTGTCACAGAATCTATTTTCAAAAGTAAGATGCAAGAAAATGTGCAGAAGGCCTTCAAAATTGCAATCCTGACAAGTCAAAACTTGGTCAATATCCCTGGCAGCAAGTTAAAATATTCAGATCAAAAAGTACACAATTTTTTCCACTTCTGACACTTTATACGGACTCTGACAGACCTGCAAAAAAGATGCATCAAGTTGTTTCCCAAAAAAATCATGCTAACTAGAAACGTGTGCCCGGCGATGCCGGGCATTAGTCATGGACGCGTGGAATGGGCATATGTGTGGAGTTTGTAGGTGAAATAAAGACTTATAAATGTAATCATGTCCATATATGTAATGAAAGGCCAGGCATTGCTCATTGACACATGGAATAGGCAAACATAATAGAATACAAAAAAACCCTAAACCAAACTCTTTGGAATTGTCTCCATCTGTAAAAGATATAAGAACAATCACAACATCCTATCTAAACACACAAATCCTACATTCCTAGCCCTAAAACCAAAACCCTAAGTTTGTGATATGGTGATATGGTTGATAGCATTGCCTGCTCCATCTAGGAGTTGCATGTTAGATTCTATTTTTTTTAGAACTCGGAATATGATAAAGTTGTAACACCTATATCCTAAAACAAACCCTTTGAAACGGTCTCCATCTTTATCCATCTAACACAACCCATCTTTACCTAACTCTAAATCATGGTGTGGTGACGTAGTTGATCGCGTTGCATGTTCTATTCATGAGTTAGAATTCATATGCTAAGATCGTTGTCACTAAATCCTAAAACAAAGTTGAGCAATAAATCTTAAATATCGCACTGGTGTGTGCGAAGAGAGTGAGGGATCTCTACCTTATTATAGCATCTCTTTCTGTGTTCTTTAGTTTGGACAAAGTGCTATACTATGAACATTAAAATATGCAACGTTGGATATTATATTCTGTCATAAAATGATGCCATACGCTATCGGCCAAGCATGTTGAAGGGAATTTAACTTTTGTAGTGTCACTCCAATCCTGTAATAGTCCAATTTGAAAGGGAACGCCGCATGCGTCTGCACATGCGGCGTTCCGGGCACACTTACCAACACCCACCCATTTTAATAAAGAAGATGTGTGTCCATGGCAAATGATACCAAATTTGGTGGCACTATGGTTTCATGCTCGAACTTCATGAAGCCAGTGGACTTTAATGATGTTAACCTACAAATATCCTTAGTCATTATTCCTAAAACATTTGAGGTAAGAGCTTGAAAAAGCCAACATGTGCTCAATGATGTGAGAATGGTTAGATGTAAACGTGGAAGGTCAATTGTTATGGTTCTAGATAAACTACGTAAAGTGGGCTCTTTATTGAGTGGTTTGCACAATTGTTGAAATCGCATGAATATGAGCCTTGCATGTAGTATGTTGAACACATATATGTCTCTGATGTCAATTCTTTGGTAGCTCTATCTATTGCTGATAGCTTGCAAGTTTTAGGTCTAAATAAAAATAGATCTCCATGAAGATTTAGTTACATACTACGTGTTCATTATCACCAGGGACCAGTCACAAAGTGTAAGCAACTCAAATAAAAAGGTACTACTTACAATTACCTAAACTTTGTTCACACTTCTTGTTTAGTTAATGCTTCTACACCATCAAGACAACCTAAATGTCCAAAGAGGAGGTAGTGGCAGCTTTCATCCATAATTCATCATCATGCATGGCTATACATACAAACGATGCTAGCAGAAGTAGCTTTATTGGACATGCATTCTGCCTCCTTCATCTACTCTGTAACTTGGAGTGCTTGATTTACTTGTAAAATGCAACGATATACCATTCCAAGAGACAACATCCTGTACAATCATTAGATGAAAACTACAACTGCATCTGTTGCTTGAATTGTAAATATAAAATTTCTTGCTAACGCATTCTGCTCTAGCATTTGCTAGAATGTTTCTATATGGCATTGCTTTAAATAGAGCAGAGATATCCCTCAGAAGTACCCATATAAGCCTCAACCCATGTGCAGGTGATTGTGGGATTATCAAAACATAATGACATGCTTTTCCCTGGATTTGCACTCTTGCAATAGCTTAAATCTGCACATCACTTGAAATAATTCAACATGATGTTGGACAGCATAGTCATACTTCCATGGACAGCATAGAAAGTGCCAATGGCAAAGCAACAAAAACTTCTATATCTTGCACAACCTGATGCAAGTGTTTGTTTTAATGATGAGTACCGCTAATTTTCCTGCATCAAATATTGCAGCTATTTACAAATGAAGAGGGGCTGGCTATAAACTTGTCTAGATCTTCTTGGCGCAACTACAGGAGAGAGAGACGTGTATTTCTCATGTATTGTCACTTGGCCTATAAAAAATGACACCATGATTTTGTCCTTGCTATCGACAATAAATAAAAAAGACAAAGTATGTCAAATAGATAGCACACAAACCTGTGTACAGATCATATATTGTCAACTATAAAAGTACTATACTCAAGCTGGTAAAAAATTCTAATAAAACTCTAGGTTCGGTGAACCTTCAAATACCGGGGGAAGTCAAGAAACACCGGAGAATTTGTGGACCATTTCCTGCAATAAAATTTTGAGGTGCATAAGAATTAAGTAACATCCAGATATGGTTCCAGATAAGTAGCTTCCAGATATGGTTTACGAAGAAACATATGTAGAACGCCAGGAGCTCTATAGATTTCAAGCAATGTGTGGGAGTCCAAGTTGATGCACAAACGTCAAACGTAAGTACCCGTAAGATAAAATAATCCGTAGTTTAGACATTTTGTTACTTGTTGATAATCTGCTAGCAGTCCATCGTAAGCACAAACAGTCTGTTATGCCTTGATAACCTGCTTGCAAACCCAGTTGCTTACAAACCGATCGATGGATTGGGTTTGATTCAGAAGTCACATTCTTATTCTAAACAAATATGGCTTTCATTCAAGCACAAATGAGCAAAGGAGAGTAATGACAAACCTTCTAGGATCGGCTCCAGAAGCAAGAGAAGAAGATTCCAGCAGCTTTGAATCCTAAAGAAGGTTGTAAAAAAATGTCATCATTAGTTTTTTAGGACGATCCTACCCAGCTCAAGCACGAATGAACAAAGGAGAGCATACCAATATACATACCAGCCCCAATAATGCCTGTAGCATTTTTAATGGCTTGCACTCGACTGTTCCAGTAATTACAATGTGTATATCTCTACTCATGGATGCACGCAACCTGTAGCATTTCTAATGCATAAATGAAATCGAAGAAAATGAAGATACTTCATTCAATAAAACACAAAATTTGGTGTAAAGTCCGTGTAGTGGTTACCATGGCAAGTCTGCAGTCCCTATTGCCGCTCACATTTATCCTCCGGACTTAGGCCCTATACTCTAGCTCTTCAAGCTGGAGAAAAACCACAATGGAGAAAAGCCATTATAAATTCAGCTACCTCAAAATGCCACATCTTTGTAATTACATTTGTGCATACCAGGCGGATTCACCATAGGCAGAATAAAATAGCGCAAAACATAATGGCCACCATGGGCAAGTCTGCAGACCATAACAGATTAGGGATGCTCAAAGAAGAGAAGTTCCCTTTCCTTCTTATCTCCACGAATCCCAAAGTGCTTGCAATTCTGCAAGGTAAACAAACAAATCATTAAACACCGTGGAAAGAAAAGCCATTCTATATGTTACATATTTCTCACTTTTTTTTTTCATAACTACAAAGCACATAAAAATAGCCCACAGGGATACATGGCTTGAGGGGATGCTTTGAGATCCCCTTGCAAGACTGGCACTATCTTCTTTGTGGTTTTGGTCTAGATTAAAAGGGCCAGCACTTTAATTACCTGAAAAAAAATGAATTTGTACACATTTGCAAAGGATAATCTACAGAAGGATGCACACCTTGTGAAAGATATGCTTCGTCTGATCACTATACCAGATTGCGGCCATGTTTGCAGCCATAACGTCTCTTCCCTGTATGTTATACCAGAAAAACAAAAATTTGTTATGAGGATGCAAAATCGGGTGGCTCCCTTAACCTACATATGGAACTTTGGAATGAAAATGATAGCCTTCACAACTTTCTGTAAAATAATGCCAAGAGTACCTTCTTGAGAGCGAAGCCATTTGAGTGCACCTCTAGAGCATCGGTTACCTGCATCGACTTGAAAGAAGGTGTGCGCTGATTTGAAGGGTGAAGCTGACATGAAAAAGAGCGTTGGAAGGCATGTCGATCTGGAAGCCGATATAAAGAAGAGCATCAGAAGAAAAACTCAGAATGTAGAAAAATTACTGAAAATGAGAGATGTGCCATTTCAAAAAACCCAATCCCCTCTCTTTTAAAAAAGAAGATATTCATACCTTGCTTCATGATATCCAATGTCTGAACATCCTTAACCACATAATCTGTATCTTTTATCGTATCATAGACAAACCTGTCATATCATAAACTTAATTAGTGCAGAACATTCACAGTCTTGCATTCAACAAAGGAATAAACAACTCAAAGAGCTTCTCAACAAATATGTTCTGAAGCATCTTTAACCGTCTATAGGCCTGCCAAACTGTTCTTAACATGAATGGTTTGTCATCTACTTCTCTGGTGTTGTGAGGATGCTTCTGAAAAACATGGATAAATCTGGAGTAAATTTTAATGCAGGTAAATAAGAATCTAAAATCTCTAAAACCAACTGGGTTGGATATGATCTTAGCGAGGGAATTAAACACGAAATCTATATATAAAATAGGCCCTATAAAATCCTAGAAAAAGAAGAATAAATCAGTTGCCTCTGCTGTCCTCAACTTACACAAAACGAAAACCTTAAAGCCGAGCCTTTCCAAAGAAACTGAAGCTGAAATCATGTTCCTGTTTGACGAATGCCAAGAAGAAAAGTGTTGGCCCTGCATTTCACAACAAAGAAATACATTAGCATGTTGATGCATTTCTGGAGGACGGTCAAGCAGGCATATAAATGGCAATAAATATACTTGTGATGCTGCTCCTATTCGGAGAAAGGATAAAAATGAGCAATGTATGTTTCAAGCAATATATCAGAGAGAATAGCAAGAAAACGCTTAACCACTGCTGCCATTGGCTTCAACATACCCGGCTGCTTGGTTTTCCAATTTCGTAACATGTAAGACAATAGAAAAGATATTAGAAATGTAAAGAAGGTAAGATCATGCACATAGATCCAATCTCCCCAGGTTTCATAGAACTGAGCAAAATAACATCTGCGGCGGAGATAACCATACCGCAAGCCGCAATGTCAGTCTCCAGGTGAGCCCCGGCTAATCAGCTGTAATGTAATGGACCAGGCCCATCGCCGCTCTGTGCCTCTCCATTCCCGCTCGAAGTTGAACAGCTAGGGAGGAGAGAAAACCAGACGCAGACTTTGAAAATAATCCCGCAAGGGGGAAGGGAACGCCGCATGCGGCGTTACATGCGGCGTTCCGGGCTCACAAACCAAAGCCCTCCCAAAATAAAAAAGAAGATATGCTTAAAAATTTTGATTTTTTTCAAGAAAACTGTCACAATACAAGAATCAACAAACAAACTTTTGCAAATCGAGTTTGGACGATCTTTTTTCACTTCTGACAACTTGTGACAACTCTGACAGACCTAAAGCAATGTGCATCAAGTACTTTGCCAAAGAATCATGCAAATTTGCCCACAGAATTTGATGTTTTGCTTGAATTCTGTCACAATGCTAGAACCAGCATACAATTCTTTGCAAATCGAGTTTGAGCAGCCTATTTTCACTTTTGAGACTTCTAATAACTCTGACAAGTCTGAACAAGATATGCATCCAAGAATCTTGCAAAGAAATGGCAGTTTGCCCCTCAAAGTCAATTTTTCACAAATAAATGTTATGACAAATGATTGAATAATTGGTACTCAATGCTTAATGCAACTTCCGAAGTAGATTTTTGAGTTTTTTTAGTAGAATAACATGCTGACTAGATGTAACTAATGCACAAAACAAATCTCTTCTATGTCTACTTTGTGACGTTCGACCCGCGATATCGCCCGGGGGCGTTATCTACGTCTTTGCCTCGCCACGCAGCGCACACGCCACTCCGGTGGCGTTAATGCGCTAGCGTGTAGCCAGGTGGGTAGCCCTAGGGGGCAACTCGCCAGAAATATGTGCAACTATTAATGTGCACATTTTCCAATGTACACATTAATGTGGGCACACATTTCTAAGTGGACACTTCATGCCAAGTGGGCCACACCCATAGGTGCAATTAATGTGCACATTTTCCAATGTACACATTAATGTGGGCACACATTTCCATGTGTGCACATTTGGCCACCTAGCCCTTAAAGGCAAGTGGGCCCATTTCCAATTATCCCACATGCCAAAAGAGGATAATTGGAAACCCTAACCAACCCCCTTGTCTATATAGGGTGGGAAACCCTAACTTGCCCAATTTTCGATTTTAGGGCTTTAGAACTCTGTTTTGGCTGCCTCAACAGCCAAAACCGCCTCCCAGACTCTGCCTGGGAGAATTGCATCCTTAGTTTTCCTTGATTCGAGCGTCTCAGCAGGATGGTCGAGCTCAGGTCAGGAGGAGGCCCTCAAGGATCAGGTATTTGGCCAATTAGATAGTCTAAACCCTATTTTAGTCGTTGAATCAGTAGGGTTAGCCTATTAGATTGCCCATAGCAGCCCTCTAGATCTCTAGATAGCAGATTCTAACTAAAGAACCTAACTCTATGTTGTAGATTAGATCTAGTTCTTTAGTTCTCTGTGAAGTATATGGGTGATGTATCTCTATGAACTCCTTGTATTGGGAAGGGGGGTAGAGACCTAAAGCTTTGTAGTTGATGCTCCTAGAGTAGCCTCTCTAGCACACTGTAGATTCGGCCTGTGCACAAGAGCCACACCGGGATGTGGGTGAAGGGGCCAGACTGGCTGAGAAGGAGGTTCATGTCCTGACTCTTGAGCGGTTCCCCTGGTGTGTAAGGCCTACCGGGAACCATTGTGACTAGGTCCAATGGCTTGCCACTGCGTGCGGGCAAGGCATGGGCTCGACACCCGTGAAGTGGTGTTCACTTTCCGGTGGGTTCACCAATCTGGGCGGTGGCCCTCTAGTCACCTTGAGTCGGCATGTAGATCTCTCGGAGGAGTGATCCCTACCGCCCCATCGGAACTGGGAAGATGAGCCCAGGAGTAGCCCTTTTGGCTATGCGTCCGGCGGGCTACACTCGGGTCCCGACACTTTTCAGACCACTCTGCAAAGTGTGCACAGGAGGGGCGGATGGAGTGGACAACCCTAAGCCATGTTCATATGCCAGCCAAATCCATTGCCATGAATTCTGTCTGCAATGAACTCTGGAGACCCAAGCCGTCAGTTATCCCTTTGAGTCTGAGCCTTGGGTAGGATTCCCTATGTGATGTGCTGATCTTTGTCTATGCAGATATGTGGAGGACCATCCTTCGTGATGGTCATATGATGTTGAAGTATGTGCTACTGACATGTATGTTTACGCTTCCGCAGCTAGGTAGGCCCTGAGGGAGACGGGGTGCAATGACCCTTCCACTCTTCCCACTGGAACCCGTCACGGTTGCAGTGTCATGTGGAGGGCCCTGTATTAGCATGGAGCTGGTATGGGGGATGAACTCCTGTTTGTATATGGTGAGTGCACCGTATACGAGTAGGGGGACGTCCGCGATGGTATCGAGCTATGTTCTTGGAGACCAAGAGCAAAGCACTGGCCATGTTCCCAGTAGCACTAACTTGATAGGATCCTCAAACCTCGAAAAATGAGAATTTTTTTTTTTTTTTTTTTTTTTTTCTCATTTTTGTAGTATGCTAAGCTAGTAACAGTTAAAATGAATAAAAATGCAAAAAGATTAAAAATTGATAAGCCAACATCCAAAAAGTAGGGTGGTCTCACCGCGTCGGCGCCAGACAATTTCTAGAATCTCGAATCCGGTCGGGCAACAACGGTGAGACATTCAGCTTTGACACCAAAAAGTTGTAAAATACGGTAAAATAATTTGATAATTCTAATTTTAAGCTAAGAATCAGTAGATTTAGCATGTTACATGTTAATTTAATAGTGGACCCCACCATGTCTCACACGTCGCGCCAGGACAGATTTCGACATTTTCGAAATCGGGCGGGGCGCAACGTGTGAGACCTTGCTTAATTAGGTGTTTTAGGTGCTTTAGACAACCCAAAAAGGTAGTTTAACAGTTGACCTAAAACTTGACCCCTATAAATAGACCTAGACCCCCCATTTTTCCTGTTCTTCCCTAGAGCTTAAAACCGTGATCGCAAGGCGATCTTAAAAACGCTTAGCTCCGTCGACAAACCGTAAGATGATGGCACGCGTAAAAAGCAGACGCTTTCGGAAGCCTCGTAGGGAGCGGATCCTCCAGCCAGCCAGTTTCCCAAGCATCTTTCGGAGAATCCTCCAAAACGCCTTCTCCTGGGAAGCGAATCTTCGTCGGCGAGGAAGGTCGGATCGACGGAGAGCGACCACACAGGCTCCCGGAGGACGACCCGGCCGGATGTCATGAACCGATCCTCGATTTAAATTGCACAGTGAGGAGGGAAGAAGCGGCAGCAAAAGGGAGGAGCATTGTGGCAGCCAATAGCCCAGAGCAACACCAGAGGACGCCAACCCACGAGGGGGAGCGAGGGGAGCAAAGGACCAATCGACAGCCCCGAGCAACCCCAGCCGAGATCCACCTGGCTGAGGAGCAAGGAAGAGAGGAGCAAAGAGCCGAACTCACCCAAGAGGAAGAGGCCGACCTCGCACGCTTCGGCCCACAAGTATGAAGCCAAAGAGCCACGGGAGCCGAGACCAAAGAGTCGAGAAGACGACCCACCACAGCTGCCGGGGTCCAAAAAGAGGAAGGCCAAAGCCATAAAGGCAGGCAAGAGGAAGGTGGTGAAGGTTGGGAAGCGGGCGGTGGATCTCGTCATCAACGAGCCGTCGGGAGAGGAGACCCCGCCCACTACCGACGACTCGGATGAAGACTACGTGCTGGGCGCAGACGGGGCAAGCTCTTCAAAGCCCCTGTCGTAGAGGAAGAGGTCCCGGAGCGCATGCCAGCCCAAGAACGGGAGGAGACCGGACAGCTAAGCGAAGCCCCCACCTTTTCCGACGTGGGACAGAGTCAAAGCACCGCGGCCGCAACGGGAAGCATATGTGATAGACCCCCTAAAGGTCTACCAGAAGAGGATCAAGGAGCACAACGCTTATATGGCAAAGTGGGAGGTGTACAACGCATATTATCAGGAGCACAGGGTAAGGACAATCGAAGGTGGACATCCGACAAGAAGCCAAACCTTGAAGCCACCGCCACCCAGGCCCAAGCCTCCCCGAGCACCGGGGAAGAAGCGGAGCAAGAAGAAGAAGCTAGAAGACAGAGCCCTCAAGGAGATCCGCCATTTCCAGAAGAGTTACGGACTCTTGATTCCCAGGGCGCCATTCCAACGTTTGGTCCGCTGGTTATGCAAGAATATAACACGAATATGCGCGTGGACCGGCGAGATCTTTGTTGTGTTTCTACAGAGGCGGCGGCGCGCATAGTAAAGCATTTTGAAGACTCAACGGCCTGCACGGTGCACGCGAAGAGGGTTACCCTCATGAGGCAGGATATGTATCTTGCCAGGCACATCAAGGGAGAACGCCCTTGAATTTTGTAAATAACTGGAAAATTTTGTTAATATAAAGAAATTTTTGTGTAAATAAAGTGTCAAACCCTGTTTAAATAGGTTAAGATATCGATCCCTAGCTTTTGTTTTAATTGAATTGGAGCCTTGAGCAAAATTGAGACGATGTCTCACACGTCGCGCCAGGACAGATTTCTAGAATCTCGAAATCGGGCTGGGCGCAACGTGTGAGACCATGCCCAAAAATGCCCAAAACAGCTCCAAATCGACTAAGTAAGGGGTCAATTCTGCCTAACTCGATGAGTTTAGTGGAATTACAGCCTTAGATCACTTAAATTGAGTAAGCCTAGCCCAATTAGGACCCATGTCTCACACGTCGCGCCAGGACAGATTTCGACATTCTCAAAATCGGTCTGGGCGCAACGTGTGAGACTTCGTAACATTTCTTCACCAAATGATCTCCAAGTTGTACAATAGGTTCAGTAGTTGTCCTTAGCATGCTCAAACCCTAAAATAGTCTTCAAACGTGCAAATGCATCCCTTAATAGGTCAGAATTGCCTAATTTCAATAAATTCTAGGCCACCCAAAAATTAGGGTTTCCCCCTTTCCTATAAATAAGTCCCCCATTTCTCAATTGGCACCCTGCAAATTTGCTCTCCACTGCTTAGGCGATCTTTCAGCTCCCTGAGGCGCTTCTGCATCCGTTTGATACTCCCTTCTTTGCTAGATCAATGGCCATCACGACTTGGGCGATGGTGCGGCCAAAGCCCATCTGCCGAAGGGATGTCAACGACATCTTCCAAGTCTTTGGGAAAGAAATCGACATCCAAGCCACGCTAAATGCAACCCGGCATATATAGGCAAAAGCTAGCGAGAATTTCAAGCTAGGGTAGGACCTTCCCTTGTCCAAGTCCTCCCTTGCATAGGATACTTCGTTCCCCGCCCATCCCTTCAAGCAGCCTTGGGCGATGTCCCCAACATCGCCAAGTACTTGACTAACAAAGCGCAGAGGCTGCCTGACTACATGGTCCTGACGGCCAATAGGGGCCGAAGTACTTCTCTTACACCGCAGCCCTAGCCATCTTCTTATCCCACCGCAGCTTGAGAACCCGATGGGGGCAACCTCTATCCCTCCAGATGGAGGTAGACCCCATAGCAAAGGCAAGAGGAAGAGCGGATCTTTGTTGCGGTATCAAGCAGAACGAGGAAGCAAGAGAGGATGAAGAGGAGTCCGGACAACGAAGGATACACGGAGCTCGACTTCGGGGCGAAGAACGGCGCCAAGCGGAGCGAGGAGCTGATCAATTTCGGCGAGCCAGCGAGGGCATCGAGTTGCTCCCCACTGGGGCTAGGCATCACAAGCCTAGCCCCTATCATCATCAACGGAGAGGAGTATCTACTCCTCACCGACATCCGAACCTTCCCGAATGCGGGGAGAGGGAGCCAGGTTGGACGAACCGCTCCACCAATCAAGCGGCAGACCGACATGGGCGACTTCATCGTCCGGGGAGCCCCCCGGGACTTCCCGCTTCAAGTGAGGGAGGCCGACACCTACCAGGGAGACGACCTCCCATATCCGTGCCTACAAAGCATCGCAAATGATGGACGAAAGCGGAGCCGCCAACGAGAGGAGGAGTTCCTCAGCTCAAGAACAGATGGGGATCCGTGGGAAGACCACGAAAGCATCCTAATGCCGAAGTCGCCGACATCACCCCCGCCAAAAGGAGAAGGAATCGACCTCGTGGAGGCTCGACCGCACAATTGAAGACTACAGGAGCTGGACTGAAATTGAGGTCGACGAGCACGCCGGCAAGACAGAGTGGAGGCCAAACAAGCGGAGAAGCTTCTACACACACAACGACAAAATCGCCAGTACTACTTGCCACTGCTGATGGATGGGAGAATAGCGGTAATACACCGCAAGTTCAGTCCCGAGGGTGAAGAAGGAGTGTTCATGCTGATTGCACTCTCGTGCTTGGCAGCATGCTCGAATAGCAACAAACGTCGACTATCTTTGTCTTAGTCAAGAGGGCAATGGCACTTGACCTCTTCGACCGCCATACCCCACCGACGTCGGGCGAGATTAGCGATGGCTCATGCCCTTACATCCGACCCGGGGTAGAAGACCTGGTGAGGGCCATACAGGGAGGCTCGTCGGCAAGCATCATCGAACTTGGGTCACTTTCGGTAGGGGCGGCCCAAGTTAAGATGTTTCTTGAAGACAACCCGCCTCTTCTGGGCGATTTCAAGACTAGTTAGACTCTTGATCCCGGAGACTTTTTGTATCTAAAATATTATATGATATATGAATATAAATTCTATTGCACTTTAAATGTTTTGTTGACGTATTTTTGCCCCACAATTATACCAACAAGCATAATCAATGCAAGAGAACAAAGGAACTAACCATATAGCCATGAATCGCCAGGGATGCAAATAGAGGACTAAGCGCAGGGGAACGACAAACTGCGAGACCTTATAGAAGAGCAGACCCAGCCTGCACCACCCCCGCAAGGAACCTATTGGCAGATATGGAACCCATGACCCCGAGGGAGGAGATATCCCGGATGAGGACGGACTGGAGCGAGATAAAGGCCTTGATGTCCGCGCAAGGTGAGAGGGTTCGGTGGGCAACGCCACCGCCCGCAAGCATCAGCTTCGGAGAGCGAAGGGACAAGAAGAGGAGCAAGAGAAGGAGATCCTCCAGTCCGAATCTTCCGACTCAAGTTCGGACTCGGACTCAGACCGAGAAGAGGAAGAGCGTGCTCGGGACCCGAAACAGATGGAAGGCAAAGGAACACCAAGAGGGAAGGCAGAGGAACACCCGGATGGACGACAAAGAGACACGGGGCCTCGACTACCGTAAGAAGGTAGATTCCGCGACCGGGCAATGTATGGAAGGCCCAGAATCGGAACAGCTTCGGGGGAGAACAGTCGATTGGAAGCGTAAGCATGGCGGACGAAATGAGTGAGTACGGCAACGCTTATGGCATGAAAGATAAAGACAAAGGCAGAGTTGCAAATGTACCAACTTGAAAGGAGCCGCGACGGATTTGGTGGAAGGGTTATGCAAAGGCACATGGCTTAAGCGTGGATGCTTGTAAGTTCAAGAAGTTTGCAAAAGCCTTCAAAGCGCCATTACGTCCCCAAGGAACATAAGTCCAAAGATGATGCAAAGTTCTATAGGCTCCAACAGGGAAACAAATCAGTCCAGAAATATACAGAGAATTCATGAGGCTAAGGTCAGATATGCCGGTTGGGAGAGAAGCATGCAAAGGGAAAGCTATATCGAGGGGCTGAATGAGGAGATCCGCAAGCTTGTGAGAGCAATAAACCCTAGGACAAGATCGAAGCGAGGAGTCCAAGGCTATAAGCTTGCGGGGGCCGGGACCTCGAGAATAGCGGGCGTATGGCCGGTATTTCGGGGATAAAGGCAAGGCGACGAAGCTATAGCCCCTGGGCAGCCTTGATCCAGCCCGCCTAGAAGCCTGGGGGTGGCAAACCCGAGGGAAGCGGGGAGAAAGAAGCGGTGTCCTTCAAGGACAAGCGGGAGGGGTCAAACTACTCCAAAGCGATCACGATCCTTTTGCAGGCGATGCCCAGGAAAAGAGGCGGGGAGTGCATAGAAAAAGCAAAATTGCTTTAGGTGCTTCCGGCCGGGCCATAGGGCGACAAACCCCCCTACGTCATGAGTGCAGCTCTAGCGGAGTTAGGAGATTGGGGCCGCCTTGTCGGCGGCGGCGGCGAAAAGAAGAGGCCCGCGACTACATTCGGTGGTGAGTGTCATACCTTTGCGCAAATAGATACGAACAAGCAGAGAGCGGTATAAAAGGTAATTTCCCGCGGTAGGGAAGGCCAAGGCTAAGTCCTTCATAGTCTTGATAGACTTCGGAAGTAGCCATAACTTTGCATCCCCGAATGGTTCGGATGTTGAAGTTGAAGCCGCTAAAGTCAAAGCCAAGACCCGTTGTCTTAGCAAGTGGTGCGAAGAAGGCGACGGCGGGCAAAAGAATCAAATTCGACATCGACTTGCCGAGGATTAATATCCGATAGGGGCAGAAGTAATGGGCATTGGCAAGTATGACTTGATCATAGGGATGGAGTACCTTGGGCCAGCGGGGCCATTATCGATCGTGGAAAGCGGAAGGTGACCTTCCCAACGCCTGACGCAAGATCATCGAAATCCGCAGGTAAAAGAAGTTGTCCCCATCATGCGGTGCATGTCTTCTAAGAGGCTGTTCAAGTGCATCAAGAGCGGCGGTGGCATACATCTTCAAGCTTGAGATTAGTGAGCCGGAATCGAAGGAAGCAAAGAAGACAAGGTGCTCGACAAGTTGCGAAGCAAGTAGCTAAGCTGATCCGCGGAGTTCCATGATCTCTTTCCGGATGAGATCAAGCGGCTCCCTCCTTATAGGGGAGTTGAGTGCGAGATTGCACTCGAACCGGGAACAAAGCCAACGAGTAAGGCTCCATATAGAATGACAACGCAGAATTGCCGGAGCCGAAGAAGCGATTCTTGCGGGAGCTGCTTGACCTAGGTTTTATTAGACCTAGTGTTTTACGCCATTTGGAGCGCCCATTCTCTTCGTTAAGAAGAAGGATGGCGGTTTAAGGATGTGCATAGACTATAGGCGGTTGAACAAGCACACCATTAAGAACAAGTACAGCGCTCCCGGATCGGATGACTTGATGGATCAGCTCCAAGGTGCAAAGATCTTCTCCAAAATCGACTTAAGGTCAGGTTATCATCAGATCAGGATAAAGGAAGAAGATATCCATAAGACCGCCTTCAGAACGCGGTATGGGCACTATGAGTTCCGCGGTAATGCCCTTCGACTTATCGAGTGCCCCCAGCGTTCATGAGGCTCATGAACGACATCTTCAGGGAGTTCTTAGACACCTTTGTGATTGTTTTCTTTGATGACATTTTGGTGTATAGCAGATCCCTTGAAGAGCACGTACAACACTTGAGAAGAGTGCTGGAGAAGTTGAAGAGGCACCGGTTATGCGCCAAGTTGTCGGTGCCACCGCCTTGAGGGGAAGGTGGAGTATCTAGGACATGTGATCTCAGCGAAGGCATCTCGGCGGATCCCCGCAAAGATTGAAGCCGTCATTCAGTGGCCGGCGCCGAAGAATGTGCATGAAGTCAGAAGTTTCCTCGGCCTAGCAGGGTACTACAGGAAGTTCGTAAAGAACTTTGCCAAGATAGCAGCCCCGCTAACAGACTTGACGCGGGCGGAGAAAGTAAAAAGATTGGGCAGAAAGCGGCAAAAGAAAGCCCAAGCGGGGTTTGAGTTGTTGAAGGAAGCTTTAACAACAGCCCGATCTTAACCCTCGGGACCCGGTGAAAAGATAAGCTTGTAGCGGCCGACGCGAAAAGATAGCTACAGTGCGGTCTTATGCAAGAAGAGCGGCGTGGTAGCGTATGATTCCGTGAAGATGAACGACCGAAACACACGCTACCCCACGCGCCGCGATCAAGAATTGCTTGCGGTTGTCGGGGCATTAAGAATTTGGAGGCACTACCTTTTGGGAAGGAAGTTCCAGGTTGGATCTGAACCACCGAGCCTCCAATATGTATTCACGCAACCACACCTCAACTTGAGGCGAGAAGGTGGATGGAGTTCCTTGAAGAGTACGACTTTGATATAGTCTACAAGCCGGGGAAGCTCAATGTGGTAGCGGATGCGCTTTCAAGGCACCCCCGACAACTAGAGTGCATTGCAATGCAATTTCGGCGATCTCCGGCGACTTTGGTAAGAGGATTGAAGAGTCCTTGCCAACGGGCGTGGATTTCAAGGAAGTATGGGCAAGTCTCTCTAGGGAGGCTAGAAACGATATAAGGAGCGGGAAGCCTTTAAGCATTTTAAGAAGGAAGGCAACTGTTATACCATAAGAACAAGTTGTGCGTGCGAATCATCGGTATAAGGAAATTGATCCTCCACGACCGCGCTGTGACCCAATAGCTGGCCATGCGGGATTCATGAAAACATATTTCAAAGTCGCAGCATTATTGGCCGAGGAATGAAGAAGCGGTGGCTCGCTACATCAAGGAATGCCGGCTATGTCGGCAGACAAAGGCGGGCGCAGCCAATTCGGGGGCATTGGAGCCATTAAGCGGTGCCAAACGCTAAGTGGGAGGTAATCGGCATGGATTTCATCACGGGACTCCCAAGAACAACAAGAGGGAAGGATGCCTTGATGGTAGTGGTCGACAAGTTGTCGAAGATGGCACATTTTGTGCCTTGCGGGACCACAGATCTGACTATGGATACAAACAAAGCTCTTCACCAAAGAGATCTTCGGGCTTCATGGCATGCCAAGGGAGATCATCTCCGACGAGGGATCCGAAAGTTCATGAGCGCCTTTTGGCAAGACCTCTTTATGCGACAATCCGGACGGCTATCCATGAGCACGGCATACCATCCTCGCATGGATGGCCGCATTGAGCGGACCAACGAGGATTTTAGAGGACATGCTACGAAAACTATGTCCGGAATAAGCAAAGTATGTGGGAAGAATTTATTCACTTGGTGGAGTTTGCATACAATAGCACCAAGCGGAATCATCCCAAATGTCGCCGTTTATGATCAATTACGGCTATCGCTGCCTAACTCGGACACCTGGCACAACCCCGTGTCAAAAGTGGAAGTTTCGGCAGCCATGTTGGCCGATATGCGCAGCGGCTTGTGGAAGAAGTTCGAGGTTACCCTTCAGCGACAAGAAGTCGTCAGAAGAGCATCGCCGACAAGCATCGAACAGTAAGAGAGTTCAAAGTTGGAGATGATGTTTGGCTCAAGATCAAGGTGAAGCAGGCAAAGCTCAGGATAGGGAATTGCAAGAAGCTTGCTCCAAGGTGGGCTGGACCTTTCAGAATAGTCAAGAGAGTAGGTAATCAATCCTACAAGCTAGACTTGCCAGCACACCTAAAGATTCATAAGGTCTTCCACGTGAGTTTGTTGAAGAAGCATACTCCAAATCCAGACGAAGTCTTGGATTCTCCAACGTTGTTGGAAATGAAGGAGGAGCAGCTGGAAATAGTTCCAGAATTGATTCTTGATAAAGCTTTCAAGAAAACGAGGAGATCAGAATTCCTCCAGTTTTTGGTCAAGTGGAAACATTTACCAGTGGAAGACGCGACGTGGGTACTTAAGAAAGATTTAGTAAAGCAGTATCCACAGTTTATGGAGCAATGGGACGGCAAGGTCATCTCCGAAGAAATCGGCTCAGGCATGTCGATTTGTGTAGGTTAATTCTTGTGTAATTAAGATTAATCTACGCATGCAACCTATGCTTAGTAGGGGTCGCATGCGTTGTTACCGATGATGGGACCACTACGGTGATCTCTAGGGCGTGGTGTAATGTCAATGTAGGCATGACCGCGTTTCGCTTTGGGCGAGTGGAAGGTAGATTAGAAAGTCTACTGCCCGTCCCCACGGAGTAGGCGACCTCGAAGAAAGGAGGTCATGAAGGAATGCACCGATAGGAAAAGCACCTCTAGCCCCATATATGCTTTGATAGGAGGAATCAGGGCCTTCACGCCCCATATCACGGGAAGGACCTATCCTCCACGCCGGCAACTAGGGTGTAGGCATGAGCGGCATATAGGCATATAGGCTGTCTCCACGGCCATAATGGAAGATTCACCCTCTTCCCTCGGAGGAGATTAGCCATGCATCCATGTAGATAGGTGGGGTGGTCACCATATAACCAAAAATTTTATTCATAATTAAATGGTACTAACGTGAGTGTCGACACTGCTGAGCCAATAGAGCTCCTGAGGGCAAGGAGGTCGAACTACACGAAGACTTGCAACACAAAGTTTGTTTGAATGTGTTGCAAGGAATGAAAAACACAGGCGTTAATTTTAATTTTGATAAACTTAATTGTCATGTTAAGTGAATTATTGGGTAACCTGTTTTAATGATGTTATGAATTGATAAGTTATTTCATAATATAACGTTGAATAATGTCCTAAAAATATTACCTTAAGGTAATCTTAATAAATGTGTAGGGATTATGGTAGTTATCGTATGTATCGGGGTTGATTGCGGGTTAGGTTGATCCCAAGGTGGGGAGACCCGATCTTTGCGGACGGCATCAATTCAAGGTGGGGAGAATGTGGCGTTCGGCCACGATTATCGCCCCGGGCGTATCTGCGTCTTTCGCCGCCAATCCGCAGCGCACCGCGCCACTCCGGGTGGCGATGTGCGCTAGCATGTAGCCAGTGGGTAGCCCTAGGGGCAACTTCGCCCGAGAAATATGTGCAACTATTAATGTGCACATTTTCCAATGTACACATTAATGTGGGCACACATTTCTAAGTGGACACTTCATGCCAAGTGGGCCACACCCATAGGTGCAATTAATGTGCACATTTTCCAATGTACACATTAATGTGGGCACACATTTCCATGTGTGCACATTTGGCCACCTAGCCCTTAAAGGCAAGTGGGCCCATTTCCAATTATCCCACATGCCAAAAGAGGATAATTGTGAAACCCTAACCAACCCCTTGTCTATATAGGGTGGGAAACCCTAACTTGCCCAATTTTTTAGATTTTAGGGCTTTAGAACTGCTTTGGTGGCTGCCTCAACAAATAAAACCGCCTCCCCGAACTTCTGCCGGGAGAATTGCATCCTTAGTTTTCCTTGATTCGAAAGGCCTCGCCAGGATGGTGGTCGAGCTCAGTCGAGGAGGAGGCCCTCAAGGATCGGTATTTGGCCAATTAGATAGTCTAAACCCTATTTTAGTCGTTGAATCAAGTAGGGGTTAGCCTATTAGATTGCCCATAGCAGCCCTCTAGATCTCTAGATAGCGATTCTAACTAAAGAACCTAACTCTATGTTGTAGATTAGATCTAGTTCTTTAGTTCTCTGTGAAGTATATGGGTGATGTATCTCTATGAACTCCTTGTATTGGGAAGGGGGGTAGAGACCTAAAGCTTTGTAGTTGATGCTCCTAGAGTAGCCTCTCTAGCACACTGTAGATTCGGCCTGTGCACAAGAGCCACACCGGGATGTGGGTGAAGGGGCCAGACTGGCTGACAAGGAGGTTCATGTCCTGACTCTTGAGCGGTTCCCCTGGTGTGTAAGGCCTACCGGGAACCATTGTGACTAGGTCCAATGGCTTGCCACTGCGTGCGGGCAAGGCATGGGCTCGACACCCGTGAAGTGGTGTTCACTTTCCAGTGGGTTCAGTCGAATACGGGCAGTGGCCCTCTAGTCACCTTGAGTCAGCATGTAGATCTCTGGAGGGAGTGATCCCTACCTGCCCCATCGGAACTGGGAAGATGACCCCAGGAGTAGCCCTTTTGGCTATCGTCCGTGAAGGGCTCTGATCGGGTCCCGACACTTTTCAGACCACTCTGCAAAGTGTGCACAGGAGGGGCGGATGGAGTGGACAACCCTAAGCCATGTTCATATGCCAGCCAAATCCATTGCCATGAATTCTGTCTGCAATGAACTCTGGAGACCCAAGCCGTCAGTTATCCCTTTGAGTCTGAGCCTTGGGTAGGATTCCCTATGTGATGTGCTGATCTTTGTCTATGCAGATATGTGGAGGACCATCCTTCGTGATGGTCATATGATGTTGAAGTATGTGCTACTGACATGTATGTTTACGCTTCCGCAGCTAGGTAGGCCCTGAGGGAGACGGGGTGCAATGACCCTTCCACTCTTCCCACTGGAACCCGTCACGGTTGCAGTGTCATGTGGAGGGCCCTGTATTAGCATGGAGCTGGTATGGGGGATGAACTCCTGTTTGTATATGGTGAGTGCACCGTATACGAGTAGGGGACGTCACATACTTCTTCTTTGTTTAATCTAAGAATATTGCCACGGTTCTATTGCGATATGTAATAGAACCGACATTCCTTGGATGGGGACGTCCCCCTCTTTCGCACTTCCTATTTATTTTGCCGTGCTCTCTTGAGCTAGTTTTCTCATTCTTCTCTATCCCACCAGCTTCATTTTCAATCATCCAAAGTTTCAGAGATACTTGCCCTTTTCTTTCAATCGTCTACCATTTTCAGCAATGTTTGTTCTTTCTCGTTGGCACCTTTGATTTCGACGGTTTTGCGTTTGTGGGGGAAGCGATCTTGGATCTTGCTCTGGCCTGGATGGATCTAGCCACTGCTAGCCGTTTCAATTCAACACAGATTAATGTTCCTTTCTTTTCGATTTGTTAAACCCGCTTCTCCTATTTCTGGTAGCCCACTCATCTAAGTTTGGAGGGTTCTGTTTAGCGGCTACAGAGCGCAGGACAGGTCGGGTCATATCTAAGGGACCAGCTTTTGTGATACGAATGCTTTATCAAATATGAATTTAGCACAGTTATAGTGAGGCGATCTTGCGTGATTATGGGAGGTAAGCATCATGTTGGAATATATAACATTTTTATGATCTACAACGACAATGCTTTATATAGCCAGGACCGTTGAGCTCCAACCACTATATAAACAAGCATAACTGAGCGCTTCTTCTTCTGATTCCTCCGTGCTATGCACTATGGGTGTGGTCCCGAGCCCTATTCGGGACATGACGATGCATGAGGCATCCCCTTATTTTAATCCTTCCATATTTCTGCTTGATTGGTTTCATATTTGCAACAGGTTATGGGCCCACTTTCGTCTGAAATCGCCTGTGTCGCACTGCTATCAAAGCCGTCATTATCGTAGCCATATTTTTTATTGTTGTTAATTGATCTATCTGGAATCGATGAGCTTTTGTTTACCTCAAGTTTCACCCCTATCCACATCCCACCAATAATAATCCTCTGATTTCTGAAAGTCTACTTAGCTCTTGGATTCAGATTTTATTCACATTGCCTTCCAAGTTTGAGCGATTACTGATGTCCTGCTATACTTCCTCTACCATCATTCTTCATGCTGATGAGTGCTGCTTCCAATTTATTTTCTTGATATTATTTCAATAAATCATCTCGCAACCATTTTTATTTTCATTCCGTTTGAAATAAGCCTTGGATAGAGATATGAATTGGAGATTCACAGACTGTATCCCGATTCAGCCTCCTTGCCTCTTGCATACCATTTCAATTTGTTGCAACAAGGACAAAAACACAATGCAGTATACATTTCTTCATCTTGTCGAATACCACAGGAGCTTTCAGTGATCCGGCGGAATGCATATGACCTTCTGGCCTAAGATAATAGCCTTTCTTGTACCTATTTTCTCAACTCCATCCGACTGGTTGCCTTCATTCTTGCTTCCTCATGTGCCATGAATTTTCTCCTATCCTCATGTTCTTCAAAGAAATGTGCTTTGGAAGTATTCTTCTTCTATGTGTTCATTATCTCATGCTACCTACCATCCAGTCCTCCCTATTTTCCTTAAGCCTGCATTTCCTATTGGAATCTGCCTATTTTATTATTCTGAGCTTGTCTTTCTTATCTGCTAACCATCATTCCTTTTCACAGTTACTCTTGACAGCCTATTTGTTATTTTCTTGCTGCTGCTTATTTTGAATACCAATCCATATTGACGGCTTGCCCAAGTTAAATCCTTAGTCCTTGTTAAGGTCTTTTGCTGACTTATGGCTAGGATTACAGGTTGCTTATGCTTGCTTGGAAGTGACTTTTATTTGATATCATGACATCAACTATTGAAGATGAAAGCTCTCTCATTTTGCCATCTGCAAATTTTCTTTGCCTATAAAGGCTTCTCTCTCTTTCAATCTGTAGCTCACTTTTTAACTTGGTTTTTCATGGCATGGCATGTATATTATCTTCCCCTTCTTTTTACTATAGTATCTCATGTGCCCTTTCACCTCTGCCTTCTTTCTTTCTTTTTCCTTCCTTCATCTTGTCATTCTGATCCTTCATAATCCCATTCGTTGCACTGCACCTTGTTGAAAATATTTGCATCCTTTAGCCCTTTTCAGAAATATCTGCTTGTCTATTACCATTAGGGCATAAGCATGTTACAGTGTACCTTAAAAAGTATTATTTAGGGACCATAAAACTACCTAAAAAAGTACCCAATACTAGGTACTGGGTACTTATATGATGGCTTAATAACTAATAAGTATTAAATTGGGTTCATTCATTTTCACCTCCAATAGTACTGTCTTTATCTTGGCCTTCAACATTAACATGCTTTTGACTTTTATTTTGGACTTTTGAATTAGTTTTGATAAAAAGAATAAGAAAACAGTACCCATTTCTAAAGTACCCAGTGTAGGTACTTTGGCAGGTTCCAAAAGTGGACACCTGTAGCATGCTTATGCCCATTATGTTACATATGCTCCTAGGGTGAACCACACAAGGATTTGCTGCTTTTATATGGTCAAAAGCATCTGATTCCCTTGCTGAAATATGGATGAATAGTGGAATTTCTGCATCAACCAATTATGTGCTCTATGATTATGCAGTTATCTCTGTTCGTACTCTTGATAACCAGTTATGCTACTGAATTTTTTTTTGAAGCCTACCATATTCGGTCAGACATGTGGTATAATTTGGAGGATATTTGACTTCCAAGATTGCACTGAAGAGTTTGGAACGTGTTTTCTAAAATGGGTGCATAAACAAAGGCCAGGAGTACAAATCATAGACCTGCTTCACATTAACTCTGTCACTTGCAGCTAGTTTTAATTATGTGGTTGGAATATGCGATGTGCGGTTATTCAATATTCAATCATGATGGCAAGCAACTGTAATGTAGCTTGAATAGCATTCGACATCAGCTTTCAGTTTTTTTGTGTGGAAGAGATCTTGGAAACATGATCTTAATGGTGTGGTCCACGCAGGACTGGAATCTTTGTATCGAATGACACTGTCAGAGTATGAATCCGGATGGCATACATTTTTTATTTCTTGTGTCCTTGCCAGGATATAAGCCTGGAAGACATCTCTGTTTTGTGGATAGCGGTGTTCTAGCCAGTAGGCAAGTGGAGCAATGTGGATTCTCCCTTGCTGAGTCTGAATGGCATCCTTTGTTTTGATGTTCTTGCCAGGATAAAAGCTTGGAAGACCTCTTCATATGGTTTTGATGTCCATGCCATTATGAGTCTGGGTGACATTTTATCAAGTGTTTTGCCAAGAAATAAGTTTGGAAAACCTCTCTGTTTTGCAAGTTACTGCCAGTAGGCAGCAAGATTGACCAAAGAACACTGACTCTTGTATTCTTTAGAGTTAGATATAATGTATTAGAACTGCTATTCTAATATGATGATAGATGATCATGGTATGATACTTTATTTTTGCACCTCTTGGTATGGGTGTAAGGGGGTAGAGACCTAGGAGCCATGTGTAGTATGAGCCTAGTTGTTAGACCTTTGTAATTTCCATTACAATGCGGCTTTTGCATAGAGAATCCACTTGATCGTGGGCCTAGAGCCTTGACTGGATTAGAATAGGGGACTTATTCCGATTGCATAGAGATCCATGGTGTGTGTCTGCCAGGGATCCATAGCAAGCTAGGCCTAATACCTTGTCATGGCGTGAGAGCAAGGTATGGGTTTGACCCCTCTTAGGTGATGCATTATTTCAGTGGGGTTAGGTTGAGTAAGAGCAGGGGCAACCTCGCCTCTTGGAAGGAGCAGCCTTCCTGCCTCATCGGACCAAGGGAGATGCAACCTTGGAGTTGCCTTAGGGTTATGTCTTTGGCAGGCTAGAATCGAGACCCGAAGCTTTTCGATCTATTTGTAAAGTATGCACAAGAGGGGAGGATGGAGTAGACTACCTTGCCATTGTTCTATTGCCAGCCAAATCTAGTGTTACAACTTTCATCTGCTGTTATCTTGTGGCCCAGGCTGTCAGTCCTACCTCACGGAGTCTAAGCTTGGGTTAGGACCTCCATGTGATGCTATGGTGATGTTGTATTATGATGATAATGCTATGTTGTTGATGGTGCCTCGCCCTTCGTGGTGAGCATATATTAATTATGGTGTATGTTCCTTGTACTTATGTTTACCTACTTCCACAGTGAGATCGGCCCCGGGAAAGACGGGAAAGACATGTCCTTCTTCTGCATCAACTCTGGAGCACCACCAGTGGCTGATGCTGCGTGGACGACCTCTTGTTGATCTACGAGATTGGCAGGAGGGGATCTCCATAGCTTATACAATGGGAGCATCCTATAGGTTAGGGTGATATCACAGATTGTTTCTGCCATACCGCTGGAATGCACGTCAATTTGGCTAAGACTAAGTTGCTCCTCATCTCGTTTTCATGTCATCCAAGATTGCCGTCCTTCACTTATCAAGGTCAATTTAAATGTGAAGGTTTGTGCCCATCTATAAGTACTTGAGAGTGGAGTTCACTACTGCCACATTTTTGGACACTTCTATTCCACAACAGGCGATGTAGGCTGCTGGAGCTTTGGAAAGACAACATAATACAAAAAGTCAGATCAATCCCATGCTTGAACGGGGTCCACATTGCTACATGTGAAAACATATATATCTGAAGAAGCATAGACTTATTGCGTTCATTCGCACCGCTGGTCATCGCCTCTATATTGAGACATGCAGATGGATCGAAGAAGTGCGAAAGGACATGATCTATCAGCATTGCCAGCTGGGAGTTATTGAGAATAAGTGCCACACTCTTCAGAACTGTCGGGCATTTGGACCTATCAGGGCATGCTAGGTTGAGTTGGTCCCACCTAACCAGCTGCTCATGTGATGTTGCACTTGACGTCAGATGACCGAAAGAAGCTTATGGGGGTTTATGGAGTATGGTAATGGGATCGAGTTGTTGTTGACCAAATAAAATGCTAAGCTTTAAAATTGATTTATTAGTAAGAAAAGCAAGCTAAAAACTGGACGCTTCACCAGAGCTATTTATGCCATGCGCTCACTAGAGCTTAACCCCAGTCAATGGTTTATAGCTGAGAAGACCAATTTGGCAAACCAAACATAGCTGGCTGAAATTTTTACCTCATCGCCATAGCAAATCTAAAGCAATACAAACTTAAACCTTGCAAAGATGCAGGACTACAACAAATTGAAATCATGAACACTAAAAATCATCTGAGCAGTTTTACTCCATAGAGGCTAACCAAAAGCTAGAATGAATCGCAATCCCAAAACCCCTAAATATGCTAATACCTAGCTTACATGGTCCACAATCGTTTTGGCAATCAAACACTAGAAACAATCACTGGAAAACCTGACCTTGTGAGCTTAATCGTGTCCAGCAGATCCCTTTGATGCATTCAGCAACACCCCCATCGCTATCCCGATTAAAAAGTTGCAAGAACGAAGGGGACGCTGCCACAACAGCTTCCATCTTTGTGAAAAAAAAAACTTCTAAAAAATATCCCACACAAAGTTTCCCCTAGAACAACGTATCAAACTTCCAAATGCAGTCCAATAGCAACCCAAACCAACTATACTAGCCAATCCATTGGGAATCTGGGGCATTTGTAACCATATTCCGTGCATTGTGTGTGTGTGTGTGTGGGGGGGGGGGGAGGGGGAGGGTGCTAGACTTCCTGTGTGCCAACTATAATATATCTAGGCATGTTAAATGCTTGGATACCATGATTATGTAGTCTTAGTTGCATTATATTAGCATGTTCTGTTAAATATTAGACATCATAATTTGGTAGCATGTGTTCTTCATATGATGAAAAACATGGTTTAAAACTCTTAACATGTGGGACATGTGTTGAGTTTGTGGCTGATGCATGAGTGCATATCCTCTGGGAATGGAGTCCATTTGCAGTAGCTTAGACTCGTGGTTATTCTTGTTCTTGACGTCGATGTTAGCGAGGGTGCTTCGTCGCGCTATCTGGTTTGGAAATGGTCTGCTAGCACTGGATGCATCCTAGGATGGTGTGTACACATGAGGCTTACCGTGTCCATATCAGCTGCAGGGCCTGAGCAGCATGGGTGGCATTCATAGAACTAGCACTGCATGCATACATGGATATCTCATGGTTTTTCATTGTTTCTTTGTTGTCTCATATTTATTCTAAGGCTATGACATATGAATTTACAACTTAATTGGATGCATTGATGATGTTTTGGTATTTCTTATAATGTGGTCCTTGTTATCATTGTTCATATTGTGTACTAACATTGTATCGCTGGTTTGTAGCATAGTGGAATTCTCAGGTGAGGCATCTAAGCCTAAGATTGTTTTTCATGATTTATATGACATGTATTTTGCTTGTTGATTATGCCTGCATTTTTTGGATGTCTTAAACCCCCCACTTAGTCTTTATGACTAAAACCATGTTGTTCATGCTATAAGCAGATGTCGATATGAAATTTGAAGGATCATCGTGCATTTAAGAGCCTCAACTGAGTTAGAAGCCTGAGAGATCTTTGTGTGCCTTTAGCAAGGCCATGTTATTATTTTATAAACTTAACCTTGTGAATTCTTAGAAAGTACAACATATGGCATGCTATGTTATTTATCTATGTGAGTTGTTCTTGTAAACAATTGGGAATGAAATTTAAATTCTAGATCTTGAGAATTGACTTAAATTGTTGTTGCATTGCGAGATTGAACACATGCATACCAACTTGTGCAATGCTCATGCAAGTCTTCTTGGGATCTCTGGAGGGTTGATCCAATAGGCCCATTACATCAGTAAGTACTCGGTGTAATTTCCTCATGGCAGTGATCCCCTAGTGATCCCCTAGTACATAAAAGGAAGATGTCAAGGAGGCATTCCGCTTAACCTATCTCCAATCCAGTTGGTCAACAAGCAGAGAAGGCTCCCCTCCAATAAATCACCCCCTTATTTAAACATATCAAAAGAATATTCTCGATCGGAGCTATCTCAGCCCTCAAAACTGCATATTCGACGGGATATTCTAGGGTCATCTACACCATTCCAGCCCCGCAATGTTGTTGTTTGGAACCAATATCTTTAATGCTTATTTGGGAAAATATATTGCGTCACATTATAGCAGAACGGAGAATGGTTTGTGGGTATGGCGCTCATGTAGCAGGCGACCGTATTCTTCAGGGGGGTTCGATGAGTAGATATCATGAATTTTCTGCTTCGACACTCTCATTCGAGCTCAGATCTACCTTCAGATGCTGAAAGGGATAAGAGGGAATCCCTATCTCCATTTCAGAGCAGCTCTCCATTTTTTGCAGCTGGCATAGACGATCTTCAAGGAGATGGTAAGGGTGGAGATTTTGGTAGAATGAGCACTGTCGTACCTGTCGAGGAGCATCTGGATGTGTCGTCCAACGAGGGAGCAATCTTAGTTCCTTGCAGTAAGCCTAACTTTCTTCTTATATACGGTCCAATCCGAACCTGCTAAATCTTATCCCTCACAGGGACTCTTCCGGATGACTGGTCTTCTTCTTTGAACGCCCATTCCCTCAGTAAACTGGACAGAGATTTTCTTTTCCATGGTAAGATTACTTCGCTTTATGTCATATTTGTGTTAAGACCTCCTGTTTCTGGGTGACAACTTCGTGCATTACTGTATGCTTGGTTATAGTTCAGTCAAGATTTCAAGTGCCCCTGCCGATGTTTTGAACTCACCTCACCTCACACAACAGGCACACAGGAATATATATGTACAGAGTTCACACTGTGAAATATTATTTGTCAGGACCTACTGGAATTTTATGTTTTGTTTCTTGTTCTAATCTTTAGGAATTCTGCTATAACTATTTGTTACATCTTGCAGGAGAGCAATTACAAATTTTAGTTCATCTATCTTCACATGACCTCTCGGTTCCAGAAATCATCACTCCTTTTAAAGTTGCTGCTGTCATCAACAGGAGTTGTGTGGTGCAGACTAAAGCAAGTTTTGTTCCAGATGGTGGAAATGGAAGGTCAGATGGAAATGATATCAAAGAAGACAATAGTTTGGATGGATCTGTTAAAGATCATTCAGATGCGTCAAACGAGATGCTGTACAGTGAAACATTAAACGAGGAGGGACATAAAAGGAGAAGTGCTCAGCTGCTAGAGAAGTTTCAGCGCTCCCATTTCTATGTCCGGATCGCAGGAGTTGATGAAGCACTTTGGAAACCCCGGGATGGTGGTTCAGATGGTACCTCGGAGGTTAAAGATGCACGAACAAAGGCTGTTGTCATGGAGGGGCATGAATTTTATCCTGGTTCTGCGGGTGGTATAGCAAGGGGTGTTTTGGCTACCTGCTCGCTTCAGAATGGTGACATTGTGGTATATCTGGCACTTTGACATGGGATTGAACTATGCCGAATGTCCTAACAAAAATTGTTGAATATCTAATTGATTTCTGGCAGAGTGCAGGTGGTGCTGCAAATCACAGTGGCAACAGAAGACGTGATGGATGATGCAATCCTGGAAGTGCTGCAATTTGAGCGTTCAAATTCGGAGGGAAGAAACATTCATGGTCCCTCAGATGGAACAGGAACTGATTCATTTCAAGGCCTGTTGCATTGGTTGCTACCCCTGGATCTTCCAGCCTCACCACCAATTTCAGCAGTTTCTTCTTTTTCTTCTTCTTCCTCAATTGTTACCAGTTCGCCTCAGAAACTGGGTTTTGGATCCTCCACAAATTCATCTTTGTTTTCCTTTGGTCATCTTAGAACAACGTCGCAGGGGTCTATTCCTCAAATTTCTTCAGCACCTGTTACATCCTCAGGTGTAATGCAATACCCACCGTCACCTTTAAGTTATGCACCAGATGAGTGGGAACGTTTATACCCAGGAAAGGATATGAGAGGCCAGGACCCTGGTAGTGAAGGACTCCTATCTTTCAGAGGCATTCCACTTGAACCACAGCGGTTCTCATCCCGTTGTGGATTGGAAGGTTTATACATCCCTGGTAAACGTTGGCGAAGGAAGATCTCGGTTCTTCAACCAGTGGCAATAGAAACATACTTTGCTGATTGCAACACAGCAGACCTCATTTGTGTTCTTGTTGAGGTGATTTGCTGTTCCTTAAGACTTTGTACATAATAATGAATTGGGGGTGCAGCATCTAACAGGCATCACTATTTGGTCTAACCTAATTCGTTATCATCTTGAATAGTAATTATTCACAATGTCAGCTTCCTGTAGATAATGTTAGTGATGTTTTTCTGGATTGCCTCTTGTCCCCATTAGTTTTCTAGTTCTTTCTTGTCATATTGTTAACTGATCCATTAAATATTTGTCAGGAGTACGAATGAGTTTTTTTTACTGAACTAGCTTCCACTGGATTGTGCTATTTAAATCTGGAATGACAAGATAAAAGCGTGTTTCTGATCAATTTTTTTCTTTCTCAGAACATTCTTCCTTCACGTTTAAAAGATGTTGTGATTTACGTGGACTCTGTGAGCATCATTTGCCAATTGACTGGTGCTGGAATGCCGCCGCAACCTATTCCTATATTCTGTGTGGAAGTTGGGGAGAACCATACATTGCCAGGGCTTCCTCTGAGGTCAGCTCTTGTTGGTTACTTGTTGAAAGTCCGAGTCTTCATTAATTATGTCTCGGAATCTTATAGCTTGTTTTCTGTAAAATTCTTTGGATAGTTCGAGTAATATTATTTTCTAAGCAAAAATTGTCCTGCGGCACAGTGATAATACGTTCATAACACCTAAGCTTTTCGTTTTATAAGGTAGTAGACATGCTAGTTCATGAAACAGAATTCTGTTTGCCTTTCACAATTCCCATGTATACATGCCAGAATCCAGATAACCCACTCGCATATCTGGTTACAACCATGCAGATTTGTATCATTACTTGCTCATTTTTGGACCTTCAGCTTTTAATTCTGTAGACATGCCATTTGGCTATTGTTTTGGCTACACGTTTTCTATTTTTGCCAATATTATAAGTATTATGCCGAGAGGTGTAACATTTTCTGTATCAATGTGCAGACCTGGAGAGCAGCATTCTTTTATATTGCGGCCTATGAATCCGTCACACAGCAGGCAACAAAATATTTTGCAGGAACAAGTTTCCCAAGCAATGCCAAAGAATTCTGGAAATAGCACAAAGAAGGCCCCCGATGATGAACTCATGGAGAACATGCAGTCAGGGGAATATGCCGTTATAATTTCCTGTCGTTGCAGCCATACAGGTTGGTCTAGTTAAATTTTACTTTTAATAGAAAATAACAATAATCCAAGAAAATGGACATGATGATCGCATGGGTTGCCCCATTTTCTGAGAACTCTCTGCTACATGCTTAGTGTAGGGTTAATTAACATGTGCTGTGTAAAGAATCAAATTGGTTGAGGATTGACGAAAGCTTATCTGTGGAGGGATTATTTTTCAGAGCTTTCTGTGAATAACGTGGATGAGTGTTTTTTGCTTCTGGGATAAAGCAACTGGTGTTATCACTGGGCCATAGAAAACGGAAATTAGCCATGATGGTGCATACGTTTCCCTCCTTAACACATTGACTGAGCAGCAAATAAAAATCTCACAGTTGTATGTTAAACGAATAAATAATAACAGCAAATACTAGGTCCGCTTAAAAATACTGTGTGACTCACAACAAGCTGGGGCAGAACATAGTTGCTTACACTGGCTAATGTTTGTGGATATTTTGTTCACTTTAAATCTTTTTGTTTAGAATCAAAGTTGCATTTTAAGCACTCCCTGGACTGGCGCCCAAGGCCGCAGAGAGACCTTCGTTTATCTCTTACTGTAGAGGACTCTGGTTCTACCCTAATTCCAGCTGAAGGTGTTCCTCAACTTAAAACACAGGTATAACGGTTTAGATGCACCTGCTTTAATCCTCTATGATGGGCTATTTATATTGGAAACAATATAAATTCCTTACTCAATTATTTCAGGTCGTGACAGTCCAGGCAACGAATCTTACTTCTAAGGACTTGGATCTAGTTCTTTTGGCGCCAAGTTTCATGCCAGTATCATCTCCTTCTGCAATCCCTTTTGCCAAGCCACGAGTGGGAATCTCTCAAAGTTTCGATAAAATATTGGAAAAGTCTACAGCTCCACCAAAGTTCAGATCATTATCGCTACCTTTAAGGAAGACAGATGACATGACAATGTCGACAAAGGTAGCAGAAGAAAAGGGGGCCCTTGGGGGTGATGTCGTTGCTGATTGCAGCTCTGCACGCACACATCTGTGGCTGCAAAGTACTGTTCCATTTGGGTAAACCTCTTTCCTTTGATGGTATTGTCCTCTGTTTATGTAAACAAAAGGTGGTTGATTTCGGTTGTGGACGATATGTATTAAATTAGTTTGGCTTTTTTGTTCAAATACAACAATCCTGCTGGCACATTTCTTTAAGAGGATGCATCAAAATAGTATTTTGACTAATGTTTAACATGCCCTGAAGCTATATTGTTTGTGGTAAGATTGGAAGTCATTATGAATCCAACCATTTCTAGTATTATGTTTCTAACATCTTGTAGAGTCTACTGGAGGTAGACAAAAAGTTTTGCCATAAAGTTCTTGTCAGTGCTGGGGTCACAAATTTAGAGAACTAGTATCATGGCAATATGATAATATTATGTGCTAACAGAAAACATAAAGGGAACTTTTGCACATGTGCAATAACCATGTTATTGGGTGTCTATAAAAGGTGTGTACCATCACAGTCGACCACAGTTGTCAAGTGCGATTTACTTCCCCTGGTTGATGGCATTATAACTTTGGATGCCCTTCACGTTGCAACAAAGGACCGTGGTACTGAGTTTTCTATAGTCTCTTGGCTTCATTTAGATGTTGATTATAAAAAACTGGAACTTATACTACATATTGGCTTTCGTTGATGTGCAGGTCATTTATATATCCCAGAGAATCCTTTGCAGATACACTGTACATGTGGAATTACAAGTAACCTAGACTGATTTATTACGAGGATTTTTATTTCCCGTCCCTTCAACGGCCTTATCTCCATTGTCAAAAGAGCTTGCCTATAGAGGTGACTAGCCATGTTGAACAAGAATGTTTAATCAATAAATTGCTCCTGTGGTATGTTTGCTCTGCCTATAGAGAAGGGGTATTGGTCTTTTATTATATTGATTGTTGGGCAATGGAAGAGTCTTTACTGCTTGCTACATGTTCTCTAAATCGGTGCCATGGTGTGACCATTGGAAATGAGCATGTATTGGATCGTCTAGGTCATTTATGTAAAATTTCTATCTAAGCTTTAGTGTGGTCGCCATATTCAGATGGTCCCCACTCGATAAGTCTAATATATTGTTGGATTCAAACTCTGTGGCAGAGGTAGACAAGCATGCTGAATTCCAGGCTTAATGCTGTTTGCCTAGATTTGATATTTTGAACTTATCACCGTTTAGGACTAGTGTGATTGAGTATGTTGTTGAATGCGGACATTCCAATGAGATTGAACATTTCAAGCCTGATGCCTGCTTGGGGGACAAAGTTAGATTCAGAATTTGCATTGTTTGGCTCATGTTAGAAAGAAGAAACTACTGTCCCGTCCCTGAAGAAGCCGTGAAGAAGCACGTCATGTTATTGCTGGCATCTTCAGACGAGTGTAATTTTTGTTATGACAACTTTGGATTATCAGAGATATACTGGGACGAATTGAGCTATGTCCATCCAACTTGAGGCCTATTTGTTATTGATATTTAACACAAAACTCTTAATCCCAGCAATTATGCAGGACATTGCCATTCTTCTATTCCACCTTTGGAGAAATGTTTGACCAGTTAACTCACCTAAGCTGCCAGGTTGCCACTTTCCTATCCCCTTTTCTGGAAATGGCTCTTTTCGATGGGCATTTTACATGTACGTAGCTAGTTTGGCCCTGCGCTGAAAGGCAGCAGGGCCTTATTTCAGCTCTGCCCTTTCCTCTCTCTGCAATGCGCCATCCACGGTACGAGACCTGAGGCTCCTAAACCGGGTTGGGGCTTAAATTCTCACTTTCAGCATGGGATCAGCAAGTTTTCAGCTGGCCCTTCAACGTCCTGGTCCTCATCCTTTTGCTCTAGGTCTTAATCTCAGCCGTTCCTTCTAAAGTGCTATATCCAGTAACATTATTGTTTTATTTATTATGGCCATAACAAGCATGTTGTATGGCCATGACAATTGTGTTCGAAACTTGTTGGTATTATCCAAAAACAGGGAAACAGAGATTTCACAGATAGGATACAAGATAGGATACAGAGGCGGCTGGAGCTTGCAGATTGGATACAGAGGTGGTCGGACAGGGCTCTCGCGCTTGTAGATTGGATACAGAGGCGGCCGGAATGGAAAAAGATGCAAGGAAAAGATCATTCTATGGCAGCCGGCTGGAATGGTAGAAGATGCAAGGAAAAGACCATTCTATGGCAGCAGGCCGGATTAACTCGGATTTTAGGCGAGGAAGAGAAAATCAAGATTGGAAAATAAGCTCTTAAATTTGCCTGCCGTAGAAAATATTTCTCAAGTTCTGTACAGGGGAATGGAAACTGGGACAGCATTCCCAGTTTGTCGGTGGGGTCCCGCGACTGGCGGTAGCCGGGAGCGGGTCACCGGCAAACTGGGAATGCTGGACCAGTTTTCATTCCCCTACAATACAGAAGTTGGGGAGGCATTTCACGATTCCATCGAGCTTCGCAGAGATCTGCCCTGTTACAGATGTTACAAATGAGCTCCATACAAATCCGACAGTTTAAACCTGCAATTCAGCAATTATAGAAACTTATATGGCCAAATCCGGCCTATGCAGAGCAAGCGTGCTTCGATTTAAGATGAAGCAGGCCTGTGGGCGAGCATGCAAGCCGATAATACATGTTTAGCTTCTTATATGGCCAAATCTGGCCTGTCCAAAGCAAGCATGCTTTGATTTGACATGAATCAGGCCTGTGGGCATGCATGCAAGGCCGATAATGCATGTACATGATATCTGTTATAGTTTCAGGTTGCTTCTTCATGACATCTTCATTTTCCTTGATTTCAAGCTTGATTCTTCCCTTTTCAAGTTGAAGAAGTTCAATTTGCCTTTCGAGTTTTCGCTGATTCTCTTCTTCATACTGAAGTTTGAATTTAGCAGCCGTTAAAGCCTATTCTGTAGACTGATGCCATACATTTAATAAGTTGCAAAAGCCTGCAATCAGGGAGACATGTGTTAGTGAGTTCTATCATAACACAATTCGATATACATTACATTTGCCATCATACAACACCACCACATATCAACACATGATACAACACCACACATCATATTTTCCATCACGTTTTCCATCATATCGACCTTGTTACAACACACCATATTTGACATCATACTTGCCATCTTATCTGCCTCGTAAAACAACTCATTATATTTGTTGTTCATGTGCTCCATGGCCTCTCGAGGCCCAAGTGAGCATTAGACATTACATAATAATAATAATAATAATAATAATAATAATAATAATAATAATAATAATAATAATAATAATAATAATAATAATATTTGACATCATAAATTGCCACCATACTTGTGATGCTATATAACATCATATTAACCTTCACATAATACAAACATGCCAATCCATCATATTAGTTTGTAATATATTCCAACCACATTAGACCAACACACAGACTATGCTGCATCTTCATACCACGCGTTCTCATTGCTGCATCTCTCAACACTATGATAAGAAGAATCATCTCATAATATTTACACTATGCAACATCACATCCTACCAACCACATACCATTGAAAATGTTAAAACTACAGTATTGGCTATTGCATAAGATGCTAACTCCTATTTTATCACCAAACCACATGACACACCACACATTAACATAGCACATGACAACAAATACAGAACACGCTTACTCCTGTTCAATCAACCTAGTAATCTATTAGAAGCAATTTCACTTTCTTCTACCTGTTTTGAGATACCTGATTCAGTAGAAATCTTTGCTTTTACATTGGCTTCACATTACTCTACTTTCCTGTTCTGTTTGTCACGTCCGGTACATGGACCCTGGAACAATTGCTTTGAAGATTTTTTGTAGATGTTGGGGTAGCGCTACAATTCCTGTCCTCCTCACTTTCATTTTCAATTGCATCTCCAGCAGGTGGTGATGACCCTGGCTGTTTACGTTTCCTTGAACAATTAGCTTTGTTTCCTGTCTTGTTTGCTGCAAAGCTTTTTGGTGCTTTTCCATCTCATGCTGCTCCCAAAAACTCAATCAATTAACTTGCTTCCCTTTCTTATATAAATAGTATGCTGTCGCAAAAGTTAGAGGTACCATGCCGTCCCAAGCATGTGGCTTTCCAGTAATCTGTTTGTTCAACATGACTACCTCTCGGAATTGGTCCGGGTTGAGGTTCTTTAATCTGGAAGGAAATTATTCAAAGACATCGAAACACTGACATTAAGATTAAATTACAATACCTGTAACATGTTTTTTTTCACTACAAGAGGATGGGGTTATAGTGTCAAACCTTTGTGTCAAGACATATGGATAGTGGCAGCTTTGTGACAAATGCTACGTTCTTGACACAAAGTACTTCCCTTGTGTCAAGATTGTGTCATGCACATAGTGTCAAATATTTTATCAAAGGAATAACATTTTCTTGTCAAGTTTATATTTCACTTTGTGTGCATTGTTGCAACAACTTCTAAATAGTGTTGTACCTGAGTTGTGACAATTTTTTCTTAAGACTTGTAACAAACCATTATTCAATATTGTAACTAATGCTTCGACGGAATTGTGTTGAACATTCATACATCATTATCATACAAGAATATCTAATTTGAGGACAATTTTAAATCGATTTTGCATCGATTCCATAAGGATAACGAGGAGTATTAATAACTACATATGTCAAATAACTTAATAACATAGGACTAATAGCAATACCGTTAACAATACTAAACAATGCTATGTGAATGCAAAGTCCTAAGCCTTTTGATTTCATTGAGAAGGTTTTCTTCTCTTGCTGCAGCTTCCTGGCGAAAACTTTTGATCTCGTTCCAGATAGAAGCCAATGTAATTGCTCCTTCTGTCTCAGAATCACAGTCCGAATCTGCCTCCATTTTCTTAGACTTTTTTGTATGTTTGCCCATCTGTGCGACGAAACTCTGCTGCAGTAGCCGAAGTCTACTGCCCTACGTTTTACCACAGGTTCGGTTCTGCCCAATAAGCTGGACGGATATTCTGCTGCAGCCGGTCTGTACCTACCCAATAAGCCAAAGGCTCAGATCTTAAGAAGAAAAAATCAAATCTAGAAGATCCTTTTGCCCCTGTGTTTTCGATGCCTCTGTTTTTCTGCTGCCCAACAGCCGGCTTGTAAGGCTCAGATCTTGAGAGGAGGTAAACTCGAATCTACAAGACCCTGTTGCCGGTAGTCTGATCGAAAATCAAATCCCCCCCTGTAGCTATGCCAGTGGTCCCATGGAAAATCAGAGAGAGAGAGAGAGAGAGAGAGAGAGAGAGAGAGAGAGAGAGAGAGAGAGAGAGAGAGAGAGAGAGAGAGAGAGAGAGATAGATAGATAGAGAGAGAGAGTCAAAATTATACCTGAAGAAACTTATGCCAATCATGCGATTTTAATCCTGTGAGGCTACCCTTTTTTGTAAATGCCTTCCGCAAAGAGGCCCCATATCCAGTTGGGGTGCGCACCTTTGCTATTCTCTTGTTCACTTCAACAAGTTGCTTCTTCCCTAAAACCCATGAACCCTGTTTCCATGTTAAGGTTTTCCTGCCTTTCCTCTCGATAGGCCAATACTTTTTTTTGACTTTCTGCTCTTTCAGATCCATTCTTGCAGCCAATGTTTCCCATTCTCCTGTTAAATGATTCCATAGAGAATGACTGACATTTTTGAAGATGTGCATCGGATCAAGTAAATGAACCACCTCCAAGTCATTCCAGTATTCCAACCTATAAAATATGGAATCTCTTCATTCCAGGAGGAAGTTGTCAGGTAATTCACATGGGGATTCATTTGCTGCCAAGCATCCAACCAATCCCGAGGTGTCCATCGCTTTGGCTTTGGTGTATCATCAGACCCACGTGCATGATGGCCCTCTGTCAAGTATTTCTTATGCCCAATATATATTTGTTTTTTCAGATGTTTTGACTTATAAGACGTTAAGCTGGTCCCACAAGTTGGACATCCACATGCACCACTTGTTTGCAGTCCTGCAAAGGAGAATACAAAGTAAATTATAAGAATACTAGTTAAAGTTTGATATAATTTTGCATTATACAAGTACATCATACCTGAAGCTTCAGAAAAGCCTGGATAGTCATGAAGAGTAAAGCACAACATTCCATGGAATGTAAAGTCATGTGGACTTTTAGATATGTCATACATATGCACTCCCTTCCATAAAATCTCAAGTTCTTCCACCAGAGGTTCTAGGTAGACGTCCATATTCTTTACTTTATATTTTCCTAAGTATTATATTTCATGCTTAATACAAAGTATCCTAGTCCATGCTTAATACATAGTGGTATAAATAAATTTGAATTAAAATACGTACCTGGAATAATTAGTGTCAACATGATATGGCCAGGCTTTGTGGCCATCCATGGTGGAATATTATAATTTATAATTGTCACAGGCCACACGCTATGTGAAGATGATCTAGAACCCCATGGGCAAATACCATCAATCCCTAATCCAAGCCTAATGTTGCGGGGTTCCGATGCAAATATAGGCCACTTTTCTTCTATCTGTTTCCATGAAGCTCCATCTGCAGGGATTCTCATTTTTCCATCAGTGCTACGATGCCGTGCATGATAATCCATAAAAGCGCCTAGTGTCGTGATCGAAAAGTATGCCTAAGGCGAGGAATGATGGGCATATGACGTAACACCTTTCTTGCCACCTTTGTCTTTCTATCTTTCTCATAACGTGCCTCCTTACATTTTGGACATGATTGATCATTTGCATAATCATTGCGAAACAAAATACAATCATTAACGCATGCATGCACGATATTATACTCTAGCCCAAACGAACGCAATAACTCTCTAGCCTCCCTTCTGGATTTTGGGAGACAATGCCCATCTGGTAATATTTTGTCAAGAAAACTACAAAAAAGCCAAGTAAGCATATACACGTAATAAAACTTCAGTTTAACATAAAGACTTGCACTTATGTACCTGAAAAGTTCAGAGACACTATTGTTGGTCCAACCAACTTTGTGTTAGAGATTTAGAATGAGCATACATGTTGCAAGACGAGAAACACGAGCATTTGGGAACAAGGGCCTACTTGCCTCATCATGGAGATATGATACTTTTTCCCTAGTTGAGTTGTCATCTCCACTTGCATCATCATTGTTTTCACGTCCACTAATTTGTTCATTTATAGGAAAGAAATTTCTAATGGTATCGTGAATCTCAGCTTCACCAACGAAAGCACTATGTGAACAAGAGGCTTCTTCTGAGGCCTATATGGACCATAAAGAATAGAATCAAAGACAAGACAATATATGAAGGGGAAATAAAAGCAATTTATAATGGGAAGATAACATAATAATAAAAAGGATTAGTTTATTGAAGCAACTTACGCTATTTTCATCTTGTTCGAGGTCATGTCCTTCCGCAATTTGGCTTGGTCGACTCTGCCAAAGACCATACTTGCCTTCATGTTCTTGACGAATCCGATAAGATTGATTTGTCTTGCCTTGACATTTATTGCACCAAGAACTGCCCCGACGGAGATAAAAAGCTTTGCTTGCGTCTCGTCTAACTCGTTTTCTAATTGGTTGATGAGACGATGATGATGATGATGACGATGATGGCTTTGATAAGGCTCCATAAGATAAGATAAGATAAGATGATGAAGATGACAATTTCGTCAATATACGACGTGGTAAGCAATCACCCCTCACATTGCTAGAATTAGAACTTGACATTGTTTTAAACCTGATCACTAATTTCAATGAACATAAATAGTGAGAAAAACCATCTTGAATGAAAGCATTGTACAAAAAAAAAAAAAAAAAAATACAATAGAAATTTTGATCCTCTTTCTCCAGTCCACGTGACTGTATGTTGTAGAAGTAAAATGTTGTAGTGTGGCAGTATTTGTTCTATCCTATATGGCGGTCATATTTGTTTTCAACAATATACCACATCATTTTGTTTGTTGTATAAACTAGTATAAACTATACTAGTAAAGTGCCGGGCATTGCAAATTAGTATGAACTATACATATAGGTTATAAAATGTTAGTACCTTAAATTGGGCAAGAAAAAAAACAAACAAATCATGATTATAAAAAACAAGTAGGAGGGCGCCAATTTAATGAAATACAAGGGCAAGAAGTAAAAAAAAAAAAAAAAAAAAAAAAAAAAAAAAAAAAAAAAAACTGTGCAGCTAAAACCATCATTGAATTGCAACGAAAAAAAAATGGCGCCATTATGCACCTACCTCGAGCTTCAAATCTTGATTTTGGAGCAGGAAGATCACCTACATACCTCCGTTTCCTTCACATTGTAACTTTCGGCATCACCAGCGCCCATCAGTAAGTTTTGAAATGAATGAGAAATATTCACGAAAGTAGCCGAAATACTTTCCATTTTTGGATTTGTCAATGCGTTTACTTCGGTTCTCGGTGCATTTACTTTGGTTCTAATATTCCTTACTTGCTCTCCAGTGTCTTCCAATGGTTCTGGCCAGGGAAAAGAAGGTTTAGCGGATGAGCCCACTATAGGAAGACTCGAAAATTTCCTTGGCAGTGTGCCCCAAGACATTTTGGCTGCTCTGATGAGTGAACTGGAAAGAAGAGTTCGAAGAAATGCTGATCCAAACACCTCCTCCAAGCAATCAAATCACCAAGAAACGAAAAGGAAGGGAAAGGAGAGGTAACAATACTTTCTGCCTTAACTGCTCTCTTTGTGCAATATAAAGCTATTTAGAAGGAATTGAAGAACCTAAAAAAGAAGTCAGCAGTGTTCTTTCTCTATTTTCCCAACTCTATTCTCTCCTTTGGATTAAAGAATCTTGTGTTTTGCTGCTGGAAATTGGAATATATTCAGTTCACTGATAGCTTTAGTGGTATTATCTTGGATTAATCATTCTGAGTGTGAAATATAGTTTCCTTCAATCAAATTAACACTTAGATAATTCAGTCTAGCGACATATTGGTGGCCCTATATTCCTTAAATGCCTGCATACGAGTGATCTCAAATATTTTCTTGTTTTTCTTGTATTTCTTGTTCTGTGTATATCTCCTATTTCTTGTTCTTGTATTTCTTGTTCCTTAATGCTCAGGTGTACTATCCCCTAAAACAGATAAACTTCCCATTTCCTTGTAATTAAAATCTGCCTTTACTGCAGAAAGTTCACCAGTGCCACTGTTATGTCTACTCAATCTGATGGCAGGGCAGGAGACTTTGCTTCCACAGAACACATCTGATTTGCATTGCTTGGGCTATCAGAGTTCCCTTCATCTAGTTTATTAACAGGACCTAGAGGTTGTGATCTTAATAATTGTTCTTGCTTAGCCTGTCATAGAATGACGTAATCTGCCAGAAGGCGGATGCCAGCATAATTGCCAAAAGCATATGCATCACAATGGAAGGCCTATAATAAAATAAACAGCATTTTTAGTATTCTAATGCCTCTAATACAATCACCAGCTTCCACCTTTATTTCATTACCTGATTCTCAGACCTTCTGAACCCCCTGTTGCAATTAGCACTGATCTCCATCAAAAAGATAACCCATCTTCTCAAACTTCCCCTTTGCAATTGCTTTACATTTGCGCACTATTGCAGCCATCACTGATGAAGGCCTTATGACAATAGAAAAGGTTGGTTTTCCCTTGTTGTTAAAAGCATACTTATCACTTACACTATATATAACCCCTGTCTGATGTTCGATCATGCAGAGAGGTACCCCTCTATGCATCAGAGGGAACATCATCCCTTCTAACTGCCCTGCTGTTAGCAAATCAATTGAAATTAGGTCTACCTTCAAATGCTTATCACTTGTACTAGGAAGGGCATCTTCAGGAAGCTCTAGCATGGACGCCTCTTCTAAAGCAATTGACAGAGATTTGAGATCAAAAGTATCATCATTATCTGATAATGTGTATGATGTTGTAGGGCCTTCACTATTTGTATTCCTGCCAATACGCATTGCAGTTGCTGAATTAAGTATAGAAGAGTCTTCTACCTCGTCTCAAAATATTTGTTCAGTTGATTTTTTTTTCTGTAACAGCCAAGTGTCTCAGCACTGTGACTTCTTGCCTAGATCTTGTTAATCTAGGTATTGTGGTTTCCATAAATATTTGTGGGAAATTAGATTCATGTTTGATACTTCAAATAAGTTGTAGTAAAACAAACATAGATGATCTAATAAAAGAATTCTCACCAGAAAGACCACCGTAGCACACATTTTTAACACCTCCACGTTCAAGCGCACATCTTCCAAGCTCCTGATTTGTTGATACACACCATAGGACTTAACTAAAAGAAAGGCAGAAGCAGAAAAGTTGCAGAACAGACAAAGGGAAGTACTCTACCCACTATGTGCTTGTTTGCCGAGGCCAAAGTAAGACGCCAGTGTGGCCATCTGTTTGACAGAGGAATCAAATACTATGCATCTTTTATTTACATATTTTTATTTCTTTTCCAGGTTGAAGGGTCGTAGACGGTCAACTGATTCCTCCAATATTCCAGAGGCTGAAACGTCAAAACAAGGAGCAAAGAGAAAATCAGCCAGTTCGATTATCATAGATCGGCATGTTGTCTTGAGTGCTTCATCATCATCTGCAGAGGAAGATGAATCAGATGGTGAAGGTCCTTATCCGTCCCATGCGGATATTGAGAAAGACACTACTGAGATTGACTTGTCTTACAATGTGCAATTTCGAAAATTATCTAACTCAGAGGTATGTCTTTACTTGGTTTAACTGTGCAGCAAAATTTGTACTTTTTCCAGCTTGTTCTCTTTAAGCCACAATTGCAGGTTTAGAAGATGCACTTCTAAATTATATAATTGCTATGTTTGTGTTGCCCTATATTGACAGCAAGGACATACTCATTACAGAGTTCTCAACATGCTGGAGCAGAATGGTTCTGAACTTTAACTTTAACATGTCATTTCTTCTTACCATTATTTTGCTGTCCCATGCGTTTTGCCAGTAAACTGTACATCTATGACCTAGTAAGCCTTTTCAAACTTCAGTCATCCATCCACTTCTTCCAGTATTCTATAAAATCGGATCACAACAAGTACAAGTGAGTAACAAAAAAGTACCATTTTCTAAATTGTCAAGGAGGCGTACTAGCCCTGAAATTCCCTTATCCTCTGCTGCAAATAACTGCCGATTTGTGTCAGCAACAAGAAGATTTGCCAATGCTCGAGCTGCATGCTCCTGAGCAAGGACAGTCTTTGCATCCAACATGCTAACAAGAGAAGAAATGCAACCCAGTTCCCCGATGGCTTTCTTGGAGTCCATAGTAACTGGATGACCCAGCCCCATCAAGAAAACGTAGCAATGGTTCTATGCCACCTTTTTTAACAATCAATTCCCTGATTTTAGCATCCTCTTGAGAAATATTTTGAATTGTAGCAGCTGCATGCTCCTGGGCAGCAGCAGTGCCTGACGTAACAAGATAAAGCAACACTGGGACAATACCTTCGTCGACTGCTTTAGGTACAATCTCTAGCAAGGTTGATAAATTCCTCAAAGTGCCTGCAGCTGCAGTCTGTGCTCCTGGTGTTCCACTTCTACAGATATCAATGAGCGGTGGTATTCCTCCATGTGAAGCAACAGACTGAGTGTTATCGACAGTTTGTGTCAAACCTTGGAGAGCCATAGCTGCCTTCTCACTTGCAAGTGAGCTCCCTGAATCAAGAAGCCTTACCAATGATGGCAAAACTCCTTCCATCACCATTTGGTGCCCACAATTTTCGAAGGTAGAAAGAATGCATACTGCTGCTGCTGCCTTTTCTCGCATTGCAGGCACAGTCCTTGTAGTTTGTAAGTGATAAATTTAAGCACAGTCCTAGTTCAACCTTGAAATCTATTTCAACCAATTTTATCTCTTTAATGTCTACCTTTATGCTGGTTTTGCTTGCTGGTTCTCCATTTTCTAACAAATTAATTTAAAATTTAGGTGTGCTTCTATAAGGGACAATTATTGAGAGATGAAGCTGGGCGGGAATTCGAACAAAAAGCAGCAGATGCTTTGAAAACTTACTGCAGGGAAGTGGATAAACACTTCAAAGAGATTAAACCACGCCATCTTCAGAAGACTTTGAAATATATTCATGATCAGTTCGGTGATGGGGTGACCGAGATGGATATCATTAGATTTTTGAAGAAGAGATGGAGACATTGGCGGTAAGGATTCAATTAAGTATTTTTTGCTTAATCGTCATTCATATGTAAATTAGACTTTTATGTTTTGACATGAATTTATTCAGGGACAATCTACGAAGAAATGTCCGTGCAGGAAACTCTACAAGGCCCATGCATGTAGATGAAGAATCGTGGAAAAGATTTGTAGAGTCTTGTAACAGAACTTACCAGCGTCAAAAGAATGTTGCTACGGCACGCAAAAGAACACCACGCACTGGTTCAGGAGGGCTCATGTCTGTTAGAACAAAATTTGTGAGTGCTTGCACTTCTTTTTTATTGCATGTCTTCTGTAGGGATTAGTTGGCAGAATGATTGCAAACCTCTTTCTTCAATAGGCCATAGTTATGCCAAAGTGCTAATTCTCCACCAGCCGTGATTACAATAGCTGCTCATGTCAAGCTTATAGAGATTGCTTTCAAAGTGCAGGCCATTATTTCCATGTGTTTGCCCAGCTAATATTTCAAAATGACAAGCTTATTAGACTTGAAAGATGATTTTATAACAGACTTCATTTCCCTGATTCAACATTTCAAAATCAGATTGCTTGATAGGAACAATTTAACAGGAGTTATTCCAGATCTTAGTTCACTTTCCAGTTTGAAAAGACTATAAGTTAGCAAGTTTCGAGATGACCATAAAGACATAGTCAGAATAGACGCCTATCAATATTATAGATATTGCCTTTGTCAGAATAGACACCTATGAAGCTTATAGAGATTGTCTTAAAACTGCAGTTCATTATTTCCATCCATTTATCCCTTTTTTGAATAAAGGTAACATGGGTTTGCTCTGTTTCTATGGGCACAAAATTGGTCCCTTTGAGTTTAAATATTGGACCTCTTAGGCAAGTCATGTAGTTTTCCCCTTTTGCTTTGTTTGCATTTGTGTAATCTTCTCATTAGCAGCCAGTTAAAAATCAACTTCTTCTGTGATCCAGCTAATATTAGAAGAATTTAAATTATGTGCAATGTGCAGAACAGGATATCTAAGTCCATATTCTCATCTCTCTAACATTTACTTAGGGATGGAATCATATTAAATGGGCTCCTTACTCTTTGATCTTACGGACAAGCAACAATACCTTCTGAACTTCCCATCTATGTTGCATGCTAACGTTTCTGCAGAAGACTGGAGAACATATCATGCTCTGAGGATACATCTTGCTCTGAGGATCTTGCTCTGAGGATACATCTTTCTGTGCATGCATAACTTTCTTCTAATTGTCATTCTATTTAGAACTTTATTTCATTTCTGTCCATTGCTTTTTACAATGGAAAAAGAGTGAACAGTTTCTTTGAATCCCAAAATGTTGATTTTCTGCTCAATTTTCGGACGGAAATCAGGAAAATGTGGAGTTTTCATTTGGTTTCCAGTAAACTGAAACCTCTCCTATCTGCTAAATAACTTGTAAGCCTATGATGCCAAATACATCGTCAAATTTCCAAATGATATTTCCACCTAGCCTTACGAACTTTCTTCCCGTGTACATCTTACCTTCTTCAACCATTTCGACCACACTGATTATTATCATTTCGACCATATGTAAATTTTAAGTCTAAATTCGGCCACATTTAATACTGATTTTGCTATGATGTAGAGTGATTTCGACCATAGATAGAATTTGATTCTAATTTTGATCATATGTTATACATTTGGACGTTTGGCTTATTTTCAATGGCTTTGAACTGATCTATAAGGTAAGAAACTAATCTACATGGAAGTTGCGGTAGGAATCTTTTCTTCTTTAATTGCACGTTTTTTGAACCAAAAAGTATATCCTTCAAGTGTGATATTAACATTCATATTATTTGCTTCGTAGTTCGAAGATTGGGGGTCAATGCCCACAGAAGATATGCTACAAGAAATATTGGAGAAAGGTGGATACGAAGTCTTTAAAAAGAAAATGATAGCAAAGGGATTTGCAGCAAAAAAGGTAGGTCTAATTTACTATATTGTGCGCAAAATATGTGTTGCCCTAACCTTGTGGTTTCTATTATAGCACAAGGCATTGGATTGTGTTAAGGGAACATGTCAGGGTATTATTTTCAAGGCAAAATCAAGGAAGGGCAAGGAGGTTGAGACTATAAGTAACTTTACATTTGTTATTATCGAGATTCCTATTCTATTCTATTCTATTCTATTCTTTAATTAAATTCAACAGAATGTGTGCTACGTCGATAGTGATGACTCTGATGAGGTAAGGGTTGGAATCTTGTCTTATTAACATTGATTTCGGACAATTATCTAATACACTTATATGGATGTAACTATTAGTTTGAAAAGGAGAATGATGGCGGTGAAGGCAGTTCACAAGATCCAAAAAATGCAGACAATTGCTCAAACAAGAATGATTAAACTATATTATGTTATTTAGTGTGTAAGACTTGATTGCCATGGTGGCATTTATGAACCTTGTTTTCAATGAATGAAAAGTCTTTCTCTCCATCACCGCATTTGTTTTAATTTTGAAATAATTTTAAAATTAAAATCATTGGTTAATTGAAATGCAAGTGTGGTTACATTTTTATCATAAAGTTTGTTGTTTCATAAGGTGCAATAATACATTCACATAAAAGTAGATGAACTATGTGATGTAAAGTATGTGAAATTTGGTCACAATATTGCAAAGTTAATGATTTTGTAGTCATCAAGTATGATAAATAATTGTACAAAAATTGACAAAATATAGCCATCAAGTATGTTAAATAATTGCACAAAAATCGACAAAATATAGCTATTAGATGGTCACAAATATGTTGAAATGTAGACAAAACATATAGGCAATCTTAGTTTTTAAATTGCCACAAATATGTCAAAAAATGAACCTACATATCCTAATTCTCTTGTTGCAATTGGTGTTGCTCGAGTGCCAAAAATATTGACAAGATAATGCAAGATACTTCTTACAAAGTTTGCTGCTACTTTGACAATATGCTGAAATATAATTCATACAAAAGTAGTAAAAACGTTGATGCTATATTTGCTATTCATGTGTTGCAACATGGTTACAAAGAGCTTTTATGTCACCCATTGTGGCACATGATCAAGGCACAAGGTTGATGCAATGGTTGTCACCCTGGTGACAACTTTGTGGCAAATGATCGCGTCATGTACATCGTCAAGAATGTGACAAGAATGGGAGTCCTAAAGGTTCTATTTGTGTCAACAATTTTGACGTTATACTTGACAAAACAAGCATCCTTCTCTTGTAGTGTTTGGTACTCTTTCACCCCAAACTGACTTCAACTCATCTGGTGAAGCACAACATGTTTGTAAAGTTGTTTGTAAGTATGTCCGATGGCATTGAGCTCTGGTTTCGAATCTATTTGCACAGATTTCTGTTGTGGTTTCTTCTGAATCTGGTAGCAAGAGGAGGGAGAGTTTCGGGGGGAGGGAAAGATCGAAGTATTTGGACACGTGGCATGATAATTTGAATTTGCTTAATCAACCTGAACCTGCCATCATTATAACTACCTCTTCCGTAACTTTCAGCTCACACTAAACCACGCCCACGCACTACAAATGTAGCATAAAAATGTAGCGAAAAAATGCACGATTTTGATCCACTTCAACGTGCTTTGACCCATAGGGTATGTATTTGAGTTATATATTATTGAATCTGCATTATTTTAATAAGTTTAAGAAATAACCAAATGCAGACAAAGTGAATGCCTGTTAAATTTGAAATGTTGTCCCTTGCTTGCATAGTTATGTTAGTGCTTGAAAATATTGAGGCTTAATGCTCACCATCTAGAAACTGTGCACACTTATTTTCTGAGATAAAATTGCAGGTCTACTAAGTGAGAGGCTAGAGCAAGATGCAAAGTGCGCGTGCTAACCAAACAAATAAGAGCTTCTTAACTTTTTTGTAGGATTGAAGAAGCTTTCAAAGTTAATATTGGCATGTAAATTTTTACAAGATATATTTGTGCCTTTGCTGAAGCTTTGTTTCATTGCTTGTTTTCATATCTTCTCTAACACAAGCTTGCCATTTCATGAGAGTTCATGTCTCACCTTCATGTATGAGCTACTTTAAGCATCTTCCCTTTCATCATAAATATACATTTTTTGCATTGAACAATGAAAATAGTGATATATGTTCTTTCTGTCAAGCACTTATCATTTTAAATCCTTGTTGACATTTGTTTATGGTACAATCATTTCTTAGTTGCTACTTGTGTATGTGGAACCTGTTCATAGTTGACAAAGCAAGGCCTATTATCATACTTGATGCTGTAATAATTTGATGCTCTTATCAAAGTATTCTGCAGTAATGCATCTAAGTTAATGCGCATATTAACATTGAAGCAACATCCATTTGATCTAATTACGGCGCCCTACTGAGCTTGCTCCAGATATTATGACGTGGAAGATCAAAGTTTTTGAAAGAGAACAACAAGTATCACTCCCTCGATGATATGTGGTTATAGACAATGAAATAAGTATTCATTACGTTTAGAGGCTTGTATCAAACTTGGCACAATGCATGTACTTCATGTGTTATTGACATTGTCTAAGTCATTCTAAGTGACTATTGCTAGAATGCTATGGAGCTATGTACATGTGACATTACATCCAGATATTAATTGGCTGCTGCCTATTGGGTTCTGTGTTGCATCCCATCTTCATTCTTTATGTAAAGAGGAGCACGTAATATGCCATTTTGATTTATTTGCTTGACATTGCAAGCTCCACTGCAGTTAAACTCCGCATTTGACACTATTGTACCTGCAGTGGAATAGCAATAATTATTTTGGGATAGTGAATCTGAGGTATAGCTTAGTTTGCTGAATTGGCTTGCAATCTCAGCATGTTTGTTATTTATCGTAGCAGTAACAAAAGCTTTAGTGGAGTACTAGTTTGATCGGTCAACAGCTTGCCACATGTTAGACCTAGAAGCTCAACCACCTCCCTATGAGTTGTGTATCTCATGGCTTTTGTGACTGGCGAACATACCCTCTGGGAGAATTAGGATCTGCTCGAAGGACATCTTAAATAGAGGGATGGACGTGCACCATCAAGTAGTATGATGCTTCATTAAAAACGTAACCCTCGGCAGAGGCGATTACAGGAATAGAAGGAAATAATTGAATGTAATGATCCTCTTCTAATGGATCGTGATAATCCACATTTGCACCATCTTCATCATGTTAATCCTCAAAACTTACAGCATTCTCAATATTTTCAAAAAAAAAAAAAAAAAAAAAAAAATCACTTACAATTTCATTCGAATCATATAGAGATGAATCCATGGAAGCATCCCCCTCACATGGCTCAAACGCGTCAAGATCCGGATCCGTTGGGGCGTATACAAACGTAGAGTAAAAACGCAAAAGAGGAAAAATGATTCAAAGATGTGTAGAGCATAGCATACGCCTCATGAAATTTTTAACCACATGTGGAAACCCTTCCTATTTTCCTTCACGCATGGAAAGTAGAAAGGGTTTCCACATGCCATAAATCCACGGGCAGTCGAGGGTTTCCTGCGGGCGCCGCCGCTCTGACATGCATACTTGATGGATGTGCTGCCGTAAACCCACGGGCAGTTGAGGGTTTCCTGCGGGTGACATGCATGCTTGATGGATGTGCTGCTGTAAACCCATGGGCAGTCGAGGGTTTCCTGTGGGCGAGCCGAGCGGCGACGCCGCCTACCAGTTTTCCCGCTGGAAACCACCCCTGGGTTCCCTAGCACGTAAACTTCCACACCAGGCTATTTCAGCTGATTTCGGACCGTATGTTATAACTCGGAATGGCCTGGTTGTTGTGACTCTACATACCAGGCTGTTTCAACTGATTTCAAACCGCTGTTATAACTCGGAACGACCTATTGTAACTCTACATGCTATTTCATCTAGTTTTGTTTGGATCTTCCCTTGATTTTGCATACTAAGGGTGCTTTCCCGTGAGCAAAAAGCCTCCAGGTTTTTAAAAGTATGATCTGCTATTCCGATGTTCCCGTGAGCTAAGAACCTCAGTGGCTGAGTGAGGTTAAGAACCTCATTTGGAAAGTAATTGGACCTGGGTCTGACGATTACTTTTGGACCTGGGTCTGACCTCATCCAGGTCCGTCCGTCCACAAAGTAATTGGACCTGGGTCTGACGATTACTTTTGGACCTGGGTCTGACTTCATCCAGGTCCGTCCATCCACGGGAAAACACCCTAATCGTCTAATCGTTTGAAACCGCATGCTACCGAGGAATGGCCTGCAGCAGGCCGCCTCAGGATGCTCGGCCATCGCACGCCCTAACGGGCTCGCCATGCCCTTAGGGTGCTTTTCCATGGACGGACGGACGTGGATGAGGTCAGACCCAGGTCCAAAAGTAATCGTCGGGATTACTTTTCAAATGAGGTTCTTAACCGCAGCCACTCAGTTTCTTAGCTCATGGGAACATCGAAATAGCAGATCAGACCTGCAAGAAACCTGGAGGTTTTCCGCCCAGGATGCTTTCCCATGAGATTGGCGACCTGGAAATCGGGATCCAGGTCAAAAATCTGAGCGTTAAGAAATGCTTGGTGATTACTTTTGATTCAGGTCAAAAACCTGAGTCTTTGAGGTTGAGGCGCCCACGGGAACCTGCACGCCCTGATCTGGACCTCAAGAAAACCTTGAGGTCGGAGAATAGGCACCACGAATAGGTCGGAGAATAGGCCCTGATCCTGAAATGGCCTGCTCCAGGCCGTTACCTCTTCCACAAAACCATCGGTTAAACCTGGTGAAGCTGACTTTGACTTGACTGTGGACCATCTTGAGGAAGGCCTAGTCGAAAAGGGCTTCCCGAGTTCATATAAGGTCAGCTTCCTCTGTTTTTGCTCGCTCTACATTCATCGCTTCTATAATTTATTTCTTATGCTTGGTGCTTTAGGCACAGTTTACCTTCACAAACCTGGTCCTACAGTGGAGCGATGAAATAATAGGTGTAGGCCTAGCACGTTCAGAATCACGATTTTCATAAATTTATTTTGATCAAAATATTTACAGCAGGCATAGGCAACTTCAACGCCTTCTAGTACAATGGCATGGAAGGGCTTAAACATGGAGGGAAAGCACGATTTCCAGGAATTTGTTTTGATCAAAATATCTACAGCAGCCATAATCTCAATGCCTCCTGGTATAATGGCATGGAAGGGCTTAAAGATGGAGGAAAAAATTATACCAGGATATAGACGCTCTTCCTTCCTAGCATATAAAGAAGAGCAGTATAAAGAAGCACCCTACCAGTGTTTTGGGAAGGGTCTTGTATCCGCTTGATGTAGGCAACATGTCAGGTATAACGCATTCATCACCATTAAAGAAAACTCTGCTAGGAAATCCATCCCAAGAAGAGACATTGATGTTGGGGGTCTTAGCTTTCTTGAAAGATATGACAGACTGAACTTTCCCAGCATCATTCTTGGCCATGCCTGGTAAATAGTCCATGTAACCCAATGTTCCCTGCATGTAAAGTGTATTGTTCATGTCAGGAACCAAGGTGCCATTGAAGGAATAAACCTTTTCATATCCTGGCATGGCTTTGTCAAGCTCAACTGCAGCAAACCAGTTAGCAACAGCATCAGGGTTCCAGTTAAAGATGGTCATGCGCACACTCCATCCATCTGTAAAATCAGCCACAATATGCCAATTCACCATTAGACCACAGTAGTCATTGCATGGCAATGGTGAAGGCACTGGAAACTGCTTCAGTTTTGCCCATTCCAGTGCTTTTGAAGTCCTGTTATCTGAGGGAAGTAGCAGAGTATCTGGAGATATTAATAATGCCTCTGAATTTGCACTGCATGTCTGTCTGACTGTATCAGTACATCCACATGAGCAGGGTTTGCAAGGAATAATTGAATCATTATAGTAGGCAGAGAAAGAAACACAGCACTTTCTGTTACCCCTTGCTGATGCCAAGCTTGTGAAATTACATGTGACTTGCCATGTTTTAACTGCTGTTAAGACCCTAGCACTGCTGCTTGGATCTGGAAACTCGGAAGGTGCGACAAGCCTTGGCAAGCCACACTTATAGAGATGTCCAATGTCAAAATTAGTAGGAGGCACAAGATCAAGCCTCTCATCATTATTTGGAGGGAGCTTAAATACATCAAGCGTAAATGCAGACTTGGTTTTATTGGGATCCATAAGAAAGGGCAATAACAAGCCATTTCTACAGCAGTACTTAACATTACCCATAGGGTCATATGCCTTTTCAGGAGGGAGATCTACAATGGTTGGTTTTCGTTGGCAATTCATAACCTGAGAGAAGTCCATATCTGGATATGCCACACCGGCTTGGCCATTTAAACATTCATTCTGATCCTGTACTAGTGTTTGTGCACCCTTCATTGAATTTATAAACTCCCCTCTCTGCCATTCCCATGTCAGATTCCAACCATCCAAACGTCCTAAAGCATAGTCATTTGATATAGTGACTTGTGCGCTGTAAGAAGATCTTGAAGGTTGTAATACATCATAAAGGATATTTAGATCTCCCTTCTCAAGTGGTAGGAACTTCTCTGAACTAGTTAGATTTACTGCTGTGCTATTCTCTGTGCAACATAACTTTGTGCTGGTAGTATCTGGAGGTAGGACGAAATCATGAGTAATGCATTGGACAGAGACTAGAAAGAAATTAACTATATAACATCTCTAAGCACAATTCAAGTGTTTAAAATCCTAGCCCAATACATTATGGGACATGTCTACAATATTTAAGGTACTTAACAGTGGATAACAACATTTTCTTGTAGTATCTACATTAAAGGAAGTTCAAATCTAGACTAATCACTTACTAGTATTATTCGGTTGTCCACATGTCCAGCCTTCATTCAGGAGAGTGATATTTCGAGGAACAGTTTGATTAGCAAAGGGTGCTCCAAACTCTGTGCCAGTTATAGCAACAGTCACAGCTATTTTGGAATAATCTCCAGCAGTCTCTATAGAATTCTTGAGATCTGTATCAGGAAAGCCCATAAAAATAGTGCCATTACCAACATAGACAGGCACATCTCCATCATTTACAAGGATTGCCTTCTCTAAAGTAACCAGCCATTCTCTGTGATCATAACTCACATATACTTGCCAATTCTTCACTTCAACGAACCCCATATTCACCAAAATGAGTTGTGCCTGGAAACTATATGGCTGATCGGGATCTTGGGGTCCCAGATATGGATGGATCTTCTGTACATCAAAAACGTTGTATTTGAGAAACACCCCTTTACATGTGTTGTTTATGAAATCTTCGTCGAATTGGCCTGCTGCCCATTCAAGTTGGAAGATCCACAGGCCTGTTACAATCCAAATGCAGATCGCCCAATTGCCCATTTGTTAGTAAGGGTGCCAAAAGAGAGATGTTGTTATTATTGGGTTTGAGGTGCATTGCTTGAAAGTAATGAGTTGTGGTGACGTTCTAGTACGTGCTGTTTATTTAACTATTCCCATTTCGGTAAACAATGTGCTGCCCTGGTTGGCATATGCGCACCTTTCATTGAATAAAAAAAAGAACGTGTGTGCACAATTCATGACCAATTAGTTTGAACCTGCGGGATCCTTCCACGCAGTAATTAGGGTTCAAATCGAGGTTTTACAGAGATTGTGGTGCCGCTTTCTGGTTTTGTCGATGCTTCAGTGACAAAAAAATAAAACTATGCGTCATTGTTTCATGTGGGCTGCAATATGATGAAGTTTTTAATCGAAATCCTTGTCATAGGCGGCCATTCGATGAACCGAGGCAAAAAGAAAATGCGATCCGGTACTATGAGAATAAAGGTTGTCAGGGGGCGAAGGATTGGTCATGCCCAAGAAGATGACGTCTTACATCGGCAAATCTGTAAGTCGGTACAATCTGTAAATCTTGTGCATGTCATGCTGATTACGTTTCCGGCGCTTTAAATCTCCATAGCTACAAGTCAAGAAAGATAATCCTTTAAATGTTGTTTATGGTAATGTACAAAGACAATTTCAGAACAGTGAAAAGCTTGTATTGAGATTTTGAAACTCGTCTTTTATACAATAGTATGCAGTGCTTAATGGTATTCTCAAAACCATTGCCACATAGACCTTGAGTCAGTTAGGGTTTCATCTCTTTATACACCCATCTTCTCGTTATTTTTTCCTTCATCAGCTCATCTGCATCTCCTTGAGCACTGGTTTTAGCCTTGATCTTCCCACCCTTGTATCGCATGGCTAGTTTCGTTCAAGGCCTGCTTATTTAGTATTTTCGCTGATTTCTCCTTTTGTTGTGCAACCATCCGGTTTTAGACTAGTGCAAGCTTTTTTTCTTCTGCATTGGCGACCATCCAGTTTTCTTCATATCAGTGCTAGCTTTTTCGTTGTTTTTCCTTCTGCCGTGCGACCTTCTGCTTTCTTTAGACCAGTGCCACTTCTTCTATTTCTTCTATTGCCGCTTTCAACTCGTTTTACCCTCTGCCTGCTTGAGGCGTTTGTCACAAGGGTTTGGCTGTCTGCGATTTTTGTCTACTCCATTTTTATCTTTGGCCCTATCAAGGGTTTTCCTGGTGAAGCAGACACAGGAAGGCTTAGCTAACCGCATGGGAATTTGTGGCAATGAAGGGGACTTCTTATTTAAGAAGCCCAATTAGCAACAATGAACCTGCAGAAGTAAGCAGTTCAGGGACTTGCAAGCCAAAGCCATTCGAGGGGTATCTGAAGCAAGCTTCTTTCAGTATCATGTTCCAATGAAGATGAGGTTGATATGATTACGCCATTAAAACTGTTATCCTTGGATCGTTGGCAAAGTTTACATACCGTGAGGCTATCATAGTTAGGCAGAAAGAGCAGTGGAATCACAGTTAGGAATGGGCTATACACTCCAGATAAGGCCTTCTTCAACAGGTCCTTCATGCTGGATTTGAGTTTTTATGTAGAGGTTGTTGAGAATACAGGATAGAAATGCGATTGCAATTTTTGGAGCTTCAGCCTTTTTCTTAAGATAGTTCTCAAGCTCGTTCTGATACTAACGTGATTCCAGATAAGTATCCTTTCTTGTTTTCATTCTAATAACTTTCTATTTTAATTCTAAACAAATCTTCCACCAGATTATTTGAATATGTTCTCCTTCCTTTGCTCTTTGTATTTGACCTCAATACTTTTCTATTGATGTGCACCATCCTCTTTATCTCTCTACTTTTGATGTGCACTATCCTCTTTATCTTTAAGCAGTTCTGGAATGTATAGGTTTTTATACCTTGTGGTAAATTTATACCGTGTGGGCTCCCAGAGTGATTTTTCAGGCAATGCCTTCTATATCATTTTACAATATCATGGTCATGGCGAGCACCTGCTTTTATATTTGGGCCAGACCATTCAGATCTGATACCATCTAAGGCAGTTTCATCCCTTGTCAATCTAAAATATCATATGGATTCTTGTTTTAACATCAAAGAACACAGGCGTATTATCAAGCAGTTTTTCCTTTCAATCTCCTTTCAGAATGCAGCAAAACTATTAGTTTATAAGTGGTGGAACACAGTCATGCTTTACACGGATCAAACAGGTCAAAATATTTTAGAGTCTTTTGCCCGAGCAGGGGAGCATGGGGACTAAGATTGTTTTGATGGTAAAACTAAGATGAGAGGGCTTGCTTCCTTATTTCTTGTACTTATAGTGCCTATAATTTTGAGTTGTATAGATGTTATTTATTTGGAAAGTCTGTTCAGGGCTTAAAACTGGTGGACCATTGATTGACCTTTCCTTTATTTTGAAGCTTATTTCTCGCCAGTATGTCACATTGCAGCCTTTTAGCATGAACTAATCCGATATGGTTACTTATTATATGTTATTTGTTAACGAGACAATTTTGTGAAGTGATGTTTGAGACATGTTGCTTTGTTTCGTTGCCTATTTTACACCATTGGACTTGTGTAACCTTATGCTTAGACTAAGTAGTTGTGGAAGGGGCAATGATTTCTATCTTTTGTATCCAAGTCTTTGCACTATTATCTCGGCTAGTCTCCATTATTATTCAGATTATTCAATATCATCTCAGCCTCTGTGTTTTTGTAGAAATAGATCATGTTTTATAGTAAAGATTTGCACACGTTAGGGCTTAGATACATTTCCTCAAGCGGTTCCTTTAAGGGGCTTCCTTTAGGGGCTTCGTACTGAATTATGCAACAATGGAATTGTATCTAAGATTTTTTTTTTTACATTTGTCTAGGAGGTCTTCTCAAGAGCAAAAATTTTGCTTATAAAAGGCAGTTGGAACCAATAATTTTCTTCCCATTTATTATCCACCATTTGTTCCTTTGGCCTTTTTCCTGTTACTGCATCCTTGATCTTGCCTGAGTTGTAGCCGAAAACTGTCCAATCCTATAATTGGTAGGCCTTTTACAAAGAGTTGTTGTTCTATTCATATTGCTTTAGTTTTTGTCAGATTCATGATGGGTGTGGCCTTTTGTTTCTTTTGAAGCTTGTTCTTGCTAGTTTGTCACGTTTTCGCCTCTTAGCCCTCGTTTATATGTTATCTATCAACAAGAGAATTTGTGATCTATTCTTTGAGACATGTTGCATTGTTTCGTTGCCTATGTTACTCCATAGGATTGTAACTTTATGCTTGGGCTAGTGATTGTGGAAGTGGCAATCATTTCTATCTTTTGTATTCAAGTGTTTGCACTATTCCTGGCTAGTCTCCATTGATTATCAAATTATTCAATCCCATCTCAACCTCTTTGTTTTTGTAGTTGTAGATCATGTTATATAGTAGAGATTTATACACATTAGGGCCTAGATACATAATTACATTCCCTCAGCTGTCATTTTTCCTAAGCAAGTTTCTATAAGCAACTTTCTATGACTGAATTATGCAACAATCAATTTTGTCTAGATTTTTGGCATTTATCAACAATAAAAACTTTGTCTATGTATTGTCTTGTAATATTCAAATGGTTTTGATGGTAATGTTGAGGCTAGATTTTCAACAGATGTTTGCAACAATTTTTAGCGTCTGATAATATGTTGAAGATGATATGTTGAGGTCTTACCAATAGGAGAATTTGTGCTTGTAAAAGGCAATTTGACACTCTATTGTCTCCTTTTCTCATTTATTGTTTCCACCATTTGTTCTTTCGCCTTTCATCCTCTTATTGCATCCTTGGCCTTACTTGAGTTGTCGCTGGAAAGTTGTCCAGCCCTATATTTGTGATGAAGCAGGCCTTATGCAAAGAGTTGTTGCTTGGTTGTTTGCCGTGTCCTATACGGAGATCTAAGTTTTGCGTGCTTTGTCCCATGCTAGACTCTTTATTCAAGCCTCAGACTAATTGATGTTGGGCCTCAGTTGTCTACCTTATTCGTCCTTGTTCATCTTTCTTGGAGAGGCTGTTGCAAAATCCTTCGTACAGTGAGCTTCCTTCGCCATTATGTGCCCACAGCCTTTGCTGCCTCTGTTTGTCAGCATTTGATGTACTCTATTGTTGTTTAGTAGATGTGGCTTATCTTTCAGCTCTCTCTTTCGTTAGTTGCTCGCTGGTTTTGAGAATTGAATTTATCTTCGTATCACGATAAGAAGATAAATGGTATTCTCAAAACCATTGCCACATAGACCTTGAGTCAGTTAGGGTTTCATCTCTTTATACACCCATCTTCTCGTCATTTTTCCTTCATCAGCTCATCTGCATCTCCTTGAGCACTGGTTTTAGCCTTGATCTTCCCACCCACCCGCCCACCCAATATATCCTTTTTAAAGTCTAGTTTTTTAATGTCCCTCATATCCTTTTTGTCGTTTTCATCCTTGTTTATATAAATATGCCTCCCAAATCCTTGTTTATATAAATATGCCTCTCAAACCATTGCTAGAATTGATTTCGTCTTTTTGGTTTCTTAGTGCTTAGCCTTGCTAAACGGTCCTTGTGTGCCATTTTAATGTTTGAGATAGACTATCAGTTGCTAGCGTACTAGATGTTGCCATGTCTTGTATTTTTCATCTGCCTAAGTCGATGTTTCCTTGCCATATCCTTACCCCCACACCTTATTCTTTTACTCATCATTTTAATATGTTCCTTACCTTGGTGGTTATGCGTTTGTTGAAGGTATGGTCGTGGTAAGGCCCTCATACTCTCTGATCTCTATCATTCCTTTGATCTCAGCTTTCACTCTTGCTTGCTCTTCCTCCAAACCTTCTCGACATTTGTTTTCCATTAATCCTATACTCTTGTTGGATTTCTCTCACAGTGTCTGACCAGAGGAGCATTGTGGCTCGGGCAAAGATTAGCATGATGGCTAATGTGTGGCTCTTTGTGGCATGGTGGCTTTGAATTGGGCAAAGATTAGCATGATGGGCGATGTGTGGCTCTTTGTGGCATGGTGGCTTTGAGTTGGGCAGCATTAGCATGGTGGCTAATGTGTAGCCTTTTGTGGCATGGTGGCCTTGAGTTGAGCAGCATTAGCATGATGGCTAATGTGTGGCTCTTTGTGTGGCCTTGTGTGGCTATTATTGTGGCTCTGTGGCTCTTGAGCTTGAGCATTGTGACTTTTGTTGTGGCCTAGTGCCTAGTTGGAGGCCTAGTGCCTGGTTGGGGCCAAGCAGTGCCCGGGTTGAGGCCTCAGTGTGCCCGGTTGAGGCTTTTGTGCCTGGTTGGAGGCCCTAGTGCCTGGTTGGAGGCCTTCGTGCCTGGATGGCCTTGGTGGCTTTTGGTTCGTATTTCTTATGTATGCAGGGTTTAGCGTCGCTGTTTGGAAGAGAGCTTTGGATTCGAAGCACAAGATGAAGATCTATGGAGAAGACAATTCAAACATGTTTCGTCTTTGGCAACTTCATTGCTGTAATGCATTTTCACCCAATAAGGCTAGTCAGCATGAGGGTACAAGATCTATTATGTTTTGGACCTAGCATTGGTTAGTGATCCCATTATTGTCAGGGTTTTTCCTCGAAAACTCGAAAGGGCGAGGTTTTTTAATCCCGGCCATAATGGTTTCACTAGCTTGCTATCAGTATGTGTGGCTATTTGATGTACTCTATTGTTGTTTAGTGGAGATGCCTAGATGTGGCTTATCTAGCATTTGATGTACTCTATTGTTGTTTAGTGTGCCCAGATGTGGCTTATCTTTATATTTGATGTACTCTATTATTGTTTAGTGGAGATGCCCAGATGTGGCTTATCTTTCTTATCATCAGCATTTGATGTACTCTATTGTTGTTTAGTGGAGATGCCCAGATGTGGCTTATCTTTCAGCTCTCTCTTTCGTTAGTTGCTCGCTGGTTTTGAGAATTGAATTTATCTTCGTATCACGATAAGAAGCTTAATTTAGAAATTATGGCACCGCAGTCCTTAATGTTTTCAACACCACCTCCTGGACACTTGGCCTATGACCCAGAAACTTAAAATAGAAACAACTTATCTAGAACAGACGTCACCTTTTTGACATATAAATATCATTTCCAATACTCCCCCTCAAGATTTGACACTGTTATTGGTAATCATGTTGTTTGAAACAATCACACCTGCAGCTCCAATGTGATCTGATCTTAACACTAACACATCATAGATCAAACTGTCATGAATAGCAGGGGTACTTACATGTCTGGAGTGGTCCATATTGCATTTGATAAGCAAAGTCTCAATAGCCTTCGTTTGATGAATAACAATAGACTGTTATTTCTGATTCACCAACACCTGAATACCCAAGAAATACTTCAAGGGCCTAATTCAGTCATGTGAAAACGGTCAGTCAAGGCACCCTTGGTTTGCTGCATAAGCATTGGAGAATTGGACGCCAAAATGAGGTCGTCCACATACAACACGATAATAATGAGCTCAGTACCCAATTGCTTCACATACACATTCCAATCTGCACTACTCCTTTGAAATGCAATATGAGAGAAAAAACTATAAATGGTTTTATACCATAAATGGGGAGACTGCTTGAGGCCATACATGGCCTTTTTTAACTTGCAGACCAAATGTTCAGACCCTGATTGTTCATATCCCGGAGGTTGTTTAAGATAAACTTCCTCATCGATTCGGCCATGAAGAAAGGCAGACTTGACGTCCATCTGTTGCAAATCCAGCCCCAATTGAGCTACCATAGCTATGACCACACGGACAGACGTTAACAGAGCAACTGGAGCAAAAGTTTTGTGATAGTCAACACCGGCCTTTTGGGAGCAGCCACGGGCAACAAGTCTAGCTTTGTACCTTGAGACAACATTTTGCTCATCATATTTAACCTTATAAAGCCATTTACACGATATAGCCTTTCTGCCCTTAGGCAGTTCACATAATTACCAAGTATCATTCTCAAGAAGAGAGGAGTATTCTTCGTCCATAGCTTTAGCCCATAACTACTGATCTGCACTTCGAATGGCTTCATAATATGAGGAGGGTTCATCTGTAGTGGCACTGTTATGAAGAGCAATGTAGGCTGAGCCTCTAGGCTTTTGACTATAGATATTCTTGCATCTTTTCAGTGTAACGTGTTGGTCTAGAAGACCGTCTTGGGCTGACAGGTTTTGGAATTGCCACCTCCATTCCATCAGCATCCTCTCCAGACTCGGGTTCAGAAGGAATCTCCTGCTCATCTACGAGTACCTTTTCCACGTTCTGTTCAACATCTGCATCAGAATCATTGTACTCAGACTTGTGCCCATCCTCAACCAGCCCAAGGGGTTCATGCATAGGTGGATTCTTGCATTGTCCTATGCTGAAATCCACTTCATTAAACACCACACTTCTCCGTATTATCATCTTATGACATATTTAGCAAAATTTAGACTTATTCAAGTCTAACTGATATGACTTTGCATAGTTTTCTACACAATCTTGAAGGACCTTGAAGGACAATGGTGCAATCTTTTCCTATGAATCAAAAATAGGAATTCCAGGAATAAGAATTAATTTGAGATTTTGCATCCGAATATGGTACTTCACATCTTGCTCAACATTTATAAGCCATCAGTAATATAGTAAGAGCTATATCAATAACACACAGATGAGTAAATGCAATAAAAACATGGCATCTTTCTCAACATTTATAAGCCATCAGTAATATAGTAAGAGCTATATCAATAACACACAGATGAGTAAATACAATAAAAAACATGGAGCTTTCGACGCTCGTAGATTGGCCATAGGAGCCAACTAGACCCAAGATCAAATGCCTACTGCATAGTTTGGACCCATGCATCTGGGTAACACGCCAAGGGATTACATTGGCTATCTAATGTACACATTATTTGACATATCAATGAGGAGGAGATTGAACTTTAACTACGTTCATAAAAGTTTAGGCAACTTGCTCACTTGAAGTGAGCAAGCACTATTTCTCAACCATTATTTAAAACTATCCATATGCTTAGAAAAAAAAGAAAGAAAAGGAGTAAAGATAGAACCACAATTGCTTTATAGGTCTTACACCATTCACCTTAAACAAAACTTTTTTTCCCCTCTTCTTGGTTATTGAATTGGACATGTTGCTCTATAGTTCTTGTATTGTCCACCTTATACGAAACATAGAATGCTAGATACGATAAATATACTTCTTTTTCTTATTGAGCAACATCTATGTTATAAAGAACATATAAATAGAATGTATAATGATCAAATTGCTTTTAAGATTATACATTTAGGAAAAAGTTGTACAATAGGGATGGTTAGATAGTATCCAATATCAGCCATCCTTTTTTCACAATTGATATTGCAAATATTGTCTTGCTAAGTCTACATTGATGCGTCTACCTTGATATCCTGTATTTAAGGCCAACAACATTGTCCCAGCATTAGACATTCTGACTTGGCTGTTCAGCCATCCTTTTTTCACAATTTATGTTGCAAATATTGTCTTGCTAAGCCTGCATTGATGCATCTACCTTGATATCCTGTATTTAATGCCAACAACATTGTTGCAGCATTAGACATTCTGAGTTGGCTGTTGGTAGTTGTATACCTTTTAACACAAGAAGCTCTAGGCTGATCATGTTGTCTAATATCACGAGAATTGCTTCCTTTACTATTACTACAATCATTATACGTGAAATTCGTCTTCGTTTCAGATCCAGGAGCTGATCCAGCATTTTCTCTAGGTGCCCACTACTCTTGAGCATAATATAAAGATTTATGTACATCATCAGAATTTTCTTCCCATCTTTCACGAAAAAACTCCTTGAAATTACATCTCAGAAACTCATGTGTGCTTCCACTATTACATGCTTCTCGTAAATAAGGCAATAAAGCTTCCATTAGAAAATTATCTTCCTTACTCCCCCTGTATTGGAAAGGATGCAAGACAATATATTTTGGATTTCGAAATGATTTTCTGTAATCATCATCAACCATAATAGTGTTATGCACACTATACTCTAGATATTGCCTCCATATCTTCTTGAGATCTTTGATAAAAAATGGCCTCTTATGGAAAAGCTCGTCATAACCTAAATTTGTACATTTACTTTGACATCATAAGAATTTGAAGACCTTGTCATTGGGCACAATCTTTTCCAAACAAGTCAGTAAACCTGTCTCGGACATTGTTGTCCAAATTGCAACCTCTGCAAACTTTAGAAGGTGTTCGATAAAAGCAAGACAGTTCGGTCTGACTATGATCTCATGTTTATTATCTGCCAAACGTATACATTTCAATAAAACTCCATTTATATGAAGTTGGTGTTTGAAGAAGCTTCTGTTTAAAACTCTTGTGCAGACTGTTGTCTTGTATGGCTCTCCCGTTTGGGGGCCTAGCCTATCATCTAGGCAATGGAAACAGGTTGAGGTGGTCCTGAAGATATTTCTTAGAGAAGAATTGGGAGTGAAAAATCAAACACCTTTTGCCATCATGTTGGCTGAGGCGGGTATGCTCCCGCTGGAGGTAGAAGCACTCTATCAAACAATAAATTTTGCTAATAGAGTTCAGTTGCAACCTGACCACCGACCCTCTAAACGAGCCTTTCTCCACACGCAAACATCAGGTTGGCATCATGATCTTATGGAGTGGGCAAACAGTTGGGGTGTTACAGCAGAGAATTGGCCAGACACAGAGCTTGGCGCCCGAGATCTACTACAGACTCTTGCGGTAGCATGCCTCTGGTCGGTAAAAGGTAGCAGGATGACAAAGTACATTGAGGACGTTAACCTGATGATGGTTTATGCAGATCAAGACTATTGGAAAGCCAATATATCAAGGAATCTCAAGCAAACGATTGCTAGGTACAGGACTAGCTCGCATCATCTTGGTATAGAGACTGGCAGATGGGCAGGGATTCCCAAGGAGAGTCGGGTCTGTGTTTTCTGTGATCAACAAGCGCTAGAGGATGAGACACATGTACTTACGCAGTGTTCTGCATACTCGGATATCCGCGACAAATTTGGTATTGATGAGTTATGCCTTGATACTATCCTCAGCATGAGACCACATGATCTTGGTTTATATATCAAGGCAGTGGACTCTCATCATAATCTGCTTATGGAAATTAATCAAATGTAAATATTTCTGCTCCATGACCTTCAAGGTCCAATGTGGGCATGATCAATATATTATTATTATTATTATTATTATTATTATTATTATTATTATTATTATTATTATTATTATTATTATTATTATTATTATTATTATTATTATTATTATTATTATTATTATATCAAGAATAATAAGTTTCCGCGGGCCTTGTTGAAATATTGGTGTTGCTTATACAACTTCCATATCTATTAACAAATTGAGAGTTATTGAATTAGTTCATCACACAAAGAGCAATTGTAAAGGGTATGAAAAGAGCATTTTATAATTGATTGACATAATCAAACTGTATGATTATAAAACCATATCGTTCTTGTCTTTACAATGACAAGAAATCTACAACATATACTGGACATAAAGAGGTTCTGGACATTCATAAAAAAAGCTCTGGATGCTTCATTCGAACATCATCATATTCCTACGAATGAAGAAAACAATTAGTTGAAACATCGAACATATGTTCGAGGTGATACACTATGCTTCACCTAAATCAAGGTTCAAATTTGAGCCATATTCATCAAGTTTAATCTCTTCTAACATATTTCTAACCTCAAAATCACTTGTAGAGCCGTAAGCTCTAAAACATAATGCATTTCTCTTAGGAACATAGAAAAGATTTTCACCTGGATTTTCGTCACCTTCCTTGTTTGCAAGCATTGGAGAGTGCAACCCTTCCTCTTGTAACTCTACCTCATGTTCTTCTCCACCATTATGTTCTTTGTCATGCTCTCCAGACTTCGGCATGGCTTCCTTGTTTGCAAGCATTGGGGAGTGCAATCCTTCCTCTTGTAACTCTACCTCATGTTCTTCTCCACCATTATGTTCTTTGTCATGCTCTCCAGACTTCGGCATGGCCTCTTCCTTTCTTGCAGGGGAGTGTAACTCTTCCTCCTGGAAGGGTAGATGATGAGCTTCTACATTCTGTGCTTCCTCTACATCTTCATGCATGTTCCCATCTACATCTACATCCACATCTACATCTACATCATCTTCTGCATCTTTATGAGAAAGCTCTTTTGGAGAAGATGTAGACAAAACTTGTTGTGCAGTCTGAAAAGCTGTAGATGTGGATTCTAGTTCCTGAACTTCACATGATATATCCAAGTTTACCTGCGCCCTTTTCTTGAGTATGTGAAATAGAGACAGCTTTGAGAACTCAGATATAATGGATTCAATTGCAGTCTTTTGAATAGCATTCTCTGTTAAGACAATCACTTGCCTATCAAGTAGCAATGCTTCCCGAGCAACATTGCCTCCGCAATTGACCTCCACTATTGTTTGGTTCGGCCTAGAGAGAGTATTTCTCAATATAATACCTTTTACAATCCCGCCACCTTGCAATCCACTGGCCATTGGATAGCTCATAGGCTTCAGATATAAATCCAATTCTTTAGAATCTTCAACCTGTAAAACTGGATCATAATCTGGAGCTGGATCGTCTGTCCGAAAATATAGTGAGCAATCCTTGTATAATAGTGATTCTAGTGATCCTTTTGCATCCTTTGAGACACGTGCAAGAATGACAAAGGTCTTTAGTGCAAGGACACCTTTATCTGTTGCATTAGTTTCATGGTAACCAAAAAGAATTTGCACTTTGCCTTCAATAGCATTTAAGGTCTCTGTACAATCATGTATCTCATGCGGTGTCAGGAAAAATAGATAAGAATAAGAGCTCTAACATGAAGAAAAAACCAAGATTCAATAAATTTAAGAAATAATCTGGAGTATTCCAAACTACAAATCCTTATCACAACATACCTCTTTATTGATATCAGCCACCAAGTTAATAATATCTTCAAAATCTTTTTTCTTCCACCCTTCTTGTGTGTGAACTACAATTAAATCTATAGTTCTCTCTTTCTCAAAAACCCTTACATCTCTAGTCTTTGTGACCCCTGGTCCTATACTTTATGGTCCATTCTAACTTGCCCATGATCTGTATCCCACATGGCTTCAAGCTGATTAGTGGCGAGGCTTGGCATCCTACTACTTTTACTCTTATCCAAAACTTCTTTGCACCATGCTGAACAATAGCCTCTAAGTTGCTCCCATGATGAAGCGATTGTAGGACTCTCTGTAAATAACCTTGACAAGGTCAAGTTATGGTCCCGCGTATAATTTTTCATATGAGTTAACATGCCCTGTTTTAGTATTCGACACTCTTTCATCCTATCAGCATACTCTGCCACATGTTCTAGCCCCCGTTCATTCGCCTTCTTTCTCTTCCAAGTAATTGAGCCTTTCAACAATGCATTCGCAATATCTTCTAATTCCCGAATGTTTAATTGTTGCATGCAACGAAACAATGATAACACTATCTCCTTTCTGCTTCTAGCACCTCCAGTATTCCCTTTCCAATCTGGCAATTCACCCTTGTTATACAGATCAATAGCTTTTCTCCACTTATCAAATATATTTCTCTCTGCTGTTAAAAGGTTGTAGATCACAGACACTGAAGCCTTCCCTCCAAATGTGACTTTTGCAATTTCAGCAAACTCCTGCATAATAGAAATTAGAGCTATTAGAAACTGTTAACACTCGTTGGAAGTTGAATCATGAATTTAACTATCAAGAAACTTTTAATTTTAAACACATGTTGGAAGCATGATGTTGAATTACAAAAAGTAACAAAATGAAATAACCACCTTAAATTCTGCACTAGTCGACTTTCCTTGAATTGGTTTTGGAGGGCATTTCATGATCTCCCATTGTGCTCTAGCCTGCTCAAACTGGTCTAGAAAAGGTGAGACAAATTTATTTTTTTCATTCTTTTTGTTTGCCTCAGACAGGATTTCCATTAACTTTAACATTGGTATGTCATGAGCAATGATCCTGGCTGTACGCATGCCCCACCTTCTCTTGTATTCTGGAGATTCATTTGAAAGTAACTGCATCGCCCTCATGGAATGTTGACCAGCTATTACTACGAACCGCATATCTTTGCTGCAAACTTCATCCAATTTCTTTACACAAAAAGGCCGTAATGTAGCAGCATCTATAGGTAATAGGTCAGCGGTCTCCAGTGTGCTAGTAGGATGCCTCAACATTTCATTTCGTAGCCACTGAACATGACTTGGGTTGAATTTCCGATAGTTCCATTGTGCAAATTCCTTAGATTTACTAAGGTCGGGAATGATGCAGTTATGAACGTTGATCATGATGGGATGCGGAAAACCAAATATAAAATACTTTGAATCTTCTTTAACTGCCTCTCCAATGCTAAGTTCCTGTTTGTTCTTCTTCTTCGAACTTCCTGCACTACCCATAGCCTTTTTTCCATCATCTGACTTCAGTTTTAATGGCAACTTCTCAACAGTATCCTTTGGTGACCCTTCCGGTAAGCAAATTATGGCATTATCCTTTGATATTTTTAGGACATTGCATCTGTGTCCCCTTTCAAAAGGTGATGCCACCTACCTACAATATAATGTCCATGTTAAAGGAAGTGAATGAATCTCTAAACATGCAAGGACTACCACACATCTCCCAATCTAGCTTTAGCCGCTTGTGGAATGAAGATTTCAAAGATGTCCTTATTTCACGAGAAAATAGTAGCTTTTCAAAATGTGAAACATGTACAGATTTGAAGAACAGGTTGGAAAGCACAAAAAATCTACATGAGAGGGATATACTTCGTGATAAAATGGATAGGCACAATATGGAACAGCGAAGTTGCCGCAACATTTACTATTCATGGAGATATTTGTCTTTCGGGAGACCACAAGAATTTTTGTGTCTGATACATGATAAGATGGATCAAAAGAAGACATGCATTCCTAGGTTAAAACCAAATCCAAACACTACAAAGAATGCTATGCAATTGCCTATGGCTTTAGCAGGAATCCTCACTCATGGGCATGGTCCTGCTTCATATGGTCATTTTGCCACATGGAATTGGTCATTTGACCCAAACTTTACAATAGGTTCTATTGCAAAATGTTTGCGGAATTTAGAGAGTTACAACGTTGGAGATAGAGGAGATTTAATTCCAACTTTCACCTCAGCAACACAATCCCTTCATAAAGCATTGTTGGCAAGAACAGATGGCAAGCAATTAACGCGAGTCGAACATCATGATTTTAAGCCTCTGCCAAAAGTTCTACTCTTGCAGGTTGATAATTGTGTCTCTGAGAACAAGAATCGATTTGTCTTGGCATATTTGACAATGTTAGTGGCAAGGGGACATTTTAAAGAGATAGTGATGGCGTTTCTTATGGTTGGACATACACATGAGGATATTGATGCCTTCTTTAGCAGATTTGGAGACAGTTTAAGGAAGAGGCATGCACACACTTTGCCACAATTATTTGACTCGTAGTGTTGTGTCTAATTTTTTTTAACTCTTAGAAGATGTAATTTTTTTGGCGAATATGTATTAAATGAGAATAGCAACTATGGCGAAAGTGCAATAAATCTCGAAGGATTTTATAGTTTAAGAGGCGAATCTTAATCAAGGCTTGTATTTATAGCAAATTATAATGCAATGCTTGCAAATGCTTAGTCATAGAGGCAAATATTTGAAAGCTTCAACGACTATCCTACATTACAATTGACTTATGAATGTACAATGCATTCAAATGCTAAGCGCTAATTTAAAAAGTTATTCACAACAAAACACGTGGTCTTTTTCTTCAGAGAGTAGGCACCATTGTCACATCATTGAGGAAAATCAATAGCTAAGAATATGGACTTCCTTTGGCGAAACATTTTGTCTGGTAAGGAGAGTAAGAGATTTTATTCCATCCAAACAATATGATTAACAATCAAGGTAGGATTTGTCCTATCACATATGTTTAAACATGAATTCCAGATTTGTTTATGAAAACAAAAATGATTAAACTTAGCAACATTAAAACAAACTCCTGTAAACAAGCATATCCATTGTTTTGGCAACTTGAACACAAGTTCTATTATAGCAGAAGCTTCTTTCCCCATACCTTATAACCTCTGTTGTAAGAGTGTGGTCAAGCCCAAACTGGTAGAAAAACCACATTTCAGTATAAATATATGTAAGTCAAAACAAATGCCATGCCCTTGTTGGATGTTACTCACTGGGTTTCCAATGGCATAAACCTTTTGGCCAACCAGAAGATCTCCGGAGCTTCCAACAGGTATTGGCTTTAACTTATCTTTTGGTGCATCAATATGTAGCACAACAACATCTTTATCTTCATCGTATCCTACTATATCGGCTTCATAAACAGACTGATCACCCAGTGTTACCCTGCACAATGTGTTATTCGTTATATTGTTATCCAGAAACAAATAATTGAATCAATTTTCTAGACATGCTATTCAGCACATGATGAAAAATCTGTGACTGAGGGAGTTATGGTAGCCAACAAGAATAATGGTAGGATACTCTCACAAAAGAATAAACCACGGGCTTGCCAGAACCCTGATGGCAAAATAAAGCCATTTAACTCCCACCCAAAATATAGGCAACAAAAATATTCCAATCAGCTTATAGATATTTCCTTATATAGATAATGGTTGAAGGATATTTTCCTCTTTCTATAAAAGAAAGGATTCTGCAGTGTGTAATAACCATTCTTTGTTCTAAGCTTTCCTATCATATGCAATCCAACAAATATGGCTTCATCTCCAAACGAAAGCAAGTTGCTTGTTAGAGCAGATTGTTACGAACAGTGATGCAGAGCTGATTTTCCACAAGCTTGGCACTTCGTATGCCATAAAAAGAATTCGACCTACCAGTCTGGCCATTACTCCACAATTACTAAATTTGGATTTAAATTCTGGGTCGAAAGAGGGAGGAAGTTTTTCCTCCTATAAAACTATAGAAGCCGAAGTGAAGATCCTGAACGTATAATTTTATTCCCATGAACTCGGCCCCTTTTACCAGAAGAAAGAAGACTGAGTAATTTATGGTGTTCATTCAATCGATCTCTAGGCATATTAGCAAATCCGTAAACTTATATGTTTCAAAGCACAATTAAAACACCAATTTGCTCACAATGTTGCCTGATAAAATCAGATGCTATAGTTTTCTATAATAATAGATTTAGAGAACATAGAAGGGGAGGGGAGCATCATTGCTTATACATATCATAGATCAGAACCAAATTAGAGGTTTCTGCACTTCATGGCAAATTACCTGCCTATCGAGTCCAAACATATGGCTGGAACCTGGTCCTCTCCAATGAGCTAGATGAAAATGTGGCTGCGCATAGAAGAACAATCCTTACCTTAGATGGAGAACGAACTTAAGCTGGCATGACATGATATGCACAGTAGACCATTATACTCATCTTACAATTTTCTAAATGTTTGCTTCCATTCTTCTGATTGTCATTTAGATGTCATATGAAACCACATAACAGTGATGGAAAACTGTAGTATTTGCTTTTTAGCATGGTACATGTAGGACACATAAAACTGTGTAACCTTACAAAATCATTACTATCAATCTAGGAGATAAGCAAGTAGTGCAACATTATCAAAGCATACCTGGTTGGAAGTCCAGCTCATTTACTTGCACGTCGCACATAGGTTGCAGCTAAGATTGATTCTGAGGCATCATAGTAGCAGACACGTACAACTCGATTGGACATTCTTACCATGTTACAACTGATTAAAATAGAGACACGGATATTTGCACAAGACTCTGCACGAGCTTTGCCACAACATGCACCTCCTTGAACTCTGCATATGAATGTGTTTTTTAGTTAGCAACCAGTTAAATAAAATACCTAGAAATTATTATAGCATGATATTTTTTCAGATCAATCATCGTTGAAGCTGGAAGAGGCACCGGAAGCTCTAAAAGTTCTCAAACACTAAGGTTCAATGCATAAAGTCGATCTTAACCAAGAAAAAAAACTAAAAGGCTTCAACCTACCAAATGCATGCTTGACGGTAATGGCGAATCTATATTTTTCGGCTCTCCACTGTGTCAGAACCTGGCGAAAATCCCTCAAACTAAGGGAGCCTACCCATCAACGGTGCATTTATCGGAAGAATGGGGCGATGGAGGGCTTAGGGTGATTTTCTACTGTAGTCATAAAATAAGACTGCCACATTGAGATATGACACCCTTTATGACTCCAAATCAAAAAATAGGACACATAAAATTAAAGTTGTTTTTCCACTATAAGGTGTCATAAAATAAAACACCATCAAAATTCTAGTGGAAAACCCCAAAAAAATAAGACATGTCTTATTTTAATGATATTTTTAATATATGTGACACTGTCTTATTTTATACCGGGGGAAATCCCCCGGTATAAAATAAGACTCCATTCCCCTTAAAAGGAGGAACCGAAGCTATCCAAACCTAAATGAGACATGTCTTATTTTTAAAAGTAGAAAATCATTTCTTTTTTATTTGCTTATGTGGCCCAATAGAAAAGCCTAAAATATGAGACACCACTCTAGTGGAAAATCACCCTTAAACAGCTCGGTTTCAGGCGTAAAATGGCTCATTCGATGCCCTTAGAGTGGGGCTACAAGATGATAGTAATATGGGGCATAAATATGCCTTGCATAGAGCACAGCGCAGCCCCAAAGATGCTTATCTCTTTGCCCTTAATGGTGCAGTCCCCTACCCTAAACTGGAACATGCATAAATCCATAACGAAACTATAGCATATGGGTATGGATTTGAAAGAGGATTCTAAGACCTTTTCAATGCACTTGGTCCGGTTTAATTTCGCCTCACCTACAAAAAATTATACAACTTTGAATTTTTTTTGTACTTTTTTACTTTTTTGTAAGGCCTTAATCTTGGCCATCGGATTTGCACCATTTGGGGCCTCCCCACATTGGGCATGTCCCCATTTATGGGCGGTCTCCCTTACTTTCTTTGGGTCGGCGAAGATCGACTCTGGCGGGAGGAAGGAAAAAAAAAATGGGCGACTTTTTAGCAGGGTTGCCTAACCCCCCCTGCCCACTTTCCTGCGTTCTGAGCTATGCCACATGTCCTGACACGTCAGCTGTTTTCTTTTTTAGCCGTCCGATTCTTTATTTTCTGATCGTAGGGTCAGGGAAATTAGAAAAGCAAGTATTTGCCTGCCGGAGATCTACCAAGCTTTCGTGGTTTTCTTTCTTTTCTTCCTGCCGTTTAGGGCAAGTGCCTGTTCGCGACCGTGTTCCGGATGCCTGTTCCTTTTTGGAAGTTGCTGCCATGAAACCCAATCCACGCCACTAAGTTCATTCTGCTCCACCAACCCAATCCGCTCCAATGAGTTCATTCTGCTCCAATCCGACCCATAGCCTCGCCATAGCCATCCTTTGACCTAGATTTTTCATGTTTTTGCTTACTGCTCTTGAGGCCGAAATCACATTACAGCCCAAACTAAACATTTAAAAAAAAAACCAATATAAAAATGCCATGTGTATCGTTCAGGCACCCAAGCCATCACACCTACGGTGCCCAAATCCTTGTCACGGTTTTGGCACCCAGAGAATTTTTTACGGGCAACACCGCCTGTCCAAAGATTTGGCGGGCAACCACATCAACAAAATCTCCAGCTCATACCACTTCTTGGAGATTTGGCGCCATCCAAATTCGTGCAGAAGAGGAGCCACTGCGTCTGCACCAATTCTAATTCGACCTCCATTCTCTCTCCGGTATGAAATAGTCTTTCACTAATTTGTTATCTGCTACTTTTCTTCCACGATTGTCTAAATGCAACTATAAATTATGTGTATTAGAGTTTTTTTTGCTTTCAATTATGTGTATCAGAGTGTTTCTTTTGCTTTTAGATGGATGCAAGCCAGCCAGAATATGTTCCTTGCACACAAGACAGTGACATTCAAATTCTCCATTTCTCTGAAAGCTATCCACCTTCAAATTGTCATCCAACTTTTCCTTATCCGACAAATCAATTTGTTGCCAGACGCTCGCCCATGCCTTATCTGCTTCCTCGCCAAGTGGGACTCCGCCTACTACAGTTCCGTTTATGCAAAATCATCCACCAGCTGGTTCTTTTCCATCAATGCAAATGTGCGCAGCTGCCACATCTCAAAATGCCTCAACAATTCCTTTATCTCAAAATGCCTCAACCATTCCTTTACCACAACCTATTCCATCAAAGAAAAGAGGACGCCCATCAAAGACTAACAATGAAGCCACAAAGAAGAAGGAGAAGAAGGAGAAGCAGATTGATGGTAAAGTTTGTAAAGAAGAATCTGCAGAAGAGGATGACCTTGCTCCTAGAATGTGGCCCGACCATCACGTTGTGGCTTTGCTTCACGCACGTTGTGAGATGATTGAAGATTTTCTTGCACCACCGAAACAAGGCGTAGACTTGTGGAACAAGGTACGTATTAGAGTTGCTGCAACTTGTCCTGATTTTAAAAAAGATTCCAAAGCATGCAGGAAGAAATTCCAATATGTCTTCAAGCAGTACCAAAGTGATAACACTTGGAATGCTGTCTCTGGGAATGACAGGCGAGAGAGCTGCCCTCATTTCAAGCTCTTAGACAGTTATTTTGGCCAAAGGGCCAACGTTAAAAAACATGTTCATGCAGGAGCAATAGACGTGGATGATAATTCTGAAATACTAGATCATGATCAGTTGAAGAAGGATGTTATGGTGAAGAAAGAGACACCTGAATTTACAAGCGGGAAAAAGAAGACGAGAGCAATTGCTTTATCATTGATGGAAGATGTTTTAGCAACAGGAAAGGAGCTCACAAAGTCTTTAGAGCGTCACGGGGAAAATGAAGATCGTAAGTTGCATATGATGCAAGAGAATGAAGCCCGCATCTCCACTACTTGTGCTTGTGCTACTTTTTTCTCCTCTGATGCGTGCTACACATTGTTTTTCATGGGCAATAGACAGTTCAAGTTCCTCCTTTGCTTCTTTTGCCCATGTCTCATCGAAACTATCCCCGTGAATAATACATAGATTATGTAAAACCAAGCATGCTGACACAACCTGTACTACGTTCTCCAAGTCCATGTCATTTCTCTTCAAAAGTATTCTAAACCTAGCTTTCAATCGACCAAATGCGCACTCTACTGGCATTCTCGTACTTGATTGGACATAGTTCCAGTAGTATTGCTCCCTGCTCAGACCATCCTTATGACCTTTAAAAGGACTTAGCATATAATCTCGTGGCGGATATGCTGCATTGCCAACAAGACAATAAGGTGCTATAAAACCATTCATGATACGTTGCCCTGCTGATGACCGCTGGAATAATGTCCAGTCATGTATGCTTCCTGGCCAACCGATATCAAAGTCCCACACAAGGCAATCTCTTGATACTATCAATTGGAGTAATATAGAGTGGAAACCCTTCCTGTTGTAATACTCTTGTGCAGATTCATGAGGAGCAATGATTGGAATATGGCTTCCATCAATTGCTCCAATGACGTACGGAATACCATGAATAGCTTCAAAAGATGCTGCCAGACTTCGCATCCTATTTGGTGATGGCCATTTAATGTACAATTCCTTGAGTTTATAATTGACACAAGCAACAAATTCAAGAACAGCTTGTTGTGCAATGGCGAATCCAACTCGATAGGAGTCTGCAATGCCTGTCAAAGTGTCACCCGTGGCAAGCCTAGACAAACCCATCATAATTTTTGTTTCAATTGGTATAGCAGCTCGAAACTTTGTATCTTGCCTTATCATCAATGGTCCCAGTTCATTGCACAAATACTGAAAGGTAGCTTTGGAGATGCGCAACCTTCTTCTAAAATCTGTGTCAGTGTAAGTATGCAACAGCAATGCATCCAACCCGAAGCCTCTCTGGTACATCCAAAAACGTCTTGGAGTGTTTTGTCTTGCCAAAGAAGGACCAAATTCTGCAAATAGAGCCATTACTGCTCTGAACCAAGCTAGAACTCGCACATAGAGTGCATAAAATTCATCATCATACGAAACATCATTGGCAACAAGATGTGTGAACTGAAGCATGAAAAAGAAAAACCTTCCTGCCATCATTACTGATTCCATCCTGTCATAGCTATCAGTTTGTTATGTTGCTTCAGAGACTTGCTGCAACTCATCCTCAAAGCCGCTAATATCTCTTGAGAGGTTTTCTTCCTCCATAGTTGAATCGCTCTTTTAATTTGAAGCAAACTTAAGCAGAACGTAAGGAAGTGGCACAAAACCATCATTCAATTAAATTGGGATTATGTCTTAATTTTGGGATAAATTTTATATTGCACTTTTTTAGTAACTTTGTTAAATTCACTTTTTTAGTAACTTTGTTGCCCTTAAACTAGAATAGACGTTAACATATAATCACACACGGGAATATAAACTCACACCTTAACTTCAAATTACAAAATCATATATCATGGAACTCAAGTAGTACACAACTTTTATTAACTGTAGAAAAGATACATAGTAATTGTTTTTCATTTTTCCACTAGCATCCCCAAGGATATGAGAACCTTATTCCTTACATCCCGAGGTATTGTAACTCTCATTTGTTTTACTAGGAATAGTTTTTGGAGTCCACGAGTACAATACTTGTTTTCAATGTCTAGCCAAAGATCGATCACTTGGATTTCTCCTCCACCTCTTTGTCCAACAATCTAAATATCTTTCTTTATCGGTGACATTACTCAACTGATGTAATCGACACCACCACCATTCCACGCCAAGACCTTATTGAAGTTAACATCACCTTCTTCTTTGCAAATATCCGAGATAGTCCATCCCAACCACACCGGATAGGTCTCTAGATCTGCCGGTTTTACTACTACAAATTGGTTGCACTCCACGTCAAGAGAAGGTTCATAAGAATCCATGCCTAGATATTTTGGCCTATCCTTCTTAGGACCAACATAGTGTTTATCGATTGAGGAGGAGCATATGCCTTCACAATGCTACTAATGGTACCATCATCTTCGTCAGACACCAGCTAATATTTTCCACTTACTTTTAGGGAACCACCCTTCTTTCAAATCTTCAGGAGGATGTGTCTACCTCATCCAACAAGTTGATCACCTTCTTCCAATAATCTATCAATGCACGATTTGTGTCATCTGAATTAGTTTGCCAATGCTTGATGTAGTCATTGATGCCATCCTTAGTCAATCCCAATTGCTTGACTTCTTCAGCTTGGTTTTAGAGCTTTTGGTTGACCAGAGGTATCATAGGCTTGCCATTTGCATCCCTCGCCCCAAATTTTCTGCCCCACCTCTCCACTTCTCCTCCTCAAGGTCTCATTTTCCATTGCATGATTGGAATCCCTTCTCTCACCCAAAAGTGAATTGAAGAGGTCTAGAATGACCTTCCATGTCGAGAGCATAACCATCCACAAAACTCTTCCAATCGCACTTCTTCTATGATAGATCCTATAGGAGATGGATTTGTACATCCATGAAATATTTCCAATAGCCCTGGGAAAGTTGGTAACCTGGCGTCACGCCTCAATACATGACTATATTTTCCAAACAATGCATCCACATCCTCATGAGTATGTCCGGGCATTAGGAACCCCAAATTGACTCTTTCAAAAACACCCACAAATTGTTAAGTAGGATAGGAAAGAAAACATCCACATGTTCTTATTTTGACCAAAGACAATTATCTAGTTGCAAGAGGAACTTTCTCAAGGCAGATCTCGAGGTTTAGCACGAGATGTTGAAGCTCCAACATGTTCATTAGGTCCATTCCTCCTAAATCTTGCCTTGCTAAACTTTTCAATACTATTAGGGGTTCCATCCAACAATGCACTATGTAGTGCCCGGCTAGTCAGGATCCTCAGTAGGTGACCATTGTAACCCTTCTCATAGTTTCTTAAACACCTCATGATACTCCCAATGTGAAAATCTGACCATCACTCCACAACTCTAAACCTAAATGGCCATAATAGGTCCGAGATCGCCCATGCAATATTGCCCCAGCCATTGAAATCAAAAGGGTATGATCTTCCACATGACTTAGGAATGTACTTGAATTGTGGAAGACAAGTCTTCTGTTGGTCCATTTTATCATGTATAATACATAGATAGTTATTAGGTTCCATTGCGTATAAGGTCCTCCACATCCAATAAGTTGATCTACATGATAGTTGATCCTCGCTATATGGTCCTTCATATGTTCCCTTATCTTTTGCCCTTAGACTTGGTTGCACAGTCTTATCTAGTGTCTCCTTCAGCTTAGCACATAAATTGCACTTGGCAAAGTTGTTTGAAGTTGCTATGGTCACATGCTTGAAATGCTTATTCCATAGCCTACTAAAACTCGGTTTGGGATATAGAGGCCACTCCAAGTTCCCAAGCAATGCATTTATTTCCTCTAATATGCTCTTAAGGGTACAATGGGATGGCAATCTCTTTTCAACAATAACTCTACCCCTGCTCATCCTTCTTACTCTTATGTGGCATGTTTTCGCATTGAAATCCACATATCTTTCAAATATTTCCTTTGCAAATATAGTTCTTGAGGTAGGCCTTACCAGGCCGGTGTTCCCATGCAATGCAATTTTACTACCATTTTCATGTCTCTTTTGCCAGTTGTGCCAAGAAGAGGTTGGAATTCCATGTATAGCCATCCATGCTTTTGAACATATCCACTTTCCATTCAATGGGAATCTTTTCTTCTTTGATCTTTCATCCTGAATTGCATAGCCAAATATGGTGTACATGAAATTCCTCCCCGCTATCACACTTATGTTCCCGATATGTAGCTCTTGCTCCCACCAACTCCTCTATTGTGAACATTCTAACACAAGAAGCCCAACAACATTCACCTCCTCTAACCTTCATCATAGCTTCAGGAGGACAATCATAATCTGACTTGCATCTTTTGGTGGGATAATGTTTGAAAGTTGGAAGTGGCCTCTTGCTACACTGTGTGAACATTGTTGACAATGGTTCTACATCTATAGGAAACGTGTAGTTCCCCTCCAGTTGAATACTGTCCCTAGGCCATGCAACAATAGTTGGAACCTCTAGTTGCTTCACACAAGCTAGGCATTCTTGTTTGCCTGAACCCTTTTCCTTCCAATTGTCATATAATTTTGAGATTGCCACACCTAACCTGTCCTCCCCTAATCTTTCATCATTCACTGCATTGATAGGATCTGCTAGAACAATAATCCCTTCTCCTACTACCTCTCTGTTGCATGCATGCAGGATCTTGACCTTCTTGTTTTTCCAATCGACCCGAGTATAAAGTACAATTTCCTTTCCTTTGGCATCATCCTTTTCATTTGAGGTCTTTTCCTTTCCTTTGCCATCATCTTTGTCATCTTCATTAGTTGGGGATTTTTCCTTGCCTTGATCAACATCATTGGGGGCCTTGGGGGATTTAGCATTTTGCATGCCATTGACCTAAAATGCATAAAAACTTATAGTAAGTTAGCATATCCAAATAACATCTCCTTAGCATGAGTTAACCTATAATATATTAACCTATAATAACCTTAAATGTTGTCACCTTAGAAAAAAAACTTTGAGGGTATTATAGGTTAGCAATTTTAGGTTAGAAGTTAATTATAGGTTATTATAGGTTAGAAGTTTTAAGGTAGGTTATTATAGGTTAAAAGTTAAGGTTAGAAGAAGTAAGTTTACAACTTTTAAGGTTAGAAGTTCCAAGGTTAAAACTTCTAACCTTAAATAAATATAACCTTTAAACTTCTAAAACTTAAAGCTTATAACCTTTAAACTTAAAAATTTCCTATAACTTATAACCTTAGCCCCTTGCAATAAATTTTCGCGGCAGTTATAATGGCGTGGTACGATTTTTTTAAAGTAGTTATTACTTTCAGTTTACACTCCCTTTCCAATTTCTGTCTCTCTTTTCGAACTGCTGGTGCGATTTCATAGTGCATTTCGATTTCATAGTGCGATTTCATAGTGCTTTTCTGGTGTGCGCTTCTCGGCGCTTCTCGGCGCTTCTCGGCTTGCAATCATCTGTTAATTTTTAACAATCATCTGTTATTTTTTAACAATCTCGGCTTCTCGGCGCTTTTCGGCTTTTCTGGCTTTTCGGTAAGTAATTTTTTCGAGCTTTCTGGCTTTCGAGTTTTCTGTCTATGTGGTTTCTACAATCTTCTGCTTTTTCTCAGTGGCTTTTCGGCTTCTACAACCTTCTGTTTTTTCTCTGTGGCTTTTCGGCTTCTACAATCTTCTGCTTTTGGTTTTTCTGCTCAAAGCTTTCTACAAAGCTTTCGGCTGAAAGTTTTCTCGGCTTCTATATTAAAGTCTGTATTCAGAGGTTAGTATTTCATGTTCTTTACTTAAAGTCTGTTATCTTATTCTTGTTTTTATTCTAGTATTTGAAAGTTCTGTTCTATCAGCTTTATCTGTTCTTTATCTGTTATATGAGCTTCAGGGTTAATCAAGGGGAGTGCTTTCTGTCTTAGACTTTTACATGCATCAGTCCTAAACTGCCCTAGCACCTTCATATACAGATCTATTGCTTATAAACATGTTCTATTGTTTATATGATCTTGCTCTATGATCTTCCTATATGATCTTGCTCTATGATCTATCTGCTCTATGATCTTGCTTATATGATTTTGCTGTATCTGCTCTTATTCTATTTCACTAGCTCTTCCTCTATCTGCTCTAAATAATGAACTAAAACAATGAACTAAACAAGAAGTATTATTATTATATATCTGCTCTATCTGCCTTCATTCTATTCTATTCTACTCTACTGCCTTCATACTCACTGGCTTCATATTTTGAATTCTGCATTATGCATTCTGCATTATGCATTCTGTTAGAATAATATGTTAGAATGGCGATTTTGGGTTCCGATTTTCCACTAGGTTAATAAAAGCGCGCCAGGCGCGTTTTTAGTTTGGCTTTTCTATTTCATATGGCTCTATACAAATCGCGCCAGGCGCGTGTGAAATAGATCTGTGAAAAAAACAAGGCAAACGCGCCTGGCGCGTTTTGAATTATGTATGTTCAGAATCGTTTTATGGGGAGCCTAATATATTACTTGCTAATTACTTAATTTATCTCGTTCTAGTGCCATGGATTTTCCTTATGCATGGACACTGGCTGGTTCTAGATCAAATACACTTCCCCTGGACGACCATCAACTCTGGACCCTATACAAGATATTACTTGATTGTGCTGTTCAAAACGTTCAAAGAGAGTTGGAGAATCCATTAGACAGTCTGTATCAGGGGCCATGGGAACACTTCCATCGCATCTATGGACATATCCGACTCCTCATGCTCTTAGTAAGGCTCATGCCAACAAATAAGTACGAGGATTTGCTTTATAGTATCAAGGATCGATACAACACTCTGGTTTGGAGACTCGACATCCGCAGGGAAGATGAGGATCCTGTCATATCAGGGTGGTTCAGGTGGGACTTTTTGCGGGATTGGGCCGATGAAGTGGGCTTGTGTGACATATTGTAGAGATAGAAAGAATTCGCGCCTGGCGCATTTTTGCAGAAGAAGAAATGTACATATACTTTTTTGGAATATGAATACAAACTCGCGCCTGGCGCAATTTTGCACGCTTCAAGTTTGCTGTTAAAAGATAGCATTCTTCTCCGACACTGATAAAGAACCAGAATGCATTGTAAAAAATAGAGGACGAAAAATTGAGAACAAGAGAATGCATTCGAATTCACCATAGTTCAGCAGACATCGAATGGGAATTGAAGGCGGCTCGATCGAATGGATTGAAGGCGGCTCGATCGATCGAATGGGATCGAACGGATCTTGGGCGCTCGATAGTCGATTGTTCTTGGCGCCGATACTAGGAAATGATCTTGGGCTCGATAGTAGGTGGCCGATTAGGTGGTAGTAGATTGCCACATATGCGTTTCTTGAAATTAATAATTAATTGTTATCTTGAAATTGCACTAAAAAGAAAAACACAATTTAAATTTGTAAATGAGCGGGACGGGCGGTTAATTAAGGCGGTATAAATTTAAAAGGACGCGAATTTGAATTTACTTGTTGTAAATCGACGGCCTAGATTATGAACGATACATATAAGTTTAAACCAAAACCCCAGTCTCATACTATCCGCACTTGCAGTTCTATGGCGCCTAGAGGATCTCGCCGCCGCGAGGCCGGTAGAGGTGGGCTTACAGACCCAAAGCACAAATCCTAAGCACGAGGTCTGCTGAACAAGCAGAAAGCACGAATCCAACAAGCGCCTCAGGTAATTGATCTGTTTTTGTTTTGTAATTGATTTCTGTGTCCCTTTTATTGTTAGGTTTCTAGGATGTTTTTCAACCTGTATTTTTTACGTATATGCGTGTCTCGTATTGTCTACCTTTCATATTGTTTTACGTGTCATTTCTCTTGCTTTTACTACCTTGTTTTGTGTGTTTTTGTTATAATCTTCTCCTTTACTCCGATATGTTTTTTGTTGGAACAATTCTCCATTTTGTATAATGTAGACCGTGTAAGTCTTTATTCAGATTCTCCGCCTTTTGACAAGTCTTTTTGTAGCCTAGTATGTCTCTTATAAAAGAGAAGTGTCTCAGAGGTCCCCTCTTAAGAACGCCACTCGGCTGCGATTTATAATTATGAGTGGTTTTGGTTGTCTCTCGCTACTTTCCCCTGTGTACAATTTATGTTTTTGAAAGTAAATGTCTATGAAAACGCCGCTGGCCGATTTCATTACTCACCACATGATTGTAACTTTCGGATCTTCTAAAAATGTGAAAAGAAAAGCAAAGCTGCACGCTAGGTCCAGGGACATCCGCATTTAAAAAAACAAACGGATGAAGATGTATCGATGCAGATTTGGCACACGTTGTGACCATTGACGATCTGATCGAAATAATGAAGGCTCGGTAGAGCCTCCATGTCCGAAAGAAGATCTACCGTAGGGCTCAATGGTATGTGGAGATCTTCAAGACTAGCGGAAAGACAGATCTGATTTTCATGTCTAGAGTTAAGGAAACAGATCAAATGAAGAAACAAGGTATTCCGATCACATCGCGAAGAACAGGGATCGATTCTTACCGTTCCAGATTACTTGAAGCGGTCGAAAAAATAAAAAGTATTGAAGAAGTTAAATTATCTGCAGTTGCTAGTTCCTTTAAAGAGACTCCCTAAGAACGGATGAGGCCGCAGATAACCTCTTCAAATTTGGCTGGTCGTGGTGATCTATTGACACCAAAAAATATGTGAAGGTCTCTCACCGTGAGAAGAGCAATCAAGATAAGGTCGTCGGCTAGTCCAGTACCTACAAGCTTTAAAAGAGAAGGAAGATGCAAGTTCTAGAGCCGGGAAACACCGGGACGTTCTAGGCATTACGGATATGACTAGTGATGATGACAAGGCGAGATACAGGTTAGAGGCCATGAGCAAACTCAAGAAATATCTCGACAAGTATCCACTGGGCCTTAGCTTCACGATCCTATCCATGTCGACGGGCTTTTCAGGTCCACGAAGGCTATGTTTGTCGGCCAGAAGATTTGACAAGCAAAGACGCAATGGAAATAGTCAACAAAGATGATAGAAAACCGGACAAAGTGCCAATGCCGGCGATGTGGTGCCTTTTGATATGAAGACGAAGAAGGTGTTGATATGGAATAAACTTGAAGATTTAACCGGCAACCTCGATATTCACTTCATGATAATAGATGGCCGCGATTCGCTGAGGCGCTAGAAGGTTTTGATCGGGCCAAGCACAAAAAAGCCGGAAATCGGTTATTCTATAGATCAGATTCAATCGAAAATTGCCGATTCCTCGGTGGCTCCACAACAAAATAGCCAGCCAATTAGCCGAAATCAGCGCCATCGAATGACATGGGAAAGACATTCCTATACAAAAGGTATTTTATGTTCCACACATAGCGTTCGCTAATCACGTATTCGCTAACAAGAAACGCGCCTGGCGCGATTTCTTCATATGGCTGCGATTTTCTAAATACGTGATTAGCAAAACGCCACCGGCGCTTTTATGTTGTTATTTGTGTGACGGATTTACAAGAAACGCCAGCCTGGCGCTAATTCTTCATCATGAAGAAATCGCGCCAGGCGCCGTTTCTTGTAAATACGTGATTAACGAAAACGCGCCTGGCGCGTTTTATATTGTTACTTTCACGACCTGTTTATTTTTTTTATCTAACGGCCCATATTTTGCAGTCCGTATGTGGAGCAGTTGCGGCACGCTCGTAACCAATGGATCGAATATGGAAAACCAATGCCGACCGGACAAAGGGCAACCTAAGAGTGCGAATTCAAATTACTAGAAAGGACACTGTGCCAAACCATAATACAGGACAAGAACAAGGGCACTAGATCAAAGAAGAAAAAAGGGGATGCACAAGCTGGCACAGAAGAGCAAACGGTGCCAAAGGATGCCCTCGCAGATTGTTTTTCTTCCACTGTGGTATGGGAAAAGTGGAACGAATTTTGGGACGCCTATTCGAAAAGAAGTTGCCGATTCAGATGGCGTGTTTCCTCAAGATACGTCTATTTTTGATATAGGTATCACGAAAATGAGAAAGGCACAAGGATTGGATGATGCGTAATTAATCTCGTTTCTAGATAGTTGCATCGAAAAGGAAGTTATCTACAAGAAAACGTCTGCAAAGAAAGCACTTGACATCTTTCAAGATGCATGCGAATCGATAAAAATATGAAAGTCCCGAAAAAGCCGTTGGTGAAGAACCGCAAAGGCTCGGGAGACATGATGTTATCGAGATAGGCTTAATGCAAAAGTACAACGTATCTAATGATGACATTAAGAAATATGTATTTTGGTCAAAAGATTTTGTGAAGCAAACAAAAGGCGAAGAATGTGGCAACTCTTAAGGGGATTCACACGAAAAGTTCGCGTCGACCTAAAAAGAAAAGTTGCTTTGGTGAAGAAGACGGCAAGAGACGAAGTCTCCTTTTTCTATAAGGTGTCCACCGGTTATAAGTGTGCCATGCCGAGGTGGGTGAAGGGCCAACCGACATCACTCTATTTGTTCTTGATAGCCGTGGCACGAGATGGACACGATGATTACAAAGACCTTCTTCAACACATGCGGTGGTTTCACGGACCGAGATGCATTATACTATCGTGATGGGTTTGCCACTCCGACATTTCCTACGCATATGCACTAGCTGCCGCAAATGATGTCGAATGCATTAAAGTGATGAGGCAAGCAAGAATGATAGATGAAAACAAAGATAGTGAGTTTAGTACCGAAAGTAAGATCTCACATGTGCTAGTCCTTATGATAGCCATTATGGATGATAAAGAATATGAAAGACTCAAGGGGAAACCGTAAGGTGAGAAGATTGCTTGGCGGTGCTATCGGCTAGATGAACCCCTATTGAAGAATGTTTTTATGTCGAATCCAATTCGCGAAGACAAAGGGAAAGGGACCGCAGATGTGGATGTGGACCTCGGACGAAGAGGAAGAGGAAGAGGAAGAAGAAAATCTGGTCGAACTGCCCTTAATTCACCAATCAAGTATGAGCTACTGACGGCGCATAAGGGGAGGCTGAATAAGTACGGGTTTTCTTTGGCCTTTTCGAGTTTTCTGATTGAAGCCTTCTGCCCTTTAGAGTCTACGTGTTGGGAGTTTCATGTTGGAGGTTATGTCGGGCGGGAAGCTCTGAAGCTAGCTAGGAAATGCCAAAGTGTGGTCTCTGATGGTCAAGCCAAGGACTTCCTCGATATTTTTTTCGAGAAAGTGCTAGAGGTGGCACCTCGGGGTCCGCTAGGTAGTGCAAAAAATAAAGCTTCCAGCTCTAAGTCCAATTTACCTGCAGATCTGGCTGCAGAGCGGGAAGAAATGAGAAAGCACCTAGAGGGCATAAAGAAGAATATCGACAAGCAACAGCTTAACTATGCGGCCGAGAGCGTGCCTATCATTCCAATCACATTGGAAAATCCGACAGAAGTGGATGTAGGTAACGCAAACGAAGAAGACAAAATCCTAGATGATACAGTGGATTCGGAAAGCTCGAGTCGCTAGCATAAAGAGTAATGAAGTATCAACCATAGTTCAAACACTAAGTGATGTGGTCGACACTTCCGCGCGGCACCGAAGACAAAGAGAGTAAGCTCATCATTGCGGATGTTGAACAGGAACCAGAAAGGTATGTTATTCAAACAGAAATGAAAATCGCGCCAGGCGCGATTTCAATTCTTCAAACAGAATTGAAAATCGCGCCAGGCGCGATTTCAATTATTCCAACAGAATTGAAAATCGCGCCAAGCGCGATTTCAATTTTCTTTTTCCTTGTCTCACAAGTGTGTGCTTTATTATTACAGACCTAATCCAGTTTCCTCCAAAATTCTGGTGTTCGATTTGAATGGAGTGCTCTGCAAAACGTTACCTAAAGCACAATTTCCTTTATCATGGTATGCACAGAAACCATTTGAGACATATACGAAATGGGTATATCCGCGGCCGTATCTGAAGGAGATGTTAGACCAAGCTTTCTTTTTATTTCGTTGTGCAATTTGGTCGTCGATGGAGAATAGAAATATACAGGAAGTTTTGAGAGTAGTTCCTGAGTTACATAGAGATTGGGCATCTGTTTGGGATCAGAGCAAATGTAAGTCATTCAATAACCCAAAGGATCCTACAGGTAAAAAAATATTTGTGAAATGCTTGAGCGACATGATGGATGACTTGGGCGTTCGCTCGGAGAAGGAAGACATCATTATAGTTGATGATGACGCTTTGAAGTGTTGCTTCAATCACCACGATCACTAAATCCACCATCCTATCATCCCGAGGATTTTGACAAAGATGACTTCACGCTTCGTTTTGTCGATCTTGCACGAAATAGCTACAGGAAAAAAAGGTCGAAGAGATACAAACACTATACCCAAGAACTTAATCTGGACGGGGAAATTGACAGGGACCTAGAGAAGATCGTTCTAGAAAGGGAACTTTTTGATATATATATATATATATGTATCTACGAAATACACTTTCCAAAAAGTTTTGAATATGAAATATACTTTACACCAAACTCTTTCGAATATATATTGTGTTCTTATATCAAAGCATTATTGGTTACGTATGCGTATTGTTCTTTTATATTACGTGTATGGTTTGCTATACTTGCAATAATTTGTATGTATATACCGGTCAATAATTTAGGTGTCTATAAATACGCATGCATGAAATTGGCAAACCATCGGCTTCGGGCTCCCTTACGCTTGTTATTATGGCACATTCTATTACCTGCCAGATGAACCACGCAGACCTCTGCAGGTGCCGCGAGCTAGAAATAGAACTTCAGGACTGGCTTGATGTCGTTGCTATGAATCCCGTCCGCTTCTATCCTGATCCCTTTGATGTTGTAATCCATCTTATATGGAATCCGAGCATGGTTTGTTCATGATCGAAGGATCTCAAAGACTTCTGCAAATACCGGGCTTGTCGGCGATGATTCGATTAGTTTTTAAAGTTTATGTTCCACTATAATACGTTATTTATGGGAATAAAATCGCGCCACGCGCGATTTGACCCTTGAAAATCTCTGTTCTGTAGCAACTTGCTTGCTGTTATTTATTCGTAAAACACTACAATTTCAATGTTTAGATTTCGTTGTCGTCGGTGATTGTACGAATTAATAAGCAATTTCCTACTTTTTATATTGCCAACATTCTTTCATAATATGGGTCATTTGGACCGAATATTTGGATGCCCTTGCATTTCAACATAAAATGCATCTTCCTAGCCCGAAAATGAACTCAGTGCAAAAGTGTGGTTAATTCAATATAATGGTCAATAAATAGCTTATACGGCGCGATTTTGGAATAGACATAATCCCAATTTAATTGAATGATGGTTACAAGCTAAAAGAAAAGGATACAAAAATAAAATTCTTTACCTGTTCCAAGAAGATCCAATTTGTAATTCGTGAGAATAGATGCTGGAACAGAAGGAAGAAGCCTTGTCTCCAAATAGCCGTTTATGATGTGAAAGGAAGAGTTGATTATGTGGCAGATGACGTGTAAATGTTTGGATGGTCATAAATGTGATAACCATTCCGTGACCAAAATTTTAAACACTTTACCTGCTGCCGAAACTTGCCACGTAATAGTTTAGTTTTGCCTATAGTGTGATTTCGGCCTGATTAGAGATTTGAAACCCAATCCTTCGAGTTTTTTATTTCCATTTCTTCCTTTCTTCTGCTTAGGCTGTGCTAAGGCTGTTCTGTCGGACTGAACTGGGATCTTTTCAGCTATGGAGTGGCTTCAATCAAGGTCACCAGTTACAGATTTCTAATAGAACGCGATGACCAATAGATCTGCAAGTTCAAAAGCTAGACTTTATTTATCATAGGAGGTCTTGTGTTCATCATAGCCACCTCCTTCCGTGTTGAGCTAGGATATCCTAAGCCAAATCCTATGGAAGTTATGAAGGGCCTGTTTATTCCTAGATTAAATGGAAGTGGTTCAACTGCATTGGCCATCTCTTTGCTGGCAACAAGGAACATATCACAGTCTAACCAAGGAATAAAGGTATGCATTTCGATTAAACCATGCATATTTGGACACTTTTGCATCAATGATATTATTGTCCTTGTAAGATGTATGGCCAGAAGCTAGCCTCCATGTTGTTGTTGACCTCTATTGCTTTCATATAATGCACACTAGTTAACAGATGTTGTGAAATATTTTGCAATTATTTATCGTGCACCGGATAGCTATGATCTTTATGTCCGCTTGTTAAAAAATTTGCTCATCATGTAGGCTTGATGGTCTAACTCTAAGCTTGTAGTGTTAGCTCTTTTTATTTTTAAGTACGGTTAAAACTTGCAAATTCAACATGGCTGCAAGTTCACGATTTGTTATCAAGGTTCTTCCTGTTGCTATGCAATTATTGATCAAACCTTTTTTTGTCCTATGTGGAACAGGATGGCTACAGATACTACTTCCTGGAGAGTGCATCATCATTGTTCGTGGCTTTTCTGATCAATATGTTTTGTTATTTACAGAAACGCATTAATTTGTACCAAATAATGACCTATCTGATGAAGACAGAAAAGCGTGTGAAGACTTAAACTTGAATTACACTCCATTTTTATTGCGGGTAAGTTCTTTGTAGCCTTTCACTAGAAAATAACCTGTACATATGAAGACAAGATAAAAGAACAGAGACATATGTGGGATATAGTAAAGCATTTGACAAGAGGTCCCATTTTTCAATATGTCTATTTGTTTGGGTGTGTGCCTACCTTATGGGCATGTCTCATATTGTTTTGGCAAAGAATAAAGTACATTTAGCATTAGCTGTCCAGGAAGAGGGTGCACCAGCTTGTATGGTGGTTCTAAAGTATGTAGTATACTCATGTAAGATTTGCTGAATATAGATGTCCGATGAGTGATGGATTTATAAGGTCTATTCCTTTCCTAGGCCTAGAGAATTACAGTGCATTTTGGGTCCTTGCTTATTTGGAAGGCTGGAGGTGAAGGATACTAATAATCTGGCATGGCTCACTGTATATAAGATCCAGTTCTAAAGAGCAGAGTGGTCACTAATTTTGTAGGTCTTCTCATTCAATAGCAATTTTAGTTCATTGGGTGAAGACTTGTCTCGCGTTCTCTGCTCCCTCTTGTATATCATTTTCTATTATTGACTATTCTCATCTTACTTTTTGTGATGCATATTCTTTTGAGGAAACAAGACTTTCCAGCATGACTTAGACGAATCCATAAAATCATATGTCCGTCCCTAATACATCTTCCCACCTGTTCAGTATACACTTCATTATGTTGAATTGCTTCTTCACTTGGGTTATCTTCAAATGCAAAGTTCTCTTACAATTGTGCAGCCTGATGGTCACAAGATTGAATCCACAGCAAAATCTAGTCTTGTAGAATGTATTTCTGGACTCTATTGGAAACTAAACACAATATAATTTGCTAATATAATATTGGATATGGTTAGTTGGGTTGGGTGTTAACTATGTTGTTGCAGATGGTTACAGATATACTGCCCCTATATAACCAACAATTGGCTTCATTTTATGGTGATTATGATGCATTTGAAGACAAGGGCCATAGGTCTTTGAAGGCACATGAAAGAAGTTTGTCAAATCTATTCCTGTTGCAGCCCTTGTTAGATTTTTCGAAAACATAATTTTGCTCTTCTTTGTTTTACTCATAAAAATTGGATAATTATTGAGCATCTCTATTATTTACCATTTTTTTACCCCAGTTGAAAACGTGCCGCAATCAAAAGACACAAAAATTCACAGCTTTGCATTGAATTTCTAAAGTAAAACACCATCGAAGCACAAAACATCTGAAAACAAAATTTTGCTCTTCTTTGTTCCTTCTGTGAACATACTAGCACACATTAATATTTTATAAATCTTTCCTTTGCCTCAACCCTGCCCTTCTGCTAGTTCTTTTTTTCCTCTTTACAGACCCTATTTCACTTTCGTAAGCCATTTTTTGAATTTTAAGTATATTCGCTTTTTGGCGAATATTCGCCACTATACACAACACTTTGAGATATATGAAACATGTGTACCTGCTAGAAACATTCCATACCTCATACAAGAAATCCCTGATTTTAAGAAATTTGTGGATGGCTATATAGAAGATGGCCGCAATAAGTTAGTGGGGCATACGAAGCCATTACATTTTCGGTTATATCTAGATGATAAAGGAGATCCTAAAATGCAGTATAAGGTGCATCCTAAGCAGGCGGCATGGGAGCCTGAAGATGGTATTGAACTTTTTAAAAAAGATGATGCTGGTAGACAAATATTGCCCAAAGGTGAACCTGAGCCTGTGCCCCTTAATGAACATATGAGGGAAGAGGAAAATATCATATCTGGCATTTCAAAATACATAGATTTTTGGAAAATTGGGTTAAATGGGCATTTTGGTTCCAAATATCAAGAAGTAGTGCGACCAGTGATTTCATATTGGGAAAATGTCATAGCAGAACTACAGGGATCTCCAGTAAGAAATTCCAAGTTGCAAGATGGATTTTGGCCTCGTTCACAGCGGATGCTCCATCAACATCTAGATGTTGTTCCTATAATGATGACTGACAATGAAGAAGATCATGAAGTGGTGTATTGTGGCCCTGCAAGTGGTAAACCAAAAGAGGAGTTTAAACCTGAAAAAGACATTATGGAAGGTATGTTTCTCATTGTGAGGCCTGATGATATGAAAGAGACTCCATTTTGGTTAGGTGCAGCACTGACTAAACGATTAAACAAAAGGATGGCCTAAAAGAGTGTCTTCGAGTTCACATCCAATGGTGGAAGCCACTCACTAAAGGTAGAAAGAGTTTGAAAGATCAATACAATGGATGTTGCTACAAAAGATGGAAGCCAAATCCAAGTGAACAACGACAATGGGTGGATGTCCAATCAATAATCTATGGTTGGAAGACAAAGACCTCTGCAGTTTCCACGAAACAGCTTGAAAAAATACCCGACGATGTAGTTGCTATTGTTCAAAGTCATTTGGAATTATGTACTGATGATTGATAATAAATGCAAAAGTACAATTCATTTTCTTCGCAATGGTTTCTTCTCTATACTATTTATTGTTGTCACGATTATGAAATAACAAAAGATCAAACACTCAATGTTTCAAATCATTATAAATATGAACAAGTCTAAAAACCTTGAATAAGTCTAAATTTTCCTAAATACGTCATTAATGGAGTCTCAATTGATTTCCCCTCCTTTAGCTACTTAGATGTTTCATTTTGCTAAGGTAGTTTGGTTGTCCTAAGTAGCTAAATTCCTTGTCGCACAAGTAGTGGCCTGCATGAATGGAGTAACGACTACCTCCCTATCTCCAACATGGACTCCACAAAAGTAAATTCTCTATAAAGATGCAGCCCTCTCCCCACACAAAATCCCGTACAGATATGTTTCTATTTTGCTGTACAATAGTCATTATCTCTGCTTGTCTAGTATCATCATTACTGCAAAGGTTTTTCCCTTGAAAACCTTTCGACGCAGGGGTTTTTTAATCCTAGTAGTAATAATTGTACTAGCCCATTGTATGGGTCCCATGACCTATTGGTCTCCGTGGACGTTAAAAAATCTATTCTATTCTATTCCAAAACCCCTCGTCTTGTTTGGGGGATATGTCCTTGAAATAATTCATAAAGTACTTTGTGAACCATTAATTCACTATTCCAAACTTCTCATCTCATGTGGATATGCCTTTAAATTATTTGAACTCAAAGGTACTTCGTTGTATAGAGGAACGGAAATGGGGGCTCCCTTTCCGCAACAACGGCAGGGGCCCCGCGACCGGCGGCAGCCAGGAGCGGGTCTGCCGATGTTGCGGAAAGGGAGCTCCCATTTCCATTCCTCTACAAAATGGAAGTTTGGGAGCCGTTTTTTCGCTTCAATCGTTATTGTTTTGTTGTGGATTTGTCTCTTTAGATCTGGCCAGAGCTTTTGGTGTAGATTCGGCACAGAATAGATCCGGTGTAGATCCAGCACAGAATCTGGCACTGTAACAAAATCATCTGGTGTTGATATTTTTGCACTGAACAAAACACTGAGCTAAGCATTGAACTGATCCGGCACTAAACTGAGCACTGAACTGAGATCGACTAGAACAGAGCTAAAATCATCTGGTCCAGATCTTTTATCTTTTGGTGTAGATTCGGCACAGAATAGAGCTCAAGCTGAAAACATGTCGGAGGTTTACCGCTTCATTCGGTGCTTCGTCCGGTTCTTTGACCTGTTTAGCGGAATGGCTCGGCCTATTTCCATTCCGCGTTGTAGAGACATGGCACGTGGCGGCACCACATTCAAAACGGCGATCCAACTTCCATTTTGTCAATTATTAAGTAGTCAACATGCCAACTAAGTTGATATTTCTTTTGTTTGCTTTGTACACCTTTTTCGTTTTCTTACTTTGAGGAGCCAATATGCCAATTATACATTGATGAACTTCCCTTTTTTATTTTCTATATTCGAGGAGTGTGAATTGAACTAGTCTTTTTCAAGAAGAATAAAATTCCCCAACCGTGGAAGATATGCTCTTCATCCAATTGTGAGTGTGTATTTTGTAGATACCTACAATTATCCATTTTCTTATAGTCTTACACGACATATTGTAAATTAAATAGAATTGATGTGAACTACTTGTTTTTTGAAGGCATCAATCGAGAATTTGATTTTGAGATTTTTTGTCAAATTTTAAAGAGTTGTCAAAGAAAAATTCCTTCTATTTTGAATTTGAGAAACTGCTTCCATCGAACTGATAGTGCTCAACAGTTTATAAAGCTTCAATGTAATCAATCGTTGCCCTCAATTAATCTTCCTTCCAATATCTCGGCCTTCTAATTGGAATATGCATGGCATATTCTATTTTCACCGCATCCATCTCAAGGGTTTGCCCTTTGGGCAGTGTTGTTACGTACTTACCGTACCTGTACGGTACTGTAAGTATTTTATGTATCATACCTCGTAACGTACCTCTGAGTTTTTAACGTACCGAAAAAAAAATCAGTACGTTAAAAAGTGTTGTTACCGTACCTATAAAATACGTATCGTACCTATAAAATACTTGTAAAATACTTACAGTACTTTTAAAATACCTATAAAATACGTACCGTACCCTTAAAATACTTACCGTACTTGTGTTGAAAACTCCAAAAATTTGAAGCAAAAACATTTCATTTTTCATTCCGTACGTACCGTACCTCTGGTACAGTATGCTAAGTACTTGAAAGGTACCGTACCCGTACGGATCCAACACTGCCTTTGGGCAACCCAAAATGCACCTTCAAACCCACCACCCCCCCCCCCCCAAAAAAAAAAAAGGGGGAGAACAAGGAAAAGTAAAAAGCTCACGTATAAACCAACCATATAAGGAATGGTGGTGAGGACTTGACATTATAGTTTGGTGCACCTATCGAGTTGAATACATTAAACGATGATATTAAAATTTGTTCACTACCAACTAGTCTAAAAATAAATAAAGAAAATTTACCTCTGGAATAGAGTATTCATTACTAAACAAATTGCTCAACAAACAAAAAGAAGAGCAAAATAAAAGAGAGTGAAATCGTGGACGTTGAAGTAGAACAAAAGCACCCATATTTTTTATTTTTTTTCAGGTCCAGTTGTGCAACAAAAAAAAAAGGCACGTCCAACTTCACGATGCACCCCACGATTTCTTCTTCATCCAACGATTGGATGCATAAGCTTTGATGAGACTTCGAGTTTTCAGAAACCCAAGTTGCTCTTCCTTTGAGGCGGCCAAATCCAACATCTTCAAACGTCTTGTAAGCGAGTTTCTTTTTAGATCTAAGTATTTTGTAGAAGATAAACATCAAGGAAGTCCAAAATCCGAGCCTATAAGACCTATGCTATACATTCACAAATGCATTTTGTTTTATATTTCTGCATTCTGAAGCCGAGCTTTAGCAAGGGAATGATAAATAAATTTGTTATAGTTCATTGCTAGCTTTCTAAGCATATCATATGAAAGTGCCTAATATGTGTCTAGGTGTAACATATCGAGTGTGAACAATGTTGGTCTTTGTATAAGAGTACTCACTTTTTCTTGTAAATTTTGGACATGTGCAATTCCACATGTGTATGCCCATTGACTCCTTGCCCCAGAACACTGATTCTTTGCATGAATAGTTAGACTATTTCTTTAGTTGCAGTTTTGTTTTGTGCCCGAAAGTTTATCATTTTATCGAGGTTTCTAGTGCATTATACTCATTTTACGCATAAATGTCACATCCCTCAAAATGTCCATTTTTCCTATTTGTCAACAATGCCGGGAGTGGGTCCAAGAATGCATGACCTAGTTTCGTCCCCCCACAACATGAAAACTGGATTCTACCTAATGAATGGAAGAATTTTACCTATTGAGCAGGAGGGATTCCACAGACGGGATAGGCCCCAAGTTTCCATGTTGTATTAAGAGCTATAAGCTTTGTACTAAGAGCTAAAACGTTCTTTGAAACTTCTTCAAAATTAACTTCTTTCAAGTTGTAATTGTAACTATATGGTTTGCCATAGTACACTTCCTTCCCACGTCATCTAGTACATCATACAAATGGAATGAGGCCTTGGTGGCCCTTTCTCCATATGGATGCAATCTAGAAGTTCAATGACTCCAACGTGATACCAGCTAAATTCTCTATCAAAGTTAGGAGTATGTCAATTTCTGCCTAAAATTGTCCTACCAGATCTAATATTTTATAGATTTATGAATGCTTCTTTTCCCTCTTCTTGTGGGCTTTTTTTTTTTTTTTTTTTTTTTTAACCCAACTTTTATCAAGCTTGGGAGATCTTTGGATTATTCTTCTTTCCAAAATGTGCCAAAATGTCCAAATAGAACTTCCTGGCAAGCATCAGATGTGCCTAAATTTGAATGATTGCGGACGGCTGAGATTGGTTGGATTATGTTGGAAGGCGATTTATCAATTCAAAAGGAGGAAAAAAAAAATGGAGAAGAAGCTTGACAGAAGCAGCTCTTTCCGACGGCCAAAACCGCGCACGTTGGATCTCACGTCTTTAAGAGCGCGTTCTTCATGTCGTATAATAGCGTGTGGACACCCTCAAACAGACTATTTCCAACAAGATCCTGCTTCTACGAAGCTCTTACCACAGATAAGTAAAAACCTCCTCTTCTCATTCTTCATCAAAAATAGGGCCGCATAGAAGGATCAGACAGCACAGCCCACATTACTGCAAATGGGTATCTGGGCGGCTTGCACTTTGATGCTATTATGCCTATCATTTCTCGAAAATCGTGGAGTAGCAGTCCAGGCTTCTGAAGATTATACCAATGCAAGTTGTGAAGGAGTGTTCTTGCAGTATGACGTTTTAGAGGTTACAAAGATCCACCCTTATCTTACAACTGGTTCACCTGATCAGCCATATAAGTTTGTATCGGAGCTGATTTTGGTGAATATGGGGTTTAATGAAGTGAAAAACTGGCAAGCATATGTGGGTTTTAAAAATGGGGAATATCTTGTCAGTGCTGATAATGCGATCCTTGAGGATGGTAATCAGCTTCCTGTTTCAGTTGCTAATGGCACCTCTCTTGTGGGTTATCCTACTTCAGACTTACAAAATTCTGTGGAGACAGCTGGAGACTACTCCAAGATAGCTGTGACTGTCAAATTAACAGGTACAGAATTCGGTGCACAATTTCCTAATGAAACTCTTCCAGCAAATATTTCCTTGCAAAATGAAGGCTGGGAGTGTGGAGTATCAACAAAACTCAGTAAGTACTTTCTTCTGTCTATTTTCATTGCCTAAAATTTTATATAACTGGAAAATCTCTGTCCCCATATAAAATACTTAGTATTGCAAGGTTTGTGTATAGCCATCTGACTTTTGCATCTCTTTACGCCAGATTCCACAAGTTTAAAATTATGCTGTACAGAGAATAGGACAGCAGTAAATCTCACAGCTTCCTCTGAGAAGTATCTACCACTTGAAAAAGGAGATCTGAATATCCTATATGATGTTGTCCAAACATATACGAGTAGCTACTGGGCACAGGTGACCATATCTAATGACTATCCTTTAGGGCGTTTAGATGGTTGGAATCTTACCTGGGAATGGCAACAAGGGGAGTTCATTGATCAGATGAAAGGGGCACAAACCCTGGAGCAGGATCAAAGCGATTGTTTGAATGGCGAAGCAGGTGTGGCCTATCCAGATAAGGATTTTTCTTCAGTTATGAATTGCCAACAGACACCAACCATCGTGGATCTACCTCTTGACAAGGAAAATGATACTACAGTAGGGAATGTTAAATATTGCTGTCGAAGTGGTGTGCTGTTGCCATCTCTAATGGATTCCACTAAAACCAAATCCGCATTTAAGCTTTTGGTCTTCAAGCTTCCTCCAAATAATAAGGATAGGACCGTTCTTTCCCCTCCAGCAAACTTTGGTATTGGGCCTCTGTACAAATGTGGGCAACCAAGACTGGTTGCGCCTTCTGAATATCCTGATTCAAGCAGTAGTGATCGCTACTTATCTGCGGTAAAAAGCTGGCAGGTTACATGTAATTTCACAACTAACAGAAACAGGAAATGCTGTGTTTCTTTCTCAACATACTTCAACGATTCAATTGTTCCCTGTAAACCTTGCTCATGTGGATGCTCAGATTCAGTTAAAAAGACATGCAATGCAAGTGCAGAAGCAATGTTAATATCAACAGATACATTGTTGCTACCTTCAGCCAATAGAACATCAAAAGCAATAGAATGGGCAGAACAGAAGCATTTTAATGTGCCCTCACCCCTGCCATGCAGTGATTACTGCGGTGTAAGTTTGAACTGGCATGTTGTTTCCGACTATACAGATGGATGGAGTGCTCGCATGACAATTTTCAACTGGGAGGCTGATGCTGTTGCGAACTGGTTTGCTGCAATTGAACTTGACAAAGCTATGCCAGGATATGAAAAGGTGTACTCCTTCAATGGTACTATGGTTCCAGGAATGAACAACACATTATACATGGAAGGAAAGCTTGGTTACATGGACTATTTACCAGGTATGTCCAAAACTGATGCTGGGAAAGTCCAATCAGTAATATCATTCAAAAAAGCTAATACACCCAAAATCAATGTGTCTTCGTGGGACGGATTTCCAACGAGGGTGTTCTTCAATGGTGATGAATGTGTTATTCCTGACATGCTACCCACGTCAAGTGGATCAAGGATCCTTCCTAAAGCATTGACAGCATGCCTACTTAAAGCATTGACAGCATGCCTACTTTTCCTGCTGATCTTGATATACTGATACTAGTGGTGGGATTGTTTATAGTCAGTATATCTCATCATATCAGACGGTAATGCCTGTTTGGCAGAAGATATATAGAGGACGCTAAAATTGCCGCTTACATGGAGAGTGTCCTGCCACATTTTTACACCTGTTGACATCATAAACACACCAAATTTGTAATCTAGTTTCTGGATAATTTTGCATGTTCGAATGAGGAATTATCTTTTAGTCCCACAGAAAACAGAATGAGCATTAGCAGATGATAAAACACTATGTATCCTTCGAGGCAATCAGTAGTTTCGTTTCAAATCATTCAGTATTGTCATTTGTCAACAATGTTTTGATTGTTTCGATTCTCTACAAGAAATATAAGCTCCAAAATTTTGAGGCAATAAATTAAAATTTTAATTCTTACATTAAGACGCACTTGCGTACATTAAGACTCACTTGCACTCAATTCCATTGCAATACGAACTTATTACATCATACTGATCAGATGTGCCAGACTCGTGTTAGTGATTCCATTTTGTTTTTGTACATTAAGAGTCGTGATACCACCACAGAGGGAAATTTACAATCAGTGGAAGTGTAGTACATTTTATACAATACATATGTATACACAGGTGCATTAAATACTCCATAGCTAATGTTCCTCATTCGCAGCGCTCTCTCCTTCTCCCTCCTTGTCCATCGTAAAATAAGAACTGAGACCAATCCAACCTTTGTAGTAGTCCACATCCCGCTTAGGGGATTCAAATGCCCATGCTGTAACCTTCGGTATTAGCGATGACTCAAACATGAATGCCAATGCATCAGCAGCCACTTTTGTTGGCTTTCTTTGACACTCGTCCACTAAAGTCCTCTGTTAACACCACCAAAAGCAAGTGTTATATTTATACATAACATTAGCACATAATTAGGACCATTAAGGTTAATATAGAATGACATGATGAATTGAGAAGATGAAAATGAGTGCCTTGGGTGATAAGTAAAGTGTGAGAGAACAATGATGTGACTGCAAAGTGCATGAAGACATGCTACCATTAAGTCACATGATGACGTGCATATTTGGTCCATCAGCAATGTTAAGCATGGAGTTAAGTTTGTACTCTAAATCTCAAAGACGAGATAAGAATCATGATGTTCCCTCTTTGTGTTGCGACTTGCAAAAGGATGGATGTTCAAGAAACTCTTCATGTCCTTGAAATGCTGAGTTGCCAGTGGTTTGGTCAAGCCATCAGCATGATGTTCAAGAGTCCAATAGTACTGAAGATCAATGACTGGTTGTTCTAACTGCTCCCTAATAGAACAGACCTAAAAATCAGTGACTGATGTTCTAACTGTTCCCTGACAAAACAGACCTAAGCGTCCAGGTGCTTTATGGCTGGATGCCATCTGCATCTTCTGCAGGACCTGAGACCATACGAAATTGCTGGGTGTAAACTTTTAAATTGGAAAAGATGGCTCAACCAAAGCATTTCCTAATTAATCCATGCAAACTGTGTTCGGTCTCTTGCTCAAGAGGAGTTGCGACAGGCTTGCAATCTTGCACATGAAACATGTGCAACAGTTTCTTGATATATAAGCGGAATACAATTTTTGTGCTGTCATGCTTCCACTCCCAAGCAGTAGCGTAGTAAGCTTTTCTCTAGTCCTATGAGTGGCATGGAAACCTTCTAATTGAAAGGTTTGCAAAAAGAAGACTAGGGACTAATAGAAAACCTTATCATGCATGAGCTCCAGATTGACATGGAACAAATATTCTCATGCTGGACTACGGCAAGACCAAGGACAAGACATGGAGCTGGCTTTACCAATGTCGCAAAAGAGAACAAAATACCCTGAAACGATGCACACATTCTGACCGGGTGTCATTTCAAAAGAATGAAAGAACACTATGCATCCACGTTTTGTATAGCACACACAAAAGGGCTGAAATTGTCTTGCCTCCTTTTTCCTTTGAGGGCAATTGAGATGTCCCTTTACTGCCTCTGGCATGTAATTATCTGGCACATATAAAAAGGCTGAGACTGAGGGCAATTGTGATAGAAGCATTAAATTGGAAGACTTAAAATAATATCCTTAAAATCAATGGAAATTCAAATTGCAGTGATGATCTTGGTTTGAAGAATGCCAATGTACTAGATTCTTGCAATCTGCACGCTCAAGGAAAAGTCCCATTCATTAACCTTGTAGCATTGGCAGTTGTAAAGTCTATCCAACTTCTCCCATGCATATGTTTATCAAGACAAATTCCCCAGCTATTTATTGCTATTCTCATTTCTGGATCCACCACGATACATAGGCCAAAATGCCATCATGTCAATCCAAACAGCAAGTAGCCATATAATATGGACTGTTGGATTGAAAAACAGAAGTTTTTAAACTTCGTTTTAAAAAACAGCAGTTTCAAACTGCTTTGAAAGCATACGCAGCAGGAAAAAAAATATCTGGAGCCTCTTGCTCTATCACAAAAGCAAAACACTTTTAACCAGTGGTAGGTATACTTGTTCTTGGTAAACCCTATGACACATGCCTAATTCACTGCATGGCAGATCCGGCTGACATGGAAGATACTCATTTATGCGAACATCTCTTGGCAATTCATTGACTGCCATGAGAGTTTAACCTACAATGGTAGACCCATTTATAATGGTGAGATTTATGGCTCTGAACTCTTAAAGCCAAGTTTACTCTAGATGGCAATCGAATCATGTCTTAAGAAACACAAAATGGTGTTACTGGAGCACTGGGATTTGAACCCAAGACCTCCCATCAAGCGCTGCTTGTTTAGGAACTTGTCACCACCTCTGTTAATGCGCAACAGTTTTCTTCCTGCCCCAACATTAGAAGGGACACTCAGTGTCCGCGAAGCAATTTATATCAGTTCTCTTCAAAGTAAGTGCATGCGTGGCTCCCCCCAAGACTAGCAAGGCCAAAGCGAATGAGCATTCAATGTGGTGGGCCCATAGAAATTACCTAGTTATACAGTTGTGTAAAGTCAACGCCTAAGAAATCATCAAAGAAACTTGAAATTACCTCATAAGTCAGTGTATCAACACCATGAGGGGTCATACAGCAATGTAGACTTCCCCCTCCTGGCAAGAAACCTTCAGCTTTACCCTAAAGAGTCCACAATCACAGGAATTAAGAATCAACGCTACAATTGCTTCTCATAAAAAATAAATGACTTTTAAATGCCTAAGCAACTGTCTTCATTAGATTATGTAACGCTGTCTTGATTAGATTATGTAGAGCTCTCTTTTTTTCTAATCAAAATATCAAATACGGTACACATCTGATTAAATGCATAAGGAGGACTAAGAAAGATAAATCAAGATGAGAAGCCATAAGTAATTAAAGATCTTTAATGAAAAATCCATTGAATCTACGTTCTAGCTTCAAAACCACAATCCTAGCAGGTAAAACATATCAGAAACCTGCTTAGAACAGGTTAATCTTAAGAGAGACATCCGTGAATCATATCCTGGGAAACAATTCTCATTATCACAAACATGCTTAGAACAGCTAGTATTAAGAGAAACATCCTTGAATCATCCTTATCCTGGGAAACAATTCTCATTCTTACAGATCTACTCCATTCTCTCATAATTTTATAAGTTTAAAACCTCAAATCTCGCGAATTCCTTCAATCTGGCCAAGAACAATAATATTCTTTGATGGCCAGGAGCAGTTGAGCTAACTAAAGATGCAAAGTGTGATCCTGCCACCATACTCAGGTTCTGCATCAGAAGCAAATGGGAGAGAGATCTCTACTTATAGCAGATGGATTTATAAAAGCAACTTAGAGGATCAGATTTAAGGAAATGAAAAATATGTTTGGCTCGTTCCATAGATAAAGGGGGGTAGCTTCTTCAGCTTAGGTTCATTGGGTGGCAGCTAAGCAGGATATTAGCCAGAGGTTACTCAAGTCTGCTTTAAAGAAGGTAAAGAAATCAATTTGTAAGCATCTAGCAAGCTAGAAGATGGATTCATAAAACAGTTTGCAGGTATCAAATTTTAGGTATTCCAGTTCATAAAACAGCAGGTATCGAATTCAAGGAGTTTCAGATTATAGCATTGTAGCTAATGGGAAAGAAAGAAAGATTATATTTATGGAGGTTGGAGGCAGAAAAATTATATTATGTACAGCTAGTGAAACTAAGAAACTTTCAGAAATTCTTGTGAATTTTTTTTTTTTTGTTTTTTTTGCTAGAATATTCAAACTATATATATATTCTAGGTGGGAGAACGTAAGAAAAGCTAATTCTAATTCTAATAATCATATATAGTAAGATAAGCAACCGTGGACCTCATTAAAACTCATACAGACTGATTCTTTAGCTCTTTAACTGCATTTAATAATGAGCATACAGAATTGTAAGCACCTTTAATTCCGTACACCAGAAATACTCATCAATGACCTAGTTGACATATTAGCTGCTTAATGCTTCTGTCCACTTTGAGGCTAAATCGGAACATTCAATTTTTCTAAGCTGAAATGTCTGATCCTCTAGTTTTCAAACCCAAGTTACATACCAACATCATTAACTAGTCCATGAAATAATGATCTGCTCCTAAAGACTGTACAATGTGTGGGTGCTTAACTAGAATGACAAGCTCCACAGTCCAAAGATTGCACCCGCAACTTTGGCCCCACAACCATGTCTATCATTTATTCCCGTGCCTTTTACATGCCAAATTAAGCATGTTGAAGACATTTTCTGGAACAATACAGCCGTAGTCTCGCTTACACCTTATGCTATCAGTTATGTATAGCCATACAAGGAGTTCTGCTGGTAAGATTCCTCCGGTGAACAAAATTGATCTGCTTTATCTATCAGACTGGGAAACTGATGACAAGTTAGTTTAGCCAGCCTGGCACCTGGACAATAAGAAACAAGGGATGGATTGGTTGAACATTGCATGAAGGACAAGATTGCAACACAAGTGCTCTACCATAAAGCCAATAGCCCTTCTTGCTGGGATCAAACTATGCCCATGGTCATATGTTCCAACATTCCTCCTTAACAGACAGTTGACAACCCTCCTCCAATAGCCAAGGACCATCCACTGGCCAAACCTTGGCTCTGAAACCATGATAAAAGTGAAGATGGACTGAAGCCAGGACATCTTGTGGCTGCAAGCCGAGTGCTCTTCAACTGAGCTTCAAACCACACCAATGCCCACTATCAATTATTCCAACAAGCCCGCCTCCTCCTTTCTTGGACTTTCTGGAGTAATTGAGTTATACAAACAACGGAGTTGGGCCTCTTTGCTCCTATGCCGCTCTTGAACCTGCAATTTTGAACTTCATTGTAATTTAATGTAAGTCCCTTTTATATAATACACTTGTTTATAACTGTTCGTAACTTGTATCCTGGCGTTCACACCTTCGCAATTGAGCAACCAGTTCAGAATCGCCGGTTTTTCTTTCTGCTGCTCCCTATCTTTGTTAGTCTCATATGCCCTTAGCTTGGCCGAAAAACATGTGCACAAGGTGTTCATTTATCAGCAACCTGTCATAGCAAGATTCTTTAAGATAGGTTTTTTATATGTAACATGGGCCTGAGTTGCCTTCAAAGATATCAACCAAAATTGTCAAGTGTTCTGCAGCCTCTTTAACCCATTATTCTTAAGAACATGTTCCAAATCATTAAACACAGATAAACTTCAAATAATTGTATCCAGTTAGTGCCACCTCACACTGATTGGAAGATACTGCAGACACTACTAAGAAAATTGTACCAAAAATTCTCCCCTATCCAGAAGATTACTAGATTTAAGTGCCTAGTGTTCTCAAATCCAGATTTGAATCTTTTCCAAGTTGAAAGACTTATAATCAGGTTTACTAGATCTGGAGGACAAAATCTTCTTTAAGAGAAATTGTCTTTCTTCCTGGGAAACCAGAGTGGATCTTGATGCAAGAAACTTCAGTCCCATGAAACTGAAGCTTGAAAGCTCCTGCCTCCTTTATGCAACTCTTGCCAAACTTTAAACTGATTGCACAAATTTGTGGCTCTGAACAGTCTTCACCAAAATTAAAATGTATCTTCTCACAAAAATTGACCAAAATTGGTGTTTTGGATGTGGTGGATGAATTATAGTTCTTTTTAGAGCTTAGACAAATCCGCTGCAAGCTATAGAAGCTCACTTGAATTAGAAGATCCAGATAGGTGACTTTTCCCTTAATGTCGATTCCTCTGGCTCGTATAGTGTATAAAAACGTAAATCAGTGTGCGAACACAAAAAGGATTCAAATCTAGACAAAATATGACAGTAAGCAAATGTTACTAGTAAGATTATATTGAATTAAGGCTGCAACCTTCAACTTGTCTAGGCTGAATAGCCTCAAGACAAAGGTCAGCTCTCTCAAAATGCCTCCAACACGATTTAACCACCAATAGTATCAAGGTTGCCCATTGCAACTTGTCTAGAGTTGAATAGCCTTTGGCAGAAGGTCATCCCTTTCAGAATGAAGCCACGTACTCATGCAGCAATTTGAACTGCCCAATGCCAATTCCACTTTACCAATGTTACAAGCCAAGTGAAGGAATGCTGCTGGACAGGCCCATGAAATGGCTGAAGTGGCAGCAACAAATCTTCGCAATGATGTGATTGCCATTCTGACTATACATGCCATAATATTATTGCTCACCAATCTAGAAGTCAGCATATACGGTCAAAAACACCGTATCCCTCTAAGTTAGCAGCAGAACTGGAAGCTGGCAGTATATCACCAACAATGTCTTGATTTGCCAATTGAGCAGCCAGGTTCATATTCACTAGCACACTTTCTAGAGTAACATAAATAAAGACCTACAAGTACACGCATGCCACTAACCTTCCAAAGTTACCTGGGCATAAAACTTATCAATGCATCTTGGTCATTGACTACAGCTGTGGTGATGAAAATTGAAGATCTGCCAACCATCTTCCAGACAAAATGCATGTTTCACTTCTGTGCCCAAATGGGTGATTGAATTATTGATGGCTCAATGCAAAATAGAAATCCATCTATATTTATTTGTTATATTTATTTCACCAGACAGGTTCATGCTCAGTGGCACACTTTTCTAGAGTGTGGTGTAAAATTGAAATCATCTTCCAGACAAAGTGCACGCATGCTATTACAAATTGTCAAATACATGGAGATATACAATTAAGAGCTTTATAGATCTTATTCTTTAGTTGACTCTCCAAGAATGTTGTGCGGTAATAATTTTCTTTCTGAATTATGATCCTTATCTCTTGATATACACTTCTGTGCCCACATAGGTGATTAAATTATTGATGCCCATGCCAGACAAAGATACATTTATATTCATTTATTATCTTTATACTTTTACTTGTTAACCTCACCTAATGTTGCCATAGCTAGATAATATTGACCCTAAGGCTAAATTCTTTCTTTCCATATGGGAATATATGTTTTGCTTATCTACATTTGTTATTCGTTTATACTTTTACTTGCTATTCTTTCTTTCATAGGGGCATGTATATTTTGCTTGTCTAAATTTGTTATTATATTTATTTTACTTTCTAAATTCGCCTAGCACAGATAGAAGGATGCTCCTAGATGATAAGGAATTCTTGTACTTATTTGGTCTAGGATTCTGCAATCCATCCGTGAAACTGGCCCCACACTTACTTGTCTTTTACTGCATAGGTTATGGCAATAGATCGACGGAGAATAGGACCAAGATTTATAGTAACTGAAAACAAAATGAAAAATCTCTAACAGGGAACAATGAAAGTATTGCACAATCAAATACCTCATAAGCACCATACAGAAGTCCCATATACTCGCTCATACAGTTGCGATGGAAATAGGGAGGCCGAAATGTGTGCTCTGCAACTGACCACCGTGTTGGAAAAACAACTAGATCGACAATAGCCACTCCTGGCTTCTCAGATGGCACTGTTAAAACTGGAAAGAGCAATTATAACAAGCTAAGACTCTTCTTCAATTGTATTAGAAGCACTGAATCAAAAATAAGATTCCCAACCTGTGTTGATAGAAGGATCTGCATGGTCAAACATAACAGTGCTAAATGGACAAAATTTCCTCAGGTCATACTGGAAAAAGACATAAAATGTTCACACGTGCATTAGAGCATGCATAATATAAATTACAGGTTTGGTTGCAGCTAATGCAAACAATGTTCCACATCCCATAGCTAACAATAACAACAAAAAGAAATATCATTTACCTTGTAAGGCACATAGTTCCCATGCCATGCAACTACATTGAAGGGAGAAAATTCTTGCTTTGCTTCAAAGAGTGAACCACCGAACTTCTGAACGATCACAAAGTTGGAATATGTTTTATTCTCAAACCAAGCAACTGGAGACAAGAAGTGTCTTGGTTCTGCAAGCCCGTTGGCCCCTGCAATGATCCCCGGTAGACAAGATACCACTATAAGTACAAGGTAGTCATAAAAATAATCATGGTGCCAAGATCCCCTGATAGGGAACCCCACTACAAAAATATTAACAAAACAGATTAGAACACTTATTTTAGCTCTTTGAATATATGACCGCTCCTATAAGTCAAAGAAATAATAAGTTCGATTTGAGCCTTCATCAAGAGGAATACCAATCGGACCAAGGTCAGGAAGCTGAAAGTGTCCACTGAAAACCTCTAGAACATAACCTCGAGAAGGTCCATCTGGAAAATCTATAGAGAACCGAATGCCACACTGCAGCACAACCACTTCACCTGGGGATGCCTCTAGTTTCCCGAATTCGGTTTTAATCCATAAGCCTGATATGTGTCATATTAGCAAAGCCATGAAAGCAAGTTAATTGGCAGTTTCATATAATGAGCTAATAAGTATGTTGAAACTTACGTCCTTGTTGAGGAAGTACCAAAAAGTCTCCATCGGCATTTGCAAATGCCGTATTCGTCATAGACGCATTGGCAGCATAACTAGCCAAATGAGTTTTAGTTTTAAGGACATAGTCTGCAACAAGCAAACTCTTATTATCGCTTACATGTGAATTGCATATCCATGACGAAGAAAAGAGTTCCCAGCTCCACAGATGGTAAATAGGCCATCAATAAAGTCAACTTTATCCTCAGGAATATCTTCAGGCATCCATCGAAGTTGAGTTGGTGTAATATAAGAACCAGAGCCATTAAAGTCCCCAATAAAATATTTGTTGGATGACTCTCGTGCATGGAAAGGTTCATGAGTTACTGACGGTTTTATTCTATATAGCCAACTGCAAAACAACACACAGTGTTAACAGCAAACGATCAATTAGTAGTAGCTGACCCTTCGCCCTTCACGTAGGTATTCAAATTCTAACAAGAAGATAATACTACTTATTCAGCTCCAACACCTGATCAGCTAATAAGATATTTTATAAGGAAAGAAATCTAATACGGAAACTGGCTCATGGTACCTTCTCTGATTTAGTTTTTTGGAGACAGTGAAAGCAGTGCCAGAAATTTGCTCAGCATAGAGTCCATAGGGACATTGAAGTGGGCTGTTCTGATCGGGTGGAAGTGCTCCTTCTAATGCCTCACTTCTGAAATAGTTTCCAAAACCGCTTTGGTACTCCAGGTTCTCAAAATCCATTCCCGAATCGCTCTCTCCTTTGCACTCCATTCTTTTCTTGTTGCAAAATAGGAACTCCTACTAATTGTCTTCGATCAGCTTAAACTAAAATAATGTGGATCATGACCCAATAGGAAAATGCCACGCCAATCGCATCCCAGAATATCACGTGTTACACTGGGCCACGTAAGTTTGAGACATGTCCTAAATGAGTGTCGTACAATTCTAATGTCTTTTGGGGATTTCCCCCGCCACAAAATACGACAGCTAATCCTAACGAATGAGAGGTCGAGTTCCCCGCTATTCAAGCCTGTCGCAAAATAGAGGAAAAGTTAAGTAGAATCGAAAGATCATCGGATGCTGGCAGTCGAAAGGGGTTACTGAAGCAAGCTTCGGATTTCTTCACAAACTTCGGATTTCAGCTTGATTCGGGTTTCTTCAGCAGATTTCGGGTTCCCCATCATAGGATTCAGTTTCAATAGATTCGGATTTCTTCAGCAGAATCGGGTTCTCATCACAGGATTCAGATAAACAAGCAGATAAGCTAAACGAAGGTTTTGTATGTTCTGTTCACGATATGCTAATATGTGCTTTTTCTATTTGGCTATGCATGTTGAAAATAGGCCTCTGCATGTCCACGTCCAGTCCTACAGTCATGCCTCTTGGCACAGTCGTGCCTCTTGGCACAGTCACGCCTCTCTGAGGCATATATATGTGAGCTACGGTGAGGGCTCTTCTCACCATTCTATCTATTCATATCCATTCTTCTGCTGTAGATCTCTGATTTTCTACATGGTATCAGAGCCTGCTGGGTATTGAAGATTCTGGGAGCATAATTGGAGCAGCGATTCAAGCTGTGAGCGCATCCTTTCAAGAACAAGAAATCACGGTTTGATATTATAAAAGCTTCTGATTTTCTTTAAGTTTTTTCTGTTTGCCCAACCAGGCTACGGCTTGCTTGGCCTTTGTGCCAACGGCCTTGTCCTTGGTGGGTCTTGGTGGTTAACATCTGAGTGGAGACTCTTTAAGCAAAGAATATAAAAGAGAAGAAGATCTTGGTGGATATATATGGCAATTTCTGGTGCAACAGCAAATTATTCAGTTCTATCTCCTGCAACAGTGGAAAAATTTGATGGAGATAAATTTTATATTTGGAAGATTCGTATCAATTCTTTGCTGCTAGAAAGAGATTTGGTGAAGATTGTAGATGGCACAGAAGCTAAACCTGCAGATGCCGATGCTGCAACTAAGTGGGAGCACAAAGATGCCAAAGCCAGAGCTATTCTTCAGCAATGCTTGAGTGATAATCTCGCACCAACGGTGATTGCTTTTGCAACTGCTAAAGAAATATGGGACTTCCTAAATAGCATTTATGGGGATAAAGGGAAGTCCACAATGGTGTTCTTACGAACCAAATTATTGGATTTGAAACTGAGTGGCACCAATGTAGTTAGTTTTGTAAGCGAGTATAATGCTTTACAGCAGCAATTAGCATCCATAGGTTCTCCAATTGGCGATGACGAAGGAGTGGCTATACTTCTTAAAGATTTACCACAAATCTTTGATACTTTGTCATATAATCTGCTAAGTAACAAAGCTTTAACGCCTCATGATGTAATTCAAGCTTTGCTTAAGGAGGATGCAAGACAGAAAACAAAAGAAGGGCCATCAGAATCTGCATTCATTGCTCGAAATCAGCCCAGAAGAGAAAGAACTTGTTATTATTGCAAGAAGCCTGGCCATATGATTGCTGTTTGTCCAGAAAAGAAGAAGAAAGAAGAGGAAGAGTCAAGGAAAAATGGCTCTAAATTGTTTTAGCCTGAGTGGGAGCTATGTGAGTCTGAGTGAAGATCTGTGTGCTTTGTGGTTCTTAGTGATCAGTCGTAAGTCATATGTAAATTGTGGACATTTGAGGCAGTGGGAGTGTTGAAAATAGGCCTCTGCATGTCCACGTCCAGTCCTACAGTCACGCCTCTTGGCACAGTCGTGCCTCTTGGCACAGTCACGCCTCTCTGAGGCATATATATGTGAGCTACGGTGAGGGCTCTTCTCACCATTCTATCTATTCATATCCATTCTTCTGCTGTAGATCTCTGATTTTCTACAATGCACGCTTTTGTATCACGGTTTTGTATGCTCTGTTTTCTAAGCTACAAGTGACTACAGCTACATGCAATTTGTAATTGGCCTTGATTTCCTAACCCAACGCAGGGCTGCACAAAGAAACACAGTGAGTCTAGCAAGGTTGTAGCTCGTGTCAGATTCAAGCTAAAGAAACATAAAATAGGAAAGGAAAAGAAGATGAAAACGGACTGCAAATTCTTGTTTTTGCAGTTTCGGGTTCTTCAGATTCGATTTGTGCAGTAGCCAATGGTTTGATTCGGTTTTTCGATTCTGTAATCTGTGCTGACTATACAAGCAGTGCATGTCGTTTTGCAAAGACTGTGCCACAGCTGCATCAAACAGGTCGATTTCTCTGGGCATCAAGCTGTCTTGCTCTGGGCTTTAAAGGCTTGCTCCTGTGATCATTGCAGCTTCGATTTCTGGTAGATTGCTGCTACAGTAGATTTGCTGTTTGGATTTCTATTATTATAGATTCATTACATGTTTTAGGGTGGCTTCACACTGGCCGTTATGTTAGGTTAAATTTATAACATAACGGATACTCCTTTATGTTAGGCTAACCTAACAATAAGATTTCACTTCACACTTCCCGTTAGATTAAAAATTAGCGTAACGAAAACTGTTAAAAGCAGTTCACACTGCATGACACCGTTACATTATATTACACCTAACATAACGGAAACCGTTAAAAGCACTTCACACTACATGACACCGTTACATTATATTATAGCTAACATAACGGAAACCATTAAAATCCTTTCATACTGCATGACACCATTAAGCTACAGATTGGATAAACATAACACAATAAATTTTTTCATAGTAAAGATTACATCATATACTTACAAATTATATTTTGAAGTCGGGAACTCCATTTAACCAAGAGTTTCAACGTCACAAAAGAAACACAAATCTAACAACAATTCAATCTAATTCGAATGCACGCAGCTCTGCTTCTATATCAATAAGCTTCCTCTCTAATAAAAAAATTCTGCACACAACAAGAACTTATCATATTCTATCTAAAACTATCAGATCAATCACTCTAAGACACCACAAGAACACCTATCTACCTCCAACAGCATAGCCTGCTTAAATCTATGGCAGCACATCCATCTATATACATCCACGTCTAATCTAACATCTGCAAGCTAGCTTACCCTATCAATGAAGCATGCAATAACGGTTAGATCAAGTATGCATATTCATGCCTCAGCGAGTATCATATACATTATCAGGGCAGCCCTCAAGCGAGTTTCAGGTCCAAATAAAGATCTCAGCTTATAATATATCACAAAACATATGCATTTGTAGACAATGTAAGTACAAGCCACCATACCTACAAATGAATAATGATCATTCATCTCATCATACACTATCAAGCTTATTCAATCTCAAAGTAGCAAACCAGTCCGAGCTAGCCTGTACTACCTACCAGCACAGCGAAGGAATGCCTTAATATGTAACGCATGTGTGTATCCACCTACACTATCTGCCCTAAACCCAGCACTGACAAGACAATGCAACCTAGCCCCAGGATCTATCCATCCAATCAACTTAAGAAATATCCAATTCATCAACAGCTAAGAAGCTCACTAGCTCTATTGCGCTCACCCTTATAGCTGCACCATAAATAGCCTTAAGACTATAGATATTATCTGCAACCACCTGATGCCAACAGGACCCAACCAGCCACTACAACTTAACATCTTCCTAAGGTGAGATGGGTCAGACGATGGGCATTGATAACCTTCCTTTTCAATTTCTAAAAGTCTGCATTTGTGCAGCAGTAAATCATATTCATTGTCTTTCTCCAGCAACAAGTCATACCATATGGTTTATACTAGATAGATTTGGAGCATATACACTACATATTTTATTACAGGAATCTATATGAGAGATATAAGTTTATATTATTCTGAAGATACTCGGTAACTCTTGGCAATTTTAACTTTTGTACATTGCAGCAGATTTTGATTCATTTACCTGCACCAGGAGTAACGCATTCGAGCACCCGTAATCATCCTTTAGATAACACTAAGCACAAATGACTTTCTGAAGTAGACAACATCTAGCATGTCCATACCAGCAGACTTGTTGCAGCACATTGAAACGTGACAATCCAAGCCAAAGCAATCCAGCTCCAGCAAGAGTAATAAGAAAATTATTTGGGGGAAATCTTCAGCAGTTCAGTCTTCAATCTGGGTCCAACCTGCACGCCCAACAAAGATTCTGCTAAAATTTACAATATAATTTATTAGTTTTTATGTGTAAATTTACATATCCTCCAAAGAAGTGAACTTCCAGAGTTTCAATAACAACATGCATCAACAAGAGAAGCAAGGACGAAGAGATAGCTTGCTGCATCTGCAACTTTACATTGAAACAAATGGAGGACAAAGAAGATAACAGAAAATGATCATTCAAAACCATTTTTTGAACCATTTAAAAATGGTTCAGAAAAAAACCTTTGCTATGCAAAGAACCGATTCCTTACCTTAAAGGAGTCTTTTGCGCACCGTAAGATCATCAGCAAGCTTGAAAAGCTCAAGCCGGAACCACCTGGCATAGCCTAGGCTGAAGAAAACGCGATTTTGCGCCTTCGAGCTTCTGTAACGGAGCTTAAGGGATGCCCCACGGCAGGGGATAATTTTGAACGGCATTTTTTAGGGTCGGTTAGTTGCTGTTAACATTTAACCTAACGTAAAACATACAGGAACCAATATGAACCACTGTTAATGGGCACCGTTAGCCTAACTGCGCCGTTATTCTTTAACGGTTTCCTAACTTAACAGTATGCCTTAACGGCATCTATGTGAACCCCAACTAACTAATTTTCTCTAACGTAACGGAGTTTAACCCCCCAGTGTGAAGTGGCCCTTAGAATTTCATGGTTCATAAGCAGTATTTTGGACAAAAAGTGATCTCCTGGTAGCTCCAGATAGGTTGCTGCAACGAGCTCTTTGCTCCAAGGTTTGAAAAAATCTGGAAAATGGTCAATGCAGTGGAAAATCCAGATTATAAGACACGTCTTATTTTAATTAGACATGTCTTATATTTAAGCAATTTATATTTAAGCAATGGAAAATCAAATTTTTTAGGACATGACATGGAGCCCAAAAGGCTGTCTTATAAAAATGTGACAGCCAGAAAATAAGACTGTTGTGGAAAAAGGGCCTAATGCACACGCACCTATATTCCAAAAATCACAAAATTCCATTGTTTTTCCATTATTTTATTTAGCAGGGTTGCCTAACCCCCCTGCACGATTTCCTGCATTCCTAGCTATGCCACGTGTCCTGCCACGTCAGCTGTTTTTCATCTCAACCATTAGATTTGTTAATTTCGCACCGGACGGCCATGAAAATTAGAAAATCCTTAGAAAATCACTTTTCCTCTTCTCCGACCATCCCGATTCCCTCCTCTTCTGCTTGCTCGACTTTCTTCTATTTATTGTAGCCTGCTCTGGTCCCCTTACGAAACTTCCGTTTACCAAACATTGGACTATGGCGATGTCTCTAATGAAGCCCTAACCCAGATGCCGAGTCCGAAGTTCGTGTTTGAGGCTTGTGTGGATTCAAGATACTGCTCTTCAAGCCGAGAAAGAAAGGTAACCTTCAACCTTCCATATTTTACAAATTTTCTATAATTTTCTCCTCATCTATCTCCCTTTTGTAGGCGGAGCCGGCCGGCTTGAACTATGCTCGGACTTTCGGAAGGCGGACTAACCCCTAGCTATGGTCATGTAATACGACATAACCCTTCATGTTTTCTCGAGTCAACCTTTTCTTTAGCATTTAGGATGTGATTTGCAAAGGATCGAAACCGTAAAGGATGTCGCCCCAATTCAATCCACGTTTTGATCGGGCCTAGAGGTGGAGATTTACGCTACATTACTTCGAAAATTGATGTAGGTGTTAGCTTTGTGCTTTGAATAAGTGGCATTTGAATAGGCTAAATGGCAAAAGCTCATGTAGGTAATATTGGAAGATGTGAAGATGGTTGGTAAAATGGGAGTGCAAGGCATTGCGTTTGGAGCTCTGACCTTGGATGGAAACGTGGACATGCAGTTGGTGCTTTCTTGTCCATTTTAATTGTCTCTTCATTCAAGTATATTGCTGTGTGTTTACTTTTGAATCAACATAGTGTTTGAACTTCAGAATTTTTTTTTACCTGAAGGCTGAACGATAGCAACTATACAGATGAAAATAGTCATAGAGGCATGCAAAGAATGGAATTTAAGCATCACCATCCACAGAGCGTTTGATGATGCAAGAGATCCTCTCAATGCCTTAGAGGTAACTTCTTTTAAATGAGTTATAATTTTCTGATGGGGCCATTGGTATACTCCAAAATTTTCACTAGCCAAACAGTTAAACTTTAAAAGTACCACTTAGATAAAATGAATTTTAGTCCAGATAGATATTCACAACTCTTGTGGTTTCAGAGAAATTAATCTAATAATATTTCTGATTGCAACAGAGCTTGTATATTGCACAATTAATGGGAACCTTTTCCTCTGTTTTTGAATTATTTCCTTTTGTGCGTTGTAGGATTTGATGGAACTTGGAGTTTCCCGTCTGTTAACATCTGGGCAAAAGCCATCTGTGTCGGAAGCTCTTAGAAACAGTAATAAGTTGCACAAGCGGCAAGATGATTATTATTCCAGCAGGTACTTGATGTGTATAAAGAAGAGCTTGCAAGTCCAACTTATGCTTAATAAATCTTTTGATTTAGAGGGATTAAAGCATCGAATGCTGCCCATATCGTTCAGACACTTGGGGTGAAGGAATTACATGGTACATCAGCAGAACCTCTTTCTCGCGAGATGAATTTCCATAACAAATATATTGTCAACTTTATGTCGGGAGGTAGGATTCCAATGGGGATAAGCCACAAAGAAGTGTAGCTTATACACAATCTTAACACAACATCTGGGATGGTGGACTTTACACAACCTTATACAACATCTGGAATGGTGGTGGTTGTACCAATAAGGAAATCTGGCAGTGGTCATGCGGCTTTTATGCGGCCATTTACTGCTGCAATGTGGCGTACAACTGGATGCTTTTTATTTTCACTGCAATTGTCATTTGGTTGCTGGAGCATAAAAAGAACCGTGAATTCTGTGGGCGACCGAAGAAACAAATTGTGACTACTTTATGGTAACATTTTGTCCTGCACAATTTTGTGCAGAAAGTATAATTGGCTTTATATGCCAGAAAAATAGATATCTGATCACTATTACATCTCCTGTTCATGCAGGTTTAGCTTCTCAACCCTTTTTTCGCTCACCTTAACTCCATTATCATGCTGCACCATATTGAAAAGCTCTGCCGTTCTTATTGTTTGCAGTGCTGAAGTCATATATTGTGTTTAACATGGAGGATATAAAAAGCACACTTGGGAGAGCAGTCTTAGTCATTTGATTGTATGTTGTGTTAATTATTACTTCTAGAAACACGGCTAGTTTGACATCAATATTGATAGTTCAGCAACTGACACCCTTGGTTCAAAACATAGCAGGATTGATAGCTAGTAACATACCTATAGGCTACCAGACGGGATCATTTGTTAAAGAGTATCTTTTATAGTTGAATGTTGCCCAGGATAGACTTGTGCCTTTAGATTCACTGGCAGCCTATGCAGCAGCTCTAAAAAAGAGTCCAAAGAATGGAGGGGTTGGGGCAATTGTTGATGAGCTTCCTTATGTGCAGCTGTTCCTATCTTCCAAATGCAAGTTTACAATGACTGGCCAGGCCTTTACAAAAAGTGGCTGGGGATTTGTAAGTCTGCTTACTCTCATCTTAAACTTTTCTATTACTTGGGTCTGATTGACTTGTTTATCTACATGCTTTTCCAAAAGGTTCACAACTGGTCATTGATATTTCAACAGCAATATTGACGCTTGCCGAGAATGGAGAGCTGCAAAGAGTTCATGATGCCTGGCTTAATGGTTATGGGTGTAGTACACAAAATGTAGAAGTAGAGTCGAGTGAGCTTAGCCTTAGTACATTTTGGAGTCTATTCCTGATAACATATACAACGTTCATAACTTCTCTAGCCTTTTTTATTTCATCATGAGCCTTCTCATATAATTCATGCCATCGTCTAAGGCTTTCAGTATTGTTAATGACAAACCTATTGATGGCAAAGAATTCTTCATCACTTAGCTTTCGACCTTCCTTACCCAATCCTTGTAACACTTCACCTTCTAGCTCTTCGTCGATATCTTTTTTCCATATTCTAGGTGCATTAGGATGTACTGAGGTCGTAGCTTCAGTAAGAAAAAATAATGTCTCTTGTACCAAATGTCCCTCAGCAATACAACCTTCAGGCTTTGCCATTTGCCGCACAAATCCTTTCAAAACTTTCATATATCGCTCTAAAAAGAACATCCACCTAGATGGAGCTGGACCAACGAGCATAATTTCTCGTGGCAAATGTAGTAGTAGATGCACCTAGCATATAAACATTAATCTTCCCATATTTCAAAGTTATAATCTATAAGTATCTTGTACTTACTTGTAGGTCAAAGAAGCTGGTGGGGAAAATCATCTCAAGCATACACAAAGTCTCTACAATTTCAACTTCCATTGCAGGAATGTCTTCAACGTTAATTTCCTTTGATGCAACCCATCTAGAGAACTTGCCAAGTCTATAAATGATTGTACGTACAGATGGTGTAAGACAGTTTTCGATAGCACAAGGAAGAAGATGCTGCACCCACACAAATGGGACATTAGTTTGCATGCATAAAAACCAAATGCATAGTATAACAAGATCTAACAATAACCTGTAAAAATTTGTGCCAATCATGTGTCTTCAATCCAGTTTTTTTATCCTCCTTTGTAAAAGCCCTTTTTAGAGACGCGCCATAACCCCTAGGTGTGCGCATTTTTTTTATAACATTTTTCACTTGCATAAGTTCTTGTTTTTTCAAAACCCATGGGCCTTGCCGAATAAGAGGTGCTTTGCCATCTTTTTCGATGGGCCATAACTTCGACATTATTATTTGTTTGTTCCTTGAGATCATACCTTGCATTTAGTGTCTCGCATTCTCCTGTCAAGTGCCTCCACAAAGAATGTGCAACATTCTTGAAAATGTGCATTGGATCCAACAAATGTACAATCTTTAGGTCACACCAATATTCTAGTCGATAGAATATTGACAATCTCTTCATTCCCAATGGAGGAGAGTTGGAGGTGTTATCGTTCCATTTTTCCAACCAATCTTGAGGAGTTAGTACTCTTGGTTGGTTTGTTATGTCATTACCACGAAGAGAATGACCATGTGGCAAATACTTTTGATGCCCCTTGTAAACCATTTTTGATAGATGTTTTGATCTGTACGAGGGAACTTGATCACCACATGATGGACAACCACTAGCACCTTTAGTTTGCAAACCTATATGACCCATAAATAAGTATTAATACATCATTAAACCAAAGAGAAATACTAAAATTGATCAAAGTACCTGAGGCTACACTAAACCCAGGATAATCATGGATCGTGAAACATAAGATCCCATGAAATGTAAAAACATGGGGTGCCTTCACAATGTCGTACATTTTTATGCCTTTCCATAATGTCTCTAGCTCCTCAACAAGAATAGAATAGAATAGAATATGATTTTATCGTCCACGGAGACCAACTGGCCTATGGGACCCAAGTACAAAGAGAGAGCAGCAGGCGTATTACTACCAGGATTAAAAAACCCCCGCCCCGAAGGGTTTTCGGGGGAAAAACCTTAGTAGCAATAAGGATGCTGACATACTGCACAGTTATATACATAATCACAAGTACAGCTGAGGTTAATGTCGGACAGGGGGGCATAACTGAGTCCGCGTATCCATTACCTCCTGGAGGTACGATCCCAACAAGAGGTTCCATGTAAACATCCATATTCTTTACTTGATACTTTCCTGTTGATAACGAGTGAAAAATATATGAGAAAAATGCATAAAAACATAATGCACTCTAGAAATATATTATATCTCAAACATTTAAATACCTGGTACAATTAGTGTCAACATCATGTGTCCAGGCTTAGTTGCCATCCAAGGTGGAATGTTGTAGTTAACAACAACAATGGGCCAAACACTATGTGAGGATGACATTGTACCAAATAAGCATGAATTCATTAATTAGAGAAATTTGGAATTCTCGTTTAGCATGAAATAGGTTAGCGGGTAGCCATATAGTGCAAAAACTACTACCAATTGAGTAAAAGTTGGCGTTTTTTTGCACAAATTCTGCAAAGGCTTCAGTCTTATTCGGAAATATAGTTTTTACTGCTAATGCAAAGGTTCACCGCGAGTATAACGTAGTAGGAGGGAGTGTCAAAACTTCTCGCAAGAAGCGCGATCGCGATGTTTCGCAGCTGAAAGGAGACAAAATAATGTGCCTTTTATTAAAACCATATGAGAGCATTGTGTTAAAAGAAGGTACCGAGGAGCAAGGATATCACACAAAATTCAAAAGATTTAAAGCCATATAATTTGTTACGAGGAGGATCGCGGTCGCGATTATTTTTAGCATTAAACATATGGTAAAAGATATGGGTAAAGACAAAACCAAAGTTCCCGTTCGAAACAAAAATTTCCATTGAAGGAAGTAATATACAACATAATTACTGATTGAAGGAGATAATTATTCGATTGTGTTTCGGATACTTGATCGTATCACACCCATTTCATTGGCCATCGCGATTGACATGCTCTCTACCCAATTCCATAGCTTGTGTTGTGTCCATCTCTGAATAACCTGTGATCTCTGGAACTACAACACCCATGGCCTTTGCGATGCGCTGCAGATGTGAATCAGGCTCCCATTCTTCACTGTCCATTGCACTGCTCCCGCCTATAAGTTCATTTTCGCGGTAGCTCCGTCGCGGCAGCATTCTCGTGGGATGAGAGAGCTTCTGCTTCTTGCTGTGTACCTGATGCTCCTGTGACCCAAGAACCTCATCTTGGTCAATCTCCATGTGCTGCTGGTCTGCTTCCATGTGTTCTACGCCCACGTATTCAAACTTATGTTCGCCTGTCAAGAAAGGCATGTACCCATCAAGCGTCTCATTAAGTGCACTCAATCTTTGAAAAGTGGGCTCCAGGGCTTCTATACCTTTTTCCGTCTCTTCAAGCAAGCGCTTTGTTTCTTGCATTCTCTCTTCGTAGGACTTAGCATCGAGGTTTTCCAAAATGGAATCCAACTTTGATAGATCTGTGTTTTGGGTGATACTGATGTCGGGTTGAGCTGGATCAGGCTCAACATTCTCTGCTTTCGGCTCTTCCTCAAACCCATCGGCACTTGGATTGGCCATTTTATCAAGCGTTTCAAAGAACGCCCTCAGGAAACGGCACACTTTACCTGAACTTTCGAAAGCCACGCTCTTTTTGCCTTGCATAAGAGCAACACGAGAAGCCGTCCCCAGTAGAAAAAGAAATCCATAACACAACCATCAGTCGGCACCAGCTGTTCAACAATATGGTAGGCATAGGAGGTTTTCAGCTGGCATTTCAATACAAGATCTCCTTCCATTGCCGCCCAAGTGAATCTTGGTTTGCCTGTAAAAAGAGTCTGATATTTCTTTTTTATCTTCTCGTCGGCATCCTCATTACCTGTTAGCGGCATTGGAGGCAATGGTGTTGACTTAGGAGCCTTGCCGTGTGGAGATAGGTGAAGCTCCAACTCTGTTTGCACGGTGTTACACCTAACATCACTCCTGTTAATGCACATATGACTAATAAAGTACTGATGTTCTTTCACCCTTCGTTTGCTCTCCCATCCCATTTCTTCATAGGAACCTAAAGATAGGTAGCCACCGCCCTGAATTTGCTTCTGACTGTACAAGCAATTTGGCAAATTCACTGAGCGCATGATAATAACCAAGTGATAAACTTTGGCAATCGTCATGGTAGCTATCCTTGTAAATAGATCTGTGTATTTTCTTGCAATCCCATACCTTGTTCATCCCTCGGATGTCAATAAATATCAATGTCGCATTCTCTGACACTTGGGAGGAAGTAGGGATGCCATCCTTTGTCACTGCTATGACAATATTTTTCTTTTCCTTTCTTTTTGTAGCCTCTTCTGGCTTTAGAATATTCCTGATTGGCTCCAGAAAGGCTACGGTGGGGTTACCTAGTGTATGATCCTTGTTATAATTAGCCTTCACGCATCTCAGATCGGTTATCGATATATCCAAAGTATTCTCTGTTCGATCAAATCGGGAAAAGCACGAAGCAATTCCTCCCAGCTATCGAAATCCTTTTGCGATGAAATTTGTGGCATAAGAAAAATTTTCGCCTCCTATAAAAGTGAGGGTTCTGATGTCAGTTGCCCGTTGTTTGCAATCAAATCTCCCGCTATAACCTGACTGCACCTTTAAATACGTCTTGCCTTCTATAATCTCATCGAGCAGCTGTGACACCTCTGCATTCGACATACCTCGTAGCAACCGGAGCCAGGTCTTGTTAAAGAAGTCTTTGGATGGCTTGTCCGGATACTCACCATGGTCGCCACCGAAGTTTACGACTCACCCACAGCACCGCAACTTCCATTAACTTCTTGAAAACCTTTTCATCCATAAAATGAATTGTTTTTCATCCTTAAGCTCCTGCACTTTCAAGGTGGTCGTTGCAATTTCATGGAAATCCTGCGTAAGCAATTTCAAGGTCATCAAGATCGCTGCCAAACTTGGCGAGTAGAAAACAAATAAATACCTTCCAAGCTGAAGTTTTAGCTGTCCCTATAGGTCCTTGTGGAGGGCAACCATAAGCCTTGTCCCAGCCGATGACGGTTGTTGCGATTTTCAATCGGTGGCTCTCTGTACCGCGGTGTTTGCAATTACTTCGTTGCATTGAATACTCAACTCTATATATTCCTTTGTCTCGTAAGATTTCCGTTGAGCACCCTCGATCTTCTTCTAGCATATACTTTGGCAAATTCGCGTTCTTTGCTTTCGAACTCATGAAAACGATCAACAAAGGAGTTGTGCAAATAAAAAATCGTGGTTGCCGAAATAATATAAAATTTCTTGCCCTTCAAATCTTCTCGGATTGCTCCATGTCACCCTCTTCCCGAAAGATAGACAACCGTCGAGTCAAATCTACATAACGAGTGTCCAAAAGATAAAGAATTAGTTACACGGTAATAGGGTCAAACGGACGGCGTCGCCAGGGGTGAGGACCTCTGTCGGGTATGTCTTGAAGCTTTTAACCGAGTTTGAACATGGTCATTTGACCGCATTCTCGTGTGTCAAGTTTGCTGGTGCGGGTTCACAATCAAAAATAGAAATCTTTGTAAACCAATTAACCCCTAAGGGTAGAACCTTTTGAACCGTTCAAGCTTCGAGTGGTTTGCTCTCTGCCATCTTGCGTTCCTCTTCGGATTGAACTTCAACTCGACCGGAATGGCGGTCGCGTGGTGCCATGGCAATGCTAGTCTAGAGGAAGCATCCGTGAATCGCGGGGGGTTTGTGAACTGGCTTTGGGCTGCGGGCTATCTTCGATGGGTGTCGATTCACGAGGCTAATTTTGAAAGGAGGGAACTTTTGGAATAAATCCACCGGATGTAGTGCTATCCGGGGCCTTCATAGCAATAGGAAGAGTAGGGTTAACAATACCGGAGGGGTTTATATCGTGGATTGTGGTTCTTGAGCAATTTCTTTTGGTGCTGATGTCTCTCCCAAAGCGAGCAATAGGCTTCACACTTTTTTTTGGCCACGGCTCTTAGCCGCTTAGTGTCCATCACGGAGGGCATCTTCGTCCCGAACCTTTCAAGGCCACAAACTCGAGGCTTCTTGTCTCAGACAAACCATTTTACGCATCTTGAGAAAGCCGAAAGCAATATGTCTCTGTTTCCTTTATACCGACAAAGAGAGAGATTCATAGGATGGCAACAACCAGCCATAACCCTTAGCCGACGTCGGGGCGTTTTTCCCCTCGTGGTATCGGCTTGTTCATTTTGGTCGGGTTGTCATCAAAAGGCGGGTCATAATTGCGCCATTTCAAAATGTACTCGAAACCGCAATGCTTGTGGGTCCTCAATGCGCATATGATGGCATCTTGCACATTGTTCTTCGTGCCTTCCCACATTGCCACCACTATGCCAACTTGTTCAACGCCCTCGGCTTTTTTTCGGTCCGCGAGAACGAGCCGCGTGTCCTTTCTGCGATCACCCTTAATGTGCGGTATAGCCTCGTGCAATCTCGATACACCATTTCCTTTCATTGGAAGGGGTTATAATCTGGACCGCTCGACATCCGGTCCTCGGAAGAGAGCAAGTCTTGTAAAACAAAAGCTCAGTAGTGAGTGCCCGGTAGGCTGCATAATGTGGTGCAATAAAAAGGTTTAAACTACTGTAGAGAAACGCGACCGCGATCCTGCCAAGCAGCTAAAATAGAACTCCACACAATCGCGGCCGCGACTTTGTGTAGCACTTAAGCACGGCAAGAAAACATCGCTGTCGCGAAACTAATGACCTACTACACTAGTACTGATGAACATCGCAATAAAGAAAATCTATGCTCAGCCGGATCAGCGTCCGCCGATCTTGATGAGCAGCTACACTTATGAAGACCGCTATCTAGAAATTATAAAACCAATCAAGCAAGACCGCGGCCGCGATCTTGATGAGCAGCTACACTTATGAAGACCGCTATCTAGAAATTATAAAACCTATCAAGCAAGACCGCGACCGCGATCTTGCTGAGCATCTATACTTATGAAAACAATAGAAGTTCTAGTAGGCAAGATCGCGGCCGCGATCTTGCTGAGCTGAAATGTTAGAAAATACCTTCTCTGACGGAGTCCTTAGGTGCCATGGGATCGCGGGCGCTGGCTCAGTACGAAAAATGGGTTTTTTTGGAGTGGGTCGTGGAGCGCTCGGAGGTCGAAGGCGCTAGGCGCTGAATGAAATCGCGGAGTAGAAATTAGTTTTTGAATGTTTTGAGTTTCAATTTATAGAACGCGGCCGCGGAAATTAAATGCCCGCCCCTCATGATGGCGCTGCGGAAAAAACGTACCGACCATAATGGCGTCGTCGCCCGCCGCATAATAATTACCGACCGTCCCCAGTATTTATTCCCTGACATTAATGCGGTCGTGCGAATATACCCGTCCGGAAAGGCCAGTAACCCGTACGAAAGGTCTTTATCCACTTGGACGTCCGCGTTCAATTTCGGGTCATAATTTCGGACCTGACAATTTATCCAGCCATAAATGCCTCCAAAATATCCGGGTTTACTGAGACCCGGACAAATGATCGCAAAATTTGAATTCGAGAACAAACCAATTCGAGAAAGCGGGAAAAAGCCAATTCAAATTTGATTGTTTTGCAAGATCTTCGAGGCGGAGAGCTGCGCCTAAAATTTGGGGCCAAGTTTGGGCAAGGATTTGCCGCGTAATTCGCATCCATTGAAGGCGCTGACGAGGGCGCTGATAATCCGCTTGCAATCCGCCACTACACACTCGGAATTCTGCAACTGCATCGAATTCAGGGTTTCTGCCGAGGTAAAAGGCCTATTCTGATGCATATCCCTCACTGAAGTGAACTCAACGTATCAGTAATGCACTGAATTTCAATTATAACTGCAACCTCCGAGTCTCTGCACTAACATTCACTATGTATTGCATGGATTGATAAGATACCTCCTGATACTTTGTTGCAACTATGTAAAAATAGATGTTCTAAGCAAAACTGTGCACTCTGGTGTGTTTATTATACAATGTAAACGTGTTTCAAGTATATGCTTTCTTTCTCTATGTGGATGAAACTAAACACTGTTTTTATGACACTAAACACCGTATTCTGTGAGGTAGGAGTGATGCCTTATTCTGTAAGTCAATCGTTCAACTTTGGTGCTCCACGAGATCGCGGTCGCGATACCTTCAACCATCTACACTTGCTATTGACCAAAGAACTCCCAGATATCGATAACTTTGAGTTGAACCCACTAGCTAGCCTCGAAATTTGATTTGCACGAGTTCTTATTGAAACAGCTAGTGTGAATGCTTGCAAATAGCGCGACCGCGTTCTTACCCATGCTCGATAAGATCGCGGTGGCGAAAGTCGTGACCATTTCTTATTTTTCAGTTCATATTTTTTGTAGTGGTTCATGATCACAGTGCTTTCTGCTCACTAGGATCGCGGCCGCACTATTCACGACCTCTTCTTTGGAGGATGGCTGATGTAATTCCGCTGTATCTGCTGGGGAAAAAGGTGGCAGAAGGAAGAGTCCACAATTTCGACTGTCCCGGAGGGTATGGTTGTCGTTTCAATTGTGAATGTTCTGGATGGACAGTTACCGCTACCAATTCCCGAATTGGAAATAGAAAAAATGGGTGAAGCTGTGGGGACTTTTGTGTTGTGGTACAAGAAGGACATTGTTGCTCCACTAGATAGACATGAGGAAGCTTGCACCCCACCAGGTCAGATAAAAAGGATAGACTGGCAGGACAGAGGGAATGAGGGGTTAGCCACTAATGAGACGAATCATGTGCAAGGGCTTTCTAGAGATGAGTTAGTTGAGAAGGCGTGCACACTCATGCATGAATGCTGCTACATGGCTTATGCCTATGGTGTTATCGTTTTTGCCGATCCAAACCATGCCGTGGTCGGCGTGAAGTTAGGGGAAGGCTCGATAGTCGCTACTATCATGAACATTTTTCCAATGCCCGAAAAAATCTCTATCTTTTGCCAGGCCCGTGCGTAAATGCCCCAACCGCATGACCTTGTGAGATGGCCCATAGCCCTCGTGCTCGTTGATAACATTCCGGTTTCTACTCTTGTGGTTGCGGTGAAGGAGAAGGATGTGGAGAATGAACCTTACTCCATTAGACCCGAAATTGGCATCACCAAAAAGAGACCTTAGCATGGTCAATCGGAGACCCGTAACACGCCCGGCCACGAGTAAATGTGAAAGAAAAACTAGTCTTTGAGGCTATTCTAGACTTCAGTCATCACCGTCTTTGCATGAAACGATCTTTGTGCAAATTTTACATCCCGGAGATAGCTTGCATGAGAACCTTTACCGAACATGAAGTCCTCGGAGCGCACAACTTTTGCATATAACATGCTAGATCTTTGCTCAAAAATGGTGTAGTCCATAAAACCGATGTTGAATAACAAACAGGTGTGCGTGAAAGCATGGCATAAAGCCTATGGCATTCCCATTTCCACTTTTTACAAGTGGAAGAAGCTCTTCAATGATGGCCACAGAATTGCTGAGCACGGAAATACTGGGTCTAAGAAGCCAAGGTCTCATACTTTGGTCGGCAATGCTTTGTGCTATCTATGTTCATAGATGAAAACGCAGACGATGCCACACCGCCGAAAATTACGAGCGAGGGTAGCGCACAAAATGTTAAGAGGCTACCTTCCGTCTTGACTAAGAAGGATATACACCAAGAAGTAGATATTTCCGTTCTGAGAGATGACAGGCAAGCATATTTCTCCTTCGGCCATTTTAAATGCGCTTGGAAAGAGAATCATTCAGAGGTATCAATAGCTAAGAGGATAGCATTTTCCAAGTGTAACACCTGTATTGTCATAAAGGAAAAGCTTGCTAAGACCAGAGATCCAAACGAAAGAAGGGTACTTGCAATAGAGAGGAAATCGCATATGACGGCCCAGATTTCTTGCAGGAGCCTTTACTGGTCCTGGAGAGCTTTGTCGCATAGATCTCCTGAGCACGCTTTAACCATTATACATGATAAGATGGATCAGAATAAGACCATGGATGGATCAGAATAAGACCATCCATCCCAAGTGCAAGGCGTATGTTTCTTGGTTCGTCCTTGAAAATTGGCCATTTCTCTTCAATGTGCCTCAAAGCTTCGCCGTCTGCAGGAATTCTCATGATGCCATCTTTGCTCCTATGCGTGGCATGGAAATCCATAAATGCTGCTAGTGATGGTGACCTAAACATGTGTTGTAGTCGAGGGATGATTGGCATATGTCTCAACATCTTCTTAGGCACTTTTGTTTTCATGTGATCAACATATCTTGGTTCTTTGCATTTTGGACATTCTTGCATATGCTTGTACTCATTACGAAAGAGAACACAATCATTTGGACATGCATGTATGCAATTATATTCCAACCCCAGTTCTCGTAGTAACTCTCTTGCCTCCCTTCTATTTTTAGGAAGGCAATTGTCACTTGGAAGTATCTCACCAAGCAAACTTAAAAAAGAGAACAAAGTGTCGACCCAAAGATAAAGAAATTGATAGGAAAATACAATTGATATATTATCATATTCAAATATAAGGAATAACATACCTGAAAAGCTCTGACACACTACTATTACTCCAACCGGATTTATGTTGCAAGTTTAGGATGAGCAAACATGTTGCTAAGCGAGATGTCTTTGCACCAGGATATAAAGGCTTACTAGCCTCTGAATATAGAACCTTCCACAGTGCAAGTTATGTTGTCCGACTCATCTACATCCATTTTAGTCCCATGGCGGAAAATAATTTTGTATTGTATCAAACAATCCGGGTTCGGGCAAAACTCATTTGCCGAGGGAGGAAACTTTTACTCCGGCCTCACCATCATCATCCGAGGACTGCCCCTCATCCTCTATGGGCTGCCAAACATAAAACAATCTCAAATTATTGGTTCTTTCAAGATTAGTTATTATTCTAACTTCATATCCTTAACCATTACCCTCATTTAACCTTTAATCAATTGAAATAAATAATCATCAATATTCGTCTCAGACACATACATGATACATTATATTGCATGAGATCACATATGCGTAAGGGTATATGATAGTAAAATAATTGGACACTACCAAATTTATATCATAATATTATGTACACGATGTAAAATCGCACCGAAGTGCATACATAATTTCAACTTATGGTCTTAGGTCTAGGGTTATGTTTCCGTCCATAAGGAACTACAATAGGGTCACCCTTTTGTTGACGTTGTTGTCTTAACCTAATCTTGGGACAGTCCTCCTAAAAGAATAGTTAATAAACAGTTCATCCCCTGGTTTTAGACTTCGCTTAGCACAAACACGAACATATGGTCCGACATGACCATGCATATAATGCAAGTCATTGTCATCTGTCTCCTCAAAATCTGCATTTGTCAACTCTGGACGATTACGTGAGCTATTTATGAGACCTGCAATATTCCCATGAAGACTTGGCCGGCCATCAACAAAAATTAACTCATTGCGATAAACATTTTGCCCCTGACTTCTACGCTCCAACCAAGATGCAGCATTCAGTGTCATGCCATAAGTAGACATGCTTGGCATGAAGGATGCTAGTTTTTGCCATGTACCCCATGGGTACGAAGGACCGCCATATGCCATCAATATTGCTATTTCTCCCGGTCGCACATTGACATGATCTAAAATATACAAACCCCTGCCTGCCTCAGGTAACAGCTTTGATGGTGCAATCATGTATTTATGGCCCCAATATATAAACTCCTCTAACATAGAAGGTAGTTGTCCATCCCAACATCCCATTGTCCTGCGGTCAAATGGAATAATGACGCCTTTGAGGGAATCAGGGATTTCATTAGTAAAATCTCCGTCGGTCTCATCTGCATGAGTAACTGTGTATGTTCCCTTCTCGAAATGAGCTCTTAAAGTTAAGGCAATTGATTTTCCTCTAGTGCGTCCTAACACAAGTGGTTCAACATCATCTCCTCCACTATGCCAGTAACAGATGTTGTATTATCTGAAGATGATCCGGAAGATAGTTGAATATCAACTTTCTTTTCAAGATTTGGATGGTTACGGAACGTACTGCAAATTATGTTTCTCGAAATAAGCTAAAATGATCCTAAGCAAAATTAATTTTAATTCCATATAAATAGATAGTACCTCCTCGGCTTCACGTCGAACACGACGCTCCTCGTCGCTTGGCGGTGGTGCATTCCTCATCCAACCATGCTTTAATCTATGCTGCTCTCTAATAGAATATATCTTTGCCTTTGTCCCTTTGCATTGTTTACACCAACAAGTCCCAACTTGTTTGTATTGCCTTTGAATGGGATCATCATAAAGCGCTACCATGCGTTTACTTTTTGAAGAGCGTGAAGAGGAACTAATTTCCCTAGACACAAAAAGAAAAAAATGATGCATTTAACATGAAATTAATACCAAATCATAAGCTATGTTCTTACCTGGGTAGCAAGTCTATAGGTAGCATAGGCTCACTACTAGAATCATGTGAATCAACATTGGAACTCTCAATATTAGATGAAGCCATGAGCAATGGAAGACACAACCAAACTGGAAAATAAACCATGAAAAACACAATTACATTAAAATACATTATGACTTAAAATACATAAAGGAAAATTTTTAAAACCGCCCTTATATTTTAAGGGATTTATCAAAATGCCCATTGTATTTAAAGAAATTAGCAAATTGCCCTTATTATCAGACTACATTTAAAGTGATACAAAATTATAGCCATAGCCATATCCTAGCTCCAGCCATAGCCAGATATCGGACGTAATATGAAACAAACGTTCATTACGTTTGGTAATTCATGTGTGGCGGCGCACTCACGGCTCCACCGCTCGGGCCCCGCCTCGTCTGGCAGGGCCGCCTCAAATTTTATGGGGCGTAAAGGGCCCCCACACATGAATTACCTAATACACAATGCTAATGTGATATTAACATTGTATTTGAATAAAAACAAAATTTTAACTATTATTTTCATCGTGCCCCGCCTCGTCTGGCGGGGCCGCCTCAAATTTTATGGGGCGTAAAGGGCCCCCACACATGAATTATCTAATACATAATCTAATACATAATGCTAATAATGCTAATGTAAAATTAACATTGTATAAAAACAAAATTTTAACTATTATTTTCATTAGTACGAGTACTCTCTTCTTCTTCTTCTTCTATATAAAATGATTTGGACTATTGCATCTGACGCAATTTTATTTGACGCACCCAACGTCAAATTAGCGTCAAAATGAATTCTATTTCTGTTTGCCGCCTAAAAATCTTCGTCGGAGAAAATCACACTAGAGAGGTGTTTTTTGCTTACCTTCGTTTAGAGGGGTGCTGGGAGGGGTGCTGGTGGCTCTTAAGGCGCACAAGGTCGCACAGCTCCAACGCCCACTATGCACTGAAATCGCTCAATTAGTAAGTCTGTTTTCACTTCTCGCCAAACACGTTTTACAGTTTTAGAAATTAGTCGTCATTTTCTCCAATTTTCTTTGGTTATTATTTGGCTTCCGAAATCATTCTCTGGGCTCAATTCCGCCCTAGTTGATGCTAATCTAGTCAACGCAGTCTTCAAATCCGGCCTAGTTAATGCTAGCTCCGTCTTCAAATGCTAGCATAATTTTCATTCGATGCCAGCAAAAGAATCCTTGCAGCTACTGTGTTTTCTTTCTCCTTGCAGCTACACTTCCGGTATAAAGTCTCTATTTCAAAATTGCAATTTTCAACTGCAGACAGTAATGCAATGCCAGATCTCTAAATAAAATGCTTTACTATCAATTAAGCTCAGAACTCAAAATCGTGCATGCATTTACTTCCTTTACCTTTCATCACATTGGGACCCCGGAGCCATCATACACCTTGTTTTCCCAGTAGAAGAGGTGCTCCACTTTCAGCATCAATCATCTTATAGCTTCGTGACTCAGTTAGGCCATAACCCTGTAATGGATTCAATCACATAAAGTAGGTTCACGTATATGAAGTTAATACTTAGACAGACATGCCAAGTACTCAAAGAAGCCCTTTTCATATCAAAGAAAGATGTCCTACAAGGCTCAACTTGCCTAGCTCATCTAGAAATCTAACCACTAGGAACAGATGCCCCTATTCTATGGCAGAAAAATTTCCTGCAAGTTCCAAGCTACGCTGCTAAATTTGGAATTTAACCAGCCTTCTGTAAGAGTTCCTCAGAATTTTCCAAGCTAAATCACATTGCTTCAATACGTTTGAACATGTCATCGGGACATTCTTTTAGATCATGTCTTCATATCCCAGGGTTGGTCACCTCATTAAACTTCCCACTCAGAATCTGCAGTTCAATGGCATTTGCAGAACCATTAATTACTAGCATGGTAAGAGCATCAAGTAGCTTATTAAGAAAGAGAATCAGTTAAAAAGTAGAAGTACTCGTCTTATTTAAAGGACACCAACTGCAAGCATTATCTAAGCAATTTAGTGGATATGGATGGATTTTGGTGTGTTGCACCCTCTAAGAATAGAAAAGTAAAGGATCTTTGTTTGCCATTCATAATCTGTTTGAGGCATTTGTTATGTCATTTGTTTTCTGCTGACTGTTTTCTGCTGACACGTTGACTGTGTTATGTCATTTGTTTTCTGCTTTTAATTAGCTTCTTCGCTTTGTAAATTAGAAGGAACATATCGTTGTTGTTAGGTGTAGATAATTCTCTGTCTGAAAATAAGAAGGCAACATCTGGTTATAGTTAGCTTCTGTGCTCAAAATCAAAAGGGTGATACAAATGGATAAGAAAATCCAGTTATAGAACTGTGCTACCTTTATGCTTCAAATTAAGGTCCATTTAGCGGGAGACATCTACAAAATCCACAAGCAAATGGAGATAGTGAAATCTACAATTGTTGACTTACCTCTCACAAAGAACCCGGGTGTCATAGCACAGAAAAACAATTGTGCCGCAGAGTCCGGAATAGCATTCTCAGTAGATGGTAATGTAGATGTAGAATGCATTATGTGATGTTTGCATTGGTTTGCTTGATGTATGAAAGAATATCCCTTTGAAAGCCTTGCAAAGACATTTGTGGAAATGCATAACAAGTGCAAGAAAAACCGAATGGGAAAACTGAGACATATGTTCTGGTGGCCATGGATGGGAGGCCTGACTTGAGCCAAAGATGCCAAAGGATATTTTGGGAATGCAACGTTTTGTCCTTCTACTTCCATAGCTGCCGATCAACTTACGAAGCACCCCTTTCGGATGTTGCGAGCTTGTTAGCAATGCCATCAAAGGGCTGATTGCGCCAAGCGGCATAGATGCCATGGAGCTTTACAACCGGATGGAAGCTAATCCGCGGTGTGCCGGTTTCTCTTGCTCCAGATTTGCTGGTTACAAGTCGGGTTAATTTTCCACTCTATGATGTAGACTTTGGTTGGGGCTCCCCCTTGTATGCGAGGCAACTTACCGGATATCTATGAAGGCATTGTGGTTCTCGCTCCTTCTTACGATGAAGGATTCCAAAGATAGATGCGTTGTTGTACTTCCCGAACCCCGGATGGAATTACTAGAAAAACTCTGGTGCCATGTTTAGCCTCAGTTATTTCCTTGCCTGAGCCTTCTGAGTTTAGTTTGACCAGCTAAGTTTTGCTAATAGTAACAGGTCTTGCCAATGGAGAACAGGAATTTCTCTCCATGGGTGCATGGCGAATGTACTTATACTTATAGATATTTTGTGCTGTATAATGAGCGGATATATTGATTATAAGAGATTGGAGTTTTCTACATGTTCTTGCAAATTTTGTAGAGTATTGTTGATGAATGATTATAAGAGATTGGAGTTTTCTACATGTTCTTGCAAAATTTGTAGAGTATTGTTGATGAAAGGGAATGCCATTTGGATAAGAATCATCATGACAAAGAGGAGAGGACATTTGTTGATGAGGACGATGCATATGCTGAAAATTATTACAGGCATGAGGATGATATTGGCGTCTCATCAAGGAAGATTGCAAAACTTATTGCTAGGAGAAACATTGAAAAGTACAAGAAGATTGCTAGATCACATCGTTGATCTTTACTGTACTATGGAATTTGCTACTTATGTTCTAAGTTTTTTGTGGCTACTTATGTTCTATGATTTTTGTAGAACTTTATGCAGTACTATGGATTTTGCTACTTATATTTTCCTTCAACAAAAAAAAAAATTTTTGCTACTTATATTTTGTGGTCTTTTTGTAGCTATACTAGAATATAATTAAAGTAGTTGTAGAATATATATGTAATGTTCATAAGGTACAAATTTGCAACTTAAATATCCCTCCCTTTAAATAAAATTGGGGTGACTAAAAAAGGGTAATAGGGCAATTGATTCGCGAATTGATGTATGGGTTGTCTTATGGACTGATGCATGGAATGACGTTATCGACTTCTATCCTGACGTTAGAATTGACTCTAATTGTGTCATATTGGCTGACTTTAATTCTAACGCTACAAAAACACTATTCTGACTCTACTTCTGATTCTAAAGTCGATGCTAAGGCTGTCTAAATAGTTGACTCTAATTCTAACGCTATGAATGACTCTAATTGTGACACTAATGCTGACTCTAATTGTGATGGTAAAGTTGACTCTATTCTAACACTACTGTTGACTCTAATACTGACTCTAATGTTGATGGTAGAGTTGTCTCTAATTCTAACGCTATGGTTGACTCTAATTGTGACTCTAATGTTGATGATAGAGTTGCCTCTAATTCTAACACTATGATTGACTTTTACTGTGACTCTAATGCTGACTCTAATGCTTGTTTTAGCCAGATTTACCATCAGACCTTTGTTTTCACAGAAACTTGATAGCGCATCCAAATGATGTTGCATACCTTGCGGGTCTCTGGACAAAAGCACAATATCATCAGCATAAAGGAGCAGCGGTAGCACATATCCCGCTAATAGCATGCCATTGCCATCGTCCTGTTTGATCCAGCTTTCTAACTCATCTATAAACAACCCAAAAAGGGTAGGCGAGAGGGGGCAGCCCTGCTTGACACCTATGTTGCTTGTTATGAGGTCTGATTTTTCCATAACAAGCGGGGAAGACAATTGGACCAGCACCTGCTCATATAATAGTTTCACTGCTGTTTGATATTCTAAAGGGATTTGCAAGTGGTCCATTCTTTGCCAAATATTCCTCCTGTCTAGCATATCAAATGCTTTAGTGAAGTCTACGAACAATGCAAATAAAGGTTTTTTAGTGCCCTTGATCATGTCCATAGCAGCCCTCATAGTGACTAGGTGATCAATAGTAGATTTGTGCCTTCTAAAACCTGCTTACCCCTCTGCCCGTATTTTATTATCCTCCGCCCAATCATTAATTTTAGACTCTACAATTGAGGCAAATAGTTTAGCAAACAGATTACTAACCATGATCATCCTATAATTGTTGGGATCCAGTTCATCTCCATTTTTGTGTATTGGAACAACACGGTTTATTCTCCAGGTTGAAGGCATGCCTTCCCGAATAGCTGCATTAAGCATATCTGTAGTGATTTTCACAATAGGTTCTCCTCCCCATTTGAGCATTTCTGCCATAAGCCCAGTTGAATCTGATGCTTTACCATTTCTTAGTTTCTGTAATCCTTCTATCACATCCTGCTCAGTGATTTCTAAGATCTTCCTCTCCCCTTCATGACATATGTCTGACACTCCTGCTACATAATAGAGTTTCTGAACCTGTTTGAATACGGTGTCGGCATCAAGCTTTAGCTTCTGTTTTTGTGTGTTCTTCAATCGATTCCAAAATTGCTTTGGATTGGTAAGTAACTCCTTTATGAGTTGCTCCTGCTTCTGTATGAGATAGGCTCTCCTTTTGCGCTTAATGATGCTCATATATTCTTTTTTAATCCTCCCTTTTGCTGTCTTGTTTGCTGCTTTCAATTCTTGCCTCTTCATTTGACATTCCACATCAAACCAGCCATTACATGGCAGCCCCTTGGTTCGTCTGGGCGATACATAGCATTGCCTAGCAATTTTAATTAGCATATCTGTAAGCATTTCACTAATTGCCTTTGCCGTATGGGGCCAAACTATCCGACCTGCCTCTTCTTTGCACATCTTTTCGAATTTAAGAGACTTATTTGCATGCATATAGATATGTGTCTGATTTTTCCATTTTCCATCATCTTCCATATCCTGTGTCGGTGTAATAAATATATCTGCAAACAGAGGTACATGGTCTGATTCTAAGCGTATGTCACCTAACTCAAAACGACTTATCTGTTTTCTAAATTGCGGTCTGGCAATGAGGAGGTCAATGACACTAGCATCTTTGCATGTACAATTATCTGTTTTAGGGAAATAGGCAGTGCCGTTATATATTACCATGTCCAAGCCACTAGCCATGCATAGTACATGTTTTCCCTGTGGATTAGAGTACTTACTTGTATCCTGTGAGGTCCTGGCCCATCCACTATTCTTCAGCTCATCATCGTCCATCATTTGCATCCAAATATCCTCTGTATCATCAACCGTACTGCACATAGCAGCCTGGTTAGTTGCTATACGCCCATTGAAATCCCCCAGCAGCAGAACTCCCCCCTCTTGCATCAAATCACTTATATCTTGCTCTAAATTATCAAATGGATCATCCTTATCTAATTCTCCTGTATTATATATTGGCGAATCCCTTGGAGGGAAATAGCACCCAGCCACAAAAATCTTACAAAATCTACCTGGAAACTCAATCCAAATGTATTGCTTAGATATCCTTTGCTGCAGTATTTTTATCATATGCACCACCTTATTTCTTGCATAACATGCCACTCCGCCATGTCCCTTTCTTCTCCAGCCTTTAACATTCCAAACGGAATACAATAATGTAAAGTCCGGTATATCAGGGAGGCCACGTTCTTCGTGCTCTTGAGTTTCTAAAAAGAAAATAATATCTACAGATTCAAGAATGTCATTCATTGTCACTATATTTGCAGTTGACAGAGTATTTATATTCCATGCGCACAACCTGATGATCTCTGGTCCCTATTCTGTAACAATGACTTTTCCATTTCTCCAGAATGCATTTTTTCCCTCTTGTTTAGCTTCCTTAAATTTCGCTGATTCTTGCTTGCGTTGAGTAAGCTGGGCCTGTGTCAAGTCTTCATTGAGCCATATGTTTTTCCCTCTCTCTCTCTCTCTCTCTCTCTCTCTCTTTTTTAGCAGATGGCGTTGCCTCATAATGGTTAATTTGCTGTCAAGGCTAGCAAACTTTACTATGATGTTTCGGGCTTTCCCATTTGGTTTGCCCACCCTGAAGACTTCACGGACATTGCTGCCTACTGTTTGCAGTTGATCAGCAAAGAATGCAGATACTACCTCTTTAATGTTCTCATCCTTTTCCTCTGGCAGACCCACTATTCTTACATTCAATGCGCGCTGGTTTCTTTCTTGCTGCTCTTGCATATCATCAAAACGGTTGTTCAAGCTATGAAACATCTCTTTCAAATCTATATTTTCATTATTGCATACATCAAAACGGCTGTTCAGACTATGAAGCATCTCTTTCAAATCCATATTTTCATTATTGCATTCGCCTTGGACTGTGGCATTTTTTTCCTGCAGCTCATTCTTTATTTCCAGCACTGGCGTTTTTAAGGCTTCTACTTCCCTTTTTAGGATCAGATTTTCTTCTTTCATTTGGGAAATCATATCTGACATACCTTTCATTAAATGGATCATCTCCAATTCCCGCTCCAGGGATTGCTGCTTTGATTCTTCATTTCCCTTCTTGATCTCAAATATAGCGTCTACTAGTTTATTGTCTCTGTTACTCAGTATTTCCATCATTTTGCATTCTCTCTGCTCCACCAGTCTGATCAATATTTTCCTAGTGCTTGCCATCTCCGAGATCATTTGTGACATCAATTTCATGAAGCCCGGAGCTGCCTGAGCTTCTTCTGAGTCATATTCCTGTAGTTCAGTATCTGAGGCATTTTCTCCCGCCATGTTCAGGTCCATCGGACTGTTCACTAAAGAACCCATTGCTGTTTTAAATAGCGGGTTGTCTGCTGCTGTCAACGCTTCTGATGCTACTGCCGATGGTGAGCCCACTTGGCTGGGTTTCCCTATTTTTGTTTTCTTTTTTCTAGTTGCCATCACCAGCATCGAAATGCAGCAGTCGGCTGCAGTTGCCTGCACCAATCACAGAGCTTGACACCGGCCCTAATAAACCCTGTGGAGTTCAGAGCCTACAAACGGAGTTTTTTTTAACGCACCTGCCTGCGCCTAGGGTCACCGAGAGAGAGAGAGAGAGAGAGAGAGAGAGAGAGAGAGAGAGAGAGAGAGAGAGAGAGAGAGAGAGAGAGAGAGAGAGAGAGAGAGAGAGAGAGAGAGAGAGAGAGAGAGAGAGAGAGAGAGAGCCATACCTGCATGAAGGAACACATGTTGTTGCGTGAAGCATGAACAAGCTGAGCTATACAGAAAAGCTTTCAGCGTCCTGAGGAGCAAATTTCATGCCAATTGTACATGTTCTTGTGGTGTTTGTGCAGCAGATGAGAACAATGGCATCTGCCAAGCTCCTTCTAAAACATTTCAAAATGTTAGTGCTATGTGGAGAGCTACAGTCTGTAATAAGGAAGGCGAAGAGTGGCATAGTTTGGACTGTGTCAAGGGAGAGTGCCAGAACTGTGGCACTGAAAATATTCAAATCTATCCTAAGGAGAAAGAGTCGCAGAATGAGAACATTGAATGGCAAGTTTACAAGTACGTGAACGAACCTTCCAAAGCTGGCACTTCAAGGAGGTTGAAACTTGTTACTGAAAGCGGGAGTCCAGGTACATTGCTTGATAAGATGTTTCATCACCTTATAAAGTTCAATATTCACAACTTTTCAGCAAGTTGGCAGAGCAAACAATTCAGGAAATCAGTGTAAAATTTGAGGGATGATTCTGTTTTATCAGTAATGGACTTTGCAGAGAACTACACTTTGCGACCACTTTCGGGGAGGTTCAACCGAAAGCATTGGTCTAATGACCGGATAACTATTCGGTGCATATAACCATGATGAAAGTCAATGGCGAGCTGAAAAAAACTGTTCATTTGTATGTTTCCGATGTTATGAAGCATGATGCTTTCTTTGTTCAGGCTGCACTCAAGAAACACCATATTTAGATGATGCAAAAAGGTTATGGCTACATCAAATACCATGTCATGTGGTCTGATGGGTGTGCTTCTCAGTTTAAGTGTTCTCGAGCCTTTTATTTGAATGTGGCCCAATATTATAACGGGTATAAAATTAGGATCTGATGGAATTATTTTGGCTCGTGCCATGGAAAAGGAGAACATGATGGGCGTGCTGCTTTGGAGAAAAGGTTCCTTGCATTTGAGCAAAGGAAAGAGAATGGTGTTCGATTTTGGGTGCCAACTCGCTTGCACTTTCTTTGAGAGAAAAAGAAGTGCAAAATGGACGAGTCATATGGGAGGTGATGGCGTAAGACATTAACAGGGGACCCTCGTTCACTTGTGAGACATTGCCCGGTACTCTAGCTATACATTGTGTGTCTGCGCTATTAATCCACGACCCAACACTTGTCATGTATAGATCCCTGTCATGTTTTTGCAATGGTTGCTTGAATTTCAGATGGGAAGAATGTGAGAATCTCCAGCATTGTGGTGCGTGGAAGCTACACAAACTGGAGCCTAGTTCGGCCCAGATCGACGAACAAGAAGAGCTAGTTGGTTTTTATGCAGCTGATGAGCAAGAACTATCCGATGTACTCCAAGTTGGAGATATATTTGCATCTTTTGCTGCTCCAGGGAATCATGAAAATGTTCCATACTTCGTCCTCCTATGCGTGAAGGAGATGCATATTCTTCAGGAAGATGTGATTGACGACTATGGAAATAGAATGCTTGCTGATGACAGGGTTATAGCCGGTCATTACTATCAACTGCTACAAGGCACAAACCACAAGTACAAGTTGTTGGATGACAAAATAATATTGGTACCAAATTGAATCAGAATTGGAGCAAAGTTCACGATCAAAGAGGTCAAGCATAAGTTGAAGGGGCACGTCACGGCTATATATGATCACACGAGAGGTGCATGACATGCTTATATCAAGCCTAACTGAGATTGTTGAGTGCATATGACTAAGTTCTATACAAAGGAACTTTCATATTTGCCATCATCTTCTGTTATGTTGACCAGTCGATTGCTGCAAGTTTTTTCTTATTTACTTATTTTTTAATCTGAAGTGCATTTTGATACTTCAATTTCAGTATCACAGAATATCTTCTGTTTCCAAGCACAATGTATATCGGAAAGTACAAAATGTTCATCAATTGTTGCATGAAGAAGTTAAACTATTCTGTGAACTTGTTCTGTTATGTTGAGAAAACTAGTTGATTGCTGCAAGTTTTTTCTTATTTACTTATTTTTTAATCTGAAGTGCATTTTGATACTTAAATTTCAGTATCACACAATATTTTATGTTTCCAAGCTGTGACGACCATACGGATATTCGTATCATACGAACATTATACTCCTATGTACAAAAGATGGTCGTCACACGGATGCAAAAGGGTAGTTGCACAAGACAGGGTTTGAACTCGCAACCTTCCAGTTGCGAGTCACACACCCTTGCCAAGTGCGCTACCAACATTTGTTGAAGACATTCCTTCACGTCTTTCTCATATGTGGGACTATCTCCCGAAGGTTCTAGAATGTTCTAGAACCTAAATGCATGCGCGACACTTGGCGTGATCTCATCCATTGGAGTGGCGCGATCCTGATCGTTGGTCTAGATATATAAGGAGGCACCTCCTTCTTGTCAAACCATTCCGGTTCAACGCCAGTCTTGAGCCTTCTAGGCATCTGTCTCGTATTCCTGCTTGCCTTCGGGCTATTGTATTCTTGATTCATGTTCATATATCAGATTCTTTGCCGATCTTGGCGTATTTCTTCCGTATTCCTTGCATATTTTCCACGTATTTTCCTTGTTTTCGAGTAGGTTCATGACAGTTTGAACCGGAATCCCTTACCGGTTCTTGTCTGCTCTGATCCTAAGCATTTTTTTTGCTCATATTTGGTGATTTTATATCTATGGAGGAGGTTCCGACTTTATTACAACAGGTCCAGCTGCTTGTTCAAGTATGCCAGCAGTTGCAGTTGGACAATAAAGAGCTTAAAGAACGTATTGCTTCACATGAATCTGCTTCTAGCTCGGGATTGAGGCTATCAGAGCCTAAGATCAGCCTGCCAGAGAAGTTTGACGGCACTCGGTCCAAGCTCCGTGGTTTTTTGAATCAGATCAGGCTTGTGATTCAGCTCCATCCTCATAGATATCCCACAGCTCAAGAACAAGTGGGGCTGATTGGTTCTCTTCTCACAGGGCCAGCTCTAAGTTGGTTTGCTCCTTTATTGGAGAAAGGAGCCCCAGAGTTGCAAGATTTTGATGCTTTCACTATAGAACTCGAAGCATGCTTTGGAGACACCGATCGTCAGCACACAGCAGTCACAAAACTTTGCAACTTAAGGCAAGGCTCTCGCCCAGCTTCAGTATATGCATCAGAATTTTGTCAAATTGCAGTAGATACTGCCTGGGATGATATTGCACTTCGAGATTGTTTCCGAAGGGGGTTACGAGAGGATGTCAAAGATATGTTGTTGTCTATGGAGGTTCCCCAGAGTTTGAAAGAAGCCATCAGATTTGCAGTTCCATGTGATAATCGGCTCTTCGAACGTAGGCAAGAGAGACGTAGTCAGGTCTTTCCAATTACACAAGCGCCTATAGCTACGCCTTCCCCGGCCTTATCTGTAGAATCTAGCAGATCTAGACCTGAGCCTATGCAGATCGATCGGGCAGTTCGAGGACCCTTATCTGCCGCCAAGAAGCAGCGTCGGAGAGAGGCTAATCTTTGCCTCTACTGTGGAGGAGCTGGCCATATCGCTCGTGGATGCCCTGTCAAGCGCCTAAATCAGTCAGAAAACTTCAGGGGCCGGTTCGAGTAGTAGGAGTCTCTCGTCGGCTGGCCGCCTTTTCTCAGACTCCTTCCACATTTCTTGACATGTTTATTCCATCAGATAAGGTCAGCATGGCATTCTTCATCCCTATATCATTGAAATCAGAAGTTGGAGAATTGCAAGTGTTGGCGCAACTTGATTGTGGTGCAAATGCTTGCTTTATGGATAGTGCGTTTGCCAGTAAGCACGCCATCCCCAGAAGCAAGGTCGAGCATCCTGCTTCTGTTGAAGTGATTGATGGATGGGAGATCTCCTCGGGTGCAGTCACAGAATGTACTGCGCCTCTTCAGGTTTTGTTCGAGGGAGTTTCTTGTCGTATTTCCTTTTGTTCCAGTTGCTCCTGCTCATGTTCATGTTCCTGCTCATGCTTTTGTGGAGGTTTCTTCATGCCCTCAGTTTCGTATCTCGAAGATTTCTCTTCGCGAGTTTGATAAATCTAGAAGGCAAGATCCAAGTTCAGTGTTTGCAATCCAGGTTCATCCATCGGCTAGCTCGGCATCAGCGAAGGCTGCTCCAATGCTCCCAGATAAATATGGCGACTTCTCTGATGTTTTTGACAAAGTCAAGGCCAGCAAACTCCCAGAGCATCGTCCATATGATTGCCCTATTGATTTGCAGCCGGGGACCACACCGCCATATGGTCCGATATATGGTCTATCTCCCGCTGAGTTGAAGGTTTTGCGGGATTATATTGAAGAGAATTTAGCCACTGGCTTCATTCGACATTCTCAGTCCCCTGCTGGAGCGCCTATCTTCTTCGTAAAAAAAAGGATGGTTCGCTGCGTCTGGTCGTTGATTATCGTGGCCTCAATAAAATCACAGTGCCAAATCGGTATCCGCTTCCTCTGATCCCAGAGTTGTTGGAACGACTCCAAGGTGCGCACTATTTTACAAAGATTGATCTTCGGGGTGCCTATAATCTTATTCGGATCCGGGAGGGTGATGAGTGAAAAACAGCCTTTCGTACTCGGTATGGCCATTTTGAGTACACAGTTATGCCGTTTGGACTTAGCAATGCTCCGGCAGTATTCCAGCATATGGTCAATGATGTTTTTCGAGAGTTCTTAGACACTTTTGTTATCATCTATTTGGATGATATCCTTATTTATTCTAAGACTCTCGAAGAACATGAAAGACATGTTCGACAGGTCCTTCAAAAGCTTCGTGAGCATGGATTATATGCCAAACTTGAGAAGTTCCAGTTCGAACAGGATAATGTGGAGTTCCTTGGCTATCGCATCACACCACATGGAGTCTCTATGGATCCTGAAAAGGTCAGCACTGTTCTGGAGTGGCAAACACCTTCATCCGTTCGAGATGTTCAGTGTTTTCTTGGGTTTCCCAATTTCTATCGGCGTTTCATCCGGGATTATTCGGAGATTACTCTTCCTTTGACACGCCTCACTGTCAAGGACGTGCCATTCGAATGGACTGTGGAAGCGGAATCTGCTTTTGTTACCCTGAAGCATGCTTTCACCACGGCGCCAATTCTTGCTCATGCATCCTTTAAGTCCATATGTTGTTGAAGCGGATGCTTCGATTTTGCGCTTTGGTGGGATCCTCGCCACGGAGGGGATGACCATGAATTGCATCCAATCGCCTATCATTCACGAAAAGTTTCAGTTTGCTGAAATCAACTATCCCATTTATGACAAGGAGTTGTTGGCGATAGTGGATTCTTTTCGAGGAGTGGAGACGTTTCTGGAAGGATCTCCTTATAAGGTCACGGTCTACACGGATCACCGAATCTCGAATATTTTCGACCGCCGAGTGCTCAACCGTCGCCAGGGCCGGTGGCATACTCAAGTATTATCCCAGTTGATTTCGTGATCAAGTACCGTCCCCGATCCCTCCAAGGAAAGCCTGATGCCTTGTCTCGGCGCTCCTACCTTGAGCCCAAACTAGGTGATCCCGCATATGATCGGCAATCACGAGTTATTTTAAGGTCTGATCGGTTCCAGCTTTATGGCTCTCACTTTGTTCGAGAGGCCTCATGATACTGACCTTGTTGGAGTGCTGCTCGAGCATCTCGCCCCCCGATCCATTGGCTCAAGATGTATTCTCACACATTGGCGCTGCATTATCTTCTCGGCCGAGATGGGATCGGACTATGATCGTTTTGAGGTTCGAGATGGACCCCTCGCCCGTGATGGACTTCTATATGTGCCGATGGTGCTTCTAGGCTTCGTGTTCTTCGGGCTTGCCATGATTCACCTCTGGCGGACACTTTGGAGTAGCCAAGACTCTTGAACTTATTAGTCGAGAGTATTGGTGGCCAGGTCTTCGCCTCTGTCGAAGCTTTTATTCGATCCCCGTGACATCTGGCCGTCCGAACCAAGGTTCCAAGGCATCTTCCTCATGGCTGCTTCAGCCTTTACCGGTTCAGCCGGTCCTTGGAAGAGTATTTCCGTGGATTTTATTGTCGAAGCTTCCATCCTCCTGGGCCATGACGCCATCCTTGTTGTTGTTGACCATTTTTCCAAGATGGCACATTTCATTCCTTGCAGCACTTCTATCTCTAGTGAAGCCACAACAGTTCTCTTGCTTCGAGAGGTGGTTCGACTCCATGGCTTACTAGATAACATTGTCAGTGACCGCGCCCTCAATTTGTTGCCGGTTTTTGGAAGCGTCTATTGCAACTCTTGCATGTAGAACGCTTCGCTCTCTTCCGGACATCATCCGAGACCAATGGGCAGTGGAGCGCACTAATCAAACCCTTGAGCGATATTTGCGATGCTTCATCAATTATCGCCAGGATGATCGGGTTGATTGGCTACCGGCGTAATTTGCTTATAATAATTACGTCCATGCCTCCACAGCCGGACTCGTTCTTTATTAATTTCGCATGCATCCCCTGGTGGTCTTTGATTGCTCCTCGAATATGACTTCGGTCAATCCCGTCGCGAGGGGGACAGGCTCGAGAAGCTCCGCATGCTTCGGGATGATCTTCAAAGACCATCTTCTCCGGCCCAAGCGGTTATCGTCATCATGCGCGGTCGGCATCGTCGGGGCGCTCCTCATTTTGCAGTTGGTGATCTTGTTTGGCTCTTGCGGCGGGATTTGCCGACAGCTCGCCCTTGTAACAAGCTCGACTACCGGCGCTTAGGTCCCTATCGGATCATTGAACGAGTTGGTGATGCTGCTCTTCGTCTGGAACTTCCGCCATCAGTCCGGCTTCACCCAGTGTTTCATGTGTCTTTGTTAGAACCCTATATGGCGAATCCATTTCCGGATCGAGTACCTCCACCTCCACCACCAGTCGAGATTGATGATCATGAGGAGTTCGAGGTTCGAGAGATTCTGGACTCCAAGTTTCTTCGTCGACGATTGTATTACTTCGTCGATTGGGAAGGTTACTCGCCAAGTGATAGAACCTAGGAGCCTGCCAAGAATCTGACTAATGCACCTGACAAAATTGCGGAGTTTCACCGACGTTACCCGCATAAGCCAAGTCTGAGTACTGCGGCCCCAGCTTCGAGGACTCGTCGCCATCGTAGGAGGGGGATGGTGTGACGACCATACGGATATTCGTATCATACGAACATTATACTCCTATGTACAAAAGATGGTTGTCACACGGATGCAAAAGGGTAGTTGCACAAGACAAGATTTGAACACCCTTGCCAGTCACACACCCTTGCCAAGTGCGCTACCAACATTTGTTGAAGACATTCCTTCACGTCTTCCTCATATGTGGGACTATCTCCAGAAGGTTCTAGAATGTTCTAGAACCTAAATGCATGCACGACACTTGGCGCGATCTCATCCATTGGAGTGGCGCGATCCGGATCGTTGTCAAACCATTCCGGTTCAACGCCAGTCTTGAGCCTTCTAGGCATCTGTCTCGTATTCCTGCTTGCCTTCGGGCTATTGTATTCTTGATTCCTGTTCATATATCAGATTCTTTGCCGATCTTGGCATATTTCTTCCGTATTCCTTGCGTATTTTCCACGTATTTTCCTTGTTTTCGAGTAGGTTCATGACACAAGCATAATGTATATCAGAAAGTACAAAATGTTCATCAATTGTTGCATGAAGAAGTTAAACTATTATGTGAACTTGTTCTGTTATAAAGGATATCAATAGCTTTTCTTTTGATTCATGAAACAAAGGAGAAAGTGGAACATGTATGGAGACAAAAACTCTTGTATTACATATCACAAGATATACAACCTGGTCATATCAGATATGATGCCAATATATACAAGTATTAACATTAAATTACATTCAAAATCTGGTCACAGCCGATGTGAAGCCAGTACATACTATTCTGCTGTTTCAATATGTTACTTTCTTGCAGCTTGTCCATAGCCTGGACATGCCATCTCTGTCCTTGTAGCCCTCTGAAAGCATTTGCCTCCAGACAGCTGTTGTTAATACATCGGTTGGATTGCGTAAAGGATTACGCTTCACATCTTTGTTGCGTGTGTCCGGTGCTATCAACAAAGCCTCTAGCCATGGTTTCAGAAGCGTCAAGAGACCTGTGTCTTCAACATCACTTTCCTGCCATGAAGGTGGGCATATGCAATTTTCGTTGGGATTGAAGAGCATCTTGTCCTCGGAGTCGTCTACTATTAGTGTGTTGCTCTCATTCCTGTCTGGATACTTCTCGTATATAAACTCAATTGGCTTCAGATACAAAGGTTTGTATTCAGAAGCTGCAATCCGGAAAGGCAGCTCCAAACAGTGGCTTCCATCAAAGGTGAACCTTAAGTCCCTTATCTGCGTCATTGTGAAGACTTTATCCACTACTCTTGATAGGTTCCATGGAGCTATTGATGACCATATTCCTACTTCAAACTGTTCAAATACAAATTCGAGGAATTCGTCTAGGTGGGGCCTTAAATCACTTTCTCGCCTATTATATCATAATTTCCAACTAGCTGATCATCTGATACCAAAGTCCTATGTATTTGTTTTGCCAAAACATTATTGATATCAAACACTATCAACCTTTTCTGTACACTTGCTATGAAAGACATGCAATTTATCAATAAAGTATGGTGGAGTTGAATAAAAAGAGATTTTATTCATTAAAATTCAATGAAAAAATGTGTATTTTATAATCAAATAGTGTTTAGCAGTGACAATGGGGATAGGCTTTCTCAGCCACATTTATTAGTACCAGGTGGTCTAATGGTTTCGGGTGCGATGTGAATGTGGTCTAACTCTTGAAGTAGTGCTCGGATGAGAACATCACGACGATCCTCCGCATACTTTGGCAAGAACTAGTTTCGGGTAATCTGCAGATGTGACAACAATACTTACATAATAAGTATTGGAAACCATTTGTTTGCAAGACAAAAAACATGAGACACTCACATTGGTAGTTTTACCACACACGATTGTGTCTACAAACTTCTGCATATAAGCTGCAACATAGAGGCCACATGAATCCCCATCTTTCTGCTGTGGACACTTATGAATCTTCACAACTGGTGAAGGGTTTTGTCCATACTTCAAGAAAGTGGGACACTCGAGACAACCGCGTGCCATAGTAAGGATGTGGAGCCTGAAAGACCAGATCAACTTTGTAGCAAATGAATGAAAGAAGCTGCTAACATGGTATCCAATCTACTCAATATACTTTAATAAAAGGAGATGTGAAATACAAAATACCTCTTAAGTGCAAGCATGTCAACGTCAATATCCTCGGCAGAATTGAAGAACTGAATGTTGATGGTGTTCTTACTCTTAGTAAGTGCCATGTTGAAGATGGCCAAAGTGTGATGTTCAGTAACAGCACATAGCATTGGAATCATGATCCATCTGCACTTGAGCCAATTTGTCCTTGTAAGAGCTCCCTTTACAATATCTCTTCCACGCTCGGAGGCTGCCATAGATTTATCTTTTTCGCTTGCCTTGCAGTGTGCTGCAAATTCCATGAAGCTGTCCGGTGGGAAGAACCAGACGTCGGCCTTCTTATCATCTGGAACACAGAGCTGCAGGTACCTATAACAAGTTGAAAAGGATGAAATTACTAACTTGACTTACACATATAAATGAATAAGTTCAAAGTCCAGTACCTGGCATACATATCCACATGCCGGTTGGAAAATTTTCCAACATCCATGTCCAGCACATCTTGTTCAAATAAATAACACTCCATTTCAGGCAAAGATCCTGGGAAGATCCTTGCCTTCTTCAGCTTCATCATTCGGTTGAGCAAAGCATCATATGGCCTGTATTCAGAACTGCAGTCTGGGTTCAATGACTAGTACATTTACACAAATCATCTACATTCGTCTACTACTATCCATAGTATTTTAAAGTTTTTAAGTTGGATACTAGATGTAATAAAAATGTAAGATATGTAGATCAAGTTACCTGTAGAGATCATTCTTATGCTCTGCTGATACTGTTTTCTCGGAGTCAGTATCCATTTCCTTCCCTTCTTTTTCGGTTTCCTCACTCAGATTCTTCTTAGGTCCAGAATCCTCGTCTTCAACCTCTCCTAATTTCACATTGTCATGAACTTCAACCTCCTTTACTATGTCAGAAGCAAGATTTGACACAAACTTAAGAGTATTCTGCTCTAGATCTTGACGCTCGGAAGATTCCTCTTGATTAGGACCTGTAAACATAGGATGTCATAGACTTCTCAACTGCTGTACACTGAAATAAAATGCTTTCTTACCTGTTTCTACTGCTTTAATTTTCTTCTTCTGTGCCTTTTTAGGGTGGACTTCTTCTTTGGAGTCACATCATCCAAAGCTTTGCACCTCCATCCAAAGTTTCTTTTGTAGCAGCAAAATATCTGAACTTACTCTAGGAACACAATCAAGACTTGCAAAATCAGGCAAAGCAATTTCAATGATTTTCTTGAGTTTTGGAAAGTACATGTGTTTATAAAACCATATGCAATTATCTCTTAACTGAATGGCTGTCTCTCCTTCAAACAACACCGAACCATATGCAATTATCTCTTAACTGAATGGCTGTCTCTCCTTCAAACAACACCGAACCAATATCATAATGGAATGCTTGGAAAACACTTGTGATGCAATCCGGGGAAATTATATCTTCTTGATCAGATAAGCATAACCCTGCAAATAGAAGGAATATATCACTGATAAAAGTTTAGGAAATGAAGGATCTATTAACAAAAAAAATAGACTTACAATTGGCTTGCAAGTTAGGAAATGTCCTTTTGCAGGAAATTGATTCTTTTGCCATATCAGTCGGACTGTACAAATGTTGCACCTGTATTTTGACACCTCCTCTTGTTTGCTGGAGATCTAGCACCTTCCCTTTCCAATGGCAATTTACATCATTTTGACGAGCTCTCTTCACACGATGGTAGCCTCTAGTTGATGGTTGCATGGTAATGTACGAGCCTATATAAATTATAAAATCATCAGCTCCTTCTCTTTCAAGCTTGATAGAAGATAATTTTCCAATGAATGCAATCTGCAAAATTAACAAAAAGTAAGCAATAAGACTTAATGAATAAACAACACAAAGAAAAGCATGCCTGTCACTGGTGGATCAAGCTTTCTGTGATTACAATTTTGGATCCGGCAATCCTAAAGAAATCCTGCAACAGCAATGCTCGAGTCGAAGGTTTTCCATTTCGAAATTAGGGTGGGAGAAAAATGAATTTTCCTTTTCGAAATTAGGGTGGGAGGGAAATTCGAGTGTCATAGTCATAATTTGTTTTTGTATTCACTTGAAGTAGTTGGTGTGCTTTTAAGTAAATAGTGCCAACACAAAAGGGGCAGCGTAGAAAACTTGGGTAAACCCTTGACCAATAAGACTTTGCCATGTGGAAATATAAAAAGAAATGCTGATTGTAACCTGTCAAGCCCTTCAAATTGATTGGCTGTATGTTTTTCCATGTGGCAAATCGTTATAGCCCTTTTATGACCCCAATATTTTTCTAAAGTTTTCTGCTGCTGCCTTTACTTTTGCAGATGTGGCCTTAGCCTGCTCCCTCAATCTCTCGAGTTCCTCGTCATAATCTGGAATGTCACCATGCAGACCTGAAGTGCCAGCCTCCTCAACCTATATCACCGTAGGAATAGTGAGTTTGCTTTTTCCTTCAATCACTGCTTTCTTTCCCTCGGCTACATCTTGCACCTCAATTTTTTTTGGAACCTCCAAAACTGTGAAAACAGAACCAAGAATAAGAAATTGCTTCCTCTGACACAATGCAAAACAATTTGAAAACAAGCGCACCTGATCTGTGGTGTAATTTCTGCTCAGTTGTTTTTTTGGCACTTTGAAGCTCTAAAAATAAATCACATAACAGTCATATATCAGTCTCTAACTAATCAGTCTCTAACTATTCTGTTGAAAAATAGCAGTACATATTACTAGAACTGAACTTTGAGTACATACACATGTAAACATCAATTTATCTAGATGGAATGTACATGTAATGTACATGAATGTGCTCCAATGTATGCATATGTACACATCAGACATTACATAAAATACCTCTAAATGTTCTGCCACAAAACTCAGTACACAACTCCTAATTTTATATATTTAAGTTCTACATCTAGGACCCTACACTATGAATGTACAACATGCATGTAAGAAACACATATATGTATGATATGCAAGCCATGGAACTATAAGTATAAAATAACCAGTACACTCCAACATGCTGTAGCAAAACCTTAAGTGCAGCAATCTACATGTAAATGGATTCTACATTGCAGTAATCCTGGGTGTAGCAAATTAAACATAAATCATGAAATACTGCTTACTTCCAGTGTACACACCCAAGATCTTTGAAATGTTTTCGTCCCATTTGCATGCTCTTGGGCAGGATAGTCCAGCAGAAATAGAATATGAGAAACAGAAGATATGAAATGAATGCTCGCATGGAGCAACTAGGATAGGTTCATTATTAGCAAAGCCATTACTACAAAACACACATCCATGCACACATATGAATTTTGCTTCAGCTGGAGAGATCACTAAGCTTGTTTTGGGCCGAAGGAGAATCGCTGCAGAATGCATCATGTACTTATGCATATCATCAAGCCGTCTGCAGCACTCAAATTGAACTTTGTGAGCCTCCTCAAGTTCTGCAATCCTCTTTTCACATAACTCCTTTTCCCAAATGGCTTTCTCCAATGGCTCCTGAATTCTCTTCAGCATTTCTTCCTTCCTGGTTCTATCCCGCATCAAAAGGTCAACCTCCTGCTGCACATTCTTGATGTCTCTCTTATTCTGCTTAGCGTCGTCGAGAACACTATTGATGTCTTCTTGTATCTGTGCTAGGTCCTCTTCATGTGCATCCTTTCTTCCTGAAATATTATTTATATTGTCACGTAGTTCTGCCTGCTGAATTTTCAGTTCTTCAACCTTGGATGTACTACTAATTAATTCTCCATGACACTGCTGCAACAGAGTTTCTGCAAATTCAAGGTCTTCCTTAGGGTAAAATCCTTGCTGAAATTTAGGAACCTTGGATGTGGATTTAGAGGTCCCAATTTCTTCTGTAATAGCAGATTCTTTTGCTTCTCCCTTTGCCAAATCTTTGGCCAAAACTTTAAAAGTATCCCAATCTACTTTTTTACCTGTCAATTGAAGGGCAAATGCACGAGCAAAGTACTCAGGTACATGGCAATTTGTGACCTCCCGCTTACCAAAAACAATTTCATAATGTTTGTAGAAGTTCTCGGCCCACTCTGGCTTCACGCTAGATTCTTTGAACCCCCGTATGTCTTTGGGCCCCCACTGCTCGTCCATGATTTGTTGTAAATCTGGAAAAATTTCATCTGCATTGACACATCTTACATGCTTTGCTTCCACAACAGCGGGTTCTTCACAAATAAGTCTTCTTTTTGGCCCTGGTTCCTCAAAAGCTTGAACCTTCGTCTTGTTTCTTTCGGCTTTCTTGCTAGAATCGACTGTTTTCAAATTTTTGTTTAATCTGGGTGACTTCGCGAAAGGCAAAGGCGTCCATTGCTTGGATTTGGGCAAGGATTTCAAGGAAGAAGAACAAATTACAGTCGAATTAGTTCGTTGATCACACAGAAACACAAGAAATTGGAACGGCAGCAAATTTTTTTCCTAAACAGGAAACACTTCGCAGTCTCCCTCCAAAAAATTGCAATGAAGGTCCGTTATGGTTGCCACTGCCACTCATAATTTTGAATTGCTGACGAGGCTACTCCTAATGATTACATATCCCAACTAACTAAAATTCAAAAAAAAAAAACAAAAACGGGTGCCTACATGCCCTACATTATACATAATGTAAGGGCATTTTTTTTAGACACCCTAGCTTTCTTTTACCCAATATCAAGAAAGAGATCAATGTTTTGAGTATTGGAGTCCAGGAAAGCGAATGTATCATCAGCATACTGGGATATGTTGAGATAACCAGAGGTCTGGAAGTTTTAGACCTATAATTGTGCCCGAGGATTGGAAGTGATCATTGATTCTAGTAAGCATATCTGCAACTACAATAAATAGGTATGGTGCCAGAGGGCAACTGTGACGCTCCCTGTATATATACGACCCCCGGTCGTGTACATACGGGGACTTTCCCCTCCTGTGGCGACCATCTCGCCACGAGCAGGGCCCTCCATCTAACCCGGGCCGTCTACGTAGAGACGCTCGGGTGAAGGACACGGAGGGGTCATTCGGCCCACGCCTTCGATGGGCGCCTACGTCGCGGAAGCATGAATACAAGGGTTAGCACACAGCATAAATCATATACAAATAGCCATCACGAAGGGTGGCGCATCCATCCAAATACTAACAACAAAGAATATGCTTCTAAGCTAAGAAAACACCCAAAACCCAGGTTCTACCCCGGTTCAAACTCTAGTGGGGGAGCGACTGACGGCTGGGGCTCGGGAGATCAGCAGACCGAGTCTTGGCATGGCGTTGGCTGGCATAGAACATCGGCTAGGGTTGTCCACTCCATCCGCCCCTCCCCGTGCACACTTTGCGGATGGGTCGATTCACGCTTATGGCTTCGCTTATAGCCTTCCTGAGACGCAGCTCTCTAGGTATCACCCTTTGAGCCTACTCCGTGTTCATGACACCTGGTCCGATGAGGCAGGTCGGGAAGCGCCCCTTCCGGATCACAAAGGGTTCCATGGGTGAGCTAGAGAACACGTGCCGCATCAGCGACTCCCGCATCCGTACCCAACGTACTCACCCTAATTCTACTCAAAGTGCATGGTGCCCCATACGGGTCACACCACTACACCCAGGGAGTGTCAGACCCATACCCGGCCCTCCACGTGACCGGCTATCGGCCTAGCTCACCGTAGGAGTCTCAAGAGCCTTTTATGCTCGTGCAAGACCCCACCCCTACTTCACCATCAAGCGCCCTTTGTCCGGCGCTAAGCCGCACTCATAGCGTCTATGACCCGGTGGGCTCTTGTGCACAGGCCGAAACTAGTAGGGTGTTAAAGGACTTACTAGGAGCATTCTATATTCAAGTTCAGAGGCCTCTACCCCCCTTTTAACCCCCGTTTACTGGACTACTGAACTAACTCATAGAGACATCGATCATCCCATAACGAGCATCATTCATAATTGAAGAGTATTCCTAGTTACCAAAGAAGGGTTAATCTTAATCAACTAGTCGAGAAAGAACACCAAAGTATTATTCTACAATTTGCAAGTTAAGCTACCATCGACCGGTGTTTGGCTAGAGCCGCTTTGTCAAGAGGCGCCCATAGTGTTGTAATGGGGTGGCGGCCGGCGCTTAGCGGGTGTCTTGGCGATTGGGCAATGTTCAGCAACTGGGCTCTGAGCTCTTAGCTGCTTCCTGGTGCTGGTTGGGTCGAAATTGGGGTAAGATGGGGGTGGCGCTGCCTTTGGTGGCTTGGTTTAGAAACCCCATGTCAAGCACCCGTGTTATGCCAAATGGCGCCTTCCCACCATTAGGTGTCTTAATAGCAAGTATTTAGATAATTATCCTTTATAATTAATTTAACATAGCTAATTAAATCCCTTATGGCCAACCCCCTAGGTTATCATGCCCCATGGTGGCGTATCTATACTGGGTGACGTGTCAATATATTTATACGTATACCGTATAAATACTTGGAACGTCACATTCTCCCCTCCTTAGAATTAATGATGTCCTCAGCATTGGGGTTAGTTACGACTGTGGAAGGAAATACATTATGAAGGAAGATAATTCCTTATTATTTTTTTCCTGAAAGTAATATATATATATTCAAAACTTCGAAGTTTGCAAAACAGTTCAAGCACCGTGGTGCATTCAACATGATTATCATAATCAAAAAGAGTTCAAGGACCGAAGTCCAATACCAACATCAGTGGAAGAATACACAAAACATGTAGGTAAAACGAAATTGAAGATCTAGCATGGGCAGGGTACGCACTGCTTACTGGCCTGCACATGTCAGTATGTCAGTACATATAATGAAATTGTGGTTGAAGGGACCACCCCCTTATAATAATTAAAAGAAAATATTATCTACCAGGGAACCTATCATGTCTATGGTTTGCAATTCCTTGCAGCATTGGGATTGGGCAAGTTCCTGGAGGACTCATACGGTACGGGGCCTTGCTGGTAGGTTTAGTACCTGGCTCTAAAGCTATCTCACATTCTACCCCTCTAAAAGGAGGAAGCTTCTGAATCTCATCCGGAAAAAGGTCACCAAATTCTCGGAGAAGAGTAGCGATCCCCTCTGGTAGTCCGTCAATTACCTGTTTCTGCTTATCATCTGACTCAATGGGGGCAAGTCTAATGACGCAAAGGAGCTTGTCCTTGCGTATAGCTTTATCTAACTGCCGGATGGACATAGACTATATAATAGGGTTGAATGGTTCACCTTTTATGGTTACGCGGGCTCCATTAGCTGCGTTGAAGGTAACTTCTCTCTTCTCGCAGTCTATGTTGGCTTTTGCAGATGCCAGGAATTCCATCCCCACAATGAGGTCATATTTGCCAATATCCATCAATTCGGCACCCAAAGCAACCGGTGCACCCGGCAATTGCATCTTGAGATTGATGCGACGGCCATGGGTATGTCTGACTTTACCACTGGCTAGAGTGACAGGCCTCGGCCGGGACCTCAATGTTTCAAGTCGTAAGACATGGGCCATCCTAGAAGAAGCAAAATTATGTGTACTTCCCGTATCCATAAGAATTACAAAAGGCTTCCTGTCTACTTGGCCTATGGTAGAAATGACAGCAGGCTGACTTTCAGCATTGCCGGTTTCTATAGCTGCAAGGATATGAGACGCACCGTGAATGTAATCGGGAGCCTCCTCCTCGACAGGTTGTGTTGATTCGAGATCATCCCAATCGAGGTCGGCCATGGCCAGTTGGGCAGTCTGCGTAACATAAGGGCAATTCTGCATGAAGTGCCCTGGCCGCATGCACCTGTAACATGCCTTATCTCGGCGGAGCTGTTCACGGGCCTCTTTAGGAATAGACTGTAAGAGGTTCCAAACTTCCTTGCTGGCGTTGTTCTGCTTATCAGGCGCGCTAAAGGTGACTTTCTTTTCCTGGCGGCCGTGAGAGTTCTGCTGAGAGGGCCCCGGACTTGGCGAGTGGGGTTTATAAGGTGTGGACGGCCGTGGCTGCGAGTAAGGAGCAGGACGCGGATACTGGTTCCTTGGCGTGTCCTCCTCGAGGCTCAATGCTTTAGCCTCAGCCTCTGCAACCGACTTCGGGTCTATGGCCTTAACCATCCGTTTGATTGATGGGGCCATAGCCTTCCACTGCCCTTTTCTCATTCATATCGGGTACATACAATCTCAAGCGCATAAACTCATCCGTGTAGGCCTGAACCGACATACCCTTCTGTTCTAACCTATAAAAGGTCTGGATCTGTTGGCATTTGTGCGCACGAGGCACATAATGCGACTTAAAGGCCTTGGCAAACTTTCTGAAGTTGCATCTGCTTCTGTCCAGATGCTTGGCTCTGGCATAGCCCTTCCACCAAATACGGGCAGCTCCTGTAAGGTTTGTGGTGGCAACCTTCCCGGTATCCTTTTCTGTCATGCCATAGGAACGTCCAAACTCCTTCATCTCGTCGAGCCAGGACTCTGCGTTTAATCCGCCTCTGGATTTGCCATCAAACTGGGCCAGTTTTCTGTTCTTCCATATACTGGTTATGGCTGTGTCAACCGTTTTACGGTACTCCTTGTCCCGGCGCTTCGTATGGTCACTAGACGATGCAGACGACGCAGAGGACACAGAAGTGGCCGATTGCGAGGAGGTGGCGCTGTCCTTGGAGGAGCTCCGACGACGTTTGGCCTGAGGCTTCCTCGGTGCAGGGCCAGGACTGGCTTCAGGTGGTGACGGCTGTTGTGCAGGTGGACTAGGCGGCAGCAGAGGTAACTCCGGCCCGTCCTCTTGTAGGTGCTGGGGTGGATTGGCATGCAATACATAGGCTTGCAACTCGCCTAGTTGCCTTTTCATTAACATGAGTTCCTGTTCAGGTGTCAACCTACTGGCATTCGAGGGCGTTTGCCAGGCGGCATTGCGTGCACCGTCTATATCGAGCATTCATGAAAGTATAAGCAGAATTATAGTAACATAAAATTTCATTAAGATAACATTTCCTGACAGTGACAAGAAAAAGTACAAGGCTAAAGATGCGCGTTGCAGGTAACAGAAACTGATATTTCATTTCATTCAAGTTGAGTACAAAAACAAGTTGATTGGTACATAATTTGGCACAAAAGCAGGTATTATACAGTGGAAGTTTTAAAGTTTTACTCGCACACAGCGTAACAACAACAAAAAAAAACATAGCTGGAGGAACCAGGCCTAGGGGTTCGCGAAGGGGTACAGGATCGAGTAGCGGACACTCTCACGGACAGCCCTAACGAGCTTATAGCGTGCCCAGGCCTGGACAATAACTGGCTGATATTCCCACGTTGGGCTGATAATGAGGAGATTGAAAAGCCTCCTTAAAGCGTAGAAGATCTGCCACAGGTGGTCATTGGCATCCTCGAAGGCTTCGTGCCTGGTCATGCTCCAGTAGTCCCATGTGCGGCACAGGGTCTTCTTCAGGTTCTGAAAAGCTCTGTCCCTGAGGATATTAACTATCTCCATCCCTTTTGCGGGGTCATAGGGTTCTCCTGGTGGCGGGGGCTCCATCTCATACCCTTCATCCCATTCTGGATATTCTCCATATCTCTGACCATAGTCCTGCTCGGGCGGCCCGGGGTCATCCCTCCTGATTAGGTCTGTAATCCTCTCCTCATACTCCAGAAGTGTCTCTTCTGCAAGAGAATGGAATGAATATAGAGGGTTGCATAATTTTCATTATACCCTAATTCCAATAATTGGAAGAACACATCATGAATAATAAATAAGAATAAAGAAAACAATTTCTAATTGTAATACAATACTCACGATTTATCAGGAAAGGGATATATCATATTATAGAATGGCTAAAGAATTTGCCAAACCAAGATTCGCAATATAAAAATGCGTAGTACACTTATTTAAGAACTAGGTCCCCCCTCTTCATTTGTAGATCTAGGAGGTGGGGGTGGCGGTCGGTGTCGCAACAGAGTTACCCCTGGGTCTACGGTAGCAGCCGCGATAGATGCAACCTCTGGTGGATAAGCAACAGCCAATGGGGCTGCCGTAAGGAGCTTCATGCTCATCCAGGGTGCGATGTCTTGGCCCAAGGCCGTTACGTCGCACGAGTACATAAGTAAACGTACGATAGGGGAGCTTCTTGTGCCCGGCCAAGGTGGAGAGAGCACGAAGGGCCCACCATGAAGCTTCAGCCTCCGGCCCTAAGTCTCGGGCTATAAAAAGAACTTGGCCCTGCCGGAAGGCTGATAGGAAGAAGCGGGTAAGGTGGTTTCCCAATACCTTCCCTTGTGGGGTCTCGGACGTAGCCACTTCCTTATCCAAATCCATAGGGACTTCTTCCTCCCTAAGTTCCTGTTGCTCCTCCTTCACATGAGTAGGATTATGATATAAATCCTCTCCCTCGTCATCTGAGTCGGAGGGAACATCAACCATGTTGATATTTGGGACGTGAGGTCCCATAGCCGTGAAGGCATCTGGTGAGGGCTGAGAGGCTGGCTCCTGCATTACCAGCTCCTGAAGACGTAGTAGAGTCTCAGCCGGCTCTATGGTTTCTTGGCGGAACTGGAGCAGCTGCTGCACCTCTGGAGGAAGCTCAGTAGAAGTGAAGTCGATGAAATCGTCCATACAATACTCCGCAAGCTCATAAAGCACATGGTCTTTACGCTTGCGTCTAAATCCGGCCACCATGTGATAAGTCCAGATAATATCATCCAAGAGAAGATATTCTTGCCCTTGGTGATAGATAACTGGAAGGGCATCCAGCCCTGACAAGCCTATAGCTTGCTCACGGCGCGGTGGCAACTCTTCCGCCAACTGCTTCCAACGGGCGAAGTCGCCCATGCCTATATGTTCGTCTTCCCCCTCCTCGGAAGACTCAGGCAGTTTGCCTTTCTCTACAGGCAAGGTTTCATCCTCGACGTATTGGTCCATGAGGATAGCTAGGGCGAAGGCAACCTCAAGATCTTGCCGCCCCTGATGCTGCACGACGGGCAGGTGTTTGCCCCATCGGAGCTTACCCTTCAGCACATCATATGCGTGGGTGTCTCCCTCTAGCATCTCCCGGACTACCTCCCGCTCCAGATACAGCTGGGGAGGATCCCTAAGAGGGATACACAGAGGGAGCATCTCCTCCATGTAAAAGTCTAGGAATCCGGCGTAATCCGGGTGCCGCTGCATGTTGGTAATGAGGTCTAGGCGCTGGCATAGCAAGGGCCGCAACAGGTCGAAAGGAACTTGCGGATCCCATTGCTCTCCGTCATGGTACCATGTGAGAAGGTCAGCGGCGGCCATGGTGCTAGAAAGGAGGAGAGAGGAAGAGAAACAAATCTAACAGTTGAATTGAACTTTAAAAGTTCTTTTAACTCCTTTTTATTTATGCTGACGTCAGCATTTTTCATGTTTAATACAAAGTAAATAGGTTTTTAATGCAAAATAAAAAGTTTTTATTAAATATCAAAAAATATTTACAATGCGGATCCCAGCAAAATATACTAAGGATGCTCCCCCCGAATCCTGCGGGCGAGGGCCAAATCCTTAGGCATTATGGTTACCCTCTTTGCGTGGATCGCGCAAAGATTGGCGTCACCAAAAATTGCCACCAGGTAAGCCTCCGCAGCCTCTTGAAGTGCCAAAATGGCAAAGGTCTAGAAGCGGAGGTCGGTCTTAAACTCCTGTGCAATCTCCCGGACCAACCTCTGGAAGGGGAGCTTCCGTATCAGGAGCTGGGTTGATTTCTGAAATTTGCGGATTTCCCGCAAAGCCACGGTGCCGGGTCTATATCGGTGAGGCTTCCTTTGCGGGGCAGGGTTGGTAGGCGGCCCCCTTGGTGCAGGCACGGTCTTGGCACCGACAGTCGGTCGGGACGTATCCACCCGCTGCTGCCTCCGACTGGAGCTCGCATTCTTGCCAAAAGCACCGACAGTCTTCAATTTCTCCTTGTATTGACTGCCGGATTTTTGGGCCACAGCCTTCCTCCGGTGCTTAATGGTCGCGTGATCAATCGGAGTCGGGCCCGTCCCACTTCCGGATCCCCCTTCCTCCTGTGGGTTTGACTGGTCTTGCCGAGCCTTCTTCTCCCGTTCGAGCCTCTCCTGCTCTTCCCGGAACTCTCGGGCCGCCCTCAGGTCTTCCTGAACCTGAGCGTATTGTTCTGCGGCGCTTCGGCGAAGGAGTTCAGCATGGTAACAGTGAGGTCGCTGGTTCATGTCAATCTGGATTGTTGTCAAGTAGTCCAGACTGATATCGGGGATCGGGGGTCCCCACATGAAGCTCTGGGAAGCCTCATGCCATTGGTACGGGGGAACCTCAATTGCCCTGCCATCTATAACGGCAAATCCGTCCCCTAAATACTTGTACTCCCTTCCACGAGCTGCCGTATCTGCTCGCTCTACCTCCCGATGGTCATCTTCCCTAGCCAAACCTCTAATGCGATCGGCTTCTGTCCTGATGTCCTCCTCCTCGGTATGCCCCTCTTGTTCGGGAGGATAGAACTTAATCAGCATCATAACCATGTCATGTTGCTCGACGATGGTGTAAGACGAAGGTTCAGCCGGATCAGGAATGGCTCCGAGAAGTGATAGATAGGATAGGGGATCCTATCGTTATTCTCAAACCGGTTCACCAACTCATCCAAAAGGATGTCGATGTAAGCCGGGTCTGTAGCCATGGACCGGGCGATCATGGCATAAATCTCCACGATGCTGAGGGTAGAAGGGTCCGGGGCGCTCTTGGTATTAGCCATGGCTGTGGCACTAAGGTCTACGAAGGCGGGCAGCGAGGCGCTAGCGGCGAAGGAGACGGCAAAGGAGGCGCTAGGGTTCACAAGGCACAAGGGCGGAAAAGCAGAGTCAGATCTGGTGGCGATGGCGGGCGTCGGCTATGGCAGTTGAAGGCGCTGGAGGCAAGGCGAAATGAGATAGCAAAAAAAAAGAACTAACGGCCAGTTAACTTTTGAAATTTTAAAACTTTCCTTATTAACTTTTTAATTTTGTTGTTATAAAATAATTATACGGCGGAAATACGCGGCGCATACGGTCGGGCGCCGGCTGCATTATACGTGCTCCCGCCTCGACTGGGGGTCGTCGAAAAGCAAGCGGCGCCCGAGTTGACTCTTCGGGGCCGCGTTGACTCCCATCTGTACGGTCGGGCGCCGACTGCATTTTGGGCTCTTCCACCGTGACTGCAAGACGATAAAAAGCAAGCGGCGCCCGAGTTGGTTTTTGGGCCTTCCCTTGACCATTTTTCGCCTGGAGACGGCTGTCCTAGGGTAATTTGAGTATGCCCGATCTAATGGAACCACTTTCTCCTTCATTTGAGCTACCCACTGACATTTACAACTCCTTTCTTCCTTGGCCCCTCCGGTCGCCCTATCTTCTTTAAACTACAATTTCATAATTTAACCTAACACCAAACCAAACATCAAAGAGGACTAATCAGCACATTAACTTAGCCTCCTCCTAACTACCGTACTACGAGTTAGTGTTTGGCCAGTGCTATGATTTCGAGCAACCGAAATCACGGCTCTGATACCACTGTGACGCTCCTTGTATATATACGACCCCCGGTCGTGTACATACGGGGACTTTCCCCTCCCGTGGCGACCATCTCGCCACGAGCAGGGCCCTCCATCTAACCCGGGCCGTCTACGTAGAGACGCTCGGGTGAAGGACACGGAGGGGTCATTCGGCCTACGCCTTCGATGGGCGCCTACGTCGCGGAAGCATGAATACAAGGGTTAGCACACAGCATAAATCATATACAAATAGCCACCACGAAGGGTGGCGCATCCATCCAAATACTAACAACAAAGAATATGCTTCTAAGCTAAGAAAACACCCAAAACCCAGGTTCTACCCCGGTTCAGACTCTAGTGGGGGAGCGACTGACGGCTGGGGCTCGGGAGATCAGCAGACCGAGTCTTGGCATGGCGTTGGCTGGCATAGAACATCGGCTAGGGTTGTCCACTCCATCCGCCCCTCCTGTGCACACTTTGCAGATGGGTCGATTCACGCTATGGCTTCGCTATAGCCTTCCGGAGACGCAGGCTCTAGGTATCACCCTTTGAGCCTACTCCTGGTCCGATGAGGCAGGTCGGGGAAGCGTCCCCTTCCAGGATCACAGTGGTTCCATGGGTGAGCTAGAGAACACGTGCCGCATCAGCGACTCCCGCATCCGTACCCAACGTACTCACCCTAATTCTACTCAAAGTGCATGGTGCCCCATACGGGTCACACCACTACACCCAGGGAGTGTCAGACCCATACCCGGCCCTCCACGTGACCGGCTATCAGGCCTAGCTCACTGTAGGAGTCTCAGTAGCCTTTTATGCTCGTGCAAGACCCCACCCCCTACTTCACCACTGCGCCCCTTGTCTGGTGCTAAGCCAGACCATAGCGTCTATGACCCGGTGGGCTCTTGTGCACAGGCCGAAACTAGTAGGGTGTTAAAGGACTTACTAGGAGCATTCTATGTTCAAGTTCAGAGGCCTCTACCCCCCTTTTAACCCCCGTTTACTGGACTACTGAACTAACTCATAGAGACATCGATCATCCCATAACAGAGCATCATTCATAATTGAAGAGTATTCCTAGTTACCAAAGAAGGGTTAATCTTAACCAACTAGTCAGAGAAGAACACCAAAGTATTATTCTACAATTTGCAAGTTAAGCTACCACTGACCAGTGTTTCGGCTAGAGCCGTTGTCAAGAGGCGCTTCCATAGTGTTGTACTGGGGTGGCAGCGACGGTTAGCGGGTGTCTTGGCGATTGGGCGATGTTCAGCAACTGGGCTCTGAGCGCTTAGCTGCTTCCTGGTGCTGGTTGGGTCGAAATTGGGGTAAGATGGGGGTGGCGCTGCCTTTGGTGGCTTGGTTTAGAAACCCCCATGCTGGCCACCCAGGTTATGCCAAATGGCGCCTTCCCACCATTAGGTGTCTTAATAGCAAGTATTTAGATAATTATCCTTTATAATTAATTTAACATAGCTAATTAAATCCCTTATGGCCAACCCCCTAGGTTGTCATGCCCCATGGTGGCGTATCTATACTGGGTGACGTGTCAATATATTTATACGTATACCGTATAAATACTTGGAACGTCACAGAAATCCATCAGGACTCGGGGATTTCCCTTTGCTGAAACTCTCAAGAACACTAAGAATTTCAGTTTCATTTGGCATGCCTATTAAATATTCATCCATAGCATCAGCTGGGGAAGGCAAGATATTGTTTAGATGGGAAATGAAGCTATCTCTCTTCATAATATCAGCTGTATTAGGAGCTCTGTTGGAAAAAAGGAGATGCGTAACTGTCATAAAATAAGTTTTTGATGTCAGAGTTGGTGCAAAGAGTAGTACCATTATCTGTTATGACCTGAGCAATAGAGTTTTTGAGATGTCTATTTCTAGCAACCCTAAAGAAAAATTTTGTAACTTCCATGATCCATCTCACTATTGTATTTGATCTTGCATTTAATGGATGCACATTTGGCCTTCCTCTCTTCAATGGTTTTCAATAATTCTCTAATATCTCCTCACCAGTTTGGAGATTATAATTGTAAGAATCAAATTGCAGCATAGTTCTGATTTCCTTCATTTGAGTTAAGAGCGTTTCCTTCTCTTTGTTTCTATTAATATGTCTATATTTAGCCCATTTTTTTATCCAGCCTTTAGCCTCTTTGAGTTTAGAATATAAAGATTTCATGTAACCCCAAAGTAGATGTTATCTTGCATGGACTCCCCATGTATAACAGATCGCATGAGATTTATAATTAAAATGCAAATGATCTTTTTTTTTCCTAGAGCCTGACGAGATAAATCTACAGAATGTCATCTCACTATTGGACTCCTCCTGTTTAGCATCTGGCATCTTTGTTGGGTGGCAGTGGACGTTGGATACTCTAGTTCCACCGTGTGTTACTGCACTTCTATAGAAGGTCCTTCCTCGTGGTTAGGCGCCAAACTTCTTGAAATCCTTGTGAGAGTTCATATTTTATCTGGAGATACATAGGAACTGTTATTAAGGATTTGAAAAAGTACTTATTCTGGTGGTCCACAACCGAATTGTTAATGGCAGGTCGGATTACTGTAGCCGAATCAATTTTGAATGGCACACATGTATATTAGCTTCAGCTATATTGGCACCACAAGAGAAGATGCAATTTATCACTAGGATTATTAGGAACTTTATCTGGGGTGGCACATAAGAAGGGATTGATGTCAAGGTCAGTTGGGCGAAGTGCATTTTGCCAAAACACTGTGGAAGGCTTCGGATGATCCACTTTCTTCTACATAGAAACTATTGATTTTCAAGTTTAGAGGATATCAATGTTGATGAGTTTCCGGGCTCTTTCTGTACAAGTCTCGTGTCTCATTTGGTTCTCCATCTGTCGTCACTATTTCCCTGGACTCTATTCTATCTGCTATCAGCTTATCCTTAATGCTTCTCCTTTTCTCAGAGGGCTACTTGACATATGAGAGACTGTGCACACACTTTTCCATCTCCATCTTTCAAGAACTTTTGCTGGAGCTAGTTGTTAGTGGATTCTTTTGGTGACAACTAAATAGATGCTCTGCTATCATCAATTCATCCCCTTGTATGACACTGTTGGAGATTAGCAAGTGTACTTATAATTTTTCCATGATATAATAAAAGATGATTGTTGATATGGGAAGAATGTTAGATAAAGTTCTCCCTTTTGAGATGGGATCTTGCAATTTGGCAAAAAGTAGTTTCTGTTCTTCCTCTTGTACCGCAAGTAGTGGCATCCCAACTTTGGATGGCTCATGAGAATGTTAAAGCCAAGCATTTGGAGCATTCTATATATACGATCCTTCTTGTTGTAAAGGTCTTGCCCCTTCATAAAAGTGGCCTAAGATCCTTCTTGTTGCAAAGGTCTTGCCCCCCTCATAAAAGTAGCCCTTGATAGTACCAGTGAATCAATGGAAAGCAATTTGAAAATAGGTTTGGAATAAGTTACTTGTTAGAGCCTGAATTCTAACCTTGCAAGAAGGATGAAAAACCCAACAATCCAAGCTCAATCTATCAGATCAAGGCAATGCACAACACAAAGATTCATCATCTCCATAGCTAGATCAAGCAAAAATACTCTCTCTCAATACACCGTCCCTCTATTCTTCTCTCCCTGCTCAGATAATACAGTGACCCCCCTGGCTCCATAATGCATACGTGCAAATATCCTGCACGCGTGCATGTGCGTATATCACTCTATATACGGTATACTGTCTTATATACCACCGCAATAGTGGTGAGTGTGGTGAGTGGTGACGCGTGTAGTGAGTGGTGACGAGTGTGGTGAGTGGTGAGTGGTGACGAGTGTGGCGAGTGATGACGAGTGTGGTGAGTGGTGAGTGGTGACGAGTGTGGTGAGTGGTGACCACCCCAACAGTGGCGACCACAGTGGGAAAATGTGCCACTCCGTGGCGGAGAACCCACAACAAAACATACTAATATAGTCCTTGGGACATATCCCTAAATGACACATTTACATGTATGTTGAGAAAGAAAATTACCCTCCTCAAATCCAAATAACTGATACAAAACAAATTGGTCCAAAATGACAGTGACGAAACAAAACCTCTGTAACTATGGCAAACTTTGAAAGCTGATATCTTGAGTTCCAGAACTCTGTTTGACCTGCACCATAGCTCGTTGGATTCGTATCGCCAAAATACATCTTTTGATGTAGGATAGATTGTGTATTATAGAACTTTCACCATCTGTTTTTACAGAAAAACGACCTGCTGTAACCCAAAAGTTCTCCACAAATTCTTTGTAATTGGAGCTATGCCAAATCTGAATCCCTTAGAAAAGCACTTCTCTTTCAAAATAAGGCCTGAGATCCTTGCCATTTCTGGGACTAGGCAACAATTCCCCTTCTGGAGTCATCAAGTAGAAAGCCCCACCTGGTACCTCTTTATTAATCAGAAATGGGCCTTCCCATGGGCTTTGAAATTTAGATAGATGCTGCTTAGTGGTCCTGCACAACACCAATTGCCCTTCCTCAAATGGATTGACAAACTTTAACTTATCTTTGATAAGCTTTACTTTCTGTTTATGCCTCATATTGAAGTTTGCTGCTTCTTGTCTCATCTCTTGCAATTGCAACAAATCATCCAGCCTATTATGCACTTGATTTGGAGTTGGAACTTCTCCTAAATTCTCATAATAAGGTAGCTCCACAAATGAACACAAAGGAATGTCCAAATGGATAGGCATCACAGTTTGCACTCCATAAACCAATTCAAATGGTGTAAATCCTGTAGCCAACTTGTAAGTACACCTGAAACTCCATAAGGCACCTGTCAAGGCTTCATGCCAATTTCTTTGATTTCCTTCACTATTTTAGCCAAGATAGCTTCCAAAATTTTGTTAGTAGACTCAGCTTGTCCATTTCCCTGTGGATAATAAGCAGAAGCTTGCACATGTTAAACACCAATCTTTTCTATTAACTGAGCTACTACTTTCCCCATGAAATGAGTTCCCCGATCAGACAAAAGAATGGTTGGAACACCAAGCCGAGAAATCAGATTGTGATAAAAAAAGCTTACTGTGGTATTTTCTGTAGCATGCTTGGCTAGAATTGCTTCTACCCACTTTGTAAACATGCATATGGCTGCCAAGATATACTTATGATCTTTGGAAGATGGAGGATTGATAGGCCCAATGTAATCCAATCCCAACATATGAAACAGACCAACACTCAAAATAGGATGGAATGGCATATTATTGTGGCCTGTTAATTGTTTATGCCTTTGACACTTCTCACATTTGCTAACAAAGTCTCTAGTATCCTTGTAAAGAGTTGGCCAATAATATCCCCAATGAAGGATCTTCCTAGCTGTGGTTCTGGCTGCAAAATGCCCCTGACAATCATGGCTTGCTGCAACAAAGCATGAGGTTTGCTGTCCAGCAATGCATCTTAATAAGAGACCTTCCATAGTCCTCTTATAAAGAATAGCTTCATGCACCACATAACCAGCTGTTTGTACTCTAAGAGCATGCTTTTATTGCTTTGAAAATGATGAAGGATAAGTTTGATCTTGTAAATACCTATATATATTGGCATACCAAAGATCCACGGTCTCAATGAACCCTTATAATACCCCATTATCCTGAAATGCTACTTGTTGGTCTGTTTCCTCTTCTATTTCAGCACCATTATGCGAATAGGCACTTGGATTATGAGCTCCTTGAGCCATCTTAATATACTTCAACTCAAATTCTTGTATGATAAGAGTCCATCTTGTAAACTTAGGATCTTGGACAGTCTTATTGTAAATGCATGGCAATGGGTTCACATCTATATGAATGTAAACATATTGTACATTTGATGAATTCCATTGTGAAGGAAGAAGATAATGTCTAAATTTATTCAAGGCCCACCTCAATGCCAACCCAAGATGCTCCACATGAGTCCATTTCTGCTCTTGTGGAGTTAACAACCTGCTAGCATAGTAATTCACATCATAATGCTTTTGCTGATTTTTCTGACATAGTGTGACAGCCAAAGCTTGCTCCCAAACTGTAAAGAATAAATGAAATGGCTCACTCATTCTTGGAGGAATCAGCAAAGTTCTCTCTTTCAATTGTCCAAGGCACCATTCAAATGCTTCTTGAGCATCCTCCTTCCATCTAAAGTTCTGCCCTTGCTTCATACAATCCACAAGTGGCTGGGTTACTTTAGCAAAATTGTGCAAATACCTCCTACTAAAACGGAGTTGGCCATATAAGCTTCTCACTTGTGATACATTTGTAGGTGGTTTGACCTTCTCCAAGGCTGTAATCTTACCATGATCCACTTGTAATCCCTTTTCTGAAACATAATTGCCCAATAGTTTTCCTCCTCTAGTAAAGAAAATACACTTAGCAGGATTCAAACTTATACCATACAATCGGCATCTTTCAAGAACTTTTCTGAGATGATCCAAGTAATCCCTTCTTGGATTCGAAAACACTGTTAAGTCATCTATAAAGACTCTCAAGAAGTTTAAAATATCATGAAAAGCATAGGTCATAGCTCGCTGAAATGTGGCGGGAGCATTTGTAAGGCCAAAAGGTAATACCTTATAAGCATAGATGCCAAAAGGTGTTCGAAAATCCGTCATTGCTTGATGTGATGGATAGATTTGGATCTGATTATATCTTGAGTAACCATCCAAGAAAGAATAGGCCTGATTTCCTGCAACAATATCCAACAAGATGTCTATGAATGGTGTAGGAAAATGATCTCTTTTGGTAGCTTTGTTGAGATCCCTGTAATCAATGCATACTCGGATTGAGTTATTTGGCTTTCTCACTGGTACAATAGAACTGATCCAATCTGAATTTGGCACTGGTACAATAAATCCCGCCTCCAAAAGCTTCATGACTGCAACCTTTACTTGTTCCTCTATTGCTGGACTCATTCTCCTTTGAGCTTGTTGGACTGGTTTTGATCTTTGTTTCAAATCAATGGTATGAACCACAACCTCTAGTGGAATACCTTTCAATTCTTTGTAATTTCTTGACAAAACATCCATGAATTCTCTTAACAAAGATATCAAATCATGTTCCTCCTCTTGAGTAAGATCGCCTCTAATAGTAACCAATTCTTCTTGATTTCCTTGAGAAATATTGATGTTCTTGACGAAATGTGGTGACTGTGATGAATATGGTGACTATGATGAATGTGGTGAGTGTGGTGAGTGTGATGAGTGTGGTGACGAGTGTGGTGAGTGGTGACGAGTGTGGTGAGTGGTGACTGTAATGAATGTGGTGGATGTGATGATTGTGATGAATATGGTGCATGTGGTGACTGTGATAACTGTGGTGAACATGGACTAATCTGATTTACCTCATCCTCTAGAATGTGCGCATGCCACCAAGTTGCTTGCACCATTGCCGATTGTGTTAAAGCATCCGCCACACTGTTTTGTTCTCTTGGAACACATACCACAATACACTACTGAAAATAGGACTTCAAATCCATGGCCTGTTGATGTAAGGCTCTCAAATTAGCACTTAAAACCTGAAATTGATCCATAAGTTGTTGACACACGAACAAAGAGTCTCCAAAAATAGTCAAACAATCAACATTCTTCTTTGCCAAAGTCATCCCTTGAATAAGTGCATGATGCTCAGCCTCATTATTACTGCTTGCAGCACATGGCATACTCAATGTAACAATCGTCTTTTTATGCCCATATATCAAAAATACTCCTACACCTCCATAATTCTTAAGTTTAGAGAATGCACCATCAAAATACACATTAGAGGAAATTTGAGATCTCATTTCATCCCCATAAGAATCCTCCAATGGAATGGCTACCCTCTATTAACTGCAATTAATGCAGCACCAACAACTTCATTGATGTTGTTTTCCCCCCATAACTTTTGATCCACTTGTCAAAATGTTGCGGCGTTTGTTGTATTAGATGCGGAATGAAAAGACCTTTCTAATGATATATGGTTATGATGTATTTCAATATGGTCATATGTGTTAACCTTAAAAAAATATGATTTTTTGCTTATTTCTTATATAGTTATATCGTAAAAGATGTATGAATGGTTATCACTAGATAGATCTTGTGAAGACGAACCCATTGCTACAAAAAGTTTTTGAATCGGAGTTCTGGATCAAAAGTTATAATGAAAAAATGATACTTGACTTCAGAAGTTAGTTGCAGCTGCATTAATTACAGGCTGCCACATAATACTGGAATGAGATATACTGGAGCTCTTCTCTTATTGGACAGTTTAAAAAGCTGACATGGCATTTTAAGCATCCCTTAATGGGACAAAATGTGATCTCGTTTTTCCTCTAATGTTTGTCCTTCCATAGTGGGCTGATTTCTGTTTATTCCATCCATGCTTGATGTCAAAATCAACATCTCTACTTGATCTTGATCATCATCTTACTGAAATAAAGTCTCACCAATGGGTCTTTGAATGGACTCCTCCTGCATGTTTAACAAGATTGCCTCCACCTCATAGACCTTGCATAAGACATTTCTTATGACTCCCATAGGCTGCACCTTCATTTGATTGAATGCTTTGAGCATCATAGTTGTCGGTTCCATCATTTTTAATCCAACTTGAAGCATTATATGGTAAGGCATTACATTCACTCCACTACCGGTATCTATGTTGGCATCTTTGATTAAATATCCATTGATACTCACATCACAAAGAAATGGTCCTCAATCCTTAGATTGCCGGGCTGGTGGATCCATTCTACTCTTATTGGTATCATTTGAGATGATTTGTTGGACTGAAATTTCTGATTTTGTTCTTCCCCTTAACTCTTGCAACAAATTTGGAGAATAATGCATCAATTGTTCAAGAGTAAGTGTAACTTTAGTGGCCAAAACTTGGCTGATCATATCATCTTCATTTTGAATTTCCTCATCCACCATAGGAGGCATTACTATGGGCTGATTTTCTTTTATAGACTGAAACTATTCTGTGACGTTCCACATATTTATACGCATATTTAAGTATAAATACGTGACACGTCACTATGAATAATTAATGGCACATTAATTATTCATAAGCTAAGGTTAGCTATGTTAATAATTAAATTATAAAGGTGAAAACCTAACCAAAACCCTAATTCGAATTTAGGGCTTATCCTAATATTAAAAAGGGCTAAAATACCAAATTAGTTAATTTATGACATGCCACCTGGCCCAAATCGATTGGGCAAGGTAGGGTTGCCATTTTGGACACCCAAATTAGGGCTTTTGTGCCCCAATTCGAATTGGGAGCAATTGGGGATGGAGGAGGAGGAGCAACAGCCAGGCGCCCTTCAGTTAGTCGAGATGGAGCAGCCCAAGACCGATTTGACGGTTAGTCAGTAGGTTACTATGTTGATTTATAGCATAGCGCCTCTCTGTGGTGTGTTCTCTCTCTGTTTTCTTTGTGGTTTACCTGTTAGGCTAACCCTTGATTGATATGGTGAGTATTCTTTATCTCTAGTCTCTGTACGTGCTTTGGTTGATGGTTTAGTAGTTCTTTGCTTAGTTAGCACTCCGGAGATGGGGGATTACGGGGGGTAGAGACCTCTGAGCCCATGTATTGTAGTATGCTCCTAGATAGAGCCCTGTATTATTCCCATTAGATGCGGCCTGTGCACAAGAGCCCACCGGGTCATAGATGCTATGGTACTGGCTTAGCACCAGACAAGGAACACAGTGGTGAAGTGGAGGTGGGGTCTTGCACGAACATAAAAGGCTCCTGGGACTCCTATAGCGAGCTAGGCCTAATAGCCGGTCACGTAGAGGGCCGGGTATGGGTCTGACACTCCCTGGGTGTAGAGGTGTGACCCGTATGGGGCACCTTGCACTTTGAGTAGATTTAGGGCGAGTAAGTCGGGTACGGATGCGGGGGTCGCTGATGCGGCACGTATTCTCTAGCTCGCCCATGGAGCCACTGTGATTCTGGAAGGGGACGCTTCCCTGACCTGCCTCATCGGACCGGGACTTCATGAACCCTGGAGTAGGCTCAGCAGGGTGATGCCTCGAGCCTGCGTCTCCGGAAGGCTATAGCGACGCCATAGCGTGAATTGACCCATCTGCAAAGTGTGCACAGGAGGGGCGGATGGAGTGGACAACCCTAGCCAATGTTCTATGCCAGCCAACGCCATGTCAAGATTCGGTCTGCTGATCTCTTGAGGCCTAGCCGTCAGTCGATCCTCACTGGAGTCTGAACCGGGGTAGAACCATGGGTTTGGGGTGTTTTCCTAGGTTAAGATGCATATTCTTTGCCGTTGGTATTTGGATGGATATGCCACCCTTCGTGGTGGTTATTTATATATGATTTATGATGTGTGCTAACATGTATTCACGCTTCCGCGACATAGGAGCCCCATTGAAGGCGTGGGCCGAATGACCCCTTCGTGTCCTTCTTTCGGGCATCATATTATAGATGGCCCGAAATAGACGTAGGGCCCTGCTCATGGCGAGTTGGTCGCCATGGGAGGGGAAAGTCCCCGTATATATACGTCCGAGGGTCGTATATGTTCAGGGAGCGTCACAGTGGTATCAGAGCCATGATTTTGGTTGACCAGAATCATAGCACTGACCAAATCTTTAACCCGTTAGCTCGGTAGTTGAGTGGGAGTTTAGGCTCGTTGGACTGCTTAACTTTTTAGTGATTTAGTTCTGTGTTAGGTGGATGTAATAAATTGTAAGTTCTTAAGAAGTTTAGGGCGACTGGAAGACCTAAGTTTGGAAGAGCTATAACTTTTTGTACGTAGTTCGGATGAAGGCGAAAACGGCTTCAATGGATCGGGCACCTTCCAAATACCCTAGGGGGCACGTCTCCCGAGGCAAAACGGACAACAGGCCGCCGAAAAACAAAAAGGGGCGCTGACGTATCCGAGGGTGTTTCTTTTTGAAAATAAAACGCGTATAAGCACGTCAGCGCCCCATACGGTCCGCCGTATAAAAGTACGCGTCCGTTTTTTTTAAAAAAAACAAATAATTTTTTCCGTTTTCCGCCCGCGTTTTGAACCCGTGACCTCCTACTTCCAACCCAACACTCTTTCCATCTTGCCAACTATCTTTATGTAGAATATACATGTTCTATTATTTTGTTATACATATCTAATATTCTGTTTTGTCCAGTTAGCAGTTTTTTTAAGAAAAAGGTACATCATGGGATTGAACCCCTGACCTTCTGCACCCAAGCCAACACCTTTACCAATAAGCCAACTTCTTTCTTGAAGTAATATAATGCTTTTTCTAATATTTATAGTGCATCTATTCCATATCTAAATTAGAGGCATGCCTTTGGTAAACCCACGGAGGCAACAACTCCGCCGGAGCAAGCTCTTCCGCCATAGCAGCCGGAGCAAGCTCTTCCGCCATAGCCGCCGGAGTAAGCAGCCTTGCCATAGCCATGGGAGACGACCTCTCTCTGCTATAGTCAACCGGATAACTGTTAACCATATATAAAGCTAGTATCCCCTAGGAATAAACCGACCAAATGGCACGACGTAACCTAGCAAGTCCGGCCAACTTGTTATGACAACATCAACTCATTTGGTGGGACTAATTCCGGAATTTAATTAACAACGACAGGGCAACTTCCTAGAATAGCAGCGGGTATTATATCCTTGGATATTCTTTATGCGACGGTAATAATACCCAGTTATCGGTGTTCCTCGACCTATAACTTTAATTATTTTTCCTTTGGTAGATGCCTTGATAACACAATTTCTTCGGGCCTTGCCATGATTCAATCCATACTACATTCATATGCTTTATATTAGACCTTATTCGACGTTATATAAGTAATGTTTTATAGACATATTTATAATTAACGTTGTCTCTCTCTAGTGTCTAAACCTTGACTCGTCTCATTTCCCAAAGAAAGGATTTCTTTTCGCCCAACCAACTAGGGACTGCCATGCAGCACCCCTCTAGACCATGGGTAGCTTTAATCCTACCACGGTTCACTACTTCTTCTCAATGGTCGTGTTCTTTTTGTGGACCATTTTCCTAGACCTCGGTACAAACTTTGTAATACGTAGTGAGTGCCTGTGTTAGAACCCCCATAATAATGTCAACACTTTGTGCCAAACTTCACCGTCTATATGGATGTGATTAATTATCTGTGCCACACGCCTGTCAAAGTGACAACCGTCTACCCTCTTTTGGAATGTTCTCCCGTACATTCCAATGCCACCCAACCGTTGTTGATTACTCACCTCCTTCTAGGGTACCTAGATAAGGTCCGAGCAAAATGTTTCCAACCATTATTTTAATACCCAAACGACTTTAGGTTCTGCAAACGAACTTACATATTCCAAAGGATTATGTGAATATCCCAAAGGACAGTACCACCTAAAGACCTCTCAAGATAGGCCTCCTCTATTCAGAGATCTTGTGTTCAAGTCTCTGGGGGTCCGTCATATGTCCTCATGGACGCTGCCAATATGGCATGACGTATAAATGCTATCTATCTATCTATCTATCTATCTATCTATCTATTTATAAAAAAAAAAAAAGGTCCTTGGTGAACTCAATTCACCATGTTGTCCGAAGACATGGACGTCTTCTTCCCTAAGCCATGCACCAAATCTTTAAGGAGTTTTTCAGCTCTCGCTACCTTTCAAGCCGCAAGTCTACCTTTGTATATTAGCAATGACCACCCTTCATGTTAGGAAATAACCTTTCTATCCAGATTGCTAAATATCATGCATCAGGGTCCTTTATTCCTTCTCTTCTTCAATATGTTTTCTAAGTCTATGATCGATTTTCAGTAGTCCGACCCTTACGCCTGCCATAGCTACATATTTCACTCTTTGATTGTGACCTTTATTCAGTAGAGTCACCAATCCAATTACTCCTTTATGTATTTATTAACCGTCTTGTGGCTTCTAAGCCGCTATTATATGCTCCCTATATTGTTAACCCACCTATTATTGGGGATTATGATTCAACATTGTCCTACATCCTAGAAATGTTAGTCATTGCATTTCTCTGTCATGATGTTATGCTGCTGTTCTGGCATTCCAAATGACTTGACATCCGCATTTAAGCCATAGTCATGGCCTAAGAGCGGGTGAGCCTTCGTATAAATCGTGAATTACCTGGAGTCATCAAGCTGCCTGCCTGGTATTTTGTGAGCCTTTCTACAATTACCTACGTTTAATATAACCCGGACTTGTATCAATATTCGAGTCCTATATATGTTAACTTGCAACCCCATGTAACCCATGGCGTCACCTCTGCCTGATCCAGGTATGGATCATGTGGGAAAGCTAGTCTTAGGTGTCTATGCAAGACACATTCGAACATTTAGCAGGTAACTGTTATTCGCTACTTATCCTGGAATTGTACTATTGTACTACTCAACCCCACTACCTTAAGCTTTATTCTGTTGGCCGTTGACATTTATTTCAAGTGCCAACTACTACCTCATACCCTAGCATGCAACGGATTGACGGTCCTTTGCACTTTTCAAACGTATCTCCGGATCCTTCCTCAGTAACTTTAGGACACCCTCGTTTTTCTCTCCTTGCGTCGCCATCTAAATTACCTCCCTGAGATGTTTATCGTATCTGTACATGGTATGTACATAATAAACATATCTCCACATCCCACAATGCTAGAGCTCTGCTCTAACTTAGCTAAACTATAACCGTGGTAGTTCTTTCAAACAAACCCATGTATATGCTGCCTATATTTTGATAGGGTCTCTAGATATTTCAACCATTCCTTTAGTGCCTTATGGTACTTTAACCCCGTACATAACCTATGATTTCCCCCACGGGATTATGCCATAATTTCGAAGGCTATTACCTCACATGCAGAGCTTTTCTAAAGGCTTATTTCATTAAGGATCCTTTGTGTCCTCCATATTACCCATGCTTAGTTACAATTAACCTATTTTTCTTAAGTTATCATGTGGGCTTCAGCTTTTGATCAGCTTCAAATGCTGTCGTCTTTGGCTCCCTCATAATGAAGTGGAGGCACTCAAACCTTCTGGTCTTCTAATAGGAAAACCCAATGTTTCAATCTTCGTTAGTAACCGCCATATGATTATCCAATTCCTTACCCTCTTAAGAGTTCCAAAGTCATAATCTCTAACGGGTCTATGCCTTAAGGCAACGGATCCTCTACCTTCTACTTCAGTACCTACAATTGTTCCCCGCGAGTACCGTAACTCTTAAGATATATGGACTACTAGTCTGTATGATCTCACTCCTTGTAATCTACACACCTCGTCTTGATTTTTATCGGGACTTGGATTGCAATGTATTGCCCTCCTCTCGGTTATCCCTAAAAGTATAATCGTCAAAGTCATCGTACTCCTTCTTTTCTTCCATCAGGGGGATGCGATATTTTATACATCTTCTTATTTTCCAAAACTAAATAAATGCTCTCAGCTTATAACAATGAAGTAACTCGCTGGTATCTAGAACCTTTGAGTAGCTAAGCTCTCATTAGCGGTTATTCCAACACTGTTCCAACCATCCTCGGGATGTTTTTGAATGTAACATCACCGTATATGCTAGACTTACTCTAGCTATTCTCACTGGTTTAAACTCTTTTCATCTCCCTTAGTACGACGTATCTAAGATAGTCAACTTCAACCATTGGGATAACTTGAATGCTTATCTCTGGTAAAGAATACCTAACCCAATATCTTCGTATATAAGCATATCATTACGCTCATTCTTTAAACCTTGTCAAGCAATATTTCCCTCGCCCTGTACGAATATTCTACTATCTTTTAATATGATATACATCTGAATATCACAATCGACATCCTCGATAGGATCACCACTATAGTATTTGATACTACTAAATCCTTCCTACATCCAGGACCGCTACGTTATATGATATAGTAACATGTGTGCACCAACCCTAAGTCTAGACTCCTATGTAACTTGTTGACATAGGCATCTAGCTATATTCATACTTGCGGCCAACTTATTTCCCCAACTTGGTTATCTAGTACCATATACATGTTGTGGTTTCGACACCACTAACCTTACTTTGCCTTCGTCCTCAAGCTCTAGTCATAACTTCCACAGGGGCAAATGCCAACCTAAGTCCCTTGTGGACATGTTTCATCTCTAGTATAACAACTCTTATCTTCATTTATAGGGAATGTGAACTAAAAGTTCTACTATATATCCTATCTTCTTTTAGTTATGTTTTACTATTAAATGGTCCTAGTACACATATATCAACGTGGAGTTACTCCTCGGGATACACACACGATACCAAGTCCAGAGCACATCCTCCTTGGTGAGATGTTCATTGGGTGCCTACCTTGTTCATACTCCAGACTTTGGTACATTCAACGTGTCATTCCAAACTCTCTATACTTGAAACGTTGTTTACAACAACTTTCAAGCACCTCTTCTCTCCCACTTGTCGTGTGGGTACATTACTTGCCTTCCTAATGTATCATTACTTCAAGGTCAAGTTCCCTTCATAATCTAGCTTCACTAAAGATCCAACATACCTTGCACCTTTTCGATGGTTGCGCCTGTTCCTACCAATTGTCGTCTTCTCTTGACCTTATGTAGAAACTACGTTCCACACTATCCTCCAGTCTGTTATACGGCATCTCGATGCTCCCAGCAGACATAACATGTGTCCGTTTCCTTAATTTATACCATGCATACTGGTCATGCATTTGACCAATGTCATTAAGCGTATCCACGTGGTTACGTGGTCTTCTTAGTCGTCTATAATCTTGCGTCTTTATTTCACGCAGGAACATCAATCTCTTTACCAAACACAATGTATATGTAATTTTATAATCCATAGCTTATGGATCGATATCCTCATACACCATGACCTTCAAGGTCCCATGGGGAGATGATTTAATATATTTATTTATTTATTTATTTATGTATTCTCCGCCATTCCGCGCATCATACCTCGATTCAAGTAGCAATAGTTATAAAGTGTCGGACATGCTATACCTTCACCACCATTGTCAAAACCTACACTTCTAAAGTGATCTCCCTTTCATGAGCTGGGTATTTGTAATCCAGTTTCCACCTTCGCATAGTACCTCCTTAACATGGTCTATAGTAGATAATCATAAACCACTTCTCCAACAGATATATGGTGCTATCCAGTCTCCTTCTACATTGAATAGCAATCTAGATGCCGCATAATAAATCAATCCTCGTAATTATTAGGTCCAGTATTTCACTTAGATACCAAACATCGTCATACCAATTTTCTCGAGTATCCATCCAAAATAGGGATATTTTAACACTCCTTATTCCCAACATTCAGCGCTTCTACTTCGAGTAAGAGCCCAGGACCTGCTCAGTCATCGCCATATAACAGGCTCAGCACAGACCAGGCATGCTTTCGATGCTTCCGCCGTAGACACCATGGTCACAACTGGTCTTCTGTGATATAGGACGTTTGCATAGCCATAGCACTGCCGGATAGCGACCGGTGTGGTACCAATTACGTCGAATGTATATGTCAGCTGTACCTATGCCCTGTAAATATAGCAGTGTCTGTATGTGTGATAAATTTACGAAAATAGCAATAAGATAAATAAGTAATTCAAATGTAAGAATATCGGGACGTCTGGTAAATCTATAAACATAACCAATGAATTAATATATGTCCTCATCTGACTGTAATCTATGCTAAAGATAGAGAGTGTGAGTGTGGAAAGATTAAAGATAATCGAAAGGAGCGAGCTATTTAAACACATCATCAAATATAATAGAAGTAGATAAGTATGTATGTCTTACACAAACTTCGGAGGGAATAACGAGACTTAGATTAGGTTATAACAAGGTTATGAATAATAAGGCATGAACAACGTCTGTCTGTACTTAATATTAAAGTATATAGGTAAGACTATCTGATACAGTATAATATATAGTTGTATTAAAGGATAAGTATAACTGTCAAGGACCTATTAAATACTGAGGATAGGAACATACGAGTTCTTAAAAACTGTAACAAAAATAGGAAAACAAAAATTTGCTACAAAATTAAAGTAGGGATGGCTGTAATGAAATGAATTACAAAGTGAAGCGGGAATATAATACACCTACACACACAAGTTAATATCCTTAGAATGACTTTCTACTAAACAGTGCGAGGTTAATAACTCTGTATTATAATATAACAACAAATAGCAGTTCTTTATATCTATACCTATCTTTAATATATAATCAGTTACCTGTATGTATAGAAGGAACGATTTCTAAAATAGATAGACTGTGAACTCGCCACCACGAATGAAACAGTGAGACTGTTCACTTTTGACAGTCCTAACCGATGATCATGTCTGATCCATGCCTCTACCACTTATATCCCAAAGTTATAAATTGCACATTACAAGTCATTTCAAACTTGATCACTTTGAACATGACAACGTCTGTGTGACTTATAATCCCACGCTATCTCTTTAAGGAGGGGAGACTTCCTTCCAATGTATGATGTGTTGCCCTGCAATAAGAGTAATCTTGATGCTGAGGACAGCATCATTTTTTAAGGTGGAGAGAATGTGACGTTCCACATATTTATACGCATATTTAAGTATAAATACGTGACACGTCACTATGAAACTATGAATAATTAGACGTGTCACGTATTTATACTTAAATATGCGTATAAATATGTGGAACGTCACATATTCTGTGGTCAGCACATTGAATTCCACCTTCTTAGGTGCTGACACCTTCAAAGCTTATTCCTTCAAAGCCTTTGGAAAAGAGGTCTTAGTCTTCTCCTACTCTTGGTTCTTGAACCACCTTTTGTGATCTTGTAACCACATTTACTTCTCAAATCTCTTTTCTTGCTGTAATGGATCATTCTCCACCTCAACAAATCCACAATTTACTACTGATTTTGCCTTCTCTTGTTTCTTAAACTCTTCAATAAGAGCCTTAACTTGAGGATTATCAATGTACTTTGCATCTTGAATGCGAACATCATTAGGAAGAGGTACTGATTCAAACACTTGCAGCCTTGGTGGATACTTATTAGTTGCCCATTCTGGTTTCCCATGGATTTTCCAACAAGTAGTCTCATCATGCTTGAATTTGTCACATAACTTGCAATACAAATGAGCCTTATCCAATTGGGCAATTGGAGCTTGTGGCATCATTGGAACTGGTGGTATGATAGGTGCTGCTTGCATTGGTTGAATAGGAATAGGTGGTGCTTGTTGCATAACAGCAAATACCGGATTGGCCCTCTCAAAGAATCTCTTCTCCCTACATTCTTGATCATTATAGCCCTTTATTTGGCATCTTGAGTAGAATTTCAGCAATCTACATCTAGTATCAGAATGTCCAATAGACCCGCAATACTCACAAGTAACAAACTGCACCTCCCTTGGCTTCTCACCAATTGTAAGCTTAGAAATCTTGGCTGCAATATCCTCTATTTTATGCTCTGGAGCAGCAACTTCATGAATGTATCCCAGCTTATCTTCAGCCTTGAGAGCATACTTTTGTGCCTCTAGCAATGTTGTAGGCTGTTTAGCCTTCACCTTATGAGCAATAGCTCGTTTTAGCCCCTTCACATACCATTGGATATCCATTTCATCATTCCTTGCAATCTTCCAATGAACCACGGCTTTGAGAACCGCAATATACCTCTGACTATACTCTATAATTGATTCATCTTCCCTTTGCGTGAAATTGGTCCACCTTTCCATAGTCTTATCCTTACCATGGACTTCTTGATAATTAGCAATGAATGTTTCCTTTCATTCCTGATATGTCATGGTATCTGGCTGGGTTTGTGCCCATTCCTCCTCTGAATCTTGCAAAGAACTATGAAACCAAAGCAAGTAATCAGCAGCCGGTAACTTACATTGCTGGCAATACCTCTCAAACTTCACAATATGCTTCAAAGGATCTCGATCCACCAGATCATCAAACTTTGGAATCCCCATTGTCTGAAAACCCCATACCATAGGTGGTAATACAGCCATCTCTGCCTCTTCTTGGGTTTCTTGAAATTGAAAAAATGAAATGGAATCTCCCTTCAATTTGAAAAACGAAATTGGATTACCTTCTACATCTGTAAATGGAATCAGAACCTCATGGACCTGAGAATTAGACCCCAGATCTGCTCCCAAATCTAAAAATGAAATTGAATCTTGATGCAATTTTGAGTCCAAAGATTGAGTCACCGGTCCCCTTCTTGTTACGATGGAGCTTGGTGGTATATCCTTCTTACTTCTCTTGGGCATAAAACTATGCTCCCTTTGTCAAATTGTACCCCACAAATCAATTACGGCAAAATCCCCTTCACCCAAGAAATTGCTCCTTCCTCAATGGTGTCGTTCTTTACCGACGATCACCAATACCAATGGTAACAACTCCTTTTTCAATGGAAATTCTTGCCGATCAATGGTCTGTCGAGCACCGTGGTCACGAAATTGTTAGAGCCTGAACTCTAACCTTGCAAGAAGGATGAAAAACCAAACAATCCAAGCTCAATCTATCAGATCAAGGCAATGCAACACAAATAGCTAGATCAAGCAAAAATACTCTCTCTCAATACACCATCCCTCTATTCTTCTCTCCCTGCTCAGATAATACAGTGATCCCCCTGGCTCCATAATGCATACATGCAAATATCCTGCACGCGTGCATGTGCGTATATCACTCCATATACGGTATACTGTCTTCTATACCACCTCAATAGTGGTGAGTATGGTGAGTAGTGACGAGTGTGGTGAGTGGTGAGTGGTGACGAGTGTGGTGAGTGGTGACCACCCCAACATTACTCCATTCCAAATTGTCAGTTTTGTGGTAATCATCCATAGTTGTGTGCACATCATTCTTTTGGTCCACAGACTTTGTCCTTACGTGCATGTGACGTGCCCTTTATGCCTAGAGGGATGAGATGATTGAGCACTATTTATTCTTGTGTCAGCATGCTAGACCGGCTTGGTTGTGGCTCCAGAGTCTCTTCGATTGCAATTTGAATAGTCAGCAGGACTTATTGGCAGCATACCGAAGTTCATGGGACAATCTAAGAAAGAGAACATCTCATTTGGCTTCAGCATGGATCATTTTGAACCGTCTGGAAAGGAAGAAATCTCTTCAAGGGCAATAGATGCCATGATGCTCAAGTGCTCATTGAAGCTAAGCAACGCGTTGTCAGAGCATATATATCATCATCAGTAAAGTGCAAAGTGAAAAATCATATTCGGATTCACTATCTTCAGATTAATACTTATGTATAAGTCATTTGCATATTGTATGTTGCAAGGTGCCAGGTGGTTTTCTCTAGTGGACAATTTCTCCACTGGGTTTTTAGTCCCCCATCTATGTTTATAATATCTCACGATTAATAAAGTTCCTCGTCCTTCATAAAAAAGTTCTCTTCCTCCTCCTCCTGATTGTCAGTTACCTTTTTGTGTTTATATGTTCACTGGTCTATGTCTTGTTAAGATTACTTTTAAGAGCACTTGCAGTTTTAATCTGCTCGTAAGATGCATGTAAGATCGGACTTGAAAGATTTACACATGCTTCGTATGCATCCAGCAAATAAGAATCTGATTGTGTCACATCATCCCACCTTCTATTTAAGGCCTATGTATCCGATGAAGTGGTGAGTTGTACAAAATTGTATAATTGTGCAATTTGAAAAGCGACGTGGTCCAAAAAGCTTTAATGTCAAAGCTTGTGGACCCTTCTATCAAGTTGTGAATGTTGATATCATAATTATTGAGAAGCGTTTCGATTTCTTGTTAGTTGAACGAGTATTTATTATGTGTCGTTGCATCACTTGACTACATATATTGCTTTGAATCAAATTGAATTGATTGTATGGGCCCAAGAAAGTATAATATGAAAATGTGTAATATTGTGAGAGTCTAAATTGTTTTTTCAAGTTGTACTTGAATCTTTTGGGTCATGACGTTGAAGTTGTGATGAAACTTGCATTGATTAAAAAAATCTCCTACACCATGAGTGTGTATTCATGTGATCAGCAGATGAATTACATGTATTGTATATAGGCACAAAGAGATTTATAATATTGTAAAAGCCATTTTTTTGGTGATTCACATGGACGATGAGTGAAGGGGCTACTAGTTGATTTTGGACCAGAGAAAATACAAAAATAAATAAAAAAGATAGAGGGAAGAAGAAGAAGTTGCTCAGCCTTATTTTAGGGTCTCACTGTAGGAAGGTCCATCAAGTGGTCGTCGGTGGTGGCTCTCCTAAATTTAGCACATGGTTTTTTCCTTTCCATGTGAAGTTTCTATTAGGCGAGACTACTTATTTTAATTAAGTTAAATTGTTAACCCAAAATTATTCACTTGATTCAAAATTTCATGTTTCGAAAGTTGGATTGTCTAAAAAAAAATATCCTATAGCCCTATTGCAACATAAAGCAGACAATGTAGAGAATAGAATAGAATAGATAGAAACCGGGAGAGGGGATTGACCTAATAAATTGGCATCAACCGAAAGGAGCATACAGGCATGGGCCGGTAATTGACTAGTATTGAAATATTGCACCACTATTAAATGGAATGGCTGAAAGGGCAAAGGAGAATCGGACTCAGAGGCTTGACAATCAGTTTCAATCAATTAATTCAATACCAGTTTTAATTAAATTAGTTTCAACCTTAACTCCAAAGACTAGACAAATGTACATTACCTGTGAGTAGGAGAGTTATCCTCCTTACTATTTCCTTAGTCATTAAGTTTACAAATTGTGGGGTTGTTGGCCAGCATTTAAGATTGGCTAGTCTATTTTATCATTCCATTGGATGATGGAGTGTAGTTTCTTCAGGTTTGAGAAGACTACATGGTTCTAACAAGTTCAACCATTGTGGCTTTAGTAGGCTAATTTTTTTCCCACTATTGAGAATAATATGTTTTATTGTAGCGGATTTACTGTAGATTCTGAGTTGAATTAAAAAAAATTAAATTTGACAGAAGGCATACCAAACATTAGGAAAACAAACATTATATATTGCAAAGGCATTTGCTAAACAACTTGCAAATAAATCTATTTTGCTTTAGTGATCGGTGTCAAATCCTTTGTGGCCTAATGACAACTTTTACTAGTATATTGGTTTTATTTTATACGAATGATCAAAATACCGCAATAATTTTGAGGAATTTTTTGGTATATTATCTCTTGCACAGGGGGGTTGCTGTACTAAGTGGATTATTTTTTCTGCTGAGATTTTATTTCTGTCTGTGCAGTTATACATGGACTTTCTTAGGATATTGAATAAAGTTCGACGTCCTTTAAAAAAAAAATTTAAATAAAAATGTGTACATTTGTTTAGTGGTTAATTGTCCAAATTTATCTAGTGTTGAAATAGTGAGTCAATGCTTAAAAAACGAAGAAAATGAATTTCCTTAGATGTCTAACATGTTCTCCTTCTCCTATCTATCATGTTTGTCAGTTAACTCATCATGTTTATATATTCGCTGGTCTATGTGTCTTGTGTGTAAGATAACCATTGAGAGCACTTGCCGCTTTATTCTGCATTGTAAGATCCATGTAAGACTAGACTTTGAAGATTTACACTTTTTTGTTTCTGTGCATCCAGCGAATAAAAATCTAATGTATCACATCATCCCACCTTCTATTTAAGGCGTAGTTCAATTTCGAAAGCGACGTGGTCCAAAAGGTTTCAATGTCAAAGTCTATGTATTCTCCTTCTATCAAATTGTCAATCTTGATGTTATAATAAGTGTGAAGGAATTAGAGTTGTTGTTAGTTGAAATGAGTTTCTAAATGTGTTGCATCACTTGACTACGAGATTGAATTGAATTGATTGTAAGGATAGAAGAAAGTATAATATGCAAACCTCCAATATTGTGAGAGCCCAAATCGTTTATTCCATTTAATTCATAACGAATATTTCAAGTTTGACGATGAAACTTGTGAAGTAAATTGCATAGTTTAAAAAAGTCTCCTGTAATGTATTAACTTAACTATATCACACCATGAGTGTGTATTCATGTATGGGGGGATGGAAGGTGGGAAGCACGGAACGGGTCCTGAAATCAACGACCTAGCTTCATCCCCCCACAACATACAACATGGCAACTAGGGAGAGGAAGGATTTAGCGACTGATTATTGATGACCTGCTGAGCGGAATTGGAGTGTCGTTTTCCATTCTGGAGACGGAATGAGCTCCCCAGTTGCCATGTTATGATTGTGCAACGAACCATATATGAGGTAGGTACATTTATAATGTTGGTAGGTGGGAATATTTGCATTTAAATCCACCATTAGTGCAGTGTGTTTTTTGCTCTATGTGAATTTTCTATTAGGCATGATCATTTATTTGGTTTAGTAACTCGTTATGCAAAAATCATTTATTTGGTTCAATATTTATGTGTTAAAAGTTGGATTGTCTAAGAGATGCCCTCTAGGCCTAATAATGAACCATAATTAGACAATGTGGAGAAAGAACCAAGCGAGGGGTTTGAATGGTTCGAAAATAGCGGAGTTTGGCCCTTAAAAATCCACCCACTACGCTTAAATTTTGGTCATCCCAAAAAAAGCAAATTTTTTGGCAAGAAAGTTAAAAAAGTACAAATAAAACACAAAAAAAAAAAATGGGCTAACATATCGTAGTCTAAAGTGGCGTAGTCTAAAGTGGCATTTTTACTGGCTAGATCTATTTCTATTTTCGAGCCGTGGTTTGACCTAATGAATTGGCGAGGGAGCAATACGGAGACGAGCACAATTGACTAGTGTTGAAATATTACACCGATTTTAAAGGGAATGTGTGATGGTTCGAAAATAGGGGACCTCCCCTAAAAATCTGCCCACTCGTATTAAATTCTGGTTATCCTGAAAATTTTCCGGAGATTTTCCGGAAAAAAAATAAAAAATTTCCAACATATTACACTAGAAACTGTACTAACATATATTTTTCCCAGTAGCCTCGAACAAGGGTCGAAATTAGGGGGGTTCCTCCCCAGAATTTCCGATTAAAGTTAGAAATATCCGATTTGATAAAGTAGATGCAGGCAAATTTCCGGTCGAAATTTTATAAAATTAGTGTAAGATCCGGCAAATTAGGGGTGTTTTTCTCAAAAATCCAATTAGTATAGATGAAGGGCGGCATTTTTGCTGGTTAGTGCAAAAACTAAATTCGAGGCCTGGCCTCGAATATCCATCGGTATTTTTACTGGTTAGACACATTGCTATCATTGCTATTTTCGAGCTCTGCTGTTGAGAGACAGAGGGGAATTGAATCGGGGGCTTGACGATGAGCTTCAATCAATTAATTCCAGACAGCTTGGAACGAAAGCTTCGCCAACAAAAAGCAGCAATGTAAATGCGCAAGGCACTTATTGGGGGTTGGTGCGGCACTTAATGGCCTTTATTTAGTAAAGACGGCCGCCACGTGGCGCCAGGACAGCCCGGCATGCAAACACGAGGTCTGGGCGCCCGCGCGCTCTTCGTTAATTGCTGTGCTGCAGTGTTGAATCCGCGTCTAGTTCGCTGCGCAAGGCGGTGGCGATGGCTGCATCCCTTTTAATCCAAATATTTTTGGGCTTCATCGTTCTGTTGTGCCAAAATGTGGCCTCCCAAAACGACCTCCATGTCCCGGCTATCATCATTTTTGGGGATTCTACGGTTGATGTGGGCAACAATAATGCCCTCAACACCATAATGCGCAGTAGCCATTTGCCTTACGGCCGCTCCTTCGGTTCCGGCCAGCCCACCGGAAGATTCAGCGATGGAAACCTCGCTGTTGATTATATCGGTTAGTTGGGTTTGTCTCGGTCAGTGTCTAACTTACTTAATTCTTCGCATTTTCCTAACAAACGCCTTCCCATTTTGCCTCTGCAGCTGACAAGCTGAACCTCTCCTATCCTCTCGCTTACTCTGATTCTGCTGCAAAGGGGACCACTCCAAACCTGCTTCGCGGAATCAATTTTGCCTCTGCAGGTTCCGGCCTCATCGATTCCACTTCTAAGTTATTCGTAAGTTACTTGACTTGTAAACTTGATTGAATTGAATTGAATTGAATCCAATTGAATGGAATGGAGGGACTTGTGGTTAACTTACATTGTGTGTACAGAACACCATCGATTTTGCTACGCAATTAACTTGGTTCGACGACTACAAAACGCGTTTAGCTCAAGTAGCAGGGCAAGCACAGTCGGACAACCTCATATCCAAAGCGCTATATATCATAAGCACGGCAAACAACGACTACGTCTACTACAGGCTGAATCCAACAGTGTCCTCAAATTATAATCCGCAGCAATTCTCGAGCATGGTCCTGAGTAAATTTGCAGCCTACGTGGAGGTAATAACATGGAATTAATGAAAAGCAGGGGTATGATTATGAAATAGAAGGCCAAAAAAAATACTGATACATTTGATTTTTTTCTGGGTTGAATTTTTTTTTTTTGTGGCAGCAAATATATGCAAGAGGAGCGAGAAGGATAGCCATTGTGTCTGTGGCGCCGCTGGGGTGCCTTCCGTCGGAAATGACCGCTGCAGGTCTGCTTCAGGATTCAAACAGACATTGCGTCGATTCCGTGAACGACATGGCCAGATCCTACAACGCCCAGCTCCAGCGCCTCATCGCCTCCCTCCATTCCCAATTGCCTGCTGCCAGAATTGCTTATCTCGACTGCTTCAACGTTATTTATGATGCTGTTCAGAACCCTGCCAAATATGGTACCTCTCCTCTGCCCTTTTTCATGTCAGATAAATTTTTTTTCCTTCTTGCATTGCAATTGCATTTGCCTTTAATTCCTGGCAGCTTTTGCCCTGTAGCACTAAATCCTTATAAGTAGTTGTGTCATTAATTTTGTATTCAATAGCAACACGACCTTGACTTTTTGAGGCTTGATGTCAACCTAATGTCAATGCATTACGGACCTGAATATATATTTAATTTTAATTTTAAGTATAGGATGGATGGATGGATGCGATGTTTTATCAAGCTTATAGATGGATAGATAGATAGATAGATATATATTGGCGATGCTTTTACTTTTATCAAGCTTATAGATGGATAACCAGTTCCATTGAAGTTCCATTGATTGTATAGATTGCTAACTAGTTGGTATCTTGCTATATAGGATTTACTGAGACGCGAAAAGGTTGTTGTGGAAGCGGCCTTATTGAGGTAGGCGATGCATGCAACCAAATGTCTATGGGCACCTGCCAAGATTCATCAAAGTTCGTATTTTGGGATAGCTTCCATCCTACATCCGCAATGTACAAAATAATTGCAGATAAATTCTATATTCAAGCACGCCCTATATTGCTATAGTCAAGCATGTCATATAGCACAGAGAGGCAACAGAGAGGCAACGGAAAAAAGTTGTACATGTAATAAAATTATATATCATATGTTACCTAGAAAAAGATTGTAACAAGTATAGATTACAGATATCGTCCAAGTTTTGACATTTTAACATAATTGTGACCAAGAATTATTAGAATGAATGAAATAAATGTATTTTTATCGGAGACCAATTGGCTTATAGAACCAAAATAAAGAGAAGAGCAAGCGTATTACTGTCAAGATTAAAAGACCCTTGTTTTAAAGAATTTTCAAGAGAAAAACTTTGGAAGCAATAAGCGTGCTGATAAATTGTATTGAATATATTACTTTGGCCGTGTTGGAGCATGATATCTACGATCTCTTGAAGATATGATACCAATAACCCACTGATATCGTGTCTAACAGCTCATATAACGGCTAGTTAGCTGGGACTGACTCAATATAGCATGCTCGAATATGGTCAAGTGCTGGACAATGCTGAAGAGCGTGGCATTCATCCTCAATGGCTTCCTATCAACAACATTGACAGGCCCTGTCCTCGCGTGCCTCCCAACTCTATCTGCCAGTCTCATTGCCCAGCTCCAATGCTTAAAAATAGATAATGGCTTTGAAAATAAAGTGTTCAAGTTTATTACCAAAAAACATAAACAGGTTCTTCATGAAAATAGATACCGACTTCTCATCTTTAAAACACCCTGTGTTGGAAAGCAAACCAATATTGTTTTGAGGTATATAATAGACGTGTTGGGGAGAAAACCAATGATGTTTTACAGTATATAATCTATATTAATTTAGTAACAAATTAATTTATAGTTAATGGTTTAGCATACATTAAAAATAGCTTAAGTTTATGCCTCCATGTTTTCTTTCATTAAAATAGCTTAAGTTTATGCCTCCATGTTTTCTTTCAGTTAGAATTGTGCCACATTTTAGAATCTGCACACGAACAGTTGGCAATCTCTTTCTCAAAGGCCTGCACTTTGGCTAGCCACATCTCCATGATCCCTTTTTTTTTTTTCCGAATTCTTTATGAATTTCTATGCACAAGAAAGCACACATTAAATATTTTTGAATTATAGCAAAATAAGGAAGCAAGCATTCGCACATTGCCAATAAGGTCTATTCTTCAAAATAGGTTTCTTGTTGTATTACTTTCATAAGGCCAGCTCTTTTACTAGCCCTCATTCAGTACAATCTTTGTGAACATTTCTGCACAGGTAGAGTGAGATATGCTAACAAATAGGACCTGCATATTTGGTGGTTGCAGGCCTACTTCATTTGATCTGTTCCCCATTCAGTAAAATCTGCACAGGTAGAGTGAGACATGCTAACAAATAGGACCTGCATATTTGGTGGTTGCAGGCCTAATTCATTTGATCTGTTTATAAAGATGCTGAAACCTACAAAACAGATACATAGGCACACGGAAGCAACAGGTTGAAGGATCCAGATACTTATAGTTACAGATCATTCACAGATTATTCGCAAATCATTCAGAAAATCAAATGCATTCCAAAGCACATTTCTGATCAACAGCTACCAGAATTTATTAATAGGTTCAAAATGTGAGAGTTTTGAGTTATGGCAGCACTAATCAACAAATAGTGTTGAAGCAAAGATAGAGCATGGCAAAGCTGAGCGTCATAACAGAGGAAAGAAGAAAAATCTACGAAGAAAAAATAAATGAAGAGAAGTTTTTTTCTAGAAGAGAAGAAGAATGGGATACAAGGATCTTACCTCTTATAAATCTGGAATTGAGGAGCCATTTTCGGCTCAGCTAGGGCAGATTAAACAAGCAAGATTTGTCACTGGCTCTAGATGGATTCCACCGCCTTGGACCAAACAAACATATGGTTTTTGCTTCGGAACTATGGGTCACAATCGAAATATCGAATTGAATCACTACAAGAGGATGGGGGGTATAGTGTCAACCCTTATGACAAGGCATAAGTCTGCTACTATCTTGACACAAAGTGCTTGTGTTGTATCAAGTTTATGTCTAGTGCATAGTGTCAAACATCCCGTCCAATGCAATGACATCCTTTTGTCAACTTTTTTATCGCAATTTAAGTTGGTTATTGCAACAACTTTTGAACAATATTATAACTAAGATGTAACAACCTTTTCTTAAGACTTGTAACAAAATGGTATCCAAATTTTTATCTATTATTTCAACTGAATTGTGAGAAGCATTTGTCCAATTTAAGTGGGTTGTTGCAACAACTTTTAAACAACATTATAACTATGTCGCTACAATATTTTCTTTAAGACTTATAACAGAATGCCATCCAATTTTGTATCTAGTATTTCAACAAAATTGTGTTGTGTATTCATACATAAGATATAATACTGCACCAAGGGATATTACTTGGTACGATTCAAGAATGATTTGGATATCTAACAACTAGTTGGATGAAGGGGAATAGTAAATGGAGAACAATGTGAACAAAGGAGCAAACCTATTAGGAAGGCAAGATCCATCAAATATAAAAATATGAGATACTTAAATGTACATAACATATATCGAAACTCCAAGAACTACTCTTTATATGACGAATAAATGAATTCATAGAATTGCAAGAAGGTGCAAACAAATGCCAATCCAATTTAGATTGCTCTTGTAGGCTGCATCTCAACGGATGGACGCTTCCCCTTGAACGATGATTCCGGAGGATGAGTAGCAAGAAGAGGAACCTCTAGTTTCTCAAGATTTACAAGGAATTAGTGATAGTTCCATAATTTAGAGATGACAAATTTGGAAAGACAACACTCAATATCAAATGATCTAAACCATAGTGCATTTGGGAACAATGGTGTGCTTGCCTCATTATGGAGATACGTTGCCTTATCAATGCATGGCTCATCATCTACTTCATGGGCACCATCATTTTTTGCACCACTATTGGCTTCTTGGTTTATTGGAAAAAAATTTGTGATCATATCGTGAATTGCCTCCTCACCAACAAAAGTACTATGCGAGCTAGACGCTTCACTAGGTGACTATATGGCCACATAAAGATGTATAAGAAGTGAATATAAATGGAAGAATGAAGATACATAAGACATGTTACAAGCGACGACGAAACTTACGTTTTTCTCCCATTTGGAACAAATAAAAACATAAAGAAAGGAAGATAGATGTGATACACTCACAATATTTGCGTCACGTTCGAGGTTATTTTCTTCATCAAGTTGCGTTGGTCGATTGCGACATATTCCATACTTTGCTTCATGATCCTGTCGAATGCGATATGAACGACTTGTCTTACCATTACATTTATTGCACCAACAAGTGCCTCGACGAAGGTAGAGAACTTCCGTCGGGTCTCTCCTAGTCCTTTTCCTATATCTTTGTCGGGAGGAGGATGATGAATTTGATGAAGAGGAGGTTGAAGAAGATGATTTGGCCACCTGGCGTGGCAAACAATCGTTCCCACTATTGTAGCTACTAGTTCCAGAGCTCGTCATTTAACATTTGGAAATGGATCTAGTGACACAAAACCTATGGTAAGAATATTGCCTAGCAAAAAAAAAAAAGAATCAAAAGTAAAAAAACAACATTTCAATTGACATTTTGAAATGGATCTAGTGACACAAACCATGGTAAAAAAATTGACCCCAAAACATTTTACATTTGCAAATGTAGTGGCTCAAGACCCATGCTACAAATATTGCCTCGAAACAAATTGAAAGTAAAAAAAGAAACATTTCATAATTCATACACAATTTTTGCATGGATCTAGTGACACAAAAACTTATGGTAAGAATATTGCCTAGCAAAAAAAAAAATCAAAAGTAAAAAAACAACACTTCAATTGACATTTTGAAATGGATCTAGTGACACAAACCATGGTAAGTCCAATGCAGAACGATTGTCCACCTTCCTTGCTAATGTTCCGGAGGATGTCTTAAGTGCATTGATGACAGAGTTGGAAAATCGAGTACGAAGAACTCAGGAAGGGGATGATTCAAATGCATCTTTGAAGCCATCAAGAAATGAACAGGAGAGGAATATTGGAAATGAAAGGAAGCAGAAAGAGAGGTAAGATTAGGTTACCTAATTAGTAGAACATTTTGTACTGCTATTTAATTTATTGCACGGTAACAATTGCTTCATATGGTGGTTCAAATCCAGATCATGATCTTTTTCTCTAGTTTTCCTTTATCTAATTTTTCTACATATAGAGCCAATGCTGCTCAAGAAGGGGCCTTTCTAAATGAGCGAGGGATGTATAGTCTTTCACAATTCTGGTCTGAGCAGTGTTCTTCCATCTATACAATGTGTCTGGAAATTCTACTCCTGGGTATGCGTACGATGACGATTATGACAGCCCGCCCTTAAAAAAGGAAACTATTATCTTTCATTCCCATCAGGAAGTTTTAAAGGCCATCATTTTTGTTTGCAGTTCCCTTTCTTTTCAAATGCGATTAAGTGTTTTTGAAGACACTGGGGAAGGGTTAATCAGAATCACATCATAGCATATAACAAAATTGGGAAGAACTATTGCACAAAGCGTGGAGCCTTCCTCTCCTAGAGCTTCAATGAAGGGAAAGAGGAATTTTCATGTAGAGCCAATGTTTCTCATAACGGGCCTTTGAAACAACTTTTTGAGAGAAACTAAGGCTTCTCTAAGGTAAACAAAGCCTGTATACTTTACTTTTCCTAGCTTTTGCCTCTTTGATGGTCGCTGTTAGTGAGATGTGGTCAATAGTTTTCTTCCTAATACCAGCCTGGCCTTTATTTCTAAGTGCGAGCTTCTCTGCATAATATCATGGCTGGTTCAATTCTGCAATGCTTTACCATGAGATGACCAATCACTATTAGGCAATAGTTAACAGGATTCATAGGGTCATTCTCTTGCTTTCAAAGAAACAAGGATTAACTTTTAGAGCGGCTAAAAAAATTGGACTGCAGGTTTATAGGAAGAGGACGTCCTTGATAAACAAACTTCTAAAGTCTAGCATGTTTATATTAGTAATAAACTCCTATACCATCTCATCAATCCAAGCCTAAAGAAAGATTCAGTTTCCTTTCATCAAAATCAAATTTTAAGAAGTGCGTTAGAATTGGAGTCAACTTATTGAAAGTCTCTCATCTCATTGTTTGTAACAACATACTCAAAAGCAGGAGTCAAACCTCCTTTATATGTATGCATCTGCAATTTGGTGAGTACTCAACTTGAGCATACTCAAGGTCTTGTTCTGATTCTTTTGGTGAAGCATGAAATTTGGATCCAACACATCTTCCATGTCTTCTGCATGTCAAAACACCCAAAAGTGGAGTTGTACCTAGGGATCCAGGCTTGCCATTTCGACCTTGAACAGACTGCCACAAGAAAAGAACGGTGTCTTGTTCTATGCCACCAGCAAGTTTGCAACCTCACTTCTCTTGGTGATACAGCACCCATTTTTGGAATTGTAGATTTACGTGCAGCAACTTGCAGTTCCCTTTCTTTTCTAATGCTATTAAGTGTTTGTGAAGACACTGGGGAGAAGGGTTATCAGAATCACATCATAGCATATTAGATCATAGCATCAGAATCACATCTAGTTTTCTTTTATCATTTTTTCTACAAGTATCTTCTGTCATGGTATTATACTGTTATAGAAGGAACTTTGGTAGGTACACTTTTCAAACCATATCTTCCTACTTGACCACTGCCACTGCTTAGCTTTGTCACTTAGCTCTATCAATAGCTTTGTGACGTAGCTTTCTACTGCAGCTAATGCTAGTTTTAGGTATCATTCTAAAGCTGTTAATATATGTGCAGGCCAAAGAAATGCCGCCAATCCCATAATTCTTCCAGTATTGCTGAAACATCTGCACAAGGAGCACGCAAAAATCCCAAAAAGCATCATATCACCACAAACAGGCACGTGGTGCTTAGCTGCTCTGTGACGTCCCCTACTCGTATACGATGCCCGCACCGTATACAAACAGGAGTTCATCCCCCGCACCAGCTCCACACTGATACAGGGCCCTCCACATATCACTGTGACCGCCTAGAGTCCACAGTGGGAAGAGTGAAGGGGTCATTTTACCCCATCTCCCTCAGGGCCTACCTAGCTGCGGAAGCGTAAACATACACGTCAGTAACATAACATCATATATCCACCTCGAAGGGTGGTCCATCACATCTGCATAGACAAAGATCAGCACAATACATATGGGAAATCCTACCCAAGGCTCAGACTCAAAGGGATGACTGACGGCTTGGGTCTCCAGAGTTCATTGCAGACAGAATTCATGGCAATGGATTTGGCTGGCATAAGAACATGGCTTAGGGTTGTCCACTCCATCCGCCCCTCCTGTGCACACTTTGCAGAGTAGGCTGAAAAGTGTTGGGACCTGACTGTAGCCCACCGGGTGCATAGCCAAAGGGGCTACGTCTACTGGGTTACATCTCCCCAGCCCCGATGGGGCAGGTAGGGATCACTCCCTCCAGAGATCTACATGCTGACTCAAGGTGACTAGAGGGCCACTGCCCTTATTCGACTTGAACTCACTGGAAGGTCATATCCACCACCCCACGAGTGTCGAGCCCATGCCTTGCCCACACGCAGTGGCAAGCCATTAGACCTAGTCACAATGATCCCCGGTAGGCCTTACACACCAGAGGGATCGTTCAAGAGTCAGAACACGAACCTCCTCCTTAGCCAGTCTAGCCCCTTCACCCACCCACAACCAGGTGTGGTTCTTGTGCACAGGCCGAAATCTAGTAATGCACTAAGAGGGACTATCTAGGAGCATCATCTACTAAGCTTCAAGTCTCTACCCCCCTTCCCAATACAGTGAGTTCACAGAATTCATCCGTCCATCACATCATCATAGAACTAAAGAATAAGAACTAATCTATATCATACATAGAGTTAGGTTCTTTAGTTAGAGTCAATCTCGGGATCTGCTTGGCTACTAGGGGTGATTTAATAGGCTAAACCTACTGGTTCGAAGGCTGGAATAAGGTTTAGGCTATTCAATCAACTAAATACCTGATCCCTGGTTCACTCCTCTGAATTCGAAGGCGTCCATGTCGCAGTTCTGCTTCGAGATGCGGTCGGAAAGGAGATCTGACTAGCTGGGGCTCACAGGCAGATCGTGGGAGTTGGAATTGACTCCTTAGGCGCGCAAATCGGAGCTCAGAAGGTCTGTGGGCGAAAAAGGGAAAGTTAGGGTTTGGTGCCTTATGTAGGCTATCAGTTATGGTTAGGGTTTCCATGACCCTTGGTCTACCTTTAATGGTTTAAAGGTCTAAAAGTGCGCACATTGCTAGTGTGCGCACCCTTGCAAGTTGCCCCCTAGGGCGCCCTTGCTTGGGTACACGTCGGCGTACACGTCGATTGGGACGGCGTGTACGCGTGACGAGGCAGTACAGTATACGTCCTGGGACCATATACTGTGCTGGAACGTCACATGCTCATCATCATCATCATCAGATGAACATGACGAGTCCAAGGAACACGATGAACCGACTGACCAAGACGATGTTGAAGATAACAAAGACATTTTGAAGGACATTGATCTCTCATACAACGTTCAGTTCAGGAAGCTTTTGAGGTCTCAGGTATGGCTACATCCACTTGTACATTGAATTACACATTTGATCTATAGGTTTATGTATTGCTTAGACGTTTAAGCACTTGTTCTTATGGCACAAGGAAATGTTGTAGCATGTTTGTGCTTTCTGGTAGACAAGTTTGTGAATACTGTCCTATCCACTTTGCAAAAATCAGCAATTCCTAGTCTTGTTTTGGCATGTGTGTACAGTAGTCTGGTTCATTAGCATAGTTGTGTTTTCATGGCTGATGAACATGATGCTAGCTCTAACAGGATAAGAGATATTGTTGGAAACTGAGTACTGCAAATGCATCTTATCATTTTAGAGGTATTGCTGCCCTAACAGTGGCAAAGATATCAACTTTTCTGTCTGATGCTCAATCTGCCAATCCAAGAACAACATATTTTGTCAGTTTCAATAGATAGTCTGCATGTCCATAGATTGTCATAGTAGTCCATGTTGTATCATTGGTTTGCTAATTTGATGTACTTGTTTGCTAATTTGTCCTACTTGTCGTTTGTCATTTCCATTTCTTTCTTTTGCCTCTTTGAGTTTCCAAATTGAAGCGCCTAATCCTAAAAAGCTAACAAAGTTTCCCCAAGGTGATTTATGCTAAGTTTCATCCCAAGCCCTGAGCTCTGGTACCATGAATACTTTGGATCATTATTTAGAAATGAAAGAAAGATACAGCAGGATACAGGCGCCTAATAGAAACACCCTATGCCAGTCAGCAGTGTGAAATCAGCTTCTCCTTCACTGGATATTTACCCGAATGGTAAGTTTTTGGAAATAGCTCCAGGCTGCCCTTTGCTAGTCTCCCAAACGTCCACCCAAATCTGCCTTCAACCATGATACCAAGAACCTGAAAGCAAGGTGAGGTATGGACTGAGTGAGCCTAGCTAGGAGATGAGATTCTGCCACTTTATGAAAGGACATGTCAGCAGCTCTAGGGAATAATAATGGCCATGACTAGATGCCTTTGCTACGGGCCAAGCTTGGAGGCAAAAGAATACCGTCTTCCTGCCACACTTTTATTTGGACTTTCTTGGTAAGATCTTTACAACCAGAGTTATTTCCTTGTGAAAGATAATCAGGAAATGTTTAGGTAGGATATTCAACAGATTTGATATAATGTCTATCAACGTTTTCTTTTCTGTTGTGCAGGCTTTGCTTTGTTATTTCAGAAATTCTGGTTAATTGTCCTGGCTTGTAAATCAGTGCACTAATCATAACACTTTTCTAACTCTGTATACATTGCCTTATGGCTCTGTGTTGGATGTGTTCAACTCGCAGTTTGCTGGTTACAGATGCCCATGCTAGAATATCACTGCCTAACTTGACACATGCCCTATGGTGATTGATTCGTGCTCAACTCACACTGATAGCTTTTTAGAGATGCCCAAGCTAGAATATCACTCTAACTTGACAATGATATACCCTGTGGTACATCTATGAGTAAGATCACTACCGACAAGATCTGAATCTATATATAGAATTGACCAGATATGTCAATAGAAAATGCCGCCATTGACTGCAGGTTAAAATTCTCTTTGCCACAGCCAATGACAACTTTGATTTTGCTATTCATATATTTATCTAGTTCTGGACCCTCTTTTCCCTGTTATTCCTGACTGCCACCTTAACATTTTATATGTTCTTTTCATTATTTCATGTTTGCACTTCGATATCTTGAGTTTTATTTCATTACCCAGGCTGAAGCTATGCATCATTTCCATTCTGAACTGCATCATTGTGAATGGTTGATCTGGAACATGGCAATATGAATATAGGAAGTAAATGTTTTGATGAAACTAGATTTCTCTACTGCAGCATATGTGCATCATATGTTCTCAATTCATGTTTGAATGCAAGTATGCTTTCATAAAGGGGAATTGTTGAGGGATGATGCGGGACGCGAATTTGAGCAAAAAGCATCGGATGCCTTGAAAACGTATTGTAGGGAGGTTGATAAACTTTTTAAAGAAATAAAGCCACGTCATCTGCAGAGGACCTTGAAGTACATCTACGAGCAGTTTGGCGATGGACTATCCGAGATGGATGTCATGAAATTCTTGAAAAAGCGGTGGAAACACTGGAGGTCAGAAATTATATCACTTCTTATGCTTTAACGAACTCGTAAAAAATCTTTTTTTTTTTGGTTTAAAACTATAGGGAAAATCTTCGAAGGAATGTGCGAAACAATAACGCACCGAAACCAATGCATGTCGACGATGAAAGTTGGAAGAGGTTTGTCGAGCTTTGTGGTAGGAATTATCAACGCCAAAAAGATGCTGCTACCAAACGCAAGAGGCAGCAACGGACTGGCTCTGGAGGCATTATGTCCATTAAAACTAAGTTTGTAAGTGCTTAATCACTTTGCACAATTTTTTTCAAATGCTTTTCTTTAACTTTTTGTGAATTCAAATACAATGCAGTTTCAAGATTGGGGGTCCATGCCCACGGAGGATTTGTTACAGGAAATTATAGCGAAAGGTGGGTATGAAGCATGGAGGAAGAAGATGATTGCAAAAGGCTTTGTGCCAAAAAAGGTGTGTACTTTCGATTTTTTCTTTCGAAATCAGTGTCTAGCATGCATTGCATTTATTATTTTCACTTGTGATAGTTGTGTGGCATGATCATTGCTCAACTTTGCCTTTATATAAAGTGAACTTTCCTCTTTCCTCTTCCTCATGTGTAGCTTCTGCAGCAGCCACAACAGCTCCAAGCAGCAAATGCTGATGTAAATGTAGCTTCTGATGCAAATGCTGCTGCCACTGCAGCAGCAACATAACTTTCTTATAAGCCTTATTTACTAGTAGGCTACATTAAGCAGCCATGAGTCTAAACTCCCGTTCACCATGTGTTCATACACAAGCAACTTCTCCTTTGAACAGTATCCAAGCAAGTTGATTAGAATTTGATGTTTCCTTGCACCCTGGTCTGCGTACTATTAAGCAGCAGTGAAGCAATTAGCTACTTGAATTATTAAGCTTCGTTTTTTCTGCTACTTGCGGCAATTTCTCCTGCTTTAACATCCTCCATCTTATGAACAAAAAAGTGTTACAGCTTGTACTAACAATGCTGCCATATAATTTCTGATTCCTGCCACATAATTTCTGATTTCTGATTTCTGATTTCTGATTCTATGGCAGCATAAAGCCTTGGACTATCTTAACAAGACAAGCCCAGGTGTCATCTTTAAGATAAAACCCAAGAAGGAGAAAGAAGTTACAAACAAGGTAAGTGTATTTCATTCAATAATCGTGGTTTGTGTGAATTTAAATTAATCTTATGTTTATATATTATACATGCAGAATATTTGCTATATTGATAGTGACTCTGATAAAGAACCTGATAAAGAACAGGTATGAAGGGCTATCAAAGCGATTCGTATTACATGAAATTCTTTTAATTCAAGCCAATTTCTCCCTTGAACTAATTAGGAGGAAGACAATGATGAAGGCAAAAGGAAGATGGACTCAAGAATCAAGAGGGTTGAATTTGAATTTTATTACTTTTAAGTAGTTAAAGGCCCTTCTTTTATTGAGAACGTTCGGGATTCAATGCTCAATGTTGACATTTTTTTTCAAAGCATGAACTCAATGCTCATTTTTATTGTTTATGATCCTTATATATCTATAATGCAATTGATTATTTTGTTTTCTTAGAACCATCAAACTTGTCTTTTTCTTATTATTGAAACTTGCCTTGATGCATTCGAGTAACAATGTAGACAAGTGCAATCCACATTTGAAATGAATTATTTGTGTGCGTTCTATTTTTCACAAATTTTTGTTGATAAGTTGACACTATTTCACAAATGGTGTCTCTTTAAGTTTGCTATTACGTTGTTGTAATTTTGTCACAAGTTATAACCTAAAGCTTGCTATTACCTTGTTGTAATTTTGTCACAAGTTGTAACCCAAAGCTCGTCACTACCTTATTGTAATTTTGTCAAAGTTATAACCCAAAGATAGTCACTACCTTGTGTAATTTGGATATAAGTCATTACTCAAAGCTCGTCACTATGTATTTGTAGTTTTGTCACAAATCATTACTTAACATTGCCATATGCTAGTCACAAACCATGGTACAACTCAACACAATGCTTCTTGATATTCTTGACACTAAACTGCTATCATAGGTGATGCTAATTTGTCACAATACGAGTTGCAACCTTGTCGGAAACTCTATTAGTGTCGAATTTTTTTGGTCACAATCTTGACTCAATGGTGGTCACCCCAGTGACCAATGATGACGTCTAATATAGTGTCAAGATTTTGACCATTTTGGGAACATGGTAGGTTCACCTAGTGTCAAAAAAATTGCCACTATGCTCGACACTATACCCCCCATTCTCTTGTAGTGAATAAAACAAAGATGTATCAAGGGAACAATGCAAAGACAGAAAGCCCCATACCTGCTTGCAGAGGAGCAGACGGAGCTGAGCTAGACATTCTTCATAGACCGTCGCTTCAAAAACATTTCATCATAGACTTTTGCTTCAAAAACGAGGTTGTATGCAGAGATGGAAAATGTCATGCCTGCTTGCAGAGGACCAGAGATGGAGCAGACGTTTAGCCATTTACCACCATCATGCAAATCCGGGATTGAAGACCAATTTTGGCTCACCTAAGGCAGAAATTTGCCACCACCTCCGAGATTTTGATATAGTCGCTTGCTATTCGGCAACAATTTTAGGGTTTATCTGTCCACAAGGAGTACTTACTATTTTAGGACTTATCTTGCGCAGATGGGCCAGATGTTTGCCCTTCATATCAAACTGATACCATGCCATCCATCTCTCATATATGAATTGATTTTGACTAATAAATATAATGAGGTAGTGCTTTGGATGTCTATCAACCCTTTTAATTTGGGATTTTCCGGTTTAGCTAAAAAGGTTTTTGGAATTTTTCTTAGTCACATTTCCTGAGATTTTGAAGGATTTAATCGCCGGAAAAAAATTCTGAACATCTAAAAATCGAAAAAAAATAATTCATGGCTTTAGAGTTTGAGAGAAGTTTTCCCCGTTCAATTTATTCCCCCTTCAATTTCAGCATGCATATGCGATTCAGGCATGAACACGAAGAAGGTGAATTTAGGGTTTTGTGATGGAGTCGGGGTTTGCGTTTAGCACATCGATCTTAATGCCGTAGGTTGCTTGCATGCATATTGCTCTTCCAAAAATCAGATCTGTGCATTTTACTATGATTTGGAAATTCGCATTTCTGAGTTGTGCAGGTTTTAAGGCTTTGATGTTGTTCTTCGGCATGATAGCCTATGTGCACTGCCTATAATTTCTGCTATTTGCATCGGAGCCGCAGGAGGGGGTTTGGCTTTGGAAGAAATTTTCTAAGGGCACCTCCATTTTCAAATGTCATGCCTAGCGATTGGGCTCAGATACCATGACATCACTGATGTTTTATATCAGATCACTGTGAAAATTGATTCTGACAAAGCTTTACAATGGATTTAGGTTGTTCCTTTATTAGGGTTGCACAAGAATGTCTGCAGCACCATAGCAGTTGTATGTTCTTCTCGGACAAGCCCTGTCGCATTTTGTAGATGGGGCTGGGTTTTGCCATGGGCATAAGCAAGCTATTGGAATTCAGAAACAAAGTTTACGTAAGGAGAGACTATACAATGAATATGGTCGGAGTAATATTATCTGGCGTCTGTATCATTGGGAATTTTGCAATGTCTTTTTTTTTTTTTTTGAAGAACTGTGTCATCAATATATTTCCTTCTTACGCTTGAAGGTAAATGATTCTTGCACAATCACTTTGCTAGAGATTAGATATCATGTTTGTTGTGTGTGTAATCTAATTTGTTTTCCTTTTTGTAGGTTTTGGCAGCAGTCTATGTTTGCGCATCCTTTTCATCAAACTTCAAGGTAAAGCTCATCTATAATGGCTCTGCTTGACAATATGAAATTGATAGTTAGCACAATCTGAAAGTGCATGCAGTTCGTCGCATATGACTCAAATAACTGGTAGCTTTTTTTGTTCTCTAAATCTTAGAGTAGCTTTCAATTTTTTAAATATGGAGTTTTAGTAAATTCCAGTCTGTGGGTCATGAGGCATCAACTCAAGATTAAGTTTTAAGCATAGGGCATCATAGTGCAGAGAAAGTCATTGCCTTGCCCTTATTTTGGAAAATTTTCCACTTATTTTAGTGTGAATACAAGTTTCAAGCTATTGACAACTTCATGTCTTAGTTACAGGTGTTGCAACTACAGGATCAAGACAGCTCACGAAATTGTGTGATGCTGGAAGGATACCACCTCTGGATGAATGCTCTTTGTGACGTTATCTGGAACAAGAAGGTTTGACCTTTGCATGAAATAAAACACTCGCAAATGGTGTGTTTCACATGTTTTATTGCTCATGTTTTTTCTCATGTTGCTCAATCTCATGGAACTAATGTAATGCTCTCATTTTCAGTGATATGATTGTTATAAATATGAGTTCATTCTGTTTGTATGAAGGCGAGTCTTAGGTGTTGTAACACAACACACTTGCTCCACTACCAGTGAACTGGTAAATTTTGAATTTTCCAAGCAACCTACTTTAGATTTTGAACTGCCAACAGGGCACCCCATTTAATATGCCATTTTATGCAACTAGGAAAGGCAGTGTAATGATACTTTGAACAAGAAGCATGGATAAATGTAGTTGGTACTATAAGCCTTCCCGTGGAGAGATGATGAAGCAATAGTATTGGTTACAACAGTCTAAAAAATTTCTGTTGTTGATGCATTATCCTACTCTACAGCCTTGCTCTACTGCAGCTTTTCAGGAAATCATTATGGTCGGAGTACAATTATGGCTTCTCTATCATTGGGAATTTTGCAATGCCTTTTCCTTCTTACGCTTGAAGGTAAATGATTCTTGCACCATCACTTTGTTAAGGATTAGATATCGTGTCTGTTGTGTGTATAATCTAATTTGTTTCCCTTTTTGTAGGTTTTGGCAGTAGCCTATGTTTGCGCATACTTTTCAATAAACTTCAAGGTAAAGCTCATCTACAGTGGCCCTATTTGACAATATGAAATTGATAGTTTGCACAATTTGAAAGTGCATGCAATTAGTCACATATGACTCAAATAACCTGGTAGCTTTGTTCTCTGAATCTTACAGTAGCTTTCACTTTTTTAAATATAGAATTTTATTAAATTCCAGTCTATGGTTCATGAGGCATCGTAGTGTAGAGAAAGTCATTGCCTTGCCCTTATTTTAGAAAACTTTCCACTTATTTTAGTGTGAATACAAGTTTCAAACTATTGACAACTTCATGTCTTAGTTACAGGTGTTGCAACTACATGATCAAGACAGGTCACAAAATTGTGTGCTTGCGATGAATGCTTGATAGAAGAAGGTATTTGGTTTGACGTTTGCATGAAATAAACTACACTAACAATTGGTGTGTTTCACATGCTTTATTGCTCATCTTTTTTCTCATCTTGCTCAATCTCATGGAAGTAATGCAGTGCTCTCATTTTTTAGTGATATGATTGTTTATAAATATGACTTTATTCTGTTTGTATGAAGGTCAGTCTTAGGTGTTGTAATGCAACACACTTGCTCCACTATTGGTGAACTGGTAAAGTTTGCATTTTCCAAGCAACCTACCTTGGATTCTGAGCTGCCAAAAGGGAATATCATGCACCACATTTAGTATGCCATTTCATGCAACTAGGACCTGCAGTGTAATGACTTTGGCCTGCTGTTCTACAAGAAGCATGCAGAAATGTAGTTGGCACTATAAGCCTTCCATGGAGAGATGATGCAGTAGTGTTGATTACACCATGACAGTTTGAAAAAAAATTGTTGTTGATGCATTATCCTTGGATTGAGCCTTGCTCTATTGCAGCTTTTCAGGAAATCATTATGACTTGCAACGGATGACATCTGTCTATCAGAAGATGCATCTTATGATCTGATATTAACATAAACACTTGGCTAAAGGAATCACGTATTTGTGGATCTTAGTAAAGTAAGTTCACGTTCTCTAGCTGAGAACTAATGATTTCAACCATTTCATCCGGGCTGTTGGTATTGCCATAGAATTGCTATTTTTTGTACAGAAAACTAAGAAGCATCTACGACTTTGGGTCATACATCAGTAAAAATATTTCCAGATGCTTTAACGCAAGTGCCTAACATAGATCTAATCCGTGGTACATTCATTAGTGACATAGCAGCAAGGTCTTTGCATAGTATGTAATCAAGTGTCATTTTGTTGAAAAATGAACATTACTTGAGCCCTTGAGCAACTTGATAATATAGCAACTGTTGGGGGTCAAATTCCAACAGACGCAATGTAAGGTGGTTGGGGGCAGGGCCCAACCAAGCAATGTAGTGTGGTGTGTGGTCACATGTCCAGTTGGATGCTGCCTAGTGGTGTGACGTTAAAACTACTATCTATCTTCATCTACCATTTGCATCCAAAATGGGGATTCTGGATATCTGGTGATGAATATTTCAAAAGTGTTCGCCACATTCTTCAGAAGGTACTGGCTATTCAGAGTTCCAGAGGGGTTTATGTTATTTATGCTTCTCAAGCGATATGCACACCTTCTGGTTTGTTATGGAGGCTTCATGGATTATCCGGTAGATGCAACAATATTATAAGTGGAACCCATGTTTAACTTAGCAAATGATCACAAGCATTAATGCTACTTATAACCATAGCATAATAGACAATAATGCAAAATTGCAGAAATGAAGTTGTTAGATGAAATACATAACATGTCCAGACACTTAACAATTGCCCATGCATTTTTGTAACTATACCCTAACTACACTTTCATAGGCCTCACACAAATGCTAAAACACTCACTCTTTTGTCACTATTATTTCTACTTTGAATTCCCATCTATTATTGTACAGTTGTGCAAAAAATGCTATAACTTATATTCCTTTCCTGAAGGCATAATAGAACCTTATTATCATTTATATAACCCTTGCACATTGTAGTCTACGGATCGTGCAACACCATGAATGAAAGGGGATTGTGATTGTCCTCTACAACCAAACAATTATACATTGAGTTTCGAAGACAACTATTGAGTATGAAAGTTAAACTGATGTCGCTCCATCTCCTTCCCACCCTCAGATGCAAGGAATCAAGGTTGAATTCCTACAGTAGAATCATATTTATGCCCGGCAAAGCCGGGCACCCGTTACTAGTTCTCTTAAAAGTCCGATTTTTTTTAGGGAAAAACTCCCAAATGCCCTTATGTTTTCAACTATTTTTCAATATGCCCTTAAGTTTTCATTTTTTAATGAAATGCCCCTAAGGGGCATATACGTATCTAGGATTGTTTTTCATGTTCAATAGGATGCCTTATGTTTTATCAGAATTTATGAAATGCCCTTAAGTTTTATCAAATGCCCTTAAGTTTTATCAGAATTTATGGAATGCCCTTAAGTTTTATCAGAATTTATGAAATGCCCTTTCCATGTAGACGTAACAGAAATGCCTTTTCCATGTAACCGTAAACCAGGTAACAGTAAACCTAAACTAGAATTTATGAAATGCCATCATTGAACTACGAACTCCCTTATAATCTCCCCTGTAGAATCTAAATCCAAAAATGCAACAGATATTCATATAAAAGAGAAACATAGTAAAATTTGCACCTGAATTTGAATTTGAATAATGTTGATACAAAACAAATGTTGATACGAAACTTCTAAACAAATAAACATGTCCATCAGATAGGAGCCCTATATGTTCGTGAATTATGTCCTGTGCCCTTACATCTAGTGCAATGATGCACTTCTTTCACCTCTTCCTCAGTGCGGATTCTCTTGGAAAATAGACGAAAACATAAGGGCATTTGAGAGTTTTTCCCTTTTTTTTAAGTGGATTTGAACATAGCTCACTTCTCGTGCTAGTGCCCATGTCTTTGGTTATCACTTAGGATACAAGTTAAACATAGTAAAAGGAAGATCTTTTGCATATTAAGATGTCATCTATGTCCCTTCACCTATTTCAATTTCCAAATTTGCTTTCATATCCATGCTTTCACAAAGATAATGCAGTGTTATTTTTTGTTTGATTCTAATTTTTTTTAATCCTAATATTTCTGTGTTGAGGATGGATATGGGCTGGACACAAGTAGAAGAATATAGTCGAAATTAAAATAAAACAATGACGTCATGTGGAGGAAGCACCTAGAGCTTTCGACCATCTACCAAACAAGGACATTATATCATGGGGAACAATGATAATAGGATATGCTTAGTGTGGTGAAGGTTTTGCCTTAGAGTGTTTATAACATGTTAGAGAATTGTTACGCTCAAGAAGGCAGCTAGGAAGAAGCGATCTTCAGCAGTGATGGGTGAATTAAAGAAAGTCATAGCCTCGCACAGAGGGACATTTTCTCTCTTTGAGTTTTAAACCTGTCTCTCAGCTTATTGTACTTGTTTCTCTAATTGGTAATGATATTTGCCTTTCGTCCTTCACGAATAAAATAAAAATAAAATAAGCATCTTCAAAGTGTAGGGCTAACAAAGTAATAGTTGTGAGCATGTTGAAAGCTTGTGGAACCTTAGGTGCCTTATGGAATGGCAAACATACTCATCAGCAAATAGTTGATAATATACTTTAGCTTGACAATGTTTTAGGTGATATGCTAAATATGGGGAATGGAAGCAGCAAAAATAATCTTTCAAAATCTACCAGCTCCATAAATGGTATCGTGGAGTACAATAATCATAGGATATGTCCAACTTGGGGAGGTTGGGCTATCTGTAGAGCATCTCGAGAGTATGCATCATAACGACATAGACGCAAATAACATAACATCTAATAGTATCCTTACAGCATTCAGTTGTGCAGGTTTAGTAGTCCATGTTTAGAATAGAATATCTTAGTACAAGATCTGATATGTATGGCATGACCTTTGTGGTAGATCTTCAATCTCATAGAAGATGCTTCAATGAACTAGAAGATTTTCTTGAAACAATGATGCCACTTGACATTTGTTTGTGGATGATTGTGCTTAGTCCTTGAAAATTGTATAATGATGTGGAGCTAGGGAGACAATGCTCTTTAGTAAATCTTATTATTGGCATCTCCATACATGAGGCAAATATTAATGTCTTAAGCCCCTCCAATCCATCATAAGCAGCATAGCTAATGACCAGGGGTTTAACTAGCTTAGAGTTCCACTCCTTACATGCATGCACAACGAACAATTTCATAGAGCATACATATCAAGAATAACACTATGCCTACTAACCATAGAATCATCGAGTGGCCCATATACGTACAGCTTGGACGCCTGAAGGAGCATGGAGCAACCCTCAAAATGGCGATTCTGGGTTTTATATAGACATGCATGTAAAATGATGTTGTATAAGGGTTTAAATATTGTACAAATATGGGTTTGGGTGTTAAGGGGATCTAGTATCACCATTAAAAGGCTGATACAGGGACCTGGTAAGATGTGCTCACATCATTGAGCCTCACAAAAATATTTTCTCAAAACCAACCCTTTAGTTACCTTTGCCCTTTTCTAATTTTTTGTGCACATGACATATTATATCTATAATTTAATAAGCACAAACTGTATATTGCCACCTAACACAAGGTCAGTCTAGAACTTAGTAGTACACACTCAATTCTTAGCTACCTCTTACTTTAAATAGCTATTGATATCTTGCTTGATTATACAATTACCTATATTTGTTTACACCCTATGAGAAATAACCTTGTTCACATGATCCTTTCTTCCATCAATATGAAACAAAAGCCCAGTATGTGGGCACAAGTGATGCCTTGGTACATACACTAGATATAGAATTACAGCCACAGAAGAAACATTGTGTTGAAGCGGAAGTGCAGACATTGGAAAGGAAACACGTTGAGGTGGGCATACAGACATCTCCACAATCCCAAGAGGACCAGGAGTCGCAGTGCCGAGCTAGCAGACAGGAGCAGGCTGCCTCAGTATCTTCTGTTACTAGGAGCCTGAACTTGCGTATTATAGGGGTTGCAGAGGCAGAAGATGATGCCCTTTCTGATATGGATGCTGCTTTGCATTTTTTCACTGATGTCATGCATGTGAAGGCTGGTGGAGTTGTCTCCGCTACTAGGGTGGGAGCGGCAAGACCTGATCATCCTCGCCATCTTTTGGTTCGGTTTCAAGACACTCTTAGCCGCTTACATGTTCTTCAGCATGGAAACCATCTCAGAGGGACTAGTTTCTCAGTACAGGAGGACCTCTCCCCTCTTCAATTGTGTAACCGTAAGGAGGAGCTCTGCAAGGTGAGGGCAGCCCGCTTGCAAAAGAAATGGGCAGTGTACAGGGGAGGTGCGGCAATTATTCTAGATCAATGGCCTTCCAATCCTTGGACTGGCTATGTCTAGATAATTTTAGAACCATAAATTTACCACTAGCATTAGCATTATCTTATCTTATTCTTGGTAGCCTTTTAATGTTTGATTATTGTGTTTGGTGATGGGGTCTAGTCCCCAGGTTTTAGATGGGCTGTTGTCCTTGCATGTGTCGTCCCATAACCCGTTGGGTTCCCGTGGACGTAAAAATTCATCTTATCTTATCTTATCAATATGATATTCCTCATATTCTTATATTGTAACCCCCCTAGTAGTTGTATCTAAGTGTCAATAATTGTATCCAATATCAAATTCACGTTGTCAAAGTTGTTATATATTTGTAAGAACTATCTTAACCTATATAAATATTGTAGAATGATGCTTTGGCATTATTCAAAGATTCCTTTCTATAATCGCGACACATCGGCTATTTTCATGCGCAACACTTCTATAAAGTTTTTTTTGACATGTAGCAATAAAAAAAGAGAAAATTTGTCTGGCCATGGCGTATAAGTCGCATTTAATTAAAGTGGGTCAAATCTCGCAATTTGGGACTCGGACTCAAAATGGGACTCATACAAAAAAAAAAAGGGGGAGGGAGAGGGGCCACACCTTGATAAGGAGAAGGGTAGGAGGAGAAAGAGGGAGGAGCCACACGTTGAAGAGGGGAAGAGGATAAGTTGGAAGAAGGGGCAAGGGCAGGGAGAGGAGAGGAGAGCAAAAGGGCAAAGGAGGAAGGGAGGGATAAGTTGGAAGAAGGGGGAGGGGTAAAGAGGGCAAAAGAGGAGGGGAGGGGCAAAGGGGAGGAGCAAAGGAGGAACAGGGAGGGCAAAGGGGGGGAGGGACAAAGGGAGGAGGGAGGGGAGGGAGGGGAGGGGAGGGAGAGCAAAGAGGGCAAAAGGGGCAAAGGGGGAGGAGCAAAGGAGGAACGGGAGGGGCAAAGGGGGGCAAGCCCTCCCTCCAAAAAAAAAAAAAAAAAAAAAAAAAAGTACTAATTATTAATATATAATCAATAATTAATTAAGCTAATTAGATTAATTAAGCTAATTAATTAAAAAAAAAAATGTTGAAGGACGTCATACTTTATTCAATCAAAGAGTCAAATACAAGTATAAATGCAGAGACAGGAATAAAATCTCAGCGGATAAGCAGAGACCCACCGAGTGAAGCAACCTGCCTAAGCATAAGAGTGCACATCCAAATATAAATTAAATTAAATCAATACTCCATTTAAAACCTTTCTCGACCCACTAGTCGAGAAGGCAATTTAATTCCAGCACAAAAAATGCACCAAAATGAGGAATTTCAAACACTACTATTAGGATTCAGCGACAACCAAAACACCTATAAACTAGAGGTGATTTTAGCAAAACTTAAAAGAGCGTTTTTTTTTTTTTTTTTTTTTTTGAGTTTTCCCTGTGCCTGTGGTTGCCCCCCCTGCTCTTCTAGTTGCAGCTCCTCCACCTCAGTCTCTGGATCACCAAATGTTGAGACTGGCTGAAATCCAGAAATCCAAAGAGCAAATTGAAGAGGCTCGTGGGCAGTATATGGACATTGATCGGCGTGGCATCCACCTACCGCCTAAACATCCACCGGCTCTTCGTCAACCACGAAAGTCTGCTAAGGGATCTAATTCCTTTGCGTCCCGGCCCTCAGTTCCTGCTTCAGATGGCACTGCCCCTCCCATTGCATCCCATGATGGTCGCTTTGATCCACTTCAGTGGGCTGATTTGGTTGATGAGGTTGCTGCCATGCCAGGTGCCCAGGAAACATCCTCAAGTTCCCTTGAGACACCAGTGGTCTCATCTGAATTGGCCCCATCACAAGATCAATGCGGTTAGTCTCATGGAATGTTCAGGGGGTAGCCTCCTCCCCCCTCAAGCGGAGTCGTATTTCTTTTTACTTATCTAGATTGGATGCTCAGTTTGTATGTCTTCAAGAGCATAAGTGTCGTAAGGGAGACGTATCAAAGCTTGCAGACATGATTGGTCGCAAGTTTAATGTCCTTACCGCAGCAGCTGATTCTGCCAGTGCAGGGGTCGTGATAGCATGGCTTCCTTCCTTGCCAGTCATCTTTACTCAGGCTGATCGCTTTGGTCGTTGGGCCCTAATTGTATGGCAGGAGCAAGGGGTTAAATATGGTCTAATTAATGTTTATGCCCACAATAGACCGCACCAGAGAGCTTCACTGTGGGCCTCTTTGCGAGGGAAGATACTCAGCCTGCCACATTTCATGGCTTCTTGTTGGGGATCTCAATATGGTGGAAGTGGAGTCTGATCGGTTGGGGGCGACCTCTACAGTGGTGTCTGGTTTTGAACGCCAGCAATGGCTTCGTCTACTCCATGACTGCAACCTCTCGTAGATTGATGGTGAAGGTGCCTTCACTTGGTGCAATGGTCAAGTTGGTGGGGGTCGCGCAAGCTCTCAGTTGGATAGAGCTTATTGGAATGCAGATACAGTTGCAGCACTTCTAGGTCTCTTTCGATTCTGTCTCAGAGATAACTCAGTTTCAGACCACCATCCGCAACTCATTTCAGACGAGCCTCTGCAGCAGCGGCGGCCTGGAAGGACGTGTTTTCGCTTGAACGTGAAGTTCTTAAAGGATGCTGACTTTCAAGAAGGTTGCAAGAATACTTGGACAACTGCCTTCAATCGACGTCGAGGTATGACTGGCATAGTGGATGCAATTGCGGCAGTCAAGGGTTTTGCCAAAGAGTGGGGTCGAGAGTCTGCAGCAGCAGGTCGTGCTTTACTGGACACTTTGTATCAGGACCTGCTCCATTCTCGACAGGGGCGTCTTCCAGGTGTTCATGATCGTGATATTTTGGAACAGATCCAAGCATTGGAGGAGAAGCAAATTCAGCAAGCAAAGATGAAGACAGGTCTGCAGTGGTTTCGTGATGGAGACCGTTGTACGGGCTTCTTTTTTCGTGCAGCTAAAAGGCGTCGCATGACATCAACCATGTCCTCATTGCTTTTGCCGAATGGTTCGTTGCTGACAGAGCCGACTGAACTCAGATAGCATCTACATAACCACTTCCAGACATTTTTTGCTGAGAAACATCTTCCCTTTCAATCAGAAATGCAAGATGCTGTTTTATCTAGGATTTTCCCCATCATCTCTGGTGAGCAGCGCGAGTCAATAGAGGTGGCTATGACAGCTGACGATTTAAAATCGGCAGTCTTTGAACTGAAAAGAGGCAAATGCCCAGGTTTGGATGGTTTGCCAATTGAGTTCTTCCAGGAGTATTGGGAATGGCTGGAGCCAGATGTGTATGATGCTTTCTGTAACTTTCGGCGGTCCACTGCTTTGGATAGAAGTCTAAACACAGGTGCCATCTCACTCATCCCCAAGGTCAAGGATCCTCAGACTATTTCAGATTGGCGGCCCATCACCTTATTGTCATCCGTATATAAGATCTTCGCCAAGGCTTTTGCAGAGCGGGTAAAGGACATCTTGGCAGAGTCCATCTCAACAACCCAGTCAGGTTTTCTTCCAAAACGGTGCATTTTGAATAATGTTGCTGCTGCTTACGAGGGAATTTATTGGGCATGTAGGCAAAACCTTCCAGTTGCATACCTTAAGCTTGATTTTGCAAAAGCTTATGACAGTGTCAGCTGGGAATTCATGCGTCGTTGTATGCTAAAACTGGGATTTGGGGAACAATTCACATTAGATATTATGAAGCTGCATATCTCTGCTCAGGCGACTGTCCTGTTCCATGGTGAGCCGTCACATGCTTTTTCACTCGGTCGTGGTATTCGTCAGGGATGCCCTTTAGCACCATTGCTTTTCACAATTGTTGCAGAGGCTTTGTCACAGTTATTCACCATTGCAACGACAGAGGGACTTCTCCATGGTCTTGCAATGGAGGACGGCACCCAAGAGGTTTGCAATCAACATGCAGACGACACGTTCCTCTTCCTAGTCGCTAATGATGAGAATCTTGTTGCTGCCAAAATGCTTTTAGACACTTTTTCACTGGCTTCCAGTGTTCTTGTGGGGTGGCAGAAGTGTACAGCTTTGTGGACATTGGATAATCCGGCTCCGGCATGTGTTCACGATTATCCATGGAAATTACTTGCGCATGGACATGCCATCAAGTTGTTGGGGATTGGGAGCTGCATGGGAGGAGATCATTAGGGGTTCGGAGAAGCACTTATTCTGGTGGTCCACTGCTAAGTTGTCTCTTGCGGTGTCGCATTACGATGGCCAAGTCGGTCCGAGTAATACCCATGTTTATATGGCATCCCATCGCTAGCACCACGGATCAAAGTGCGTGAGCTCATTGCAATAGTTCGAACTTTATTTGGGCAGTCTTCGAGGAAGGTGCCGTGGTTAAGGTGGCTTGGTCGGCGCATCCTTCCAAAATGGGCGTGGTGGTCGGGTATGATGGACTTCTTCTTTGAGCAAAGTGCTTATTTCAAAGTTCATTTGGAGACTCTGAATGGTGAGGATGACTCTCCCCGGTTCACGCCTTCTTAGACAAGCTCTTGGTCACCGTATCCCTCTAGGCAAGAAGGTCATCAAACCATTCCTACCTTGGGCTTTATTTCGGACTCTGCAGCCTTTTCGAGCGCTTCTCCATTTTTTTTATGTGGCTTGTTGGCAAAGATGGGAGGCGATCAGACATCTCTTCCGGGCCATGCCCCTCTATCCACACCCTATTGGAGACTCCATGGTGGTGGGCACCACTGCCTCCAGACCCCTCAGCACCTCCATTGGCAGCCTCAGTTCATCCCCTTACACAGAGACGGTGGGTTCTTGCAGGTGTTGTCTCTATTCAAGCATGGTATGAGGAGGGCCGCCTACTGTCTTGGCCTGAATTTCAGGCGAAGTTCCTGCTCTCTCGTTGGGATGTATCTCTATGGGAGAAGGTCGCGGAAAATTTGCCTCTCATAGTGCAAGTTGGTGCTGCTGAAAGGGTACCATGGGGCTGTCATGAAAATATTCACAAAGGCAAGCAATTTGTCAGATCAGTATATCGCCTTCTTTTAGCACCACAACCCCTCCAGTTGCCAGATGGGTGGCACCTACATGTTCCACAGCCCACTTTGTGTCGTACATGGCGATGGCTTTGGGATAGGTTGCTCCACCCTAAAGTCTCTGTACTGTGGTGGCAGGTTATCCACAGGTGCCTGCGGGTTAATGCCTTTCGACATCGCTATGATCCTCGGATATCTGCAGTATGCCCGCTCTGCCTCTCGGACGTTGAGACTCTTGAGCATTGTTTCTTTGATTGTCCTGAGGTTCAACCAGCGTGGTCCTGGCTACAAGGTTTGTTTAACAGTTCATTGGACTGCCGATGCATCCTTTTGGCGTCCTATCCCAACGCATGGCCTCCAGCTAAACAAACGGCATTTCATCTTGGTTCCGGTTGGCTCCTATGGTCGATATGGGGCGTCGCGAACCTCACATCTTCGGGGCATTTATTCATCTCGCACAACGGTGTTATTACAAAATGGCCCGAAAAAGATATTGACAGCCTACGAGTGTTCTTCCGTTGACTCAGAACTGGTGGAACGCATCTGGATTCAGTATCTTCGGATTGATTCTTATCATTAGTCTCCTATTCTGGAGTAAGTACATTGTGCTCCAGGCTCGTGCTCCTGTGGCATCTCTGTGTGCTTACACAGTTAGATGAGACATGTAAATTTTGTACTTTTTCTCTGATTAATAAACTTTTTGGCTTTCGTCCTTCAAAAAAAAAAAAAAAAAAAAAAAACATTGCAGATGGGCTACATCGGGCTCTGGCATGACTACAACCTGCCGGATACGTAGTCTCATGGTATCACCCATTGAGACTACTCCGGGTTGCATCTCCCTCGTCCAATAAGGTAGGAAGGGTTGCACCTCCTCTTCCCGAGGTCTAATGGTTCCATGGGCAGCTAAAGAATCGTGGTGACACATGATCCATGCACGACTGAACTCTTCAAAACAAGAGCCAGACCAACACCTGCAATTCTTGAGAGTCAGGGCGATACCATTGACCCAAGAAGTGTCAGACCCGTACCCGGCCTACACGAAGCGATCGACTACAGGCCTAGCCCGCTATGGGTCTCTAATAGCTGCGCTCAGCAGGGACCTCCCTCCACTTTGCCATAAGCCCTGTTGTGTGGTGCTAAGTCACTTCATAGCCCCTGTAGCTGGATGGGTTTCTATACACAGGCCGCATAATAATAGGAACTAAGGGGTCAAAACTAGGAGCATCATCTAGATAATGGCTATTAGGTCTCTACCCCCCTTCCCAATACACAAGAGGTGCAAACATAAGATCAGCCAACATCGTACATCAACATAATTATAATGAATAAAGAAGATAACATCTAATCTACACACATGAATCTACCTACTTGTTAGGGTTCCTTCCTTAGAATTCGAAATCTAGACTAGTAGTTCTAGGAAGGCTCTACTAGCAAGATAAGATGCTAGCTCATCTAGAATCCTAGGTTCAAGATGATCTAACTATGAGGCTACTTTGAATACCTGCTCCGAATGAGCTTCCTCCAGCTTCTGGGGTCTCCATGACTTGTTGATCAGTCGGGTAGTTCCTCCTCCTTCTCATGAGTGCACTGCCTTGGGGATGTCGATCAGAGCTATGCTGCAACGAATGGTGCTCAAAATGGAGTTTCGAGTGAAGAACAGGTCTCAAGGCAGGTGGAGCCAAAAAGTGGCCTACGGTTAGAGTTAGGGTACTTATAGGTTAGGGTTCCATGTCACTGCCACGTGGCTCCAATTGGGTGCTTCCATGTGGCGAGTGCCCCATAGGGTAAGGCCATGTAGAAATGGCCTTAAGCCTAAGGTTGGCTAAGCTATGTAAATAACTTAGCCATGCTCCCTTTTTCCACCTACTATGGTGTACAAGGCTATAAATGGTAGATTTATATGGTGACTGGCCCAGAAATATATGTATTTATGGCGTATATTTCTGGGGAACGCCACAGCCCACTAGGCTATGGAGGTTATGGAGTGACTGAGCACCGCATAACAGAGGTAGTAGCAAGATTTGACACCTCAATAAAGGAGCTACTCGACCACATCAAGCAATTCGAAAGCAGCAAATAACATCGCGGAGGAAACTTTGACAAGTCAAAGATCAAGTATGAGAAACATGGAAGCTTAACTACAGAAAAGACCATTGGGACATCAAGAACAAACACATGAATTGTCAAGGGCTATTTCCATAGTCAAGGGGCACCAAGGCACTTATGTCACTGATCACAATGGGAAGAAACATCGTCCAGCCAAGGATATCCTTCTAGTGCCATATTGTCTCGAGAAAAGACAACATATCGACAGACTGTTGTCATAGCTCCACCACCAACATGTAGATTACTTCATCAACTATTCACATCATGAGTTTTAGAGATGAGACTAAACAAATTTTCTAGGAGGGCAATCATCTCACAGGCCGATGGCAATATGAGATCTAGACTTCAAGCAGAGGTGTTTTAAATAAGGAAGAATTACAAACCATCAAGGCCAAACTGCCCAAGAATGGCAGCATGACCAAACTGCAACTGGCTTCTTCCTCGTCAGCCCCAATTCTTCAGAGCATCTACATCAACCTGGACAGCACCATCTCAAGATCATAATGACCTTCTACCTTAGAGATTGGAGATCAAGCACCACCAAGAGGAGACACCATGGGGGATCAAGTACCAGCATTAATAATCGATTACTCAAGATTATAATCCCCCCACATGATACAAATAGACTTAATTCTCAAGAAGAGAGGTTGCACAGTCCGAAGTGGTAAAGCACTCAACATTGTCATCAATCTTATAGTGGCAACAAGGACTGCCAAACCGGAGAAACAAATCGATATGGTCAACACAACGGCATCGAATCAAGAATTAGAAGGATTATCCTCAAATCTTGTAACCTCTAAGACAGGATGTGTCAACATAGAAAACACTACCACCCCAAAACTGGGTCCACATGTTGTTTTTCAGTGTCTTTTTTGCAAAAAAACAACACCAAAAAACTACGTGTTGTTTTTTGTCCGGATTTGCTAGAAATGACGTGTAGTTTTTAACAAAATTTTTATACATGTAGTTTTTTTCGGAAAAAATCTACACGTAGAATTTTGTCAAAATTATCTACGCGTAGAAATTAACATCTGTTTCTACATGTTGTTTTTTAAAGTAGCTATAGTTTTCAAGTGTTGTTTTCCAAAAAAGTAGACATGTCGTTCTCAATAAACTTAAAAGATCCACATATTGCTTTTAACTGTTGTTTTGCAGAAAAACAACACTGAAAAACCACGTAAAGAATTTTGTCCGACTTTGCTAGAAACTACACGTAGGTTTCTGGGTTTTTTTTCTTAGCTATGTTGTTTCCAAGTGTTGATTTTCAGGAAAAATGATATGTGATTACTCAAGAATAGCTGTTGTTTTCCAATAATGTTTTTCTGATGAGAAGGAATTTTGATATATAGTTTTACATACAAATCACATGTAGTTCTTTATAAAAGTAAAGACCTTTAGGTGTTGTTTTTCCAAAACAATATATGCCGTGATTTTAGAAACATAATAAAGGTCGCGGTTCTAAATGACGCCGTTTTAAAAACAAATGATGAATTGTTTTTTTTATAAAGGATGTGGGTGTAAAAACAACATAATGTTGGAAAGAGAAAAACTTAGGAATAACTCAATTTCATACTCAATTTCCTAGCATATTTCCCCTTCGATTTGAGGGCTCCAAAACAGCAATATATAAAAGCCATAAAATCCACAAATTCCATTGTTTTACAAGAATAAAAGCTGTAGCTACCATTGTTCTTGCTGATTTTCTATGGTTATCCATAGAAAAAGAAAATGTTTATGTTTCAGACCAAGCTTAGCCATTACAAATCCAAGCCAGGCCTGAATCCAAAGTCAAGAAATTTGCTCCAATACAGATTGAATAAAAAACCCTTCCAGATCGGGTCTGCATCAGATAGCACAAATTGGGATGTGGGTTCCCACAAAACAGAGGCAGCGAAGGCTTGGACAAATGGGTATACCGCAGGACTCTATTGTGATGACACACAACTACCATTAACAATCAACACACAACTACCATTAACATTATTAACACAAACCATTGCATTTAACACATTTAAAATAAAACCCCCCTTAAACCCCCTTTGGTTTGGGTGCATATTCACACGGGGGGTTACTCCGGGCAACGAGAGCTGTCGGATGGGCATATTTGCCCTTTATTCCAAGATCTGGACCGTACATAGCGATCCTCGTTTGTGGGGTATGCATGTACAAGTTTTTGTATACTGTATATTAAGGTTTGCGAAATACTATAAGATTTGAAAGAATGTACTTAATGGTGTTAATTTTATACATGTATTGTAAATATATTTTTGGGGCTCTCGCTGCCCTACGTAACCCCCCGTGTGAATATGCACCCAAACCAAAGGGGGTTTAAGGGGGATTTTATTTTAAATGTGTTAAATGCAATGATTTGTGTTAATAATGTTAATGGTAGTTGTGTGTTGATTGTTATATTAAAAAAATTTTGGGCCCTTCGGGCCCTAACTAAAGCAAACATAGGTAAACTTTTTGGGCCTAAATATTGGGCCCTTCGGGCCCTAACTAAAGAGAACATAGGTAAACTTTTTGGGCCTAAATATTAATTACTAGAAAGCACAATAATATCAAGACGAACAAATTATTTCCATCGTAAACACTATGAGTACATTTTGTAATCTCAATTCCCTGCATTGCATACCAAGAGCCACCCAAATATACGCAAACACATTGGTTACCGCTTATAAGTCAATGCAGACATACCAAAAACCGGAATAAAAACTGTACAGATAGCAAATTGGATATAAACATAAGCATGCAAAGGCACTACAAATACAAAGCTCGACCCCAAAGAGACAAACACCAGGAAAGAAGCATTGCTTGATTCAATAGTGTGATTACTGCAGTTATATGGTATCCCAACAAGATTGGACTAAAAACAAATATGACAATTGCAGACAAGCAGTATATCTGATAGTTCCAGCAATAGAATGAGGCCAACAAGATCAGGTTACGGATAGGCAAATACCTGAAAATAAACATAAGCAACGTAAAAAAGTATCAAAAGAGGCAGGATTGCCCAAAGTGACAATGTATTCACAATGCCAATAAGCACAAATGTTGACAGAAGTTGGAAAAACATATTCAAAAACATGTTTGCCCACATCGCAACACTTCGATTAATATCGCCTGTGTTTTGCAAATCGATTTATTATACGACCAATCGGATTCGAATGGAAAAAGAGCATTGGAGCTCTTAATATTGATGTAAGCATACTGATATGAAGGCGTTCTGCAGCCGTCAGGCTTGACAAAACAAGCCAAAAGGAATTGGATAATGTCACTGTTACCTGCATATTGTTGTCCGCTAATGTAAAATTATGTAAGAAAAATGGAAACTTATCTAGAACTACAAACGTACCTGGGCAAGCAATATTGCTGCATATATTCCATTGTAAAAGCCTGGACCATGAGTTTTAGGAAGAGAGGTATCTGACCAGTAACTAAGCCAGTTACTACTGCTTAGCCTAAATGCTTCAGTCAGAAAATAACACATAAACAAAAAAAACACAACCCATAAGCCTCCCAGCGCCTTTGTATATCTGCAATCAGAAGGCGCTTTATCAACTCGTAATTGAAATGATAGAGTTCGGCTGTTGCCACATTACTGACCTTTTTAAAACACCCCAGCTAATGACTCCAGTCTCACGTTCCTCTTGCTTGACAAGCACTGACTTTTTTCCTTTCTTCAACTCAGATTTTTCTTCCACTGGAGAAACTAAGTTATTTGCAGGAAGTACACCATTCGGACCACCGGCTTGAGCTTTAGAGGCCAGTGTTTTATCCTCACTTTCCACGCCTGTATATCCTTCACAGACATCTCTGTAGGTAGGCGAATCTTCAGCCCCTGTGCAATCTTCAGCCCCATTTCTAGAGTTTTATAACAGATTGGTCACCTCCGCAGCTTGATCTGTGCATCTGTTTGCTAAGCAGAATATTAAAATGTAGTATAACATTCAGAGCAAAGTATTTGCCCTAATCCCAAAAAACCACACGACCCAGAAACCAGATGCTCCCAGCATATGTCTCCAAAACATGTTCTGCCATAGCGACCTCAGTCTGGATCTTGCGAAGAAAATAAGCTGGAGGAATCGAACCTCCATTTAGCACTATCGTTACTGTGAAGACAAGATGTGGCCCCGAAAGCCTTGCCTGGAAGCCAGAACACTGAACTCCTACTTCAAAACTGGATCAGCATCTGCCCAATCTTCGGGGCAGTCATGCGCCAACTACGTAATGCTTGCAAACTGCTTGCAGGCAGCCCAGTGCAGCTCCGGCGACCCTGGCTCCACATGTTGCAGCAGTATCGCCAAATTTGCTGCCCGAAACCCTCCACATATCTTTCTGGAGGGAGGGATTCACGTGTTGGAAGAACAGTACGACCTTTCTTTCTTGATATTACGATCTTCCTAGTCCAAACATGTTTCCATTTCTTTCCCTTTCCATAGCTGCATGTCTCCAAGTAAGCAGCTGCCATCAGGGCTTTCATTATAAGCCCTTGATCTTTTTGATTAAAAGAGGGCTTTCTTTGTAAGCCCTCTGATCTTAACCATTGAGGAGCATGAAACAAAAATTGCACAAATTGCATGCAAAAACTTGGTGCACTCTAGATATACTGATTAGTATGCCTCGTGCAATACGCCCATGAAATCATATGAAAACCATGCCAAAAAACATACAAAATCACAAAAAAAACCCCCTGTTATAATGCTAGATATTTGTGTTTGTGCTTAAGCAAAAGCACCAAATTTTGTCACTGCAACACACTGCAACATTCATCACTATGAAATTACAAAAAAATCAAAGCTAATGTGCAAAATCCAATTTAGAAGAATACTGAAACAATGAGCCAAGGTCTTACTTATGCATTAGCCAGCCGGATGCAATTTCGCGGTCATTGTGGATCTTCTTGAACACCAGACGGAGATGCAGGCGATTAGGACATTTGTTCTTGAATATAAAGACACGATCCTGATGGGAGAGACTAAAATACGTTCCCAAATCCTCAAAATGCAACACAATCCGGGCATCAGGCAAGCTTTCAATCTGCATGTCCCATCCCCTGTCTTTCTCATCATAGAATCTGGCCGGCAAGAGCTTGTTCGGAGGCCCGACAAGCCGGTTGAACCACGCCATGCGTTCTTCTGCTGTTCCAAATGTGAATGCCGGATTTTGAAATATTGGACGCCTGCATACAAATGTCAGATCCCCTGTTTTCAAGCATCGCCGGGGCTTCTTTTTTCATCTTGGACCTATTCCACAGCCGTGCTCAGAATCTTTTTCACCGGACCTCTTCTACTTGCAATCTTTCCTCATCTTGCTTGGATTTGTGGCCGAAACAAGAGACGCTGCTCCCCATTTTGCGAAGAAAATTGCAGATTGATCGGATTGCAGTTTGAAAGAAATATCTAGCATTATAACAGGGGGTTGCTTTTGTATTTTTATACTATTTTTTCTATGGTTTTCATATGATTTCGAAAGTGTATTGCATGGGAACTACTAATCAGTATATCTAGAGTGTTCCTAGTATTTTATGGCTAAAAACCATTTTGCCCATGGTTTACCCCTTCAATTTTCCTTCATGAAAACTCAAACGGCATGCAAAGCTCGATTCTTCTATTCTAGGGTTTTGTTTTTTTACATTTATGCCCTTTTATTCCGTTCCTTCTTTGGAATCGAGGACTTTTTTACTGCAAAAAAATGCCTGTGGCCGTGATGGGAAGTCGGATGTTCTTCTGCATCATTTACTGGTAGATCAGCACTGCCTCTCTGTCTGTTCCCGTTTTTTCTTTAGGGCAAGGCAATACCTTGGTTTTGCTTTACCAGAACACTTCTCGAACACAGGCATTCTCTTGTTGCACAGAACAAAGGGACCAGCTCTGAAGTCTACTCTATATTTGTCGAAGGTGTTGATATTTCGTAGCATTAACTTCAGTGATTATGTTTCAGCTTTTTATGTCGTCTAAGTACGCATGGCAATTTCCAGGCGAATTTACTTTATGCAGACGATTCTGAAAGACCAAAACGTTTCTCAGATCCCCAACAGGAATAGCCCTAGTTTCAAGGAAAGTAGGTGAAGGAAGAGCAGTGTCCCAAAAGCCTTCTGTGATAAATATTTCTTCCGTCAAAGCAAGGCCTGGCTGGAGCTAAATGGTGGTTGGCCAAGTGTCCACCATTCATACTCATTTCTAGAATCAACTCAATTCTGCATCTTCCAGCAACAAAACTATTAGAATCTGAACTGTGGGCAGCTGAATTTTGTGTCTATAACTCCAACTTCCCAGGTAATTTCTTTCCTTTTGACCGTTTAATCAATCAAAATCTGGAGTTCAACTTTGACCTGTTATTTCTTAGGTGGTAGAACATCTGCATAATGAACATTCTGCCAACCTTTCAGCTCAAGGTTGGAAGAACGCAGAGCAAGAAGTCCAGCAGTATGCAAGGAATGCGTCAAAATTGTCCAGCCCAGAAGCCATCTGTGATAAATATTTCTTCCGTCAAAGCAAGACCTGCCTGGAGCTAAATGGTGGTTGGCCAAGTGTCCACCATTCATACTCATTTCTAGAATCAACTTAATTCTGCATCTTCCAGCAACAAAACTATTAGAATCTGACCCGTGGGCAGCTGAATCTTGTGTCTATAACTCCAATTTCCCAGGTATTTTCTTTCCTTTTGATCGTTTGATCAATCAAAATCTGGAGTTCAACTTTGACCTGTTATTTTTTAGGTGGTAGAACATCTGCATAATGAACATTCTGCCAACCTTTCAGCTCAAGGTTGGAAGAACGCAGAGCAAGAAGTCGCAGTATGCAAGGAATGTGTAAAATTGTCCAGAAGGATGCCGTATCATAAGAAGAGTTCTCTCTTTTAGGTTATCTGAAGCTCTAAAATGGAAATAAGTTGGACACTCTTTACATCTTCACATACATAAAGATGTTTAATTTCTAGCTCTTTTTTCTTTGGATTGTTTTAAGGTTCAGATAGGGCAGATTGCAGTCTAATAAGTTAGCTGTTTAGATAGAGATGTTTATAATCCCATTACGGAATAATAAATTTAAGGCCCTGCCAGTCTTGAAATTTGAAATATAAGATTGACCACATGAATTAGCCCCGTCTTCATTCTTTCAGTTTCTTCTTACGTTTTTGCTCTCATTATTATGTCTGAGGTGATGTTTTGATGTAGATCTTGTGCTTTTAAGAGTTGAGAATTTTTAAGGTAGCGTGTTCTCTTTATGGTTGGAGTGACTAACGCTACTGCTAGCAATCCATAGCAATCCGTTCATGCTACCTCTCGATTTTGTGGGCTTGGCTAGGTGAAGGGAAATGAGCGGTAGACATTTCAGAGGCTGCATATGTCGCATCTCAGATCTACATTATTTGTTTGCAAAGCATAGCTCTGGAGAATCTCAGATCTACATTATTTGTTTGCAAAGAATAGCTGTGGAGAATCTCATATCTACTTTATTTGTTTGCAAAGCATAGTTTGTGACTCTGGAGATCCTACACGCTAGATTCAAATTATGGTGGGGGCTGGAACTTTTATAGCTTTAATGAACGGAATTCCATGGAATTTTTATTGCGTATTTAAATGCAGTGAAATAGGTATGATGTACATTTAAATCTAATGATTCAAATCAATGTCTATAGACAGCTTTGCTAATTGTTGTTGCATTCGCTAGCTTTCTTCATAATTTTAATCTTTCTTTGAACAGATAATGCTTATGTTCGGTAAGGTTAGGCATATCATGGACAAGAACGCCATTTACAATATGTCTGTGATTGCACACATTTCTTTGCATATGTAAGATACGTCTGTCATTGCACAGACATGTTGAGGCCAATTATACAAGACAGTTATGTTCACAAAAATTTCTTTTATAATATCATTATAGTTTAAACGACATGTTTATATGCAATACTTTTTCTAAGGCGTTGAATCTGCATTGCTCTTCAAACTATCCCAGGCTCAAAATTTTTTTTAATATAACAACCAACACATAACTAATATTAATATTATTAATACAAACCATTGGATCCACCGCATTTAACTAAAATCCCCCTTAAACCCCCTTTGGTTTGGGTGCATATTCACACAGGGGGTGACGTAGGGCAGCGAGAGCCCCTATAATTATGTTTTGCACGTATAAAATCAACACCATATAGTATATTGCCTGAAATCTTATAGTATTTTGCAAAACTTGTTATACAGTATAATAAATTTTGTACATCCATACCCCACAAACGAGGAACTTTGTGTACGGTGTAGATTAAGGAATAAGGTGTGAATATGCCTATCCAACAGCTCTCGTTGCCCGGAGTCACCCCCCGTGTGAATATGCAAGAAAATCTATTCAAAACTATGAATCCGCAAGAAAAGGCAGATCCGGATCTTTGAAGAGAAACAAAAGAGGTCCAGCAGAACATGATCAGAAGCTGAGAGGTCGGAGAATGGCCAGGAATCTGAATTTAGAAAAGAAGAAGGGGATTGGAGCCCGCCAAAAAAGCCCGCCCCCTACCGCCAAAAGGTTCGACCAATGAGACAGGAAGGCGAGGATCGAGATCTAAGCCCTTGGTTTATTTTTCATCCGACGGCCCTTATAAGTTTCACATAATATTAGAATTTAAACTTTTCAATAGACTTTTTCCAATTCGAACTTATAAAAAAAAGCCCCTTGTGAATAGATAAATACTCTTATTGAATATATAGACATTTAGCAAATGATATTTCAATGGTCATTGGCTGATCGTCACTTGTAACTCAATATCTTCTAGGTTGTTTCCAATTCCAATAGCTCTGATAGCACAGGCATTGCAACCTCTTCCAGACTTGTTCATCTCTTGTTTCTGATTGACTGCCCCACATTTATCATCCCGGGAACTGACTATTTGAATTTCCCTTATTGCTTTTTGTTCATATCAATGTGTCGTTGGTCCACATACATCTACATTCTAAAATCATAGCTCGACTCAAATTTGAAAATCTTAGCTATTGGGAATTAATCATAATAAGCCCTAGGTTAATTCATGCAGGTGCAAATAATCACTTCAACCTAAATAATAAACTCTCTACGCACCTTTGTAATTCATGAATGTCTCAGGTAATTGTCTATGAATATAAACCATAGATAAATTTGCAAATACTCAGACTTATCCATGTCTCAGATCATCTAGAGTTTTAAACTCTATTCAATGTTCTCTCACAAGGCTTCCAAAGATCCAATATAATATAACATGACAAATTCCTGCATGCCATTCATGCATTAGCATTAGCAAGGGAATCTAGGGGCATCCTGGTGAACATGCTTCTTCTAAGAAGTTAAATTGGCTTGGCAAATTCTATATTTTTACATCCCTTCGTGTTTTGCCATGTTATGACCATAGGTGCCAAACTCACATGTTCATGCCATGTCATCACCCATAATTTTTGAAAAAGTCATCTTTTCAAAAATTATGAAGTTCGGTTTCTCTTTCTTACGACACCTCGTCATTTCCAGTGCCATATCACCTTCATTTCCAATGCCACATCACCTTGCTTGCCACTATTACCTACTTATCTCACTCAAAAAACACTCTTTTTTTTCTTTTGTACATTGGCCTAGTCATTTTCTATCTACAGTGCATAAAATGCTTAGTCATCACATCACATGCCACACCATCCAAAGAAATGCCATGTCACCATGGAGAAATATGTTAATGTTGAAAAATTGTCTATGCAAATTCTTCATTTTTTCACGTCAAGTCTCATCTTTGCCACCTCGCCAAAATCATGCCATGGCATCTCCCATAATTTTTGCAAATGCTCACCTTCTTAAAAAGAAAGTAGTTTGCTTGCTCCTTTGATGCCAACTCACATGTTCATGCCATGTCATCACCCATAATTTTCGCAAAAGTCACCTTTTCATATTTTGCCACCTCAAGTCTCATCTTTGCCACCTCACCATAATCATGCCATGGCATCTACCATAATTTTTGCAAATGCTCACCTTCTTAAAAAGAAAGTAGTTTGCTTGCTCTTTTGATGCCACGTCATCATTTCTATATCATTGCTCGCAAATGAGTGGAGAAAATTGAAATTTGCAAAAGTTGGCATGTGCATGATGATGTGGCATGGCATTGGTGACATATCATGCCAAGTAAGCAAGGCAGGGCCAATTCACAGTTTTAGAGTAGGGGAGATGCTCATCCGTCGCTAGGACCTTCAAAGAGGACTTTCGGGGCAAGTTGCTTCCGGGGAGGTTTTAAGGATCCTTCTTCTAACGTCCACACCCTCCTTTTATAGTAGCTTAGCAAGGCCCTGGTAGTCATCTCTTTAAGTTCTTAAAGTTCCTTAGCAATGTGGTCTCGAGTTCGAGACCGCCGAATCAAGATTTTTTCGATCTTGTTGGGGTCAAATCCCAACAGACGCAATGTAAGGTGGTTGGGGGCAGGGCCCAACCAAGCAATGTAGTGTGGTGTGTGGTCACATGTCCATTGGATGCTGCCTAGTGGCGTGACGTTAAAACTACTATCTATCTATCTATCTATCTATCTATCTATCTATCTATCTATCTATCTATCTATCTATCTATCTATCTATCTATCTATCTATCTATCTATCTATCTATCTATCTATCTATCTATCTATCTATCTATCTATCTATCTATCTATCTATCTATCTATCTATCTATTCTATCCCTTGCCAAACTCCTCTACCAAAAATTCCAAAGGTTGTCATATTCACTGCAAATCCAAGTCATCATGTCCACATCACCAATTTTCCATGTTACAACATGCTCCAACATGCCACATGGGCTCTGACATGCCACGTAGGTCCAACATCAAATTTAATGGTATTTGGTTCCACATTCCTAGCCATTTCCCTCATTTCTACCTCCATATCCTATTTTACCCCTTTCGTTATTATCATGCCATAAATCCACTTTTGAAGCACTTTTTGCCGAGACCAATTCTCTATTTTTTCGTATATAACCCCTTGAGTCACTTAATTTCACCACTTCTAGCCCTTATCCTTATATTTCTTGTCTCGAGGTCTTACACCCTAATCCTTGGTCAAAACATTCATATGGCCATATCTTATTTATTGTCTCCAATTTCCATCAAGGATCCATAAATTCCATTTGTATGATGTATGTACGATTGCTCGCCCCTATTTCTTCCCCCTTCTCCAAACTCATATTGTAGACTTTTGCATGTTGTCTGAGATTGTTCTTGACTGTTTTGTGCAAATCAATGCGTAAAAAATACTTCTTGTGATCCAAATTGCAATTTGACCACTTTTCCCATATCACAGCTCCTTTTGGCACATCTCGGCTTTGAAATTTATCAAAAACTCCATTGGCAACTCAAAATCCTCATTTTTTATTATTGTTTGTAGTTTGACTTTCATTGACCAAATTTTGTCCCGACATTGAACTCGAATATCTCATGGATCTGAGCTCATAATTGGCCAAGATTTTTGCCATTGCTTCCCAACAACTTTTCTTCTATTCTTCTATTCTATTAGTGTGAGCAATCAATACTCAAGAATCAGTTTATCTCTGCATGCCACCTCTTGACTTTGAATGGAAGGAAAATAGATCCAAACCCATGTCCCTCAGTTCCTATTGCTTTGCGTGCAACTTCTTGACCTTGTTCCAAGTACAAACGACCAAAACTCGACCTCCATAACATAAACCCTACAATAACCTAGAAACACACAGGGTTTACATTTCAGAGGACGAAATGTGGTTGCTTTTATAGATAACTAGGTGCACCATTTTTGAACATGCATGCAAAGCTATGACAATTGAAATAATAGAGTTTGGATCTATCGGCCATCCAGAACGATCCCAAACAATCTTGCTACTGCAAAAGGTGCTCTTGACTTCTAATTGCTCTTGACTTCGCGGTTTGATAAGTTCTCCAAGACCGATCTTGGATTTTTTTGAACCTGCTCAAAGCTTGGTCCTTGAAAGGAGGATTCAATAGACGGATAAGAAAACCGAGCTCTGGGAGGGGGGGCATTAGCATATAGCCCCCGGAGGAGCATTGCCACGAAAGGCTGCTTCGGCAACCTATCTAGAGCCTGGTGGCATTTCGGAGCCTGGGTGGCATGTTTGAGCCACCTTGGCATGTTGGACCTTAGGTGGCACGTTAGAGCCAACGTGGCATTTCGGATAGGTGGCATGTTTGAGCCACCTTGGCATGTTGGAGCCTAGGTGGCACATTAGAGCCGGCGTGGAACATTAGAGCCCTTCCGGTTTACTGGAAATCTCCACAAGCAATACCGGCTAAGGGCACACCATTCGGGTGGATTCTCCCCGTTTGAGAACCACAATTTTATGCACGGTCAGGTCCATGCATGGAGACACAAACTAGAAAGTAAAAGTTAACCCCATCCACGTGACATCTCTTTTAAAGTCAGGTTAGAGTCCTGGTAACGTTGCCTAAATAATCACCTACACCAACATGCGCAAAATGTCCAAGGCATCAAATTTCCACATATTGCATTCTTTACATGCAATATGCCATTTTCAGTGTCAACTACCGGGCCAAATTTTCAAGGTAGGTAAAGATAGGTTTTTCAACCATTATAAAATTTTGAAGGTCTTACCAACCTTTAAATATGAACTTAAAGCCATAGTATTAAATTAAGACCATGATCTTTAGACCATGCAACCAAGCAAATGCCCTAAAGATCTTTAGCCCTAACTTATTTCTAGTATGCCCTACAAGTATTTTACTAAACCATAAAAGACAAAGACATTGCATGCACATAACAAATTCTATGTCTCTAGAGATGCCACATTGTCCCCGACTGTCCCCGACTGTCCCCGACAGTATAATGGAAATTGTTATTGGATTAGGAGCAAAACTTGCATAGCTAGATGAAATTTGAAGGGCTATGTTAGTATGTGCCTTGCAAGAATGTCTATCTATTTCAATATAATAAATGTCGGGCCTGTGTTAAGCGCATGCTTACTATATTTTAAACCGAAATTATATTTGATTATATGGTGCAAAATAGACAAAATGTTAATAAGAGCTTAAACACATTATGTTGGTTATATGTCTTACTGTCGAGGGATCTTGTGTTCACTTGAAACGTCTGAAGGTTGAAAACATGTAATACCCATCCATGTTTTTAGCCAAAAACCCTCGCCACCCAACACTTTTAAGTGTTTATAGCTATTTGGACTCCCCAGCTCCTAGGCTCAAAAGCTGTGTTTGATATAGTTTAGAAACAGTAATTATTTTCTTTGCATACTCTAAAATTAATCGTTTTCTTTGCATGATATAGGATCACACACAATCTTTTCAATTGCATTCTATTCAAATTGCTTTAAATTGCTTAAAATTAGTTGAGAATACAATCCTAGCGAAGAAGTGCATCTATAACAGACTTGTTCGTTTCATCATAGATTTGTGGATGATTCTAAAGCCATAAAATATGGTAAGGTTGTGACAATCATGAGGTAAGTCCTTTTTTCGTAATACGAAATGCATTGAATGCCATATATGTCATAAGAATGCAATTGCTTCCCTCAAGATCAGCCATACTCAACTTTGGAGTGGTGATCTTGTTACCATATAGATTGATCATACACATTGACTTTGTATTGAATTCTGATATAATAAAGAGATAACAAAGAAAGCCTAGTGTGTTCCTTAAATTTGCTCTAGGAGGGACACTTCATATGTGCAAAAGAAAATTTAAATATATCATCCTTGGCAATGATCAACAGAAAATTTAAATTTCATCCTTGGCAACGATTAGACATTGGTTGACCCTGGAGATTTGGAGATGGCGCCTTATCTCCTTTCTTCACCATAAGTATGCACTATTTCTTTGTTTCTATTAGAGACCTCTGCATCCTTGTTTCTATTAGAGACTTCTGCATCCTCATCAAATTCTTAATAACATGCTCAAATCATATTTGTTGTCCCCAAAATCCTATTACCATGTTGCCACCTACCATACTTCATGGGATCCATGCATAAAAGATGCACAATCAAAGGAAAGAAACAAATCCAAAAAATAAGCAATAAATACCTTAAGAGTAACTTGCAAATGCACATCAAATTGTCAAACCATTCGAAAGGTGTCGAACTAAGCAATCTATGTTGTTTGAATAGCCAAATTAATAGTCATTTTGTAGCTCAGAGTTACAGGCCACATTAACCAAGCAGAATAAAACATCATACTTGGATAACCGTCAAATATTGTGTCACATGCTATGTTCTTCAAAGAAGAATGTAAGAGCACGTTACATTCAATATTCAGTATAGAATGGGGTAAACAGTATAACTGGATTCTAGGCATCAATGTACCTTTCATGCTAATAATGAGCACAACCAACCTCCAGGTAAGTTGCCCATTTGTCTGCCCATCTTGATGAATTATAATTCTCTAGCCATTTTTCAAGCCACTGCCTCCAACACCATTTTGACCCGCTTTTTCTGTGCTTTTTCTAATAGGCAAAACATGGGCAGCAAATGCTCAAGAGCAACAAAGGAAGTAAACCTGGAAACATTCAAGACGAAGAAATTACAAAGCGCTATGTATCCATGTCCATTTGTTTCTTACAAAGCGCTATGTATCCATGTCCATTTGTTTCATTAATGCTATGTCCTCCTGCAAAGTTTGCATAGAAAAGAAAAAACTACTTAAAAAAATAAGGTCGGTCTCCCTTAACCAAGTACAATCTTGCAGCAATTTTGAGAATGCTGGAACCATAGATGGTTTCGCTTACCAAAAGAGTGGGAGAATGTGTCCCATAGACTCTTTATGGCACTTTCTTTAGTTGCACCTTCATACTGAAAAGCACAGTTGATTCATTAATGCATAAGATTTCGAGTAACCGACTAATACATGTACATTCTGCACAATGTTGGGGAAGAGGGTATGAAAACCTGGTAAGTAGAAGAGGAAGTGCCAAAAATGAATCCGTGAGGAAATTCCATTATCACCTATTGTTTGCAAATCTGGTGTGGAGCTTAAACCAGCAAAAACCCCATCAGTCTCTTCCAAATATTGCCAGTATTTGATGGTTAGACAAAGAATAATCCTGAAAATTGGGCCCAGCAAATGTGGATCAGCCGTTGAAGGTTGAATATGAAAATGCCATGTTTGACTTTGGTCACGTCTGCAATCACCTCCTTCCTTATCTAGCTCCTATTCCATCGCATCAGTGTTAACTGTATTGACCATTGAAGATGATAAAATATCTCCCTTTATTCTTAGCCCCTGTATCACTGCTAATATGGTATCAGAGCAGTGACAAACTTGCTGCAATGATCAAGATAAAGATAGAGACCTACAATTGATTTCTAAGAGTGCAACCATGCTTTGCGAGAAAGGCCCTGGCAGTCTACTCATAGCACTTGTGCAGAATTTGCAAGGACGGCTCTGTAAACCTAATGTGGATCATGCATTACATTATGACATAGATAAAAGAGAATTGCAGGAGATTTAATTGCACAAACCATGCAAAATAGTTTGTTGCAAATATCTCTCTAAGGTATTTAGTATATTGATTCAGGTGCCACAGATCACATGTCTGCCAATAAATCCATTTACACAAAATACCATAAAATGGAGAAAATAATGGTCAAAGTTAGTAAAGGCAAACTAAATATTGCATGATGTACATTCTGTTTGCAGTTGCCAACATGGGATCTTGCTCTAGACAATGCATGACGTGTAGCAGAATTAGAGGCAAATTTATTATCCATCTCAAAACTTGATAATGAAGGCACTCTAATGAAATTTGGTCATGGAAAGTGTGCAATTAAAGCCACTACTACTGAAAAAGAACATGGAACAAAAGAACATGGGACATCAGAACTGCCACCCATTTAAAAACAGAAAACTCTCAAATTTGAAACCAAAAGCTCTAAAAAGAACACTGACCTTTAACCTCAAACCGTGGTGCCATGATTTGTGATTCTTACTCAACAGTGCAGATAAAGACTACCAAATAAAATAAATGTTGTCGGATTGAGAACCCCATATTTAAATAGAAAAGTAAATGATACATGGTAATAGACTCACATGGCACAAAATAAGAAGAGGCATGCGAAGCTCCACATATTCTTTCTGTGCGAAGCCAAAAAATCGTCCTCATAATATAAGCAACCAGAACATGGCATAATTCCAAAGCTAACCTACAAATGAACTCCGCATAAACTACAAATGGCATCAGGAGTTGAGCTATTTAGAGTAGAACTATGGCTAACTAAACTATTCAGAAAATAAACTCACTTGAGGCCACGAATTCCATTAATTTTTCACCAACTTCATGGCAAAACACAACAACAAACCTGCAACCATGGAAAGAACTTAAGAATGTGGGAATGCAAAAACTGAATATCTGAATATGATTCTGCCCATTTAAGTTCTAAACAGATAAACTGTTTATAAAAGCTCTACTGGATATGTGCTGCAGCACCAACTCCTAGTATATAATAAGCAGCTACTCTACATCCAAATTTGAACACTCATATCCAAAACAACCTAAATGGTTCTCTAGTTTCACAAACGGTCCTGGAACTAAAACAAAAAACAAAAGCTCTAATCCATTTGCAATTGAAATAAGAAAAGTCGAGAAAAACATGAGATTACTGATTTGATAGTATCATATAGCAAAGCTGCTCAAATAGAATCGACCTCCACACCATGTTGGATCTACCTTGCTGAGATATGCTGCAAGAGCTCAGAGCATTGGCAACCGGATTCTACTGTGCAAGTGGCTACTGTGGTTTCGGATTCTACTGTGCATAATGCAGATACTGCCGTTACTGCAGAAAACGTGGCTATGCATGTTGGAATGTTGGAGTATGTGTAATGGGCACACATGAAGAATGACTCAGTGGAGGAGTGTCGAAAGCCCATCAAAGGGCCGGTAGCTCAGTGGTAGAGTACTTGGCTTGCAAGCAAGAGGTCCTGGGTTCGATCCCCAGCCTGTCCACCCAATCATAGAAGGCTCATTTCTCAACAATGCAAACAGGGGAAACCGTGGCTGTGCAAACAGGAGCAACATGTTGCATCGTGGATGGGGCAAGACCAGCAATAACAGAGGAAATCAGCAATGTGGATGGGGCCAGCGATCTCCTTGTTGCATCCCAGGCAAGATGTGAAGTGGCTGCTGCACCAGCAAGGAATTTGGGCCTCCTTACCCAATCCAATTCCAGACAATAACCTAGTTGCAAAAGATGAAGCGGCTCTGAACCCACTGGGATACGGCAAGAAGGGATCATCGTCAGCATGTAACACAGATGAATAATTTTAGAAGCTAAGCTGAGACCCACAATCGTGGCATACATGCATGTAACGCCAGCCGCAATTGGAGAGTCAAAGAAGAATGCAATCGAATCGAAAATTTGGAGCTCCAAAATCATATCAGAAGAACTCGATTTTTGAAATGCCGGAAATTTGTTTCGGCTCCTGTACTCCCTCAAAATCTTAGAAATATAACTTAAAAAAAATTCCAAAAATATTTTAGACCAGACCGGAAAATCCCGATTTAACAAGATAGATATACTGTTCAATGAAATGTTATAACTAAAATTGTAATAGCGCCTAGAAAAGCACCAGCTGACGATTAGTCTGATGCAATATCTGACGAATAGTCTGACGCAAAATTTGATGATATATCTGACGTTATATCTAACGCATTTTTTGACGATTATTCTGACGGTTATTCTGACGCATATTCTGACGCAAATACTGACGCAAAATCTGGCGCTTTTTCTGACGATACATATTTGACGTATATTATGACGACTAACGTGACGCTTAACCTGACGAAGGCTTCTGACGATTTATGTGACGATATGTCTGACGTAGTATCGTCAGGAAAAACATAAAAATAGTAATCGTCGGTACGTTTGTCAGCCTGTACGTCAGGCAAAAATCTCTCTAGACAGTCTGACGATTTTCTGACAAAAAATGCTCATTCTCTTGTAGTGGCTGGATCTAACCATTGAAGTTATTTTTCACGAATGTAAAACAATACGATACATTCCCAAAGTGGTGGTGCTTTGCTTAAGAAATAACCTCAAAAAAACCATACTTCCTTAAGAAATAGCTGCGTAAAACTACGCCACTTCAGAAAACCACACTTCTGTAAAAAAAACGGCCACTTAAAAACTACACCTACTTAAAAACCACACCTCAAAAAACCATACTTACTTTAAAAAATAGCTACGTAAAAACTATACCTAGTTATATAAACCACACCAAAAAAAATCATACTTCCTTAAAAATAGCTTCTTAAAAACTACACCTAGTTATAAACTACACCACTTCAGAAAACCATACTTCATTAAAAAACAGCCACTTAAAAACTACACCCGCTTATAAACCACACTTCAAAAAACCATACTTCTTTAAAAAACAGCTATTTAAAAACTACATCGACTTATAAATGACACCTCAAAAAACAACACCTTGATTAAAAAAAATCATACCACTTTAGAAAACCATACTTCCTTAAAAAACAACCACTTAAAAACTATACCTCCTTATAAACCACACTTCAAAAAACTATACTTCCATAAAAAACGACTACTTAAAAACTACACCTGGTTATAAACTACACCTCAAAGAACAACACATTCTTAAAAACAACACCTCCTCAAGAAAATAAGCAACACTTCTTTAAAAAAAACGACACCTCAAAAAAAGACCACACCTTCAAAAAAAAAAAAAAACTATAGCTCCATAAAAAAACTACACCACCTCCTTAATAAACCACACCTTCACATAACCACGTGTAGATTTTTTGGAACAACGACATGTGGTCTTTTTGTTACTGTTGTTTTTAGGTGTGGACCCAGAATTGGGGTGGTTGTGAAATTCTAGAGAGCAGAGAACATTACCTTCAAGCTTTTTAGGACGAGATACAAAGACCTTACGTTCACTACATCATCAAATCCACTAGTATGGATATCTTTAATGAATAGAATAGAATAGAATAGAAAGTCAACATCAACATTGAGGAGGAGCACAATCAAAATATGTTCAATAAAAAGAGCAAAGCACATGAAAGGTTATGCAACAACTCCAAGGAGGCCAGATCTGATAGCAACTTGAGACATCACCTTGCTACTCCAACGTCTAACGAGTAGGCGATTAACAAGCTAGAATACCTATGGTTAGATAGTCAAATACGTTAGATTTATGGATGATAACATCCATGACGGGATCAGAAAGCAATCCTAGTAGAATTCTTTTATGAAAGATTCATTCCAAGAATTGAGCAAAGCTTCAATGATCGGGAAGAAAACTTTCGGAGTAACTAAAATTATACACGATTGTTGACAGATGTCCAATGTTTAGAACCTCTTCGTGAGCTTGATCACCTCGCTAAGCAGGATCCAGTACTAGGATAATTGTTGACCATGTATAAGACGAGTACGTCCACAACGCAGGGAATAATCCGACCCAATGAAGAGAAGCAATCTAACAAGTCCAACCAACTTATTGGATGGCATCGACTCAAAGGTTGAGCTATTTCAAGCAGGTAATCATTAAGAAAAGGGGAATTCTAGAGTATAGATTAAATCTAGAACAAGATGTAATTATTTTAATGAATAGTCTTGGGTGGCCAAATAAAGACAAGGCACCCAAAAATTTAACCACTACCATAAACCACTGAAAAACCACTATAAATGTGGTTTTTAATGTTAAAAATTTCATTCCTAATAAAAACCACGTAGCATAGTGGTTTTCGTAACTAGTACGTGGTTATTCATGTTGATTTTTTCTTATAGTGTGGTTTATTAAAAACCGATAGTAGTTTACGACATGGTTTTCTAGCATTAATGCTGGTCATTCATGTGGGTTTCTAAGATAGCATGGTTTATTAAATCGACATTGGTTTATAGCATGGTTTTTCAACACCACTATAAGTATGGCAATGGTTATTTATGTTGGTTTCTATTGTTACATTGCTTAGAGAAGTTGAAATAATTATGGTGTGGTGTTTTATACCAATTTAATTGCCATGGTGGTTATTCATGCTAGTTTTTTATTATCACAATGTATTTTATAGACTAGTTGTGGTTTTGTTGCATGGTTTTTAATACTGAGTTAATTATCATGGTAATGACTCATAGACATTACCAAAAAAGATGTGGTTATCCATAGTGGTTACTCATAAAGAACCCAAAAACCAATTGCCGTAATTAACTGCTATCAAACCACTATAGATATGGTTCAGACTTTATTTAAATATCAAGCGGATGAGTAAATGTCAAAATACAAAGGCATCTTTTGTAATTTGTCATTCTTTGGTTTTTTATAATTTGTTTTGAAAACAAGCATGCAATAGTGGTTTTCATCTTCATTTCATATGGTTCCCCCTCCTATCTTTTATGACAATGTAGTGGTTAAAGTAAATTTGTTGATAAACTCAGGAGAGGGAAAATCCCGATAAAGAGATATGAGATCCCCTTTTTAGCAATTGGGAGGGGTCGGTATCCTAAGGGTGGTTATGACCACCCCCATTGCATAGAAGGTGCACTATTAGAGTCAAACAAAACATTCATAGATGTCACATGTCCAATTGGATGCTGCCTAGTGGCGTGACGCTAAAACTACTATCTATCTATCTATCTATCTATCTATCTATCTATCTATCTATCTATCTATCTATCTATCTATCTATCTATCTATCTATCTATCTATCTATCGTAATAGTATAGTATTTTTCTAAAACTGAGTACGCATATGAAAGTGCAAACATTGGCATGGCTCTATCACGTGCCACATATTGGTTGACTATGCTTAGATGCATCAATTCACATTTTTTATCAAGCCCATACGGAAATTTGCCTCAGGAAAGAGCAAATTTAGATGCACTAAGCTAGTTAAACGATGAAGACTTCTTGCCTCATTCAATTTCTTAAACTCCATTTGTTGGTGCTTCCTTTTGCCAGAACAGATATTTGTTTTGTTTATTCAAAGTTAATCAGCAGGATGTTGCCAAAGGATACGCCCCCATGCTTTACTTGACAAAATATTATATAACTTAGTTTGAGGTTTGTTTTATAAACTGAGACCTTTATGGATATATTCTCTAAGTTTGCACATGATCTAGAGCTTTTACAAGGTTCAACCCTTGGAGTTCAGTTTTGCTATAGAACGTCTAGGTGGAAATCTATTTACATGCGAAATTGGCACTGGGATAGGACTCTAGGAGATGCAACCAGGAAGAGAGATATAAGGAGGATTCTTGACATTGTTCCTTTTGTTGTGATATCCAAGTAGTGTCTTCAAAGATCTTCTGAATGAATAATCTCTTCAAACAAAAAGATCTCATATTCAACATTTTGTTTCATACGAATGTACATTTAGAGGTTGAAATGTAGAGGCGGAAATGATTTGCATATACCAACTATACTTGAAGACGCTTCCGTAATGACATCGAGTCAACTTATTTCATATCCTTAATAGAAATTTTTAATTACAAAAATTGAAAGCTGGATGGTTAATATATCTAACAACACCGTAGAAATTGCTTCTAAAAATGCTTTATTATGGTTTTAAACAAGGGATTTTAGATTTTCGTATCATGTTTTTCATGAAATCTTATCTTATCTTATCTTATCTTATTATTGTTTAAATTCGGTTTTTCCGGTTTGGAGAAAACCTTTTTGGAATTCTTTTTAGCATCATTTCCTAAGGTTTTTAGGGAGTTTAGACGCCGGAATAGAATTCCGATTTCCAAAAATCACAAAACCTTATTTCCTATTTCCTATGATGATTTTTTTGCGCTTTTCTATTTCTAGCCTTTCAATCCGGCATGCACATGCCACGATGAATGGCATGGAGGACGTTATCCTTCAGTTTTCCTGGATTTGTTTTCCTGGATTTGCTTTCGGATGGCTTAGGATTTGCCTTCGGATGGCTTATCCTCGGAACCCTGCCACGGTTGGTGATGAGAATGCAATTATGGATCAAGGTTTCAAGTTATTCCGACTAGATATTGACATCTGACAGCTCATGGAAAGTGTCGGTGGAAGCTTTGAGCCTTTCTGCAGTAAGTTTTTTTCCACAATAGATTGTTTTGTTTTTGGCGAAATCTAATGTTGGAGGTGCCGAGTTGAATCTGAGAGGACGAAGCTGAGAAAAATGCTCTAAAACCCCTTTGAACGGAATAGATGGTATGTTGTGTTTGGCTTATGTTTTTTCTTAACGAGAGATTTTGTGCTTCTTCCCATTCCAGCCTTATGGAGCTTTTGATTTGTCTGTTCTAGCATTGGAAAATCCAATAGCAGCTTATCAGTTTCGTGGGCTACATTCATATTGCTCTGCAATCTATTGCTTCTTGCTTCAATCTATGGAGCACTGTCCACATGGGCCAGGAGCATTAATGGAGCTATGGGAAGAATAGCCAGCCCATGCCCAAACGGTGGGCTTCTAGAGATCCATCTGCTGCCATTCCAGTTATAGAAAACAGTCAACTGGCAGGTATGTTTTTGCTCTTGAGATTCCTATCATTGTTTCAGGTTTTCCTCTTGAATTATCTGTCTTCCTTTTACTTCGATTTTCTTAGATCATGGATTTTGATAAGGCGTGAGACTATCTCTGTGCCATTCCGGTTAAATTTTTTTAGACCCATCTCATTTCGGAGCAGAGACTTCTTCTGCACAGGTATATTCAATCTTTTAAGCTTCTTATACAATGGTTACTTCTTTAGCCATCAACATGCTATCAAGTGACATTGTTTTGGTATGAATTTCTGGCGTGGATTTACTTCTTTAACCGCCATTATGCTATCAAGTGACATCATTTTGGTATGAATTTCTATGGATAGGATATAGGACAGCAGGTTTTCCTTTTGAATTATTTGTTATTCTTTTTACTTCTACTTTTTTAAGTTTGAACAAGCTGTGTTTGAGCCTTTATAGACAGATGGAACCGTAGAAAATATGCAACATATCGGCTCCAGTCTCTATACATGTTCTTCTTGCATGTTGCTATCACTATCATCATTGAAATGATGGGTAATTTGTACTTATTTGATTTGCTCTAATTTAATTTGGTCTACTGCACTGATTGAGCTAAGCTCTTTATGGTTGTGAATCAGTTCAGGTACTTAATTTTTGTTAGATATATGGCTTCTGATGATTACCAGCCTTCTATCTTTGTGCTTTTCTTAAATAACTTTAAATCAAAATTCCTTGAATAATCCAAATCATCCCAGTAGTATAAGGCTGTATTTTGTATCACTCGATACCTTGCTATGATTCAGAAAGATAATAGACATATAGTGCCTTCAAATATTTTGTATCACATGATACCTTGATAGTTTTGCGTAAATAAATCTATGATTCAGGATATCTTTAGACATATAGTGTCTTCATGTGTATTTCTCTAATTGTAAATTCTATCCTGCATTATTCTGAGATTATCCATCATTCTACGCTGGCAATTCGTTAGAGTGCACTGTAAATTTGATTCTGCATTATTTTGAGTGTACCCATCATTTTTTGTAGGCGATTCATTAGACTGCACATTACAGAACTCTTCATCTGAGGTAATTATTTTGCATTTATAATCTGCTTTATGTGCTGACGTGCTTTAATGCATAGGAGTAAGTTGTGCTTTGTTCTGGTGGGTGCTAATCCAATATATTAGGGCTGAAGTAATGTGGCCTTCATAATTTACAGGTCATACTAGGTTGCTAGATATGAGAGGTTTAGTGGTAATAGGATAGGTTCACATTTGCTAGAGTTTCTTTACATAGGTGCACTGCTCTAGATCTGATATGACTACATGCAAGCTGACGATAGGTGCTTAAAGCTTATGGGCCTGTACTTGCAATTATTATCATTTAGTTGTTCTGCATGGGTGCAATCAGATAATATCATAAACTCAAGACTGTTGAAATAGTTAACATAGAACTCTTCGTTTTTGTCCTAACAGAATGACTTTGTCCATGGAGCTTTTTGTGGTCCATGTTTGGACTTTAGATGCCATGCAATTCCTCCATTGTGTGACTGTCACAAACATCTACCGTACTAGAAACCTTAAAACCAGGTGTCGCTGTGCCTCATATGTTGGAGCTATCGGCCATGCCCTTTATACTACCTTTACGTCTCTTCCACCCAGCTGAGATTGGGAGGATCCTTGGCAGGCATGAAGTCTATTCATAATTTTGAGCTTAGAAAAGCTCATCACTGTAGGCTGTGGAAGCACAAAACTTTGCAAAAGGAAGGGGCCAGAAGCAGCAAGAGAATCTGTATGTCTTTTTTCTTCCACTAATACAGCTACAACTTACTGCTTTTTTATGTACTACCAGAGTTAAATGCAAGAATTACTGGAGGAATTGTCCAAATCTCTATGTCTATTCTTTTCTCTTTACTCAAGAAGACAGAATGTTCATGGTAACGAGCAGTTAAGCAAAGACTACTAATTGCATATGCAAACATTTTGTTAAGCAAAGACTACTAATTGCATATGCAAACATTTTCCCCCTGGCTCTTAGTGCATTGCATAGTTAATGCCACTTATCGATTGTTATGGCTACATGGTTTTTTTACTAACCAACTCCTCCTGCATAGGAATCAATGTTAGACGCTCCTCCTGCATAGGAATCAATGTTAGACGTGGCATGCCTCTACCGCACAGGAAAAAATTAGATTCCAGTACATTGAAAACATGTCTTTAAATGTATCTAAGGCAACTGGACATGGTAGGCCTCTTCCATAGATGATCAATTCAGATTTTCACTGAGTTGCACTTTTAACATGTCTTTAAATGTAGCATTCCATTCTTTTATTTGAGGCAGCTCAATGTGTAAAAGGAACTCTCTCAGGACTTACCATTCTTTTTTTATTTCATTGGGAAGAGCATTAGTACTTCTGATAAATTATAATGTCATCTCAACTTGATAGTTCTGCTATGTTACAACGTTGTCTGTTGGAGTTATCTGCCATGCCCTTTATACCATCTTTTCCATCCCGCTGAGATAGCGAACATCATAATGTAGCAGCATGGGTAACTATAATATTATTTCCCCTTAGTCTTAGAGATATTTCATGGACTTCTGCCTCAAACTATCCTAGACGTGTCCTTTTCATTTTCCTCATTCTAATTAGGATGTGTTTGAACATGTTGCTGTTAATACAATGACCTCCGGGGACAAATGCTCCATGATGGTGTGTTAGCTCAGATGGAACATTAAAGCATAACGGCAGTGGAGGCAATGGAGGCAGTGCAGGTTTATCTCTATGTCTGTTCTCATTTTGCATTTCAAGCTTTGCAAGAGCTCAACCTTGCTATCAGTCAAGCAGGTAAAGTTTATCTCTATGTAAGATTAATGTTATTCTTATTATGCATTTCAAGCTTCTCGCATCTGCAGGTTATGATATGGCCGACCTTGACAGTTCATCTATTGACCTAAAGAATTCTTACACTGCACTTGGTGGAGGATATTGTGGAGCCCTTTCTAGCCCAATCTAGAAGTCCCCCTATGCCAATTACAATCACAAACCTTGATAATCCATTCGACAACTTGGTGAGTTCATTACCAAATTTGAGTTTTGGAATTCCTGCATCAGCCAAAGCAAGTGATGCTGCATTTATGCATGCAGAACGTACATAAGAATGTTTCAGAATTATGAAAGTGTCTTAAATTCATGCGTGGCAGCCAAAAAAACAGGATCACACAATAACCTACCTCCATATGCTTGAAGAACTTGGACATAAATATCAATCTGCACAAAGGCCATGGATATACGAGAAGGCAACTTCTCCTTTAATATTTCTAAACCATAGACCATACGAAGCTACAATAATATGGAAGAGTTATGATAGATTTATGCAACTCCTCTAAAGGAAACATAGATTCTACCTGAGAATGTGGCATCAAATGTGTCATAATTGCTGCCTCCATGGTCTGACGTATGACTAAGGGGAGCTCAGTAGACCTCCTGCAAAACATGCAGTGTGGCAAGTCAGAAACTATCAGTTTCCTCAGAATATTCTGTGCTTATTTTACAAACATAAACGTGACGTTAGGAAGATGGATATCTAACAGATTAAAGGTCTGTGTTCCTGTTTGTTCAATTAATACAAGTCTACCAGTGTGGTTAACTTAAAAGGTACTTAAAAGTAAACAACAAATCACATATTGGTCCAAGTGGTATTTAATCTGTTTCTTATCTAATGCGACAAGGCGGAACATTATTATGTGTTATGTGTGACTGCCTACAACAAATTTTCTTTGTAGAAAGTGGAACTAAAAATTTCGTTTGGAGAAATTAGTAAACCTAATCTATTTCTTATTCTACTATATATAACTCATCATGCATTTCGATGTTTATGAGTCTCATCATGCTTTCGATGTTCATAAGTTTCATCGTGCTTTAATAGAAGAGAATAGAATCTCAAGGTTACTCCAACAATATTTTGCACCAACATTAAATGAAGTAACAACTTTATGCTTTTGGATGTTTGTCCATGTCTCATTATAAGCGAAAGAGGGCAAATAATGTCGCCCTTGGCATTCCACTGGGTATTAACCCATGTTTCCAAGCACTTGAATGTTCTAAGTCTATGATCGTTATGCAAATAGATAATAAATTTATGCTTACAAAATGAAGAGAAAACATTATACATATTGTGCATCAAATCAAAAGCCTAATAAAACCATGCTACCTCATTCTCAAAAGTTCACAACATGAAAGGGTGCCTTAGCAATAAGAGCATATTACCATTGGCAGAAAGTAGGAGCTATGTGCTAAAAGAAACAATTAGCCTCTCTCTCATTCTATTCAAAAGCAAATCCAATGTGAAAATGCTCAATTTAGCCAAGGGACTCAATTAAATTTGCTTCTGCTAAAAGACAAAGCAAAGCAGATTGTTCTTACATTTCCATCTTAGCTGGTCCCTTCTTTTTATTTACAACCATCACAAATTGGCCTGAGTCTCCTTCCTTCCTTAAAGGATACATACAAAAGATAAAGCAACACAACTACAAACAACCACCCTTGGAAATCACTACCAAAGCCCGGCAACGCCGGGCACCATAACTAGTGAGCATGAATTTGGGGAACACAAATTTGGTCCAAATGTTTTCTTTCTTGATTGTTTCATTGCAACATTAGTTAATTTTTCAAGGCTTATCTAAATGCAATAATGCTAAAGGTAAATTGCCTTAGTTCATTTGTATATGTGGGTGTGCCAATATTTTTGTAATCACCTTGCTATGTTAAGCTTGGTGTTTAATGCTTTTATTTAATATTATATGATCTTTACAACCAACACCTTGAAGAAGCAATGTATCCACACTTGGATAGGACATCTTCTTGAGTTAACAACCACAATTACCTGCTCTATAAATTCACAATTCCTTACTAGGGTTTCATTTCAAAATTTCTCCAAGAGTCATTGTGTGCTTTCATTACAAGGTCTTCTAAATTTCACAATAACTAATTGAGATTTAGCTAAATAAGCATATTGCAATATAGCAAGTCAAAAGAAAAGAGGGTGACTGGGATGGTTTTAAGGATATGGTCGCAACACCCATCATAAGCATATGAAATATAGATCTAAGCAAGTGAAGCACCAAAATAACATTTGTAATATCCCGAGTGAACACAAACTAGTAATGCGATCTCGAACATCACAAACAATTATTAATGCCCAGAAATGTAAACTAGTAATGCCATCTCGAATATTACAAACAATTATTAATGCCTGGCATAGCCTAGTGCACATTTGCTAACTTGTCTAAAAGAGTTTTGAAGATCGTTGTGAACATTTTTTTGGTCATCGATAATGCTGGTAAGATTTTTCTTGGCATCAAAATTTGGCAAAATTTTGTCTGTCAGGGGAGGACCTCATTAACCGGCTCCAAATGTTGATTCTTGCTCGAATGACATTCCCCGTGCCAGTACATATTATTAGGGCGAGACGCCATGGCGCCAAATACCGCATCGCTTACCGGGTAGTCACGCTCACGCGACGAGATGCGCAAGTGAAAGCAGCTATCCTACGCCAGGGTAGGCAGCTGAAGGGAACTGCCTTGTATGTTGACCGAGACCTGACCCCAGCCCAACAAGAAGACCGCAGGCACGAGTTGGCCAAAGTTAAAAGCATTCGCAGACAGGGAGGAGCTGCACGACTGATTCGGGGTAAGATGCAAATTTTCAAGCCGCCAAATGTTGCTGCGAATCCTGCTAACCCTCCAGCAGCTCCTGACCATGCCACTTCTTACTTTGCTACAGCGCTGCGCCGCCGCTCAAGTTGCTTCACCTTCGTTTGCTCGCACATCTCGGTACGCCTCTACTTTTGCCATCCCCTTCGCCGCCGCCCATTGAATCCCCCAACCGCCCTGGCCGACAAATAGGAATTGTGCCTCCGCATGGTCTCCTCGAATTGCCGGGGCTTCCCATGGCGAAGGGAGATAGTCTCAACTCTGTTCTTTGCATATATGGATCTGATCTTCCTTATGGAAACATGGGAGCATGCGGACCGCGGGATACCCGACTTGCGGGGATACCGCTACTCAATCTTCAATGATTGCACGCGAAAAGTGGGGGCATGGGGGAGTTGCTGCTACTATCGAATCGACCTTGGCACGGTCGGTTTCCTTGTTGAAGACAGCAACAAGCACAACCGGTACTTGTGGGTGCGTGTACAAAACTGCGATGGCGCACCCCTCTTTGTGGCGGCCCGCTACTTTCCACATCGCAAAGCAACTTCTATCACACCCACTCCGGATGTGGATAGGCTGGACCCCTATGTCGATCTATATGATGACATACGGCCAAAGATAAGCAGTTAGGCGTTGTCATACTCCTTGAAGACTTCAATGCGCCGCGACCGGGTAGAACAACCCATGAGATTTGATCCCTTGATCGATGATATATTGCACCGCATCCCGCGGAAGCGGCTTGGCCACCGGACATCGATGACAATCAGGTCACACGCCATGGTAGACAATTGCTTTTGCTCTGGGTCTTTGACTGTAATCTGCAATGGATCGGCACAAAGGGTCGCCCACCCGCAAGAGCACTTGTAGACAGGAAAACCGGGGGAGGATCTAGTGTGGTGGACTATGTGTTTGGTGCCCGAAAGGGATATGCATGTCGCCAAGCACTTCCGTGGGAACAACTAATAGGGATGAAGAGATCGACTCGCACCACTTACCACTTTACTTGAAGTTGGCTTGGCGGGTTGTGCGAACCCCCGCGCCACGCTCTCCTCACATGCCTCTGCAAATGCGATTGGATTATGAACATGCGGGACTTATGCCCGATGCTTATAGATGACCTGGCAGAAATTTTGCAATATCCTACACTAGAGCAACAGATGGCCTACCGACCGATGTGTGCTAGGGATCTGCGGCAGAGAGATGTTTGTGGATAAGCCGCCCGCTGACGGACCTCCGGAACACAACCTTCCCACGTAATCAATGGTTTGATGCACGAGTGCAAGGAACACAAACGCTGGCTCGCCAAGTCACGACCGCTTTACGCCCACATGCGGTCCGACAGCACCGCCTTCCTTAAAGCTAAGAAAGCGGTGTACATTGCGGCACATCAAAGGGAAATGTTTTATCTCCTGAACGTCACCCGTGACCTTCCGGCGAAGGGTTCTTAGAAAGCCGCGATGCCCCACGGGGAACATCACTCCCGAAAGCAAAGGAGGCAATACTTGCAACAAATTATACGACCCTCATGGTGCACATGCGGCATTACCCCCGCAAGAAGGCCCGGTCTGGAAATCACAGATTCGACGCGGAATTAGGCTTACGAAGATCTTGCCAATGGGAAAACCCCGACCGGATGGCATGCGTGCGTAATTGCTTAAGTGGGCAGGGTCGTCCATAATACCGATCTTTGGCGCCTTTGTTCAACAAGGCATTACAGAAGGCTTCCCGATGCAAAGGACCAATAGCGAGTTGTTCCCATCTATAAGGCGGTGACCCGCGACCGCCTACCCAATTACCGAACAATCATGGTCGGGTTTGGTGTTTGCAAAATTGCTTTGCCGGCATTCTCGAAAGCAGCAGCTGATCGGGCCAAGCGTAGGCAGTTAGAGATACGGGCCCTCACCCAAAGCGGATTCGCACCCGACACTCAACCATTGACCACATCTTCACATTGCGAAGCTCGGTTGAAGACAGCCAGGAACCGCCGATCTATATTGTTGCTTCGTGGATTTTGCAAAGGCATTTGACACCGCGGCCTCGTGAAAAACTATGGGCAAGATTGCGACATACCGGGGTTCGTAGATTTGCATGCAATGCAATGTACGTTTTATGAAAGATGCTCTGTCGGTTGCGTTTTAACAAGCCAACCATTTGATAGTAGTATCGGGGTTCGCCAGGATGCCCTCTCTCCCCAACATTGTTTGTGCTTTACATTGATCAATTGGAGAGCCGGGTTGGCGATAATGGGGGCGACGGGGCTCACCTTCTCTACCGATCATCAAGCGCTTAATATATGCCGATGATGTGGACCTCCTAGCTTACACACCAGCCAGACATGCAACGACATCTCGATGCCCGGACACATTTTGTCAAGCGGAATCGATATGCGGCGTCAACTTGGTTTTCATATCATCTTCACGACGACGGTAGAGGATCCCTCCTTCCGCTATCGAGGGCGTAATGTGGAAGTAGCATCCACATACAAATATTTGGGAGTGGAGTTTCCGCCTACTATGCACCGGGACACATCCATACGGCTACGAAGTTACGGCGGGCTGGAAAGCACTATATGCAATGCAAAACAATAGTCATAGAGCGGAGTTGTATGATTGGACCCATCGACCACACCTGCTCAAAGTCTTAGTGGAGCCCGTCCTTTTTATACGGGGTTGAAGTATGGGGCCCAGCAGTATCCCTCGCTACTTGGAATGACTTGGAGTAGGTGCGTAAAAGCCTTCTTGGTACGAAAGCACTAGGGGTGAAGTCCACATCCCATATCAAATTCTACCGCAGAAACAGATTCTTGCCTCTTCGTGAGGGCGCCCTTGATCGCCACATTGTCTATTTTCGAAGGTGGTCAACATGGACGATGCTCGCCTCCCAAAACTAGCTTATATCATGGCAATGGGGCCACAACGCCTCAAGGCCTCTTTGGAGGGAAAAGAGAGCTCAATGGATGGCTAGATGGAATGTGCAGAGCAGGTGCATACATGTGCAAACAGAGGCAGATCGCCATAGCTTGAGGCAATATCTTGACGCTTTGCTTCATCAGCAAGCTTTGGGATGCCAGGCGCCCTTGAACAGTCAAGACAAAGACACTACCAGCGCCACATAAATCCCACATTGGAACGAGGCTCACAATGCTACCTCCGCGCACCCACTTGCCCATGAAAAGACGCAGACTCATTGCCTCCATTCGCATTGGGGGCACATCATCTTCGAATTGAGACAAAGGCAGATGGATTAGTGAGCCACGCCAGACGTGCTCTGTCAATGCTGCCAAATGGGAGTCATTGAGGATGAAACTCATACCCTTCAAAGTTGCCCAGCATATGATCAAATCCGGACGCGCTATGCTGAGTTGGTCAGGCCTGGCCAGCCGCTACATGTGACATTGAGCACGGCATCTGTACGGATGCTAGGATCATACCTTCAGGAGGTCATGGACATGCGAGATCAGCTATGTCCTCGGGCACGCACTTGACATGTACATACACATTTATTTCATGATGATGTATACTTGTACAGTTTGACAGCATTCTTATTACTGCCACGGTCTTTCCCTCGAAAACCCTTCGGGGCGGGGGTTTTTTAACCCGGACAGTAATAAGTTTCCTGCGCTCCTTCTGGGTCCCATAGGCCGATTGGTCTCAGTGGACGATAAAAAAACTATTCTATTCTATTCTATTCTCTTTTTTGTTTTTAAATTGGCGGATACATTATTTTCATCATATAATCATACTCAGGCATGTAATATTGTAGACAAAAGTTAGAAATTCACAGGCTCTAGGCAAATGGGTCGTTTAAAATTTGACATTTCTGAAATTTATGATATGGGGTTTTTTTTTAAGGTAAAAAACAACTAACGTTATTTGTGGACAATCATCCAATTCTTCACATTTAGGTATTCAGGTTTAGTAGCCATCTAGAACAGAACGGAACACCGGCGGGAGTTGTTTTGTTTATGCAGAACCGAAGAAGCAGATCCTAGACTTTGATTTTTGGCGAAGCAGCAGCGATTGGCAGAGTTGCGCGTAGATTGACGTGAGTGTGATGGTATTTTGGATAAGCTCTCCGGCAGAACTTTGATTGACAGGCCTCTGGTGGATCTATTGACATTTTATTCCGGTGACGTCGTTTTGCGAATTGCGTTTTGAAATCGGCAGGTGGAATTCTTCTACCTCTATTTTAAAATGCATGATTCTGAGCTCTTTTTCAATCTATATTGCTTGCACTGTAAACATCGCATCCAAACTACTCTCTTAATCGCATCCAAACTGCTCTCTTAGACTGCTTCTTTCTGCATATAGTAAGGAGTGGATTTTATAGTCTTCGATGGATACTTAACATGGTCAGTTTGTTTATTGTACTCTGTCATTTGGATGGTCGCTGGTTGTAGAGTAGAGCCAGCTTGTAATCTCTGTAGCCAATCTGCTCCAGCAGAGATAGCAACGACTGGAGCTTCAAGGGTAATTTCTGGCAACGCTAGCTAATTTTAGCCTGGAGTTCTATTATTCTGTGCATTTGTTTGCTTTTGTTCATGCTTGTATTTTGTGTGGTTCTTCTTTATCACAGGAGAGGGTATGGTGTAGAATCGGCCTAGCTAACTCCATTATACTTGGCAATGTTGTTTCTGTGTTGTTTCTGTCAGGCCTTTGCAATCTGTAATGGGTCTTCTCTGCCTTGTTGTACTTGGCCTTGGTTCCCTTACAGTGCTTGCTTCAGGGGCATGTGATTTGCGTTTGATTCTGTTCTCCTGATTTGCCTCTGGCTGAACGAAGATAAAATATCCTACCCTAACCCTTGGCTCCAACGAAGATAAAATATCCTACCATTGAGGACATGATAACCTGCATATGTCAGCAGAAGCCAGCAATTCTTGAACCTGCAGAACTTGGCGAACGTGCATTGTTCTTCCAACCTAAAGTCTACGTAGCAATGATTGAGTTTGTTTTGAACTGCTATGAAGAAGAAATGGCCAGACTGGAAGATAAGCAGCAGGATCTTGAACTGGCAGAAGACCACTTTTGTCTTCTACTAGAGCATGGAATGGCATATGATGGGACAACTGAACTGCATGCATCTGCATCAAAAGCACTCCTTGCCCTTGCCTCTAAAGATCCCAAGGTAATCACGAAAGTTCGTGTTGTTCTCAATAGCCACTTGAATAATTTGCAGGATAGACTAATACTGGCATTGTAATAGAGATTTGCAAAACTGTATTGTGATCATCTGGTGTGGGTTAAGAGCTTTGTTGCACATATTGACTTGAGCACACGAGAAGCTTTTGCTTGTTTGCTTGGTATTGTAACTTGTGGTCTTTCTAATACGCAAGCATCTGATTTGTTGAGCGAGCTAATGGATTTAATCAGACAAAGTGCAAAAGCAAGGTATGGGATCTAGGTTGCATGCAGGCTGCATGGATATACTGTCTTATCTAGTTTTCATATTGCAGATTTGAAGTTTTGCATGGAGCACTTTGTTCTGCTGGCTATGTTACAGCACAACTTATGTTGAATAGTTTCACAGATCTATTTTGCATGCAGGACGGAGAGGACTTCGCATTGAGATTTGAAGATCTTACTGCATGGATATCTTATAAAATATAAACAGAGGCTTCCCTTCTTATTATTTTTTATTTAAACATGTAGTGTAGATCAGCTTTTTCACTGATTCTGCATTTGTAGCAATGGCCAAATATCTGCTTTGACAGGTGAACAACTTCTACTCTTATAAACACTTCATCTGCTACAAGTAAAGGGTTATAGCTTATGTCTTTGCAGTTTCAAGCATTTCAAGCATTTTCTTAACATATTCAAGGATCCAGAATGGTTGGCCCAAACATTTTGATCATTCATTCTTTTTTTAAGTTTTGTTGCATGTTTTGTTTTATGTATCCTTGTTTTTTGCAGTATCGTGCAGTATTAGCTCAAAATTTGGAGCACTCAAAGCAGCTGCTGCATATTTCTGGAAATAAATTTATCATTCTTTAAGAGTTTTGGAAATGGTTGGGGTTCAAATCCCCTTGCTCCCTAATTTTTTTTAGAAGGCACTACAGTCCTACTTAAGAAACCATTTGCAATTAGTCTACTAAACTTTGAATGCTTCAAACAATTTAATGTTACTGGTTATCATTATTGGTTTATAAATGACATTGCTGGTTATTATTAGTGGTTACTCATTATTAGTTTTGGTTATCATTATTGGTTAATAAGATATTAATTTTCGTATCGTTATTGGTTAATAAATCACGTTACTGGTTATCATTATTGGTTTACTAATTATCATTATTAGTTTATCGTTGGTTTATAAATGACCATAATAAAACCATGCATATTTGGAACAAACAAATACACTTAAGATTGATAGTAATTTCTAACACATTGCAAACCATGTGCATTTACCATGGCATGACTAGTGTATTTACCATGACATTTAGTCATGTCAGTTTACCACAATAATGAACCATATTATAGAATCACATGCAACACCATATTAAACCACATCCACAACCTTTATGTTATACCACATGAACAAACCATACCCTCAAAACGGTATAATATACTACATTCATTTACCAACATGTAATACCATGTTGACAAACTCTACAAAGAAGCCCATTCATCTAACCATCTTAACAAACCTCACAAGAGAACCCATTAGTTTAGCCACATATGGTTTTTAACGATATCAACCCACAAACATGTATTGGTTTTGTAAAATGGTTTTATAGTCATAACCATGGGAAAAACCATGTAGAGTTTTAATTTTGGGTGCCTTGTGAAATGTGATGTCGACAAAATCTTTTGGTCATAGGATTTATGTAACATAACTTTGCATCTCCTAGATGGTAGACATCTTTAAGAGTAAGACTCTTACGTCTAAACCTAGGAGGTATTTATGGCAAGATGAAGCAATTCGCAACATTAAAGGAACAACAGTCAACCTCAGCACCACCTTAAGTAGAGAGATAGATAGAGCAAAGTTAAGCATCAGCGCCAAAGTTATGGACATTGGCAAGTATGACTTCATAGTTGGTACGGAGTTCTTGAAGTTGGCAAAAGCAATGATCGACTGTGATAAGCATGAGATATTAATCGCGACATCTAATGGCAATCGCTTTGTGGTCAAAGGTAAGGAAATTGCTTTTATACTGCAATGTATATCATTAAAGCACGGCGTAGATGCCGCATAAAGGATGAGGTTGAATATATCCTTAGACTAGAAGCCGTTGGTCCAAACCTTAAGTATGAGAAGGAGGATACAAATTCAAAGCAATTACCTAAGCAAATTGTTAAACTGATTAAAGAATTTCATGACCTCTTTCCAGATGAAATTTGTGAATTACCTCCCTATAGAGGCATGGAGTGTGAGAATCACTCTTGCATCAGATACTAAGTCGACTAGCAAGGCTTCCTATAGGATGGGCAACCCAGAGCTAGCAGAGCTAAAGAAGAAATTGCAGGAATTGCTAGAGCTTGCGTTCATTCGGCCAAGTCTATAGCCCTTTGGAGCTCCCATTCTTTTTGTAAAGAAGGAAGATGGAAGTCTAAGAATGTGCATTGATTATCATTAGCTCAATAAGCAAACGATAAAGAATAAGTATACATGGCCAAGAGCTGATGACCTAATGGATCAACTCCAAGGAGCAAGAGTCTTCTACAAAATTGACCTAAGGTCAGTCTATCAGCAGATTTGCATCAAGGAAGAAGGCATTCATAAGACCACTTTCAGAATGTAGTATGGGCACTATGATTTTACAGTTATGCCCTTTGGCCTATCAAATGCTCTAGTGACTTTCATGTGCTTGATGAGTGACATCTTCATGGATTTCTTAGACAAATTTGTCATCATTTTTATTCGATGACATTCTCATCTATAGCAATTCTATAGAAGAGCATGTGATACACTTAAAGGACAGTTCTAGAAAAGCTAAGATGACATCGTCTATGCTAAATTCTCCATGCCATTTTGCAACATGTAGAGTGAAATATTTGGGGCATGTGGTCATAGCAGCGGGAATCTCCCCTGACCTGAAAAAAATAGAAGCCATAGTAGACTGGCCAGCATGAAAGAATGTCCCCAAAGTGAGAAGCTTTCTTGGCTAAGCGAGCTACTAACTAAAGTTTGTAAAGGACTTTGCCAAGTAGGCATCCCCCTTATCGGACCTCGCTAAGAATAAGAAAGTAAAGGATTGGGTGGCACGTTTGCTAGAGAATGTTCAAGCTTCCTTCGAAAAGCTCAAAGAAGCCTTGACAACAACGCCAGTACTCACCCTACCAGATCCAAGCAAGGATAAGCTTGTAGCAACAGATGCAAGTAAACTAACAACGCGTGGAGTTCCCATGCAAGAAAGAGGAGTAGTAGCCTATGACTCTAAGAAGATAAATGTAGCATGTGGAGGCACTACTTGTTTGACAGGAAATTTCAGTTAGATACTGATCACTAAAGCCTCCAGTATATCAAAATGCTACTGCTCGTCAATTTGAGGCAGAGGCGATGGATGGAATTTCTCGAAGAATATGACTTCGAGATAGTATATACGCTAGACAAATTAAATGTAGTTGCTGTGACGTTCCACATATTTATACGCCTATTTAAGTATAAATACATGACACGTCACTATGAATAATTAATGGCACATTAATTATTCATAAGCTAAGGTTAACTATGTTAATAATTAAATTATAAAGGTGGAAACCTAACCCAAAACCCTAATTCGAATTTAGGGCTTATCCTAATATTAAAAAGGGCTAAAATACCAAATTAGTTAATTAATGACATGACACCTGGCCCAAATCGATTGGGCAAGGCAGGGTTTCCATTTTGGACACTCAAATTAGGGCTTTTGTGCCCCAATTCGAATTAGGAGCAATGGGAGATGGAGGAGGAGGAGTAGCAGCCATGCACCCTTCAGCAAATCGAGATGGAGCCATCCCAAGCCCGATTCGATGGTTAGTCTGTAGCTTAGCTGTGTTATCCGTAGGGTAGCGCCCCTGTTGGGCACTTGTTGTGTGTATTTCTTCTATTTCTTTGTGTTCTCTATGCTTTACCTGTAGGAACTAACCCTTGATTGCAAAGGTGAGTTCTCCTTATCTCTGATTCTGTACTTGCTCTTAAATGATGGATTGATAGTTCTTTGCATAGTATTACTCTTGAAATGGGGGAATTAAGGGGGGTAGAGACCTCTGAGCCATGTTTATTAGTATGCTCCTAGGTAGATCCCTGTATTTCCCATTATCTGCGGCCTGTGCACAAGGGACCACCGAGTCATGGATGCTATGGGATTGCTTAGCACCAGAGAAGGGACGCAGTGGTGAAGTGGGGGTGGGGTCTTGCACGAACATACAAGGCTCCTGGGACTCCTACAGTGGGCTAGGCTTGATAGCCGGTCACGTAGTGGGTCTGACACTCCCTGGGTGCAGAGGTGTGACCCGTATGGGGCATCCTGTACTTTGAGTAGATTTAGGGTGAGTAAGTCGGGTATGGATGCGGGGGTCGCTGATGCGGCACGTATTCTCTAGCTCACCCATGGAACCGCTGCGATCCTAGAAGGTGACACTTCCCTGACCTGCCTCATCGGACCAGGGCTTCATGAACCCTGGCGTAGGCTCGAAGGGTGATACCTTGAGTCTGCGTCTCCGGAAGGCTATAGTGATGCCATAGCATGATTCGACTCATCTGCAAAGTGTGCACATGAGGGGCGGATGGAGTGGACAACCCTAGCCGATGTTCTATGCCAGCCAACGCCATGCCAAGATTCGGTCTGCTGATCTCTTGAGACCTAGCCGTCAGTCGATCCTCACTGGAGTCTGAGCCGGGGTAGAACCTGGGGTTTTGGGGTGTTTTCCTTAGGATTAGATGCATATTCTTTGTCGTTAGTACTCGGATGGATGTGCCACCCTTCGTGGTGGTTATTTATATATGATTTATGTTGTGTGCTAACATGTATTCACGTTTCCGCAACTTAGGAGTCCCGGGCCGAATGACACCTCTGTGTCCTTCACCCGGGCATCTCTCTACGGATGGTCCGAGTTAGACGGAGGGCCCTGCTCATGGTGAGCTGATTGCCATGGGAGGGGGAAGTCCCTGTATGTATACGTCCGGAGCGCCGTATATATTCAGGGAGCGTCACAGTGGTATCAGAGCCATGATTTTGGTGGACCAAATCATAGCACTGGCCATGTCTAACTCGTTAGACCGTTAGATAGTAGAAGACCTCCAGTGTAGGAAAAGTACACCAAATCCATCAGTAGGGATGAGTTTTGGCCTAAGTATGAGAGGATTGAGCTAGTTAAGAAGAAAAAAATTAAAATATTAGGATGAAGTTATGTTCAGTTTCGGCAGAATGCAGTCCCTTCCTTCCGGAGGCCATAACTTTCTCAAGGTAACTCGGATTGAGGCGATTTTTGCTCCAGCGCGTCGGGCATGGTCCAAATACCCTAGGGACATCCATATCCGACATTTAAATGGCGAAAAAGTGGGTCGAAATCCAACCCGCCAGTAGAAACACGTATAATGCCATCGGCGCCCGACCGTATAAAATGCGTATTTCCGCCGTATAAAAATTTTAGTATTTTTTTTTTATATACATATTTTTTTGGCACCCCGACCCAAATTTGAACACATGACCTCTCAACTCCAAGCCTAGGTGCTTACCACCACACCAAGCTCTCTTGAATGTAATATGTACATTTCACATATTTCTTATACATCTGTGATATTTTGTTTTCTTTGCATTGTGTACTACGCTAGACTTGAACCCTTGACCTCCCAGCACACAGCCAAATCCTTTACCAACAGGGTAAGCCTTCTTTTAGCGATAACAATAGTCTCGTTTATCCGCCGGACTTGTGCAACCATGGTGAGCTAGAAATCACTTAGGAGTTATTATCATCATTACGGAATGTCTCCGCAACCATATCGACATACGTTCACGCTGAGTGATGGAAGGGAATTCCTCGAAGTAAGATAGAAACTTCCAAGTTGGATTCTAATCCACTACTCACCTGGGATATTCTTTAGGCGATGATAATAATGTCCAGTTATCGACGTTCCTAGACCTATAGCTTTAAATATTTTTTTCCTTTGGTAAATGCCTTGATAACAAAATTTCTTCGAGCCTTGCCATAATTCAATCTATACTACATCCATATGCTTTATACTAGACCTTATTCAACGTTATATATTAAGGGTTAAGAAATATCTTATAGACATAATTACAATTAACGTTGTTTCTCTCTAGTGTCTATGCCTTGACTCGTTTCATTTCCTAGAGAAAGGATCTTTCTTCGCCCAACCAACTAGGGACTGCCATGCAGCACCCCTCTAGACCATGGGTTTGGATTCCTTTGATCCTACCACCCTTCAATACTTCTTCTCAATGTCGTGTTCTTCTTATGGACCACTTCCCCAGATCGCGATACATACTCTGTCAACATACACGTAGTAAGTGCTTGTGTTAGAACCCCCACAACAATGTCAACACTTTATTCTAATTAATCTCGGGTACAAACTCTAGTATTATTTTGTGCCAAACCTCACCGCCTATATGGCTGTGATTAATTATCTGCGCCACGCATCTGTCAGATTGACATCAGCCTACCCTCTTTTGGGGTTCTTCCACTGTAAGGGTCAAGTGGCATCCAACCATTGTTGACTAGTCACCTCCTTCTAGGGTATCTAGATATGGTTGGGGCAAAGTATTTCCAACCATTCCTTTAGTGCCCAAATGGCGTTAAGTTCCACAAATGAACTTACATATTCCAAGGGGTTATGTGAATATCCCAAAGGACAGTACCACCCAAAGACCCCTCAAGATAGGCCTCCTCTATTCAGAGATCTTGTGTTCAAGTCTCTGGGGGTCCGTCATATGTCCTCATGGACGCTGCCAATGTGGCATGATGTATAAATGCTATCTATCTATCTATTTATTAAAAATGTCCTTGGTGAATTCAATTCACCATCTTGTCTTAGGACATGGAAGTCTTCTTCCCTACGCCATGCACCAAATCTTTAAAGAGTTTTTCAGCTCTTGTTGTCTTTCAAGCCGCAAGTCTACCTTTGTATATTAGCAATGACCACCCTTCATGTTAGGTAATAACCTTCCTATCCAGGTCGCTAGATATCATTAATAAGGGTCTTTTATTCCTCCTCTTCTTCTCGATTTTCAGTATTCCGATCCTTACGCCTGCCATAGCGTACACCCTTCACCCTTTGGTTGTGACCTTCATTCAGTAGAGTCACCAATCCATTTACTCCTTTATGTATTCGTTAACCGTCTTGTGGCTTCTAAGCCGCTATCATATGGCCCCTATGATGTTAACCCACCTACCATTGGGGGTCATGCTTCAATGTTGTCCTACATCCTAGAAATGTTAGTCATTACATTTCTCTGTCATGACGTCACGATGTTGTTATGGCATTTCAAATGACGTGGCATCCGCTTTAAGCCATAGTCATGGCCTAACCTGGAGTCATCAAGGTGCCCGCCTAGTATTTTGTGAGTCTTCCTACAATATCGACATTTGATATAACCCGGACTTGTATCCATGTTCGAGTCCTGTATATTCTAACTTGCAACTCCACGTAACCCATGATGTTCACCTCTGCCTGATCCGGGTATGGATCATGTCGGATCTATCTAGGAATTATACTATTGTACTGTTCCACTCAATCATCTTGAGCTTCATTCTATTGGCCGTTGACATTTATTTCAAGTGCCAACTATCACATCATACCCTAGCATGCAACGGATTGACGATCCTTTGCACATTTCGAACATATCTCCAGATCCTTCCTCGGTAACTTTGGGGTACACTCGTCTTTCTTTCCCCGTGTCGCCACTTAGATTACCTCTCCAAGAGCTTTATCGTATGTGTACATAGTATGTACATAATAAACATATATCCTCATCACACGATGCTAGAGCTCTGCTCTACCTTAGCTAAAGTGTAACCTTGGTAGTTCTTTCAAACAAAACCCATTGCCTATATACCTTTATGATGTGGCTACGCCACCTACTTCCCAAATGGACAGGGGCCAACTTTATGTTGGACTTGTATATGTTGCCTATATTTTAACAGGGTCTCTAGCTATTTCAACCATTCTTTTAGTGCCTCATGGTACTTTAACCTCGTACATAAACTATGTTTCCCCCACAGGATTATGCCATAATTCCGAAGGCTACTACCCCACATGAGGAGCTTTTCTAAAGGCTTCTTTCGCTAAGGATCCTTTGTCTCCTCAATATCAACTATGCTTAGTCACAATTAATCTATTTTTCTTAAGTTATCATGTGGACTTTAGTTTTTGATCAGTTTCAAATGTTGTCATCCTTGGCTCCCTTATAATGAAGCAGAGGCACTACAACCTCTTTGTCTCTTAATAGGAAAACCCAATGTTTCAATCTTTGTTAGTAACCGCCATATGGTTATCCAATTCCTTACCCTCTTAAGAGTTTCCAAGTCATAATCTCTAAGCGGTCTATGCCTAAAGGCAATGGATCCTCCAACTTCTACTTCAGCATTTAAAATTATTCCCCGCGAGTAGGGTAACTCTTAGGATATATGGACTACTGGTCTATATAATCTCACCCCTTCTGATCTATACACCTCGTCCTGAGTTTTTTTTTATCGGGACTTAGAATTCCTATGTATTGCCTCTTCTCGGTTACCCCTAAAGGTATAATCGCCAAAGTCATCGTACTCCTTCTTTTCTTCCATCAGGGGGACGTGATATTTTTATACATCTTTTCATTCCCAAAACCAAATAAATGTTCTCAGCTTATAACAATTAAGTAATTCATTAGTATCTAGAACCTTTGAGTGGTTAAGCTCTCATTATCGGTTATTGCGACACCCTTCCAACCATCCTCGGGGTGTTTTTCAATGTAACACCACCGTATATGCTAGACTTACTCTAGCTATTCTCACTGATTTAAACTCTTCTCATCTCCCTTAGTACGACCATCTAAGATAGTCAACTCCAACCATTGGGATAACTCGAATGCTTATCCCTGGTAAATCATACCTAACCCAATATCTTCGTATATAAGCATATCATTACGCTCATTCTTTAAACCTTGTCAAGTAATATTTCCCTCGCCTTGTACGAATATTCTACTATCTTTTAATATGATATACATCTGAATATCACAATTGACATCCTCGATATGATCACCACTATAGTATTTGATACTACTAAATCCTTCCTACATCCAAGACCACTACGTTGTTATTATATGATATAGTAACATGTGTGCACCAACCCTAAGTCTAGACACCTATGTAACTTGTTGACATAGGCATCTAGCTATATTCAGACTTGCGGCCAACTTAATTCCCCAACTTGGTTATCTAGTACCATACACATGTTGTGGTTTCGACACCACTAACCTTACTTTGCCTTCGTCCTCAAGCTCCAGTCATAACTTCCACAGGGGCAAATGCCAACCTAAGTTCCTTGTGGACATGTTTCATCTCTAGTATAAGAACTCTTATCTTCATTACTTCCGTATTCATATGGAATGTGAACTAAAAATTCTAGTATGTATCCTATCTTCTTTTAGTTATGTTTTACTATTAAATGGTCCTAGTACACATATACCAACGCGGAGTTACTCCTCGGAATACACACACGATACCAAGTCCAGAACACATCCTCCTTGGTGAGATGTTCATTGGGCGCCTACCTTGTTCATACTCCAGACTTTGGTACATTCAACGTGTCATTCCAAACTCTCTATATTTGAAACGTTGTTTACAACAACTTTCAAGCACCTCTTGTCTCCCACTTGTTGTGTGGGTACATTACTTGCCTTCCTAATGTATCATTAGTTGAAGGTCAACTTTCCTTCATAGTCTGGCTTCACCAAAAATCCAACATACCTTGCAGCTTTTCGATGGTTGCGCCTGTTCCTACCAATTGTCGTCTTCTCTTGACCTTATGTGGAAACTACTTTCCACACTATTCTCCCGTCTGTTATACGGCATCTCGATGCTCCCAGCAAACACAACATGTGTCCATTTCCTTAATTTATACCATGCATAACGGTCATGCATTTCCAACGTCATTTAGCATATCCACGAGGCTACGTGGTCTTCTTAGTCGTCTCTAATCTTGCATCCTTATTTCACGCCTCCGGAACATCAATCTCTTTACCAAACACAATATATGTCTAATTTTATAATCCATAGTTTATAGATCAACATCCTCATACGACATTATTCTCTACCGTTCCGCGAATCATACCTCAACTTAAGTAGGTCGACATTCTATACCTTCACCACCATTGTCGAAACCTACACTTCTAAGGTGATCTCCCTTTCATGAGCTGGGTATTTATAATCCAGTTTTCCACCTTACTATAGTACCTCTTTCACGTGGTCTACGGTAGATAATCATAAACCACTTCTCCATCAGATATATGGTGCTATATCCAGTCTCCTTCCTCAATCGCATTATAACCATCGTCACTTCAATTTTCTCCAGTATCCATCCAAACTAAGGATACCTTACCACTCCTTATTCCCATCATTCAGCACTTCTACTTCAAGTAAGAGCCCAGGACCTGTTTAACCACCATTATATAATAGCCTCAAGAAGCACCAGGCATGCTTTCTATGCTTCCGTTTAAGGAATTAATATGTGTGCTCATGCGGGGTAAAGCTCGTTTTAGTATTAGTGCAGCATTATCAGATACAAGCCTTAGATCCATGATTTTAGATTTAGCGCCACAAAGGTTTTACCCATGGTTACTTAAAGCCAACAATATAGCAATTGGAGTTTTACACCTTAGAACTTTATTTGAAATTAAACCAACATTTAAATCAACAATGTAGTCTCACTTTCTAAGGGTCTTTAACCCTCGCATATCAGGGCTGGCTATTAGTTACAACTAAGTGTAAACTATGGATCGAGATGTGAGTGTGGAAACATTAAAGATACTCAAAAGTGGAAACCTATTTAAACACATAGTCAAATATAATAGAAGGATATAATTATGATGTCTTACACAAACTCCTAAGGGAATAACGAGACTTAGATAATGTTATAACAAGGTTATGAATAATAAATGAAGAACGTCTGTCTGTAATTAATATTAAAGTATATAGGTCAAAATGGCAAATACAGTACAATATATAATTCTATTAAAGGGTAACTATAAATGTCAGGGGCATCTAAACACTCACGATAGCAATATATGAGTTGTTAAAATTATAACAAAATAGGAAAACAAAATTTAGATCCAAAATTACATTAAGCCTGGCTGTAATAAAATCACTTGCAAAGTGAAGGGAGAATATAATAGATATATACACAGAAGTTAATATGATTAGAATGACTTTCTACTAAACAGTGCGAGGTTAATAACTCTGTATTCTAATATAACAACAAATAGAAGTTCTTTATATCTATACCTGTCTTTAATATATAATCAGTTACCTGTATGTATAGAAAGAATGATTTCTAAAATAGATAGACTGTGAACTCGTCACCACGAATGAAACACTGAGACTTCCACAAACCTTGACTGTTCACTTTTGACAGTCCTAAGCGATGATCATGTCTGATCTATACCTCTACCTCTTATATTCCAGAGTTATAAATTGCACATTACAAGTCATTTCAAACTTAATCACTTTGAACATGACAACATCTGTGTGACTTACAATCTCACGCTATCTCTTTAAGGAGGGGAGACTTCCTTCCAATGTATGATGTGTTGCCCTGCAACAAGAGTAGTCTTGATGCTGAGGACAACATCATTTTTAAGGTGGGGAGAATGTGACGTTCCACATATTTATACGCCTATTTAAGTATAAATACATGACACGTCACTATGAATAATTATTGGCACATTAATTATTCATAAGCTAAGGTTAGCTATGTTAATAATTAAATTATAAAGGTGGAAACCTAATCCAAAACCCTAATTCGAATTTAGGGCTTATCCTAATATTAAAAAGGGCTAAAATACCAAATTAGTTAATTAATGACATGACACCTGGCCCAAATCGATTGGGCAAGGCAGGGTTTCCATTTTGGACACTCAAATTAGGGCTTTTGTGCCCCAATTCGAATTAGGAGCAATGGGAGATGGAGGAGGAGGAGCAGCAGCCAGGCACCCTTCAGCAAATCGAGATGGAGCCATCCCAAGCCCGATTCGACGGTTAGTCTGTAGCTTAGCTGTGTTATCCGTAGGGTAGCGCCCCTGTTGGGCACTTGTTGTGTGTATTTCTTCTATTTCTTTGTGTTCTCTATGCTTTACCTGTAGGAACTAACCCTTGATTGCAAAGGCGAGTTCTCCTTATCTCTGATTCTGTACTTGCTCTTAAATGATGGATTGATAGTTCTTTGCATAGTATTACTCTTGAAATGGGAGAATTAAGGGGGGTAGAGACCTTTGAGCCATGTTTATTAGTATGCTCCTAGGTAGATCCCTGTATTTCCCATTATTTGCGGCCTGTGCACAAGGGACCACCGAGTCATGGATGCTATGGGATTGCTTAGCACCAGAGAAGGGACGCAGTGGTGAAGTGGGGGTGGGGTCTTGCACGAACATACAAGGCTCCTGGGACTCCTACAGTGGGCTAGGCCTGATAGCCGTCCACGTAGAGGGCCGGGTATGGGTCTGACATTCCCTGGGTGCAGAGGTGTGACCCGTATGGGGCATCCTGTACTTTGAGTAGATTTAGGGTGAGTAAGTCGGGTATGGATGCGGGGGTCGCTGATGCGGCACGTATTCTCTAGCTCACCCATGGAACCGCTGCGATCCTAGAAGGTGACACTTCCCTGACCTGCCTCATCGGACCAGGGCTTCATGAACCCTGGAGTAGGCTCGAAGGGTGATACCTTGAGTCTGCGTCTCCGGAAGGCTATAGTGATGCCATAGCATGATTCGACTCATCTGCAAAGTGTGCACAGGAGGGGTGGATGGAGTGGACAACCCTAGCCGATGTTCTATGCCAGCCAACGCCATGCCAAGATTCGGTCTGCTGATCTCTTGAGACCTAGCCGTCAGTCGATCCTCACTGGAGTCTGAGCCGGGGTAGAACCTGGGGTTTTGGGGTGTTTTCCTTAGGATTAGATGCATATTCTTTGCCGTTAGTACTCGGATGGATGTGCTACCCTTCGTGGTGGTTATTTATATGTGATTTATGCTGTGTGCTAACATGTATTCACGCTTCCGCAACTTAGGAGTCCCATTGAAGGCGTGGGCCGAATGACACCTCCGTGTCCTTCACCCGGGCATCTCTCTACAGATGGTCCGAGTTAGACGGAGGGCCCTGCTCATGGTGAGCTGATTGCCATGGGAGGGGGAAGTCCCTGTATGTATACGTCCGGAGCGCCGTATATACATGAAAGCTTGCCATATCATGTACCTCTGCAATTGGTATTTGAGAGAATGGTCAATATAAATATATCCGTCCAGACTATATTTGTTATTGGTAAGCTAAACCTCACCATGCCAAGGAAGTTGTGCATCTTTTACAGCTTATGCAAGCAGAAGGCTCTAAACTAAGCAGTGTCACGATTGTCAATAGAAGGTTTGAAGCCAAGCAGTATCATAATTATCAATAGAAGTTTTGAAGCCAAGTAGCGTCCCAATTCTCACAATCTCACAATTTGCGTGCATGCTTTAATTTAGGATGAGATGTTGGAGTGCATGTTATCCTTTTATGCCAATGTGGAAACATAGAAGAAGAAGAAGAAGAAGAAGAAGAAGAAGAAGAAGAAGAAGAAGAAGAAGAAGAATAAGAAGAAGAAGAAGAAGAAGAAGAAGAAGAAGAAGAAGAAGAAGAAGAAGAAGAAGAAGAAGAAGAAGAAGAAGAAGAAGAAGAAGAAGAGTAGGATATCCTCTTTTGATTCTTCAAATTATTGAAAAGAGAAAAGAAAATCCAAATGTCAACATGTCCCATAAATTAATGTGGGCAATGCTTGAATGTACTATATTATAACAGATGGTTTAATAGGATTTTCCTATAAAACACTTAAGCATATGGAAAAGGATCAAAATATGGTTAATAAGATTTTCCTATATATGAAGCTTGTGCATACGAAAAGGAAAGATATTTAGTGCTTTGAAATGTTTATGTACATGGCTTAATTTTTATTAAAAAGCAAAAACCTCTTTGAGGCATTTCTGGCATCGAAATGGATTAAAATTGTGAATGTGAAACATGTGTTTGGCAAAGTACTAAGCCTAATATGCCCAAGACGCATCTTGGTGCCATAATTTGCCTAAGGTTGGTTTTGGCCTTTACACTATATGTGAAAAAAAACATTGTTGCAATTTACACATAAAGTGTGTATTGGTTGCTATTGGAAAATGAATGTGGCGGAAAAGCTATCCTTAAATTTCTAGTATAGTATAGACTAAGGAGAAAGCCTATGGGATTTTTCTATAATCTTGGGCATGCATTTGACTTTAAAGCATTCTTGACATGTGGCTCAACATGCAAGTGTATTTGCATGCTACTTTTTTCCTTAGCTTATGGGTTTTGTGCAAGCGCTCATTTTTCTTAGCTTGCATGGCAAAAGCCAAAAGCCAACTTGTTTGCAAAAAGCTAGGTGTAAACAATGGGCCTACATATGCTTGGAGAAGTTTCGTAATAGGCAAAGACCCTTATATGCTTCCGGAAAATGGAATGGTTGGGTCTAACACAAAAGAAAAAGGTCCTTTTGTTTCGTCAAAAAATATTTCTGGTAAAAATGAGTTAGGGCTCAGAGTGGTGCCAAAACGGCCGCCCAAAGGGCTAACCTAACCTTTTTTGCTGGAAACCAGCTGCAAGAGAGAGAGCGATCTGCACTTATCTGCACTATGAAGGCCAATTATCATGCCAAGATGCCGAATTTGCTGCCAAATGGTTCATGGGAAGATCTGGCTATGAAGTACAGCCATGTGGAGTCGCTCCGTGCAAAATATGGCATGCCAAATTTCGTTTTGCCTTATAAGGCTCTGCCAAGATGGATTCGACAACCCAAAATATGGTGCTCTATTCCTTGTCTGTGGTTGATAGCTCTAATATACATAAAAGCTGCCTTGATGCTGGAATAAAGCAGGTTATATTATGACAGAGCAAAAAAGGTATTTTGTGTTGCATGCTATTGGCATTCATTACCTTATTTATTGCTGTAAGATGGATCATAATGTGGCCATAGCAGGGTTTCCAAAACAGGAAGTCAAATGGTTAAGCAAAGACAACCTACGACAGATGGGGCGCAAAAACTCGTGGTTTTATGCATAAAATATTTCCTGTCACATGATGTATAGAAATGTAATGCTGTAAAAAGAGCATGATCCCAATAGTTCTACAGATTTCTATGCTATTCCTTTTTAGGGATAAATTGTTTACTATACTTTACTTGCTCCAACATGAATGCCTTGATCATAAACGTCTGGTCTAAATGGCATGGTTTAGAACTGTGATGTTTAAGCAACTAAGGCTACATGGGTTTTCTTGAACGAAATAAATGGGCTGAGTTTTCTAACTGCAGAAGCATGCAACTTGTTTGTTAAAATGGTTGCACAGATAGGCATCTTTGTGATGTAAGTCTTATGCAGGATAATGATTCACTAGTTTGTGTTATCTGATTAATACTACAGACCGACCTGTATGTGCTAGGATGCTTGTAGCATGTCTAGGCATCAATTAGTTAAAACAGCCACTGATTTATTCTTACATGCTTGGATGCATGTAGCACGTCTAGGCGTATTATGTCTAAAGTAATAAGGTTTGCTGTTGTAGTTTAAAATGATAAAAATGTTAGGATATGCTATGAAATTGACTATGGTTATCAAGGTTGCCAGCTAGATTTGGGACTAAGAGATTAGTTCTCGTCTAATGGTAATGCTTGAGACCATAATGCTTGAGACCAATTGGTAAATTTAATATATTGTATTCCAGTTTCCTTTTCTTGTTAAATGTCACCTCAGGTCAAAAGGATACAATTGGTGATCAGTGATAAACTGAGAGACCCAATGTACCTTTTGGCCCTTGCATCGTTACCGGGATTACTGCTAACGTTTGCATGATTGGCTGCAGGTACGGGTTCTCTCCTCTAATTGTCTCTTATTTGCTGTTAGAGTTGGCGTTAACTTGGAGATGGAATTACTGGAAGCGTAACTAAATCTACACTTACTTTGTACCTATATTTTTTTACTTGACACATAGATGAGAATAATTTACAGTAATACTTTATGTCTTTATTTTGATCATACAGCGTAACTAAAGCTAAACTTACTTTGTACCTCTATTTTTTTACTTGATACGTAGTTGGGAATAATTTACAGTAATACTTTATGTCTTTATTTTGATCATACATTGGAATAATCTACAGTAATATTTTATGTCTCTACTTTGATCATACATTGTTACAATCTACAGATTAATGCACAGATCTTCTAAAATAATGCTTTGCTACTTTATTGTTCTACTTTCATACTAATATATGTGTTTGAGGTAATGTGCCTTCCAGTTGTGGCCTGGGTAACGCCAGGATGGATATGTGTTGGGTAATCTTTGCCTTGAACGAATACGGTTTAGTAAAATGTTTTTACTATAATCTGTTAGTAGTCTTGGTGAAGATGTGTCGAAGAAGAAATCGGGATTTCCATTTGCTGGAGATATCTGGCATGCACAATTGGTTGGCTTTACCTATGTAAGTTTTAGATAGCTCTACTTTTTGATATGTTTACGAAGTTATCTCTTCTGATATCTTTATGGAGTTATCTAGCATATGAATCTTTTTTGATACCCTAATGGAGTGATCTGGCAAACGAATCTCTTATACAAACCAGGTCAGTTTGTTTATTAATGCTCTTTTATAAGACTTTAGGTTCTGATAGCAAGTGTTATGGTTAATACTGTAACGGGCTGTTTATGGCACTTAAGGGCCCACTATGCCCAGTGTGCTTCACATTCATAAAATCCTGATAATTTGTCAGGTCTTGAACTAGTCCACTGTGCTAGTTCTCGATTTATCTGCTACAGCGGATATGGTATTTGGGCAACTGCACCTTATACTACTTAAATACAGATGATAAAATAACTTGTTAATGATTTAAAGATTCTATGAATCTATTTTATTCTGGAGTAAGGAAGTAGGACCCCTCTTTTTATGGGGGGAGGGGGGGGTGGTCCTACTCTCCTTATAAAAAGAGGTATCCTACATCCTGAGGGAGGGATTGTGGGAGAAGAAGAAGAAGAAGAAGAAGAAGAAGAAGAAGAAGAAGAAGAAGAAGAAGAAGAAGAAGAAGAAGAAGAAGAAGAAGAAGAAGAAGAAGAAGAAGAAGAAGAAGAAGAAGAAGAAGAAGAAGAAGAAGAAGAAGAAGAAGAAGAAGAAGAAGAGGAGGAGTAGGATATCCTCTTTTGATTCTTCAAATTATTGAAAAGAGAAAAGAAAATCCAAATGTCAACATGTCCCATAAATTAATGTGGGCAATGCTTGAATGTACTATATTATAACAGATGGTTTAATAGGATTTTCCTATAAAACACTTAAGCATATGGAAAAGGATCAAAATATGGTTAATAAGATTTTCCTATATATGAAGCTTGTGCATACGAAAAGGAAAGATATTTAGTGCTTTGAAATGTTTATGTACATGGCTTAATTTTTATTAAAAAGCAAAAACCTCTTTGAGGCATTTCTGGCATCGAAATGGATTAAAATTGTGAATGTGGAAATCAAGGTCTAGTATGGCGCTAGGTTAGGCGCTTGGTGAGACGATCGTGGAAAAGGTAAGGGGACAGGATGTGCAAAACAGATGTGGGGCCAACAGATGGCCAACTGAGGAACACGAGTATTGGGATTCGGGACCTGGTTGAGAATGTAACAGTTGAGGGACAGGAAACAGGGGGACAGGGGAAAGTTGGAATAGAGGGCAGTGACAAGGACATGGAGGGTCAGATGATGATGTTTTTCAGGCAGATGTCACGTCAGAATAGGATCCAGATGATTGAAATGGTACGATGTATGACTGAAAAGGGGATAAAAAATCTTGACAGTAGTAAAAATACCTATTTTACCTGTGGAGATTGGCTGATTCCGAGCATGGCGGAAGGGAGCCGGGTGAAGAGATCACGTTCGATCCCAACTATTCAAATGCAGTCACATTTGGTGCAGCCGATCTTGGACGAGATCAATGTAGAGCAGAGGGCCCAACTTGACAAGATCAAGAGGAGAAGCAGCCATGAATTCAAAGGTATCCCTTCCCTCCAACATGTTTATGTCCCTGATAGACTTAAACAGCTTGAAACCAAGGCAGTAATAGGATGTATAAGGCACGAGGGGGTGAAGCTCAGTCTGCTAAGGAATGAAATTTGCAAAATAAACAGGAACATTGAGGTAACAGGGATGTATTGGCTCGATTTTCCTTTTTTTGTTGTTGAATGTGGAAACGAACAATCTGTTCAACTCCTCCTCAACAAGGTACCATTTTTAAAGCCAATACCCAGTTTTATTTTCAGAAGTGGAAGGCAAAATTTGACCCACAGAACCTCAATGAACTCTACCACCCGGCCTCTTGCTCTGTTCAAGGCCTCAGTCCAATTTATTGGCATGAGGACATTTTTAAGAGGTTATTCTCTTCAATTGGGGAATACATTGGATGGGAATCAGTCCCTGAAAGGGCACCAAAGGTCTGGATCCAACTGAACATCTTAAACCCGATCCCATCTTTAGTCCAATATCAAGACTTTTTTGGAGAACAGAAATGCCTAAAAGTAAATTGGCAAGGCCTCCCAAGTCCTTGCAATATCTGCGGTTTGAGACTTCATGGTGGAGGAGTATGCAAGGGATTTAAGCAAGTCAAGCCTGATTTACCTAAATCCAACTCCAGGAACAATCAAGAAGGTTATGATCAGAGAAATACTAATGGTATTTCTGAAAACAAGGGAGAAACAACTCAAACGAATGACCATTGGACTCCAGGAACCAAGAAAAGAAGACAACACAAGAATGGTAGTGCCTACAAAAAAGCAAGGAAGGAAAAAGCAAAATCAAAATTTGTGGAGCAGCAACAACAAAAAAACAATGAAAAAGCCAGCAGAAAACAATGGAAGGAAAAGGAAAAGAATTCAAGATTGGCAAGTCAAGTCAAGGTCCTCAACAGACCAGCAGGCCAAGGATTGGAGAAATCCAAAGACTTAATAAGCCCTGCTGTTTTGAACCTGACTGATGATAAAGGTAAGGGGGTAATAGATCTTCAACAGACTGAAATAGTTGTCACACCTGCCCATCAACTCAGGAAAAACACCCTTACCATTCAGGAATCTGAATTTCCTCCAGTCAATGCATATCCCGAATCCTCTGACTCGGATCTGTCTATTGGTGGTACACTGTTGCATAAAGGAGAAGGCTCTCATGCCCATGAGGAAATAACACCAAAAAACATTAATTTTTCTACTCTAGGAAAAATTACAGAAAGCCCTGAACTATGTGATGTTCTTTTAGACATAATGGAAAGAGAACAAGAAATTGAAAATGGGGAGAGGGTTCCTGCTACCCCAACCGAATTCTCAACACCAGCAAATCTTGTGGATGGCTGCAAGTTCAAATTCTACACCAGATCCCCAATGGAAGATATGCCCATAGATGCTGAGAAGATTGGAGAAGGGAAGGAACAAGATGATGATTCAAACATGACTGGCTCTACTTTAATCCCTATAAGTCCTATCAAAGGCCAGGGTGAAGTGGATCAGTTTGAGCACAGGCCTATAACACCTTCTAGCCTAGGACTGGAGAAATCTAGTGGACTAATAAGTCTAGAAGGCCGGGTAGTGTTGACTAAAAAATCAAATGGCCTGGGATCAAACCCAATAAGCCCAAGTGATCACAAAATGGAGGAACCAAAGGCTAACAAGGATGAACTTGAGATGTTCTATACTCCTATGACCAAGAAAGGCAGCAAAAAGGTCCATTTCTCAGCCAATAGCCCGGCCTTTAACTTAAGGTCCCAGGCAAGAATAAAATACCCTGCCTAATGAGGATTGTTACTTGGAATATGAGGGGGATAAAGGGCCCCCTCAAAAGAAAAAGGGCACTCATTGCTCTTAAGGAGATGAAGGCTGACATTATTCTATTGCAGGAACATAGACTTCCAAGTTTTGAATCCCAACACTTAGGGGCTTGGATCATTCCCAATGGTGACTCTATATATGCCACTGCAGATGGAACTAAGGGTGGTGTGTGTATGGTTTGGAAAGGATTTAGTTGCTGTCAGAAATTTACACATATTTCAGGCAGATGGACTGTAGCAGTTCTGGAGAAAGGTGCAGAAAAGATTGGAATTTTCAATGTCTATGCATCTACTGAGCCAAGTGAAAGGGCTGATCAGTGGGTACAAATGAAACAGTGGATTGATGGTAACCAAGTGGAAAATTACTTGATAGCAGGGGATTTCAACAACACTCCACAATGGGATCAAAAGTTGGGGAAAAAATTAAATATGTCAAAGAAAGAAAGGGATGCTTGGGATATGCTAATGACTGATTGTATATATATCCCTCCATCCTCATCTCAAACATATTCCTGGAGTAATAAAAGAAAAGGGGATGAGAGAATCTAATGTTTACTTGATAGATTTTATCTTTGCAATAAATCTTTGCTCAAATGGGATAATGTGGTAGTCACTGGTGACACAGGGAATTCAATTTCGGACCATCTTCCACAGTTCTTGGATGACAAAATTGATGCATGTAAGGGTGGTCAGAACATCCCATTTAAATTTAACACAGAGCTATTGAAGTGTAAAAAGTTTTGTGATGAATTCAAGGCTTTTTATAGTTCCTTGCCTCCTCTACCAAAAACTGAGTCCATGAAAGCTTTTACTATAAGGCTGAGGTTGTTTAAAGGTTGGATCAAAAAATGGGGCAGAGAATGGATTAAGGAAAAGAGGAAAGAAAAGAATGATATTTATCTTAAGATCAGTGAAATCAGGAAAAAACTTTTTCAGGATAAGAACAACAAGCAAGTACAGCAAGAGGAGGAGGAGCTTGAGAAAAAGGTTAAGGTCATAGAAGAGAGAGAGGCCAAATCTCTTGCTGTGAGAAGTAGATGTTTATACATCAATGGTATGGATAAGGGAAGTTCAGCCTTCTTCTTCAGGGCAGCCAAAAGTAGAATCCTCAACAATGGTATTGTGAGAGTGAATGATAATAATGGTAAAATTATTGAAGATCAAAAGGAAATAGAAGAGTTTTTTCATGAAGAATATAGGAACATGTTTCAGAGTTATCATGTAGATGAGCAGGTGATTGAGAACTTTTTCCATAATATTCCTAAAGCTAAGGAGGAATTAAAGGACGAAGAACTACTAGCAATTCCACAAGAGAAAGAAATTTGGGAGACTCTTAAATCCATGGCTGCTGGAAAGAGCCCTGGACCAGATGGATTCCAGCCCGAGTTTTATGTAGAATTTTGGGAAATTATGAAAGATGACCTGATAACTTTCTTCCAAGGTGCCTGGAAGGCCACTAGTCTGAACCCAGCAATAAATGCTGGCCACATAACACTTATTCCAAAGGTGGACTGTCCTAAAGGTATTGGGGATTGGAGACCAATTTCTCTGACAAACACAAGTTATAAGGTCCTGGCAAAGATATTGGCAAATAGATTAAAAATGTTTCTGCACTCAACAATCAATCCTTGCCAATCAGCTTTCTTACCTCAGAGGAATATATTGGAAAATTATATTGGAGCTGCTGAAGGACTGCACTGGAACAAGAGATCGGGACAAAACTGTATGCTGCTCAAGCTGGATTTCAAAAGAGCATATGACACAATAAGCTGGCAGTTCTTGGAGAAAGCTATGACACATATTGGACTTCCTAGCTGTGTCTACAAAAAGGTATGGAGTTTCAATGTTAACTCTGCATCAGCATTGATTGTCAATGGCACACCTACCAAGTTATTTAAGTGTCAAAGAGGGGTCAGGCAAGGGTGCCCTTTGGCCCCTTACCTGTTTCTCATTGTAGCTGAGATGGTGACCAGGAAGGCTATGCAATTGCAACTTCAGGGAGATATCAAGAGTCTTCAGCTCCCAGACAATAAAGGTTTTTTCACAATGATGCAATATGCAGATGACACTTTTGTTTTTTTGGAAAAAGAGGGTAAGACTCTGGAAAATTTTTTGGCTGCTATGGATGAGTTTGGAGATGCTGCAGGTGTCAGACTGAACAAAAACAAGAGTGCAATTATTTATGACTCCCAGGATACAATGTTACAAGGGATCAAAATTTTAAGAGCAAATTCTGCCACAAGTATTCTGGGAATTCCTTTATCAATTAACAGTTCTCTACAAGGCCTGTGGGAACCAATTGTGACCAGAATTAAGAGAAAGTTATCCATGAACACCTCCTCATTATCATTGGCAGGTAGAATTGAAATTGCTAATGTTTGTCATAAAGCAAAGACACATGTGTACTTCTCCCGCGAATTGTTGGAGACAAAAACTCTTATAGTAAAATGGAGGCTGCAATTAGGAAATTCATATGGCAAGGTTCTCATAAAGTGGCATGGGCAGATCTAATAAAACCGAAAAAAGATGGTGGTATGGGTTGTAAGGACATGTTCATTCAAGCTCAGGCATTAGCAGCAAAAATGGTATGGAAAGCTATTTATGCCACAAGGCCATCCCCTGCTTTACAACTCATGAAATTCTGGATTCAGGAATCCTTCCACCTCAGGGAAGTCATACCCTAAAGCATCAACTTCCGGACTCGACCTTCTTCCAAATATCCCCATGCCCGGTACCTCTAGTATTATTAAAAGGATCTTTGGAGGCCTGGAATAATGCATCCTTGTGTTACGAACCCCCTAATATTGATGCTACAAGCAAAGATTTGCATTTCTTTTGGCACCCCGATTTTGCATCGAAAAACATAGGTCGTCTTTGCTTTAAAACACCCACAAAAATACATACATGCAAAGGGCACAATAGTGGCATTAGAACTTTTGAGGATCTGAGGGTGCAGGAAAGATGGATGACTTGGGAGGAATTAGCAGAGAAAACAAAGGGATCAGAACTAGACAAAGAAATATTCAGGACAATTATAAGTAGAATGGAGGGATATGAAGAGTTCACTCAAAATACAAGTACATGGCATTTGAATAACAAAGAATGGTATTCCCGGGAGAAATCTATAAAGCTCACGGTACCACATAAACTCTCCAAGGCGGGGATATTTATGGCGGTCAAAGAAGACAAACTTGCAGAAATATGTGCACAAGGATGGTCAGGTTATTCTGCTAATAAAATCAAAGCTTTTAGGTGGCTGGCTGTTCACCAGAGTTTGCAAACAAATCAGAAGAGAGCAAAATTTGACAGTGTCCATGTCTAATTTGTGTCCTCGGTGTGGCAGTGGAAACTTCAAACCATGTCTTTACATGTCCATGGTTGATTGAGTTTTGGAGTTGGTCCGCCCAGATCAATAAAGGTACCCCTACGATCAAAAATCGCTAAGTTTTTGGGATACTAAGGACAAAGGTTGGAAAGTACCACAAGAACTTTGAGTTCTTTGGGTGGTCCAGTTTACACAGAATAGGGTTGTTATTAATGATCAGCCCCCCTCCATCATTTGGCTTAAGAGAGCTTTTGTTGATATCATCCAAATCACAGCCATAGCTCATAGGATGATTAAAGGAAAGAAATATGATCCAACTTGGAACACCCTGGGAAAATTCTATGGATTATATGATTTCTTTCTAACTAATCTAACCATTTCAGATGATGTTTTGCACAGATGCACAGAGGAGACTCTATAGAGTTGGGAGTATGGATCGAGCAATGGGAGTTGCTGCAGACTCGGATGAGGAGGAATCACAATTGTCTCGATCGGAACTTAATGAGAGGCTGGTCCAACTGAAACAAGAGGTTATACATGCCAAAGCTATTAAGAAAGTGTTGAAACGGGCTGAGGTATGGAGGTACAATAGTCTTAAGCCTCACTTTACCAATCTTTACCACAAATGGCGTGAGCGAAAGGGAGGCTCACGTCTTTCTTTGCTTCTTGACTTCACCAATTTCCAGACAAGTGTACTGGATACTCTTCTTACCATCTTGGGAAACAGTGGAGTTGCTGATATTACTATGCAGGATCTAGTGGATGGAGATTGATCTTGAAAATAGGCCTAAAGAGAACTCTTCTCTTTCTGACTGCTACACTATTTTGTTTAAACAGTTTATGTTTCTGGCTGTTTTATTATGGTTCATGGATCCCTTTTACAAGGACCATGTAACTTTTTTTGGCATCATGAATCCTTTTATGGATCATGAGTTTTGGCCATATAGTATCATGAACTTATTAGGTATGTCTCCTATGATATACCCTCTGATGTATCTTTCTTAGATGCAATATAAAAACAACCTTGCCCTCAAAAAAAAAAAAAAAAAAAAAAAAAATTTTGTGAATGTGAAACATGTGTTTGGCAAAGTACTAAGCCTAATATGCCCAAGACGCATCTTGGTGCCATAATTTGCCTAAGGTTGGTTTTGGCCTTTACACTATATGTGAAAAAAAACATTGTTGCAATTTACACATAAAGTGTGTATTGGTTGCTATTGGAAAATGAATGTGGCGGAAAAGCTATCCTTAAATTTCTAGTATAGTATAGACTAAGGAGAAAGCCTATGGGATTTTTCTATAATCTTGGGCATGCATTTGACTTTAAAGCATTCTTGACATGTGGCTCAACATGCAAGTGTATTTGCATGCTACTTTTTTCCTTAGCTTATGGGTTTTGTGCAAGCGCTCATTTTTCTTAGCTTGCATGGCAAAAGCCAAAAGCCAACTTGTTTGCAAAAAGCTAGGTGTAAACAATGGGCCTACATATGCTTGGAGAAGTTTCGTAATAGGCAAAGACCCTTATATGCTTCCGGAAAATGGAATGGTTGGGTCTAACACAAAAGAAAAAGGTCCTTTTGTTTCGTCAAAAAATATTTCTGGTAAAAATGAGTTAGGGCTCAGAGTGGTGCCAAAACGGCCGCCCAAAGGGCTAACCTAACCTTTTTTGCTGGAAACCAGCTGCAAGAGAGAGAGCGATCTGCACTTATCTGCACTATGAAGGCCAATTATCATGCCAAGATGCCGAATTTGCTGCCAAATGGTTCATGGGAAGATCTGGCTATGAAGTACAGCCATGTGGAGTCGCTCCCTGCAAAATATGGCATGCCAAATTTCGTTTTGCCTTATAAGGCTCTGCCAAGATGGATTCGACAACCCAAAATATGGTGCTCTATTCCTTGTCTGTGGTTGATAGCTCTAATATACATAAAAGCTGCCTTGATGCTGGAATAAAGCAGGTTATATTATGACAGAGCAAAAAAGGTATTTTGTGTTGCATGCTATTGGCATTCATTACCTTATTTATTGCTGTAAGATGGATCATAATGTGGCCATAGCAGGGTTTCAGAAACAGGAAGTCAAATGGTTAAGCAAAGACAACCTACGACAGATGGGAGCGCAAAAAACTCAGGTTTTTATGCATAAAATATTTCCTGTCACATGATGTATAGAAATGTAATGCTGTAAAAAGAGCATGATCCCAATAGTTCTACAGATTTCTATGCTATTCCTTTTTAGGGATAAATTGTTTACTATACTTTACTTGCTCCAACATGAATGCCTTGATCATAAACGTCTGGTCTAAATGGCATGGTTTAGAACTGTGATGTTTAAGCAACTAAGGCTACATGGGTTTTCTTGAACGAAATAAATGGGCTGAGTTTTCTAACTGCAGAAGCATGCAACTTGTTTGTTAAAATGGTTGCACAGATAGGCATCTTTGTGATGTAAGTCTTATGCAGGATAATGATTCACTAGTTTGTGTTATCTGATTAATACTACAGACCGACCTGTATGTGCTAGGATGCTTGTAGCATGTCTAGGCATCAATTAGTTAAAATAGCCACTGATTTATTCTTACATGCTTGGATGCATGTAGCACGTCTAGGCGTATTATGTCTAAAGCAATAAGGTTTGCTGTTGTAGTTTAAAATGATAAAAATGTTAGGATATGCTATGAAATTGACTATGGTTATCAAGGTTGCCAGCTAGATTTGGGACTAAGAGATTAGTTCTCGTCTAATGGTAATGCTTGAGACCATAATGCTTGAGACCAATTGGTAAATTTAATATATTGTATTCTAGTTTCCTTTTCTTGTTAAATGTCACCTCAGGGCAAAAGGATACAATTGGTGATCAGTGATAAACTGAGAGACCCAATGTACCTTTTGGCCCTTGCATCGTTACCGGGATTACTGCTAACGTTTGCATGATTGGCTGCAGGTACGGGTTCTCTCCTCCAATTGTCTCTTATTTGCTGTTAGAGTTGGCGTTAACTTGGAGATGGAATTACTGGAAGCGTAACTAAATCTACACTTACTTTGTACCTATATTTTTTTTTACTTGACATATAGATGAGAATAATTTATAGTAATACTTTATGTCTTTATTTTGATCATACAGCGTAACTAAAGCTAAACTTACTTTGTACCTCTATTTTTTTACTTGATAATGTTGGGAATAATTCTGACAAGAATACTTTTATGTCTTTATTTTGATCATACATTGGAATAATCTACAGTAATATTTTATGTCTCTACTTTGATCATACATTGTTACAATCTACAGATTAATGCACAGATCTTCTAAAATAATGCTTTGCTACTTTATTGTTCTACTTTCATACTAATATATGTGTTTGAGGTAATGTGCCTTCCAGTTGTGGCCTGGGTAACGCCAGGATGGATATGTGTTGGGTAATCTTTGCCTTGAACGAATACGGTTTAGTAAAATGTTTTTACTATAATCTGTTAGTAGTCTTGGTGAAGAAGAAGAAGAAGAAGAAGAAGAAGAAGAAGAAGAAGAAGAAGAAGAAGAGATTACTTAAGATAGGAGGATTTTGACCTTGTAGCAGGTACATGTATTGAGTTACCTTTATGCAAGGTTGAGTACAAAACATATTTGGAACTACTGAGACTTTGTATATTTCGAGGGCCTATGGCGCATTGACTGTGCTTTGTTTAGAACAATTAGGAGCTGAATCGTTTGTATATTTTAATTAAGTGATATGTGATTTCTATAGTGTTGAAGCATACTGATATAATAGTTCTACATTAATAATAGAGTTGCAAGCAACAATTTGGCTTCTTTTGCCATAAGATAGTAAGTTAGTCACATGAGTCTATGTTGATATTGCTAAACTATTATACTAAAAGTGATGGATACTCCACAACTGTGATGATATTGTTAAAAGTTGTCGGGTCTTATACTTTTGTTAAGCCAGTATTTCACTATGCATTAAGCATGTTGATCCCAATTACTGCAGAAAGATTAGTGTAGCTATAGTCGCTTCAGTCACTTAATTTCTTTGTCAAATCCTCTATTTTATGACATTCAGGAAAAGAAGTGGACATATTCACATGCAACATGCTTTTGATTGTTTTGACAACCATACAGAACCATAAAAAAAAATAGAACCATAGGAAGTGGCAGCCAGATGATGAAGATGCTCAAATATATTGTTGTTCTGAGATGAATATGAAAATGCAATAATTATAGGATATCTCAAGCAACTTGTTGCATTAAACTTCTTATATGGCATACACAACTAGAAGGGATAAAGATCTTTGAGATGCCATAATGATAGATCAAAGGATCAAGATAGAACATAGAGAGAAACACGAACACACACGCTCTGTGCTCCTAAGTTGTAAAGAGTATATGATGCTGTCATTTATCTCATTTTAGTATGACAAAGCTTGAATAATGGTGTCTACAACCATCCTAACGTGCCTACAAAGAAAGGAAGCATCCATTTTCTTCAAGTGTAATAATCTATACGGCATTAATTTTATTTCCAGTAGCTTACAGGTACATTGTTATATATGCAACATGATATATCTTTATCACTAACTTAGTAAAAGATAAAAGTGTTATGCTTTGAATTAATTGTATGACTGTAGTGGAGAATAGAATAGAATAGAATAGAATAGAATAGAATAGAATAGAATAGAATAGAATAGAATAGAATAGAATAGAATAGAATAGTTTTTTTAACGTCCACGGAGACCAATAGGTCATAGGAAGGTGTCACATGTTGTAGGATCGTGGAGTGCATATAGTTATGTGATTTTATGGACAATGGTAATGATTACGGGACTTCTACACTTGTCAATGTATATAAACTGTGGTCCAATGCAACATTTAAAATTTAAATGGCCACAATTTTAGTTGCATATTTTTTTTTAATATAACAACCAACGCATAACTATCAAATATGTAGCAAAATAACAGGGGGTTTCAGGGGGATTTGATATGGATATAAAAAATAACAAAATTCTGAAACCATAGACCATATATCCCTAAAACAATTTAATGGGTTGTCATACAAAAAAAAACATAGATTCAAGATAAAAAATAATCACATTAGCTCACTGGATATATTGGTCAAAGTAGTCTTATTAGGGCATTGAGTTATTTTGGTAGAGATTCGAGCCCCCGTATTTCATATTCTAAAATCTTAGGCAAAGCCGTATAGAGGTTTGATATTCACTCAATACCTTAGGTGAAATCGTATTTCATATTTCGAAATCATATGTGCCTGCAACTATAAATGACTATAAGCGAAACGAGAGGTGCTCACAGGCCCCAACATATGATCTGGTTATAGGATCGACGAATCCGACGACTGTGGTAGTCCAGGGTGCACCTCGTTTAGAATATGTAACAAAATAATATGGGGTTTCAGGGGGATTTGATATGGATATAAAAAATAAGAATTCTTGAAAGCATAGACCATCTATATATAATAATAAAGGAGTTTTGTGATAGTCTGTGCGCAATCTTGACCGTTAAATTAAACCGACGGTCGAGATGCTTTCAAAATTGTTTTGATTGCGGTTATTGAGGAGTCATGGTAGCTTTGCACCATTCCGGCTGGGCTCCATGTTCTCCTTGTCCGCGATTGCTTCTCCAGCCAGTTTCCATTTCATGGCTCCGAAGCAAATTAGGTTAAAATGACAGAGATTTTTAGAGACATCTGGTGCAAGGGCGGCAACAGAAAATGACGCTTGGCGTCTAATTGCAGGCAACGGTTTGTTTGGGCGGCACGGTCCCTTATTCCTTCTTCCCTGTTCGTTGCACACAATCTATCTTTCTGCGGTGAATTTGAAGCTGTTTCGATTAATTTGCCACATCCACAAACTCCAAAATGATTTGATGAAGAGGAGCCCGTTCTACAAGATGAGCTTTCTCATGTAGCCAAAGAAGCAGAAGTGCTGAAAATTGCTTGTCGATTGTGCAAATGCAAAAGCCTAAAGTCTCTCTCGGAGGTAAGGTGTTTAATTCATGAGTCCATATTTCATGGGCAGATCTCACAGTGCATCTCTTCTTTGAATCGGTTTTAGAAAATAGAATCCTAAGTTAGGGTTTGCTTAGTGGAAGGAGCATAATATTTTTGTCTACTCCAGCATTATTTTATAGCTCCATCATTTCCTCATCTTCGGCAGATATTGGAGGCAATCCACCATCGGCTTCTGACAAGGGATGCAACCTTAACATTCTGAGATGACAACATGTGACATGTGCATAGTTCGAGCAAGGACATGCACATCTATATTAGTGGCAGACAAGGCTGCCGAGCAATCTGAGATGTCAAGATGGATTTTTTCACTGGTTGTTACAAAGTATGATCAAACAACGAAGCAGAGGAGTCCAGCTTTACTAACAGTTCTCTAAAGAATGATGCACTGCAATTGCCTTCTCACCTTGATCATGATGTAAAACCATGTCACCTCCTAAAGAAGGGCCTGCAAATATCAATAGCTGCAACATTGGTGTCAGGATGTGATGCGGAACACATAGCTTTGTCTGTGCGTACTTCATTTTCTTATTGAATTTTTATATCCTTCTATTTTGTTAGTTCTGGCAATCAATAATTTTTATCATGCACCATGAAATTTTCTTGTCCGAAATATGCATGTCATGTACAGTAGTTACTTCATTGCTGTGATGTTTCATAGCTGCTTAGCATGCCAGCTTTTCTAACAATATTTAACTTCGTGCAGTATCTGGACATTAGAAAAAAACAATATGATCAAAAAATGTACGTGGAGTTTTTTACGGTAGAGAACCTTATAACTTTTACTTGAATATTGCAATGTTTTTGGGAACGCTGTATGGCCAAATGATCTGCCTTATTAGAGTGGAGCTTTGAGCTCCATCTATTACATTGATAGGAGCCATTTAGATTAAAAACGTTGCAACGTTTTGGGGTAACTTTTTAATTGACCTACCCAGTTTTTTGACCATCACAGCACATATAAGCACCTTCACCAAATAATTTATGTCATCATGATTTGCATCACTAATATGGTCATTATATCCTTTATATAATAGAAAACACTCATGATTTTTTGAAGGGCAATGAAGGGCTATGGAAGGGCAATGAAGGGCAGTTTGAAGGGCAATGAAGGGCAGTCAGCACCTGTGCAGCACATGTGTCGCCCACATGCTTTTTTGAGTATGTAAATTAAAAAACCACCCTTTGCATATGCAAGTTTCTAATAGCACTGCTCAGTACTTTGTTTTCTTCTATATAAAGTCCTGAGTTTGTTCAAAGCTGTGGCATATTGTTGACATGTGCGTTTTTGTGAAGGATTCATCACCAATAAAACCTGCTATAAAAATTTGCTCCTGTAAGGGAATTATATCTTTGACCATATCCTTGTTTGCTCAGTTGTTGTATGCTCGTCATGTGTTTTGCAGATACCTTGCCTCTGCTGACAAGAGTAAGAATGTGAATTACCTAGGACCTGCTCCACTCAAAGACATGGCTAGGTTCCTCTGCAGGCACCTTTTTACAAAGGTGAACGTGCTTATAACATCAAAGCAAGTGGAATAAATATACCTCAGAATAACTTCTCCGAAGAAAGTTTATTTCTGATCGATGCCAAAGGTCCTCTGGATTTTTTATACACCTTTGAAATAAGTTTTGTAATACTACCATACATGTTACCTCTTGACATGTGGGAAAGTTGCAATGCATAGATATTTCATACGCCTCTGAAATGGCCCTCATACATAAATGTTACTTCTTGACATGCTGGAAAGTCTTGACGACTAAAGAAAGCCGCATATGATTTTCTATTGAGTATGCGGCAGCAGGTTGAGTTGATTCCCTATTGTACAAAATAAAAAAGTTCTTGGGCTTTTGAAAGTTTTGAATATGTTACAACTTAGTTGAACATCATATGCTTAAGTCTGCCGTCATATGGAGGTCCTGGAGTTCTTAAGCTGGCTTTTGGGATGCACCAACAGTTATGCAGGAATACATTGCGCTTTACTGCTAATGTATATCTTTAAAGAATGACATGCAGATGATTAGAAAATTTTCTATGGCTGGGCCATTTATTCAAAACAGTTTATAGTAAGTATCTATCTTTGGTGGTATTATTATCTCTGAAGTACAACCATATTTAACAATGCCATTGCAGGGTGGGCATTGTAAATTATTAACAACTTGGAGCTAGAGTTGTTTCTGACTGAAATTAATCAGCATTTTATAATGGACAAAGTTGTCCTATATTTTGCAGAAGTGAAGACTATTAGCCATTAGTATGGCAGTAATTCAAGACATTTTATTGAGAGCTTGTCCATATTTTGCATAATGGATAAGGGTATTAGTATACTAATTGAAGACATCTTATTGAAAGCTTTTCCATATTTTGCATAATGGAGAAGACATTGATGGCGATTAGCTTAAGATATCTTATTGAGAGCTTGTCCATATCTTTTATAACGGAGAAGACTTCTATTAGTATGACAATAATTTGACTATCTTATAGACGAATTGTGTTGATGCTTCACAGAAATAGATCCCCACTTTATTGATGAGATTCTGGTCGTTGCTTGCTTCCTTGATATATTGTCTTGCTATTATATATGTCCTTTATTTTGCACGTATTAGACGATTGAAATATATTTTCAACTGAACAAAATAAATCTGGTTCTGAAATCTCAACTCATTGGATGCGTGAGAAGCTGATAGATGAGGAGCCATTTCAAACTTTTTATTCAAGGTGGTTAGTACTTGGAGAGTAAGGAATATATAACATGCAGGTTTAATCTAAGTAATTCTTCTTACGGGATTCTGAGTTCATATTTGAACCAGTTGTTTTCAGTCATTCTATTTAACTACTTTCATGTTCTATTAACTCTATTTTCAGTACCTAGAAAGTAAGGAATGCGTTTATCTATGAGACACCTTCGCTTTGTTCACAAACTATTGCTATACAATCGCATTTTTTTTCAAATTCGTAGTGCTAAAGTTGCTTCAGATTCATCTATATCACTACAATTGAAGAATGCCATTCTTGAGGATCCTTTTAATTCCCTTTATGACTGGAAGACAAATATTCCTTTGTGCAACTGGACTGGAGTAACTTGTGGCGGCCATCAGAATGAGAGTGTTGTGGCTCTGAATCTTGGCAACATCATTGGCAGACAGCATCCCTTCAAGACCTTCTGAACTACGCCATCTTCGGTAGCTTGATTCTGAAGCATGCAAGTTAAGTATTTCAGTTTTCTTTCCTTCCAGATTGATCCTTCTATAGGTTTAAATAGGTACTTCAACGGATCTGATCTCTGGGAAGTTGTATACTGTATTTATCTAGAATAAAAAATAGAAGTATTTTAAAATCTTGTCAAGGAAGTCCGAGATGGAGCTTCTGCGAGGCACATAATTTTTTTGTGGTGTATACGCTTGGTTTAAGGCCCCTTATCTTAACAAGATTGATTTTGTTGTTTAAATCATAGTATTGACGAGAGATCTCCATGCTATCCTCACAAGTAATATGTCATGGGGGTTTAAACAACGCAATGAAGCATATTTGCAATGTAATATGGTACCACTATAGGTTTACATGCATTTTGAACAAACATAAGAACAATAAATAATAGGGTAAATAATAACCAAGAATTTTGACATAATGGTGGTTTACACAATGCAATGCAACATATCTTCCACGTCATATAGCACCAATATTGGCAACACATGCACAAGTTCTCTCACGATTCCATCACTGACGTTCACGCATTCAATGCAAACCAAAAACTAAATGTCTCAACTTCAATCCACCATCTGTATTAGTTTTCTAAACTCATGCCTGACGAAAAGCCCAGCAACGCTGGGCACTTTTTCTAGTATATCCCTAAAACAATTTAATGGGTTGTCATACAAAAAAAAAACATAGAATAGAATAGAATAGATTCAAGATAAAAAATAATCACATTAGCTCACTGTGTATATTGGTTAAAGTAGTCTTATTAGGACATTGAGTTATTTTGGTAGAGGTTCGAGCCCCCGTATTTCATATTCTAAAATCGGCAAAGCCTTCTCTTAATAACTTAGGTGAAATCGTATTTCATATTTCAAATCCATAGGTGCCTCCAATCATAAATGACTATAGTCCAGGGTGCACCTCGTTTAGAATATGTAACAAAATAATATGGGGTTTCAGGGGATTTGATATGGATATAAAAAATAATAATTCTTGAAAGCATAGACCATATATCCCTAAAACAATTTAATGGGCTGTCATACAAAAAAAAAACATAGATTCAAGATAAAAAATAATCACATTAGCTCACTGTGTATATTGATTAAAGTAGTCTTATTAGGACATTGAGTTATTTTGGTAGAGGTTCGAGCCCCCGTATTTCATATTCTAAAATCGACAAAGCCGTATAGAGGTTCGATATTCCCTCAATACCTTAGCTGAAATCGTATTTCATATTTCAAAATCATAGGTGCCTCCAATCATAAATGACTATAAGCGAAACGAGAGGTGCTCATAGGCCCCAACATATGATCTGGGTTGTAGGATCGACGAATCCGACGACTGTGGTAGTCACGGTGCACCTCGTTTAGAATATGTAACAAAATAATATGGGGTTTCAGGGGATTTGATATGGATATAAAAAATAATAATTCTTGAAAGCATAGACCATATATCCCTAAAACAATTTAATGGGTTGTCATACAAAAAAAAAAACATAGATTCAAGATAAAAAATAATCACATTAGCTCACTGTGTATATTGGTTAAAGTAGTCTTATTAGGACATTGAGTTATTTTGGTAGAGGTTCGAGCCCCTGTATTTCATATTCTAAAATCGGCAAAGCCGTATAGAGGTTCGATATTCTCTCAATACCTTAGGTGAAATCGTATTTCATATTTCAAAATCATAGGTGCCTCCAATCATAAATAACTATAGTCCAGGGTGCACCTCGTTTAGAATATGTAACAAAATAATATGGGGTTTCAAGGGGATTTGATATGGATATAAAAAATAATAATTCTTGAAAGCATAGACCATATATCCCTAAAACAATTTAATGGGCTGTCATACAAAAAAAAAAAACATAGATTCAAGATAAAAAATAATCACATTAGCTCACTGACTATATTGGTTAAAGTAGTCTTATTAGGACATTGAGTTATTTTGGTAGAGGTTTGAGCCCCCGTATTTCATATTCTAAAATTGACAAAGCCGTATAGAGGTTCGATATTTTCTCAATACCTTAGGTGAAATCGTATTTCATATTTCAAAATCATAGGTGCCTCCAATCATAAATGACTATAAGCAAAACGAGAGGTGCTCACAGGCCCCAACATATGATCTGTGTTGTAGGATCGACGAATCCGACAACTGTGGTAGTCCAGGGTGCACCTCGTTTAGAATATGTAACAAAATAATATGGGGTTTCAGAGGATTTGATATGGATATAAAAAATAATAATTCTTGAAAGCATAGACCATATATCCCTAAAATAATTTAATGGGTTGTCATACAAAAAAAAACATAGATTCAAGATAAAAATTAATCACATTAGCTCACTGTGTATATTGGTTAAAGTAGTCTTATTAGGACATTGAGTTATTTTGGTAGAGGTTTGAGCCCCTGTATTTCATATTCTAAAATCGGCAAAGCCGTATAGAGGTTCGATATTCTCTCAATACCTTAGGTGAAATCGTATTTCATATTTCAAAATCATAGGTGCCTCCAATCATAAATGACTATAAGCGAAACGAGAGGTGCTCACAGGCCCCAACATATGATCTGGGTTGTAGGATCGACGAATCCGACGACTGTGGTAGTCCAGGGTGCACCTTGTTTAGAATATGTAGCAAAATAATCTGGGGTTTCAGGATTTGATATGGATATAAAAAATAATAATTCTTGAAAGCATAGACCATATATCCCTAAAACAATTTAATGGGTTGTCATACAAAAAAAAAACATAGATTCAAGATAAAAAATAATCACATTAGCTTACTGTGTATATTGGTTAAAGTAGTCTTATTAGGACATTGAGTTAGAGGTTCGAGCCCCAATATTTCATATTCTATGCCGTATAGAGGTTCGATATTCTCTCAATACCTTAGGTGAAATCGTATTTCATATTTCAAAATCATAGGTGCCTCCAATCATAAATGACTATAAGCGAAACGAGAGGTGCTCACAGGCCGTAACATACGATCTGGGTCGTAGGATCGACGAATCCGACGACTGTGGTAGTCTAGGGTGCACCTCGTTTAGAATATAGGGGGTTTCAGGGGGACTTGATATGGATATAAAAAATAACAAAATCCTGAAATTATAGACCATTAAGTTTACCCAATCCGTTTTGTATTGCAGGAGGGTATTCTCGCAATAGTGGAAACTATGATTCTGGTATTGTATTGTATTGAAAATGTGTGTGCACGTTTGAGCTACTTCTTTGTTGTGAGGGTCAAGTTTCTATTTCAGTGTTGTCTTTGTGTCATGTTTTTTTAAGTGAACTCAATGGTGTAAGAAAAGAAATTTGGAGCTTTCCTTTTTGAGCAGGGGCGGCAACGGATCCCGGCGGGGCAGGCAAGCAGGGAGGGGTTCTGGTGTGGAGGAAGAGAATTGATCCAAAGAGGCGATTTGGGTCGATTTGCGAGCCGATTTGCGCGCTTTGAGTAGGGGCGGTGGAGCGAAAGGCAGGAGTTTCGGGTCGTTCTTCTTCCGGCGCCTAATCATCCGATTTAGGACAGAAGCCATACATTAGGCAACTTAGGACATGTTTTCTTTGTTCTATATTTCAGAAATTGCTCTTGTATTTCTTGAATCTTTTGGTTTCTCGCTTGGTGATGGTGGGTTCAAATCCCATAAGGATTGTATAAAGATTGCGGCAGGGCTTCAAATCCTCTAGGCAGAGCACATCCATCTCCTCTGTGCTTTGATTCCTGGCTAGGACTGGCACATGATTCACTCTAGACTCCTGGTCGCGCTGAGATCCGTTCATGAGGATTCATCCGCTCCTGATTGGCAGGATTCATTCCGGCAGGCCGCCCTACGGCTGGGTTTTTTGTTTTTTTGGCTTTTTTTTTTCTTGAACCATACGTCCGATCTGCATCATTGACACTGAAATGGAGTTTTCTTCTCAAAATTCTAATAGGCTTTGATTTAGAATCCAACATAGAATATTCGCCAAATCAAAGGTCCGAATTGAAAGATGCAATATAACCCATAAAGATGCATAACACGGACAAAACCATAGACCATATATCCCTAGAACAATTTAATGGGTTGTCATACAAAAAAAAAAACATAGATTCAAGATAAACAAGGTGCTGCGCACGGAGGGTTGCCCTCTGGTCGCCTGAGAGTGTGTTTGCTTTTTTTTTTTTTTTTTTTTTTATCTTCTAAAGCATCCACAACAATTCCAAGACTTAGAAATGGCATCTTTAGGAATCATAGTCATGTATGAGCATTGATGCAGGGGTGCGGTGCAGTTTCTATATTTTAAGTTTGGACTGGTACCAAGAGTGCTAATCTAGAATTTCATTGATATAGTGTAAGAATGGTATCAATATGATGAGAGTGCTTGAGTCATAACTTATTGTCTAGATGTTTTGTTGGATTCCTACAAGTCAAGTTTGAGATGTAATCACTTGCATAATCTGTAGCTTATAGTTAGAGGGAATGATGGAATACCCTTGCAAATGAAATTTCCAAGCATATTGAAATGGAACATGGCCACCTTACTTAGTGACTATATATGGAGTTGTTTACCATGATATGTAAAAGGTTGTGCATGCGGAGTTAGTTAATGGGTCCATATATAATGTTCATAATCAATCTTATAAGCTTGAAATAACATAGAGTATGTATGAGAGCTATAGTACAACATGGATGTTCAACCAAACTAGGACTGTAACATCTGCTTTTCGAGAAGGGAAGTGAAAATAAAATGATACTATAGACACAAAGTCATGAATCCAACAACCTCTAATCAAGCCTCTAACCTTGACAACACATGTAGGTCCTCTCATGTGTACATTGCTTAGAAAAAGGGGTTGTTGGCATAAAGCTTAGATTACTAATACAATTTATCTATCCCTTTTACTAGAATATTGAAAGTACATAAGTAAAACAGAATAGGCGAAACAACAACAAATTTAACCATACTACAACTCTAAGAATACTGCTGCTTCAATTTTGCCTGCTATTTAGGTCGTTCAAATGACTCCTTCCGTAATTTCCAGTAATTTTGAAAATAAGGAAAGATCTGTACGAACATTTCAGCACTTGTAATTGATAGGTCACCTTTTGATTTATAGACCCAAGCGTAGCAAAGTCTGCACTTATGAGTTGCATTTACTATCCAAGTAAGGTGCGAATGATGTGCACATTTGTTGCTGATGCCTTGGTTGGGCGTAAAGAAGTGTCCACCATTCAGTTGATACCCTTGTTTTGTTCATTTGCATCACAGCTTTTCTGCTTTGGTTCACTTTTCCTCCATTTGCCTGAGCTTTTCCTTGAGAAGTCTTTTGACTATAATCTGCTGCAATCTGGCTGTTTCAATATTTGACTGGCAATGGAAATTTACATTAGAGCCATAAGATCTTCTTGAATCAGCTTGTTGGAGGTACCGTGAGAAATAATAAATAGGACTTATGTTATATGCAGTAGGGGACCGGGAAATGCCAATAATTGAAACTGGTTTGATAAGCCCCACAAATGCTTCTAACTCTAAAACACATGAATGTAGAGAATACGGTACAAAATGTATAAATATTCTTTCAGGGATCATGCAAGTGTCAAAACGATCACCTGCCTTCCCAAAGCATAATTTTGGACTACCTGCAAACTCTGGTTTGGATAGGCGGAAAAAGGCCAAGGGGAGAATGGCAATTGTAGGCCTTAACTCATTGAGCTGTTTCATAGAAGATATGGACACACTATACCATGGAACAACCCTAATGCGTGTAACTTTCACATCCGTTGTGAAGATTTCGTGATGACCTAAGAGATGCATTATTTGCAAACGTTCCGGCCAAACACATATCCGTAAGAAAAACACCGCCATGAATGCCTGTCACTTAATAACTTCGGTTGACCAAAGAAATGTAAATATTACATTCATGACCTTGGTAGTTAATGTATTTGCAATGTGTATCGCCAGTTCTTCTTTGCCTATATCATCTACTCCAATCACCACGCCGTTTCTCGTGGTAGGCATTGATAATTTCAAGTACCGCCTCGCATCATTGAAGAACATCAATGCATGTGAAAAGCATCTTAAGAATTTTACATCATTAATTACATCATTCATTGCACTAAAGTAGAATATACAAATGCCGCTTGTAAAATGCACGAATTTTTAAAATACCCGCATTGATGCTTTGCATTAACCGAAGGGAATCTAAAGGAAGGGTTGCGTAAAGTGTTATCCGGATAAAGACAAATCAACTTGGATTCCATCCACTAATTCCTTAATCGCCTTAAATCTTGGGTTGCGTGATCAACATTATCCCAAATAAAATCCCCAAAGGTGTGCATGATACAACCAAAATCACCCCAAAACAGATACATTACAGCTCCCAAGATAGTCATTTCAAAGAATATTTTAGTAGATTTAACACCTCCTCTATAGCAGTTCTTTAAAAGAGAAAACAAGTCCGACATCACTTTATACTTTCATTTTCCCGCCAAGAAGAAGACAAAAGTTTCCCCGATTTCATCGCCTTAGTTTTTCTTTTTTTTCATTTTTATGCAATCTCTAGGAGGTCGCAAATGCGCCTCTAGTCAGTAGATGATTAATGTATATTTGGTCTCATAGACCCAAGTGGTCTTCCATAAACATTAAAGTAATTTCTTTTTCTTTCTTTCTATTTCACAACTCCGTTTAGCTTCAATTTAAACAAGCAATTTCTCGCTTTCTACTTCAAGCCTTTTTGACAAATTCATTCAACTTCAATCTAAAACAATACATTAAGTTTTTTTTCACATGTCCATTTCATTTAGTAAAACGTATACAAACATTCAGATTTGAGAACTCGTAAGGGTGAGTAAAGAGAATAATTTCCATTGAACCGTTCAGAAATATGTCCTTGAAATTACAACGCAAGGTGCAATTGCAATAGCAGTTACTCCTTTTTTTACCTCAAGAATTTTTCACGAATCTCATTCAACTCCAATCTAATTCAAGAATTACAGAGAGTAGAAACAATACTTACTTTCTTGAATTTAAAATGCAAAGAAGACGGTTACCAGGGCAATGATCTGCATCCAGAGCAGTGACTTCCATGGAGATGTCAGTTGATCCCAGACATACCAAAGTGGGTTGCGCCAAATCCAACACGCGGAGAAGTGAGGGATCAAAATCCTCAAATTTAGCAAGCAGCAGGGTAGCAGATTGGTGAGAGCAATAGACAAGGGTTTGCTCCCCTAGGGGCAACCCAAAAATAATTTCAAAAACAAATAAAGTCCATTCTTGCCAATATCGTCATGCGATGTTGTCAAAGTTGCACATATGAATGTTAAAGCCCGAGCCAAAACACATGCTAGGACATTAGCCCGGCAACGCCGGGCACACGTTTACTAGTGAGTTGCTAAGAAGTGCTATGCATTAGCCAATGGGCATCATGGCACTTACCATGGCTATGCAATAGCCAATGTGCATCATGGCACTTACTCCATGGTCCATTGGACCAGACCCGCACTATGTATAGTTCCATTTTGTAGCATGCTGTAGAGTCCATGTGGACGTTAAAAATAAAATCTATCTTAATACGGAGCCCACATTTTGCCCCTTGCCCTTTGATAACCCACCTTAAAAACTATTGTAAATTGGACAAGCTGCAAGATGCATAACCCACCTTAAAGACTCTTGCAAATTGGACTAGATGCATGGTCTATTGTTGGACACCTATGGGCATGAAGGTAGTGTGAGCATTCGATGCCATTGGAGGGGGCTTTTGGTGATCAAGCTAAGCATACAACATAAAATCTTCATAGCAAACTTCCAATTTGCCGAAACATAATGCTTGCAACTTGCAATTTGTTTTAAGAGTGGTGTTCGGTGCTATATCATTATGAACTCATTTCAAAAAAGTTTGTTCCCTTTAAGTAGGGGACCCTCCCCTATTCATAGATTGAAGCGCTTGACCTTCATTTCCTTCTTTCCTCAATTTGACCATATATCTCGCTTTTGGAGCACTGCTTATGTCCAGGTTTCCTCTTCCGCCCTTCGTTAACATCTCCAGCTTCTTCTCAAGCTTCTCAATTTTCTGAAAACAAAATGTGCCGTTAAAAAGAGAACAAAATAAACGAAAAAGACAATAAGCTGATATCTCAAATACACTCAACAGGCCTTAGCGAGCATGGATGGTCCATTCCTTTAATAAATTACACAACTTGAGTTTCTCAATCTCAGTTCATATATCTTTTTCTTCTACAAATGAATGTCAAAAATCCTTATCCTTGTGGACTTGGGAGTGGATATAAACAGTGAACTTGCAATGGTAGAGGAGGATGGCATACCTTATTAATCAGCATATGTGATATAGCAGCTTGGCCTCTAAGGGCTGCACGCTTCTCCATGGCGCTCCTGATCTCAATCTTTACTACCTTGTTATGGTCTAGGCTTTTCCTCTGTAGTTCAGCAGCTTTCCAAGCATCGAGTTCTTCATTGTTTGATGGCTGCTGAGTCTGAGCATGAAGAAATGTTTCGTTGTATTCACTTGGTTGCAAAGATGAGGGAGGTCTATTGACAGCTGCAAAGCAATAGAAGGCCAGATCTATAAAGATATGGAAATCTATAAAGAAAGAGACAAAAACATGTTATCCAATTCAGGAATATGAGAATTTATTATCATCTTTATCAATTTCAAGAACATGCCACAGAAAAACAGTGCAAACATAAATATGGTGCTTGATCAGCTTATGCCTTCAATATTCCTAATATTGAGCAGAAAAAACTTTTGCAAGCACGGGAAAACACCTACATGCAAGCTTAAGATTGACAATTGATCATACAGTGAAATTCCACCTGGAATCTTCGTTGTTGAATGGGAGTGCACCATATTATTTGCTACTAATCTTGCGAAGCATCTTTCAGTATGAGCCACATTTTCTTTTGTTTTCCTTCTTCTGCAGGCTATATTGTTATGTTCTTTCATCTTCTCCCTTTGTATATACTCCTTTAACACCATCGCGTAAAGACCAAGTGGTTAGAAAGGGACTAAAATGTCTCCTCTTGAAGAAGCCTATGCTCCCTTACATCATGCTAAGTTTGAAATAATCGAATTTTAGATTTTTCCACCATAAAGCACTTGACATTTATGCAGCCATGAAATTAAAACCTCATTTTGAATAAAGCCAGATGTAACTGGCTGAATTACCATAAAAGAAAAATAAGACTCCAGAGCCCTTAGCAGTTAAGGACTATCTTATTTATGGCATCTTCACTGGTTTGCAACCAAGGATTTCTTTAATTGGCACATGCAAAGGACTTCCAGTTCTTTTACCTATAGCATAAGCATTTTGGGCCTTAATATCTCCATGCAATAAATGGGGATAGATCAGGGTGCAATGAAATAAAGTTCAAAGGTGCAGCACTCCAATTATTGATACCTAAGTTGAATTTAGCCAGAGCACAGCATGTGGATCCACATCCATTGGGTATTAGAACACTATGATACAATGAGACGAATGCATACCTATTTAGGTTGCCCATTTTCGTGGCATTAATATTACTGGCGACAGTGTTACATGCATTTGGGTAAGTTCATAGAAATGGAGACTCGTGATGTGAAATGCATAAATATGACAAATTCGCACTCGTCTTCAACAATGGATTGCAAAAAGCACTCCTCCTCAACACTTGTAAGATCATCCAATGCAAGTTTTATTCAGTAAATATTGGAGCATGGAAATCCTCCATTAGAGTTTACAAGCCTCAACATACAATACGGAAATACAGGTCTTTTGTTAATACATGCTTTCAACATGGAAAACAGTGAAGACCATGGATGTGATGTTTCTAAAAAACGTCTAAGCAACTATCAACTTATTAAGCACATATCAATATAACCTTACAAAGGGTTAGGATCCTGCAATGCGGCTTTGAAATTTGGGATACCTCTAATATGCGAATCAATATCAGATTTCTATGTCAGACCAGAGAATTACTCAAATGGCAGAAATACAACTAAGTTCTGATTAATGAAGAGTTAAGCTTAAAAACATCTAGAACTTTTATTTGCTTCATAATAACCTTATTGGAACAATGATACCTGCTTCATTGCCTCTTTATAACGCTGGTGTATGACTGCTCCAAACTGACTTGGAGCTAGCTTTGGCCCTGATTTCTGAAAATCAATGTTTAATTTCCTTCATTTCCCCAGTAAGATAAGTCGTTACTTGTGGAAATAATTCAAATTCTATAACCTCTGTGCCAAAGGAGAGATTCTGTTTTCATTATGCTTTCATGCTTTGCATCCTTAAGCATCATACTAATGAACTTGTACATGAAGCCTTTTTATCCAATTTTTTGAATACAAATACTGCCTACCAATATATAATAACAGGAACTAGTATGGAATTTACAAAATACAAGATTTTTCAGGCATGCATGTTGAAAGCTTTATGGCAGTAGGCAGAACAAGCTAAGAAGCAACTTTCACATAGCATGACAGGATCTATAAAATAACAGCAGATTGCAGCTTTCTTCTTTTAAGTTGTATATACATGAGGCTACTGAAAGCAAAGAGGAATAAGAACCTGATGCAACACCAATGGGGACTGGCCAAGCTAATCAAAAAACACCCCCGCAAGTTCTGGGGCGGATTTAAAGAAAAGAAGCAAGGGACTAAGGGAGGTGAAGGCACACGAGGCAGCATTGGAGCAGCCGGTTGGGAGAAATACCTTGAAAAATTATATAAGACAGGGGCATCACCAGCACCAATACCTGAACTACAAATGATAGATCGACCGTGTTTCAATGTACAGGAAGTGATGAAAGCATTAAATGGGATGGCCAACAACAAGGCCCCGCACCTATACCTGGATTATCTATGGAAGTACTAAAATGTGCAGATACCATTTTAGTAAAACAGGTGACAAAGATATTCAATGGGATAATACACACAGGGCTCCCAGACAGATGGGCATACAACAGGGTCATACCCCTGCACAAGGGGAGTAAACAGAACCCGAAACTACGAACAATAATGGTAAGCTCCATTTTCGCAAAAGTGGTACCCGAAAGGTTTTAGACAATAAATTAAAGCAATGGGCGAGGAAGGGAATCTGAGAGCACAGGGGGCAAGGTGCTTCGCACTGTAACACACTCAACAACAGACCATCTAGTAACTCTCCGGATACTAATAGAGCACAATAAGGGCCACGGAAAGAAAGTGATATGTTGTTTTGTAGACTTGTAAAAAGCTTTTGACACTGTATCAAGGGAAAAGCTCATACAGAGGCTCATAGACATGCAGTGCACCGAGACATGGTAGGGGCAATTGCGAGATTGTACTATAAAGTATATGCAAAGATAGAAGAAGAGGGACAGGCGATAAACTGCGACACAGGAGTCAAACAGGGATGCCCTTTATCACCAACATTGTTTGGAATATATATAGATGCCCTACAAGATTTTATAGCAGAACAGCAAGGGGATGTGGACGCCCCTACACTTGTGGGAACCAAGGTACCGATCATGTTATATGCTGATGACTTGGGTATGATGGCCACCAAAAACAAGGGAATGCATAGGTTGTTGAAACTACTGGAGATCTTCTGTGAAAAGACAGGGCTAACAGTGAATCTCACAAAAACCAAAATAGTCTTTTTTGGTAACAGGAACAGTCACAAACCGTTCAAATATCTAGGGACAGAACTAGAAGAAGCAACAGAGTACAAATACCTAGGATATGATACGCATGGCACAGGGAAATGGGCAAAAGGGGCGGATGCTAGATTCCAAGCAGCCATAGGAAGCTATTACAACATGAAAAACTTCTGCAATAGAAACAGAATAATAGATTGGGAAATCAAATGCTACCTATTCAGTACGGTAGTCGTCACAACGCAGTTGTACGGGGCAGAAGCTTGGGGACCGGGGTTAACAGACAAGAAGTGGGAAAAACAAGAAGGTATTTTCGCAAACCGCATAAACAGAATTCAAACCGAGAGCAAACACGCCATTGACAATTATGGTGTATGAAAACAGACGTAAACCCATGGAAGTGAGAGCATGGGAAAGGACCATCGATACATCATAAGAAATAATGCGTGTAGGAAGTCGAGAAGTTAGCAAGCATCGCAATCAACGAAGTCAAGAAGGGCACACATCACCACAAGCAATGGGTAGTTTAGAGATGTAGCGATATGGACAAGAGAAATGGGGATGAATCTGAAGTGAACTGATCAATGAAGGACAATGGAATGAGGAATGGGCAGGTAAAGCTACGCGGGCATGGTTACAGAAACACACAGGACCTAAAACACTTTGGCTCATGTCAATATTCAATCCAGAGCGGATGATAGGACAACAAATGTACCAAGATAACACGCTAGGGAAACAGAAGAGAGATACCTTAGCAAAGTTCGTGATGGGGTGCCATGATCCGAGAATTGAAAAGGACAGTGGAGGAAAATAGACAAACAGACGTACTATGTAGAGTCCGTGATGTAATGGAAGTAGAGGACGAAAACCACATGCTCAATGGCTGTCCAACATACATAGACATCGTGGAAAAAGTACGGAGAGTAAGATGGGGACAACCGGTACATGCCATAATGGCAAGGACAGAAACAATGAGAGATCTGGCAGACGCAATAAGAGAGATGCTGGACAGGCATCGGGAAACACACGAACAAAAAGGGCTTATGATATGAGTTGCTCAAGAGGCAAATCATAGATGCCCACCAAATGTACAACTTTTAAAGTCATTTGATATAGACGACACCGCATCGCCTAGACGCCGAACAAAAAGCAGGTGCTGGCATTAATAGGAAAAAGTGAGCCTTCGAAAAAAGGCTACAACAAAAACAAATAAGGGAGCTAGTAGCCCCCATCAGGGAGCTCGCCCATGCTACACAAGTCCAGAAGCCTCAGGGCACAAGGGACAATAATGTATTCTATTCTATTCTATTCTATACATCTTACCTTGTTATACTCAAAAGCCTGAGCACATGCATGACTTTGTCCAATCTTCCCGACTGCCTGGTCATATTGAAGATGCAGAAGCGAGAGTTGCTTTTTCCTATTTTCTTCCCATGCATTCTGTCCATGTGTATACCATAAAAATAAATAAAAACATTTCTGACAATCATCAACTGCAAGCATGCAAAATGTCTACAACGACAACAGTTACTAGGGATGAACCTTCATAGAGGCAAGAATTTTTTTCCCTTTTGCCGTCCTCCTAGCCCGAAATGTGTGTAGATGACGGTGGCTCAATTGTGCTTCCTGGGCTCGAACCTGCACATTTGGGTAAGTTGAATAAAATAGTAGGAAAACAATAATACCAACTCAAACCACGTACTTGCTTCATTCTGGCTATGCGCGACTAATTGTGGAAGTAATGTTCAACACCATTGTCGGAGAATACCGGTAGCTGCGAGATCGTATGGAATAATGAGACTGATGCTACAAGGACGATGCAAGTTCACATACCTGATAGCGTCTGTCTCTCCTGGTGGCCATGGCAGCCTTTATTTCTGCTGAATTTCTTTTCCTCAACCTAAAATCGTTTCATATTCATGAATGGAATTCATAGTTGAAAGCTGCAAATTTCAAAAGCAACAGCACATTCATGAATCCCTTCCCTAAAAGCAAAGTGTTTGATTGAACAAGTATGCAATTTATATTCAACTTCAATCTAAAACAATACATTAAGTTTTTTCACATGTCCATTTCATTTAGTAAAACAGAAGGCTACAAACATTCAGATTTGAGAACTCCAGAAGGGTGAGTAAAGAGAATAATTTCCATTGAACCGTTCAGAAATATGTCCTTGAAATTACAACGCAAGGTGCAATTGCAATAGCAGTTACTCCTTTTTTTACCTCAAGAATTTTTCACGAATCTCATTCAACTCCAATCTAATTTAAGAATTACAGAGAGTAGAAACAATACTTACTTTCTTGAATTTAAAATGCAAAGAAGACGGTTACTGGGCAATGATCCGCATCCGTCGAGCGGTGACTTCCATGGAGATGCCAGTTGATCCCGCATACCAAAGTGGGTTGTGCCAAATCCAACACGCGAGAAATGAGGGATCAAAATCCTCAAATTTAGCAAGCAAAGGGGTAGCAGATTGGTGAGAGCAATAGAGAGGGCCTCTCGACCAGCTTGAGGAGAGGCCCTGTGTGTGATCGTAATGCATGTGGGTTAGGAAATAAGCAGCCCTCTTACAGCCCACTCATCCACTGCGAACAACCTTGACTTCATCTCTACCGGATTGTTTGGATGGTTGCGGGGCCTGCAACCTTCAATTTCCAACCCTTGAGCCTAACTCCAGCTCTTATCACAAGCTAATAGCGCGCGTATGCTCTCGCCTCTCGCAAAAAAAAAAAACCAAATCGCTCGGACCTCTCCTGTTAGCTTTGGTTTTGAGTGGCTACCCACCAAATGTAAGTGACCTAGCATTTACAAACCAATCCTAAGTTTTTAGTAGCAAACCAAAGATATCCTAGGGATATTCTAGCATATACCTAGGATATGCCAAAAGCCCACATAAACAAGGGTTTGCCCCCCTAGGGGCAACCCAAAAAATAATCACATTAGCTCACTGGGTATCAGGGAATAAATTACTAATTGCATATTTTTTATTAGCTAGAATGACTTTAGCTAAACTTGCTCGATATTAATTCTAAAACTTTCTGTGGTTTAGCTAAACACTACACATTTTTCCTCTCATACTTTCTAGCATTTAGCTAAACTAACCCAAATATTATCCCAAAGATTTCTATGTTATGGCCAAAAAAAAATTATTGAGCCAAATTACTATACTTTTTTTCAATTATTTTGATTTATTTTAGTCATTTTATTTGCGAAAACATTTTAAAATAATGCTAACTAGCAAAGTCTAGGACTCAAATTAATTCATAATGCTAGAAACTAAATTACTAATCATATATTTCATATAAACTAGAATGATGTTAGCTAAACTAGCCCGAAATTCATTCTAAAAGTTTCTATGGTTTAGCTAAACAATACAAACTTTCACTCTCTTACTTTCTAGCATTTGGCTAAAGAGCTTCAGGATTGGTGCAGTCCCGAAAAAAGTTAAGCTAAAATTATAATTTTTTTTCCAATTTTTTCCATTTACTTTAGCCAACTTTTTTTGAAAATGTGCTCAAAAATCGCCAAATAGCTAAGTTTAGCCCTTAAATTATTCAATGCTGGGTATATTGGTTAAAGTAGTCTTATTAGGACATTGAGTTATTTTGGTAGAGATTCGAGCCCCCGTGTTTTATATTCTAAAATCTTAGGCAAAGCCGTATAGAGGTTTGATATTCACTCAATACCTTAGGTGAAATCGTATTTTATATTTCAAAATCATAGGTGCCTCCAATTGTAAATGACTATAAGCGAAACGAGAGGTGCTCACAGGCCCCAACATACGAGCTGGGTTGTAGGATCGACGAATCCGACGATTGTGGTAGTCCAGGGTGCACCTCGTTTAGAATATGTAGCAAAATAACAGGGGGTTCTAGGGGGATTTGATATGGATGTAAAAAAAAAAACAATTCCTGAAACCATAGACCATATGGGTACAAAATTGCTAGTGGGGTACACTTTTTGGCGAAGCACATATTAAGCACGAAAATAAATGGACACTATGAGAAGACCTGGACCATTAGGACCGTCAAAATCAATCAACGGCTAAAATTTCATGATATGAGCCCGATGCTTCGTAACAGCAGCGGCACTCCATTTGTGGCATTTGATCTACTTCACCAAATACAGCAAGTTATGGCTCATTGGAATCGACATCCAAAACTAAGGATCCTTATGAAATTGCAGCTTCTACCTGTGCATATTTTGAGCACAATCATGAAAAATTCGATCAAGGTTGCCATAGAGTAGAAGCCAATATCTCATAAACTACTTGACGAAATGGATTGCCGTCAGTTCCTATGGATTCGTAGTACAAAAACGTTCTAGGACACCAAGTTTCAAGTAAATCCATTTAGTATTTTCACCGCAAGAGGCCAAAAAACGATTTCTGATATTTTACCGTAAAAGCCTAATATCTTACAAACTACAATACAGAATTTGATGCCGTCTGTTCCATTGGATTCGTAATGCAAAAACGTCTTTGGAGGTCAAGTTTCAGATCATTCCATAGAGGACTGATAGTGAAAAAAGCTAAAAAACGATTTCTGGTATCTATAAGGGAAAAGCTTATATCTCACAAATGGCTTCATAAAATCTAATGCCGTCTCTTCCATTAGATTGGAGATGCAAAAACGTACTAGGAGATCAAATTTGAGTCACTTTCGTGAAGAATTATTGTGAATCAACCAAAAAATATTTCATCAGGTGCTTGCACCGCACGTTAAATGCTTATTATGTGCTGAAAAATCGCTGCGTTTAAGCACTTTAAGCGACGTCCGGACGGTGATTTCTGCTACCCAGTATCAATTTTATGCCCATATATCCCTAGAACAATTTAACGGGTTGTCATACAAAAAAAACATAGATTCAAGATAAAAAAATAATCACATTAGCTCACTGTGTATATTGGTTAAAGTATTCTTATTAGGGCTTTGAGTTATTTTGGTAGAGGTTCGAGCCCCCCGTATTTCATATTCTAAAATCTTAGGCAAAGCCGTATAGAGGCTCGATATTCCCGCAATACCTTAGAAATCGTATTTCATATTTCAAAATCATAGGTGCCTCCAATCATAAATGACTATAAGCGAAACGAGAGGTGCTCACAGGCCCCAACATACGATCTGGATCGTAGGATCGACGAATCCGACGACTGTGGTAGTCCAGGGTGCACCTCGTTTAGAATATGTAGCAAAATAACACAACACACTACATCCAACACTTTTAATTAGAATCCCCCTGGGTGCTTATTCACACGGGAGGGTGACTCTGGGCATTGAGAGACGTAGGATGGGCATATTTGACATTTGTTTCTCGATCTAGACCGTAGATAGCGATCCTCATTTGTGGGGTATCACAAGGCGCCCAAAATTGAATCAGTATGGCTTTTTAACCATAGTTTGTTGGTGAAAGCCATACATTTAAACCGATATCAGTTTGTGGGCCAAAAAGTTTACAAACCATACGTGGTTATACAGTATAGTTCATTACTATGATCTAATAGTGTGAGAAACAAACATTATTTTGTACCACAATAAGTGTGTATGCTTATGCAATATGGTTGATTAATACAATTTGATAGTATGATAAACGAATATAGCTTTCTAACATGCTAAATCTAGCTAATATTTATTCCTACTTTAAGTATATGATGTATAATATTGCTTTCTAACATGCTAAGTCTAGATGATCCCTATTCCTACTTTAAGTATTTGATGTATAATATTGCTTAGTACGACATGCTTTGTGACGCAATATTTTACCACATCTATCTTCTTTGCTTTACAATGGTGGTGACATTGTACAATAGTGTTTCATAGGCATGGTTTGTACATATGATATACAATGTAGTGGTTTATACGTATTGTTTGTACATATGACATACTATAGTGGTAAGCATGTGAATATGTATGCTTTCAGACAATTAATTATTCTATGGGACCAAGGAATCGAACCTTGAGAAAGCCAAATCCCATAAATAACATTGAACTGGTGTCCATGAATTCATTTCATCTATACTATGAAGAACCAATCCAATCCCTTTATAGCAGAACCAATCTAATTCCTTTAATGCAGAACCAATCTAATCCCTTTGATGGCATTGAACTGGATTATTTGAATTTATTTCAGTGATTCAATCATTCTACAGGCATTAGCTTGATTCCCTACCCAGCTAATTCATCCCTTCATTTAAATTTGAGCAATGTTGATTTTGAAAAAAGCAGTAATAGGTGCCTAAAGTACAAAATCCATCATAAAACTAAATCCATGGCAAAGGCATGTCATAGGCACTCTCATCAAAAAAGCACAAGTCATTCACCATTTTGCCCTCTGGATTTGTTCCACCTGGATCCACCACCTGCAAATGAAAGATGAATGAAGAAGCTTTTTCTTAAGACATGAGCAAAGGATTACTTCCTTAAGCGTTTCCTCAAGTGTTTCACACTTCCAGAGAGGCATAGTTAGTACACACGCAGAGTCTTAGGTATCTATAGAACTGTATCTGCATTTAAAACACATAGAAGGATGTAAAACAAGTCAATAAATTGCCCCACAGATTTGTTCCACCTAGATCCATCATCTTCAAGGAGTTGAATGAAGAAGCAGCTTTTCAATACACCATGCATGACGGATAGGAACGCACAAAGAATTCCTTAAGCATTTGTTACTTCAAGGGTAGTTCCTGTGCTCAAACTAGAGGAATGAAGGCAAAGGATGACGCATGCTTTCACTCTCTCGGAGAGGCATAGTTAGAACATAAGTAGAGTCTTACTATAAAACAAGGAACTGCAAAGGAATAAGATCTTTAGATAAATAAAAAACACCGATATGTCTAGAATAGTTATGTTACATAGGTAGAAGGATGTAGAAGAAATTGATAGCTTTTTCTCGGAAACAAGCAAGCGAATGATATGAAGACAATTGTTGCAGTGCAGGAAGGCATCCTGCATGGTCTTCCCATGAATAATGGTTCACAAGAGATCTGTAATCAGTATGCAGATGACACTTTCTTGTTCTTAATGGCTGATGAGCAGAATTTGCAGAATGCCATTTCCTTATTGGACAGTTTCTCTTTGGCTTCTGGTATCTTTGTGGGGTGGCAAAAGTGTACTGCCCTTTGGGCCCTAGACTCTCCAGTGTCGTCTTCTGTCGTTGCATTTCCATGGAAGGTTCTTCCTAATGGGAAGGCAACTAAGCTTCTAGGCATTCCAGTTGGTATACACCTCTCATATGGAGACGCGTGGGATGTCATTATTAAGGGGCTGGAAAGGCATTTGTTCTGGTGGTCCACGGCTAATTTATCCATGGCTGGTCGTGTAACTGTGGCAAAGTCAGTTCTGAGTGGTAGACATGTCTACATGGCATCCATGTTGCTGGCACCGCAGACAAAGATGCAGCTTATTGTTCGTACTGTCAGGAACTTCATCTGGGGTGGCACTGAAGAAGGAGCTGATGTTAAAGTTAGTTGGGAGAAGTGCATTATGCCTAAACTTTGTGGGGGGCTGGGGATGATTCACTTTCTTCTCCAGAGCAAGGTGCTAATTTCTAAGTTCATATGGCGGATTCTCAATAATGCTGATAATTCTCCAGGTCTGCGTCTCATTCACCAGTCTTTACAGATGTGAATTTCCTTTGGCTCTCCATCCATTAAGCCTCTCCTCTCATGGGCATTATTCTATCCACTTTCTCCATATCCTAATGCATCTCCTTTCCTCAAGGGGTTGCTAGCTGCTTGGGAGACTGTGCGCACTTTGTTTCAGTTCCATCCAATGGCCCACACAGATCCTACAGCCAGTTGTTGGTGGATCCCTTTGGGTGACGGTCAGGCAGATTGTCCCCTGGTCTCTTCTGTCCATCCATTGACGCAACGTCGGTGGCGAGCAGCAGGTGTGCTCACGGTATCTGCATGGTATAATGAGACAAGATTGTTGACGTGGAATGAGTTCAAATTGAAGTTCCTTCTCCTTCGTTGGGACCGGGGCATTTGGGAAAAAGTAGCTGCTACACTTCCTCCACACCCACAAGACGTGGCTCCCCAGCTCTGGGTGGTTCATGGCAGTGTTAAGGAGGAGCACCTGGTGCACTCGATGTATGTGGTCCTGCTTCATCCTGAGGTGTTGCCTCCATCGCCAAAGTGGCCTTTAGTTATCCCTGAGCCTCATCGTAAAGCAGTCGGGCGATGGGTATGGGATAAATTGCTTCATCCTAAGCTATCCATTTTATGGTGGCAGATCACTCATAGATGCATGCGGGTAAACACTTCATCGATTTCGTCCAGAAGTCTCTGTGATCTGCCCTCTTTGCACGCAGAGGGATGAGACAATTGAGCACTGCTTTTTCTTGTGTCACCATGTTCGACTTGCTTGGCAGTGGCTTCTGAGTCTTTTCCATTGTGACTTGAATAGTCAGCAGGTCCTATTGTCAGTCTATCCTAGTTCTTGGGATAAGTTGACAAAGAGGGCTTTCCACTTAGCATCTGCTTAGATCTTTTGGTCCATCTGGAAGAGACGAAATCTCCTCATCTTCAAGGGACAGCTTTTTTCAGATACGCAAGTGCTTAGCGATGCCCGTAGTCGCATTGTGAAGGCGTACAAGTGTTCTTCCTTAAAGGATGACATCAAAAGTGTGGAGCAATATCTTCAGATTCACACCTACTCATAGCAAACAGTTGTGCTCATGGTGATCTGTGTTCTTTGCTTTTCTATGTTATGTATGTGGTGGGTAGCGTTGCTCTAGTGGATATCTTCTCCACTGGGTTTTGAGTCCCCCATGTACTCTTTGTATTCTTTTGAGTAATAAAGGTCCACGTTCATAAAAAAAAAACATAGGTAAACTTTAAGGGTCTAAATAGAAAGCAATAAGAAGCTCGGGTATTGTAGTTGAACTGGAGAAGGTCTTATATTTTATTTGGAAAAACATGATTCATTTGTGTCTTGGCTAAAGAATGGCATAAAAACACTCGTTGATAAGTACAAATGCTTCACTGGTAGCTGAAAAGTCGTATTTAATTAAAGTGGGACAAATCTTGAATTTTGGGACTCGGACTGAAAATGGGACAAAAAAATTTCTGAATTCATTGCTTGAATAGAATTACACATCACACACAAAGAATTGGGTTACTTGTTTTCCTCATAAATTTTACAAACCACTAGTTGAGAAAGTTCTCAGGCTTCTCAATATTATCTACCCTCATACAATGATATAGCATGGAGGTTGCTCGTGGCTTTGTCCATCTCCCTTTTTGGGATCTTGTGTGTGTTCTCCTTTGCAGTGTGAGAACTTGGATATGACCATACCACACACTCCACCAATTCCCTCCTTTGAGGATCAGCATAATTTGCCCTCCACTTCTTCTCCCAAAGAAATGTGTATTGCTCCTTCAAGTTGCCTTTCTTGTGTCTCCCAATGGGCTCCCAATATTGAATTTGGAATCCAGGGACGTAACTCCTCTCCATCGGGCATAGTGGTGGTTACATCGAGAGTGCCACCCCTAACCATATTGGATGTCCTCATCATCGCCTTACTAGCACAAAGTATCCTTCCTTGATGTCCTCAAAGGGATCCCACTCGGGAAGATCAAACCACTTTGGCTTTGAGGCCTTATTTCCCAAACCACTTGGAACCCTTGTTAGGACCCAAGTGAACATTCTTAGACGTGCTTGCTCCTTGAGAACCCTCCCATCTTGACTCGCAAGAACCCGCCTCTTAGCTTCCTCCCACATGGTTGTTCGGTTTCTAAGCATGTCACAACTTTCTCCCAAGATTGATTAGGGGAGTCCATTTGATTTTTCTTAAGAATGGAAGTGTGCTTTCCATTTCGAACATCATCCCAAAGGCGTTATGTAATCCTTGATGCCCTTCACTAGTTGGCTAGAGTCTTTGACAGCCTTGAAGGGAGGTAGTGGTTTTGGCTGCCCTTTAGGAATGAGAACTTCACCAGCAGCACCCCCTCGCCACAACTCGATTCCTTATGCAGCATCCACAACTTGTCACCTGGTCTCCACTTATATTGCATGATTGGTATTCCATCCCTAACCCAAAACTTGAACTGAAGTGACTTTGTGTGTCCCATCAACCGGGTCCTTACCATCTAGCAAGTATCCCTCTACAAATGATTTCCAATCGCTGCAACCTCATCCATCAAGAATGCCATTGGGTTGGGGTCAATGCAGCTCTCAAACACATCCATTAGTTCGGTAGACTAGTCACGTTTTCTCTTGAGCTTGGTGGAGAAGGTTCCAAAGAACCCATCTATATCATCATGCGTATGCCCAACCATCATGAATCCCACTTTCACAACTTTGAATACTCCCACTGCTGTCAAGTATGACATTGCCCCAAACATCCATCTATTCTTGTTTTCTTTCCAACAGTTGTCCAATTGAACACATAGCTCCTCAGGCAGTGGTTTCTCAAGTAAGAGGAAATCATCCCAAGTCCTCCTTGATTCACTAGACACCTTGGATGTGAGCCTTTTTATCTGCCTTTGGTAACAAAGCGGTTGATCATCCATCAAAGCCTCAAAAATGGGTGCTGAAGGGGAATACCTCCTCCCTTCTATTGTTCCTTTCTCTAGTGTTCTCAAACACTTGAAAATAGAGCTCACATGGAAGTTTGGATCATCCCTCCATAGATCAAGCACAAAATGACCATATGTTCCAGTTCCATGACCATGTGTTAAGACACCCGCAAGACTTACTTTCATCTGAAAAGCGTTTTGACAACGCTTGGGTAAAGGATCTAGCTTTGGCAAGAAAGTCTTGTGTTGGTCCATCTTATCATGAATTATACACAAAATTTGTCCGCTGCATCTCGAAAAATGTTCTCCACCGCCAATACAACCGCCTACATGATATTTGGTCCCTTTGGTGATCTCAAATTGCTCCCTAATTGCCATTCTTTCTTTCTCTATTGCAGTTGATGCAAGTGTATCCTTAAGTTGAATGCAAGTGTTGCACTTTGAGAATGGCATGTGTTGTAGGACACTCACGTCTGAGAAGTGAGTGCTCCATAACTTGCTGAAATGTGATTGAGAAAGAGGCCTACCTCCAAGAGGTTTCCGGATGGAGTTGACCTCCTTAAGGCACTCCTTTTGGATATAGTGTTGTGGCAACACTCTTTGCACCACTCGCACACCGTGCTCGCTCACCTTCGACTTGTGGGGCATAGATTGAGACATGTATCTCACAAAGCTCTCAAGACTCCAATGGCCTTGAGAGTATTTGCTCTAGGTTTCAAAGTGAGTGCATTACCATGTTGGAACAAACTGTGCCCTTTTCTAACCTCGCTCCCAAAGATCTCGTAAAATGAAGACTTGCTCACCCCAAGAATCCATCTCAATGCTCTCATACATACCTTCATGCCCCTCAATTGATATAGTAGCCTTCCCCGTGTTTTCATCATAGCTGGAATTCCTACACAAGGAGTAAAATGAAATTAATCCTATCTTTTTGAAGCTGCCCAATGTATTGGGACCTTATCTCTGCACGAGGTCATCCACATTGTATCTTTGCCTTTGTGGCAATCTAGGTTGCAACACTCTTGACCCCTAATTGCCTCTAGGTTTTCTTTGGTTGGTGCCATACTTTCCACCCTTTCTAAATATTTGTCACTTCTAGGCCTCTTGGGCACCCTTTGGCTGCCTTTTATGAAAAACATAGCGCCTCTTCCTTGTGATCAAAGGATGCTCATCGACCACCAAATCTTCCACATGGTCTTGGGTGGGCCTTGGGGTGTGTAGTTCAAGGGGCATTCTAGAGTATCACCATTCTTGTGTGTAATATATCTAATTGGCCATCTCAACTGAGCTTGGGACTCCAAAGAGCCCTCGAAAGCACACAATGCAATCACTAGAGCTTCCCCGACATGATTGTATCAACTTCATAAGAAGCTTCACAATGCCAACTCCAAGATGTTCATCTCCCAGCCTTTCATCATTCACACTATCAAATGGATCAACTGCAGTTATTATGCCCTCTGCAAATACCGTCTGGCTGCAAGGGTGCAACAAAAGGCAACCCAAGGGCAATGCTCTCTGCTGGACTTCCTTGGCTCCATTTTACTCCTCTCACATGCTCCCTGAATGAAAAAGCTCACTTTAAAACCATATAGCCCCAAACACCATACAAACATATTAAATATAACCATATTAAACCATATTAAATCATACAACCATATTAACTAAAATCATATAACCATATTAAACCATACAACCATATTCATTGTAAACCATATGTAAACATTGTAACCATATATAACCTTTAATACTATTCAACCATTGAAACCATATTAAATATATAACATAAGATAACATATATAAACATATAACATAACCTTTAATATCTTGTCATGGCCACGCGTGCGCCTCCTCGGGCCGAAAGCGGCCATGTCAAGAACTCCGCACCGCCACGCCATGGAGGGCATGGCCCACACGTGCGATGTTTATTATTGCACTTTTATTTAGGTTCGAGGGTGCAGCCGTTAATTAACCCTCTTCCTCTCCCCCCCGACCATTCTTCCTCCCCTGTTTTCTCTGATCACTCTTCGCGCTCTGTATTTTCCTTAAGCGCCCGGTCTTCCGATCAGGCGATCGATCGAACCGAGCCATTCCAAGGCCATCTTATGACAGCAGCTTGGTCGACGGACCGAGACGCTTCCAGCGCCGAAGTTCTCGCGCAGATTGAGAGTTCGAGTGGGCGTTACTGCCTGAGAAGAAAGTGAGGCCTTTTTTTACTGCTGCTTTTTAGTTTTCTGTAAGTCCTTTACTGCATATTTACTTATATTCTGTTGTTAGAGGTTCTTATTAATCCTTGATACAATTTACAGCCCGACAAATCCTTATTCACGCTTTGCGAACGACTGTACCCACATGGAATCGAACACGGGAGCTTCTTCCTCATCCAGCAAATCTTCCAGGTATGTTTTTGTAATTTCATACCCTTTTTTAATCTCATTTCTCTCTACTGTTCTCTGTTTTCTCATTAATCTCATTTGTCTCCACTGTTCTCTGTTTTCTCATTAATCTCACTAGTCTCTCTGTTATCTGTTTTCTCATTAATCTCACTAGTCTCTCTGTTGAATTGAATACATTGTACAGGCACAAGTGAGAGTAGTGGTAAGAGTAGTAGCAAGCAACCGAGATAGAAATCATCAGAGACAGGTGTTAGTAAGTAAGATATTGCAGAGCATTAACAGAACATTACTAGGAGAGATTCACAAAAGATATAGCTAAACTGTCTAAGAATGTTTCATAATAGAACATAACTAGGAATGTTTTTCTCCCACTGAGAACTAAGAATAGGAATTGCTTCACAGAATCTGCATTTCTAACTCACAAAGATATCCTCCACCGCGTAGAGACATGCAGAAGGGAGTGGCGAGTTGAGAATACCTCAGCTTGCCAACAGTCCAGGAAGTACAGGCCTTCTTCTCGACTCACGAGTCGAGAACATCTCGACTTGCGAGGCGAGAAGAGGGAGTGTACACTCTGACCGCTGGCTGGTTGAGGGATTCTCGACTTCCTTGATTCGGGATTGCACCACGACTACCCAACGCCTTCACATTCTTTTTAAGCTCGCTGCAGCCTTCTCGACTTCGTGAGTCGAGAATGTCATACCCCGCCAATAGCCCTTTGTGCGGTCAAGCAGTGCCTCCACCCACCGAGCCACTCTCCTTCAACCATGCTCATCGAATATTCGCGAAGAGGACCGGGTCCGACCGGGTGGAGGCCTCGGCGACTAACCACGAGGGTGTTGGGCCGCCACTCGACTCGTGAGTCGAAAAACGCAGCTCTAGTGGATTTCGCTTGCTGGCCTGCGGATAGTCTTAACCACTCTCCTTCAAACTATCTTCCTCCCGATATTGCGAAGGGAAGTGGTTTTGACCGTCTCCCAGCCAACTCTTAGCAACCCAATTCTCCCGTTATTGTGGGCGCGGTGGCCTCTACCCAAATCAAAGACCGTCTCCTTCAACCATCTTCGTCAATATTGCGGCGATGGGCTCGACCGGGTGGAGGCCTCTACAACTAACCACGTGGAAAACCACGAGCTTGTCAGATGCATTCTCGGCTCGCGAGTCGGGAATGCCTTACCCAGCCGGCACTCCATGTGTACTATCTGGAGTTCTCGATGGCTAAGGCATTCTCGACTTGCGAGTCGAGAATGTAGACAGGAAACCAACACTCGATTTCTCGACTCGCAAGTCGAGAATCCCTTAGCCAGCCAATTCTCCTGTGTGTGGTCGCAGTGGCCTCGACCCAGTCAGAGCCACTCTCCTTCTAACCATCTTCCTCGAATATTGCGAAGGGGAGGGGCTCGGACTGGGTGGAGGCCGCTACAACTAAGGCTAAGGCTAAGGCTCACATTCTCGACTCGCAAGTCGAGAATCCCTTAGCCCAATCCCACATAGCAATACCCGCTCCCGTGCATTCTCCGGGTGCCTGCAGACAGTCTGAGCCACTCTCCTTCAAACTATACTGCTCGAATATTGCGAAGGGAAGTGGCCCCACTGTCCCTGCAGCCTTTGGGTCTTAGCACAGGTCTCTACAACCAAGCACTGTATTCTCCTGTTTGTAGTCCCAGGTGCCTCTAGCCTGTCTGAGCCACTCTCCTTCGAACCATCTTCCTCGAATATTGCGAAGAGGAGTGGTTCCGACTGGGTGGAGGCCTCTCTGACTAACCACAGGAGGATGCATTTGAACCGCATCTCCTGGGCCTTAGACCTAGCCTGATCTATATACAACATTCCAAGAACACATTCCAAGAAAAAATACACCTAAAATGGATCTGTTCAAGTTTACCCCCGATCCATTGTTTCCTTGCCGAGCATCTCTCAACCCAGAGAGTAAATCATCTCTCGAAGCTGAAAAATGCTGGACAAGGAAACAATAAACCCGTCGAGCTTATGAGCAGTTCCATGATTTAAACACAGACGGCATGTTCTACACGCAAAATAATACAGGCATCTCTAAAACTCACCTCTTCACGCAGAAATTCCTTTGGGCCATCAGTATCCGCGGATCCCGGCACCTCACCGAGTCTTTGCTTTTCCGGCGGGTCTCATCAAGAGTGCACTCTCATCTAATACTTGTATCACTGCGATTCTCGCGTATCCCCGTTCCATGGCGCCGCAGTGTAGAGTTCCCGTGTCTGGCAGCTCCTCTCCGCTTCCTACCTTAGCTTCGTGCTCATCGATCAAATCAACTGCTTGCAATAGGACGCGCGGTCAGGAAAAACACACATTCAAGGCGTTGTTAGCAGCTTACCGCGTCGCGGCGCCATTCCGGTAGTCGCTTACAGTCGATGCTCCGCTCCGAACTCGAGGTCGCCAATGCCGCAGTGAAGATAAACTACGCTCCGCTCACTAAGTCCCTTGATGTGATTAAATTTCGAAATAGTGTTTGGGCGGGCTAAAGCCGACCGTCGGCCCCTTTTAGCCCGCTTTTTTTCATAAATGATTGCATGTCCTTAAATTCAAACTAAAGAACACGCCCGATCTTTTTTACATGCAGTCCTAAAACTCACAACGCGCGGAGGAGACTTAATTTACAGAGGGGTCCGAAGAGGATGAGAGGGCATACAGACATGGCGACTCCGTCCAAGAAGCGAGGCGCCGGAGGGGATGCTAGTTCTAGCGGCAGCAAAAAGAAGAAGACTAACACCCCAGGTGAGCTCTGAGGTTTTTCTTTTGTCGGAATACCTTAACTGATCCATCCTTTCTTCTTGCAAAGATTCACCTCCGGACTCACTAGTGATCACCGTCAACTCCGCTCTTCGTCATCGAGGGACCGGAGACAGAGCTTCTTGACACACCAGCAGATTCTTGGTGGTATGTCGAGGTATCAACAAGTGGGAAGGAGAAAGATCTGTTTCTCCACCAAAGGGACAAGAAGAGCTCCGGAGACAAGTACAAGAAAATCGGTGTTGTGCTCTCCGCCTCACCAGATTCAAGCATTTAACACTACATGTCGAGGACCCGCCGTAAGAGTAAGTTCTATCACACCAGAAAATTAGCAGCTTCAAATTATTCTCACTCTTCCATGAGCAAGGCTAAGGGCACCGAAAAAAAAGGCAGCGCTTTTTTAAATTGTCGAACCTTGGGTGGAAGGATCTGAAGGGATGAAGGAGGCCGAACCCTAACATCCGTGGAGCTTGGAATGGAGATTTCCGAGTCGGAAAAAAACTGCTCAATACGGGAGCTTCACTTCTACCAGGTCAAGACTCTACAACACTCGCTGCAGTTGGGGGAATCAAGTTGTGGTTCATACACAAAAAGTCCACCAAAAACAAAGATGGGGAAGATGACACCACACGGAGGAATCGATGACGAAGGAGACGAAGATATGGTCGACTCCCCAATAATGGATCCGTGATGATCGATCGATTTCACAAAGAGGGGCACGTAAAATGGAGCGGCCGGCTCAAGATATCCGCTGGGAATATCACACAAGCCGCCGCCGACATTAGACGGTACCGGTTTTGCACGGGAGATGCCGCCTTGTTCAACCACGAGGAATTTAATCCAAAGACACATGCCGGAGATTCTCAACTCGATGGTGCGACATCCTGCTGCAGATCCAATGCCTCAAGGATGTCATACCTTTTAGCGCGATCGACCGGTGAGTTGTTCACCGAAGTCCGAGGAAGATCTCAAGGGAAAGGACGCCCGGTTCGGGTTGTAGACGGTCAGCATTCAGTTAGGGCGGCGCAAGTATTGCGTATCGGAGAAGGAGGTGCCGCAGGATCAAGGATAGATATGCCAAGCGAGAGTGCGAGAGTTCTTTCTATGGAGACGCCAAAGAACCGAATCGGCCAAAGATTAGCCACGCGCCGTAACACAATAGCAGCAGCCGAAAAGCGAGCTACGTAAGGTAAATAACTCTCTGAATCCTAACATTTGCCGATTATCACTGGGGTTTCTCGACTCACGAGTCGAGAAAACCAGGGTAACACAGAAAATCAAAGGATGCAGAGCTTTCTCGACTCGCGAGTCGAGAAAACCCAGAGAAGTAAAAGAAAGTTAGACATTCAAGGGAATTTCTCGACTCGTGAGTCGAGAAAGCCCTACCATCTTGTCGAGAAACCCAGGGTAACAAAGAAAATCAAAGGATGCAGAGCTTTCTCGACTCGCGAGTCGAGAAAACCCAGATAAGTAAAAGAAGGGGACTTTCTCGACTCGCGAGTCGAGAAAACCCGGGGCTACTATTTACTGTTTATTCCGGGTGTTTGTAGATACTTTCATGCTCTGACATTGGTACATTGACTGAATGCAGCCCTTATCCTGACCAGATCATACACGCTAGGCAACAGTGGAAAGCATTGGGTTGTCCTCAGCGTCCTAAAGGAAACAGGGCTCCCTCGGATAAGTGGAAGACCTTTGAGAAACTATGCAGATATGTTCTGCTGGAGGGACAGGAAGATGATGAGGGAGAGGAAGAAGAGGAGAAGAAGAAGAGAACACCAAGGAAAGGCAGGGAGTCTCTCTCAGACCAATATGACCTCATTCTTAGCACTGAGGCGGTCTGGGAGAAATGGACTGAGATATGGGCTCAATGGACAAGAGGCAAGCTGAAGGACAGCAATGGAGAATTTCCAAGCAGGCCGGACCCCAAGTTGTTTGACAAGCAGTTCATGAAGAGGATACAAGGCCTGACGGACAAAGAAACGCTTGACCTTCAAGGCAAAATCTTGGAAGGAACAATCCTACTAAGGAAGACCAGGAGTTCTAAAATGCAGGATGCAAAGGATTATGCCACAGTCCTAAAGCGACAGCGTGCGTTAGAAGAAGGCATCACGGAGTTCTGCAACGTTGCATCTAATGAATACCATGATTTTGATTATTACAAGGAAAAGGCTGCCCTTGATGAGGAAGACATGAAGGAATTGAACCGTCTATGTCAACCCTACATCAACACCAAGCTGAAGCGTACGCCAAAACCCTTCCTTTCCCCGAACGTGCTATGGCAATTCTCAAGAGGAAGCTTGATTCGGGGTGGTCCCATTTAAGGCGCATTTTTTAGCTCCCCATTTCTGGTAACTTTGGGACACAAGGGATTTGGTGGTCTGGAACTGGCACCTGGACCCGTGGCACTATTTGCCATCAATATGATCGAAGACCCCACCCTTTTTTATGACAAAGCTGACATAGAGCAAAGGTACAAGACGCGTTCCGACATGACCGACCTGATACTTTCAGTTTCCTTGTCTTTTGCATGCCGGGCAATCGCATTAACCGCTGTCTCCCAATGGGCAGCCGATATTAACTTCACCAACAAGATCATGCACTCCATATACTAACTTGATCATGAGTGCGGACTTGGCTTGCCGAAGGCACCAAGCTTTGCCAACATAGTTTTGGTTTTGATTTCAAGATCGGCGGTCGACCTGATAAGTGGTGGTCTAGCGAGCATCATTATCTCGACAAGTTCATGATCTCTCAAGAGCGATGGAACCCCGAAAGGGGCAGATTTATGGAGGATGTTCCATCGATGGACAAGGTCAGCAAAGATGGTGCGACAGTCCTATACATAGAATTCCTATCCGCCAAGAGTTATCAAGTACTTCATAACCAGCTTTGGTCGAGGAAGATCAAATTGTATGCGAAAGTGGTACATGAATGGCCTGTTCTCTCGTGGGGGCTATGCCGCTTTGGAATGAAACCTATATCCGTGGTTGGAAATAAGGACATGGTTGAAACCATTCGGTCATACCTGGATCTGCTTCATGAGCATTTCAAGGGGAGGAAGACAAATGGAAGCAGTAAAGACGACGAGGACGAGGGAGACAAAGCTGACGGAGACGAGAATGTCGAAGGTTTGGACCCGAATGCTGCCGAACACATTCTTGAAAACCTGAGATTGAGGTGAGTTTACTTTGCTCTATCGGTGTTTCTCGACTCGCGAGTCGAGAAAACTCGTTTCCTTTCAATACCTTTTTTTTCATTCTCGACTCGCTGAGTCGAGAAAACTCGTTTCCTTTCTGACAGATGTCATCATTTCAGGGAATTCCAGGTCAACGACTCCGGATCATTGTCATTGGGCAGCGGTTCACGTCGCGAGGAGGAGAATGAAAAGGACAAAGACAATCCAGAGCAAGACACTGCTCACAGCCAGAAAGGACCTGAAAAGATAATGATCCCGCATTTGGATCCCGATGAACCGGATATATGGTCAGAGCCAAACTCCAACTGGGATCCAGCTGGTCCCGCCAAGCTTGTAATATTTGACGTCAATGGAGTATTAGCTGCAGTATACCACGATAAAGACGCCCCCGAGATTAACACCTCGCAGATCCCACCAAAACCGGAGCATAAAATAGTGTATCCGAGGCCTAGAGCTAAGGAAATTGTTGAATGGTGCCCGAAACGGGGATTCGGGTGGCCGTATGGTCTTGTATGGCAAAAGAAAAATATTGTCAATGTTCTTGGTGTTCTCGGCATTTCAGTTTTGAAGTTCAAGTTCGCTTTGGGGAAACGAAAGGGTCGAGCATGTGTCGGACCTCGATCCAAAATACGGCACAAAGGGGAAGCATATAATGGTGAAAAGGCCGGATGGGTTTTATGAGCAATTCCGGACTATGGCAAACACAACACGCCGATCATAGACGACTCCGCCTACAAGTGCTATCATAACGCCAAAAAAATACAATCATTGCTAAGCCATATCGACCAAGAATATGAGACGGATAGGTGGTTGTCCTTCTGACTGTGTCCTGTCTTGGCGAATCCCGCTTTGCCATTCTTGTCGCCCGATGTGCTTCGAACTATCCGAGCCTCACGGAACCCGATCCAGAGAGCAAGGCGATCATGAAAGCTATGGACGACAAATATTTTGGTGAACAAGAAGAGTGACCTCTCGCTTTGGATAGTCAAATTTTGTGAATATTGTAAACAAACGTGAACACATGTATTGAACATTTTGTAATGAATATACTTGTATATTGAGTTTTTATTTGCCTTTCTCGACTCACGAAGTCGAAAAGGCATGCTTGTCCCGTTGATGAGACCGCTTTGTATGTTTGATTGTGTGGACCGGATGCAGCCACAAACTATTATGATAATGCTTGTACATTGCGTTTCTGGGCCTTTCTCGACTCGCGAGTCGAAAAGGCACCGGTTGTCTCGCTGATTAAAAACCATTTGTATGCTTCCGCAGTGTCTCGCTGATCTAAAACCATTTTATGGGCCTTTCTCGACTCGCGAAGTCGAGAAAGACACTACTTCCCACGCCATTGGATGCGGTTGTATGGAATGAATGTTCTCCATTGTAATTTGATTTCAACATTCTTTTCTTCGTTTTGACTAATGGCACCGTAATTGTTAATCATACTCTCCTTGCTCCAGGTGGTTCAGGCACAGATCCGACACGAGCACAGAGCCCGCTCAGGCATCACAGAGACCGCTCGAGGCGGCACAGATCCCGCTCAAGGCGAAAGAAATACCGTTTCGGGTTGCAGCCCCTCCACGCTACACTCTTTGCCCTGCGGGATAAGGTTGCTCGCGAATTCAGAGGTTGCTCGCTACACCCTGGGGATAAAGAACAGGCGAAGAACAAAGAGAAAGTCCAGGAAGCTCAAAGCATCTTGCAAGCATTGCATAACATCCACGGAGGTTGGGGAAGGAGCATATTCGATGAAAGGCTGCGGGAGGCGAGTGGAGAAGTCGGGTGGACAGGTCGGCCGGTAGCTGCAGAGGCACCTCCACGTGAGGCATTCCACACTCTTCAGGTTGCCCCCAAGGCTTACGGTCGGCGTGAAGAAGCGCCGCTAGTAAATCCCCTAAGGTGGACCACCTACCAAGATGATGTAACTGTAGTGACAGCAAGACCGCCATGGTCTCTGCGTCCGATGTAAAATACATTGTACCTATTCAATTTATTAATAAAAATTCTTTTTCAACTAGTTCTTTGGTTTCAATCTTTAATGAATTTCCTTTGTTTCAGTTGCATTGTTCTTGTTCTCGACTCGCTAACCAGGGAAAACTGCAGCAAAGCTGGAATGCAGAGTTTTATTCAAAAATTCGAATTAAGGATAGTTTTCGGGTCGAGGTGCTCCTTTTTATGTAAATTAACAGGGTTCCGAAAAAAAATGGGAATGGAATGAGTCCCACTTTAATTAAATACGACTTTGAAGCATAATGCATATATTCATAAAGTATGTGCAGGGTTCCAATGCAACAGAAGATGCCAAAACCATAATTAGATTTCAACGCAATACAAGATGTCAAAGCCATAATTAAGTTCTTCAATAGTGCACATTTTAATATCTATGCATGAAAATTTCTGTGCATGAAATCCATGCAAGTTTCAACATCTATTCATGATCATCCTAATGCATAAAATCCCTCCAGTGACATATTATAGCCATAATAATTAAGGATGAATACAAGCATTTGAATCACATATTATAGCCATAATAATTAAGGGTGAATACAAGCATTTGAATCCTTTGTCGACACCTGCTTCACGCAGTGTAAATGAGATTTTAGTTTGCTGATGTAAATATTTGGAGAAGGTAATAGTACAATTGCAAATACCTGAAAACCGATTCCACAATGTTACAAATTTCATGTATTCTGCTACAAAGGTTTGAGGCTACTTGAAATGATGAGCATACCTTCTATTGATCTCATTCTTGAAGCTTGGCATCTGCACCCACAACAATTTATCCATGTATATCACCTTTTAACGGGACAGACTACTAAGATGCAGCCAATTGCCAATATGGCCTCAAATTCTTGTTGTCAGATGTCAGATGTCAGTGTTGAAAGTAAAAAATGTCTTTGAGTTTGTACAAGTTCAGTGCACTTGATCTCGAAAAACTACAATTTGCACATGATTAAAATGAGTGTAATTATAGGAGAAATATGAGCAACAATGTTTTCACGCAAGAATAATAACTGACATGGATTATGATCATCCTTATTGCAATAAATAGAAAGTTGAAGAATGCCATCAATAGACAAAGAGTCGTCACATTCCAGCTACAATAAGATATAGAGATATGCCAAAACGTTTGCAAGGCAAGATTAAAAATGATCAACATATCAAGGCCCTTGCAAACTGCCTGTCTATATTATCCATGTTAAATTCTCGTACGTGTTAGATACGTGCTTCAATACTTCTGCAGTTGATGGAGCAAGCAACTAAATCGGCGATTCCACTCAATACCAAATCTTTCAGCCATAGCCTTCAATAGAGATTCATTGCAGCATACAATTTCTGGCTAGGAAATGCAGAGCAAGCAAACAAAACAATATATGGCACCCTGCCAGAGATTCAAAGAACAAGCAGACAACGATGTAAGGAAGTTTGCCACAGGTCCAAATTGGGTCTGATGTCTTTTGCAGCTTCCAATTATGCAATCTGGCACCCAGCAGCTCAACCTGCCCAAATCCAGCAATTGAGAGATCCACCTAGCACGAAGCAGCTTTTGTCCAAATTTCACTTCGGCCCTTTCCAGATTGGTAAGAGTACAAAACGACCCATCCCCTTTCTTGCTTAGCCTTTTTGAGGGGGTGCCACCGGATTTTGTAGCTCTATCTGCAACATCGTGGAATGCAAAAATAAGACCGTAACTTTGCTCTAGATCCTTGATGCTGCAAAATTAACAGTCAGATTTTCACCTTGTCAAAATAGGAATCTAGTTTAAGCTATGGCAACCATAATAAATAAAGCGTCCCTTAGAAATGCATTGCATAAGTACCGAACAATCTGCTGTGGATGAACGAAAAAATTACTTTCGGTTGTATCCAACTCTGCACAAACTTGCCATAGCTGGACACACAATAGAACAAAACACCATAGGAATTTAACCCTAGAAAGAAATTGCTCGACATCTGCATGCACACTTCAAAAACAGGGTCCGCACAAAGGATTGCCCTCCAGTTTGATGTGAGTAAAGTGGCTTAAATCTAACCGCGTGGAATGAGAATTTGTCCTTCGAAGTTCCCATCATAACTGCCGACTCAATGTTTAAATTAAAGTAGACCCATGGGCATGTTTTTTAGAGGTCTGTCCACAACTGCCCTTTGATCGAATTGTGTATATGACTGAGTAGTTGAGTGTTGGTTTGAACAATAAGCATGCTCGATAGGCGAAGAAGTAGATTTTTCTAAACATACCTACAATGTGCAGGGATGTGCATTTGTAAATACAGGCGTAGACTATAGCTTTGTATGTGTGGGAAATATCAGCGTATGTGTGGGAAAGCTGCCAAATAGTATTAACCTGAACTTTGTATAGCCAATGCTTTTTGATCCTCTGGCACATGGTAAGCCTGTAGGCGGTCATGTTGTCAATGCAGAACTTACGTCATGCAGTGTTGTTGTGAGCAGGCTTTTGAGCATGTGCATGCAGTATTGTAGATATGCAAGATTTGAGGATGCGAATTATGCATTTCATAGTACTAGTTATGGTGCCCGGCGTTGCCGGGCTTTACTACAATTTGAAATGGTGGTTGTTTGGTTGTTGGCTAATATAAAGAATGTGGTGATTTGTATATTGGAATATGTAGCAAAATAACAGGGGGTTCCAAGTAGCAAAATAACAGGGGGTTCCAGGGGGATTTGATATGGATATAATTCCTGAAACCATAGACTATATCCCTAAAACAATTCAATGGGTTATTATAAAAAAAACATAGATTTAAGATAAAAAATAGTCATGTTAGCTCACTGGTTAGATTGGTTAAAGTAGTCTTATTAGGACATTGAGTTAGTTTGGTAGAGGTTCGAGCTCCCGTATTTCATATTCTAAAACCTTAAGCGAAGACGTATAGAGGCTCGATATACCATCAAAACCTTAGGCAAACTCGTATTTGACATCTCAAACTCATAGGCGCCCCCAATCATAAATGAGCATAAGCGAAATGAGAGATTCCCAGAGGCTCCAACATACAGTCTGTGCCGTAGGATTGACAGATCCGACGACTGTGATAGTCCAGGGTGCACCTCGTTTTGGATATGATGCCAATAAGGAAGGAAGGTGTGAACATGAGCATTAGTGTGAGGGGCATTGTTGATTTGCTGTGTAATATGAATGCCAGAGATGACGCCTCTAGTATACTCCATCTCTTGATTGAGGCGTTGTTGGGCTTTAGTACAATTTGAAAGGTGGTTGTTTGAATGTTGGCTAGAATAGAGAGTGTGGCAATTTTTGTATTTGATATGATGGTAAAAGAAAGGAAGGTGTGAATGTGAGTGTAGATGTGAGGGGCATTATTGCAGGTTTTGCATTGATTTGCTTGCAATACAAATGCCAAAGAAGATATAAAATAGATAGAAATTGTGAAGAAGACACTCTTCGCATACTCCATCCCTTGATTGAGGCCTTGGCTATATATACAAATCCATCATTGTAACAACAGAGAACAATTTTCTATTCGTTGTGAGTTGGAAATATCATTGATGAGTCCATTAGTTACTCTACATATGATTTTTGTAAAGCACAAATGTCAGATCCCATGTCGGCAATATGCTTTGGTCGATCATATTCATATATATTTACCAATCCATATACACTTAGTAATGATGGACATGCACACGCATCGAGATATAATATAATGACCCAAAAGACATATTTAATAGAAGAAGGAAGTAGGCTTTAGAAAAGTTGGTCTTAGATTTGTGTCTGTAATTTGAAGAGGTTGTATTTGTGGAATTTTAATGTGTGGATGACTGTGTGATGAGGGTTTATGTATAATAAAGGATCCTTTTGGGTTTCGTTTTTATCGATAGCCCTTTGATATAATTGCATTGCACAACTTTTCATCTAAGTTTTCGATAGGCAATTGAAATGGATAGGTCTTAGTTAAGAAAGCTTGCCAAATTTATGAACCCATAAGATTGCAATGTATATGGAGCTTTATTTCTTTTACTTTGAACATGCTAAATAATTATCCTTTGATTATGAAACAAGTCTTATGCTTTTGAAGATTAAACTAAGTGAAGGGTGAAAAGCCATGAGGTCTTATGACTGCAGTTACATTACTGCATTACAACTTGAGGAAGCATCAACAATTTGGTCATAGTCATAAACTATGTTCCAAAAAGAATGGTTTGTCATTTGCAATTGCATGTGTGGGGCAGTGCGTTTGCTAAAAGCCTACACTCATGATTTTTTGTTGGGTTCTATCATGACCTTTTAGTTATGTCATTGGACCATTTCAATGTAAACTTGTTAGTACTTGGCTCTTTGTTTGGTTAGAACACGAGGGCACAAAATGAGAGCATTCTGACTTTGACTTCACGGTGACAAATACTGATGGAGAGCTAAGTAAATTAGAACCAGAAATAATTTCCTTTCTCTGCCTATTGCATTCTTCTAGCCTAGCATAGATTGTCTGAGATTGCTCGGGCACATGGTTTTGGCAAGATCATTTGAACCCTACACAGATCAAGAAACAATGGTTGAGAAGATATCACATGCAACTTACGGTAACAAGAATCAAAAATCACATACATTGGATACTACAGAAGCTTCCGTCATAGTCAAACTCAAGAAGCTGAGTTCTATCCCCAGAGCAAATGCTCACAGACCACCCTAACCTGGGTCAAAATAGAGCAACGGAACAAATGCTCTCCTCATACTATGGCAGTGCCAGTCAGAGACTTTCCACACCGGTTGCATAGCAACACTGACGACTGCCAGTTTACAGCCAACAATAGATTTGGAGCAGTTTCCAGCATATCCTAGGCATATTCCAGCATATACTTAGAATATGCTAGAAACCCACATGAGCGAAGGTTTGCCCCCTAGGGACAATCCAAAAAATATGTAGAAACAAATATGGGAAAAAAACGAGACAAGCCATTGCAAAAACCACTGCCACACGATTGTTTCTGAAAATAAAAATAATGGTCAAAAACAAGTGCACTCTAGAAATACTATTCAATACGTCAAACGAATACAACAACCAGACCATAGGAAGACCATATAAAAAAAGGTATAAAAAATAAAAGTAACCCCCTGTTCTTATGCTAGATATGCGTAACACGCAGTTTAGGCTGATACAATATTTCCGCTATATCGTTTCACATAAGAATCACTATTTAATCACATGACAATACTCGTGCAAGTAAGCATGTGCAAGCTTGTGCAAGCTCATTGTAGAGCAAAACAAACGCTTTGTCCTAATCATGTGGACATCTAGAGTAGCAAACATTTATTGCATTCTTCAAAGGTTGCAAAAATGTAATATCCTATAAGCTTACATAGTATAGATGAAAGAATACAGTTGCATTGCTGAAGGAAAAGCAACGGTCTTCCCCTTCAGGGCATGGTCTATTAGACCGCCACACCTGAGGTCATGGGTTCAAGTATGGCGAACATCAGTCTAGTGATGGGGACCTTAAAAAATCCATTGATCCAAGGTCAAGAGTTCAAGTATGACCGATCAGTCCTGTGGTAGAGACTCTAGCCCTGCCATATATACTAGATAATCACATGCAAAGTAGCTCCTAGCATAAGGTATCGCGACGATGTAGTGGATTGACTTGTCCTATGGTAGAGACAAGCTGCCAGATACTAGATAACCACATGCAAAACAGCTCCTAGCATAAGGTATCGCGGCTAGGTAATGGATTGACTTGCATGTGATATGTAAAATGTGATGTAGCTACTGTACTCATGATGTGATGATGAATAGATTGACATCCTTCAATATTTTTTTTCCCCTATGACATTGCATTTATTCTCTTCATCACTAGATTGACACATCATTGTGTTCAAGTGAATGAAAATTTATATTCCTAGGATGGGTCCTATGACAACATATATGTCGGCAGTGAAGAGGTGTTCTCATTGAGCTTTTGAAAATCACTGAGTACAAATTGATTCCCCTACTAGGGATATAAATGTTTGATAAATGTGCTCCAAAACTAGACAATCATTGAGAGCACGATATAAATGAAGAAAACAAGATAAAGTGTGGACCATCAGCTGCTTAAGCGCGCAAAGGTAAGAAAAACTCTCGCCACCTTCTCATTGGGCTGAAAAACCCCGCCCATTGCGGGTTGTCGAGGAAAGCCCTAATGAGAACGATCACCAATGCTCTCGTCCAATGCTTGCAGCACCCGAACTAGAATGGAGACAACTTGAATACATCGCGCTAAGAAGAAGTTGAAGCATGCAAAGGTTGAAGCTCGATCCCTAGCATACATCGACCGAGAAATGCTTTGAAACAAACACGATGGCCCGGCATCCCCAAGGAGGAGCTCGACCCCTCACCCTCTGAGAACAGAGATATCTTCACAATCGTTAGCATAGGTCCGCCGAGAAGTGAGTTGGTATATCCCATGATGGCGCTGACAACTACGAGAACTGCAATAAACTGACCTGCAATGGAAAGTTTAAACAAGAGAATGACCCGTTACAAAGTCAGAAGCTTTAGGCATAGGCATGTGCCAAAGTGTAAAAATCAAGAATATAATAGCACTTGGAGGCTCCAGGGCCACGCCGAGGAAGAAATAACAGCCGACCAACAGGGAAATATCCGCGAAAATAACCATTGCATGAACGAACATGGGCTGTACAGAGGTTTTGGATATTTGTTCTTAATAATCCAGGTTTTTTTTTTACAATCTTGACGGCTATAGCGCCACGCCGAGGAGAAAAAGAATAAATACTTTCTCGGAGGCTACAGCACCACACCGAGAAAACAAAAACTATGCAGGCAAGCTGTCAACCACAGAGCCACAATTTTGACAGAACAACACGCATGTCAAAATGAATAGTAATACTATCCGAGAAAAAATGAACAGAAGTTAAGTCACGGAGGCCACAACCACATAGAGAAAGAATGAAAAGATAAGAAGACATGGAGGCAACGGCGCCACATCGAGAAAAATGGAAAATAAGAACATATGTGTTTTCAAAGAAGAAAGAAAGCACAAAGAATATCAAGGGCTGCAAGGAGACCCAAAAAATACAGAAGATTATACAAACTCCAAGAAGAATAAAATAATGAATAGGCCTGGGAAGCTACAGTGCCACACCGAGAAAACTAAAGAATAAGAACATATGCGCCATAAAAACATAGAAAGGAAACCATGGAACATTTAGAGGCTGCAGAGCGAACCAAAGTATGGAAACCAAAGACGGAAATGGTTAAGGGACTAAAATGGAAAACAAATGAAAAGGGGATAACGGAAAAAGGAAAATGCGGATATGATCAGATGCAGACAAACCATCAAGGGAGGGAGGGTGAGGGAAACTGGTAGGATAGAGAAGATGAAAAAACTAGCTCAAGAGAATGCCGATGACGAAACAATGAAAGAGGCTGAATAAATAGGGAGTGCAAAAAGGGGCGTCCCCATCCAAGGAATGTCGGTTCTATTGCTATCGCAATAGAACCGTGGCATTCCTAGGATGGGTCTTATGACAACATATATGTCGGCCGATAGAAGAGGAACAAATCTCAATATAGACAAAGAACGAAAAGAAGCCAGAATGAAATATGTTCGATAGGAAGGGAGAAATGAGACCTCAAGGGTCACTGGAATAACATGAAATATAATGCACAGATAAGGCTGATGGAAGACAAGGCAAAGCGGAACGGCCACAAGTGTGAAGGTACAAAGAGAATAAACCCAGACAAAGGAGGATGAGCAGACTATGTCAGGCGAATGAAACAAACGAAATCATAGATCGAACAACATAGGATGGCTAGACTACACGACATCAATGGAACAAACGAGATAAAAGAGATAAGAGGGGATAAAGAGATAAAACGATAAAAGAGCAATGGGACAAACAAGGAGAAGGGGCGAGGAAGGAGTTCCAGAGTACTGGGAGATGGCTCATCTAGAGCAAAGGCGCGACCAGGACAACCAGAGAAAAAAGAAGGAAGGGCAAACTAAGGAAAATGGAGCAAAGGGGGAAAAAAAGAAAGATAGAGACAAAGGAGCCAAGAGAATCAGAATGAGCAGGTAAAGCTAGAGGCTGAACAATGAGATGCATAAAAAATGAAGAACACAATAGAACAATGCCGTGAAAAATGGAAGAGGGGCATAAAAATGATGGAGAAGATGGAATAGAACAGTAAGAGATGAGGAAAGGAATTCATGGAACAACAAGAAACAGAGCCATAAACATGATGACACCAATAGAGTGACGATGGCAAATGACTAATGCACCAATAAATACTACACTAACAAAGATTCATAAATCTGAACTATCCTAACTAGCAAGAAACAAGGTGCAAGAGGACAAAGAAATCAGAGAAGAAACTGATGCAACTAAAGGAGTAATAGAATCACCAGAGTTAAACAGAACAACAAGCCAAAAGAAAATTAATGAAGGTAACAACGCCACCCGAATCGAGTAAAGAAATGCCATCAAATGAAGCTCTGAGATAATGAGGAGCATATAGTAACAAGGTGCTGCGCACGGAGGGTTGCCCTCCATGGCCAGAGGGTGAAGTGGCATAAATCATACCCACCTGATGATATAACAATCACAAAATTGCACAAAATTTGAAGTTTCACAACCTGTCAAATGAAAAGATGAAAAGAACAAAGATCAGATCACTACCCAGCCAAACATACTATAAAATATTTGTAAACCACAAAAGTACAAAGCACTAAATGCCCGAAAAGTACAAAGCACTAATCAAGTTGATTAATGAAAATAAGACAAAGCATATTCTGCACTCCAAATGTCCTACTCATTTTAGAAGATCAATTATACAGCTGTAGTTACAAATGTGGTTGAAATTTGATGATCTAGACTCAAGGAACAGAAGCAAAAATAACCTGCATCCACCATGCCAACATGGCTGCAAGTCGTGAGAATGCTTCAAAAGATCATGGGGCCAAGTATCAAGCCTTCCAGCTGCATCTCCAATAATTAAGCACCTTTTTTCCATGCCCATGTAATGAGACATCTCACCAAGTGAAATACCTTGGACGGAGGTCCGCGGCGCTTTGGATCACTGCAATCGCTGCTCTATTCCAAGCTCAAACCTATAATGTTTTGTATTTCGTGGAAAATTCTTTAATTTGAGGTATTTGGCTTGCAGTTTAAACTGGGGCATTCAGCCTCCATTATGCGCGGATATTCGGCTTACGATATACTGGAATCGAAGCCCATATATGGAGTCTATATTTCCTTTGTACGGCTTTGGATTGAACTTATATAACAGTTGCTGCTCTGCTATGTTGATAGTATGATAAGAAATGTGCCTGCCCATGCCAAATGGAATACTGTGTATGGTTCTTGCATTTTTTAAAACTCGGGCGGCCGCAGGTGTGATTTCACCCTAAGATAATAATTTGCTACGTATGTTAAGATAATAATTTGCTACGTATGTTGCATCATGCTCATAACTATACAAAGGTTCATGTCAATCAACAAACCATTATGCCTAGTGAGTGAGTCGGGCCTCTAAGGGAAGAATGCAAAGGATAATGTATGGGGGGATGGAAGCCGGGAGATGGTTCCAGGGGGTCTCACAACCGGCAGGAGCTAGGAGCGGGTCCTGGAATCATTGATCCTGTTTCGTCCCTCCACATCATGGTAAGTGGGGAGCGCCATTAATTTTTACCTGCTGATCGATTGCAGATGACCGCTTGAGCGTGACACTGCCTTTTTCCATTCCGGAGGCAAAATCAGCGACCCACTTTCCATGATGTATGGGCATAAGGTAATTGAGACTCCAATCTGCAATGGAGGATGGATCTTGCGATGAGTTGGTAGGAAAAATGAAAAAGTTATGGATTACAATGGATTGGTGCCCACAGCAACATGAAGCATGATGGTGCACCAAATGGCAGCATCAAAAAGCATAATTGCAACTCAATTACCATATTGTCCCTCACCAAATGTAAGGGATAATATCCCCTAGAAGCTTATTATACCAGTGGCCAAGTCAGGTATAACGGCATATTAGGGATATTCCTTGTCGAGAGGAGGCACTTTTACATCCGACATGGTGGTGACATGGCACCTATATGGCAGTCAACATAGTGTTTAAAAGTAACATAGGACCATACTCAAAAGTAAAATAGTTAGACAGAATGGTTTCAAAAAAATAATTTGTCTCAAATAAACAATGTATAACGTTTTTTCTATGTTCATTTGTCCTATCCTCCGAACAAATAACTTGCAGCCTGGTCTGCATTTCCGTTGAACAACTTGAGCGCTTGTATGACAGAAGCTCGGTCAAAACCAAGTCCCATAAGACCCGATATCTTTACCTCCATATCTGCCTCAGGCTGTCAAATTTCAAGAATAAAATGGTGCTTTAGACATAATTAACTTATTCAATTAAGTACTGGGTCAAAAGTTAATGGACCTGGCAGATGAGGTAGAAGGCGATTGAGCTGTAGGAGGTTCCTGTCCCACATGCTCATTTCCCCTCTCCATCTGTAGATGTACAGGCAGATCCGTTTCTGCAACAAAAGGCTTAGCAGAGTAAGGATGTAACAGATTCAACTTTGTGACAAGTGCTTAAAAGACCCAAGTGCATTTTCCAATAGGTCGTTAGATTATATAAGGTAAGTGCAACTCTAGTGTTCCCCATAGAATCATGCCATCCTTTATACCAAACATGAGATATGAATCTAAATCCAGATCCAGCTGGCTTCGAACATGCATGGCAGAATGCATTTGAGCTATTCCAGAACTTTCAAACTATCACTCATCAGACCATGGGGCATTATGCTGCAGCATTACTGTCTTGCATCAGCACAACAAAACCACTATTTTGATCTAGCCAGATTGAATCTAAAGCCACAATAGATCCAACCATCGCCATTCAATGTGACGGTAACTAGCCTATAAAGTCATTGGGGTGTACACAAATGTACCATCAAGACAAATTATGTAGCCTGGCCCCCAGTGCCAAGCATATCCATATCAGTTTCCGCTGGAACTTTCCTTGTTTCCATGTCAAGAATACACTAGTAACCAAAGTCCATATCTATTATATAATACCTTGAAGAAAAGGAACTGCAATTTCTCCTCCACCCACATGGAGCACATTCTCTTTCAAGTCAATACAACACTGGAGGTTGGAAAAATGATTAGTATCTGCTTTGTGCGTTACTAATAAGAGAAGAAAAGGCTGTGCATGGTGACATATTTACTTAATGTTTCCGTAGCATATCAAGCCCAAAAATGAACTCTAAATCTGGCTGGTCTAACACTGTAAAGGTACACGGGTAATAGTTCTTGTCAATCTGCACACAAATTTAGAAACCTATAAATAACTGGTTCAAATGCATCTAACCATACTCGTTGAGTTGCACTACGTTGAGGGGAGCTACATGTATTCGACCAACAATCTGAGTTTAACACATATCAGTTCCAATACATTTCACATCATCAACTGGCATAATATCCCATGGATGTGATTAATTATCTAAATATACTTGAAGAATTGCAGGTATCTCCATAATAATGCTTGGACCGTAGGAGCTCAGACTTACACACTTGTGCCCAAAAGGTTAAAAAGTAGGGTAAGACAATGAAAGCATTACAGTTCAATATTTTGGCTGGAATACTGAAAATGTATAGTGATTGGACAGTCGTATATAAACGGTAAACATAAAGTTAAAAGATGAAAATGTAGCTTACCCACAGCGCTCAGCACAGGATTTTGAAATTATTGTTGTCTGTGCCCCACTGTCCACAAACGCCTGAAGGCAGACAAAAATCATATTTACATCAGACTGTAATGAGTACTTGCATCATACCAACAAAGTTTACCTTTAAAGGAACTCCGTTCACTTCCATGTCTACATAAAGCATAATCTGAAAATCAAAGTTCCATAACCAGAGCAAATGAATCAAACCAATCACTTATATGTATATGAAATGGAGGTATGATAACATTACAACACGAGCAAACGCTTCAGGATTATGTTCGATTGCTGCCTCCCAATTCTCATCTATGTTTTTCTGCATGGCAAGTTAAATTCAACCATCATTAAGAATAAATATCTGATATGCAAAGAATCCTTGAGTATCTGAACTTTCTAATTCAATTCCTATAATGTCTCTTTTGTTATCTTTTGACATTGGTAGGCAAGGCTGCAAGCCCTAAGAAGACATATAAAAGTGGCATTAGCTGGCCTAAAGCCATACTATTGCATCTCTTAAAAACACTGAAAGGCCATATTAATCTCATGGTTCATGCCATATCCTCTTATTATTTCTGTCCAGGTCACGACATCTCGCACTGGAAGTTTATCAAGGATTTCTCATGCCCCATCAACTGGGCCACACTTGAGATACATTCCTATCAAGATGTTGCCAATAACACGGTCTCTTTCAAATCCTGTTTCAGCAATCGTAGCATGAATCTTCCGGCCCGTCAATGGCTCCAATGATGCCATAATCTAGATGGTGACCATTTCCAACATATCCATCCCCATGCATCTTCGGGTACAAGTTGAGAGCGTATGTGATTGTCCAGAAGCAATATATCCTATTTCGAGTTGCATCTTCTTATAGCATTTTATCTTGATTCAATCTATTTTCAAGAAATCTTTCAATTAGGACAGTCCAAGTTATTGTGCTTCACTCTGGTAGAATATCAAAAATTCTCTGAGCCTTCAGAAGTGAGCTGCATTGGGCATATATGTCAGTTAAAGTACTGCCAACAAAAACATATCCTCTTCGAACCCCTTCAGAAAGCCCATGCTCTTAATAAAATCTACAGGTCCAGTCATTTCTGCCACTCCACATCACTAGGCCACCATCATTATACATGACAGGGGATGCACACCAATGTTATACTGAGAATAATCTTGCCAATCTTCCCAAACTTTTTCTGAAAGTAATACTTAAGATATTAGAATAGTTATATAGACTTATATAATACACACAAGGCATAGTGTCTGAGACGAATCTAAATTTTGGAAGCAAATTGAACAGGCGGACATCTGATCGCAATTTAAAATTGAGGCTCCCATAATTTGCATCATGTGCTTCTATGATAGAACGAGCAGTAGAGATTCCTCCTCCAGTGGCTTTTAGATTTAGAGCCTGCAATTTTAAGGTAAGATATGGGAAAAATACTAGATGATGTCTTGCCATTGTATGCTGCATCATTTTCTTCATACAAATAGCATTGTCCAGGTCCACTGCTATCATAACAATAGGCTATACAGGAGCAATTTTGTAGGCATCTGTTCTAGCAAGAAGATGCTAAATCTGAAGACCTACGATGCCAGAACTGTTTGTTTAATAAGATGTTCGAGACAATGTGACAAAATCAGAAGTTTGGGAACAACTTAGGGATCGATTTAGCACACAACCCTGAGACCAATCTGATTGCATCCATCCATCATAATCAGCAGGAATAAACCCAGACGGGCAGCTACAGGCAGGAGATTCGGCCGTTTTACAGATTCCAAATTGGCCACATATTCTTTCCACATGAAGGCATCTTTGGGTTTTTCCCAAGCTAGGAACCAATTATCATTTGAAGATCTAATTCTAACTCTGATCACTCCATCGGGCTCAATGGTACAATGCGAGTAATATCGTGCACTAGAATCTCTTTTAGAACAAGTAAAAAATAACTTACCATTTGAAGACTGAGAGCTATTGACGAAGGAAAACTCATATATGTAACTTTGTGTGAGCTCCGGAATGCTAACGAAGGTATTTCCACTCCATATCCCACTGCTCCAATATTGAACAGATCCGTTCCAGAATGATCCATATGTGCTATCTTGTATCATCTTAAGAGAATAGCGGCTTGCTGCAGTCTCGTTTGTGGCCTGTCAAGATGTTATATTATCACCCAAATACAACTTCATTCCTACTACCCATGTATCTGTTGGATGCTCAAAACTCTGCCATGCTGTACTAGAACTATGATCATAAAAAATCAAATTTCCAACCTCCTCTAGAGCTAGAGAGCTTACACTTTTCCCTGAAGTGCCTGCACTCCATATGAATGCAACCCTTTGAAAACAAAATTCTTGAGCTCTTCGAAAATTTTTATTACCTGTGACTGTCTTGAAAATTTTCTCCTTTGCAGCAGTGCTTTGGAAAGAATAACACTGACAAATCCCTTCCCCTGCTCCGTTGCTTCAGTTCCTTTCTGTCTGTTGAGCATCTGATGCATTATCACTACCTTTACCCTCGGCATGTGATACATAGTCACTAGCCTTGTTGGATGCATCTGATGCATATTCACTGCCTTTGCCCTTGGCATGTGATGCATATTCACCAGTCTTGTTGGATGCATCTGATGCGTATTCACTGCCTTTGCCCTTGGCATGGGATGCATATATTCACCAGCCTTGTTGGATGCAACTGATGCATATTCACTGCCTTTGCCCTTAGCATTGGATGCATATTCACCAGCCTTCTGTGCTGATTCAGCAGCCTTCTCTGCAGCGTCTGATACATATTCACTGCCCTTGTTCTTTGCATGAGATGCATATTCTTTTGCCTTCTGCGCTGCATCTGAGGCATATTCACTTCCTTTACCCTTTGCATGGGATGTATATTCACCAGCTTTCCCTGCTATATGAGATGACAGGTCCCTCAATGCTTCTTCCTGCTCTGCTGCTTGACAAAGATACAGATCAACGACTCGTTTTTTTGCATAAACACCCTGTTCTCTGACGTCGCCAACATATTCAGAGGCCTTGCCCTGCATTTTTTCGCTCTTGGCCTTGGCATATTGAGAAACCTGCTCTGAATCGAGGGTGGCGACACTGAGGGCAAGACATCCGATCAAAACACCCACCCCCCAAGTGGAGACCTCTCCGGTTAGCCGGTTTCCAGAGTGACTGCCCACCAACAGAAGTGACCTAGCATTTACAGCTAGTAATGGGTTTTTAGCAGTCACCAGCATATCCTAGGGATATTCTAGGATATACTTAGGATATGCCAAAATCCCACATAAACAAGGGTTTGCCCCTCTAGGGGCAACCCAAAAAGGGAGCACAACAAACCCATAATGGAAGTCAAATCTAATAGAATAGATTGAAAATGTGGAGTAAAGAAAGGGAGAAAGGAGTCCATAAGGATCACTGGAATAGAATGAAACAGAATGCATAGATGAGGCTAATGGGATATATGGAGCAAGGGAAACAAATCTAAAACCGGAGATAAAAAAGGGTCAATGTGATAAAACACAGAAACATAAAAACTGGAGAAAAGGGACCAAAAAATACCTAAATGACAAAAGTAAAAACGTCTGAAAAACAAAGAACCTATTGAAAAACTTGAACAAATGGAAACAAAAGCATAAAGCGCTTGAAAAAATGGAAATCATGGAAAAAACAAAATGAGCAGACCCGACTAAAAAACAAATTGAGATATTGGAGCAATGGCGAGAGGGTAGACCAAATCGCAAAAACAAGTCCAAAAGAATACAAAATAACTGGAACAAGGGTATGAAGCAATGAAGCGGAGTAGCTGAAAGCAAAAGGACAACTGTTTGATAAAACGAAAAAAGAAGGGCAAAATACACCGAGTGAAACCACTAGAACAACGGCACAAAAAAGGAGCTAAATGGACCAACAACGGGCAAATAGCACCAAGGGATCAGATCCATGCGAAGTAGAAGCGAACACAGCCAAAGTGAACACGTCGTGTAAAAGAAACAAAAATGCAATATACAAGAACCATGCTAAATGGATCTAATGTTCATGTATCGAAGAAAAAGAGTGCCTGAAATATAGGCATAAATATGTAGAAGTCTTAATGCAGAAATGAATTATGCAGAGGGCAATCAAGAACAGGGGGAAAACGAGTAAAGGAGCAAGCAGTACATAAGGCAATCAAGAATACGGGCACAACTGACAACCGTGCCAATGAGACAACTAATATAGTCAAATCACCAAATCTTGACAAATTCATAACACATGGGACCACCAGAACGGATCACAATTTGCAATCTGGAACGAAACTGTGAGGGCAATACCAAGAATCAACCACGACACAGGAAACATTGAGCACTCAAATTTTGATGCCATGGCCAAAGATAACAAATGGGTAAGCGAGCAATGGCACCAGAGGCATGGACAAAGTGTATAGCGATATACAAAAGAAATGGACGTGACGAGGCAAATGAAAAATACAAGCATGTCAGAATGGAGAGAGTGGACCATCTTTCATGCAAAATACAACAAACTACCAAATCACGTAACGATATAATACCAACAAGCAATAAAACTGTGAATCACATAACTTGCGAAAGAAGACCAATAAAAACCTTCTAAACCTTCCATGCACCCCCCAGATGTTTGCTTAAACAAGCATTCCAAAAGCAACCGCAATCCAACGAAGTGAAATTACATTAACTTACGACACAAACACCATCGAGAAGCTCATCAAGAGGAGTTAGAACAAATAAAATACCGATGCTAAATGTACCATAATCACGTCACAACTGAGGTGCAATTACTCCTCAAGAAAAACAAATAACTGGACTTCAACCTACATACCTCAGTTCGTAAAATAACAACTATCCCACAAATAGTTTTGGCACCCAGTCAAAGCAAGTCGGAATAGTGTACACGTAGATGCAATAGTAGTAGAAAGGATTGTAAAAGGAAAAAGATCATTGTTGTTGACCCGAGAACAAAGCGCTAGCAGGAATGCAATGTGAAAAGCAACCATAGCCCAGAGACAAAAGAACAATGTGAAGCGCATACAAGAACCAAGGGGCGAGAACCAACAAGCTTAAAGGAACGATATGAAAAACCGTCAAACCAATGGGAAATGCATGTGTTCCACAGATGCGTGCATCTAAAGTTTAGATGCTTAAGATGTAGATGTGGCGCATCGACACGCATCTTAAGTTAGATGCGTCCACTATTTAAAAAAAAAAAAAAAAAAAAAAAATTTGCTAAACTTGTTTGCCCTAAGGTCCCGAACCCTTTTGTATAGTCCACATGCATCGTTGAAGCTTCTTTTGCTCGAATCATCCATCTGTATGCTTCAACTCTCTATTTTCTGTTGACGGAGGTCGGACCAGCAATCTAAGATCCAGGTTTCGGCAAATCCAGGGTTTCGGCAAATCTAGGTTTCGGCATCATTCTAAGATCCAGGGAGTGTCGAATCTAGCAGGAATCGGTTGACTGATAGGAATCGGCTGACTGAATGAAGAGCATCTGAGAGGTTTGAGAAAAATATAACCCCAAACCGTAACCGTCTACTCTATTTCATTCTATATTCTTCTATTATCAGGAAGGCAGTATCTATTTTAAGGGGGAAAGGGGAAAATCTTGCCTTTATCTGCAAAAATATCCAATCCAAAAATATCTGCCCGTATCCATTTGTGGACCTGCTGCACTTAACACATAGCCAGCAGACAGAAAGGGATCCGGATAACAGCATTGCTTGTATTTCTGGATGCATCATAAGCTCTGTCTGTAATTTGTTAATTGTTTATTGTTATCTGTGAAAACATTGAAATACTATAGGGCAGAGGCAGAGTGAAGAAATTTAGAACAGTGTGCAGGACAGGGATTAGAACAAAATGGTGTAATAGATTTCTTATGAGTCTACTATCCTTATTTTATCATTATATCTAGTATGTTGCTATAGGTAAGGCTATTTTTCAATTGTTTTAAAATTTTCCAAACGCATCTTTCACGCATCTAAAAGGGTAGATGCTTCGATGCTTTAGATGCTCTCGATGTGCCGCATGTGACGCATCTCTCTTTAGATGTGTTTCAACTTAGGGAAATGCATAAACCCATCGAAGCAAGTAAAACCATCAAGCAAGCTAAAAGAACGAAAAAACAAATTCTTTACGCCTATATATATTATGAATCTCAGAAAAATAAAACTCGTGTATACACAATGCATACCAGCCAAAATAGGGCAATATCACCTTCTAAGCAATGCTACGAATACAACCACAACATAATGGTAAAGAGAGCAATTCAAGATGGACTCTGACTCAAGAAAATAATTGAGATAAAGAGGCCATGGCCAGTGGTTAAGCACAAAAAACGTGGAAAACAACCGAGCAAACGAACAATTTCAAGAAACAAAATAACTTTAAAAAGGAAACCCTAAAATCCTAAAGACAACCCAACATAACCATAGAAGAAAATTAAAAAATACAACCACCACTAGGAAAGAACAAAAAATCATTCGAAAAAAGAATGCCAATGGTTCCCAGGAAACCCGGGAGACTGTATCCCAACCAAAACTGGGAAAACGCGGGTCGATGGCCCGGTATCCCTCCCTCAAAGAGGCGACAGACTCATGGAAGGAAGCGGCAGCGTCGAAGGAAGCGGAAGCGGCAGCCACATGCCAAGGCGGAATTTCATTTGAAAACTCATTACTAAATTTCAAAGGTGATTGTTTCCAAATTTGAAACCCCTGTTGCTAAAGGGATTACTATCAGAATTGCTCCTTCCCATTCGATTAAGAAGAGAAATGTACCCAACAAGCAACTGATGATGAATACAAATACAGCCAAGGTCGAAGAGGGCCTTTTCTCATGAATTTGAAACAGAGATCCAAGAAGTGATACTGCAGTCTAAAACGCCAAACAAATTGTAGCTTTTCCATAGCTAAATTGGAAATATTGAACTAAAATTGGGACCAGGCAAGAAGAAATCAATGAATCTTGGATCTCGATAAGAAAATGACGCGCTGACTGGAACAATCTAAAGCCGACAATCTGAAAATGCTTGAACAAACATACCTGAATGAATTTAAGCTAGTCTGCAACATATAAGAACATAGCACACATACTGAACTAAATGCATCTATTAATGCACAAAGTTTAATAATCGAGCAAAATTTAGTGATACAGACTCTAAGAAATTGGAAAATATTGAATCAAGATTGGCGCAAAATAACTTACTGAAAATGTAAAGCCGATCTAAAATATTGAGTTGCTTCCATGCTTGATCTGCCATAGCTCTAGTTGTAGAAAACGGAATGAAAGCAGAGACTTACCAAGGCGACTTGATAATTGATCCGAATGCACAAAGCTTAATAATTGATCCGAATGCAGAAAGCTTAAGAATTCGTATGCAAGCACAGAGCACAGAGCACAGCGAATTGTGAGATAGAAGCTCTGCCCTCCCGTACAGTCGGAGGAAGAGCGCACAGGACCCGACTTTTTGCTGGGCCGATTAACAGAACCAGATGATGCACATATGAAGAAGCCGATAGGAACAGAAGAAGCCGATAGGATGTGACCGAAGCCGTTGAAGCTTTCTGGTAAGATGTTGGGCAAAGCGTTTCTGCTCCGATAGAGAGACTGGGGTTATTGAATGCCAAAATCCTGCTTATCCAGAATGATTACGGAGTGGACGCCCAAAGTAGAGCGGAATTTGAAATTTAGAATTTAGAATTTGAGATTGATCCAAGCGGAATTTACATTCGAATGAAGGCGGACACAGAAAAGATCAGAATGGCAACGAAGTGGGTGGCAGAGACAAGAAGCTGGAGGGCCTGAAAGAAACCGAGATTGAAGAGCACAGGCCGAATGTGGGATGAAAAAGGAGTGGGGTTTTGAAAACAAATCAGAGATAGAGAGGTAATATTGAGAGGGGACTAAGCAACGGATTAGAGGGACACAAAGAGTCAGACCTGTAAATACAGTTCCAGAGGAGCTGGGAAGGAAGGCCGAAGCTAGGCTGAGGACCGGATTAGCAGGTTCTGGCTATGGTAGGCCGAAGACATGCCCCACTGCCAAATCGTCTGGCAGGAGGCAGTATCGGGGCCAGATTCGCCCAAACCTCAGGGAATGGCTGGAAGAACAGAAAAAAGAAGGCTGCAAGGGCCCCGGAAGCAAGAAGATCCCAAGCTTTTGGCAATGTAGCATGCTGGAATCGGCTGATTCAGACAAAACAAGAAACAAAAAGAAAGAAAAAACTAACCCAATCGCCCAAGCAACCCCTGATCAAGCTATAACCGGAAGGGGACTGACGCAGCAAGCCGCCGAATCGCATCCCAAACACACCACAAATGAAAAAACTAACCACAGATAAAACAGATTAAAACCATGAAGACAACAATCATCGTACCTGGAAACTTTCTTTTGTTGGAACGCAGGCGCTAGGCACACACCAGTTGCGAACCCAAGATGAGCTCTTTGGCTAAGACAGGCTTACGAAGGTAAGAAACTGGTAGGATAGAGAAGATGAAAAAACTAGCTCAAGAGAACGCCGATGACGAAACAATGAAAGAGGCTGAATAAATAGGGAGTGCAAAAAGGGGCGTCCCCATCCAAGGAATGTCGGTTCTACGCAATAGAACCGTGGCATTTCGTGTTCCAGTCATTTATTAGTTTCCTAACTCTTTATATATCATAGTTTTGCAAGACAAACTTGTTCGTATATGGAAAAAGCCCCACTTAAACAAACAGCACAAAGAAAACCTATCCACAAGGTTGTATCAAAATAAAATAGCTTTCGTTATGCTTCTGAAATCATGATGCACATGATGGTTTAGCGAAAAGCAAACTAGACATTACTCAAGCACATTTGTTAGCAAAGCAAAAAGTGGTTTGTCTAGTTATTCTTTTTTATTTTCTTGAAACGCGTAAATGTTTTGCCTTGGAATACAAAATTCCAGCCTTAATGGAGTTATATAAAATAAAATAAAATAAAATAAAAAAATCAGCACTAGGTGCATAGTGAATGCTTGACTGGTGCAAAAATGCCCCCAGCACCATGCATTGACTCTCGTGTTTTCTGTTGCATTGTTGCTCTTAAGCCTTAAATCCTTAGTCGTCGAAAGACATGGATCATTTCAAAAGAAGAATAATCTTGTATAAAAATGAATAGGTAGATCGATGGACATATGAGTTTTTTACGTCCACGGGGATCCTGCCGAGCCATAGGATGGGTACATATAAATGACAAGAGCCCAAATAGATCTTTAAGACTAATCCCCATCACAAAACACAATTACAAAACAAAATATAGATCACAATCTATTGTAAAACATGGCTATACAGGGATTGTCCATGAGTCAGAGGGCGACTAATCCCTAATGATAGCCTGGCATCCTCTGTACACTGCCCATTTCCATTGCATGCGAGCTGCTCTTATGTTATATAACTCCTCTTTCCATCTGCATAGTTGTACTGGGGTTAGATCCTATTAGATGGAAAAGGTGGTCCCTTTCAGATGATTGCCATGTCTCAGTATAAGTAACCTAGAAATGGCATTTTTAAAATGGACTAGGAGGTGATGAGGATGCTTAAGTCGTGCTGCTCCAACCCGGTGTACCGAGATGATGCCATCCGCCTGGATGTACATCATGTCGGTAAAAAAATGCATTGCCTCTTCTGTAGCAGAACGAATGCTCGTCTCCTCAATACCAACGATACGTAGGTTCAGGAGTTGAGTGTGCTGATCGTCCTCTATTGGTATACCTATCTCAAAAGTGGGAGTCTCTGTATGTGCAGTGCACAACAACTACTCCGACGAAGTCTGTGTGGACATGTCTACCATGTTTACCCTGTCCATGTCATGGGCATTGGGACAGGCTCCGGTGGCAGAACACTACTGCCACCTGTTGATTTAAGCACTAGTTCCAAGAGTTGTATCCAGCTTCCCAAGGGTAATTGAATGCATTTTCCTGTAATAATGGTATTGGACTTGATCGTTTGAATTCTGGCAAGAATTGTTGGCGGCAAAAAATTGAATTTGGGCATCAAGGTTGTCTAGATTATCCAAAACCATAAGGAGTTCATCAGAAATGGATCATTTCAAAAGAAGAAATTTTTTTATATGAAAATGAACAAGGGGTTAACGCTCTCGTCCAAATAATTATGGCCTATATAACCCTTCAGATCTGCAAGACGAGAGGGTTATCTATCATGATCATCAAGAGGAGAGGGTTGACCTCCCTTAAAAAAAGCTGGAGGTCATTTAATAGTCTTCCCAATCTTAGCCATGGAACTAATAATCTGTGAGGTTACTGCGCTTTGATAATCACATGATGACTTTTGTTTAAGGAATGGTTGTGACAGCCAGGCCCGCCGATGCATCCGGAGGGGGAGCTGCTAACCTAATGCATCTAACATGATCCCTTCCAACAATTGAAGAAGCAATGATGATGTTCCGAACCCTACAAAACCAAGGCCACTTGGCCGATAGCACAAAACGTTAAGGAACTTACAATCTCAGCCATCCAAAAACCACATCTAAATGCATATCCTATTATGCCGAGAAACAACTGTATATGTGTACATTTATCAGGTCTTGTGAGAAATGGCGAGACCAAGGCATTATAATCTGGCTGGATATCCCTAATCGGCTTTTTTGACACGCGTTCAGCGATGTTTGTTGGCAATTTAGTCTTAGATAGATAAAACAATGAATGCAACACTCTTGGTCCTTGGCCACTTTTGGCAGCAAGAACTTGAGAGGTCTCGAGTACAATATATGGATGCCCTCTTATTGAGGTTCTAAGACGTCGAAATTAAGCGTTCGATTCACTTTCGTCTTCCTATCAGTCTCGGTCACTCTGCTCTCCCAAAGTTTTGGAGAGCTTGAATTAAGAGGAAACTGCTGCTTTTCAATGCTCCAACTTAGGAATTCTTTATTCCAGATGCTACGGCCGCATTTATTTTCTGAAACAAACTTTCTTGTGTTACTGCTGATTGTTGGCATCATGAACCTGGGTAGATTGTTGTGTTTGCTGAACTTGCCAGATGATCCTCCACTTGTAGTCTGAGAGCCCTTCTTTTCATCAAGGATTTCCTCTAAGCCATGGATCCTCTTGCTTAAAGTCTCGCATTCTGTTTCATATTCTTTCATCTTCTTAAGAGCATCCTCTATGAGTGCTGCATTATTACCTTTTGCATCCTTGGTTAATTAAGAGAAGAGATAAGTTAGTTGGTGAAGTCAGAGCAAAACTTAGGCGTATCTTATGGAAAAGAACACTTACTTGTGACAGGCAGATGCCCCTTGCTGTAGATGCAATTTCAAGTGAACTAATTGTTTCTGCAAGGTCATCTTTCTTAGGACTAATATGGACCATCATTAGCGTCTTTGAGCCCTTTTCTGAAAAAGTTAGATGAGATGAAGCTCTCAACTTCCCATTTATAAAAAATTAAAGAAAAGGTACTTCAAGAGAGGATTGATATTCACCTAGACAAGCTTGAAAAACTTGGGTGAGTTTGCTGTTCCTGCAAGGTAGACGCGTACCAGTCTAAGCATGTTAGTTGAATTTCGTGATAGTTCAAAACTTAGAATGCATCAGAAGGATCCTTGTTACCTATAGGGAATATAAGGAGCTCTTCTCTCTAGTGCAAAAATTACATCTCCTAGTGCAGATAAGGACACATTTAAAGCTCGCCCTTCCCCTTGTATCTTCTTACTGGTCTGCCCCTTACAAAAGCAATCACTTCCACCAAGATCTAGTAGCCAAAGTTTGTTTTTGGAACCATGTGGAGAAGTGATAATAAGACGAACAATGCTGTTTAGAAATCGTTATGTTAAATTGTGTATTTTAAGATGGTAAGAAGGGACTTGCATCAATTGCTGTTTAGAAATCCTTATGTTAAATTGTTTATTTCAGGATGCTAAGAGGGACTTGCATCCGTTGTCATTACCAATGTGATCTGCTAGATGCTTGATTGGCGGTTGTCTGACTTGTTGATCGTGCACGAGTTCCCCTTTGATAAAATAGCTGACCCTGAGCAGCATTCTGTATGGCTATCTCAGTCAAGTTTTCTATATTGATTAATCCTGATGCATCCCTCTGTATGGAAACACTGCTCAAGGATAAAGTGCGATTTTTCAACTTATGAACTACAGAATATCAAAATTACAACATGTTCTACCTCTTAGTTGCTTGCTCACGCACTTGAACAGAACGAGGAAGAAGCAAGTCACGTAGTGTACCTTGATAGACTTCTAGCATGCTAAGTTTGACTTTATTTGTAGAAGCATTCTGAAAAATCTGCTGGATGGTGCGTGGCACTATGCCCCTACAATCTTTGCCACCCTCCTGCAACATTCGAAGTTAATTCGAGCACATATGCATATAAAGTTTCCGGCATCGAAAACATTGACACTTGTAAATAAATCTTGCACTGCTTACCATAGTAAATGTCTTTCCTGTTCCAGTCTGTCCATATGCAAATATGCATACATTGTGACCTTCCAATGCAGACTTAATGAAAGGCTCAACTTCTGAAAATACCTCTTCTGAAAAAGCAGAGTGTAATCAATAAATAAAACAACATATTTGATGAGATTCATCACTGTTTAACTCTTGATGATTTCCATAGTCTACCTTGGGTTGAGATGGTCTGAAATACTTTATCAAATTTATAAGCTTTGTCCTTATCAGAGACAAAGACATGTACGTCGTCCTCTCCAATATTCAGAATCGCATCATTTTGTTCCTCACTGGAAAAAGGAGGCCTCATTCGGCAAAAGACACGGATATTTCCTAAAGAAAACATATAAATAGGTCATGCGGAAGAATAGAGCAGAACTGCTTCACACTTCATTCTGGGTGTCAAATACCTTTCAAATCAAGAAGCTTGTTCAACGCAAGTCTTCTATTTACGTTTGAAAACACTTTGGCAACCTTCAGGAGTGCAAGTTCACCTGCCCAAAGAAAAAACCGTCAACTTGAATTGAAAAGCTCACTTTAGAATGTAATGCTATCTTTTGCTTCGAAAAAGAAATGTTCCTTTCGCCATGATCTTGCAATGGCTGACATGAAGTACAGAAAAATCGTTTTCTCAGTGATCAACAAGGAATAAGTTAGGTTACCTTCAAGACTTGCAATGTTCTCATCATCTTCATGGCAAAAACATTTTGCAACGGTAGCTGGAGTAGCAGGGGAATGGCAGCCATTGCTAGAAAATTCGTCGATAATATGTTTAACAGACTCCACCCAGTCGGATGTCAAGCTACTCTTCGCACCCAAGAGCGATTCTATTACATCCCCAAGTTTCTTAAACGGAGAGCTCTTCATTTTAAGTTTGCTATTTCATTTCAGCTACACAAAACAAATAGTCGAATATCTGCAGGCAAGAATGCCAAAGATTGAACAAAGAACCAAAAAACAAGATACTACAGGAAAGGTGGATTATGAACAGACCTGAAAATCGAAAACCAACTTGTTTTGGGGTCGACCTTTTGGAACTTAAAGTTCCAGTTCATGTTGGATAGCCATTTCGACGGAAAATGAGAATCTAAAAGGAGCAGAAGGTGCACAAGGGCCAAACAAAGTCCGGCTATGGTGGATCCTCTGCTTGAGGGAGATGGTGATGGTGCCTCAATCAAAACGTCAGCATCCTACATGGCCACTTTTTCACGTCGTACCAAGCTGCCATTTCAATCCATAAAAAATAAACTTATCATTGTCCTCCCATGTCAGCGTATGGCACCCTTTTTGAAGCCGTTACTGTGCTACTACCTGAAAATCATGCTTTCCAAAGTGCCTCTTCTTGTTTGTGTGAAGAACGTATTTTTTTTTTTTCGTTTCGGTTAGTTGAATTTACAACAATTTAAGTTTACATTTTAACTTAGCAAACACTTTTTCTTTGAAATACTCTGTTTCAAGCGTTGGTTTTCTACGATTCGGGATATATGCTTTAGATTAGTTACGGCAGCTTTTTAGAGCATAGTACCCAATGTTTGGATGACATTTTTGGTTTTGTGCTAGGGAACCCATGGGTACGAGGGTTTCCGCGAAAACCTGGGTGGCGCCGCCACTCTGGAGGCACGCCACGCGTTAGCCCCGAAAGTGGCGGCGCCGCCAGGCGGTTTCCCGCCGGAAACCCCGAGTGTCCATGGGTTCACGCACGTGAACCACTGCTATGGCGAAATTCCGTCCCTGTTTGTTTCTAGCCTTCTCTGTTCTATGTCTCACTGTTATGTAGAGCTGTTTTGCCATTTCCAGGGCGGATTTCCAGGGCCGATTTCCATTTGCAAGGCAAGCAAGAATACTTGGCAGTTTTAGAATGACTCTGCAGGGCCATTGAACGCTTCTTGCAGAGCTATGTAAGAGGAGATCCGGCAGAAGTATGGAAAGAGGAGACATGGTGGATGCCAAAGACACCTATGGGCTGATTGGTGCTTAGAAGGCACTCTGGTTTCGAGGAATCGAACATACTCTGCCTTCAAAACAAGAAGAGCACTATGGCGAGGCAAAGAAACAGAGCAAAGGAAAACATAGCAAGAAACAGAGCAAAGGAAAATATAGCAAAGGAAAACAGAGCAAGAAAATCCGCTTGATCTTTTATTCTTCTAAGCAGAAGCGACTTTGCAGCAAAAAAATATGGCAGGAGTCTCGACTTAGAACTTGAAGGCGCCATAGCCGAATGTTGAAGACGCCACAGCCGCCCTACCGGAGTTTATTAGCCAGAGCGAAACAAGAGCCGATCTGTGCACAGACAAAAAAAAGTTCATTCGTCGGCAGGCTTATGGCGGCGCCGCTTAGACACAGTATAACCTAGGTTATCTGAAAAGAACAAATAGTATAATTACCAGGAATTTCGCCTTAGCAGTGGTTTACGGCCCGAAAATCTAGAGCGTCCTTGTCAACATCAAACTAGGCCATGTCCTTTGGACAGATACGGTTTCTTTGTATATAAAAAAGGCCTACCATGCTCGGAGGATGGGACACCACCGTGCCAAAGCACGAACTGTAGAGACATCTCTAAATGTAGGTTAGTTTCTTCTAGAATAGAAGTTGGTTTGCCATTCATGTTGGATGCAAGGTTTACAAGGTGTTGCACACAGAGGGTTGCCCTCCAGTTTCCTGAGGGTAAAGTAGCTTAAATGAAATCGCGTGGAATCAAAATATCTACTTCATACCCCCCCAATATATCTGCCAACTCAATATTTAAATTAAACTAGACGCCTACCATATTCTTACAATGAGTTTGTAGATCCCCTACATTCATCTACAAGCCCGTCCACAAGTGCCCCTCGATCAAATTGTGTATGTAACTGAGTACTTGAGCGTTATAGAAAAGTTTGAACGTGTTTGATGTCTTCCAGACGCAATATCAGCACTTCACAGTACTCATAATATTTTAAACTATAGGTCTTCATCTATGACATCGTTAAACATGTCGGAACATAAGAAATCGGGAAAGAACTAGGGAAGAAAATGCCTACCCAATTTATTTTGAATACCAAAAAGGGCATATAGTAGTTGTAAACCCGTACAATTTATGTTGTCATAGCTTGGGTCAGAGCATATGGCTCAATCTTCCTTGGAGAATGCATATAAAGGTTGTAAGTTTATTGTATAACAACAACTCCCTCAGAATGTCTTCGTGGAATCTTATGAGATGCACCATTTAACAAACCAAGGTTAGGCGCACTGTATACTAGAATGCCATTGAGATAACTGAAATTGGGAGAGCTAGCTGTGTAATTTTCATTATCGATATTGTTCGGGATCGGGATTCTTATAGTGGAGAGGTTAATAGTCGTGCAGCCACAAATATTTCTCGTGAAAATTACTCCTGAAATCTTTGCTCATGCGGTGGTAGGTTGCTTCTTTGAAGCCTTCCCAGCAGGTTCTTTGAGTTTTGGCTACCAGACGCATTGTTTCTTCAGCAGACGAATAAACGAACAACTGCTATATAGTTGGAATCAAGATATACATGCTATATGAAAAAAAACATAGACTGCAAGTTGTAGTCCATAGAAGTCACCAGAAAATTTTCCACAACTCTCAAACATTGCTCTATAACACGATGTGATTATTTTTGTCCATGCACCAACATAACAACTATATAGAACATTTCTGGTTTTGGACGTGAACAAAAAGATTAACAAAATCGGTTTAAAAACCTATAATTAATACTGACTGGAAGAAAGCCCCTTTATTTAATCAAAATTGAGAATATGCACATGGCCTGGCGTGATGACATTCCAAGCTCAACAACTTTCACAACCTGAATTATTTTTCCTCTCATCAATTGGCTTATGCTGAGACATGAACCAACGTTCATCCATTACCCTCTTCAAATATATTCAATATAATACAAAACTTGAAGCTGCAACCTTACTCCAGAGTGCCCCTTTCCAAAAAAACAGCAGCCTATTGGCTCCCACAAAAAGTAGCAAGCGATGAAGGTAATGGATCTGCCTCCTTGTGGTTTGTATGCATCTTGCTTACCAAGCTGTATTTCCATCCATGGTCACCAGACAAAAATAAACAATGTCTCCTCTCACACTAATTGCCACACATTAGGCTACTCACTGTCATGAACCTACGTGAAAACAAGGAAAATACGTGGGGAATACGGAAGAAATACGGAAGAAATATGCCAAGATCGGCAAAAGAATCTGATATATGAACAGGAATCAAGAATACAATGACCCGAAGGCAAGCAGGAACACGAGACAGATGCTTAGAAGGCTCAAGACTGGCGTTGAACCGGAATGGTTCGACGAGAAGGAGGTGCCTCCTTATATATCTAAGCCAATGGTTAGGATCGCGCCACTCCAATGGATGAGATCGCGCCAAGTGTCGCGCATGTATTTAGGTACTAGACTATTCTAGAACCTCTTGGAGATAGTCCCACATATGAGGAAGACGTGAGGGAATGTCTTCAACATATATTGGTAGCCCACTTGGCAAGGGTGTATGACTTGCAGCTGGAAGGTTGCGAGTTCAAACCCTATCTTGTCCAACTACCCTTTTGCATCTGTGTGACGACCATCTTTTGTACATACGAGTATAATGTTCGTATGATGCGAATACCCGTATGGTCATCACACCATCCCCCTCCTACGACGGCGACGAGTTCTCGGAGCTGGGGCCAGAGTACTCAAACTTGGCTTATCCGGGTAACGTCGGTGAAACTCCGCAATTTTATCAGGAGCATTACTCAGATTCTCGGCAGGCTGCCAGGTTCTATCACTTGGTGAGTAACCTTCCCAATCGACAAAGTAATACAATCATACTGGTGGTGGCAGTGGAGGAACGCGATCTGGGAAAGTATTGACTGTGTAGGGCTCCAATAGAGAAACATGAAATACTGGATGAAGCCGAACAACTGGAGGGAGCTCGAGCCGGAATGCCACATTGCTGATCTGGGCCGTGATCCGGTAAGGACCAAGGCGACGATAGTCAAGCTTCACAAGGCCCCCAAAATTGAACCAATATAATTTTTTTTCCATGGTTTGTTGGTGAAAATTAAATCTATAAATCAGTACATGTTAGTGGGTTCAAAAGTTTACAAACCATGTCTAGTTATCTAATATGGTTCATCAACATATTTTTCTAAGGTGGTAAGCTAACATTGTTTTGTGCCATGGTACTGGAACATGGAAAACTTAATTGGTCTTTGTAACAACTTAAACTATATGATATGTACTATTGTTTAGTATGTCCAGTTTCGTAGACTGGTATTTGATCACATCTATATTCTGCAGTATATTGACATGGTAATTTTAAGCACATAATTATCATGATGCTTTACAGTAGTTAATTTTCATGGTTACACAATATGGTAAATGTATTTGGTTTAAATATGCTAATATAATTTTTTTAACCCTATTTTTCTCCATGGTAGTATAACATAATTATTTTAGTTAGTTTTTCTAGCAATTTAAAATGGGTGATATTTTGTAGTAATTGATGGACAACATATAACGTGGCAAATTGCCATGGTTTAAATCTGTTACTATGCCTTCCCCTCCCCTCCCTATTTGCTCGGCCCCTTCCCTTTGCCCTTTTGCCCTCTTCGTGCTCCTTTGCCTTTCCCCTCCCTCCCTCCCTCCTCCCGTCTCCCCTTCCTTCCTACTCTTTCGCCACCATTCCCCTTAATTTTCTCGGATTGTCGTATGTAAATGTTATTCATTATCAAGAAAAAATCTAATAATGATTCAATGGCAACTTACTTTTTTGCATGAGTTCCATTTTTAGCCTGAGACCCAAACATCAGGATCTGACCCACTTTAATTAAATGCGACTTTCACATTTAAGAAACAGATGCAATCATCAATAATAATAATAATATAATAATAATAAAAGGTAATATATATACTAGTTGGAAAAGTGCTGAGAAGCATGTGCAAGCATGCAATGTACAATAGTACTATAGGTATGAACATCAAATGAAAGAACAGAAGAATAGGACAATGAGGATGCATTGTATGTTTGAGAAGGCTTATATCTTAGAGTATGATTCAATAGGTCAACAACAACGAGGACCACGAAGTGCCTGAAGTAGTATCTAGACGTGTGCTTCTTAAGTAAGTTTTGACATGCTAGAGCTCTTGAAGATAATGATTTTTCTTCAATCCATTTTGTCAAAAGAGTAGTTCTTCAATGCATTACGCTCAAAATAAGAGATAGTGCGACACTGGAATTTGGAAGACTGATCGAAAACAGTAAGAGCAAAATATCAATAAATTTTATCTAGTGCTCGGGTCGAGAATGTCACTGTAATGCCTTTTTAGCAAAGCTTGTACTTTCCATTAGAATTGGCCAGGAAAGAGAGCAAAACATCTTGAAATGCATCTAGCAACTGACCCAAATGGCGACTGAGCAAAAACCATCTTGGTAGAAAGCAAAAACCATGGCCTAGCATAAAGACGTTGCAAAAATGAATACAGGGTTTTGACCCTAAAATAGAAGCAAGGTTTGAATGCTAACGAGAATTAAAAAAAAAAAGGGTGTGAAACCCTAATTTGAAAATGCCAAATGTATAGCTTAAACCCTAGCCCCATATTATACCATTAGAGTTGGCAAAAAAAAAGGGGGGACCTTATGAAACTATGTCTTAAACCATTGGGGAGTTGAGCCCTGATTCCTATTTTGCAACAAAATCCTTACATGATGTAATTACAGCATCCTAATTTTCTTCCCTTCCCCTCCTTTGAAAACCTTTGTTTCAAAATTTCAACATTCATTTAGTAGTCTTAATCCTTGCAAATTTTGTTTACTAAATTTTTGAACTCAATGTACACATTTAAGAATCTTGAATTAATGCACCTAGTACCAGTGTCCCCGGCAATGTGGGACATTGTAACCAGTTATTGCATATATTGTTTTGAAGGCCTCGTAAAAAGCTAGAGTTATACATCTCTTAATTTAAGAATTGAATTGAACTAAACTTTTTTTGTTTGAGAAGGCAACGCCAAGAGAATTGAACATCTAATAAGCCCAAGATGGGGGATGAACACATGGGACAAGTGGATCACGAGGACAGACCAGCTGTGAAGCATTTTTAGAATAGGGAATGATAAAGCAGGGTATTTAAAAATTAAAGCCGGGGAAGGGAGGGCTAAAAATGGCTGGACATATGGGCGAGCACAAGGGTGGAAGAAACACGTGGAAATACATGCAGGGGAAGGAGGGACATATAAAAGAGCCATCCGAATGGGGCGGATGCAAAGCTCGAGTGCAAAGGTTCAAGTGCAGGCAAGCAACTAGTGAAGGAGGCCTAAGTAAGAAGTGCAGGGAGGGAGATGGCGGAAACGGCAGAGAGGGCGAAGGGGCAAGTGCAAGAGGGGGCAACAAAGGCGAAGGAGCATGCGCAGCAGATGGCACAGCAGCTGAAGGAAAAGGCGCCGGCGTCGCGGCAGGTGGTGAGGGGGGTGGTGTTTGTGGCGGGGCTGGCGGCCGTGCTGGCAATCGGGGGCCTCATGCTGGCCGCCGCGGCAGTTACCCTCATGCTGGCCGCCCCCACCTTCCTGGTGCTGAGCCCCATCCTCGTCCCCCTCGGTTTCCTCACCCTCCTCGTCACCGGCGGCTTCCTCTCCACCGAAGCCGTCCTCGTCGCCGCTGCCTCTGCCCTCTCCTGGCTCTATAACTACGCCAAAGGTCGTCACCCCCTTGGCTCCGACCAGGTTGACGCCGCTAAATCTCAACTCCTTGGTACCGCTACCCACATGAAGGAAATGGCTAAAGAATATGGTTCCAATGTTACTGGCTTTGTCCAGTCCAAAGCTCATGAAGCTGCTCCTGGTGCTTAGGATTTCCATCTGTTTTTGTTTATTTCCATTCGAGTGTATTGTGATGTCGGATTTTCTCTGCCTTTGGTTACATAATATATTATATATTGCATGTTGAGTATTTTGTTTGCTTATGACAACAATGTGGGTTCATGTGGATTGTCTTCGTTGTTTTCGTCGTCAGATCTGAATTCTATTTGCTGACAATGTTGGCATTGCATGCAAATGTGGATCGTCATTCAAATAACCAATCTATATTTTTTGTCTCAGACTTTGCTCTCTGCCTTACCATTTCAGAGCCCTTGCATTGCATGAATTAGGCTTCTTGATTAAATGACAACAAGAACAATGCGTAAAGTGAATATAAGTAAAAGTGAGCCGGCGAAATGCTTTTTTGAGCCGGCGAAATGCTTTCTCCAGCATATCCGTCGGTTCAGCATATTTTGTTTTCGGGGTTCAGTTATCAGGAAAAGCGTGTACAAGATCTCTTATAGCGTGACGAATATACTGAATTTAGGGCCAGAGAGATCATATGCTTTTTAAATGTCTGCTCGAGGCCTACTATTGTTACCGTGGATGATGAAGTGCACTGGTATATATTGTCGTCAATACGTGGTGTGTATGTCACTACAATGGCGTTAGTGTCAAATTAAAATGAAAGGGCTGCATTACCCATTGCATAATGAGGCGCGAGTTTGTTGGCGTGCAGCTTTGTTCAATGACTATGATTATTATACGGTTTCTTTTTTTTAGCTTTTTGAGCAGACTTGGGAGAATTAGGAAGGAAGGAAAGAATGTTCTTTTATCGTCTGCAGAGGCTAATTGGCCTATGAGACCCAAATTACATGGGTGCAGCAAGCCCGTTGCTACCCGGATTAAAAAACCCTCTTACGAGGGAAAAACCATCGCAGCAACAAGCCTGCTGGCAGCTGTATAAATATACATATACACATGAATTACTGGCACCTCAGGTAGGCGCGCGAGAGGACTTTTCCAATTGCAAAATAATTGAGTTTTAATGCACCATAAGGAAAATTTCTAGAAGGTTTTCAAGTGCAAATTTTTGGTTGAAAACTAGATTCTCAGGTAGCTCTAAAAGTTTCTCCAACAGCCCAAGTTGAGTAGATTTTATTATTTATGTAATTGACAAATCCCTTTAATTGGTACAAAAATAAAATCAAGCATTTTCATTGTTTGCATATGGTTTTAGGCTTAGATTGTGGAATACTTGTAAGGTTTTAGGCATAGATCTTATACACCTCAACACCCATCACTTATCATGGAAATATTTTTTGGTTTTGGTTGGCATAGTCGTAGCTATACTTGTTTTGTATAAATTGATGCGAGATTATGAGGAACCATCTTCAATCTTAGGGACAATATTAAGAGGTGGTTTTCTTGCATCTTTTAGTATATTTTTAGCATATTCGAAGATTTGTAGATTATATTTTGACTAATCCTGTTTAGATTCCAACAAAAACTCTATGCAAATTTGAACTTCTAAAATTGAAAACAATATTTTGCATTGTATAATGCAGTATCTTATTGCAAATCCTTTACATGGTTGTAAGCACTTCTAGATTTTGCACTTCTGCACTTATTTGTAGCATTTAGTTTGTTATCTTCTAAAGCAGTGATGTCTGACTGTGGATGATATAATTTTTATCATCATTTATATTCCCTTCATATTCTCTTAGAAAAGAAGTTTGAGATGTTTTGTGTCATGGAATGAACAAGCATTAGAATGGAAATTACAATGCTCTTGGTTTTGCCATCTTGTGCCATATATTGAGCCTATGTGAATAGTTGATGGTTGTGGTTTTGTCTTCTGGCATATTTGCATGTTCTACTAGATGTGAAAAGAGGTCCCAACAAGGGTGGTCTTTAGCATTGAGAAGAAATACCTTGAAATCCTAGCCATTGATAATAATCATGATGATTGAATACTCCAACATCAGAAGCGTATGAAAAAGTTCAATAACTAAAAGGATGCAGCTTCTCCAAAAAATAGAGATATTATCCTTTAGAGATATAAGAAATTTATCGTAGCAGCCAAGGCAACTGTGAACATTTCTCTTTACCTCCTAAGTTGTTCCCAAACCTCCTATCCTCTGCTTTGGCTGGAATTTTGTTTAGCAACAAATGTGTAACAATCAATTTGAGAATACACATCATTGGAGTCGCATTATTGCCTCGTGTTCGCATGCTCGTAGGATAGATGAGAGGTGTTGAACTCGGTTTTTCCCTTGAGAATTCCAACAACTAATCTTGGTAGCCGCTTCCCACTGGGTTTTGAGCCTTCTCTATGGTTCAAAATGCACTTGCATTAGTTTAGATGAACATATGCAATCCAATGAGCAGGTTAGAGCAATTCTCAATAGCATGAATATTTAAAGACATAAAATATTGTGTGGTGCACTAAAATTGCTAGATCAGGTGACATTAAAGACATAAATTACCCTGTGGTGCCCTAAACTTTTTTGCTTTAGGGCCCCTAAAATTCTTCACGAGTTGCCTTCGATAAAGAGTATGTTAAGGCAAGCATCATCATAAGTGGCAGTGCAAAGCGCATGTCGATTTGTGAGTTAATAGTCTGTATCTGCCATGTCAAATGTCACGTCGGAAAGAAGTGAGGCTGGGAGGCAGAAGAGAGACAATCATGTTGCTTTCTGCTTTCGATCCTATCTGGGAGGGTACCATGAAGCCATGCGTCGTTAGCGGCGCCGAGGCAGAGTTTTTTTTTTGCCGGGTCTTGCGAATCCGAATAGATGTGTTGAAAAGGGCAACGAAGATATAATTGCTGATGTAACTTAGATGGGGGATGTTGGCAGAGAAACAATTTCTGTGGAGGGTTGCGAATTTCTGGTGCCGAAATTTCTCAGTGAACAAATATAGGGGTTGTCTTTCCTAAATTTGGAGTGGGCCAAGCTGGACAGCTCTGCAAGGTTTACAGAGGTCACAGGAGCAAAGGAAACATATGGCGGACATATACAGGCGATGGAGGGAGGGAAAAGCACGTGGAAATACATGCAGGGGGAGGGTTAATTAAAATGGCGACCCAGAGGAAGCATTATTGAGACAGAAATGGAGGAAGGCGCAGAGAGAGCAAGGGGGAAAGTGCAAGAGCAGGCATGGAAAGCCAAAGAGTATGCACATTCCGTGGCTCACAAAATGAAGGAGGAAGCCCCGCCCTCAGGCAAGGTCGTAAAGGTGATCGCGTTGGTGGCGGGGCTTGCCGCCGCGGCAGCAATTGGGGGCCTCATGCTTGCGGCTACGCTGCTCACCCTCCTGCTGGCTGCCCCCAACTTCCTCCTCCTCAGCCCCATCCTCGTCCCCCTCGGTTTGTTTGCCCTCGTCGCCACCGCCGCCTTCCTGTCCACCGCCGCCGCCGTCGTCGCCGCTGCTTCCGCTGTCTCTTGGCTTTATAACAACGCCAAAGGTTCTCATCCCACAGCTGAACGGATTCAGTGACTTCTTTTGTATTATCTATATGCCTTTCGTTGCTCGTTGTTTAATATATGTATCATGTTGAGTTCACTTGTTTGTCCTCCAGCAACTACCTGGATAGTTTCATTGCCTTCATTCACTTAACCATGTTGGATGTTTAGTTTAAAACCGTGTTGGATGTTTAGTTTAAAACCGTTAGAAACCATGCTGGATGTTTAGTTTAAAGCCGTTGCATTGCATGAATATTAGAAAGTTAAGCTTTAGTTATACCATAGGAAGAGCTAAACAATAAGTGAACCTCCCTTTGTGCCTTTCCATACTGCCAATGATGCTTTTGGAGCCTTGAAAATGTTTTTTCTTTGGGTTCTAGTCCCTCTATCCATGGATTCAGCATATTTTCTGTGATGTTGGGTCTTATCACTTGAGCATGAAAATAGGTACTATCAAATCTTAGTCTTGTACTATCAAATCTTTGAATTCGGCATATTCTGCGTATGGGTTTCAACATTGAATATTGTAAAGTATGTCAAGTATGTCAAATCTTAAGTGTAACATATTGAATGACAATGCTATTGTTCGCATTTGCACAAGTTGTCTCTGCATTGTTGTTCTCAAAATACAAGCATATTGCTATAAGAGGAGGTGATGTGAACTACTTTGGTCCTTCTAAATAAGAAATGGGTTTATAATTGGGCCGTAGATAGCGATCCTCGTTTGTGAGGTATGCTCTCACAGATACCCCGAGGTTTTAAGCAAATATATTCAATGATGTTAATTTAATACATGTGTTATACAACCGAAAGAACGAATTCGAAAAAGAAGAGGCTCTCGCTGCTCTATAATACTCCTCATGTGAATATGCACAAACAAAAGGAGATTTTAGGGAGAATTTAATAATAAATGTTGGGGTACTGATTGTGTTGTAAAAAACAATTGGCCCTTCAGAATCGTGAGAAAGTTGTTGTGAATATTAAGCCATTTATGCTAGAACTTTATAAACACGAGCAAATCCAAAACGTGAGTTCTATTACTGAGGGTAAATTTAATTGAAGTTGTTAGGGATTATTTCGTGTTATAAAAAGATTTCACATCAAAAATGATGTCCACATCCTCCTTAAAATACCCCCTTTTGGAAATGGGGGATTGACGAGCGAAGGATAATTTTTTGAGGAGAAGAGGATTTTAGTTCTTGTTAGGGGTACTGAGGGAGTAATAGGGGGATTGCAATTTATAACATGGGGATTTTCTATAAAAAATGAAGAATGGAGGATGAGGAGAAATGGGGTAGTCAAGGGTACTAGGGGTAATGATGGAGTAATAAGGGGATTGCAATTTAGAACATGGAAATTCCTTAAAAAAAATGAAGAATGGGGGATGAGGAGAAACGGGGTAGTTAGGGTTAGTAGGGGTAATGAGGGAGTAATGAGGGATTGCAATTTAGAACGTGGGGGGTTTTTCACAGAAGAGATGAAGAATGGAGGATGAGGAGAAATGGGGTAGTCAGGGCTACTGGGGGTAATGAAGGAGTAATAGGAGGATTGCAATTTAGAATATGAGGATTTCTACTAAAAAAAATGAAGAATGGGGGACGACGAGAAATGGGGTAGCCAGGGTTAGTAGAGGTAATGAGAGAGCAATGGAGGATTGCAATTTACAATGGGGAATTGCAATTTAGAATGGGGGATAAGATTAGTAAGGGTAATGAGGGCCTAATGGGGGAATTGCAATTTAGAATGGGGGGATGAGGAGAATGGGGATGAGGAGAAATGGTGATTCACATGAAAAGGGAATGAAGGAAAGGGAGGATGAGGATTATATTTAAGTTAATATTTCAGTGATTCTTGCTTTAGAAAGTGGGTGTTGCTTTAGATTGCCAATTTGAGAACACCACTAATATAACTAATAACATTTAAACCTTTGCAGTAATCTTATTAATACTTATTATACTAGTCAAAAGATTACATGTTGGTCCGTAAGTGGTTGAATTAGCTCATACCCTAGAATCTTTGTATCATCGTATGGCACAGGGATGAACTTTTGAACCAGAGAGTTAATAAACCTGGTCTTTCCAAAGGCTATATCTAAGGAAAGGATCCATGCCTCTGTAAATGGATCTTTGTTACCTCGATAGAAGTAGTTTGCCATGTAGTAACTCTTTAGCTCTCCAACAGATTTATGAACAAAGATTATTGATATATTACCCTTGGGCTCTTTATAGATTGTTCCACAGAAAAGAACCTTCTTAAACTTGTAACTTTGCCTCTTCATAAGTGTTTGATCATGTAAACCATTTAGCTCCATCACATCAGTCAAGTCTATAATCACCCCTTTTTGCTCACTCCTGGCTGATCCTATAACTATGCCCTTCTTGGTAATGGCCTCCTTGCAGCCACAATGATTTGGAAGGTATTCTAACTTATCCATAATGCTTTTAGCTACTTCTACTGATGGCACTCGAATAATTCCTTTCCTATGGTCTCGAATGCCAACTGGTAGCCAAATGTACTTATGTACCTCTTTCAAAGTGTACTCAGCAGGATTGCCTTCTTTGGCCTCAAGGAAAGTTGTGGTGAAAAGGTAACGCGCATGATACCTCCGACAAAGTGTGCATGTATGGCCTAACGTCAGCATTTATTATGCCTCTGTTATGGGGGAATATAATCTTGTTAATTTTTACACTCCTGTAAACGGTATGGTATACTGGTCTAAGGGTGATAATATCCTTGTAAAATAGTATGATATACCGGTCTAAGTGTGATAATACTGATGGAATGCCCTACTACTCATGAGCTCATTTTAGCTCATATAATATGAAAAATAAATGGCAACCAATGTTTCGATGGTATGCTGGGTATATTCTATGGTATACGATATTGCTGGCAAAACGTGGAGATGACCATCTAGCCCTAATGGAAACGAAACGCTAGCCAAATAGCGCAGGCCACACCATGAATGATTTTCCGGCAGGCAAGATACGTCTATGGATCGTGGCCTGGTTCGCAACTAACACTTCACAAGATATCATGCTCTGCAAACAGTTCGGATTACAAGTTCATAGCGACAGGCTGGTGCAAGCAACTAACCGTAAGCATCATTCTAATCTTTCCTTTATAATAAACACAGATTACGTGCTTTGATCTAGGTAATGCGATTTGCATACGGTTGTGTTAGGGCAGGTACAGATCTATACATATGGGATGATTCCCTTACTGTATTGCATTTGAATCATGTGCAGAGCAGGCAGGCCTGAAGGCGCTCACAATAAGGGCCAGACTAGGGCCAGTCTGACGGAGTTCCTCAGGAGGAATGTGCTTGAACATAGTGCTACACAGCGCACTAAAGCACAACTAGTTGAGCTTTGCAGACAAAATGGGCTGGATCCCAATAAAGCTAGGAATGACCCTGGCATCAAGAAGTTTATACCAGGGTTTAAACCATGCAGCAAGATCTCAAAAGGTGTAGAGGCATCTACTGGCAACCTAGATATAGTAGCCATGTCCAATTCTGTTGAAGATGACGATTCAGAGGATGACATACAGCCAAATCAGGTCTCCCCTTATTTTTAGAGTTTAAATCTGCTTTTCTACTCTCCAAATCTGCTGTATTCTTAGGAAGATTGAAGTATGTACTCAATTTGTCTTGGCTGAGCCCCTTCTAAATTTGTTTTCCATTACTCTAGAATTGTTGCTTCTGCTCAGAATATTGCTGCTTATTTATGATAACTTAAGGCATGACTATAACATCTATGATTTGTTTTTCTATATTGGTGTGGCTGCCCAGAATATTGTTGCTTATTTGGGTCATTTTATTACCTGTTTCTTGCATTTGTATCTACCCATTCAAATCTATCATTTGTTGCTATCATTTATATCTATTCAGTTGGACTTAGAACAAGTTTGCATAAGCGGAAAGAATTGGAAGGTAATTTTAATTTTTCAAGTTTAAATTCTACAGACTATAATCCTTTATGCTCCTTGCAGCCTCAACACTTCAAGTGTCATCAAAAGTTCTCTTGGCTAAACAAGGAATCGTGGTTGGCATGGGAGAGATAGCCTTTCTTGGTCCTGGAGTATCCCATGGTATTAACATCGATGCTTCTGCTGCGTCAGTGCAAGTGAATCAAGTTTTCTCTCCTCAGACTCCTCTCCCAATTCCAAGCATGGGGGCAGACAATTTGGGAGAGTGTAAAAAGGGGTTTATTTGCTGGCCAATAAAGGACCTCCTTCTTGTCCAGCCCTGTAAGGAAATTCGGAATTCAGGTATGTAAAATTGTGTGCTCATCTCTGTGCTTTCTGCATTCTTTCTTGCTTTAAGCTTTCTTGCATTTCTTTCTTGCTTTCTTGCTTTCTTTCTCTGTGCCAATTTTTTACGTTTCTAAGGAGGGTGAGATCACATACATCACAAGACCTATAATGATATTGGGTTCATGCCATAATGCATCCCTTTCTCTTATTTTAAAAGGTTGACCATTTGTGCTTGCTGGACCTGTAAACTGAGCTGTTTTTGTGCATGGTGCACAAGGGTATTAATTTTATTGGCTTATTATCTTCTTTTACCTCTACTTGGTGGCGGGCATATGCATGCTACACCCTGCCATTTTTGGAACCTGCCAAAGTACCTGCACTAGGTACTTTTGGACTGGGTACTATTTTCTTGTTCTTTTGGTCAAAACTTGTGACGCTCCCTGAACATATACGACACCCGGACGTATACATACGGGGACTTTCCCCTCCCATGGCGACCACCTCGCCATGAGCAGGGCCCTCCGTCTATTCCGGCCACCCATATTATGGTGCCCGAAAGAAGGACACGAAGGGGTCATTCGGCCCACGCCTTCAATGGGACTCCTACGTCGCGGAAGCATGAATACAAGGGTTAGCACACAACATAAATCACATATAAATAACCACCACGAAGGGTGGCGCATCCATCCAAATACCAACGGCAAAGAATATGCATCTAAAACTAAGAAAACACCCAAACCTCGGGTTCTACCCCGGCTCAGACTCCAGTGAGGATCGACTGACGGTTGGGCCTCAAGAGATCAGCAGACCGAGTCTTGGCATGGCGTTGGCTGGCATAGAACATCGGCTAGGGTTGTCCACTCCATCCGCCCCTCCTGTGCACACTTTGCAGATGGGTCGATTCACGCTATGGCTTCGCTATAGCCTTCCGGAGACGCAGACTCAAGGTATCACCCTTTGAGCCTACTCCAGGTTCATGACACCTGGTCCGATGAGGCAGGTCGGGGAAGCGTCCCCTTCCAGGATCATAGTGGTTCCATGGGTGAGCTAGAGAATACGTGCCGCATCAGCGACCCCCGCATCCGTACCCGACTTACTCACCCTAAATCTACTCAAAGTGCAAGGTGCCCCATACGGGTCACACCTCTACACCCAGGGAGTGTCAGACCCATACCCGGCCCTCTACGTGACCGGCTATCGGGCCTAGCCCACTGTAGGAGTCTCAGGAGCCTTTTATGTTCGTGCAAGACCCCACCCCCACTTCACCACTGTGTCCCTTCTCTGGTGCTAAGCCAATCCATAGCATCTATGACCCGGTGGTCTCTTGTACACAGGCCGCAATTATTGGGAATTACAGGGTTCTATCTAGGAACATACTATCGTATATGAGTTCAGAGGTCTCTACCCCGCCCTTAATTCCCCCATTTTCAGAGTGATACCATACAAAGAACTATCAATCCATCCTTTTTAAGAACCAAACCAGAATCAGAATATAAAGAGAACTTACCTTTACAATCAAGGGTTAGTTCCTACAATTAAAACAAAGAGAGAACAGACAAAACAGCACAACAAGTGCCCAACAGGGGCGCTACCCTAGAATTCACAAGCTAAACTACTACTAACCAGTGTTTCGGCTGGAACCATTATCGTGGGGTGCTTCCATCTTGCTGTAACTAGGGTGGCAGCGACAGCTAGTAGGTGTCCGGCAATTCGGGGTCAAGCAATCCTCACTCAAGAACTCGGCCCTGGTCCTTGGCCAGCTCTCCTCTCCTCCATCTCCAGCTGCTCCTAATTCGAATTGGGGCACAAAAGCCCTAATTTGGGTGTCCAAAATGGAAACCATGCCTTCCCCAATCGATTTGGGCCAAGTGGCACCCCCTTGTTGGTGCTAATTAACTAATTTAGCTTAATTAGGGTAATTAGGCTATATACTTTATAATTATCCACAATGGATTTATTAACATAGCTAAATAAAACCATTGTGGTCGACTCCCACTTAGACAATTACCCCCTTATGTCCTAGTGACGTGTCCCGGCGTGCATACGTATACCGTATGAATGCCCGGAACGTCACATTCTCCCCACCTTAAAAATGATGCTGTCCTCAGCATCAGGACTACTGTTGTTGCAGGGCAACACATCATGATCATCGCTTAGGACTGTTAAAAGTGAACAGTGAAAGTTTGTGGAAGTCTCATTGTTTCATCCGTGGTGATGAGCTCACACTCTATCTATTTTAGAAAGCATTCTTTCTATAGATACAGGTAACTGATTATATATTAAAGACAGGTATAGATATAAAGAACTTCCATTTGTTGTTATATTATAATACAGAGTTTTAACCTCGCACTGATTAATAGAAAATCATTCTAATCATATTAACTTCTGTGTATATATGTATTATATTCTCCCTTCACTTTACAAGTGATTTTATTACAGCCAGGCTTAATGTAATTTTGGATCTAAATTTCGTTTTCCTACTTTGACACAATTTTAACAACTCATATATTGCTATTGTGAGTGTTTAGATGCCTCTGACATTTATAGTTACCCTTTAATAGAATTATATATTGTACTGTATATTCCATTTTGACCTATATACGTTAATATTAATTACAGACAGACTTCTTTATTTATTTCTCATAACCTTGTTATAACATTATGTAAGTCTCGTTATTCCCTCAGAAGTCTGTGTAAGACATACATAGTTATCTCCTTCTATTATATTTGATTATGTGTTTAAATAGCTTGCTTCTTTCGATTATTTTTAATGTTTCCACACTCACACTCCCTATCTTTAGCATAGATTACAGTCACATGAGGACACATATTAATTTATTGGTTATGTTTATACACTGACCAGACGTGCCGATATTCTTACATTTGAATTACTTATTTATTTTATTGCTATTTTCGTAAATTTATTACACATACAGACATTCTTATATTTACAGGGCACAGGTATAGCTAACATATACATTCGACGTAATTGGTACCGCCCCGGTCGCTATCCGGCAGTGCTATGGCTATGCAATCGTCCTGTATCACGGAAGGCCAGTTGTAACTATGGTGTCCACGGCGGAAGCATCGAAACCATGCCTAGTCTGTCCTGAGACTGTTATATGGTGATGACTGAGCAGGTTCTGGGCTCTTACTTAAAGTAGAAGTGCTGAATGTTGGGAATAGGGAGTGTTAAGGTATCCCTATTTTGGATGGATACTCGAAAAGTTTGGTATCTGATTGAAACACTGGACCTAATAATTACGAAGATTGATTTATTATGCGGCATATATATTGCCATACATCATATATCCGAGGAAGAAGTTGATTATCTACCATAGACCACGTTAGAGTGGTACTATACTAAGGTGGAAACTGGATTATGAGTACCCAGCTCCTGAGAGGGAAACCACTTTAGAAGTGTAAGGTTCGATCATGATGGTGCAGGCATAGAATGTCGAGCCAACATCTTATAGCTATTTCCACTTGAATGGAAGTATGATTCGCGGAAAGGTAGAGAATAATGTTGTATGAGGATGCGGATCCATAAACTACGGATTATAAAATTACGCATACGTTGTGTTTCGTAAGGGGATTGATGTTTCTGAGGCGTGAAATAAAGACGCAAGATTATAGATGACTAAGAAGACCACGTAGCCTCGTGGATACGCTTAATGACGTTGGTCAAATGCATGACCATTATGCATGGTATAAATTAAGGAAATGGACACATCTCATGTCTGCTGGGAGCATCGAGATGCCGTATAACAGACTGGAGAATAGTGTGGAATGTAGTTTCCACATAAGGTCAAGAGAAAATGACAATTGGTAGGAACAGGCGCAACCATCGAAAAGCTGCAAGTATGTTGGATCTTTGGTGAAGGCAGACTATGAAGGAAAGTTGACCTTCAACTAATGATACATTAAGAAGGCAATTAATGTACCCACACGACAAGTGGGAGACAAGAGGTGCTTGAAAGTTGGTGTAAACAACGTTTCAAATATAGAGAATTTGGAGGGACACTTTAAATAGACCAAAGTCTGGAGTATGAACAAGGTAGGCACCCAATGAACATCTCACCACGGAGAATGTGTGCTGGACTTGGTATCGTGTGTGTATTCCGAGGAGTAACTCCGCGTTGGTATATGTGTACTAGGACCATTTAATAGTAAAACATAACTAAAAGAAGATAGGATACATACTAGAACTTTTAGTTCACATTCCATATGAATACGGAAGTAATGAAGATAAGAGTTCTTATACTAGAGATGAAACATGTTCACAAGGAACTTAGGTTGGCATTTGCCCCTGTGGAAGTTATGACTAGAGCTTGAGGGCGAAGGCAAACTAAGGCTAGTGGTGTCGAAACCACAACATGTGTATGGTACTAGATAACCAAGTTAAGGAAATAAGTTGGCCGCAAGTATGAATATAGCTAGATGCCCATGTCAAGGAGTTACCTATGGGTCTAGACTTAGGGTTGGTGCATACATGTTACTATATCATATAATAACAACGTAGCAGTGTTAGATGTAGGAAGGATTTAGTAGTATCAAATACTATAGTGGTGATCATATCGAGGATGTCGATTGTGATATTCAGATGTATATCATATTAAAAGATAGTAGAATATTCGTACAAGGCGAGGAAAATATTACTTGACAAGGTTTAAAGAATGAGCGTAATGATATGCTTATATACGAAGATATTGGGTTAGGTATGCTTTACCAGGGATAAGCATTCGAGTTATCCCAATGGTTGGAGTTGACTATCTTAGATACGTCGTACTAAGGAAGATGAGAAAAGTTTAAATCAGTGAGAATAGCTAGAGTAAGTCTAGCATATACAGTGATGTTTCATTCAAAAACATCCCGAGGATGGTTGGAACGGTGTTGGAATAAACGATAATGAGAGCTTAGCCACTCAAAGGTTCTAGATACCAATGAATTACTTAATGGTTATAAGCTGAGAGCATTTATTCGGTTTTGGGGATAAAAAGATATATAAAATATTGCATCCCTCTGATCGAAGAAAAGAAGGAGTACGATACCTTTAGGGATAACCGAGCCGAGGGAAATACATAGGAATTCCAAGTCCCGATAAAATCAAGGCGAGGTGTATTGATCAGAAGGGGTGAGATTATATAGACCAGTAGTGCATATATCCTAAGAGTTATCCTACTCGCGGGGAATAATTTTAAATGCTGAAGTAGAAGTTGGAGGATCCGTTGCCTTTAGGCATAGACCGCTTAAAGATTATGATTCGGAAACTCTTAAGAGGGTAAGGAATTGGATAATCATATGGCGGTTACTAACAAAGATTGAAACATTGGGTTTTCCTATTAAGAGACGAAGAGGTTGTAGTGCCTCTGCTTCATTATAAGGGAGCCAAGGATGACAACATTTGAAACTGATCAAAAACTGAAGTCCACATGATAACTTAAAAAAATAGGTTAATTATAACTAAGAATGGGTGGTATGGAACACAAAGGATCCTTAGCGAAAGAAGCCTTTAGAAAAGCTCCTCATCTGGGGTAGTAAAGCTTCGGAATTATGGCATAATCCCATGGGTGGTATCATAGTGTATGTACACGACTGGAATACCATAAGGCCCTAAAGGGATGGTTGAAGTAGCTGGGGATCCTATAAAAAAATGTAGGCAGCATATAGATTTCCAACATAGAGTTGGCCACTGCCCAGTTGGGAAGTCGGTGGCTCAGCCACATCATAAAGGTACATAGACAATGGGTTTTGTTTGAAAGAACTACCAAGATTACAGTTTAGCTAAGCTAGAGCAGAGCTCTAGCATCGTGGGATGAGGATATATGTTTATTATGTCCATACTATGTACACATACGATAAAGCTATTGGAGAGGTAATCTAAGTGGCGACACGGGGAAAGAAAGACGAGTACCCCAAAGTTACCGAGGAAGGATCTGGAGATATGTTCGAAATGTGCAAAGGATCGTCAATCCGTTGCATGCTAGGGTATGATGTGGTAGTTGGCACTTGAAATAAATGTCAACGGCCAATAGAATGGAGCTCAAGATGATTGAGTGGAACAGTACAATAGTACAATTCCTAGATAGATAGCGAATAGCAGTTACTTGCTAGAAGTTCAAATGTGTCTTGCATAGACACTTAAGACTAGCTTTCCGACATGATCCATGTCCGGGTTATATCAAATGTCGGTATTGTAGGAAGACTCACAAAATACCAGGCGGGCACCTCGATGACTCCAGATAATTTACGATTTATACGAAGGGTCACTCACTCTTAGGCCATGACTATGGCTTAAAGCGGATGCCACGTCATTTGAAATGCCACAACAGCAGCATGACGTCATGACAAAGAAATGTAATGACTAACATTTCTAGGATGTAGGACAACATTGAAGCATAACCCCCAATGGTAGGTGGGTTAACAATATAGGGAACATATAATAGCGGCTTATAAGCCACAAGACGATTAATGAATACGCAAAGGAGTGAATGGATTAGTGACTCTACTGAATAAAGGTCACAGCCAAAGGGTGAAGGGTGTACGCGGTGGCAGGCGTAAGGATCGGAATACTGAAAATCGAGAAGAAGAGGAGGAACAAAGAACCCTTATTAATGATATCTAGCGACCTGGATAGGAAAGTTATTACCTAACATGAAGGGTGGTCATTGCTAATATATAAAGTTAGACTTGCGTCTTGAAAGGCAGCAAGAGCTGAAAAACTCTTTAAAGATTTCGTGCATGGCGTAGGGAAGAAGACTTCCATGTCCTAAGACAGGATGGTGAATTGAATTCACCAAGGACATTTTTAATAAATGGATAGATAGGTAGATAGCATTTATACGTCATGCCACATTGACAGCGTCCATGAGGACATATGACGGACCCCCAGAAACTTGAACACAAGATCTCTGAATAGAAGAGGCCTATCTTGAGGGGTCTTTGGGTGGTACTGTCCTTTGTGATATTCACATAACCCCTTGGAATATGTAAGTTCATTTGTGGAACTTAACGCCATTTGGGAACTAAAGGAATGGTTGGAAATACTTTGCCCCAACCATATCTAGAGGTGACTAGTCAACAATGGTTGGATGCCACTTGACCCTTACGGTGGAAGAACCCCAAAAGAGGGTAGGCTGCTGTCAATCTGACAGATGCGTGGCGCAGATAATTAATCACAGCCATATAGGCAGTGAGGTTTGGCACAAAATAATACTAGAGTTTGTACCCGGGATTAATTAGAATAAAGTGCTGACATTGTTGTGGGGGTTCTAACACAAGCACTTACTACGTGTTATAGAGTATGTATCGCGATCTGGGGAAGTGGTCCATAAGAAGAACACGACCATTGAGAAGAAGTATTGAAGGGTGGTAGGATCAAAGGAATCCAAACCCATGGTCTAGAGGGATGCTGCATGGCAGTCCCTAGTTGGTTGGGCGAAGAAAGATCCTTTCTCTAGGAAGTGAAACGAGTCAAGGCGTAGACACTAGAGAGAAACAACGTTAATTGTAATTATGTCTATAAGATATTTCTTAACCCTTAATATATAACGTTGAATAAGGTCTAGTATAAAGCATGTAGATGTTATCAAAGCTATAGGTCGAGGAACGCCGATAACTGGACATTATTATCGTCGCCTAAAGAATATCCAAGGATATAACACATGCTGCTATTCTAGTCCCACCAAGTGAGTTGATGTTATCATACAAGTTGGCCGGACTTGCGAGATTACGTCGTTTCATTTGGTCGGTTTACTCCTAGGGGATACTAGCTTTATCTATGGTTAACAGTTATCCGGTCAACTATGGCAAAGAGAGGTCAACTCCTGTGGCTATGGCAAAACTGCTTACTCCGGCGGCTATGGCGAGAGAGCTTGCTCCGGCGGCTATGGCGAGAGAGCTTGCTCCGGCGGCTATGGTGAGAGAGCGAGAGCTTGCTCCGGGCTATGGCGAGAGAAACTTGCTCCGGCGGCTATGGCGAGAGAGCTTGCTCCGGCGGCTATGGCGAGAGCTTGCTCCGGCGGCTATGGGGAGAGAGCTTGCTCCGGCGGCTATGGCGAGAGAGCTTGCTCCGGCGGCTATGGAGAGAGAGCTTGCTCCGGTGGCTATGGAGAGAGAGCTTGCTCCGTGGCTATGGCGGCGAGCTTGTTCCGGCGGCTATGGCGAGAACTTGCTCCGGCTATGGGCGAGAGAGCTTGCTCCGGCGGCTATGGTGAGAGAGCTTGCTCCGGTGGCTATGGCGAGAGAGCTTGCTCCGGCGGCTATGGTGAGAGAGCTTGTTCCGGTGGAGTTGTTGCCTCCACAGCATTGTGATTCTTTCTAGAGAACCAGGGATACTATTGGTTAAGTACAAAACTAGACTACTATTATCACTAAAAGAAGGCTTACCGTGTTGGTAAAGGGTTTGGCTGTGTGCTGGGAGGTCAAGGGTTCAAGTCTTGCATAGTAAACTTTTATATAAAAGTTGCTATGCAAAGAAAACAAAGTATGACAGATGTATAAGAAATATATATGAAATGTAAGAGAGCTTGGTGTGGTGGTAAGCACCTAGGCTTGGAGTTAAGAGGTCATGGGTTCAAATTTGGGTCGAGGTGCCAAAAAATATGTATGAAAAAAAAATACTAAAATTTTTATACGGCGGAAATACGCGTTTTATACGGTCGGGCGCCGACAGCATTATACGCGTTTCTACCGCGACTGTAAGTCGATAAAAAGCAAGGGGCGCCCGAGTTGACTTTCGGGGCCCCTCCTTGACTCCTTTCCGCCTGTTAATGACCCTCCTAGGGTATTTGGGTATGCCCGATCCATTAGAACCACTTTCGCCTTCATCTGAACTACCTACAAAAAGTTATAGCCCCTCCAAACTTGGTTCCTCCAGTTGCCCTAAACCTCTTAAAACTTACAATCTACTACATCAACCTAGCACAAAACCAAACATCAAGGAGCTAAACCTTCACACTAGCTTAAGCTCCCACCTAACTACCGAACTAACGAGTTAAAGATTTAGTCAGTGCTATGATTTCGGTCAACCAAAATCATGGCTCTGATACCACTGTGACGCTCCCTGAACATATACGACACCCGGACGTATACATACGGGGACTTTCCCCTCCCATGGCGACCACCTCGCCATGAGCAGGGCCCTCCGTCTATTCCGGCCACCCATATTATGGTGCCCGAAAGAAGGACACGAAGGGGTCATTCGGCCCACGCCTTCAATGGGACTGCATGAATACAAGGGTTAGCACACAGCATAAATCACATATAAATAACCACCACGAAGGGTGGCGCATCCATCCAAATACCAACGGCAAAGAATATGCATCTAAAACTAAGAAAACACCCAAACCTCGGGTTCTACCCCTCTCGGACTCCGGTGAGGATCGACCGGCGGTTGGGCCTCAAGAGATCAGCCAGACCGAAGTCTTGGCATGGCGTTAGGCGGCATAGAACATCGGCTAGGGTTGTCCACTCCATCCGCCCCTCCACATACACTTTGCGGATGGGTCGATTCACGCTATGGCTTCGCTATAGCCTTCCTCGGAGACGCAGACTCAAGGTATCACCCTTTGAGCCTACTCGGGTTCATGACACAGTCCGATGAGGCGGTGGGAAGCGTCCCCTTCGGGGATCATAGTGGTTCCATGGGTGAGCTAGAGAATACGTGCGCATCGGCGACCCCCGCATCCGTGCAGACTTACTCACCCTAAATCTACTCAAAGTGCAAGGTGCCCCATACGGGTCACACCTCTACACCCGAGGGAGTGTCGGACCCATACCCCCCCCTCACGTGGCCAGGCTATCGGGCCTAGCCCACCTTGTAGGAGTCTCGGGAGCCTTTTATGTTAGGTGCAAGACCCCACCCCACTTCACCACTTGTGTCCCTTCTCTGGTGCTAAGCCAATCCATAGCATCTATGACCCGGTGGTCTCTTGTACACAGGCCGCAATTATTGGGAATTACAGGGTTCTATCTAGGAACATACTATCGTATATGAGTTCAGAGGTCTCTACCCCGCCCTTAATTCCCCCATTTTCAGAGTGATACCATACAAAGAACTATCAATCCATCCTTTTTAAGAACCAAACCAGAATCAGAATATAAAGAGAACTTTCTTTACAATCAAGGGTTAGTTCCTACAATTAAAACAAAGAGAGAACAGACAAAACAGCACAACAAGTGCCCAACAGGGGCGCTACCCTAGAATTCACAAGCTAAACTACTACTAACCAGTGTTTCGGCTGGAACCATTATCGTGGGGTGCTTCCATCTTGCTGGGGTGGCAGCGACAGCTAGTGGGTGTCCGGCGATTCGGGGGGTTAGCAACAGTCCTCCTGCACTCGAAGAATGATCCTTGGCCAAAGGCTCCTCTCCTCCATCTCCAGCTGCTCCTAATTCGAATTGGGGCACAAAAGCCCTAATTTGGGTGTCCAAAATGGAAACCATGCCTTGCCCAATCGATTTGGGCCAAGTGGCACCCCCTTGTTGGTGCTAATTAACTAATTTAGCTTAATTAGGGTAATTAGGCTATATACTTTATAATTATCCACAATGGATTTATTAACATAGCTAAATAAAACCATTGTGGTCGACTCCCACTTAGACAATTACCCCCTTATGTCCTAGTGACGTGTCCCGGCGTGCATACGTATACCGTATGAATGCCCGGAACGTCACAAAACTAATTCAAAAGTTCAATATAAAATGTCAAAAGCATATCAATGTTCAAGGTTAAGATAGAGACAATACTATTGGAGGCCAAAATGAATGCATTCAATTTAACATTTGCAGTTATTGAGATATTATAAAAGTACCCAGTACCCAGTGTTGGGTACTTTTTTAGGTAGTTTTATGGTTCCTAGATGGTACTTTTTTTGATACAGTGTAGCATGCTTATGCCCTGGCATACAAATGCCAATGATATTTCCACCATCATGTTTGTTGATATGATTACCATTATAGATTTCCTCAAGTTTGCAGTGATCTACTAGGGAAGCACATTATTGGCAGAACCACTGATTATGCCCTTAAGTTATTAGTCCATTGTTTGTATCTTATTAAGAGAATTTTGCTTCCATGTCGAACCACATACAGTGTTATGTTATGTTAAGATTATTAACGGATTCGCTATAGGGTTATGATATTGGGACTCTGAAACTTTAGCCTTTGTGATGTAACCCTGCTCTGGCGAGATGCATACCTTGAGAATGTCTTCAACTCTTCTGAATGACTAAGGTTGCCTTTCAAGGGCCTTATTGTGATATAATGTAGCCGGTACAACGGAAAAATTCTTTATGATTAGAACATTCTGTGAGAACATCAATGTTGTTAAAAAACCCGTTTTTTATTTTTAAAGTACCTCTATAAAAATCTTCACGTTTTTTAAAGGATTTTTATGATTTGGTATGGCCAAAAAACAAAATTGCACATTCTTTGCACTGCTTTATTGGACATATTTGCTATCAAGACGTAGCATACTAACAAGTAAATCAGAAGCTTATGCTGCTATTAGAAACTATTATAGATATCATATCTATTTTGCCATGCAACTCTTAAGAAAGTTCTAAAAAATATTATTTTAGAGGTTAAGATATATAAGAATTCTATATACAAAGAATAAATAAGTTCAAGAATAACATATAATTTGGATTAAAAAAATCACAGTCTAAAGATTTTTAAGGATTTTTAAAGATTTTTAAAGATTTTTAAGGATTTTAAAGATTTTTAACGTATTTTATATAAAATACGTTTTTAAAGATTTTTTCCAAAAATTTTAAAAATCTTCAAAAAATCTTAAAAAACATTTTTTAAACGTACGGATTTTGACGTACTTAACAACATTGGAGAACATGGAATGTGGACTTCATCGAATCATGGAAGCACTGGAAATGTCTAACCTAAATGTATGTCGAAAACCCTAACATGAAGAATGCGGCTGCTTGCCGTATACGGCTGTCTAATGCCATCTATGGCTGTCTGATGCTGGATCATGACTCTCAACTGAATTTCATCATGCCCTGTAAGCAAGTGGATTCACGCATTCTTATCTGGCAACGTGGTCCAGGTAACTAATCTTGTACTTCAGTTAAATTTTCTTGTAAGATAGTCACAGATTAAGCTTTAATATTTAATAATACAAATATCGTGCTTCAAGGCGTGGTTGAAATGAAGCTTGATACAAATCTATAAAAACAAGGGCATTGCTCATTGTTTTCCTTCGAGACATGAATAAATCAGGGAGGCCTGAGGGCGCCCACAGTAAGAGTCAAACTAGGCCTAAGCTTATTGAGTTACTTAGACGGAATGGGTTAGAGCACAGTGGCACTCAACCTTCCAAGGCTCAATTGCTGGATCTGTGCAGGCAGCATGGACCGGATCCTAATAAGGATAAAAATAACCCTGGTATTAAGATGTTCATACGAGTGCTTGTGCCTTTGACGCTATGTAACAATGTTGCTAAGGGAGTGAAGGCTTCTACCAGCAGTGTTGATGTTGTTACCCTGACTAATTCTGAGGACGACGATTCTGATAATAATTCCATCCAGTTAAATCAGGTCCTATACTAATTTAGAATGCTGTAGTTGTTTATGCTAGTGGGGACTAATTTTATAAGCTATATATATTCAGTCGGTTATTTAGGCGTAAATTTGATGATAGATTTAATTGCTTAAGTGGCCCTGGCATACGAATTGCTTTCTCAAATTACTGTGATGACATGCTTTTGTTGCTGCTTGGCTTTTTTGAATATGGCTTAGTTGTAGGCATCTTATAACATTGGTCTATGCATATGCTTCAAGTGTAAACATTTATTTACAACAGAAATTAATAAGGAGCAAGATTATGGCGGAAGTCGCAAAGAAGAACAGGCTTCAACACAACCGCCAGACTTAGGTATTTTTTCTCTGTCATTTCATGTATTATATGCAAGTTACTAATCAGGATTTATATATCCAGAGCAAGAAGAGGACATTGTATCTTCTCAGGAAAGACATGCAGTCCTTGTTAACACGTTTGACTTAAGGTAACATGCATACATTATATTGATATTTTAACATGTATTGACATTTTCAAATGAAGATCTCTGTCAATGAAGATGTACACTCAAATTCCAAAATTTATGGTAGAACAAAACAGGTTTAGACAAAGGACTTTTAAAGGTATTCGAAACCTCAGTCAATTAGAGAAGCTAGATCTAGTAGTAAAGCACTTACTAGAGCAAAATTCTGAGTTGGCTGCCAAAAAAAATGCTCATCAAGTGGGGTTTTGTGTATCTGATTTGTTTCTTGATGTCAGCTCATAGTTGGCAGGCTATAAGGAATGACTAATGTATCTCTTTAATAGATTGATTTACTGACTTGTTCTTTCTATATTCATGGTCTTGGTATTAAAAAATTGCATATAATTTTCAGTTTCTCTTTTTTTTTTTTTTTGTATGGAACATAATTTGTTTTATAGAATCCACATCCAATTCCGTCCTATCTGCATTCAAATCTAGATCTTCATATGCTTTATTATCTGATCTAAGTAAACTACAAAATAAAAAAGGGGGATTGTTGAGAAAAGGGTATTAACTAAGTACAGGATATTAAATACAAGGTCACAAAAGGGGGATGGTTGAGAAGAGGGGTATGAACGGAATAAGGGGATATTAAACACAAAATCACGAAGGGGGGATTTTTGAGAAAAGGGTAAGAGCATGTTAGGGCCTACATGTTTTGGAAACTACCTGGAAAATACTCTGGGTAGTCAAAGATGATGATATATTTGAGTTCTTAACATCTTCTTGACATCACAAAGTACCTTACAACATGTATGTACTACTACTCTTGAACATAACACAATTTCTTTTAGTTAATCTTGTAGTCTAGGTACTTTAAAATACAATTATGTACTTGCACAGAAGTACACAGAAAAGTACCTTTTTGGTAATTTTTTATGTAGGCCCTAACATGCTTTCACCCAAAAGGGTATTAACAGTATGGGATATTAAATTACAAGGTCACAAAAGGAGGATGGTTGAGAAGAGGGGTTTGAACGGAATAAGGGAATATTAAACATAAAAGGAGTATAAACGGAAAAGGAGTATAAACATAAAAGGGGTATGAACGGAATAAGGGGATATTAAACATAAGGGGATATTAAACATAAAAGGAGGATGGTCGAGAAGAGGGGTATGAACGGAATAAGGGGTATGAACGGAATAAAGGTATATTAAACTACAAAATCACAAAGGGGGATTGTTCCTAGAAAGGGGTATGAAAACATAAAAGGAGGATGGTTGAGAAGAGGGGTATGAACGGAATAAGGGTATATTAAACTACAAAATCACAAAGGGGGATTGTTCCTAGAAAGGGGTATGAACATTATTTGTGAGAAAAGGGGTATGACCATTGCATATGGCAATGGAGGATATAAAAAAAATTCAAATAAGGGGATATTAATCTATAAAATCACAACGGGGGATTGTGGCCAAATACCCCGTTTTTGAAAATCATGTCCATTCCACGAAAAGGGGGATTTTAAGGGGTTTTTTTATGGGGGATTTTAAGGAGGATATGGGCATCGTTTTTGATGTGTTTGAGAGTAAACGAGAACACGCAAATTAAAACTTAAAGCATCTATTAACATAAAGACAACTAGCAGCCCTTAAATAGAATCAAGATTATTCAAATAAAGGCTCGTTGAGAGGTAGGAGCATTGGCTTTGGAAAATGGTGGAGAATGAATCATAGTCCTTCACTTTCAAAACACAATCTGGAAGGCGAAACTCGGTAATCCACTTTCGAAGAACAAGATTCCCAGATCGTGTCCTCTGTGGTCTCAACAAAAGTGCAGCACGCTTTCCCATATATTACCTGTAAGTTTTTATTAGTACGTCCAGGTACGGGACTATTCCTGAAGACCACGGAGCAGGGCAGGAATAAGGGAGCTGGTCAAGCATCGGGTAGTAGACCCACGCCCCTTCCGAAACCCACGCAGAAGACCACGCCCCAGCTAAAGAAGAGATCCAGAACGGACAAATGACGACCTCCATAGAAGGTAGTCCAACGTCAGCGAGATTCCAGGCACATAAAGAAGGCGCTGCCAGATTCCCCAAAAATCAGGCCCTGGTCCGGGAGTTGGTAACTGAGACCTGCCACATATCTATTATGGGCCCAAGGCCGTTGTACTATATATATGAGTAGAGATAGATCTCAAGTTTTAGAGGAGATTTTGCCCTTATCTCGATTGTTTTCCTCTCGCTTGTTGAGAGTTCATGTATTCAAATTGATATTAAGAAAGTCTTATTTCCGCTCACTGTTTTGTGTTGTTTCTTCCTTTACTCTCCTTCTTTTATCTTTTGCAAAATCCCGCGTGACATTCAGCCCGGATTCTCCTGTTTGATCCAAGAGTCCTCATAGAGGGCTGTCTTGTAGGAGATCCCGAACCCAGACACTAAACACTGCCACTGCTAACCATTTTTTGTCGAAAAGGGATAGGATGAGAGTGCGTGCATTATTCAGTAGCATGATTGTGCATGTTGCCTCTTCTCCTCCGGCAGGGATGAGCTATCCACATGTCTCTTTTGGTCCTCCTCATGTTCATGAATATCAATCCTCCCCATCCTTTCAGCACTCGGTTCCTGTTTACCATATCACTGATCTCAAGTTAAATGAGGACGGCTTCCACGGCCCTTTGCCCACGGACGCTCCTCTCTCTGGACCACCTGGTTTCTCAGTTTCCATGCCACCTTTTTCCTAGCCCACGGCTGTGCCTCAAAGTTATATTCCCACTTATGCTCCACCCATCTATACGCAAGGTCCATCTCCGTCCCCTGTTCAAAATCTTAAGCTTATATATCCAATTTTTGGGAACACCAAAGGAAAACCCCTAGATCAAAGTGTCCCAAGCTCACATGGAGGAATTTGAGGCCTTGGCTATTCTGAATGGCCATTCTCAGCCTCAACTCAAGTTCCACATTTTCTCCACCATGTTGCGAGGCGCCCCTCATCAGTGGCTCATGGCCAACAAAAGTCATTGGAAACAAAATTGGCAAGAAATGAAGATTGCCTTTCTCTCACATTATGGCACCACGGATGATGATCAGCAGCTTCTGAAGTAGCTCAATGATCTACAGCAACAACCCTCGGAGTCTGCCCGTGATTTTGCGGATCGTCTCCAAATCCTTGTCAGCAAGCTTCATGAGTATCCCACGCAGAGCCAGATTCTCATCTGGTTTCTGCAGGGTCTTCCTCCTGCCATTCGTCTCATGATAGAGTATCTGTGTCCTAAGACTTTGGAGCAAGCAATCGAACTGGTGAATCACTCTGTCAATGTGTCTTCATGGGGTGTTTCCCTAGAGCTTCCCTTCATGCCTCCTATCATGGTTCCTCAGAATGCTGTACAACCTCAACAATCTTCTCCTCCTCAAAGAAGTCAGATTTGGTGTCACTTTGTAAGTACCAAGATCATCTTGCCAATGAGTGTAACTCCACCAATGGTCCTCCTCACTGTAAACGTTGCAATATGTGCAATCATGCTACTGAAGAGTGTACTCGTGCACATCCTACACCCTTCAGGCAAAAAAATGGTCTTCCAGGTGCAGACCATGCCATAGCCACAGCAATCACATTCGCCTCAACAATATCAACAGGTTCAGCAATCCCAACAATCTCGGGGTCAAGGATCAAGACCTCCTTTTGATCCTTCAAAAGCTCAGTGTTATCACTGTCAAGAATGGGGTCATACCACCACGGCATGTCCTCAGCTTCCTCAAGTTCAAGGCCAGCTTCCAGGAACCAATCAAACGGCTTCCGTTCGTCTTACTGCATACCAACTTTGGGTCGCCAATAGCAAACAGGGTCAACAAGCTCAGGAGGAGATCTATTCAGCCCTTAATCCTCCGGTTCAGCCATCCAATTGGGTTGGTCTGGTCTCACACTAGACCAAGGCATCACGCCCCTTGACGATCATCCCATATGACACGCAACCTGTGTTTGCTGTGGACACCATTCCGCATGAGGAAAACAAAAAGGTCCATTTCGCCCTCGATCTTGATAAGCTCATGCCTCATGTCATGCCTAAAGTGCGCCAAAGTATTCTCAAATTCACGTAAGCTGCTGAAGGACGCACGCTTGCCAATGTTCATGCCACCACACGTGCCAGCAGCGTCAAGAAGCGCCCTCGACGTTAAAAAGCATACGCCCTCAGCAGTACCCCAACATCGCTGTTGAGGTCGAGCTTCTCAAGCAAGTCTCTGCGTCCATGCCTCAGACTCTAGCACCATTGGACCCTGCAGATCCCTTCTCTCATGTCCCCTTAGAACTCCAAGAGGAGCTGGCAAAAATTAAGATTCCCCTGAGTCTTGCTACTATCCTCAAACTGTGTCCTGCTCTCAAGAAACAGTTACCCTTGCCAACAGTCTTGGTCGGTGTTGTCGCCACTTCAACCCCCACGGTGCACGCCACGGTGGATAATCAATAGATCAATCATGTGCAAATTGATGAAGGTAGCGACGTCAACCTCATCACGAACAAGCTTCGGAAACAATTGCGCATCAAGCAACTTTATCTGCCCCCTATGACATCAAGCTTACTAACGGCCATATTACGCGACCTCAAGGCGTCACCCCTCTTCTCCACATCAGTATTGGAGATCTCAAGTTTCCCTTGGAATTTGGTGCTTGGAAAGCTGGTGAAGATCCCGGTGACTATGAAATGCTGGTGGGATGATCTTTTCTCCGCCAAGCTAAGAGCATTCATTATTGGGCAACTGATCAATTTGTCATCACAGATGGCACCTTGAATGCAACCATGGATCTGGAAACTGGAAAACTCATTTCTGTTGGGCATGCCGAGCCATCTCTTTTGGATAGTGATTCAGAAGAAGCTCAAAACATTTATCATGTTCAGGCTCCTACAGCCGATCTTCCTCTGTTTTCTTACCCTGAGTATGCAGATCCTTGGGGTGAGATGACTCTTGATCAGGACCAGGCCGTAGCTGCTTTGCTGGATCCGTATCTGGCCCCTTGCAATAGGGTAGAGCGCGTCAATATATTTTCAGAGGATGATGCTCCTCATGAAGTTGTTGACATTGCTGCTGTTATGAAGCAACCATTACTTGAGGACACTCAGCAGCCTCTCTTCTTCACGACACCGAGTGCTGCACCTCCTGTGATGCTTCAACCTCCCGCTCATGTTGTCAATGATACGGACGTAGTCCCACACATTCAAACTCTAGAAGTGGAAGTCGTGGATCTGGGTGAAAATCAACCCGTCCGGTTGGCTGCAAATCTTCCACCAAACTATAAAGCTCGTGCCATCACCCTCTTCAAAAAGTTTAAGCACATCTTTGCGTGGAGCTACAAAGACCTCAAGAGTATTAAGAAAGAGTTGGGGGAACTGACCATTCCCACTAAACCTGATGCACGTCCAATCTAGCGACGACAGTACAGGCTCAATCCCAACTATCGTCGTGTCAAAGCTGAAATAGACAAATTGCTTTCAGCTGGCTTGATTTATGAGGTCAAACACTCAGAGTGGGTGAGCCCAATTGTAATTTCTCTCAAGCACAATGGAAAAATACGTGTTTGCATGGACTACAGAAAATTAAGTCAGGCCATGGAACGGGATCATTTCCCACTACCCTTCACAGACCAAGTTCTTGAAGAGGTAGCTGGCCATGAAATGAACTCCTTCATGGATGGTTTTTGGGGGTACAATTAAATCTCTATCAGGGCTGAGGATCAACTGAAAACCATCACCACGCCATAGGGCACTTTTGCCTACAAAGTGGTCCCCTTCGGATTATCCAATTCTCCATCCGCTTTTCAACGTTCATGCTCTCTGTATTTCAAGATTACATGAAAGACAATGCCTTTCTACAAATCTTTCAGGATGATTTCTCGGCCTATAGATCCATGGAAGAACATCTTGACAAATTAGAGTTTGTTTTTTAAAAATGTGATGAGTCTGGTATCAGTCTCAATCCAGAAAAGTGCACTTTCTGTGTCACCTCTGGTGTCCTTCTTGGTCATGTTGTCAGTAAAGAAGGCATCACCACGGATCCTGCCAAAATCGCGCATGCACCTTCGAACATTAAGGAGACAACTCCTTCTTGGGTAAAGTCAATTATTATGCAACCTTCATTCCTAGACTTGCTACTATTGTTGATCCCTTCGGGTGATGAATCGTCTTGGGCTTGGAATCCCCAAGCAGACGCAGTATTTCAGAAGCTGAAGCTCTTGCTCACTCAAGCTCCAGTTCTTGTTTCCCTCAGTGGGACAAACTTTTTCATGTCCATGTTGATGTCTCGGCTTTCGCTATTGGTGTCATTCTTTCTCAAGCATATGATGCGTACACAGATAAACCCATTCGATATGCTAGCCGAAAACTTAATCCTGTTGAGCGGAATTATTCCGCCATGGAATGCGAAGCATTGGGCCTTGTCTTCCATGTCCAACGCTTCCGTCATTACTTGTTGGGCAGCAAAATTAAATTTTTTGTTGATCATCAAGCTCTCCTTTATCTGATCAACAAAACCACGCCCACGGGTCGCATTGCCCGTTGGGTCCTGCTCCTACGAGAATTTGCTCCCTTTGAGACCATTCACAAGGCTGGTAAGTCTCATGTTGTGCCAGACTATCTCTCACGCATCCACACGGACGACTCGTCCACGATAGTTTCTGATGTCTTTGCAGATCCCTGGAGGAACACGTACAACACCTAAGGAGAGTGCTTGAGAAGTTGAAGAGGCACCAGTTGTACGCCAAGTTGTCGAAGTGCCACTTCGCAACGGAGAAGGTGGAATACCTAGGTCATGTGATCTCAGCAGAAGGAATCTCGACGGATCCTGCCAAGATTGCAGTGATTCAGTGGCCGGCACCGAAGAATGTCCATGGGGTCAGAAGTTTTCTTGGCCTAGCAGGGTACTACAGGAAGTTTGTGAAGAACTTCGCAAAGATAGCAGCCCCGCTAACGGACTTGACGAGGGCGGAAAAGGTGAAAGATTGGGCAGATCATTGGCACAAGAAAGCCCAAGCAGGGTTTGAATTGTTGAAGGAAGCTTTGACAACCACCCCCGTCTTGACCCTGCCAGACCCAGAGAAAGACAAGTTGGTGGCGACAGACGCAAGTAAGATAGGCACAAGTGCAGTGCTCATGCAGGAAGAGCGAGTAGTAGCGTATGATTCCAGGAAGATGAACGACGCCGAGACGCGCTACCCGACCCATGATCAGGAGTTGCTAGCCATTGTCAGGGCACTAAGGATTTGGAGGCATTATTTGTTGGGGAGGAAGTTTCAGTTGGATACTGATCACCAGAGCCTTCAATACATCTTCACCCAACCACTCCTCAACCTAAGGCAAAGGAGGTGGATGGAATTCCTTGAGGAATATGATTTTGACATAGTGTATAAACCCGGCAAACTTAATGTGGTTGCAGATGCCCTCTCCAGGAGACCATTCGGGACGAGAACGCATTGTAATGCTATATCAACTCTTTCGAGTGAGTTTGGTAAAAAAATTGAAGAGACATTGCCATTGGATAGTGATTTCAAGGAAGTGTGGCAAGCCTCTCTAGGGAGGCTAGAACAGATAAAGAACGGGAAGCCTTCAAGCATTATAAGAAGGAAGGCAACCTGCTGTACCATAAAGACAAGTTGTACGTGCCCGAATCATCAGGTGTAAGGAAGTTGATTCTCCACGACACCCACAACAGTCCAATAGCTGGCCATGCAGGATTTATGAAGACATATTTCAAAGTGCGCAGCTATTATTGGCCAGGAATGAAGAAGCTGTGTAGCTCGCTACATCAAAGCGCGCGAGTGTCACCTATGTCACCGCATCTAAAGCGTAGAGCAGCGCCACCTGTGGGCATTGGAACCTTTAGCTGCAGCCGTAACGCTAAGTGGGGAGGCCGTCAATACCGATGGACTTACAATCAAAGGCTTCCAAGGATAGTAAGAGAGGGAAGGGATGATGGTTGTGGCCGTTGTCGGCTGATGGTACATTTTGTGCCTCCTGCGTGACCTCACGTATTAATGTTTAAGTATGGATACGGCCTTCACCAAGGAAATCTCGCCCGGCATGCCAAGGGAGATCACCCTCCCATGAGATCCGTTCATCAAGGCTTTTTGGCAGGACCTCTTGCAACGACATTCAAAATGCAGGTTATCCATGAGCATCGCCTATCATCCTCGACGGATGGGAAACCGAGGACCAATGTAATTCCCATGGGATATGCTAATTTTAAACTATGTCCGAACAAGGTGGTATGTGGGAAAGAAATTTTTATTCACTTGGTGGAGTTTGCGATAATAGCACCAAGCAAGAATCATCCCAAAATGTCAGCCGCTATGATCAACCACGCTACCAATGCCTAACTCTCGCATTACCCTGGCACCAACTCGCACAAAGGTAGAGGCTGGCCGACATGCGTAGGGCCGGTAGGGAAGAGAGGTTCGGCGGATATCTTCCTCGCAGCAAGGAGCCTTATTAAAGAGCATCATCGGCGGCATCGTGGACTACGTAGAGTTCCGCAAGTTGACGGCTAAACGCAGGCCTTCCAAGATCAAAGTGAAGCGTGCTTAAGCCCGCATCGAAATTGTAAGAAGCTTGCCCAAGTGGGTTGGACCCTTCTCGTGACAGTTTTCAAGAGAATAGGTAATCAATCCTACAAATTGGATCTCCCAGCACACCTAAAGATTCATAAAAGTCTTCCACGCGAGTTTGTTGAAGAAGCATACCCAAATCCGCATGGTGTCTTTTCTTGCAAGTGGGACACCACTTCAACGCTGTTGAAACGAGATGTATTAAGAACAAATTGAAATAAATAGTTCCCTTTAATTGATCTCTCTTGATAAAGCCTTCAAGAAAACAACAAGGAGATCAGCGCTCTCCAATATTTGGTCAAGTGGAAACCACTCTTGCCTAAGTGGAAGACGCTAAAATGGGTAGTACCTCCCTAAGAAGGATCTATATTAAAGTAGTACCTCACGCTTTATGGGCAAAATGGGATTCGCTAGTCATTCCTCAAGAAATCTGCATGTCGATTGTGTAGATTAATTCAATGTGTATTTAAGATTAATCTGGCGCGCATGCAACCTGGCGTTTTCTGGTATGGGTTGCATGCGCTGTTACCGGCGCATTTATATATCTCAATACTCACGCAGGACGCGGGTGTAATGTCAATGTGGACATGACCGTGGTTCCGCTGACTCCACTCGAAAAAGAGAGGTCATTTAGGAATGCATGATAGAAAAGCACCTCTTAGTCAATGCCTACTGAGAACCCCATCCTTCACTCCATATACCTAGAAGGACCCTATCCTCCACGCTGGCAACTACATGTTGGGTGTAGGCATGAGCCTACATAGTATTTACAGGTAGGGCTGCCTCCACCTACTACCTATGGTGGAGAAATAGCTAGATCCCTTCCTAATGAGATTAGCCATGCATTCATGTAGATAGATGGAGTGGTTCCTTTATAATCAAATTTATTAATAATTAAAATGGTGGTACTAACGCGGCAGGCTACAATAGAGCGCCTCCCGGAGGCGGGAGGTCGAAGTTATTTAAGATTTGCAAACACAAATTTTGTTGGAATGTGTTGCAAGGAATGAAGAGTACCTCATGATAATTGCTATTGTATATGAAATGTTAAAATTTTGATAAACTAAAAATATTGTGATAGGTAAAACTATTGAGTAACTTGTTTTAATGACGTTAATAATTGATAGTTATTTGATAAGGTAATGACGCATTAACAAAGTTCTAAAATATTACCTAAGATAACTTCTAACAAGTGTGTAAGCATTATAGTAGTATATTGTATGCATCAAGTGGGTTGCAAAAGTTAGAAGATCCCAAGGTGGGGGAGACCTACCCATGTCAGCGCGATGCCATCAATTCAAGGTGTGGGGAGAATGACGTGCTTCAGCCATTTTCGCGATACGTCCTGTGACGTATACCGCATCGCGGTTACCTTCCATCACGCTGCATATCGCCACCCCAACCGACGGTGTACGCCCATGTGTGTAGCCAAGCTGGTAGCCCCCTCAACTTGCAAGGTATGTGCAATTATAAATGTGTGCACATTTTTCTACAATGTGCAATATTTATCTAGGTGCTACTTTCCTGCTGACACTTTATGCCACTTAATAAAGGCAAGTGGGCTGGGCCACTTATCCCATGGAAAACCCTAGCCCTAAACCCTTTTGTCTATTTAGGTAAGAGAAACCCTAACTTGCTATTTTCGCTCATGCTATATATATTTTAGGGCTCTCCGCTTTTGCTTTTGCTCCAGAGTCAACAAAACTCTCCCCGCACTGGCCCTGAGCTTTGCATTCCAGTCAAGTATAGTTTCCCCTTTCTACTTCATCTCCCAGCGCAGCTCCCGCCAGGATGGTCGAAGTTCGCGGCAGGAGGAGCAAGTCAGGGATCAGGTATTTAGTCAATTTAATAGCTCAGTAAAACCGCCTTCCAAATTGAATTAGTAGTAGGCTTCTTAGGGGCCTATTAAATTGCCCATAGCAAAATGCATTTAGATCCCCGTGATACGAAGCTCTAACTAAAAGAACCTAACTCCTCATGATATAGATTAGATCTAGCTCCTTAGTTCTCCTTCCTCGCGGATGTATATATGGGATGATGTATCTCCAAGTGGAACTCACATTGTATCAGAAGGGGGTGGTAGAGACCCCTAAGGCCTAGTAGAAGCTGATGCTCCCTAGCTAGCCTCTTTAGCACACCTGTGAATCTCGCCCTGTACAAGAACCACACACTGGGGTTGTGGGTGAAGGACTAGGATCGGCTCACAAGGAGTGTTCATGTCCCCGACTCATGGAATGATCCTCGTGTAAGGCCTACCGTGATCCCCTGACTAGGCTCAATGGCTTGCCACCCATGTGGGCAAGGCATGGGTCACACACGGAGTGATGGCCACTCTCCAAAGATAAGGGCACAGCTCCCTCTTAGTCACCTTCATGGAATAATTCTAAGGGCTAAATTTAGCAATTCTGGCTTATTTTTACACATTTCCTTTTGAAAAAAATGCTAAAGTAAATGGAAAAATGGAGGAAAAATAATAATTTTAGCTTAACTTTTGCGGCCTACCCCAACCTTGAGCGCCAGCCAAATGCCGGAAAGTAAGAGAGAGTGGAAATTTGTAACGAAGCTGCTAAGCCATAGAAAATTTGGAATGAGTTTCGCTAGTTTAACTAAAATACCCCAATAATAAGAAAAATATATGATTAATATTTATTTCCTAGCATCCATGGAATAATTTGAGGCCTAAACTTAGATAGTTGATATTTTCCTTGTTAGCATGTTTCCACACAAAAAATGACTACAAAGTAAATGGAAACAACTCGAAAAATGTATAATAATTTTAGCTTGAAGTTTTCTCGTGGCCCTAAGGCTCAAAATTTTTGGGATGAATTTTAGTTAGTTTAGCTAAAACGTAGCTAGAAAGTATGAGAGAGAGAAAAATTTGACGGAAATAGCTAAATCACATAAAAGTTTTAAGGTTAGTTTCGTGCAAATTTAGCTAAAGCCATTATGGCTAAATAGAAATATGCGATAGTAATTTATTCCCCGTCACCTTGAGTCACATGTAGATCTCTCGAGGGAAAGTGATCCCTACTTCCGCCCCATCGAACCGGGAGATGCAACCCAGAATAGCCCTTGCCATGCATCCCGGGCCGGCTACGCCGTCCTAACACTTTTCAACCTACTTTGCAAAGTGTGCAATGTGAGCGGATGGAGTGGGCTACTCCTGCTGTTCTCATGCCAGCCACAAATCCACGCTGGGCGAATTCTCGCCTGCAATGAACCTCCTGAGACCCAAGCCGGGCCAACCATTTCCCTTTGAGTCCGAGCCTTCGAGGATTCCTTGGGCCATGTGATAAAGGCCGATCTTGTCTATGCAGTATATGTGGTGAGCCATTCTTCTAGAGATGGTCATGATGTTGTTGACATGTATACTTCATATGTATAAAGTTTTACGCCTTCAAGCAGCTTCAGGTAGGCCCCTAAGGAGCATTGTGGTAAAATGACCCCTTCATTCTTCCCAGGTAATCGAACTCATCATGTTGCAAAGTTGGATAATGCGTGGGAGGGCCTCCGTGATCATTTGAAGCTGGTATGGGGGATGAACTCCTGTTTGTATATGGTGAGTGCACCGTATATGAGTAGGGGACGTCACAAAGAGGGATGGTAAGGATGCCAAAGTTTATTCTTTAATTGATAAGGCCTAACAGAGGCCATATTTGAGCATCGATTCTACAAAACAACTGAGATGATATGAGAGTCAATATCTGGTGATTTTAATCCAAGCTTGTAGGAAGCTCGAGCTCTGATCCAACAGCATACGAATTTGTATATCCGTGCATGATTTGTGTTTGAAATACAAACTCTAATGCAGTCATCTGCCACCGTAATAGCTAATACCATAATGGGTTTCAGTCTCTTTGATGTGTTGAGTTTAGAAATGTCATGCATAACTCAGGCATGGTTTCTGATATTATTAATGGAAACTTGGGAATGTATCTAGCTCCTCAATTTACTTATCTATATTATAGTATTTCTGCAATTCAAACTTCAACCATACTGGTTAATGTGGGGTTCCTCGACATGCATACTTTCCTTTAGATAGGGTCAAAAATGCACTACATGTTTCTTTGCCCTCATCGGGCCGCTTCTGCGCGTTTTACAATAACTATTTCTATTTGTGTTCCCTTCATTTCTTTATATGGGATTAAACTACATTCCGCTTTTACAACCGGATCATAAGTATATTTTGCCACTTGTTGCAAGCCACAAGGATCATTAGTACTCTTCACACGGTTAATAAACCAAGTAGCCTGCTTTATTTGGTTACTTGTATGGATTACGTAATCCATGCTGGAGTGGGTTATCTCTTGAATTATCGCCAAGACAACGCTATGAAAGCATACAATAACAATCATAAGCTTCCTTCGACCAAACAACCCTTCATGTAAGCTTTGTAATTTTGATTTTGTCAAGCCACATGCTCTTGGATGTCTTTTGTTGCCATTTGTACAGTGTACACAATATGAAACATATATAAAGCAAGAAGTATAATAGAAAGAAATTTAGTAGTTAGTTTCAAAAAAAGCAATATCAATACCAAAAGAAAGTCAGATGCTCTATGGGAGAATACATGTATAACATCACAAAAAGTCGGGAGTTCGCAATAATGAGTTGGTTTGTGCCTTGCAAGAAACATTGCAAAGGTAGCTTGACAAGATTGAAAGCCATCTTGGGGCCAAGAGCTGAAAAGGAATAGAAGCTTGTCCTAATGCCCAAAATGAAATTAGAAGGCAAATTCAAATAAAATGGATGGCCTCTAACCGCTATTGTGTAAGTGTGAATCCGAAAATGATGATGATGATGCCATTGCTACTCTTACTTCTTCTTCTTCTTCTTCTACACCCGCTGTTCCTACTACATCGATTTCACCTCAATAGGCCAAAGATCATCAATGCACCTTCCGCCGCCCTCTACATCATCATCACGGCCTACCCTCCTCTTCTACACCTTCCATTAAAAGAGGATAACATGTTCTCGCGGATAATGATGTGTTCGTGATGATATGAACCACGAAAGTGCCTAAAACACATTGTCTTCAAATTACTTTGAGTAGAAGGCAAATAGGGTTGGCGCGTAAATCATGGATGGAAAATGGCGCATAAAGTTGTTGAAAAGTGTTATTGAATGCAATCTTCCATTCAATCTATTGGACACACCAAGTTGGGAGTATAAATGATGGAAATCGATCTCGTATAAGCACTAAATGGCTGGTCCAACTTCTCGTGGCATAAAACTCAACAATCCTAAAGGTCTACAATGATATTGGAGAAGAAATGAAGCAATCTTGCTAATCAAATGGCAACAATTTGATGTACACAATAATGATCGATGTGGATGGGTGGATGTATGCTAAATCCAGACCTCTACAACAACACGATGATTTCCTCGCGATTTTTGAAACAATTCTATTGGAAGACCATATAGAGGTTTCATATGAGGTCGGGTATTATGTTACAGAATTCTTATTTAATAAGATGAAAGAAGTAATTGAAAAGTGATCGTATCCTCAAAATGGGTACAAGTGGGATAACCGGGCGATATTAGGTTCACATCAGATATATATTTTATACAACGTGATATTCGGAATGATACGGCTCAAATTTGAAGTATAATATCATCGCCAAAATACGGCAAAAAAATCTTCGCTAGCTTCTGAACTTTTCGCTAAGCCGCTACGCTAAATAAAACAAATAAAAATAAAATGATTTTTTTGCATAAGCAAAATAGCTGGCTTCTAGAGTACCCAGACAATTAAATGGTCTCCATATGCACTTTACAGCTGAATCTTTTGTTGAAAGATATTGCTAATAGATAAAGTGACCAAGGATGCTAAGTAATCGGTGGGTGAAAACATTGTGCATTATTTTCATGAAGAAAAACGCTATACACTAAAATATAAGTGAAGGAGTTAATTAAAACCCATCAAGGCAAGATTTTGGAACATACTTTCAATGATGGAGTGATTAGTAGAAGCTTCTGGCCTCTCACTTAAGAAAGTAAACCGCTGTTTCCTGTAACGAGTGGGTAAATTGGGATGAGTCTCATACAACTGCTGAAATCTGGTTTAATGCCAAATATTGGATGCAGCTGTCTCTGTTTCCCTCCTCTAACATTGCGCCGATGTATCACGCCCAATCTATCTCGCGATTACATCTACGTAATCGGTAGTTGGGCCTCTACCATTGGCCGCCTCAAGAGTTTACATGGATCAATTAGCAACAAGCAATTGATAGCGTCCGAGAGATCCAATTATGAAATCCATAGGTATATATGTGTCCTTTTATATGTACCATGAAATTATATATTAAAGAAGAAATTATTCATGGTTAGCATTAACATTTATATATTTCTTTCTTACATGATGAATAAATGACATTGAAGAAGCAAAAGATACTTCCTTAGCCAAACGACAGGATCGCTCAATTCCACTCACCCATGTTGTTGCTCATCTTTACATCCAAAGAACAAAAACCGACATAGATCAAAAGGCTCCATGATGGATGAGTAGTTGCATATTCTCCTAGGATCTCTATGATGAATCACAAAGTGCTATGTGTAAAACCAGTATCATGGTGGGATAAATATGGAGTGATGTACTCCCCTCAACTTCAAACCTTGATCTCAAGCAAAGTCTTATCACAGTCAGCTGGTAAACTAGTGGTTACCAATGAATTTTAAGTTTCTATTTTGTCATCTATATATGAATTATTTACAAGCAATTAGTTTCTTGTTGAATTCTTTTTTAAATCCAAATTGCAGGACTGCTCCCCACTGCGCCGCTGGGAGAGCAGAAATTGGTCTGCTATTAATTGGCTCCTTATATTCACACTCCAAAGGAAGGAACAAGTTGAAAACAAGCACAATCTAGTAGAATTTACGCGGTTTTGTGCACACTACAGAACCTTATATAACCCTAAACAGTATCTTAGCATTTCTTATATTTCCTTTTGCACGCTGCTTAGCACCCACCCCTTTTACATCATACTCTTCTCATAGGGTGGATCCAACCGACATTGATGTTGATAAGATTTACTCTTTTGGAGCCTATTAAACTACCGAAGAGGAGCTCTTTATCAAAAGTTTGTTTATGGAGTGTTCCCTGCAATACTCATGAGAGTTTGTCGCTCGCATCAAGCATAGCTGGTTGTAGTACTCAAATTCTAGGAGGAAGAGGAAGAGGAAGAGGAAGAGGGAGAGGGAGAGGGAGAGGGAGAGGGAGAGGGAGAGGGAGGCCGAGAGAAAGAGCGAGGGGCAGAGGTATAAGAGTGGAAGAAGATGGGGAAGATGTGGAAGATGTGGAGGAGGATCAAGTGGAAGATGAGGATTGGATCGAAGTAGATGAGGAGGTAAAGGATGTAGATGATGAGGAAACCGAACAAGAAGAGGCTTCAACTTCAAGTGAAAGTAACGACGAGGAAGATGATATTACAGATGATGAGAGTGAGAAGAACTATCGGATTGATTGATCTTTACAAACTTGTTAGTATATAGCATAGAGGTTTATGGCTCTAAATGCATTGAATTTTATAACAGATGAAACTGATAAGCATATTCATTCGCAGCACCATCAAACTTGGTCCTGATGTTGTTATTAGAGATGATGTTACTATTGGATATACTCTTTTTGGGATGTACATTAGGCGTGGTAACGTTGAGAGTGCTTGTAGGATTTTTTAGTTTATGCCCATTAAGATGTCATTTCATGAATACAATGATATCAAGGTAAGCCAATGCCATTGAAGCTCTGAAACTGTTTAGCAAATGCAATTAACATTAGAGTGGTCCCGGGATCCATTCCTGGTCCATGGACCTAATCTGGCCCAAATGACCTAATCGCCACTTAAACCGAAGTATATCCTAGAATAGAAGTTTCAATTCTCATATACGCTGCTGCCAAATTCTCATATCAATCTTTACTTTTATTCTAATGACTTTGGAGAATTTCAAGATCAGTGAACTTCCCTATATGTTGTAGTGATTTTAGAGAATTTTAGAAAGTTTCTCGCAGAATACCCGTAATCAGATTCTTGGTTTTCCTTTTCCTCCTAGCATAAACATGCCTAAATCTTGCTAAAATTAAAGCGTATTTGTCTATTTATGATAGAACACATTGATTTGTATGTTTCAGCTTTAGTTGCTATCATCTAACATCCGTAGAAGCCGGCAAACCCTATTTTGTTCAAAAGTCGCTATAAATTTTTATGAATTATTTCTCTCTATTATTACATAAACTTTTGGCTTTCTAGTTCCTTGTGGCCATAAGTATATCAACAATTTAGGTAAATAAATATTGCATTCTTCTTCTTTATATTCATAGAAAAATTACTCTATCAACTTGCATATAGTGTAATTAGGGATTTAATCCATGCAATTAACTAGATTTAAAATGATGTACAACCATAGTGGATTAACACATTAGAGGTTACAAAGATTTGAGCACTCCAAAATTATAGGCTAAAAACTCATCATTTTTGGCCAGCTAGCGATGTTTATTGATGAATGAAAGTGAAGATCGTGAAGAATAAAATAAAATAAATCGTAGACTACCTTTGATGCGTCAGAGAACATGCTATATTTCTCCAAATAAACCTTCTAAATGGTTCGTGTATTGGCGACAAGGGACATATATATATAGGTCCGCTTATGTAAGTTGTGTGGCTTTCTCTTTGCAAAAAGATACTAAAAGAGAAACATGGTTTCTTTTTTTTTATTGTAGTATTCATTATGTATTGGTGTTGGACAAGATAGAGATCACACCTATTAGACTTCTATAGCCATAATAGAAAGTTAAAACATGAGACTATGGGTATTTTTGTGGATTCAAACATATTAGAAAAATGAGAAATTGTGGTTCCAATTGATAGACATGGGTATAGTAGGGATTGATGATCTCAAAAATACATTGAAGTGTTTTCTGAAAGTAATAAATTAGGGTATTGGCCATGGGTACATGGACGAACCTAACCTTTGGATTGTAACAAACAAAAAATAGGTAAATAGTATATTGAAGAAATGTGGCTGAAGAAATAGCGCATCGCTCTCTTTAGGCAATGATAATGGAAAACGGCTCTCGTGAGAGACACTGATGACGAACAACCGGATAAGGTGCATGCCCACTCCAGTAATGTGGCCTGGCATTAAGGCCGGGTTCATGCTATATAAGAAACAATATATGATATGCTAGAGAAACAAAGCCCTCCGGTGCATTCCTACCAAGTCGGGTTTGTTTTTCGCGGCTTCTGCAAAAGCTCCTCAGCCAATCATGCCCGTAGAAGAAGGGTGATCTCACTATGCTACTAGAAAAAGGATTGCAGGAGAAGCTAAAGTCTAGTGGGAGCAAGAAGATATTTCAAGATAGAAATCTCGCGGATCCCCTCGCCTCGGTGGTAGCAATACCGCGTAAAAGGAAATTCTTTAAAGGAGAGGTGAAAATACTCACGGCTATTGTGGGATGAAGTCAAGAATTATTCAATGTAGCAATGATGGAGAGAGGGATTGCATACAACAATATAAGTAAATCCAGCGATCTGGATGGCATCACATTGAAATCCCAATACCACCGACGTCCCCACAAAGGTTTGATAGGTTATTATAAAATTCATTAAGCTTATTTCAAAAATGCTGCAAATGATCCCATGCCGTTTGTCATTATAGATAAATACATGTGGAATTAGGCTGTTTGAACATGATATTCATGTGAAATAGGAAATATTATGCCAACATTTATTCTTTAATGACCTAATGGTGACAGTGGCTATTAGGGATAGAAAAAAATAAGTACTCGGATGTGGTAAGATTTGGAATAAATTAGATAAATTCAGTAAAGGGAACTCCCCAAATTACTCCCCGATAGAAATATATAATTATGTAAATGGAAAATCTTGAAGTTGACATTAAAAATAAAACATAGCCGGAGCACATATGTGATAAAAGTTATTTTATTGCATTTGGATTTGTTTGCTACCTTTTGCATGATGCTCAAAAATACTCATTATAGCAGTGAAGGGATAACCTCAAAGAAAGTCTCCCATGACACTGCTATCCTCATTTACAAACTATTAGCTCTTTAATGCTTGTTTTGTGTTTGTGGATGCAAAAAGTGCAACAAGCTGCCTATACTCAAAGATTTTTGTTCATTTTGGACATATATCTTGGTTCTTGAAGGAAAGTAACGCTGCAAATGACATATCCTGCTATTTATTGACAATATGACATGTTTTAACATGAAAGAGGTATTATTTAAAACCCTCGCGGATATTAGATCTAATTTATATACTTTTAAAAGGTCTCTTTAATGTTGCTACAATACTCAATGTACAACCTGCCTTGTCAGTCACTTGAAGGATGAATAATAAAGTAGTCATTATTTGAAAGGTTTATAAGAAAACTTGCTTTCTTGAATTTATTTTTGACATAGCGTGGTACAAAGACAATAGCCTGTTGTAATGATAATTAGTGCCCAGTTTTAAATACAAAAACCCTCATTAAGTGTTTAAGGCTGCCAATGGATCTTACTTTACCTTCAAGGTCTTGAGCTGACATAGTACAATCAAGCTTAAAACGTAGATTAAAAGCAAGGTTTTTTCACAACACTCATTTAGTGGTTATACCCATTAACCAACTGTGACTCTTGGTATCTTTGTATCGTGTGGAAATACTAATACTATTTTGATGAAAAACAGCAACATGAAGATACACTTGAGAGATATAATGTAATACCGATCAAGGAAATCCTGTGGCGTAATGGATTATGACAAATGTAGCATTACCAGCCCAAATGTAGCAGCTCAAAACACTCGCATGTATCAGAGCGTAAATATTCACATTCATATATTACATTTAGGGAGATGAATCTATATGACAAGAATATAATACCTCAGTATCATATCTTGGGTGTTTAGTGTGGATGGTTCAAAGCATACCAAGGTATGAAGAAAAGAAAATTTTGTGAGTTTACTGGGTGTATGATCTCATGGTAATAAATATGTACAAATTTCCATTACGGCTAACATCTTATATGTTTCAAAGAGACTTGTATATGGAGGATGAAGCAGCAATCAAGCTGCGAAAGGTATCACGCCTTGGAGACAAATTTTTAACAACATTGTACGCCTTGCAGAAGAAGAAAAAGGATAATAAGATAGTAGTAGAAATTTCATCATTCACAGGATCTAAGCCACATGACCGCGATTTCCTCGACAAATACCTAAAATGATGAAGACACTCTTTTGAGTATTAATACTTGCAAAGTAATTGTAAAGATCCTAACAAAAGCAAGAGAGAAAATCAGAGCAAAGGATAATAATATCCAAGTGCCGAACTTTAATCTATCAAACTCTACTTGCTTCCGCTAAAGGATAAATATATTTTACAAGAGAAGGCTATGCGTAAAGCAGCATATGCAACCATGCAATTTGAAGAAAGTTACGCGAACTTTTGGTGCTTTAGCACCTATGCGGATATTGACACACATGGGCTGCCCCCTTGCCATTGCGTATAGCCCGTGGGTGCCGCGTCGGGTTTATCCAAATGGAAAAGGCATTCAACACACTTGAAATTGACCTACCTTCAAGATGGAATTCCTTTTGAGCAAACGTGTAATTCAAAAATGTACCCATTGTGATTGATTGGACAAAAGGCCATATATGGCTTTTTCAACCATCGAAAGAAACTACTCTACTTTTTGTGAAAGTGTTTAGATTTGGAGAGCCCATTGTCCCCGGCTTCGCATGATGTGAAAAAGAAAACGAAAGCAAATAAAAAAAGAAGAAGAGAAAATGAAGATGAATGCATGGAATAATCCGGGTTTGATCAAGGATCCGGTACCTTTAAACCAAGCATGGAAGAGAGGTATATCCCTCGGCAACATCCCTCAAATGGTTAAAAGCAAGGACTCAATGTACCATTTTAGTAAAAGTATGCATCAGAAGGAATATCAGAGATACATTTCGTATATTTGGAAGTAAGAGAAAACATAGCGTTCAACATGGCAATGGAGGCAAAACCCAAATGCACCTGAAAGTAGCATTTGAAACAAAATGGCGCATTCTTGCTGAAAATGACTAAACCTATAAGCAGCCTTTTGAAGGCATGCAATTCTCGCGCACAAAATCCTCTTTTTATGTCAAACCTTCTGAAACAAGCAGCCGCTAGTTAGGGAAGTCTTCTATTATTACCAATGTAGCATCACCAAGGATGCCTCTCTCCCCTAATCACCATGGATCCAAAAGAAGAGTGGCACATCCTCACACCCCGCAGCCACAAGCGAACTTCATGACCATTGATCTAAAATTCCATCAACAAAGAAAAAGCAAGCAAAGGTATTTCGCTTTTGATGATACGCAAATTCAACAAAACCGGATTTTGTATGTGATTCTCGTGACAACATATGGTATAACAGAGATACATGGGAAATATATCATGGCAATCAATTATACTTTTCCTTAATGGAAATGGCTTTGGAAAATTAAAAAATGTGACATAATGTCATTTCCCATTTGGCCTATGTATTCAACAACAATCCATATAATACAAATTGTGCTTCTTATTCAACATTTTGTGTGTAATTCTAACTTAAGGTATGTTTGTAGGTATCGGACCCTAAACTAGACTATAATCATGATACCAAGCAATAGGTACAAACATTTGAAAATGAAAACCCGTAGATAAAGACAAAATACATAATACATATGACGCTTATCTAAAGCAAAGCCTTGGATGGCTTCAACATCGGGTTGGGAATACTTTACATCAAGTTATGTATGAAAACCCTCAAGCAGTGATAGCTAAGGGACAAATGTGTAAATGGTGGACGTAACTATATTTGCCCTGAAATACATATAACAAATTTCCAAAGGATGTGGTTTATAAACCTCCAAAAGTATTTGCAAGCTTAAAAGAGCCAACAAAATGCCCATGTAAGAACTTAACTGGCCAAGGCTCACTGACCATAGAATTGATCATAAGCAAAAGCTAGAACATCAGCTTGGACATTATTCATAATCCAAAAGCTCGTAGTGTTTTAGTTATGGTTTAAACCATATACCGACATCAACCTTTAGTATTGACTTTTGGATGAATTTGACACTCTTGCAGTAGTGCTTTTCAAAAGCCACAAATAATATGATGCATCGGAACTTCTGCTAAGCGTATTATAGAGAATATTTGTGACATGCTGAAAAAGTTGGTAATCGGCTGAAGCAATTGGACCTTAAAGTGACATTAGAAAATAATAAGAGTGTTCCTTCCTCGGCAGACCTAGTGTCATCAAAAACTTGGAATGGATTAACAATAACTTATATGTATAAAAGCTCGATAAAAGCCGCAAACAATGCTATATTCATACATGCCCACGCGACATGGCTGAAATGGCTACAGGGGAAGATTGAGCAAAGCAAGGTAGACTGAGCAAAGTACCATACACCTAAAAAAGGTTAAAAAGAGTCATGCTTAATTGATATCTCTGGAATCCACTGGAGATGCAAAAAGTAATCGCATTTCAATCTACCATATCCGGCTACATACAAAGAACACAGCGTGAATACCATACAACAAATGCCTCGCGGTATAGAGATGGTGATTTTAAATGACTTCAATGTATCATGGCCCGACACTTGTTATAGAATGACCTAAGTACGTAATGTGGAGTCCTCAAAAAAGAATCAATGCATGCTTGATTATTAGTTCAGCTTTATGATGTTGTCCTAAATCTACCTAATAGGATATTATACAATGTGTTCTCACGACATATAACAAATAAGCTATGAAAATATTCCATTGTAACAGAGTAGCGTATAATAGAAATATTGAAATGGAAATTGCGATTTAATTTGGGAATTCCAAAATGAAAACACGTGCTTTTGACTTGCTTATAAAATTCTAAAAAATGAGGAAATACTTGTTAATGGGCAAAGTTCCGCCAAAGATAAGGAGAACATCACCGAAAGCGCACCGCGGGAAAGATTCTTAAGCAATGAATACTTGGTCGTTGAGTAACCCAAGTACATACGATGCAAAAAGACATTTGGAAATGCGTAAGGGGCATACCTATGGGCTTCTTTGTAGCCCGCATGGTGCAACATGTATACCCGCCCCGGTATGAACTAAGATCTAACTCTAGCATTGGCTCATATAATGGGAACCATTCTCCGAAGATACACAGATTCCAAAATGCAAAGAAGTATTATATATCACCCTCAACATTATAAATGGAGAAACGCCGGAGTTTTACCATTGGAAGCCGAATACACAATTTACAATCTAAACTTTAGATCAAAGATGAAACAGAGTATATATGCTCAATAAGGAGACGGTAACTGTACATGGATGTGTTGCACTTTCTTTCTCGAACTCATCAATTTCGCGGATGTACCTGGAATAGGGGCAACTTTAAAATGGTAAAGTAGAGGCGACAAAAGGAGTAAACTACCCTTCTGTCAACAAATTCATATGGGGCCTTATAGTTGTAGACCCTAAGCAAACAAAAGTAATAGCATCAAAAGTGATTATTCCCTACAAATTGTACCTTACATATATGCAATACTCCCTGGATGCCTTCTAATGTAGCAGCATATGACACATACTAGACTCACAAAGCTATCACAATGGATTTGCCAACAAGGTTGGCCTGGGGTGGTATTGAAAGCATTGGCTGTGAGTGGAAACGCTCGAACACTCTATAAAGTTCAAGACATGACCAGTACCTCAAAGATCTAATTTACTGCTCATGATTCTATATCTTTTTCAAACATTATAGGAAGGGGTAGGGAAGGTCCTACTCTCCCTTGTTACTACCAAGAAAACTAATATTGTGACCGAGGTCCACCTCGCCCTACTGAGGAGGATTTTTATTAGCATTCATTATGTATTGGTGTTGGACAAGATAGAGATCACACCCTATTAGGACTCTATAGCCATAATAGAAAGCGTAAAAAACATGAGACTATGGGTATTTTTTGTGGATTCAAACATATTAGAAAATGAGAAATCAGGGTTCCAATCTGATAGACATGGGTATAGTATACTGATGATCTCAAAATACATTGAAGTGTTTTCCCCGAAGTAATAAATTAGGTATTGGCCATGGGTACATGGATCTAACTCTAACCTTTGATTTCATTGTAACAAACAGTGGGCCAGGTAAATAGTGGTATATTGAAGCAAACATGGAAGAAATAGCGCATCGTTTTAGGGCACACGTGTGATGCATGGAAACGTTTCCTCGACGACATTGGATGTAAAGACGTAACAACCGGATAAGGTATGCTCATACCCGTAACCGGGCCGATATTAAGTGCTGGTTCAAGAAACACATATGATATGCTGAGAAACAAAGCTCCGTGCATTCCTACTGTGTCAGTTTGTTTTTCGTGTTTTCTAAAGCTCGGCCAATCATGCCCCGTGAAGAAGGGGGTGATCCTTCTTCACTATGCCACTAGAAAAAGGATTGCAGAGGAGAAGCTAAAGTCTAGGAGCAAGAAGACATATTTCAAGATAGAAATTGCAGTGGGATCTCCCCCGCCTCCCTCGGTGGTAGCGCAATATCAGCAGTAAAAGGAATGCCAGAAAGGAGGTGAAAATACTAATGGCCAGGGGGATGAAGCTGCAATTATTCAATGTAGCAATGATGGAGAGGGGATTGCATACAATAATATGGCAACTAGCAGATCTGATGGCATCACATTGGAAATCTCCAATACCACTGGACGTCCCATAAAGGTTTGATAGGTTATTATAAAATTCATTGCTTATTTCTAAAAATGTTGCAAATGATCCATGCTGGTTTGTCATTATAGATAAATACATGTGGAATTAGGCTGTTTGAACATGATATTCATGTGAAATAGGAAATATTATGCCAACATTTATTCTTAATGACTGAATGGTGACAGGGCTATTAGGGGATAGAAGAAATAAGTAGATCACTTCGATGTGGTAAGATTTGAATAAATTAGATAAATCAGGTAAAGGGAACTCCAGTTTACTCCTGGATAGAAATATAATTAAGGGGAAGCTGGTAAATCTTGAAGTTGACATTAAAATAAACATGCTGAGCACATATATGTGACAAAGTTATTTATTGCGGTATTTGATTTGTTTATTACCTTTTATATGATGTCTAAAAATATCACATGTAAAGGAAGGGATAACCTCAAAGAGTCTCCATGACACCTGCTATCCTTACATTTACAACCATCTTAATGCTTGTTTTGTGTTTGTGGATGCAGTAATGTGTTTCTTTGCCTATACTCGCATTTTGTTCATTTTGGACATATATATCTTGCCCTCAAGAGTATCACAAGTAATGAGTTACATTAATCTGCTTATTTATTGACACAATATGACATGTTTTAACACATGAAAAGAGGTATTATTTGGAAACCCTCGCGGATATTAGATCTACCTCGACATACTTTTAGTTGCTGTCTTTAATGCTAGCTACATAATAATTACTGCGCGACCTGCCTTGCCGATTTTGAAGATGAATAATAAAGTAGTCATTATTTGAAAGTTTTATAAGAAACTTGTTTCTTGAATTTATTTTGACATGTGGTACAAGATTAATTAGTCTAAGTTGTAATGATACTCAAGTCTTGTGCTTTCTAAAACATAAAACCCGACATTATTATGTTTAAGGTCGCCAATGGATCTTTTGCCCCCTTTACCTTCTACAAGGTCTCTGAGCTGATAGTAGTCTCAGTTTTTAAATGCATTAAAAGGTTTTTTGATTGAAGGCTTATAAGTATATTTATAGTAGTTATAATTACAAAACTGTATACTTTTTACAGGAAGTATAACCCAGTATATAGTTTTGGCTTAAGATACTCGTAAAAGAGCCCTGACAAATGGCATGAGTTCAAATAATCTAGAGGAATTTGTCTCGTATGAGATGATATGAAAACTAGAAATGAGATTTGAGGTTCACCCTCGCTTTGGCGCTCCCCCGCACTATCCCCTTGAGAGAGTACGTAAGATGCGCATGCAAGATTCCGCCATCGCCATGTTAAAATGCCCCTTGCTACATCTCTTTGGCCTCAAATCATAATACCTCCTCGCGAGCATCATAGTTTTGATCGCAACAACAACCGCGGTAAAACAAGGCATATCATGCTTCCTTCCTGCCCGGCCCTCAAAAACTTTCACCCATTCATTGTTCGCATGCTCGCCCATTCTTTCCATTTAAGCCGTTAAAGAACATGAATAATATGATCCTCGGTAACACCAAAATTAATAAATAAGAATTAACCTCGCTAAAGAATTATCCATCTATCAAATGTATTCAATTGCTTTTATAATGCAGCCTTCCTAAATGATGTCATCATTGAAGATGAATTCATTCCTTCCCTTTCCAAATACCCTCCACTGATGATATAGACCCTCCCAACCAGAGGTTGATCGCATAAATAAATCAGAACTTAGGGAAATAACAAGGTCGCTGCCAATGATATTCAAGCAAGCCCAAAACCCATTCCTCACCTCACGCCGCATAAGTCCTTAAAGAGATGGTCCTCATCTTCCTTGTGAGACAATAAAACATTCCAGGACAACATCCGAAGTCACGGCAGCGTGTATCCCGACCTTTTGCTATCAGCTGGGGCCCCGCGCTACAACCGCCACACATGAAGGATTTAATCTTGGGAGGGATGTGGCTTGACCACATAAAATTAAGATTCTTAAGGCACCTTTCCCCAATTTGCCATTTGTTGTGCATGGTCATGGGCTGATCCTTTCCATCGTAAATCACAGATGCATGTTTAACTTTGAATCTGGTAGCTTTCCCCCTTGTGGTGCCGCTATTAACCTCATCCCCGCCCATGTACCTCTAATAAGCATAGAGCGTGATATTGTTGTAGCAAGCAATTTAGAGTCTTCTTCTCCCTTCGAGCACCGAGTCCCTCAGGGGAATAATTCCTGATCATTGAACATGTTCTCGACGACATATATGCCTTGTATATCCTCCCAAGTCCTAGCTTGTTCGAAAAATGGCAAGCTAAACATAAAAAGAAGAAATTTGCTAGTTAGAAGAGCTGGATTCCAAAAGATAGATTGATTCATAGACATCCTTCTTCCACACACATGTGTACATCCGCTTACCTGATTCCAGGCCTTGATCCATTTCTGTGCCTGGGTGGAATTGGGAACCTAAAAGGGAAGTAGATAGAATGGGAAGATATACATTTCACTCGAAAGTTCCTCCAATTCATATGAGGTGCACTTTACCCAAATAATACCTCATTATAGTAGAAACCGGGTGATTAATTTGGTTGTGTGGGCAGCCTTAAAAGTATTTAGCTGCAAGTGCTATGCCCCTGCTTCATAATATTGGATCGGGCCAAGCACCTACCCCCATATCTCTTTTTGGTATTGGTAAAGATTCCTTCATGGGCAACAGGGATCCAACATCTCTCTTGTTTTGGCCGTGAGGAGATAACCGCCTATATAATACTTCTCTCTTGAATTTTGGAGGAAACTTTTAGAGCTAAGATAATGCAGGACCGGTAAACATGAGATGAGAGGATATCACGAAATTGGGCACAATTGCCTCGGCCTCGCTTGATATATATTTAGAATTAAGACTTCACCCACTCTCTTCCTCAAACTTTTCAACTATACTCACATTCCGTATATCATCCGAGGGACTACCTTCATGACCTCATAGGAATGTACCCAAGATTTTAGAGATGAAATGGTAGGTAGAATATACTCTACAACCCATAAGAGCAGCCGCTTACACTTTTACTTCTGCGTTGGATCCTTGGCCACAATTTCGACTTCATGGATTTATCTTGCAGCCTCAGGCTTTCCTAAACTCCTCCGATTGCTTCTGAGTGTTGATTAGAGATCTATTGTCCATATACCAGCAAGAACGTGTCGCCTCGGGTAAAATGCCTCAAAATCCATCCAATTGCCCCCGCCTCAAGTGTGGTTAGCCCTGAATCAACTGTGTTAGTTGTCTTGGCTTCCTCTCCCGCAGCCTTACTATGGAGGCTTCTCTCTTCCATGATAATAAGAAAAGCCAGTGTGCGCATGAGGGCACCCTTTGCTTTACCCCTTTCAAGGGAAAAAAGAATGGCCACACTCCCCATTAATCACAGGACCCAGGATCCTGAATTAGACGTGTAATAGCTTTTGAAGAGTGCGAGGATTACCTCGCTTGAGAGAATCCTAAGGCATAGCAAACATTTAAAAGAAAAATTCCGCCTTACCGAAATGCCTTGTAATATCCAAGGCACTCCATGAGGGCAAATATCCCGTTAGAGCGCCCTTTTGGCCCAATGAATCGGGCACATAGCCGGGTGGACTGCTACTACCCCTGCACAACCGGCCCTTCGTATGCCGCTTTGGGATGTGCTAATAATCCTTTCCGTGGTTATCTTCGCCTCGCTAATAAAATTGAGATGGCTTGTAAATCACATTTGACAAAGAGATAGGCCCAGTCCGGGGTAAAGGTAAGGTGTACATCTATTTAGGAATGTGAGGGTGATAAGATCGATTTTATTCTGCATCCGTGCACATTTAGAGACACCCCGAATTCATTAGCCGCATGTAATATCTTTCCCCAATCAAAGGTTACACACAGAAGCTCCATCGCCCCTCGGGCTTTTGCCTTTTTCCATTTCCTTTGCACACAGAGTAGAGTTCTTCACTGGAGAAAGGTTGGGGTTTCCTCAATACCTCACCTCCCTGTGGTCACCTTCCTTTGCAAATTTATGAAGCCTCCATATCCTCAGCCCCACAGCCTGCTTTGTTCCCATGATACTTTTGAAATGTGGACTTTGGTCGCAATTTTGTGACCGATTCTCATCAAGTAATGTCCCCTCCAGCCCTACTCTCAAAATGTGGTTTCCTTTTAACTCGGCCTGGCTTTACTAAAGAAAAAATTTGGAGCCCCTCTCCTTTCTACCCTCCTGGCCTCCCTAACCTTGCCTTAAGTCTCCAACCCTCAAGTAATCCTGCACCCTTCCTTCTATTTCTCTCAAGAGATGAATTTCTTTTCCTTGTCCTCTTCCGAGGCATTTTATAAGTCTCTCCTCGTGCTCCTCAAGATGGAGAGTTTCTAGGTGCACCGCTTCTCTTACCCTAAACCTTAAGCTAATTTTAGTTAGCTGTCTTAGCCACCTTAACCTACCTCAAAGCAAGACATCCAAGCAACCAAGCATTCTGTGATGGTGGTTTAGGATACTTAGCCAGATCTCACTGAATCGTGTCAACTCCTCATGATCCAAAAAGACCGGTATTGAGTTTAAAATAAGTCTTCCTTCTTTAATGGAGTCCCTTATCGCGGATCCCGGAAATGCTGGGGAAAGTGGTCGAAAGGGCAGGGTATGTAGCCCCTCTAGATTGTTCACCCCTATTAATGCGGATTCCATAAGCAAGTTCTGAGATAAAATCTATCATGTAAACATAGAGTAGGATCCACCCTTTTATCGCACGGGTCCAAACCCGATAGAGCCCCGTTCTAGCTAAGTATAGAGTAAGAGATTATTTCCCTCGCATCGTCGGGCAAGGTGGACTTCGCCGCCCCTCGCTACCTAAAGGCCCTCGTAATTTTTATTTTTCATAAAAACCTAGTAACCATATTAATAATATCCCCTTCTAACACCTAAAATACATTCATCAAACCCGTTGTCTAAGCTATTCTAATCTTGTTCCAAATTTCCACTCTCGATTATTATAGGCATAGATGTTAACTAAAGGCCTTAATTTTAAATAAAGTACATAAAAAGAATCCGCCATCCCGCCATTCCCATTGATCATCATATAGGTATTGGACAGATTCAAGTACTGTTCCAGTTGGTCACCAGCAATCCCAAATACAGAGGAGTCATTGGCTGAATTACCCAGACTGAAATTAGGAGGAAGAGTTCAAGCACGATGTCTCTATGGTTGAGGTCACAGAATCTTATGTCTCCACGAACAAAATATCCTGGCTTGGAGGAAATGAAGACATACCTTAAGCCTTCCCTTTGATGATACTATTCAACCCCTCGAGATTCCTGTAATACAGCCTTTTATGTCCCTATCCATTAGATTTTGTTTACCTACAAAACCTGCTTGTATGGATTGTTTCCCCCTCGGGCTTGCACACCGCTGGGTCCCAAATAAAACTTTACCTCCCCGGCTGTTTTTATCAACCAACTTCCAAAGAATTGTCCTCTTCTAGATCCGCGGACTTCTTTCCAATCAGAGATAGCGTCGTGATTCTTCCTCCCTCTTATTACAGATAGGACTAGGATCTTCTCTTGCATGGTGAACACCAAAGCTTCCTCAGATTGGTCTTCACCGACAAATTAGCATTTTAAACAACAAAAAAGCATTCATATTGTTATTGAACCTCATCTAGGAAATTCTCGGTTGTTCCATGGTCCTTACCTCGCTGAGAGAGTAAAATGATTCATATTATGTTCTCGATCAACAATCTTAGGCCTGTGACTCCTTCCCCATCCCCGCCTCGCCACCTCACCGATTTTTGCTTTAGGAACCCGCATCTCGCTTGGTATTAATGTGAAGATTTCGTTCTCCTTAGCCGTAAATACCGGCTGGGACCGCCATTAGAATAAGATATCATAATATCCAAATACCTATCTCTCCTTAACTCTTGTTTTATATACTCCTGCTCCAAATGAAGTTAATTCTTTTTGAAGACACAACCCATCTGAGAAGTTGGTTTGAGGGATATTGATCTCAATCACATCTCCTGTGGGTTCTGAGAGAGCCAGCAGTGATTTGGTCCAAAGAGGGGCGTGACAGAAAAGGATATCCAAGTGGTCGCCCTGACATTATCCTTATCCGACATCCTCGATGAATCCGAATTCCACCTCATCACACACAATAGAACGGGCATTGGCGCATCATATCTAGCTTCCCTTCTAAGAATATAGCCACTGACACACCCTTGCTATCCTCGCAAACAATTTGGAAGGTTTTTATTGTCAAGCTTAAGGGATGAGGAGGATAGGATATGTTGAGAGATTTAGTAATCCATGTCTACCTCCCCGAAGGCTGGCACTCCGCGGAAATGGACTAAAAATACAATAGCTTTCTTTGGAGAATATGTATAGCCAGAATTGTCCGGGTACGCCAAATAAATCAATGAAACCCCTTACCTAATCCGACCGACGCCGCTGTTAGCTTTCGAAACAAATCTTCATTGGGTAAGTAAAATATTTTTTATAGGAAGGAAGAATCCAAACCTTTAACCTTGTCATTCTTGCCTGCTGCCAAATCGGGATAGTGTGTTTTTGTGATCTTGTTTTCTCCCACCTCTCGCTTTTAGTGATGTTCGTGAGTCAGCAATTTGACCTCCCTCACAATTACACAAATACAAAGAGCTCACCTCCTACTGGGTTAAAGAAACCCATTGGAGTCCTTTTTTTTGATCTTACAAAGCCTTTGGCCAATTTTTCTTCTCGAGTCGGTAGACTTCCGTGGATGTTGAAACTCCTTCAAGGGGCTGATCCAAGGTAAGCCCTTTGTCCGAAGTTTTCCCTGCGGCTCTATAACATTATCTTCCTCCCTATCTTCTTGATTAGCTCGATGCTTGCATTGCTAGGGAACTTTCTCACCCATCCCATTTGATTAATATCGTGCTTTTTCCACTCTTTAGCCAAAGATTCTCCTCTCGTCCATGAAGGACTCAAAGATGAGGCTTTTCAAACCCTAAATAACTGCTTCAAGCAGGCCCCTGCTTCACGGATAAGCTATACGTGAGTATTGTCCATTTCCCCTACAACCGTGTGCTGCAGCTTCGCACTCCAACCCCCCACATTCCTCGCCTACCTTCCAACACACAGTCCCTGCCTATGCCACTTAGCTTTTCTCCCCTTGCATGCCAAGATCCCACCTCATGAACCCCCATGCAAAATGCCTGCCGGGCTGGTCCCTGATAATCTCTAAGCCAATGTATAATTCCTTTAAAACGCCCATGCTTTATCTCGCTCCGGCCATCCAACCAAAAAAAAGATTTGTTCCATTCATAATCCTCCCCATCAACTCATTTTTGGATGTGCTTTTTCTGTCTTTGTTCTCATCTTTAGCAAAGCGCACGGAAGGGAGCAATCTAAACCGGGCGCTAACCAAATTTTGCAAAGGACCTAAAGAAACCGGCCAAGCTACCTTAACACCTCGGTTGGGTTAACTCTCTTCGGATTCTCCCCACGCCAGAAATAACTGGCCAATGATAGTCTTCTCCCCTTCCCCCAAGAAGAATAACAACTGCACATGACGGAGATCCGGACACCCCTGCACTCGAATCCCGTAGGATACAAAATCTAAAAGACCCTACCCGACACGGCCCTTGTGAAAGACCCCACCGGACCGAGACCACACTAGGGCTAATTTTGCAAACCAAGAACCTCCTTCCACACCACTCTACATATAAGTCCCTAAGGTGGGGAGGGGCAAAGTGCATCGGGCTAGGCTGGGTCAATAATATAATGGGTTCGACCCAAGTGGGTGCACCTATCGCGAATAGGTTAAGTGCTCAAATTGTTGTTAAGATAGGCCTCGGAATCTCAGAGCGCAACCACCCTCAACAATGATCCGTGTCTCAAGCATAAGATGTATGCTACAGGGTTAAATCCAATTGAACCCCGACCGCAGAAAACCAACCCCGGATCTAGACTCACCTCGCTCCATCTAATCAAATCTAATTCTGGCGGAATCTTGGTTTCTCCGTGACGCTAGCTATCCCTACCTCGAGTAGAATGTACCTTCATACAAAGTGCCTCCTCATCCATCGGGGTAGGGGAGAACACCCGCTTACGCGCCCCTTCCTCAAGGTGCTCAACGCTCATCTCCTCCCTCCCTCTTATTTTAATACTAGTATAAACCGTATATATTCATTGTCGCTACAAATCATTAGAGTACACACCCATATTTTCATGAATGCGGGCCCCGCCTTTTTGTACACACAATATAATCCCCTATTTCTTTTCATATATTGAAATAACGTGACATTTTGAAAGATATAAATATAATTAAGCATGGACCATTTATGGTCCATAACCAGACTACAATTGTATAAAGCATATATCTCTCTACTAATCTTATCCATTTCCTTTTGTCCCTTATAATGATACCATGGTTTCTACCCTTTAATAACATACCCTTTTGAAAGGTGTGAGGGGAAGTTCATGTAGATCCACTTACATATGTAATTAAGTACCCCATAAATTCACGCTTTGTTTGGCGCTAAACATTGCCCTCAAATTCATGCAAAGCCTGCCTAACCAATTAATTTTATCCCATAGAGAATTGTAGGCGTACATAAGCAACTATATTCTAAATTTTGAGATCAAAATTGATTAAAATGTTGTCTCTATAATAACTTTCAACTGGCAAGTGGAACTCCACATAGTAGTCTAACTTGACTTTTTATAGTCAAGTAAACTTCCATATTGTTCTTTCTTTTTGAATTTTGCATTGATTTCATGACATGGGTCATTTTGAAAATGCATTTTTCGTGTCACATCTCAAGGCAAGTATAAATCTAGAATAAACATGCTAAAAAAAGACATATTTGGGTGGAATTTAATGCTATAAAGTTTAACTCCAAATCTTAAGGCTAAGTGATCAAATAAAATATTTCTCTTTCATTATTAAAGTGCAACTCCCACGCTTCTTTGGTCTCATATCCTTCCAAAAATTCAAATCTTGAGGTCTATTTAACATAAGAAAGTTATTGATTTTAAATGGATCTTACAAAAAAACTATTCTATCTTTGTATTCTATGGACCAATAATAGCCTGTACGTAAATCTTCTTGATTTCCCTTGTGACTATGTCTTTGGCGCTTTTTAATGAGTTTGTTTCTTTACATTGGCTTCATATATCATTTTGAACTTTCTCATACTATGATTGTTTAGAGGGACATCATAGAGTAAGTTTTGCTCCATATGGGGAAATATTTATCATTACAAGTTACCTAAAATTGAGATCAAAAAGTGAAAAGTCCAAACATCAAATCCAAGGCCAACCAACATTTTATGGGATGGAGGAACTTTGTCAATTGCTTATATATCACATTAGCTCAAAATGGTATTTCCCTATGAAAGTTGTTGTATTGTTCAACTTCTCGTAGTTCCAGGTTTCAGTTCCCAGGAGGCGTAGTAAGTGTAGCTTTGACCCCTCGCTATATTTGAATGGTCTCTTATCTTTCTTCACGTGCTCATATTGACATGTGTTTTGCCACCCTCAACCCTCGCTATGCGGTGGCGGCGCTGTGGGTGAAGTATTCCGTATATGCTAGCATATGCCGACATGACTCTAAAACTAGCTTCGGGCCGCCTCGTAAAATGCTAGGGTCAGCTTCAGTTTCCGGGATGGCTACAGCCTAACCGGTAAATCGGCACAATTTTGATGAACATCTCGGCTCACCTCTGAGCAAGCAAAATGCAACGCGACCGGGGCTTCCCTTTGAAGAAAGAATTTTTAGGCTGTCTCAAGATTTGATCACAAGCAAATACCGGAACTTGTTTGAGTTACTCTAAGTGGATACATGGGCGGGATATGAGGATTAACACTCCTTTTGTTCCCGTGACTCCTCATTCCCGCCTCGGGTTTTTGGTACTTTTATAGTCAAGGTTTAGGCAGCTCATTCTTGGCAAAGAAATGTGTTTATTTGTTGAATCCGCAGCGCTGGTCGTACGAAAAGGAAGAATAATAGGATCTAGGCATGTCATTTTGGCGCGAAAGGAAGCTTCTTTATTCTCGAATAAACTTTACCTCGATTTGGTAATCATCTCCAGCCTCTAAACCTCGTTGTGGCAAAGCAACCCGGCTCTGCTAAAGGTGAGAGGTCGCTGAAGCAGAGGTACGAAGTTTGTGCTTCTATCATACTGAACGATCCCCTCGAACATAGAGCCTTTGAAACCGCACTTAGCCTCTAAATCTTAGTTTTTGCTTTCTCTGCTTGGCAGCTTGTTGAAGCATAAGGGCCAATGGGCTATCAGGTTATTGGTGAAGCAAATGATTGGTGAAGCAAAGGATTAAGAATTGGGCGCCAGCTTCCCTCGATTTCCAAGCCACAAGACGCATCTATCTATTTCTTCTCCTCCGGCCCATCTGTTTCTAAAGATATATAGATTTACTGATGCAATACGCTTTTTTCTAGAAATTTTAGCTTTAGGCGTAGGAACAAGAATCCCGTTTTGAGCTATGCGTCGAAAGGTAGAAATCAAGTTCTATGCCAGCGAAAATAGATGTGTCGGATCCTCATATGGCATGCTCTGGCTGTATGCTACGAGATTTCAAGGTTTTATTGTCGCTACAGAGGCTTAATCCGTGACTTCCTCGATTTGTGATTTCGGTCAAGGCTAAAAGCATTGATTTAGGCTTATTTTTGGCATAATATAAATAAGTATTTTAAATGGTCGTAATTCGTGGATGGAAGGGCGCTTTTGCAATAATCGTGGTGAAAACTAAATTGCTAGAATTATAGAAGTTGCCTATATGTCTGATGCCTTTTATACCCTTTTCCCACCTTAAATCGCCAATCTTATTGTGCAAAGCATACTTATCAACGAGAAAAGGCTGGTTTTGTGGCTGATATAAGTTAAATTTTCATATATGTTTTTGCAAAAATTGATGGTTGCCATGATGAAAGTAGTCTTATAGGTATCGATTATTTCCTCTCCATGTATGCTACAAATAGTTTGTTAGAACTTTATCAACACTTTTTTTCTTTGTCCATTGGCGTGTGTCCCTTGACATGTCATTTCTCTTCCAACTTTCTTCTATCACTCCTAATGAAAAGAAAGGGATGTCTTTGTTTGATGGAAGAGACGGTCAATTGATGGTATAGTATGGAGCATTGAAATGATCTATAACTAATATAATTTGTCTTATCCTCATGGCACCATATTTCTTTGTTCTTTTATTTCGTTTTGATTTAGAAATAATGTCATCCATGACTTGAGGAACAAATAGTTAAATATACATGGATTTTGTACTTAACCGGGTAGACGGAGGTTATGTTGGTGACTCAAAGGCTAGGGAGTATGAAGTTGCATAAACGCACCCAACTTCAATATATCCAACTCACATATCAAAAGTATTGCAATTTACCATAAACACGATGAAAGAAGAAAATCTATGTAACCGATGTTGCAAAAGAGCTGTTTACGCTATATCATCAAATATCACATCAAAATGTTGCTTTGAACGTCTACAAAAATGAGGCATTCATTTAATTCCCCAATAACGTCTACAAAATGAGAGGCATTCATTTAATTCCACACATAGCAAGACGTCTTGCTTTGAACAAAAACAAGACGTTCTTATATAAGCTAAACGGACAAAAAGCAAACAATTTGCTATCGCATATATTAAAACACAGGGCTCTACGGGGCTCAAAAACGTTGGAGCCTTCTTGAGATCTTTAAGAATTTCGATATAAGAAAATCTTGCCAAGGTGCATTTTGGAAGGAATAGTGAGAGCATCCGGCTATAGCGAGGATAGCCTTAATATCGGCTATAAGCGGCGCTAATCTGCAGGCATACTTAGCAAAAATGTTTTTAAAGAATTGAACAATACTTTTCGGTAGAGCTCACATTTTCCGGTATTGCTAACGCTTGAATTTTGAGATTTTTGGCTTGCTCTTGAGGATGGTTTTGCGGGATGGAAGGCTCTGAGCGATTTTTTTAGGTTGCCCCTGAGAGCCTCGTTTATATTGGTATGTGGGCATATTCAAGTATGTCTTGGCATATACCTAGCATATCTTGATAGTATAAAAGCGGGCTGCTGCACAAATGCTACGATCGAAACCGTTCGGATGGCGCGTATTCCTAACCGAATGTGGCTCCATTTGATGAACATCTCGGTTCGACCCTGACGGCTGCGGTGGCTGGCTATTTGAAGAAAAGAGATTTTTAATTTTGCTTTCTGCATTTGATCGCTGACTACTTTGAGAACTTCATTTGGAGTTACTCTGGATACATGGGCGGGATAAGGAAGTTAACACCCTTTTGTTCAGATATCATTCGCACGGTTTTGTACTTATATTTGGGGGATTGCACAGCTCTATAGTTCATTATGCCAAACCGACATTGCTTTTCAAAAATTCTTTGGATTTGAGAGTAATGACAAAGTCTGTAATCCGCAGTGATGCATGATCTTTTAACAACGGTTGCGAGGTTAAAGTACTCTCAAATGGAAGGCTTGAAAGCGGTCATCTAAAGATGTCGTATTTTCTTATATTTGGTTTTGACTTGGACCTTTCCGCAGTTCGAGAATATTGGCTACATAGGCTGACATCGGGTGCATGAAGCTAAATTCTGATTAATTATTAGATGTGCTTTTCATAAATAATGGCTAGATATATCAATGTATGCCTCGATTTATAATCATGACATCAAACATATAGAAAATGATCACCATGTAAATTAGAGACCAGTCATTATGGATCCCATGTTGTAAGATCTTGTTGAGTAGCAAAGGATGGTGTTCTTAAATGAAATCCGGAGAACTAAGCTGAGAATCTAAGCAAGTTATGATACGGTGCAAGACCAGATTCCTCCTACGGAAAGGGCATCGCATCATGCAAGCAGGATAGATGAGCGCAATCTGATCTTTCACATCTACAATTGGGAGGCTTTAATCTCAGATCATGATAACTAGACTCGTTAAAATAACAGTGGAAAGAATTGCTGCGGTATTCAAGATGAAAATAAAGCTCTTAAAGATGATATGTTTAGTCTCCAGCAAATAAGCTGTCCTCTAGCAAGCACTCCACTTGGCATAGATGTGAGGAAAATGCTGCATGAGACAAGGCATGGCAGGTTTGGAAGGACTCGGAAATGGTTTTGAAGGGGCTAAGTCGGAGACCGCAAACTTGTAGATGCACTAATGAAGGTTAGTGATGACATTTCATCTGCAAGACATACCAACATGGAAATATTAGCGATGTCGTAGGAATGCAAACTAGAATAATTAATTTGCAACAAAGAGATGGACAATTTTCAAGAGAATACGAGCAGGCTTGAAAAGAAAATTGCATTCTTACAAAGGTAACAAAAGCATTCGAAACACGGGAAGATATTAACATGCTGGAATCAGCTGCGATTAAACCTAGAACTGACCATCAAGCGAAAAGCTTAATGATTCTGGAACCGCGGATAGAAAAGGTGCGAGAAGAAAATTTAGAATTTAAAATGGAAGTTGTGAGTTAAAATCAGTATCTAGGTAGCTTTGAGAGGGATGGAAAAAGAAAAGCGAAGTTTAGCGTTGAACAAAGAGATGGTGGGAGAGCTTGAAGATTAAAGGTGTATGATCACGATTTGACCATAGTGAAGGATTTACCATTTGAAATGATGTATTTTCAGAAGCAATGTGAAGCACTTCAAAAGGAAATGAATGGTGGAATTACATATGCCAAAGACGAGCGATATTTTGAGCACGAAAATTGAAGATCTTGGGATGATTTCACTGAGTACATTATATAAATTTCGTGAGGACTTATCTCGGTTGCTTAGAGCGAAAGTGGATTTTGAAGCATTGCAATACAAAGCTACGAAACTCCACGGCCAAGGAGAGGGGCTAGCCTTCTAAAAATAGCTTGCTTGTTTCGAGAATCACAGACACATAGGATGCAAGTATGTTGATGAATTACAACGCTAAAATTACCAAGTGAAGGTGCAACAAGATTTGTCTTCTAAAGCAGAAAAATTCTAAATGTCCTAATAGGCGATTCATGTATTTTCTTTGAAGGCGAATCGCATCTTTGCTAATCATGATGCCGACGGCTATCGATAAGTGAAGATGAGTTGCAACAAGGAAATTCTTAATGAAAAAGGTGATGCGTAATCTACTCTATTACTGGATGTACCATTTGGAAGAAGAGTAGGTTCTTCAACAAGAGAAGGAGAATGTAGTCGGAAGTCTTGAAGCCGTGTGAGACAGGCAAAACACTTATTACGTGGCCTTAAGGTCCATGAAAAAGAGAGTAAGAGATATTGTTGAAAACCATACATCTTAGAAACAACAACCCATAAAGGTTTGAAAATGGGTATGAGATAGCATACAAAGCTATCTGCTCTCATGGATGGAATGCATGGAAACTTAGGATTGGAAGTGTTGAATAATTAATATTTACGTATCGAATGTTCTTCATTTGTTCTTTCTATCTTCTTGAGAAGATCATTTGAAGGTGTAATATAAGCTCATGTTGACTTCTTATATTGAATGTAAAAAGGTGAGTCACGAATCCTTACCATTTTGAGTTGTCTACAAGGTTCTCGGTCAATCTGAGATGGCGACCATGAAACACACGAGGATACAAAATATTTTCCACCTTTTCAAACCCGAAATTCTTGAGCTACATTTAATTGAAGCCCGCTGATGCAGTCGTCGATTTGCATTCATGTAGAAGGTACAGGTAAATCTCTATGGTTAGAGGTATTGATTAAGTGTTTTTATATCATACAAGTCACTTCCATAATATCCAACTTTGATAAAAGATCCAAAAAAAGTAAAGTTCTGCCCTTCCATTTTGTGTCGGCCCTTTTGATGCCAAGCACATCTTTTTTAATCAACATCCATGTGATCGTGTACCTTAAGCGATGTGCCCCAAACACTGATGCCAGCTGAACCAACAAAACTCATCTAAATGTGGGAGGTACAAGATGCAAAGCAGGCATTTTGAGTGTCATGCATGAAACATTATTTATGGTTCATAATCAAAAGCTTGTGGAAAAAATGAAAAGAAAAGCTATCCATACTTTTCCCATGGGATGGAAATGAAAACGACCCGATTGAGTCTAGAGTGGGTTCCAATCTCTTCCGCTTTTTAAAGTCGTTAAGTAGAACTACGAGAAGAATGCACCTTGCAATATCATCATGCATGATTTAAAAAATGATTTAAAGCCACTTCACCCCTCCGTGCATAGAGGCAACCCCTCCGTCACATGACACCTTGTTTATTTGTTTTCCTTATCTTTTGTGTAAAAAATATATGATAATCAAAAATTTGAAAAAATCGGTTTGTTGAGGCAGTTTGACTTTATGTAAACATGAAGCTTTTCGGTGCCAGCCCCACAGGTTGCTAGGCATAACTTACAAGAATGGAGAGGTATATATTTTTAGGCATTTTCTAGTGGACTGTTGCCATATGAATCCTAGGAAGGGTTCGAATAGATTTTGTACCACTGATTTTATATGAATTTTAAAGTGAACACTTCAAAAGGACCATTTTTGGTCCATCACCTGACCTAGTGTTAAAGCTCTGAAACTATTTGGCAAATGCAGTTTCAAGTTTAAGAACTAGATAACATTACATTTGTAAGTGTTTTGTAGGCTTGTGCTTGTTAGAAAAATACAGAATGTGGTGAGTGCGTTTACCTCCAATTGAAACAAGTTGGGCTACAGTCAGATGTTTTTGTAAGCAAAGTGTTGAGTACCATGTAGTATAACAAATGCTGAGAGAAATGATGGTGTTTATTTTGTGAGTCCTTTCTTTTAATCCCAACTAATGAAACCTCTCAATGGGATCTGGATAATGTGTATTTGTATGTTAAGACAGTTCCTTTATTTATTGGATGAATAATAAAACAATAGTTTCTTTGAGTTGCTTTGAGGTTTTTTTTGCATCAGACTTGGAAGTCTTGTTTCTGTGACAACATTTTAGTTTATTGTAGTTTATTGGATGAATAATAAACAATAGTTTCTTTGAGTTGCTTTGAGGTTTTTTTTTTTTTGCATCAGACTTGGAAGTCTTATTGCTGTGACAACTTTTTAGTTTAAATGATTCAACAAGTTGTAATGATTTGCAGCATGAACAATTTATGGTTGTGATTCCATTATGTGTTTTTATCCTGTGCTTGGCATATTCCTGTGCTTAAATTGCGCCTAAACTGATTAATCAAGTAGGCGTACAAGAAGCGGACTTCTGATTGCATTTTTCTAGGCTGTAGAGGAAAAATTCTTGTGAATGAGTTGCTAAGGTAGAATATTATAGCTAAAAGTGTGTATTATAGCTAAAGTATGTATTATAACTTCTGGGCCCTCGGACAGTGGCACAATTGGTAGGATATTCCCTCTCCATATATCCTGTTCGCCCATCCTAGGTCTTTTTGGGGTCAAACTGGCCTCTGTTGACCCAATTTTAAAGGGGGCACTTGAAGACTGGGAACAATTGGTTAATATGGTATTCTAGCATCCATACACTACAGTGTCATACCAATACAATCAACGATTACCGCGATTGACACATAGCAGCGGGATGCCAGCGACATGAGCACAGGGGAATCAAACCCGAGTTCAATCAATGCTCATTGCTTGCACGGAATAGCATGAGGATGCCATCTCAACTATGCCCTACGTGAAGATCATGCCATTACGCCCTTGCTTCACAGTAAGCCCATGCAGCTGACTATCGGGCACCCGTACAGCGCCACTCTATGTTGCAATTGTTGGCGGCATGCATTCCAATGATCATATACATGGCTTGCCATGGCAAGTACAGTACTTGTAAAGCCACAAAGAAGCGGTATCCGATGAGCACGGGAATCGAACTTAAGTGCAATGCCAATGCTCATCGGGCATAAGGGGAGATCCCAAGAAAAGGATCAAGCCCTTGTGCCGGGGCGAAGCCGCGAAAATGCACAGTGTTAGTAACGAATCTTTTGACAAAGCGAGCTTCAGAGACGGAGGACAACAAAACAAGAAACAACACATATTTATGCAGGATCACATCATGCATGTGGCACAAAATGCCACCTATGTCAAAGCGTACACAATAAAGCATTACATACGGTAAAACACAAAGGTCCTAGTTCATGAGCTGCGGATGCAGCATGCGATGATGGCATCAAGCTAAGCGGATCTCACGGGTCGGCGGGCCTCTAGCCGCGACTCATAGCCTTGATCTCGATTACTGCCCGGCTTCGGACATTGAGTCTGAAATACCTCCCGAAGCAAAATCAGCGAGAATCAATAGCCATCATAGAAACACGTGAGCTGCCTCCTCGGGGATCCTAAGCGGCGTCTTAACTGCACAATACTTGTTATGAACTCTTAGGTGAAGACCTATTTACCCTCTGGAAGATAAGCACGAGGATGTCCGAGGGATGAAATGCATCAATCTTGGCACTAATCAAATTTAGAAGTCCAAGCAAGATAGGATGGCGTCTCCCCGCAGCCAGAGATTCCCATTGCTCTCCATGTCAGCCCTGCAAAAGGCGTCCACCACAGACCATCCTCCAAAGAAAATAAAAGAAACACACAAGTACAGCAGGACAAAATAAGCATGGAATCACCCAGCGGCCGCGAGTGGTCCCTAGTGTGAATGGGGATGCGTCACACCATGATCTGGAATTTCAAGCTCTGGTTGAAGGATGGATCACCGAAGATCCTCAAAGTTACAATCCATCTCATCAGATGGCATAAAATCATCCTAGTACTGCTGACGCCCAGGCCCATTCTGTTCCATAGCCACATACCTTGCAGGCAAACCAAACATAATATTAGATCACGACGCCGAGGATGGCATCACGTGGGGCGGGATCTAAAGAGACCACTCCATGCAGCACAAACTCACGGCTCATTCACAAAACCTTTGTTGGAAGGAATGATCCAGTGGCGCTCAATTAATACTCACTCCTAAGCATCCACGAAAGCGATGAAGCATCAGGCTAGGGTAGGTGTAATACTTGTGATAAAAACAAAGTGTGTTGCCTTATTCAACAGGTTCCTCTTGTCCAAAACACACAGGCCTTTTATGTCCCCAGCATCCCACCTTAGATAGAGATCCTTCTCCTTCTCAATCATGGATTCAGATACGTTATGGAGGTGGCAAGAATAGTGCAATTTACCTATTTCTTTCACACAATACCCCAACATGCCCTTAGAGCAGTGTAATATGTTATTCTTCAGCACTTTGCACACTAAAACAACATCGGATGGCTTGGATGGCCAATTAAAATCCCTCTTAATAGCCTCATTCAAGGCCCTTGGTGTCTTATAGCGAGCTCTTAACATAGCTTGGAGATGAAGGTGGTCTGCAGAAGACCTCCTCTCAAGAGCAACAACACCAGTCGATACACCTTCTATCACAAAGATACTTGAAGGGCATCAAAAACTAGAATTGGGACATGCTTAACGACAATCCCAATGTCACGAGACATCCAATTGCCTCCCAATTCATTGCAAGACTAGGCATGGCGGAGGGAATTGATCTCCACCAGACACGAGATCGAGGAGGCATGGAACGGAGACGAGGTGGGCACATGGACAGCGAGGCCTTGCCCGCTTCGGCTGCTCTCCTCATATATACATGATCAACTTTGAGACAATCAACAAACTAAAAGATTAAGCAAGAATAATCGTTGACCTATATCTTGGGACTTACTTGAGAATAAAATGTTTGCACGATGAAGAAACACAAAGAAATAGAAGTGAGGTGCGATCCCTTTCCAAGCACATGGGCATGCGACCTGCTTGAGAGAGAACATAATTAGAATGGGAGACCCAGCGATGCGTCATATGCCGAGGGGTGCCGTGCTCCTCTATCCTCCGCCGCTGCATTGAATGAAAATATCTTGCTTCTTTCCATAATCGGATATGCGACATCCTTTTATACATATTTCTATCACGAATACCCCAAAACACCTTCATAAATCTTACTAGTAATGGTGCCCGATTGAAAAGCATGCAATCATAATCCAACTTTATCTTGGGAAATTGAAAAAAGACTTGAGAAGTAGTTTATCTTGGGAAGTGATGCAAAGAGGGCTTGAGAAGTAGATGTTATCTGAGAATAAAACACAAAGTAAAGTTGCACACATGAATACTTGTTGAAGACAGGCTGTGAGTATGAATACCATAATTTGTGGAAACTATTAAGAACTTTGTATCGCGTCAATGCCATAATCACGTGGGCTTGTCACCTGGCGAGTGTGCTTTCGTCGGAGAAAAGCATTATGTGTTTCTTAACGAGTGCAAAGGTATTGCCAGCACATATATTAAATTACATAACTATGATAAATCAAATCTTATCATGCGGCTACATGATTTCAATGTCACGGATGTGACATTAAAACATTCAAAACTAAGCCTATTTTCAAAAGCTTAGTTAAATCTGCTAAATGATGGCTCGACAAAGGCCTTTTCACACCGCCCGCGGCTCTACACCTATACAACTCATAGCGAGTGGTGATGAGAATATTGACTTCTATGGAGTTTAAGCAATTCCTCTTTTTTTCGTACAACTTTTCCGATCATGCAAGCATATCCACAATGAGATATAGTGATCATCATTTAACACAATACTATATTCTTTCATTAGATTAAAATCTGTGACCCTTTTCTACGAGGCTAGCCCTAGACATGTGATTGTCGGAATCATGTTTGATTTCTATCATTCAAGATAAAAGATCTTTCACAGATACCTTGTCAAATGCTACTTGTACTTCCAATAGAGAACCGCACATGTCAACTAAAGTATTGCTAATAAAAATGTATGTTTAGAATCTTTTCCCTGATCTCAATGTGTATTTCACCTTACATCCAGGGTCGCTAAAATTGCCATATGCTAACAAAGAGAGTAACATGAGGCTGTGATAAAAGTCTTCACATTAGGAAATATGTCACGAAGCCCCATTTGTTTTAAATAGCGATAAGCGGCTTGAACCCAGCACTACTGCCGGAAGATACTGACAAAATGCGTTAAGTGCTGCGTGCTTCTTCGATTATTCATGGTAGGCATATGTGCCAATCAACGCTTTGCTAACACATAAATCTAACATATTGTTACCAATATTAGGTTTCTTTCAAGATATGAGCATATGTGTCATTGTCTAGAACGACACCTTTGATTGCACTGTCTAATAAGAGACCTCCATTTGCATGTGCTTCTTGGACATATGGTTTACTTTCAGATCTAAAAGCTTGAGCTGCCTTACAAAAATGTGAATCCATCTTTAAGCGAATCACATAAGCATCTAATTCTGTTGTGTGGCTCATTGAACAGCCCTAACCCTTATGTTGGCCCAAGCTAGTCCAGATGAAGTGCATCAACCTTGATGCACTCTGGCGACAGAAATGTATGAAGAGGCCCATATCCATTTGCAAGTTGTCGTTGTAAAGCCATGGCTACGTACCATGTCGGTAGAAGTAGCCAAGCTCTAAAGAATTGTAACAAATGGGGATTTTGGTGGCTTCATGGACAAAAGGGCTTTATTTGGACCTTCTAATTTTTTTTTTTTTTTTAAAAAGGGCTTCCTTTGGATTCTTTGATCTTGGCAGGTCATTTGTGGCCGTTAGATCTAGGGCTCGATCTAAATCTAGGAATTACGGCATAACATTATAATATAGGATTTTATAAAACTATGGTTCTTGAGTGCGCAGACATTATTATCTGGCTTCTCTCAAGAGACAGAGATGGTGCTAGACTATCCATAATATAAGAGCCATATAAGAGCAAAGAAGTGGAACTGGATTATTCCCAATTGTTTTTTTATATTGGATAGAAAAAAAATGGAACTTTTGTTTTGGTGTATTATGGGATTTGTGCTATATTCAATGGTTTATATATTATTCATGAACTTGTTAATGTTTTTTGAATTTTTATTTTTAGGTTGTCCTATGTGCTATTTGCCTGCGGCCATTCCAAAACCGTCTAACTCCTCAAGGATTAAATTCTCAATTAAACCATTTTGTCTATGCCATGTTATAAACCTACATTTGGCATATCCTTATATTTAATTTATGCCACCAGTTACGAAACAAAACATTACGTAACAAAACATTGCTCATTAGGTACTCACCCCAATCACTAACGCCCAATTCCAGTTATTGCTGATTGTGCTCAGCCCAATCACTTCACATTAGGATACAGTATATTCCATATATAAAACAATCTCCCGTCAAATAAAAGAATGAAAGAAAGCAGCACAATACCGGTAATTAGATCCTCCCTCAAATAAATTTACATTGGTTGCAATCTTATAAGTAGGCTCAAACTCGAGATCTAAGTCTAGTGTGTTACAATTAGAACAAATCCAGCTATTAAAACAAAGATACCAATGAGAACTATTCAACCAAACAAACTTGTTGCCAATCACTGCAATGCATGGCAATTCAAAGTGCAACAAAATGATTTAAAAGCTGATGATAACAACTTAGAGGGACTTCTGTCATCATAGGTTATCATGGGAGAAAAAGAAGATGCAAGTTACCTTCGGTATCTGTGTTCGCTATATCAAACAAGGTAAAATACATTTGGCAGAATCTGGTTTAAGATGTACAAGAAATTATTTCCAACTGATCATTCAAGTTATCTGCACTTCAGCATCAGATCAGACGCAGGTTTAAAAGTACATAACAGAATCTGTGAAGCAAGAATCAAATCAGATTATTCTACAGCGGCAATTGGCACCTGGATTAAATACAAAGCCAATGTGAACAAACGTAGCTCAACTAATTAGTTGGAAATAGCACTTTGTGTATTTTCCCAAAGAATTTCTAAGGAAATGCTCTTACGAAAGCAGAAAGCAAAGCAAGCCTTGCCTTGGCCAAAGGCGATCTTGAAGGTCTTGGAGGGATAGGAGGATCAGCTACTGGGTCTTCTCCATTAACATCTATCTCTTCTACAGGAATTTTCAAGTCATTGTCCAACGAAATAACAAGTCCCTTGTTGCTTTTGCTTAATTGCATGGCGCTTTCAATATGCATGGTCACACCCCTGCACTTCCGAATTTTGACTTTAGACAAATTAGGGCAACCTGCTAAAATAGCTTCTAAGCCATTGTCAGATATGGGACAGCACTTTATGCAAAGCTTTCTCAGAGCTAAAAATTTTGATGCAATGCAGAAGAGTTCATCATCTCCAAAAGTTTCACTGCTCCAAAGTGCAAGCCTCTCCAGCCCTTTGCAATTTGATCCCAAAACACTCAGACTCACAGTTGTTGCACTCATCCCAATTAATACCAGCTCTTTAAGCTCAGAACACTTTTCGGCAATAGACACGAGTCCCTTATCGCCAATCTTGCCAGAGAAGCATCCATCAAGTTGAAGTCTCCTCAAGTATCGGCATCCACTGGCAATTGAAGCAAGGCCATGATTTGAACAGTCAGGCACCTTAGACAAAAACAAGACTTGTAAATTCTTGCACTGTGCCACAGCATGTAGGCCTCTGTCACCTAACCTCAACCTTTCCAAACGCAACTCCACCAGACTCTGCATGTGCTCCATGATGATCTCGAAAAGTTGGTCCCAGTCCCCTTGAACTTTAAAGAGAATGAGGGTCTGAAGCCCTTTCGAACCAACAATTAGAGGAGCAAATAGATGTCCATTATTGACTTCTTTTAGGCACAACCTTTTAATCTTTCCTCCTCCAAGACGTGTCCCAAGAAATTCATTTTGCTCTAGATGCCTTAACCTCTTTATAGACAATTCTTCTAAATCTTGGCATTTTTGCAGCAGAGCATCCAAACCACGAGCTCCAAAGCCACATGATGCACAAGAGATTTTTTTTAGGGAGGTGCAAAGCGCAGCAAACATTTCAAGACCCTCGTTAGAAACTTGGCGGCATCCTTTAAGCTTAATTTTTTGCAAAGATGTGCAGTGCTGCCCTATTAAAGCAAGCGCAGCATCATCAATACTCGGCAATTTCTTGTCACATCTCAAACCTAGTCTGGTAATATGTTCAAACCTACTAAAAATCTTCGGTAAATGAGGACCCAGATCTGCAGAAGCGTTAAGTGACAATATTTTACGACTTTGCGCTTCTACCCTGAACCATCTTTTACAAACCAAGGAGCATGTGAATCGACAGACATGATCAAGCCTACTAAAGATCAAAGCCAAGCACTCATCTGGGATGTAGAGACTCAAATCCTCACCTTCTTGGAGGCCTTCTTGATCCGTTTCTGTTTGAAAATTTTGGGGAACTGATACAAAAAGGGAAGGACTTACAGGATTGGAGTTGTCCGCCTTAGAGCTTGATTGTCCCATTCTTTTCCTGCTCGACTTCAAAAAATGGGAAAGCATCACGTACTTATGAACTGATATAGCTGCGAAGTCATGCTTTTTTTGCAGAAAAAGATTGTCTTATTCCAGCGGATTAGGGTCAAATGTGAGCATGACGCGACGGCGCACTACCGGAGTAGGCTATGGCGGAATAAGCTTTCCCGTGTTTTTTTACTCGGTTTCCAAATATGGACGTGCACGGCAAATAACAACAACAAACAACAAAATTCTTGGTGTAGTAGCGCCTCAACAAGTTTGACTGCATCTTTCTTTGGCCGGCAAAGAAACGTCATCATATACCGCGTGTGTATTGGTAAAATGCCCACCTAGGGTGGGCGTCAGTTTTCAAAATTTCTAAGGCCCCTGCCATTAGTTTTACTACATAGCTGGAACTTCAAAGCGACAAAGAAATATCATCATAATATACCATAATATACCGTGTGTATTGGTAAAATGCCCACCTAGGGTGTGCGTCAGTTTTCAAAATTTCTAAGGCCCCTGCCATTAGTTTTACTACAGAGCTGGAACTTCAAAGCGACAAAGAAATATCATTATAATATACCGTGTGTATTGATAAAATGCCCACCTAGGGTGGGCGTAAGTTTTCAAAATTTTTAGGCCCTTGCCATTAGCTGCCAGGCTAGAACTCCTAAATTGACAAAGAAAGATCATCCTGATATATGTCGTGTGTATTGGTAAAATGCCCACACCTAGGGTGGAAGCGTCGATCCGATTTTCAAAATTTCTAAGGCCCACGCCATTAGTTTACCTAAATTTGGAACTTCTAGAAGTGGCGTTGACCATCGGATGACCCATAGTCAAAGTGTCGAGGAAAAAAATTGTCGCGATTACATTTGCTCTAGGTTTGGTGTAAAGAGGTTAGCGAATTACATGGTTTGTTGGATTGTGATTTCACTCTCGATACTACTTTCGGGATGGGTAGTATATTCGGTTGTTGAGAGCAAGCAAAAATTATCGATTGACTCATTAGAGTTTTTAGGTCAATTAAGAGGTCCTTGTAAAGAGTATTTTTGGAAGAACGCCCGCGTGGGATCAGAACCTACCTTCCCCTCCATACCTAACTTTCCTCCCCTAACCTAACTTCCCCCTCGAGCCTAACCTCATACCTAACTTTGCAATCATGACTTCCTAGCGACCACAAAGGAGATTTGATGATTGATACATCCCATGTATTTTCCTTTCCACCATCGAGCTTCGATACAAAACCAAGACCCCAGAAGCCATCAGTGGCGCCGTGGTATGACGACCTTGCCATGGCCCAAGCATTGTTTAAGTGTTCGAATTATGGCAGTTCTTTGCCGGCCAAATGGAAGCGACAATTTGGCTCTGTTTGTTGTGAATCTTCCTAGTCTAAGCTCCCTCGATTTTCGGTCTTTTGCAATGTCAATGGCAAAGGTATTTAGTTTTGAGTTGTCATTGCATTCCTTTTGATGTTCTTGTTTCTAATACTTACATTTTGGGATCAAACTAATTAGAGGTCAATTTAGAGTCGCAGTGCCAAAGGATGCACGCGGGAATAAGTTCACTTGGAAGCAACCAATAGATGAAGATGCATTCTGCGACCGCGGAGCCATGAATATAGACCTCACGGGCAAGCGTATCTTATTGATCCTTTCCGCTCGAGAGCCCATCAAACTTCCACACTCTGCATCAGGACTTATTGAATTTACTTTCGTAAGAAGCTTATTGAGGTTACTAGATTAACGTAATAATTTGGATTAATGGTATCTTGATCCACATTTAGCGTGCTATGTATAACCACTTGTATGGATTCAGTGCAAAGTTTTTATCGGATGTTAATCGGCTCCAGCAGACGAACTACTTGTTGTCTCTAGCAATCTGCCAAGCTCAATGATTTAAGCAAAATTAATTAATTAGAGAAATTTGGAATTCTCGTTTAGCATGAAATAGGTTCTTGGTTAGCCATATGAATCTTGACCCGATAGCAAGCGAGGTAAAAGTTGGCGTTTTTAAGTACAAACTACCAATGAATCAATAACGGAAATATAGTTTTCTTGCTTGCTTTCGTACAAAGGTCCATCGTGGTTAAGGTAGTAGTATGGAATTGCTCGATGTTCGCCAAGGATCGAACAGATCTTTACTTGTGAAATGAGACAAAGAATGGGCTTTTTATTAACACCATATGAGGCGTTCGCGACTCCAAGGGTGCAATGGAGTAGGCACACCACAAACATTTCACTATTTTAAGCTATGTATTTGCCACGAGAGGATCGCGGCGATTATTATTTTCAACAGTAAACATGCACCAAGTAATAATAAAGACAAAAGCTATAGTAAAAACAAATTCACGAAACAAAAATTTCCATTGAAGGATGCAATGTACAATAGGGATGCAATATCATTCAAATGATTGTGTTTGAGATACACTATCGAATTATCGCACAATTCATTTGCTATCCGGATTACATGCGCTCTACCCAATTCAAAGCTTGTGTTGTGTCCATCTCACGAGATAACCACATGACAAAATTTGGAATTTGCATCCATGGCTAGATGAGCTCCACATGTGCATCCGGGTTTCTCATTTCACTATCCACGCGATCAGCTTATAAATTCCTTCTCAGGCTTCGGTGGCAATCACCGTCACGGACAGAGATCTTGACTTCTTGCAGGCACCACGATGCTCTTGTGTCGGACTCATCTTGAGTGCGATTCGATGTGGTCTTTCGTCCATGTATTTCAAACCTAAGATTTGCACAGCCGAGAATGGCATGTACACATCAAGCTTCTGGTTTAGTGCCCTAGTTTTGAAAAGTAGTGTTGCGGCTTAAAGGCGGCTTGGGGGAAGTGGCTCGAGGCAAAGCGCATTTGGAGGTAAGAGTTTCAAAGGAGCTGGCAAATAATAAAGAATTGGATTTATTTCTTTTAGTATAACATTTGAAGGGTAGGTTCATGAAATACAAAACCAATGGTTCAATTTAAAGGTTTATATGTTGGCGTGGTGATGGTCCAGCGGACCCCTGTTGATAAATAGAATAGTTTGAATCGAGCTTAGGGATCTGCTTGAGAAAAAGGTTGATTCATTACATCCTAAGATTGGAATCTAGATATTTGGTCCGGATCCTAGCTATTTAGCATACATGAACCTTTTAGATAGATATTGGCGAGGTTTGAAAAAGGCCCGAAATCGAGGAAATAGCTTCTTCGGCTATAAATGCATTAAACCACTCTGTTTGAATTGAGAAAATCCGAGGTTAGTGCCCTAATAGTCCTTCCTTGTAGTATGAATGCGTGTTGAGCGATTTTGCCTCTACTTCTTTTAGAGTTAGTTAGCGTTTGAAAAGCGGGATAGCGACTTCACAATAAACAAGCGGCTTGGAGTTGGGTGGTTAATCCCTTCTAAAAGATTGAAGTGGAGTTTTTCATTAGTGTTTAGTTGTTTGAATTGGTTAAGCTACCTTCATTGGATCAATTTGGTATTAGAACTTGATCCAGACCTCAAACACGTGACCAACACAAGACATAATATCTCTGAAGCGATATCAGCAAGCCTTAAGAACGCGATTTCATTTGCTGCTGGGCAACACTGACCTACATCCCTAAGAGGATTACCCGATTATAAATTAGAAGCCGGTGCTCTACTCTATGGATTTTCTTCGATGTGTCCAGCCACCTCATTGCGAGAGACCCTCCACTGCTTATCCACCACCACACGAAAATCCGCCGCCCGAGGCGGCAACCCAGAGCTTAACTGAAGACTCACTGGCCCGATCGCCAACTAAAAGGGATAAAGCTCCTAAATGGTTGGAAAAAGACGTCTGCCACTTTACTTGGCGGGCGTCAGTTAAACCAATGCAAGTAATAAGCTTCACAGGGGATATGGGAAAAGTTCTTTGAGAGTTAATCGCAATAGAACAAAAGCGCAAATATGGACACATATTTAGATGAACAAGCTCAAGTTTGGTGGCAAGGTCATGATTGATGCAACTGAAGTAACTCATGAAATGGAGTTTTAAGTAGTGCATTTGACCCATTATCGCACGCAAACTATTCACCACGGGGATATTGCAAAAGGAGAATGGGACCTTGTTAAGCAGGGCGATGTGGTGAAGCTTGATGTCAGAATATTACATGAAATTTAGTCACCTAGGTTCTGAAGTTGAACTTGGGTGAACCGCGAACTCTTAAAGTTTGTAGATGGGTTAAGAAAGTTTGTGAAGATGGGTTAAGAAAGTTTGTGAATCGTTAAGGGAGGACATATTTCGCGAGTTAAGATCTTATTGAACCCGGTCGGCATGGAAGATAATTAAAGAAAGCGAGGCTGCGAGAGCGAAAGTTAGACCCGAAGGCTCGTAAAGTTAGTTATATGGGAAGGAGTGCCTTCTAGAGTGAGCGAAAAAGACCAAAGCGTGAAAATTTTGAAAATAGAAGAGATAGAGAAAAATAAGAGAGTGAGTGAAGGCGTGGAGCCGGGTTTAGCGGGGAGAAATGGAAAGCGGCTCTAATAGCGGACGGAAGTCAAACAAGAGCGAGTAAAGGGCCAAAGGCCGGATGTTATGGTGTGGGGGTCCACATTATCGAGGAAATCAAGCTGCAGAAGAATGCAGCTCGTGGGATAAAAGTACAAAGAAGTACAATTTAAAGGCGGTAGCCTAGAAAGGCAAGTTGCTCAATCTCACCATGTGGAAGACTGAGACCAGGAAACTTCTAGGGAAGGAGAGGAAAAGAAATAAAAGGAAGCTTGCGACCATTGAGCAGGAAAAATTTGCAAATTGCCTACCTAAAGAATTTGTCGAGGCGATCACGAGGGATCTTGAGCATGGTTGTTTTAAGATGAAAGGTTGATAGAGGTCAAGATGTGGTACATTTTACTTGATGATGGTTCAACACATGATTTTATCATAGACTTGGTGTACAAATTAGGATTACCTATCGTGATTTACAAATAAAAATCACGGTTGTCGAGGAGTTTGAAGAAGGTCCTAGGAACCCGGTGTGATAAATATGTGATAGCTCTATCCAAAATAGGTCAATATTGAGGAGAAGTAAAACCACAGGAACTATATGGATGTGATATTAGAATTGGATGGCGAAGAACAATATGATGCGGAGCCACAATTACGGGGAAAGAGCGGTAATATAATGGTTGAAGGGCAACCCTTGGTACGTGTACAGATTCCACATCTCAAAGGCGAACCCCTACGACCTCACGAAACTAAGAAGTTAATCTGAGGCAAAGCTGAATCATACTTTATTTACTTGAGAAACTTCCGGATATTACCATCCACCGAGTGCCTCTCGAGTTGTCACGGTTTTAAGAGACAATTGACGATCTCTTCAAAGATAGAAACTTTAGATTTACCTCCTCATCATCGAGGAGGATCATGCTATATATAGTTGCAAGAGAGCGTAAACCTCCAAAGCGGGGGCACCTTATATAGAATTGATCATTTTGAGAAAAATTAGAGCTTGAAAGCGGATAAGCGAGGAGATGTTAGAGCGGCGATATCTGTGAAACATTCACCTTGCAGATTGCACCGTTGTCTAATCAAAAAGAAAGATAAAGGATATAGGATGTGCGTGGATTATAGAGCTCTCAATAAGTTGGTATCGAAGATAAATTTCCGATTACCTAGAGTGGTTATTTGATGAATTGAGGTGCTGTATATTTAGCAAAATTGATTTGTCGGGATATCACGGATCCATATAAAGGAAGAAATTGGTAAAAGCGAGGGTTGGAACAACTTTTTTGGTCATTCTGCGAGTTTACCGTGTAATGCCTTTTGGTCTGACGATGCTCCGGCAACTTTTGTAGTCTTGTAAGGAAGAGTTCTAGCACCGTCTTAGGGAAAAGTGTTGTAGTCTTCTTTGACGATATACTTATATATATAGTAGAACTATTGGGGGCACAACCAACACCTTCAAGCGAGGTTTTTGACCTTCGAGGCAAAATAGTTGTTTGTTAATGGAAGAGTCAAAAGCGGGGCTCTTTATGCAAGAAGTTGGATATTTAGGTCATATCATATCCAAAGAAGGCATGCGGGATGGATCCCGAAAAGATTAGGGTTATTATTGATTGGCCTAGGCACGAAAATCTCAGACTTACGATCTTTTATGCAGTTATCTTTGATTCTTGTCGAAAATTTGTGAAGGATTTGCATAATCATTACTTGTATTACACAAGCATACAGGTTGAAAGTTATACAGGAATGTCATGAACCTCCATACTCACGGCGGTCATCGAGGATTCGGGCTACTTTGCTTGTAGTTAAGCAGCGTTTCTTTTTGGCCAAAGCTTGAGAGAGATGTAAATATGTAAAGCATGTCTTATTTGTCAACGGAAACAAAAAGCTTCTCTTGGTAAGCACGCGCGGATTAGTCTGACCTTTGCCTATTCGGGGAAAACCATGGAGGCTTATATCACCATGGATTTTTATTCAAGGGTTACAGACTATACAAGAATGATCAAATTTGAGACTGATGGTAAACGAGGTTGTCTCATGAGCTCATTTTATTCCTTGTAAATCTAGCATATTTCTTGCAAGCAAGCAAGATTTCTTAAAGGAAATATTGCAAGGTCCATGGGATGCGAGATGCAATCATAACGATAGAGATCCCCTATTGCGTAGCAAATTTTGGGGGTGGACTTATGAAAAACTTAGAGCACGACTTTAAAGTTTTTTTTCCTTTGCATATCATCCTCAAGCGGATGGCGGTCACGAAGTTGTAAATCAAGTTATTGAAGATATGCTAAGATCTTATGTTCTTTGAGAAAGGAAAAGCCCGATTGGGAAGAATATCTTTATCTCTTGGAGTTTGCCTATAATAACCGCGGTGCACTTTCGGTTACCCAAAAGAACTCCTTTTGAAGTAATATATAGATATTCTTTGGAATCTCAATTAATGAAACTAGATGGAGAAGTACACCTTGGAATGAAGCCCTCTGAGACTTCTGAAATATCTTTGCGAGAGGTAAAAGGCGCGAATCGAGAAAAGTCAGGAATTGATGGCTTTCAAACTTGCAAAAAACGAAAAGGGTTGTTTACAAAAAGATCAATGGGTTTGGATTAAATAACTTCCAAAGCGTCACGAAGATGGGCAATGGTATGTAAAGCTGGCCCCTAGGTATTATGGTCATTCCAAGTTGGCGACAAAATGGGGTGAGAATGTTTATCGTTTAGATTTATATGGGAAATGGACTAACTTGCACCCGGTTTTGATGTGGGAATCTGAAACCCTATAAGGGAGAGTGAAATTTCTCACGAGACTTTGCGAGAGAATGGAGCAATTGGAACCTCCCAACATTAAAGATGATGAAGAGGTGCTGGAACCCGGAGAAAACATTGACACATCAAGATAAGGAGACTAGAAGTTCCTCTTCGAAGATATCTACGTGAAATTTAAAATTTCATCCAGATGCAGATGCGGTATGGTATTCTAAGACACAATTAAAAGAATCTGGTTCCTTGGTGGGCCGATCACGAAAGAACTTTGCAAGAATAATAGGCCAAAGTTCAAGACCTTCCCACTTTATGTTTGGAATTCCATATTATTATTGCAATGCGTTTTATTGATAAATATCTAGATATTGATATGCATAGAATTGCTAAATTTTTACTAACATTTTGTAAAGAGATAAAAAGTCCTCTAGTGAGCTGAGGCCAACCCTAACTAAAATGGGAACAAAAAATGCCTCTAATGATTGAGGTCATTTTCTAAACTGGCCCGAAATAGAGAACTATAACTTCTAAAAGGCCGAAGTTATAAAATCAAATATCCTTAAACGAGAGAAATAGGATAAGCGATTTTTCCCTCGAAGTTACTTATGAGACGTTTAACCTCGGGAAGGGAAGAGTTATTCTGACTTAAAAGCCGGCTTGAGGGAGAGTAGCTCGGGCAAAGCAGGTTGGAGGTAGAGTTTCAAAGGCTAGCAAATAATAAAGGGTAGTTTATTTCTTTTAGTATAACATTTGGAAAGATGGGTTCATGAAAATAAAACCAATGTGGTTTAATTTAAGGTTTATATGTTGGCTGGCGGTGATAAGATTCATGGACCCCTCAGAAGTAAATAGGTCGTTTGAATGAGCTTGGGATCTCTGAAAAAGGTTGATTCATTGGCATCTAAGATTGGAATCCCCTAGATATTCAGTTGGATCTAGCTATTTTACAACATCCCTTGAGATCTTTTTAGATAGATATTGAGGGTTTGAAAAGCGAAATCGAGAAATAGCTATACATTTATAAATGCATTAAGCTTTCTCTGTTTTACGAATTCAAGAAAAATCCGAGTTGGTACCCTAATAGTCCTTCCATACTTAGTATGAATAGAGTGTTGAAACGATTTTGCCTCTAGCTTCTTTTAGAGTTTTTTGGATTGCGTTTGAAAAGCGGGATAACGACTTCACGCTAAACAAGCCTAGCCGGATTGGTGGTTAATCCCTTCTAAAGATTGAAGTGGAGTTTTCGTGGTGTTTACGGATTGTTTTGGTGGTTAAGCGCTACCTTTATTGGATCAAGTAGGTTCGAGGCATGAATACCTTTTTCCGTGGCTTCCGGCCAATGCGGCACACGTTTTACTTGCATTCTCTCCTGTTAGCCTTTAGAATCGAGGTTATCCAAAATTACATCAATCTGATATATCGTCTTTTGGGTAATCTTGATGTCGGTGACAAAGGATTGGCCTGCATTCTGCTTTCTCCTCTTCTTGAGATCCCCGGTAGTTTGGCGGGCCATTTTTCTCAAGCATTTCCAAGAAGGACCTCGGGGAAAGCGGCACACTTTACGAGAACTTTCAAAGGCCGCGGCTCTTTTTTCTACCCGAGAGAAGAAGCGACATGAGAAGCTGTCAGTAGAAAAAAATCGATGCCTGTAGTGATTAGGCACGGTGATCAACAATATAATAGGCATATAGAGTTTTCAGGCGGCATTTCAATACAAGATCTCCTTCCATTGCTGCCCATTTGTATCTTGGTTTACTTTTGTAAAGAGTTTGAAACTTCTTTTTATCTTTTCATCGGCATCCTCATTTCTGTAGCGGCATTGGAGGCAATGGTGTTTGCTTAGGAGCCTTGTTGTGTGGAAATGAAGCGAAGCTCGATTCGAGGGTTGCTACAGGGGTGCTATGGCCGTCACTCTGTGTGCACCTGACTAATATATCTTGATGCTTTTCACCTTTTCGTTTGCTCTCGGCCCATTTCTTCATAAGGGCAAAAGATGCCCCCCTCCTTGAATTTGCTTACATTTGCAAGCGATTCGGCAAATTCACCGGAAGCGCGCGTAATAACCAAATGATGATAGAAACCTTTACAATAGTCATGGTATATAGCTATCCTTGTAAAAGGTCTGGCGTATTTTTGCAATCATACCTTGATGATCCCTCGGGATGTCGATAAATATATCAATGTAAGCGTTCTCGACCTTTGGGGAGGATGTAGGAATGCCATCCTTTGTCCTTTGCTAGCACAATAGTTTCTTTTCCTTTCTTTTTCTAGCCTCTTACGGCTTTAGAATATTTGATTGAAGCCGAGAAGGCCTTCTGAGGCGAGGGACCCACCTAGTGTATGATCCTTGTTATAGTTGCCTTCCGCGTGCCTACTGTGTCCGATTATCGATATATCTAGTATTCTCTGCTCGTAAAATCAGGGAAAACTGGAAACAATTCCTCAAAGCTATCAAAAATCCTTTTAGCAGCAAATTAGAGCATAGGATAAAATTTCATGCCTCATAAAAAGTTAGGGAGTTACGATGTGATTGCAGATTTACTTACGAAATCAAACCTCCATATACTATTTGCACCTTTAAATGCGTCTTGCCCTTCCATAATTTCATTTTTAGCGAGTACATTGCCACCTCACGCATTGACATACCTCGTAGCAGCAGGCGAGTCTTGTTAAAAAAGTCTTTGGATGAAGCACATTAAGGGGAACTCCTGCATGAGGTAGATCGCTTTGGGCTTACGGTTTACCCACATTCCGACGCTTCATTGAATTTCGCGAAAACATTCTCATCCATGAAGATGAATTGTTTTTCATCTTTAAGATTCCTGCGCACTTTCAAAGTGGTGGTTGCAATTTCATAAGTCTGCGAGAAGCAAAGGCCATCAAGATCGTATGTTGGTGAGTAGAAAATAAAGAAATACCTTCAAGCTGAAGTCGTTGCGATTCGGTCCTTGTGGAGGCAGGCCATAAGCCTTAATGTGATGGCGAAGTTATTCGGCTTTTCTATTAGAGGCTCTCCCGTAGGCGGTATTTGGAATCACTTCATTGCATTTGGAATGCTCAACTCATATATTCTTTATTAAGCCAGTTTCTAGTAGGCACTCTCGATCTTCTTCTAGCATATACTTTTAGCAAATTCTGAATTCTTTGCTCCTAGCTGGTAGGCTTGGCCAAGACAAAGAACTTAGCAGCGCCAAAAATCTTGTGATTCTTTAGGAAATAATGTAAAATTTCTTGCCCTTCAAATCCTACGGATTGCTCAAAGTCATCCTCTTCTGAAGGAAATGGGAAAACATCAAGTCAAACCTAAACAACAAATGTCAAAAGAAAAACAAGCAATTACATTGATGGGGGTCAAATGAGTGCAGCGTCGTGACGTGAGGATCTCTGGGTATGTCTTGAGAAGCTTTTAACCAGAGTTTGAACATGGTCATTTGGCGCGTGGTGTAATAGAGGTTTCTTTGGTCTTGGTTCACAATCAAAATAGAAATCACCGTAAGCGGTTAACCCCTAAGGGGTAGAGCAGTTTAAAGCCCCATTTCAAGCTTTTGAGTGTAGTGCCTTTCACGCCATCTTATTGATTTCCTCTTGGGATTGAACTTCAAGTCGATTGGAATGGGGTCGTGTGGCCATGTCAATAACCGTAGAAACTATACGTAACAGAAGGAGAGGGGTTTGAGAATTCTTCGGGAACGTGGGCTATCATCCCGGTGTTCAGATTTTGAAGGTTTTATTTTGAAAGTAGTAGTTTTTTTAGGGAATAAAGCCACCACTAGTAGAGCTATCACGGGCCCTTTATAGCAAGAGGAAGAGTAGGGTTAATATCTGGGAGGGTTTATGGTGGATTGTGGTTCTTCAACTTGTTTCTTTGCTGCTTGAGGCTCTCCCAAAGTAGCTATTGGCTTCACACTTTTTCTTGGCGTGACTCACAGCGGAGCCAATTGGTGTCCATCACACGAGGAGCATTTTAGGTACTGACGCTTTCAAAACAACGCTTTCGGTGGCCTTCTTATGCGTAACAGAGCCTTTTACGCATGCCAAGAACCCTACGAGATCTCTGGTTCCTTTATGCACGACAAAGAGAGAGATTCATAAGATGGCAACACCCAACCATAACCCTTGATGTTGGGATATTTTCCCGATGCGGCTTGTTCATCTTGCTAAAATTTTGTCATCATCGTGGTCCATAATTACTGCCATTTCAAAATGTATTCGAAGCTGCAAGCCCATTTGTGTGTCCTCGATCTTGCCATATTAGCATCTTGCCGCAGCTGTTCTTGGTGCCTTCACATTGCCACTACTATACCAATTTGTTCAGATCACATAAAACTTTCTTTCCGGTCTTGGCGAGGAGCGGGCACGAACCACCAGGTCCTTTTACTGGCGATTAAGCCCGCAGATGTGTGGGATTGCTGTGCAATCTCTATACATCATTTCTGTCATTAGGCGAAGGGTAATATCTGGATGTGTTAGGTATCAGGACCATGAAACAGCGAGGGCTGTAAACAAAGCCTACGGTGAGTGCTGATAGGGCGGATAATGCTTAACAAAATATAAACTACTCCAAAAGGATGGCGGTCATGATCCTTCAGAAAACAGAGCAGATGCATGTTCAAGCAAACTAAAAAGCTTACTTTGCTCCAACTGATGAGTTCCAAAGGACCAACAAATATACTACAAAACCAACATAAACTAAATACTACTGACACCATATGGTGTGATGTTATCCTAACGACTAAGCGAGGACAAAACAAGAAACCTACTTCGGCAAGACCCTTTGTGCCCGATCACCGTAACATCTATACTACAAAAACATAAAACAATTTGCTAAGAAAAGATCCGGGTAGCGTCTTGGCGGGGCTAAAATGCTAAGTTTACCTTCTGCGGCGGCGTCCTTGAACCATGGGATCGCTTGGCTGATGGATTATGAAAATGGTCGTTTGGGCCGAGGTTCTAAAATGAATGCTTTCGAGAAGTAGCTAAACAGTGGCGATTCACGGAAGCTGGAAAATTTGTGGCGTGCTTTCGCTGGAACTAAAATATATAGAATGGCAGTAGCGCCGATTAAATGGCTTTTGGCCGTAATGGTGCCTAGATTAATGTACATACACGCAAATGCCGTCTGACGAATTTGTGTCATTTTACATGTATTAATTAAGCGTTGCGCCCATTTGTATTGGTTACCGACCATAAATGTGTCCTTAATACCCTAAAGCAGAAAGCCGCGCCAATCCAGGTACAATCCTTTATCGACTAGGGCGTCGGCGTTCAAATTCTATCGTCACCGGTCGGTTAATTAATTGAACACCGCACTAGATTCTGGTGAGACGTGTGAGGCAAATTTGGTCGGTAACAAACATTTTTGGGTGGAAGCGGGAAAAAGCCAATTCAAATTTGTGTGTGTTTACAAGATCTTGGAGCCTTCGGCTGCGCCCTAGCAGTTACCATGTTCTAAGAAGGCTTTCGCTGCCAGTCCCAGCATTAGTGAAGGCTGACAAAGGCGCTGATAATCAGCTTACGCTGCGCCACTCTGCAACCCGATTTCTTCAACGCATCCAGATTTTATCATTGGGCAAGGTAAGGAAACATCGATGCCTATTTCTCGATGAATTGGCTGAAAGTTAATGTTTCAATAAAAGATCCGCTGATAATTACTATTTGTTAAGAATGTGTTACATTAGTTAATGATCAATACTACATAATTTATCCTTAAAGAATGTTTCCTTCCGAGTTATGCGTGAATTGATTCTCTTTGAAAAAGAACCCCTGGCATTTAATATATGGATTGATAAGATAGCGTGATGTTTGATTGGAATATTTAAAATAGATGTTCTCATGACACTAATGCCGCGGTTCTATTGCGGCGGCAATAGAGCGAAACGATACTGGATGGGGATGTCCCTTTGTCCCACTCATCCTATTTTATTACGGCCTCTCTTCATTGTTCTATCATCGGCGTTCTCTTGAGCTAGATTTCTCCTTCTTCTCTATCCCTGCTCGGTTTTATTGTCAATCTTCTACTATTAGAAAATTTTTAGGTTTTGATGTTTATTCTTGGCTTCAAATCTTGTGCTGTAATTAAACTGGCATAGGGCTTGATCCCAAACCATATTTCGTTTAGAATCACGGTCCTTGGCTTGACATGAATGCGATGATTTGTAATCACGACGGTTTTGTTTATTTTGATTTTCAGTTTTGTACTTTTGATGTTTTATATCTTGATTATTTGCGCATTTCTTTTGGGATCAGCTGATTTGATACATCAGTTTTGGGATAAAATTTTGAAAGACTTAACTAGGGTTTTGTGGCGACTAGAACTTCGGTCGATTTACCTTGAGACCATCGATGTCTGGTGATACTAGTACTTGTCACGAGTAGTCTTTGCTTCTTGAAGTTCCACGATCTCATCAAAAGAGTGACATCGTTGGCATCTCTTGAGGGAAAGTGCGATTTGCTCCTTGGGCATTTTCTCGATTGGATGGGACTCCAACCCGACTTGTAAGCTTGTTTCTCTATAACTACATACAGATCCGGTGAATGTCTTCCTAGCTTGTTTGAGTCTTTTTCTGTTGGTTGTTTCTAATATGGATTTTTTGAAGTTTTGCTTAGCTGGGTAAGCTCTTTGGTATTAGTTGAACATCTCGACAATTTTCCTCTGGTTCTTGGTATTTTGGTCGGGGGTTTTTTCTAATAGGCGGTTTTAATCAGTTTGATTGTGGTCTTGTGCTCCTGCCGAGGGGAGGATGACAGCAGTCAAAAAGAATTGATTACGGTTATGGGCTGTCCACGGGCCTGTTGTGGCTCTTCAATCCCTCCCAGATTTCGTTTGTAGGCTCCTATAGACTCCATCCTACACCCTCTCGGCTCAGGATCTTGGATCGACCCGATTATAAACAGCTACTTGGGATGGAGTGTTTTCGATGTCAGATAACCCTATTGTCTCATTTGTTTAATTCTATTCTATCTCTTCTATTTTTCCATCGATTAGGCTATGTGGTTTGAGCATACATAATCTCTCGCATTTTACCTGATCATTTGTATTTTTAGCCTCTGCCGAGATACAATTCTTGAGCCAAATAGATGTCGGTGGTTTTGACACTAAGCTACGATCGATGCTTGCGGGCGTGGATCACTATAGCTGCAGCTTCAACATCACATCGGAGCGCCTTCTCTCGGTTACATAGTTCAGCCCGGTGCCAAGAGTTTTACTTGTGACAAGTGTTTTATGATGATGCGGTAAAGCGAAATCGAGTAGCCGTTTTCCTCTCAAAGAGGCATGGATGGAGGCGATGATACTGCGAAACAAATGGACAGAGATGGGTGCTTTCGTGATGGAAGCAGATATGTAGCATTACTCTTGAGGGGGTTTTTCTTTTGTATTTTGTACTATTTTTCCTAAGGTTTTTATATGATTTCATGAATGTATTTGATGAGACATACTAGTGAGTATATCTAGAGTGCACATACGTTTGAATTGATTTTTGATGCCCATATCAATGGTTTTAGACCTATATATCATATATTGTATTTTATTATTGTCGATTACGCTTTCGGCATGCAAGGCTGAGATAACCCATTTTAGGGTTATATGTTGAGGAACTTATTCATCTCCTTGACATCTTATTTCGTGAGGGCCTCGGCATGAACGATGAGCGCATCAATGGGGCGAAAATTGCCATTTCATCAATTTGGGCAATAGGTATGGCAACCCGGCCGAATAATATTGGGCGGCTTTAGATTATTCCTTTTAGAGTGGCTGCTGGAAAAAATTGGGTTTCAGATCAGTAGGAAGGTGGGATCAAAGTAACCTCATAATGGGGAAAGGCAGAATAATTTCTTTCACTGGCGGGCGATTCCGCAGGAGACGGTTATCATGTAGTGATTATATGCAATAGTAATGCGGCTTTCATTGGCGATGTATGCACATTTAAGCTTAAATGTTTTGACTTCATATTTAGGGCTTCCTCAGTTCCACCATTAAGGTCCGCGTAGCAAGCTGGAGCATCTAATGTAAGCAAAAAATGTACTGCGTGCCACATTTCGGGTTTCATGCCCATCTAACTGATAAAGGTAATAATTGATTTCAAGGCTCACCATTCCTATCCAGTTACCACGCACCTTAGGCGGGTTAATAACTTCTTAAAGTGAAGCTGATTTTGGTACTCAGATGGCTCAACGCTGTAACCCTCTGCGACTCATATCTAATACTATATTCGTGATGGGAATTGGAATGATGACATGTCGGCCAATTATTTTGACATGCCAAATGAGAAGCTCTACGGTTTTACGGCGGTATCTGGACTTACTGCGTCTCTGTATGGTTCTGATTTCAAGTAAAAGCTATAATACCTTTTACGCAACATTTTGAAGCGGGGCTTTGCTAATTATATTGTTTTCATAGCGAGAGAGGAGGTTATACAAGGGAAAACGTAAATATACCATCATCTCTCTTAAACCTCTTGGATGGCTCCCCTCATTACTTTGTTTGGAGCATGTGGAAGTATTGTTGAGGCAAATTCACAGCCATTGTTTTGGCCAATGGCCAATTTGGCTGCGGTTAGCTATTGCATAATATCTAATGAAAACAATGGATAGTGAGAATGACCCGGCATATTTATGGGCATTAAGGCATGTGCTGGAGTGTTTACATCTTTGGAAGAGGCTGAGTGCATTCACTCATATATGGCTTCAGTTTTCATTCCATTCCTCTTGGAAGCAGCTCTGGTAGATGTATGCTAAATGTGTGCTAAATGTGGGAGCTTGGAATGGAAGAAAAGGCTAGAAGATATCTCCTTTTTACGTTGATAAATATTAATGTGTTGCAGAATCGATTCATAGGTCTGTTATAGCTTGTTGGCACAATAAAGGAACATGATTGAGAGTCCTAGTTCACCGCTGGATCTTAGGATATCGATGGCAATTTTAGGCGGATAGAGATTGCTGACGTAATATGATCATTAAAGAGCGAGTTGCTCCATTTGAGTATTTAGATATGTTAGATTCTTTGGAAGTCTTGGAACAATCTTTTCTTAGTGGCATCTTCTGCAAGCTCTTGGGGCATAGTGTGGCAAGGTATTTTGCTTATAATCTTAGGTATTTTTCTGCAATGGTTGCATAGTCTTGGAAATCTTATTTAGATTTTATGTTTGTCGATATGGTATACGTAGGTTGTCTGAGGGCTTCGGTCAGTGATTCACTTGTGCTTAGATACACAAAGTGCATCCGGTTGTCGCGAGTGTAGATCCATAATGATTGGCTTGTTGTTTTTGATGTTCACAGCTGGCCTAGTTTTTATGTCCTTGCATATGCATGTCAAAAGCTAGGGGCTGCAGGAATATAGCTATCTTAGCTAGTACATGGAAAGGTTATTGCTAGTTATTTTCTGATAGTTTTGCATATGGCGGCTTACTGCGGCAATGGCGCTATAGCATAGGTCTTAAGTTGATTTAAGGCTAGTAATATCGTCATAGGCATTAAAATTTGTACAATTTGCTAGATGTGTTAAGCGGCATATACAATTTGCTAGATATGTTAGGCACCATGCATCTACATGAGATTATCTTTTACCCAGGTTATGATTTATTCTAGTCTTTTTGGTTATAACATGTACATATCTTCCATGAAATTCGTGCAAGGATAAAGAAGCGTCGCATTTTCCGGCTTGATGATTGTATAGGTTTTAACTTTTGGGGGATTTATTTGTTATGCATGAACATCCGCGACACATGATCTTTGGTATCCGAGAGCCAGTTACAGATTACGAATTTGTGTATGATAAGTGGCAATTATGATTTATTGATAAAGCGACTCTAAGATGGTTGTTACAGTTCGAGCACATATATTCTTTATATGATTAGATCCTCACCGAGTTTTCCATGGATTTGGTCCCCTTCTTTGGTTCGTGTATCCATGTCGTTCTAGATCCATGGATTTCTTGTTATCAAGGTTATCTCACGTATACTATTTCACGATTTTTCTTTGTGGGTACATATCTCTTCTAGTTATAAGGCAGGACTACTCGTCCCGAATGCTAACCACGTTTCTTGTTTTCTTGTTTTGTTTGCCATGTATAGTCGATAAAATCTTAGTTCGGGACTAGGACCGCAGCCTTGCTAGTTTTACTGTTTGTTTTGTATCTGCTTTAGTATATCATGGCATTTACATCCTTTTGAAGGATTTTATGGTGGCTTATAGTCTTGATTTCATATGCATTTGCCTTGGTATTAACTACTTATCCGCGTGGCCTTCCCTCTGGTGCAAAATGGATAAGCATTTGTTTACTTGTATTAATTTGTTTGCTTACGCGCAGTTTGCAAAATTCATTTTGAGCCAAAACTTGATTAGGGACATGATACCTTGTTTTCAAGTCTGCCATTATGGTGGGTTGGCCTAGTACATGTTCCTAAAAGGGCTTGGGGTCCCATGGATTGATCTTCGCGTAATGGCGTGAATTGGAACTTTTTTCTAGCATTTGTATGTATCATGTATGTGCTTCTTGAACTCATCATTTTAATAGTATATACGTCGTCTCGGCCCAGTTTTCTACAATGGTGAACAGGTGGGTAGCCGCACACATCACGAACTACCCACGAAAAGAATAAGGAAAATCAATTATATCATTTGGACCCCAAAAATACAAAATGCTAATAGATGTGTGGAATTTGAGGTGTACACAAAGCTTATCAGGGATTAAAAAGCCAGCCCTTCGGGTTTTGAGGAAAAACCCTAGTGATAAGCCTTGACAGGGGAAAACTGGACAAGCGTAAAGGCATAGAAATGGCTCCCAAAACCCGCATGGAGGAATTGAGAAGCAGAGATGCGGCTCGCCAGCACATGCACGCACATCCCGCAACACAGCAAAGCGCGGGGGCAAAGCAGACCTCGAAGTGGAGAGTGATCCGCAGCGTGCCGCGACAAAAAACAAAACCTCTTCAAATAGAGTCCCCACTTGGCGTGCCCGTCGACAAGTAATAAACGAAAGAAGGGAAGAGGTGGTTCAAAGAGAATAAAGATGCTGGCGAGGGAGAGGCGGAGTGAGATGTTGATCGCAGTGCACAAATAGCGAACTCATGAGAAAGAGCATGCGTAAATTAAATGCATCGCAGGCATGCGTGCTAAATGCAGATTACAGAATGTCGTCAGATGTCACCAGTCGATGGGATCATCTTATAGCCTTCTTGGCAGACTCATCATTTTAATAGTATATCGTCGTTCCACTTTTCCCAATGAAGCATGTGGGTTTCTTCGCATAGTCGTTCTTTTTTGTCTTTCTGGTTTTGGAACTATATGGTAGTCATCGGTGATCCTACATGGCATTTCATAACCAGGTATATTCATACATCTCTCATGGTTTCTACCACTTGTCTTCTTTCCATTGTTTTCTTCAACTCTCACGTGTAGTTTGGTTGGTTTGCCTAGTTGGGACCTTGGTTCTAGTTAGGGCCTTGGGTCTTAGATGGTCTATTTCGGCTTAAACATGTTTTCTTTGGCATTCATAACTTTTTGCTTTTTAATTCCCATAGGATGCGAGTTGTAGTTTACTTTTTGAAGAAAGTGCACGTTTGAGTAAATACAATAGCCAAGATGTGCACATTTTGATAACTTTATATTTGACCTTTTACTTCAAACAGTTTTCACATGGTCTCATTGGTTCATTCTTTAGTGTTTTTGTGCGGATGTTAGTTAGTTAATGGGTTGTTTATTGTGATTGTTGTAAAGTTTAGATAACGTGTCATTTGTGGTTTTGTTACATAGTTTGCAATCTTCTCCAAATTGCTTCTCTTTTTAGTTGTTGAGTCTTATTATTTTACGAAGATCCACGTCCACATTTGGGCAAAGTGGCTATCCTTCTTTACTTCATCATCTTGAATACATATACTTGGAGTCCTTTCCTAGCTCCGTGTTGGAGTCATTCATTTTGTGATCATTTGTATACGTTTTTGTTTTTGTCATGTTGCCTATTCTGTTTTGTTTATTTCTTTATTTCTTTATTTATTTTAATTCTCTTTGTTCTCCTTAATTCCTTTGCCTTTTTGCTTACGTTTTCTTCAAATTTGTTTTACATTACCCATGCCACATTAGTACAATCCACATTCCAGCAGTTTAACCTTTCCACCCGTGGAGTTTAGCGGCCTCATTTAGTTTTTCTCGGTTTGTTCTTGATATTCCACGTTCATGGGGTGATGGTTGTCCATTCTTTACTCCATTTGGTCCATTAGTCTCTTTAGCCTCCATCTTGGCTTTTTGCATTTTGTCCCTTTGTCTTGGTTTGCCTCGGTTGCTCTTAGTTTTATTCTTTTGTATTTACGGTTTTCATGTACACTTTGCTATGGTTCTATATTCCTTTTTACTCCTATTTGTGTTGTTGGCCCCTTTCTTTGCCCTGTAATGCGTGGCCAGGATGTCCTAGATGGATTCATGATGGTATATTTGGTGGGTGATATTGACGTACATATTTTTATAACTTGTCCCGATTCTTTTGTAGTTTAAGATTCGTTTAGGTCCTTTTGGCCGTCGACATTCAACATAGTTAGTTTAATCGTATTTTGAGTCGTATCATCCAGTGGAACGTAATCCTTGTACTACATGAGAAACTTTGTTGTACTTTAGGCTTTGTACGTATCGTATCTGGTTTAGCTAATGCATTAAGCTACTCTAATCCTTTTTAGCATTATAACTCATTTTATTTCATTTGATCTTTGATTACGCATAGGATATCATGTATATTGTTAGTGGTTTTGTTGTTCAATCCTTCGTACCCAACACAACATGGACATCGATGTTACCTCTAGCATTTTGCGTGGCCTTTCTCGTCGGTGCGGTTGTGCAACTATTCCAATTAAGCCATATAGGTTCTAGTTTGTCCTTTGCTTGGTAAGTTCTTCTTCATGACATTGTTTCATTAACCCGGTGTCCTATGGCATTTTTTCCTTTGTTAGAGGCACGGACTCCCCAACAGCGCAGAAGGATGAAAAACCCAACAATCCAAGCTCAATCTATGAGAACAAGGCAATGCACAACACAAAAGAATCATAATCTCCATAGCTCAATCAAGCAAAATCCTCTCTCTCCAATACGGAGTCTCCTCTGTTCTTCCTCTGCCTTCGGATAATACTCTCATGATAATCCACACACTTTTACCATAATGCATGCGTGCAAAAATCTGCTGCAGCGTGCATGTGTGTATATCTCTACATATCGTTATCACGGTCTCTATACCACCCCAACGATGGCGACACGCGATTGGGAAAATGTGCCCACTCATTAGCGGAGAACCACAACAAAAGCGTACTCATATGGTCCGCTTGGGACATGTCCCCAAATGACACATTTACATCCTCCTCAAATCCAAATGACTATCTGAAACAAAGGCGGTCAAAAATAGCGGTGGCATATGAGAGTCTTTATGGCATGGCAAACTTTGAAAGCTGATATCTTGAGTTCCAAATTCCATTTGACCTGCACCATAGCTCGTTGGATTAAACGTAGAAACACATCTTTTGATGTACAGGATAGGTGTGTATTATGGAACTGTCACCTGTTTTTACAGAAAAAATGACCTGTTGTAACCCAAAAGTTCTCCACAAATTCTTGTAATTGGGTATGCAAATCTGAATCCTTTAGAAAGCACTTCTCTAAGGCACGAGATCCTTGCCATTTACGAGTTAGGCAACAGTACTTATCAGGTCATCAAGTAAGCCCCTGCCTGGGTACCTCTTTATCAATGAAATGGGCCTTCCCATGGGCTTTGAAATTTAGATAAATCTTGCTTAGTGGTCACAGGCAACACCAATTGGCCTTCTTCAAATGGGTTGACAACACCGTAGCTTTGTCTTTGATAAGCTTTACTTTTGTTTATGCCTCATATTGATGCTTGCTTCTTGTTTCATCTCTTGCAATTGCGACAAATCATCCATCCTATTATGCACTTGATTTTGAGTTGGAACTTCTCCTAAATTCTCTCATAATAAGGTAGCTCCTAGAGAAATGAACACAAAAGGAATGTCCAAATGAATAGGCATCACGGCTTGCCTCCATAAACCAATTCAAATGAAGATTGTAACTCATTTAGCCAACTTGTAAGTACACGAAACTCCATAATGCACACATCAAGGCTTCGCGCAATTTCTTTGATTATCCTTCATTGTTTTAGCCAAGATAGCTTTCAGAATTTTGTTAGTAGACTCGGCTTGCCCATTTCCTTGTGGATAATAGCGAGAAAAACTTGCACATGTTGAACACCAATCTTTTACGTTAAGCTGAGCTACTACTTTCCCATGAAATGAGTTCCGTCGGACAAAGAATGGTTGGAACGCAAACGAGAAATCAAGTGTGATGAAAGCTTCGTGGTATTTTTACGTGGCATGCTTTCTTTGGAATTGCTTCTACCCACTTTGTAAACATGCGTAGTAGTACACTTAAGATATACTTATGACCTTTGGAAAATGGAGGATTGATAGGCCGTGTAATCCAATCCCCACATATGAAATGGACCAACCTCAAAATATGATGGAATGGCATATTATTGTGGCACATCAATTGTTTATACTGACACTTCTCACATTTGCTAACAAAGTCTCTAGTATCCTTAGCAAAAGAGTTGGCCAATAATATCCCCAATGAAGGATCTTCTAAAACGTAGTTACATTTTGCAAAATACTTTGACAATCATGTGCTAGCGCAACAAATCCTTGAGTTTGCTGACCAGCAGCACATCTTAATAAAGACCTTCCATAGTCCTCTTATAAAGAATAGCTTCATGCACCACATAACCAACAACTTGTACTCCTAGAGCATGCTTTTATTTGCTTTTGAAAATGATGAAGGATAAGTGATCTTGTAAATACGTACATATATTGGCATACGAAGATCCACGGTCTCAATGAACCCTTGTAATACTCCATTATCCTGAAATGACACTTGCTGAGTGCAATTTCCTCTTCTATTTCAGCACCACTACTCAAATAGGCATTGGATTGCCAAGGCTCCTTGAGCCATGCAGCATACTTCAATTCAAATTCTTGTATGATAGAGCCCATCTCTTGTAAACTTAGGATCTTGGAGCCAGTCTTATTGTAAATGCATGGCAATGGGTTCACACATCATATGAATGTAAAACGCATATTGTACATTGGCTGAATTCCATTGTGAAGGAAAGAAGATAATGTCTAAATTTATTTAGAGCCCACTTCAATACCAACCCAAGATGCTCCACATGAGTCCATTTACGCTCTTGTGGAGTTAACCGCTGCTCCCCAATTTGTAAAAGAATAAATAGAAATGAGCTCACTCATTCTTGGAGGGAATCCAGCAGAGTCCTCTCTTTCCAATTGTCAAGGCACCATTCAAATGCTTCTTGGCGTCCTCCTTCCATCTAAATTACACTTACAGCTTCATACAATCCATAGTGGGTACGGGTTACTTTAGCAAAATTGTGCAAATACCTCCTACTAAAAACTAAGTTGGCCATATAAGCTTCTCACTTGGGATACATTTGTAGGTGGTTTCACCTTCTCCAAGGCACAATCTTATCATGATCCGCCTTAATCCCTTTACTACGAAACATAATTGCTTAATAATTTTCACTCACTCTAGTGAAGAAAATACACTTAGCGATTCAAACTTATACCCATACAATGCGGCATCTTTCATGAACTTTACGAGATGATCAAGTAGTCCCTTCTTGGATTTGAAAGCTCTTTGTCAAGTCATCTATAAAGACTCTCAAGTCTAAAATATCATGAAAAGCATGTGTCATGAAAGCTCTCACGATGTGGACGGAGCATTTGTGAGGCCAAAAGTGTAATACCTTGTAAGCATAGATGCCAAAAGATTGTTAGAAAGCCGTCATTACTTGATGTGGTGGATAGATTTGGATCTGATTATATCACCAGGTAACCATCTAAGAAGGAATAGGCCTGATTTCCTGCAACAATATCCAACAAATTAATACATGAATGGTGTAGGAAAATGATCTCTTTGGTAGCTTTGTTGGGAATCCACCTTAATCCAATGCATACTTTCGGATTGAGTTATTTGGCTTTTCTCTTTGGTACAATAGAACTGATCAATCTGGATTTGGCACTGGTACAATAAATCCATCTCAAAGCTTCATGACTTCAACCTTTACTTGCTCCTCTATGGGTGGACTCATTCTCCTTTGAGCTTGTTGGGTGGTTTTGATCCTTGTTTCAAATCAATAGTATGAACCACAACCTCTGGGGTGGAATGCCTTTCAATTCTTTGTAATTTCTTGCCAAAACATCTGAATTCTCTTAACAAAGATATCAAATCCGTTCCTCCTGCTTGAGTAAGATCTCCTCCAATAACCAATTCTTCTTGATTTCCTTGAAATATTAATGTTCTTATTTGAATCTTGGTAGTTGTAATGAAGGTGGTGAGTGGTGAGTGGTAGCCGAGTGTGTGGTGAGTGGTGGCGAATGTAGTGAATGTGGTGATAGTGATGAATGTGGTGCGTGTGATGGCTGTGGTATTTGTAATGGAGAATTGGTGAATGTGATGAGATTGTGATGAATTTAGCGGTGCATGTGGTGGCTACATGTGGTAGTAGTGAATATGGGTGATATGATTTACCTCATCCTCGAGAATGTCGCATGCCACCAAGCTTCTTGTCACTTGTATAGTGGGCAAATTTTTGTTTTACCCCATCCATGCTTGATGTCCAAAATCCAACATCTCTACTTGATATTGATCAAATACCTTGCTGAAATAAGTCTGTGATAGGGTTTTTGAATGGACTCCTCTTGCATGTTTACAAGGTCTCTTGTAACTCACCTTCACCAATACTTTCAAGTCTTTGGATATATACTTATCGCAACTTACTCTTTAATAAATGACATATTTCTGAAATTTGGGTACCTTTTAACCACTTGTACAAAGTCTTATCTTCCACTGTCACCCACTTCCAAGACATAGAAAACAACTAAGACTTAACTAACATACGACACCATAGCATTCTCTTTGCTGATTTCCTAGCGTTGCAGACTGCTCAAAGAAGGATTGCAAGAAAGGTGCTTTGCGCTGATTTCAGAGGATGATCTATAGTAACCTTGGTGATTTCCCCTTGAAGATATTCATTTCAAGCTTTCCTCCATATGAAGTCTCACAAACGTAGGCATCTAACCATGCGACTTCGGCAACAAAGTATAAGTTTAAACATGCACACTCTCTGGAATTTCAAAACCATGAAATCAAGATTGCTGCTTCCACCCTCATAAACCTTGCATAAAACATTTTTACTAGCTCCCATAGGCTGCACCTTCATTTTGATTGAATGCTTTGAGCATCATGGTTAGCCGGTTCCATCATTTTCAATCAACTTGAAGCATTATGTGAGTAAGGCATTACATTCACTCAACTGCCGGTATCTATGTTGGCCTCTTTGATTAGATATCCATTAATACTCACATCACAAAAGAAATGGCCGGGATCCTTGGATTGCGGGCTGGTGGCTCAATTCTCCCCTCTTGTCGGTATCATTTGATATGATTTGTTGGACGAAATTTCTGATTTTTGTTCTTCACAACTCTTGCAACAAATTTGGAGAATAATGCATGATTGCTCAAGTAAGTGTAACTTTAGTGGCCAAAACTTGGCTGATCACATCATCTTCATTTGAAGTTCCTTATCCACCGTGAAAGGCATCACTATGGGCTGATTTTCTTCTATAGGTGAAGCGTTACGTAGGCTGACACATTGAATTACCTTCTTAGGTCTTTGATACTATTTCAAAGCCTTTGGAAAAGAGGTCTTAGTCTTCTCAGGAATTGGCACTACTCTTGGTTCTTGCACCGCAACTTTGTGATGATCCTTGTAACATTTTACTTCTCAATCTCACTCTTCTTGCTGAAATGGGTCATGCTCCACCTCAACAAATCCACAATTTACTACTGATTTTGCCTTCTCTTTGGCTATTAGCTCCTCAATAAGAACCTTAACTTGAGGATTATCAATGTACTTTGCATCTTGAATCACGAACATCATTATTAGGAAAGTGCTGATTCAAACACTACAAAGAGAATGATGGTTAAGCGTCGGAATAATGCGTCGAGAGCCTTTATAAAATAGACAACTGCCCAATCCTTATTCACGGCCGAATATCTTGTGAGAGTTTTATCGGCTTTAGCGTCGGAATAATAGTCAGAGATCATTAGTCGGAACATAATTCGGAAGATAATAATTAATTAGTCATTTAAATGTCACACAATTACCGACATTTTGTTAGTCGGATAGTTAAGTCAGGTTAATCACTAATGTGTCCTTCGTATTAAGTGGGTTTATTAGTCAATCACGATGGTTAGAATATTGGTCACTTTATTGAAATCTTGCCAATACATAAAATTGGTATTTTTTAAATGCGCAAATAAATGAAAGAAAAGGAGCTCAAGGAATGGGGCCTTAGTTGTAAACCATTGTCTCCAGTTATTGATTAGATATATAAATAGCAATCAAGTAAATAACAATATAAGCTGATGTCACATAAAAGAATCCATTTCCGTCTACAAAAGAATCAATTTTCAATGCATTTCGAGAAAGCTACCTAGAAAGAATTAACAAGACCAATCTTTAACTAATTATGATGCCTTGTTGATCTCCAATATGCATATACTCATTTTTGCATTAAAGAGGATCTTATTTGTAATTTTTGTATATGACCGCGAGAGAGAGATTATCGAGCAAGAATGTACCAGAATACACAATTTTTCACCAAATCAAATTAAGCACAAATTGTAAGAATAACATAAAATAATTAAAGCACCCAGCAAACACACAATAGATCAACGTGGCTCACTCTTTTAAGGCATTCCAATCTTTGCCGGCCGAGAATTTGGGATCACATAAAGAGAGCAACAATGCTCACGAAATGAAAAAGGAAAGCCAAGAAAAAAAAAGGCCAAGAAACATAGGTGCAACTTCTTTTAGAATTCATACCATATTTTCTTCCATCCTTACATTGGCTGACTTGCTTTGACCCCAAACTGTCATGCATAAACTAGCGAAAATGCATTTTAAAAAGCTTATGCAAGTATGTTACTTGATGCCTGATCCTATGAGGTCTAAAATTGCAAGGGAATGAAGAATAGATCTTCCCGGCTTTCATTACCGCCAATAGATGTAGCCATAACAAATTTCATCACAATATATCATGCACAGCCCATTATGATCCATTTTGAACCTTGTTCCATTTGACCAAAATTTGAGACTGAATTGTTTAAGGCAGTAAAACACACATTGCCATAAAATTTTCAAATCAAATGAAGAATAAGTATCACACAACCCCACGAAGCAGCTGGCGGTCAATCCTTCATTGATATCTTGAGCTAGTCAATGCTTCATTTGCTATCTGGAGTTACCTTATGTAGTAGTGGCGGCCTCTCTTTGCTTTGCCTCTACATATGATTAAAAATGCCATATACTAATCTTTTGTGTTTTGTTGCATTCAAAAAGTTGATAGTGCATTTCATTAGATTACTATAAAACATGTTACCTTGTGATCATATATGCCATATCGGTTTGCAGCTCCATGGTCGCGGTATTAGCGGCAAGTTTTTCACAAGGTTACCACGGAAAATCCTTTGTGAATCTTTAGTGCATCTTATCTTATACGTCTTGAATGCGTAGAGTATTAAGTTGTAACAAGAATCTAAATGAAATGAATAAGAAATCGAGAGATAAAAAGAGAAAGAAATAAAATGATGAAATGTGCTGCTGCATTCCTAATCTTATCGTAATTGCATATAAGTATAATCAGGAAGACTTAGAAGCCCTTTTGCCAATGCGGTTCTTTGGTCCTTTGCCATAAAAAGCTGCCATACCTAATATCTATAAATGTGAATAATAATTTTATGAAAGCGAGGACTTACCACTTGCTTCTTTTTCATGGAGCGGAGGATTCTCGGCTTCCCACGGGTAGACGATTTTTAGAATAAGAGTGAGCAAATTAAGATCTCCTCCTTATGCATACTATATCTATTTCGAAATGCTCTTGTCCAGCCATATTTGTACAAAGCTTCCATTTCAGAAATGCTTTATCGATTAACATGCTAGCAGCTAAATTGCTCCAGCAGTACATGCATTTGGCTCACGAGAAATATATAGAATCGGGGTTTGAGATCCCTGCGTACGATGCGGATTATCCTCAAAGTCGGATTCATTTGTAGAACTTGATTTTCCATCTCACGTTATCTATAACCCTTTGTGATATTTTGAACTAGTTTGGTAAGAATGGAATACCTATTTATGCGATAAATAGGCGGTTAAAGTGCCACTTAGCTCTTTTGTATCAACATAAGTTGGATAAAATTTGGATCACAGTTGCCATCTCCTCCACCACTAATTCGAGCATGAATACCCATCGGCATAGTAGCTTGATCCATTCTCTTTGCTGCTATTCCTCCATATCTATCGCCATCCTGTTTCTTTGGCCGAATACGCACGAGCGGATGTTGAAGAAAGCGAAACCCATAGCCTTAAGCAGGACACAGCAGAAAGATTTATGCGTAGCAAGCTTTGTTCTCACATTTTGCCATAATTGTTGGCCATACGAAGGAGAATTGAATGCGATTCTGAGAAAGCGGTTTGCCTTGGCGGCGCCTTTGAAGCGAGGTTTGCCCTAAACCAATCTTCAAGCAGCAACTAAAATTTTAACTAAAAACCTAACAATTTCATAAGTTCAACAATTTCATAAGTCCATATAATAATTTAACAATTGATTCCACTAAACATAAAGAAAAAGAAAAAATAAAATAAAATAGAAGAGAACATTTAATCTGGTAAGACCATGTGGCGTTTACTTGATGATAAAATTAGGCAAATGATTGTATTGGCGAGGATAATAATAATATTATAAAGTTTACACCCATAATAATTAGCACTTAAGGACTAAATGGAAAAGCGGTGAGGCTAGGCTTAAGTGTGGTATAACGGAAGTTATATGAGCCTAATTTGTGGTGTTGTTGGGGTAATGGACCAAGATAAGCTAATAAAATCCTTTAAAAAATAATCGATCCGCAACATAAAATTCTTATCCTCAGTAATGAGCAGGCACGAACCTATGCAAATACATCAAACATGCCATTTTACATCAAATACGCCATAATAAAATGCTGCAAAATGCTCCACCATATCATAGCAACATCAATGGATTTAAAAAGGGGTCTTAGGGAGGATTACATGGTACTATAGTTATATAAGGTATTATATGTTTACAGCACAGAAAAAGTATTTAGCATTACTATACTTTCATTGGGATCTTATCAAAATAACTTATATAAAAACACATTTGCAAGTGCTTGATGGTCTTTGGAACATCATAGACATTGGTACTTATTTTGCTAAGCATTTGAAGTTGATATGATGTTAGCGTTAGAAGCGAAAGTGCATCATTATTATAAATTGTAGGTGTGAAATTTTTCTAAAAAGAAGTTCCTCAAGGGGGCAAGTTGATAGGCTAAAGAATTTGGATTGTTGTTAAATGTCTAAAAGTGGATCTACGTCGATATATATTCTGATTTGCTTTTAAATTTGAGAGTTACATTGAGAGGAGAAACAAATTGTAGTAAGCAACACTACCTAAACAAAGCCTTGAGATATTACTACCAACTCCTATTTCCCCATTGCAATGAAGTTTGAATTTGAAACATAATCTTCTCAAATTACAAAACATTTGGAGTCAATTAAATAAAGATGTTATTGATAAATGAAAAGTCTAGATGTATATATATGTTTTACATCATTATATTAATAAAGGAACTAGGGAATAGCAACAACTACAATAGATATTATGCATGACCATTATTAGAAGCGAATATAGGAAGATAGTCGGCATAATAGTCACCAAAGTGTCGATGTGTCGTCTGACTTGTAAAGTCATCTAATTGTAGTGGAATAATTTGAGTCAAACATTTAAGCAGTGGATAGTGGGGTTACTAGTCGGACTCTTAATTGACAAAAGTGTCGAAATGATTAAATTCCAGGCTACTACGTCACCTCATTGGTAGGGTTATTAGACAACCTAATTGAGGTAAAAGCTAAATGTTGAAGGTTTAAATGTCCGCGTAATTAGGCCGGATGCTTATTAGTCAGTTTATTAGTCAATTTTTCGTCAAATTTAAGCGTCGGTTTATTAGTGAATCAAAGCGTCATATTAATAGTCAAATACACATTTGACAAACTATTTTCTAGACCCTCGACATTTTAGGCGTTTGGCGTCGCATTCTCTTGTAGTGAAACACTTCTTTTGCTTTGGTGGATACTTGTTGGTTTGCCCATTCACGGACCATGGTTTTCAACAAGTAGTCTCATCATACTTAGATTTACATCACACATAACTTACCATTACAAATTTGAGCCTTACTTGGAACTTGTGGCATCATTGGAACTTGTGGTATGATAGGTCTTGCTTGCATTGATTTGAATAGGAATAGATGAACCTTGTTTGCATAACAGCAAATGCGGATTGGCCCTCTCAAGAATCTCTTCTCCTACATTCTTGATCATTGCTTAATGGCCCTTGATTTGGCATCTTGAGCAAATTTCCAGCAAATCTACATGTAGTATCGAGGAATGTCCAATGGGCCCACAATATTCCTGAGTAATGGCGCACACCTCCCTTGACCATACCCGATTGTAAGCTTAAATCTTGGCTGCAATATCCTCTGTTTTATATGCAGGGCGTAACTTCATGAATGTATCCCAGCTTATCTTCAGCCTTGAGAGCATACTTTTGTGCCTCTAGTAGTAATGTTGTGAGGCTGTTTGGCCCCACAGCCTACCTTATGAGCAATAGCTTCGTTTCAGCCTTCACATACCATTGGATATCCATTTCATCATTCCTTGCAATCTTCCAATGAACCCGCGACTTTGAGAACGCAATGTACCTCTGATTATACTCTCTAATTGATTCATCTTCCTTTGCGTGAAATTTATTCCATCTTTTCCATAGTCTTATCCTTACCATGAACTGATAATTAGCGATGAATGCTTCTTTTAATTCTGATATGTCATGGTATCCGATTTGTGTTTGGTACTTACATTCCTCCCTTTGAATCTTGCAAGAACTATGAAACCAAAGCAAGTAATCAGCGGCGGTAACTTACATTGGCGGCAATACCTCTCAAACTTCACAATATGCTTCAAAGGATCGATCCACGGATCATCAAACTTTGGAATCCCATTGTCACGAAAACCCCATACCATAGGTATTATCTGACCATCTACGCCTCTTCTTGGGTTTTCTTGGAATTGGAAAAACAAAAGATTGAATCCTTCAATTTGAAAAACAGAAATTATGGATTACCTTCTAGATCCCGGTAAATGGAATCAAAACCTCACGGATCGAGAACTAGACCCCGAGATCACGCTCCCAAATCTGAAAACGAGTGAATCTTGATGCAATTTTGAGCCCAAAAGATTGACTCACGGTCCCCTTCTTGATACGATGGAGCTTGGTGGGATATCCTTCTTACTTCCTTAGGCATAAAGCTATGCTCCCCTTGTCAAATTTTACTCCACAAATCGAATGCGGCAAAATCCCTTCACCCGAAATTGCTCCTTTCTCAATGTGGTGTCGTTCTTTCTGAAAGCGTCACCAATACCAATGAAGTAACAACTCGCACTGTGGAAATTTCTTGCCCGATCAATGATGCATGCGTGCAGGTAGTACTTCCAATTTGTTAAGAGCACGGACTCTAACCTTGCAAGAAGGATGAAAAAACCCAGCAATCAAGCTCAAAATCGCAGGCGAGGCAATGCACAACACGAAGTCACCAATCTCCATAGCTCAATCAAGCAAAATCCTCTCTCTCTCAATACACCCGTCTCCTCTGTTCTTCCCTCTCTGCTTTCGGATAATACTCTCACTGATAATCCCACACGCACACCATAATGCATCGTGCAAAAATCTAGCAGCGTGCATGTGTGTATATCTCTACATATCTCACGGTATCTGGTCTCTATACCCCCAACATCCTTATACTTTCAACCCGGTTTAACTTTTGCCCATAGATATTGATCGTTGTGCCATTTGCAAGTGGTTGGGTACCTCTGGCTCCTTTATGTCGTTGTTTGGATTTGTTTCACTCGGGTCTTTTGCATAATTTTTCTATGCTTCTATTGCCCGAGTTGTGCACCTTTGCCAAGTCGCTAAAATTTTTATGCTTAGTCGGTTTATCGGTTGTCCTTTTTACTCTGAGTTGTTTCTTTTCTTGATATCATCATTCCAGTTATTCTGTATTCCCTAGACATGTTTTGCTATTCTAATCCATCCATTTTGCCATTGCTTCATTATCTAAATGTGCTTTTTTCCCTCCTTTGCTCATCTTTTTTTCCAAGTACTTGGTGCCTTTGTATCTCCATTTGTTCGGTCTATCCCGGTCGATTTTGTTGTTTTTGTTTCTAGGTGTTTTATATTGGGTCCTTGGGTGTTTGTTTCTATGTCTTTGGCGTTGATCCTTTATTTATCTCTATTTGTGAATTCAGGTCCACTTGTTCCATGTGTCCCATCATTCATTTGTGCTTTCTATTTTGTTCGCGGTGACCTTTGTAGACTCGTTCCTCCCTTTCTTTATTCCATTAGATTCTACATGCTTCATTATGGGTTTAGTGCATCCATTTGCTATCTGATCCTCATTATCTCGGTAGCTCATTTAATATCATTTCTCCTATTTGGTTGTGTTTGCATTGTTTCCTTAATTTATTTATTTTCTTTAGCTTATTGTTAGTTTAACTCTAGTGACATTATTACTATATTAGTCATATTGGTTCCTTCTTTGGTTTCTTTGTCTTCTTGCTCCTTTTCTATTGCTAGTTAGGATAGTTTTAGCTTTTTATAGTATCTTTGTTAGTGGTATTTATTGGACATTAGTCATTTTAGGTCGTTACTTTGATGATGACATCATGTTCATTCGGCTCTGTCTGTATTTGTTGTCTCATAAGTTCCTTCCCTCATCTCTTCTTTGCACTATTCCATTGTCTTCTTCATTCTTATGTTCAGTTTCCATCCCTCACTTAGCATTCCTCCATAGAGTATTTCTCCTTCATTTTATTCATCCCATTGTTTGCATTCAGGCATTACTTGCTCTTATCGCTTCTTCATTGTTCCTTTATTGTTCCTTTATCTACGTCTTCTCTTTTATCCCCTTTTTTTCCTCCATTTTCTTAGTTTTCCTCTTCCTTAGTTTTACTCTGATTCTTGGAGTGTTACTTATCTATGCATTCTTTTCCGGTGACCTTGTAGACTCGTTTCTCCCTTTCTTTATACTATATTTCTCTTTAGCTTCTCTTTCCTTCCCGGTTTTTCATACTGAGTAGTTTTGAAGTTTGTTCCTCTTCTATCGGCCGGTATATGCTATCATAGGACCCATCCTAGGAATGCCGCGGTTCTATTAGGCAGCCGATAGAACCGTCGACATTCCTTGGATGGGGAGACGTGCTATCACTCATCTATTTGTTAAACCTCTCTTCATTTGTTCTATCGCCGGCGTTCTCTTGAGCTAGATTTCTCCTTCTTCTCTATCCTATCGGTTCCCTCACCCTCCCTCCTTGATGGTTTTCATTTGATGCGTGTTGGTTATTTTCTTTTCTATGTCCTTTAAATTTGCATTCTTTATTTCCTCGTGGCTTTGTAGCCTTTGAGGCATACTTATTGGTTTACTCTTTCTGCGGCATGGCACTAGAGTTTTATTTATTCATTCATGTTTTTCTCTCATTAAGCTGTTGCCTCGAGGATCATATTTATTATTCATGTTTTCTCATTATTTGCCTCGGGATCATATTTGTGTTTTTCGGCATGGCGATGCTTAGCCTCGGCCTATCGGTTGTTTTTTCATGATGGTCATTCGCGAGACTGAGTTCCCGATTGGTGGTTGTTGTTTCTTTCTACATTAGCCTGGAGCCTAGAGTCTTCGCCTATAGCATCTAACTCATTAACGGGTTATTTTTTCTTTTCATTGCTTGATTCTGCGGGGATTGTTTAAGGTCTTGTGGTTGCCATAGTGCGTGGAATTGCGTCTTCAACTATTTGCTTGGGTTTCCTCAAAAACCTAAGAAGGCATGGTTCTTCTTCCCAATGAGGGCTTGATCAGGTCTTCTCACCTTTGCATCGACCAGAGTAAGCGGATAAAAACCATCTTTTATATTTATATTCTTGATTTCATCATGCTCTCGATGATTGTCTAGTTTGAGGAGCATTTTGAAGTTCATATTTCAAATTTATCTATCCCTAGTAGAGGATTCATTTTAGTATATACCTATCATAGGACCCATCCTAGTAAGCTAAGTTAGTAAATATAAACTATTTGGCACCACACATTGCACTCTGCTTTATATACATTATACAATGCTCACGTGTTTCAAATATATACTTTCTTTTACGCCTTTACAGCAATTACAATGCATGTTTAATTGTACTACTGACTTCACGGCGGCTTGTTGAAGCCCCGAGGAGGCAGCGTTACCATTGGAGCCTATTGAGGTAAGAGTAATGCTTTAATGTAGTCAATGCTTTAACTCTTGTGCTCGGCCGAGATACATGACGCTGATCCCAGAGAGGAGAAAAACTAATATTAGCATGTGCTTCGATCCTCTTACCAATGCTTTCGATAAGATGCATGGTGGCGAATGTCTAAACATATATTAGGTAATAGGTGTCTTGCCATGTCTATCGTAGTAGTTCTAGAATTTTGATTTCCCAAAATTGTCTTTTGAAGAAACTCTGTTTAGCTTACAAGATGGCGGCGCGATGTTGGCCGATCATTTTTTTGTAGGATGGCGAATGTAATCACAAGCTTTATCTCTGGGGAAAAAAGGTGGCGAGAAGAAGGAAGGAATCCACAATTTTGGCATTTATCTGGTCGATTGTCGAGGAGGAATATGGTGATTGTTTCAGTTGTGAATGTTTTTGGATGGGCAATTTGCCACTACCAAGTCTGGCGAAATAGAAAAACTTGTGACGGGTGAAGGCTGTGGGAGTTTTTGTCTTGTGGTACAAGAAGGACATTGATGGTCAGCTTGTAGGAGATGAAGAAGAAGTTTACCGCCACCGGGGCGGATTAAGCGCGCATAGAATTGGCAGGAGTGGGAGGTAGTGAAAGGTGGCCAATGATGAGACAGCTAATAATGTGCAAGGGCTATCTAGAGATGAGCGCTAGTCGATAAGGCATGCACACTCATGCATGAATCTTTGCCACGCGAAACTACGGGTGTGGTGTTATCGTTTTGCCGATCCAAACCATGTAGTTCTTGACATGAAGTTGGGGAAGGCTGGAAGTAGCTACTACTATCATGAGCACATTTCCAATGCACGAAAAGATCTCTATCTTATTTGCCAAGCACAATGCGAGAAATACTATTTGCATGACCTTGTAAGATGGCCCGCAACCTTAGTGCTTGTTGATAAGCGTTCCGACTTCACAATCACAAGTAGTTCTTGAGTGAAGGGAAGGGCGTGGAGAATGAACCTTATGCCATTAGGCCCAGGAAATTGGCATCACAAAAAGAGACCTCTGCGCCGATCCAATGGAGGAGACCGGGACAAATCGCGCCGCAGGCAAATGTGAAAGGAAATCTAGTCTTTGAGGCTATTTAGACTTGAGGTCATCAGCATGCTTTGCATGAAAGATCTTTGTGCAAATTTTACATCAAGGAGACAACTTGCATGAGAACCTTTCTTTGGAACATGAAGTCCTCGGAGTGCACAACCTTTGCATATAACATGCTAGATCTTTGCTCGAAAATGGTGTAGTGTGCAGCGATATTGAATAACAGGCAGGTGTGCGCGTGAGAAAGCATGGCATAAAGCTTTATGGCATGCCATTTCCACTTTTACAAGTGGAAGAAGCTCTTCATTGGGTAGCCCGCGGAATTGCTGAGCTGCGGAAATACGGTTCTAAGCCCATGTCTCATACTTTGGGTGGCAATCTTTGTGCTATCTATATTCATAGATGAAAGCAGAGAGAGGCGATGCCACGCAGCTCGAAAATTATGGCGAGGTACTTGAACAAAATGTGAAAGGCTACCTTGATCTTTGACTAAGAAGGATATACACTAGGAAATAGATATTGCGTTCTGAGATAGCCAGGGCAAGCATTTTTTCTCCATCGTCGCTGCATGCGGATGGAAGAGAATCATTGAGAGGAGGTGGCAATAGCTAAAGAGGATAGCATTTTCTAAACCATAGCATTTGTATTGTCATAAAGGAAAAGCTTGCTAAGACTAAGAGATCCAAATGAAGAAGGGAACTGCAATGGAGAAATCACATATAGCGGCCGAGATTTCATGTAGGAGCCTTTACAGGTCTGGAAGCGCTGCATCTCATAGATCTTACGACGCAGCTTTAACCATTATACATGACAAGATGGATCGAGAATAAAGACCATGGTTCCTCGTCTAGAAAAAGCTAGCAAAAGTCGTGTGGAGGGTGAGCTTGGCCCGAAGGTGAGTATTCACAGGTGCTCTCATGCGGGCATGGTATAGGTGCCTTGGGCCACTTCTCAACTGGACCTCTGGCACGATGATTCTAATTTTCATGTAAGGATCAGCCGTCATACCTTGAAAACCGGAGAATAAATCTGGGGACAATTGGGGCCATTTGAGAGATCTGGTCGTCACACGAAGTTCTTCGGGGTGGAGCTGTAATTTTTAAACACGGATGCCACGAGGACAAAATGGTAAATGGCACTAAGAGAAATGATTTCTGCCTCCCTCTCAAGGGCCCTCACGGTCTTGAACAAGTTTACTAGGAGGCTTTACTTGCGACTAGACAATTGCTCAGGTCAAAACAAGAACATATATCTTTTTCTCTTACACTTGTCATACTTGGTTTTGGTTAGGTGTCTTCGATCAAGTGCATTTGGGATTCTGATGGTTGGACACACCACGATGACATAGATGCCCACTTTGGAAACTACTCTACTCTAATGAAGATCGGATGCATTGACTATTCGAGCTTATACAACTTTTTGAGGCGATTGTAGTTCAAGTCTCCTTCACCTTACCTTGTGTCGAGGTTCCTAATTGGAAGGAATTAAGTGAAAGGTTTTATCACATTAAAGAAGGGCCCAGTTTAGCATGAGGTCATTTGGAACCTCTACTCTTCAAGTTACATGAAGGATGGGATGGCACTAATGTTCTACAAGATGAGGCGGGGCATGGGAGTGGCTCCACGAAAAGTCCGAGAATGTGGAAGGGAGGATACCCCGCAGGTTTACCTCACGATTTCGAGAGGGTCACCTAAGGTAGTGCAGCCTATGGGAGGTTGAAGATATAGGTGCATTGTTAAAGAGGCTTCTGTGCAGTACATGATGTATTGAAGTGACTATTTCTAGAGTGGCCGATCACTCATGGTCAACACATATATGAATGAAATTATTGACTCTTGGTTCACCTTCATTTGCGAGTGCTTGAGATTGAGCCAAGTAGAGGCTGTCATTCAAGTTTACGGCCCAACTTACGGGGCAAAATGCATTGGAAGAACCAGCGTGTTGGTGGATGAGCACATTGAAGCATCTCATTATGTAGGGCCTTTCGGGTAGACCCAAGAACCCGGTTGAAATATTAGGCCCCTACCAAGATGTCAAGAAAGGAATGCTCTTGCTAATAAGGCCACATGATAAGCGCGGCGTGGATGGCTTTGCGAAGAAGGACTAATAGAGGACCCTAATCTCCTCATTACAAAGAGGTGTTTGTCTCTCTTGGTTTGAGCTTTGTTGCGAAGGGATCACTCATATGCAATGCGGTATAGAGATTCTTGGGCAAAATTGGAGACCCAATCCCACAATGACCGCCCGCAGCTACCACCAACATTTGAAAACAATAGACTACGGTTGGAAGCGGTAGAGACCGAACCATTGTTAATGGTGATCCCCTGATAATGTGGGGCTCGGTTGCAAGTGTAGTGGTAAGAAGCGCGCCTGGCCGATGATAGAGAACTCTTGAGGTATGCAATGCTCTTTTGCGTAATTACTATATCATATATAACATGCAAGGAATTTACGTAGACTAGTTATTATTCATTACGCTCTGCATTTTTCATCTTAACACAAGAGCTCTTACAGCGCTATGCAATCTTTGAACGGGTGATTCGATTTCATCATCAGCGAGCTGCGAGGTGATCCCACGATATCTCATAGCTATTCTTTCGGGAAGCCAAGCGAGGGTGGATCATAACATGAATTAGCCCAGGGCAGCGAATCACCGGCACCATTAGCTTTGGTCGCTGAGTGGGATCAAGAAAGGCAGAACAAGATCATTGTAGCTCATTGAGCATGATACCAGCCTCACGATGTAATTGAGAGCGAGAAGAAGGTGAATAATCCATGGGAGATGAATGACCTCTAGCCCCAGGAATGGAGCTACTTTTATAGTAGTGAAATGCAAATTATTGATGTGAATTATTGGGGTGAAATTTGTAGCACCATTATTGGCGTGTATAAGAGTCATGTACACATATAAGTATAATACATATTTTTGTATGGATATGTGTGTCAGTGAAAACATGCTTTGTGGATTTACTAAAGGTAAAGTATTTGTGCTTGAGTAATTTAGGTGTGATTGAAATTAGGGACTGCTTAGAGATAAAGTGGAGGTCGAAGAGTACACCCTTCACAATTACTTTCGGGTTAGATACATCAAATATATTTGATTATGCTTATTACATCCTTACACATGCTAGAAGTGCTCATATATCCATTATTATATCCTTAGAGGTACACAAAGTCTTCTTGATTCACTCATCATCAACCTGTGAGTGATGGCATTCAGCTCATAGATCTCTGTCGGGGAAGCCAATAAGGGTGGATCACAACCTTGAGTGAGCTTCACGCAACCACTCGCCAGGACCATCTGCTTTCGGCCTGTGACCATGGATCAAGATTGACACCATTTTACCCTACTCACACATTCACACAGATCATTATAGCTCATGTAGCACTTGATGGATCGGATGTGCTGCTCCGGACGAGGAGGCAAAGTATGGGAGATAGATACCCTCTACCACCACGAATGGAGCTGCTTTTTATAGTGAAATAAAATTATTGATGTGAATTATTGAATTGTAGATTGTAGCGCCATTATTGAGCTTATTACAAGTATCGCATTTTATCACAGTATAGCATAATTTGTATGGATATGTGTATCATGTGACCTCATGTATGTGGACACCAGTAGGTGAAACTATTGGTGCTTAAGCAAATTAGGTGTGTAAAATTCTCAAAAATTACGTTATTTTTATCAATTAATGAAATCATGCTTATTTGGAGGTAGAAAAATTGGTGGCCGAAAATGAAATCAACTGCGACAAGGAATGAAGAGGTTGCACAAGAAAATGATTCCCTCCACAATGGCGAAGGTGAAACAAATGAAAACAACTCCTTTGGGTTTTTCTTCTGGAGACCTCTGTTTGGCCTCCGGCCACGGTTGGAGCCAACACCTTGTTAGGGATTCTAAGCAATGGTCCGGAACCTCCGGAGTAGTTGAGACACTATTCAAGCCCTTCTAGAAGATACTATTGAGCCGCCGATGGAACCAAAAGATTTAAGCGGCATTATTAGGGATACAAGCATTTATGAGAAATTTAGCAAGGATTGAAGCTATAGTTGCATATTGTAAGGAAGACAAATGAAAGCGAGAGTGGAGCAAAACTCTTGTTGCATTCAATTTGGATCCGAAAATAGAGAAAGGTACTCAAGTTCAAGCGATATAAGCAAAAAAAGCGAATCAAAGTTCAATAGAGAGGCAACAATTTAGGCATAGAAAAGAGTGGAAATCAAAGTTCAATATAGAGGCAATCAAAGTTCACATAATTTTGACAAAGATTGGGTAATCTTGCTCGCTGGCTGTGTCTTTTACGTCATGCAAGTCTTTGCCCTTATAAGCTTACCTTGCAGAAAGCGAAAACCGACTCTGAAATTTTAAAATTGATCATACCAAAATATCCTACGGCTACATGTCTTGAACAGCTTATTGAAGAACATGGTATTTGGGATTGGGAGGGAAAATTTAAGCTTCTTGGGGTGGGCATAAATAAAACATAGGGAAAATCAAAGCTATGGGAAACCAAAAAGTGTGCCTAATTTGCAAGGAAATATAAAGGGTTGGCCAATGCGCCAACGCAAACCCAAATGAAGCAGGCTGGTCCCTCGTACAAAATTAGGTTTCTTGAGATCATCGAATTACGCTTTTAGGGAATATGTTTTGGGGCATACAGGAAGCAAAAGCGGAGCACTCTTTTGAGCTTCAAAACTAAGAGGGTGATCATAAGCATGTAGGATATATGCAAAGGCGAAGTTTTCTTTTTTTCACGAATGAAGAGTTTTAGCGAGGCATTTCGGGAATGGGCAAAAGTCGGCTTTTTAGCGATGAACAATGCCTCAAATGTAAAAATCTGAGAAAATAGATTTACGGCGGGATATTGATGCATGCGGCAGTAATGTAGGACAACATTAGTACAATGTGTAGTTGTAGGCTCAAAGCTTGCTATAGCGATAAATAATGGTTTAGCGACAAGGGCATGGTCAAACAGGAAATGGTTTGGTAGGGCAATTATTCTCGCGATATAGCGAGGCAATAGAGGGTAGAGATGTTTTCTGAAGTGAATGTTATAAACCCGGAAAATTAGATGCTTGGGCTGTAGTAGGTAGCAATGCTTTGGGGAACTTGGCCCGAGTTTGTGAACAAAGCGGTTCCTCTTTGGAAGGAGTAGCGATGGAAAACATGGGCATCATTATGTCATTATACATAGATGCGAGATGTCAAGGCGTGCTTGTGATATGTAACCTTCTTCATGTCTTGATTCTTCAAAAGATGCAATATCAAAACTTACCTGCGTCATCTCCATCACATTCTTTTAGTGCGGGATTGTTCACTTGTGGATCAACTTCAATATCTTGATCAATATTTACTTGGGGCATGAGCATACGGTTTAAACCCTTGGCATTGAGTGCCATGGATCTTCAAAACAAGACAAATGTATCCTGGCATGTCAAAAATTCCTGCATCTCCTCGAACTTTCTTCATTTGACATTTCCTTTAAATCACATTTATGAATGATGTAAAATTTTGCATGGACCTCACGGATGACTAAGCCATCACGCTGGATAAGGCGGCGATATGCATTTAAGTTCTCTACTTCATCGACACTAGTAGAAGTTAAGGCAAATCAAAAGAGTTTGATAATACATGTTCTGTCCATATGAAAAATCGTATACTTCACATTTTAAAGTTGATATTTGGAAGCTAATTTCTACCTTTTGATGCTCATGAAAATCCCTATGAAAATCACTAGCACAACACGACACTCTCTTGTATCGAATGGCGTTGCATCTTGGGTAGGTGCATAGATTATGCAATTCTGATATTCTAATACTTGGCACTCACCAACTTTGTGCCTTTTTAAATTGCAATAGCTGCAGCTTCAACCTCAGCTACTTTCAAATTATAGGAATTCTAATATTTGGCACTCATTAACAATGTGGCCTAGCAGTCACAATAAGCACATACACGGATTCTTAAGCTTGTTATAGATTGCAAGTCGGGTATATCATTATCATCGTGTTCATCACATTGCACAAGCTCAACAAGTTCAAGATCTGATATGAGAACATGAATGGTTATCTTGCACGCAATGTCATGACCATATGAAAGACACACGCATCCAATTGTCCAAGGAGGAGCTCCTTGTTGGAAATAAGAGAATCCATGCAAGTAAACTTGAGGCCCATTATTGCAAACCATTATAAAGCATCCAAGCAAATGATGAAATGGAATATCATCATTGAATTTGCATCAAAGATTTCTCAGCTGGCAACAATATAGCATAAAATCTTCATCTCCATGAAACGCTCAATGTACATCAAAAAATGAGCCCAAATTTTAGATCAGTAAGAATCTGGGGTAGAACCTCCAAATATGTTTGTACCGATGCGGTTGGGCCCAACACACAATGGGAGTTCTAAACAATAATTAGAACCTCGAATAGTTCAGGCACTATTCAGAGCCCTACAGAAGACACTATTGAGCCCAGCCGATAAGACAAAAGAAGAGTTAAGCGGCATTATTCATGATACAAGCATTTAGCAAGAAATTTAGTAAGGATTGAAGCTATATTTGCATATTGTGGGGCGACAAATGAAGCGAAGTGGAGCAAACTCTCTTTGTGCATTCAATTTGGATCAGAAAAGCGAGAGAAGAGGTACTCAAGTTCAAGCGATGTAACAAAAAAGCGAAAATCAAAAGTTCAATAGAGGAGCCTTGATCTACAGGCATAGAAAAGTGGAAATCAAGTTCAATATAGAGGCAATCAAAGTTCACATAATTTTGACAAAGCTTGGGTAATCTTGCGTGGCACGTGTCTTTACGTTCATGCAAGTGCTGTGCCCTTATAAAAGCTTACTTACGACTCACGAAATTTTAAATCAGTGATCATACCCAAAATATCACCACGGCTTCCGCGTCTTGGAGCCTTATTGGAAAAGAACATGGTATTTGGGATTGGGAGGAAAATTTTGCTTCTTGGGGTGGGCATAAATATAAAACATAGGGAAAAATCAAAGCTATGGGAAACCTAAAAGTGTGCCTAATTTAGGAAATATCAAGGATTGTAGCAGACCCAACGCCTCCCTCTTCAATACCTCCTCATTCTCCTCGTTTTAGTAGGAGCTTCTTTTTCCTCTGATCTATTTGCTCCTCTCTTGGTGAGGCCGAGGGACATTCTCCTGACGACCTCCACACTTGAAGAAGCCAGGCATCTTGGTTTGACTTCTTTGTAAATCATGTATGTCTTGAACATAGTATCTCTGTTGCTTAAAAACTTTCTTTGCCTTTTTCCTGCCGCAGGTTTTGCAGGTAGTCTCCTCAAAACCTCTAATTGATCTTGATTAGCCTTCAAAAATATCTTAATTAAAGCTTGCGTAACCATTAAGGCAAACCAATTACATGACATGTGGTTTTGAATTCGGCTCGACTCTATGCATGAAGGTATGAATGCCCCCATATACATTGGTAGACACATTTTACACTCTTGCCATAACATCTATTTAATGGGGCAAAATTATTGTATCTGATGGATTTGCATCAAGCGGCTCCTCTATCTCCTCCTCAAAACTCTTTTGGATGCTTCCGGCGAAAATTCCATTCTTTCTCTACTATATTATCATACCATGTGCTAAACAACTCCCATGTCTTATTTGACCTACTCTTTACCTTTCGTTGAGCAAGGCCTTGATTTGTATGATAGTTTGAAGGTGGGGGCCTTAGTACTTGACTTGATATGCAAGAGTGACTAACAAGTAGCTCACGATTGCGAAAATAATGTTTCCATATTTTATGTTATACATAATTTACATACTTAGTGGCTACGATGCTAACTTCTTTACTTATATTTTATGTTATACACATTTTAAGCACATCTGATTACCAAAACAATACTTCCTTATTTTATAGCTGCCATACAAAGAAGAGGTTCAATTAAAGGGAGGAAGTTGATGAGGATGCTTCGGTAATTGAGCAATGAACATTGATATTTTGGCAATGGTAATAACTCTTTTTGTTTCATTAAATTTTGAGTAGTGTTTTGTGAGTTCAAAAAGTATTAGTCGTTAGTTATTGTTAAATTGACTATGAAAGAGTGGACCGCAGTGGTTCTGATCAAAATGCATTGGGGGTTTTGTGGACATAGCAAATTAAGCGCATGTACGTCCCCATAAAGAAAAGAAAGAAAAGAAAGAAAAAGAAAGAAAGGGGGAAAAAAACCACAATAGTTACGGTCGCGAAATGCATGTATCCATTGAAACGTGGACATAGCAAATTCATACTGTAGCTTCACATGCCTAAAAAAAATTCAGAAAAATAAAACCACGGTAGTTCGTGTATCCGTTGGGCTGTGGACATGGCAAATTCGCACTGTAGCTACGTGCTAAAAAATTACGAAAAAAGGCACAATGATTACAATGCGAAATGCGTAATACGTGGACATAGCAAATTAGCCGCGTAGCCACCACTAAAAGAAAAGAAATAAAGTGTTGCATAATAGCCACGGTATGAAATGCATGTAACCATTGGTTATGGATATGGCAAATCGCATTGTAACCAGCTCTTGAGGTTGTTAACAAAATCTGATTTGAATCTACAGCACATTCATTGTTAGAAACCTAGAGTCTTAGGCCTCAACCTAGTGGGTTTTTCCATGATGGCATCGGGGTTGGGCCTTAAGTGATCCCATCACAGAACATATCTCACGGTGCTCGGATGTATACATGCGGACTTCCCTCTCCATGGCAACGGCTCACCATGGCGGGGCCCTTCGCTAACTTTCGGACTATCCATGGAAAGATGCGGGTGAAGGAACCACCGGAGAGGTGTCATTACATTGCACGCCTTCAGTAGGACTCCTAAGTCATGGCGTGAATACAAGGTTAGCACCGGCGAGGAATCATATAATAAATAACCACCACCACGGATGGCACATCCATCAGTGATGATAACGAGAGAAGATACATCTAATGCTAAAAACATCCCAAACCCAGGTTCTACCCATTTCCGGACTCAATGGGGATGTTGTGGCTAGGTCTGATAGATCAATGACCAGAATCTTAACATGGCGTTAGGCATAGAACATTGGCTAGATTTATCCTCCATCTGCCCCTCCACATTGCACACTTTGTAGATGAGCTGAACCAAATTATAGGCACCATTGCTTGGCCAGCCGGGAGATGCAATCCCGGGGTCGTCGCCGGGACTATTAGGGTTACATCTCCACGATGCGATGAGGCAGGTGAAGTGTCCCTTCGAGTTGCGATGAATCCAGCTGGGTGAGCTAGAGAACCGTGCGCATCGGCGACCCCGCATCCCGATACCCAACCTACTCCCCTAACTTTGCAGCCCAAATGCAGGATGATCACCTGCCCCGTACCCGAAATTAATGGAACCCATACCCGGAAACCCTCTCGTGGCCAGGCTATTGGGCTAAACTCACTAAAGGAGTCCCGTAGCACATGCTTTCGGCGAGACCCACACTTCATCACTCTGACCCTTATGCGGTGCTTCAATGATGCCATAGATTCCACGGCGGTTGGATCTTATGCGTGCACATGCGCTTAATTCTTTGGGTATTCTTGGGGCTACTAGAAGCATACTAATGAACACTTAGATTCTGAGAGGTCTCTACCCCCTTAATCCACATTTTTACGGAAGAACTACTTGAAGATACTACCAAGATACATCCATCCAACCATCACAATGCATAATCAATAGTTGAGAACAGTTCTAACTATCAAGCGAGGGTTAATCAATACCAAGATTAACGAGAGAAGCTTTGGTAGTGGCCCTAGAAAATACCAAATTAACCTACTCACTAACCAATTCATTTGGAACCGTTGTCATGTGGAATCTCCATCTTCCAAATGGCACAGGCTCGGTTGCTCTTCCTCACAGGTTCGATTTGGAACCGGTGGGATAGGGATCCCTTGCTGCCCCAAGTAGCATCCTTCTCTGGCCAATGAGTTTGGCGGGTGTCCTCTATCTAAATAATTAATTAGCTTAACTTAGTGGCTTAATTAAGTTAGTTAGATAATTATCCCTTAATTATAAATTAATTATCCTTTAATTAAACCCTTATTAATTTAGCATAACTAAATTAATCCTTTGTGATTAGGTTACATACCCCCATGATAAGTATCCTCGGCCCGTGGCGTGTCAGTATATTTATGCGGGTAAGCATGTTAAGATTGTCCTTAAAAGTATTATTTAGTGACCAAAAAGTACCTAAAAGGTACCGGGGTAGGTCTTGGGTACTTGCGTGTAATGTCTCCCGATAAAAGTTACGTTTAGAACTTTTATATATATTTTAGTCTCGGTAGCATTATCTTTATCTTAACTTTGAATATTAATGCATCCTTGACTTTTTATTTTTGGACCTTTGTACTAGTTTTAATGAGAATAAAATGAGAAAGTACCGGATTCACGGGAAGTACCTAGTGTATGTACTTTTGCGGGTTCCAAAAGTGGTACACCTAACATGCTTTACCCATACATGCAGAGTATAAATATGTGGAGCGTCATATTCTCCCCCCCTTACAATAATCTTTGTCACCGGCATTGGGGTTGAATTAGAAATGACTAACATGTTCTCACGAACTTCAATGAGTATGAAATATATTTAAGTTACACACAAAGATATGAGGGATAATTTCTTATTCACGAAAAGAAAAACAAATTAAGTTTAAAAAGCCTTGGTACATTTTAAGCGCAATGTGCATTTCACATGATTATGACAATAAGCGTTTGAGGGGCCAGGAGTCAATAGGAACATTATGAAGGTAGCATGAAACTCATGAAAAGAACATGAAAACCGCGGAAGCTTGGGCCATCAGCAACCCTCTATACATGGGCGGAGTCGCGTCACGGCTCAGCAGCTGCGCACATGTCCAATCACGTCAATAATATTACCTATAATAATTAAGTTATGATTTGAAGGGACCACCCCTATAAGAAGTAAAAGAACAACCTATCTACAAGGAACTATCATGCCTATGATTTGGCAATTCATTGCGGCATAAGGAATGGCCAAGTTCCCCGTATGGCCGAATGGTAGCGACCTATCAACTACATGCTTTTGCAAGCTATCCGTGGTCATGCCCGACATTGACAGCTGCCATGTCTAAAACACCAAGGTGATCTCATCGCCGGTAACTACTTTTATCTGATGCATCTACCCTGCCGGACTAATGCATGAATTAAGCGCCGAATGAAGCCTTGAAAGCTTACGCCCGGATCACGGGGTTGATGACATCGTTGATGAATCGCGACCTTGAGATTCCGCATGAAGTCGGATAATGCTTTTCAAGGTCTATCTTCGTACCCATATAGCATCCTCGTGGCAAGTGCTTCCACTTGACCAAAGATTGGAGCATTTAGATTCCTTCTTGTCTGCTTATAGGCCCGATCAAGAAAGAGCTTCAGGCACTATCTCACAGGGTGCCCTCTAGTCATTTCCAAGGAGGGTGGGTGTATCAACTTATCTCCTCTGGATCCGGAGTGTGTGTAAACCCCGGAAGATTCCGCGTGAAAGACCTTGTGGATCTTCAAGCGAGATTAACAAATCAACGATAAACTGCTCTCCAACCGCGTTCAATGATCTTGACGGACCAGCCCATTGAGGATAACTAACTTTACCAATTTGGGGCAGCAAATTGGGATAGGAATCAATTGCTGCCAAATTAGCATCCTTCTCCTGTGTCGAGTTTGGCGAGGGTGTCTCTATCTAAATAATTAGTGAAACCTTGGTGGCTTAATTAAGTTAGTTAGATAGTATCCCTTAATTATAGTGGTATCCTTTAATCAAACCCTTATTAATTTAGCATAACTAAATTAATCCTTTGTGGTTAGGTTACATACCCCCATGATGAAGTATCCTGCGGCGTGGCATTAATGGAGTATATTTATACATACAGAGTATATAAATATGTGTGGAGCGTCATATTCTCCCCTTAGAATAATCGTCACCAGTTGGGGTTAGTTAGAAATGACTAACATGTTCTGAACTCAGCGGTATGAAATATATTAAGTTACACACAAAGATATGAGAATAATTTCTTATTCACGAGAAGTAAAACAAATTAAGTTTAAAAAGGCGAAGGCTGTTTAAGCATAGCGTGCATTTCACATGATTATGACAATAAAAAGTTTGAAGGGTAGGAGTCCAATGGGAACATTATGAGGTAGCATGAAACTCATAGAAAGAACATGAAAACAGAGGGCCATCAGCAACCCCCTCATACATGGGGGTCACGTCTGGCTCAGCTGCACATGTCAATACGTCCAATATGTACCTATAATAATTAAGTTATGGTTGAAGGGACCAGCCCTATAAGAAGTAAAAGGAACAACCTATCTACAAGGGAACCTATCCATGCCTATGGTTGGCAATTCATAGCGTAAGGAATGGCCAGAAGTTCCCATTATATAGAGATGAGCAGCAGCGGCCTATCAAGCTGCATGCTTTGCAAGCTGTCGGTAGTCATCTTGAGCATTGACAATACACCACGTCCTAAGAACGCAAAGGTGATCTCATCGCCGGTAACTACTTTTTATCTCGGTACATCTACCTATGAGACTAATGCATGGTCATGGCCGAATGAAGCCTTCAAAGCTTACGGCAGGATCTTGGGGTTGATGACATCGTTGATGAATTCTAAACCTTGAGATTCAGCATGAAGTAGGATAATGCTTTTCAAGGTCTATCTTCATTACCCATGGCATCCTCGGTGGCAAGTGCTTCCACTTGACCAAATATTGGAGCTAGAGCTATGCTTTCGGTTGGTTGCCTTATCGGGCGCTACATGATCACGAGCACGGCCTCACGTAGGCTTATTTGGGATCGTACCTGCAGGGAGGTAATGGATCTGGACTCAATTATGCCTGTCAGGCATTAACCTCGGCTGTACTTGTGATTATGTATATAAGCTGAAATGCGGAGTGTAGTCGGCCCATCACTTATTGCTCACGAGAGTTTCCCGGCCGCCGAGGCGGGGAGTTTAATCACGGTAATGTCGTGCGCTGCTCTCTCTTTGTACTTGGGTCCCATAGGCCCGGTTGGTCTTAAGTGAATGATAAAATCTATATTCTATTCTATTCTATTCTTATGCCTTATAGGCCCGTCAAGAAGAGCTTGAGCACTATCTCTAGGTGCTCTCGGAGTCATTTCAAGGAGGGTAGGTGTATCCAACATCTCCTACGGATCCGGAGTGTGTCGCTTCCAGAAGACTCCGCGTGAAAGACCTTGTGGATCTTCAAAGCGGGTGGCAAATCCAAGCCGATAAGCTTTGCTCTCAACACGTTCAATGATCTTGAGCGGACCAGCCTATCACAGGTGCCAATTTCTTCTGCGATTACCAATTTTAGCTTGGCTTGCTTGGCAATTTTGAGTGGTAGATAAGCCCACTTGGAAACACTTTCGTGTGGTTACGTAGCTATCACGCCACACTTTTGACTGACTACAGCGCGGCCAATAAATAACCACTAACTTCCTCAGCAAAGCTTGCATTTCCGGAAGGAGTTGTTGGGGAAACCTCCCACTTTAGAAACGAGGATTATGCCATGTATGCGGGTGAGGCATTGATAACCATAATTTATCATGAAGAGACATTCTAGAGACTCCTACGTTTCATCTTTGATTATAAGCAAACTCCACTAAATAGATATAGTCGACCCATTGGTACATTTTACTCACACATAGCTTTGCAACATATCTTCTATAATGTGGTTGAGTGCGCTCGTTTGTCGTCCGTCGAGATGATATGCTGTGCTCATCATAAGCTTAGTGCGGATGTTGGCAAAGAAATCTTTCGGAATGCACTTACAAACTTTGGGATCCACGTAAATACACTATTGCACGTGGCATCGGGTGTCTGAATTTCCTTTGCAAGCTGTAAAGCGTGTCCAAAGGTACATTAATACGTAGTGCGACATGGCAAGAAATGAGCCATCTTGACAACTTATGCGACCACTACCATTAAGGCATCATATCCGCGGAGTGCAGCGGAAGGCCGCGATGAAATCCATGGTTATTACCTCCCATTTGGCGTTAGGCGCATCAAAGGTTGCAATTCTCACTGGAATCCTTAATTGCTTTCGGTCTTGAGTACGCTGACACTTGACATTACTTAATGTATCGTATATCTTTCTTCATCTGTGACCAAAAATAATTTTGGGCCAGATGCTTAAAATAAGGTCTTCATGAAACACGCATGTCAATGATAGAACATTGTGTGTGTCATGAAGAATAAGCTCTGGACTCACGAAGTCTCGGTACACACAACTTGTCTTTTGTAAGTAATTACTTGCCCTCCTTCTTATCCTCCGCGCTCCTTATGCAGCCGAGCCTCCTTGTAGCCCATTTCCACACTTCCGCGGAATTACAGGTCAGGTGGCGAGGACTGCTCTATTTGCTTTTCAGAACTCAGCGGTAGTAAATTACATTATAATGGGTCTGCGGGTTATCAAGGGATGGTGATAAAGCATCATAACCACATTATGCTGCAGAGCCTATACATGATCTCCAAAATCATACTGCGTCAGAAACTCCATCCATCTTCTCGTGATTGAGATTTGGGCTGGGTGAAAGATAGCGGAAACTCACGGTGGTCAGGTATCTATTTGGAATCTCCTACAGAAGGTAGTGTCTCCCATATCTGCTTGGAAGCACACAAGTACCGAGAGTTCGATGCATTGGGTGGGGTATATTTGCTGTCTCATTCATCCTCTTAGAATCATATGCAATAACCCTCCCTCTGCATTAGAACTCCTCCAGGTAGCAATTTCACGTATGCAATTTGTACTACTAGCTTATCTTTCTCAGAGATTACGGCAATGTGAGAATGATGAAAGTCAAAGCATCCTTAAGCTTACAGCTTGCACGGACCTTAGATCTTCCAATGTTCTGCAATCCTTCACTTTCTCACATGCTTTGTAAAAGATGCGTGAGAGGGCCTACAATCTTGGCAAAATCCTTGACAAATTTCTGTAATATCTGCTAAGCCAAAAACTCCTTACTTAAAACATTGCAGGAATAGGCAGTCCTTCTTTTGCCTCTATGCTCTTTGGATCTGTGTGTGCCTTACATTTTGAAATAACATGTCCCAAGTAATCCACCTTTGATGTAGCAAACTTGCATAGAGAACTTTGCAAGAGTTGGTGGCACCTCGAGTTTTACTTGCCAAGGCCAATCTAAGGTGTTTCTCATGCTCCTCAAGTGTTTTCGTAGATGAATGTCTCATCAAAAGAAATATTGTAAAATCATCCAAGTATTCTCGGAGAGGCATCATTCATCAGCAGCATAAGTGGCGGGTGGATTAAACGAAGGCATAGCGTAGAATTCATATGCAGGATATCTGAAATGGAAGAGAAGCGGTTATGGATGTCATCCTCTTTTATTCTTATCGATGATATACGGGCGCCAAGTCAATCTTCAAAAAGTATTTGGCTCCTTGCAATTTGGTCCATAAGATCATCTGCTCTAGGTAAAACATAGCGATTCTTGATCGGCAATATGTTTGTTGAGTTACTATAATCAATGCGCATCACTCATGGAGCCATCCTTCTTTTTAACGAAGAGAATAGAAGCACCAAAAGGTGACACACTAGAGTAGAATGAAGCCTGGGTTCAATAAGCTCCTAGAGTTGCTTCTTAAACCGTAACTTCGAGGAGGAGGCTCATGCGGTCGTCGCCTTCTTGGTAGGCTTAATTACCCGGTTCAAAAGCTATTTCACCTCCACCCTCTGAAAGGAGAGTTTACGGATCTCGCCGGAAAAGATCCTTAAATTCTCACGATAAGACTAGCAATGTTCTCACAGTAATGTCACTACCTCCTTACTGTTTGCTTATCACGACTCAATGGAGGCAAGTCTAATAACGCAAAGTACCTTATCCTTGTGTATAGCCTTATCTAACTGCCTGGTAGACATGGACTGCATAATTGGGTTCAATGGATCACCTTTAATAGTTACTCGGGCTCCATTAGCTGCATTGAAGGTCCACTTCCCGTTTCTCGCAGTCTATATTAGCTTTAGAAGATGCTAAGAATTACATGCCGACAATAAGATCGTATTTGCCGATGTCCATTAGCTCGGCACCTAAGGCAACTGGTGCACCTGGCAACTGCATATTGAGGTTAATGCGACGGCCATTTGTATGTCGGATCTTACCACTGGCCAAGGTAACAGGTCGCGGTCTGGATCTTAAAGTCTCAAGTTTCAACACCTGGGCCATTCTGGGAGAAGCAAAATTATGGGTACTACCCGTATCCATAAGAATAACAAAGGGCTTACTGTCTACCTGGCCTATAGCAGAAATAACAGCAGGCTAACTTTCAGCATTGCCGGTTTCAATAGCTGCAAAAATATGAGACGCACCGTGTATATACTCGTGGGCCTCCTCGTCCGCAGGTGGTGGGGAATCGACATCGTCCCAATCGAGGTCGGCCATTGCTAGCTGAGTGGTTTGTGTGACATAGGGGCAGTTCTGCATCATGTGTCCGGGCCGCATACACCTGAAACATGCCTTATCTTTGCGAAGCTGTTCACGAGCCTCTTTGGGAATAGACTGTAAGAGTTCTCGAATTGAGCTGCCAATGTTATTCGGCTTATCCGGCACGTTAAAGGTAACTTTCTTATCCTGCCGCCCATTTTGCTGAGGGGGGCTCAGGACTCGGAGAACGAGGATTATACGGTGTGTAAGGGCGAGGCTGAGAATAAGAGGCGGGACGCTGATACTGGTTATTTGGTATGTCCTCCTCGAGGCTTAATGCCTTAGCCTCGGCCTCTGCAACAGATTTTGGGTCTATGGCCTTTATCATTCTTTTAATTGATGGTGCCAACCCTTCAATATATCCTTCAACTGCCCTCTTCTCATTCATACACGGCACATATAGCCTCAAGCGCATGAACTCGTCGGTATAGGCTTGCACCGACATGCTTTTCTGCTCCAACCTATAGAAGGTCTGTATCTGTTGGCACTTGTGTGCACGTGGCACATAGTGTGACTTAAAGGCCTTTGCAAACTTCTTAAACTTACACCTACTCCTGTCCAAATGTTTGGCCCTAGCATAACCTTTCCACCAAATCCTAGCTGCACCTGTGAGGTTGGTGGTGGCGACCTTACCTGTATCCTTCTCGGTCATACCATATGATTTTCCAAATTCTTTCATCTCATCTAACCAAGATTCCGCATTAAGACCTCCTCTAGACTTACCATCAAACTGTGCTAACTTCCTGTTCTTCCATATGCTTGTAATAGCTGTGTCCACTGTCTTGCGGTATTCCTTATCACGAGCCTTGGCATGATCACCAGACGATATGGATGACTCTGACGATACGGAAGTGCCTGACTGTGAAGACGTCGTTTGGCATGGTGTTTCTTTTGTGCGGCTACAGGTGCTGGTGCCGATGCAGGTGGTTGCTGTGGTGGTGGACTCGGCGGTAATGGCGGTAACTCCGGTCCATTCTCAGGCGTAACCGGCGGAGGGTTTGTGTTCAAAACATAGGCTTGAAGTTCTACCAACTGTCTCTTCATCAATATGAGCTCTTGCTCAGGCGTCAATCTGCCGGCATCCGGAGGGGTATGCCAAAAAGCATTACGTACACCGTCTATATAAACATAAGAAGGTATAAGCAGGTGTAATAATATACAGAGTGTCACAATTAAGACCATATTGAACAGTGCAGTGAACATAGGAAAATAGTTTATATTATATGATGGCTCATTGAAAAATGCCAATCGAAAATTACATTTATAACCAATACAAAGATTCATCATTTACTAAAGAGCTAGGTCCCGCATCTTCCTCCATAGACATATCCGGCTGTGGGGGCGGTCGATAACGCATCAAAGTGGCGCTAGGACTAGCAGAGAGGGCGGCTCGAGATGCTGCATCCGGTGGTAGGAAAGTTGCCAGAGGTGCCGCAACAAGGAGACGCATGTTAGCCCAGCCCGCAATATCTCCCAATGCCGCAAGAGCAAGATCACGTTGGACCAAAGTAATAGTGGTAGCGTGATAATCAATCTTCTTGTGGCCCGCTAAGGTGGATAATGCACGAAGTGCCCACCAAGATGCTTCAGACTGAGGCCCAAAATACTTGAAGAAGAAAAGGACCTGGCCTTGTCGGAAGGCAGAAAGGAAGAATCGGGTTAACTGGTTGCCCATGGCCTTAACCCGTGGATCTACCGAAGTTTCTGTCTCCTTTTCCAAGTTCATGGTTATCTTCTCCTGCTCTGCCTCTTCTTTATCATCCCGAAGACTTATCTTGGTATCACAAAGGTCTTCCTCACTCTGATCTACCTCTCCCATAGTGATCTGCAAGGTCTGACTTGTAGGAGGAGGTAGCATGATACCAGCAAACTGCTCTGCAGGAGGCTGTGTCTCATCTTGCAGCTTGAACTGATGAAGAGACAAGAGGGTCTCAACGGGCTCCATCTCCTCTGGCCAAATGTAAGCACATCCTGGACTTGCGGTGGATGAACAACAGGTGTTGTGAAGTCGACCGTGTCATCCTGGCAGAACTCCGCAAGCTCATAAAGGACTTCAGGCTTTCGCCGGCCGCGCATGTCGGCGATAACCCGGTAAGCCCACATGATGTCTTCTAAAAGAAGATACTCTTGATTGTTCTAGTGGGAAGATCTAACCCTGCAAGCTTAAGGGCTTTGTCACGGGATGTCGGTGCCTCCGTAGCTACCTGCTTCCATCGTACAAAATCATTCTCTTCGACGACTTCATCGTCTCTGGGTCAGAGGGTAATGGCGTGGTAGACTGCTCTGAGGGTGTCTGTACATCTTCTATGTATTGTTCCACCACTATAGCCAACGCAAAACGGGCTTCAAAACAAAGCTCGCGGTCTATGGTGACAATAGGGAGATCTATCCCTCTTCTCCTGATGCCCTTAAGAACATTACGTGCATGTTCATCATCTCCCAACATCGCTATCAAGGTGTTGGAGTTGAGGTACAGCTGGGAGTCTGCCTCGTTGAACACACACTCAGGCACGATCTCTTTGAAGAAGAACTGAAGGAAACGAACGTACTCAGGAGTTGCCTGCATATTGTGGATAAGATCCACTTGCTGGAGCAGATAGGGGTGCAGGACGTGAAAGGGAACCGCAGGGTCCCAGTGCTCACCATCCAGGTACCATTGTTGGAGAGTAGGGGGGTCCATCTTGAACAAGGAACAAGGGAGGAGGAAGAAGGCGCTGAGGAAAAGAGAGAAATGAAACCCTAATGTTCAAAAAGTGACTTTATACCCTTTCTGACACGTTTTTCCAGGTAACAAAAAAATATTATTTATTTAATAACTTACATTTATATATTCAGAAAAGTCATTAAACTACACAGTTTGATTCCATAATTCCCAAGAAAGAGTGTTTACATAGATATGTCACATAAAATCTATACAATATCAATGAAAAAGTGAAAAATCTTCGGCAGCTAGTGGAAGTCGCCTCGGATTCTTCGCACCGGCTGAAGGTCCTTAGGCATTATGGTCACGCGCTTCGCGTGGATAGCACACAAGTTTGCATCGCTCAAAATCTCAATAAGGTAGGCTTCAGCAGCCTCGTGAAGAGCAAGTAAAGCAAAGGCTTGAAATCTCATGTCGGTTTTGAAATCTTGGGTAATTTCCCAGACAAGACGCTGGACGGGTAGCCGGCGTATCAAGGGCTCAGTAGTCTTCTGATACTTACGTATCTCGCGCAGGGCTACTGTGCCTGGTCGGGACCTATGGAGCTTCCTCGGCTTGGCAGCCGGCGTGGGCAATGGTAGGGTCTTACCAGCAGTCGAGGGGTGCTTTGCCCTTTGTACTATCCGTTCTCGACGCTGTGTAGTCGTATTCTTTCCAATCTCGGCATCCTTTTGCAGCCGGGTCTTGTAATGGACGCCTCCCCTTCTGGGCATTGTGTACTTCCTCTTCCGTTTGATCACCGTTTCCTCTCCCTCTTGCACCACATTTTGATCTACATCGTTTGGGCAACTTCTTCTGCTCTATGAATACGCTCCCTCTCAACTTCCCGGGCCTCCCGTTCCTGGCGCACCTGAGTTCGCCTTGCAATCTCCGCACGGTAATGGGCCGGTCGAAGTTGCATGTCGGCTTCTATGAGATCCATCCGGTCCTGTGTGAAGTCAGGTGGAAGATTATCGAGCACAAAACTATGAGAGGCTTCATCCCTATAAAAAGGGGGAAGGTTATAGTGATCTAAATACATGAGGACATGGCCCCTCTCTAAATAGTAGAACTGTGCAGCTCTTTCCTCTGGCTTTCCACTGGCAATTTGCTGCAGGTCCTCTATCCTCGCAAGGTCCATAATCCTCTGGGCTTCTATTCGTGACAGCTCTACGGGGTCCTCATCTGGGCTCGCCAACGGATAGGCACAAGCTTGATCGGGCTGTTCTATTAGGGTATAAGACTCATTGGCAGCATTCAACTTCATAAGGAACCGTTCGTTGAAATGGAAGATAGGATATGGAATCCTACGGTTCTCAGCAAAATGGGTAACAAAAAGGTCTAGAACAGTGTCAACCATATCGCTATCGTCTGCGAGATGATCTACAAGAATACTATACAGCTGGTACACATTTATGGTTTTCAGATCTACAGTGAGCTTGAAGCGCGGCATGGTAATCAAGTAGTAGCAGACACTAGTAGCAGAAAGTATGGCGCTTGGGGACAAATAGGTGGCGCTAGATCCTATATGGAGGCGCTAGGGCTTTAGGGCAGAAACAAGGTACAGGTGAAGATTGGCTATGGCGACGTTGGAGCTCAAATCCGGCGGCTATGGCGGAAGGGAGGCGACCAAAGAAACACACTTTCAAAAAAAGAAACACAAATTTGAAACTAAACTTTTTCCTAAAAAAAACTTTACACAATTTTTTTTTTTTTTTTTTTTTTAAATGGGCGCGTATTTTATACGGCGGACCGTATAGATGCGCTGAGTGCAAAATACGTCCCTAACTTTTGATTCTAAACACCCAATCCGCAGGCAGCCTTTTGGATTCTAGCCTTGGGGTCGCCATTTTAACCTCGGGAAACGTGCCTCCCTAGGGTATTTGGGATGTGCCCAAGCCGCTGGAGACATTTTCGCCTTCATCCGAGCTACCTATTAAAAGTTATGGCCCATCTAAACCTGGGTCCTCCAACTACACCTTTTTCCCTCCAAAATCACCCTAAAACTCCCAATTTATTATATCAACCTAGCACAAGACTAAATCACCGAAAAGTTAGGCAATCCAACTAGCTTAAACTCCCACTCAACTACCGAACTAACGGGTTAAAAATTTGGTCAGTGCTATGATTTCGGTCAGCCAAAATCACGGCTCTGATACCACCGTGACGCTCCCCGAACATATACGGCGCTCCGGACGTATACATACAGGGACTTCCCCCTCCCATGGCAATCAGCTCACCATGAGCAGGGCCCTCCGTCTAACTCGGACCGTCCATGGAAAGATGCCCGGGTGAAGGACACAGAGGTGTCATTCGGCCCACGCCTTCAATGGGACTCCTAAGTCGCGGAAGGGTGAATACGAGGTTAGCACACAGCAGAATAATATAATAAATAACTACCACGAAGGGTGGCACATCCATCCAACTAATGATAACAGAGAAGATACATCTAATGCTAAGGAAAACATCCCAAACCCAAGGTTCTACCCCGGCTCAGACTCCAATGGGGATCGACTGACGGCTAGGTCTCAGGAGATCAGCAGACAGAATCTTAACATGGCGTTCGCTGGCATAGAACATTGGCTAGGGTTGTCCACTCCATCCGCCCCTCCTGTGCACACTTTGCAGATGAGCTGAACCAAACTATGGCGCCATTGTAGCCTTCCGGAGATGCAATCCCCAGGAATCACCCTTCGGGACTACTCCGGGTTACATCTCCCCGGTCCGATGAGCAAGGTCAGAGAAGTGTCCCTTCCCAGAGTCGCAGTGAATCCATGGGTGAGCTAGAGAGCACGTGCCGCATCAACGACCCCCGCATCCGTACCCAACCTACTCCCCTAACTTTATCTTCAAAGTACAGGATGATCACACCACTGTATTCAGGGAGTGTCAGACCCATACCCGGCCCTCTACGTGACCGACTATTAGGCCTAGCTCACTAAAGGAGTCCCCTAGCCTTTTATGCTCAGGCGAGACCCCATCCCACACTTCATCACTACGGCCCCTTATCTGGTGCTTCAATGATGCCATAGATTCCACAGCTCGGTGGGATCTTGTACACAGGCCGCAATTACTGGGTATTACTGGGGCTACTAGAAGCATACTAATGAACATAGGTTACAGAGGTCTCTACCCCCCTTAATCCATGTTTTCTGGAAGAACTAACAGAGATACTACCAAAGATACATCCATCCAACCATCACAATGCATAATCAATAGTTGAGAACAGTTCTAACTATCAAACAAGGGTTAATCAATACCAAGATTAACAGAGAAGCCTGGCTGAGGCGCTGGCCCTAGAAAATACCAAATTAACCTACTCACCTGGAACCGTTGTCATGTGGAATCTCCATCTTCAAATGGCCTGGGCGCTCAGCTGCTCTTCCTCCTGGGTTCGATTTGGGGCAAATTGGGATAGGGATCCAATTTGCTGCCCCAAATTAGCATCCTTCTCCTGGCCAATCGAGTTTGGCCAGGTGTCCTCTATCTAAATAATTAATTAGCTTAACTTATTAGCTTAATTAAGTTAGTTAGATAATTATCCCTTAATTATAGGTAATTATCCTTTAATTAAACCCTTATTAATTTAGCATAACTAAATTAATCCTTTGTGGTTAGGTTACATACCCTCATGATGGCGTATCCTCGGCCCGTGACGTGTCAGTATATTTATACATACACCGTATAAATATGTGGAACGTCACACCATCAAACCTCTAATGATTTCGCACCGTAGCTACGGTGCGAAAACAACACTTCCATATTTTATGTTACACATAATTTCGCACCGTGCCTACGGTGCGAAAACAACACTTCCTTATTTTATGATATTCATATTTTCGCATTGTAGCTACTTTAATTTTTTATGTTACACTGAAAGCAAACCTTTCCAATTAATATACAATAGATCTCCAATTAATCGTCACTTATATTTATATTATATAGGTTCACATATAGATGCAATATCTGAACCGAACCGTGTCTCGACTTATCCTGCATTCAGTAGATTCAGCTCCATCATGAAGTTGAGCACTCCAACCTTCAAGAAATAGACTATCTAAAAAACTATCCACCGACTGTTGAACTCTAAACATCTTCAAGGTCTTCTTAACATTGTTGGCGCTCTTGAATAGGGCAATGAACAAATCAATTCCTAAATTTGTCTTCACATGCCCGCAGAAACCTCCCTTCTCCTTCAATGCCGTAAACATTTCCTGTGACAACTTACTCCGTGCTAGTAAGACAGAAGTGGCATCCACAGACCTACAATATAGCTCGGACAGGCTGGGCAATGGAAGCTCAATAAGATTGGATCTTCGTGGAGAGTATTCATACCTCCAGAACCATATACTCCTTTCTCTGAGCTGCTCCGGTATGCTACCTTCGAACAACAAGGAGTCCATATCTTGGTGAAAGCAATGGAATACGGTACTTATCGAGTGTGAAGAGACTGTATTCTCCACATCAGATATACACAAACCTGAGAGAATAGGAATGAACTGGATAAGTAACTGAACTAATTTAGATATGGATTGCGTAGAAGTAGAGGCTTACAATTTGCTTCTAACCGTGGGAAAGTTCGTCGCTTGCTTATTTTTTCTTTTGCCATATCTGTTTGAGTGTATACATGACTCACTTGTACAAATATCTCTTTGCCTGATCGAAAAGCGACAACCAGAGCCTTCCAATGTGCAGAAACATCACTTCTCCTGCATCTTTTAACTCGCCATTCACCTCGCATTTCGGGTTGGAGTGTAACAAAGCTCCCGATCGACACCACGAAGCTTTCAAAGTCATTTCCGACTGTGATAGAGCTTATAGCCATCTAAAGTCACAGAATTCAAATCAGAATGTGGAGCAGAATCGAAATACTAGGAAAGGTTCGGTGATTTTACCTTGATCGAAGCTTTTCTGTGGTCGAAACTCCCTTTGGCGTAGGTCGAAGCAGTTTCCGAGTAAATCGAAGTTCCCTTGGCGCGGGCAATCGATCTTCGCGCAAACTCTGTTGAGGAAAACACCTGAGCGGGAATTGAGGGCGGGAGCTAACGGTCATAATTGCCACGTGTGTAATCTGACACCCGAAGCTAGAGGCACGGATATTACTGAAGCTACGTGCAGTTGACACCTGGAATGGCGAAACCAAGGCTTGGTAAAAAAGACTCTGTACAAGCTCGGCTCCCCATTGGCCGCGAACTTTTTGACGTGGCATCCAGTAAGGGCCCTTAATTGACCTCAAAAAAACTCTAATGGCAACTAGATATGACACTTCTCACTTTCGAGAATCTGTCTTCACCCATGAATTGGATTTTGTGCAAACTTATAAACAATATGTGAGGCACTTACCAAAGAAGAAAGATGACAAGGAGAAGGACAAGCCAAGAAGTTTTTTTCCTTGCCGCTATCAGCTTATCTGCGACAATTGTAAGTATAATTTTATTAATTTTATTAACTTATAATGTTTATTAACTGTTTTTTGGGTTGCCCTTAGGGGGGCAAACCCTCGATCATGTGGGTTTCCAACATATTCTAAGTATATGCTAGGAGAAACTGCTCCAAACCTGATGTTCCTGTAAATTGGCGGTCACCTGCGTTGTTGGTCCCTGATGTCTGAACTGGCTAACCGGCAAGATAGACAGAGGATCGGGCTATGGCGATCCCCAAGAGGCAAGGCCCTCCAAGTCCGGCAGCAATAGGGGCTATTAAAGAGGCTGAAGATATGTCTCAGCCATTATCCAGTGATAACAGGTCTAAGTCTTCAGGAAATGGAAGGGTAAGGTTCGTGGAGAACATCTTCCTCAAAGGAGTTTCGTTTAATAATTGCAAGAAGCAAAATAATATACAAGTTGTTTGACGAGTTTCTCACCAGTCGCAGGAAAGAGGAAAAATGTGCTGGATCAATATGGCTTGTAACACTCATTATATATTCTAAAAGGCATCATGAAATTCAAAATCTTTTTCCAGATATTCAGGTTGGATTCAATTGTGCTAATTGGCATATCTGTTATAGCTATGCGCTGATTTCATTGTACACCTGTAGGAAGCTCTACGACCTTAACAATGACTCTACGAAAGGGGCAATGAAGGTTTGCAAACTTTGCTTCATTGTTATATCACCATGCTGTAGGGGGGGCCAAGTACACGGTAGAAAGTAGTAGTTTATAATAGCCACACATACAATTATCTAACTTATTATGTCATACAGTTGAATGTTTGCCACAGTCAGCATCTTCTTTCTGATATGAACACATGCCACAGTCAGATCATGTTATACATGACACATTTCCAAATCTCTTCAATGAACTGCTTTAACTTGGTTAGCAATGTTAATGCAAGCGTTTGCAGTTTTTCATGCTATTGCACTTCTTATTTGTTTGCAGCTTATGTTTGAAGATGGAGCTTTTGGTCAAACTCCGGGTGGTGAGCACCTACAAAGAGCTTTGTAGCTTGGCAACTGAAATGGGGCAGCCTATTCTTATCTACAAGTTTATGGACCTTGCAAATTACCAGGCAGCATTCAATTCAAAACGTGGAGCAGCATTTGGCTTTGCACGAATAGCAAAACATTCTGGTGACACATTGATGCCACAACTTGCATGCATTGGTTCCAAAGTTGTTCCGCTATCAATATGATCCTACTAAACAGATCCAGGTATAGCGGCATTTTCAAGCATTGCTTTTAACAATGAAACCTTTAAAGTTTGTTCAAGCTCATACAAATAAGATTCACGTTACCAACTTGTATTCCATCCAAATGTTAGGAAGTGGGTATCACTTGTAAGTGAGCCCAAGAAGACTATGGACGAGTATTTTGACGATATTATGGAAGATTTATTGTTAAATATAGGATCCAGGCTATGACGTTCTCGAGAATCATCGTGCCTCTCTCTTGCAGATCTTTTACAAGGTCATCAGTTTGGTGAGGTATTGTTATGAGGAAAAGTCGTCTTTTTTTGTTTGGATGATTCCCATAAAAAATAGGTTCTTCTGAGGCTCTGACAAAGCTCTCTACATGATGTCTCTGCATCAATTGTATGCTCTGGTTTGCCGTTATACAGGCATTCTTGTACCTTGCCCTCTTAATTGGATAAAGTATACTTCCTTCTTGGAAGTATTTATAGAGCACACCACAATACTTGTATATGACCAAAAAATAGGACCCTCTAGTTCTCCAACATTCTGTTTATTCCTTCTATATTGTAGTAACTATTGCTTTGCATAAAATCATATGATGACAAATTGTGATTCCACACGGTTAGATTTAAGCCACTTTACCCACAAGAAACTGGATGGCAACCCTCTGTGCGTAGCACCTTGTTTCTTTTAGGTATGGTGTGTTAAGACTTGGATTCGACAGATGGGAAGCATTACAAACAATGCAGAGATCTGTAATAGATCTGGACGAGTGTCTGATATTACGAGGATGGCTACTATAGGTGTTCCGGCAGAAGTTGGTATGAGAATTACAGGGCATCCTTCTGTACAAGCATATCAGAAGTAAGTTTAGCTTTAAAGTTATTAGATTTTATTATAGGTTAGAGTATCTATTGTTTAAATTTGGTTTTCCAGGCAGGTGGAAAACTTTTTAAATTTTTTTCTCAAGCTGCTTTGTATAAGGTCATGGGGTTTTTAAGCTCGCGCAAAATTTTTTAATTTGCGAAAACTCTAAAAATAAAAAATTTAGCCCTTCGCATGATTTCGCGAAGGGATATCGTTCTAACAAACATGGCATGCAAGCCACGACTAAATTCCACTTTGTATCTTATCTATTGAAATACTCCTATTGTTTTGACATGGATGTGATGCTCTGTGTTTTGCCGAAATCCCTACGTTTGCAGCTTCATCCGAGTGGTTTTCAAATAACGCCTTGATTTCATCCACTTCATTGGCATGCAAAGCAGGCCATATTGAGTTTTTTTTTTTTTTCCCATGCAGCTGGATTAATTTGTTTTTGGCCCAAATCGCATCTGGAATGATGAGATTAAGAGCCCAACATCCAGCACAGCGAATGGCAAATATTGTACCTACTCGCAGTCTCATGATCGCTTCTTCCCTCTTGGTCACGTTTTTATGTTTATTGCAGATATTCTGTTGAGGGAAAGTAAATTGAAGACGACAAAATGATCTTTGTAATTAGTGTGAAGCTATTTATTAAGGTAAGCTTTTGAATTTTTTGTTTCTCATGGCAATACCTGTTATGTATTTTTTTCCAGCTTTGATGAAAGAATCCATGAGAAAGCTTTGGTTTGATAAGGCGGTGGAAGCATGAGATCTATGTGATTATTGTTAGATTATTGTTTAATCTAGAATGAATGCGCTGTATGTAGAGGGTTGATCGTATGGTAAACAGATTTATGGCTTTTTTGGCCAGAATTGATAGTCTATAGCAGCGCATGGAGTCTATGCACAAGTAGATGACATAATTTAGAGATCTATAGATGTTTAACTTTATGGGTGCACTGAGATATGTACTGAATAATCTATATATCTCTGAACTTGCCATGACTTGAAATCCTCTGAAAGCTTAGAAACATCCAAATATATAGAGTTAGACTATAATATTTTGCCAAGTCGATCAAGTGCAGGTTAATATAGGTTATTATTTCTTTTTGTGATGTATTCTTGACTTTTATAGGTGATTGTCCTCAGAATCATACTCCCTTAAGCTCTTCACTAGAGGGGATAGCCTCTTCAATCTTCTTGCCGAACTCGCTAAACAAGGTCGAGATGGCATTATAGTGCACTCTAGTCGCCAACGGCCAGCGAGAAAGCACGTCCACAACAAGATTTAACTTCCCTAGCTTGTATGTTATCTCAAAATCGTATTCTTCCAAGAACTCTATCCAATGTCTTTGTCTTAAGTTGAGAAGTGGTTGCCTGAAGATGTACTGGAGGCTTTGGTGGTCAGTATCTAATTGAAATCTCCTACCCAGCAAATAGTGCCTTCAAAGACGCAGGGCTCTGACGACGGCTAGAAGCTCCTGATCATGGGTCGAGTGGCATTGCTTCGCATCGTTCATCTTTTTGGAGTCGTAAGCTACCACTCGACCCTCTTGCATAAGCACTCCTCCGATCGCTATCTTACTTGTATCTGTTGCTACAAGCTTATCTTTCTCTGCGTCTGGTAATGTTAACACCTGGGCCATTGTCAAGGTTTCCTTGAGCTTGTCAAAGGAAGCTTGAACGTTCTTAATCAGGCAGCCCAATCTTTGATTTTGAAATGCTTAATAAGATCTAAGAGGGGGGCCGCCCAATTAGCGATGTCCTTCACGAACTTCCTATAGTATCAGACGAGGCCGAAGAAGCTTCTTACTTCCCCCATGTTTTTTGACACCGCCCAACTACTTATTACCTCGACCTTCGACAATGGCGATACATCCAGATGATACCACATGGCCTAGGTACTCTACTTTTGGTGTAGCAAAATGGCACTTAGAGAGCTTGCCGAACAAGCGGTGCAGCCTTAGCTTCTCCAAAACTTTCCTTAAGTGCACTACATGCTGATTTACTATAGATCAAGATATCGTTCAAGAATATGATGATAAATTCGTCCAAGAATTCCCTGAAAATGTCGTTCATCAATCTCATAAAAGTTGCTGGTGCATTTGATAGACCAAATGGTATAACTGTGAATTTGTAGTGTCCATACCGCATTCTAAAAGCGGTCTTATGGATATCTTCTTCCGTGATTCTTATTTAAAGGCAATCCGATCTCAAATCAAGCTTGGAAAAGAATTTTGCTCCCTGGAGCTAGCCCAGCAAATCATCTGCTCTTTGCAATGCGTATTTATTCTTTACCGTTTGCTTGTTCAATTGATGGTAGTCAATACACATCCTCAAACTTCCATCTTTCTTCTTTACAAAGAAGATGGGTGCCCCAAAAGTTGATATGCTTGCTCTAATAAACCCAAGCTCTAACAGCTCCTGCAACTGCTTCTTTAGCTCTGCTAGCTCTGGAGTGCTCATCCTATAAGAAGACTTACTAGTAGGCTTAGCATCTGGTAGTAGAGTGATCTCACATTCCACGCCTCTATAGGGCAGTATGCACATCAATGACAACTGAACAAAGGGGAACCATCAAACAAGAAAATTGACATCGAAACGAATTTAATAAAAGGGGACACACATTCCAACCCGACCTATACATGACCTCAAAAAAACAAAGGATTGATGGACAAAACTCTGACCGACCACTCCAAGGCAGAATAAAGTCTATTGCCACACTTTTAAGAGCTTCGTTGGTAAAAACCCACGACCCAAGACTCCAACCTATAAAGAACCCACAAAAATCTGACCATAAAACTTATCAAACAAACTAAAAGCTATGAAATTAAAAAGCATGAAAAAATGAGGGATACCGGACCCCAAAAATCCCAAGCAATTAATGCTAAAAAAACTATAGGGGAAACCAAAACCTGGTAACCCCTGGGACAAAAATAGGTCGCAGACTTTTTTGCGATAAACTTGGCGGCCGATCCCAGGCCGATTAGACCAGATGGCGATGCTAGACAGTCGGATTGGACATGTACAGGTCGTGCAGGGCCTCTGATGCAACCTGAGCAAGCAAAGTAGGTAGAGGCAAAAAGTTCTAGCCAGTAAGGACATCGGCAGCATGAACAGAAGCGATAAGCAGGCTAAGAGCAAGACAGAGGCTAAGCAGGCTAAGAAAGTTGGGGCAGAGAGAAGAGGCGACATGAATCATTCACAGAGATGCACAGAGCAAGCAAGCATCCAAGTTTCTTTGGGATTAAATATCCAGGGAGGCACCATCGATTCCATGGGAATGCAAGTTTCCTTTAGAGCTCAATCCACTTGACCATGACCAGGGGAATTAGTATCTAGAATAGGAGAATTGCAAATGTAGGAAAACTACCTGGAATAGGAGAATTGCAAACGTAGGAAAACTTCGTACAACAACAAGATTCAGCTCAGAGGAAACGCCGATGAGGAATGCAGGAAGACACAAGGCTTTTATGGGAGAAAGGGCCAAAGAAAGTTTGCACTATTGTAGGCTTGTGCCAAGGAAAGCCTAGTTATGAAAGGAGAGGTGGCGCCAAAGCTGGCGTCCCTTTCCCTAGAATGATGGTTGTCTTCTATATAAGAGGAGAACCATAGCATTTTCATGTAGAGCATGAACAATGAGCTATGATAATGGTGGAGGTATGGTATTTTATGATTGCTACAAATATTTATAATTCTTAGACGGTCTAGTGATGGACTTGCAAACAAAGTAGATCATGCACCAGCTGCAAATACCAAGCCATTGGAGATCGAATTTGAAGATGGAGATGCAGAATATGATGATGTACTAGAAGATGTTGATGGTGATGTACAGAGTAAAAATTAAGGACGATTAATCGCCAATTGGCTATTTTTTTTAATATTTTTCAATTAGGGTTTGATAGATTAGTAGGATCCGTTTTGCACTTCGCGTGCTTGCAATCGCCCATTTCTGATTCTTTTTATCTTTGCGGAGAAAGAAATCGCCCACATCGTAATTTTTTTATCGACATAGTAAAATAGGATTAGCCCATATATGATTTTAAAACATTTGTATGAAAAGGGAATCGTCCAAAATAAAAAAAATATTGATGAGGTGATACCATCACCCGTTATCACCATGCCCATATTAAGAAATCTCGAATTAGGGCTTAAGGCTTCAGAGATTTGGGCAGATTTCGTAGCTGAAATTTCGTAACCCCATATTGGATTACCTCGGAGATTTTTTTAGGGCTTCATCTTCTGGAGGCCCATTGTAGGCTTCCATAGTGAATCCAAACAACATTACATGCTTTTTTCATTGAAGCTTATTTGGTTTTAGTGTCATTTGGCATTCCAAATTAGCAGGTTCAAGTTTAGGATTGAAGATGATCTCCCCATTGCTTAATTATTTCGTGAAGGATCTTAAATTTCTGGAAACTTCGTGAAGAAAGTTACAAGTATGAGAGTGCTTTTGCATTGTCTTGTTTTTTCATGTACAGAACTGTATGTAATCTTACACATTTTTGCCACAAAGGAAAGATATATGTTTGATATCGGATACTTAGTTAAGATCTGTTTATGCTTATTGAATGCTATATAACATGATTTTGTTGCAGGGATCACATATTTGATGCAAAGCACATACCTGGAGTTTGAGAAACTTCTCATAATAGCATCGATCCGAGCCCTCGGATCGTTATTCTGGGAAGGGACGAGCAGCTATATATGCGCTCGTCCTTCTTGTGGCTCGTTATCGGCGTCTTCTCACAGCGACATCTCTTTCCTTGTCCGTTACTTCCCACCCTACCCGCCCTTTTATGTTTTTTTGAGTTCGTCTATTGTTTTTGTTCAGTTTGACCATCCGTGTGTAGCATATTTCTTTTTATATAATTGTTCTCCACCCGTTGGGTGCTGCTGTTCTCCACCCTATTGGGTGCTGCTCTCTTTTTCTGCTACATGTTTGATTTTCTCTAACCATTCACGGGTGTTTTTTAGAGTTCTTTGTGTTGCTGCAGGTTTTACGCCATCTTCAGAGGTCCTGCTTTTTTTGGCTTCGCCATCGACCCATCTCCTTCGGTTCTCCAGGCAACACATTCAAGGTTGCTGGCGACCATTTCTCATTAGGGTTTTCCTCGCAAACCCGAAAGGGCGGGGTTTTTTATCCCGATGAGAAGTTATCGCCATTACCCTTCTATACTGCCTGTGCACATTTCTTTTGTTTCTGGGGTAGCCCGATATTGTTCCTATGGTCGGCTATCCCTCTCTATTCTTCAAACATTGTATACTGCTGCTGTGATGAATGACAAGCCTATTCGGCCGGTTTTGTGTCCTTTGCGAGTCCCTTCCCAGAATAACAGGTTAGTAACATCTGTAGATATTGAATTAAGAAATGCTCAGAATGCTCAATTATGGAATGGTGAATGCAGGTAGAACAACAACAGTTTGCTTGTTGAACTAAAGCGAATAGTTTGCTTGCTGAACTAAAGCGAATGGGAAGACACTTGAAGCAAATAAAATCGCCCACTAAGATTAGAATAAATTCTCTTCGAAAAAAAATCGCCCACATATTAATTAAAAAAAATCTAGAAATACCAAATAATCGCCCATGGATAATAACATAAAAAATATTGAGTGTCCTTAATTTTTACTCTGGTGATGTACCTACTGTACTTGTACCAGATGTTCAGAGAAAACGGCGTGATGTTCCTGAACAGTTATATGATCCTGAATTGTATGGTCGTGGCAAGCGGACAAAGCAACTATCAAAGATGCTTTGGAAACCTGGTGAACCCCTAGAAGAAATCACCAGTGCATGTTTTCTAGTAACTAAGCCAGTATCATACAAGGAGGCAATGAAATCGAAGGATGCTCCTAAATGGCGAGAAGCAACTGATGTAGAATATACAAGTTTGATGGAGAATAAGACTTGGGTGTTGGTAGATTCTCCTCTTAATGCTCATGTGATTGGTTATAAGTGGGTTATGGTACAGAAGCTTGATCCAGATGGCAAGGTGGAGAAGTACAAAGCAAGACTTGTTGCTCTAGATTTCTCACAGATTGAAGGGATTGAGTACACTAAAGATTTGCTTCAGTTGTGAAATCGCCCATGGTAAAACTTCTTCTTGCTATGACAACAGAATTTAACTTGATTGCAGAGACAATGGACGTAAAGGCAGCATTTCTCAATGGAGATCTTAAAGAAGTGATTTACATGAGGCAACTTGAAGGATACAATGTTCCAGGACGAGAAAACAAGGTTTGTTTATTGAAGAAATCATTCTAGGTTGAGGCAAGCTGCGAGACAATGGTATGCATGTCTAGATCAATTTTCTCAAATCAAAAGGTTTTGTGACTTCTCCAGAAAATGATTGTCTTTATATTGGAAGGTGTGATGATGGAGTATGTTTTATTGGGTTTCATATTGATGACAGTCTCATTGTTGGGAATTCACGACAATATGTGGATTTTGTGAAAAATATAAGCGATTTCAAATGACAGATCAAACCTTGGCATGAAGGTGGAGATTGATCGAGATCAAGGTAAAGTCAAATTGAGCCAACATGAATATGTTGAAAAGATGTTGGAGAAATTTAGAATGCAAACTTGCAAACCTGTGGCAACACCAATTGTACCAAGTACTATCTTATCAATGCAAAGGAGACCTAAAACGCTGGTGGGGGTATGAAGCAATGTTGAAGACACCATACCAAAGCTTGATTGGAGCATTGATGTACCTTGCATTGAATACTAGATCGGATATTGCTTTTGCAACATGATATCTTAGCAGGTTTATGTCTGAACTAGGTTCTCAACACTGGCAAGCTGCTAAGCGCGTTCTTCGATATTTGAAAGGTACTATTGATTATAGTTTAGTACTTCATGGAGGACAAAAGTTGTTAGTATACTCAGATGCACATTGGGCTGGTGACATTGATACTAGAAGATCCACCAGTGGTATGGGCGTGAAGTGGTATGGATGCGAAGGTTACGAAAAGTATTTTTATGAAACAAATAGAACCAACAAATTAATGGAGGTATATGTTAAAGAAGGTATTGGTAGCACCCTCGAATATGGATGCATTTACTTTGTATTGGATGGGTTATTGGGTAAGGCATTCTTTTAAGAAATGATTCCCTTCACAATGATTTGTGTGGGTCAATCAATGTTCTAAGCATGAAAGGAAGAAGGTAATTGATAAATTTGACTATTCAAGTGCAATAGATGTATTGTAATAAAAGAGAAAATGGCCAAGACAAGAGATCCAATAGAGAGAAGAGAATTGCAGATCGAAAGGAAGGCACCCATGATAGCACAGATTTCTTGTAGGAGTCTGTATTGGTCGTGGAGAGCTTTATTGCATCGTGCTCCTGAGCAAGCTTTGACAATCATTCATGATAAAATGGATCAGAACAAGACAATGGTACCTAGATTGGAGAAGTTAGCCAAATCAGTGTGGAGAGGAGAATGCTTGAAAGTAAGTGTGACAGGTGCATTGATGCATGGCCATGGTATTGGCGCTCTGGGCCCTTTTTCACTAGATCTATGGAAGGATGATTCTAATTTTCATATTGGGTCCTTGAACCACATACTTAAAACCCTGGAGGATGCTTCGAGAGACAACTGGGGCCATTTAAGAGAAGTTGAGTGCCCTTATTGTGCATGGGGAGCAGCAGTCCTCAACACTATGGCATTGACGACTAGAAAGGTCAATAGCACTGGACAAGAATTTATGGCCCCTCCTAGTGCTCCAGTTCACCCCAAACATCTACCTAGAAGGCTATATTTACAACAAGACAATTGCTCTGGCCAGAACAAGAACATATATCTCTTTTCCTACCTTTCTTATCTTGTATGGCTGGGGATTTTTGATCAGATACAGCTTGGATTTATGATGGTCGGCCACACCCATGATGATATTGATGCACTGTTCAAAAATTACTCAAAGTTATTGCACAGGTCGGATGCACTCACAATTTCTAAACTAATGCAGCTATTTCGAGAATGTAATACCAAAGCACCGGCGTCGTACCTAGTTACTGAGGTTCCTGATTGGAAGTCATTTGTGAAAGGATATATTCCAGACAAGAAGGATCGCTTGGTTGGGTGTCATAAAAGATGGATGGCCACTTATGTATTATAAGATGAGGCCAGGGCATCGAGAATGGCTCCCTGAGAATGGAATAAGAATGTGGAAGGCAGGTGCTGATGGTATGCCAATAATACCTACTGGAACACCTAAGGCTGTGAAGCCATATGATAGCCTCAAAGATATGGGTGCCTTACGATCGTCCATTGCGAAGTACATGATGCATTGGGCAAATATATCTCATGGTGGTGTGAACTCATGGTCTAATGCCTACATGAATGAGCACTTTCTTCTATTACTGTGCTTCTAGTTTTGGGATATGTATATTTCTGATCTCTGCAGGTAAAGGATCTCTGCGGCTAAAACAGGCTTGCAACTAAAATCATACTTTGTTTTGGGTTTTTTGGTGCAGGCTAAGTCGCTCTTTTTAAGCTTGTGAATAATATTTAGGTCAAGATTTATTTATGTAGGACCATTTTCGTAAATTGCATGATCAGTGGAACCCTATTTGATACTTTACCTTTCTCCATGTTAATGATTGCTCTTGACTATAGCATTTGAAAGAACTGTAAAAATCGAGCTTGAATCGTTCATGCACGTTGGCTTGCTGTGAAAGATCAGAGTATTGAGGAATGAAAAAAAGCTATATATTATCTTCAAAGGCCATGCAAGGGCCTGCAACATGTAAAGCAGCAAAATCATGAGTTTTATTCGTAATCGACATAGATAATAAAGGAAAAGTGATATTAGGAGTTTTCTGGCTTTTGCAAGTGATTTAGAGAGTCTTTTGCAAGTGTTTATAGTTCTTGGACCTTTTTACATGATTTATGTGTGCAATATGGCAGGGCTTTATGAATTTGCACTGCAACCAAACAAATGAAAAGGGAGAGGAGTTATTTGTACACAAAGGCCACGTTGGGTCTAATGGAAGAAAGTTGAATGCTGATCCATCAGCAACTTTAGCTTCAAATCAACATTATCATACTTGATTTATGGATGGCTACACATGGCATGTATCCTAAAAAAAATCTTCAAACTGAAGGTTTAGTTCCCTAATCGCATGGCAATCCTTCTGAAATTGCTAGTCTATGCAAGTATAGATGTGGGGCCAGTTTATGACACCATGAATTCATAGTATCATTGTCCTTTTGGGTTGCTCGACGGGCAATCCCTAGGCAAGGTGGTGAGGAATGAGGAATATACGTAGAATATTCGAAATGTAAGGGCAAGATTTGTGAGGAAGATAGAATTTATACAGAATATGCTAGTTGGACGGCCACAGATAAGAGCAAACTAAAAAGATTATATTTTTGCAATAGTTTCTAAATGGAATTCGGTCGAATATGCTGTGGAGTAAGAGATTGCATGCAATGACTGGAGCGCATGGTGCATAGAGATATTATGCAGATACAATCTGGCTGCTGCAAGCATAAAAAATACCCCTTCTCATTTGTTTAATTCAAGCTTTCAGTAATGGGTTTAGGATTTAATTTTTTTGTGCTTGCTTCTGTATACTGACAAGTGACAAGTTCAAAGGCTTTAATGACAAGTGACAAGTGACAAGTGACAACTGACAAGTGACAAGTTCAAAGGCTTTAATGACAAGTGACTGAAGCTTGGCCAGCTTCGGCATTACCATTGTGTTTCACATATTTTTCACAATCATATATGAATTCTGATAGGTCCCTTATCCCACTGTTTAAGTTGTTGCATCCACATCTGTCTCTTTGCTTATGCTAGCTTAGATCTTGATTGCATTAGATGGAACATCGAGATTATCCTCTCTCCAGATACTGTGCTTATTGTCTTTTGCAGGAAGGTGCAAGAAAGGAAGACATAGAGTGCGGCGTAGGATTGGATTTTTTCATAATCCGACATGGACTGGGTTTTGTTTCTATTTTGGGGATTATCTTATTCAGCTCTTCTCTACATCAGGAGGTTTGTTTGAAGCCATTCAAGCCTTTGAAAGAACTTTATTGCAAGTGTCTTTAGGCTCAGGATAGTCTTACCCTGGTTTCGGGGATCCCGGAGGTAAAAAAACCGTCCTCCGGTATCACCGCCAGGGCTCGACGGAATCCGTTTCAGGACCCCCCGTTTCGCCGTACCGACAGACGTGAGGGGTCCTGCATAAATCTGGGCCGTCCGCCCACGCGACACATCCGGGCCGTCCGTGGTGTTCCCCGCCTCCGGTATCACCAACGCCTGATCCCGCCCTCCGGGATCACCAACCCGTGAACCCGCCCTCCGGGATCACCATACCACAACCGATAACTTAGCGCCCGATATCAGGTAGTGGGTGTGATCCCCTCCTCCGGGATCGCCATCCCGTGGCCGATATCGGCCACCCGATATCGCCACGATCCCGGCCTCGGGATCACCACCATAACCGACTTCGGGCGGCGCCGAGGACCGGGAAGATCGCCCCTCAGGGATCCGGAAAGGACTCGGCGATAACCACGCCCCGATATCAGCCGTGGTGAATCCCTCCTCCGGGATCACCGATACCCCCCGCGTGATTACTTCCTCGGGATCACGGAATCGGCGGCGGTGATCCCCTCCTCCGGGGATCGCCATCGGCGGCGGCGATATCGGATGCCCGTTATCGCCGGGCTTATCCTCGGGATCCCGAAAGTCCTTCGGTGAAAACCTCCTCGGGATCACCAACTTTGCCTTGGCGGCCGGGGCCGTCCGTGGTTCAATCGATGCCATTGGTTTGAATTAATGCCCGGCGGCCAGTCGATCGTCGTCGCCCATCCACTAATGGTGTAACCGGAGAGCGGGAAAACCGCCAGTTATTCGTATGGGCCCAATTGCGAGTCGCCATGTGTGCGGTGGGGGATTCCGGAGGAAGGGAGCACAGTGGTGCGATGGCTATGTCCGAACTCTGTGCGCCAAGAACGATTGCCCTTTCCGACCGGAACTGATTGGAAAGGGCCCGATTGCTGCCGAATCCAGAGGCGCTGTCGCTGCTGTTGCATCTGTCGAGTATTTAAAGGTAAGCGCCATGGACACATCCGTTGTTAAAGTCTATTTTAGTCTTATTCTAACCGGTTATGTTATTTTACAGATGGTGGAGGAGTCGATTAACTTCGAAATCAGCCTAAATACCTCCATTAACGAGAACTGGAATGGGGAAATGGAAGGAAACTCGGCTTGGCCATTGCCCGACTGCCTCAAAGATATTGCTCAGATTGAATCCGACCAAGAGGTTCAATCCCCGAACAAGAAGAGATTAAGGGCAGAAGCAAGAGCTAAGGGCGCTTCACCACAGAAGAATACCCCTGCTGCCAGGGACGAGGCTTCAGTTGATGGCCAATGCCACGAAAAAGCAGATGATCTAAAGAATGCTAAAAATGCAGATGAGGGGGATGAGGCCCCGAAAAGTAATATTGAATGTTTTAACGTCAATCCAAGCGAGGAACTGACCACTGAAGAAATTTTGAAGGACTACAGGTATGATCAGGTCAGTCGAAAATGGCGTTGCCAGGTCGGTGACTGCAGCAAATCCTACAGCAGGAAGATCGAACTGGAGAATCATAGGTTCAGGGTGCATCAATTATGGCAAAATTACAGGCTTCCAGATGCCCCGAGGGGTCGAATTCCGAAGAACAAGGCTGAGGTGAGGGTTAGAGATTATGGGAAGATAAGTGTGGAGAGATCTCTTGACCCCGACTTCAAATTTAGCCACAATCTGAGACGAAAACTTCAGAGGGCAAGGGCAGCAGCAGAGCGTATGGCAGATGAGCAAATCGCCCTCGGCCTTTTGGATGACACGGCCCGAGCCGAGTTTATAAACCTGCAGGTGCGGAGAAAGGAGGCCACAGAACTAGAAATGCAGGTAGAGCGGATAAGGGAAATCAAGGAAAGGATTAGGGGCAAGCATAGCAATTTGGATGAGAAGGATTTGTTTGGTGATTTGAGCTATGAACAGCACCAGTTGGACGAAGACGATGTGAGTGCGGAGTTTGAAGCTGCGCATACGCTTGATTTTAATTCACCTCCTCCCAAAACCCCAAGTTCGAATAGCCCAAGTCTACAGGTGACCCCAAGGAAGCGGACTTTTGTGCAGGCCCGGAGGGATGCAGATCTGATGGCTCCAAACCATATTGTGCATGAAGAATCAGAGGAGGAGGAGGAGCCTGAAAATGCAGATGAATTGGCTCCCCCGACCCCGAGCAAGATAAAATTGTGGTATTTTGTATATCTTTGGACCCCCACTTCTTTGAATCTCTAAAATTATATGACAGAGGGATTAGAAAGGAGCTTTGGCAGTTTAGATTTTCTCTGGATTATCCAATTGTGGTTCAAAGTCCTCTGCTGAAGGTGTGCAGCAAATCATCCGATGTTGAATTCCACATCTCAGAGACAGAGGCACGAAAATTCTCGACTATTCCAGGTGACCTCGGTATTGAAGATTCGAGATCGATCGCCGAACGCCTAGAGCCTATTTACTGTATGTGTGTTGTCTTGTTTTTATTTCTTGCATGGTATGCTAAGTTGAGCTTTGGCAGGGTTCTTGCACACTCAATTCCTCACCAAAAACGCTGTCATCATGTCTTTCTCCACCCTGCTGCTTTTGGCCTGTTTCTAAATGGCACAAAACCAGGCCTCTGTGGTCCTACGAGCAGTTCGTCAAGCTAATTCCGGGATCCCCCTTTGGCAAGGCCGTGTGGAAAATCCAGTATGCACAGTTCTACTACATACCGGTCAATGCCAGGTAAATTGGGTTTGGGAAGTGGGTTTTTTATTGCCTTTTTAGTTCTGGTTTGAATTGATGGCAGCTTGTCCTATGCAGTGGCCACTGGAGCCTGTTCATTTTGGTGGCTGATCCTTTGGCATGCCAGAAATTGAAGAAGCCTTGCCCTTGTATATTTCACTTCGATTCCTTTGATCCCCTCCATGCTCCAACACGCGGGTTCATCACTTTGTGAGTGCAAAATTTGGTAACTATTCATTCATAGTTTATCTTCTAATGCCTTGAATTGCAGGTTTTTAAGTGATGTATTTAAGAGGTGGAGGCATGAGGCATCAGCATTGCATAATGCACCAGTAATCTTGATGGAAGCTCCACAGCAGCACAACAACCAGGATTGTGGCATCTATGTTATTGGTTGTGTGCAGAAATTCATCAGAGAAATCTACATGAAGGAGACAGATGTGAGTTGTCTATGTCTTATCTTCTGTCTTTCTTGATCAGCAAATTTATTTAGTGTCCATTTATAATCTACTGTGTACAGATGGTGATCCACAGGGACTGGTTTGCCAAAGAAGACATGGACAATTTGAGGACAAGCTTCAAGGTCATGCTGCAGAAGTTAAGTGACTGCCTAAAAGCAGGAAAATCAACCTTCTACTTGCCCGAGGGTAGCAACCAATTCGATCGGCCCGTGACCCGTTTGATGCTGAATGGTCCATAACAGAAAAAAACTTTTGATCCTTGTTCAACATGTAAATTTTTGGCTATGATTGTAAAATATGACAGTTTCTGAATGGTTAATTGATGTGGGAAATAGCTTTTGTTTTTCCTTATCCGGGTTTACTCCTGAACTGTCAATCTGCATCCCCTCAATTCATAACAGATGTTGGCCCGCGAGATGTTTGGGAATTTGAACACCTCTGGGATCCCCAAACTTGAATAGCTCTGGGATCCCGAAGTTTGAACACCTCCGGGATCCCCAGGGAGGCAAATATTAAAACAACCAATGGAAAAGACAAACACAAAAAAAAAACAATTATTGTGGTGATCCCAGAGGACAGGAATAAATTCGAAAACCTTAGAACCACTGCACCTTGTGGGCAACAAAATAAAAAAAAAATCCGCCCGCGATCTGGTGATCCCGGAGGTCCGGGATCACCAGATGGCGGACGGGAATAAATTCGAAAACCATGGAACCCTTGTACCTTAAAAAAAAGATAAGTCCGTCCGCGATCTGGTGATCCCGAAGGTTGGTATCACCACTGGTGAACCCGTCCTCCGGGATCACCACATCGCGGACGGGAATAAATTCGAGAAGCTAAGAACCATAGTACCTCGTAGGAAAAAAAAAAAGAATGGAACCCTTGTACCTTAAAAAAAAAAGATAAGTCCGTCCGCGATCTGGTGATCCCGGAGGTTGGTATCACCACTAGTGATCCCGACCTCCAGGATCACCAGATCACGGACGGGAATAAATTCGAGAAGCTTAGAACCATAGAACCTTAGAAAAAAAAAGGCTCGTCCGCCATCTGGTGATCCCGGAGGTGGGGATCACCCTTGGTGATCCCCACCTCGGGATCACCCGGATGGCGACGGAATAAATTCGAAAACACCTGGTAGGCAAGGAAAAAAAAATAAAGTCCGTCCGCGATCTGGTGATCCCGGAGGTGGGGATCACCACCGGCGATCCAGTCCTCCTGGATCCCCAAGCGTGGATTCCGTCCTCCGGGATCCCCACGTCCAAAAAAATAATAGAGGTACCTAGCCATTGAAGAAAAGGTCCACTTTACCACTTTACCATTACAAATTGAAATCAAGGGTTAACCGTTGTACAACGGATAGTACAACGGTTGATTCATGAGTCTATATATACCCTTGCCTTAGTGGTTATTGCTAGAAAGTAAGTTGGTTTCAATTGAGTTCAGTAGCTAAGTGACAGATGGTGAGGACCCGACAACAGCTACAGCAGGGCAGTGCCATCAATGCCCACAGCCTTGAGGATATTCTCGTCCACTTGAATGAAATTCAGGAGGATGTGGGGCTAGATCTCGCCCAACCCGACAGCATCAAAACGTTCCAAAGTAAGCATGTTGTTGTCTTCCTTCACATTTATGTTCTACTTTCATACTAATCTTTTCAGCCATCTTTTCATGATCCCCTCATGGTTCATGCAGAGACCGTGGAGAATGGGGAATACAGCAGAGAGACCCCTAGGCCTCTGGACAATGATCCCGGTCGGCCAAGCCACAGGGCATTGCTTTGGGAATTGAAGAAGTGCATTATCCAGGGTAAGGCTTTGAAGAATTTGCTAGCTACGGACATTGTCTGGGAAGGCAACACCCTAAAAGCCTGCTTCGAGGAAATGTATGCTGCACGGAGGCTGCGAAAGAAGGTTCTAATTAGGGAAGTCCTAGAGGGGTCTGATCCATCTTTATGCGACATCTTCGATCACATCATGTGGACACTACCCTGTGGTGTGCCAGATGTAACTGCTGAGGACGTCCGGGCAGAAGGCATGGCAACAGTGCTTGATGTTGATTCAGAATGATTCGGAATTAGAATGTCAGTTTTAGGCCATTGTAAGGCCCCATTGTAACTTATGATCCATTTGAAACATGCAAATGAATTGAATTAAACCATTAGGAAATAAATATGTAGCATAATAACAGGGGGTTTTCTTTGTGTTTTTGTACGCTTTTCACAAAGGTTTTCCTAAGATTTCATGGCGTATTCGAATGGATATACTAATGCGTACATCTAGAGTGCACCATTTCTTAGTCGTTGATTTAGGTTTTTTTTTTCAATGGTCCAACATCCAAGGGCTCACAACAAAAGCCCTCTTTTTATTTTAGGGCTGAACATGCAAGCCTTGTTGGAGCAATTTAGGTCAAAGACCTCTACTTGTGATAAGTGATTGCAAATATATTTAAATAAGTGATATCAAATATATTTAACACAGGGCATAAAAGCTAATCCGACAGAATGGAGAAGGTCTCTAGGTTTTGTTTGTGCCGTTTGGTTATTGGAGCTCTGGACAAACACATGCATTCAACTCAGCTGGAGATTTCGTCCTTGTTATACGATTTGTGCAGAGGATAGTTGCCCTAAAAGAATGCGTTTTTCTGAGAGTTTGGAACAGAGTTTAGGGTCGGAATAGAGAAGCTCTTTGTTCAATCTAAATAGAGCAAAAAGAAGGTTTAACAGAAGTCTTTACGTTGGTTTTTGTAAACTGTGAATCTGTGGAGGCGAAATTGGGTCGGAGTTTCAATCTGCCACTAGGCCCCCCCAGGATTCTCATTACCAGGTGCTCCAGAGGATTTTCACTCGAAAGTTAGGGTTGAAACTGCCGCTCTGAATTTCAGGTATTTTTCTTGGGTCTTCTTTTTTCGCCAGATTATTTTCTAATCAGCTCAATCCTTCTTTGAAACAAGAAACATAGTGTATTCATGGCATTTACACAGGATTCTGGTCGTGGCTCATCTCTAATTGCCATCAGCTGAAACTTTTCATCTTCATTTCAGGATACCATTACAGGGTTCCTGCTTGCAGGGATGGGAAATGTTGTGGAGGTGAGTGAGATCTTCAGGCATGGCGAGATCTTCTAAGCTAAGCCTAAGTCAAAGATGCAAAATCTTTGGTTCTTTGTCTCCTGCGGGGCCGGATGCCATTCCTCTGTTTAGCTTGGCCAGGTTTCTTTAGGGTTTCAATAAGAAAGGATTATTCCATCCATGTCTCTCCTTCGCTCTGGGTTTCTTGAGCACCCTGCCATAGCCAAGCAGAGCGAAAATATGTGCAAACGCAGATGATGCATTATGGTGTTAACAGAGATGTTAAGAGCCTTGGGAACAAATTGTTGAGAAATGACACAGTTATGGAAGGAGACTTATTAGCGGCTGGCCTGGGCATGGAATGGGCTTGTATAAAGGTGGTTTGATGAATGGAGATAGCCAGATGCTCATATAGGGACATCAATATAGGGACATCAGAACATGTTTTCCAAGTTTCATCTTCCAAGTTATGCTGATATGGCGCAATCCCAACGGTTGGTGATTCCATCCCGTAGAATCACCCACGGTCATGATCGTGCCACGACCCATAACCAGGGTAACTTTATTTTCACCTTCCAAGAGTCAAAACACGTAGTGGGTATATCAAACAAAAAAAATTGGTATTTTTGCTTTTTGAAATGGCATGATATATTTTTCAGTTCTGCATAGAAACTCTATTATATTTGTGAGGTGGAAAATGTACCTGGAGATCATCATAACAATATGTTTTTATGTTTGGTCGATTCTCGAATATACACCAAAGTAAATGGCATTTTAGAATCTGATTGCGGCATTCAGATTTCCAGCGATGCATAGCCACATTAGTGGGCATCTTATGTTTATGGCACATGGATTTGTTGGATTTGTTGGTGTGCAACTGAGAATGTAGAAACAGTGCTTTCTTGAAGGTACATCTTGTTTTAGTTTTCTTGTTTTGCTTCATTTGTGCAAAGGTTTAATTATTTTCCACAACATAAGTTGCGAGATGGCTATTAGGATAATATAGGTTCAAATCCTATAAGATCTGCTATTTATAGTTCAATCTTAAATTGTACATCGATATTTTCTTATACACATTGCATATTCTCTTCACAACTAAATCACATGCAACGATGTACTTATCAGTATTGGGCATGGTGCTTTGTCTCTTCCTAGTGTAATTTCTCTCATTGTTCCTAACATATGAAAAACCTTCTAGGGCGATGTGTAATCTTCGTGTTCTCTTTGTTAGGGCCTGAAGGGCCCAAATTTTTTTTTAATATAACAATGAACACACAGCTACCATTAACATTATTAACACAAACCATTGCATTTAACATATTTAAATTAAAATCCCCCTTAAACCCCCTTTGGTTTGGGTGCATATTCACACGGGGGGTTACGTAGGGCAGCGAGAGCCCCAAAAATATATTTATAATACATGTACAAAATTAACACCATTAAGTACATTCTCTCAAACCTTATAGTATTTTGCAAACCTTAATATACAGTATACAAAAACTTGTACATGCATACCCCACAAACGAGGATCGCTATGTACGGTCCAGATCTTGGAATAAAGGGATAATATGCCCATCCGACAGCTCTCGTTGCCCGAAGTAACCCCCCGTGTGAATATGCACCCAAACCAAAGGGGGTTTAAGGGGGATTTTAATTTAAATATGTTAAATGCAATGGTTTGTGTTAATAATGTACCTTAGGGGGAGAAAAAAAAATTAAAAAATAATCCCGTCCGCCTGCTGGTGATCCCGGAGGTGGGGATCACCACACGTGATCCCATCCTCCGGGATCACCACACGTGATCCCATCCTCCGGGATCACCACCAGGCGGACGGGATTAAATTGATAACCTTAGAACCATGGTACCTTAGGGGGAGAAAAAAAAATTAAAAAATAATCCGTCCGCTGGCTGGCTGGTGATCCCGGAGGTGGGGATCACCACACGTGATCCCATCCTCCGGGATCGCCAGCAGGCGGACGGGATTAAAATGATAACCTTAGAACCATTGTACCTTGGGGGAAAAAAAATTAAAAAATAATCCCGTCCGCCTGCTGGTGATCCCGGAGGTGGGGATCATCACACGTGATCCCATCCTCCGGGATCGCCAGCAGGCGGACGGGATTAAAATGATAACCTTAGAACCATGGTACCTTAGGGGGAGAAAAAAAAAATTAAAAAATAATCCCGTCCGCTGGCTTTGGTGATCCCGAGGTGGGGATCACCACCGTGATCCCATCCTCCCGATCACCACCAAAGTGGACGGGATTAAATTGATAACCTTAGAACCATGGTACCTTTTGGGGAAAGAATTAAAAATAATCCCGTCCGCTTTGGTGATCCGGAGGTGGGGATCACCACACGTGATCCCATCCTCCGGGATCGCCAGCAGGCGGACGGGATTAAAATGATAACCTTAGAACCATTGTACCTTGGGGGAAAAAAAAAATTAAAAAATAATCCCGTCTGCTTGCTGGTGATCCCGGAGGTGGGGATCACCACACGTGATCCCATCCTCCGGGATCGCCAGCAGGCGGACGGGATTAAAATGATAACCTTAGAACCATTACATAACATTTACCATTTACCATTTACCGTTACCTTTGAACATTTAAACATTACATTTAGTGATATGCATTGAAAGATTGAGAAATAAAAGTCATGTTCTGATTCTGAGAGTCATGTTTCAGTTCCCGAAATTTGGGAATCATGGTGCCTTGCATGAAGCCTCCATCTGAAGTTCCTTCCAACTCTTCCTTTCTTTCTTCACCTTATGTTTTCCAAGTTCTATAACAGGCTTCAGCCGTGACAAGCTAGTACCACAATTCACCTCCAAGGTAAGTTCAGGTAGACTTGATATATTAGTGCTCGTGCCAACTATGTCATCCATCTTCTCAAGTCTAAAGTCGAGCTGCCTCATGAGAGAATCAGTTGCAACTAAAATGTTAGGATCTTTTTGAGCCCTAGACATCACTCTAGAAATTACCGCCTCCAAGGAGGCCTGAGTCTTGTTCAAGTCCACTTGACTGCTTGTTTGCAAGGGAGACTCTTCCCCTAGGCGTACTATCTCAAGCACCTCCGATCCCCTCGGTCTCCACAACTCTCTTGCACGGCCAGATTGCTTCGGTGGTCCATGCCCCCACTATTGTCCCATATTGGGAACCCAACACCTGTAAGAGATCTTGATCTCTGTAATTGCCAAGCATTTGCATAACTTTCACCTGATGCTTACATAGATTACCCTTGGCTCCCCAAGGGCAATCACAACATGCCCAATTCTTGTGTGCTCCAAAGAACAAAGTACGGCCCCTGTCCAAGAAGTGCTTCGGTTTTCACTTCAGCCTCGCCCTCCTCAAAGTTGGTAATTGTGACTTGTTAGGTCGGCAATTCTCCGGCCCTCTAATTGCGCACTCTACTATTTGTTCCTGTGAGGTGTTCACTACAAATCCATGTTCCTTCATAGACCTAGAACATAGCTATATATCAACCCTTTGCAAGGTAAATTTGCAAGGTAAATAGTGATATGTAAATGTTACCTCATATAAGCCATGTGTGTCTCCACATTGTTAGTGAGAATGTAGAGCAACCAGTCAATTCTCCTGCCTCGAAGTGCACGTTTACATATGCCTAGGCGCAACTTAAGGGCAGCATGCCATGCCTCTATGGCAGCATTGGTCTCTTGATTGGAGTGCATGTACATTCTTGTAGCCAATACCCATTCACAGATGTTCTTAGTCCACTCCTTACTCATGTAGGCCGACAATTTAGGGTATTGAGGATACTTCCTCACCAACTCTTCCAATCTCTTGATAGCCTCTTTCCTAACAGCTTCCCTGTACTCATGACCATACTCATTGTCCCCTACAGGACCCTCTGTCTTGTACATTATATTCCCTAGCTCCTTGAACATTTCATTTCTATGCACCTTACTCCTTACATTTTTGCTTAGCCACTTAATCCAGGCTCTTCTCACATGCCAAATGCATATTTGCACAGGCACGTTTGGGAAAACCTACAAGTGTTAGTGTTAGAAAATATGCAAGAAAGTATAACTTGGGGGAAAATTGCCAGGCATCACTTACATTTTTTACCGCCTTGATTTCAGCATCAGCATCGTCAGTTATGATGCAAGAAGGGTGCCAGTCCGGATCATCCTGGCATAATGAATCCTTTAGTGCTTTCAACCACTTAGTTATAGCCCTACTTTTTTGAGAATTGGTTATGACATATGCCAATGGCATGCCATTGCAATGGTCATCGAAGGCAATGAGTGTAAAAAGATAGTACCTGCATAATTGAAACCAATAGCTGTCATTGCATCTTGAATTTTAAACCAACTGCTATAGCCATTTTAAATGGACTATGGAAAAGATCTAGAATGGAAATGAACTCTTAGAGTGTACCTCTTGTCATTAGTTTTGAAGGTTGCATCCATGCAAATGGCCCTATTCTTTCCAAATTTCAGCATTGCCTCTCTTTGGATTGGAGTCATCACTCCCAATTGGAACGTGTCACCATGTTCATACAAGAACACAGACTCTAGATGTTGTTGCACCCACATGTTGATGCTAGTGGGAAGGTCTTCATGTAGCTTCCAAGTGTTTCTAACAACACTCTTCTCAATGTTGTAAACATCCCGAATCTTCAGCATGTCATCCCTACATAAACTATCCTTGCCATGCACATCTACTTTAAATCTCCACCTCTCCTCGTGCATGTTCATAACACTTCGTGGGGTGTGCCAATGCACGAGCTTTTTTCTAACCCATTCCCTCAATTCCTGTGAGATCCACGGTGCTAGCTTGAATCTGATACCTTTCTCTACGTCAACAAATTTACCATGGCAAGGCTCACCTTGGAGATTTCTATGCTCAAACCCATAATAAGTAACTTGAGAGCATTCTGGGAGAAGGTAGAGTTGCCTAATGGTAAAATGGCATTGGCAGCCCCTACGCACACTCTCACCCCTCTCAACTCTTTTCCCCGTGTGTCGGGGTTGGCGTGGTCCATCAGCAGCCACGTGAGTGTTCAAAGTCTTGTCCTGGGGACCATATGTGCACCAGTACCTATTTTGAGTGTTCAAAATTAGTGCATGAAAGTAGTGCATGTATATCTAAGAATTAAATATACTTCTGCTACAATGTTTTCTACTACATAAACAACAACAACAACAACAACAACAACAGTAAACTAGAGGATAGGGTTTTTTAAATACATACCTTTTCATAGTCAAATAAGAATCCCTGGTTGGCCTCTTTAGCACCCTCTCGGGATTGGAACTCCTTAAGTAGAAGCTGCACGGTGCCACACAATTTTTTTGCTCTCCAAGAATGAAGTCTTCAACCCGGTTTGTTGGGAGGTAGCAGGTCCACACAAGCATTTCTCCACCTCCCTGTACAGAAGGAACTTGGTGCTCTTCTGGAAACCAGTGTAGGTTGCTGTGGTCGAAAATGCCATTAGGAGGTGACTCCACATGTATTTCAGCACGCAGCTGGGAATGGCGAGAAAGGGAACTCAAATATACGTTTTTTACCTCCTAAAAATAATCTTAAGCAGATAAATACCTGTGCTATCTTCTCCTCCAGCCCCTAAACGTCCATAGCAAGGGGCCGCTTCGAACATCCGTCTGTGCATATGCAGCAGCGCAGAGAAATTCTGGAAGACAAATGTGCGATCCCGGAGGGTGGTTTCTGACGTCCCAGGTGTCCAGATCGGGATGGTTGGTCCGTGCATGGGCTGACATGTTCAAAACTGGCGCACGATCATTCCACGCCTGCTGGCCACCGTCGATTTTCATGCAAATCGTACGTGGGGATCCCGGAGGAAGGAATCACGACCGGAGGTGGTGATCCCGGAGGCGGGGATAACGAGGCGGATATCGGATCGCCGATATCGGCCCCACGGTGGTGATCCCGGAGGCAGGGATAACGCGGCCGATATCGGTCCGCCGATATCGGCCTTCGGTGGGTGATCCCGGAGGAAGGAATCACGTCCGGCGGTGTCGGTGATCCCGGAGGCCGGGATTTCCACGGGTCCCCGATGCTGGCCTGAGTCGGCCATGGTGGTGATCCCGGAGGCCGGGATCAGGTGGCGTATATCGGGTGGCCGATATCGGCCACGGGATGGCGATCCCGGAGGAGGGGATCACACCCACGGCTGATATCGAGGCACGGTTATCGGCCAGGGTATGGTGATCCGGGAGGGCGGGTTCACGGGTTGGTGATCCCGGAGGGCGGGATCAGGCGTTGGTGATACCGGAGGCGGGGAACACCACGGACGGCCCGGATGTGTCGCGTGGGCGGACGGCCCAGATTTATGCAGGACCCCTCACGTGTGTCAGTACGGCGAAACGGGGGGTCCTGAAACGGATTCCGTCGAGCCCTGGCGGTGATACCGGAGGACGGTTTTTTTACCTCCGGGATCCCCGAAACCAGTATCCTGAGTCGTGTCTTTACATGGACTGCAATCTTTTCTGTCTATTTTGTCCATGTCACAATTGCCATCTTCACACTGCCTTTGAACGCCATGCAATTGGGTTGTTAGGCATAAAAATTGACACCTTTATCTTGCTGTCATCAAAATCTGCACAAGGGCCCTCTCCATTCAACATGAAAAAGTTATCCATAGCAAAATCATTCAAAGTTGTCTGCTGATAGTATTCTTGTTGTTGCTGTGACTGATAAGTATGCGTTGTGTGGAAGTCTGAAGGAAGCAGAAAGAATCTTTGAAACATTGCCAAACAGAATTGTAATGTCCTTGAACATTTTATTGCTGGTTATATGAAAATTTGTGACAACCTTCTGGGCCCAATAGCATACTGAATCTTTGGAGTTGATCTCCCTCCCTAACTTTGCAATGATCCTTGACAGTGTCCATAAGGTATCATGTCAACCAATTATATTACTTATAATGTCAGCCACATACATAAAGTAAAAAAATGCTTCGAGATAACAGAAAATATACCTGATCTTTTTGTTCAACTAACAGCTTACCGAGTATTGGAATAATCCAATCCTTGAACTTACAATAAGTGTAATTGGAAATCAATAAGTTTCCAATTCTATTTAAACCTTTCGATTTTAGTTCTACCTGAGGAAGCTTAAAATCGCCCACATAAGTCGGGAAGACATTTAATCAGATCATCTTCAACTCCTCCAGCTGTAGTGACCAGCAAGATAATTAGACTGTAAAAGCATGTAGCTCTTTGGATGCATACGTCAAGGCAAGCTTATTCACGATCAGATTGTCAAAAACAGGTTTCAATCTAACCCTGTCATGGGAACTGCCCTTATTGATATATACTTTAGATGTAGCAGCATGGAGCATGCACACAATATTCTTAACAATTTGTCAAACCAAAATGTATTGTCCTGTGCTTCTATGACAGACAGTAGTTTCATACCATATTTTTGTGTGAATAGAGAAATCAAGAGTTGAAGATCCATTCGTAAACACTTCAAGACCTCAAATGACCTTTCCATTGATGTCCATTGAGGTTTTTCTGCATCTTGACTGTAAATATAACAGGTTGTTAGGTTATGCATATTGCTTCGATTGGATATGGAAGGCTAAAGGTCCCATTCATAGAACTTAATTTGGCTCTTTATTAGTTATTGAAAAAGCAGTTGGGCCCTTAGAATATGTTCTAGTTTAATGACAATGTTCATGATGATGGCTATAAATAGTGTGGATTGGATGGTTCTCCAGAAACAAATCCGGAGAGCATACCGCAGGTCACTGAGCTTTTTTATTCTACGACTAGGCTGCTGCTAGTAGTCAGCAATGTAAGAGAAATACATGTAAAGAAACTGTATTAGATGTTAGCTTCAATTGCTTAAACACCAAGTCAAGAATGCCTTCTCGAATGGTGCTCTTGAGGAGTTAACCTTATTTCCATACCTAGAAGTAATAGATGTTTAATTTTGCAATCAAATTGGAATCGCAAGTTTGAAAGAAAATTGGAATCCCAAGGTTGAAAGGTTTATTTGTACTTAGTAAATATAGCACACCCAATGAGCAGTGTGTACCCAAAAGACTTGTTTATACATGGTGAAGATTTTCCTTTTGGACCTATTACAAAGGGTTTCTAACTACAACAATAGGCACATAGGCACAGAAGTCTCCTCTAGGGCTGGAACTATTGCATATATCCCTTCTTTACTACTATCAAAGCCTTCATATCGCGGTAAAATGTTATTTTTTATTATAATGGCCAATATTCTGTGCATAGATTCAACATGCTACCATGCAAATCGAAGTAGCAGATGCAAGGTTGATGCTCAAGTATTGAAAACTAATTGGTTGATGTTTAAGTTGTAGATCCTTGAGAAAAGAACTTGTGTAGGCAATTAACATTCACCTAACTTTTTAATCCGTCTTAGGTACGTGAAGTTGTGCAATCATGAAAGAGCATGCCATTCATATTGATGTCAAAATTCATAGAAGCATGACAGATTGTTTGTAGGATCTTATAACCGGATCTCAATAGCTCGCTGGAATGTAGGCAGGCCTCCAGATTAGATTTTGCTTAAACCGGCAAAATGCCGTGCTTTATTGCCTCTAATTTGCCAGAATTAACAAGTATTTTACAAAATTTTGATCGGAAATTTTCCAGCGTCTATTTTAAAGACAAGATTTTAACAAATTTAACTGGAAATTTTGGGGAGGAAGCCCCCCCCCCCCAATTTGGAGCCCTGAATGTAGAAAAGATAAACTTTGGCGTTATGACTATTTCCACATAACATTCAAAACCTTTCAGCCTCAGGTCCCAAGTACCCATTTCCGGTGCACGAGTGGTTATGAAAACTACATCAAGGTACTTGTATATTTACACCAATGTTTTGAAAACTCAAAATAACATAACTTGTAATTTCAACTCCAATTTAGATGAATTTTATTTCCTTCATCATAATCTAGAAATTTCTGGATTTTAGTCATTTCAGCACAAGATAAGGGCATGTTGATCTCCAAAGTTATTTTTAGCAGGATTATGGAGAAGGTTAACCTACTCTGAAATGCTTTCAAGAGATGCAACAAGGAGAAATAATGCGCCAAACTACTGTGTGCAGTCATGCAGGACCAAAGGGCAAAGTATATCAGATCAGATTGTAGCCATACATGCCATTGTGCCATGCAGGCTGGCTAGAGATAGACTCAACATCACAAACTGTATAGCCTGAAATCTTCTACTTGTGTGCAATGCTATTGAGGGAAAAGGCAGATTCAGCAATAAGATTCCGAAGCAGCAAGTTCAAAAATCTGATCCTTAATTGCAATTACATACATTGACATAAGTGTACAAAATACATTTTGAGCATAAACATTAAACCTCAGCAGAGATTGTACTTCACAAAGCCTAGCCGAATACTGCTTATACCTTCTTGAAAAATCGGTCACCTTTTTGCCCAACACCAGTACCAGCGAGGCTTGCAGCGAGTAAGTAACGCGTATCAGGCCTCCATTTAAATTCTTTCAGTGAAGCAAAGCAGTTAGCCAATGCGGGGCTTATTTCCGAGTCCCTGATGTTGTCACAAAATACAACGCGCAGTCTCTGAAGGTCTTTCCAACTTGTCAGAACACCTTCTAGTCCAGAAGTGGTCAATAAAGAGCAGCCTTCCAAGGAAAGCCTTCGTATTCTTCTGCAATATGAATGTCATTATACAGTCAAGACTTTGTAGTCATAGTACCATTTTATAGTGGCTTTTCATAGCCTATTAATTTTACATGTCTATTCCATAACTTCCAAAACATTCACAATAGCTCTGCCCACAACCTTTTCTGGATAAAGAGAGAACCCCTTTCTAAAATATTTTGATAGTACAGAAAATAAAAGAGATAACAAGGAAGATAAAACCTTGATACGACTGTTAAATATTCAGAGGCATAGATGCAATATAAATACAGAGGTAATCCACACAAGTTTGAGATAGTACCCGAGCCCTTTTGTTCGGAAAGACATGCTTACCCAAAAAAGAAATTTTAACAGGATGCAAAACTTCACAAAAATGGTAAAATGTCTAAAAAGCATACAATAATACTCTAGAATATCAGGGACCCTCTGTATCTACATGTGTAACTTATTTCTTTTGGCCTCCTTTATCCAGCCACTTTTCGTTTTTTTTTAATATGTTCATCTATGAACAAAATGCTGCATTCCAGAAAGTTCATATAGAAATTTCTCTATTCAGCACACATTCTCCATACTGAATAAAATATGCCCTACAGATCATAAAATGCAAACGAACCCCCTCAGATGAATTTGAAGTTCAAACTATTTCCCGATAATACTCCAGTTTATGGATTGTCATTTCAAAAAACATGGTTCCGCTGCACATTCTACCAATATATAGGAATGGGAAAAAGATTTCACCTAGTTATAAAAACAGAAACTAGCATACCTGCATTTTGCTGTAAATGCAAAAGCTTCGTCTTCAAGTCCCCAGCAATCCTGGAACTCTAACTCCCTAATCGTCCTGCAGATGGTAAGCAAGGCTGCAAATCCAGCACGATCCCTAAAATCGCATCTTACAAATTCTAAGCAATCAAGTGCAGCACAGTGCCCAAGATACTCTGACGGGCCAGGATTAGGGTCTATCTGTTTACAGCTCTCTAGGCGTAGTCTCTTAAGGCAAGAACAATGTGCTAATGCAGCAACCCAACCATCCTGGAATCCCCTTGTAGACAGGGTCAACTCCTCTAACATAAGGCAATATTTCCCTATAGCTTGAATGCCACAATAACTGGCTTCACATCCACAAATTTCAAGCTTCACGAGACGGCTGCATCTACTTGCTAGGGTTGTAAGCCCTACATCTGTGAAAGACCCAATGGAGTTTGATGTAAAACATCCTACAAGATGTACAATCTGTAGGTTTTGACAAGATGAAATTGCAGTGAGGCTTTCATCAGTGCATTGATACAACTCCAGTTCTTGCAACATGTGGCAAGTTTTTGCAATAATTGCAAGTCCTGTTGCTACAGCAGGTGCTTTTGGCTTTGTCCGAATCTTCAGTACTGTGTCCTCATCGTTCAGTTTTAGCACAGCAACAAAATCAGAAAGGTCCTCTACAGTGACTGCATCAGTTCCAGACGTTATTTGACCTGTTCCTGCCTTCTGTTTATCATCATCATCATCGTTGGCTACATTATCTAATTGCACTTTTCCTTCATCTTCCAAACCATGTTCATTCTGCTTCTTTGAGATCCCCTTCCTACTTCTGCAATTGTCTACCAAGCTAAGTTTCTGTAAACATGGAAATGCATTTGCGAGGACCTTAAGACCATTATCAAAGGATTGGAACGATATCTGGTGCTGTTGTATGCATTCCTCCACAGGAAACAAATCAAGAACATCAGGAACAAGGCGTATTGTATAAGAAAGGTGTGACAGAAGAATGGAAGGCCCGTCTCTAGGCACCAGGACAGAAGCAGGAGATAAATCTATATCTGTTAAGTTGGGGAACCTTGCTGACATGCGCCCGCTTTCCAAAAAAGTCCATTCCTGCACCCTAATAGACTGTCTCAAAGAGCTATGCAGACGAAGCCACCTTTTACACACAAGAGAACAGGGATATGGAGCAAGGGGTTGCCGCCGAAGGATATCAAGAATTAACGCGTCACTGAGGCTTGAAGTTAGATCAGGAAGAGTTTTGCATGGATCTATTTTGTTTCCGAGATTCTTACCTCGATTTGATCTGTGCTGCATTTTGAAACCGCATACCGATTTGGGAGCAGGATCTGGAGCTGAGGTTCTGGCATGCGAGCTCCGCCGGAACTGGCTATGGAGCTGAGAGCTTAAAGGCGCTGGTCGTTCCGGTAGGTAGAGAAGTCTGCAATGTCGGGGTGGATGTGACTCAGTAAAAACAAGACAGGTCTAAACGAGGGAAAAAATCGAACTACTAGAATTGATCGGATGCGCGTGCCTACCACGTCGGATACACGTGTGTTCCACGTGGGATTCCCCTGCCACATGTCTTTTTTTAGTTTGAATATGTTTTCAAGTTGGAAATAATTTTTTTGCATTCCTTCTGCTTAGGCTAATGTATCGAGGAAATGGTCAGCTCCATAATCCATTGTCGTGGACAGGAACTGCTTCTTATCTTTGAATGTATCTCGCATTATCTTCTTTTAACGTGTTTATGACCTCATCTGCTCTTCTACCCTCTAACATGTTTGTTTTTTGAATTTATTTTTATGTTGCATGCAACTTCCGACCACCTACTGCAGGAAGATCGCGTAGAGCCGGTTCACATGCACAATGGCAACCCTCACCATCATGTAAAAAGGCAAGCCCTTTTACACGCACCATCATCTGCTATCGCCAAAAAGCACAGGGCAAAACAGGGCCCCTCTTCGGTGATGGTTGCATGTGAACCCAGCCTTAGGGGTAATTTACATGTGCCGTTGAGGAGTCATCCATGAAAAAAGGTTGGCCCTTTTTTCTTCAAGTTTTTGCAGGTAAAACAGGGCCACCATCTTGAAAAAAGGTTGGCCTTCTTTCTTCATGTTTTTGCAGGTAACCGAGCTTCCAAGCTAGAAGAAGAGCTAAACAACTTGCATTATGAATCACCTATGTAGGTAAGATTCTCCAAAAGCCATAATCATTGCAGTGACACTTAGAAACACTCTGTCAAAGAAGTTCATTGCGGCAGAGACTTTAGAAACGCTCTCTCAAAAATGTTAAAGGTTTAGGGGGACAATCAGAAATTCACGCATACAAAATTTTCTAATCACAAAATTTTGCGGCCGAAAACTGGGAGACACCCGCCCCAAAAACATTTTAAATAAGTAGATAAATCTAAAATGCCCTTCGTATTCCAAAATTCCCACAAAAACTCAAACCTAATATTGTAACCCCTAATGTTGGCATATGAGTAGTCCATGATGCTCTGGATTCTTAAAGACAGAACTAAAAAATAAACAAATATTCATTTCTCCTAAAGAGGCCACTTATGCCCTCTTGATGACCTTAAACACGCCACACCCGAGGTCACAACTTCGAGTATAAGCAACATCAATCTAATAGTGCGGACTTTTAAATCCATTACATGGAGTAACTCCTCGCGTGAGATATCTCAACCTAGAGTGGATTCGGATTGGCTTCCTATGATACATGCATTGTACTAGAGATTCATGTGATGAATAAATGACTCAAGTCCTTCAATTACCAAAAAAGAAGATCATTTTGATTGAATTTGCATGCCATAGTTTATTATAAATTTCATACATTATTCTTTTTGTTCATTTTGAAACCAACCAAGCTTGTTGTAAATTGTTCATTTTGAATCCATTTAATCTTTTGCAGATTCTAAATCATCGATTTTTTGCATATTCCAAATTACTGATCTCTTGCAAATTCGAGTTGCTCCTCGCATGAGATATCACAGCCTGGAGTAAGATTGGCTTCCTGTGATACATGTACTATACTAGAGATACATGTAACGAATAAATGGCTCAAGTCCTTCAAAAAAAAAAAAAAAAAAAAAAAAAAAAAGATCCTCTTGATTGAATTTGCATGCCATAGTTTCTATAAATTTCATATATTATTGTTCTTCATTCACTTTGAAACCATCGATGTTTGTTGCAAATTGTTCATCTTGAATCCATTTAGTCATTTGCGGTTTTTGAATCATTGGTTTGTTTTCCCAATTGCTGGTCTCTTGCAAATTTGAATCATTGATAGATTGAGATACATTAACAACGAGCCCTTATTATTCAGATAAAATTACATACAAAGTAGCCAGGATAATGACTATAGAGCAATCCCCCCAAAAAAAAAAAAAAAAAAAAAAAAAAAAAAAAAAATTGCAACACCTGAACAATGTGGAGAGAAATCAAGAAGTTATAAGTAATTTGAATTTGAAGGAAATTCTCCCAATATGGCTCTTTACTTCATCGTTGATGAGCATATATATGTTTAGCAATTCATTGTCGGGCGTCGAAGAAGAACATGACCTTTGAATACAAGAAGGTTTTTTTCTTTTGCAAATGGCCCAAATGATCCAATAAGCCAAATAAAAGGTGTATTTGCTAAATTTTCCCATACACATGGATGGACTGCCGGTAACACTTATTGACTATTAAAATTGCAGTGGAATAAGCCTTGAAGCTATAACCAAGTTGATCTAACATGTTCACACAAGGATGAGTGTTCCATTGCTTCGTTTCTCTCAATTAATTTCATCCCTCTCTGCACATAAGAGACAAATTTGAAGATACTTCTGGTCGATATTTGTGAACTTTAATAATGTTAACCAGATGAATGATTTGCCACCAGATAACAGACACTGTGATGGAGCAATTTATTTGAAATCCACCTCCAGATTGCTTTTTGCTAGTCTCTAGAGATAACCAAAGGCCACTTTGCTGATCTCTAGGGAATAACCAAAGGAGACTTTGTTGAGGGAGGCAAGATCTCGACAGCAAGTAGGACATATGTAATTTTGTTCCCAAACTTATAGACCTCATTGTGTTCTAAACTACCTACTTATCTACTCAAAGTACTTGCTCTTGAACTACCTCCAGCTCCTGAAGTCTATCCTAAAAAACGTGACAAAAGATACGAATAGCGGAAGTATTGAATTTATTTGACTGGAATAGCCCAAGCCTTGGCTTATACATTTATAGGATGGATTATGAAGAGTTGTGTCTAATCATAGAGTTGTGTCTCTTGGAGACGTGGCCATTCAGCCAAAAGACAGCATGCCACAGCATCAACCCACACCAAGAGGTGCGAGATCATCCTCAACACCCTCCCATGATCGAACGATTTTATAATATATTACTTCCTGCAAAGAGGGATTTGTATATCTGTGGAATGGTGTGAAACCCAATAGAATAAAGAAAAATATATCATGTTGTTTCCACATGCATACACCAAAATAAATATCTGTAATGAGCACGTATCCTCCGCTATAATGAGACTCTACTTCAACAAATCGATCGAAACACAAGTTTGCTAAGTGTATACATCAACATAGGTTCATGAGACATCAAAGTGGAGATGGCTGACTACCGTTGAGAATTTGTTGTCATCTTCAAACATTTGAAGATTGAACCTGACTGAACCTAGTATTTCTGTCAGCTTGAAACGTTTCAAGGTTGAGCCCTAGGAGAATGACAATGGTGCAATGAGAACAGAATGGGGACCATTCTTGCTGCCCTCTGGCTTCAAGAATCTAGGAGCACTGTTTAGCCGCGATTGAATTCCTTAAGTCATAGGGACAGCAAAAATGGTTGTCCCCATTCTGTTCTACAACATCAAGCAAAGGTTACAATGTCAAGCAAAGGTCACTGAATTCTACCGATTTCTTCAAGGTGACTTGTCATTCTTGATTAGAATGGTTCAAGAATCTCAACGCTGGCACACTTTGCTTGATATATATCTTGCGTGGTCTTCTCTATGATAATGATAATATGCACATCATCACAACCTAGAATGACGTGACATGGCTCTTCAAGTGCCACATGGCATTTGCATGAGAATATTGGCCTCTTCGGCATTTAACAATGTGTTGAAGCGCATGGTCCAACAGGATAGAGCAACTGGCTAGCTTAGCAATTATTGATGATAGGCATGCGCTTAGGAAATGGATACATTGTACTGCAAGAGGTGAAGGCTGTCGAGTCAACTTCACTTTTCATATAGCACTAGAATAGTAAAGTAACAATGTCAACTAGAAGCCATAAGAGATTCCATTGAATTATAAGCTACTCATGATGCCCATAATAAAGTTTTATAATCAGCATAAATGGGTGAAAAGCAAAGTGATTCTTACATGTTGCTTGGGAGATCAAAAACAGCCAATGATTCTGATTCCAATTTGCATTTCATAAATAATATAGTGCAGAGCATTTTTCTTGTTCCAAGTTGCAAAATTGGATTCCAATTTGCATTTCATAAATAATATAGTGCAGAACATTTTTTTTGTTCCAAGTTGCAAAATTGAATTCTTGAAGTAATTGAACATACGGGATATGAAATTGCATTGTCTTAAGTTCCCAGCTACCATCAGTTTGGATTGGCAGTCTTATATTAGATGTCCATCAGTTTGGATTGGTAGTCTTATATTTGATGTCTCTATAGACATCTACATATCTTTTATCATATTTTTTAGGATGTCCATATGGATACTTCGTATTATTATTGCAGAGCTTGGCACGTGAAAACTTCCTATTTTATAATGTGCATGCCACGACGTTAAAATAAAGTTTACCATTGCATAGTAGACTTCTCGAAGATGCTCCATCAAGAGATAGGCAATGTCCCCATTATATAACTCAAGCCGTTTTGAGGATGAAAGATATGATCGCAAGTGTAATAAGAAAAGCGAAAAAAGAGAGAGCAAGATTTGGTTGTTAATTAAAAACCCGATATAGCATTTGTAATAAGAAAAGCGAAAAAAAGAGAGCAAGATTTGGCTATTAAAAACCCTATATGCGAGCATGCCCTATGAACGCTTTTTCGTGAAATGATCTAGCACTCCATTTTTCATGCTTTGAATCTACTTGCAGTGCAGTGCAGAGCAGTGCTTAAGGAAGAGCGGCATCGGCTATGGTTTAAGGAAGAGAGGGATCGGATATGGTTCATACAGCTATAGTAGAGCTATGGAGCTCCATTGTCACTGGGGTTCAGGAGACTCCCTGTCGCTGCTGGAAGTCCGCTGCTTCAGAGTCGACGTTGATGCCCAAGCTCCTACTAATAAAATAAATGTTGCATCGGAAGGTTATACTGGAAAACTGACAACCAGATGAAGTTACAATTGCAGTTGCGCCCTCAGCTGAACCTGTTGAAGAGCATGAGTTTAAACAGATCTCCGGAATTAAATTTATAGAGGTGCCACACCTTGGTACAAACATCAGCTCAGACAAAGCTTCTCCTAGACTTCTTATAGTGCTCGAAGTAAAACTGTAGGTCTATTCTATTCTATTGGAATAGGATCTTTTCTAATAATTTCTTCACAGCAAAACAAAACTAGCAAAATGTTGAGATGACGACTTGCAAAAACCTAAACCTTTCAAAACCTCTGCACTTCTACTAAACCAAGAAATTCAGAACTCCCATTTTTTTCCCCCTTGTTGCCCTGCAAAACTAACGTGGACGCATGCATATCTTCCACGGCAGATAAACTTCGATGTGAAATCTTCTTTCAACGACCTCTTCTCTCACCCTTTATATAGATAGATAGATAGTATTTTATATATAACGCCAAAGAATAGGCTCTGCTCTTTTCGCTTCTTCAGCGATTTTGGATCTGGCTCTGCTCTCCTCTCACGGACCTTTTCTTGGCTTCTCCTTGCATGGATCCAATTTGCCCTTTATATATAACACCAAAGAATAGGCTGGAGACTTCCACAAAGTCCGCGAAAGCTTCATGCACATACTCGAAACTTCCAGAAAGCCCTCCATACTTTTCACTGAAACCGAAACCATCCCTTGAAATCTTTTAGCCGCTTCCATTACAGGCAACCATTAAAACATTTATATTTTAATGTCTAATTATAAAACATTCTAGAATCTACCCTATTATAATTATATGATAGAGATATCTAATATAAGACCTAAGACACAATGACCAGATAAGATTGTTGATTCTTCCAATCAACTTGTCTCTGTTGATTGTCTGCTTGGAGTCCCAATCACCTTTTAGTGACGTCTTCTTATCTACATTTATAGATCTTAGTTCTAGAAGCCTAAGTCTTCCTCATCTTCTTTTTTAAAATGGGAGGTTGTTGGGTTCTGTGCCGGACCGCCGCATGTAACGCCGCATGCGGCGTTCCCTCTCCCGCATGCGGGACTATTTTGGTCGTATGTTTTTTCTATCCTACCTTTACGGGTTCAAACATGTTTGCTTTGCCGGATTACTGCCGGACTAGGCTATGGCGTCATCTCATATTTCTCACTCCGCCCTTTGCTTTTCCCCGGTGCAGACGATAGGGTCCAAGCACATTAGGGTGGCTCAAATTAAACCAAATTAGGGCTAGCAATTAGCGCTAACCGTTTCCTTTTTTAACGGCAAATTTAAAATTAGATTAGCACTAATTCCCACCCAAATTCCCACGCAAAGTTTCCCAAAAAAATCTTGGAGAGACTCGTTCTCCCTTCCTGCTTACATTCACCTTCAACATTTCGATTTGCATCTCTTCAATTGGCATTGCAAGCATGGTAAAATGGCGTACCATGCAAGTGCGGATGGTGCATAAAAAATAGGAGACGATTTTCCAAAATTGCATAATGTTTCTGCTTATATAGGGTTATCCTAAGAGAGACCGGTGCAAAAATCTTATCCTAAGTGAGACCGGTAAGAATCTTGTGGTTTGTTTAAGTTAAAGCAAGATGGGATCCTTGATTTCTTTGTCACTTCTTGTTTTTTCTTCTTTTGCATTCAAACCTTGTAAACGTGAGAATTGTTTTGCTGCATTCCTAGATTGTAGTTTGAAAGGTGAAATTTTTACTTGAAATGATTCTCGCATTGTCTTCTCTTTGCATTTATGCTTTAAATATGTCTCGTTTACGTGTGTTCATTACGAAATAATTTGGGGGATTTGGATTATATTTCTGGGTTAGATAGTAAATAACAAAGTTTTCCTTTTGTATACGTACTTTGGTGGGGATTCCAGTCTGATAGTACCAAGAAATTATGATTCCAATGTATATAGATTTTTAATTTATTCCATGGCAAGGCGGGCTTTGCGAAATGCATTTGTATATCCATTATCAAATTTGTTTGTGAGAGTTAGATTGCATTTTTGTACTAGACTGTGCATAGCAAAGCTTTATGAATTTGCTGCATAGAAGTTTGTAGAGGAAATGTCAATTTGAAGGTAGAATGACAATAAAAAAAATGTTTTACAGACCGCAAGTAAAATCTTGAAGGTGTTTTTCTTGGATGCAAATCTTGAAGGTGTATAGTTGCTTGTGACAACGGATTAGCACGCGTATCACGAGACAAGTAAGTTTTCTTTCAACGCTCGTACTACGTGATGCAAGAGTTACTATTCTTTTTTATTTACCTTTTTAATTAGAGTTTTGTTACTTTTCAATACCTAGACGGGATGACACCAATTTAATATGCATAATTTTATATGCTAAATGCTGATCTCTAGACTGCACCTAGTGTTATATGGAACTTTTCCACTAGTAGCTTTAAATTAGTAGTAATTGGTCCTAAATAACTAATTGCCATGCCAAGTGAGTATTTAAATGCTAATTAATAAAGGTGTGGTGCAAAGTAGATGCTCATGCTGCAAGTTAGCACCACAGATTGCTAATTATGACGATGTTGATATTTAATTTACTAAGTAGTACTATGTTTGATTTATATTACTGTTTTGTGCTAACAGTCCCCCAATTTAGTGGCTTGTACTAATTTCTTGTCTTGTACTATTTACTTTCATCAATGGCTAGGTAGCAGTATGATATTTTTCTTATTTACTAACTTGGAGTGACTAGTACTATGTGGACTTAGGATTACTAATTGGTCATAGCTTGACTTCTTTGGCACTAATTTCAAATTAGTACTAAATCCAGATTTTGTACTATTGTTGCAGTATGTCTAAAGGAAGGAGCTTGTGTAAGGTGAAGAAGGAAGAAGAAACTTTCTCAGCAGCAGAGCGAGAAAGGATTCTAGACACATCTATACTGTCGTGTGAAGGCATGACGCAGGCAGATGTCAGAAAAGCTGAGATAGATGATGAAGAGATTCGAAAAATATTTGGTGTACCAAAGTGTGATGGTAAAAAGCAAATATATAAGTTCGCAAGGATGAATGCACAATATGTAGACCAGTTTTTAGATGTATATCGCAGATGCTACCAGAGGCTTGATGTATGCGTTGGAGAGGTAGGTAAGATTTACGCCAAGGCATTTGCGCTACAAGTATATGGTGAGAAAATAAATTGGAGATCATTTGTCGTAAAGAATGAAAAGGGGGAGAAGCCAAAAGAGTTGACAGATGCATTAGCACCTACTATCGGTCCTTTAGATCAGATAGATTATGTTTTGAGTGAAAAGGTAGTAACTAAAGCAATATTCGATTTGGAGTCAGAGTTGAATGAAGTTAATACAAGAGTGCAGGCTGCTGCTGCGCTGTGCAAAGAGAGTAAAAAGCATTGGAAGAAGTGTTCCCATGAGATGGCTTATGCAAAAGGGCAGATGCAAGATGCCAAAGATAGAATGGAGAGCGCAAATTCCACCATAGAGAAGAAATCGATGGAGATGACTGTTTCTTTTCTATTGACCAACATAAACCTCAAGGAAGAGGAGCTTTTAAAAGCTAGCAAAGCTTATAAAGCACAAGAGGAATCATTACAAAAGGTAAGCATATTGTACATCGACTAGTTGATTGTTTTAGGGATCTTATGAATGACTTTATTTTTATGTTTATAGGAAGAGGGCACCAAGCAGCAATTACTTCCAAAAGTGGAAAAATTGCAGTCAATTTTGGCCTCCTTGAAGACAATGGCTAAGCTGCAAATTGGTTTTCCATATGTCAAACAACCATGTTCATCATCAGATGCATTTGTTTTTTTAAAAAAATGTTCTTATTGCACATTTGGTTTTGATCCAAATAGTGTGTGCGCGATTATTTCACATTGCTTGCATGCCTTCCATCCTTTATGCACTTATATTTGCTTCGCCAAAGACTCAAAGTGTCCTGAATGCTTTGTAGACATGCCCAATACATGGCTTAAGTCCCTTGGAATAAGAAAACCATTACTAACTGTTGCAGCTGAACAGACCTCAAATATTGATGATGAGAATCCTCTTGTGAAGATGTTCTCACCAAAAGCTGTTGACCATTATGAGGTGATCCAAACTCAAGCTTCTCTACCGTTATCCATCAAAGATCAGAGACACGGACATCCAAACATCCAATTGGGTAAGTAATGGCTGTATTTGTTTCATTCATGATGTTATGTGCACACGATTTTGAGAAGTTGACACGGACGATTATGGTGCGATATAGATGTTGAACCAGTTGCAAGCATAGATGGCAACAATACTCCCATTGAAGCAACATCACCGTTTTCTGCAGCAACCATTTCTGAAATTCCTAAGGTTGATACAAGGAGACAAAGCAGTACACCTAACGAGTCACGACAAACAGGAGGTAAATACTCTATTTTGGTTAATTGCATTTTCCTAACCATTTCATATAATGTTATTGGTTAATTGCATCTGTTAGATCTGTTGGTTGGTTGCTAATAATGATGTGTGCAGATTTTGGCAAAGGCATTGTTGCTGCTGTAAATGAACTTATTATAGTTGAAGAAAGCAAAGATGAAGATACGTCAGTTAACAACAAAAAAGATTCTGCCACAGGTAAAGATAATCTTTCTTTCATGTGTTGTATTATGATTGCTTAAACCATCTGTTATGGTACAGAAGTTTCCCTGCAAACAGTAGATATTGTGATGAAGGAGAATCTACCTTCTGAAATTATCAAAGATCAACGGAAAAGGAAGGTGCAGAATGAAGACCAAAGTTTGTCTAGCGTTGGGGAATCTCCTGAGAAAAGTGCTAGAAGTGGTGACAAGAGAAGTCAGAGAAGCAATAGATTTGTTGGGAGTTTGAAGTCTAATAGGTACGTTTTTCTTCTAAGGTTACTTTCTGCATTCTAATTTATGCTAAATTTTGTATGACTGTGTTGTAACAGTGTTGGGAAGAAGCTTGTGATTTTTGAAATCAGCGACATGCTCGTGAAGGTCTTTCAAAAGGATGAACCTGTACCTGAAATGGTTATGGGTGTTGAGATTGTTCCTTTGAAGAAGGAATTAGTTGCTGTAAGACCGGGAGCTCTTGCATTTCTGACTTTTTGTCTCAAGCATTTCAGTGTGGGGTTTTGGTCAACATCTGGATATCCGCACACTAGTCTTACCTCCTTCATTCCATCAAATATGCTAGAGAAGTTTTTATTTATATGGACACGCAAGGAGGCAACTAAAGTGAGATTGAAGTCCTCAGGTGAGTTGGTCTTTTTGAAGGACTTGTCGAAAGTTTGGAAAACAGATATTCGAGAATTCAGTTTAAGGACCACGCCTTAATTGACCCAAGAAGGTTCTCAAATTTTCTGAACAAGAGTGATTCATGCATTGCACCAAGGTCATTCTTGCCAGATACAAATGATGGTGATTATCTTTCGAAGACTTTGCAGCCATGGTTGCATAATATCATTCCCGAGGTCAATGTCCTGGCTTATGTTGGGAAGTCTGTTCTCATTCGGAACCAATATGATGATAAGAGTGTCAAGATCTTGAGTGAGTTGAAGACTATGAACCTCTGATGTATTCTTATATGCTGTGTTATGCAGTTCAAGTAATAAAAAACTCTGATGTACGTGTTATTTGCAATACAAGTAATATGAAACTCTGATGTATTCTTATATGCTGTCTTATTTGCATCAACGTGTTTCTCTACGCTTCAAAAATAGAAATCTGTTAGATGTGTGAAACATTTTGAGAGAATGCTTGCTTACAGTGTTCAGCAGTATAACTTCATTGGAATATATGATGGCGGGCAAAATATGATTCCAAGGAAGCATCCAGAAAAAGGGTGGCCATTAGCTCAGGTACAAACAAGGGTGGCAGCTAGAATACGCTCAAGGTATGGAAACTTAGCTGATATGGTTGAAATTCCCTCTTTCTCTATGGCATTGAATGTAGCAATTTCATTGCACAAATGTGCTTGGCCAAGTTGTTTACATTATAGGCAAGAGCTTGAGCATGAAAAACGACCTTTTTAATTTGCAGCCCTGCGGCAACAATGGATGTTTTGAATTCTTTTTTATGCTACTATTGCTTTGGATAATTTGTCTTTACTCTTGCTGCATCAAAGAGCATTAACTTGAACAGGAATCTGGTTGCATTTTTATTTGATGCAATGGTTGGATGGATCCAAGACGTGGCCAATAAATTCAACACTTCATAGACTAGATTTTGTCGGCCACAACAATTTTTATCAATGGAGCTCTAACATTTTAGCTTTTTGATCCAAACATGTTAGTTATGGACGTTGACCTGCCATCGACTTAGACCAAGTCCATTTACTTATACATTGTGGTTATTCATGTAGTTGGCCACTTGCATTTTATCAACACTAGTAGATAACTACAACCAAAGGATGCTTTAAAAGGCACCACATGACTAATTTAAAAAGAAAGCAACAAAATGGCAAGTAGCTCTAAAATAAGAGCAATAGAAAAAATTTCAGGCTAAAGAAGACAACTACCATAGCCTACAAAACTCTTTATTTGTTTTGCTTCAAAAGCCAAATAATTAAGTAGGACGTCCTTCAAGCAATACCCTACTGTATTCGTGAAACAATGTAACTTATCGTTAAGGCTTTGCAACAATAATATTGCGAAAGGATGTTGATTTCCCCCATCCAAAACATTCCTTCGCATTGTATTAACATATTGGGAGCAACAATCTTAAGTACACATTGGCAATGTATATAGTCGGAACTCTAATAAGATAACTTCACGAATATCGCTCTTGGGAAAATGCATAGCTATTGACTGATGATCATTCTAAATGCTTATGATATCTTAGACTATTGTAACATTCCTTGGCTGTACTATGCATGTATTTTCAATCGCGCTTACTCATCCGCTCGTGACGTTATTGTCGTAGCCAGGGCTAAGGTACTGATGGCTTATAAGTCTTCCTTCCTTGACCTACAAGCGAGGGACTGTATTTGAATTGAGTATCTTTAAATTAATTCCTAACATTAGTCTCTTATTCTAGAGTAGATATATAATGCTTTAGGCTCGTGTTTCAAGAGCACTTTCTTGTGCTTGCGCAACTAGAGTCTAGATGAGATATGTACATCACGTAAGTCTACTGTTGATGAATAGACTTTCTTTCATACTTGAAGAAAAAAACACATCTAGGGGCCATGGCCAAATGTCTAGGGTGTCTAATGTTGTTGGGGATAGGTTAGGGAGCTTAGACTACAAAGGGCTTCTGGCATCTGATAAATTGTCTATCAAGGGTTTAACATTGGAGTTTAGTTATAAATGAAATTTTTGCAACTATTTCTAATAAGAAGCAAAAGATGTATGCTTGAGTTTGCACAACAGATAATTTTAATCTAAAAAGGATAAATGAGATGATAAAAATTGAATGATTTGGGTCATCAATTTTTCCAATGGAGCTCTAACAAAGCCTGGAAACAATTATGGGTTGTGGGTCTTTTGGATCAATAAGCAAGCCATAATGTGATGAATTGAATTGAAATCATGCAAAAAGAGTGACATAGAAGAATCCAACAATACATGATGAGAATGAGAACCCAAAATGTTAACCCAAATGTAAAAATATGGTATGAGTGAAATGAATGTTAAAAGATATGGAATACATTCTATTTTGCATGGCTAAGGGGCTCGGATTTTGAGCCCCATTTCTGCATGCAGCAGGGAACACATTATGGTTGATTGGACACCAATTATGCATGCAGCAGGGACATTATGGTCTGATTATATAAGACACCCGGGAGGTGAAGAATCTTCACTCCGCCTTGATCTTCCCTTACGCTTCTAGCTTCATTGCGTTTGATCTTCCCTTAAGCTTCTTGATCTCATGGCTAGAGTGAAATACACTGCCCGTAGGGCCAAGCCTGAGGATTCCACTTCTAGCAGCCATCCCGAATGCGATGATGTTTTGTGGCGAAATTTTCGGCTCTCGAGGTAACCCCAATGCGGGGAACAAGGAGCAAGAGTTTCAGATAAGGTGCAAAAATGGGTCGATCGTGTTAATGAGGGAGATGAGCGACTTCTGCAGGTGTTTATAGAAGCTGATGGTGTAGTCCTTCGTGTGGCTGTGAAGATGATTCCTCCTGATTATTAGAAGCTTTAAGTGTTTCAAAATCCCCATGAAATCCTCCGAAGGTGCTAACTGTTTTTGGCTACAGTTTAAAATAGTTCAGATCTTTAAGGTTCCAGTTTCGATATATATATATGAAGGTTTAAAATAGTTCAGATCTTTAAGGCTCCTATTGTAAACTTATGTAAAGTCGACCAGAAGTGAGCTTTCAGTAAGCTTTTTTGTATATGCCTATTGTAGAAGTGAGCTTTCAGTAAGCTTTTTGTATATGCCGAAAGTTAATATGCAGACAGTATTAATATAAAAGAAAGTTCTGAATTTAACGTGTCTTTCTGTTTTGAGAGTGTTCTGAACCTTGTGTCATGCACAAAAAAAATGTATTTCATTCTTTCTTTCTCTTAAATGAATTACATGTTCCATCTACTAGTAATTGAAAAATGGGACACAGAATCCCCCTCAAATACAATGATACTGGGATCTCTTGTTTGTACCTGAGCTAATGGCCACCCAATGATAGTGTTCAAACCTTTCACATTTGATAGTGTTCAAACCTTTCAGGTATTGCCACTTTCAAAATATGCTTTAAGATGTTGCCATAAGAAGTTAAATTGTAGAATGTGCCGCAACTGGGTTTTATAGTATAACCTTGATGATAAGCCAGCATTCTCCCAATGTAAAAATATTTGATTGCTTAATTGACACTCCAAATGCAGTATCAAGATTTACTTCAATATGAAATGGAGTAAGAGATACAAATAAAATGTTCACAATAACAATACAGTATGCATGTTTTACTCACCTCTGTAGCAATGGTTGGTGCAAAACAGATTTGAGGAGTCAGGCCTGAAGGACTAAAACATGAGCCTTTATAATAGTATCGTAAAAGATGCAAATCAGATTTCTAGAGTGTTGTCACAGACAAAGAAAAGAGCGTCTTGAGGCACTCTCTTTTACATTAGGAATGGATGCCCAACATTGCAACGTATAACCTTATTAATAAGAAGGTTAAAGCACACAAAGAAGCACAACGAAGATCGTCTACTTCAACTACTCTTTGTCACAATCTCATGTGTCTATACATCATTGACCTCAAGAGCCTGCACCATTCAGTTTCTTACAGGCATCTCTGCAGGCATCTCTGAGGATCTGCCAACATAAATCACAAAAGATTGGGCAAACTATCAAGTATCCTTTCTTCTTCTGCAATTGAGAGGGTGTAAACCACCTTACAACCTTTCACTTTGTGTTTGGCCTGAGGCATACATAATTTAATCGCTCCAACTTGTCCCACATAGACTGTGGCCTTATTTTCCCGACACAGCTTGTAACTAGTTTTGGAGCGTGGCAACTTTTCAAAATAATAACCTTCAATAACCTCATCACCAGCGACAAATTTCTGCCCATGCATATCTTGGAAATCATTCTGAACAACGTATCTTGGTTTGGTGCACATAACAATATAAAATTCAGCATTTTCGAAGTTGTTAGCGGGTGCAACAACTGCAAAACTGTCGCCAACTTTGAGTTGGCTACTAAGATCATCTGCGGTGCCAAAGTAAACTGGTTCTTCACTTTCCCTCTCTGTATCATCCTCGTTAACAGTGATTGTAGGCTCAACCACAACTAGGCACCATTCGCCAGTATGTGATTTATTGGGACAAGAATCCCAATTCATCTCTAAGCAATCAGTGCAAAAACAAGAATGCTTCCTCACCTGTAAATGTGTTGGTTTCGTTGAGCATCCGAGAATGCAATGAAAACTTCTTGTTCCTTCAATCTGACTTGCTGCCCACTGCTTTTTTCTATCAACTTCACCAACACTAATTTCCCAAAAATGCCTCTTGACTACAGCATGTTTCAAGTAAGATGATGGGGCTGCTGTTGCCATGTACTTCCTCAGCCACTCTACCACCTCCCTAGCATTCCGCAATGTCACACCTCTCAATTGTGCCGCCGTAATGCCCTCTTAATCACCGTTTGCTCCATCGTGTTCCCCTTTCCCATGACCTGATCCCCAAAAGTTCCACATCATATCCATGCCCGTGGAACTCTTCGACCAAACAAAGTAAAATGCCCTTGAAGATTTAAATTGAGAAGCTGCCCCATCCGAATATAACACATGCATCTTTGCCTTGATATTATTTTCAACCAACCATTTGTGATGTAACATAAGACAATGCTGTACAAACAATGAGTCATGTTTCTTATCATCCGAGATATAAAAATGTTCCTCTTTGACAATTTCTTGGGTGTCGGGATCTCTCCTATAGGTTAGGTGAACAAGAATGCCGATCGCTTCATTATGCCAATGCATAGACCAGTACTTCATTTTGCTCTTTCATAGTGTAATTTTCTGCAAAATCCAGAATAGATATTATGGTATCATCAGGAAACCTTGTTAATAGCTTTCTAAATTGCAATTCTTGCCACTTGTATCGAAAATTGTGACCGACAAACTCTTTTGCCTTCCCTCTAAACGTGTCCATCAGAATTTTTGGAGTGGTTTCTAGATATTGATGCTGCAGCCTAGTCTTCTTCTTACCATTTTTATCATATCCAACCACCTCATAATCTAAATACTCCCACGGAACTTTAGTGCTGCTCTCATCATCACCTCTTCTTTTTTTTTGGACAAACGGGCGGTTTCTTAACACCACATGTGGTACAATTCCCAAATAGACAATCACTTTTGTGCCACTCATCATCCTCGACTTTTTGGACACAATATATTCTTCAAGATAATACTGCTGGAGTTAATAGTAAAGTTTGATGCACTGCAACCCATTTGCCCAGGTTGGTGATTGCATATGTTACATTCACAACTACAATCCGGAGGATGCACCAGTGATGAGTTTCTCATTTTGTTGATTCCTTCTCGTAACATGGTCATCCTTTCGTGGTGCATGCAAAGAACATGTGTTAAAATCCTTCAACTTCACCACGAAAATAAGGTTTCAATTTCTCAAAACTCCTTTGTTTTATTTCAACGTGTGGGAACTCGCCTTTAAAGCCCAAGAAGAATTCAACAGCAACCAAAGATGGTAGAACGATGTAAGAACATAAAATCCTAAATGGAATTTGCAAGATTATAATATCCATCACAAAAGTATCATGAACTAGCATGACATACATTCACTTGCATTTTGCAACAACAGAGATAGTACTAATAATTAACAAGCCTTCAAGGGCTAGTACTAAATTCTAGAAGCATGCTCAGACATGTATGTATCTGCATGCAGCATTTTAAACAGCAAAAAGCTAAGCACATTCTAAACAGAACCATATTACAATCATTTTATGCTAAACAAATATGTTATGGTACTAACTAAATAGGCAAAATACTAGTTAGCAGTTAACTTCATGGGCTAGTACTAACTCATATGGTTACATATTAGTGAAATGGGCACAATACTAGTTAGCAGTTAACTTCATATCCTAGTACTAACTCATGTGGTTACATATATTAGTGCTAGCTTCTACAAAGAATACTACTAACTGCTAATTAGTGTTCATATAAAAACTGAACCTGCTAAATGCTACCAAGTATCATGTTGTCTATAACTATTTGTACTAGTTAGTCACAGTTCCATCTTTTCAATATAAGATTATACTGAGCCACGTATTAGTGCTAACTAGTTTGGAAGTAATTTAGCACTTGATATACACCTGTTATTACTAGTATCTAGCATGAATTAACCTAACTAGTAAAACAACATAATTATCACTAAATGGCACTACTTAGCATGCATTTAATAAGAACTATAACAAAAATTAAAATAGTACCTGGCTCTGTTCGAGATAATGTGTCGGATGCTTGGGATGCTTTCCTCTGCCAGATCTAACATCTTTGGCATTTGGAGATACTCTGGTTTGATTAGTCCAGTAAGAAACAACGCAATCTATTACTTCTTCGCTAAGGCGGTCCTTTCTTTTTTTCCGTCCTTCAAGGGCCCATTTACATTTTCCTTGCTCCACTGAAATTCTGTGCTTCCTAGCTATTGACACATTTCTAGGATGTATACCTAGAGCCTTAGCATAACATCTTTTTTTGCCATGCTGAATCTGCCCAATTGACATAGAGAGTGTTGCCCTTTTTGCTGCAAGCTTGTCATTGCTGCATGATCTTTTCACCAGTTGCATAGAATCCTTCAGATTGGATACAATCTCAGTGTTAACTTGCATCTCTTTATCTGTCTGTGACATTCCTAGAGATCTATTACCTTTTACAACGTCCCACACTTTCTGCTTATCCTCATTGCTCAAATCTTTGGTGACATTCACGAAATGCCTTACAATTTTAAGTGCCATGTATTGCAAATTTCTGTGTGACATCGAATTTCCCTCTTCTGTATTCACAGATGAAACCAATTGAGCAGCCTCCTCCTTTCGTCTTTGACGTTGCCTAAACTTTTTCTCTCTGGCCTTTCTTCTTTTTTCTGCATCCACATCTGCACCTCCTTTATTTGTACACTCCTTTTGATTTCCTTCTTTTTCTGCATCTATGCTTGAATCCCCCATCTGTAAAGAGAAAGCTTACAGTTTTGAATCAAAATTAAAAAGGAACTCAGAAATAAAATTATCGGGACAGACCTAGCAAATGTGGAGGAGAGCTCGAAAGCTCTATCCGATCTCCCTCTTCGCCACCAAAGACAATGAACAAAGCAATGCGTCCTCCGTCCTCTGTCCTCCGTCCTCGGGTTTCGGTTGCATCCAAGATTTAAGGAAATTTTGTTTTCTTGTTATTATTAGTTATTTCAAAATTGCCTCCACTTTTAACAACTTAGTGCTAATTTGGGGGACACGGGGGACAAAATAATCGAGCCACCCTAATATGCTTGGACCCGATAGCGGTCTGAGGGTGCGAGATGCTGCTATTTTTCAAGCAATCTGGCCCAGCAGAGGCCTGCTCAACCTATTGGATATAGTTTTGGCTATTTCTGGCCTTAGACCCGGCAGCTTGGCTGCTTTAGCGTGGGGTTGGGGCTGGAGCATTCGTGCAAGTTTAAGGTAACTCTTTTCTCTTCCCTTTTTTTATTCTTTTCTAATGATCTGCAGATGTCTAAGCAAATGAATGTTCCCATTGTATCAGACACGCAAATAATGCTTTCTCAAGGTGAGTATTCTCTGGTTATAAAGTCTGAGATGCTCATTGCATATTATGTTGTTGATTTTTTTTTCATTTGCGAAAGGCAACAGGAGCATCTACCGAGTGTAAGTATATGCTTAACTTTGGGTAAGTTGTTCATGCTGTAACATCGTAAGAATATAACCTCATATGTTCATTGAGTTAATCGAATCCAGTATTTTGATATTTTTTGGCTGGCATAGATTATGACACCTTCTAATTTTTGTTGCAGGTGATAGTAGACAACAGATGGTCCAAAATTACTTTGCTCCATGTGAATCATCTGCACTAGATGCTGTAATGGCTCCAAATTTTGTTGAATTTTAATGTTCCAAATTCTTATTTGAGGTTTGTATAAACAACCTTCTCCACTATAGGTATAAAATGCATTTTTATTGTGCCTGGGACCAAGTGCAATGTCCAAATGGTAGAAAAATTTATAATCCCTGATTTGAGTCATTGCTGGAATGCACTCCATATCCATTATATTATCTCTACAGGCTAAAACATGGGTGATCTACATGAAGAGAGAAAAAGAGTAAATTGCAAGCTTACTCTTCAATCTCCAACTCCATTGTAACAACTTCTAGCATTTGAAACATTGTACCAACTTCTAGCATTTGAAACATGGTACTGGCGTGTATTTTTTTAGGTCTCTTTGCTTTGCTGAGTCTTTTACCCAAATATGTGTCTGCTACAGTGTCCAAAGACACGAGGATTCCTTTCAAAATCCATTTTTGCATGCCTTAATATATTAATACTTATGTTTTAAGGTCCACTGTGATTTTTCTTCCTTTGTAAATTTGGTGCAGGAACAGGGAGCGGAGGCACCTTGCTGTGCAACCCATCTTCCCAGGTATATTCATATGTTCCTCCTAAGAGCTCATAAGAGCTTTATGCTAATCATTTTTTCCTTTGTAAATTTGATGCAGGAACAGGGAGAGGAGGCATCTTATTTTGCAGCCCATCCCAGCCCATCTTACATTTGGAAGGTGGTTTAATCTTTCAACATGACTGGGGGTGAGGATTTTATCAAACATATGATTGTACCATGGTCAAAAGCACATGAGCTCTCTGCAAATGGAGATGTGAATAAATTGGTTCAATCTTTCAACATGACTGGAGGTGAGGATTCTATTAAACATATGATTGTGCTTATGGGCCAAAGCAAATGAGCTCTCTGCAAATGGAGATGTGAATAAATTCGTGAAAGGAGCATTCATCAAATTTCTATTCCCTATTAAAATAGGCAGCTATCCAGAATATTTATTCCCTATTAAAACATGCAGCTATCCAGTCATAGATTTTTGGGTTTTTATTGTTTAAAGCTCAGAACTCAAAGTATAGAAAAGTAGAGCATTTAGCATTAGGATCAGTTCTCAGCCGGATCCTAGAGTCCCAATTTGTGTAACCATCAACATGAGCCGTCCTAGGTCAATTGGTAGAGCACAAGGCTCTTAACCTTGTGGTCGGGGGTTCGACCCCCCGGATGGCGATGGGCTGAAAATGTTTTTCGATGTTATGATTCAATGATCTCACATATGACGATAAAAAAACTAATTCTATTCTATTTTGTCCCGGAAATCTGAAGGGTGTATCCTTCTGGCAGCTGTTATAAGCTAGAAGCGGAATGCCATTATATTTTTATCCCTCCTGTTGTCCAAACATATGATTGACTTATATTTTCCTGCAAGTGATCTTTGAGGCTGTTCTTAGACAAAGCTTTGCAAAATATCCCAGCAAGTGATCTTTGAGTCTGTTCTTAGACAAACTTTGCAAATAATATTTATACCTTTATGGTCAGGGAGCCTAAGATTGATCTGCATAGCTCTCTCAGTAAAGTATCTCTGAATTCAAAAAATGATGGATCTGCAGTGGATGCTATTTATGCAGTTTGTGCAGCTGCAAGAGCTTGCAATCAGTTTGCAAAAGGAGAAACAGGAAACAGATCTCAAATTGTTTGCCAATTAGAAACAGAATTTGTGCAGTTGCTTGAGGACCATGTTCCAAGGTGCTTGCTGATCCTTAGACACAACATCTAAACCAAGTTTCAATCTGATGAGGGCTCTGCTTTCTGGTGCTTAGATAGAACTGAACTGTTGCAGCAAGCTTAAATGTGTTCACAGAATTTATGTTTGCTCTATTGATCATCTCCAAACCAGCAATTGTTGTACATAGGCATATCAAACATCATGCTGCCTTCAAGTCTACTAAATATTTTTAAGACCATGTTGGCTGCTCCATTCCTTCACATAGAAATCTGAGAAATTGGTTCATCAGGTTTGTGATCTGCTACAAAATTGCTGAACAATCACATTATTTTCATTTCCTAATTTATGTTTATGTAACTTCCTCATTTATTGTAGAACATTGATTTGCTGATGCTGAATTGTTGTTTGGTGTAGGCAAGAACTTCACATTGTCCTTCACATTCTCTCAACAATTCTCCCAACAACGCGCTCAAATGGTAATTTGACATTGTTGACTCCAACTCCAAGGCTGACATTTTAGATGATGCCCATAGATTGGATTCTTTATTTTTTTAATATAAGTGCAAGAAAATGAAAACGACGAAGGGTTCTCTATAGCTTGCAGGTGAATATAAAGTTGTTTATGCAATTTTTTTTAACACAAGTAATAGAAACATTTTAGCAGCTTGAGGTAAGTTGTAATGCATCAGGGGTTTCTGATTTTGTTTATGGAAATAATTTGCGAGGCATTTAAAGTTAGTATTGAGGCTCAACGAAAATGCCTAAATGGGTCATTTGAGTATCCTGAGTTGGTTACTGATGAAGTTCTATCCAAGAATCCCCATCTCCATAGCTAAATGAAGGTCTCTCTCTCTCTCTCCCCCCCTCCCCCCCCTACCCCCCCCAACAGGAATGATAGCCATATATGAGCATTAATGCGGGGGGTCTGGTGCAATTTCTATGTTTTAAGTTTGGACCAGTGAATGTACGTTGCTTTGTGTGGTCTTGATGAAGGAGTTATGTAGGTGATGATTATAGGTGTTTTGTTTATGCGTGCTTTGTTTTAATGGTTTTATTCAGGTACTTAATGCTTGATTTGAATTCTAGGATTTGGAGTTTGCAGACGATGAATGCATGAAAGTGAGGCATAGTTACATTTATTGTGCCATGTGAATGAAGAACCACGTGAAATAGATAGTGGAATTGTCGGATCCTTAGAAACATACGAAACAATATATGAAGAATCCAAATAGAAAAAAAAGGGGAGGGGGGATGCAAAAAAACTTAGGAAGTGTTAATTGTTTTGCATGTCAATTTTGTTGAGGACATGAACGAAGAACTCGATATTATAAATTAAAGAAGATTGCTAAGGAAGTTGCAAGCAAAGTAAAGCTACTTAAAAATGCAAAGGCGTGTCTTTTGTTGCTCAATAGTTATGGGTTGAGTTTTGGGCCTAGGGCCCGTTGAAGGCAATGATCTGGAGTCTGTGGTTTAGCTTGAACGTGCATTTACCCTGGCTCTTCAATACGCTTTGATGCAATGATCGAGGATCTTCCTTCATTGTAGCTAATGCACCTCCTAATGGATAATCGTGAAATTTGTCAAGCAATGCTCCTACCATCGTGACATGTAGCGTCTTGGATGCAGTGTCAATGTCACCAAACATTGTTAACTCTTCTGTCATGTCGTTGTTCCTGCAAGTGTCGCAGAGAGTGTCTGACACTACCTTATTGCAAGCATTACATGTCTTCACGACCTTGTTGTCGCCAGTTATATTCAATCTCAATGTGCCTGAGACCTGCACATCCAAAAATGTTTGATTAGTGGAAAGCTGTATCAAAGAAGGTGACAAGTGAGGACAATTTTGGCTTAGTTTTAGCAACAGAAGATATGCCTTGATATTGTCTAGAATGTGTGCTGCGAAGACTTCGTTTGCGAGTGTCGCCACTATGTCATCGTTTGGAAACCATAATTCATCCAGAAACCAGCTTGACACTGCGTCCTCTACGATCGTGAATGCCATTGTAGCTTCCGCAGATGTTAAACTAGTCTGGCCACGGAACGTATTGGCCTTCAAGGTCTTGAATAAGACAACGGGTTTACGCCCTAAAAGAAACAAGCATTTGAGAGTCTCAAACATCTGTGCCTGTTCAGGCCAGAACTTCAATTCTGCAACATCCTTTTTGCCGCATCCATCTGCGACTAGCAAACAAGGGATCGCATATTCTTTAATCCCGCCAATAACAACTAGCAGGTTGATGTATATGGGTTGATCATGGGTCGTGCTTAATAGTGACCGTATGTTTGGACCATATGTGGGCAATAAGGAAAGCAGAATCTCAGGCCCTTCGATGGATGCCACCTCGGTATTCCTTAGAATCTTTATGGTATTCACACAATCTCTGAACTTATACAACGGATTTCTCTTCCTTACACCAACATTACATATGGAGACCCGAAAGTGCAATTCCAAGCCCCGTTCGTTGTCTACAGTTACCATGATTGTGTGCATTGCATGCTTGTCCACGACGTCCACATTCAACGCCCTGTAACTGTTGGATGTTGCTCGTAGCAGATTCCCGTATTGGATTAGAACGAGCACATGCATCTCGTTGCTAGGAACAGCGAACAAACAAATTGATTTCTGGATCATTTTTGTTGACTTCGGATTGGGCATGTCAATATAATCCCCGCTTATCGCGCGCTTGGTGCCATTGGATGATGCCATCTGCACTATCACACTAGTTTAATGGTATTCGAAAGGAACGAGGACAAGCAATGGAGGTTAATGACGACAAGGAATGAACAAGGTGACCTAGCAAACACACTAATGACTTGCGTTTGCACTAATAAAAAGCATCTTTCAAAGATTCCCTAAAACACCGCCCTTTTGGGGGGGTCAATTCTAAAAATGGTCCTCGATTTTAATTAGGATGTGCCTTTTTTAGGGTGGTCAAAAAGTAGAACATAGACATGTTTTAAATTTCACATGCATTTTATAAGCGTGAAATAACTTAAGCTATGGTTAGTTTTTCCACAAACTCGGATAACATACGAAAACAAAAAGACCACGAAAATTATAGTAAAAACCACATTGCAAAAAGTAGAAATAAAGAAAACGTGGCAACAAGGCTCCTAAACATCATTGCAGTATGGGCACATAGCACCTCGACTACAAGAAACGTTACTGTAAAAATATCACGACGCTATGCGCGCATAGCAACACGACAAGTGAAAAATATTATGAGCTATCTGCGCATAGAACCTCAACTCTAAAACAGTATTTAAAAAAATATCATGAGGCTATCGAGGCTATGAGGCATAACAAACAGTACGTAGCACCTCGACTAAAACTATATATGATTTTAAAACATTACAATCCTGATAATACATTGGTTGATAATACATTGGATCAGACATTTTATTGAGACATTTTAAATAACCTACAAACCATGATGCCAAGCAAACATGAAGCGAACATGTTATCTTTCAACTAAACCACATCATATCCACATCATATCTGCAAAGGAAAGCTTTTAATTTCTTGCATACAACCTGCAAAACTTAGTCGATTGAATCAAAGAAATTCCTTCAAGTGCCAGACATGGGCTTGAGCAAGGCCATAGTTTTCAGTAACGCCCAATACCACTCTAGCAATTAATAGCAATGTAGCATTAATGCTTAAGCTCAAAAATATTTGGCTGTTAGAGCCTGGACTCTAACCGTGCAAGAAGGATGCAAAACCCAACAATCCAAGCTCAATCTAACAGAACAAGGCAATGCACAACACAAAGAATCATCATCTCCATAGCTAGATCAAGGAAAATACACTCTCTCAATACACCGTCTCTCTCTGTTCTTCTCTCTCTGCTCAGATAATCCCGTGGTCATCATGCCCACAATGCATACGTGCAAATATCCTGCACGCGTGCATGCGCGTATATCACTCCATATACGGTATACTATCACCTCAATAGTGGTGAATGTGGTGAGTGTGGTGAATGTGGTGCAGGTGATGACTGTGGTGACTGGTGATCACCCCAACAGTGGCGACCACAGTGGGAAAATGTGCCACTCCGTGGCGGAGAACCCACAACAAAACATACTAATATTGTCCTTGGGACATGACCCCAAATGACACATTTACACCCTCCTCAAATCCAAATGACTAATACAAACAACCTGCTCCAAAATGACAGTGACGAAACAGAGCCTCCGTAACTATGGCAAACTTTGAAAGCTGATATCTTGAGTTCCAGACCTCCGTTTGACCTGCACCATAGCTCGTTGGATTCGTATCGCCGAAACACATCTTTTAATGTAGGATACATCATGTATTATTGAACTGTCACCACCTGTTTTTACAGAAAAACGACCTGCTGTAACCCAAAAGTTCTCCACAAATTCTCTGTAATTGGAGCTATGCCAAATCTGAATCCTTTAGAAAAGCACTTCTCTTTCAAAATAAGGCCTGAGATCCTTGCCATTTCTGGGATTAGGCAACAATTCCCCTTCTGGAGTCATCAAGTAGAAAGCCCCACCTGGTACCTCTTTATCAATCAGAAATGGGCCTTCCCATGGGCTTTGAAATTTGGATAAATGCTTCTTAGTGGTCCTGCACAACACTAATTGCCCTTCCTCAAATGGATTGACAACTTGTAACTTGTCTTTGATAAGCTTTACTTTCTGTTTATGCCTCATATTGAACTCTGCTGCTTCTTGTCTCATCTCTTGCAATTGCAACAAATCATCCATCCTATTATGCACTTGATTTGGAGTTGGAACTTCTCCCAAATTCTCATAATAAGGTAGCTCCACAAATGAACATAAAGGAATGTCCAAATGAATAGGCATCACAGCTTGCACTCCATAAACCAATTCAAATGGTGTAAATCCAGTAGCCAACTTGTAAGTACACCTGAAACTCCATAAGGCACCTGTCAAGGCTTCATGCTAATTCCTTTGATTATCCTTCACTGTTTTGGCCAAGATAGCTTTCAGAATTTTGTTAGTAGACTCAGCTTGCCCATTTCCCTGTGGATAATAAGCAGAAGCTTGTACATGTTGAACACCAATCTTTTCTGTTAACTGAGCTACTACTTTTCCCATGAAATGAGTTCCCCGATCAGACAAAAGAATGGTTGGAACACCAAACCGAGAAATCAAATTGTGATAAAGAAAGCTTACTGTGGTATTTTCTGTAGCATGCTTCGCTGGAATTGCTTCTACCCACTTTGTAAACATACATGTGGCTGCCAAGATATACTTATGACCTTTGGAAGATGGAGGATTGATAGGCCCAATGTAATCCAATCCCCACATATGAAATGGACCAACACTCAAAATAGGATGGAATGGCATATTATTATGGCCTGTTAACTGTTTATGCCTTTGACACTTCTCACATTTGCTAACAAAGTCTCTAGTATCCTTGTAAAGAGTTGGCCAATAATATCCCCAATGAAGGATCTTCCTAGCTGTTGTTCTGGCTGCAAAATGCCCCTGGCAATCATGTGCTTGCTGCAACAAATCCTGAGTTTGCTGACCAGCAACACATCTTAATAAGAGACCTTCCATAGTCCTCTTATAAAGAATAGCTTCATGCACCACATAACCAGCTGCTTGTACTCTAAGAGCATGCTTTTGTTGCTTGGAAAATGATGAGGGATAAGTCTGATCGTGCAAATACCTGTAGACATTAGCATACCAAAGATCCATCGTCTCAATGAAGCCTTGTAATACGCCATTATCCGGAACTGTTACTGGCTGGTCTGTTTCCTCTTCTATTTCAGCACCACTACTCAAATAGGCACTTGGATTATGAGCTCCTTGAGCCATCTTAACATACTTCAATTCAAATTCTTGTATGATAAGAGCCCATCTTGTAAACTTAGGATCTTGGACAGTCTTATTGTAAATGCATGGCAATGGGTTCACATCCATATGAATGTAGACATACTGTACATTTGCTGAATTCCATTGTGAAGGAAGAAGATAATGTCTAAATTTGTTCAAAGCCCACTTCAATGCCAACCCAAGATGCTCCACATGAGTCCATTTCTGCTCTTGTGGAGTTAACAACCTGCTAGCATAGTAATTCACATCATAATGCTTTTGCTGATTTTTCTGACATAGTGTGACAGCCAAAGCTTGCTCCCAAACTGTAAAGAATAAATGAAAAGGCTCACTCATTCTTGGAGGAATCAGCAAAGTTCTCTCTTTCAACTGTCCAAGGCACCATTCAAATGCTTCTTGAGCATCCTCCTTCCATCTAAAATTCTGCCCTTGCTTCATACAATCCACAAGTGGCTGGGTTACTTTAGCAAAATTGTGCAAATACCTCCTACTAAAACTGAGTTGGCCATATAAGCTTCTCACTTGTGATACATTTGTAGGTGGTTTGACCTTCTCCAAGACTGCAATCTTACCATGATCCACTTGTAAAAGATCTTTGCTAAAGCTTTTGCTCAGAAGCTTTGTGGCGTGCTTACCGAGTCCATCTCCTCCACGCAGTCAGGTTTCTTGCCTCGCCGGTGTATCTTGAATAATGTGGCAGCAGCATATGAGGGTCTCTATTGGGCTAGAATGCATGGTTACCCCATTGTATACTTGAAGCTGGATTTTGCAAAAGCATATGACAGTGTTGACTGGAGTTTCCTGGAGCAGTGCCTTTTACGTCTTGGTTTTGGTGCCCAGTTCGCAACAGATATTATGAAACTTCATTATTCTGCTCGTTCTTCAGTTCTTTTTCAAGGAGAACCATCAACATTTTTTCAGGTGGGACGTGGCATTCGCCAGGGCTGTCCTTTGGCACCGTTGCTTTTTACAATTGTGGCGGAGATTCTTTCTCAGGTATTCTCTCTTGCAGTGCAGGAAGGTATCCTGCATGGTCTTCCCATGAATAATGGTTCACAAGAGATCATGTCGGTATCATGCGATGACACTTTCTTGTTCTTGATGGCTGATGAGCGCGAATTTGCGCAATGCCATTTCCTTGTTGGACGATTTCTCTTTGGCTTCGGTATCTTTGTGGGGTGGCAAAAGTGTAATGCTGCCTCGTGGGCCTAGACTCTCCAGTCTCGCCTTCTTACGTGGTTGCATTTCCATGGAAGGTTCTTCCTCATGGGAAGGCAACTAAGCTTCTAGGCATTCCAGTTGGTATACACCTCTCATCTGGTGATGCGTGGGATGTCATTATTAAGGGGTTGGAAAGGCATTTGTTCTGGTGGTCCACGGCTAAGTTATCCATGGCTGGTCGTGTAACTGTGGCAAAGTCAGTTCTGAGTGGTACACATGTCTACATGGCATCCATCTTGCTGGCACCGCAGTCAAAGATGCAGCTCATTGTTCGCCTTGTCGTCGAAACTTCATCCGGGGTGGCACCGGAAGAAGAGCTGATGTTAAAGTTAGTTAGGCCGGTGCATTATGCCTAAACTTTGTGGGGGGCTGGGGATGATTCACTTTCTTCTCCAGAGCAAGGTGCTGATCTCTAAGTTCATGTGGCGGATTCTCAATAATGCTGATAATTCTCCAGGTCTGCGTCTCATTCACCAGTCTTTACAGAGGTGCATTTCCTTTGGCTCTCCATCCATTAAGCCTCTCCTCCCATGGGCATTATTCTATCCACTTTCTCCATATCCTAATGCATCTCCTTTCCTCAAGGGGTTGCTCACTGCTTGGGAGACTGTGCGCACTTTGTTTCAGTTCCATCCAATGGCCCACACAGATCCTACAGCCAGTTGTTGGTGGATCCCTTTGGGTGACGGTCATGCAGATTGTCCCCTGGTCTATTCTGTCCATCCATTGACGCAACGTCGGTGGCGAGCCGCAGGTGTGCTCACGGTATCTGCATGGTATAATGAGACAAGATTGTTGACGTGGAATGAGTTCAAATTGAAGTTCCTTCTCCTTCGTTGGGACCGGAGCATTTGGGAAAAAATAGCTGCTACACTTCCTCCACACCCACAAGACGTGGCTCCCCAGCTCTGGGTAGTTCATGGCAGTGTTAAGGAGGAGCACCTGGTGCACTCGATGTATGTGGTCCTGCTTCATCCTGAGGTGTTGCCTCCATCACCAAAGTGGCCTTTAGTTATCCCCGAGCCTCATCGTAAAGTAGTCTGGCGATGGGTATGGGATAAATTGCTTCATCCTAAGCTATCCATTTTATGGTGGCAGATCACTCATAGATGCGTGCGGGTAAACACTGTTGTTCATCGATTTCGTCCAGAAGTCTCTGTGATCTGCCCTCTTTGCACGCAGAGGGATGAGACAATTGAGCACTGCTTCTTCTTATGTCACCATGTTCGACCAGCTTGGCAGTGGCTCATGAGTCTTTTCCATTGTGACTTGAATAGTCAGCAGGTCCTTTTGTCAGTCTATCCTAGTTCTTGGGACAAGTTGGCAAAGAGGGCTTTCCACTTAGCATCTGCTTGGATCATCTGGTCCATCTGGAAGAGACGAAATCTCCTCATCTTCAAGGGTCAGCTCTTTTCAGATACACAAGTGCTTAGCGATGCCCGTAGTCGCATTGTGAAGGCTTACAAATGTTCTTCCTTGAAGGATGACATCAAAAGTGTCATTTGGGAACAATATCTTCAGATTCACACCTACTCATAGCAAACAGTTGTGCTCATGGTGATCTGTATTCTCTGCTTTTCCATGTTATGTATGTGGTGGGTAGTGTTGCTCTAGTGGATATCTTCTCCACTGGGTTTTGAGTCCCCCATGTACTCTTTGTATTCTTTTGAGTAATAAAGGCCCACGTTCCTCAAAAAAAAAATGATCCACTTGTAATCCCTTTTCTGAAACATAATTACCCAATAGTTTTCCTCCTCTAGTGAAGAAAATACACTTAGCAGGATTCAAACTTATGCCATACAACCGGCATCTTTCAAGAACTTTTCTGAGATGATCCAAGTGATCCCTTCTTGGATTCGAAAACACTGTCAAGTCATCTATAAAGACTCTCAAAAAGTCTAAAATATCATGAAAAGCATATGTCATAGCTCTCTGAAATGTGGCTGGAGCATTTGTAAGGCCAAAAGGTAATACCTTGTAAGCATAGATGCCAAAAGGTGTTCGAAAAGCCGTCATTGCTTGATGTAGTGGATAGATTTGGATCTAATTATATCCTGAGTACCCATCCAAGAAAGAATAGGCCTGATTTCCTGCAACAATATCCAACAAAGTGTCTATGAATGGTGTAGGAAAATGATCTCTTTTGGTAGCTTTGTTGAGATCCCTGTAATCAATGCATACTCGGATTGAGTTATTTGGCTTTCTCACTGGTACAATAGAACTGATCCAATCTGAATTTGGCACTGGTACAATAAATCCCGCCTCTAAAAGCTTCATGACTTCAAGCTTTACTTGCTCCTCTATTGCTGGACTCATTCGCCTTTGAGCTTGTTGGACTGGTTTTGATCCTTGTTTCAAATCAATGGTATGCACTACAACCTCTGGTGGAATGCCTTTCAATTCTTTGTAATTTCTTGCCAAAACATCCCTGAATTCTCTTAACAAAGATATCAAATCATGTTCCTCCTCTTGAGTAAGATCGCCTCCAATAGTAACCAATTCTTCTTGATTTCCTTGAGAAATATTAATATTCTTGACTGAATGTGGTGACTGTGATGAATGTGGTGACTGTGACGAATGTGGTGACTGTGGTGAATGTGGTGACAGTGATGAATGTGGTGAATGTGATGACAGTGATGCATGTGGTGACTGTGGTGAATGTGGTGACAGTGATGAATGTGGTGCCTGTAATGTATGTGATGGATGTGATGATTGTGATGAATGTGGTGCATGTGGTGACTGTAATGACTGTGGTGAATATGGACTGATCTGATTTATCTCATCCTCCAGAATGTGCGCATGCCACCAAGCTGCTTGTCCTTGTATAGTGGGCTGATTTCTGTTTACCCCATCCATGCTTGATGTCAAAATCAGCATCTCTACTTGATCTTGATCAATTTCTTGCTGAAATAAACTCTCTCCAATGGGTCTTTGAATGGACTCCTCTTGCATGTGTACAAGAGTCTCTTGTAACTCATCTTCACCAATACTTTCAAGTCTTTGGATATACTTATCGGCAACTTGCTACTGTAAATGACATATTTCTGAAATTTGGGTACCTTTTAACCACTTGTACAAAGTCTTATCTTCCCTGTCACCCACTTCCAAGACATGAAAACAACTAAGACCTTGCTGCCCTGACACCCTAGCATTCTCTTTGCTGATTTCTAACTGCGGGCTGCTCAAAGAAGGATTGCAAAGAAAGGTACCTTTTGCTGATTTCAGAGGATGATCTATAGTAACCTTGTGTTCCCCTTGAAAGATATTCATTTCACGCTTCCTCCATGAAGTCTCAGCTTGTACGGCATCTAACCATGTACGACTCAGCAACAAAGTATAAGTTTCAGCATGCACACTCTCTGGAAATTTCAAAACCATGAAATCCAAGATTGCTTCCACCTCATAAACCTTGCATAAAACATTTCTTATGACTCCCATAGGCTGCACCTTCATTTGATTGAATGCTTTGAGCATCATAGTTGTCGGTTCCATCATTTTCAATCCAACTTGAAGCATTATGTGGTAAGGCATTACATTCACTCCACTACCGGTATCTATGTTGGCCTCTTTGATTAGATATCTATTAATACTCACATCACAAAGAAATGGCCCTGGATCCTTGGATTGCCGGGCTAGTGGCTCCATTCTCCTCTTGTCGGTATCATTTGATATGATTTGTTGGACTGAAATTTCTGATTTTGTTCTTCCCCCTAACTCTTGCAACAAATTTGGAGAATAATGCATCAATTGCTCAAGAGTAAGTGTAACTTTAGTGGCCAACACTTGGCTGATCACATCATCTTTATTTTGAACTTCCTCATCCACCATAGAAGGCATTACTATGGGCTGATTTTCTTCTATAGACTGAAACTGTTCTGTGGGCAGCACATTGAATTGCACCTTCTTAGGTGCTGACACCTTCAAAGCTTTTGGAAAAGAGGTCTTAGTCTTCTCCGGAATTGGCACTACTCTTGGTTCTTGTACCACCTTTTGTGATCTTGTAACCGCATTTACTTCTCCAATCTCCTCTTCTTGCTGAAATGGGTCACTGTCTACCTCAACAAATCCACAATTTACTACTGATTTTGCCTTCTCTTGCTTCTTAAGCTCCTCAATAAGAGCCTTAACTTGAGGATTATCAATGTACTTTGCATCTTGAATGCGAACATCATTATTAGAAAGAGGTATTGATTCAAACACTTGCTGCTTTGGTGGATACTTGTTGGTTGCCCATTCTGGTTTCCCATGGATTTTCCAACAAGTAGTCTCATCATGCTTGAATTTATCACATAGCTTGCAATATAAATGAGCCTTACTTGGATACCATCCCTGTTTTGGCTGCACCATTGGTGTGGAACCCATTGGAACTTGTTGGGCAATTGGAGCTTGTGGCATCATTGGAACTTGTGGTATGATAGGTGCTGCTTGCATTGGTTGAATAGGAATAGATGGTGCTTGTTGCATAACAGCAAATACCGGATTGGCCCTCTCAAAGAATCTCTTCTCTCTACATTCTTGATCATTATGGCCCTTGATTTGGCATCTTGAGCAGAATTTCAGCAATCTACATGTAGTATCAGAATGCCCAATAGACCCACAATACTCACAAGTAATAAACTGCACCTCCCTTGGCTTCTCACCAATTGTGAGCTTAGAAATCTTGGCTGCAATATCCTCTGTTTTATGCTCTGGAGCAGCAACTTCATGAATGTATCCCAGTTTATCTTCAGCCTTGAGAGCATACTTTTGTGCCTCTAGCAATGTTGTAGGCTGTTTAGCCTTCACCTTATGAGCAATAGCTCGTTTCAGCCCCTTCACATACCATTGGATATCCATTTCATCATTCCTTGCAATCTTCCAATGAACCACAGCTTTAAGAACCGCAATGTACCTCTGATTATACTCTCTAATTGATTCATCTTCCTTTTGTGTGAAATTTGTCCACCTTTCCATAGTCTTATCCTTACCATGGACTTCTTGATAATTAGCAATGAATGCTTCCTTTAATTCCTGATATGTCATGGTATCCGGTTGTGTTTGTGCCCATTCCTCCAATCTCTTGCAAAGAACTATGAAACCAAAGCAAATAATCACCAAATGGTAACTTACATTGCTGGCAATACCTCTCAAACTTCACAATATGCTTCAAAGGATTCCGATCCACCAGATCATCAAACTTTGGAATCCCCATTGTCTGAAAACCCCATACCATAGGTGGTAATACAGCCATCTCTGCCTCTTCTTGGGTTTCTTGAAATTGGAAAAACGAAATTGAATCTCCCTTCAATTTGAAAAACGAAATTGGATTACCTTCTAGATCGGTAAATGGAATCAAAACCTCCTGGATCTGAGAATTAGACCCCAGATCTGCTCCCAAATCTGAAAACGAAATTGAATCTTGATGCAATTTTGAGCCCAAAGATTGACTCACCGGTCCCCTTCTTGTTACGATAGAGCTTAGTGGGATCTCCTTCTTACTTCTCTTGGGCATAAAACTATGCTCCCCTTGTCAAATTTTACTCCACAAATCAATTACGGCAAAATCCCCTTCACACAAGAAATTGCTCCTTTCACAATGGTGCCGTTCTTTACCGACGAACACCAATACCAATGGTAACAACTCCTTTTTCAATGGAAATTCTTGCCGATCAATGGTCTGTCGAGCACCGTGGTCGCCAAATTGTTAGAGCCTGGACTCTAACCGTGCAAGAAGGATGCAAAACCCAACAATCCAAGCTCAATCTAACAGAACAAGGCAATGCACAACACAAAGAATCATCATCTCCATAGCTAGATCAAGGAAAATACACTCTCTCAATACACCGTCTCTCTCTGTTCTTCTCTCTCTGCTCAGATAATCCCGTGGTCATCATGCCCACAATGCATACGTGCAAATATCCTGCACGCGTGCATGCGCGTATATCACTCCATATACGGTATACTATCACCTCAATAGTGGTGAATGTGGTGAGTGTGGTGAATGTGGTGCAGGTGATGACTGTGGTGACTGGTGATCACCCCAACATTGGCCAAAAGATTTGAATCGTTATGAATTAGCAGCAATTCTGAGCCAAATATGTATCATATTTCATGCATCAGAACTTATCAAATTTATGAGATGACCAGATCTATGCTAAATTAGGAAAAGTGCGTGCAAGTTAGAGCAAGGCAGTTGAAATGCAAAGAACACCAAAGTCTCAAATGCCTTATAAAGAAATGTACCTGGGTTAATATATAATCTGCAATGTTTTGCCATTAGTATCATGCCTTACAGGTACCATGCGACAATATAGTTCCTGAGACAGATTACAAGACTAGATTGCAGAATATGAACTGTGCTTCATCTTGTACGTCCACTTGAGCATATCCATTTTAACTCCATTTCCAATCTCTATGGCAGATGTATTTAGTTTCCTGCTTCCGTTGTGTGTGCTCTATATTTAACAGTCTCCACCTAATTTGTTAACAGATTAACCTATGATTCAAGGAAAGAATCACTAGAACTTAATCTGCATGTGCCCAAAGGCTGATTTTGATCAGTATAAGGGGCAATCCACTCATTAAATTTATATAATATTAATTGAATATTGAGCAATATTTTGTTATAATCTACAATAATTTGCATAATCTTACCATATAATTAGGTCTTGTGCATAAGAAGATGCCCTGGAACAAGCTGAAAACTCTCACATTATTTGCAAATGCTATAACTGAAGCCAGCAGATCATCGGCACCTGAAACCTCAGGCTTATCCCCTGCAGCAAAATAACTGACCAACAGAGATAGTTTCAGTCCAGATATTCGGCCCAAAACCGTCAAGTAGCCTGCCAAAAACCTGCAAAATCAAGAAGCCTGAAGTGAAATCAAGAAGCGAAATAAAAAACCTGCGAAATCCGCAGTCAGTCAGATTGAAGATAATCTGAGCACCTGAGGAAAGAAGATTGAAAAGAACGCGAAAAGATTCAATCGGCCTGCAGAAACCCTAGTTTTCCCAAAAAAAAAAAAAAATTTACTGATGCTATACGCGCATAGCATGTCTATGCGCGCATAGACACTACCCACCACTTTTTGTTTTTACCTACCCTTCGACCTACCTTTCTAACCTATCTACCCTTCTACCTTCCTTTCTAACCTATTGATTTTCTTCTCCTCTAGCCCAACTTGAATCCAAATGTCACATGCTTTTCATATGTTTCATTACGGTCATATATGTTGATTTCGGTGTAAGCACATAGGCAAACAATATAGTTAAAAGCTGCTTTAATAATTCTTTTACAAAACCTTGGTTTTTGGAAGGATCTAAATTGTGCCTTGTCTATGCGCGCATAGACAGACACTAAGGTCAAATGTAGTGCATGCATAGATAAGTGAGTCTATCTGGCTAAAATGAGGAACCTCTTGTTAGGGTGCCCAACTAGATCTGGGGATAATTACTATTGACCGAGAAAAATAATGATTCCTTTGACTTTGTTGATCTAGTTTTCTTAAGATCTATGTCAACTACATGAAATAGTGGTACCAAATGATGCGCTTTCCTTTATTGGCATACTCATAGAAAGTGAACAAGAAGAAGAAGAAGTCTTTGCTCACAAAGAATCACCCCTTGATATTTAAAAAAAATTAGCATTACTCGTTATTTGCTAAAACTAATGCCTTTTGTGACTCGGAATATACAATTTAATCATGTTTTTGGACTTTTCTAGTCAAAATGCAGTATTCATTTTTTTGCACAATGAACATTAGTATTCTGCCTTTAGTATTGCTCTATTTGACATGCGACTTGTTTGTTTAGTGCATGTTTTTATAAGAATAGGTCAAAAGTGCCGAATTTTCGTGTTTTTGGAAAAGGAATCTGCAATTGCACCACATGTCATTAGTGCGTTTGCTAGGTCACCGTGTTAATGGAGATTTACAAAGGCACCTTTTTATAAAATGCAAAGTATTGGGTATATAAAAGCACCTTTTCGTAAAATGCAAAGTATTAGGCATTTAAAGGACTAGGATAGCAAAACATTCAAAGGTGTGCAAAAACATTGACGCATCGATCATTCTCCGCCAATAGCGCAGCTCCGAACTCCAAACATGTTGAAGGTAATTCTTCTGTAGGTTATATGTTCATACTTCTACTTTCTTTGTATTGTCTTTCGATGTGTTTTTCGATCTTGTTGATCTTTACCAGGGGAGGCATTAGCCGCAGAACAAAATGTCTAATGCCATAAAAGGTATGGCATTATTATCTGTGAATTTCTACCAAGGGGTGCATGTGTTGCCTTTTATTGTCAAGAAGAGAAAGATGGTCTAAAACCCATCTCTTGATGCTTACAAATTGCTCATTGAAGAGCATTTATGATTTGCCTCTTGAAAACCAAAGGACGTGCCATTTGTTTTCCCATAATAACTCTAATGCTAGTTTATCATCTGCATTAAATATCCTATACTTGATTGGCTTTATATCTAGCTCTCTTGCATGTTTTGGCATGATCCTCAATATTCTGAACCCTAATCAAAGCAAGTATTCTCTACGGCATAATCAAAGTATCATCTATTGTGCTTGTCAGCAAATGATGCTATTAAATCCAGAGCCCTTTCACCGAATTCCCTATATTTTGAAAGCTAGAACAAAAAAGCAGGTGTTTGCACAAGCAAAGTCAAAGTGTTTCTCACTAGCTAATGATTTGCATTAGAAGTTTTTGAGCTTGGTTTGCAATGCACTAGGTTTAGCTTGGACTAATACATTTTTTCTTTATGGTCCTCTATATTTAAATCCTCCTGTTATTTTGCTACATATTCTAAACGAGGTGCACCCTGGACTACCACAGTCGTCGGATCTATCGATCCTATGGCCCAGACTGTATGTTAGAGCCTCTGAGCACCTCTCGTTTCGCTTATGCTCATTTATTATTGGGGGCGCCTATGATTTAGAGATGAGGTTTTGATGGTATATCGAGCCTCTATACGGCTTCGCTTAAGGTTTTAAAATATGAAAAAGGGCCATGTCATTAACTATGCATGTGACACTTAACAATGCATCTAACAATTCTTTGCCACAAAAGAAGGGTGCTACTTTCCCTTTGCACCCCATAACTATTCTGAACATGTGATTGTGCTAAGACGAAGTGCGCCTCCTAGACAATCTCGATCGTTGGATCCCTCCATCCTATGGCCCAGTATATTAGGGCCTCTGGGCAACTCTCGTTTCGATTATGGTGATTTATGATTGGGGGTGCCTATTATTTTGAAATATGAAATACAGATTTGCATAAGGTTTTGGAATATGAAATACGGAGACTCATCTCTATACGGGTTCACCTAACGTTCTAAAATATGAAATGCGGAGACTCGAACCCCTAACAAAATAATACAATATCCTAGTAAAAATGCTTTAACCAATGCAATAAGCGAGCTAACTCGCTTATTTTTCCATTGAATCTATATTTCTTTAATAATAACCCATTCAATTATGTTAGGGATATGGTCTATGGTCTTTAGTGGTTACTTGTTAAAACGTGGCTCCAATATTTATGCATGAGGTGAAGACGAGGTTGAGTTTGTTGACCTCGAACCAACATGACCCATTCCCATGTTTTTTTAGCATGTTGACTAAAAAGCACGCAATGAAAGCATTTTCAAACAGAATTGCATAACATTCATTAGAAAGAACTGAATTATTGGAGAATTGGACCAATTCTTGCTACGCATACAAAGATTTTCATGAAATGTTCCTCTTATGAAAAGCAAATAGTAAAGTGCTACTATTGCATACGTTATAGATGAGTACTTCGTTAACAGCTTCAAATGTTCTTGAATAATTTAGTTCTAGCTGCTAATTATGATTACATGATTTTTCTCTTTCAAAAACAATTTTGGTCATCTTATCTTTAAAGATCACGAAATGTTATACTTGAGATTAAGGTGTCGTTAAATTTGGAATAATTAGGCTCAAGAATATTGTGTTCATTCTTATTTTGTAATGTGGTAAAATAATCCATGTTTCCCTCTCGAAGAAGGGGGTCCCGAAGAAAGGGGAAAACATAAAAAACAAGGGCAAAGCAAAACATGGTTTATGTCTGCAATGCAACCATATAACCACATATATGAAGGCAATGTTTAACAAACTAGAAGACCGTGATGAGTACTCCAATAAGAATTGCCTGCAAATGTGTTTGGACGAGAGTTAGAGTTGAAACATGAAGAAAATGAATGCTAGATGGATCTCACCAAAATAAAATTAGGAGCCATGAACCTTCGAGTTGAACATGAAGGACGAACCACATGATATGGGGAGGATGGCAAGGGAGGTGAGGGAGTCGATGGCTGGGGCGAGGAAGGAAATGGTGTCTGGGGTTGTTCATTTGCATATACTTCAAAGCAATTTAAAATTGGGGGCAAAGTGGAGTTACTTGTGGTAGTCATTAGGAATGACAAAGACTTGGTCATGCCAAAGTTACCATAAACCCATGCAGTTGAAGTTCCAGTGCCATTAGCCCGCACATTCACTTTGAGAGGACCGAGTGTTTTTCCACTGTCGGGGCTTCCAACAAGGACGTTGAACTCTCGAACGTCGGTGGCACTCCTGTCAGGGCTCAACTCATAAAAGTAGAAATAAAACAACAAGTCTGCAGCGGTCTGTTCTCTTATATCGAATGTATAGTTCAATACATAGCCCATTTCTCCTTCCACTGCAGCCATCAACACGCGAGCAGGCGGCACGTTCCACATTCCTGACGTATCTATGTTGGCAGTGGAGTTTATTATGTTGGCATGAGCCGGAATGTATCTAGCAGGAAACCACCACCGATCGATCCCATCCTGCGGATATCTTTGGGAACAAGGAGTTAATTATCAAGTTAAATCAAATTGCAAAACAGTTACACTGGAGTGTAACCTACCTCACCAAAGAGTAGCTGCCCAAGTCACCGAAGTACGTCCTAGACAGTTTACGAAAGTAAGATTTAGAGAAATCTGTGGCTTGAGTATAGAAATTCGAGGGAACCGGTCTCAGTTCTATTGAGGAGATAAACGGAACGTTATTAACCCAGTCACTTGTGGTAAGGCACAGATCAACGCTGGTATTTTGCCTTGCAGGGATTATTACCTCCACATAGAGCGCGTCGCCGGGTGTCTGATTAGTACCGTTGACATAATAGGACCAGTCATTCCTAGCGATAGATATGCGAAATGATGGCCAGAAATTTCTGGAGTCATAGAGGTCATAATAGAAGTTGGCCCTGAAATAATATCTTTGGCCATTGTTGATTGGTAGCATATAGCAATTGCTACTGTTGCTGTTTGGAAAAAATCTTAGACTCCTCAACGCCGGAAGAAATGCAGCCTGATAAGGCACTAAGACAATCGATCCAGCATTGATAAAGTTGCTGTCTGGAACCCAGAAAATCCCAGTCTGTTCATCCACGTAGGCTTGAGTCGCCCCGCAGTCAATACTCAGAAATCCTATGTAGTTTTAAGTAAAGCAGAATGAGAAACAAAAGAAAACAAAATTTAAATGAAAACACAAATTTTATGAGCTGAGATAAGATAGTTGCCTGTTTGAGCGACAACAAAAAAGAATGTTGAAGAGAGAAGCAGAAGATGAAGAAATGGACCATTGTTCAGTTCTCAGGGACAATTCGGCTTAAAGAACTGAAAAATCGATGAGACGAAACATGGCATGTTTTAGGACACGCATTGGCGGCAGTCATCGTGACAAATAGAATGGCATGTTTTAGGACACGCATTGGCGGCAGTCATCGTGACAAATAGAAAACCAATGATGTGGCAAAAAATCGTTTTTAAAATCCCCCATTCAAAAACCCTTTAAAATCCGCCTTTTCGTGGAATGGACATGATTTTTAGAAACGGGGTATTTGGGCACAATCCCCCGTTGTGATTTTGTAGATTAATATCCCCTTATTTGAATTTTTTTTATATCCCCCATTGCCATATGCAATGGTCATACCCCTTTTCTCACAAATAATGTTCATACCCCTTTCTAGGAACAATCCCCCTTTGTAATTTTGTAGTTTAATATACCCTTATTCCGTTCGTACCCCTTCCGTTCATACCCCTCTTCTCAACTATCCTCCTTTTATGTTTATCCCCTTATGTTTAATATCCCCTTATTTAGTTCATACCCCTTTTATGTTTATACTCCTTTTCAGTTCATACTCCTTTTATGTTTAATATACCCTTATTCCGTTCATACCCCTCTTCTCAACCATCCTCCTTTTGTGACCTTGTAATTTAATATCCCATACTGTTAATACCCTTTTCTCAAAAATCCCCCCTTCGTGATTTTGTGTTTAATATCCCCTTATTCCGTTCATACCCCTCTTCTCAACCATCCCTCTTTTGTGACCTTGTATTTAATATCCCGTACTTAGTTAATACCCTTTTCTCAACAATCCCCCTTTTTTATTTTGTAGTTTACTTAGATAATAAAGCATATGAAGATGTAGATTTGAATGCAGATAGGACAGAATTGGATGTGGATTCTATAAAACAAATTATGTTCCATACAAAAAAAAAAAAAAAGAAACTGAAAATTATATGCAATTTCTTAATACCAAGACTATGAATATAGAAAGAACAAGTCAGTAAATCAGTCTATTAAGAGATCAAAGATCAGTACATTAGTCATTCCTTATAGCCTGCCAACTATGAGCTGACGTCGAAAAACAAATCAGATACACAAAACCCCACTTGGTGAGCATTTTTTTTGGCAGCCAACTCAGAATTTTGCTCTAGTAAGTGCTTTACTACTAGATCTAGCTTCTCTAATTGACTGAGGTTTCGAATACCTTTAAAAGTCCTTTGTCTAAACCTGTTTTGTTCTGCCATAAATTTTAGAATCTGAGTGTACATCTCATTGACAGTTGAGAAACAGCTGCAGATTCAAGACCTTCAGCAAAGCTTTCCGCAAACATTACGTGCCGAGATCTCACACAAGTAGGCAGATACAGCAGTTTTACAGATTGGACCAAGGTAACCTATCCGTAGCCAAGACTTAGATTGAACTTCATTGTAGCAAAGACTTAGAAACGCTCTCTTAAAAATGTTAACAGTTTAGGGGGGCAATCAGGAACTCACGCTTACAAAGTTTTATGATGACAAAATTTCGCGGCCAAAAACTGGAAGACACCTGCCCCAAAAATATTTTAAGTAAGTAGATAAATCTAAAATGCCCTTCGTATTCCAAAATTCCCACAAAAACTCAAACCTAATATTGTAACCCCTAATGTTGGCATATGAGTAGTTCATGATGCTCCGGATTAAAGGCAGAACTAAAAAATAAACAAATATTCATTTCTCCTAAAAAGGCCACTTATGCCCTCTTGATGACCTTAAATACGCCACACCCGAGGTCACAGCTTCGAGTATAAACAATATCAATCTAATAAATCCATTACCATGAGGCCACAGGTTGAGATTAGCCATATATAATATACAATCACATGGAGCAACTCCTCGCATGAGATATCGCAACCTAGAGTGGATTCAGATTGGCTTCCTATGATACATGCATTGTACTAGAGATTCATATGATGAATAAATGACTCAAGTCCTTCAATTACCAAAGAAGAAGATCTTTTTGATTGAATTTGCATGCCATAGTTTATTATAAATTTCATTATTCTTTTTGTTTATTTTGAAACCAACCAAGCTTGTTGTAAATTGTTCATTTTGAATCCATTTAATCTTTTGCAGATTTTGAATCATCAATTTTTTGCATATTCCAAATTATTGATCTCTTGCAAATTCGAATTGCTCCTCCCATGAGATATCACAACTTAGAGTAAGATTGGCTTCCTGTGATACATCTACTATACTAGAGATACATGTAATAAGCACAATTTCATTAAATATGGACTTTCGGCAAGTCCATAAATATCTCAAATGATGGCTAGTGGTAAGAATATAGGGTTTTTTGGATGAAAATAATGGCATGATTCTGTGCGGAGGTTAAAAAAAAAGGCAAAAGCGGTGATAGAGAAATGGGAAAGGCATCTTACAATGTATTATAATGGCCGTACGTGTATTCCTAATGATCAGGAGTTGAGATTGCGATTGCTATATGAAGCACATGATAGTCCTTTAGCGGGCCACCCAGGGGTACACAAGACTTTGAGGAAAATGCGCCAGAATTTCTTTTGGCCTGGACAAAAGAAGATGGTTAAGGAGTACGTGGCTAGGTGTTTACCTTGTCAGAAGGTAAAAGCATCAAGGTTTAGGGAGCCTGGAGAATTACAACCTTTAGTAATTCCATCTTCTAAGTGGGAGAGTATTTCTATGGACTTCATTGTTGAGCTTCCCCAGACACGTTCAGGTTATGATGCAATCTATGTTGTGGTTGACCGACTAACTAAGCAGGCCCATTTTATGCCTACGAAGACTACTGCTACGGCAATGGATATTGCGAAGTTATTTGTTAAGGAGATTTTTAGGTTGCATGGGATGTCGGCCACAATTTCATCAGATCGGGATACAAAGTTTATGAGCCAATTTTGGCAAGGGTTATTTCAAAATATTGGAACTAAGTTATATGCCAGTACATCTTATCGTCCTCAAGCAGATGGCCAAGTGGAACGAGTTAATCAAGTTTTGGAGGATATGCTCAGAATGTATGTGCCTAGTCAACCGAAGGTATGGGATTCATATTTGTATTTGGCCGAGTTTGCATACAACGACATTCCTTACCATACATTGCCTCAAAAGGACTCATTTTGATACCAACTGTGACGGGTCTGGCCAGTTAACCTCTCGGTAACTGGAGATCCCATCGATCTCTACTGTTGGATCTACTTAACCTTAGGAACTCAAGAATTGATACATGCATACTTAGGTAAAGAATTTAATCTTTTTACATGCTCTAAGGTCCCAAATAAAATTATTCTTGCCATTACTCAGCAGAACTTCACACAACACCCAAAGCTTTAAAATAATATTAACTTCAATCCCACATATAATAACAATAATAGCCAAGTTAATTGAACAGCAATCCACACGCATCTACCCTCGCTTTTTCGAAGCTTGGCTACTCTCTGGAGCGTCTTGCACCTCTGCTTACACCATTAACCACGGGGTTAGTCACACGGACTAAGTGGGGATCAAGACTTACACCTGGGGTTTTCTAAATGTTTAGAAGGGGAGACTGTAACGGACCTGGCCACTTGATGGGGCAGCATGCGTATTTAAATACGCATGTATACATGCATGGCATGCATGCATGCGTGGCATGCATGCATGCGTGCATGCATGTGTAGAGAGCTTAAAAGCAAGGGTTTTCTTGTGTTTTTGAGAAGGAGCCTTGCAAAGCTTTTGTAGGAGGCCAGAGACGAATTGCAGAGCATAGAAGGATTCTGTTGGAGACAACAAAGAGGCAAGAGCTTGGAGATATCAAGAACGGCATCAAACATCTTCTTACAGGTGGGGTTTTGTTGAGTTAATCTGAGGTACATGGGCTGATATCATTGGATTTATGCATGAATTGATAAGAAGGTTTGGCTATGTATGTTCGAGAAAGTATGGCATGCAGAAACATCCAGAGGAACGAAAGATGGAATAGAAGCTAATCTAGATGCATGGTAATTATCTTAAAAGAGCCTGGAGTAGGCCGAAATTGATGCAGGAGGAATCTAGTTGAGAAGTTATGGGTTGCAACAACGGGAATCGTCGCCGACGGAGCCAGAAGATCTGGAAACATCCCGATATGACATGGAATAGGCCGATTTGGGCATTAGAACCCCGATGCATTGTGGGCAGCTCCGAAAAGTTGCAACCCGGTCTGTAACCCGATTTGTTTGTTGGTTGTTTCGTTGTTTTATTTGTCCTTTTCCTTGATGTCTTGTTAACAAATGTCATGTACACCTTAAATAAAGTTATAAGAAGTGGATAAATAAATATAGGAGTATAAGGGAAACTATGGAAGTACAAGGGCAGGGATCTAGCACAGACTATCCACAATAGTAAGTTCAGTACAGATGCAGGAGATAGTCTGATTTGATTATTAGTTATTTAAGTATGCTTTGTTGAATTAAACAAGATAAGGTCCTAAAGTAACATGAGGCATTGAACGAGTGGTTCCTGGAGATGGGGCCTGGTTTTATGGTAAGTTGGCAGAGGCTATATCCAGTTGCGGTCATGAGGACCTGTGGATTTCTAAGCCAGAAGTGCAAGATTTGGAGTTTCCACATTAAGACGCATTAATAAATCTTAAGCTATGGAAAGTGGGTTTTTAATTAGAATATTAAAAAACCTTAGCTAACAATGGTTCAAAAAGAAATAGATGTTGGAACTTTGGAGATATGGAGAAGTTGGGTCGGGAGAGCAATATGAGGTATATGGAGTGTCCAGATGAGGCTATGGCATGGAGCACTGTTAGTCTAAGTGTATACATGTAAGTTTCTAAGTTGTTGCATTGTATTTTATCAAAGGCATCATAGCTAATGGATTATCCCCATGGGAGTATGGTTATGAGGCAAGTATTGCATTGTGTGGATTGGTAGTATCTTTCCTTGTTCAGCAAAGTACGTAGGCGTCGGAGCTACATCAATGATAGCCATGCTTGCGACTTCATCGACGTGATTAGATTGTGATCATCACCCGTGTTAGTAAGATTAGCTACTCCGACATGGTATTGGATGAGAATTATATGTAAGAAGTATGGTAAGTTACTATGACTAACGGATTTATCAGAAGCTAATGTGGAGTTGCATTCCTTAATGGGGGGAATCGCCTTGGCGTAAGCTGTAAGTATTGTGAAAATGCTAAGTATGAGATATACTTCTATGTCATTGTAGGGTTCATTGGGAAAGCTACTTCAACAGGTATGGCCAACCTCGACAACGGTATGATCTACGCACATGTATAGGGAATATTCTAATGAACTTCACATGTCTTGGTCTTTGCATTGTTCCACTGTTGTCTTGGTATTTGATCATGTCTATTGGAACCTCCGGGGTCGGGCTTCTAGGTTCGGTTATTCTATGTTGTATTCTTGTACTTTGTGACACCGGGCGTAGTTCTCCTGGCAGGGATTGCTACGTCAATCAACTCTTGTGAACTCCCATGGTAAGAGGTCCTCCAGTGCCAGACGTGGGCTGAGAGGGTATGCGCATACGAGGTTCACCCCACCACCCGCTACAGGGTTTGGAATGTAAGCTGGCTGGGCAACATGCTGCTAACGGGGCCTGTATATAGGCTGGCTGAGCTTTCCATTGTCCCGGAGCTATGTTTATGATGATTTGGTATTTTGGCTATGTTCTTTGCTTCTGTTGCTCATGTGTTATATTCCTTTGCATTAGGTTGTCATTGTCTTAGCACTGTGCTCGTAGGATTTTCCGTCTGTGTTTGTGCTTACCCAAGATTTGCAGAGTATTTCCATGCATGCAGCGGCAGCCAGGGATCCCCACTTAGTCACGAGGACTAACCCCAGTGAGTGCATATGTGCAGTGAATGAGCAAGGCGGTGGTCAAGCTAACGGTAGCAGTGCAGTTGTGGCTCGTGGTTGAGCGAGAAGATTCTAGGGTTGAATTGCTAGAGTTGGATGTTATCTCTATCGAGAATGTTGATTTATTGCATGTTGACCTTACCTGATTATATTGAGTTTATAAACATTTGTTCATTGAATTTGGAGTAAGTAAGTTCAATTGAAAGGAAGATTTAATTCTTCACCAGTATTATCAACCTAGAATTATAGAAGTTTGACAAGATCCCGGGTTGCCAGGAGGGTCAACTCGGCAGGCTCGTCACAGTTGCTCAGGGGTCCATGCAGGTAGGTGAGATGGCAGGCCGTGGAAAAGATGGCAAATTTTTAGAATTCTGCAAAATTTTAGAATTATTAAAAGGAAGCAAAATTTCGGGAGCGTGTAGGTAGGTGAGATGGGAGGCCTTGTGTCCATTAACACATGAAAGAGTCATCCAAGGCGGTGTTCTGGAAAAGCGCCTTCATTCTGGGGAGGTGTTGCTAGTCCAGCTGGGTGTTGCCAATCTTCAGTCTCCTAGATTCATTTCGAGTCATTCAGAATGGTCGAAACGAGGCACATATATGGATTCACAATGATCGAGATGCAGTCTCATATTAGTGAGTCAATCTTAGCCCATGCGAATCAGTTGCAGGTGGAGGTGCAAAACGAGATGAACCAGAATGGAACGGAAGAAATCAGTGCCCAAGTCACGAAGCTCCTCAATGGGGAAGGGTTGGCACGGCTAAACCCGGATGAAGATCAGCTCAGTAGGGTGGAGCTGGAGGCCTGCCTCATATCATTGAAATGCCATATTTACAGGGCAGAGGCACCGAAGAGGCTGCTGAAAATGGAGGACGTTTGGATGCACAACACGTTCCGACCGCTATTTAAGAAGCTTTATAAGAAGCAAAAAAGTCAGGGTGAAGCTTTGGTAACTAAGCTCATCGTCAACACTACTCACTCTGTCAAAGACTTGGATGACTGGCTGGATCTGTACAGCCGAAGTTATATTGATGAGTTCGATCTGGGGGATCTTATTCAGGTTAAACTGGGCATTGACTGAAGCTTCGGTCTTTTATATTATCTATTATCTATTATCTATTATCTATTATCTATTATGTTTCTGTTGAATTAGCCATGTCCTACAAGACCTATGTATTTTCTTTATCTAAATGAATACAAAACAAGTGGCAAGTTAATATTGGAAATACTTATGAAAAATAATAAGAAAAATATGAGACATGTATTTGTTTTCTTGGTTCATGTATATGAGACATGATATTTCATAAAGTTTGCACTCACAAGCTATGTAAAAGATTCTAATAACATATACATTTAGGTACCACTTTGCCCAAACACCATCAACAAAACAGTTCTTAAGGCAACCAAAAAAGCTCAAGGGTCAACCATCCCTTCAGCTGACTTATCGATCTCACCTTCTTCACTGTGTTGTGCCCCTCCATGTGCCGCTTGCTTTAGAAACTCCATCTTGGTCAGGAATTCTTCGGGGGTTAGCGTAGCATCTTCCCCCTCAACCTCAACCTCCTTCTCAACCTGTGACGGGCCTGACCAGTTAACCTCTCGGTAACTGGAGATCCCATCGATCTCTACCGTTGGATCTATTTAACCTTTGCAACTCAAGAAACTGATACATGCATACTTAGGTAAAGAATTTAATCTTTATACATGCTCTAAGGTCCCAAAAATATTATACTTGCCATTGCTCGGCAAAATCTCACACATCAACCAAAGTTTACAAATAATTATAGTTTAAGCCGATCCATAATAATAATAATAGTTATATTAATCAAATATATTATCTAGCAATCCACACACTTCTACTCTCGCCTTTCCGAAGCTTGGCTACTTTCTGGAGCATCTCGCACTTCTGCTTACACCATTTAACCACGGGGTTAGTCACACGGACTAAGTGGGGATCGAGGATTTAGAATATATCAAGCATCAATTACCACAAGCATTAACTTAGAACAATAACTTAGCCTTACCGTAACCTCGTCCCTGCAATCCAAGTTACTAGTCCAACCAACATAAACACAATGCATAATTATGCTAAGCACAACCATTGCAACTTGATTCCAGCATTAAAAACCATATATACACTAGCCAAGCAACCATAGCATCAACATTGCAACCAATATTCCTCTGGGTCTGAGCAAGGTCAACTCGGCCGATCAGGCCAGTGACATAGAGGCGGGGTAACCACGTGTGTACACACCCTTCCACGATGCGTCCAGCATTGGAGGACCACTTACTGTGCATGACGTTGCACCATACGGTACCAACGCCCGATGTTCAAATATTACCATTTACATAGCACTGTGCAAACCGTGAGTCTAGACCATCGCACCTAGACTCCGGCCCCAGAGGTCTATATCAAAGAATTTCACCATAGACAATTACCTACAATTCACCATCATGCCCCATGCCTTAACAAGCTTACATCCAGTAATTCCATAATATACACTTCATATAGCAAGAGAAAGCCCAACCATAACTCAGTAATTATAATAACCTCAATCATGCAATATGTAGCTATCACCATTAAATAAAAGATAAAATGTCTACCCCTTAACAGGATTTACTAGCACAAGGTTAATATCTACATTTAAAACTTTAACAATGTTTAACCTATAGCATTTGAATATCGTTATTATAGATAACTTGCAACCATTAGCATAACCCCTTATTAACTTAGGCCTTAATTTTATGTAATATATCTCGAGCCAAACTCCTTGCTCCAACTAACCCTTACTATTGTAATTTTAACTTAAAACCTTAGCTTTTTAACTTTTTAACTTTTTATTGCTACCTTACTAACAATTAATCAATTGTTAACATCTTTACTTTTTATTTTAACCTAAACCTAACGTGATAACGGCACGAACTCGGTCTGCAGCTCCAAGTTCCGGCCTCCAGGCCATCGATTCCTTGCTAAAACGTCCTGGCCACTTCTGATTTTGCTGCCACAGGTGTTTCTTAGCAATTTCGGCCAGCTTGTGGCCCTAATCCGGCGGTTTTGGATTAATTTGTTGGCACCGAATTCATGATTTTTGCATCCAGATCCTACTCCAATCTTGCTGTTTCTGCATTATTCCTCTATTTCGGCCATCGTAAGGCCCAAATCGGCCCATTTCAGGGCAATTCACATGCTTTTACAGCATGCCCAAATCTGCCAGATCATGCCTTTCTTAGATCAATCTACCATCCCAGGTTCCAAATCGGCCCCTTTACAGGTTTATTCCTTAACTTTTTCTTTAAGCATTCAGACACCAACAAAAATCTCATGCTTTTCTGCATACTGTCATCTCCTTGGCAGTTCTTCACTCTTATAAAATTATTCTGCTCAATTCTCATTTCCTATGATGTTTCCGCTCATTTCTATATTGATTGAATCTAATAAATCATATCCAAGTTCAAGAACTTCCCTAATTCAAAGACATAGAATGGCTTCAATTAAAGAGTTCATAAACATGCAGTCTTACTATCCCAGCTCAAGATAAGACATGAGTAAATTCCAAACTTATGTAACAAGAACAACCATCACTCTACTCAAATCACAACTTAATCAAGCACCAAAACCCCAGGTGTAAGTCTTGATCCCCACCTGGAATCCTGCTTGTTGCTTTTTCTGCGCTCCAACACGCTCCCAGAGCTCTGCACACGATTCGCTCCTTCAGCAATCCCTCTGCAATCAATCTTTTCCCAGTGCTTATATTTATTTTTAACCACAGTATTTCGTCCGTATAATCTCTACATATACGACGTATTTCTCTGCATGCGTGATATTTTGATTAATATTCCTTTGCATCTTTTAAATCAAAATCCTAGGTCCGTTACACAACCTCAACCTCAACCTCAACCTCAACCTCAATTTCAACCTCAACCTCAACCTCCTTATCTTGCTCTGATGGTACTCACAACAGAAGATTCTTGATCCTTGAGGACTAGCTGCGTAAACTTCGAGCTACCCTCGACCACATCTTGGGTGCACACTAGTGTAGTGCCCGCCAAAGCATTAATGTTGTCCTTCTTCTTTCTAAAGAAAGACATGTCCTTTGCTCCAAAACCTACAACCCTTTTCAAATGGTCTGTGACAGAATCCTTAGACATTCGGAGAGTGGATTGCAACTCGTGCACTATTTGTGCAAGAAATGGACAAGGAGGTGGAGGAGTGCTCGCTACTTTCGATGCCTTGGAGCGACCTACTTTCTTTTTTCCCTCTGCTATCTTTTGCAATGCACGGGCTTGCGACCTCTTCTCGTCAAGCATTACTTCGAGTTGATCAAAAATTTGAACAAGCTTAAGCTGCATAGTCTCATCAATCTCAAATGCAGAAGCTTTATACCCTTCGCACAATGCTGCACGACTAAAAGATCCTCCAGAGAAGAAATCCAGCACACTGCAACCCTCCAACATAAATTTGCGCACTAGGTATGTGCATGTCCTGGAATCTAATTGATTCGGCAATAGAGCACCCGTGCCTCCTGCCGCACCCTTATCATCCCAAGGCCGATACAACCAATATGTTGAAGGAAAGTAGACAAGCATTATGATTGATATTGAAAAGAAATGGACGACTGCTCAATTTTAAACCATGTCTGCTATGCATTCATGATCGGGCAAGTTCTTCTCTATGTCCTCGAGTCCTTTCAAGTGTTGCGGAAACTTTGAATACTCTTGAGGATGGTCCGCGTCCGTGAAGCATAGATTCAGGTCATGCAGAGCAGGGGCAGCTGCTTGGTCTCTGGCCACATACATTACCAGCACAAGGGTCTGCAGCTCGTGAACTTTAGATGAAGTGTTTCTCCTTTTAGGATCCTGATACGCTCCCACCCATACACGACTACCACCGTCTATCGTTTTCATGGCGGACAAGCACTCACTCAAACGATCTGGACTGATAAACACCGTGATCCAATATAGTTGCTGGTCCGTTAGTACACTGATCTGGTCCAAGAACTTTTGGTATTCTTCCATGCTCCATTTTCTGATATTCCTGAAATCACATCCGATAAAACGAGCAGATGTATTCACCACATCAACTCTGACATCCCCAGAGGACTAACACAGTAGCACTTGAATGCTTTACATCCCTCTTCCACTAATCCACACAGATATTCATTAACCTTTGCGATAAGAGCCTCGGGAAGGTTAAGCTTTTCTGCCTCCTTGTGGCTATCAACCCAATCACTGACACTGTTTGCGAACATCAGCATCAAATTCTCCGTGAATATTAGATGAATTTTTCTCAAATCTGCCATGTTCTGAACTTTGAGCTTCTTTACTTCTTTCAGATATTTGATGAGTGCACACTCAATGGTGCCAATCTTGTTCAGTTTCCCCGCGCATATTTTCATAACACGCCTGCCAGTGTAATCTTTGGTGGTCTTGATAAAGGTGGTGCCTGTCATGATCTCAGTTAACAGCCTTTGCAAATACATTGGGTGCATGGACTTTATTCGTGAACATTCTCAGCCGGTCCTTAACCATTATCGTTTCACCTTTCTCATCTTTTCGTTGGTCTTCATAGAACAGCTGAGCCACTTGGAGGCACATATTCCAAGTATCGTCATCCAAGTATACGAAGTAATCGTAGTCTCGCATGCCGGCTTTCTTCAAAGTCTGCTTCGCTATAGCGAGCCAATCCTGCACAACATAGCAAACTTAGCAGGTCTTCAAATTGGGCATCCGCTCAATTTGTGAGCCAAGAGGCTACAAACAAACATGTTCAATGCATATGGGGGGCAACCCAAAAGCGAAGAGGCTACAGGCAAACACATTCAATACATACGGGCAACCCAAATTGGGTTTGAGACCCAATAGGCTAAAGGCAAACATGTTGCATGCATGCGGGGGGCTGCCCAAATTGGGCGCCCGCCCAATATGAGAGCCAAGAGGCTACAGTCAAAGATGTTCAATGCATACAGGGGGCAACCCAAATTGGGCGCCCGCCCAATTTGATCAGTCAAACTAGAATGGGGGATCTCAAGAAAGCATATTGCATGAACAAATTGAAGCCAGACTTACTGAATATGCGCCACCTTGGGATAGTCCACGCTTTCCTTTCTTCGGCTTGCCATAAAATTCCCATTGATTCCTTAGCTGCTGTATTTGCTCAAAGTAAACATCCTGATAAATGGTATTCTTTGTGATGTCGTTGCTTTCCTGGCTCACCTTTACATACTCTGTTGGAGTCAGATTCCCCGCTAGCACTCGACATTTTATTTTAGCGTAAAAAAGAAGATAAGGTCTTTCAAATGTACTGTCTGCTGGCCATTCCATGGCCTGATTAACAAGAATTTGGGCAACTGCAGTAGTGTGATTCCCACTTACTATCCAAAAGTCTGCATTGTCCAAATCGCTGGCCTTTCTCCACTTTATTGCACGCCCGTGTCTGGATCATAAGGAACAACATCCGCACAAGGTGGATGCATCTAGACATTACTGAACGAATCATATAATGTTCTGCACTAATGACCCTGCAGGTCATGTTTGCAGGGGCTTGATGCATTTTAAATATATCCACCTCAATTTCAAATTCAACTCCAAGAGGGTAGATCCTTTCCCTGTGTTTTATGTTGATCATTGCGCTATGTGACAATTCACGTCTGCTCTCCTGGGTCAAGGCCCCGCCAGAGGTTGAACACTTCACAATTTGCGTCATCTTCCTCTGAGCCTGTCTCAGTCTCACTCTCCCCTTCCGATTCACCTGATGTCTCAGGTGGAGTCGGTTCTCTTCTTCTCTTGGATGAGGAAGCTATTGTGTCTACTTCGTTTTTTCACGTGCTTTTCTGGTGGGGACTGCTCAGATACCTCCTCTGATCCAATGCTTGTGTCCGGGCTACGTGGTCTTCTATGCATACCTCCAAGAATCAGTTTTGGCGTTTCAGTGCTGTGCTTGGTGGGTGTTTCCAATCTTTTCTTCTTTGGAATACTGATTTTGTCTGACGCCACGGTAATGGCCTTCTCTGTGCCTTTGGCTCCATCACCCTTTCTAGTAACTCCATAACGTGACTTCAACCAAAGTGTGTCATACATCTTCGGTCGGTTCTTACCATGATATTCTGTGTACAGGGCTCTAGGTCGATTTTGTTTGTGATCAAGTATCCATTGCCTAACTGTATTAAATCCATCTATAATATCTCCCCGTTTGGTCAGTCCAGATCTCTCAAGGCTTTCATAAGAATCCAACACCCAGCCCTTGGCTTGACACGAATGTGGAGCCTCAGTGATGCTTGCAGTCATTAGCTGAGGATCATATGTTTCAAAGGGCAACCTGTATCCAACAAATGACTTATCCAGCACGTCTTCCACAACAAGATCTATCTCGCTATCAACTTCAGTGCACACAGTCATATCAATTGCTATACCAGCATTCTGTGTTCTCCTAGTCCCGGGCTCAGCAAAGTACAAGCACAGATCCTTAAGATGATTTGTGCTAGAGCCAGGGTGGATTGGGCCAACCTCGATGCACCATGTGAACTTATTGGCTACGGGAGTTATTTGATCTGGGACCACTACAATACCATCAAATTGAACACTCGACTCTGTTTCCTTTGCAGCAGCAAATGCCTGTGCCATCGGAGGGCCAGTTCCAGCTACACGGGCAGTTTGTCTAGTCCTGGCCATAGGTGCTGCATAACATCAAGCATTAATCCCATTAGTATGGAAAAACAATAGCCTAGAGTAACAAAACGTGCAGGTTGATGTCATGTGCAAGGTGCCAAATTGGGTGCCCGCCCAATTTGCACCCCCAGAGGATGTATGAGCAGCGATGGACATGCAAGGGGAGGGTCAAATTGGGTAGCACCCCCCTTGTGATGTGTGGAAGTAGAGAAACAAGCAAGAGGGTGCCAAATTGGGCGCCCGCCCAATTTGGACCCCCAGATGATGTATGAGCAGCGATGGACATGCAAGGGGAGGGTCAAATTGGGCGCCCGCCCAATTTGCACCCCTTGTGATGTGTGGAAGAAAGGAAACAAGCAAGGGGGTGCCAAATTGGCGCCCGCCCAATTTGCACCCCTTGTGACGTGTGGAAGCAGGAAAACAAGCAAGTGGGTGGAAAATTGGGCGCCCGCCCAATTTGCACCCCTTGTGATGTGTGGAAGCAGGGAAACAAGCAAGGGGCTCAATTTGCACCCCTCGTGATGTGTGGAAGCAGGGAAACAAGCAAGGGGGTGCCAAATTGGGCGCCCGCCCAATTTGCACCCCCTTTGTGATGTGTGGAAGCAGAGAAACGACCAAAGGGGGTGCCAAATTGGGCGCCCACCAAGTTTGCACCCCCCTTTGTGATGTGTGGAAGCAGAGAAACAAGCAAGGGGCACAGAAACAAACAAGGGGGTAGCCATGGACATTTTAGGATTGGGCACCCGCCGAATTTGCAGCCCCCTTGTGATGTAGCGCCTGGAGAAATATGAGTTCGAAGACGACAGGCGCGGCGTGATCCTCGCAGAAGAAGACTACAAGCAGTTTTGGTCGGAAAGAAATGAATAAGCTTCCAAAAGGGTTATGCGATGAGGGTGGATAGGCGAATGACAAGTGGCGGCGATGCAAATGGTGAACCTTTTGGAACTAAAAATAGACCATAAAAATAGATCTTACGAAAAGACCATAAAAATAGACTTCTAAAATAAATGTGCCGCAAATATTAAATGCACATTTTTAAATTAAAAATATTATGTGGCCTGACACAATAGTTTTGTAATTAATAATCACGTGGTGGAATTTGAATTTAAATTTTGAAAACTCGCACGTGTCCAAAATGACACGGACCCGCCCACTCAATTTTGAAATATGTTTGATGGTCATTATGGGGGAAATTTGAATTTTGAATTACTTTTTGGGGAACGGAGCTGCTTAGTCATTTGATTCTCACACATTCTTGGGAGGCTTATTGTTCAGCGGATGGCGTGCGCTTCAGCGAAGGTACATTACTTTCGAATAATATGTTTATTCTTCGCCCCTGTAGCTTGCATGCGCTGATATTAGGATTATTCAGTAGTAAATAGCCATTATGCCAAAATTTGATGCCTGGATTAGTATAGAACATTATTGGTGAGGAGATTATTTGATGCCTAATAAATAGACGTTTGACAGATGCATGTCCAGTTCCCCCAACATCTAATCTTTTGAGGGGCCAGCCTAGATACCAGCTAGGGTAGCCTAGAAACTGGGGATACAACCCAATTTGACACCCTATGTAGATGCGCATGGCCAAAGTAGATTCCAGCTGGGTTAGCAAATTGGGCTGCTGCCCAATTTCACACCTAGGTAGATGTGCATGGCCAAGTAGGTTTCACCTGGGGTAGCAAATTGGGCAGGTGCCCAATTTGACCCCCTAAGTAACTATGTATGGCCAGATAGACCCCCTAAATAACTATGATGGCAAATTGGGTCCAATTTGACCCCCTAAGTAACTGTGTATGGCCAACACAGATACCACCTGTGATGGCAAATTGGGCGGGTGCCCAATTTGACCCCCTAAGTAACTGTGCATGGCCAGCACAGATATCAGTGGTGATGGCAAATTGAGCGGGTGCCCAATTTGACCCCCTAAGTAACTGTGTATGGCCAGCACAGATACGACATGTGTTGGCAAATTGGGCGGGTGCCCAATTTGACCCCCTAAGTAACCGTGTATGGCCAGCACAGATACTACATGTGATGGCAAATTGGGTGGGTGCCCAATTTGACCCCTAAGTAATCATGGTATGGCCAGCCATGCATACCACCGCGATGGCAAATTGGGCGGGTGCCCAATTTGACCCCCTAAGTAACTGTGTATGGCCAGCACAGATACCACGTGTGATGGCAAATTGGGCGGGTGCCCAATTTGACCCCCTTGAGTAACTGTATGTGGCCAGCTTAGATACCACCCGGGTTGGCAAATTGGGCAGGTGCCCAATTTGACCTGCCCAATTTGGCCTGTGGTGGCAAATAGGGCGGGTGCCCCATTTGACCCCCCTGAGTAACTGTGCAACACAGATACCACCTGTGATGGCAAATTGGGCGAGTGCCCAATTTGACCCCCAGGTAGATCTGGTCCTACTTGGCTCTGGAACTGATTCATTTTTTGTGTGCAGGAGGTGTACCTATTCAAGGACGCTCGGGCAGTTGCCAAAGGAGCCGTGGGAGACAGGGAGCGATGCCATTTTAAAGACATCCCGGATGGACTTGTGAGTGTTGATGTTCTAGCTGTGTTTGAGGGGCACCATATTCTCTGTTGGCCTACTCCAGATGCAAAAACTTTAGGAGAGGCCCTGGGTTCCTTCATTCTCTGGAGGGAAGGTGATATCCACGACTCCAATGTAGTGGACGTGTCATCAGCATCCAAAAGACAGCGCGTGGCAAGCAGTAGAGACGCTATGTCGCTAACAAGGTACACGCTACTTGAGTCTGACTGCGAAATTTGGCACTCTTGTGATGCCATCCCTGCAGGAAAGGGATTTATATCCTTCACTGGTCCAGACGATGCAGTATGTGACCAGTTCTTGGGTATGAAGACTGTAGGAGTGTCTGTTACTGAGGGCTTTCCCCTTCCGACTGAGGTGAACTTCCGGTGTCAGGCATGTTTGACAGTACCTAAAGCAGGCATGCTTATGAGGTGGAATAATGATCTAGTTAAGGTTAGTGGAGTGAAGGTGTCTGATATTTTAAGTGCAGCACCAGTGGAACAACATGATACGACATCACGCCAGGGTAGCTCGGAGCTTGAGAAGCATTCGCAATACGAGAAGCGTAAATACACCTTCCATTTTCGTCAGCCAAAGAAGGCATCAAAGCCTCCAAAGATCGATCGGCTCACAACCAGTGAAGCCGTCTTGAGGTATAGGAAGACCATGTGTGGCAGACAGAGATATTGTGAGAAATTCACTAGGGATCAAGCTATAAACATGCGAAAGGATTTCCACGCCATGAAATCGAGTGACAGGGTCACTTTTGTGTATGTTAGGCAACAATATGAAGGGTAGAAGGGTCCATCGGCTAGTCTTGCAAGGCGTGACTGTTTGTGAGAGAGCTTGGTACCTTGGTCTTGGGATTTCAAAGTCGGGGTATCTCAAGTGGAAGGCATAATTCCGCTTTGGTGCTCGCAAAGCTGAGCATGGCAATTCAGGCACGATGAAAGCTCGTGCGGCAACCTTGGCCTCGGAAGCTGTTTTCTCCATGTTTGTCAAGGAAAATTGTGAATCCTTACCTCACCATAGCAGGAGGAATGAAGACGGGTCGAGAAAACGTCAGGAAGTTGCCTGCAATGTTTACAAAGACATGCATTCTCGAAGAGGTCAACACAGAAGTGATGGTTTTCATAGAAGGTGTCTCCGACAGGATTTCATAGAACGTGGAGGCGTAGCTTCAAGGATGTCAGTATTGCTAAGAAGATTGCATTCTCCAAGTGTGAACACTTGCGAGGTTATCTGCACGAAGCTGTTGAAGACCAAGGATGAGGCTGAAAGGAGAATAATGCATGATCAGAGAAGGGCACATAGACTAGAGCAACAATCATGTCGCACCTAGTACTGGTCATGGAGACTGTACTCCCACAGATATTCTCGAGACTATGTGTGTATCATTCACGACAAAATGGATCAGGCAAAGACTATGATTCCAAAGTTGCTACAATCCGTGAAGTCCCTTTGGAGACTAGATAAGCTGAAGACTTCATTGACAGGTGCACTTACTCAAGGCCATGGAAGAGGGTTCTATGGAAATTTTGCTTGTGGTCAGATGACTCCAACTTCCACATAGATTCCTTGAATAGTATTTTGAAAAGGTTGGAACTGCCTAATGAGTTTGCAAGAGGCCATCTTGCATTGTCTGATCCATCAGTCCCAAATTGGGCAAGGGCCTTGCGTGACACCACCGCGCTAGCGTCCAAGTTGTCGCTATCTAGCAAGAGCATCCCCGTTGACCTCCCTCAACCTGAGGGACCCTCAATGAAGTGCCTCTTCGCACACTGATGTTGCAACTAGACAACGCATCTAGACAAAACAAAAATAGGTATGTATTATCATATCTTTCATACCTTGTATATCTCGGTGTTTTCGAGGAGATTGAGTTAGGTTTTATGATGCCCGGCCATACACATGAGGATATAGATGCTATGCTTGGTAATTTTTCATCTTCCTCGAAGAAAGCCGAAGTGCTAACCATGCCTGAGTTGCTGTATGAATTTCATACGTGCAATCTCAACACGTCAGTGCCATATCTTGTTGATAAGGTTCCAGATTGGAAAGGTTTCATAGAAGGGTATATCCCTGATGGAGAAGATAGATTGACTGGTCACACTGGCCCTTGACCTTTAGGTTTGCTATGAATGGTGACTGGCCTGTCATGTACCACAAGGTATGTCCTACGTTCGTGGATTGGTTACCTGCTGCAGGAATAAGAATGTGGAAAGAAGGAGAGGATGGAAAACCCCTAATGCCATCTGGAAATCCGAAGATGTTAGCACCTAAGAGCTCAGTGAAAGACCTTGGTCAGCTCCGAAACATTATCTATAAGCATATCCTCCACTGGGTTGCATGCTCGACGAATAATAAGGGCACTCCAGAGACGGCCAAATATACATCACAATTTACGTCGACAATTGAATATTGGATGGGACTCTTGCAGCATCTGGGTAACATCACCAACGTGGAAGGTCCTTACGAGGACTTTTGGCCGCGCACTAGGCAAGATAGACTTGACATACCTGATGTGGTAGCTGTGGTGGAGCCAATTGCAACCATCACTCCTGCTTATGTTGGTCCATTGAAGGATAAGCCTATACCAGAATTCAATCCATTCACATATTTGAAGAAGGGCATGTGTAATGGCCCGCCCTGATGACGTCTTGTGCCCGACATGGGTAGGATATGCTACAGAGGAACCCCAAATGGATGATAAGAAAGAAAACTTCGAGACTATCCAGGTCACTTGGTGGGAGCCTGTCCCTATTAGGAACCAGGTGTTCCCAGCCAACTATGTCAATTGTTGGAAGAAGGCCGATGACTGCTAGTGACCGCATTGAGATAGAGAGTATCGACTACGCTTGGAGTCCTTCGAATAAGGATAAGCTACCAAACACTGTCAAGATTCCTACGCTTGTTGCCGAAGCATATGCGACACTTGTTGGGGGTGTATGTTAGTGTTATGGAAGCGCTTGTTTTATAAAAAGTCCACAATTTAAGGTATTGTCCATATTTAATGAAACTGTGCTTTAATGAATAAATGGCTCAAGTCCTTCAAAAAAAAAAAGAAAAAAAAAAACATCTTCTTGATTGAATTCGCATGCCATAGTTTCTATAAATTTCATATATTATTGTTCTTCGTTCATTTTGAAACCATCGATGTTTGTTGCAAATTGTTCATTTTGAATCCATTTAGTCATTTGCGGTTTTTGAATCATTGATTTTTTATTCCAAATTGTTGGTGTCTTGCAAATTTGAATCATTGATAGATTGAGATACATTAACAACGAGCCCTTTCAGATAAAGTTACAGACAAAGTGGCCAGGATAATGACTATAGAATAGAATAGAATAGGTTTTTAGCGTCCACAGAGACCAATTGGCCTATATAGAGCAACCCCTCCCCCTTCAAAATTAAAAAATTTGCAACACCTGAACAATGTGGAGAGAAATCAAGAAGTTATAAGTAAATTGAATTTGAAGGAAATGCTTCCAAATATGGCTCTTTACTTCATTGTTGATGAGCATATGTATGTTTAGCAATTCATCGTTGGGCATCGAAGAAGAACATGACCTTTGAATACAAGAAGGTTCCTTCTTTTGCAAATGGCCCAGATGATCCAATGAGCCAAATAAAAGGTGTATTTGCTAAATTTTTCCATACACATGGATGGACTGCCGGTAATACTTATTGACTATTAAAATTGCAGTGGAATAAGCCTTGAAGCTATAATCAAGTTGACCTAACATGTTCACACAAGGATGAGTGTTCCATTGTTTCATTTCTCTCAATTATTTTCATCCTTCTCTGCACATAAGAGACAAATTTGAAGATACCTCTGGTCGATATTTGTGAACTTTAATAATGTTAACCAGATGAATGATTTGCCACCAGATAACAGACACTGTGATGGAGCAATTTATTTGAAATCCATCTCCAGATTGCTTTTTGCTAGTCTCTAGAGATAACCAAAGGCCACTTTGCTGGTCCCTAAGGTATAACCAAAGGAGACTTTGTTGAGGGAGGCAAGATGTCGACAGCAAGTAGGACATATGTAATCTTGTTCTCAAACTTAAAGACCTCATTGTTTTCTAAACTACCTACTTATCTACTCAAAGTACTTACCTCCAGCTCCTGAGGTCTACCCTAAAAAATGTGACAAAAGTTTGGTGAAATAAGATTGTGAGTGGCTCCCGTATCAATCAAAATACTAAAAGGAACTTCATTGATTTTACCTTCAACTTGCACTACATGTGCCTGCAGTTGCGTTGTTCCTTGATCGACTGCTGCACAAACTTGCATATCTTCCTCTAAATCCATGAGAGTTGCTTGATGAGCTCTCATTGCCACTACATTCTGAGATCCTCGAACTCTTAGGACAAAAACGTGCCTTATGCCCCTTTTGCTTACAGTAAAAACATAAATTTTCCTTCATACATTTATCATATTCAACTTTCTTCTTTTCTTCATCCATCCATGACATTGCATTCAAAGGTAACTTTAGGGGCATTATGAAAAGTTTGATGAACATGAGAGTTTGATTCATCTCTATAATTCCTTTCGAAATTTCCTCTTTGTTGCTCTCTACGATTGGCATTCTTCTCCTCCTTAAGGATACTCTCGAAATATCGAGCCTTGTGCTCTGCTTCTTCCAAGGTAAGTTGATCACATCCAACTAATTTTTTAAGCTCCATATCAAGTCCTTGCACAAAGCGACTAGCTAATTCCTGTAGTTAAAGACTAATTATTACTTTTATAATACCTAGTTTAGATAATGATGCTTGCTTAACAGAATAATTCCTTGCCTTTGAATCTAACTTTGGACAATGTCGTTCCAAGGTGGAGGATTCTTGTATATAGTTATCCAAGGATTGCCCTTTTCGTTTACACTCCATGAATTTGTTCATCTGTATAATATGAAAGGAAGGTGGACAATATTTCGATACGGAGAGTTCCTTGAAAGTCTCCCAAGCGACTTCCTCATCAGTCACCTTATGTGCTGTCTTATGACGATTCCACCACATTAAAGCATTCCCAGTCAAATTCAACACCACTACTCCCACCTTTTCTTCTTTAGGAACTTGTCTTACAACAAAATAATTTTCAGCCTTCTGAATCCAAGCTTCTGTCTTAACCCCATCCTTATCAAAACCATCAAATAGTTCCAACTTATATTTCTTATCAAAACCATCAAATAGTTCCAACTTATATTTCTTGACAATTTCTTTTATAGATGACTTTTTTTGTGCTTGAGAACTTTCCTTCCCTTGTCTCATAGACGTAGATGATGTCGTATCCTCTTCTTTGTTTCTTTTCCTCCGCCTAGAGAGTGCGAGCTTAAGGGCATCAAAACACTCTCGTTGGTGGCTTCTCCCACTATGTGTTCTCAATACTTGTGAACCTCCCACATCTCCCTGTTTAATCAATCAGGATTAAGAAAATTTCCCTTAAACAGCTTGCAAATTAATGATCCCTGACCTGTCTTTGCCCTTGTCGTAGATTCTCGATTTGCATTTGCTCTGTGCTAGCTCGATTCAGATCAGTAAGTTGGTTCTCTATGCTTGTTTGAAGCTTAAGAAAGCTTGCAACATAGAGGATTCTAAAGTTTTCCTCATTGTGTCAAAATTACCCTCCTCCCGATTGGCATTATTAGCAGCATGATGAGGATTGGATAGATGTTCTCTAGGAGGTAGTTCCATCTGGAGAATACATAAAAGTTTCGTACTCAATGAACTCTCTAGGTCTACCAAAGGATCAGAAATATGCAATAACGGAACTCTTGAAAATCATGAAAAATACAACATTTACATGTATGGTTTGGAATTATGGGTTTCTACCACTAAAACTTCAGACATTTCTTTATATATCCTGTTTGACCTTTCTGAGGCAAAAATCCGATTGTTTTTAGAAAACGTGAAAAATAGGAATCTGCAATTTCCATCTATAAAATCCAGTCATTCTTAATGAAGTCCGGTATGACATTCTTTGAAAAGATAGGGACAAATATATGCTATTGTAACATTCACGTGAATCCATAGCTTATGGGACAATTGACAACACACCCAAATGGGTCCTGCCCCCGCAATGGTACATGGGTGGTACATGGGTCCTGCCCCCGCAATGGTACATGGTTGGTACATGGCTGAAGTGAGTCCTTTCCCACCGCTTTGCAAAATTCATATAGCCAAAACTAGTTTTGTATTATGGATATAACTTGTATTATGGATATAACTTGTATTATGGATTTTGGGCCGTCAGATGACAGCCATTTAAAAAAAAAGACAATGGTCCAAAAGTCAAGATGCTCTCTAAGAGCATCCCTGCCCTCCATTTCAAGTCCTTTACAAGTCATACCTGGCTTGTTTGACTTGAACAAAAATACATGCAACTATAAATAAAACCATGGCGTATTCTCCAAAGAATACTGTTATACCTGCAGATCAAATATCAGGCCTGAGCCTGGGGAATCGAACCCCAGCAAGTAACCACAGCTCAGCCGAGCATAAGAGAGCTCCAACTAATGGAGCTCCCTTATGCAAGGGGGCCAATGCCCCACTGGAATAAACACTGTCAGAAATATAAACAGGAAACAGGTGTCCAATTATCAAGCAAACAAATGTCAAATATTTACATTGAAATACCAAAGATACGTGAAGCCACATGGCAGAAATAGTTCAGATCACAACAACATATAAGTTCATCACACATAACCAGATAACCAGATGCAAGTTCAACACAAAGCTTCTCAATTCCTGGTCGGCCCAGAGCTAGCATGCCTGATGAGCTGATCAAGCTGGCGTATCTCCTGTGTCAGGAGAGCCCTTGCCAAGCTCATGTGTGAGCGCAACACATGCAGCTCTGATTCCGGCACACCAAGACGGTCCCATTGCACAGCAGATAAGGCAGAATTTATAGCAACATAGAAGCTTCCTATCTGCCTTCTCAGGATCCTCAATGAGGCTGCAATCCTGTGCGCCTCCGTACCAACCTGCACAATGCTAGTCACAAATTCCTCAGCAGTAAAGACTTCCTCACTTTCAGGAGGATAAGCATGCGGGTTTGGATGAGAATCATCAATGGTAGAACTGATGATATCAGGACCAATACTAACAACCACAGGTGGGGTCTCATCCATGGTGTCGCCATTTCCATCCATTTCTCAAGAAGACCCTGCACAAATCTGTACCAACCATAAACCAGAGAAATACAACAAAGAGATAAATACAAAAGACTATACAATCGTACAAGAAGGAACCACATGAAAGAAATCAACCCACCGCCATGGTGTGGTCCCCTCAGGTACACAGGGGATATAGTCTACACCAACATCGTGGATATCCGCCTCGAGCTAAAGGTTCTCTCATGCATCCTCAAAGTTTGAGTCCTTAAATCGCCTCACTGGAATGGCATCATCCCAATAGCGCCTTCTACCGTGCCCATTCCTCTCAACAGAACAAACCCCGAAGGATAACCAAAGATAATAGTTCTTATGTCGGAAAAGTACCGCCAGGATTAAGCAACACTCTCCATGCCGCCTGCGACTCGTGTTCATTCACATGGGCGGCATTATGAGGAATAATCCAAGAACTACTTAATGTGTATTTTCCGGACCTCAACATCCCGCACAAAGTAAAGGTCGGGGCTTTGGGGATAGTCTCGACCCCCATGATACATCACGTAATGGCATGCCTTATTTAAAAGATTCCTATTATCCAAGACACACAACCCTTTAGTATCACCGCACCCCACCTTAAATAAAGATCCTTACCTTTTTCAATCATAGATTCGGAGATATTGTGCATATGACAACTATAGTGAACTTTTCCAAAATCTTTCATACAATATCCTACCATTCCCTCAAAACAATGCGACCTATTATTTTTCAAAGCTTTGCGGACCAACACCACGCCAAAGGCTTGGGAGACCAGTTGAAGTCTTTTTGATAGCATCATTCAAGGCCTTAGGACTTCTCGAATCGACCTCTCAAAACACCCCAACATGTAAGTGATCAGCCGAGGAGCCCCTTTCAAGGCTCACGCCCCTGCTAGACATTTGGAGTCACAAAATCCGACAAGGGCATCATAGAAAGATTTGGGAACATCTTGTCCGTAAAGGCCTAAAAGTAACGAAACATCAATTGAATCCCACTCGGGCTAGTATCCGGCAAAGGGATAGAATCGGCCAGCCTGCGTGCGGATGAGCAGCCATAGAGGCCATCGAACCGGATGGAAGATTTGCATGCCCAACCCTTTGCCCCCCGGCCTCCCTTCTTAAAGACATCTCAAGCAAATGAAATCGAAAGAGGTAAAACACACAGACCAGGCGCTAACTCACCTGCAGGAAGACGAAATCGAAACTGTAAGCCCTCGCAGGAAGATAAGCCAACATGCCGATCCCTTTCCCCGCCCATCCTCCCGATTTAGCAAGCAGCGCCAAGTCTTTGGGCCTTGGGAAGGACGCCTCCCCCGACCTAGGGAAAAAAAAATGGATCTGTATGCGTTCGCAACCCCTGTCTTTCTCTGGTATTCATACGGTTTGGTATACGAATACCACCTATTAACCTTAATAAATCATATGTTACAAAAATACCAAATTTGATTGTTGCAAGATTATCGCTACCTAGATTTAAGTGGCATTTTTACTATAAACGACCGCCAACCATTGACAAAGGCAAACTTATTAATCGCGTTAATTATAAAGGATTCGAAACGTATGGACGCATTTTTTTACTCCATTGAGATTAACCACATAGAGCCGCATGGACGCTGCCCCCCTGCATGATCCCTCCTTTCAAGTATTGCAGCTTGCCGCCGGAGAAGCTCACACTCTTGCGCTTACAGGTATGCCACCCGTAAATTCTTTTTTTTTTCCTTGACAATGATAGAAGATGGCACAAGTGGTTGGTTGCAAGGTGAAACCTCAGATGTTTGCCATTGGCATGAGCACATAATGGATTGTGTAACAGGAAGCAATACATTTCTTGGAACTGTGTTATATCTTGTTCCATGAATTTAACTGTTATGATGAAGTTTATTCTTATAATTAAGATTGGAAGATTTTCAAGATTTTTATGAAATATACCTTCAGAATTATACACTAAGCAGAAGCAGGAGATTTTATCTGCCTGCTCTTCAACGATTATAAAAAATTAGGTGCCAATTCTCCTCTGTCTTGCTTGTTACGTAAACCAAACTGCCAATATTGCCAATTTAATAATTCAGGCCTGTAACCAGTTTAGTAAGTGTGCTCGCCATGGCTCACTCAGCCACCGGACGGGTTAAGTTAAAGACTGAAAGTGCCACGATGGGAGCTTATAAGAGCATCTGCATTGAATCTAGGGTTTAAATTCTCAATCTTGCTTGCCCCTTTTCTAGGTCTACATTTATATAGTCATTTATATTTGGCTTAATGAAATTGCAGCATCTGGGAATGTGTATACATGGGGTCGTGGGTCATTTGGTCGTTTAGGTACTGGAACAGAAGAAGATCAACTCGCTCCAACTGCTATTGATATTGGTCAAACAAATGGAACAGGGCAAAGAATTTTGGAAGTTGTTGATGGGAGGGACAACAAAAGTGTAGTTTCAGTTGCTGCTGGTGCCTATCATAGTCTTGCTCTAGATGGTGTGTTTCTGAGGGTTTGCAATCATGCTTGCTATAACAGTGTTCCTGACTGGCAAAATTTGTCTGGCAGGAAATGGCACAGTCTGGTCATGGGGTTATAATGTTTGTATCCGCTTTGATATTAGTAGTAGGAAAGAATAAAAAGTATTTCTATGAATGCTACATGATGTCTCCTTAAAGTGATATAGATGGCCAACTTGGTCACATTATGGAACCGTTCTCTGTTCCACATCCCATTTCATGGGATCATATGCCAGAAGAAGTACCAACGCAGGAAGTGGCAGTTCAAGGAGAAACTCAAACGAAACACGGCAAGGTAAGATCTCTAAAAGTGAAAACCTTCTTTTGGAACTGCAGCCTGGTTTGCTAATCATAGCATACATGCATCCGATCTGCACCAAAGGAGATTAGGAATAAAAAAATAGCTGAAAGATTTTCATTGTACCAAGATTAGATAAGCATGGTAATATAATTAGTGCATGGCATAGGCTTGATCAGATAAGTATCTCCTGTGAATCCAAAAAATTGTAAATCCAAAAAATTGTACATTTTCTAGCAGGATAATCAAAACAGAGGCTGCATAGAGGACATATCTCGTGTCTTTCCTATTTTCAAGGTGTGAAGCAAGATGTTCTTACTAACCACTCTGTTGATGATATGCAGATTGTTAGAGTGGAGGCAGGAGGCATGATCTCTTGTGCAATCGATGAGGAGGGCAAACTTTGGATGTGGGGCTACTGTCCTGGTTTTGAAGGAGGAGATATGACGTCTACTCTTCATGTTGTTGAATATCCAATGTATGTGAGCAGACTGCAAGACAAATGTGTGTCAAAGGTGTCCTGTGGCAACGAGCATGTCTTAGTTTCAGTTACTGATGGTACTCCAGATATGAGTGCATGTTATGCATGGGGCAACAATTCGTATGGCCAGTTAGGGTTAGGTGATGTCGAAAACAGAAATTACCCTGAATTACTCGAAGCAGTGAAGGGATTGTCAATTATTGATATAGCTTGCGGAGCGTTCCATAGTGCAATAATTACTTCAGGTCAAATCCTTCCAACCAAAGCTTTTGCCTCCCAGCAACTAGACATATGTGAAGATAAGAATGCTACGTTGGTATGGACATTTGGACTGGGAGGGAATGGTCAACTAGGTCATGGAACCACTGTAAGCTTAGCATTACCAGATGTTGTCAAGGGACTTCCTGAGAACCAAAGATTCAGCAGTGTCTCATGTGGTCTTTTTCATTCTTGTGCAGTCACAGATGCAGGAAGCGTGTGGGTATGGGGAATGGAAGGTGGCCTTGGCCTTTGTCCAGGAATGGGAGCCTTCGGTGATGCGCTTCTCCCAATAGAAATGTTTAATGGGAGTTCTTCTTGCCAGATAATGGAATCGAAGCACATTGTTTCAGGTGCTGCACATACAGTTACTTTAGTTGATAATGGTTTTGGGATCTGGGCCTGGGGTCGAGGACAGAATGGGGTGTTGGGCACTGGTCAGCTCACTGACAGTGCATCTTCATGTTCTGTTCTGTGGCCTCCTGTAGCTGCAGGTAAAGTAGATGATATGGTCCATTCAATGCAGGAAGCAGCACACCTGCAGTCTCTCCAAAACACCAATCAGAAGATTCAGGGAGAAGGAGAAACTGCAGACAGATTGAGACAGGCAATGCAAGAGATTAGTAGTTTGAAAGAGGAGCTCCAAACCACGAAGGCCTATGTAGAAAACCTTCACCTGGTAATACATGGGGGTAATGACACATCAATTGATGAATGGGAAAGAAAGTTAGCATCATCAAGTGTTCAGGATCTTTTACAGTTTGAGTCTTTTTATCGGTTCAGACTCCATCACGTGAAGGAGATACTGCTGGAGAGAAAAGTGAAGCAGTTATGTAAGTCGTACTTATTGACAAAAGAGGAGTCTGTTGGTTCCATATCTGAAGCCATCACACGCGTCGGATTGATGGCCAAAGGTTTTGAAAAGGAAGCTGCTACGTTCACATCAAAAGCTTACAAAAATGAAGCAGGTAAACCGGTGGGATTCATATCTGAAGATGCTGGGCATGAAGCTGCCAAATTCTCAATATTTGGAGCTGCTGAAAGTAAAGGTAAGCATGAGCAGTCTACTATGCATGAACAGCGGAGCTTGCAGTCTACTATAAGCGAGCAGCAGCATCCACGTTCTACTATAAATGAGCAGGAACATTCCCAGGCTAGTGAAGAAGTCAGAAGATATTCACTGTCTATTGAAGAGCTTAGAAACTTGTCACGACGTGTATCACAGTTGTAATCTGCCTTGGGACTGCATGATTGCTCTCCTGTGTTATTTGAGACTGAATGATTGAGACGCTTCAAGATTGCCAAATAACACTTGAAATATTTGAACCCCGATGTGAAAGGGCAGTATTTAAAAATTTCAGCTGGCCATGACATACACTCAAGCCTAAAATCATTGTGGCCAGGAGAGGATCTGGACAAGCGGATGTGGCAGAAATAAAAAGTGTGCACAGGCTTTAAGCCAACTAGTCCATTATAGAGATTCGCTCTTTTAACGCTGTTAAGGTGCACAACTGAAAGTATAAGAGCTTGAATTTATACTATAGACTAAGAACATTTTTGGCATTTTTGCCACGTCCCCTCTTTTCTTTTTTCTTTTTGGGTTGCCTCTAGGGGGCAAACCCTAGCTTATGTGGGTTTCTGGCATATTCTAGGTATATGCTGGAATATACGTAGGATACGCCGATAACTATGTATATGCTGAAATATACCTAGGATATGCCTGTAACTGCTCCAAACCTATTGTTCTCTGTAAATTGGTGGTCTGGATCGCGGATGTTTGAATCGGCTAACTGGCTAGGCATATCGAAGCTCTAATCTGATGCAACTGCAGGCAAACAATATGCTGGGCCTTGTGTTTACGGATCCGATAGATGTGGTGGAAAGCATGACATCGCTCACACAGTTGTGGCTCCAAGTGAATGAAATAACAGGTCCAATCCCTGCTGGTTTATGCAATGTTGTTACTTTGGAAGATCTCAAGCTGAACGACAATCAATTAACTAGTACTATTCCCCCTGGCTTGTCAAATTTGCCTCTCAAATTGTGGATGATAATAGTCTCTAATAGGCCCCATTCTAGTTTTTGACCCTTCTATAAACTTCAAATACGCCCACAACAATTTTTGCGATGCTGTTCCTGGACATAGCTGCAGCGCAGATGTTATGGCCATGTTGTCTTTCATTGGGGCTGTGGGCTTTCCGTCCATGATCATGTCATCCTGGAATGGTAATGACCCATGCAGCCAATGGACATGTATTGCCTGTGATCCTAGAGGAAGGGTCTCGGTTATTAACTTCCCAAATAGTCATCTGAAGGGAATTCTATCTCTTGCTCTTGCTAATTTAACACTCCTTATCAATATATGTCTAACATAGAGAGAACAAGGAGGCCTTTTGTTATTTCTCCAAATGATGCAAGGATCCTTAAAACCAAATTCCTTAACTTTCATAGCTGTTCTTAATGCATGTTGTGCTTTATTTGATGGCAAGATGATTCTGCCATCATTGATAGTAGAGTTGAGCTGGACCTTGCATTGGGTAATGCCATTATGTACATGTACAAAGATTGTGGCAGTTTGAAGGATTTATTCAAGACATCCTACCAAATGCTGCAGCCAGATCTTATCTCATGGACTGGCTTGATAATGTCACATATTGTATACGGCTATATAAGAGAAGCTATTGGTCTTTCCCACAAGATACCACAGGAGTGCAAAAAACCAGACGATAATATATTTATCACCATATTAAATGCATGCTCTGACATGGAGAAAATAGCATTGGCTAAGCTAATGCATGGGAACATTATTACATGTAGTCTTGAATCCCATAACTCTATACGGATAACCCTTGTCGCTGTTTATGGTAAGTTGTCATATACAAGGCCCATGATATGTGCCACATATCTAAAAATCAACTTGGAATTTTTTATTTGCAGCATATATAGTCATATTCAAAGCCTTGCATCTTCTGCCGGATATTACAAGGGTAGAAGGATTTGAATTAGTCAACGGCACATATGTCTCAGTTCTTAATGCCTGTTCAATACCAGATGCCTTTGCAGAAGGTTCATTCATTTTCTTTAAGGAAAGGGTTAAAAGCAGATGATGTTAGTATTGGAAATGTGGTTATTGATATGTATAGTAAATGTTGGAGCAATGATGTAATAAATGGCTTTCAATTCTTTTTGTTTTTTAGTATGGATTTTAACTTATAACTTGCTATAGAGCATTATAAGTGTGCAAATGATCTTTTGGTTCGTTCTGATTGGTTGAATGAGGCCCTTTTCCACGGTAGTCGTATTTTCAAAAGTCACGTATTTTATCAAATGATATTTGGCCACCTATTGTCCTAAAAGAAAATCACTTTTCCACTACGAAAATAAGACGTGTCTTATTTAGGTTCGGAATAGGATTGGATTGTAAATGGAGTCAAGACACGTCTTATTTTTAGTTATATTTCAAATAAGACTAGGTGTCTTATTTTATGGCGGGGGAAATCCCCCGGAATAAAATAAGACTCCATTTACAATCCAAACCTATCCCGAACCTAAATAAGACATGTCTTATTTTTATAGTGGAAAAGTAAAATTTTTTTAAGACAATAGGTGTCCAAACGTCATTTGATAAAATATGTGACTTTCAGAAATAAGACTACCGTGGAAAAAGGGCCTTATTTTATTCCGGGGGATTTCCCCCGTCGTAAAATAAGACACCTAGTCTTATTTGAAATATAACTAAAAATAAGACGTGTCTTATTTTTCCATGGTTTTCCACTAGTATTTTAGTGGCGTCATATTTTATGACTACCATATAGTGGAAAAACAAGTTTAAATTTGTGCATCTTATTTTTAGCCCTGGAGTCACAAATGATGTCATATATTGTATATGATAGCCATATTTTGCGACTACTGTGGAAAAAGGGCCTAAGTACATGACATTACCACGAGATATTATGATCTGGAGGGCACTGTTTAGTAATTCTAGGCACACAAAGTGTCAAAAACATGCCAAAGAAAAACTTCTGATCGTAGTCCAGATGACCATGACATTTATTCATTATTGTCAAACTTATATTTTATGGATCTATGTGTTCTATGACCATGACAGTTATTCATTATTGTCAAATTTATATTTTATGGATCCATGTGTTCTAGTTGTCCTGGCTATCATGAGCTATGTTGGTCCATCGCTGGCACATTTATAGTTGCCTCTTGTTCCTTTGGGTTCTGGAACAGACTTTATTCTGGGCCAACTTGTTGCCCAGCACTAGCGGCACAGGATCCATTTTGGCAGTCCGCGATATTGTGCTACCATTGTGTTCAATTTTTTTTTTCCCCTTACATTTTTTCCAACGGACCATATATTCGATTTACACCATAGGAAGTGGCTTTTCAAGTTTCCTGTAAAAAAGTTATGGCCATCGATTCGACACAATGCCGAGAATATGCTGATGATGTTGGCTCTAAATCAACAATACAAGAAAGACCATAAAGATGCAATTTATCGATTCATCGTGTTAGATGCAATTCACCTATTTATGCATACTATCATCATGTTAGATGCAATTCACCTATTTATGCATACTATTACAAGCAAGTAGTCTTTAAAGAGGGAGGAGGAAAGAGGCTTTACATTTTCAAAATGTGCAATTTCGTTGATTTTTTATTTTCAAGAAAATTACATTATGTTCCATTGTAAGAAGCTCTAGGTTGGAAATGGTCATTAAGTGTAGTAACTTTTCCTTGGAGTTGTAAGAAGTCCCCAAACCAAAAATCCCTTGGGAGTTAGAAGGAATTCCCAAACCAAGCTAATTACATGCATGAATTACTTTGTTTCTTATATAACTTAGGCACAAACTAAAATCGTTCAGGATTTGGCCAATTGTTCATTCAACCACCAACAAAACAACACTAAAGCCCAAGGCCAATTTGTTAATTTCAAGCACCCCGTCAAGCATCAATTACTTCACACATGATACACCATTAGCACACTGAATTTGTTCTGCGCTTACTCCACGCTTCAAGAGCCTTGCCAACTAGTTCTTCCTTAGTCCGGCCAATCCTGCCATCATCAAGGGCACTAGGAGTCTTTGGAGTTGTCTTTGGAGGGTGCCTTAAATCAAGGTATTTAAGAACCTTTCCAATGTCATTGATCAACCTGCCAGCCAAATTTCTGCTGAAATCTTCTCTGATAACTACCCTCAATAAGTGAACATCTTCAGCATCTGCTGCCATCGTGTAAGATGGCACTATCCATCCATAACGCCGTAGATGATCAGCTATGTCGTATTCGTTAAACTTGGTTCTATCCTTTAATGAAAATGAAACCACTGGAATACCCACTTCTTTGGAAAGCAGATCAAAACGGCCTGTCTGTCTGATTCCATCTGCCAAATTCTTGGCATTTGCTTGGCAAGTTTCCATCACGGCTTTGTACCCCTGGTAAGACAACAAAGAAATTTAAATATACACATCAAATAGAAGCATAGAATTGCAACTTTATTCACCCCTAATTACTTGCTCACAGAAATTATTAATTCCAGAAATATTAGACTGCAAAAAGATTATTTACCTCAAAACCAAGCCTAATCAGTTGGTAGTATTGAGCAATAATTTGACTAGCCCCTGCAACAAGGAAAAATGAGATCCCCAAAAATTTAGGATAAGAATGTGCTATCAGATTCCATTAGACCTTTGGAGAAGTTGAGTGTAAATGTTGGTTGATCAGCACCCAAATAATTGATATGGAAGATGAGCTCTTCAGGAAGCTCCTCCTTCCCCCTCCATATCACCCATCCAATACCTGCATATACTAGGCCATACTTGTGCCCACTTACATTTATGCTCTTGACCAACGGCAAGCGAAAGTCCCATTCCAAGTCTGGGTATAAGAAAGGTGCAACAAAACCTCCACTCGCTGCATCCACATGTATCGGGATATTCCACCTACAGTATTTACAAATCAAATGACAGTATGCAAATAAGAGCTCCCACATGCAAGATCAATAAGATCAAAATGCCACAAGTATGTTACCCATTCTCTTTATTTTTCTTAGACAGAAGATCATTGAGCAGCTTGACATCTTCAAACTCCCCGTTATAAGTAGACCCCAAAGTTGCAGCTACACAGATAGTGTTCTCATCGACAAGTTCAACAGCTTTATATGGATCCATCACATAAAAATCCCGTCTCAGATGAACGGGCCTCAACTCCACCTCAAAATAAAGTGCAAATTTCTCCCAAACCACCTGAAAGTATTTAGGCAATACTAAAATTAAAATCAACTTGAGAAAATAGTCTAAGATGCTGATTGAAACCACACAAACATGTGTGATTGAAACCACACAAACATGTGACGACTGCGGTAGCATATGGTCCTAATGGCATTCCAGGACAATTTGAGACACCAAACATATATATTGTACAACAAGGAGTTTTGTGCCAATAATTGCATACTGCACATAAGGGGGAAGCAAACCTCTAAGCACTGCACTGCTTACTATCAAAGAAAACAGTGATACATACATGCACATTGGCTCCAGCTATAAAATTGGGATTATCGAAAGATTTTCCCTCTGCCTTCCGTTTATTTTGCCACTTCCTTTTAAATGCTAAGCCTGCCAGCATAATGGCTTCAGATGAACCAACCGTGCCAACACCTATAGCTTGCTCTCCAGTGTGTATAGGTGCATTTAAAAGACGGGCTATCATGTTGACACACCTGTCCTGCAATTATATATAATACAATATTTTAGCCAGAAAATCACATTTATTTGAAATCAACTGTGCTTCCCTGTTTCAAGAAAGAGATGGTTTGCACTTTAACAGGAAAAAGATCTATGTTTTGTCAATTGAAGCTTGATTTGTGACTTGTCATTCCAAACAATGTAAGTAACTAAATTCATCGTTTATATTGCCATGGCAATATTACACCTTGAATAGTCACACTATGTCATCATGTCATAAAGAAATCAACTTTTGTGAAGTTGTACTACTCTTATTGCCCCTATTTACTCTGATTTTACTTGAAAATTGTACCACGATGCTTATATCCTCATTTCTGGATCACACCACATTCACATTTTGCATGAAATTTCCTTTCTATGATTTGTTTTCCATTGTGGATGATATATACTAACAGCTAACCTGAAGCTCTGTCGTCACAGGATACTCATCCATGTCAATGTAATTTTTGCTTAATGATTGCATGATCAGTTTGTCACATTCAGGTTCCATCCATGTTGAGACAAATGATGCAAGGTTAAGCCGCGGGTTACCATCGAGCATCAGCTCATCACTTATGATTTGATAAGCTGCTTCCTTTGGTGTCTCTTTCTCAGGGATTTCAAATCTGCAAAGGGTTCAAACATATAATAAAATCACTCCTAGCTTTGGAAATGAAAGAGCTGCATAAGGATGATTTAATTAATTTATGACTGCATTGTACCAAGAAAATATCCAATTAGACTTGCAGTGAATGGCATAAGAACTCCTGTATATGTTATTCCTTCATTGCTTGCTATAGCTTAGACCATTTTAAGGCTGAATTGACCACTGTGAGACAGAAGGCAACCTATGTTGGGCTGCTAAAGTGTCCTATTATGCGACCAAGGCAAACACCATAAATTAACTAAAACAAGGTGTGCTCCACCATGTGGGAGATGAAAGGCAAGTAAGTAACCAAGAACACATGTTCTTCCCTTCAGCAAAGTACAAAGTGATTACAATTATGATAACATGACCAAATGGACTCTCCTGTACTATTTATCGTGAACATAAACAAGATGAAAATCAACATGTCGCAATTACTTGAAGAAATCAATATGGTTTAATGCAACAGACTCGAAAAATGCGTCATGCCAAAAGCAAGAAGGAATTGTCGACTTAGAATGATCTAAGCTATGAAACTGCAGGAATTATCACCTGGGTATCTCGGACTGTGTATAGCGAGATGCGAAGGTACAGTGCAGGCTTTGGTCCTGCTCGACTCCGCCATGAGAAGTAATCGTAAGCACCATGGTTGAATGTAGGAAAATTACACCAACTCCAATTGATTCATAAGGGCAAATTCATGGACGTGTCTAATGCATGACATACTACGTGTCGATCTGTTGTTATATTGCTCAAAGTCAAGACTAGGGTCAACACTTGGGTTGTGTGTGACGTAGTAAAGAGGGGTTATGATGTGCTCGTGAGAGGTTATAGCTAAAGTGTGCATTATAGCAAGATGAAATGCCCGCTTACGCAAGTTAGGCCAAACAGAGGGATAAAGTGCACGTAGGATTTCCTGGCTAGTGAGAGACACACTGAAAAGAGTGAACAACCACTCCCAAGCAAGCCGTAGATGATCGCACAAGAAGAAGCAGTGTTCAATAGTTTCAACACGTTGGCCACAGAGAGGGCAACGATCTGAGACTCTAGGGTTCATCTTGTGAACCAAGACATTCACTCGAACACATCTATAGAGAATTTGCCATCGCAATGCTGACACTTTAGGGTGGAGCAATTTATCCCATGTCCACATCCAAACACTTTTCCACTGTGGTTGAGGAACCTGAAGATGCCAGTGCTGGGATGGGGGAAGAGGCTCACAGTCTAAAAGCAGCCTGTACGTGGAAGAAACAAACTTTTCTGGCTTAAGAAGTGCATCACATATCCAAATAGGCACTTCAGCCTGTGGTTGCTGCACAGTGGATGGCAAAAAATCAGCCACCCCAGCCCAGATTTGCTGATCCCATCTGTATAACAGAAATCTCGTCTGAAAAACCTCCCATGACAAAAGATGACCAGAATCATACCAAGCTGCAATCGTTAAAACCCCAGCTAGCCGCCAACGCCGTTGGGTCTTTGGATGTACAAGTGCACATAAAGGCTGCTGATCATGCATACCTTGCAGGGGAAGCTGTGACGTTCCATGTATTTATATGGGATACGTATAAATAATATACTGACACGTCACCAGTAAAGGTACGCCACCATGGGGTATTTTGACATTGACTTAAAAGGGATTAATTTAGCTATGCTAAATTAACCATTAAAGGATAATTATCCAATTAATTCAATAATACTAATTGGCTATTTAGGGGAGCGCCACCTGGCCCAACTCGATTGGCCAGCATGGGAAGTTCCAAATTGGGTCATCAACTTGACCCCTAGCCCTGATTAACTCCCAAAATCGATCAAGAGGAGCAGCACCTGAGCGCCCACCTTGCCAAGCACCTTTACCTGTGTGTCCAGAGCTGAGCGCCAAGTCCAGGGAAGATGGAAGCACCAAATGACAACGGATCCAGCAGGAACTCAGGTGGGTGGTTAGTGTAGCTTGATATTTTAGAGTAGCGCCCCTGTTGGGCACTTGTAGTGTTTATTTCTTCTGTTCTCTAGGAACTAACCCTTGATTGCAAAGGTGAGTTCTCTTTATCTCTGATTCTGGTTTTGCTCTTAAAGGATGGATTGATAGTTCTTTGCATAGTATTATTCTGGAAATGGGGGAATTAAAGGGGGGTAGAGTCCTCTGAGCCATGTTAGTAGTATACTCCTAGGTTGATCCCTGTATTTCCCATATGATGCGGCATGTGCACAAGAGACCACCGAGTCGTGGATGCTATGGAATTGCTTAGCACCAGATAAGGGACGCAGTGGTGAAGTGGGGGTGGGGTCTTGCACGAACATAAAAGGCTCCTGAGACTCCTACAGTGGGCTAGGCCTGATAGCCGGTCACGTAGAGGGCCGGGTATGGGTCTGACACTCCCTGGGTGCAGAGGTGTGACCCGTATGGGGCACCCTGTGCTTTGGTAGATTTAGGGTGAGTAAGTCGGGTAAGGATGCGGGGGTCGCTGATGCGGCACGTATTCTCTAGCTCACCCATGGAACCACTGTGATCCTGGAAGGGGACACTTCCCTGACCTGCCTCATCGGACGGGGCTTCATGAACCCTGGAGTAGGCTCGAAGGGTGATACCTTGAGTCTGCGTATCCGGAAGGCTATCGCGACGCCATAGCATGATTGGACTCATCTGCAAAGTGTGCACAGGAGGGGCGGATGGCGTTGACAACCCTAGCCGATGTTCTATGCCAACCAACGCCATGTCAAGATTCTGTCTGCTGATCTCTTGAGACCTAGCCATCAGTCGATCCCCACTGGAGTCTGAGCCGGGGTAGAACCTGGGGTTTGGGGTGTTTTCCTTAGGATTAGATGCATATTCTTTGCCGTTGGTACTTGGATGGATGTGCCACCCTTCGTGGTGGTTATTTATATATGATTTATGTTGTATGCTAACATGTATTCACGCTTCCGCGACGTAGGAGCCCCATTGAAGGCGTGGGCCGAATGACCCCTCCGTGTCCTTCACTCGGGCATCTTTCTATAGATGGCCCGGGATAGACGGAGGGCCCTGCTCATGGCGAGATGGTTGCCATGGGAGGGGGAAGTCCCCGTATGTATACGGCCGGGTGCCGTATACGTTCAGGGAGCGTCACAGTGGTATCAGAGCCGTGATTTCGATTGTTCGAAATCATAGCACTGACCAAACTCTAACTCGTTAGTTCGGTAGCTAGGTGGAAGTTTAAACTAGTGTGATTGTTTAGCTCTTTGATGTTTGGTTTTGTGCTAGGTTGAAGTAGTAGATTGTAAGCTTTAGGAAGTTTAGGGCGACTGGAGGACCCAAGTGGGAACATGCCATAACTTTCCTCAGGAAGCTCGGAATCGGAAAATTTTTGTTTCATTGCGTCGGGGACCCTTGAATTAGTCTAGGACACTACTTGGTTGGCGGAAAATGGTAAACAAATGGCTCGAAACCCAAAATCGGCGCACTTGGGTAAAAACGAGTTTCTCTCGCGATTTTAAGTGCCAAAATACCCAAGTCCGCCAGTTTGACCGGACGTTGACTTTAAAAAAAAAAAAAAAATTATAAGAGGCGGAAATTTGGGGCGCGGCCGTTTTAGGGTTTTGCCGCACTTATGCCTTTTAGGGATCCGCCTCCTGACCTGCCCGCTGAGCGCCATAGCTGCCGTACTCGTCCGTACCTGTTTATCAACCCCCTTAAGACATAGCCGCCTTGCCTACAGCCCCGGGCGCCTGCACTGCTGCATTGTGGAGAGATGGCAAGAACCAAGGGAACTAAGAGTTACGCTACCTGTAGCATCCCTCAGCTCTTTGTTGCGCTTGAAGACAGCATCAACAACACAGAGAAGGGTCCTGAGAAAACCGAGCTCCTCTTGGAACAGCTCGTCCTAAGATTCCTTGAGGGCGACCGCATACCGTACCCCGTCTTCCATCTTACAGAAAGGTTCCTGATTAAGCTCAACGCCGAAGGCCAGACTTACACCCTGGTAGAGCAGGAGGACCAAGCCTTAACCTTAGTCAAGTACTACCCTACGGATATGGCTGCAGAGGCCGAGGCTCAGAGGGTAGCCACTGAGATAATGGCCATGGCTCACGAGGAAGACCTTAGGGAGACAGCTCGTGCAGACCCGGCTGTTAGGGGTCGGGAATATCGGTATTTGGGTCGGGGTAGAGCCATATGCCAGCGGCGTGACTTCACCATACCCCCGTACTATTATGATGAGGATGCCCAGATTTTCATCTGGGAAAATGTTCCCCCATCGTTTCCACAGGAGATTTTGCAGGAAATTGAGTTTGATATGGCGGTCCGGCCTGATCGATATGTGGTAGAGATCCGTAGAAGAACAGAAGTGCGTCTCCTACGTGAACAGCATGCAGAGCGTGAGGCAGCTCGGCTAGACGAAGAGCAGGCTCGGAAAGCTGCCGAGGAAATTGCCAGATCTACTGAAGAGGCAACGAAACTAGTAGCAGAGACTGATACTCGGGTTGAGGAGCCCGTTAACCGTTTTTACCGGTGGAAGAGGAAGACCACCAGCCCGACTCGCTTGGGGTCGCAATATAAGACCCAGCTCCAGGCGATGGATGGGGTTGCAAAGAAGAGAGGGGATACCCGAAGGGACACCTTAGTTGAGCGAGCCCGACATCCAGCCACAGGGGGAAAGTCACTTCCTCTTGTTCCCCCTCCTCGACCGAGGAAGCCCCACCGGTTTAGACCTGGGACGGTGGCCTTGCGGGAGATCCGCAAGTATCAGAAGTCTGCGGAGCTTCTCATTAGGAAGTTGCCGTTCCAGCGCCTTGTTCGGGAGATCGCGCAGGAGTTCAAAACCGACCTCAGATTCCAGACGCATGCCATTTTGGCCCTACAGGAAGCGGCTGAGGATTATTTGGTTGCGCTTCTTGGCGATGCGAACCTCTGTGCTATACATGCCAAGCGTGTGACAATTATGCCCAAGGATTTGGCCTTGGTGCGTAGGATCCGTCGGGAGAGGCCTTGATCTTCCTCCTTTCTGTAATATGTGTTGTATCTTTTTTTGTACATCCTATTTTGGAATTAATATACAATGTTATCTTAACATCATATTTCATTACTTCATTTGCATGCTGCCCATACATGCGAACCTCCAATTCAAAAAAAAAAAAAAAAAAAAAAAAAAAAATCCTCGATAATAGAAGTAATAAAAAAATAACTCACTTTAGGGAATATTCCCTTTTAAAAGGTTCCACTTTTTTTTCTTTAAACGTACCCCTTCCCTTTTAGGGTTTTCAAAATTGTGATAAACTCTTCCCTTTTCTTATCCTCCTCCTTCTCCTAGAATCGCTATGGATCATACCCAGCGCCAGCAATGGTACCACGATGGGGAGCGATGGGATCCTGATGTCCCCTTTGAGCATCTCCATCCTTACTTGTTACAAGAGGTGGATCTTATCGCCAACATGGAGGCCCATCCCGACTATGCCGACTTCTTGGAGTTTTATATCCAAGAGATGGTGCCCCAGTGCACTCCATATGGCAACCCTCCTCAGCTTTACCTCCACAGATCCGTCCTTATGCAGATGCTTGGGGATGACCGCCATGCCGAAGACACACTTAGGGGTATTCAGCACCGAGATAAGGCATGCTCCTATTCTCCAGCTTGGACGGCAGCAGACCTATTTTGAGGTCCGCTTTGCATTGGCCATCCTTATGGACCAATATGTGGAGTTCGATTCCACTCCAATGGAAAAAGGGAAGTTACCTATTGCTGATGATCCAGAGGAGGATGAGCGCATCAGCCATACAGATTTTGTTCGATGGAAGCAGCTCGCCACCGAACCGCCCGTCGTGCGAGCCCAGGGCCGCAAGCTTGCGGGGTTGGATGCCCTTCCCCCAATCATTCACAATGGTCGAGAGTATCTCCTTCTCGATGATATCATGTGGGCATATCACGTCATCGCTAACCTCCCACACATGACCAAGGACCTGGTCCTGTATGAGCTCACTGAATATTGTCAGGATGACTTCATTGACTTCTCCCTTCCTGACTATCCTGCGGAGGTCCAACGGCTACTTAGGTTTCACCCTGAGGACCTTGCACCTGTTGAAACCTTGCTACAGCTAAGGCATTTGATGCTCCAAGATCCCCCTTCTCCACCACCTGAGGATGCTTTTGTTGCTATAGGGCCCCACATTCCTAATATTAACGAGGTGGCCATACCAATGGAAGAAGATGAAGAAGGAGAAGAGTTGTATGATAACAAAGACCATCTGAACGAAGATAAGGAAGAGGCCTATGAGGAGCAGGTACATGTCAATCTCGAAAGAGAAATAGCGACTTTCAGAGATCCCGACGTAGCAGCTTTCAAGAACCACCTTACACGGTTCTTCCTCTCAGCTTTTCGTCAGGGCCAGGTGTTATTCTTTGTTCGAGCACTCGCTCCTGAGGCCGAGGCATCTTTTTGGGCACTGAAGGCTTTGTCAGTTACGGCAGGACACCGCAAGCTCCCTGCCAATCTCCATTCTGCCGTACTTGTGAGTCGCGACTTGGCACTTGCTGCTTTAAGCCAGGACATTGCGGCTTGGATGAGCATGAAAATGCTCGTGGCAGCACCCTTAGCTACTGCTTTTCCTCCCGCAGTTGCTTCAGCTGCCGCACTTACCATTAGCCCCGGTGTCGCGCTACTTCGCCAGCGGGAGCCACCATCCCCTACGACAATGGATCAAGATGCGGGGCCTAGCTCCTAGTCCTTCCTAGTATCTATTGAATGAGTATAGCCTTTGGGCAACTCCAGCATATGTATTTTTTTTGGATTGTCATATTCTTTTATGAGCCATCATACAATATATACGCTATTTTCTTATGATTTATGATTATTGTATCGTTAATACAATTAAATTGTTTTATCCCCATGATACTTCCTTGTATCTTTTAGACTCTAAAATATAAGAAATTGTTCAATGTTATATATTCATTCCTACCGTCTTGCAGACGAGGGACTCGAAGAATATGAAGAAAGAATCACCAACCAGATACGAAGGGACGATCTAGGACCTCCAGACCAGGATTATGGCCAACGGTACGGGGAGTACCCGGAGTGGGACGATGATGATTACGAGGTAGCAGAACCTGCAGAACAAGGAGAGCCCTATGATCTAGCTAAAGGATTGGAAGTAGTCAACATCCTCAGAGAACGGGCCTTTGAGGACTTACAGCAGACTCTTCGTCGAACATGGGATTACTGGGACATGACAAGGCATGAGGCTTTTGCTGATGCCAACGATCACTTGTGGCAGATTTTCTATGCGTTAAGAAGGCTTTTTAATCTCCTTATCATTAGCCCCACGCTAGACTACCAACCCGTCATCATCCAGGCCTGGGCTCGCTACAAGGTAGTCAGGGCTGTACGTGAGAGCGTTCGCTACTCTATCTTGTACCCTTTTGCGCAGTCCTAGGCCCGGTTCCCTCAGTTTTTCTATGTGATGTGTGAGTTGAAGAATTGTCCAATGTATAATATCTGTCTCTGTATTATATCACTTTAAGTTTTGTAACTACCAATGTAATGACTGTACTCGCTTATAATAAAGATCTTTTCTCTTGTATTTTTTTTCTAAAACCACTCTCTCTTAATCCCATCCGTAATAATCTTGTTTGTGGGACTTGATGTCGCTGTAATTCTGCTTATATTTTTTTTATGGTCAATATAGACGGTGCACGTAACGCCGCCTGGCAAACACCCTCGAATGCCAGTAGGCTAACACCTGAGCAAGAACTTATGTTGATGAAGAGGCAATTAGTCAAGTTACAAACTTATGTGTTAAACGCCAATCCCCCACAGCATGTGCAGGAAGATGGACTGGAGTTACCTCCGTTACCGTCAAGTCCACCGCCACAGCAGCCACCTGCACCTCAACCAGGCCCCGTGCCTGCACAAAGGAGGCACCATTCCAAACGTCGTCGGAGTTCCTCTAGGGATAGTGCCACCTCCTCACAATCGGCCACTTCTGTGTCCTCTGAGTCATCTGTATCATCTGGTGACCATGCAAAGCGCCGGGACAAGGAGTACCGTAAGACGGTTGATACAGCCATAACCAGTATATGGAAAAATAGGAAACTGGTCCAGTTTGATGGGAAATCTAGAGGCGGACTGAATGCAGAGTCCTGGTTAGACGAGATGAAGGAGTTTGGGAAATCCTATGGTATGACAGAAAAGGATACAGGAAAGGTTGCCACCACAAACCTTACAGGAGCTGCCCGTATTTGGTGGAAGGGCTATACCCGAGCCAAGCATCTGGACAGAAGCAAGTGCAAGTTCAAAAAGTTTGCCAAAGCCTTTAAGTCGCATTACGTGCCTCGTGCGCACAAATGCCAACAGATTCAAACTTTTTACCGGTTGGAGCAAAAGGCTATGTCAGTCCAAGCCTACACAGATGAATTCATGCGCCTAAGGCTATATGTCCCGGGTATGAATGAAAAGAGGGCGGTAGAGGGTTACATTGAAGGGTTGGCCCCCTCAATTAAACGAATGGTTAAGGCCATAGACCCCAAGTCAGTTGCAGAGGCTGAGGCTAAGGCACTGAGCCTTGAAGAGGATACGCCACGGGGCCAGTACCAACGTCCAGCATCCTACTCCCAGCCACGCCCGTACACACCTTATAAGGCCCGTTCGCCAAGTCCGGGGCCATCCCAGCAGAACCCTAACGGCCGCCAGGAAAAGAAAGTCACCTTCAACATGCCCGACAAACCGAACAATGTCGGTAAGGAAGTTCGGAACCTCTTACAGTCCATTCCTAAAGAGGCTCGAGAACTGCTCCGCCGAGATAAGGCATGCTACAGGTGTATGCGGCCCGGGCACTTCATGCAGAATTGTCCTTATGTCACGCAGACTGCCCAGCTGGCCATGGCCGACCTCGATTGGGATGACCTTGAGTCCACACTGCCTGTCGAGGAGGAGGCTCCCGAATACATTCACGGTGAGTCCCATATCCTTGTAGCCATTGAAACCGGTAATGTTGAAAGTCAGCCTGCCGTTATTTCCACCATAGGTCAAGTAGACAGCAAACCTACGGGTAGCACACATAATTTTGCTTCTCCTAGAATGGCCCAGGTATTGCGGCTTGAGACCTTGAGATCCCGACCGAAGCCTGTCACTTTAGCCAGTGGTAAGATCAGACATACTCAGGGCCATCGCATTAACCTTAAAATGCAATTGCCAGGTGCACCAGTTGCATTGGGTGCCGAATTAATGGATATAGGCAAATATGATCTGATTGTTGGTATGGAATTCCTGGCATCTGCAAAGGCCAATATAGACTGCGAGAAACGGGAGGTTACCTTCAACGCAGCTAATGGAGCCCGTGTGACTATAAAAGGTGATCCATTCAACCCTATTATGCAGTCTATGTCCATCAGACAGTTAGATAAAGCTATACGCAAGGATAAGCTCCTCTGCATTATTAGACTTGCCTCCATTGAGTCAGATGCTAAACAGAAGCAAGTAATCGATACCTTGCCAGAGGGCATTGCTAATCTTCTCCGAGAATTTAGCGATCTTTTTCCAGATGAAATACAAAAGCTTCCTCCTTTTAGAGGGGTGGAATGTGAAATAGCTTTAGAACCAGGTACTAAGCCTACCAGCAAGGCCCCATACCGTATGAGTCCCCCAGAGTTGGCAGAGCTTAAGAAGCAACTTCAGGAGTTACTAAACCTAGGTTTCATACGACCTAGTGTTTCGCCTTTCGGCGCTCCTATCCTTTTTGTTAAGAAGAAGGATGGCTCCTTGAGGATGTGTATTGATTATCGGCAGCTCAATAAGCATACCATTAAAAATCGCTATGCTTTGCCTAGAGCAGACGATCTTATGGACCAATTGCAAGGGGCCAAGTATTTTTCAAAGATTGACTTACGCTCCGGTTATCATCAAATAAGAATTAAAGAGGAGGACATCCATAAATCTGCCTTCCGCACTAGATATGGTCACTATGAGTTTACCGTTATGCCTTTTGGATTAACTAATGCCCCCGCAACTTTCATGCGGTTAATGAATGATGTCTTCCGCCAATACTTAGATGATTTTGTTGTTATTTTCTTTGATGACATTCTCATCTACAGTAAGACACTGGAGGAGCATGAGAACCATCTTCGCTTGGCCCTACAAAAGTTAAGACGTCACCAGCTCTTTGCCAAGTTCTCTAAGTACAAATTTGCCACTCCAAAGGTGGACTATTTGGGCCATGTTATTTCCGCCGAAGGAATTGATATGGATCCAGCAAAAATAGAAGCAGTCAAGGATTGGCCCATTCCTGGTAATGTGTCAGAGGTCCGAAGTTTCTTGGGATTGGCAGGATATTATCGGAAATTTGTTAAGGATTTTGCAAAAATTGCAGCACCTCTTACCGACCTTACAAAGCATGAAAAAGTCAAGGATTGGATGGAACATTGGAAAGCAAAGGTCCAGGACAGTTTTCAGAAACTTAAGGATGCCTTGACATCAGCACCAGTCCTCACATTGCCGGACCCGGAAAAGGACAAGATAGTAGCAACAGATGCCAGTCAGATTGCTACAGGCGGAGTTCTTATGCAAGACGAAAGGGTTATAGCCTACGATTCTAAGAAGATGAATGAGACAGAACAACGCTACCCTACCCATGATCAGGAATTGTTGGCTGTTGTTCGCACTTTGCGAATATGGAGACACTACCTTCTTGGTAGAAGATTCCACCTTGATACGGATCATCAGAGTCTCCGTTATCTATCGACCCAGCCAAATCTCAACCTCCGTCAGAGAAGATGGATGGAATTTTTGGAGGAGTATGATTTTGAGATTATGTATAAGCCTGGGAAGCACAATGTGGTTGCGGATGCATTGTCACGCCATCCCTTGGTGACCCGAACCCATTGTAATGCAATTTCCACACTCACTAGTGAGTTTGGGAAACAAATAGAACAGACCTTGGCCACAGATCCCGAGTTCCGTGATGTTTGGGATAGTTTGAATAAAGAGGCACGCACAGATAAAGAACGCGAAGCTTTCCGTTCGTATAAGAGAGAGGGTAACTTGTTATATTACAAGGATAAGTTGTGTGTACCTGACACTTCAGGAGTACGTAAGCTTATTCTCCATGACACGCACAACAGCCCTATAGCTGGGCATGCAGGTTTCATGAAAACCTATTTCAAGATCCGCTCCAGTTATTTCTGGCCTTCTATGAAGAAGGACATTGCCAGGTATATTAAGCAGTGTCAGGTGTGTCAGCAAACCAAGGCTGAGCAGTTGCGGATCCCGGGGGAATTGCAACCTCTAGACGTGCCCAATGCCAAATGGGAAGTGATAACCATGGACTTTATTGTGGGCCTTCCACGTACTCTCCGGGGTTATGATGCATTGATGGTAGTCGTCGACAAATTATCGAAGATGGCTCATTTCTTGCCATGTCGTACTACAGATACAGCTTTCGACACTGCATTGCTATTCACAAAGGAGATCTTCAGATTGCATGGAATGCCACGAATTATAGTATCCGACAGGGATCCCAAGTTTGTAAGTGCATTCTGGAAAGATTTCTTTACCACCATTCAAACCAAGCTTGCTATGAGTACGGCATATCATCCTCAGACGGATGGTCAGACAGAACGTACAAATCGCATTATAGAAGATATGCTACGAAGTTATGTGGAGTAAGCAGTCACAATGGGCTGACTATATTTACTTGGTTGAATTTGCATATAATAGCATGAAACAGGAGTCTTCCAGAATGTCTCCCTTCATGATAAATTATGGTTATCAATGCCTTACTCCAGACACATGGCATAACCCCGTTTCTAAGGTGGAGGTATCTCAAAAACTCCTCTTGGAAATGCAAGCTTTGGTTGAAGAAGTTCGCGGGTACTTGCTGGCAGCACGCAGTCGTCAGAAGAGTGTCGCGGATAAGCATAGAACCCCACGAGTCTTTCAGGTGGGCGAATCGGTTTGGCTCAAGATCAAGGTCAAACAAGCCAAGCTTAAGATTGGTAACTGCAAAAAGTTGGCACCCAGATGGGCTGGGCCGTTCAAAATTTCTGAGCGTGTTGGGGAACAGGCATATTGCCTGGAATTGCCACCCCGCTTGAAGATCCACAAGGTCTTTCATGTGAGTCTTCTAAAGCAGCACACCCCAGATCCAGAGGAGATCTTGGATACACCCACCCTACTTGAAATGACAGAAGAACATTTAGATATAGTGCCTGAAGCTCTTCTTGATCGAGCATATAAGCAGACCAGAAGGACCCAAATGCTGCAATACTTGGTCAAGTGGAAACACTTGCCAGTTGAGGATGCTACGTGGGTGATGGAAATAGACCTTGAGAAGCACTATCCGGACTTCATGCGGGAATCTCAAGGCCGCACCATCAACGATGCTATCAACCCCGCAGCCGGCGGTAAGCTTGGAAGCTTGATTGCCAGGAGTGACGCTCTTGAGGGGTAGATGCATCGTAAGTAATAATAGTTACCGATGATGAGATCACCTTCGTGTTCTCTAGGACGTGGTGTACTGTCGATGTTGACATGACCACGAATTGCTTGGAGAGCATATAGTTGATAGGCCGCGTTCATCTCGGCTATAATGGGAACTTGACCATTCCCTATGCCGCAATGAATTGCAAGCCATAGACATGATAGGTTCCCTTGTAGATAGGGCTTTCTTTTATTTATTATAGGGGGTGGTCCCTTCAACCACAATCTATTTATATTATTGATATATACTGATATATTGACATGTGCAGGCCAGTGAACAGTTCGTGACCTGCCCATGTATAGAGGGTTGCTGATGGCCCAAATTTTTCAGATCCGTTTTGTCTACATGTGTTAACTTTCGTTGTCCATGATGTTTTGAAATGGGACTTTGGTCCTTAAACTTTTTTTTTGTGATGATAAGTCTGTAAAATGCACCTTGGTGCTTGCACTCTGTTATATTTTGAACTTCAGTGTATTACTGTCCGTCGTAACGAGTTATCTTCCTTTCTTAAGTACATTTTCTCCTATTTCAGTTCTTTCATTGACTGTCTCTGGTTAACTAACCCCAATGCTGAGGACAACATTATTTCTAAGGGGGGGAGAATGTGACGTTCCATGTATTTATATGGGATACGTATAAATAATATACTGACACGTCACCAGTAAAGGTACGCCACCATGGGGTATTTTGACATTGACTTAAAAGGGATTAATTTAGCTATGCTAAATTAACCATTAAAGGATAATTATCCAATTAATTCAATAATACTAATTGGCTATTTAGGGGAGCGCCACCTGGCCCAACTCGATTGGCCAGCATGGGAAGTTCCAAATTGGGTCATCAACTTGACCCCTAGCCCTGATTAACTCCCAAAATCGATCAAGAGGAGCAGCACCTGAGCGCCCACCTTGCCAAGCACCTTTACCTGTGTGTCCAGAGCTGAGCGCCAAGTCCAGGGAAGATGGAAGCACCAAATGACAACGGATCCAGCAGGAACTCAGGTGGGTGGTTAGTGTAGCTTGATATTTTAGAGTAGCGCCCCTGTTGGGCACTTGTAGTGTTTATTTCTTCTGTTCTCTTTGTGTTTTACTTGTAGGAACTAACCCTTGATTGCAAAGGTGAGTTCTCTTTATCTCTGATTCTGGTTTTGCTCTTAAAGGATGGATTGATAGTTCTTTGCATAGTATTATTCTGGAAATGGGGGAATTAAAGGGGGGTAGAGTCCTCTGAGCCATGTTAGTAGTATACTCCTAGGTTGATCCCTGTATTTCCCATATGATGCGGCATGTGCACAAGAAACCACCGAGTCGTGGATGCTATGGAATTGCTTAGCACCAGATAAGGGACGCAGTGGTGAAGTGGGGGTGGGGTCTTGCACGAACATAAAAGGCTCCTGAGACTCCTACAGTGGGCTAGGCCTGATAGCCGGTCACGTAGAGGGCCGGGTATGGGTCTGACACTCCCTGGGTGCAGAGGTGTGACCCGTATGGGGCACCCTGTGCTTTGAGTAGATTTATAAGTCGGGTAAGGATGTGGGGGTCGCTGATGCGGCACGTATTCTCTAGCTCACCCATGGAACCACTGTGATCCTGGAAGGGGACACTTCCCTGACCTGCCTCATCGGACGGGGCTTCATGAACCCTGGAGTAGGCTCGAAGGGTGATACCTTGAGTCTGCGTATCCGGAAGGCTATAGCGACGCCATAGCATGATTGGACTCATCTGCAAAGTGTGCACAGGAGGGGCGGATGGAGTGGACAACCCTAGCCGATGTTCTATGCCAGCCAACGCCATGTCAAGATTCTGTCTGCTGATCTCTTGAGACCTAGCCGTCAGTCGATCCCCACTGGAGTCTGAGCCGGGGTAGAACCTGGGGTTTGGGGTGTTTTCCTTAGGATTAGATGCATATTCTTTGCCGTTGGTACTTGGATGGATGTGCCACCCTTCGTGGTGGTTATTTATATATGATTTATGATGTATGCTAAGATGTATTCACGCTTCCGCGACGTAGGAGCCCCATTGAAGGCGTGGGCCGAATGACCCCTCCGTGTCCTTCACTCGGGCATCTTTCTATAGATGGCCCGGGATAGACGGAGGGCCCTGCTCATGGCGAGATGGTTGCCATGGGAGGGGAAAGTCCCCGTATGTATACGGCCGGGTGTCGTATACGTTCAGGGAGCGTCACAGAAGCCACCAGCATGACATTGACAATGAAGCACACGCTTGGGGATTAACATGGAATAAAGATCTAACCGCATCCCAGGAAGCAAGCAGACCTTTAAAGAATGGGGAAGCATTTGGATATAGATGCAGAGGATACAACAAGACCCATGGGAGACTAGGCTTGATAGTTGTCTTGTGAAAGGAGAGACACTGCAGAAGTGATTGCCGCACCAACCTTAAGCCAGGAGACCAACCTTAAAATCCTTACTTCAATTCATGCGATTTTAGCTTTGATGGGAATATATCATCATCGTCTACACTTCTCTACAAAACACATTTCAATTTGCTTCATCACAAAAAGAGTTACGATCATTACCATCAAAGGATACCCGTAAAAAACATTAGTGGTCAGACCATTGGATACAGATGTCCCCCATCCAGGTTCAAAACCCACTGGTTATCATTGGATGACATCATTATATGGGATCTTATTGTCATTAGGATCAGCAGCTTTCTATTGTACAGACACCAGAACACGAGGTCATGAAATGCAGGTTTAGCTCCTGCATGTTCAATATTGATGCAATATGTAGAAGATGATGCAATATGTAGAAGATGATTAAGAAAATAAGAAAATTGATTTGCTTCTCTAAATAGAAGGTGTGGCAAGGCCGCCGCGATAAATTTCTTGTTATATTAATGATATTTGATATTATTTACATGTGGCTACGTGTGGCAGAAAGAAGGCAATGGCATATGTCGATTGTCTAGATAGGCTTCGTTTCAACGATTGCCTATGAAAGGTATATATATTATATGTGACTTAGAATGCAAATAGGTGGTGTTGATGTATGTGGAGCTATACACCAATAACCTTTGTATTATTTCTCTTATCTTTTTCAACTTGATAATTGCTAAAACAAAGTTAAAACCTTGGAAGAGGTCTTCACTACAACAGACTCACTAGCGACTGTCAAAATGCTCAGCATTAGTTATCAAAAGTTCAACACGATCAACACTTAAATAGTAAAGCCAAATAAAGTAGTAACACTTTTGCAAAGTATTTGTTTTTCATATCATGCCCAACTTATTTCGTTTAACAAGACTATTTTGAGTTCTTCAGATCCACTAATTCATGCCCAATAAATCTCTGTTGTATTTGCCTTGTAAACCATCGTTCCTTGCATTATCTAATTAAAACTGCCATAAAAAAAATGCAAAATCAAGCTGATAAACTTTCCAAACCAAAGCAGAGACTATATAATCATTCAAGAGCATTTGTTACATGCACCATAGGACCTATTTCGTTTGAACAACAGATCATTCATAGAATCTCTTTATTTGAATAAGAGAACTTCCAGTCTTTGCAACTAACTCCAGAATAAAGATCATACAAATCTTCTAGATTTATTTACTGCAAGCTTCCAGCTTTTTCTGATATGAATCGTCTACATTCAAAACCAGCATTTCGCTTTTTAATTTTCTAGTATGACAAGGGGACATCCATCCTTTTTTATGACACTAAGATCGTCAATAATTCTTTATTGTAAGAACTTCCAATATTTCTGTATGCATGACTTCACAATGATAAGTAACACCACGATTTTCCTTTGCTTTTCTTTCTCCAATAAAAATAGTATCACCTGTCTGTTTGCACTTAATCCATAACTGCTGAACTAGACTTCAAGAAAACCTGTATGAACTTTAAATTCAGATATAGCAAAGTGTAGCAAACCATTAGCCACTAAGTTCATCATAGAAGGCATGGCAACACTACTAGGCAGGCAGATGCGAGCGATAGCCCATTATCACCCACATGTGATTATTCAACAGAATTAAGGTATGTAACAGATGGGCATGAGAAAGGAGAAGTGATACTACCGCTATCACCATCATTGATTTCAATTACCGCAACCGTTGGGACACTGCCAGAACTTTCCATGCCTGGCATACCTGCAAAACAAGACAATGTTACCTGCTATAAAGAACAAAGACAAACATTAGATCAACAACAATTCGATTTGTCAAATCTGTGGAACAAGTAAAAGGGAGAATCCAAAGTCAAATCCACCTGCATTGAAAAACAAGAACATGAATTACATCAAAGGAACTTTAACCAACTACCAAGGTATAATTGGTAGAATGAAGAGGAATGTAATCTAACTGAGCATTCTACAATCCCCTTTCACATTAATCCTATATTCTTGATCCTGAATGTCAAAGAACGTCATCGCCACTACTGTCTGCATCATCCCAGTAGTGTTTCCTTATCTTTCCCAACCTTCCAATTGGTTGCATTTCAGCAAACAATATCAAACGTCATTGGGCATGGCATGTTGAGGATTCAGTGTAATCCTTGACGTTGCTTTCAATTGTGCTCAGAGATTGAAGCAGTCTTAGCGAGAAATCTCTACTGATTAGCAAAACGAACTTGTTTATATGCAACATATGACAAACTGTGTAAACAAGAATGGCAGATAATTGCTTCCTGCCATGGTAATTGATATAGTGGACCACACTATGCAAAACATTCTCGTTGTCCAAGTCCTCTGTGCCATACCAAAGGTACAAATTCTTCTCCATTTATCTTTGTTTCTCAGTCACATTATGTAAGCAAATTTTGTACTGGACATAACGACAGTCCTTCAAATAATAATATATACTCATCTTTAAGCAATCCAGCTTGATGTACTTAAGGGCTTTGCTGTGAGGAGAACAAGCTGCTAGTTTCTACACCCTAGCTAAAAATCCTTTTAATTGCACTATTAACTTGCCTCGAAATCTTAATGTATCCTAAATACTACTGACGAATATGGTCCAATAATGTTGTAATTATTTCGTTTGGTATTTGGGGAAAGTATTTCACGCATGGTTTTCCCTAGATTTGGGGTGTGTATTGTATGCAAAACAGTAGTCCAACTGTATTTTTTGAGCAATTTTAGCTGCTTGTTGGGCAGTCAATGCAGCGTATGAAGATCGGCTCTTGGATGTGTTTTTTTTTTTTTTTCTGATCCCTATACATGGTTTGAGAAAAGAAGGATAAGAATGCATTCTCCTTTCTTTTTTCGGCAGGGGCAGCAAGGGATCCGAGTTGCGCAGTCTTGTAGGCAGGGATTTCGGCCGAAGCTAATTCCCCTGTTCAAATTAGAGGGGTTCTGGAGGTAGCCTGTGCTCCTTATTTGAATAAAAAATCACAGATTCAAAGTGGCATGGGGAGTCGATTGAGGCGAGTAGCACAAGCGAGTAGCTTAGCCAAGCAGCAAAAGTGTGGTGATGCTGGTTCGAAAATATGGTGATGCTGTGCACAGGCCGAAAACCTAGGCCGAGGTTGATTTCTGGGAATAGGAGGCCCGCTCTTACCTCTGTTTAATGTTCTGGCAGGAGATAATTCTGACAAGGCCAATTCTGGATGCAGGATGGGCTCTGAGATAAGGTTCTTCAGATGTGGAGCTAAGCTGTTGAGCTACTAAGGTGCCGAAAATCCAAGGCCGTATATGGTGGTGGCGATGGTTGGAGAATGCTTGCAGGGGAAAATATGAAGCGGCGTCTGCACCATTGGAAGTGGCAGACGTATTTCCAATGGAAAATGTTGTAGCCGTTCTTGTGGCATAGACAAGGGCATATTCTGCAGATCAATGGCCAGGAAGGAAAGATGAACATAAAACCCAATAAGGAAATGACATTGTTCTTGCGACATTTTCAGCCTTGCAGAAAGCAAATAAATCATCATGCATATACTTTGACAATCAAATCCAGCATATCCCAAAGTAACACCCATGTCAAAAGTAGACCGGACCCTTCCTTTACAACCTTGCCTTCCTCTCTAGCCTTACCAGTACCTCTACACTTCCCACCAATTCCATCAGCTCATCTATGGTTCTAGCAACCAAATTAGCACCCACCTTCCCTTTCCCTTCCTAGCTTGCCTATTAAGCATGTTACCTGCAACTTGATATCCAATGATTTCACAGTCTTCAAATAAAGCTCCAAGAAGCACAACGACAAATAGAACCTATAATATATATAAATCGAGAACCTACAAATAAATCCAGTCCATGCCGAACCGCTCTTAAGCAATGCAACATTCCAAATCACCATCTGAGATCCCACGTCCGTCCCCCAAAAAAAAAAAAAAAAAAAAAAAAAACTAGCAAAAAGCACACCAGAAGACTTTGACAAGGTCAAACTTGCTAGGTATTTGGCAAGATCAAGCTTGTTAATGGTAATTGCCAAAGAGCTTCAGTGTTACGTACATTCACATTTATAGTAATTTATTCTACTTGAAGCTTAATTCTGTCTAGTGTGTCTTACTTTGTTTTGTATAGATAAGCTTGTCACAAGTTGGAAAAATGAGACTAGGCATAGATAGATGATCAAAAGCAAGACCATATGTGAGATCGTAGCAGTATTATGATATTGCATACATGATAGTTCACTCTCCCAGAAAACAACGCGCAATGTTCTTATCATTGATGGCATTCAAAGAGATAATACTGCTTCAATAGCTTACTATCTATTAATATGCGGCATCGGTCACTGAGGGTCCCACAAATTATCATACATGTTAACAACGGTCGTTTTAGACCAAAGATTACTAAAAGTAAGCTTGCATTTGTGAGTAGTAAAGGTGAAAAGCTTATTTCTCGAATTCATTTTGACAATAGACACAATTATTGCATTGCTCTGGAAAATGGACAATGGTGCCTGCAAAACTAACATTCAAATTTACCACTTAGCTACATAGTAATGGTTCTATTTGAGGCCACTAGAGGAATCGTGAAAGGAAAATCTACTTCCACGTTAGTTTTTGATGAGGCGGAGGTACTATGTGGATAGGCTAGAATTCTATGTGGATAACACATAAAACTATGTGGATAGTTTTTGATAGGCTATGTGTATTCTTGAAAAGAATACAGTGATGAATAGAAAAAGAAGAAAATACAAGTGGTGAAATAGAGTGTGAAATGATGGGGAAGTGGCTAGAAGTAACCCAATCTATCACAAATGCTTCATAGTGTGTAATTAGCCCATCCTCGAGATATGAAGTAATCATGGCATTCCAAGAAACGGCATCTCGTTGAGGCATTTGCTGGAAGAGAACCTGAGCATAGTCATATGACCATGCTGAATATAGGCCATAACGAGAACGTTCCAGTTCCAGGACACCACATCTTGCTCAGGCATTCTATCAAATGCTCTGCATGCGTCTTCCAGGCCATTAGATTTGGAGCACATAAAGACAACAGAACATAATACCTAATCCTCAGAGCTTTGCTTTAGCTCTAGATGCCTCTACAGAATGCACATCAATCATGTTAACAAGGGTAAACCTGTCACTTTTCATATGTTCATGTTGCATCTGGATAAAATATTGGACGCTTTCTGCCAGCAGTCCTTCATGGACATGTCCAACAACTGAAGCAATCCATGATACACAACTTTCTCAGGCATTAGCTGAAAAAGTTCCAATTCCTCAAGCTGCCCTCTCTGACAATATAATGAAATCATGAAACCGTGTTCATATTCAGGCATTTTCTCAAAGATTTGGATGGCATTCTCGAGTTGCCCTTGGAAGAGCCTGAGCAGTAAGCAAAGCATTCCAGAAACTATATCCCGCTGGGGCATTTCTTTGAAAATCTCTATAGCTTTCAACAACTGCCCTTGCCTGCCATGCATTGTAATCATAGCATTCCAAGAAACTACATTACGTTGGGGCATCTTATCAAATGTATGTTGGGCCTCCTGGATTTTGTCTTGCTGGATAAATCCTGTCAAAATCGTGTTCCATGAAACTATATCTCTTTTAGGCATTCGATCAAATAATTGGAGTGCATCTTCCATGTGTCCACTCTGAAAGTACGCAAACCACATCATGTTGGGACATTTGTTCAAAGCATTCTTGAGCATGTGCTATCTTCCCTTGCTGGGCATAGACTATAATCATGGAAGTCCATGAGAGAACATTTTGCTTTGGTATCATTTGAAAAAGATGGAGAGCCTCCTTGACATGACCATGTTGTGCATAAGCAGAAAGTATGGCATTCCATGAAAGAACGTCACGCTGAGCCATTTCTTTAAACACTCTCATAGCATCCTTAAGCTCACCATGTTGTGCATATAGTCCTATCATAATAGTACTTGAAATCACATCTCTTTGAGGCATTTGCTGAAAGAGCAAGATGGCATCCTTAAACTGACCATGTTGGGCATAACCTGAAAGGAACGTATTCCATGAGACCAGATTTCGATGCTCAAATTTGCTGTGTGGCAGAATTTGGGGGGCAAAAGCTTGCCCAAAGCTTTGCAAAGATTACTTTTCAAAGATCAGATTTGTTCCAGCTTGCCATTCATATGGACCCATCTTTGAATTCAGATTTTGTGGGGTTTTGACAGCCCAATGCCTATCTTGGATGCACATGGTGGCATTAACTTATACAGTGCAGATACTATACAGATAATCTGCTTACCCAATTCAAGAGTTGCAATCTTCATCGTCAATTTGCTGAAAACGTTACAATGTCTTCATTCCTACTCCATTATCTGTATAACCAACAATCACACTATGGAAAATACCAATTTGTCAAACAGCTTACAGGCAATGCTTGTGCTTGGACATTTAGTATATGCGCCAAAAAGATTCCACAAATAGCATAACATGGCCCATCTTAGCAGGAACATGCTGTTTGGATTTGGAATCCTTTTGTTATCTCCTGCTGAAATCCGCTTTGCCATCTAAATAGTATAATAGAAATTTAAGGTTTAAAAAATGAGTACCTGCTTCTTGCTTCTGTGAGAAACTATTCTTCGGAGATTTTCTATGCATAAACGAAAGGATCTGCAGATTGTAGATGATAAGAAATGACGCAATTCCAAAAAGAACTCTAAATCACATCTTATAGATTCTAAGCAATCATAACTAAAGATAATATGGCGGGCCAGGATTTGAGACAACAGCATGTATCAAAAGCTATTTTGTAGTTAACCAGTATGTGTTATGCCATGAGCCCAAACTGCCTCCTTGAATAATGTCAGAACTCTTAACATCGCATAACTCAGACATAAATTTCTTAGTGCAGAGCTTTAAACAACTTCTTCAAAATCTGCCACTAATTTCAACCCCAGGGCAGAGTGGAGGAGCAAGTACAGTGCACATGATTTCCATAAACTGATTTCTCTACTTGGGCGAAGGGTGTGAGGCTTAGAATAATGGTAGGAAGAAGTCATCTTTAAAATATATATATATGTTGTAAAAGAATCTCATGTTACAAATTGTTGTAGCACAGTTCAGGTGCTCAACACATAAGAGGACGTTTGGGCAAATTGTCAAACACCAGCATGCTTCCTCCAAAGTTCCGCAAGTTCTGTACGTGTGAATCCAAGCATTACCAAAATATTCATTATTTGTTTGATGACCTATTCGCCTTGAACCTACCACAAATCTCGTTCATAGAATTGATCAAAACTGTGTGGATGGACGTAAGAAAATGAAACTTCTTGTTGATGATGCCTGTTCTTCTGTGACATTTTGATCATGTAAGTTTTTGCATTGGTTTGCGTTGAATCATTTGATCTAATAATCACTAGTTTAGTAATTTTACCTGGTGAGACATAAGCCTGCGGTCCCTTGAATTTTGTTAGCCAAATTTCGTGTCCAAGCCAGCAAATAATCTTCAAAAACACAACAGGGAGGGTAAGAAGAAATTTCTTCGCCATGGCCATGGTTGTTGAGCGATGGCCATTTTAATGCTCCTCATCCACAACAAATGCATGTGTATAATACCAAGTGTTCAACTACCATGATTGCAGCATATGTTCAGCATGGACATACTCACGAAGCATTCAAGATTCTCCAAATGTTTCACCAGTGGTCAAGCCAGATACGTTCATGTTTCTCTATAAGACCGGACTGATTGTAAGAGGAACTTGCGTGTTGCATGTTCTTGTCATACCCCAGACTTGTACTTCTTTATAATATTTTCAGTACGACTCCATTTTTCCAAAGCCAATGCCTTTGTATAAACAAGTTTACTCCAGAAGCAGTGCATGTATCATGCTTGTAATTTTAGCTGCCAGATTACTATGCCCAATAGGGGGCACCTATGCCTACCAGATCCATACTATAGTCCGGCTCAGGATAGTCTTACCCTGGTTTCGGGGATCCCGGAGGTAAAAATACCGGCCTCCGGTATCACCACCAGGGCTCGACGGAATCCGTTTCAGGACCCCCGTTTCACCGTACTGACACACGTGAGGTGGCCTGCAGAAATCTGGGCCGTCCGCCCACGCGACGCATCCGGGCCATCCGTGGTGTTCCCCGCCTCCGGGATCACCATCTTGTGATCCCGGCCTCCGGGATCCCCAAGCCGTGGCCGATAACGGTACCCGCGAAATCGACCATGGAGATCCGGCCTCGGGATCACCCCGTTACCGCGATGGCGATAACGGTACCGAAATCGGCCCGTGGAGATCCCGGCCTCAGGGATCACCGATACACGAGTCGTGATTCCTTCCTCGGGATCACCCACGCCGCGATCGGCGATCCGAGATCACGGCGTTATCCCGCCTCAGGGATCACCCCCGTGGGGCGATATCGGCGATCCGATATCGGCGCGTATATCCCGCCTCGGGATCACCACGGGCGTGGGACCATCGCCCACCGGGTTCGATATCATTGTGATTCCCTCCTCGGGATCACCACCGCGTCGCGATATATATGGGGCGTCCACGTGGACACATCGAAGCCCCTCGTTTGAACGACGGGATTAAATGCCGGGATTAAACACCGTACGCTATCCAATGAACGTGATTCCGGAGGCGGAACCGGCGAAACTTTCCGATGCGTTGACGACTAGGGAGACGCCATTGGGCGGTGGGGATTCCTGGAGAAGGGGAATTCATTCTCGCGATGGCTAAGTCCGACATTTGTCGCGCCAAAGATCCTTTGCCCTTCCAGGCCGGGCTCACGAGCGGAAAGGGCCATTTTGAATCTACGCAAAGTCTCTTTGTCGTTGCGCTTGACTTCGGCCCGATTAGTTTAAGGTAATAAACAGCTAAGCGCCATCGAAACTCGCTTTTTTGTATTCAAAGCTTATTTTAAGCCTTCACGCGTTTTTACAGATGGAAGAGTCGATTAACCCGAAATCGGCTTAAACACGTCTATTAACGAACCGGAATGGTGCATTAGAAGAAAACTTCGGCCCGGAAGATGCCGGATTGCTTGAAAGAGGTTGGATCGACCAAGAGGTTCAATCCCGAAACGAGAAAGAAATTAAGGGCGAGGCCGAGAGCCAAAGGGGTTTCGCCAAAGAAGGTTTCCCCATTTCTAGAGGGTTGATTGGGCGGTCGGTGGGAGGAGGAGACAGGGATCAAGAAAATGGAGAACGTGGTGCCACAAAGGGCGTGAGGGGATGCAGAGGAGGCCTTCAAAAAAAATGTAGAATGCTTCAATGTAAATCCAAATAGAGGAATTGAAAGATTACGGGTATGATCGATTCGAGAGAAGATGGCTTTGCCAAGTGGGCGATCGCCCCAAAACATTTAGCAGGAAGGTTGAATTGGAGAATCACGGTTCCGGGTGCATGCTATATATGAAAATTTCGGGGTTCCGGATGCACCAAGGGGTCGATTCCCAAAAATAAAGGCGAGGTCGGGGTAAGAGACTATGGGAAGATCGGGGCGCAGAGGTCTCTCTGATCCAGATTTCAAATTCAGCCACAATCTCACCAGGGAAACTCCAAAGGGCAAGGGCGCCGGTTGAACGTATGGCGGATGACCAAATCGAGCTTCGGCCTTCTCGATGAAATGGGCGGACAGTTCATTAATCTGCGGAGTCTGCGAAAAAGGAGGCCCAAGAACTTGAAATGCGGGAAGAAGCGGATCCGGAGATAAAAGAAAGGATCGGGGGCGGTATGGCAATTTACCGCACAAGGAATTGTTTGGTGAACTGAGCTCGAAAGCAAATACCAAATTGATGATGACGATGTGAGCAAAGAGTTAGAGGTCGCAAGGACCCTTGAATTTACTTCTCCTCCTCCCAAAACCCCGAAGTTCTATTACCCCAGCCCGTGCCCCTAGGAAGCCGTCGCGGTGTGGGTCAAGATGGATTTTGCTCGATGGCCCCGAACCATATTATTCACGAAGAAGAGGACAAGGAGCAAGAAAACGAAGAAGAGGATGCATCTGAAGATGAATTGGGTCCCCTCCCCCGCAAGACCAAATTGTTTTATTTGTATACGCTCGAACCCTTATTCTTTGAGAATGTATTATCCTATGACAGAGGGATCAGAAGGGATCTTTGGCAGTTCAAATTGTCTTTAAATTATCCAATTGTGGTCGAGTCCTCTCTCTTGAAGGTGGGCAACAAATCAACCGACGTAGAATTCCATATCTCTGTCGAAGTCGCCAAATTCTCCAATTCGCGGGTGCCCCGGGTTCGAGGATTCCGAGATCGATGCCGAAGCATTTGTTTAGGTATTTTCTTGTAAGTGTGTAGCTCATATAGGATCTATTTTTCCACTGTAATCTAAGTTCAGCATTTCAGGGTGCTTGCACACTCAATTCCGCCCCATAAACGATGTCACTATGTTCTCCTGAATGGTACCAAACCAGGCCTGTGTGGTGCCGACGAGCAGTTTGTGAAGCTAATTCCGGGATCCCCTTTTGGTAAGGCCGTGTGGAAAATCCAAGTTATCGCAGTTCTACTACTACATACCGGTTAATGCAAGGTAAATTGGGTTTGGAAAGTGGAATTTTTGTTGCATTTCTAGTTCTGGTTTGAATTGATTGCAGCTTGTCCTTTGCAGTGGCCACTGGAGCCTGTTCATTTTGGTGGCTGATCCTTTGGCATGCCAGAAACTCAATAAGCCTTGCCCATGCATATTGCATTTCGATTCCTTCGATCCACTCCATGCTCCAATACGCGGGTTCATCACTTTGTGAGTGTAACATTTGCTAACTATACATTCATGCCTATCTTCTAATGCCTTGACTTGCAGGTTTTTAAGTGATGTATTTAAGAGGTGGAGGCACGAGGCATCAGCATTGCATAATGCACCAGTTATGTTGATGGAAGCTCCACAGCAGCACAACAACCAGGATTGTGGCATCTATATCATTGGTTGTGTGCAGAAATTCATCAGGGAAGTCTACAACAAGGAGACAGATGTGAGATATCATTGTCTTATCTTATGTCTTTTTTGGTTAACAAATTTATGTAATGTTCATTTCTTCAGATGGTGATCAACCGGGACTGGTTTGCCAAAGAAGACATGGACAATTTGAGGACAGGCTTCTTGGTGATGCTGCAGAAGTTAAGTGACTGTGTAAATGCAGGAAAATCAACCTTCTACTTGCCCGAGGGTAGCAACCAATTCGCACGGCCCGTGACCCGGTTGATGCTGAATGGTCCATGATCTGAAGTCTCCCCAAAACAGGAAAAAATGTTGTTCCTTGTAAAACATGTAAATACACTGCTATGTTTCTAAATATGGCAGTTTTTCGAGGTTAATTGAAGTGGAAACTTGCTTTCCTTTGGCTTTCTATTCTGGGTGTAACCTTGACTGAATTTGAACACATCTGGGATCTGAATTTGAACACCTCTGGGATCTGAAGTTGAACTGAATTTGAACACCTCTGGGATAGCTCTTGAATAGCTCTGGGATCCCGAAATTTGAACACCTCCGGGATCCCCAGGGAGCCAAACAATAAAACAACCATTAAAAAAAGACCTTGGGACCATTAAAAGACAAACCATTATAATGGTGATCCCGGAGGATGGGATCCCTCAACCACATACCTTCGAAGAAAAAAAAAAAAAAAAAAACACATCCGCCTGATGGTGATCCCAGAGGTGGGGATCACCAACACGTGATCCCGTCCTCCGGGATCACCAGCCCGCGGACGTCAAAAAATTTAAAGGCATAGGACCTTCGAACCTTTGAATAAAAAAAATTAAAAAAAACCCTTCCGCCTGATGGTGATCCCGGAGGTGGGGATCACCAACACGTGATCCCGTCCTCCCGATCACCAAACCTGGGCGGAAAAAAATTTAAAAGGCATAGGACCTTGAACCTTTGAATAAAAATAAATTAAAAAAAAAAAAACCGATGGGTGATCCCTGAGGTGGGGATCACCAACACGCGTGATCCCGCCCTCCCGGATCACCACCCATTTCCTGAGGCGGAAAAAAAAATTAAAGGCATAGGACCTTCGGACCTTAGAATAAAAAAAAATTAAAAAAAAACCTCTGGCGCCTGATGGTGATCCCAGAGGTGGGGATCACCAACACGTGATCCCGTCCTCCCGATCACCAGCTTTCATGGGCGGGGAAAAATTTAAAGGTATAGGACCTTCGAACCTTTGAATAAAAATAAATTAAAAAAAAAACTCTGGCGCCTGATGGTGATCCCGGAGGTGGGGATCACCAACACGTGATCCCGTCCTCCGGGATCACCAGCTCGCGGACGGAAAAAAAAATTAAAGGCATAGGACCTTCGGACCTTAGAATAAAAAAAAATTAAAAAAAAACCTCTGGCGCCTGATGGTGATCCCAGAGGTGGGGATCACCAACACGTGATCCCGTCCTCCGGGATCACCAGCTCGCGGACGGGAAAAAATTTAAAGGCATAGGACCTTCGGACCTTTGAATAAAAAAAAATTAAAAAAAAACCTCTGGCGCCTGATGGTGATCCCGGAGGTGGGGATCACCAACACGTGATCCCGTCCTCCGGATCACCAAAATGGACGGGAAAAAATTTAAAGGCATAGGACCTTCGGACCTTTGAATAAAAAAAAAAAAAAAAAAAAACTGGCGCTGATGGTGATCTCGAGGTGGGGATCACCAGCGTGATCCCGTCCTCCCGAGATCACCGGCTTCGTGGACGGGAAAAATTTAAAGGCATAGGACCTTCGGACCTTTGAATAAAAAAAAATTAAAAAAAAAACCTCTGGCGCCTGATGGTGATCCCGGAGGTGGGGATCACCAACACGTGATCCCGTCCTCCGGGATCACCAGCTCGCGGACGGGAAAAAATTTAAAGGCATAGGACCTTCGGACCTTTGAATAAAAATAAATTAAAAAAAAAACTCTGGCGCCTGATGGTGATCCCGGAGGTGGGGATCACCAACACGTGATCCCGTCCTCCGGGATCACCAGCTCGCGGACGGGAAAAAATTTAAAGGCATAGGACCTTCGGACCTTTGAATAAAAAAAAATTAAAAAAAAACCTCTGGCGCCTGATGGTGATCCCGGAGGTGGGGATCACCAACACGTGATCCCGTCCTCCGGGATCACCAGCTCGCGGACAGGAAAAAATTTAAAGGCATAGGACCTTTGGACCTTTGAATAAAAAAAAATTAAAAAAAAAAAATTAAACTCGGCGATGGGTGATCTTGGAGGTGGGGATCACCACCGCGATCCCGCCTCCCGATCACCACCATGACGGGGAAAAAATTTTTAAACCATAGGACCTTAGAACCTTGGAATTAAAAAAAATTAAAAAAAAAAACCGTCGGCCTGATGGTGATTCCAGAGGTGGGGATCACCACACGTGATCCCGTCCTCCGGGATCACCAGCTCGCGGACGGTAAAAAATTTAAAACCAGGGGACCTTGGAACCTTGGAATAAAACAAAATTAAAAACCATGGAACCTTACAACCTAGGGAAAGTTATCGTCGAGGGGATATGCTCCTCCGGGATCACCGGATATACTTTACCATTACATTACATTTAGACATTACATTTAGTGATATGCACAGGACAGATTGCACTGAAAGATTGAGAAATACAAGTTGGATCTGTAAGTCATGTTTCAGGTCCCAAAATTTGGGAATCATGGTGCCTTGCATGAAGCCTTCATCTCAACTTCCTTCCAACTCTTCCTTGCTTTCTTCACCTTATGTTTTCCAAGTTCTATCACGGGCTTCAGCCGTGACAAGCTAGTACCACAATTGACCTCCAAGGTAAGCTCAGGTAGACTTGATGTATTAGTGCTCGTGCCAGCTATGTCATCCATCTTCTCAAGTCTAAAGTCGAGCTGCCTCATGAGAGAATCAGTTGCAACTAAAATGTTAGGATCTTTTTGAGCCCTGGACATCACTCTAGCAATGACCGCCTCCAAGGAGGCCTGAGTCTTCTTCAAGTCCACTTGACTGCTTGTTTGCAAGGGAGACTCTTCCCCTAGGCGTACTACCTCAAGCACCTCGGATCCCTGGTCTCCACAACTCTCTTGCACGGCTTCGTATGGCTTCAGGTGGTCCATGCCCCCACCTATTGTCCCATATTGAGAACCCAAGACCTGTAAGAGATCTTGATCCCTGTAATTGCCAAGCATTTGCATAACTTTCACCTGATGCTTACATAGATTACCCTTGGCTCCCCAAGGGCAATCACAACATGCCCAATTCTTGTGTGCTCCAAAGAACAAAATACGGCCCTCGTCCCAAGAGTGCTTCGGTTTGCACTTCAGCCTCACCCTCCTCGGTTGGTAAATGTGACTTGTTCGTCACGCAATATTCCGAAATTCTAATTGCGCACTCTATTATCTGTTCCTGTAAGGTGTTTACTACAAATCCATGTTCCTTCATAGACCTAGAACATAGCTATATATCAATCATTTGCAAGGTAAATATGGTAAATATACAAGGTAAATTAGACTAGGTAGTGGTATGTAAATGTTACCTCATGTAAGCCATGTGTGTCTCCACATTGTTAGTGAGAATGTAGAGCAACCAAATCAATTCTCCCCGCCTCGAAGTGCACGTTTACATATGCCTAGGCGCAACTTAAGGGCAGCATGGCATGCCTCTATGGCAGCATTGGTCTCTTGATTGGAGTGCATGTACATTCTTGTAGCCAATACCCATTCACAGATGTTCTTAGTCCACTCCTTACTCATGTAGGCCGATAATTTAGGGTATTGAGGATACTTCCTCACCAACTCTTCCAATCTCTTGATAGCTTCTTTCCCTAACAGCTTCCCCCAGTACTCATGACCATACTCATTGTCCCCGGACAGACCCTCTACATCTTGTACATTATATTCCCTAGCTCCTTGAACATTTCATTTCTATGCACCTTACTCCTTACATTTTTGCTTAGCCACTTAATCCAGGCTCTCCTCACATGCCAATGCATATTTGCACATGCACGCTTTGGGAAAACCTACAAGTGCACAATGTCGGGTCCATTGTGTTAGTGTTAGAAAGTATGCAAGAAAGTATGGCAAGAAAGTATACAAGAAAGTATACTTACATTTTTACCGCCTTGATTCAAAGATCGGCATCATCGAGAAATGATGCAAGAAGGGTGCCAATCCGGATCATCCAGGCATAATGACTCCTTTAGTGCTTTCAACCACTTAGTTATAGCCCTAGTTTTTTGAGAATTGGTTATGACATATGCCAATGGCAAGCCATTGCAATGGTCATCGAAGGCAATGAGTGTAAAAAGATAGTACCTGGATAATAGAAACCAATAGCTCACATTGGATCTAGAATTGAAATGCTATAGCCATTTTAAATGGACTATGGAAAAGATCTAGAATGGAAATGAACACAAAGTAGTGTACCTCTTGTCATTAGTTTTGAAGGTTGCATCCATGCAAATGGCCCTATTCTTTCCAAACTTCAGCATTGCCTCTCTTTGGATTGGAGTCATCACTCCCAATTGGAACGTGTCACCATGTTCATACAAGAACACGGACTCTAGATGTTGTTGCACCCACATGTTGATGCTAGTGGGAAGGTCTTCATGTAGCTTCCAAGTGTTTCTAACAACACTCTTCTCAATGTTGTAAACATCCCGGATCTTCAGCATGTCATCCCTACACATACTATCCTTGCCATGAACATCTAGTTTAAATCTCCACCTCTCCTCGTGCATGTTCATAACACTTCGTGGGGTGTGCCAATGCACGAGCTTTTCTCTAACCCATTCCCTCAATTCCTGAGAGATCCACGGTGCTAGCTTGAATCTCATCCCTTTCTCTACGTCAGCAAATTTACCATGGCAAGACTCACCTTGGAGATTTCTATGCTCAAACCCATAATAAGTAACTTGCGAGCATTCTGGGAGAAGGTAGAGTTGCCTAATGGTAAAATGGCATTGGCAGCCCCTACGCACACTCTCACCCCTCTCAATTCTTTTCCTGCGTGTGCCAGGTTGACGTGGTCCATTAGCAACCAGGTGAGTGTTCAAAGTCTTGTCCTGGGGACCATATGTGCACCAATATCTATTTTGAGTGTTCAAAATTAGTGCATGAAAGTAGTGCATGTACATCTAAGAAATAAATATACTTCTGCTACAATGTTTTCTACTACAGAAACAAAAACAACAAAAACAACAATAAACTAGAGGAAAGGGTTTTAGAAATACATACCTTTTCATAGTTAAATAAGAATCCCTGGTTGGCCTCTTTACCACCCTCTCGGGATTGGAACTCCTTAAGTAGAAGCTGCACGGTGCCACACAATTTCTTTGCTCTCCAAGAATGAAGTCTTCAACCCGATTTGTTGGGAAGTAGCAGGTCCACACAAGCATTTCTCCACCTCCCTGTACAGAAGGAACCTGGTGCTCTTCTGGAAACCAGTGTAGGTTGTTGTGGTCGAAAATGCCATTAGGGGGTGACTCCACATGTATTTCAGCACGCAGCTGGGAATGGCGAGAAAGGGAGCTCAGATATACGTTTCTTAACTCCTAAAAATAATCTTAAGCAGATAGATACCTGTGCTATCTTCTCCTCCAGCCCCCAATCGTCGGCCATAGCTGCCAGGGGCCGCTTCGAACATCCGTCTCTGCATATGCAGCAGCACAGAGAAATTCTGGAAGACAAATGTGGGATCCCGGAGGGTGGTTTCCGACATCCGAGGTGTCAAGATCTTAATGGTTGGTCCGTGCATGGGCTGACATGTTCAAAACCGGCCGCACGATCCGTCCACGCCCGCTGGCCCACCGTCGATTTTCATGCATAAAGTACGTGGTGATCCCGGAGGAGGGAATCACAGCAGATATCGAACCCGGTGGGCAGCATGGTCCCACGGCCCACGGTGGTGATCCCGGAGGCGGGGATAACGCGGCCGATATCGGATCGCCGATATCGGCCCCACGGTAGTGATCCCGGAGGCGGGGATAACGCGGCTGATATCGGATCACCGATATCAGCCGTGCGTGGGTGATCCCGGAGGAAGGAATCACGACCTCAGGTATCGGTGATCCCGGAGGCCGGGATCTCCACGGCTGATTTCGGTACTGTTATCGGCCACTGCGGTAACGGTGATCCCGGAGGCCGGGATCTCCATGGCTGATTTCGGTACCGTTATCGGCCACGGCTTGGGGATCCTGGAGGCCGGGATCACAAGATGGTGATCCCGGAGGCGGGGAACACCACGGACGGCCCGGATGCGTCGCGTGGGCGGACGGCCCAGATTTCTGCAGGCCGCCTCACGTGTGTCAGTACGGTGAAACGGGGGGTCCTGAAACGGATTCCGTCGAGCCCTGGCGGTGATACCGGAGGCCGGTATTTTTACCTCCGGGATCCCCGAAACCAGGGTAAGACTATCCTGAGCCCTATAGTCCAAGCATTGGTCTTGAGAGTATACAATAATTCTGGAGGAAATCATGCACCTTCCTGCATATAGAAGGTACAGTTCTAATAGGTTGCATGTTGCTGCATAAAAGTTCTGTGCTGCACGTATGTGCGATTTATCTGCATTTTGAGATTAGCAGATAAATCCGCTTCTTGAGGCTAGTTGAGAGAGTCCCCCTTGGAGTATTTATAGCCTTGCTGCATTCCTCCCATTTTCATCAGCCGTCTTTGAGCCTCCCCATTGTAGTCCCATGCCCCACCCCCCCTCCCCCCTTTAGTTTTAGCCCTGCGTCACTTCCCATCATTTGTATCTTGTAACCGGTGGACTATTTGCATCGTCTACTTCCTGGCCTTTGTCAGTGTCGATTCAATCTTGATCCCATGTCCTGATGTAACCTTGTGGATCCAGCTAGAAGTGTTAAGGGGTTGAGTTAGAATTGTTTGCAACCGGAGCCTCTGTAGAAGAGACCGAGCTCTGGAATTTGTTGAGGCGGAGCTGAATGTGCTTGTTTGTTTTGCAAATTCGGCAAAGTGAAGCCTCATACCCGGCCTCTAAGATTGTGGCAAAGGCATGGATTTTGCAAGGTTAGTTCTGTCACTTTTTACGGCTTTAACGTGTAACTGCAGCCTTCTGGACCCCAAGTCTTAGTTCTTTTTTTCGAACGTTTGTTCAGTATTATTCTTGTCTCCAGTAAGACAGTCACTGGTCTATTGGTAAGTTGCTGATGCGGAGAGTTGCAGATAGAAGTTCAAAACCGAGCTAGGTCTGCTTGAATTTCTCTCATATTCATTTTAACTATCTTTTGCCATGGAGTAATGGCCACAATCTTGTCAAATGTTTGCAATCTGTGTCTTAGCCAGTCTGTGTAGTTTATAGCTAGGAGTCTTGTCTTGTTTTCCTTCTAATCTGAGAGTCCACAGGTGCCTTGTGGCCTTTGCAAGGCCCAAATTTATAGATTTCTGCTTGCGATGCAACCATATGAAGACTGGTGCTTGTTACATAAGGGTGACTGCTCTAATCTTTCTGAGACACTTTCTAGTAGTTAGAAGGGTCGGGGTCTCAGTATGCTGTCACTTGACGTCTCTGCTATCGCTTTCCTTTAATTATCTTGAATCTGAAGGCCACTGATGTTGTACCCATAGTTAAAATTATCTCTGCGGTGTTAGTAATACACAGAATCAGATCTATATTAGGTGGTGGCTGGACTTCTTACATTCTAAGGTATGTGTTCGCTTGCTTTCTAGTTGTTTGGTTACAGGTCTTATCTGGTTCCTACTTTGAGCTATATATATTAAGACTTTGTGGGCTTGAATATGTCTTGGAGTTGTGCTAGGTAGGTATCCATCTCTTGAATGTTTGGTGCTACAAGCAATGGTACAGTTATCACTTATCCCTTGTATTGAGGATATTTAAGCTCTTATAATTGCCCATGTGCATTTAATAAGTAGCAAATGTTGGGGTTGTTTGGTCCCCTTAATCTGGTTTTGTCTTTAGTCTTTATCCGAGGGAACATTCTTCTTTTTAGACCTCCTGATACGGTTTGCAGCCTCTTGCTTTTCTGCTACAGTATTAAGCTCATCCCCTCTCTTAATTCTTTACATCTCTGGATATCTAAGGAGAGGTGTAGCTATGGATATTTCAGCTTGGTAGCCTTGGTTTTCTAGCTTGTGGCGATCCATTCTTGTTTGATAGGCATGGAGTTTGATTATGCACAATTGCAATCACGGTGGTAACTCAGCCCAAGGTAACCTTGGAATTTTGTTTGTTCACATTCCTTTTATGTCTATTATTACATTTGTTCTGTGTCCATTGGATTATACCTATGCTGACCAAATGTTGTTTGGAGTTTGCTCTTCTGTAGTTTGAGTTTCGGCAGGAGTTTGTTTTTCTATGTTATAGTCTATACTCTACAGCCTGAGTTAACCTTTAGTTAAACTTGCTACTGCATGTGAGGAAGCTCGGATTTCAAGCTGCAGGTGGTTCGTCATGTAATTGGTCTACGTTTGGTCCAATAGTTTTACTTTACTATAAAGGATTTGTAGAGTTGCAAAGCTGGTTTGTGCCCAGTTTAGGTTGTCTTTCCAATTCTATTCCCGCTTTAGACATTACAACTACGTATATTCTTGTTCATATGCTTGGTGGTCATTTGCTTGCACATTTCTGAGAGTTTGCAACTTCTTCCAGTATTAGCTTACATCCTGGATATGGAGTCCCTACTCACCAAATTTTCACATAAGCTACTCATGCTCTAGATATTCAATCTCCTTTTTGGTATTATGATTTAGTTATTGTGGCAATGATGGTGGTTCAACTATCTATTCAATGAAGGTTCTATAAAGGCAGGTCTTGTAGGCGCGAACAATCATTTGGAACTTCATTTTGGAACTGGAACCAAGGCGTGCAGAGGTGTCCCGCTACATTCGTTGGAAGAGAAGCTTCTTGATTCAAAGTTTTTCTATTTTTAGTTGGATTGGTGACTTTTACAGATTTGAGGCCTCTTGCCTTTGAGGTATTTTTACTTTATAAGTTCTCTTGGGGCTTATCGGATTGAATCCTTGATACTTTTTTATGAGCTGGAGAACTTATTTTTTGCCCTTACATATTGCTAGCAATTCTAGTGTCTTGAACTATTCTTGTTCATTAGAGTTATGTAACTTCTGCCGCATCTTTTTTCTGCTCTTTCACAAATCACATCGCGCATCTTTTATATGCACCATCAAGCTTCACGTGTCGGCTTCTTTACTCATATACTCTCTTCATTTTGAGAAATCGTCCTAGACCTTTGATCTTGTTTTAATTAATATTGATAATGTTAGTCTTTAGATCATTCTAACTTTTTGCTTTTGTGTAACCTACTTGATTTGCCGATCTAGTGTTGGAGCTTTAGATCATGTTTTACTTGCATCTTTGTTGACTTGTCCTTGCCAATATAATTCTAGCATACATCACTCCACCGTTAAAACCTTTGCAGTAGTTTTAGGTTTGGTTGCAGGACTTATGCTTAGATGGTATTTTCTTGGGGAATGTGTGTTGGTTGGGATGTAGTTTGATTTAACGTAAGCTTTTGCATTGTTGCATTGACGCGTTTCATGATCTAATGGCACTTATAGAATCTCAATGATAAGCCTTGTGCCTAGTAGTTAATTTAGTCTTAGGAATTCCCTTGTGATTACATAATACTGTTGTGTTTTGCGGCACGCAAGTTCCACAACTGGTTAACGTTGAGGGAATTTTTTGACTAGATGGTATTGTTGATGTTGGACAGTATTTTAGAATTTTATGATTCTTGCCAAACATGGAACTTTGCCTCTTTTGTTGCTTCCCTTAGATTGCGGTTAGATTGCGGTTTGTGGCTAACCGTTCGCTTAGTCTAAGGTTGTCAATTTGCTCCCATCTATATATCTATATGGCCCGTAGTGAGTTCCAGTTTCTATCATGAGGTGCTTATTCAATTGAGTCGTTTTTCCAATGAAACCTTTCACCTTTCAATCTATGACACACTTAGTAGCAAGCGGGTTCATCCTTTAGTGCCTTTAGAAGTGCCTTTAGATTCGATGTTATTAAGCTCGCATTGAAGGGAATTCGTAGGAGTGGGTTTGTTGGAGCTTATTCTCCCCTTTATTTTACCAGATTATGTATAAATTGATGGGGCTTTAGATTGTGCATAAAGTGAGGAGGTGTTTTAGCAAGTGTGCTTGTTTAAGCTTTCGATTTTCAGCATTTTATTTTGGTTTGCCTTCTCAAACTTCTTCCTCAAGGTCGTATAGTTCCAACGTGTAGATTTTGATCTGCTTGTTGTTTTATTGAAGTTACACTAAACTAGTTTCTACTTTGGTGCTATGTTGTTTTGAAGTTGTTTGTCTTAGGACCTGCAAAGTTTGGAGCTTTGTTGCCATATTTCGGTGGCTTTATTGCGTGTAGTTTTGTGCTCGTAAAGTCTTTATGTGTCATCTTTCATATTTGTTGCAGCCGGAAGTTGTATGTGAATTCCTTTTGGAGGTTTTAATGCTTCTTTCATCTCTCCTTTAGGGTTATGTTAGTGGTGTTAGTTGTTGGATCTACTTTGGTCTCTTGCTCTTAATCTCCTGGCCCTGGAACCCTTAATTTTCTTGCTGGCTATGCTTAGTTACTCCTCTGTGCAGTTTAATGGCATCCAGTTTCTCTCTTTATAAGAGTTGATTGGTCTTTATAAGAGTTAATTGAATGCCTTCAGATTAGATGTTAACATTGCGACTTTGGAAGGACCCTTGTACGAGTTGGTTTATTGGAGCTTATGGTGTTTAATTTGCGGATTATTGAAGTTTTATTGGAGCTTATGGTGTTTAATTTGAGGATTATTGAAGTTTTAAGCTTTCATTTTCACTAATTGTGCCATAGGTCACGGTCTATTTTGCGTACTCCCTTCCATTTTAGGAAATAGTTGCTTGAATCCATATCCCAAATTGCCTTTTTCTAGGTCATAGTTTCATCACATTGGGTTTCAGTTTTTCTCCTTCCATGCATGCTTTCTATCATATATTTTCAGGGTACGAGCTTCGTGGTTCTTAGACCTTTGTTGACTAATTGCATTTTCCTTTAGTCACACATTTAAGGATTGTCCTTTGTATGAGTTTGGTTGCTCACCTTTGCAAACTTCTTAAGTTTTATGGTGGCGTTTTCATGCATTAGATTTGCATTGCTTGAAGAAGGTTGTTCTCTTCTTGAATTTATGAGGTTTTCATGCATTAGATTTGCATTGCTTGAAGAAGGTTGTTCTCTTCTTGAATTTATGAGTTCAGGTGTTCCCATTTGAATTTCATAGTGTGTATTTACTTGTTAGCTTAAGACAATATAGTGTCATCTTTGCAACAATTGGTTGGCACATGAGAGGCATAATCGGATATCTGAAATTTCATGCCCTTAGGATTGCTGCGGTTTTTGGGTGTGTATATTGACCATGGAGGTTTTAAAACTCTTAAGCTCAATGTATAGATCGCTTGCTCTTGGCTCTTTGCTCATTTACGTGTTAGTAGAGCATTTTCTTTCATCTCCTCTTATGGTGGTGTTAGCTGTTTGGATTTGACTTTGTCTCAGGCTCTCAATTCTCGCACTCAATCTCGTGTCCTTTTTTTTTTTTTTTTAAATATGGCACCGAACCCTTTCTCTTGTAGGCTATATTTAGCTATTTGTCTTGATAAGACAACCTTCGCATCATTGCTTTCTTGCTTAGATTCCTCATTCTTTAGTTGCAGGGTATCATAGTATTCCTTTTAGTATTCTTGGTTGTTTGGATGTGCCCTGGTCTCTTGCTCCCCTTCGCCTGCTCATTTTCTTCGCCTTTGTGGTTCCTCAGTGGTGATATTGTACTCTTGATTCTTTTAGACATTTAGTTTCTTGTTTTTCTGCGTCTTTTTTCAGCATGTTGTTGCATTGTGTTAGTTGAGTGCAACTAGGCTCTAGAAGTGCGATTTATCTGCGTTTTGAGATTAGCAGATAAATCTGCTTCTTGAGGCTAGTTGAGAGAGTCCCCCTTGGAGTATTTATAGCCTTGCTGCATTCCTCCCATTTTCATCAGCCGTCTTTGAGCCTCCCCCTTTGTAGTCGCATGCCCCACCCCCCCTCCCCCTTTTAGTTTTAGCCCTGCGTTATAACCTTGCGTTATTGAAGTATTCTTATAGTCAATGTCTTAGTTTTTTATGTTGATTGGCTCATTGTTTGACTTCTTGATCTTGTGATGTTATCTTGTACAATGGGCTGGAGGCTCTCATGCCAAGCTTTGTTGTTGGGGCAACTCTGATGTCTTGAATGTTGGGTTTTAATTGGGGTGATGTTGAAGGCCCTTGTGGTGGGCCCTTGTTTGCCAAAGATGTGGCGGCCTTTGTGCCAAGATTGGGGTCCTTGTACCAGGGGTTTCTTTGTTCCTTTTGCAGATTTGCTTAAAGATGGATGTGGAGACGTCCTTTGAGAGTTTTGCAAGAATCTTGGCATGTTGGAGTCGTGTTGGACATTAGCAACGGAGGCCTATAAATCTTTATGAACTTAATTTGAGTTTTGGATTCTTTGTGGTACTTTGATGCTTTTTGTATGCCCAAAAAGGCCGATGTGCATGAGGGATTATTAGAAGTGAAATATTATTGTACTGCTACTTTGGAAATAAAGGGGAGGGCTACATGGCTCATTCATTAGCATGTTGTTGCATTGTGTTGGTTGAGTGCAACTAGGCTCTAGAACCAATATACATATGTAATTGCTTGGTATTGCTTGGTATTGCTCTGTTAGAGTCTATGGACACTAATTTTTGTTCTCGTTGCATCCAAGAGGTTGTAAACATGTGTGACAGATCATCCAAATGTCTAATATGTCGAATGTAGTTCAAGCCTCAATCGTAAAGCCTGTGGTAGGGCATATGATATCAGACTGTCTCATGCCATGTTTCTTTGTGGCAGGTCTCCATTCAATTTCACAAACCTCCTAATGTACCCTCTGATCATTTTCATTCCTACCTCCTAACACACTGTATTGGCATTTTTGCATACGAGGATTATAATTGATTGAAATACCAGCAAGATATAAAACACTTGAGATAGTATATACAAGCTAACCTGAAGAAGATGCACTCCACTGAATCCTCATATCCCATCTTCGCATTGGGACAGGTATAAGGATTGTCCCCTTGGTTTGGCAGGGACAGGTGCTCATGCAAGCATTTCAGTGCCCTAATCAAGCATATGTCTGATCCAAACAAATTTCGCTCTATATAAACAAGTGACGGAACTTTATGTACCAGGTCTAGCATCACATTAGATGGGCCGATGCCCGGGGGGTTCACCTCTATATAAGGGGCATATGGCATGTGCGTGCAACAAATCAGGAGAAACCCCTCTGTATACAGCTGGCCCTCCATAGAAACCCCTATGTATACGGTCCCATACTGTCGAAGAATCATACCCGATTCCATACTTTTACACCCAGTGTAAGCACTTCTTGCCCTACCCTCAACCTTATTTTTACGTCCATTTTTCATTCATGTATCCTACCCTCTACCGTATTTTTACATCCAGTCCGCAAAAGTTACATCCAGTCAGTATTTAGGGTTCTTCCTGGCGCCATTTGAGTTCAATGGTCACTCCAAACAAGATGCTAACGCATCAATGGGTTGCCCTTTAGAGGAGCCATTGATGCATGCGCAATTACTCGGCGTTCTTGTCTTAGAATAATATTGTGTATAAAAAGTATGGCATAAACCTATGGGATTGGATGTTAATAGTGGATTTATTCGGAGAGCTTTGGAATTAGCAATGACTTTCTTGTATTATTAGCCTAGGTTCAAAAGTTCTTTTATTCTAACATCTTCATTCACATATCTTACAGTACGAAAGTGTTTATGTAATCAATGTTGAGGGGTGATTTGTTGTTTGCAATGAGGTTTTTGAAACTGAGAGGGATGATTTGTTCAAAGGACATATCTTGCTAAATCATTGTTTGGAAATGCCATATGCCATGGGCCATCGTACCAAGATCAAGAACTACAATCATGGAAGCTTTAGGCCTAATTCCAGACTGATAAAACATAAAAACAATGAAATAACATGCAATTTTTAATAATAAATAAAATGGAAAATTTGAAACTCCCAACTTCATTGTGTAACTATTATATCAAAACACGAATGAACATAATAGTGTAATTACCCAAAATGCAAAGGGAGGGAAAATGTTACATTTCAAAAACTTAGAAGTTCACCTTCCATTTTCCCTCATTCTACGTGCATCTTAAAAAGTGTGCAAACTAAGACATTGGAGTCACTTTGTGGGCAGCCCTGCTTATTCACATAATCAGTTGTACCCCATAGTGCCACATATAAAACAGAATGTGGTTCTATTTACATTGTCAAAGTGGATCAAGACAAAAACCAACACGCTTGTTTTCAAAATCAAATACAGTGTGATACACACCCATGAAGACATCACCAAGAATCCTGCCACAAATCAATGGCTCACTACCCATAAAAGATGATGGCAAACAAATATCAAATAGAGCAAAGGTATTAAGTACATACTAGAGTGGTCCAAATAGGGGTGCTACATCCGGGCCAATCAATCCACTCACACATTGAGCCCTGTTTTCCTTCACCCGACTTACGTAATGTCTTTGAGCACAACAGTAATATTATATACCTACACCAAATGCAAAATGCCAAGAAACAATAAAACAACCACTACCTTTCGGGTGTAAGCTCAAATGTGTTATTTCCAATGGTGAATCAGACGGCGAAGAATGTGTGACACCGCCACACAATCTACTGTGGACTCCCCATTTGGGCTTGGTATTTTCTCGCAAAGCTTGAATAAAGATAAGACAAATTTTTGGACAAGATCAAAACACTATAGTACACATGCTAATCATGAGCAATATAAATACCAGTGGTGACAGGTTTTAAAAGCCTACTTGCTTCAAGTAAGTGAGGATCTGGTCTTTAGTCCGATTTTGTCTAAGCTGATTTTGAACCCAAATAACAGCCATCTCACAGATTATACACACAACATCATCATTTGGAGCATTTGAATATTCCTTTTCCAAAATGCTTGCAATCTGTGGCCTGTTAAAAAAAATGATCCGCATTTGCTTCTAGAAAGTTCCAGTTAAATGCAATCTTGTACCATTATTGACTACCTTTCAGATACCAAGCTGAGCGCATACTTTATCTGGTGCCAGCTGCAATATAACATGTCAATCTATGCTTAGGCATCTTCAAAACAATCAAAGCATATATTAGCTTCAGAAACTAAGCGGCAACCTGTGAAGCAGCAGCTCAACATTAATATCTCCATATTGAGAGACAACCATCTTGCACTCCTGACTGATCACTCCAGCAGCTCCTATAGCCTGATTGATCTCGGTAATGATATCCTAGAAAGAAGAGGAAAAAGAAATTTAAGTGCCAGAGTGGCAAGAGCAAACAGTACTCAAATACTACTATCAACATACCGATGGTCCAGCAAGCAAGGACGTGCCTCCCGCTGGAAGACCATCTTAGAGATATCATCACCTGCATATATGACCAGGGTGAGGGATTTTGATCTTCGTGTAAAGAATAAACCAGGAGGAAACTCACTTGGAGGACGTATCTGTTGCACCTTCCGAACTGCATGGCACAGAACACCAACAGCAGCCCCAAGCTGTTCTGCACTTTTTAGATCAGCAGCTACATAACGCCAGCACTTTGCTTCATGCAAAACGCAGGATGCATAAATGAACCTCTGCCATGACATATGCAGAGCAACATCTTAAGTTATTTTCACCTGGCAATCTAAACACAATATATTGTTCCATACCTTGAACTTATCTGAGATGTCATTCCAATCACTTGTGTTGAGTCTAAGAACATTGATGGCTTCTTCAAGAAATTGAGCAATCCCATAATTTAGTTTAGCAAGCAAACGTCGACTAGCTAAATTCTGTTCTGCCTTTTGAACGGTTACTGCCTACAACAACGAATAGTAAAAGCATTAATAATAACACCACAAAAAACAGGGAAACATTTCACTTTGCCACCATCATGGTTTGAATTCCATTTAGGTCTAAATGAAGAGAGCAAATCTTTGCAACCTATTGACAAGAAGCTAGGTAATCATATTAATTTCTGTTAAGATGAACCAAAATCTTACCTGTGCTTCTGCCAAACAAATCAGGCTCATCATTTTGGCCATTGAAGGTGTGACTTCAGGAGGTCGATCAGAAGGCAGACTTTGCAACAATCCTGGTAGCAATTCTTCTGCCAGATAAAGAAAAACCCATGCAGCTCTTCTGTAAAGGGATGCAGCATCTACTAGATCTGGCATTCATAAGAACACTGGTTAAATGCTGCACTTCAACTTACTGAATTCATATGCCCCGATTCAAAGTAAACCATTTTGTCCTCTGATTTCGAGGGATGACTCCAGTGGCATTCAACTTAAACGAAGTGGCCAGGTCAATTATATTGCATGCAGGATATGCAAGCTACAGGTGTCATTGCTTTTAAATTTTGAAGCATAATAATACAACTCCAGGCAATAGCAATAGCGTGGAGGCCAGTGTAACTCAAGAAAAACAAAGAATCAGACATGCAAGAACCAACTGCCAATAATGGTGGGTGGGCATGCAAAGGAATAGACAAGTATAAAATGCCTAGTAGAGCTTACCAACTCGAAGTACTTCGTTTGCCCTTTCTCGAAGAAGCGACGCATACAGAAACAACATCATTGTGAGCTCATATCGTAAATCATCAACTCGGAAATATTTTGGGCCTCTGAGTCCAGACTATTAAATCGCTGCCAAGTTCCAAGAAAACCAAGTTCCAAGATCCCGTCAAACCAAGAAGCGATGAAAACCAAGTTCCAAGATCCCGTCAAACTCTGTGCTAGATTTTTATGTGGCAAGGGACGAAAAAACTTCAAAACATTGCCTCCGAAACACCAAATCCTAAAACGTTTTTCTGGCAGCAAGCTTCGGATTCAAAGCCCTAAAACGTATTCTTACGCCTTAGCAGCTCCAAGAAATCCATCCCCGGACCGTGGAAAATGCATACATCTGGGCGCCAAAACGTATGAGCGCCCGCATGTATACGTACTATTGTTTTTCGAAAAAACCCCTTCTCCGTCCACGCACATGTATTCTACGGAATACATACGTGAACCCCCCGGGGGCCGATGCCTATGAAAAGATAAATGTACAAATTAGAAGTAGTTGTCTTGGAGACTAAACTTGAAAGACTCACACACCCTTTTGCAGTCCCGACATATCCCAAGATGGAGGAATCACCAGAGTCGGCATCGACATAGAAAATATGTTCGAGACAAAAATGTGCAAATCCCAGTTAATAAAAAGGGATTGCCGGACAGGCAGAGGTGCGAAAATACAAGTGTCTTCATGTTAGTCCGATGGCAATTCCGATGAATAAAATCTCCCAAACCTATTTTCGTCGCCTTTTCTAATTTAAGCTTCAGCGTGTAGGGGATCGATGAATAGCTACGAGAGAGCAGGTGTTGATGGCAATCCTGGCTAAACCACCAACCTCAGGTCAAAGAAGCACTAATCTTGGTCTAGGACCTCCAGATCACTTGAGGTGATCACTCTGTGCTAAAATATCTGTTTTTAAACTTCCAGAAAACAAGATTTCACTAGTTTCCCAAAAGCCAAAAAAGCTAGTCTTATTCTAACAGGCACAGAAATCAATGCATTCAACATTTTGAACCCAAACAAGCATAGCATGCTACCATGATATCTGAAGAAAGTGTTGGAGAAAGTCTATGCAAAGAATCCTCACGGTTGGTGAGAATTAATGACTCTTGACTAAGTCAGAAGTTGGTCAATGGACCTAAGTTTGTAAGATGTGCGCATCTTAAAATAAGATGCTTAGATGTAGATGTGTGCGCATCGACACCCGCATCTGACATAGATGCTTCACCTTATTTTTTCAAAAATTTTTTTTTGCCAAAAACACTTGGATTAGATTGCCTGATATTGATGACCCTAAAATAGGTGCAGTTTGTTGCCTCTTTGGCCTTATGTAACCATTTTCTCTTCAAAGCTCTTTGTTGACGATGGGGCAAGCGACAAACCGGGTATGTACGGTCTATAAGAGGTCGAGGGTTGGGCCAGAAGTTTGCATCTGGATTGAGAGGTCAGCAACAGAGAAAAAGGGTATGCTACAGCTGATTAGGAGACCTGCAACAACGCAAAAGGATCTGCAGCAAGAAACCTGTAACAGTAAGATCTGTAACAGTTTTCTCTTCTATTATTCATAAATATTCTGTATTTTAATTCTAAAAGTCTCTATAGATCAAAGGTATTTAAGGCTCCAATGGAGTCAGGAGTGAAGGTATTTTTTGACAATTTAAATTTTTTTCAAACGCATCTTAACCGCATCTTAAAACTTAGATGCTTCGATGCTTTCGATGTGTCGCATCTGACGCATCTCTCTTAAGATGCTTTTGAACTTAGCAATGGACTAGACAGTGCACTCAATTTTGCCAAATGAGAATGGTGATGAATTTTCAATCCAACTAAGTTTAGACAGTGAACACGAGGCCTGCACAATAAGAGCATGCTATTTTCAGGGTTAATAAGTCAGTCTGTAATTTGAGAAGTATGTCTGAGCATCTAATGAGCATAAAAAGTATGACAGACTTTTAAAACATCAGTGGGTTGATCTTTCCCCCCCTTCTTTTTTTTAGCTTTTCCTTTCCTAAATGATTGTACCAACGCAGCTAGAGCTTTTGTATGCGACCAGGTGCAGAGGTATGGCTTTTTCTTCCCATTTCTAGAATTAATTCAAACACAAATGCATCAAATGATATTTTCCAAGGTCAGATTTTCATTAAACTGGAATCAAAGTCCTCACATTTGACGTCATGTCAATGATCAAGATGACCAATCAACAGGACCTCTCTAAAACAAGCAAATCGTGAATTTTTTTAGATATAAAATCAATCATAATATGCCTCGGGATAGATCTCTTAAAGGCGGGAGGAACTCTCAAAGATCAATTCCGACTTCACACTTCGGTACTTCGCCTTTTGAATCGCGCAAAAGCCCACACTTTTCTCTGTTGAATGAATCCCCTTTTAAAAACTCTGTTTCCGGCCAGATCTTGGCAAATTCGGGATCTTGGCCATGTTTTTGGTTGGTTTAGACATTTCTTTGGGTGTAACAGGACAGGAATGGTTAGCCAATGTAATGATTGCTCGGTTCAATCGACAAAAAACAAGTTCTTGGCAAGTCACATTTTTAGGGTTCGGAGTTTTCTTGAGAGCAATTATCCCACAGGCAAAAATCAGAAAAGAGGCTAAGGTATAAATAGAGAGCTATTTTCCTCTCTCTTGATTACGTGGTCTTCTCCCACGCCAAGCTCGGCTCGTGTTTCGACTTGGCATGCCAGGGGGGACGCCACTTGGCAGAGGATGAGAGGGTAGATAGATGGGGGGTAGATGTAGGTAGGTTTTGCCATTTTTTCAAATGAAGCACGTTTCCCAAGAAAGCCATTTAGAAGGTCAATACGCACCCTTTTTTCAAATTTTTTGTGCCAGGTGGCATGATTCCATGAGGGCTATCAGGTGGTATCATCAAACTCTCAAATGCAATACTTTTGATTTTTGTAGGGAAAATGAATGGGGTAAGTAGGCATTAGACATGGGATTTGGTGAGGTGGCAAGGAGGGAGAACAAGGCTAATAGGCACATTTATTAATCATTTCAATCTTATGGTTGACCAACTTTTTGGGTTTGGTCAACATTTGCCTAGTCATCATTTGATGATGCAAGGTGATGTGATGATGTGGAATGATGTTGAGTGATGTAATGGTATGGAGTGATGTGGTGATGTGGACACTTGTTGCTTAGGTGGCAACTTGGCGAATGATATATGGAAGTGGCAAATGGTGAGTGGACCAATGTGGCTTTGTAAGTGATGACATATGTATCTAGTCATCATGCCATGTCGCCTGGAGGTGGTGACTAGGCAAACTCGTGTTTAGCTTTTTCAAATGCTTCCCTTTTTTTTTATAGCCACATGGTGTGGAGTGTGTGATAATAGAATGATATGATGAAAAAAGATGATGTAGAACTTGATGCTTAGGCAATCCTTTTGGTGTAACAACTTTGAAAATGTGCCTTAGGTAGTGGTAGGTCAACTATGGAACAAAAGGCTATGTGTGAGATGTATGATAGTATGGGGTAATGGAATGTTGGAAATGTGGAGTGTGAGGTAGGAGAATAGAAATGACAATATGAAGGAGAAAAGATACCACTTTAATAGCTTGCAAACTTCATAGGGGTCTTCCAAACTTCTAGATGCTTAGGTCCTCTCAATGTGTGATCTTGATTCCAATTCAATGTCTTCACTTGGTTCTTCAACATAGTATCTTCTTTTTCCCTGCAACATAAATGAGATTTGATGGCACTTTGCCATGTTGCCATAGCAGGGCAACATCATGCTAAACAAGGAAAAGGAATGGCTGGTCCCCTCAGCCTTGTGAGCAAAATGTGACAGAAGAATGGTGATGGTAGTGCAAGAGAATGGAAATTCTGAGAATATGGGCAGCAAGGGTGATAAAAAGAGATGAAAAAACAATGGAAATGATGTTGGGGAAAGTCTGAACAGATGGACATAAGGATGTGAGTGATGTTTGAATGGATGTCTTCAGAAGGATGTTCATATGGAGTGGGAACAGGGACTTGACTCTGAGGGTGAGTTGACTCATGACCTGGCTTGACTTGCTTGACTTCTTTTGAAATATGTGTGGAGCAGGAACAGTGACTTGAGTTGGGAGTGTTTTTTTTTTTTTGACTTTTTCTAAAACTTGAGCTACCTTTATGGAAGGCTGATGGAAGGTAGCAGGCTGTGTTCTCTCTTTTGAAAAAAGATTTGGGAAGCAAGGGTTAGATGAGAATGGAACAAGGGCAGATGAACATGAATGGAATGTATCAAGTGAACCTGCAGGTGTGGAAAAAATATGATGTTAGTGCCACGTCCTCCCAGCTAATTGTGGTAATATTTAGTTGTTTGGGATCCTGCATCAGTGAAGAATTCTGGTTGATATGAATTGGAAGGCAACTGTTTGCTCAGGTGGAGATTATTCAGACTGATGAACCTGTCATGACAAGTTCTATATATGTTAGAAAACAACTCCTCCCATGCTTTCATGACTGTGAACTCAACCTGCAACATCATAACACACACAAGATATCAAAGTTAAACCTATTTTCCCTTTTTTTCTTTTTTCTCTTTTTTCTCTCTTTCTTCCTTTTTTTTTTTTTTTTTATGAAAGCAATTTCAAAATAACACTATAAGAGCACAAGCATCCACATCTTTAAGGAACATGCCTATTAATTTTAAAGCTAGTGTCTCTAATAACTCAAATGGCAACTCAAATGGCTAACTATCCAATAACTATTCTATTCAAACAAACTCATACAAATATGTTGTTGCCAATACCTTTTCGGATGCAATATGTTTATAGGGTTCATGAGTTTGCTGACTTTGTTGTGATATCTTCCAGAAGTAAGAATTTGTACACCGCTTGTCCACGATCTTGTATGGCCCTTCCCATAAGCAGATCAAATTTACTTTGTGTTTTTCCTTTGCCTTGTCCCACTTGAGAACTAGCTCTCCCTCTTTGAAACTTCCTTGCAATTTGTGAATGGCCTTGAATCTTTCTTTGCATCCTTTGCTTTCTTTAGTAACATGGTATTCTCTCGCTTCAAACCTCTCTTCTTCTAGATGGAGCAACCTATCAAACCTTTCCCCAGTATGCTTCCTCTATCTCGCATTTGAATCTTTAGAGCCAACCTTAATGAGGGCAACTCAATTCCAACTTTGGAACAACAGCCTCAACACCATAGACAAGAGCAAAAGGTGTATGATTGGTAGCACTTTTAATTGTGGTTCTATATGCCCAAAGTGCATCATGTAATTTAAGGTGCCAATCTTTTTTATGCACCTCTATTGTTTTCTTGAGAATGGCTTTTAGCACCTTGTTGGTAGATTCACCGGCCATTGCCTTGAGGGTAGTATCTTTGAGCTTTTCACATGCTTTACTTTCAAGGTTTTTAGCGGGTTGCTGATCACATCATTCATGAACCGAGTGCCTCATGGAAACTATTTTTCAGAGGGATGCCAAACCTAGTGCATATGTTTTCATGGAGGAACACAGCGGTTGTTAGGGCATTTGCTTGTCTCAATGGGACAGACCTCTGCCCACTTGGTGAAGAAATCTGTTGCCACTAGTATGTATTCATCTTTGAGAGGGAGAATTTGGATTTATAGGTCCTATGAAGTCTAGTCCCCAAGTGCGGAATGGACACGGAGGCGTGATGCTAGTCAAAGCGGCCAGGTGAAGAATTCTTCTTCCATGTATCTGGCATTTATGGCATCTCCTAATGGTCTCATAACAATCTTTAAACAAGCTAGGCCAATAATATCCAGACCTGAGTATTTTCTTTGCAGTTGTGTCAGCTGCATAGTGGCCTCCACAAATTCCTTCATGACAAGCCTCCAGTATCAACTCAGCTTTTGACCTGTCAACACACCTCAGAAGGACACCATACTGATCAATCTTACATAATACCTCTCCAATCATCCTGTAGGTTTTTGCTTTTTCTTTGAATCTCCTCAGCTGGCTGCTTGTAAAGTTTTCTGGCACCTCCTCATGCTGGAGAAACTTGATGATTTCATCCTGCCAATCTTCTTGCATCTTGCTAGATAGCACAAGGTTAGTAGCAATCTCACACACTTCATCAGTGCTCAAACCATTAAAATCTTCAAACTCAAACACCTTATTGGTCAAATAATCACTAGGACTTTTAATTGTTTTGACAGTTCTAACATTTAAATTGTAATCCTGTATCTTGCAAGCCCATCTACATAATTTAGCCTTACTCACGAGTCTTAAGAACAAAGATGGGAATAGGATTTTGATGCATCATTACTTTTACCTCATTGTCTTTGAACTATATGACCGAGAGCCTTTGTAGGAAAAACATTATTCCAGCTGCACTTTTTTCCATTCTAGGGTATCTCGTTCTCGACATCGGACCAAATTTTGTTTGGCAAAGATATTATTCCATGCTTCTGCATGAGTGCTATGCCTACTGACTTTGCTAGTGACACCGATATATGCACCGGAATGGTTGCGCAAAGGTCTGGTGGTTTGAGAATCTCTGATTGGCATATGGAAGTTATCAACGGGTCAAATGCGACTTGACATTCATCATCCCATTCTATTGCAATAAATTTGCTCTCATTCTTATTATACTTGCCAACACGTGTCGAGTACGCCAAAGGACTTATGATGTGTGAAAAGTTAGGCACATACATTCTCAAAAAACTTGTCAAGCCCATGAAACTCTTCACCTGTTTTAAGGTCTTAGGTGGAGCTAATTTCTTCAAAGCCTCCATTTTTCCTTCAGACACTTTAATTCCTTGAGTAGATACCTCATGACCTAGCAATTCACCTTTAGAACAGAAGAATACACACTTCTTTGGATTCAAACACACTCCACCCTTCCCCGCACAATTCCATTGTCATTGTCGACAATTCCATATGCTTAGTTAGAGAAGATCCTAGGCACAAATCATCCAAGAAAACTCTAAAGTTTGATATTGGCATGCTTTGAAATATTTTATCCATTGCTCTTTGAAAGGTAGCAGATGCATTCATCAAGCCAAAAGGCATTTTCATCATGGCAAAAGTACCCCAAGGGGTTATGAAAGAGGTCTTGGCTTGATCTCCTCTTTATCTTGATTTGATTGAAACCTGAAAATCCATCTAAAAGGAATATATTTCCTTGCCTGCAGTTGCATGTAACACTTCTTCTAGAAATGGTAATGGATAACAATCTTTAATAGTGGCCTTGTTTAGATCCCTGTAATCTATACAAATCCTAATGCTCTTATTTTTCTTTTCTACTGGAACAATGCAAGACAGCCAGTCAGGGTTTGTTATCTCTTTAATAACCTCGACTTTCTTTCATCTTTAATAATTCCTCTCTGATCAGGGTAAGCAGTGATGCATTTATTCTTCTGAGTTTTTGCATTACAGGTTTAGCATCTTCCTTTATCTTTATTTCAAATTCACAGATGTCAGTCCTCACTCCCACTAATTCTGTATAATCCCAGGCAAATACATCTTTCCAACTCTCAAAGAAAATTTTTAAGGAGGCCTCATCTTTGCTATCAAAAAGATCCCCAAGGAAAAGTGTTCTTACCTGTCCATTTTTGTTGATAGTTAATTCTTTTACCTCTTTCTCTTTTTGTGCATCTATCACCGTAATAGGATCTGGTTGTGTTGCATCTTCCTTGTTCAATTCATCTTCATTTATAGCTCCCTCAGCCAAATAGTCAAGGAGCACGGTTCTGCAAAGTGCATCTGCCTCACAATTCTCTTCCCTAGGTATATGTTTGATCTCCCAAGCCTTGAACTTGCTTAGCAATTGCAATACCCTTTCTTTGAGTTCTGACATGTCTTGGTTTTTGGTCTGATACTCTCCGGTTACACATGCATATCGGTTGAGAGTCACCAAAGATAGATATATTAGTCAAACCTAAAGCCAAAGACTCTTCTAAGCCAGCTATAAGTGCCTTATATTCAGCCATATTTGAAGTAATTCTTTAGTACTCTACCAACTTTGGATAAGAGTTTATTGGCGAGTTTACGATTCACAATTACCGAGATGCTGCTATACTCAATTTGGTTGAAATTCCACCATCAAACCACAACACACCTCTATTGAGTTTTGCTTCCATGTCAAGGTCACCTAAACAGGTCGGTATGATTTCTATTGGTTTGCATACAGAGATAGGCATTTTTAACACACCTGGCTCATCTTCAATCAACATGTCTTGTTCTATAAAGTTGTACAGATTAGCATCACCTGTTTTGTTGTATAGAGTTACAGTTCTTGTTCCATTTGAAATAGTACACTGCCCTTTGGACCAGACAGGTCTAGCATCTACAGTAGATAACCACCTCCTTCCCAGCAACAAGTCATATATGTCAGTCACATCACAGTTATCTTCAAAAGCCACAACTATGAAACTTGCCTCAACAATTATACCTTCAATTTCTATCGGCACCCTTGTCACTAGTCCTATAGGTTTTATTTTAGCATTGGAAAATGACCTCAATATGACAGGTGATGGTTGAGTAACAGCAAGACCACATTTCTTCATTACATCTTTGAGGCATGACATTTAATGGGGAGCCTCCATCTAGCAAGACCCTAGACAAATGCAAGTTACCTACACTAGCTGAGCAAGTAAAGGCACCTGGATCTTTTTCTTCTTGAGTTAATACAACTTTCTCTGTCTCATGCACATCAGTAAATGAAATTTGTTCAACATCATTACACTTTAATATTTTCTCTCTATAGCTAGGTGCAATTTTGAGAAGCGTGAGGAGATCTATGCTCACTTTAGAACTTTTTAGGATCATGTCTAGCTCATCTAACTCTTTGTCCTTTTTATTAAACTTCTCAAAAGGAGGTGGAGCTATTACCTGAACTTCTTTGTTGACAGGAAGGTTCTTGCTCATACCTTTATCTGCAGGTGTTCCATTTTCCAACATTTTTTTGTTTGCACCACCATGATCTCTTCCCCCGCTCCTCATATTCCTCCACAAACCTGATGGCGGATGTTCCTTCCAATTTCTTGCCTTTGTCCCGCTTTGTCAAAGTATTCTTTGACAAAACACTTGTCTTCAAGATGACCTATTTCCTTGCGAAGTTGCACACGGGGCAAATTTTTTCCAAAATGACCTTTCTTTCCACATTTTAAGCATGCCCCGTAATAGCAAATATCGGAAGGATGAGTATCTTTGAAACAATGTGCACAAGGAGGATAAGTTTTTTTCTTTTTTTCAACTCCAAGAGTTGTTTGGTCGGTCTGCAATGGTCTCGGACATTTTGGCCATCTCACTCTTGGATTCATTGATTTTAGGTGCAGCCTCTTCATCTTTGGATTTTCTTCTTTCTTTTTTACCTTTGCATACACAGGCACATGCTCATACTCTTGTTCATAATCTGGGTAAAAAGGGTCAGCACAATGGTTTACATGGTTATCAGGTAAAAAAGACATATCATTAGAGATTTTAGTTGCCTTTTCAAAAGCCTTGTGTATGGTATCAAAACCTTCCTGATTTTGAATTTTTAGCATCTTTCTGTGCACCTTAGGCCTTGGTGACAGTCCCTTAATGAAAGCAGCCACAAAGTAGAGTGTGGGAGTGGGCACCTGACTCTTTTGGCATTTTCTCAGGTATGCACTAAACCTTTCCACATAGTGATTGATACTTTCACCTGCCCTTATGCAAAAAGTCTGTAGCTCATTTGCTAGCTCCTGAGGGGCAGACAGTTTGCCAAACCTAGCCAAAAATTGCTGCACAAGACTTTCATATGTATCAGTACCCATAACTGAGGTCACATGCTCACACCAAGCATATGCCTCATCAGATTTCATGCATCTCTTAAACTCAGAAAACCTACAGCCCTTTTTACAACCATAATCTCTATAATATTCATCAAATACCTTCAGAAAATGGTTAGCATTCATAGTTGGTTCGAATATGGGTGGAGTAATGGGCAAACTTAGCTCAAAATACTGTGGGATTGCACAATTTGGCTGTACCACAGCTGCAACAGGTACTCCTTGTGGTTCCAATGGTTCTGGAGCTTCTTGCTGTTCATTTCTTCTAGGAGCCATGAGTTCTTTGAAAACCAGGTGGAAATCTCGGTAGGACCTCCAAAATGTTGATGGCAATCCTGGCTAAACCACCAACCTCAGGTCAAAGAAGCACTAATCTTGGTCTAGGACCTCCAGATCACTTGAGGTGATCACTCTGTGCTAAAATATCTGTTTTTAAACTTCCAGAAAACAAGATTTCACTAGTTTCCCAAAAGCCAAAAAAGCTAGTCTTATTCTAACAGGCACAGAAATCAATGCATTCAACATTTTGAACCCAAACAAGCATAGCATGCTACCATGATATCTGAAGAAAGTGTTGGAGAAAGTCTATGCAAAGAATCCTCACGGTTGGTGAGAATTAATGACTCTTGACTAAGTCAGAAGTTGGTCAATGGACTAGACAGTGCACTCAATTTTGCCAAATGAGAATGGTGATGAATTTTCAATCCAACTAAGTTTAGACAGTGAACACGAGGCCTGCACAATAAGAGCATGCTATTTTCAGGGTTAATAAGTCAGTCTGTAATTTGAGAAGTATGTCTGAGCATCTAATGAGCATAAAAAGTATGACAGACTTTTAAAACATCAGTGGGTTGATCTTTCTCCCCCTTCTTTTTTTTAGCTTTTCCTTTCCTAAATGATTGTACCAACGCAGCTAGAGCTTTTGTATGCGACCAGGTGCAGAGGTATGGCTTTTTCTTCCCATTTCTAGAATTAATTCAAACACAAATGCATCAAATGATATTTTCCAAGGTCAGATTTTCATTAAACTGGAATCAAAGTCCTCGCATTTGACGTCATGTCAATGATCAAGATGATCAATCAACAGGACCTCTCTAAAACAAGCAAATCGTGAATTTTTCGGATACAAATCAATCATAATATGCCTCAGGATAGATCTCTTAAGGCAGGAGGAACTCTCAGCATCAACTCCGACTTCACACTTCAGGTACTTCGTCTTTGAATCGCGCAAAAGCCCACACTTTTCTCTGTTGAATGAATCCCCTTTTAAAAACTCTGTTTCCGGCCGGATCTTGGCAAATTTGGGATCTTGGCCATGTTTTTGGTTGGTTTAGACATTTCTTTGGGTGTAACAGGACAGGAATGGTTAGCCAATGTAATGATTGCTCGGTTCAATCGACAAAAAACAAGTTCTTGGCAAGTCACATTTTTAGGGTTCGGAGTTTTCTTGAGAGCAATTATCCCACAGGCAAAAATCAGAAAAGAGGCTAAGGTATAAATAGAGAGCTATTTTCCTCTCTCTTGATTACGTGGTCTTCTCCCACGCCAAGCTCGGCTCGTGTTTCGACTTGGCATGCCAGGGGGGACGCCACTTGGCAGAGGATGAGAGGGTAGATAGATGGGGGGGTAGATGTAGGTAGGTTTTGCCATTTTTTCAAATGAACCACGTTTCCCAAGAAAGCCATTTAGAAGGTCAATACGCACCCTTTTTTCAAATTTTTTGTGCCAGGTGGCATGATTCCATGAGGGCTATCAGGTGGTATCATCAAACTCTCAAATGCAATACTTTTGATTTTTGTAGGGAAAATGAATGGGGTAAGTAGGCATTAGACATGGGATTTGGTGAGGTGGCAAGGAGGGAGAACAAGGCTAATAGGCACATTTATTAATCATTTCAATCTTATGGTTGACCAACTTTTTGGGTTTGGTCAACATTTGCCTAGTCATCATTTGATGATGCAAGGTGATGTGATGATGTGGAATGATGTTGAGTGATGTAATGGTATGGAGTGATGTGGTGATGTGGACACTTGTTGCTTAGGTGGCAACTTGGCGAATGATATATGGAAGTGGCAAATGGTGAGTGGACCAATGTGGCTTTGTAAGTGATGACATATGTATCTAGTCATCATGCCATGTCGCCTGGAGGTGGTGACTAGGCAAACTCGTGTTTAGCTTTTTCAAATGCTTCCCTTTTTTTTTTATAGCCACATGGTGTGGAGTGTGTGATAATAGAATGATATGATGAAAAAAGATGATGTAGAACTTGATGCTTAGGCAATCCTTTTGGTGTAACAACTTTGAAAATGTGCCTTAGGTAGTGGTAGGTCAACTATGGAACAAAAGGCTATGTGTGAGATGTATGATAGTATGGGGTAATGGAATGTTGGAAATGTGGAGTGTGAGGTAGGAGAATAGAAATGACAATATGAAGGAGAAAAGATACCACTTTAATAGCTTGCAAACTTCATAGGGGTCTTCCAAACTTCTAGATGCTTAGGTCCTCTCAATGTGTGATCTTGATTCCAATTCAATGTCTTCACTTGGTTCTTCAACATAGTATCTTCTTTTTCCCTGCAACATAAATGAGATTTGATGGCACTTTGCCATGTTGCCATAGCAGGGCAACATCATGCTAAACAAGGAAAAGGAATGGCTGGTCCCCTCAGCCTTGTGAGCAAAATGTGACAGAAGAATGGTGATGGTAGTGCAAGAGAATGGAAATTCTGAGAATATGGGCAGCAAGGGTGATAAAAAGAGATGAAAAAACAATGGAAATGATGTTGGGGAAAGTCTGAACAGATGGACATAAGGATGTGAGTGATGTTTGAATGGATGTCTTCAGAAGGATGTTCATATGGAGTGGGAACAGGGACTTGACTCTGAGGGTGAGTTGACTCATGACCTGGCTTGACTTGCTTGACTTCTTTTGAAATATGTGTGGAGCAGGAACAGTGACTTGAGTTGGGAGTGCTTTTTTTTTTTTTTTTTTTTTTTTTTTTTTTCTAAAACTTGAGCTACCTTTATGGAAGGCTGATGGAAGGTAGCAGGCTGTGTTCTCTCTTTTGAAAAAAGATTTGGGAAGCAAGGGTTAGATGAGAATGGAACAAGGGCAGATGAACATGAATGGAATGTATCAAGTGAACCTGCAGGTGTGGAAAAAATATGATGTTAGTGCCACGTCCTCCCAGCTAATTGTGGTAATATTTAGTTGTTTGGGATCCTGCATCAGTGAAGAATTCTGGTTGATATGAATTGGAAGGCAACTGTTTGCTCAGGTGGAGATTATTCAGACTGATGAACCTGTCATGACAAGTTCTATATATGTTAGAAAACAACTCCTCCCATGCTTTCATGACTGTGAACTCAACCTGCAACATCATAACACACACAAGATATCAAAGTTAAACCTATTTTCCCTTTTTTCCTTTTTTCTCTTTTTTCTCTCTTTCTTCCTTTTTTTTTTATTTTATGAAAGCAATTTCAAAATAACACTATAAGAGCACAAGCATCCACATCTTTAAGGAACATGCCTATTAATTTTAAAGCTAAATCTCTAATAACTCAAATGGCTAACTATCCAATAACTATTCTATTCAAACAAACTCATACAAATATGTTGTTGCCAATACCTTTTCAGATGCAATATGTTTATAGGGTTCATGAGCTGCTGACCTGTTGTGATATCTTCCAGGAAGTAAGAATTTGTACCTGCTTGTCCACAGATCTTGTATGGCCCTTCCCATAAGCAGTCAAATTTACCTGCTGTGTTTTCCTTTGCCTTGTCCCACTTGAGAACTAGCTCTCCCTCTTTGAAACTTCCTTGCAATTTGTGAATGGCCTTGAATGCTGCTGCATCCTTTGCTTTCTTTAGTAACATGGTATTCTCTGCTTCAAACCTCTCTTCTTCTAGATGGAGCAACCTATCAAACCTTTCCCTGTATGCTTCCTCTATCTGCATTTGAATCTTTAGAGCCAACCTTAATGAGGGCAACTCCAATTCCACTGGAACAACAGCCTCAACACCATAGACAAGAGCAAAAGGTGTATGATTGGTAGCACTTTTAATTGTGGTTCTATATGCCCAAAGTGCATCATGTAATTTAAGGTGCCAATCTTTTTTATGCACCTCTATTGTTTTCTTGAGAATGGCTTTTAGCACCTTGTTGGTAGATTCACCGCCATTGCCTTGAGGGTAGTATCTTTGAGCTTTTCACATGCTTTACTTTCAAGGTTTTTAGCAGTTGCTGATCACATCATTCATGAACCGAGTGCCCTCCGCCGTAAACTATTTTCGAGAGGGATGCCAAACCTAGTGCATATGTTTTCATGGAGGAACCCGGCAGCTTGTTAGGGCATTTGCTTGTCTCAATGGGACAGCCTCGCCCCACTTGGTGAAGAAATCTGTTGCCACTAGTATGTATTCATCTTTGAGAGGGAGAATTTGGATTTATAGGTCCTATGAAGTCTAGTCCCCAAGTCTGGAATGGACCTGGAGACGTGATGCTAGTCAAAGCAGCAGGCTGAAGAATTCTTCTTCCATGTATCTGGCATTTATGGCATCTCCTAATGGTCTCATAACAATCTTTAAACAAGCTAGGCCAATAATATCCGGACACGGTATTTTCTTTGCGGTTGTGTCACCGTGATAGTGGCCTCCACAAAATTCCTTCATGACAAGCCTCCAAGATCAACTCGACTTTTGACCAAACACACCTCAGAAGGACACCATACTGATCAATCTTACATAATACCTCTCCAATCATCCTGTAGGTTTTTGCTTTTTCTTTGAATCTCCTCAGCTGGCTGCTTGTAAAGTTTTCTGGCACCTCCTCATGCTGGAGAAACTTGATGATTTCATCCTGCCAATCTTCTTGCATCTTGCTAGATAGCACAAGGTTAGTAGCAATCTCACACACTTCATCAGTGCTCAAACCATTAAAATCTTCAAACTCAAACACCTTATTGGTCAAATAATCACTAGGACTTTTAATTGTTTTGACAGTTCTAACATTTAAATTGTAATCCTGTATCTTGCAAGCCCATCTACATAATTTAGCCTTACTCTGAGTCTTCTGGAACAGCATGGGAATAGGATTTTGATGCATCATTACTTTTACCTCATTGTGCTGAACTATATGACCGAGCCTTTGTAGGAAAAACATTATTCCAGCTGCACTTTTTTCCATTCTAGGGTATCTGTTCTCAACATCAGACCAAATTTTGCTGGCAAAAGATATTATTCCATGCTTCTGCATGAGTGCTATGCCTACAGCTTTGCTAGTGACACTGATATATGCCTGGAATGGTTGCGCAAGGTCTGGTGGTTTCAGAATCTCTGATTGGCATATGGAAGTTATCAACAGGTCAAATGCAGCTTGACATTCATCTGTCCATTCTATTGCAATAAATTTGCTCTCATTCTTATTATACTTGCCAACACGTGTCAGAGCTGCCAAAGGACTTATGATGTGTGAAAAGTTAGGCACATACATTCTCAAAAAACTTGTCAAGCCCATGAAACTCTTCACCTGTTTTAAGGTCTTAGGTGGAGCTAATTTCTTCAAAGCCTCCATTTTTCCTTCAGACACTTTAATTCCTTGAGTAGATACCTCATGACCTAGCAATTCACCTTTAGAACAGAAGAATACACACTTCTTTGGATTCAAACACACTCCACCCTTCCTGCACAATTCCATTGTCATTGTCAGCAATTCCATATGCTTAGTTAGAGAAGATCCTAGGCACAAATCATCCAAGAAAACTCTAAAGTTTGATATTGGCATGCTTTGAAATATTTTATCCATTGCTCTTTGAAAGGTAGCAGATGCATTCATCAAGCCAAAAGGCATTTTCATCATGGCAAAAGTACCCCAAGGGGTTATGAAAGAGGTCTTGGCTTGATCTGCCTCTTTTATCTTGATTTGATTGAAACCTGAAAATCCATCTAAAAAGGAATATATTTCCTTGCCTGCAGTTGCATGTAACACTTCTTCTAGAAATGGTAATGGATAACAATCTTTAATAGTGGCCTTGTTTAGATCCCCCGTAATCTATACAAATCCTAATGCTCTTATTTTTCTTTTCTCTTCGAACAATGCAAGACAGACCCGGTCGGGGTTTGTTATCTCTTTAATAACCTCAGCTTCTTTCATCTTTAATAATTCCTCTCTCGATCGTGGTAAGCAAAGATGCATTTATTCTTCCGAGTTTTTGCATTACAGTGTTTAGCATCTTCCTTTATCTTTATTTCAAATTCACGATGTCGGTCCTCACTCCCACTAATTCTCAGATAATCCCGTGCAAATACATCTTTCCAACTCTCAAAGAAAATTTTTAAGGAGGCCTCATCTTTGCTATCAAAAAGATCCCCAAGGAAAAGTGTTCTTACCTGTCCATTTTTGTTGATAGTTAATTCTTTTACCTCTTTCTCTTTTGTCGTGCATCTATCACCGTAATAGGATACGGTTGTGTTGCATCTTCCTTGTTCAATTCATCTTCATTTATAGCTCCCTCAGCCAAATAGTCAAGGAGCACGGTTCTGCAAAGTGCATCTGCCTCACAATTCTCTTCCCTAGGTATATGTTTGATCTCCCAAGCCTTGAACTTGCTTAGCAATTGCAATACCCTTTCTTTGAGTTCGACATGTCTTGGTTTTGGTCCGATACTCTCCGAGCCACTGTCTGCATATCATCGGTTGAGAGTCACCAAAGATAGATATATTAGTCAAACCTAAAGCCAAAGACTCTTCTAAGCCAGCTATAAGTGCCTTATATTCAGCCATATTTGAAGTAATTCTTTCGTGTACTCTACCAACTTTGGATAAGAGTTTATTGGCAGAGTTTCTGATTACAGCTGCAGAAGATGCTATACTCAATTTGGTTGAAATTCCACCATCAAACCACAACACACCTCTATTGAGTTTTGCTTCCATGTCAAGGTCACCTAAACAGGTCGGTATGATTTCTATTGGTTTGCATACAGAGATAGGCATTTTTAACACACCTGGCTCATCTTCAATCAACATGTCTTGTTCTATAAAGTTGTACAGATTAGCATCACCTGTTTTGTTGTATAGAGTTACGCTCTTGTTCCATTTGAAATAGTACAATCGCCCTTTGGACCGCATTGTGTCTAGCATCTACATGGATAACCACCTCCTTCCCAAAGAACAAGTCATATATGTCACCACATCACGCTTATCTTCAAAAGCCACAACTATGAAACTTGCCTCAACAATTATACCTTCAATTTCTATCGGCACCCTTTGTCACTAGTATTTTTAGCATTGGAGAATGACCTCAATATGACAGTGATGGTTGAGTAACAAAGAAGACCACATTTCTTCATTACATCTTTGAGGCATGACATTTAATGGGGAGCCTCCATCTAGCAAGACCCTAGACAAATGCAAGTTACCTACACTAGCCGAAAGCAAGTAAAGGCACCTGGATCTTTTTCTTCTTGAGTTAATACAACTTTCTCTGTCTCATGCACATCAGTAAATGAAATTTGTTCAACATCATTACACTTTAATATTTTCTCTCTATAGCTAGGTGCAATTTTGAGAAGCGTGAGGAGATCTATGCTCACTTTAGAACTTTTTAGGATCATGTCTAGCTCATCTAACTCTTTGTCCTTTTTATTAAACTTCTCAAAAGGAGGTGGAGCTATTACCTGAACTTCTTTGTTGACAGGAAGGTTCTTGCTCATACCTTTATCTGCAGGTGTTCCATTTTCCAACATTTTTCTTGTTTGCACCACCATGATCTCTTCCTGCTCCTCATATTCCTCCACAAACCTGATGGCAGATGTTCCTTCCAATTTCTTGCCTTTGTCCTGCTTGTCAAAGTATTCTTTGACAAAACACTTGTCTTCAAGATGACCTATTTCCTTGCAGAAGTTGCACACAGGGCAAATTTTTCCAAAATGACCTTTCTTTCCACATTTTAAGCATGCCCTGTAATAGCAAATATCAGAAGGATGAGTATCTTTGAAACAATGTGCACAAGGAGGATAAGTTTTTTTGCTGTTTTTCAACTCCAAGAGTTGTTTGGTCGGGCTGCAATGGTCTCGGACATTTTGGCCATCTCACTCTTGGATTCATTGATTTTAGGTGCAGCCTCTTCATCTTTGATTTTCTTCTTTCTTTTTTTGCATACACACACAGGCACATGCTCATACTCTTGTTCATAATCTGGGTAAAAAGGGTCAAACAATGGTTTACATGGTTATCGGTAAAAAGACATATCATTAGAGATTTTAGTTGCCTTTTCAAAAGCCTTGTGTATGGTATCAAAACCTTCCCGATTTTGAATTTTTAGCATCTTTCTCGTGCACCTTAGGCCTTGGTGACAGTCCCTTAATGAAAGCAGCCACAAAGTAGAGTGTGGGGAGTGGGCACCTGACTCTTTTGGCATTTTCTCGTGTATGCACTAAACCTTTCCACATAGTGATTGATACTTTCACCTGCCCTTATGCAAAAAAGTCCGTAGCTCATTTGCTAGCTCCCCGAGGGGCGCACAGGTTTGCCAAACCTAGCCAAAAATTGCTGCACAAGACTTTCATATGTATTAGTACCCATAACTCGAGGTCACATGCTCACACCAAGCATATGCCTCATCAGATTTCATGCATCTCTTAAACTCGAAAAACCCACAGCCCTTTTACAACCATAATCTCTATAATATTCATCAAATACCTTCAAAATGGTTAGCATTCATAGTTGGTTCAATATGGGTGGAGTAATGGGCAAACTTAGCTCAAAATACTTGTGGGATTGCACAATTTGGCTGTACCACACCGCAAATGTGTACTCCTTGTGGTTCCAATGGTTCCGGAGCTTCTTGTCGTTCATTTCTTCTAGGAGCCATGAGTTCTTTGAAAACCAGTGTGGAAATCTCGGTAGGACCTCCAAAATGTTGATGGCAATCCTGGCTAAACCACCAACCTCAGGTCAAAGAAGCACTAATCTTGGTCTAGGACCTCCAGATCACTTGAGGTGATCACTCTGTGCTAAAATATCTGTTTTTAAACTTCCAGAAAACAAGATTTCACTAGTTTCCCAAAAGCCAAAAAAGCTAGTCTTATTCTAACAGGCATAGAAATCAATGCATTCAACATTTTGAACCCAAACAAGCATAGCATGCTACCATGATATCTGAAGAAAGTGTTGGAGAAAGTCTATGCAAAGAATCCTCACTACAGGTGAGAATTAATGACTCTTGACTAAGTCGGTTGGTCAATGGACTAGACAAAGGCACTCAATTTTGCCAAATGAGAATGGTGATGAATTTTCAATCCAACTAAGTTTAGACAAGGAACACGAGGCCCCGCATAATAAGAGCATGCTATTTTCGTGGTTAATAAGTCACCAGAATTTGAGAAGTATGTCTGAGCATCTAATGAGCATAAAAAGTATGACAGACTTTTAAAACATCAGTGGGTTGATCTTTCTCCCCCTTCTTTTTTTTAGCTTTTCCTTTCCTAAATGATTGTACCAACGCAGCTAGAGCTTTTGTATGCGACCAGGTGCAGAGGTATGGCTTTTTCTTCCCATTTCTAGAATTAATTCAAACACAAATGCATCAAATGATATTTTCCAAGGTCAGATTTTCATTAAACTGGAATCAAAGTCCTCACATTTGACGTCATGTCAATGATCAAGATGATCAATCAACAGGACCTCTCTAAAACAAGCAAATCATGAATTTTTCGGATACAAATCAATCATAATATGCCTCAGGATAGATCTCTTAAGGCAGGAGGAACTCTCAAAGATCAATTCCGACTTCACACTTCGTGTTCTTCGCCTTTGAATCGCGCAAAAAGCCCACACTTTTCTCTCGCTGAATGAATCCCCTTTAAAAACTCGCTTTCCGGCCGGATCTTGGCAAATTCGGGATCTTGGCCATGTTTTTGGTTGGTTTAGACATTTCTTTGGGTGTAACAGACAGAATGGTTAGCCAATGTAATGATTGCTCTGGTTCAATCGACAAAAACAAGTTCTTGGCAAGTCACATTTTTAGGGTTCTGAGTTTTCTTGAGAGCAATTATCCCACGTGCAAAAAAATCAGAAAAGAGGCTAAGGTATAAATAGAGAGCTATTTTCCTCTCTCTTGATTACGTGTTCTTCTCCCACGCCAAGCTCGGCTCGTGTTTTCGACTTGGCATGCCGTGGGGACGCCACTTGGCGAGGGATGAGAGGGTAGATAGATGGGGGGTAGATGTAGGTAGGTTTTGCCATTTTTCAAATGAAGCACGCTTCCCAAGAAAGCCATTTAGAAGGTCAATACGCACCCTTTTTTCAAATTTTTGTGCCGTGGGCATGATTCCATGAGGGCTATCAGGTGGTATCATCAAACTCTCAAATGCAATACTTTTGATTTTTGTAGGGAAAATGAATGGGGTAAGTAGGCATTAGACATGGGATTTGGTGAGGTGGCAAGGAGGGAGAACAAGGCTAATAGGCACATTTATTAATCATTTCAATCTTATGGTTGACCAACTTTTTGGGTTTGGTCAACATTTGCCTAGTCATCATTTGATGATGCAAGGTGATGTGATGATGTGGAATGATGTTGAGTGATGTAATGGTATGGAGTGATGTGGTGATGTGGACACTTGTTGCTTAGGTGGCAACTTGGTGAATGATATATGGAAGTGGCAAATGGTGAGTGGACCAATGTGGCTTTGTAAGTGATGACATATGTATCTAGTCATCATGCCATGTCGCCTGGAGGTGGTGACTAGGCAAACTCGTGTTTAGCTTTTTCAAATGCTTCCCTTTTTTTTTATAGCCACATGGTGTGGAGTGTGTGATAATAGAATGATATGATGAAAAAAGATGATGTAGAACTTGATGCTTAGGCAATCCTTTTGGTGTAACAACTTTGAAAAAAATGCCTTAGGTAGTGGTAGGTCAACTATGGAACAAAAGGCTATGTGTGAGATGTATGATAGTATGGGGTAATGGAATGTTGGAAATGTGGAGTGTGAGGTAGGAGAATAGAAATGACAATATGAAGGAGAAAAAAGATACCACTTTAATAGCTTGCAAACTTCATAGGGTCTTCCAAACTTCTAGATGCTTAGGTCCTCTCAATGTGTGATCTTGATTCCAATTCAATGTCTTCACTTGGTTCTTCAACATAGTATCTTCTTTTTCCCTGCAACATAAATGAGATTTGATGGCACTTTGCCATGTTGCCATAGCAGGGGCAACATCATGCTAAACAAGGAAAAGGAATGGCTGGTCCCCTCAATTTCTTGTGAGCAAAATGTGACAGAAGAATGGTGATGGTAGTGCAAGAGAATGGAAATTCTGAGAATATGGGCAGCAAGGGTGATAAAAAGAGATGAAAAAACAATGGAAATGATGTTGGGGAAAGTCTGAACAGATGGACATAAGGATGTGAGTGATGTTTGAATGGATGTCTTCAGAAGGATGTTCATATGGAGGGGAACAGGGACTTGACTCGAGGGTGAGTTGACTCATGACCGGCTTGACTTGCTTGACTTCTTTTTTGAAATATGTGTGGAGCAGGAACAGTGACTTGAGTTGGGAGTGTTTTTTTTTTTTTGACTTTTTCTAAAACTTGAGCTACCTTTATGGAAGGCTGATGGAAGGTAGCAGGCTGTGTTCTCTCTTTTGAAAAAAGATTTGGGAAGCAAGGGTTAGATGAGAATGGAACAAGGGCAGATGAACATGAATGGAATGTATCAAGTGAACCTGCAGGTGTGGAAAAAATATGATGTTAGTGCCACGTCCTCCCAGCTAATTGTGGTAATATTTAGTTGTTTGGGATCCTGCATCAGTGAAGAATTCTGGTTGATATGAATTGGAAGGCAACTGTTTGCTCAGGTGGAGATTATTCAGACTGATGAACCTGTCATGACAAGTTCTATATATGTTAGAAAACAACTCCTCCCATGCTTTCATGACTGTGAACTCAACCTGCAACATCATAACACACACAAGATATCAAAGTTAAACCTATTTTCCCTTTTTTCCTTTTTTCTCTTTTTTCTCTCTTTCTTCCTTTTTTTTTATTTTATGAAAGCAATTTCAAAATAACACTATAAGAGCACAAGCATCCACATCTTTAAGGAACATGCCTATTAATTTTAAAGCTAGTGTCTCTAATAACTCAAATGGCAACTCAAATGGCTAACTATCCAATAACTATTCTATTCAAACAAACTCATACAAATATGTTGTTGCCAATACCTTTTCAGATGCAATATGTTTATAGGGTTCATGAGTCACCGACCTTGTTGTGATATCTTCCAGGAAGTAAGAATTTGTACCTGCTTGTCCACAGATCTTGTATGGCCCTTCCCATACGCAGTCAAATTTACCTGCTGTGTTTTCCTTTGCCTTGTCCCACTTGAGAACTAGCTCTCCCTCTTTGAAACTTCCTTGCAATTTGTGAATGGCCTTGAATGCTGCTGCATCCTTTGCTTTCTTTAGTAACATGGTATTCTCTGCTTCAAACCTCTCTTCTTCTAGATGGAGCAACCTATCAAACCTTTCCCCTCAGATGCTTCCTCTATCTCAGATTTGAATCTTTAGAGCCAACCTTAATGAGGGCAACTCCAATTCCACTGAACAACAAACCTCAACACCATAGACAAGAGCAAAAGGTGTATGATTGGTAGCACTTTTAATTGTGGTTCTATATGCCCAAAGTGCATCATGTAATTTAAGGTGCCAATCTTTTTATGCACCTCTATTGTTTTCTTGAGAATGGCTTTTAGCACCTTGTTGGTAGATTCACCGCCATTGCCTTTTGAGGGTAGTATGCTTGAGCTTTTCACATGCTTTACTTTCAAGGTTTTTAGCAGGTTGCTGATCACATCATTCATGAACCGAAAGTGCCTCTGTCGAAACTATTTTCGAGGGATGCCAAACCTAGTGCATATGTTTTCATGGAGGAACCTCGGCAGCTTGTTAGGGCATTTGCTTGTCTCAATGGGACAGCCTCTTCACTTGGTGAAGAAATCTGTTGCCACTAGTATGTATTCATGCCGAGAGGGAGAATTTGGATTTATAGGTCCTATGAAGTCTAGTCCCCAAGTCCGAATGGACCGAGACGTGATGCTAGTCAAAGCAAAGCAGTCAAGAATTCTTCTTCCATGTATCCGCATTTATGGCATCTCCTAATGGTCTCATAACAATCTTTAAACAAGCTAGGCCAATAATATCCGCACTGAGTATTTTCTTTTCAGCTTGTGTCACCGCATAGTGGGCTCCCACAAATTCCTTCATGACAAGCCTCCAAAGATCAACTCGACTTTTGACCTGTCAACACACCTCGTAAGGACACCATACTTGATCAATCTTACATAATACCTCTCAATCATCCCAGTAGGTTTTGCTTTTTCTTTGAATCTCCTCACCGGGCCGCTTGTAAAGTTTTCTCGCACCTCCTCATGCCGGAGAAACTTGATGATTTCATCCCCGCCAATCTTCTTGCATCTTGCTAGATAGCACAAGGTTAGTAGCAATCTCACACACTTCATCGCTCAAAACCATTAAAATCTTCAAACTCAAACACCTTATTGGTCAAATAATCACTAGGACTTTTAATTGTTTTGACAGGTTCTAACATTTAAATTGTAATCCTCAGATCTTGCAAGCCCATCTACATAATTTAGCCTTACTCGAGTCTTCGAACAAAGATGGGAATAGGATTTTGATGCATCATTACTTTTACCTCATTGTCAGTTTGAACTATATGACCGAAACCTTTGTAGGAAAAAATTATTATTCCAAATTTGCACTTTTTTCCATTCTAGGGTATCTGTTCTCAAAGATCGCACCAAATTTTGTTGGCAAAGATATTATTCCATGCTTCTCGATGAGTGCTATGCCTACATTTTTGCTAGTGACAATCGATATATGCCCGAATGGTTGCGCAAAGGTCCGGTGGTTTCGTAATCTCCGATTGGCATATGGAAGTTATCAACAGGTCAAATGCGGCTTGACATTCATCCGTCCATTCTATTGCAATAAATTTGCTCTCATTCTTATTATACTTGCCAACACGTGTCGAGTCCCAAAGGACTTATGATGTGTGAAAAGTTAGGCACATACATTCTCAAAAACTTGTCAAGCCCATGAAACTCTTCACTTGCTTTTAGGTCTTAGGTGGAGCTAATTTCTTCAAAGCCTCCATTTTTCCTTGTACACTTTTAATTCCTTGAGTAGATACCTCATGACCTAGCAATTCACCTTTAGAACGTAAGAATACACACTTCTTTGGATTCAAACACACTCCACCCTTCCCCACAATTCCATTGTCATTGTCGGCAAATTCCATATGCTTAGTTAGAGAAGATCCTAGGCACAAATCATCCAAGAAAACTCTAAAGTTTGATATTGGCATGCTTTGAAATATTTTATCCATTGCTCTTTGAAAGGTAGCAGATGCATTCATCAAGCCAAAAGGCATTTTCATCATGGCAAAAGTACCCCAAGGGGTTATGAAAGAGGTCTTGGCTTGATCTCGCTTTTTATCTTGATTTGATTGAAACCTGAAAATCCATCTAAAAAGGAATATATTTCCTTGCCTCGTAGCTTGCATGTAACACTTCTTCTAGAAATGGTAATGGATAACAATCTTTAATAGTGGCCTTGTTTAGATCCCTGTAATCTATACAAATCCTAATGCTCTTATTTTTCTTTTCTACTGGAACAATGCAAGACAGCCAGTCAGGGTTTGTTATCTCTTTAATAACCTCAGCTTCTTTCATCTTTAATAATTCTTCTCTGATCAGGGTAAGCAGTGATGCATTTATTCTTCTTCCGAGTTTTTGCATTACAGTTTAGCATCTTCCTTTATCTTTATTTCAAATTCACGGATGTCGGTCCTCACTCCCACTAATTACGATAATCCCGTGCAAATACATCTTTCCAACTCTCAAAGAAAATTTTTAAGGAGGCCTCATCTTTGCTATCAAAAAGATCCCCAAGGAAAAGTGTTCTTACCTGTCCATTTTTGTTGATAGTTAATTCTTTTACCTCTTTCTCTTGCTGTGCATCTATCACCAGAATAGGATACAGTTGTGTTGCATCTTCCTTGTTCAATTCATCTTCATTTATAGCTCCCTCAGCCAAATAGTCAAGGAGCACGGTTCTGCAAAGTGCATCTGCCTCACAATTCTCTTCCCTAGGTATATGTTTGATCTCCCAAGCCTTGAACTTGCTTAGCAATTGCAATACCCTTTCTTTGAGTTCTGACATGTCTTGGTTTTTGGTCTGATACTCTCCAGTTACCTGTCTGCATATCAGTTGAGAGTCACCAAAGATAGATATATTAGTCAAACCTAAAGCCAAAGACTCTTCTAAGCCAGCTATAAGTGCCTTATATTCAGCCATATTTGAAGTAATTCTTTCGTGTACTCTACCAACTTTGGATAAGAGTTTATTGGCAGAGTTTCTGATTACAGCTGCAGAAGATGCTATACTCAATTTGGTTGAAATTCCACCATCAAACCACAACACACCTCTATTGAGTTTTGCTTCCATGTCAAGGTCACCTAAACAGGTCGGTATGATTTCTATTGGTTTGCATACAGAGATAGGCATTTTTAACACACCGCTCATCTTCAATCAACATGTCTTGTTCTATAAAGTTGTACGATTAGCATCACCGCTTTTGTTGTATAGAGTTACAGCTTCTTGTTCCATTTGAAATAGTACACTGCGCCCTTTGGACCGCATTGTGTCTAGCATCTACAGTAGATAACCACCTCCTTCCCAGCAACAAGTCATATATGTCAGTCACATCACAGTTATCTTCAAAAGCCACAACTATGAAACTTGCCTCAACAATTATACCTTCAATTTCTATCGGCACCCTTGTCACTAGTCCTATAGGTTTTATTTTAGCATTGGAGAATGACCTCAATATGACAGTGATGGTTGAGTAACAAAGAAGACCACATTTCTTCATTACATGCCGAGGCATGACATTTAATGGGGAGCCTCCATCTAGCAAGACCCTAGACAAATGCAAGTTACCTACACTAGCCGAAAGCAAGTAAAGGCACCTGGATCTTTTTTCTTCTTGAGTTAATACAACTTTCTCTGCCTCATGCACATCAAGAAATGAAATTTGTTCAACATCATTACACTTTAATATTTTCTCTATAGCTAGGTGCAATTTTGAGAAGCGTGAGGAGATCTATGCTCACTTTAGAACTTTTTAGGATCATGTCTAGCTCATCTAACTCTTTGTCCTTTTTATTAAACTTCTCAAAAGGAGGTGGAGCTATTACCCAACTTCTTTGTTGACAGAAGGTTCTTGCTCATACCTTTATCTGCAGTGTTCCATTTTCCAACATTTTTCTTGTTTGCACCACCATGATCTCTTCCTCGCTCCTCATATTCCTCCACAAACCCGATGGCGATGTTCCTTCCAATTTCTTGCCTTTGTCCCGCTTGTCAAAGTATTCTTTTTGACAAAACACTTGTCTTCAAGATGACCTATTTCCTTCGCGTAAGTTGCACACTGGGCAAATTTTTCCAAAATGACCTTTCTTTCCACATTTTAAGCATGCCCTGTAATAGCAAATATCAGAAGGATGAGTATCTTTGAAACAATGTGCACAAGGAGGATAAGTTTTTTTGCTGTTTTTCAACTCCAAGAGTTGTTTGGTCAGTTCTGCAATGGTCTCAGACATTTTGGCCATCTCACTCTTGGATTCATTGATTTTAGGTGCAGCCTCTTCATCTTTGGATTTTCTTCTTTCTTTTTGCACTGCATACACAGGCACATGCTCATACTCTTGGGTAAAAGCATGTTAGGGTGTACCACTTTTGGAACCTGCAAAAGTACATACACTAGGTACTTCAGAACTGGGTACTTTCTCATTTTTATTTTCATTAAAACTAGTACAAAAGTCCAAAATAAAAGTCAAGGGCGCATTGACATTCAAAGTTAAGATAAAGATAATGCTACTGGAGATCAAAATATATATAAAAGTTCTAGAATGTACCTTTTATTGAGATATTACACAGGTACCCAGTACCCAGTCCTGGGTACCTTTTTAGGTACTTTTTTGGTCACTAAATAATACTTTTTAAGGGACACCCTAACATGCTTTTACCCTCTTGTTCATAATCTGGGTAAAAAGGGTCAGCACAATGGTTTACATGGTTATCAGGTAAAAAAGACATATCATTAGAGATTTTAGTTGCCTTTTCAAAAGCCTTGTGTATGGTATCAAAACCTTCCTGATTTTGAATTTTTAGCATCTTTCTGTGCACCTTAGGCCTTGGTGACAGTCCCTTAATGAAAGCAGCCACAAAGTAGAGTGTGGGAGTGGGCACCTGACTCTTTTGGCATTTTCTCAGGTATGCACTAAACCTTTCCACATAGTGATTGATACTTTCACCGCCCTTATGCAAAAAGTCCAGAGCTCATTTGCTAGCTCCCGAGGGGCGCATTTTGCCAAACCTAGCCAAAAATTGCTGCACAAGACTTTCATATGTATCAAGACCCATAACTGAGGTCACATGCTCACACCAAGCATATGCCTCATCAGATTTCATGCATCTCTTAAACTCAGAAAACCTACAACCCTTTTTACAACCATAATCTCTATAATATTCATCAAATACCTTCGGAAAATGGTTAGCATTCATAGTTGGTTCAATATGGGTGGAGTAATGGGCAAACTTAGCTCAAAATACTTGTGGGATTGCACAATTTGGCTGTACCACACACCTGCAATGTGTACTCCTTGTGGTTCCAATGGTTCTGGAGCTTCTTGCTGTTCATTTCTTCTAGGAGCCATGAGTTCTTTGAAAACCAGGTGGAAATCTCGGTAGGACCTCCAAAATGTTGATGGCAATCCTGGCTAAACCACCAACCTCGGGTCAAAGAAGCACTAATCTTGGTCTAGGACCTCCGGATCACTTGAGGTGATCACTCACGTGCTTAAAATATCTGCTTTTAAACTTCCGAAAAACAAGATTTCACTAGTTTCCCAAAAGCCAAAAAAGCTAGTCTTATTCTAACAGGCACAGAAATCAATGCATTCAACATTTTGAACCCAAACAAGCATAGCATGCTACCATGATATCTGAAGAAAGTGTTGGAGAAAGTCTATGCAAAGAATCCTCACGGTTGGTGAGAATTAATGACTCTTGACTAAGTCAGAAGTTGGTCAATGGACTGGACAGTGCACTCAATTTTGCCAAATGAGAATGGTGATGAATTTTCAATCCAACTAAGTTTAGACAAAGGAACACGAGGCCCCGCACAATAAGAGCATGCTATTTTCAGGGTTAATAAGTCAGTCTGTAATTTGAGAAGTATGTCTGAGCATCTAATGAGCATAAAAAGTATGACAGACTTTTAAAACATCAGTGGGTTGATCTTTCTCCCCCTTCTTTGTTTTAGCTTTTCCTTTCCTAAATGATTGTACCAACGCAGCTAGAGCTTTTGTATGCGACCAGGTGCAGAGGTATGGCTTTTTCTTCCCATTTCTAGAATTAATTCAAACACAAATGCATCAAATGATATTTTCCAAGGTCAGATTTTCATTAAACTGGAATCAAAGTCCTCACATTTGACGTCATGTCAATGATCAAGATGATCAATCAACAGGACCTCTCTAAAACAAGCAAATCGTGAATTTTTCGGATACAAATCAATCATAATATGCCTCAGGATAGATCTCTTAAGGCAGGAGAAACTCTCAGCATCAATTCCGACTTCACACTTCAGTGCTTCATCTTTGAATCGGCGCAAAAAGCCCACACTTTTCTCTGTTGAATGAATCCCCTTTTAAAAACTCTGTTTCCGGCCGGATCTTGGCAAATTCGGGATCTTGGCCATGTTTTTGGTTGGTTTAGACATTTCTTTGGGTGTAACAGGACAGGAATGGTTAGCCAATGTAATGATTGCTCGGTTCAATCGACAAAAAACAAGTTCTTGGCAAGTCACATTTTTAGGGTTCGGAGTTTTCTTGAGAGCAATTATCCCACAGGCAAAAATCAGAAAAGAGGCTAAGGTATAAATAGAGAGCTATTTTCCTCTCTCTTGATTACGTGGTCTTCTCCCACGCCAAGCTCGGCTCGTGTTTCGACTTGGCATGCCGTGGGGACGCCACTTGGCGAGGGATGAGAGGGTAGATAGATGGGGGTAGATGTAGGTAGGTTTTGCCATTTTTCAAATGAAGCACGTTTCCCAAGAAAGCCATTTAGAAGGTCAATACGCACCCTTTTTTCAAATTTTTTGTGCCAGGTGGCATGATTCCATGAGGGCTATCAGGTGGTATCATCAAACTCTCAAATGCAATACTTTTGATTTTTGTAGGGAAAATGAATGGGGTAAGTAGGCATTAGACATGGGATTTGGTGAGGTGGCAAGGAGGGAGAACAAGGCTAATAGGCACATTTATTAATCATTTCAATCTTATGGTTGACCAACTTTTTGGGTTTGGTCAACATTTGCCTAGTCATCATTTGATGATGCAAGGTGATGTGATGATGTGGAATGATGTTGAGTGATGTAATGGTATGGAGTGATGTGGTGATGTGGACACTTGTTGCTTAGGTGGCAACTTGGTGAATGATATATGGAAGTGGCAAATGGTGAGTGGACCAATGTGGCTTTGTAAGTGATGACATATGTATCTAGTCATCATGCCATGTCGCCTGGAGGTGGTGACTAGGCAAACTCGTGTTTAGCTTTTTCAAATGCTTCCCTTTTTTTTTATAGCCACATGGTGTGGAGTGTGTGATAATAGAATGATATGATGAAAAAAGATGATGTAGAACTTGATGCTTAGGCAATCCTTTTGGTGTAACAACTTTGAAAATGTGCCTTAGGTAGTGGTAGGTCAACTATGGAACAAAAGGCTATGTGTGAGATGTATGATAGTATGGGGTAATGGAATGTTGGAAATGTGGAGTGTGAGGTAGGAGAATAGAAATGACAATATGAAGGAGAAAAGATACCACCTTAATAGCTTGCAAACTTCATAGGGGTCTTCCAAACTTCTAGATGCTTAGGTCCTCTCAATGTGTGATCTTGATTCCAATTCAATGTCTTCACTTGGTTCTTCAACATAGTATCTTCTTTTTCCCTGCAACATAAATGAGATTTGATGGCACTTTGCCATGTTGCCATAGCAGGGCAACAGCAGGGTGTTGACGTCCTTTGGTATCCCCATTCTCCAATTTTTAAGGATTTTCTAATTTTAATAACCGTGGATGAGAAAAGGATTCGATCTAATGGTATATTTGTATGCCATCTCAGATTTGGCTGAGGTGGAAATGACACGTGGATAGCTTAGAATTTCAGGAAAGGATGTAGGCCCGGTAGGGCTGGTGTGCTAAAAAAATGAAGATTGTGTCTTTTACATTCTGCTTTCTCCCTCTCAATTTTAAATTTACATACCCGCCATCATGAAAATACTCTAGGACATACGAATACCTAGAAAAAAACTACTTGAAATCTTTAATGTCACCGTGCACTTTCCATGACTTTAAAACGGTTGGATCTAGTAGTTCAATTTACAATGAAATTAAACAACTTAGATAGATATTTTACTCAACAATGTGGAGAGCCTATGCAATGGTATCAAAGATATTATTTAATAACCTTAGAAACTCTATAGCATAATTCATTGTACTAAACGGTATTTACTGAAACACTGTAGACGTATTGTATTTAAGTTATTTCTTCACATCAAAATTGGTCATTCTAACTTGTTGAGATGCACAGAGGCAATGATCAGATGATCAATTGAATAATATGTATGAAGTACTTATAAGCTGGTTCCGACAGTTATTTTCATTGCTTGGTATGCAACTCATGTTTCTGTGGGTCTTAACCATTTGAACCGATAAAGATATATCAGTGGCCATATACTATATATGACTTAGTAGATAAATGCCACTGCTCTACAAACATGTAGTTTTTCAATTCACATATGCAAGAAATTACACATGTTATCACTACGTAGCTTTTTGTTCCCATTGTGATTGTTGCTGTTACATTTTGTGAAATATCGTCCAAGTCTGATCCATTTATATGATCACCAACTTTGAGCTCCATCTCACTTATAAGAGCGTATTTTAGTTTTTACACTACTTTTTACACTGTTGAAGATGGCACATTTTCTGGAACTTGAAGAAGCTCCCTATAGGGACTCTTGATCTTTTAATAACTGATTCTAGATATAAGGGCAAATCTTTCACTTGAAGTAAAGTTTGCCAAAATTTCTCTCAAATCAACTCTACTATTTTGCTGTCAGCAGGAATTTCCTATTCATCGACATAGAACGTGTTCACAGCCATGCCATTTAAAGCTGAAACATCAGCTCTGGTAACAAAGAGGCCATTTTAACAAAAAACCTTTGTGAGTGCTGAGAGAAGGCTAAGTCTATCTTGAGTTCAAGCCTCAAGCCCTGCAAAAAGTAAGAAAATCTGTAAGAGGAAAAAGTTTTCAAAATAAGAAATAGAGAGGAAAATACACCACATGATTATGGCATATGGACCATGAAAACAAAAAGAAAAAGGCATGAATAAAATGAAGTACCTCTGAAGAACAGCCATGTGGGGGAGAGCTGTGAGACGGGTTCTTACCTGAGTCCAGATGGGAGGGTTCTCATGGAGCAAGCATGTGACGTTCTAGGTATTTATACAGTATATGTATGCATACCATGGCACGTCACCAGCATGTAGCTAGGCCTACGGGCCCAAGTGGGGTTCACCTAAAATGGATTTTATTAGCTATGCTAATAAAACCAATGGATAATTATGGATTTTATTGGCATAATTAACCTAATTATGCTAATTGGATCTAATTAATTAAATATCACCAATGAGGGGGTGCCACCTGGCCCAAATCGATTGGCCAGGGGGGACTTGCTATTTTGGTTGGAGAAATAGGGGCCCTACCCCCATTTGAACCCAAATTCGAATTGGAGAGTGAGGAGGAGCAGCAGCTATTAGCTTTAGCCTACCTTTGCCAGTACTTGCCAACAGCCTCAAGCTATGGAAGCCTTCCGTGACAACGGCTCCAGCCAAGAGACTGGTTAGTGCTTAAATAGCTTCTATTTCCGCTGACACTTCTTTGAATAAATGGAATGATTAAACTCTCTTTCGTATGTTGTTTTGGATGCTTAGATGGTGTTTATATTCTTTCTTTCTGCTCCTTCCGTGTATTGGGAATTAAGGGAAGGGTAGAGACCTAAAAGCCTCTTAGCAGTAGAGATGTCTCTAGCTAGACCCCCTAATACCCAATAAATGTGGCCTGTGCACAAGTGCCAACTTGGCTGAGGATGCTATGATGTGGTTCAGCATCATATAACGAGTATGATGGTGAATCGGGGATGGGGTCTTGCCTAGCGTGGCTACAGGACTTCTATAGTGTGCTAGGCTTATAGCCGGTCACTGTGTGTGGGCCGGGTATGGGTCTGACACTCCCTGGGTCACAGGGACGTGCCTATATGGACGCCCTAGACTCGAACGGGCAGGTGAGCCGGCCTTTAGATTTAGGGGAGTAAGTCGGGTATGATGCGGGGGTCGCTGATGCGGGACGTGTTCTCTAGCACACCCAGGGATTCGTCATGCTCGGGGAGGAGACGCCTCTCCGACCTGCCTTATCGGGCCGAGGCGATGTAACCCCGAGTAATCCCGTAGGGATTGCGTCTCCGGAGGGCTACAAGCACGTCATAGCATGGATCAGCCTATCTGCAAAGTGTGCACAGGAGGGGCGGATGGAGTGGACTACCCTAGCCATTGTCTTATGCCAGCCAACGCCATGTTATACTTCCGTCTGATATAAAAATTAAATCCCCCAACACATAACAACCATTGACATTAACAACCAACACATAACTACCATTGACATTAATTAACACAACCATTGGGTCCAACACATTTATTAAAATCCCCCTTAAACCCCCTTTGGTTTGGGTGCATATTCACACGGGGGGTGACGTAGAGCAGCGAGAGCCCTCATAATTGTATTTTGCACGTACGAAATCAAAACCATATAGTATTCCGCTTGAAATCTTATAGTATTTTGCGAATCTTGTTATACAGTATAGCAAATTTTGTACTTGCATACCCCACAAACGAGGAACTTTATGTACGGTGTAGATTAAGGAATAAGGGGTGAATATGCCTATCCAACAGCTCTCGTTGCCCGGAGTCACCCCCCATGTGAATATGCACCCAAATCAAATGGGGTTTAAGGGGGGCTTTAATTTAAATGTGTTGGACCCAATGGTTGTGTTAATTAATGTCAATGGTAGTTATGTGTTGGTTGTTAATGTCAATGGTTGTTATGTGTTGGGGGATTTAATTTTTATATGTTGGATGTTAATGGTTTGTGTTGCAAAAAAAAAATTTTGGCCCCTTCGGGGCCTTAGGGACGTCACCCCCCCCTCCCGGTGTGACAAAAATTTTAGAATTCAAACCAGAAAAAAAGTAGAATTCATTTGAGGCTTTCATCACCTGTAGCTTTTGAATTTCATCACAATAAAACAAATATAACATAAGTAAAAGTTACCATAAAGATAGAGCAGATTGATCCCATTATTCTGAAAGTCGTAAAGTTTGCAACACCCATATACAACGTTTTTCAACTGGAATTTAACAGCAGCCTTTGGCCTCCATGGATTCTTGTGGTGAGAAACCAAAGTGGGAAACTTTTCTACTTGTTAGCACAAGGATCTAGAAGCCTTGGAATCTGCTTAATAACTGCCTCAAAATCTAAAAATGCATGGTAATTTTTTGCAAGCTTCATTCGGAATGAGCCATAAAACAATATCCAATAATGCAATCCTGTATTAATCAGCTAGTAAGATGTAAAAGCCTACCAAATCCGGCCGAAAAGTTGCTGTTTTAGCATAGATAACTTAATCAAACATATGCATATCATACACTATCAAAAAGATCTCGGAGAGAGCTTTCCAAAGCAATAAAAATCGTCTGAAACAGAGCTCTGAATCAAAAGTTACGATAAGAAATGTGTTGCCGGCGGGGAAACTGCACTACATGCGCCCTTCAAGCCCTTCATGTTGTGAGGGCTTCTGTTGTGAGCCATTGGTTGTTGACCATTATGCACCACACGCACAAAAAGAGGGCTTTTGTTGTAAGCCATTGGTTGTTGACCATTATGCACCACACGCACAAAAAAAGGGCTTTTGTTGTGAGCCATTGGTTGTTGACCATTGGAAAAAAAAAGGGGCTAAAATCAATGGCTCAGAAATGGTGCCCTCTAGATGTACGCATTAGTACATCCATTTGAATACATCATGAAATCATAGGAAAACCTTAGTGAAAAGCGTACAAAAACACAAAGAAAATGATACAATGTAGGAAATTTAACCAATTCAAACAACTAAATACTAACAAAAACTCCACTCCAATCTTTAGAAGGGATTAACCACCCAACCGGGTTCAGCTTAGCATCCAAGAAGTCGTTATCTTGAAAGCTACTCAACAATCGGGCTTTCTAGAAGGCTTACTGATGTTTTGACTACAAGGCAGAAGGTACTTCTCAAGATCACAGGCGGGTTTTCTGATCTACAATGGAAGAAACAGTTCGGTTTTATAGAGAGCGTTAACCTATTTCCAGATTATCCCCTTTTTGCCAAAAATATCTGTTTAAAGGGTTGGAAATCACGAATAGCCGAAGATCGGCCGAGAATATCAAGGATTCGCCCATTTCTTGGCCTGGATCTACCTTTTTTCTGCAGACCGGGGAGATCCAGATGATCTCGGGATATTTCTGTGGCAGGGGTCCGCGACCCGTTATCAGCCACGCCAGTTTTAAATTTAATTAAGATGCCCAATGGTTCATATAGCCTTAAATATTTAAATTGCCAACCTTGACCCAAGTCACTTAAAAAGAATGAACTACCTCTAAGGAATATACTAGTGTTTCTTAAATGTTGTTTCCCGATACAAGTTACTGAACCACTCCCCCAAGCCGGCAGTGAGCCGTAACAATCCTTCCCTTCCCGAGGTTAAACGTCCGCGTTAACCTCTAGGAAAAATTGTCTATCCTTATTCGTCTAAGGATATTTAATTCGATAACCTCAGTTCCTTTAGAGGTTACGGATTTCTCATTTCAATTCAGTTAGAAATGACCTCAATTCCTTTAGAGGATTTTCGTTCCCTTACCTCAATTTCTTTAGAGGATTTTCGTTCCCTTTTCCGTTAGGGATGACCTCAAGTCAGTTAGAGGTCTTAACATCTTTACAATCGTTGGTAAAGGATTTAATAATACTATGCATAGCAATACTTACAAATATAATAATATGGAATTCCAAATATAATGTTTGAAGGTCTGTGAACTTTGCCTATTATTCTTGCAAAGTTCTTTCATATTCTTCCACCAAGGAATTGTATTCTTTTAATTGAGTCTTAGAATACCATACCGCATCGGTGGACGGATGAAATTTAAATTTCACGAGTTACCTTCGATAAGAGGAACTTCTAGTCTCCTTATCTTGATGTGTCAATATTTTCTCCGGTTCCAGCACCTCTTCATCATCTTTAATGTTGGGAGGTTCCGATTGCTCCATTCTCTGCAAAATCTCAGGAGAAATTTCACTTCCCTTATAGGGTTTCAGAATTTCCACATTAAAAACTGGGTGCAAGTTAGTCCATTTCCCATATAAATGTAAACGATAAGCATTCTCACCGACTTTGTCATCAATTTGGAATGGACCATAATACCTAGGGGCCAGTTTTACATACCGATTACCCATCTTCCGTAGACGCTCCTAGGCTCACAAGAGGCCCACACCAGTACTTGTACACCCAGCTACCCATGAAGAAACGCAGGCTTATAGCTTCCATTCGCACGGGGGCACATCGCCTCCGCATTGAAACAGGGCGTTGGGCTCGTGAAGCACGGGAGCAAAGGCTTTGCCAGTGTTGCCACCAGGGCGCGATTGAGGATGAATGTCATGCCCTCCAGACCTGCCCAGCATTTGCCCATATCCGAGAGCGATATGTTCGATTACTAGTGCCTGGCCAGCCGTTGCATCAGTTATTGGCTACGGCGTCAGTGGGTTTGTTGGGGTCATACCTCCAGGAGGTTATGGATGCACGGACTCGTTTGTGTCCTACGGGACGGTATTGAACTGTCCTATGCAATTGTACAGTGTGCCAGCAGGCTTATTACTGCTAAGGTTTTTCCCTCGAAAACCCTTCGGGGCGGGGGTTTTTTAATCCTGTCAGTAATATGCTTGCTGCTCTCTTTTTTGTTTGGGTCCCATAGGCCAATTGGTCTCCGTGGACGCTAAAAACCTATTCTATTCTATTCTATTCTATTCTTTGGAAGATGAATCCAAACCCATTGATCTTTTTTGTAAACAACCCTTTTTCGTTTCTTTGCAAGTTTGGAAGCCATCAATTCCTGACTTTTCTGGATTCGCGCCTTTACCTCTCGCAAGATATCTGCAAAGTCTGTAGTGGCTTCATCGGAAGCAGGTACTTCTCCACCTAGTTTCGCAATTGAAGATTCCAAAGAATATCTATATACTACTTCAAAAGGAGTTCTTTGGGTAACTGAGTGGACCGTGTTATTATAGGCAAACTCCAATAGATAAAGATATTCTTCCCACTGGCTTTTCCTTTCAGCAACATAAGATCTCAGCATATCTTCAATAACTCATTAACAACCTCAGACTGACAATCCGTTTGGGGATGATATGCAGTGGAAAACTTTAAAGTCGTGCCTAAGTTTTTCATAAGTCCACCCCAAAATTTGCTACAGAATAGGGGATCCCTATCTGTTATGATTGCATCTGGCATCCCATGGACCTTAAATATTTCCTTTAAGAAAATCTTGCTTGCTTGCGGAGCAGTCATGCTAGATTTACAAGGAATAAAATGAGCCTGTTTAGACAACCTGTCTACTACTATCCAAATTTGATCATTCTTGTGAACAGTCTTTGGTAACCCTTGAATAAAATCCATGGTAATATGCTTCCATGGTTTTTCTGGAATAGGCAAAGGCTGTACTAATCCGGCAGGCTTACTAGTAGAAGCTTTTGTTTGTTGACAAATAAGACATGCTTCGACATATTTTCTTACATCTCTTTAAAGCTTTGGCCAAAAGAAACGTCGTTTAACGGTTGCCAAAGTAGCCTGAAATCCTCGATGACCATAGTATGGAGGTTCATGACATTCCTGTATAACTTTCAACCTGTATGCTTGTGTAATACAAGTACGATTTCGATAGAATAATAATCCATTATGGATTCTATACTCTGCCAACTGCCAAAGAATCTCTTCCATCCTTTTGTACCGTGGTATCACAGTCGCAAAAGGAGGGGCCGTCACATATTCTTCTTTCATAGGTTCCAAATCAACAAATTCTCACGATATATAGCTTGAATACTTATCCCCCACTTAATGCATCCGAACCCGGTTCTCCTTCCCAGGCTTATATTCAAGCTGCATCCCTTCAAAATCCTTTATAGTGTCAATGAGCTTTAATTGCCGTGCATTGATAATATCCTGCGTTTGTATATGTTTCAAACTTTGCTGATCAAAGCGAGCTACAAACTTGGATCCCATAAGATAATGCCTCCACTTCTTAAGTGCATGAACTAAGGCAATCAATTCCTTTTCATAAATGCTATACTTTTGCTCTAATGGTTTGAGCATTCGGCTGACATAAGCTAATGGATGTCCATCTTGCATCAATACTGCACCAATAGCATTTCCACTTGCATCCGAACAAACTGTAAAAGGCTTATTCCAATCAGGTAGCACTAATACCGGTTCAGTTGCCATGTTCTCTTTCGTCGAATTGGAAAGCTTCCTTGGCTTCGGATTCCAAACAAAGGGGGTATCTTTCTTTAAAAACCTGCTAAGAGAAAGGGTTATTTTTGCAAAATCCTTCACAAATCTTCGATAGTAACTGCACAACTGCACAAAAGATCGTAAGTCCTTGAGGTTTTCAGGCCGTGGCCAATCAATAATAACCCTAATCTTTTCGGGATTCATCCGTATGCCTTCTTTGGATATGATATGACCTAAATATCCAACTTCTTGCATAAAGAACCTGCTTTTGGACTCATTAACAAACAACTTATTTTGCCTCAGAAGGTCAAAAACCTGTTGAAGGTGTTGCTTATGCTCCTCAATAGTTCTACTATATATAAGTATATCGTCAAAGAAGACTACAACACTTTTCCCTAAGACTACAACACTTTTCCCTAAGACGGGTGCTAAAACTCTCCCCATAAGACGACAGAAAGTTGCCGGAGCATTGGTCAGACCAAAAGGCATTACACAAAACTCATAGTTACCAAAAGTTGTTCTGAATGCCGTTTTACCAATGTCTTCTTCCTTTATTCGGATTTGATGATATCCTGATTTCAAATCAATTTTGCTAAATATGCAAGCACCTCGTAATTCATCAAATAGGTCATCTACTCTGGGCACTGGGAATTTATCCTTAATAGTCAACTTATTAAGAGCTCTATAATCCACACACATTCTATATCCCTTGTCTTTCTTTTTGATAAGAATAACATGTGCGCCAAAAGGAGAACAGCTTGGCCGTATTAGCTGTCGTTCTAACATCTCTGCTATCTGTTTCTCAAGCTCTAATTTCTCAAAATGGCTGACTCTATAAGGCGCCCTGTTTGGAGGTTTAGCATTTTCTTGCAACTGTATAGCATGATCCTCTAGACGATGAGGAGGTAGATCTAAAGTTTCTTCATCTTTGAAGAGATCGTCGAATTGTCTCAGAAAACTGTACAACTCGAGAGGCACCTGTGATGGAGGGTCAGAGTTTCTCAAGTAAATAAAGTATGATTCAGCTTCGCCCTGTATTAACTTCTTAGTTTCAGAGTATGTCAGTCGGGGTTGAGCTGGATATGTGGAATCTGTACACAACTTCAAAGGTTGCCCTTCAACCATTATAGTTACTGTCTTTTCCCTGTAATTAGGTCGGGCATCATATTGTTCTCGCCATCCAATTCCTAATATCACATCCATAGTTCCTAGAGGGGCCATAATCAAAACTCTTTCTTCAAATTACTGCCCTATTTGGATGGGAGCTACCACATATTTATCACACTGGTTCCTAGGACCTTTCAAACCCTGCACCACTGTGATTTTTGTTTGCGAATCACAGATAGGTAATCCTAATTTGTACACCAAGTCCTGCGAGATAAAATCATGTGTTGAACCATCATCAAGTAAAACAGTCACATCTTGACCTTTTACTGAACCTTTCATTTTAAACAGCCATGCTTCTGAAGACCTTGTATCGTCTTCAGACAAATTCTTTAGGTATGCAATTTGCAGTCTCCCTTTTTCCTGCTCAATGGCTGCAAGCTTTCCTTTATTTCTTTCCTCTCCTTCCCGGAAGTTTGGTCTATCTTCCACATGGTGAGATTGAGCAACTTGCCTTTCCTTAGGCTTAATGCTCTTTAAACTACACTTTCTTTGTATTTTTATCTGTCGGGGCTGTATTCTTCGGGCAGTTGGATTGATAATGTGGACCCCCACAATTATAACATCCAGTCTTTGGCCCTTTACTCGCTTCTGTTTGGACTTAAATCCGTTATTAGAGCGCGTTTCCATTTCTCCCGTTAAACCTGGTCTTACGCTCTTCACGGCCCCTTTTATTTTTCTTATCTCTTCTATTTTCAAATTTTTCTCGCTTTGGTCTTTTCTGTTCACGAGAAGGCGCTCCTTCCCATATAACCAACTTACGAGCCTTGGGGTTCAACTTTCGTTCTGCAGCTCCTGCTTTCTTAATTGCATCTTCCATGCTGCCTGGTTCAATAAGATCTAACTCTGCAAATATATCCTCCCTCAACCCATTCACGAACTTCCTTAAGAGTTCGTGTTCACCCAAGTTCCTAACTTGTGAACCTAGATGACTAAATTTCATGTAATATTCGGACACTGTTTCACCATCATCCTGTTTAACAAGGTCCCATTCTTTTTGCAATATCCTGTAATAGTTTGCAGGCAGGTAATGGGCTTCAAATGCACTACGAAAAACTGCCCATGAATTAACTTCAGGCTGCATCAATCTGCGACCTTGCCACCAAACTTGAGCTTGTTCATCTAAATATGTGTCCATGGCTTGCAGTTTCTCTTGTTCGGTCGCGTTAACTCTCTTAAAGAACTTTTCCCATATCCCCAGGAAGCTTATTACTTGCATTGGCTTAACGGACGCTCCGCCAGTAAAGTATGGCAGATCAACTTTTTCCAACCATTTAGGAGCCTTTTCCTTTTTAGTTGGAGTATTAGTTTCAGCAGTCATCAGAGGCTCTGGGTTGGCGGTCTCTGGCGGTGGATTTTTGGGTGGTGGTGGATGAGCAGGTGGAGGATCTCTAGGTAATGGAGGTGGCTGGGCATTACTGGGAAGGAAGCCATAGAGTAGAGCAATCTGCTCTAATTTGTACTGATAATCTTCTGGGGATGTAGGCTGTGGCAGCGCTATCTGAGTAGCAATAAAATCTGCAGTTCTTAAGGCCTGTTGGTATTGCTCTTTAGGGATATTGTAACGGTGTGCCATCGTCACAGTCACAGGTTCAAGAGCGGACTGGCTCTGATACCAAATTGATACAATGTAGGAAATTTAACCAATTCAAACAACTAAATACTAACAAAAACTCCACTTCATTCTTTAGAAGGGATTAACCACCCAACCAGGTTCAGCTTAGCATCCAAGAAGTCGTTATCTTGAAAGCTACTCAACAATCGGGCTTTCTAGAAGGCTTATAAACTCTACTGATGTTTTGACTACAAGGCAGAAGGTACTTCTCAAGATCACATGCGGGTTTTCTGATCTACAATGGAAGAAACAGTTCGGTTTTATAGAGAGCGTTAACTTATTTCCAGATTATCCCCTTTTTGCCAAAAATATCTGTTTAAAGGGTTGGAAATCACGAATAGCCGAAGATCGGCCGAGAATATCAAGGATCCGCCCTTTTCTTGGCCTGGATCTACCTTTTTTCTGCAGATCCGGGAGATCCAGATGATCTCGGGATATTTCTGTGGCAGGGGTCCGCGACCCGTTATCAGCCACGCCAGTTTTAAATTTAATTAAGATGCCCAATGGTTCATATAGCCTTAAATATTTAAATTGCCAACCTTGACCCAAGTCACTTAAAAAGAATGAACTACCTCTAAGGAATATACTAGTGTTCTTAAATGTTATTTCCCGATACAAGTTACTGAACCACTCCCCCAAGCCGGCAGTGAGCCGTAACAGAAAACCCCCTATTATTATGCTACATATTGATATCTTGAGGCCCTGACCGTCAGTTGACCCCTTGGAGTCTGAGCCCAGGGTAGCACCTTGTAATGATGTCTACTTCATGTTATTATGGTTGCACTGTCTTTTCGGTGATGATGATGGATGGACCACCCTCCGTGGTGGTATATTATCTTAGCATGATTGTTGTATGCTAATGTGTACGTATGCTTCCGCTGTATAGGATTCCCATAGAGGATGTGGGACGAATGACCCCTCCGTGTTCCTCGCCCGGACACTTGGCCATCCCATGTGGTCCGAGTATGACGGAGGGCCTTACCCTGGTGATGTAGTCGCCATGGAAGGGGAATTCCCGTATTTGTATGATGGGAGTATCGTATAGATTCTGGGAGCGTCACAGTGGTATCAGAGCATGGTTTTGGTGGACCAAAGTCATTGCACTGGCCATAGCCTAACTCGTTAGTTGACGGTACTTTCTCTTAAGTTAAAGTAGTCAAACTCTGTAGTTAGTATGCCAGTTGGCCTATGGGAGGAATGACCTAGTGTGTAGGAGAGCGTTCTTTAGTAGAATTGTTAAGGTCAGAAGGTGGAGCCAGAGGTTCAAGTTTTGTAAGCGCCATAACTTTCTCCAGGTAGCTCGGATTGACGAGATTTTTGCTCCAACGTGTCGGGCGTGTCTAAATACCCCTAGGGCGTCGTCATTCGACCGCAACAGGGCGAGGAAGCAGGCCAAAACTCAACTCGGACGCTGCTCGGGTTTTGCGTCTTGGAATTTAATTTGAAACGCTGTATAATGTCGGCCGCCCGGCCAGATAAATCGTATTCTGCCCCAGACTACATATTCTAAACGAGATGCACCCTGGACTACCACAGTCGTCGGATTCGTCGATCCTACGGCCCAGATCGTATGTTGAGGCCTCTGGGCGCCTCTCGTTTTGCTTATAGTCATTTATGATTGGAGGCGCCTATGGTTTTGAAATATGAAATACGATTTCGCCTAAGGTTTTGATGGAATATCGAATCTCTATACGGCTTTGCCTAAGATTTTAGAATATGAAATACGGGGGCTCGAAACTCTACCAAAATAACTCAATGTCCTTATAAGACTACTTTAACCAATGTACCCAGTGAGCTAATGTGATTATTTTTTATCTTGAATCGGTGTTTTTTTTTAATAACAACCCATTCAATTGTTTTAAAGATATATGGTTTATGGTTTCAAGAATATGGTTTATGGTTTCAAGAATTGTTACTTTTACATCCATATCAAATCCCCCTGGAACCCCCCGTTATTTTGCTACGTATTCTAAACGAGATGCACCCTGGACTACCACAATCGTCGAATTCGTCGATCCTACGGCCCAGATCGTATGTTGAGGCCTCTGGGCGCCTCTCGTTTCACTTATAGTCATTTATGATTGGAGGCGCCTATGGTTTTGAAATATGAAATACGATTTCGCCTAAGGTTTTGATGGAATATCGAATCTCTATATGGCGTTGCCTAAGATTTTAGAATATGAAATACGGGGGCTCGAAACTCTACCAAAATAACTCAATATCCTTATAAGACTACTTTAACCAATGTACCCAGTGAGCTAATGTGATTATTTTTTATCTTGAATCTGTGTTTTTTTTTTTTTAATAACAACCCATTCAATTGTTTTAGAGATATATGGTTTATGGTTTCAAGAATATGGTTTATGGTTTCAAGAATTGTTACTTTTACATCCATATCAAATCCCCCTGGAACCCCCTGTTATTTTGCTACATATTCCGCCGTATATTAAAAAAAAAAAAAAATTTTTAAAAAAAAAAAAAAAAAAAAAAGGATTTAAAACTGAAGTGACGTTTTTTTTTATTATTATTCTTGCCTTGCTCCTTTCCTGCGACCGCCTTGACTGCCCGCCATAGCCGCCGGAACCCAAGCTCCAAGCGCCTTACCTCTGCTCGCGCTTACCGCCACTATTACCCTCCAGCGCCTCTTTTTCCACCTCCTTGCAACCTAGCGCCCTCTTCCTTGTTCTTTTCTTCCGCTAGTTCAGCTAGTGCAACGGTTTATTGACGGCCATAGGATACCATATCCCATCTTTCACCTCTCCGAGTGCTTTTTGATAAAGCTTAACCTTCTACGATAGCCTTATACTATGGTCGAGAAACCAGACCAAGTCATGGTGTTGGTTAAGTTCTATCCACCCATGTGTAATGACATCCCTGAGGAGGAAGCTATCACGAGAGAGGTTGTCCGAATCCGAGAGCTGGCTCGGGGAGATGACCTCAGGGAGATGGAGAGGGGGGACCCAGAGGCTCGGGGCCATGAATATGTCTACCTGGGTGATGGGAGAGCCATCATCAATTGTAACCCCCTTGACCTACCCCCATATGAATATGATGAGGCTACCCAAAGTTTTATTTGGGATGAGGACCCATTTTATATTAACCTGGATTACTTAATACCTCTTAACTATCAGTCCAACCTGGGAGTTTCAGGATGTGATCATCCAAGCTTGGGCTAAGTATAAGATGGTCTGTGCAGTAAGAGAGAGCATCCGATACTCCATCCTTTATCCCCTTACTGATGTTTTGACTACAAGGCAGAAGGTACTTCTCAAGATCACATGCGGGTTTTCTGATCTACAATGGAAGAAACAGTTCGGTTTTATAGAGAGCGTTAACTTATTTCCAGATTATCCCCTTTTTGCCAAAAATATCTGTTTAAAGGGTTGGAAATCACGAATAGCCGAAGATCGGCCGAGAATATCAAGGATCCGCCCTTTTCTTGGCCTGGATCTACCTTTTTTCTGCAGACCGGGGAGATCCAGATGATCTCGGGATATTTCTGTGGCAGGGGTCCGCGACCCGTTATCAGCCACGCCAGTTTTAAATTTAATTAAGATGCCCAATGGTTCATATAGCCTTAAATATTTAAATTGCCAACCTTGACCCAAGTCACTTAAAAAAGAATGAACTACCTCTAAGGAATATACTAGTGTTCTTAAATGTTGTTTCCCGATACAAGTTACTGAACCACTCCCCCAAGCCGGCAGTGAGCCGTAACAATCCTTCCCTTCCCGAGGTTAAACGTCCGCGTTAACCTCGAGGAAAAATTGTCTATCCTTATTTGTCTAAGGATATTTAATTCGATAACCTCAGTTCCTTTAGAGGTTACGGATTTCTCATTTCAATTCAGTTAGAAATGACCTCAATTCCTTTAGAGGATTTTCGTTCCCTTACCTCAATTCCTTTAGAGGATTTTCGTTCCATTTTCCGTTAGGGATGACCTCAAGTCAGTTAGAGGTCTTAACATCTTTACAATCGTTGGTAAAGGATTTAATAATACTATGCATAGCAATACTTACAAATATAATAATATGGAATTCCAAATATAATGTTTGAAGGTCTGTGAACTTTGCCTATTATTCTTGCAAAGTTCTTTCATATTCTTCCACCAAGGAATTGTATTCTTTTAATTGAGTCTTAGAATACCATACCGCATCGGTGGACGGATGAAATTTAAATTTCACGAGTTACCTTCGATAAGAGGAACTTCTAGTCTCCTTATCTTGATGTGTCAATATTTTCTCCGGTTCCAGCACCTCTTCATCATCTTTAATGTTGGGAGGTTCCGATTGCTCCATTCTCTGCAAAATCTCAGGAGAAATTTCACTTCCCTTATAGGGTTTCAGAATTTCCACATTAAAAACTGGGTGCAAGTTAGTCCATTTCCCATATAAATGTAAACGATAAGCATTCTCACCGACTTTGTCATCAATTTGGAATGGACCATAATACCTAGGGGCCAGTTTTACATACCGATTACCCATCTTCCGTAGACGCTTCTTTGGAAGATGAATCCAAACCCATTGATTTTTTCGTTTCTTTGCAAGTTTGGAAGCCATCAATTCCTGACTTTTCTGGATTCGCGCCTTTACCTCTCGCAAGATATCTGCAAAGTCTGTAGTGGCTTCATCGGAAGCAGGTACTTCTCCACCTAGTTTCGCAATTGAAGATTCCAAAGAATATCTATATACTACTTCAAAAGGAGTTCTTTGGGTAACTGAGTGGACCGTGTTATTATAGGCAAACTCCAATAGATAAAGATATTCTTCCCACTGGCTTTTCCTTTCAGCAACATAAGATCTCAGCATATCTTCAATAACTCATTAACAACCTCAGACTGACAATCCGTTTGGGGATGATATGCAGTGGAAAACTTTAAAGTCGTGCCTAAGTTTTTCATAAGTCCACCCCAAAATTTGCTACAGAATAGGGGATCCCTATCTGTTATGATTGCATCTGGCATCCCATGGACCTTAAATATTTCCTTTAAGAAAATCTTGCTTGCTTGCGGAGCAGTCATGCTAGATTTACAAGGAATAAAATGAGCCTGTTTAGACAACCTGTCTACTACTATCCAAATTTGATCATTCTTGTGAACAGTCTTTGGTAACCCTTGAATAAAATCCATGGTAATATGCTTCCATGGTTTTTCTGGAATAGGCAAAGGCTGTACTAATCCGGCAGGCTTACTAGTAGAAGCTTTTGTTTGTTGACAAATAAGACATGCTTCGACATATTTTCTTACATCTCTTTAAAGCTTTGGCCAAAAGAAACGTCGTTTAACGGTTGCCAAAGTAGCCTGAAATCCTCGATGACCATAGTATGGAGGTTCATGACATTCCTGTATAACTTTCAACCTGTATGCTTGTGTAATACAAGTACGATTTCGATAGAATAATAATCCATTATGGATTCTATACTCTGCCAACTGCCAAAGAATCTCTTCCATCCTTTTGTACCTGTGTATACGGAGTCGCAAAGGAGGGGCCGTTCACATATTCTTCTTTCATAGGTTCCAAATCAACAAATTCTGCTACAGATATAGCTTGAATACTTATCCGACTTAATGCATCTGCAACCTGGTTCTCCTTCCCAGGCTTATATTCAAGCTGCATCCCTTCAAAATCCTTTATAGTGTCAATGAGCTTTAATTGCCGTGCATTGATAATATCCTGCGTTTGTATATGTTTCAAACTTTGCTGATCAAAGCGAGCTACAAACTTGGATCCCATAAGATAATGCCTCCACTTCTTAAGTGCATGAACTAAGGCAATCAATTCCTTTTCATAAATGCTATACTTTTGCTCTAATGGTTTGAGCATTCGGCTGACATAAGCTAATGGATGTCCATCTTGCATCAATACTGCACCAATAGCATTTCCACTTGCATCCGAACAAACTGTAAAAGGCTTATTCCAATCAGGTAGCACTAATACCGGTTCAGTTGCCATGTTCTCTTTCAGAATTCGGAAAGCTTCCTTGGCTTCTGGATTCCAAATAAAGGGGGTATCTTTCTTTAAAAACCTGCTAAGAGAAAGGGTTATTTTTGCAAAATCCTTCACAAATCTTCGATAGTAACTGCACAACTGCACAAAAGATCGTAAGTCCTTGAGGTTTTCAGGCCGTGGCCAATCAATAATAACCCTAATCTTTTCGGGATTCATCCGTATGCCTTCTTTGGATATGATATGACCTAAATATCCAACTTCTTGCATAAAGAACCTGCTTTTGGACTCATTAACAAACAACTTATTTTGCCTCAGAAGGTCAAAAACCTGTTGAAGGTGTTGCTTATGCTCCTCAATAGTTCTACTATATATAAGTATATCGTCAAAGAAGACTACAACACTTTTCCCTAAGACGGGTGCTAAAACTCTCCCCATAAGACGACAGAAAGTTGCCGGAGCATTGGTCAGACCAAAAGGCATTACACAAAACTCATAGTGACCAAAAGTTGTTCTGAATGCCGTTTTACCAATGTCTTCTTCCTTTATTCGGATTTGATGATATCCTGATTTCAAATCAATTTTGCTAAATATGCAAGCACCTCGTAATTCATCAAATAGGTCATCTGCTCTGGGCACTGGGAATTTATCCTTAATAGTCAACTTATTAAGAGCTCTATAATCCACACACATTCTATATCCCTTGTCTTTCTTTTTGATAAGAATAACATGTGCGCCAAAAGGAGAACAGCTTGGCCGTATTAGCTGTCGTTCTAACATCTCTGCTATCTGTTTCTCAAGCTCTAATTTCTCAAAATGGCTGACTCTATAAGGCGCCCTGTTTGGAGGTTTAGCATTTTCTTGCAACTGTATAGCATGATCCTCTAGACGATGAGGAGGTAGATCTAAAGTTTCTTCATCTTTGAAGAGATCGTCGAATTGTCTCAGAAAACTGTACAACTCGAGAGGCACCTGTGATGGAGGGTCAGAGTTTCTCAAGTAAATAAAGTATGATTCAGCTTCGCCCTGTATTAACTTCTTAGTTTCAGAGTATGTCAGTCGGGGTTGAGCTGGATATGTGGAATCTGTACACAACTTCAAAGGTTGCCCTTCAACCATTATAGTTACCGTCTTTTCCCCTCGTATTAGGTCGGGCATCATATTGTTCTCGCCATCCAATTCCTAATATCACATCCATAGTTCCTAGAGGGGCCATAATCAAAACTCTTTCTTCAAATTACTGCCCTATTTGGATGGGAGCTACCACATATTTATCACACTGGTTCCTAGGACCTTTCAAACCCTGCACCACTGTGATTTTTGTTTGCGAATCACAGATAGGTAATCCTAATTTGTACACCAAGTCCTGCGAGATAAAATCATGTGTTGAACCATCATCAAGTAAAACAGTCACATCTTGACCTTTTACTGAACCTTTCATTTTAAACAGCCATGCTTCTGAAGACCTTGTATCGTCTTCAGACAAATTCTTTAGGTATGCAATTTGCAGTCTCCCTTTTTCCTGCTCAATGGCTGCAAGCTTTCCTTTATTTCTTTCCTCTCCTTCCCTGGAAGTTTCGGGTCTATCTTCCACATGGTGAGATTGAGCAACTTGCCTTTCCTTAGGCGACGGCTCTTTAAACTACACTTTCTTTGTATTTTTATCTGTCGGGGCTGTATTCTTCGGGCAGTTGGATTGATAATGTGGACCCCCACAATTATAACATCCAATCTTTGGCCCTTTACTCTGTTCCTGTTTGGACTTCTGTCCGTTATTAGAGCGTTTTCCATTTCTCCCGTTAAACCTGGTCTTACGCTCTTCACGGCCCCTTTTATTTTTCTTATCTCTTCTATTTTCAAATTTTTCTCGCTTTGGTCTTTTCTGTTCACGAGAAGGCGCTCCTTCCCATATAACCAACTTACGAGCCTTGGGGTTCAACTTTCGTTCTGCAGCTCCTGCTTTCTTAATTGCATCTTCCATGCTGCCTGGTTCAATAAGATCTAACTCTGCAAATATATCCTCCCTCAACCCATTCACGAACTTCCTTAAGAGTTCGTGTTCACCCAAGTTCCTAACTTGTGAACCTAGATGACTAAATTTCATGTAATATTCGGACACTGTTTCACCATCATCCTGTTTAACAAGGTCCCATTCTTTTTGCAATATCCTGTAATAGTTTGCAGGCAGGTAATGGGCTTCAAATGCACTACGAAAAACTGCCCATGAATTAACTTCAGGCTGCATCAATCACGACCTTGCCACCAAACTTGAGCTTGTTCATCTAAATATGTGTCCATGGCTTGCAGTTTCTCTTGTTCGGTCGCGTTAACTCTCTTAAAGAACTTTTCCCATATCCCCAGGAAGCTTATTACTTGCATTGGCTTAACGGACGCTCCGCCAGTAAAGTATGGCAGATCAACTTTTTCCAACCATTTAGGAGCCTTTTCCTTTTTAGTTGGAGTATTAGTTTCAGCAATCATGTGAGGCTCGGGTTGGCGGTCTCCAGGCGGTGGATTTTTGGGTGGTGGTGGATGAGCAGGTGGAGGATCTCTAGGTAATGGAGGTGGCTGGGCATTACTGGGAAGGAAGCCATAGAGTAGAGCAATCTGCTCTAATTTGTACTGATAATCTTCTGGGGATGTAGGATGTGGCAGCGCTATCTGAGTAGCAATAAAATCTGCAGTTCTTAAGGCCTGTTGGTATTGCTCTTCAGGGATATTGTAACGGTGTGCCATCGTCACAGTCACAGGTTCAAGAGCGGACTAGCTCTGATACCAAATTGATACAATGTAGGAAATTTAACCAATTCAAACAACTAAATACTAACAAAAACTCCACTTCATCCTTTAGAAGGGATTAACCACCCAACCAGGTTCAGCTTAGCATCCAAGAAGTCGTTATCTTGAAAGCTACTCAACAATCGGGCTTTCTAGAAGGCTTATAAACTCTACTCGATGTTTTGACTACAAAGGCGTAAGGTACTTCTCAAGATCACATGCGGGTTTCTCGATCTACAATGGAAGAAACAGTTTCGGTTTTATAGAGAGCGTTAACTTATTTCCAGATTATCCCCTTTTTGCCAAAAATATCTGTTTAAAGGGTTGGAAATCACGAATAGCCGAAGATCGGCCGAGAATATCAAGGATCCGCCCTTTTCTTGGCCTGGATCTACCTTTTTTCTGCAGATCCGGGAGATCCAGATGATCTCGGCATATTTCTGTGGCAGGGGTCCGCGACCCGTTATCAGCCACGCCAGTTTTAAATTTAATTAAGATGCCCAATGGTTCATATAGCCTTAAATATTTAAATTGCCAACCTTGACCCAAGTCACTTAAAAAGAATGAACTACCTCTAAGGAATATACTAGTGTTCTTAAATGTTATTTCCCGATACAAGTTACTGAACCACTCCCCCAAGCCGGCAGTGAGCCGTAACAGAAAACCCTATTATTATGCTACATATTGATATCTTGAGGCCCTGACCGTCAGTTGACCCCTTGGAGTCTGAGCCCAGGGTAGCACCTTGTAATGATGTCTACTTCATGTTATTATGGTTGCACTGTCTTTTCGGTGATGATGATGGATGGACCACCCTCCGTGGTGGTATATTATCTTAGCATGATTGTTGTATGCTAATGTGTACGTATGCTTCCGGCCAGATAGGATTCCCATAGAGGATGTGGGACGAATGACCCCTCCGTGTTCCTCGCCCGGACACTTGGCCATCCCATGTGGTCCGAGTATGACGGAGGGCCTTACCCTGGTGATGTAGTCGCCATGGGAGGGGAATTCCCGTATTTGTATGATGGGAGTATCGTATAGATTCTGGGAGCGTCACAGTGGTATCAGAGCATGGTTTTGGTGGACCAAAGTCATTGCACTGGCCATAGCCTAACTCGTTATTTGACGGTACTTTCTCTTAAGTTAAGTAGTTAGTATGCCAGTTGGCCTATGGGAGGAATGACCTAGTGTGTAGGAGAGCGTTCTTTAGTAGAATTGTTAAGGTCAGAAGGTGGAGCCAGAGGTTCAAGTTTTGTAAGCGCCATAACTTTCTCCAGGTAGCTCGGATTGACGAGATTTTTGCTCCAACGTGTCGGGCGTGTCTAAATACCCTAGGGCGTCGTCATTCGATTCGACCGCAACAGGGCGAGGAAGCAGGCCAAAACTCAACTCGGACGCTGCTCGGGTTTTGCGTCTTGGAATTTAATTTGAAACGCGTATAATCGCAGCGGCGCCCGACCGTATAAATGCGTATTCTGCCCCAGACTACATATTCTAAACGAGATGCACCCTGGACTACCACAGTCGTCGGATTCGTCGATCCTACGGCCCAGATCGTATGTTGAGGCCTCTGGGCGCCTCTCGTTTTGCTTATAGTCATTTATGATTGGAGGCGCCTATGGTTTTGAAATATGAAATACGATTTCGCCTAAGGTTTTGATGGAATATCGAATCTCTATACGGCTTTGCCTAAGATTTTAGAATATGAAATACGGGGGCTCGAAACTCTACCAAAATAACTCAATGTCCTTATAAGACTACTTTAACCAATGTACCCAGTGAGCTAATGTGATTATTTTTTATCTTGAATCGGTGTTTTTTTTTAATAACAACCCATTCAATTGTTTTAAAGATATATGGTTTATGGTTTCAAGAATATGGTTTATGGTTTCAAGAATTGTTACTTTTACATCCATATCAAATCCCCCTGGAACCCCCCGTTATTTTGCTACGTATTCTAAACGAGATGCACCCTGGACTACCACAATCGTCGAATTCGTCGATCCTACGGCCCAGATCGTATGTTGAGGCCTCTGGGCGCCTCTCGTTTCACTTATAGTCATTTATGATTGGAGGCGCCTATGGTTTTGAAATATGAAATACGATTTCGCCTAAGGTTTTGATGGAATATCGAATCTCTATATGGCGTTGCCTAAGATTTTAGAATATGAAATACGGGGGCTCGAAACTCTACCAAAATAACTCAATATCCTTATAAGATGTACCCAGTGAGCTAATGTGATTATTTTTTATCTTGAATCTGTGTTTTTTTTTTTAATAACAACCCATTCAATTGTTTTAGAGATATATGGTTTATGGTTTCAAGAATATGGTTTATGGTTTCAAGAATTGTTACTTTTACATCCATATCAAATCCCCCTGGAACCCCCTGTTATTTTGCTACATATTCCGCCGTATATTAACAAAAAAAAAAAAAAGTTTTCAAAAAAAAAAAAGGATTTAAAACTGAAGTGACGTTTTTTTTTTATTATTATTCTTGCCTTGCTCCTTTCCTGCGACCGCCTTGACTGCCCGCCATAGCCGCCGGAACCCAAGCTCCAAGCGCCTTACCTCTGCTCGCGCTTACCGCCACTATTACCCTCCAGCGCCTCTTTTTCCACCTCCTTGCAACCTAGCGCCCTCTTCCTTGTTCTTTTCTTCCGCTAGTTCAGCTAGTGCAACGATTTATTGACGGCCATAGGATACCATATCCCATCTTTCACCTCTCCGAGTGCTTTTTGATAAAGCTTAACCTTCTACGACAGCCTTATACTATGGTCGAGAAACCAGACCAAGTCATGGTGTTGGTTAAGTTCTATCCACCCATGTGTAATGACATCCCTGAGGAGGAAGCTATCACGAGAGAGGTTGTCCGAATCCGAGAGCTGGCTCGGGGGGATGACCTCAGGGAGATGGAGAGGGGGGACCCAGAGGCTCGGGGCCATGAATATGTCTACCTGGGTGATGGGAGAGCCATCATCAATTGTAACCCCCTTGACCTACCCCCATATGAATATGATGAGGCTACCCAAAGTTTTATTTGGGATGAGGTCCCATTTTATATTAACCTGGATTACTTAATACCTCTTAACTATCAGTCCAACCTGGGAGTTTCAGGATGTGATCATCCAAGCTTGGGCTAAGTATAAGATGGTCTGTGCAGTAAGAGAGAGCATCCGATACTCCATCCTTTATCCCCTTACTCAGCCCTGAATTAGTCTTGTCTTCAATCCCACTTGTATAAATTTAATCTCAGTTGTTGTGTGTTCTGGCAGGCTGCCCTTTTTGTAATCGTGTACATATCTTAATAACAAATCTTTTCAGTTCGCAAAATTGTTTCCGCAAAGTGCTTGTCAAAACTATTTGGAATAATATGCTTATCTTGAATTTGTTTGTATCTTAGACGGTGCACGTCCCCCTCCGTGGGCGACATCGTCCAACCGGGCCGTCTTATTCCCGAACATGAGCTCACCATCATGAAGCGCCAGCTCACTGAGCTCCAGGCCTATGTATTGCAAATCAATCCACCCCAAATGCCACAAGGAGTACGGGCCTGAGATTCCTGCTCCACTGAATCAGCCACCGCCGCCGCCCGCACCCTTACCTGTGCCAGCTACCACCTCTCGATCTAAGAGGACTCATAGTGGTTCATCCTTGGATGCCACTACTGAGTCATCTGACTCTTCGGAGGACGAGGCTGACGATGCAAAAACCAGAAAGAAGGATTACCAAAAGATAGTGGACTCTGCCATTACTAGTATCTGAAAGAACCGTAAGCTGGCACAGTTTTCAGGAAAAAACCAGGTCCGGGGTTGATGCAGAATCTTGGTTGGATGAGATGCAGGACTTCGGTAACTCATATGGAATGACCGAGAAAGATATTGGGAAAGTTGCCACCATGAATCTCACAGGGTCTGCTCGTATATGGTAGAAGGAATATGCCCATTCCCATGGGCTGACGAGAGGAAGGTGCCGCTATAAGGTTTTTGCTAAAGCCTTCAAATCTCATTATGTGCCCAGGGCTCACCCCTGTCAACAGATCCAAACCTTTTACTGCCTGGAACAAAAGAACATAACCGTCCAGTCATATACGGATGAGTTCATGAGGTTACGCTTATATGTCCCAGGGATAAATGAGCGCAGGGCAGTTGAGGGGTATATAGAGGGCTTATCTCCTACTTTAAGGAAAATAGTTCGAGCAATAGACCCTAAAACAGTTGCCGAAGTAGAGGCTAAAGCCCTTAGCCTAGAAGATGACACTCTCAAGTATCAGCCATCGCGACCCTCTTCTTTCAGTCAGAACAAGGGGTATACACCTTTCAGAGGGCGCTCACCTAGTCCGGGGCCTCCCGCCTCTACCAGATATCAGAAGTCAGAGAAGAAAGTTTCCTTCACCGTACCAGATAAATCTACCAACACTGCGGGAGCTTTCAGGGTTATCCTTCAAGCCATTCCCAAGGAAGCTCGTGAACAGTTATGTAAGGATAGGGCTTGCTATTGGTGCTTCCGCTTAGGACACCGCATGCAGGAATGCCCCTATATTACACAAACAGTGCAGGCTGCCCTTGCTGATATGGATTGGGAAGGCGTAGGGGACCCAAACTATCCGGACGATGCTGTTGACGGTGACGCACCTGCTATATACAAGGTGAGTCCCATATTTATGCTGCCATTGAAACGGGTCAAACCAACCATCAGCCTGCTGTTATTTCCACGGTTGGCCAAGTGGATTGTAAGCCTTTCATTATTCTCATGGACACTGGCAGCACGCATAATTTTGCATCTCCTAGAATGGCAGAGGCCTTACAGCTCATCCCCTTGAAGTCTAAGCCACGTCCAGTTACGTTGGCTAGTGGGGCTATACGCCACACACGTTGTTTAGGGTCTGGGTTCGGGAACTCCTGCAAGACAGCCCTGCTGTGAGGACCCGTGGATCAGACAGGAGAATCCGGTAGCTGTGTCACGCGGGATTTGCAAAAGAAACTAAGGAAGGGAAAAGAGACAAACAAGAAAAACAAAAGGAACAATGTAGAACACAATGAAGAGAACAAAACTCTTTGATATCAATTGTGATACATGAGCTCTCGCAATCGAGAGAAGGCAGAAGTGAGATAAGACCAAAAACTCATCTAACCCGTGAGGGCTATATCTACTCATATATATAGTACAATGGCCTTTGGCCCAATATAGATACTCTGTCAAAGCTCGGTGCCAACTCCTGGAAGGAGGCCTGATTTGCAGGAACGTTGGCGGTGCCTCTTAAGACCCTGAAATGGCGCCAATGGTGACAGGGCGTCATTTCTCTGTGCGCCTCCTTTTGGTCCCGGGCACGGCCTTTGACTGCATGGTCTGCGGCGGCTTGGTCTTCTGCGGGCCCTTGGACGACTGACCTGTGCCTGACTGTGGATCCTTGGCCTTGACTTGGTTCATCGTGTGCATGAATAGTCCTGTATTTGGAGGTACAGGACTAACACTCCCCCCACCAAACGACACTCAGGGTGAAGAAAAGGAGGAAGTGTTTCTGACGGCGGGAACCCGGCAGTTTGAAAGTGATCCTCACGGGAATGAGGACGGGCGCCATTGTGGTAATTGCCAATGAGATCCTGGCGTATTTGAAGAGCTTCAGGAGTGTTGAGCCCAAGTGCAGGATGAGCATCAATGAGAAATCTGGAGCATACCATGTCTTCAAGGGCAGCATATGCCTCAGAAGGGACAAACTGGCATTCCATGAGAAGGCAGGTCTGGAGGCCAAAGGCACTGACGCTGGCATTCGGGTTGCAATAAAAGATAGGACGCTGCCGATTTAGCGAGCTTATCAGGAGGCACTTGAAAGCAGCGCAGAAGCCTGCTTGACGGTGAACTGAAGGATCCGGTGACATGGACAGCATGAGCGGACGTTTGCCAACCACGCTCATTGGCAATATAGATCCAATTGTGGGTTTGGTCCAGGGTGGCACCATCCTCCCAAATGGAACGTCTGACAAAACGTGGATCCCATCGGAGATCTGTCGAGATCTGAGGAGGAGTCCACCCAGCGTGGCCTTCCAGGACCTTTGTCCAAAACGGAAGACGCCAGTCTGAGGTAAGAAACCTTAGGCGTGCAGGTGCCCCTAATGAAGCATAAGGAGATTGAGCCAAACCCGTGGGCGTGGGCTGCTGAGCCTGCTCCCTGAATTCTTGAACAAGATCTTTATCCAGAGCACGGCACCACTGATCCCAGTCGGAAGCAGATAGCTGAGTATAGACCGGAGGATTAACCCAACCCGTGGGTATGGTCTTGCTGTCCAGAAGAGCACTCAGGGAATTATAGCCAGCGAGGTGCTGCATGTAAATCTGTGCAAAGGGAAGATCTTCAGGATGTGTCAAATTTTTCCTTATCTGCACCAGCGTTTCAGCTTGCCATAGAGGTAAATGCTGAGCAAGCTCAGGCATGTACTCAGTGCAGAGAGTGTTGGACTGAGCAGGATCCTGTAAATACTGATTGTTTTCCAATAACAACCAGTGTGCATGAGGATTGCCTTCAAAAATGCGATGTGCTTCATCACGGAATTTGTCCTGAGTGTCAGCTAGGTAGAAATCATGAAAAATATAAGCCATGGGCTGAACAACTCTGAAGATGAACAAATCCGTGTCCTCGCAGTGGATCTGCTCGTAAACTAAGAGGGCACAGAGCAGGCCTTTATCTTCAATGGAAAGGTCTGGCCAAATGCGTAAAAAGTCTGTGCTGCGGAGAGGCTGTGCATTAACCTGTCCATCTGCCGCATACCACCTGAGAAGAAAAAGGTGGCGTCGAGCAACCACATAATCCAGATAACTAGACGGAGTGCAGAAATCAAGCGGAATGCTGACAGCAACATCAAGATAGCCCTCTAGCTTATTTTGGGCATCTTCTGCAGATTGAACAGCCTGCTTGAGTTGATTTTCCAGGTCGCGGATCTGATTGTCCTTTTCTAGCAGGAGACGGGATTGATCACGGGACCGTCTATGAGATAACTGGCCCTGTGAGGTCGATGTCACTGGAGTGGAACTTTGAAGCCGAAGAGTGGCAATTTCTGCGTCATCTATGATCTTCTGCTTCTGAGCCTCCGTAAGTTGATCCTGGAGAGCGTGGAGAGCTGATCTTCTAAGGCAGTGATGCGAGCATTGCGCTCAGTATAAGGTCTTGGACCTGATGGGTGTAATTTTGAGAGAGCTCTGTGTACATGGTGTTAAGATCTGCAATGGCTTTTTCCTTGTCACCAAGAAGGTGATCCTTGTCTTTGTTCTGCTCAAGAAATTCTTGAATTGTGGATTGTAACTGAGCCTGTTGATCAGCAAGGAGGGTGGTCTGGTCTTGCGCAGTCTTGAGAGCTTCACGGGTCTGTAAGAGAGCCTCGTGCTTCTGTTGAAGTTTGTCTTCCAGGGTTTGAACTTGCGTGTTGGCAACTTGAAGATCCCTGTGAACGGCTTCCATGGCCTCCAGGTAGGCTTGAACACCATTCATGAAGACTTCTTGTGAGTCCCGAAGCTTGAGAACAACAGCTTGGACATCTTGCTGGTATTGATACAGGGCTTGGCGAGGAGACGGAAGTGCATGGCCCTGTTGATGATGGGTCTGTGACGTCTGAGAAGCATGATGAGAAGTGGAGGGCATGGATTCCATGGAGGAAGAGGAGACATTAATAGGCTTTTCGTGATGTTGATCATGACCAGGAGAAAGATGACGTGAAGTTTCAGCCTGCTGGTTGTGGGGAAGGGAATGAAAGGATTGATGAGTGGATGTACGAGAAGTGGAAGGGGACCCTGGGCGGGTGACAGGAATATAATGACGGATGATGGCCTGGAGGTGAGCACCCACAGAAGTATCAGAGCCAGAAGAAGGTGCTATACGGACGCGATCAATTTCATGGAGAAGTCGGAAGAACAAAATTTGTGGCCAATCAATAGGTTGAGTGGAATAGACGGCCATAACGACAGTGTTATAAAATGGTTTATTGATATGGGTATTCTTGATGGAATACCCATAGAATTTTTGCCACAGAAACTTTACAAAAGTATCGTGGGTCTTGGTAATGTTTGTGAGACGATGCATGTTGTCTTGATAAGGAGCTGCGCCATACTGAGTGACATCCTGGTCCTGTAAGGCAGCCCAAGATAAAGAAGACCTTTTAAGAGGAATTTGGAATACCTCAGAAAGCAGAACCGGAGTGAGCAAAATGGTGGTGCCATCGACCGTGGTGGCGTATCCTTCCGGGCTGTGGATCAGATGAGCGACAAACTGCTTCAGTTGCTCCGGATTTGGTGCAGGCAGTTCCTGTGTGGAGAATGGATAAAGCCCATGGCGTTCTGCCACGGCTCGACTTGGACCTGCTAGGGCATCACGAAAGGTTGGTGTTGAGAAAGTTACCGATTCAAAAAGAGCCGGATCCCTTGGAGCAGAAGCTTGAAGTTGAGGAAATTTGGGGGAAGCAGCCATGGTGAAGAGCGTCGGAAAGGAACAGGAGCAACTGTGTGGAGAAGCCGGAGGGCGGAGAGCAGAAGTCGAAAACGAAGAGAGACGAAAAGGTTTTAGGGCGCACAAGTGTTTGCGAAGGGGCGTGATGAGAATGAAACAGCAACCGTTGATGGTGCCAGGTGGCGATAGATGCAAAGAAGGCGATTGAGAGGCAAAAATTTGGCTAAGTCCCCAAGTAGTTAAGGGAGAAGCGATGAACGATGGAGATGAGACATGAAGGAATGATCGGATGTGACAACTGGCGAAGGTACAAACATTTATTTCCGACGGGCGTGAAAGGAAGGAATGTCATTTAATGCAGGCAACTCGAAGTGGGATATCATAAAAAGGAAGTGTCAGAAGGTACCATGGCTAGATATGCGGCGTGTGAAGAGATTCCTGAATTAGAAGGAGCCTTGCATTGCAACCACGTCGGCGATTTTTCTGATTGGTCCACGTCGACAGGGGTCCCGTCGGTTGGGCTATATAAGACGAGCAGTGGGCGAAGCTGAGACACCCTTTTGCGACCATGAGTATGGCAGCGGCTGGTTTGAACGAGAACTGCACGATGCCTACCAATTGCCAGGAATGGATCACCTGCAAGATGAACTGTCTAGACCTCTGGAAATGCCACAACCGTGGCATCCCTATGGATGGCTGGTGCAGTGGGATGGCTGAGCATCCCGACCCTCTGACCAACGCCATGGAGGTAGTGCTGCATCTGCGCTGGGATCCTGAGCAGAACTACTACCACATCCTCCGCATAACCTCTGCTCCCAACCCGGAGTAGAGGGTTTTTAATCTTAGGATTTTGGAAATAGGGCGCTGCCCATAGCGGAAGTAGATGGGCTCTGCTCTCATTTTGTAAAAATTTGCCTCTATAAGATAAATATGCCTCTTTAGTCACTATCTGTGGATTCAGATTTTTGTTCTACATCCGGTGTATGACTGTCTGTATCTGTTGTATGGAATTGTTTGAGGCGAAAGCCATTAACCAGGGTAGGTAATGGAGTGCCATCTAATTCTGCCAGCTTGAAAACGCTGGGTTGAACAACTTGAACTATTTGATAAGGACCAAGCCATCTGAATTTTAACTTCCCTGGAAAATTTTTGTAACGAGAATCATAAAATAAAACCAAATCACCTTCTTGAAAAGTTTTGGTTCTCAGATGTTTGTCATGCAAAGATTTCCGCAACTGTTGACCATGAAGAACCCGAATATATGCATCGTGCCGGAGTTCATCCAACTGTTCTAGTTGGTAAACTCGTTCGTGAAGAGCTGCAGGTGGGTTATGAGTGGTAGCAAGTTGAAAACGAAGTGTCGGAAGAACATATTCAAAGGGCATCAAGGCTTCTTGACCATAAACCAACTTAAAAGGAGTGTGACCAGTAGCAATCTTGAAACAACAGTTGTAAGCCCAAAGAACAGTAGGTAGCTTGTCTTGCCAGTCTGTGCGAGAAGCGTCACAAATTTTCTTGAGAATAGTGATGAGAGTCTTGTTGGTGCTTTCAGCCAAACCATTCCCTTGAGGATAGTAAGGTGTGCTTTTGCGATGATATATCAGCAGATAATCCGTCAGCTCCTTGATAGTGTGATTGACAAAATGAACACCTCGATCACTGACCAATTCCGTGGGACAGCCAAAACGCGTGATGATTTGCGTATAGATGACCTTGGCTGTGCTTGCTGCCGTGTTGTCTGGAAGTGCGCAAGCCTCCGCCCATTTGGTAGCATAATCAGTGAGAACCAGAATGTAGCGGGCACGGGTGTGCCGCGCAGGAGGGTCAATAGGTCCCACAAAGTCCATTCCCCGTTTGCTGAAGGGAAGTGGTGTGGCGATCAGCGTCAACGGGAGAGCGTCACGGGCCGTGGGCCGACCCACACGCTGACATATGTCACACGTGCGGGCGTGAGTGTGAGCATCCTTGAAGAGCGTGGGCCAGAAATAACCTGCGGGAAGGATTTTGCGTGCCGTGGTGTCACCGTGGAAATGTCCACCACCAAGCCCTTCATGTGCTTCTCGAACAATATCAGGCACTTCATGAGGAAGAACACAGCGTCGGAGGACTGTATCCTTGCCGCGTTTGTAAAGATGGCCTGCAACCATGGTGTAGTCACGGACCTCACAGAGAAATTGACGTTGACGGGATTTAAGTTTTTCTGGAGAGATCGTGGGGTCTTCTGATGGAAGAGCACCGGTGAGGAGATACTGCTGAAAGTTATGAAACCAGTCTGGCGTGGCCGTGACCAAAAAGAGCTGAGCGTCAGGAAAAGCATCTGAAACTCCCGTGGAGGGATCATCTGTGTGAATGCATGAGAGATAATCCGGGACGACATGAGATTTGCCTGCTTTATGAACAAGTTCAAAAGGAGCAAATTCTTGCAGAAGAAGGACCCAACGAGCAATTCTGCCTGTGGGCGTGGATTTGTTGATCAGATAGAGAAGTGCTTGATGGTACACAAAAAACTTGATCTTACTGCCTAAGAGATAATGACGGAATCGTTGGACACAAAAAATTAAGCCCAAGGCCTCCCGCTCAGTGGCGGAGTAGTTGTGCTCAGCAGAATTGAGTTTTCTGCTGGCATAATGATTCGGTTTATCTGTGTGCGCATCAAATGCTTGTGAGAGGACAACACCAATAGCAAATGCAGAGACATCGACATGAACATGAAAAGGCTTGTCCCATTGAGGAGGAACAAGCACGGGGGCCTGAGTAAGCAAGATCTTCAACTGTTGGAAATCAGCATCCGCCTGGGAATTTCAAGCCCAAGTGGATTCATCACCCGTGAGTTTATGAATGGGATCAGCAATGGCTGCAAGTCCCGGAATGAAGGTGGAATAATAATTTACCTTGCCCAGGAAAGAACGTGTCTCCTTGATATTGGATGGTGCTTGAGCTTTAAGCACGCAACTGATTTTAGCAGGATCCGTGGTGATACCTGCTTTACTGACCACATGGCCTAACAGAACACCAGAGGTGACGCAGAAGGTGCATTTCTCGGGATTGAAACTAATGCCCAATTCATCACATTTCTGAAAAACAAGTTCTAATTTATCCAGGTGGTCATCCATGGAACTGTAGGCAGAAAAATCATCTTGAAAAATCTGGAGAAAAGGTTTCTCCTTCATATAATCATGAAAAACCGAGAGCATGATGCGTTGAAACGTTGATGGAGAGTTTGATAACCCAAAAGGAACCACCTTGTAGGCAAAAGTGCCCCACGGGGTGGTGAAGGTAGTCTTGAGTTGATCAGATTCTTTGATTGAGATTTGATTGTAGCCAGAAAAACCATCCATGAAGGAGTACATTTCATGACCAGCAACCTCTTCTAGAACCTGGTCTGTAAAGGGAAGTGGGAAATGATCACGCTCCGTGGCCTGATTGAGCTTGCGATAGTCCACGCAAACGCGGATCTTACCATTGTGTTTGAGAGCAATGACAATGGGGCTCACCCATTCAGAATGTTTGACCTCATAGGTCAAACCGGCAGCTAGGAGTTTGTCAATTTCTGCCTTGACGCGGTCACGGTAATTGGGGTTGAGCCGGTACTGTCGTTGCTATACAGGACGTGCATCTGATTTGGTAGGAATGGTGAGGTCCCCCAAGTTTTTGTTGATACCCCAAAGATCTTTGTAGCTCCAGGCAAAAATGTGTTTGAACTTTTTGAACAGCGTGATGGCCCGTTTGCGATATGTGGTCGGGAGATTTGCAGCAAGGCGGACAGGCTGATTGTTGCCAACATCGACTATCTCCACATCAGGAGTCTGAATGTGTGGGATAACTTCCGTGTCTTGAACAACATGAGCAGGGTTGAAACATGACATGATGAGTTGCACTCTGCGTGGTGAAGAAGAGTGGTTGCCGAGCGTCATCAAGCAATGGTTGCTTCATGACGGCGTGTACGTCCACTGTGTCTGGAGGAAGTTCTTGTACCCGAAAAATGATCGATACGTTGGATGCGATTGCAAAGAGCCAGGTAGGGGTCGAGTAAAGCAGCCACAGCCTGGTCCTGATCAAGAGTCATCTCTCCCCAAGGATCAGCATATTCAGGGTAGGATGACAGAGGCAGACTCGCAGGAGGAGCCTGAACGTGATAAAAATTCTGTGCTTCGTCAGAATCGGTGTCTGAGAGAGAAGGTTCAGCATGTTCGACCGAAATGATCTTGCCAGTTTCCAAATCCATGGTGGCATTGAGGTGACCATCTGTAATGACTAGCTGGTCTGTGGCCCAGTAATGGATACTTTTGGCCTGGCGGAGAAAAGGTCTGCCGACCAACATTTCATAATCACCTGGGTCTTCCCCTGCTTTCCAAACACCAAATTCCAAGGGGAATCGGAGATCGCCTATATTGATGTGAAGAAGAGGCGTGACGCCTTGAGGGCACGTGATATGGCCATTAGCCAATTTGATGTCATATGGGGCACGATAAAGTTGTTTGATGCCCATTTGCTTGCGGAGTTTATCCGTGATGAGATTGACAGCGCTACCCCCGTCAATTTGAACATGGTTGACTTGTTGATTGCCCATCGTGGCATGTACCGTAGGTGTGGAGGTAGCGATTGCCCCAACCAAAACCGTGGGAAGGGGCAACTGGTCCTTGAGAGCAGGACACAGTTTCAAAATAGTTGCCAGGCTTAAAGGAATTTTGATTTTTGCTAGCTCCTCTTGGAGTTCCAACGGCACATGAGAAAATGGATCAGCTGGATCCAGTGGAGCAGGAGTGCGTGGTAATGAAGCAGCAACTTCTTTGAGAAGCTCCACCTCTGCAGCAATATTCGGATATGTCTGAGAGTGTGGAGGTTGAGATGATGGAGGTGCGTCCTGACGCTGCTGAGCTCTGGTGGTGGCATGTACATTAGCCAGTGTGCGTCCTTCAGCAGCTTGCATGAGATTCAGAATACTTTGTCTGACTTTGGGCATGACATGAGGCATGAGTTTATCCAGATCTGGGGCAAAGTGAACCTTTTTGTCCTCAGCATGAGGGATCGTGTCAACGGCAAAAGCAGGTTGCGTATCATGAGGAAGGATGGTCAAGGGGCGTGACGCCCTGGTCTGGCGTGAAACCAACCCAACCCAATTTGACGGTTGAACTGGAGGATTGAGAGCCTGATAAATCTCTTCCTGGGTTTGTTGATCCATCTGAGGAGGTGCTGCAGAAGCGGGTTGATACCGTGATTGTTGAGGCACGCGTGGTGGTTTTCGAAGAACAGGACGAGGGCCTTGTTTGCCATTTTCTATCCAAAGTTGATAGGCGGTGAGGCGTACTGACGTGGTTTGATTCGTGCCTGGAATTTGGACTTGAACTTGAGGAAGTTGAGGGCATGCCGTGGTGGTATGACCCCATTCCAAACAGTGATAGCACTGAGCTTTAGCAGGATCAAAAGGAGGACGGTTGCTTTGTCCTCGTGGCTGCTGAGATTGTTGATACTGTTGAGGAGGTTGTGCTTGAAATTGCTGAGGTTGATATGACGTCTGTTGCTGAGGCGTGGTCTGGACTTGATAAACCATCTTTTGCCTGAAGGGTGTAGGATGAGTGCGAGTGCACTCTTCCGTGGCATGATTGCACATGTTGCAACGTTTACAATGAGGAGGGCCATTGGTGGAGTTGCACTCATTGGCCAGATGGCCTTGATATTTGCAGATGTGGCACCAAATTTGATTGCGTTGAGGATTGGAGTGTTGAGGCTGAACGGCAGTCTGAGGTACCATGACAGGTGGAATAAAGGGTAGCTCCTGGAGGGCCACGCCACGAGAGGAAACATTAACTGAGTGATTGACAAGTTCGATGGCCTGCTCCAAAGTCTTGGGGCGCAGGTATTCAGTCATGAGACGAATAGCCGGAGGAAGTCCCTGCAGACCCGGGCTGATTCCGTGGGCTCTTGTTGAAGATCATTGAGTTGCTTGAGAAGAAGTTGATCATCATCTGTGGTCCCATAATGAAAAAGGAACGCAGTCTTCATTTCAGTCCAGTTTTGTTTCCAATGGCTTTTGTTTGCCATGAGCCATTGATGAGGGGATCCATGCAGCGTGGTGGAAAAGATATGGAACTTCAGTTGAGGTTGAGCGTGACCATTTAGGACAGCCAGAGCCTCAAATTCTTCCATGTGAGCTTGAGCACTTTGATCCAATGGTTTGCCTTTAGTACTGCCAAAAGTGGGATAGGTAAGTTTGAGAGTCTGAAAAGAAGATTGTGACTGGCCTTGTGCATAGAGAGGCGGTGTACAAGGAGGAACATAATGAGGCGGAACTTCCATGTATTCCGTATGAGGTGGCAAAGGAGCAGAAAGACCTTGAAGATGTGCAAAAGGAGGTTCTTGTGGTGGAGGACCTTGGGGTCCGTGGTCATGAGGTTTGAGATCGGTAAGAGTGTAAACTGGAAGAGTCTGTTGAAAAGAAGGAGATTGAGGATATGTCTGAACCTGGGGAGGGCCGAAAGAGACATGGGGATAACCCATTCCACCAGGGGGAGACGATGGTTGTGAAGGCAGAGGAGTATGGCCAGAGGAGATATGAATGTAGGCACTCTCGGGAGTGTGGAAATAGGCTGGAGGGGGCTGAACAGGTGTATGATGTGGCGACTGAGGTTGTGAACAATGTTTACACGCTGGAGGAGAGCCAGGACGAGAGTGAACACGAGGAGTAGGTGGCGCCGATTGAGCTCGTGAGCGAATATGACCTCCCTCAATATCATAGCCAGTGTCATACATATCTCGAGCAACTTTGCGACGTTGAGGGCGCTCCAAACGAGACGCCGTCTGGCTAAGAAGCTCTTCTGGAGTGAAAGCTCGGGCAGACATGGTAAAAGAAGGATGGAAAAGAAAATCAGACCCGGCAGCGGCGACAGTGTTTAGGGTCTGGGTTCGGAAACTCCTGCAAGACAGCCCTGCTGTGAGGACCCGTGGATCAGACAGGAGAATCCGGTAGCTGTGTCACGCGGGATTTGCAAAAGAAACTAAGGAAGGGAAAAGAGACAAACAAGAAAAACAAAAGGAACAATGTAGAACACAATGAAGAGAACAAAACTCTTTGATATCAATTGTGATACATGAGCTCTCGCAATCGAGAGAAGGCAGAAGTGAGATAAGACCAAAAACTCATCTAACCCGTGAGGGCTAGATCTACTCATATATATAGTATAATGGCCTTTGGCCCAATATAGATACTCTGTCAAAGCTCGGTGCCGACTCCTGGAAGGAGGCCTGATTTGCAGGAACATTGGCGGTGCCTCTTGAGACCCTGAAATGGCGCCAATGGTGACAGAGCGTCATTTCTCTGTGCGCCTCCTTTTGGTCCCGGGCACGGCCTTTGACTGCGTGGTCTATGGCGGCTTGGCCTTCTGCGGGCCCTTGGACGACTGACCTGTGCCTGACTGTGGATCCTTGGCCTTGAATTGGTCCGTCGTGTGCATGAATAGTCCTGTATTTGGAGGTACAGGACTAACACACGTGGTCGACGCATCAATTTGAATATTCAGCTGCCAGGAGCACCTGTTGCTCTAGGAGCGGAAATAATGGATATTGGCCGCTATGATCTCATTGTGGGAATGGAATTCCTGGCTGCTACCAAGGCCAACATTGACTGTGAGAAGCGGGAAGTTACCTTTAATGCAGCCAATGGAGCCCGAGTGACCATAGCAGGTAAGCCGGTTATTTCCATTATGCAATGTATTTCATTATGCCAATTGCATAGGGCTCTCAAGAAATCTCAGATCATTGGCATGATTCGACTTGCTTCAGTGGAAGCTAAGTCCAAGCAGGATGAAGTTCTTGATACCTTGCCTCCGGCAATAGCCATGATTCTTCGGGAATACCATGACCTATTTCCCGAAGAGATTTATCGCTTGCCATCTTTTAGAGGAGTGGAATGTGAAATTACCTTGGAACCAGGCACTAAGCCTACCAGTAAGGCCCCATATCGAATGAGTATTCTTGAATTAACAGAGCTTAAAAAGCAATTGCAAGAGCTCCTCAAATTAGGCTTCATTCGACCCAGTGTCTCACCTTTTGGCGCCCCGATACTCTTCGTCAAGAAAAAGGATGGCACCCTGAGAATGTGCATCGATTACCGCCAACTGAACAAGCATACTATTAAGAATCAGTATGCTTTGCCGCAGCAGATGATCTAATGGGGCTAGGTACTTTACAAAGATTGACCTTCGGTCGGGATATCACCAAATAAGGATTAAAGAGGATGACATTCACAAGCGCTATGGGCATTATGAGTTCACTGTGATGCCTTTTGGCCTGACTAATGCCCCGGCCACCTTCATGAAGCCATGAATGATGTCTTCCGTGAATACCTTGATAATTTTGTCATCATATTCTTCGATGATATCCTCATATACTGTAAGACCTTAGAGGACCATGAACGACATCTTCGGTTGGCCCTACAGAAATTGAGGCGCCACCAACTATATGCCAAGTTCTCCAAGTGCCGGTTTGCAACCACCAAGGTAGATTATCTGGGACATATCGTATCTGCAGAAGGAATAGCCACAGATCCAGCTAAGATTGAAGCAGTAAAGGAGTGGCCAATTCCAACCAATGTGTCTGGGGTTCGCAGTTTTCTAGGCTTAGTCGGTTACTACCGTAAGTTTGTCAAAGACTTTGCCAAGCTCGCCGCACCTTTAACGGACCTGACCAAGCATGAAAAGGTTAGGGATTGGATGCCACATTGGAAAGACAAGATTCAGGCCAGATTTCAAGCATTAAAGGATGCTTTAACAACAGCTCCTGTTCTTACCATGCTAGATCCTCAAAAGGATAAGTGGATTGCCACAGATGATAGTAAAATAGCTACGGGTGGAGTCTTAATGCAAGAAGGTCGGGTTATTGCCTATGATTCTCAGAAGATGAATGACGCAGAGCAGCGATACCCCACACACGATCAAGAGTTGCTCGCGGTTGTGTGTGCCTTGTGTATTTGGAGGCACTATTTACTTGGAAGACGATTCCAGTTAGTACTGATCACCAAAGCCGCCAATACATCTTCAGGCAACCTCATCTCAACTTGAGACAAAGACGATGGATAGAATTCCTTGAGGAATATGATTTTGAGGTCAATTATAAGCTGGACAAGCATAACGTTATTGCTGACACACTTTCCAGACATCCATTCATCACTCGCACGCATTGCAATGCTATATCCACACTCTCCAGTGAGTTTGGGAAGCAGATACAGCAGGCCCTTCCCAGAGACCCAGAATTCCAGGAGATATGACAAAGTGTATCTAAGGAAGCCAGAACGGACAAGAAAAGGGAGGGAGACCTTCCGCCACTATAAGAAGGAGGTTGAACTCCTTTATTATAAGGATAAGTTATGTGTCCCCGAGACATCAGGAGTTCGCAAGCTCATTCTTCATGATACACATAACAGTCCTATAGCAGGACATGCAGGATTTATGAAGACATATTTCAAAATCCGCTCCAGCGATTTCTGGTCGGGAATGAAAAAGCACATTGCCAGGTACATTAAGCAATGCCAGATCTGTCAGCAAACAAAGGCTGAGCAACTGCGTATCCCAGGGGAGTTGCAACCACTAGATATCCCCAATGCAAAATGGGAAGTTATTACCATGGATTTTATCGTGGGACTTCCACGCACCTTAAGAGGGTTTGATGCCTTAATGGTGGTGATCGCCATGTCGTACCACGGATACTGCATTGGACACCGCCTTGCTGTTTACCAAGGAGGTATTTTGTCTGCATGGGATGCCCCGTACTATTATATCAGATCGGGATTCTAAGTTTGTTAGTGCATTCTGGAAAGATTTCTTCAGCACTATTCAAACTAAGCTTGCCATGAGCACAGCTTATCATCCGCAGACAGATGGACAAACAGAGCATACCAATCGCATAATTGAAGATATGCTACGTAACTATGTCTGGAACAAACAATCTCAATGGGCAGACTACATCCACTTGGTGGAGTTCGCCTATAACAGCACTAGACAGGAGTCCTCGAGGATGTCTCTTTTCATGATTAATTACGGCTATCAGTGCCTTACTCCAGACACGTGGCATAATCCAGTTTTCATGGTGGAAGTTTCTCAACAGCTGCTTACAGACATGCAAGCACTAGTCGAAGAGGTTCGAGCGTACTTGATAGCCCGCAAGGGTCGGCAAAAGAGTCTTGTTGATCAGCATCGCACGCCCCGGGAGTTTCAGGTCGGTGATTCCGTTTGGCTAAGGATCAAGGTGAAGCAAGCCAAACTTAAGATTGGCAATTGTAAGAAGCTTGCACCTAGATGGGCGGGCCCTTTTTAGATAACCGAAAGGATAGGCTCTCAGGCCTACCGATTGGATCTACCTGCACATTTGAAGATCCATAAAGTTTTCCATGTAAGTCTTCTCAAGAAGCATCATCCGGATCCAGAAGAAGTTCTTGACACACCAACACTTCTGGAGATGACTGAGGATCAATTGGAGCCTGAAGCTCTCCTTGATCGCGCGTATAAGCAAACCCGTCGAACTCGAATTTTGCAATACTTGGTTAAGTGGAAACACTTACACACAGAGGATGCAACATGGGTTCTTAAAGAGGATTTGGAAAAGACTTACCCGGACTTTATGAAAGAATGCCAGGGCCAAACCATTCAAGATGCGATCATCTCCAACCCTGACGGTAAGCATAGCGTTATTAGTCCGACAGTGGTCATATGAACGAGATCCAACAGAGATCATTGTAGGATGCATTCGTCTACGGCTACAATGAGAATATTACCATTCCTTATGCCGCGACGACATGCCAGCCATAGGCATGATAGGATTCTTGCATTCATATTTTTTTAATTATTTAAGGGGGTGGTCCCTTCAACCACACTACTTAATTTATTTCTTAAACACTAATGTATTCACTTCTGCAGGCCAGTAGAGCATACTGACAGACTGCAGAAGAACTTGGGCCTCACTCTTGGGGCCAACTTGTGTTTTTGAAATTTTATATTTGAGTGTACTCTTGAGTTGTTACTTTGTTACTACTTATGTTTGTAGAAGGACTTTTGTCCTACCACCTGAATATGTAACCTTTTGATATCTTCAATAAATGAGAGTTATCTTTTCCATATTTAATCTCCACTAATGCTAATGCTGAGGACAACATTAATCCAAGGGGGGGAGAGAATGTGACGTTCCAGGTATTTATATGGTATACTATGCATACCATGACACGTCACCAGCATGTAGCTAGGCCTAGGGGCCCAAGTGGGGTTCACTTAAAATGGATTTTATTCGCTAATAAACCAATGGATAATTGTGGATTTTATTGGCATAATTAACCTAATTATGCTAGTTGGGTCTAGTTAATTAAATATCACCAATGAGGGGGTGCTACCTGGCCCAAATCGATTGACCAGGGAGGACTTGCTATTTTGGTTGGAGAAATAGGGGCCCTACCCGCCCATTTCAACCCAAATTCGAATTGGAGAGTGAGGAGGAGCAGCAGCTATAAGCTTTAGCCTACCTTTGCCAGTACTTGCCAACAACCTCAAGCTATGGAAGCCTTCCGTGACAATGGCTTTAGCCAAGAGACTGGTTAGTCCTTAGATAGCTTCTATTTCTGCTGACACTTCTTTGAATAAATGGAATGATTAAACTCTCTTTCGTATGTTGTTTTGGATACTTAGATAGTGTTTATATTCTTTCTTTCTGCTCCTTCCGTGTATTGGGAATTAAGGGAAAGGTAGAGACCTAAAAGCCTCTTAGCAGTAGAGATGTCTCTAGCTAGACCCCTTAATACCCAATAAATGCGGCCTGTGCACAAGAGCCAACCTGGCTGAGGATGCTATGATGTGGTTCAGCACTAGATAACGAGTATGATGGTGAATCGGGGGTGGGGTCTTGCCTAGCGTGGCTATAGGACTTCTGTAGTGTGCTAGGCTTATAGCTGGTCACTGTGTATGGGCCGAGTATGGGTCTGACACTCCCTGGGTCATAGGGACGTGCCTATATGGATGCCCTGGACTCGAACGGGCAGGTGAGCCGGCCTCTAGATTTAGGGGAGTAAGTCGGATATGGATGCGGGGGTCGCTGATGCGGCACGTGTTCTCTAGCACACCCAGGGATCCGTCATGCTTGGGGAGGAGACGCCTCTCCGACCTGCCTCATCAGACCGGGGAGATGTAACCCGGAGTAGTCCCGTAGGGTGATTCCTTGGGATTGCGTCTCCGGAGGGCTACAAGCACGTCATAGCATGGATCAGCCTATCTGCAAAGTGTGCACAGGAGGGGCGGATGGAGTGGACTACCCCAGCCATTGTCTTATGCCAGCCAACGCCATGTTATACTTCCGTCTGTTGATATTTTGAGGCCCTGACCGTCAGTTGACCCTGTGGAGTCTGAGCCCAGGGTAGCGCCTTGTCATGATGTCTACTTCTTGTTATTATGGTTGCACTGTCTTTTCGTTGATGATGATGGATGGACCACCCTTCGTGGTGGTATATTATCTTAGCATGATTGTTGTATGCTAACGTGTACGTATGCTTCCGCTGTATAGGATTCCCATAGAGGACGTGGGACGAATGACACCTCCGTGTTCCTCGCCCGGACACTTGGCCATCCCAAGTGGTCCGAGTATGACGGAGGGCCTTACCCTGGTGATGTAGTCGCCATGGGAGGGGAATTCTGGGAGCATCGTATAGATTCTGGGAGCGTCATAAAGCACATCTAAGAAAGTTGACTTGGATCCTAACAATAGCTCCAAGTGATTTGTGGGAAGCAAGGCTTTTAAAGCCGAAGTGGTTTGATCTTCTTGAGTGGGATCCTTTTGAGGACATCAAGGAAGGATACTTTGTGCTAGTAAGGCCTGACGATGAGGATTGTCCAATATGGTTGGGGGTGGCACTCTCTGATGTTACCACCACCATGGCTGATGGAGAGGAGTTGCGTCCTGGATTCGAAATTCAATATTGAAGCCCATTGAAAGACACAAGAAAGGCAATTTGAAGGAGCAATACATCGATTGCTGGGAGAAGAAGTGGAGGGCAAATCATGCTGATCCTCAAAGGAGGGAATTGGTGGAGTGTATGGTATAGTCATATCCAACTTGTCACATTTCAAAGGACAAGACACACAAGATCCCACAAGGAGATGGACCTCCATGCTATAGCACTGTATGAGGGTAGATAATATTGAGAAGCTTGAAAACTTTCACAACTCGTGGTTTGTAAAATTTATGAGGAAAACAAGTGACCCCATTCTTGGTGTGTGATGTGTAATTCTATTCAAGCATTCAATTCAATTTTTTTTCTTTAGTATGAGTTCCATTTTCAGTCTGAGTTCCAAACGTCGAGATCTGACCCACTTTAATTAAATGCGACTTTTGAAAAAATTGGTCGTTTTGAAGAACAAATCCTTGAAGCATAAACTATCCAGGAAGATCCTTGAGGGATTTCCGATAATTTAAAGAAAGATCCATAGAGGAAGCTCGGGATGTAACCGTCTAAAACAGTAAATGCACATTAGCACATAGCGGGTAAATTTTCTTCCCAGTAACGTATTTGCCATGTAAACGGCGACTGAAAAGCCATGTGCACCCCATAAAAAGCTTGGCTCATGCGAATCCTACATATAGCATGTGAAAGTGGGTGGGGAAGGAGGACCCGTCATTACATTTTATAGCATACGATATTGTCATACATCATTTTAACACATCATTCTAACGACCATACAGATATAAAAAGTATGTGATCGTCTCTTGTGCCATTCATGGCAATTGTGCATATTCAAATATGGTATGGGTTGTAGGGTCCCCGTGAATGTTAAAATAATGTCTGTCTGTCTGTCTGTCTGTCTGTCTGTATGTCTGTATGTCTGTCTGTCTGTCTGTCCGTCCGTCCGTCCGTCCGTCCGAACGTCCGTCCGTCTGTCTGTCTGTCCGTCCGTCCTTCCGTTCTTCCGTCCGTCTGTCTCAATCGTAACAATCATAACAATCAATAAACACATGCATCCTCTAGTTAGAGGCTAGTTTGGAGTAAGGGTGGTTTCCCATGGAAGTGAAAGGGCATGGTAAGGTGATTTCGACCCTAAACTGCATGTTTCCCATAGATGCAGAAAACCTCAAAGCATGAAGACTGGCAGTTTTGAGACATGTGGTCGAGCACAACATCCAGGCCTATTTAGCCAAACCTAAGGGCTGAGAAATATCTTGGGAATACTTGGTCGAAAACCTCAGAAGACCAACCTAAGGTTTTTATGGGAACGCCAAAATTCGATCGTAGCCTTTAGAAAACCTCAAGGTCCACCCTAATCCTCCAAATGCCTCCAAACTTTTCACATGGAAAGGCCAAGAGGAGGGCCTTAAGACACTTTTAAGGGCGTGCTAGGATCTAGTGAGGATGTCTTTATTCATGTATCCATTTGACTTATTAGCTGATTATACATGTATGTCAAGCAAAATGGGGACCTATTCTTGTCTGTTTTGTTTGGTGTATAACGGGTTACTGTATCGCTCAAGCGCAACTGACGGCTATGGTGGATGCAAGAAGGTCGAGCATACACTGACCGCAATGCCGCTCGAGTTCAGCACGGTAGACTCCTCCGATGGTCCCAAACTATCTGTAAGACTATATAGGCCAGAGGAAGGAGTGCCAGTTGAAGATCTAGTCCTAGTTTTGGTGCACCAGTACAGTATCTTGGGCGGATGCCAGGCTCTTCTTAAGGGCATGGCCCTTGAGCTTGCTTCAAGAGGTTATATTTGCATAACTTTTGATTTGCGTGGTGTTGGGAGGTCTACAGGGCGGCCGAGTTTAACCGGCTCTTCTGAGGTCCATGATGTAGTCTCTGTTTGCCGATGGGCTGCTACGACTATTCCTGCCAATCGGATTTTGCTTGTGGGTTCTTCTGCAGGTAAGCAATGTGTCTTCATTTTCGTTTCAGTTACCTTATGTTTTTTCGATTTATATAGAGCTGCTGGCAGCTCCCAGGGTTTCTATCTATATATGCCATTTTATTGAAGAGTGGAATAATTACCTTTTTGTTCACCTCTACAGCTAGATTAAATGTAGTACACAGAACGTTTGTATATAAAAGAGCATGCCAATATTCTTAGACACTGTTAAATCACCTTCATTTTGGATTTCAACGAGGTGGTCATCTTCCAAAATTGGTATGATTTTTCCTAATAGCTCATCGCTCTGTTGTTTACCTCAGTCTATTCTTATCGCCATACTTGATGATTTTACACAAGACACTAGTTTCCAGCTTTCCACATTGTTGGGAATACGCATCTAAGCTAGTTTCTAGTAGAGTGGGGCATGCATTTATTTCTCTGGTATATTGAGATCCAAAAAACATGAAATGGCAGTCCCATTGATGTTAAATAACAGCTACATTATGCAAGATGCCATGACTAAGAGGAGCATGTAGTACAATCAGATAAAACATGTATTATTACTTATTGGAATAGGCATTAAACAGTAGAAGCTAGGCTCAAGACCTTTTGTAATATGATAGGCGGAGAAGGAAAAGAAAATGTCTTTCTTGTTCCCTCTTGTTTTTACAACTTGTTTGAGACTTTCCTTGTTATATGAGGATATTATCAGTTAAAGTCTTGGACTAACAGCAACATCTTTACAAATTCATTTCTATCCTTGGGAGGGGTTTAAACCTCTAATCTCAAGCTATAAGACTGTTAAGTTGGAAGTGTCCGTGCCTCTATGAGCTTGTTTCTATTTCTCCTTTGTCCATTGCTTGTTGATGTCATGCATATGGAAGAAAGGTTAGCAACATACTTTTTTCTTGCTTTGCATACTCTGAGCAATCTTTTACAGGTGCCCCAATTGCTGGGTCTGCTGTTGACCAAGTTGAGCAAGTAGTGGGATATGTAGGTTTGGGCTATCCATTTGGACTGCTAGCGTCTGTGCTTTTCGGCCGACACAACAAGAGTGTTCTGCAATCGGAGAAACCTAAGCTTTTTGTGATGGGCACAAGAGATGGATTCACAAGTGTAAAGCAATTGGAAGCAAAGTTGAAGAGTGCCGCTGGTCGTGTTGAGAAACATCTCATAGATGGAATAGGACATTTTGCAATGGAAGGCCCTGATTATGATCCAGTCATGGCCGATCTCATTGCCGGGTTTGCAAAGTCATTGTGAGCAAAAACTACTTATTTGTTTGTACAAAATAACAGGCGGTGTGTATAATTTTTTCAAAAATTAATTTTACTGATAGCAAATGTAATCAGCATGAGAATTCTTCCACTCATTTCTTACAAAAATTGAATGCAGCCAGCAGGAAAAAGACTGAGCCAGTTCATACTCCACAATGAACTAATAAGATTATTGTTGGATTATGATAATTTTTTCGAAAATTAATTTTACTAATCAGCATGAGAATTCTTCCACTTATTCCTTTGTATCTATCTACTCCGGTACACAAAATTTGATGCAGCCAGCAGGAAAAAGGCTGAGCCAGTTCATACTCCACAATTAACCAATAAGATTATTGTTGGATTATGATAATTGGATAACTAGCAATTCCCCAATTTAATAGGGACATAATCTGTACGGTTTTGTCTGCTTTTGTTTATGCAAGTATCTTTAATCTAACATCTTAACCAGAAGTTTAATGATCTATGATCTACCACCAACATTACAATTCTTTGAACATTACAATTCTAAATTGTTCAACCATACGGATTTATCATATGTACCCATTTAGTCTGAAACAAAGTTCACACAAAAACTGTCGCCTTTTTATTATATACAGTGTAAACTTTGTCTATGCAAAAATAATATTTTTGCAAATACAGAAAACCAAAAGGGTTCCTCAAATGTTGAGATAATGAATAAATATCCAAGAATACCACAATGAACGGATTTCAAAACACTATAAGGTCGTTTTCTTTCTTGGTTTGGGAACCCCCTTCTCCATCCTTTTTACCAAATATCATTTCATCCAATTCAGCCATAGGATCACTACTAGGAGGAGGTCGTGCTGCCTTTGAAGCTCGATTTCTGACCAGGTCTTCATGGCCTCCAATTGCAGAATCGTCATCATCAATCACTCTTGCAACAAGTGGTGTTCCATCTACAGGCCTATTTGGTTGTGATACTAATGATGTAGATATTTCTTCGTATTTTGATAAAGCTCGTTGAAGCTCATCGTTTACATTAAGTGCTTCAAATAATAAAGCTTCATTATCACCCGATCTTTCAATAATCCGCTGAACATTAAATTGAGATTGTCTACACTGTTCAACCAGCGTAGTTGTAAGCTCCTCCTGCATACAGGACAGGCAATAAAGTCAAAATGCTGAGAATACTTAGCGTGGTGCCTAATCAACTCTAGACATTACTTGCAAGTAGAAGTGGGATAAGGGGTAGAAGCATGATAAGGATGGCTGGATAAAATAGTGCAGGGCGTCATCGATTGAACAGGTAAGGATTTGCAGGTCAATTAGATTGGGAAGAAGGAAAAAAAACAAGATTATACCATGGCAAAGGGTTATGCAAGCAGACGCTATGGTCTTTTTGGGCTTGGAATGATTGTAGAAGCAGAGGGATGGCCCAAACAAACCTTCGTAGGCTTTTGGAAGAAGCTTACATGTGAAAGGCAGTACTCTATTACAGGATATCAGAGGGGTGTTCACTAGATAACTAAAGAAAAAAATATTCATTCAACTAGTTCAATGGCCAAAGTGATTTAGCTTGACTTTAGAAAATTCTGCCTTAAGACTTGCTGATACTTTACACTGATTATCCCATAGCTGTAAATGACACAAGTAGCTGCTTTATCAGCATTGAGCCACCTACCTTAAGAGCCTCCTGTTGTGGAGAAGATGTCAGGACAGTAGACAGCAACTCCACGCTGTTCCTAGCCACATCAAAAACTTCCTTCGTGTGCTGCGGATCTATGCTTGCACCTTGAACACCAACTACTTCCCCCAATGTCATCTTTGACATGCCTTCATGCACTGGAACAGACTGTGGGGGCGTAAAGATTGGTGCTAAACTTTCTGCATCTCGCCCAGGAAATCTGACGCCTCTTGCTTTCAAAGCCTGCAAAGAAGAAACGAAAAACAGACATTATTGAAAATTTTATCACTTGTTATCATATGGGAATATGAAAGAATTAGAATGCAAAGTTACGTGCATTTATTGGTACTTGATTAGACTTTAAAAATATGAACTTTCACATGAATTGAGTAACATTCTGCAACTAAATTTGCAACGAGCAAATTCCCAATGCTATAAAAAATTATACTACAAATAGGTACAAATACTGACATCAGAAGGAAGTATTGTTACATATATCCAGAAATAGAAGTCTACAATAAAGGTAGCAACCAAGTAAGGAAAAAGACAATCTTGGCATTTAAAAGCGGGTAAAAGAAAAACAACCTTGTAAGTCTCTTCAAACACAGGCAAATAGCGCAGTTCTTCTGTGGCCTCACCCCATGCTTCAATCATCTTAAGTGCCTTTTCACGATTTGGCTCTGGAGTGGCACGATCATCAACAATTTTCACCATCTCGTCCAGAATCTTCTCAGAAGCCACTTCTGAAAACATTTTTTCACAGTTCTTGACACAAGTCTCCAACAAAGACAGGGTCAGAAATTGCACAGTATCATCTTTAACACTCAAACGCTTCTTTATCCCCTTCACCACATCACTGCCACTCAATTTCTCACCGTTAACAAGATCACAAATTTCAATAAACCTACCCCAGTCAGGGTCCAAAGAATGACTATTATCAATGGTGGCTTCTTCGACAAATTTGTCTGCCGCAGAATGGGTTTGGAAAAGCTCTTTCATTTTCCCACCCATATTATTCATTCTTTCACTCATTTTACGACTGACCTCTGCACCTCCGAACTTGAGGCGCTCTCCAAAGGCGCTAAATTTTTCCTTGAAATTGTCCGCCATAGCTAAAAGTCGGAGCTTGGGCAGAACTACATGGGCGATCGCTCCGGCGGCAAAGCTCCAAACCTGAGGTGCGAATCCGCGTGTTAAGTGCGAATAGGGTAATATATTTTTCTTTTGTCTAAATATTAGGAATACATTATTGTCAACAACTTTGCACTCGTTTTGCACGTCACCTCGTCTGACTTTAGACGCTCTAGAATACACTGTATTTGGAGTGACGTTTCCATCACTAGAAACCACATTGAAGCAATTTTCCTCCTTGTTTCCATTTTACTCATGTAAATCTTCCACCCTCTTCATTTTGTTCAGCGCCGCCGCTCGTCCGTCACGTTACATGTCTCCGAGTTTCAGATGGGAAATTTCCTGCGGCACGCCACTCGTGGCTCCACTATTCGTCGGTAGCGCCGCCTCATGAAAGCACTTCCAATCAACTATCAAGTTTCATGAGAGTGAATTGAATTGAGTTGTCTTTCGATGAGCCTGAAAAATCACGAGTTCTCAAGGGATGGACTTTGTTGTGTTGTAAGTCAACATCCAATCTAAATATCCATAGACTTTATTTTTACCTAGTGCGTAATCGCAGAGATGTAGAGATTTAAAGAGATAAGGTTATTAGTTACAAGCACTTTATCGCGGCGGCGGTTGCCGCCGCACCACTTCGACCCATCTTTTTTACTATGTTTACAATCAAAAAATGCTTTCATCTGATGATAACAAAAAGTATCACCAAAATCCACAGTTCTTGATGGTCTGAGCACACATCTACGCTAATTTATACCACAAGCAACCAAGCAACTTATTTGGAAAGTCTGGTTGGGCCTGGGTCATGCAACTATTAGAGGATGGGAAGCAGCAGCATGGCTTCGAGAGTCCTTGGGGACACGTGTCTTCCCACGCAGCCAACAGAGGAGGAGCTGAGATTATGTCTGAAGAATGGGAGAGTGCTTTGCAAAGCTTTCAATAAAATTCGTCCTGGTTCTGTTTCAAGAGTACATATATCTTCTCACATATATAAGCTTTAGCGGTACAATTATAACCTTAAATATCACTAACAGATTGTGGAAAGTACGAACTCCAGCTCTCCTGATGTGGCTCTGTCTGCTTACCAATACTTTGAAAATGTATGAAATTTCTCAGTGGCGGCAAATAGCTTGAAAATTCCCACATTTGAAGCATCAGACTTGAATGGCTGCGGAGTCACTGGCTCTATTCCAAAAGTACTGGATTGTATATTGGCCCTTTAAATCTTACATGAACGAGAGAAATGGTGGAGGTTCAGAACTTTGGAAGTATGATGAAAGCCAACCAGAAACTCCTGCAAAGTACTTTATGGAGATGAGAGCATCAAGTCTTCAAGAAGGCAATGGAACATCCCAGATGTTGCTGATATTAATCAGAGGCAATTAATATTTTAGCATGAAGGGGTATATAAGACTTCATTGCCCAATTCCGATAGCATGAACAAGCTTCTTGATGATCCAATGCTCGCAGAGAAGCATTTATATAAGTCAACATCACCTGGTAATGTGGTTTAGTAGCTCTAGAATTCCGTAATAATTACAAAGCTGCAATTGAAGCATCTGTGTTTGGTAACGTCTTTGCAGACTCAATGGCAGCGCAAATCCAAAACATGGGAACGATGATAATGTGTAGTTTTTCATGCATAACAATGTTGCTGCTGTAAGTTCCTTATATCGTTGCTCCTTCTAATTTGATGCTCTGGAGTGAATGGAATCACTTTACCCCAAATAAATTAAGAACATCCTGTTCAAAACATTTTTCCACAAACCCCAACACACAGATCAAATTGAATGCTCGAGAGCAAATCGAATCACTTTAACCCAAATAAATTAAGAAAGTCGTGTTCAAAGGAGGTGGATTAGTCCAGGCCGCTCCAAACATTCAAGAAGATTAATCCAACAGTGCTACTTCTGAATATAAAGAAGTGAAATAGGGTTGGCAGTCCGCGCTGTTTCTGAATCAAGGGATTAGAGTTGGTCATTGGCAGTCCTTGCTCTCAGAAGTGAAGCCTTTATTAGGAAGAAGGACGGCCAAGCATACCAGACCTTTCGTAGAACTTACTTCACGGCAACATAGCAGAGCTTAGAGCTTCAGTTTTGTCATGTTGAACACAAACAAAATAGCAAACCGAAAGCTCTAAATCCCTCCAAAACATGCTTAGAACCATATAGATTCTACCCGCAACTGAAAATCTATCTCAAAACAGGGATGATAACTTTAAAAACATACGCTCTCTGTAAAAAACTGAGTATATGCCCTATGCTCAGATCAGGCGACCAAGCTTAAAGACATAAGGGATGGCAAAAACAAAAATTAAGGAGGCTTAGATCGATGGACGGTTGCCAGAAACAGTAGGGCAGGAATCCGCTTACTTGTTTAACAAATTCTAGAACGAACATAGAGACTCGCACCTTTGCATCCCTTTATATGCACACAAAGATAAACCACATGCTTCTAGAAGAATCGAGATGTTACAGAATCGCAACAGCAATTTCTAGAAAGACCTCTGTTTTTCTTAAAAATTTTGGTGCCTACACGTCTACATTCCTAATCATAGAAATAAACATACTTTAACTTCATTTAAGCTGCTCCCTTATTGGCCATATTACAATTATATATTAGAGATACATTGACACGGTTGATACTTCACATCTATCTACAAAGCCATGCCTAGTTTTATCTTTATACAAGTGATTGTACTGTATGTTATTGTACTAAGTCGACTGGTAGTTTGTGATCAAAATTTTGTGTGAAGATATAGTTGATCATTATCAAACTTTTGTATGAATTATGGTGGTTGATTTTGTTATTGCTTGCTCTAGAACTAAATATGAAAAAGTCTAAAAGTCAAAGTTGTCTTGCAAGTCAAAGTCACTCTGGTGGGCAATGTCAACTGAAAAAGTCAAATTCAAAGTCATTATGGTTCTTAATATTCTACTTTGATTCTTCTAGAAGATTCTTCTAGATTCCCTTAAGGTTCCTCTATATTCTCTAAGATACAGTTAAGATTCCTCTGATTCCAAAGATCCTATAAAGATTCCACTAAATTCTCTGAAGGTTCCCCCATAAATTCCATAATCTAATCTATGTTCCCTAAGATTCTTCTTGGTGGTGGAGGAGGTGGTCCATGCGCCTCCACTTGAACTAAGGGAGTCACCAAATACACAAGTTTCCCATTTGTTTACCCATATCCACATATTAGTAAAATCAGTTTACAAATATGTAGCATAATAACAGGGGGTTTTCTTTGTGTTTTTGTACGCTTTTCACTAAGGTTTTCCTATGATTTCGTGATGTATTCAAATGGATGTACTAATGCGTACATCTAGAGTGCACCATTTCTGAGCCATTGATTTTAGCCTTTTTTTTTCCAATGGTCAACAACCAATGGCTCACAACAAAAGCCCTCTTTTTGTGCGTGTGGTGCATAATGGTCAACAACCAATGGCTCACAACAAAAGCCCTCTTTTTGTGCGTGTGGTGCATAATGGTCAACAACCAATGGCTCATAACAAAAGCCCTCTTTTTGTGTGTGTGGTGCATAATGGGCACATGAAGGGCTTGAAGGGCGCATGTAGTGCAGTTTCTCCGCTGGCAACACATTTCTTATCATAACTTTTGATCCAGAGCTATGTTTGAGATGATTTTTATTGCGTATGTAGTGCAGTTTCTCCGCTAGCAACACATTTCTTATCATAACTTTTGATCCAGAGCTCTGTTTGAGATGATTTTTATTGCGTTGGAAAGCTCTCTCCGAGATCTTTTTGATAGTGTATGATATGGATATGTTTGGTTAAGTTATCTATGCTAAAACAACAATTTTTCGGCCGGGTTTGGTAGGCTTTCACATCCTACCAGCTGATTAATACAGGATTGCGCTATTGGATATTGTTTTATGGCTCATTCCGAATGAAGGTTGCAAAAAATTACCATGCATTTTTAGATTTTGAGGCAGATATTGAGCAAATTCCAAGGCTTCTAGATCTTTGTGCTAACAAGCAGAAAAGTTTCCCACTTTGGTTTCTCACCACAAGAATCCATGGAGGCCAAAGGCTGCTGTTAAATTCCACTTGAAAAATGTTTGTGTATGGGTGTTGCAAACTTTATGACTTTCAGAATATTGGGATCAATCCGCTCCATCTTTATGGTAACTTTTACTTATGTTTTATTTGTTTTATTGTGATGAAATTCAAAAGCTACAGGTGATGAAAGCCTCAAATGAATTCTAGTTTTTTTCTGGTTTGAATTCTAAAATTTTTGTCACACTCCCTAAAGGCCCCCGGAAAGGCAAAAAAATTTTTGCAACACAAACCATTAACATCCAACATATAAAAATTAAATCCCCCAACACATAACAACCAACACATAACAACCATTCACATTAACAACCAACACATAACTACCATTGACATTAATTAACACAACCATTGGGTCCAACACATTTAAATTAAAATCCCCCTTAAACCCCCTTTGGTTTTGGTGCATATTCACACGGGGGGTGACGTAGGGCAGCGAGAGCCCTCATAATTGTATTTTGCACGTACAAAATCAACACCATATAGTATTTCGCTTGAAATCTTATAGTATTTTGCGAATCTTGTTATACAGTATAGCAAATTTTGTACTTGCATACCCTACAAACGAGGAACTTTACGTACGGTGTAGATTAAGGAATAAGGGGTGAATATGCCTATCCAACAGCTCTCGTTGCCCGGAGTCACCCCCCGTGTGAATATGCAAGAGCCTCAACTGAAAAGAAAATCCAACATTGTAAGAGAAGTCATAAGCTCTTGATCTTCTTAATTTAGCTTTAAAAATTACTATAATCTGTAATTCAAACAATTGTTTCAAGTTAAAACTTAAAAGCATGGGCATTATGAGAAGGAACGATAGGTTGGTATGGATTTGTGCCATAGGAAAGAATACGTTACCTTGTTTGACAAGGGATCCATGTTATGCTCTCCTTCTGCTCCTATACAAATTTTGTATGCTGACCTAGGAAACATTTATCATAAAATTTTGAATGCTGACCTAGGAAACAGTTATCATACCGTGAGACAGAAATTTTCAAACTAAAATAAAATTCTAAACTTTCAAACCTGTCGATTGATTGCAGAGATAACAAGTATGGAGCAAAGAACAAATTATGAATTGTACAATTGGATATGCACATACATGACCAAAATAAGATAAATGGTATTTTCGAGAAGAAAGAATGTGATCTAAGAAGCATGCTATGCTGACAAAATGCAGCCTGCCAATCATAACTCTTATTGGGCATAAACATGCTACATCCTACCACAAAAAGTGCTAGTAAGGGACCCAATAAGGTGTACTGGATACTTATATAAAATAATTAATAAGTGTTAAATTGGATGCATTCATTTTGGCGTCTAATAGTATTGTGTTCATCTTAAACAATAACAAGCTTTTGAATTTTCTTGTTTCGTAACTTTAAATTAGTTTTGATAAAAAGAACAAGGAAACCGTACCATTCTATAAGTACCTAGTGTATATACTTTGGCAGGTGCAAAAATTGGCACATGTAACATGTTTATGCTATAAAATGAACAATTTGTGGCAAAAAAACGATTGGCAAATTCAAATAGAATTAAGAGCATTTTGGGAATTTTTAGAATACAAAAAACTTTTATGAAGCTTTGATCCTATGTTATCACCAAATCCTGGCCCAAATGGAATAGAACAAATGCAAGCGATTCGACACCGTCGGATCGCCATTTTGGGGAGAGACGAGGCTATATATACGTTTTTGGGCTCTTTCTCCATCATCGGCGTCTTCTCACAGCAGTTTTTTTGTCTCAGTTTTTTGGTTTCTTTGCTAAGTCTTGTCGTCGGCCAAGCATTGATTATTAGTTCATGTTTTCATTCTTTTGCTTCTCTTGCATGCACAAATTTGTGGATCTGTAAGTTTTATGAATGATTCTTGCTCGCTTTGGCTATGGAATTTTTGCTTGCATGCATTGATCTTGAAGGTACTGCATCAAATTCTCACGTGATTCGTTCATATTTTCGTTCTTTTGTGTCTCTTGCATGCATGAATTTGTGGATCTATAAGTTTTATGAATGATTCTTGCTCGCTTTGGCTATGAAATTTTTGCTTGCATGCATGGCTCTTGCAAGTACTACATCAAATTCTCATATGATTTGTTCATGTTTTCATTCCTTTGCTCCTCTTACATGCACACATTTGTGGATCTATAAGTTTATGAATGATTCTTGCTCGCTTTGGCTCTGGAATTTTTGCTTGCATGCATGGATCTTGAAGGTACTGCATCAAATTCTCATGTGATTGAGCGCTTTAAGTATTCTATGATTAACCGGCGATTTCCTTGGATTGATCTGTGGCTGTTTAATATTTTCCCCCTTTTGCTCCCATACCTGTATATTTGGAATTCGGTTGCTTCCTTTTTAAATCGCTCTTACTAGTCTGATTCTGATCATCAAGCATAGATTTTCTTCCCTCTGGTTCGATTTTGTGATCGGATTTGTTCTACCCGTTCTTTTCTTCTTCGCTTTTAGCATTCCAGAGTTGTCCCTTTTCTCTGCCGCCTTTTGTTCCGTTGCCTCTTTATAGCATTTGACGGTTATATGAAATCTTGATTTGCATCCTTCAAGTTATACCTGGTTTAGCCTACTAGTTAAAGTCTTTGACTCATATGTTGGTGGTGAAGGTTCGAGTCTCTCAATCAATCATATCTTTTAAAAATGTTTTCTTATTCAACCGTATCCTTTAAAAATGACTTCTTATTTCTTTTATTTCTTTGCCACTATTAGTCCCGAGTTACCATTTAGCTTTATTTGCCAGGGTTTCTTTCTATTAATTCCAAATTGTTCCTAGGGTTTATTAGTTTTTGTTTCTTCCCCCCTCTCCAAGGTTTCCTTCGTAACCACTTTACTACATTTAGCAATCTTAACATCTTGGCCTTGCTTTTTTCCTTAACAATTACCTTTTTCCCTGATGCTCATTCGATATATGTCAAGTTTATTGTGGCAATCACACCTTGTTCATCATCTTATAGAAGTTCTCTTTTGATCGACTGGTTTTCCCCCTCCAGACGAGTCTCTCACCAAAATGCATGCGATCCGACACCGTTGGATTGCCATTTTGGGGAGAGACGAGGCTATATATATGTTTTTGGGCTTTTTCTCCATTATCGGCGTCTTCTCACAACAGTTTTTTGGTCTCAGTTCCCTCCCTTCCCACCCTAAGTTGTTTACATTCATGTTTTTTTCATTTTGATTTGTGATTCTATATCGCGTGGCTCGCGTGACCAGCCCCTCTGTATTTGAGAGGTTATATCTATCTTTTAAATTTGGTTTTTCCGATGTGTGAAAAACTTTTTTGAATTTTTTTCTGAGGTATTTTCCTAAGGTTTTAGGGGTATTATCATCCCGGAAAAATTTCAGACAATCCAAAAATCGGGAAAGATTTTTTTTTGCATGATTTGGGTTCTAAACCGAGTGGAGAGGCGGTGCCACATTTTGTGGCTTGAACAGCATGCGTTCCAAAATCCGGCATCTATATTCTCCATTTTTTTTTTGCGGCGATGGTATCTGCACATGGTGATTCAAGCGGCAGACATGCATACCATGTATGATTAGGGTTTTGAATCATGTCAGCATCGTTTGCCAAGTTTGTGATAATTTCGTATTTGCACTCCTGAATATGTATTTGAGTTTTATATATTAGAGGCTCCTTCCAAGAAGAGTTGAATTCAGATCCCACTCATTCGGAAAGAGTTAAACTGCCCGACTTTGAAAGGCCTTTTTAGTTTTCTCTCGACAAAAATATATCTGATTTTCTATTTAGTTTATTTCAGCGGTTCCAAAAGAAAAATTTGATTTCCAAAACATCCAAGAGTGCCTCTGTAGGTCGATTTTTTCCGCTTCATACACGGGATGCACGCCATGATTGCCAAGATCTCGGTATGCACCTCTTCTCTGGGTTTATTGCTACTGAAATTCATTTATCCTCCATTTTTCATGGGTTTTCATTTTTTTTTTTAAATCCAGGAAGCATTTATCGCCTCCATCAAGTGTTGAATCTTTTCTAACATGGTTGCAACATGGTCAATGCAGTTCTATGGGAAGATCAGGCATAAAAAGGTTTTAGTTTGCAAGTCATATTGATGTAGGAGACGTGGACAGATCACGCTCTGTGCGCCGGTTAGTTATTTTTCTTTTGAGGAAAGAGCCTTTTGGTTCTAACGAAATTACATTTTAAATTCTATTGCTATATGGATTCTCTTATAGATATCATTAAGTTTCTAGAGCCAGCACTCGAGGATTGATTCCATGTATTTCTGCATTCTGTCATTTTTAAGCATTTAAAAAGTCTATGTAGAAGTTAGTTGTGTTCTTGCAGTCTCCAAATGTGGCATTACATGTGCTTTTGACTTCCTAGAGATATAAATACAAAGGTCTTGAAGGAATAACTGCATAATTTATTCAAACTGTGACAAAGAACACATTCTGATACTGGGTAGGATTCACGACAGAGGAGAATCTTCATATAAAACAATGAGGTTATTGGGTTTCTATAAAAAGCTGGCAACAGGTATTATAGTCTCTGCGAAATGCTTATTGCATCCTTTCTGGATGTAGGACATTGCTAGCTGGTGCCTCAGAAGATACACTGCTACACATTGCTATGCTTGAACTGATGTAATGACATATTAAAGTCTCAGAAATTAGGCCTTCTGAATGGCTGCAACTTCAAAATTTGATCTTCAAAAAATCTAAGAGTTGGAGTTCATATTATTGTGCTTCTAAATGTCGAACATATAACTTTTGTTGATACAGATTATTTGGCCATAAACTATGAAGGCAACAGAATTCACACCCTATTGCTTTATTGGCAACTTATTTTCCAGGTACCTTTGCTTTTGCATTTTCCAGCTTCCAAACGTTTTGTGTCTCAGCTATTAAAACAATAGTTGCAGCTTTGTGCAAGTCAACAAGAAGCTTTGTATTCTTTATCGTGTCAGAGCAATTTCTTTGTCAAGCTTATAATGCAGGAGGTCATTGTGTCGAAGAAGATCATATGAAGTCCCATCGCCCATATCTTTTATCATGAAGTATTATCTTCTTCCTTTGATTTTCTCTCTTTTTTAACACAATTTAGTCTCAATGTCGACATTTTCTCAATTGTAGTTTGCTTACTTGCAACTTGGTTTCAGTTTGTACTGGATGAGTGCCCTCATCTTTAGTAGGTGTGAAAAGCTAGGTTAGTGGGTTTTGCATTAGCATCACTTACATGCATTTGTTAAAATAATGCAGAGGCATCAGATAAACTCCTGCAATGTCTTGCATTGAAGTGTGTGCACACCTCTTCACTCATGTTTCTCTGCTTACTTGCATGGTTGTTGAAGTCTATAACTTTGTTTCCTAGCAGGTGGACAAATCTTCATCAGATTCACATTGCAGCATTTGGAAGGCAGATACAGAGGTGAAATGCTCAATTGCTTGCGATTTATATATTTGTTCATATTTATTGCTTCTACTATGCTCATTGTTCATGGTTTTAATGATGAAATCTATCATCAAATGTCTATATCAGACTTGCAGCCTTGCTTTTAGAATGAAGCTTAACCTTTACTATGACGGAAAATGGCTGAGAAAAGACTTGCCATGTCCCTACTTGCAGCTAGGTAAAGAACAGACTACCATGCATCCATATGAGTTTTAAAAAAGGTATTTAGGATATTGATGTTGTTGCAATTACCTATAGGTTAGAGATACAGATGTATATAAGATTGCGACAGTATTGTCCAAGTAAGATAGGCGTGTAGATCACTTTTTCCTGCAAATAGACTTTGACATCCTTCACTACAAAGCATGTGGCCATGTTTACGCTCACGACTACTACTTTCTCCAAAAATTCAGCCACTTATATATAGCCTGATAATCATGTTCATTTTCAAGCAGGATTGCTTCCTATTGTTGTAGTTTTTACTGTTTATGATTTATTGCTATGTTACAATATGTTTCGTTGGAAGTGCATGTAACTTGGAATTAACACGTTGGAAGTGCATGTAACTTGGAATTAACAACTCCGATGTTAAATTCCTTTTCACTGTAAACTCTGTTAAAAATTCCTTTTCAATAAAAATTTTGGTGTCTGACGATTGATAAATAGGGAGCAGATTGATACAGAGCAGAATAGTGCCTTGGGCTTTGGAATGCAGATTTTCTAGGGTGTGGCAAAGAGCAGACTAAGCATTTCTTGGGTATTGTGAAAGATAAATAGTTTGGGTATTGTGAAAGATGGATAGTGTGCTTGGATGGTTAATTAGGATGAAGTATAAATTTCACGCTATTGGGTAGCAATAGATGTTGGAGATGGCACTGACTATGGAAAACTTTAAGGCGATGTTGAGATGAAGATCTGTTAAATGTTAAAAAAGGAACAGTCTGAACAAGTTATTTCATTTGGACATGCAGGCACATTAAGCTATATTCAGTTGCAGGCAACCCATGCCAACTCTACTTCTACTTAAAAAAGAATGTTCTTGAGAAGGGAAAATGTGTGTTCTAAATGTCAAGTTCCTTTCCATAGTGAGCATAAAACATTTTTCCCTTATGCAACAACATGACAACAAGAGGAAATTATTTGGTTTTGTACTGACATAGTTGTTCCTTTTAAAGTATCTATATTAATTGGATTTTGTATATGTTTTCCAATGGTAAGTGTTGAATAACCTAATCATTAACCATTATCTGATCCTCTATCCACATGTAAAACTTATTAAATAGGCGTCCACACCATGTAAAACTTATTAAATAGGCTTCAAACATATTCCTGAGACCATGTAGCTACTATGATCTCCCACTGACATAGTTGTTCCTTTTAAAGTGTCTATATTAATTGGATTTTGTATACGTTTCCCAATGGTAAGTGTTGAATAAGCTAATCATTAACCATTATCTGATCCTCTGTCCACAACATATAAAACTTATTAAATAGGCTTCAAACATATTCCTGACACCATGTCTCTACTATGATCTCCCACTATCCTAATTTAAAATATAAATCCACCATTTCATAATTGCTTAAACAACAGATATAAAGAAATAGCCAGAGTTACTCAAGCCATTTAAATTTCAATCCAAACATACATACCATATGTAATCAACCATGGCAAGCCAAAATTCCATTTCATATATGGAATAGTGTTCTATGTAGCGCTTCCATAACATCTATCAGTTGCCAAAAATAGCAAGACTCCTCTCCCAGCACAACAACTAGAGCATGCACATGGCCAATTAGTCTGTTGGTATATCATTTTTACCTAATGTTCCCCTTTTTTTTATGATGATAACTTTGTAAGAAAGATCATTTCCCATGCATGATTTTAAATTTATTGTTTACTAGAAAATGTATAAGGGGGCACTCAAGACTTCCTATTGTTCATGAGATAATACATTGTGCTACAAGGATGTTGCCTTCCCATGTGGACCTCCTATTGTTCATAAGATAGTGCATTGTGCTACAAGAAGGACGCCTTCCTGTGTGGACTTCCAATTTTACATAATACATTGTGCTACAAGGATGGTGCCTTCCCATGTTCACAAGATGATACATGCTACAAGAATGTTGCTCTATAACTACTAATACAATTATTCCCCAATGGCGCTTTCCCATGTTCACAAGATGATACATGCTACAAGAATGTTGCTCTATAACTACTAATACAATTATTCCTCAATGATACGAGATTTCATATGCTTCAAGTTTATATTGACCCTACAATGATATTTCATATGCTTCAACTTTATCCTGCTACATGTTCAAGCAAGGAACATCTCATGTACAAATGACCATTGTATCAATTTGCATAGTTGTTTTTGAAAGAATAGAATAGAATAGAATAAAATAGTTTTTTTAACGTCCACGGAGACCAATAGGTCATGGGACCCATACAATGGGCTAGTACAATCATTACTACTAGGATTAAAAAACCCCTGCCTCGAAAGGTTTTCAAGGGAAAAACCTTTGCAGTAATGATGATACTAGACAAGCTTAGATAATGACTACTGAGGGCTCAATAATTGCAGACGTTTATCTAGAACCTCAAGAAAGTGAGAACATATATCGAAGGAAATATTGGCACCACATTTCGGCCTCGATTCCAGTAAACTTTAAGCCGAATACCCTAGCGTGGTATTCGGCATGCATCTTCTGTTTTGTTTGCCGGCAGAAAAAACCAGCATAAGGGGTATTCGACCTGCCTATTCAACCTATTCTAAGGGGTATTCCACAAGTCTAATACCCCCTTTTTTGGGACTTTTTCGGATAGGGGTTCCGGCCAAGGAGGAATGGGAGGTATTTGACCTGCCTAATATCAACCCAAAATTGGGGGTATTCGACTTGTGGAATAAGTGTGCATGTTGAAACCACGAGTCTAATACCCCCTATTCCACGAGTCAAATACCCCCCTGGAATCCAAGTCCAAAAGGGGTGCCAATAAATGCACCGAACATATATCATGCACGTTCCAGATTTCTATGTTACATATAAATTATAATAGAATAGATTAAAAAGCATCGACACATCACATTCAATTTACCAAGTATATAGAGGAGTAGATGCTTTAAGCTCCAATGCAGTTGCAACGCTCAAAAGCTCAACTACCCAACTAAAAAATACCATGAGCTCAAGTGTTTCAATAGGGACTAATTTAATTTTTACAAACCCGTTTGTCTTGCTCCATGATGCAAGGCACTAGCAACTGCTTACTAAGGATGCCTAAATATTACAGATATATTTACGATTTTATGTCTTGAGAATAAAACCGTATTTATGCCCGGCAACGCCGGGCACCCGTTACTAGTTGTTTTAAGATATGACGTTATGTCGCGTGGCTCGCGTGACCAGCCCCTTCTCTTATTGGAGGATTGTGATTTGTCATGGACCAGCCCCCTTGGGAGGCTTCGCCGAGCCTAATTGCTTCTTCTTATGTTGTTTCTTTTCAGGTCATCTCATCCAGCTATAGCGACTTTGTTAAGTTACTTTTCTAACGTCTAATGCATTCTGTTTGTTTTCTTTTCTCCTAAGTTTTCAGGTGATCATGCCTATCGATTTCTTTTGTCCGACTCTCCTATAGAGTTTGAGATGAATCGTCCGAATTGCGGCCTCGATCTCATGCTTCCTCGACTTTTTCTTCAATGATCTCAACTTTGACGGCCCGGACCTTTCTTTGGGAGCCATCGGGCGAAAGTTTATCATTAGGGTTTTCCTCGAAAACCCGAAAGGGCGGGATTTTTCATCTTGGTGATAAACTTTCGCACATTGCCTCCTATTTGCCTTTCTTACTTTACATCGTCTTAAGGGGCCTGGGTTGTTCCTATGGCAGGTTCCCTTTATGATTATTAGTGTGTAGTCAGATCGAATTGGTGTGGTGGACTACCCTACCCTCCACCTTAGATATTTTTAAAAATGTTTGTACACTGTTGTGATGAAAGGTATGCCTATCTATGGCCGGTTTTCCCCCTCCAGGCGAGTCTCTCACCAAAATGAGATCAAATCTTTCGACATGGTTCCTAAAAATGAAACATTTTGCGTATAAAATACACCAAAAAATCTATTATTTATGTGGTGTTGCAATTATCTTCATGATTGAAGATTGACCTGTAACATCTTTGAAATCAAACTTTGTCAATCCCATTTCTCGATTATGTAAAGATGCAGATGGATAATATTAAACAATACAGATGTATATTGCATTTATCTTCACAACAAACTATTGTACAGCTATGAACGCAATGCTTAGACCAATCCCATTAATCTACAAATATAGAGATCAATGGAATCCTTGTGTTGTTCCATGATGGTTTTTAACTCCTTATGATGCTCCAACTCATGTGCGCTATTCATGAGACTGGGACAAACAACCACCCAAATGCATGAGGAAGGGACGGACCACGAACTGTAGCAAAAAAATGTAGCAGGTAGCAAAAATGTTTGTATATTCCATCTTTATATAAAAGTTCCTTCTTTATATTTACATGGTCAACCTTTTTCTATTGTAGGCTTGATGCTATAATAATATCTTCTCAACCCCTCTATTTCAGTGGCCTTTTGATAAGATCCTTAAAACCAATGGCCTATCTAAAAAGAGTAACTTTTTTTATTAAAAACTTTTTCCTTCAACCAAAAAAAAAAAAACCTTTTGAGTCTGTTAAGACCATAAGAACCAACAGACTTAGGCCTTATAGTTCCATTTGGAAAAATAAGACCTTATAATTGCAATCCTAGATACAGACAAGGTGATACCTATATCTAGGCCCTGATAAGGATATCTTAAGAAAAGAGACCAATAATTTTAATCCAAAAAGAAGTAGGCCAGAGTCAATATGAGAAAAATCGAGAAGAATATACAAAAGCTGAACAATACGAGATACAGTTTCACTCATATTCATTTTAACCAAGGAATATAATGGTATTATAGAAGCATCATAGTAACAGTTCTTTTTTAAAAAAAACCAATAACCATGAAACATTCAGCAATAATATGATCATATATAATTTATATAGCCATTGTAAAGTTTGAACAAATTTAAGGCAAACTGATCCCTAGGATAGAACTTGTATAAAATCCAATAGCAACCAACTTTGATAAGGTCGTATATCCAAAACACAACTAATTGTTTTTTCAGCTACTTTCAAACATATACTAGGTGTAGCATAACCAGCTATCATTATGAACCAAGTAGAAAGCCATAGTAAGAATAATAATCACGATCAGCAAAGTACACAAGATCTAAAGTTTTAGACCACAATCAGACTTGCAGTATTAATAGCCACATGCAGTTCCAAAACAGAGAATAATAAAGACTTATAGATCCGCTCCAAAACTCCAGCAAAGTTTAGAAAGCACCAAATCGTAGATGTCACATCCAATTTGTTGAAAACAAATGAAATGGAAGGATAGACTCGGTTACCTGCAGCAAAACCATTTGAACATTAGCCTAAAAAGGGTAAAGCCAAAAGTTGCCAACAGGTAAGCAATAAATCTATCCGGCTTTAACGCCCTTTACCACACACAAGTAATCTTATTGAAACCAATCATGGATTCCTTTAGCAACTAGTACACCCAGTTTAACATATATTAGCAGAATCCGATACACAAGCTCCAGTCTAACACAATTTATCAGAATCAGATATCTAATAACCCATAACCTGTTAGTTTGTAAGGAAACCAGTCATGTTTTCAAGTGAAAATCTGCTCGAGATCATAACAATCCTTAAGGACTTTATATCTACAGCATGGCTTTTATCATTTGAACTATTATGGAGATCATAAACCCAGACACTATTATGGAGATCTAATAACCCATAACCTGTTTATTTTGTAAGAAAACCAGTCATGTCTACAGTGAAAATCTGCTCAAAAGGACAATATATCTACAGCAGGGCTTTTATCATTAGAACTATTATGGAGATCATAAACCAAGTTTACTTATTGAAGCACTTATATACCAATTCGGCTCACCTAAGTTCCTATCCAAACATGTTACAAAGCTAAAATGTTTCATATTATATTGGAGCAGAAAACGTGTTCTAAGGTTACAAGATAATCCTTCCAATATTAAACTAATTCAAACCTGATTGTAGACGTTGTGGTTAGAATCAGCCATAGCAGGCATCGGATGTTCAAGAAAACAGCCAGTATAACTATCTTCAACTGTGATTACCAAGACATCTTCCTTATCTTTGCCCTTTTCGGCCATATTAGCTTTGATACCAGAGATATTTTCACAATTCCCCTGCATAGTTTGTGCACTGCTGCCATCATTCACTTGCATACTACCAGTCTTGTTGTTGAGCCCCACAGCAGGCTTATGGAAATCAAAGATTTTCCTTCTCTTATCTGTCTTGTTCTTTTCCATTTCCAACTTAGCAATTGTGGATCGATTAAGTCCACCTTTCTTTCTTCCCATGAGCTGCCAACCGGCTACACAGGTACCATAAACATGAACCCTAGATCTCGGAATCAGGTCAGCCTCAATACATTGCCGGTAGCGGATATCATCCCGGTCCAGGAGCCCTAAAATACATATAGGTCGGATCCAATTGTAGGTGCTAAATTGCCCATAGTGCATGCTCCAAGTGTCGATACCATTATCAACATCGGCTGCCATGCTCATGCAAGGGTTCTAAACCCTAGAATCCAGAGGTCACAGTTTTTCGATGGAATCAATCTACATTTCTTTCCCTAATTACAAACTAGGGCTAAAAGTCATATGCCTTATTATCCAAGTTACTGCATTTATCAAGTAACATTCCAACAAAGTTGTCAACAGTGTGCTACCCAATACAATGTACATTAGATGTACGAATAGTCTAAACATTCACAACAAAAAGAAAAAAAAAACATTTGCCAATGTAATGGAACATTTTTACAAACAATAGCATGTACTTTCTCAAATTGCAAAAGAAATGAACACCCATAGCACTTATTGTTCTACCAAAGTGCAAAACTATAGATCGTAAGAGCATCAACCTTATTCAAAATTGCAAAAAATATAAGCATCAGTGTAGCTGTTAAATTATATGAACATTTAGACCATTTACTTGTTGCATTGCAGATTCAAAGCAACATCTAACAAAAGGAAGGACCATACATATAGATAGATGCACAACAATGATAAATTTTTTCCTTCACCTTCATAACATGAACGTCAGGATCCCTAAAATATAAAAAACCCATGTACATTTTGGACTTCAAATATATATGACTCAAACATAGTGAATAAAATTGAATGGTTGTAACAGACTGGAATTAATGAGAGGACCAACCAGTTTGGAAATAGGGCTCTTTTTTTTTTTTTGAAGGACGAAAGCCAAAAAGTTTATTAATCAGAGAAAAAGTACAAAATTTACATGTCTCATCTAACTGTGTAAGCACACAGAGATGCCACAGGAGCACGAGCCTGGAGCACAATGTACTTACTCCAGAATAGGAGACTAATGATAAGAATAAATTCGAAGATACTGAATCCAGATGCGTTCCACCAGTTCTGAGTCAAGGGAAGAACACTCGTAGGCTGTCAATATCTTTTTCTGGACCACTGCAATAACACTGTGTGCAGATGAATAAATGCCCTGAAAGATGTGGTGTCTGCGATGCTCCCATATCGACCATAGGAGCCAACCGGAACCAAGGTGAAATGCCCTTTGTTTAGCTGGAGGCCATGCGTTGGGATAGGATGCCAAAAGGATGCATCGGCAGTCCAATGTACTGTGAAACAAACCTTGTAGCCAGGACCACGCTGGTGGAACCTCAGGACAATCAAAGAGACAATGCTCAAGAGTCTCAACGTCCGAGAGGCAGAGCGGGCATACTGCAGATATGCGAGGATCATAGCGATGTCGAAAGGCATTAACCCGCAGGCACCTGTGGATAACCTGCCACCACAGTACAGAGACTTTGGGGTGGAGCAACCTATCCCAAAGCCAACGCCATGTACGACACAAAGTGGGCTGTGGAACATGTAGGTGCCACCCATCTGGCAACTGAAGGGGTTGTGGTGCTAAAAGAAGGCGATATACTGATCTGACAAATTGCTTGCCTTTGTGAATATTTTCATGACAGTCCCATGGCACCCTTTCAGCAACACCAACTTGCACTATGAGAGGCAAATTTTCTGCGACCTTCTCCCATAGAGATACATCCCAACGAGAGAGCAGAGACTTTTCCTGAAATTCAGGCTAAGACAGTAGGAGACCCTCCTCATACCATGCTTGAATAGAGACAACACCTGCAAGAACCCATCGTCTCTGGTAAGGGGATGAACTGAGGCTACCAATGGAGGTGCTGAGGGGTCTGGAGGCAATGGTGCCCACCACCATGGAGTCTCCAATAGGGTGTGGATAGAGGGGCATGGCCAGAAAAGATGTCTGACTGCCTTCCATGCTGCCAACAAGCCACGCAAAAATGGAGAAGCGCTTGGAAAAGGCTGCAGAGTCTGAGATAAAGCCCAAGGTAGTACTGGTTTGACAGCCTTCTTGCCTAGAGGGATACAATGACCAAGAGCTTGTCTAAGAAGACGTGAACCAGGAGAGTCATCCTCACCATTCAGGAGTCTCCAAATGAACTTTGAAATAAGCACTTTGCTCTGCAGTAAGAAGTCCATCATACGCAGACCACCTGCCCATTTTGGAAGGATGCACTTCGACCAAGCCACCTTAACCACAGCACCTTCCTCAGTACCTGCCCAAATAAAGTTTCCGAACTATTGCAATGAGCTCACGCACTTTGATCTGTGGTGCTAGCAGTAAGGATGCCATATAAACATGGGTACTACTAAGGACTGACTTGGCCACTGTAATGCGACCTGCAAGAGACAACTTAGCAGTGGACCACCAGAACAAGTGCTTCTCCAAACCCCTAATGATCTCCTCCCATGCAGCTCCCATAGTAACATGGATGCCAACTAGAATCCCCAACAACTTGATGGCCTGTCCATGCGCAAGTAATTTCCATGGATAATCGTGAACACATGCCGGAGCCGGATTATCCAATGTCCACAAAGCTGTACACTTCTGCCACCCCACAAGAACACCGGAAGCCAGTGAAAAAGTGTCTAAAAGCATTTTGGCAGCAGCAAGATTCTCATCATTAGCGACTAGGAAGAGGAACGTGTCGTCTGCATATTGATTGCAAACCTCTTGTGTGCCGTCCTCCATTGCAAGACCATGGAGAAGTCCCTCTGTCGTTGCAATGGTGAATAACTGTGACAAAGCCTCTGCAACAATTGTGAAAAGCAATGGTGCTAAAGGGCATCCCTGGCGAATACCACGACCGAGTGAAAAGGCATGTGACGGCTCACCATGGAACAGGACAGTCGCCCGAGCAGAGATATGCAGCTTCATAATATCTGATGTGAATTGTTCCCCAAATCCCAGTCTTAGCATACAACGACGCATGAATTCCCAGCTGACACTGTCATAAGCTTTTGCAAAATCAAGCTTAAGGTATACAACTGGAAGGTTTTGCCTACGTGCCCAATAAATTCCCTCGTAAGCAGCAGCAACATTATTCAAAATGCACCGTTTTGGAAGAAAACCTGACTGGGTTGTTGAGATGGACTCTGCCAAGATGTCCTTTACCCGCTCTGCAAAAGCCTTGGCGAAGATCTTATATACGGATGACAATAAGGTGATGGGTCGCCAATCTGAAATAGTCTGAGGATCCTTGACCTTGGGGATGAGTGAGATGGCACCTGTGTTTAGGATTCTATCCAAAGCAGTGGACCGCCGAAAGTCACAGAAAGCATCATACACATCTGGCTCCAGCCATTCCCAATACTCCTGGAAGAACTCAATTGGGAAACCATCCAAACCTGGGCATTTGCCTCTTTTCAGTTCAAAGACTGCCGATTTTAAATCGTCAGCTGTCATAGCCGCCTCTATTGACTCGCGCTGCTCACCAGAGATGATGGGGGAAATCCTAGATAAAACAAAGACCTTGCATTTCGATTGAAAGGGAAGATGTTTCTCAAAGAAAAACGTCACGGAAGTGGTTATGCGATCTTTGCTCGAGTTCGATTGGATCTGTTAGCATCGAACCATTCGGCAAAAGCAATGAGGACATGGTTGATGTCATGCGACGCCTCTTAGCTGCACGAAAAAAGAAGCCCGTACAACGGTCTCCATCACGAAACCACTGCAGACATGCCTTCATCTTTGCTTGCTGAATTTGCTCCTCCTCCAATGCTTGGATCTGTGCCAAAATATCACGATCATGAACACCTGGAAGACGTCCCTGTCGAGAATGGAGCAGGTCCTGATACAAAGTGTCCAGTAAAGCACGACCTGCTGCTGCAGACTCTCGACCCCATTCTTTGGCAAAACCCTTGACTGCCGCAATTGCATCCACTATGCCAGTCATACCTTGACATCGATTGAAGGCAGTTGTCCAAGTATTCTTGCAACCTTCTTGAAAGTCAGCATCCTTTAAGAACTTCACGTTCAAGCGAAAACACGTCCTTCCAGGCCGCCGCTGCTGCAGGGGCTCGTCTGAAATGAATTGCGGATGGTGATCTGAAACTGAGTTATCTCTGAGACAGAAGCGAAAGAGACCTGGAAGTGCCGCAACTGTATCTGCATTCCAATAAGCTCTATCCAACCGAGAGCTTGCGCGACCCCTACCAACTTGACCATTGCACCAAGTGAAGGCACCTTCACCATCAATCTCTGAGAGGTTGCAGTCATGGAGTAGACGAAGCCACTGCTGGCGTTCAAAACCAGACACCACTGTAGAGGTCGCCCCCAACCGATCAGACTCCACTTCCACCATATTGAGATCCCCAACAAGAAGCCATGAAATGTGGCAGCCCAAGCTGAGTATTGTCCCTCGCAGGGCTCTTGCCACACTACAATATTAATCATACCCTCATATCAATATCTAGCATGCAAGCATGAATATGAGAACATTGAGCATTGTTGTTTTATATGTGATCACCTTAGACAGGTATGGGATTGGTTGTTCTTTCTTTCTCAAGTTTCACTAACAAGTCAACAAGTCCTTTTGCCAATTTACCCAGTACTGAGGGGTAAATATTTTTAAAGTAGATATGGTAGCTGTACATTTTAAAATATCAATGGAGAACAAAAATACAAAATGCCCTATGTTTGGACAAATTTTGTCACATACCCCTGAGTTTTGATAATTTTCTGAGATGCCCTTGGTCAAAATACGAAGTATTGTGTATCTTTTAAAATTATTCAAATGCCTTTAAGATTTACATTAATTTTCCAAATGCCCTTAAGTTTTCTTTGAATTTCCCAAATGCCCTTGAGAACGAGAACATCAGTTTCCTTCAAATCAAATGCTTCAAAATTCACCAAATACTTCTAGGCCATGCATGTGAATGAACTTAATCTCTGCCTTTGCATCCTTCACTACTTCTTAACTCCTACAAATACTCTTTCTTGATTTTATTTGGCTACAATAATTTGTTACTGTAAATGGGATCGAATTAGTGCTTTCGACAAGAGGATCATTGCAAATCGCTAGAGGAAGTCGATGGGCTGAGAGCAAATCAATGGAACAGAAATTAATTTGGTGTCTTGCCTTTCTTTAAGGTATTGAGAATAGAAATAGGCATCTTTGCTAAAAAATGCCATGGATATCTGTTACAAAAGAGTATTCCATGAAATCCGAAAAACTAGAGGGCATTAGGTGAAACTTATAATTGTACAGGGGGGATATACATTGACCAAGGGCATCTCAGTAATTTATTCAAACTCAGGGGTATGTCGTGAAATTTGTCAAAACGTAAGGGTATTTCGTAGTTTTTTCCTTGAAACAAAAGTAGCAGCATTGGTGCTATCCTGTTTTTTATTGAGCCCTTTTGGTTTCCACAATCTTGTTTGTATTGGGATTTTTCATATTGTCGCTTGAAATGCGGGTCTTAATTCTTTCTAACGAGTTTTTCTCTTGCCCACTGTATGTATATTGGTAGTTGTCATGGCATTTTGGATTATTAGGGTATTTTCTTAAGTCCATACCTTGAGTTTGTTATTTGCGAGTTCTTGTGGCATTTTTGTCTTTAACATGCCTCGCTTATTTGGCAATTGTTTACTATATCTTATTACAATATTGTATGTGTTCTCCCTTTGATCTTGAGCCCGACTTCCACTTCGATGGACTGCTTCTCATTTTTTACCATGTTTGTTCGACCTTTATGTCCGAGCTTGATCTATTTTTTATGTCATTGAGTTGTTTCATTACCATCCACTAGCCTGACCCAGACCTTACCTATCTTAATTTTCACCTTCGCTCTCCTATTCTTGTTCTAGACGATTCCACAAATCTTGTGAACATTCTTTCTGTTGGAATGTTTTGTATTCTGTTTTGCTAACCTTCTGTTGGACATTTTGCTTCATACTTGAGTCTTAAAGCATTTTCTTTGTTGTCCTGGTACTCCTGACCTTTTGATATATTAATGTTATGGATTTTGCATCACTGGGTATGCGTTACATTATCAAAAGTAAGTTCTTTATATGTTTACTCCTACCCGAACCTTGGCATTCTCGGCCTCCATCTCTTCTAGCCCTTGGCCATAACTTTATCTTTGACTTAGATTTCACATTTCGACCTCTTCCATTCGAGCATCACCATCTTATCATTCTCCCGACTTGGGCCTCTTTTTCACTATATTCGCGATGTCTTTCGGCTAGCAGCAACTGAGGGATACCACATGATGTTACTCGTGCCCATGGTTGATGGCACTTTCACACTTTCTTCCCTTTTATCATCCTCCTCTTAGCCATTCTTTTTAGATATTTGTTAAACTATTGTTTTGGCACAATACACTTAATGGGTGCTTCTTTATCTTTATCACAATGTCGTCTTTTTTTTTTGCACTATGACATGACGTTAAAACAACTATCTATCTATCTCTCATGTTCTTTGTTATGATGTAGAGTTACCTTTCATTTGGCGAGTCCTTTTTTGCCCATCGAGTTTGTTATCACATTCTTATAGATCCTGAGACCTTTGAGTTTTTCTTTAGTCGGGAACTTCGAACCTATCTCCTTTGATTGTCGTTTTGAATTTTACACTTCATGTGATTCGTTGTTTTTGTTGGATCTAATTTTTCATTCAAGGTTGGTTGGTGTTTTCAAAATGCATCTCATGGTCATGTATGCATGTGGTATTTTGTTTTTCCATTCGACATCTTCATATTGTTTGCATATACACCTGCATCCTACATTTACGGTGGGTTTTCTTAGATATTGCATGATGTTGTTGCGATTGTTAGTTGTATATAGCACATTTATTTATTTTTGCATTTTCTCCATTAGCATGAAGTCTATTGAGAACTACATTTACAATTATTCTCTAGGTGTTATATGGCTGAGTTTTTATTTCTGAGGCATTCATTCAATGGGAGTATTGACTTTATATCATGCGGTGATTTTTATAACATTGGATGTCGTCGGCCCTTGCATGTTGTCATTATGTTTTCTCATCTGCCATTTTCATCACTTTGTTATATGGCTACCCTCATTGGGTTCCACCGCTTTCTGGCTGCCCTCTTTTTCGTTCTTCGTCCTTGTGATGACCATATGTGTATTCGTATTATACGAGGAATATATATATATATAGGTCGTCAAACGGATGCAAAAAGGTAGTTGCACGAGGTAAGGTCTATACTCGCAACCTTCTAGCTGCAAGTCAAGCATCTTTGCCAAAGTTCATTATCAAGACTTGTTGAAGAGTTTACTTTGCAATTTCCTTCATACATACTAATGTCCAGGAGGTTCTAGAATATTCCAGAACTTGGCGCATATATCCCACATGCATTTGCAGAAAAGAGGCCCATTTTCCAGTATATAAAGGGGCCTTCGACCCTAGCATGGATATTCTGGCTCAACGCCAATCTTGAGCCTTTTAGATATATGTCTTGTGTTCCTGCTTGCCTTGGGGCCATTGTATTCTTGTTTCTTCGTTATATATCAGCCTGCTCTTGGCATATTTCTTGTATATTGCATTCGTATTTTCCATGTATTTCTCTTGTTTTCACGTAGGTTCATGACAGTTTGAACCAGAATCTCTTTCCAGTTCTTGCCTGCTATGATCCTAAGCATTTTTGTTTACTCATATTTAGTGATTTCATCTCCATAGAGGAGGTCTCGATCTTATTACAACAAGTCCAGCATCTTGCTCAAGTATGTCAATAGTTGCAGTTGGACAAATATAAAGAGCTCAGGGAACGGGTTGCATCTCATGAATCAGCCTCTAGCTCTGGGAGGAGGCCATCAAAACCTAAGATTAACTTGCTGGAGAAATTTGATGGTACTAGATCCAAGCTTCGGGGTGTTTTGAATCAGATTCGGCTGGTTATTCAGCTCCATCCTCACAGGTATCCCACGGATTGTGAAAAGGTCGGGCTAGTTGGCTCCTTACTTTCTGGGCCAGCTTTGAGTTGGTTCGCTCCTTTGCTGGAGAGGGAGGCCCCTCAAGTTATAGAATTTTGCCCCATTCACTGCTGAACTAGAGGCGTATTTTAGAGACATCGATCGACAACGCACAACAGTTATCAAGCTTGGCAACCTCAGGCAAGGTTCTTGTCCAGCTTCAGTTTACGCCTCTGAGTTTCAGCAGATTGCCATATATATGGTCTGGGATGATGTAGCCCTTCAAGATTGTTTCCGAAGAGGGCTTCACGATCATGTAAAGAATATGCTACAGACCAAAGAGGATCCCAGAATTCTGGACGAAGCTATCAGGTTTGCAGTTCATTGTGATAACCATCTTTTTGAGCGTAGACAAGAAAGACGAAATCAGTCAGTTTCCCTAATTTTGCGAGCTCCAGTAGTCACAACAACATCTGCACCGCCCACATCAGATAGCCCGGTACCTATGCAGATTGACTGTGTGGTTCGAGGGCCCTTGTCTACAGTCAAGAAGTAGCGTCGAAGAGAGGCTAAGCTCTGCCTCTATTGTGGTGGGGCTGGCCATATCGCTCGTGATTGTCCGTAAAGCACCAAAATCAGTCGAAAAACTCTAGGGGCCGGTCTGAGTAGTTAGAGTCTCTCGACGAATGGGGCCATCCCTCAGACTCCCCTCATGTGTAGTGAAGGGTTTATTCCTTCTGACAAGGTCAGTAAGGAACCTTTTATCTCTATATCATCGGAATCAAAGGTTAGGAGATTGGAAGCATTGGCGCAACCTGATGGTGGTGCAAATGCTTGCTTTATGGATAGTGTGTTCGCTACTAAGCACGCCAATTCTAGAAGCAAGATTGAGCATCCTAGTTCTCTTCATGTGATTGATGGACGTGAGATCTCCTCGGGCGGAGTCATTGATTGTACTGCACCCCTTCGGGTTTTGTTCGAGGGAGCTTCTTATAGTATTTCCTTCAATCTCATCGCTAGCCCACATGAGATAGTAGTCTTGGGTCTATCCTAGCTCGACCTACATAACCCTCAGATTGATTGGCGTACTAGATCTTTCCAGTTTGCTGGTTCTTTGCCAGTTTCCAGTTCATTTCAGTTCAGGCCTCTACACCAACATTTACTTCTGTCCGTGCAGTATCATGGGCTCCTGATTCTGTTCTTACTGATGTTTCGGTTCCTGATTCTGCTCCATGTCCTGACTTGGCTCTTGTCTCTGTTCTAGTTCATGCCCCAGATTCTACCCATGTTCGAGATCATGTGTCCAAGCTCTAGTCCTTGCTCTAGTTCTTGTTTCAGTTCTTGCTTCGCTCCAGTTCCAGCTCCAGCTCCAGCTCCTGCGCCTGCTCCTGCTGCTTCTGTGGAGGTTTTTTCATGCTCTCAGTTTTGTATTTCGAAGATTTCTCTTCGCAAGTTTCCTAAATCTAGAAGGCATGATCCAAGTTCAGTATTTGCAATCCAGGTTCATCCCTTGGCTAGCTCTGCATCGGTGAACCCTGCCCCAATTTCTCTGATGTTTTTGACAAAGTCAAGGCAAGCAAGCTCCCAGAGTATCGTCCATACGATTGTGCTAATGATTTACAGCCCGACACAATGCCATCATATGGTCCAATATATGGTCTATCTCCTGCTAAGTTGATGGTTTTGCAAGATTATATTGAGGATAATCTAGCTATGAGCTTCATTCGACATTCTCAGTCCCCCTGCTGGAGCACCCATATTCTTTGTCAAAAAGAAGGACGATTCTCTGCGCTTCAACATTGATTATCGTGGCCTCCATAAGATTACAGTGTCTAATCGTTATCCACTTCTGCTAAATCCAGAGTTGTTGGAGCGACTCCAGGGTGCGCGCTATTTTACAAAGATTGATCTTCTAAATCTCATCCGGATTCAAGAGGGTGAGGAGTGGAAAACAACATTCCGTACTCATTATGCCATTTCGAGTACCAATGCCCCAATAATATTCTAACATATGGCCAATGATGTTTTCTGGGAGTTCTTGGGTGATATGTCATCTACTTGGATGATATTCGTATTTATTCTAAGACTCTTGAAAGCATGAGAGGCATGTTCGACAGATTCTCCAGAAGCTTCATGAACATGGGTTCTCTGCTAAACTCGAAAAGTGTCAGTTCGATCACGATACCATGGAGTTCCTTGGCTATTGTATCACTGCTCATAGAGTCTCTATGGATTCCAAAAAGGTCAGCACTATTTTGGAGTGGCAAACACCTTCTTTCGTCCGAGATGTTCAGTGTTTTCTTGGATTTCCCAACTTCTATCGGTGTTTTATTCGGGATTGTTTGGATAATTGCCCTTCCTTTGATATGCTTCACGACAAAGGATGTGCCATTTGAATGGAGTGTCGAAGCAGAAACTATCTTCATTACTCTGAAGCATGCTTTTATAATGGCACCAGTTCTTGCTCATGCAGACCCTTCAGGCTCCTATGTTGTCGAAGATGATGCTGCTGATTTTGCTCTTGACAGTATCCTGTCACAAAAAGGGGATGATCATGAGCTACATCCGATCGCCTATCACTCGCAAAAGTTTCAGGCCCCGAAATCAACTATTCCATTTATGACACGAAGTTGTTAGCTATAGTTGATTCTTTCGAGGAGTAGAGACTTTTCTGGAAGGATCTCCTCATAAGGCCACAGTCTATATAAATCATTGAAAGCTGAAATATTTTCAATCTGCTCGAGTGCTCAACCATCGCCAGGCCCAGTGGCATACTCAAGTATTATCCTGCATTAATTTTGTGATCAAGTACCATCTTGGACCTCTCTAAAGAAAGCCTGATGCCTTGTCTCGACGCTCCTATCTTGAGCCCAAGCTAGATGATCCCGCATTTGATTAGCAATCACATGTTATTCTATGACCTGATCGGTTCCAGCTTATGACCATCACTTTGTTCGAGAGGCCTTATGATACCGCCTTGTTGGGGTCTGTTCAGGCATCTCTGCCCTCTGATCCGTTGGCTCAAGATGTATTTTCACATCTTGGTTCATCATCATCATCTCGGCAAATGCAGTCGGACTATGATCATTTTGAGGTTCCAGATGGACTTTTGTTCCGCGATGGTCTTCTGTATGTTCCAAACGGTGTTTCTCGACTTCAGGTTCTTCAGGCTTGTCATGACTTACCTATGGCTAGACATTTTAGAGTAGCTAAGACTCTTGAACTTATTAGTCGAGAGTATTGATGGCCTGAGCTTCGTTGCACTGTCGAAGCTTTCGTTCGATCCTATGATATCTGCTGTCGAGCAAAGATTTCAAGACATCTTTCTTATGGTCTTCTGCAACCACTGTCTATTTCAGATGGTCCTTGGAAGAGTATTTCTGTGGACTTTATTCCGGAGCTGCCACTCTCTCGGGGACATGACTGTCATCATGGTCGTTATCATTTCTCTAAGATAGCTCATTTTATTTCCTGCACCATCACCAGTGAAGGAACAACTGATATTTTCCTTCATCAAGTAGTCAGACTTCATGGACTGCTAGACAATATTGTCAGCGATCGTGGACCCCAGTTCGTTGCAGGTTTTTGGAAGCAGTTTTTGGAGTTATTGCATATTGAAAGCTCACTGATAATGTGCAAGCGAAATGCACTAATCAGACTCTAGAATAATATTTGAGATGCTTTATCAGTTATCATCAGGATGATTGGGTTGGTTATCTTTCATTAGCTGAGTTTGCCTATAATAACTTAGTCCATGTTTCCACTGGCCATACCCCGTTCATTCTAAACTCTGGCCAACATCCTCGTTGGTCCTTTGATGTTGCTGGCGGCACCTCTATGAATTGTAGTGCCGAGTCCCAACTTGAGAAACTCCAGGCACTTCAATTAGATCTTCAGCACCATCTTCTTCAAGCACAGGAGCACTATCGGCATTATGTCGATTTACATCAGCAGACAGCTCCTACATTTCATGTTGATGACCTTGTCTAACTTCTTCATAGGCATTTTCCTACCTCATGCCCCTGCAACAAGCTTGATCGTAGCCTTGGTCGGCCCAGATTAGCGATGTGGCATCCCGGCTCGAGCTCCCTCCAGCTGTTCGTTTCCATTCAGTATTTCATGTTTCGCTCGTGAAGCCTTACATAGTTAATCCTTTCCTAGATCGCGTTTCTCCGCCACCACCACCAATGGAAATGGATGATCACGAGGAGTTTGAGATTCAGGAGATTTTGGACTCCAAGTTTTTACATCGGTGATTGTATTACTTTGTCGATTGGGAAGATTACTCGCCAAGTGATAGAACCTGGGAACCTGCTGAGAATATGACTAATGCACCTGATAAAATTGTGGATTTTCACCGACATTACCCAGATAAGCCCAGTTTGGGTACCCCGACAAGCTCTGAGGACTCGTTGCCACCGTAGGATGGGGATGGTGTAATGACCATACGGGTATTTGCACCATACGAGCATTATATATATGTACATATGCATTCTTGTTTCTTCATTATATATCAGATTCTTGACTGCTCTTAGCATATTTCTTTCATATTTTCCATGTATTTCTCTTGTTTTCGCATAGGTTCATGACAGTTCTCATCCTCCCCTCCTTTTCGCCATCAGAAAACATGAATATGGTGGAGACAATGCTTTTCAGCTATCGGTCTTGGCCCTTCTAGATACAATCCTCATTCTGCTCGTCATGGTGGTGCTTCAGCAGCAACATCACAAGAGGTCCCGGATGATGCCGCTCACGCCCATGGTCGATGGCAGTCTTCTTTTTTGCGTACTAATATGTGATTCGTGATTATACCCAATACCTTACAGTTTCTTGTCATCTCGAGTTGTGAAATATAACTTCTCTGGTACTCGACAGGTTTTTCTGTGTCCATTGGGAGTTTCTTCTCAGAATGCAAATTGATCCGAGCCATTGGATCGAGATTCTGGAAACTGTATAAGTATTGTTTTTTCACTTAGTCAGTTATCGGCATCTTCTCACAACAACATTCCTTCCTATTGCCCTATGGTTCACTCCCTTCCCATTCTTGTTTTTTCTTTTTGTCAAATTTTCATGGGAAAATTCCAATTATACCCCTCAAGTTTGCGAAAATTCCAAAAATACCCTCCAAATGAAGAGCATTTTTGGAAAAAAAAAAACAATAGAGTTTTTGTTGCTCCTCAAATGCAAACCTTCACAAACATTGTAGATTAGGAGAAGTTCTTCTGGTAAATGTCAAATTCATCAAAATTAGAATTCAAAATCACAAGTTATGCTCATTTATGTCATTTTTTTTATAGCACTTACTTAAAACACTATAACTTGAAGATTCCAACTCCATTTTAGCCGATTCTACTTCTATTGGATAGCACTCATTAATATCTACAAGTTTCGTGCAGAATATCTTTTTAGTTGGTTGATCACAAGAAAGTTATTGCCATTTGTGCTAAATACCCTATTTCTAGGGGTGTTTTTGGAATATTTGTAAACTTGAGGGGTATATTTGGGATTTTTCCTTTTTTCATTGATATTACCCGTAGATATGCTTATCTTAACAATTTTATTTTGGTAAAACTATTGATAATTATTATTCAACCCATTGGATGCTGCTATTTTTTCCACCCGTTGGGTGATGGTATTATTTCTCCACCCCCTGGGTGATGTTTTTTTGTTTCCACCTGCTGGGTGATGCTAATTTTTTCTCCACCCGTCGAGTGCTTTTCTCCACCCGCTGGGTGATGCTAAATTTTTTCTATCCCTTGGACGATGCGATTTTTTCCACCCACTGGGTGGTGATGCTATTTTTTGTTTTTCCACCTCTGATGCTTTCATTTCTATGTTTTGATATAAGTTTGTTTACGCGTACTAACATCTAATGGGTGCTTTTGATTTGTGGAGACTACTCGTGGTGGACATACCTATTTTGATTTTTGGGTTGCCCCTAGGGGGGCAATCCCTTGTTTGTGTGGGTTTTAGGCATATTCTTGATATATGCCAGTATATCCTTAGAATATCCAGAAAACTGCTAAAAACTTGCTATTGCCATTAAATTGGCGGCACCCCTGTTGCTGGGGGACCGCTGTTCGAACCGGCTAACCGGCTGTGTGGTTCCGGTGGAGTAACATTCTTCGAGAACTGTCGGGTTCTTGAATTTTATGCTTATCTTGGTAGATGATCACTTTTGATACTGTAAAAGGCGAAAAAGGAAGTGAGGGATCTTCGATCAATGAAACAAGAAAATCTGGCCTCTCTTCTGAAGCCAAGGAAGAAGCACAAAAGAACCTTAATGGACCAGAGGAGATTAATCAAGCATTTATTCGAGTACGTTTAGTGTTTTAGGGTTTTTGAATTATTTGCATGTCGAGATTTTTTTTCTCTGAATATGTGTTTGTGCTCTCTCTCGTGCACATGCTGCAGTTTGATAGTGCCGCGTTGTTGAATGGATTTCCAGATGGACTGATCCTGGGTGTTTCTTAATTCCAGCATTCTTTCCTATGCCCATTCCTGCTGGACAATACCAGGCTGCTGCTGCAGAGCAAAACATTCAACAAGGTGGTCTGTTTGCAGTCCCAATGATTCCCAGTATTAGTCCCAGTTTACCAGGAATGATTCCATTTCCATACGGTGGTCCTCTGTGAGTAAATTCCTGAATCTCTAAAACTTCCCATTTTATTATGACTGTTTCTGCATAGTTCTAATGTAGCTATTATAGAAGCAATTAGCACACATGTAAAAGTGTTGCTCACCATGTTTGGCTTTTCATTTTCTTGATTTTCAATATCCAGGGGTGGAGCTCCCAGGGCTACCCAGCATTCACCATCAAATGCAGCAGCATCAGAGGGCCTGCCAGCAAACCAAGCGCCTCTTGCAAGCTGTGGCCGTGGCCACCGTTTATCCTTGTATATTCCAACCCAGGACAATGCCGAAATCCGGCTCCAATGCTTCACCAATTTGTTGGAAGAATCTTTTGCATTTCTTATTGACAAATGTTATGCCATATCCGAATTCACAAAGTATTTAGACGACGAGCCTTTTCGTCAATCTTTGGTAGATCATCAGCCTCATTTTGTAGTAGAATCCCTAGCGAAGACTCTTTGGAGCTGTAAGGATGAACAAATGGCAAGAGCTATTATGGATCTCATTCGAAGATTATGCGCACTTGCAATGGATGAAAGTCGAGAGATTTTTGAATAATTTCATCATTCATATATCTCTTGACCTCGGTTCTGAGCTACTTGTGTCCAATCACGGCCAGTGTTATACGGTAATTCTTGTTCTCAAAGTTCACAATAAACAAGAATGCCTTTGTTTACTTCTTTCTTTTGAGTCCAAATATCGTGGGTTTGATCATGAATGCTTGCAGTTACACGTTTTTTGCCTTCTGTTGGATATTCACAGCAACTATGATTGTTCATTGCCTCAAAGTCTAAAGTCTGAACGAGAATTTTTCGTCAACCTCGTTTCTGGATTGCAGCTACCTGGGAAGATCTTGTTTGTCTTCTATAAAGTATCCTGTCTCTAGGGAGGTGCACCCGAGCTTCTTAGGTTTTGCCCTCAAATCATATATTTAATAGTAAATACTCTTCTAAAGACGCAGAGTGATGAACTTAGAACAAATTGTATAGGTAAGCTAGATGCGTCTCTAAACTTAGTTCATATGGTTATTTATTGTCATTACTTTTGCTTGTATATGCAGCATTCCTGACAACTCAACATTTGACATCAGCTTGCTAAATTCTGATGGCAGATGTTGCGCTGATGCAAATAAGCAGTCATTTACGCAGTCAGAAGATGAACTGGATCATGACTTGTGTTTTACAAGAATGTTTGCAGAGGCAATTAAGGGTGCATTGTTGTCTCCAGATAGGCACTTGCAGGTTGCTAAAGTGAGATTGATACGCCATGTCTGCTCTGAAGAAGCTGATGGACAACATAGAATTAGTATCTTGCTTGAAGAGGGAATTGCCGATTACATATTTGAGGTCTTACGGGGATCAGGCAAGTCCTCGTTGTGGGAAGAAGACCAAGTTGAAGTAAGCTGTTTTCTGATATTATCTAGTTTACTGTAAACAGAAGTTCCAGTAATTTAGTGGGAGATGCTATTCCAATATTGAGTATACTGTCTGCGGCTAGAGACTTCCCTAACCATGCCTGTTTTGGGCTCGATGCACTTGTTGACATCTTGCACCATTTAATGGAAGTAGTAGCCTTCTATCCAGTCCAAGACAACCTCTTACGTTTGCTTTCCAGTTTATTTTCAAATGGTCCTGAAATCATAGATGTCAAAAAGGCTGATCAGATACTATGGCTACTTGTGAAGTTTGTGCAAAACCAAGCAAATACGACTGAAGATTTGCAATTATCTGGTGGCTGTAGCGATCTTTCTCCTGATAATTTTATAGCTGCTTGTTTCACGATAACTGCACTCCTGCAAGTGCCATCTTGTGTGAACATCCAGTCTCTGCCTCATATGCTTCTCACAGTTGCAAATAATGTCCTGAAATGTCTTTCGTATGGTTCATTCATTTTGCAAGGTTCTCACAGTTGCAAATAATATCCTGAATGTCTTTCGTATGGTTCATTCATTTTGCAAGGTTCATTCATTTTGCATCCTGGAGTTTTAAAGCTTTCAGCTCATGTGCTGCAAGAAGGATATGTCTTATGCCAAAGTAAGTGGGTATTTGCAAAATCTCTCTGGGATTTATTTGGAGGAAAATTTCTTTCATCATTTATTGCAAATTTGGATAAATTGGACGACGAGGAGACCGTAGAAACATTATTTATTACTTGTACACACAGTATTTGTATGCCTGCCTCAAAATATCGGCGAGAATATGGTAGTGAATGACATCGCAAAAATAAGTATTGCTTTAACTCAAGCCCTAAAGCATTGTCCCTATATTGCATCAAATCTGCTTAAGCATGGTATTATCAAGGTTTTGCGTAGATGGCTTATCCTCTATAGTCTTCAGGCTTTATTTAAAATTTTTATCTCTGGTCTTGAGCTTATTTTCTATCTTATCTCTTTGGCCTCAAGTCCTCAAGACTTTATATATGACAATATGTGGTTGATATCTCGAATAAGGTAAGTTGCTCCACATTTTTGAAATCTAAAGGTTTGGTTGTCTAAGTCAATGGAAATGCAATTGTAGGTCTGGCTCATAGTGTTATATATTGAAAACAAGGAAGATCACCCACAATTAATAAGTAGAGCTATGTGCATCCTATGTATGATCTTATGTAAATCCTTCCACTGGTTTGTTGAGGCAAGCATCTCATGCCCTTTAAAGGAAAGACCATACTTTCTAAAATATTAACATATCAAACGATTACCCAATAAGCCATAAAAATTAGAACCTCATTCCAAACCTTTAAAAAAATTTTGAAAATCATCTACAGCAAACCTTATAGAGCTGTGTTTAACCTGGTAAAACTACACATTTTGAATATATCGGAAGATGCTATCAAACTATCACAGATTAATATTGTATCCATGGAAGAGAATATTTTGCGCTTGCTTCTTGTTCCATCTCTTGAGGTTTCTTTAATAAGCTTCAATGCTCAAGCACAATACAATACTTTGCCATATTTCTTTATTACGGCTCAAAGTTCTTAAGAGTTGTTGCATCCTACTGTCTAGAACTCATATGTTCACAACTATGACAATATTCTTGTTCGGAATGTCATGTTGTTTTTCTTGACAAAGGAGGACATAAGGGCTTCTTGCTTCTTCATGGAGACACGATTTTAATTCATTTTCCTTCTACCTCAACCAGTTTGCTCAAACTGTCAGGTTCTAGAATCAAATTACTTTTTGTAACAGGCATAGGCTTTCAATTATAAAGAAAAGTTTATGTTTTTTTTTCCATACCATCGCCAGACCAGTACAAGCATATGAAATGGAAGCTTATGGGAGAGGCTCCTCTCTTTTTGTGTGTCTCATTTGCTACAAATCGATAGGAACAATAGGAACACGAAATTATTTTAAACATTTATTTCGTAAACAACAAGCAGACTAATAACCATCTGCTCCATACAATGCAAAGACAACGACAAAACCTACATAGGCCAGACGGCAAATGTCAAGGCACGATCATGTAATCAATGAAGTCCATTGAAAAAATCACCAAGGACATTGCCAATCACAAATTATTCCATGATTGTTTCGAAATCCAACTACTTCATACAACCAACAATAAGAAAAAAGCTAATCGATTAAAAAGAAAATCCAACAACAAATAAGCCACGACTATAGGCTACAACAATCTAGTAATCAACCTGACTAAAACAAAAAAGCAGTGGTGCATTAAAAGAAGAAGCAAAATCTAACAACACTAAAGAACTTATAACCCAACAACTTAAGTGAAATAAAGAACACCCACATTTCATTTGCCTACTACATCTAGCCTTCTATGATTTTAATCTACATAATTGTGGTTTACATAATCGTGGTTTAAATCTAGCCTTTCAATTTAACGACTACCCTAATATCTATAAGTTGTTTTAACATATACAAATGTCTATTTTTCACATTCCTTTAGCCTAATAGTTTATCTCCTATATGCTTTTCTAATGAGAAGCTAAATCCAAGCCTAAACTACCTAAGTCTCCTGTTGCGCCTTTTTGCTAGTTTTTTTCTTTTTTTTGTTGTTTTGAGAGGGGGAGGGGCGGTCACCCCCATTCTTTGGGGGGCCACTGTCTAGCCCCTTCTAGTCATCTCTTTGATGGCCTAGGATTTTTACCATCAAATCTGTTGAGTAGCAGACAAAAAGCTATCTGGAGCTTTGCACAGACTAATCTGAAGTGATCGAGATAAGGTTTTCCTTCATTTTTATTGCCTAATACTTCTGCATTTTATATCTAAGAGACCAAACTTAAGAGAGTAGGAATTTTCTCAACAATCAAGCTGCTTGACAGAGGAGAATTTCTCACAACAGCCATCTTCAGTTAGTGCAATGGAAGAGTTGGAACAATTAAAAGAGAAAATTAGTGCCTTCTGTGACGTCCCCTACTCGTATACGGTGCACCCACCGTATACAAACAGGAGTTCATCCCCCATACCAGCTCCATACTGATACAGGGCCCTCCACAATCACTGCACCCGTAACGAGTCCCAGTGGGAAGAGTGAAGGGGTCATTTTACCCCGTCTCCCTCAGGGCCTACCTAGCTGCGGAATCGTAAATATACATGTCAGTATACAACATAATCACATATCCACCTCGAAGGGTGGTGCATCAACTGTTGCATAGACAATGATCAGTATCATACATAAGGATCCTACCCAAGGCTCAGACTCGAAGGGGATGACTGACGGCTGGGTCTCCAGAGTTCATTGCAGACAGAATTCATGGCAATGGATTTGGCTGGCATAAGAACATGGCTTAGGGTTGTCCACTCCATCCGCCCCTCCTGTGCACACTTTGCAGAGTAGGCTGAAAAGTGTTGGGACCTGACTGTAGCCCGCCGGGTGCATAGCCAAAGGGGCTACGTCTACTGGGTTACATCTCCCCAGCCCCGATGGGGCAGGTAGGGATCACTCCCTCTAGAGATCTACATGCTGACTCAAGGTGACTAGAGGGCCACTGCCCTTATTCGACTTGAACTCACTGGAAGGTCATATCCACCACCCCACGAGTGTCGAGCCCATGCCTTGCCCACACGCAGTGGCAAGCCATTAGACCTAGTCACAATGATCCCCGGTAGGCCTTACACACCAGAGGGATCGTTCAAGAGTCAGAACAGAACCTCCTCCTTAACCAGTTTGGCCCCTTCACCCATAACCAGGTGTGATTCTTGTGCACAGGCCGAATCTATAGTGTGCTAGAGAGGCTAATCTAGGAGCATCTACTACCAAGCTTTAGGTCTCTACCCCCCTTCCCAATACAAGGAGTTTATAGAGACACATCATCCATATACATCACAGAAGAACTAAAGAACTAAATCTAATCTACATCATAGAGTTAGGTTCTTTAGTTAGAGTCTGGTATCTAGAGATCTAGAGGGTTGCTATGGGCAATTTAATAGGCTAAACCTACTGATTCTATGACTGAAACATGGTTTAAGCTATTAAATTGCCTAAATACCTGATCCTTGAGTTCCTCCTCCTGACCTGAGTTCGACCATCCTGCTGAGATGCTCGAATCAAGGGAAACTAATGGTGCAATTCTCTCAGACAGAGTCTGGGAGGCGGTTTTGACCCTTGGGGCAGCCAAAACAGAGCTCTAAAACCCTAGAAACGAAAATTGGGCAAGTTAGGGTTTCCCTTCTTAAATAGACAAGGGGTTGGCTAGGGTTTCCAATTATCCCCTTTAGGCATGTGGGATAATTGGAAATGGGCCCACTTGTCTTTAATGGCTAGGTGGCCAAATGTGCCCACATGGAAATGTGTGCACCCAAATGTGCCCACATGGAAATGTGTGCACCTTAATAAATGTGCATGTGCACATTAATGAGAAATGCGCACACCTAGCAAGTTGCCCCCTAGGGGCTACTAGCCTGGCTACACGTCGGCGTACACGTCAGTCGGGGTGGCGTGTACGCGTGACGAGGCAGTACAGTATATGTCCTGGGACCGTATACTGTGCTGGAACGTCACATTCTCCCCACCTTGAAATGATGCTGTCCGCAGCATCGTGGGTCTCCCCACCTTGAAATCTTCCTAACCTGCAATCAACCTGATGCATATGATATACTACTATATACTTACATATTTATTATAAGATTACCTTAAGGTAATATTTTTAAATCATTATTACGCCATTACATTATCAAATAACTTGTCAAATCGTAACTTCTATTAAAACAAGGTACTTATTAGTTTCCGTTATCACTACATTTAGTTTATCACAATTTAACACTTTCATATACAATTATTATTTAAGGTACTCTTCATTCCTTGCAACACATTTCAACAAAATTTGTGTTGCAAGTCTTCGCACCTTAAAATCCTGCATTAATTTTACGATATCTATAATTACATACTTACTATGTTAATTATTAGAATTACTCTAAGGTAATGTTTAAGACATTACTGTACTATTTCATTATCCAATTAACTTATCACTTCATAACTTAATCCACGCAAGGTAATTATTAACCTTACTTAATACAACATTTAAGTTTATCAAAGTTTATCGATTTCATACAAAATTTACACTTCTAAGGTACTCTTCATCCCTTGCAACACATTATAACAAAATTTGTGTTGCAAGTCTTCGTAGCTCGACCTGGAGCGCTCTATTGGCCTGCAGGTCGACCTACGTTATTACCATTTTAATTATTAATAAAATTTTGGTTATATGGTGACCACCCCACCTATCTATATGAATGCATGGCTAATCTCCCGGCGTAGGAAGAGGATGCTTCTTCCATCGTGGCCGTGGAGACAGCGCCCTATAATGCCTATATGCCGCTCATGTCTACACCCTAGTTGCCCAGTGTGGAGGATAGGGTCCTTCCCGTATATGGGGCGTGAAGGACAGATTCCTCCTATCAAAGCATATATGGGGCTAGAGGTGCTTTTCCTATCAATGCATTCCTGAATGACCTCCTTTCTCTCGAGGTCGTCTACTTCCGTGGAACAGAAATAGACTTTCTAATCTACCTTCCACTCATCCAAGCGGAAACGCGGTCATACCTACATTGACATTACACCACGTCCTAGAGATCACCGTAGTGGTCCCATCATCGGTAAATACGCATGCAACCCATACCTGGCATAGGTTGCATGCGTAGATTAATCTTAACTACACATGAAACTAATCTAAACACAAATCAACATGCCTGAGCCGATTTTTACTGGCTCCTTTAATGCATGTGATTAACATAATTACCCTAAGGTAATATTTATGAATTAACATTATCATAGTATCGGATACATTACTTCCGATAGTACAATTATATTTACTCTAAGCTTTGCAATATTTAACGACTTTTAGATCGCGATTATTTAAACAATAACCCTGATTTAGACCTATTGTTACATAGACAAGGTTTTAATTATCATACACAAGAATTAGATGTGCTTCTTATTCTCTTCCTTGGGTCCTGCATTACCCTTGGAAGTATATCCCTAAGATGCACTTAAGTATATCCGAATTCTATTTTCTATTTATATTTATAAGGACCCCGAGGTCATATAGCTATCCTTGGAAGGAATTGCATCCTTGCGAAGGATTAATTAACATGCTACCTCACATTATCGTTGTTATTTAACTTATTTCCCTATGATACATATACGTACAACAATTTCTATGCAGTTATTAGGATCTATATTTAACTTATCAATAAGACACATTAAAGCTTATAATGCATGCGCACACCTTACCTAAGGCTAGAACGCATCCACTCATTGAGCCGGCGTCGAGTAATTTGGAGATGACTTGGTCGTTGCATTGCTCCCATACTTTTGCTCCACTTCATTGGTGTAGTTAGCTATCGCGTCAGTCTCGCACGTTGAAGGCCTCTTGTTCATTCGCTTCGGCCATTGCCGGAGTGAACTCTATTCTACGGGTCGGTCAATTCGATGCAAGTACGTTCAATCATAAGATTGAGCCCTCCCACTTTCTTCGAAAAGAAAATGGTCCTGCACCCCTTCAATGACGTTGTACACAACGTCATATCTATTCTCTCCCCTTAAGAGGTTATACGCTTCTTACTTAGCGCATTACTTTACTAGCCTTAGCTAACATATATAACCATCTAAGATGGATGCACATATTATGTTATCTTTTATTTCAATATAGTTATGGGTTACCTACTTAGTTAGAACGATTCTAAACGACAAGGTTTTGTCATGACGACAATTCCTTTTGTCTCAAAAGACTATTTGATTACTATAATTCTTATTTTAGATGTACCTTACATGTATTATTCTTTTATATTCTAGAGATCCCTTTCTTAGTTATTTAAGCTCTTGGAATATTCCTACCAATCGAATTGATGCCATCGTAACAAGTTGGCCGGACTTGTTAGATTACTTTTTTTCTTTCGGTTGGATTATTCTTTTGGAGGTGCTAGATTTATACATGGTCAACAATTATCCTAGTAATGATTCCTTCTTAGCGAGGAGATCAATCTCACCAAGTGGTTTCAATACGTTGGATGGCTGTTAACAATCGCGTATAATTTTATTCACTCCTATGCGTTTCCTTCCCAATACTTGACGCTTAGCTCAATATTGAGGCAATCCTTTCGGCGAGAATATCTAAAAAAAAAAAAGCCTTCTAATCCCAATATGGATGTTACCGTCCATACATTTATCCTACTAGGCCCCATGGCCTTAGATTGCTAGGAGCTCATCCACTCGTTGCCTGCTTGAAGTAGCAAGGTAACGTTCTTCCGAGTCACTTGATACGTCAGTCTCCTTGACGGTAGAGGCTGGAGGCTTTGATGGCGTAGTTGATCACTTGAATCTTCCATGCCGCTTTTCAAAAGCCTGAAGGTGGCGCCGTTGAAAAAGATCTTTCATCTTGAACTCTTTGTCTTGGCAGCTAAAGGACGACTCTGTATCACTACAAGAGAACAATGATTTATTGTCACTTTTTTTGTCACTAAAATATTGTGTCCAAAAACTGATATAAAGGTGACAATAAAAATGACAAAAATTGTGAAATCCAAATGAAATAAATGTGACAATAGAGCGATGCAATAGTGACAAAAGAAAGTGACAAAACGATGGTGTAAATGTGACTATAATGTGACAATAGAATGATATGGTTTTGACAAAACCATATGTCAAAAATTTGACAATAAATTGACTTAATACTGACAAGACTAATGACAAACAAATGCTATAAGTCTGACTATAATGTCGCAACAGATGACACAATTATGACAATGGATTGACAAAGTTTTGACAAAACTATGTGCCAAAAATGTGTCAAATAGACTGACTTTAGAATGACAAAAGCAGTGACAAAGAAATTATATAAATTTGACCATAGTGTGACAATAAAATGTCATAACTTTGACAAAGATGTTGGAGAAAAAGTGGCACAAATGTGTCAATAGTGTGCAAATAGAATGCCTGAAATGTGACAAAAGGGAGAGAATAAGGTGACAAAAAAAGTGAATATAAGTTGACAATAAGTTGGCATCAAAGTGTCAATACGACGACAATAAAATAACAATAAATAGATTTTGAAGTGACAATAGGATGACAAATAAGTGCCAATAAACTAACTTTAAAGTGACAAGCTGATAAGAAATTATTCAAGAAGTCAAGATATCATCAATCATCTTCTTGATCATCATTGTTAGGCTCTAATGTAGTAGTATCAATCAGCACATGGACTACAATCCACCATGTTGGGTTAACAGGGTTTTCAAAAAAGAAAACCTGTTCAACTTGTTTAGGGTAAACAAACGGTTCATTCATCTCTCCAAGAACCTGTGTTGAATCAATTTTGGTAGAAACCTGAAGGATGTGATCTCATGATCTTATTTCTGCCTCTATAAACAACTTTGAACCATTTTGTCCTCAAGATGGTTACATGAAATGAACGGAAGTCAACATCAATAATATCAGTAATTTGCCCAATATAATTAAGGTCACCAGTAATAGGTTGTCGATTACGTTGACTGGCTTGACTTTTTTGTTCAAATTGAGAAGCAATTCCACAGTCATATGTCAAGCGACCTTTGTCGACCTCTATAGTCCGAAGATAGTTTCCATAAAGCCTACATTGAATTGTGAAAATGAGCCTGCACTTTAGAAGGATACGAGAAATGAATCATATGTATGTAACACATATTGACAATAAATAGAAAATTGTACCTTTTTAACACATCCAAGTGCAATGTTGAAGTCATCCTTTGGAACATCCTCTCCTTTACCTCGTGCATCTTCCATTGCTTCAAACAACTAATCACGAGTCATATCCTCAGGCAATTCTTCCTATTAGCAAGAAATAGTTGAATTCAAATAAGCATAGTGCATTACATCCGCCAAATGGCAATGCCATATCCATTATTTATAATGGAAGATACTTCTTAACATGATGTGTTCACACACTTTCAACTTGAACAACACTTATGATTGGATCAACTTTGTGAACCTCGCCAATATAGTAGATAAATCTAGAGCTATTTTGTCATGCGCATATTATAGATATAACATCAAATTAAAGTTAAATCTAAATAACACTATTCAACATAGATATTATTTAACAGAGATGAATGGCTGAGATACATAGTGCAGATTAATGGAGGAGATTTTGATCTCCGCCATAACGTCTTGTTGGCCAAATTTTTTTAGGTTTGATTTGATTTCTCTTTTCGGATTTGTGTTTGGCACCTTTTGATTCCTTGCCGCCTTCTGATTCTTGCCGCCTTGGCTTCTGCATCCCTGTTCCGCTGCATCCCTGTTCCGATCCCACTGCATCTCTGTTCTGATCGACTTGGCTTCTTGTTTGTAATTGTATAACTTTGGGTAAATATGGACGTGATCCAGAAAAGCTCCCATGCAAAACGCTTGATCATCAGCTTGGATATGCGTTTTCCCCTCCAGTAAAAATCTTGACTTCTACAAATTATTCCATAATGCAGGGCTCTGATATTTGCATTGCATTGATATTCCATGTGATGTCTCTGCAAAAGCTGAGCGTCCAGACGACAACTACATTTTTGTAAGTATTTGTTAAAGTGTACATGACATGTGGCTCATACATGCCACCTTGGCACAAACGTGCCACATAGGCAACAAACGTATCATGTGGCCCAAACATGCCCCTAGCCCCTAGCCTCAAACATGATACGTGGTTCAAACTGGACACATGGCTCGAACTTGCCACATAGGCTAAACATGCCACATAGACACAAACATGAGACGCGGCTTAAACATGTCATTAAACACGCATAAAAGAATAGGGTGTTAGTCTCATTACTTCTGGTTGGAATCTTTATTTTCCGTTTCGTGTTTTCATTTGCCGATAACAAATCTGATAGGAATTTTGGAGTTTCTATACAAACTCCGGCATATTCATTAGCTTTTATGCGGAATGCGGTGGAGCATGACATACAATGCCAAATTATCTAGATAGAGGTATTGAGGATTTTGAACCGCTCATTTAAGCCGTTGGATGCAATACAATTATATCGTGCCTATTTTTTTAAACTTCACCATTGACAAAGTTCTACGACTTCTTTTCTCTAAATCGTACCGTATAAAGATCAAGCACTGTATATTGGCCACCATTAGGTCATCCCGTGCTCCCATCCCATGATGCCCCTTTTTTCCAAGGGGCATCAATGATGACCCATTAGACTTGGGTTATATTCTATACGAGATAATATTTCAATTTGCTAGGTAAATTATTTTGGTCTCAAAACAAAATACAAAGAGGGGTTGGCAACAAATACAAGAGATATGGCCATTGCATCAAAATTTGACTAAAAAAAGCTAAAATGCTAAGGAGCCAACATGGATCTATGGCCATTGGATCAAAGAACAATGAAGGGTTTAGATTCTGATCCACGTCCTTCTATCCCATTGGACGTTTCATTCTTTGTCGGGCGGGAATCTATGGCACCTATGCTTTTATTAGACGGAGCATGCTTTCCTTGGCGGGAATCTATGGCGCCTCCGCTTTTCTTAGACGGTGCATGGTAGAGTCTGAAGAAGCCGGATCGGAGGTGCAGTCGCATTTGAAGAATCTGAAAAAGCCGGATCGGAGGTGCAGAATCTGAAGAAGCCGGATCAGAGGATCAAAGGTTCACTATGGTTCAGAATTTGAAGATTCAGGGTTCGCTGTGGTGCAGTCGGCAATAACGAAGAGACATCGATTGGGTTCTTCAAGGGAGCTTGGATTGCCAGGGTTTTCTCCGCTTCCTTTCTTGGACTTGCCAGGGTTTTTTCCAGGGTTCTTGGAGTTGCCAGGTTTTCTTGCTATTTGCTTCTTTTATGGATCTTTGCTTGCGAAGATTATATCTGTAGACCCTGGATCCCGAAAAGCATACTGAAACTCCTTCCTTTCCTGGATACGCAAACTTGGTAGCTGCTCCTATGCTTGCTTCGTTTTCATATTTATAGAAATGCATCACATCTTCGTGTATTTCATTCTGCTTGCATTGCTTTATAGGGATCTTGCCTTCATCATCGTTCTTAAGAGAAAACTCGTGCTTCATCTTTCATCTGGTTATCTACTTGGAGCTGAAGTATCTCAAATATCTGCGCTTTATAAGTTTACTCAATCTAAATGGGGGCATTTATTCTGTTCCATGCATTCTCCATAGCGCATGCAGGGTTCTTATTGTGATCAACAAAGGGGATCTTGAGCCATTCCAGTCCTTTCTAGGGATCTCAAAGGATAGGAGCTATAGTATGATTCTTCTGGGGTGTTGTTGCTCATTTGCAGTTCCTGTGAGCTTTATGAGCTACAGCCATTTATCCCTTCTTAGCCTTTGCATTGTTGTAGATATAAGTTTGTGTTGCATCTGCACTCAATTCTGTACTCAAAAGTTAATAACTTTATGTTAGATGTGGCCTATATCATAAAAGGTTCTCTCAAATATAAGGCTGTAAAACAATAAATCATAAAAGTTCTCTCACAATAAATCATAAAAGTTCTTTGGATCAAAGTCTGCAAAACAATATAATACATGTTAAATGGTTTTAATGATACACCACATGAAACCAATACATAATTTTAGAAATAATGATAAAAAAAACGATGTTTATTTTTAAAATGTGTCAAAACGATGATTTAAAATATGTCCAAAATGTGACTAAGAATTGCTCTAAAAGTGACAAAAAATTACTCAAATATGTTTATAGATGACAAAAATATGCCAAAAATAATTTAGAATATGACCAAATATATGTCAAAACATTGCCAAAAAAGTGACAAACATGGCCTAAAATATGTTAAAATAGGTGTCAAAAAGGTGCCAAGACAACTTAGAATGTGACAAAATAGGTGCCAAAGACTTGCCAGAAAAGTGAGCTCATCTAAAATTGACACAGCAGGTGTCAAAGAATTGCCAAAAAGGTGACAAAAATAGATATAAAATATGACACTCTATATGACATTAAATTGTCAAAAAAACAACCAAAGATTTGACAATATAGATGTCAAAGAATTGCCCAAAAAAGTGACAAAAAAATGCTATAAAGATGACAAATAGGGTGTCAAAAATTTGCGTAATATATGATAATATAGATGTCAAAGAATTGCCCACAAAAGTGACAAAAAAATGCTATAAATATGACAAATGAGGTGTCAAAAAATTGCCAAAAAAAGTGACAAAAAACTGACGATCTATCGTCACTAATTTTTGACATTTTTATGGTCACATTTTTGTCAGTTCTCTGAAAAATGCAGTGGTCTACAAAGTGACAAAAAAACTGACAATAAACGCTTATTCTCTTGTAGTGTATCCGATATTATTTCTTCGACTCCATCGATGTCTCATACGTCGAGTCCTCTTGTCGTTATCGTGTTGCCCGAAGAGTGTTGAGGATGTTGATTGCTTCACCCCTGCAAATTGCCTTACATCTCTTCCTTTAATCTGTTACGCTATGGGAGATACATAATTACAATTACTACTAGACCTATTAGGTCCCCCTTGTGCCTCCCTTCAAGTTGCACACCTACTCCTTGGCGATGTCATCGGTGTTCCTCTGGTGCGATGGTGTTGATGATCTATATCCTCCTATTTGTACGTCAGCTCATACTCCGGGGTAACTTGTTGATATACTTGGGCCCTCCGATATTTGTCAGGCACAACACGCTTTGCACCACATTCTAACTAAAGGTGTGCTGGTCGTTGATGCTTCGACATTTCAGTCTGCTTCCTGATCCTGTTCTCGGGCGATAATTGTTCCCCCCTTAATGATACTTGAAGCTATTTGGAGGCGTCTCTTGAGGCTGTGCGCGCTTCCTTTGGCTATACTCCTCTGGAGTTGTTCTCTTCTGCAGTTGTTCTTTGAATCGTCCATCCTTGGATTCACCAAGTTGCATGCAAGTCCGCGTGCAAGTTATCGACTCGCGTCGCCTCATCTAATTGCTTCTCCATCGAGCTTCCAAACTTCCTTGTTGATCCCCTCGATCACATGGCTTGGACGTTGTCACGTTCCACAGTGCTATGCCGTCTTCTTGTCTTGAGGTACCTTCCGGTGGCTGTGATTGTGCTCGTCAGTTTTGATCCTCCTGTTGCCTCTAGGGAGCTCGTGGAAGAAGTCGGTTGCTAGCACTTCTCCAGCTTTCAGTTCCTGACCTTTGTCCCTCTATGCATGTCGGTCTCTCTGACAAGTAAAGCATCATGGCTCTCCTCTCTGCTGGCTATGTTGTCGGGGTGATGGATCCCTATATCTGCTTGAGTTGAAGAAGTACTTGCCTTAGATATACTCTTGTCGTTGAATAGCCTGGCTATTATCTTGGACTCTCTTTTTGCCGAAGGTGCTTCAGTTGCTATCCTCGTCGTTAAGGTGTCGAATGCTTCTACCTTGGGCGTTTGATGTCCCATGTTAGTCCTGTGCCTCCTGGTTCAGGACTATTCATGCATACGACGGACCAGGTCAAGCTCAAGGATCCGCAGACAGGCACGGGTCAGCCGTCAAAAGCCCAGCAAAAGACCAAGCAGCAGACCATGCAGTCAAAGCCTGGGTCTGCTACCAAGAGGCGCCGCGACAAGTGATGACCCGTCACCGCCCATGTCAGCGTCAGCGTGATTCTAGAGCATTTCAAGAGCCTTTGCCAACATTCACGCAAATCAGGCCTCCTTCCGAGTCGGGCACGAGATCAGTCCGAGTGTCTATATTGGGCCAGAGGCCATTGTACTATAGATATGAGTAGAGCTAGCACATGAGTTTCAGAAGAGTTTTGAGTCTTGTCTCTCTTCAGTCTTCTCTCGATTGCGAGAGCTCATGTATGTTCATCATTGATATCAAGGAAGCTTATCATTTTCCTCTCATTGTTCTCTTTTGTTACTTTTCTTCTTCTCGTTCTTCTCTTGCAAATCCCGCGTGACATAGTCCCCCCTGATTCTCTGTTAGATCAAAGGGTCCTCCGCGGAGGGGCTGTCTTGCGGGGAGTTCCCGAACCCGACCCCAAACAACATGCGCCCATTGCGGGTGCGATTCGATTTTCCTTTCTTACGTAGCCATATGCATCCAAAACTTCACGCCCGGAAGAACTTCTTTCCCCAGACGTCCTGCCTCGCTTGGGCGCCATCATCGAAGGAAGGCTGTTGCGTGACATGTATGGATACGCTTACGACATTGAGGGAGGCCACATTCGGTCTAGGGCTCGGTCGGCGCCACCCACCCCTCGTGTCATGTCTCGTCCAAATTCTCGCCTCAAGCGTGCAAACATTGCTCCACGACCTCGGTCTCCTCATCACTCTCGGGGAGCCCTATCCGGCTCCAACGGCTCAACCTTACTTTCATACCCCGAACATGCCTTCATCCATCACTCTTACGGCCATCGCCTGCGCCTTCACAACCATCATCTCCCTACGGGTGAGACGGGGATATCCACATGTCTCTTTTGCTCCTCCCGAGAATTTCCCTTCCCTACCTTTCCCACCGCTCTTCACATTTTACAATCTTACGGACCTCAAACCCAATGATCGGGCACCTCCGGTACCCCCACCTCGGCCACCCTTGGCCGGGGTCTTTCCGGCACCATACCCCCTCCAACTCCACCTCAATATCCTCACTATGATGTTCTGTCCAGCCCGGCACTTTTACCTCTACCTTTCGGACCCTTAAAAGGACTTATCCCACCTTTGGCAACACAAAAGGCAAACCTTTAGACCAAAGTGCTCGGGCCCACATGGAAGAATTTGAGGCTCTGGCTGTCCTGAATGGTCATGCGCAACCTCAACTGAAATTCCACATCTTTTCCACCACATTGCGTGGCTCCCCTCATCAATGGCTCATGTCCAACAAAAGTCACTGGAAACAAGATTGGTCCGAAATGAAAACTGCTTTTCTTTCTCACTATGGGACCACGGATGATGATCAACTTCATCTCAAGCAACTCAATGACCTTCAACAAGAGCCCGCAGATGCGCGGGATTTTGCGGATCGTCTTTACATTCCTTTCGGCAAACTCAAGGAGTACCCCACCAGGCGGATCTTGGTCTGGTTTCTCCAAGGACTTCCTCCGGCTATCACACTCATGGCCAATACTGCAAGGCAAGACTTTGGAGCAGGCTATCGATCTTGTCAATCACTTTCGATCAATGTTTCCTCCCGCGTGCGTGGCTCTTCGGGAGCTCCCTTTCATTCCACCCGTCATGGTTCCCCGGGCTGGCTGTTCAACCTCAACCGCCAATCCAGGTAGCCTTGATCGGATCACGGTGCCATATCTGCAAATATCAAGGCCACTTGGCGAATGAGTGCAACTCCACCAATGGCCCGCCTCATTGTAAACGATGCAACATGTGCAATCATGCCACGGAAGAGTGCACTCGCACTCATCCTACACCTTTCCGCAACAAGATGGTTTATCAAGTGCAAACAACACCTCAGCACCAATCGCCATATCAGCAGCCACCACTACAGGCGCAACCCAATCAACTCTATCAGCAACAGGAGCAACAACGGGGACCCAACACACGTCCTCCTTTTGATCATTCGAAAGCTCAGTGTTATCACTATCAAGAATGGGGTCATACCACCACGGCGTGTCCTCAACTGCAGCTTCCTGGCACAAATCAGACCACATCGGTCCGCCTCATGGCTTACCAACTTTGGATTGCCAATGGCAAACAAGGCCCGCGTCCGGTTCTTCGGAAGCCACCTCGTGCACCTCAGCAATCACGCTATCAACCAGCTCCTGCAAATCAACCTCAGATGGATCAACAAGCACAGGAAGAAATTTTTCAAGCTCTCAATCCTCCAGTCCAGCCGTCAAATTGGGTTGGTTTAGTCTCACGCCAGACCAGGGCGTCACGTCCCTTAACCATTATTCCTAATGGCACGCAACCTGCCTTTGCCGTCGACACAATTCCTCATGCAGAAGACAAAAAGGTCCATTTTGCACCTGACTTGGAGAAACTCATGCCGAATGTCATGCCTAAAGTTCGCCAAAGCATTCTGAACCTCATGCAAGCTGCTGAAGGCCGCACGTTGGCTAATGTTCATGCCACCACTAGAGCTCAACAAAGACAAGACGCACCTTCCATGTCTCAACCTCCACGCTCTCAGCCATATCCAAATATCGCTGCTGAGGTAGACCTACTCAAAGAAGTTGCTGCTTCCTTACCACGCACTCCAGCACCTGTGGATCCCGCAGATCCTTTTTCTCATGTGCCTCTGGAACTCCAAGAGGAGCTGGCAAAAATCAAAATTCCTCTAAGTCTTGCAACGATTTTGAAACTCTGTCCTGCTCTCAAGGACCAGTTACCACTCCCGACTGTTTTGGTTGGGGCTGTTGCTACCTCTACACCCACGGTACATGCCACGGTGGGCAATCAGCAAGTCAACCATGTTCAAATTGACGGAGGTAGCGCAGTTAATCTCATCACGGATAAACTCCGCAAACAAATGGGCATCAAACAACTCTATCGTGCCCCATATGACATCAAATTGGCCAATGGCCATATCACGAGACCTCAAGGCGTCACGCCTCTTCTTCACATCAACATTGGTGATCTCAGATTCCCCTTGGAATTTGGTGTTTGGAAGGCTGGAGAAGATCCAGGTGATTATGAAATGTTGGTCGGCAGACCTTTTCTCCGCCAGGCCAAGAGTATCCATTACTGGGCCACGGATCAGTTAGTCATCACAGATGGTCACCTCAATGCCACCATGGATTTGGAAACAGGCAAAATCATTTCCGTCGACAATGCTGAACCCTCTCTCTCCGACACCGATTCTGAGGACGCCCAGAATATCTATCAAGTTCAGGCTCCACCTGCGAGTCTGCCTCTGTCATCCTACCCCGAATATGCTGATCCTTGGGGAGAAATGACTCTTGATCAGGACCAGGCTGTGGCTGCTTTGCTTGACCCTTACCTGGCTCCTTGCAATCGCATTCAACGTGTTGATCACTTTTCAGATGCTGAACCTCTTGCCACTCTTGTAGATGTACACGCTGTTATGAAGCAACCTCTGCTTGATGACACTCAGCAACCTCTCTTTTTCACCACGCAGAGCGCCACGCATCCTGTTATGCTTCAACCTCCTGCTCATATTGTCCAGGACACGGAAGTTATCCCCCATATTCAGACTCCTGACGTCGAAATTGTGGACATAGGCAACAATCAGCCTGTCCGAATTGCTGCCAATCTTCCGACACCCTATCGTAACAGGGCCGTCACGCTCTTCAAAAAGTTCAAACACATTTTCGCCTGGAGCTACAGAGATCTTCGGGGGATCAACAAAACCTTGGGGGAACTCACCATTCCTACCAAGTCTGATGCACGCCCAGTCTAGCAACGACGATCTGCGGCTCAACCCCAATTACCGTGATCGCGTCAAGGCGGAAATTGACAAACTCCTTCTTTGCGGGTTTGATCTATGAGGTCAAACATTGCGAGTGGGTGAGCCCCATCGTCATTGCACTCAAACACAATGGTAAGATCCGGCGTTTGCGTGGACTACCAAAACTCAATCGCCACGCGAGCGTGATCATTTTCCACTACCCTTCACGGACCGTGTTCGGAAGAGGTTCTTTGGACATGAGATGTACTCCTTCATGGATGGTTTTTACGGCTACAATCGGATCTCAATCAAAGAATCGATCAACTCAAGACTACCTTCACCACCCGTGGGGTCACTTTTTGCCTACAAGGTGGTTTCTTTTTGGATTATCAACTCTCCATCCACGTTTCAGCGTATCATGCTCTCGATTCTTGGGGTTTCCCACCCTCGGGCACTTCCTCCCTTTCTTGGTGAGTGTCGTTTGGTGGGGAGTGTTAGTCCCAATGCCTCTGGTTCGGGACTATTCATGCATCTGACGGACCAGGTCAAGCTCAAGGATCCCTTGAGGCAGGCCGCGGGTCAGCCGTCAAAAGCCCACAAAAGACCAAGCGGCCAGACCACGCTTGATCAAAGCCTGGGTCTGCTACCAAGAGGCGCCGCGACAAGTGATGACCCGTCACCGCCCGTGTCAGCGTCAGCGTGATTCTAGGCATTTCAAGAGGCACCGCCAACATTCCTGCAAATCAGGCCTCCTTCCAGGAGTCGGCACCGAGATCAGTCCGAGTGTCTATATTGGGCCAGAGGCCATTGTACTATAGATATGAGTAGAGCTAGCACATGAGTTTCAGAAGAGTTTTGAGTCTTGTCTCTCTTCAGTCTTCTCTCGATTGCGAGAGCTCATGTATGTTCATCATTGATATCAAGGAAGCTTATCATTTTCCTCTCATTGTTCTCTTTTGTTCTGTTTTCTTCTTCTCGTTCTTCTCTTGCAAATCCCGCGTGACATAGTCCCCCGGATTCTCCTTTTAGATCCAAGGGCCCTCACAGAGGGCTGTCTTGCAGGAGTTCCCGAACCCAGACCCCAAACATCCCACATGTCGGAGATACGATCGGCTTCTTTTCTTCTAATTACTGGTAGGAGTACCTGACGAAGCCATCACCTAGTTGTTGAAGGCATATCTCCTCGTCGCAGTGCCTTTCGTAAGTGCCTCTCCATCTAATACACGTGTCCTAGCGCATCACCCTATATTACCACAAGGTGGAATTATGATCGTTGAGATGTTGCCTTCTTAGTTGGCTCGTTGATGTCGGGTCATTCCTCCTTCTATTGTTGAGGCCAGTCGTGTCATAAGTTCATCAAGTGTTGCCACTGCCACAAGAGGTAGTGTTGCATCCTGACGATGTCCTGGTGCAGCGCTGATGATCTTGACATGACCGGTGTTGTCTCTTATTCTGACATTGGGTGGACGAGCGGTCTTCTACTTGAGGGCACTTCCCGAAGTGTTTGGAGTCGAAGGTTTGCTTGGGCTCTGGTCGTTTCTCCCTCGTAGTTGCTCTTCCATTTTGATCTTGGGCTACAGTTGTGCTTCCTTGCTTCCTCATTTGGCAGTCGAAGTGAAGGAGCTTCCTGATCTAAGCGCTAATCCGTAAAACATGACTTTAACTCATGTTTCTCCACTATATCTGTGAGCATCCGAGATATACAATAGACATATACGCATTTACATTGGGATTTTTAATTCATCCACTTTTTTCAAAACAACTACGAAGATCTACTTAAATGTTTATACTCCTTTAGGGTTTCCCCTCCTCGATCGCGTTTGATTCTTCGGTTTTGCTGCATCTTCTTCGTTCTGGTTGACTCCGGGATTCCTTGAGATGCTGCTACTATTGTTGAGCTTCATGTCTGATCCGAGCTCGTCACCTCAAGTTGCGAAGAGTGTTCGTCGATGTGATCCCTTGAAAAAGATGCTCCTCCTTATTGTGTATGTTCGTCGTGAGGAATGCGGTGACCGCTCACGTCCCTACATGCAATGTGTCATTGCAAGATTGCTGATGTGCGGTGCCATTGATCGAGCTTGAGTAGGGTCACCTGGCTGTTGCAGTCAGGCATTCTTGAATGTCTTCGAAGCTCTGAGATCGTTGTCGATAGGCAGGCGTTGTCATTCCTCCGCAGGTTGAATTTCTGAGTGCGACTCCTGTTGCTTGGGCTTTGCTTCATTCCGAGGTGCCTCTCCTGTGCCTGGAAGTGTGGTCATCTCCATTGCCCTATCATAGCTCCTTCTGGTCGCCTTTGCGTGATTTGTACCTACTGGCTAGGTCGTCTCCTCCGTCCTTTGAGTCCTATCCATTCGAGTCTCGCACTCCTTGGCTGACGTAGTAAGGTCGTCCTTCCTTTGGTTCTAGGTGTTTCTGGGTCCAAAATTCTTGTTTGAGCAGAATATTCTCCTCCTTGATCTTGCCCCTAATGCTGATATAGGCCTTCAAGTTAGAGATGTTCCTTCCCTGATATGCGTCTCCTCCCCCTCATGGTCTCCTACTTTTTGGAACCGATGAAAGTTCTCCTGCTGGTGTAAGGGAGCTGGAAGCTCGTCCTGGTCATCCTTAGGTGCTTCGTGGTTGTCTAGCTTGGTTGCTCCTTTTGCTGACGTTTCATGACATTCGCTTGAGCTGCTGGGCTGCAAGGTCGTGATGATCTTCCCTCCGGTTTCTATACGCTCCTGTGTCGCCATGACTTCTCTCCTCGACGGAAGATTATGCCCTCTGGCCCTAACTCATGATGCTAACGCGGCATCGATGTCTAACGTCTTCCCCACTTTTTATTTTTTTTGCCTTGTTCTTCCATTTGAAACTCATGTGCGTCGAATTGGTGAAGGCGTCGAGATCCTCTTTCTGATGTGAGCTCGTGGACGTGGTAGCTGGGAGGTTGCCATCTAGAAGATTCTTGATGCCGTTGGTTGCCAAATATTCTTCCCATCTGATGAATATTGATGGTAGGCCGGTGATGTCCTGTTCTACTCGTTTGTCGGTTGAGGTGTTTGTCGTTGTGCTTCCCTCTCTTGGGTCTGCCTTTTCGGTCCGATAGGACGCTGCCTTGTGGCGTGACGTTAAAATCTCTTCTTCTTCTTCTTATCTGTCTATACATCGGCTGGGACCTCGATGTCTTCAAGAAGTTGCGCCTCTAGCTCTTCTATGGCTCTGGCCCTGTACTTCGAAAGCAACACTCGTATATTCTAGAGTTTAAGGGTCCACTTGAAGGGCTCTCCTACAACATTCTGGGCTCTATAAGCAAGCAAGATGGCTCGAGCAGCATTACTGGAGACATATCTATAATCTCCAAGTCTATGGACATTAGGACGTGTGGTATGGTATGACATGAGGATTGTTTTGCAAAACCTCCATGATGTTTGAGGCATACTCTAAGGTCCTAGCAAAGTTGGTTTGGGGGTCCAATCTCTACACATGGAGTGGCTTGGGCAGCTCTAAACTCTAGCTCCTTTCTAGGTATCCTGGCAATAGGGGGTGTCAATGTGGCGGCTATATAAGTCAAACTCTATTAGAAGGACACAGAAATAGGTCAAGGTTTATGCTTTTGGCATGAGCAGAGGTGATGTACGAACAGTTGGACTTGGGTTGCTATGCTGAGGTCTAGATGACTATAACAAAGGGGTGTTCTTGGGCACTTCTATCTAGGAGTAAGACATTAGCTTTGAGCCGAGAGCAATACTTGTGAGGTACTAATGGGGTATGCGTCTATTTACAAACAAACCACAGTTTGGAAAAACAATTCAAGGGTTTGAGCAATTTTGGTCATTTTGAGCTGGGTTTTGACATTTCTAGCCTAATTTGAGGTTATAAATGGATTCTAGGCTATCTAATGGTCCTATTGCAACAAATTTCAGGCGATTTGGAGCTCTGTAGCTCAAGTTATGGAGGTTCAAAGTTTGGAGGTGTCACACATTGCGCCCAGACCAATAATGAACTTTTCATTTTCTGTCCTGGCGCGACGTGTGAGACATTGGCTCTAAATGGGTTAAAATTGTCCAATTTGGGTGATCTAAGGGTGTAATTCTGCTAGATTCGTCGAGTTAGGCAGAATTGACCCCTTATTTGGTCGATTTGGAGCAGTTTTGGGCACTTTTGGGGCATGGTCTCACAGCATGGTCTCACACGTTGCGCCCAGACCGATAATGAACTTTTCATTTTCTGTCCTGGCGCGACGTGTGAGACATCCTCTCGAATTGGCCTAGGATGTCTGTTTTGACTAAAACAAAAGCTAAAACTTACTAACTCGACTTAATTAAGTAACTTCATACACTTATAATTTACTCTAAAACACTTTGTATTAAACAAAATTTTATCATTTACGAAATTAATAAGGCTCATCTTTGATGTAGCTGGCAAGCTGCATGTCCTTCTTCATTAGTGTTACTCTCTTGGCGTGTACTGTGCAGGCTGTTGAGTCTTCAAAATGTTGGACCAGCTTCTGCTCTGCTGCTTCTTGACCCTTGGCCTCCCGCTCTCATTCTGCCCTCTCCTCTTCTTGTTTCCTTCGGCCTCCTTGGCCTCTCGGCTTTTTCGCCTTGTCGAGGAGGAAGTCGAAGCATTTGGTCTTGGCGCCATGTCGATCGGAGTCTTGGTGTCTATCAGGATGCTGTCTCTATCTAGCTTAATCTAAGGCTTAGCCATTAATATTATCTAACATTATTAAAGCTTAAATCTAATTAAGAATTATAATTCAAACACAAACGATGCACGCCCTCGATTGGTTGGTACCTGGGGAGGGGGTTTGGGGGTTCAACCACATGGGTGGGAAGTTCAATTCCCGCTACTGTGGGAATTCTTTTAAGATGAGGTTCAAATGGATTGAAAAGCTAGACTAATCTAGCTAATTCCTAGCTTAAAATTCGAATTACCAAGTTATTTTTTTGGAATTTATGATTTTTTAACGTGTTTTAGAATCAAGTAATTCTTTTAAAATGAGGTTCAAATGAATTGAAAAGCTAGACTAATCTAGCTAAAAATTCGAATTACCAAGTTATTTTTTTGGAATTTATGATTTTTTAACGTGTTTTAGAATCAATGCCCAGGTTGAAAATGAGAACTTCATTATCTGTTAGAATCAATGTCTCACACGTTGCGCCCAGGCTGAAAATGAGAACTTCATTATCTGTTCGCTCAGGCTGAAAATGAGATCTTCATTATCTGTCCTGGCGCGATGTATGAGACAATCCTATTTGGCTCACTAATTTTTGTCTCTGTCTTGGCGCGACGTGTAAGACCATCCTATTTGGCTCACTAATTTTTGTCTCTTTATTATCTGTTAGAATCAATGTCTCACACGTTGCGCCCAGGCTGTAAATGAGATCTTCATTATCTGTCCTGGCGCGACGTGTGAGACAATCCTATTTGGCTCACTAATTTTTGTCTCTGTCCTGGCGCGGCGTGTGAGACCATCCTATTTGGCTCACTAATTTTTGTCTCTTTATGTTCTCCATCCTATTTGGCTCACTAATTTTTGTCTCTTTATGTTCTCATTCATTTTAACTGTTACTAGCTTAGCATATACTACAAAAATGAGAAAAATTTCCCCACTTTTCGAGGTTTGAGAAAAATTTCCCCACTTTTCGAGGTTTGGGGATCCTATCAAGTTAGTACTACTGGGAGCATGGCCAGTGCTTTGCTCTTGGTCTCCAAGAACATTGCTCTGATACCACTGTGACGTCCCCTACTCGTATACGGTGCACCCACCGTATACAAACAGGAGTTCATCCCCCATACCGGCTCCATACTGATACAGGGCCCTCCACAATCACTGCACCCGTAACGAGTCCCAGTGGGAAGAGTGAAGGGGTCATTTTACCTCGTCTCCCTCAGGGCCTACCTAGCTGCGGAAGCGTAAACATACATGTCAGTATACAACATAATCACATATCCACCTCGAAAGGTGGTGCATCAACAGCTGCATAGACAATGATCAGTATCATACATAAGGATCCTACCCAAGGCTCAGACTCGAAGGGGATGACTGACGGCTTGGATCTCCAGAGTTCATTGCAGACAGAATTCATGGCAATGGATTTGGCTGGCATAAGAACATGGCTTAGGGTTGTCCACTCCATCCGCCCCTCCTGTGCACACTTTGCAGAGTAGGCTGAAAAGTGTTGGGACCTGACTGTAGCCCGCCGGGTGCATAGCCAAAGGGGCTACGTCTACTGGGTTACATCTCCCCAGCCCCGATGGGGCAGGTAGGGATCACTCCCTCCAGAGATCTACATGCTGACTCAAGGTGACTAGAGGGCCACTGCCCTTATTCGACTTGAACTCACTGGAAGGTCATATCCACCACCCCACGAGTGTCGAGCCCATGCCTTGCCCACACGCAGTGGCAAGCCATTAGACCTAGTCACAATGATCCCCGGTAGGCCTTACACACCAGAGGGATCGTTCAAGAGTCAGAACACGAACCTCCTCCTTAGCCAGTCTGGCCCCTTCACCCACAACCAGGTGTGGTTCTTGTGCACAGGCCGAATCTATAGTGTGCTAGAGAGGCTAATCTAGGAGCATCTACTACCAAGCTTTAGGTCTCTACCCCCCTTCCCAATACAAGGAGTTCATAGAGATACATCATCCATATACATCACAGAAGAACTAAAGAACTAAATCTAATCTACATCATAGAGTTAGGTTCTTTAGTTAGAGTCTGGTATCTAGAGATCTAGAGGGTTGCTATGGGCAATTTAATAGGCTAAACCTACTGATTCTATGACTGAAACATGGTTTAAGCTATTAAATTGCCTAAATACCAGATCCTTGAGTTCCTCCTCCTGACCTGAGTTCGACCATCCTGCTGAGATGCTCGAATCAAGGAAAACTAATGGTGCGATTCTCTCAGACAGAGTCTGGGAGGCAGTTTTGACCCTTGGGGCAGCCAAAACAGAGCTCTAAAACCCTAGAAACGAAAATTGGGCAAGTTAGGGTTTCCCTTCTTAAATAGACAAGGGGTTGGCTAGGGTTTCCAATTATCCCCTTTAGGCATGTGGGATAATTGGAAATGGGCCCACTTGCCTTTAATGGCTAGGTGGCCAAATGTGCCCACATGGAAATGTGTGCACCCAAATGTGCCCACATGGAAATGTGTGCACCTTAATAAATGTGCATGTGCACATTAATGAGAAATGCACACACCTAGCAAGTTGCCCCCTAGGGGCTACTAGCCTGGCTACACGTCGGCGTACACGTCAGTCGGGGTGGCGTATACGCGTGACGAGGCAGTACAGTATATGTCCTGGGACCGTATACTGTGCTGGAACGTCACACCTTCTGTTGCATGACTTTTTTAAAAGAGAAGGTTAATGTCATCTATTTTTTATGGCGCTTATTTTTGTGCAGCCACATGGCATATGCCAGTAATGTGGATTAACGTGGAATGGAAATCAGTGCATCTATTTCGCCTAGCACGTAAACAACTGGAAATTTTTTAAGGTAAACAACAAGTAAAGTAAACAACAAAAGAGCTTTTTGCAGAGCTTTCTACAGAACTTCTTCAGGAGCTTCTAGATCTTATTGCAGAGGTGCGTAGGAGCTTCCAGATCTTATTGCAGAGATACGCGCCTAGCAGGCTGTCGCCGCCAATATACACACTTAGCAAAACTTCCTGTTGCAAAAGCTTCTTGTTGCCGCAAATATTTTTGAGCAAAGCATCTTGTTGCCGCATATGTTTTTTAGCAGAGCTTCAACTTGTAAAGCTTATAAGGCTGGATTTTTGAGCCAAAACTTGCAAAACTTTCAATTCTTGAGCCAGACTAGTATGTCATGAGGATGTAACATTTGTGTTTAACATTAGTTTTCTTGAGATCAACGAAGTTAAACAATCATGAACTTATTCTTGATTCGGAGCAGTATGTATCAAAAATTATGTGCACATCGCTTCAGGACATTGGAGGGCAACCCTTCGTGCGCAACACCTTGTTCCTAATGGTTAACGACTACTTTCCATGTATTGTGCCTTTTTCCAGGTATTTCACACACCCCGTGGGGTTGATGCGCGGACCATGTGGCTTTACCAATTTTTTACCTTGCTCTTCAAGGCATCCTCGAGGTCGGTGGCGACCATTTCTCATTAGGGTTTTCCTCGAAAACTCGAAAATGGGGAAGGGGGGGAGGGATTCATCCCAATGACAAGTGGTAGCCACTGCCCTCTCTCTTGCCTTCGCATATTTTCCTATTTCATTTATAGGGTAGCTCGAAATTGTTCTTATGGTCTGACAAGTCTATCTATCTATCGTCAGGTTTTTTTGTGTTCGTTGTGAGCCCCTTCTCAAATAGAACTATTTGCCTATTCAGAGTTTCTCGTGCCTAAAAATAAAATTGGGACGCACCAAAAAGTTGCCACGAATTTGGGCCTTCCATTTTTTCTCTGTTCGAAAGCTCCATAGACACAATAGATGTAAAATTTGGCCTGCAATTTTCTGCGCAAAGGAAGGATGGAACAAATATATACTGCGAGTATCACAATTCTTACAATCTGCCCACATGTGGCGGACCAAGGCAAACACCTCCGAAGAGAAGGATTCTTTATGCACACCCAAATTGTTTATGGAGATCTTTTTTTTTTTTTTTTTTTTTTTTTTGAAGGCATGGTTGGTGGGAACTTGCACCCCCTGGGTCTTCCACCCGATGGTAGCCAGTGGGTTTTGACCCCTGCTTTAGGAAGATCTAAACCTATGGCAATAGCAAATAAACTTGGAATGCAATTAGCCATAAGAGACTACTTAGAGAAATGCAATATTTTTAGTACCTTGCCATGCATTACGTGCATGAGTGACACCATTGTGCATGCTAAATGAGATTTTGCTCATAATAACTTATTTAGGTATGTGGCATTCCACAATCTAATATATATTACTAGCATTAACAGAAGAGATTTTTGCAAAGAAAATACAGCCACTTTAAGTCTGGGCAAATAATCTTATGAAGTGCAACAAAATTTAATCATGCCAAACAAAGCTTGAGAATCTCCAAAGCACTCTAAACAATCAACACACAACTACCATTAACATTATTAACATAAACCATTGCATTTAACACATTTAAATTAAAATCCCCCTTAAACCCCCTTTGGTTTGGGTGCATATTCACACGGGGGGTTACTCCGGGCACTGAGAGCTGTCGGATGGGCATATTTGCCCTTTATTCCAAGATCTGGATCGTACATAGCGATCCTCGTTTATGGGGTATGCATGTACAAGTTTTTGTATACTGTATATTAAGATTTGCAAAATACTATAAGGTTTGAGAGAATGTACTTAATGGTGTTAATTTTGTACGTGTATTGTAAATATATTTTTGGGGCTCTCGCTGCCCTACGTGACCCCGTGTGAATATGCACCCAAACCAAAGGGGGTTTAAGGGGGATTTTAATTTAAATGTGTTAAATGCAATGGTTTATGTTAATAATGTTAATGGTAGTTGTGTGTTGATTGTTATATTAAAAAAAATTTTGGGCCCTTCGGGCCCTAACTAACGCAAACATAGATAAATGTTATGGGCCTAAATATTAATTACTAAAAATCACAATAACATCAAGACAAACAAATTATTCCCATTGCAAACAACTATTACATTTTGTAATCTCAATTTCCTGCCAATTCAAAGAATTTGGAGCCTTATTCTAGCCCAGTATGCAGTATTTAATGGTGAAACTATACACTAGTTCATTCCATAAGCAATTGTCATGCTAAACTGAAGTGTCCACTAGAGAGATAGTTGTGTCAACCACCACTAGAGAGATAGTTGTGTCAACCAAGCCGAGAAATGTGTACATCCCTATAAGAAGGGGGCTTCCCACATCTTTGAAGTCGCATCTATCTTATAATCGTATCCCACGCACGCCAATCATCCCTCAGATTGAATAAACTATCCACGGATGCCATGCTTAAATTGTTCAAGAGAAACGTAAGAAGAGCTACCCCGAAGTTCTTCCTTTCACCAAAGCATATGCTCTAGACAGTGCCTCCACACCATAGCAGTCTTCTAATACAGATATTACAAGTGACAGATTGCACAACAAAGTTGCTGAGCTGGGGCAACAATGCCCCTTCTTGCCGCAACCATCCAAGCGCAATTATAGGTGACATAATGAAGGCAAATTCTGAAATATCAGATTTCTGTAACATTCTTAAAACAATAATATTGATTGAGCAGTCCATGAAAGGTAACAGACAATAAGATAAAAAACTAACCAAAATGTGAGGTGATAGTTTCTTAAAACGAGAGCTGCATATATATAAAAAGAAAACAATGACTACAACATACCTCCTCTTCAGTCAAATTGGCTTCCATAACTTAATGAAATGCCATCAGTAGGCAAGCGGGCAGTTCTCATGATCATTTCCAACGCTGCCTTTGTATAGTTTTAGTTTTCCACTTGCTTTAGTTCATCTAAGGATATACTCTAGATGGAAAGAGAAGGGTCTATGCCAGCTGAAGGACATTTGGTCAGAAGAAAGGGGAAAATGGAAAGCTTGGTCGTCAATCAAGCACGAAAACTTTCTGCCACTGGAGGCCTGAAACAAGCAAGGAGGTGAGACAGGGCCACCATAGCTCCGCGCCTTACCTTAGCCAGAGCTTCGAACACGGATTTACAAGTAAGTACAAGGCATGTTTAAAAAGGATCAACATACCAAGGCACATTTTTTCGCCCTTGCAAACTGCCTGCATGCTGCTGTCCATGTTAAATTCCTGTGCATGTTAGATTCATGCTTCAATGCTTTTGCAACAATACTCTTTGATGGAGCAAGCAACTAAATCGGCGATTTCCGCAATATCAAATCTTTCACCATAGCCTTCATCATCTGCGGCACACAATTTAAACTCTCACGAAATCCGTGAGCAAGCAATATATGGCATCCTCGCCACGCATTTAACGAACAAGACAACAATGTATGGAATTTCACCCGACCCATTTTAGATGCCGCGCTTCTCATCTGCCCATCCCTTAGCATAACCTCTAGCAACAGCTAAAGGAAATCCTTGTTTTGGCTGCCCATCCCTTAGCATAACCTCTAGCAACAGCTAAAGGAAATCCTTGTTTTGGCTGCCCATTGCCGCTTATGAAAGATAAAGCATCGAAAAGGGCCCGGATCCCTTTCAATGCTTCGATTCTTCTTGGTGCGGCGGTATGACATGATCCCGAGATCAACCCCGAAGCGTTGGTATTCAAACACATGCGAGAGATGTTCTACTATTGCAAGTGACTTTGCTTGACCAACAATCTGGGTCATCACCGACTTTCGCTTTTGCAAAGACTTTGTTAAACCTCCACTTGCATCATCCATCTTTTGAATCTCATTAGCAACATGCACAAGCGGTTGCCCAACACAAGCAGCTTGATTCATATAACACCCGGCCCCGATGGGTCGTTTTGGTAGGTCACCGCAGCTGCGGCCAAAACGTAATGTAACGGATGAAATAAAATGAAAATATGCTTCTCCTCGATTTACCCGAGGATATAGGCGTAAAAGTGCAACACTATGATGCAAATAAGCACTGTCCATTTTTTAGCACCGACATCCATCATTTTGCATAACACGCTTAGTCCGTGTACACAAAATCATCTTTTAGATAAGAAAACCCTAGAAAACCCTAGAGATGGTTCACGTTTTGTTTTTCATGAGAAAAGGGCTTTCATTATAAGCCCTTGGATCTTTTTGAATTAACAGAGGGCTTCTTTGTAAGCCGTCTGATCTTAACCATTGAGGAGGATGAAACAAAAATTGCACAAATTGCATGCAAAAACTTGGTGCACTCTAGATGTACTGATTAGTATGTCTCGTGCAATACACCCATGAAATCATATGAAAACCATGTAAAACAGCGTATAAAATCACAAAAAAAACCCCCTGTTATAATGCTACATATTGTACAAACAATAAGAAAGTGATACAATTTTTGAAATAATTATTGGTAGACTTAAAATTGGCTGCCTATAAAGCAAACATCTGCGACATACAAGCTCTTTCTAATAAAAGTAGGTAAAGTACAAAGATTAAAAGAAGAACCCATGATCTGTGTGTATCATCCACCTATTAAAAGCAGAGAAACATCATTTATGTATACCCGATACTATGGTAGCGAGAAATAGATCCAGAACATGGAACATTGTTTATGGAGACCGTAACTAATGGGTGATTCAAACACTTTGACAACAAAATATGCTGCTGGAATTTCTTCTAGTTAAAGCAACCTCCAATCCTGCTGCTCAAGAAAATATATGGCTGCCCTTTTTTGGACCCACTTATAGTGACTGTCCACTGTTAGGTCTAGATGCAACTAATGAGTGATTTGAACACTCTGACAAGGAAGTTTGCTGCTGGAATTTCTTCTAGTTAAATCAACCTCCAGTCCTGCTGCTCAAGGAAATCTATGGTTGCCGTGCTTTAGACCCATTTATAGTGGCTTTCCACTGTTAGGTCTATATGCACATAGAAATATTATCACACCCTCAATTAAATCAAGTTAAAATGATTGAAACAAACAAAAAACTGAAGGGGGTCTTACCATAAAGCTTTGATGGTCAATTTGCATAAAAGAAATGATCTTTCATGTCTAGCAGAGCTGGAATTATTCCAGAGAGACTTGTAGATGATGTGAGCTTTTTCTTTGATGACCTGCAAAACCTCAAGATTCTCGAAAGTCTTAGTGCGCAAAATTTTTTGCTCGTTACTAACTTTAATACAAAGATTAATGAACTCATCCATGGCAAGGGGGGTTCACATACGTATTTCGTCTAAAAGGGGTGCGTGGGTAGGATGGTGTTTTTTTGGGTTTCAAAATGTGTGTATACCTACGAGACCATTTACATTTTGAGCTTGGGCATGGTGTATAGTTACGAGAGGGGGACTCTGCCATCTTACTTTTCACAAAACTAATGTTACGGTGAAGCATCTATTTTGTAAGATATCTAGTAAAATTTACGGTAGCAATTTATTTTCTGGGCAATGCATTTTCCTGTGATGTTACTCCATTCTGTACTCTTTGATCCAGTTTGTTCCCCATCTCTTTAAAGCCATTTTCATATTAGCTTGCATCGACATTTGCATTAACATTAGGATGCAAATACCAAAGTAATTGCCCAAGAGGCCAAACAATAGGCAATGAGCAACTCTGAAACCGCACAAAAAGTAAAACCCTCAGACAGATTATCGAAGCGGCTTTATGCAGGTTTGAGAAATTGATTTGAGAGAACCGCAAGCAAAATGGAGAAAACAAGTCCCCTTATTATCTTCAGATTGATTGTATCGATGGCTCAGATGAGTGTTGGGAGAACTTGGGACAAAGAAGGTTTTTCTGATTGAAAAAATAAAAATTTCCAGTTGAGTTAGTGCCTGGCATGAAACTTTCCAAAAATTTCTATGTATTTTTATCTAGGAAAAATTCCAATACCCCTCAAGTTTACAAATATTCCAAAAGTACCCCTAGAAACAGGGTATCTAGCTCAAATGGCAATAACTTTCTTGTGATCAACCAACTAAAAACATATTCTCCACGAAACTTGTAGATATGAGTGAATGCTATCCATAGCAATAGAATCGGCTAAAATGGAGTTGGAATCTTCAAGTTATAGTGTTTTAAGTAAGTGCTATAAAAAATGGCGTAAATGAACATAACTTGTGAATTTGAACTCCAATTTTGATGAATTTGACGTTGATTGGAAGATCTTCTCCTAATCTACAATGTTTGTGAAGACAACTTTTGCATTTGAGGAGCAACAAAAACTCTATTACCTTTTTTAAAAAATGCTCTGATTTGGAGGATATTTTTGGAATTTTCGCAAACTTTGAGGGGTATAATTGGAATTTTCCTTTTACTTGAATAGTGGAAATAGCCTTTAGAGTAAAATGCCACGTAGATTTCTGATAAATTTCTGATAATCCAGTCCAGACCCTAACATCGTTGTTTTAGGAACAGAGCTGCGGCAGCTACGCTATGGCGATGGAGGGGGAGCTAAGGCCCAAGATGGTTGCTACATGGGAGGAGATGGACGAGGCACGGATTCCTGTTCCATTCCGGGATCAATGTGCTCACATCTTAATTCCACTAAACAAGTGCAGATTGGACAATTATTTCTTGCCCTGGAGATGCGTCGATGAGCGCCATCAGTATGAGCGGTGTGAATATGAGCTTTTTTTGTGGCGAATGCGCCGTTTGCAACGTCTGCGTGAGGAGCAGAAGCAGAAGGCTGGTGTCGCAATACCAGTTCCCCAGCCCCTTCCCATGTAAACAGGTGGGGTCTTTCGTTGTCTTTGATTACATATAGATATTTGGCTCAAGATCTTCCTTTCCCTGCTAATGTGGGTGCATATTAAGCCAATTGCCGTGTTGTTGCATTTCGCCCTAATTTCGTTCCAACATATGCCTATTTTGTAAAATCACTATTCTAGTTTTTTTTCTCAGAAGATGAGTATGTGAAATTTGTGTTATTTTTCTATTTTGTACTGGAAGGTTAGTATATGGTTTTTGTGTTTTTTTCCATTTTTGCAGACTTTGTTGAACTGTGGTAGTTTCAGTTTCAATGTCGCTTGTTGTCCTTCTTGAGAAGTCTCTCCTTATTTGATTCAGATCACACATATATCATTCTTTTACTTCTAATTTCCAAGTTTTAAGTCCAGTTGGTGCGTTGATTTCCCCTTTAGCTGTTATGTTGGGTCGCCGCTGCTCGTGCTCGCAGGACTGTGCTAATTATTGCCTTCCTTAATTAGAAACAGATTAACGCTCTTTCAAGGCTTTGAATGGTTTCAGATTGAAGCTCTTTAGAATGACTGCTAGGCTTTGGATGCCTTGGACTTGTTTAATGTGTTTCATAGAACTGAACACTCGTTCATGTCTTGAGTGCAATGGACACATAGAGGTGAAACAAGCAAGCCTTCTAGAAGAGATACACGTTAACTTTTTGATAGTTCGATCAGATCTACTATAGGATCACAGTTGATATTTAGAAAAAAGATGATAACTAAAACTGTAGGGTTGAGGAGGAAAACCAGACTGTTTATATGATGTTACTATGCCTTCGTTGTGTGGTGATGCGTTAGAAATACCGAGTCATCACGTATACAATTATCATAACACCAACATGGCACTAATACCCATTCTGATGAGATATACTGCTTGATGCGGCATGCTTGGTCATTTTTCTGTCCGATATTGCATTTCCATGTAAATTACCGTTTATGGGGTTTTTTCTGGTTTGCACTGATCAGAAGAAAGCAAGCAAGTTAATGGCGGTCTTTATCCAATCTGCTTATCTCATTTATTTTTAACTTTCAGTAGAATGATTTGTTATAAAATGTCACTAAGATATTGCATTTTCAATTTTTAGGGCATTTTGGATCAGATGGATCTCTTTCAAGGTAACTGAAACATCTGGGACCAGATACAGCATAAGTCCTTGAAAGATTATATTAACAACTGTCCTCAATGTTCATTCTCTCAATAAGCCAGTCACAGCTTTCCAAAAGAGCAGACCATAATATTAAGCTTCTGCATTTTTACTGAGATTTTATGTGGTTTAAGGCTGTTGCATCACTGTTCCTTACTTTTTGAGTAGTTGGAAAGCTACTTTTCAGTACGTTTTCTGATCTGGATAGTCTTCGTTTTGCAGCCCCCTCTGACGTGGCATTATGTCAGCCCTTGATTTGTAGATTGTATGGTCTGGATCCGTGCCACCTCAGAGGGGGCTGTAAAACGAAGGTGTCCCCGCCAACATGAGTTCTGTATAACAGTATTGAAATTCCTAGTGATTAAGGATGTACAGAAACAAGAACGCCAGCATAAGTTTTTCATAAGAGTATGGTTTTCCACTTTGGGTAATCTTGGTTCCTTTTTTTTACGGTGGCGCTGCAATGGCAACTCCATTTTCCATTTTTGGGTATTCTTGGTTCTTCCTTAGGAGGCGCCAAAATAACATCATTTTTCTTGCATTGCAAACCTTCATGCAGACCTAGTGTGGGCTCTACGTGTATGGTGATGGTTTGAGATCCTTATGTGCTTGGCTATGGGGGCAAGAATCTCAAGATTTTGTCCTAGCTTTGTTGCAATTTACTAGCCTAGCCTTTAGACTTGTTACTTTATCCTACCCCCTAGATAAAGGATGAAACCCCCACAACTAGTACAAATTGAGTACATTCTCTACCACATTGGGGATCATCACCAATAGAATCTCTAGCCACGCTTCACCCAATGGACAAACTGAGCACATTCCAGACAAAAATTCTACCACATTGGAAATCACCACTGATAGAATCGCTATACTTAATAAGATAATATCTTTGGCAACATGGAAGGTCATTCATCTGAATCCCTTTCCAGCCAAAGTGCCTTTAACATTTTCCAGCCAAAGTGCCTTTAACATGAGGCATCTTATAACGTTAACTCTCCCTGTAACCTAGAATTGTTACGTTACCCTTCTGGAGTTACTGGACATGCACTATGCCAAGCTTTTCCCACAGTGGACCACTAGCAGTGTTGTTGCTATATCCACGGCAATTTGCCCTCACTGTCCTATTATCGCACCATCATGGTCAATTCACTCTTTGCAAAACTTTTGGCCGACATTCTCGAGCAAGTATTGACGGTGTGGGTAGAGACAGTGGATACGAGCTCTCACGCAGGCAGGATTCTAATCCTGACACTTCACAATTGATCTTATTTTCACTCACTGGACCTTGGTTGAAGATAGCAGGAATCACTAAGACCTGTGTTGCTTCTTTGTTGATTTTGCAAAAGCTTTTGAACACGGGGGAGCGGGAGCTCAGCTCGTGTGCCACAAAATTAGGCAGCTCATATAAGCCGACGAGGCGGGCCTCTTAGCCTACACTCCAGATGACACCACAGGAAAATCAGAATAGAATGAGAAGATCTAAGATCTTAGCTAAGAGGCCTTTTGAATTTAGGAGTCATGGGAAGGTTAATGAAGGCATTACATTGTTATGTAATCCTTTCAATGGAGAAGGGCGTGTATATTTGTACCATGGAACATGAACTTCTTCATTGCAGAATTTTAGGGATAAAGAGATTAACCCCTATATCGTAAATAGGACACTCATCAGTTGAGTCATCAAGCTAGTGTACGAAACTAGCAATTTTATTTTCATTGCAGACAATAGTAAAAATAACTTGATAAGATTATACGTAAGTAAATACATTTTTTGAATAGTTTTAAGCTTAAAAAGAATGCAATAAAATTAATACCTCCACTTACTGTCTATATATATCTGTATATATTCTATTTATAATATATGTGTTATAGCGTTTATTTATATGTTTTAATATCTTTATTTTAAAAAATCTTAGAAACATAAGTTTTCCTTTGTAAATAGATATTTTATGAACTTTGTATTTAATATTAAATATTTAAAATTTGTTTTACAACTTTTATAATTTAAAACAAGTTTTTTTGTTATCCAATTTATGTTTTGGTTCAATGTCGATCAAAGGCTTTAGCATGCAATTGAATGGCACTAATTGCCATTTACTTTGAAAGGCAAGTTTAGAACGTACCATTGAAAAAATAAAATTGTAGGACCTCGTTCAAATTAACATTTGGCTCCTATTACATGGCCGAAAATTGGATATTATTGACGCATTGGATTTGTGTAGGTAAAGACTGGTCGCAGAGGTTAGGGAGCAGCGGCAACCCTTTTGAACACGATGGAAAAAGGTAGAGGAGTAATCAGAGGAGATAAAGACATGGAAAAGAGAGCCAGAGAACATATCATGTTTAGCTACCCCTTAAAAGAATGTATGGTCAAAACTGCCCTTTCAAAAGTTTTGGCTTCTAAGTACGTGCTTCAAGCGCTCAATTTGTTTGGTATATCTGATATTATTTGGAACGAGATGATGGAGGATATAGAAGGATGGCCGAGGAATATCATTTTGCATGTAACATTAAAAAGGATATCATTCCTTTCCTAAGCCTGTTCTTTTTATCTTCTATAGTCGAATTGGTAGTTGATAATCTTGTGCATTTGAGAGAATATTTTCTTGATGGTAATTGTGCACCACAACAAGTAGTTCTTGTAGAAACTATTGTTGATATTATTGTAAAGATGCATCTATTGCTATTAGATGGCACACTCTATAATTTCTTTGCTGGTTGTGTGAATGCTAAGCCATAAGATGGCAAGGAAAATCAAATCTTCTAGTCTTAATGATGCAACTTGGATTCCTGTAATCTTAAGAAGAAGAGGTAATAGAAGGCAAAGAGAGGAAACCCCACAGGAAAGAGCTCATAGTGCCGAAGCAGGGAGTGGAGGTGATAGAAGTGAAGGAAGAAGGGGGGAAGAGGAGGAAATATAATCTTGGTGACTTTGTCTAAAGCATTATCTTTTATGAAATGGTAATCGTAAAAGTGGATTTGCCATTCTTTGAAAACCGCCACAGGAAAATTAGAATTGAAAGAGAAGAACTAAAACTTTGGCTAAGAGGTCTTTTGAATTTAAGAGTCATAAAAGGTTAATGAAGGCATTACATTTTTATGTAATCCTTTCAATGGAGAAGGGCATCTACATTTGTACCATGGAACACACACTTCTTTTGTTGCAGAATTTTAGGGATAAAGAGATTAATCCCCCATATCAAAGGAACATCATGGGATAACTTAGTGCAGCATGGAAAATCCGATCAAAGGAAAAAAAGAAAAAGATGTTTGAGCACGATTTTTTAGGACCCTTTCCTGAGATCCTCCCTACTAACACAACCCTCATTCCGATAATTCATGGAGTTGTATTTAGTATCTATGAGAAACACGATTATCCATCGTTGGTATGTAATTGGGTAAGCTCGGTTTAGTTAGTGTCGTGCGCCCAGAAGGTGCGTCTGGGAACATGAGGAGAGAAATCGCTCAGACCTACCTGAAGAGTGATGAATAAAATGAGCACGAACCATGTCATCCAAGTGCGTGGGACTTGACCTTTCAAAGGACTTAAAATCCTTTCAACATAGCATTGAGCGAAAGGTGGATCGTGCCTTCGCTCTGCTTTGGAGAGCTAGCATTCCGATTCAGTAGGTCAAAAGATAAGAAGGTAGTCAAACCTCTTCAACAACACAACTGCTTTAAATCTCCGTCCCGTTGTCCATTTGCCGAAGTTTTAGGCGATCAACTCGTCAAGATGCACCCAAAAATCGAGGACGAAAAGGGGCCGCCATTTATCCTTGTGTTGAACTTGATGTGAAAGTACTACATTACAAGAAAGTTACACCCTTTGGAAATGTGTTGAAGATCAAAGGAGTGCCTAAAATTTTGCATTGGAAATTTGAATGGTCAATTATTAAAACACTGCATTAGACAAGTTTATTCCAAGGAATGGGCTACGTAATTGTGAAGATATAATAAATAACTTTTCTTTTTTATAAATCTATTGCTTTATTAAATTGCATATGTTGTACAGACTGCATAGATTTGAAGTAAGATAACCAAAGATAATATTTTCTTTGGCCAGCATATATATTACATGCATGTGCCTTTCATGCATGCGAGAGAAATTGGAGAAAGGGGTCTGAATATGAACGATGGATAAAAGTAAAAGATTCAACTTGCTATTGCAGTTTATGATGATACAAATATTTACCTGTTGAATGATACTTTCAATGCAGTAGATGCCCAACCTGTAGCTACACTCTTCAATGTAAAATACTATTATCCAGATATTAGATCAGTTGTAATTCTACACTTGTTGATGGTGTTTCTAAGTTTCAAAAATGCCACAGTTCTATTGCGCTAGCATTAAAACCGACATTCCTCAGATGGGGATGCCACCTCATCTCATTTTCCCTATTTATGGCCCACCATTTTTTTCTTTTTTTTTTGCTAACCGAGTTCTCTTGGGCTTTTTCTCCTAGTTATGGTCATCTCTACCTAGTTTCCTACCTTCGAATTTTCTCCACAGCCACAGATCGTCTTTGTTGGTCATGGCTGATCTGTGCCTACTATCCACACTCAAAAACAAATTCTTTCAAGGTACGAATCTTTTTGTCTTGACGGTTTTGATCACTTTGTTTGTTGTTTGTTTTCGCTTCAATTGTCTGGTTTGCTACGACTGGGAGGCTTGGCGCATCAATTCACGGTTACAGAGTAGTCAAGGGTTTCAAGCATTGTAGGGGTTAGTTTTTTCTTGTTTGTTTTGTATGTCTAAGTCGGCTTGAGTCTGGCATGTGATTTGATTTTAGTGAGTAGTATGTGGTCTTCCTGTGTCTGATGGCCTTTGGCCCTTCTTTCCGTTTTGTTCAGCCTGCAGCCTTAATTATGAGTGAGATCGGCCTTGATACTGCCTTTTGCTAAATTGATTGGCAGTATGGCATGCCATCGGTCTGCCCTTTGCCAATTTCTAAAGATCTGACTTTTTTCATGGCCTCGCTTGACTTTGGTTGTCCCTTGCCAGGCACTCAGTAAAGCCAGTCGGTGGTTGATCCTCATCCTCTCCCTGTGGCAATTCATTGCTCATTCCTCTTGTTTAACTCCGTTTCTGTCTCTGATTCCATCATCTATCTCTGATTCTGTCATCTCTAATTTTGCTATTGATACCTCTATCTCTGATTCGTCATAGTTTCCAGTCTTTGCTCTCGACTCTGCTGCATAGTTCTTCCTATGCCATTCCTATCAAATCCTTCTGACCGCCATCACCCCCTTTTCGATGTTTTCCCTGGCTGCAACTTCCACCACTGTCGCCATCTCTGAGGGAGGGATATCAAACTGTCAGTTCTCGGTTTCCCCGATTTGTTGGGGTACTGTTTTCCTGGTTTTCCAGTACTGGTTTTCTGGTTTCCCATTTTCTATAGGTCTCTTATAGAGTTTTTCATATTGTTTACTTTAGTTGCATATAGTGGTTTTGTTTTCTTTCTGTGGTAGGTGAGGCTGCTTGCTCTTGTTATTTGTTCCTATGTATGCCCTTTCATTTATCCTTATAGTTGGTGTTACACTTGCATTTGCAGTTCTTTCGATGGTTGCCATTGTATTTTCTTTATGATTGCTTCAAATTGTGGTTCTTACATGTTTGTAAAGACAAGCAGGCTCAGTGGTTCTCACGCTGGGGTGTGCAGGCAAACAGATGCGTCCAGGTCAGGACAAAGAAAGATCGCGAGGCACTTAAACTATACCTTGATGCTACTTTCCTTCGCAAGCTGTGGGATGCAGAGGCTCTGACGCATGTTAAGCTGGCACACTATCAGCAGCAGGTCAATCCTAGGCTCACAAGAGGCCCACACCAGTACTTGTACACCCAGCTATCCATGAAGAAACGCAGGCTTATAGCACGGGGGCACATCGCCTCCGCATTGAAACAGGGCGTTGGGCTCGCAAAGCACGAGAGCAAAGGCTTTGCCAGTGTTGCCACCAGGGCGCGATTGAGGATGAATGTCATGCCCTCCAGACCTGCCCAGCATTTGCCCATATTCGAGAGCGATATGTTCGATTACTAGTGCCTGGCCAGCCGTTGCATCAGTTATTGACTACGGCGTCAGTGGGTTTGTTGGGGTCATACCTCCAGGAGGTTATGGATGCACGGACTCGTTTGTGTCCTACGGGACGGTATTGAACTGTCCTATGCAATTGTACAGTGTGCCAGCAGGCTTATTACTGCTAAGGTTTTTCCCTCGAAAACCCTTCGGGGCGGGGGTTTTTTAATCCTGTCAGTAATATGCTTGCTGCTCTCTTTTTGTTTGGGTCCCATAGGCCAATTGGTCTCCGTGGATGCTAAAAATCCTATTCTATTCTATTCTATTCTATAGTTACGGGTGTCGAGTATTGTTTCTATTCTCTTGACTTGTTTCTTTCTTTCTGATTTTTTTCCCTTGGCAAGTTTTATCTATTTCTTTTCTGATCCTGGATGTGAGTTCATCCAATTCTCGCACCTCCTCCTCAACGGGGGCTAATTCATTCAAATGAATGTTTTCCCCTTCTTCGGGGATCAGAGATACTAATCCCATCAAAGGATCACCTGCCATATCAATATCCTTTCATCCCAGCCTCGAACTCAGGCGCTAACACAAATGTAATAGATCTTGGCTGAACCTGGGCAACAAGCCACATCAAATCGCATCTACCGTCTCTACCCTCAGAATTCCTGATACCCCTGCAATGCCACAGAGTCCCTGACTCAGATTTGATGCACTTAAATCATAGAAGGCTGTTGCAGAGATTTCCAGAGAGTCTAGCTCCACCAAGCATGCTTATACCTGAAATTTCTAGGTTGTTAAATAGGGCCTCAATTTACAGAGTCCAAGGGCCGAAACTGAGAAATCGGCCTGCGCTACGTTGATTCAGATCCTCTGAGTATCCTTTCAATTTGCCACAGCCATTCGGCTTCCATCTCTGGGCTAGGGGTTGTTTGAGTTTAGAGGAAAAGGCGCACCCAATCAGGTGGTGCCACGTCATTAAATGGAGGCAGAGGCAAGACCAAATGGGAGGATATTAAAGACGTAGAACTAACCTTCGAGCTTAAAACCCAGGAAAGTGCGGTGAGGGGGATAGGGACGTTGGTGATATCCTGACTTGAGATCGACAGCGAAGGGAAAATCACTAGGTAGACATAAATGTGAAAGCAACTTAAGAGACTCATAATGGAAGGAGGAGATCGTCCAAAGAGTAGTCAGAGCATGGCTCATATGGTCATCAAAATCTAAGGCAACATCATAGCCCTTGTGATCAGCAATGCTACCGTTCTATTGCGATAGCAATTGAACGGACATTCCTTGGATGGATTGAACCGACATTCCTTGGATGGTGACGCCTCACCTCACATCTCCTATTTATTCCGCCTTTTCTCCCATTGTCATTCATCGGCATTCTCTTGAGCTAGTTTTCTCCTCTTTCTTTGTCCTACCAGTTTTTCTCACCCTTGTTCAGTCCTTTGAGCTCCTACTACCATGATCAAATCGATTCTACCCCTTTGAGCTCCTAAATTGATCGCTTCCTATCCTTTTTCTAAATCTATTTTAGGCTATGGTGCTATGGCTATTTTTACATTTTGGATGCAACAAGAGATTCCTTCTTTTGCTGCGTATCCAGCAGTTATTGGTTTCAGTAGCAATTTCCTTCTTTGCTATGTCCAAATTTGTACTTGTCTTGCTTTCGGTTCAGGTTGCCCTGTGTTTTTGGGATTGTTGTCTCTTTTGTTCTTGTAGGTTACTCTTGTCGGTGCGTTGTGAACACCAGGACGGTTTTGAATCAGCATTCAGCATGGCTGCCCATAGGTTCGGATTTCCACGAAGAGGTTTTGCAAATTTGATTTGTGTTTTATGTTAGATCAGTGGATGCTGGTCAGATCTAGGTATTGCTGCAAGAAAATTGCATTGATGCTCGTTTGATCCTTGTTCCAGCTGTAGCCACATATTCTCAAACCAATGTGAACCCGATTGGGGCTCAAATTCGTCGGGTTGGGTGCAGGTTTTTGCCCCTGATGGTTCCTGTTGGCCGCCCCTCCTTCTTATCTGTCCGTCTGCTGTGATAGAACATGCCTATAAAATCAGTTACTTCCAATAGATAAAAGGGAAAAACTACAAAATACCCTTCTGTTTTGACAAATTTCATGACATACCCCTGAGTTTTCATAAATTTTTGTAATGCCCTTGGTCAAAGTATTTAGTATTTAGTATCATTGAAAATTGTTCAAATGCCCTTAAGATGTACCTTAATTACCCAGACGCCCTTAAGATTCTACACAATTCACCAAATACCCGTAAGATGAGAGATGATACAGTTTTTATTCTGACAATTTGATTAGGGCTCTTTTCAAATATGACCATCAAATCCAAGAGCCATGATCAGAATATTAGATAGTCTTAATATACGGATTTTGGAGGAGGTGGATTCGCATTCAGTTTTGCTTTGGCAAATGCCCTTGAAAAGATGCAAGATGAATGTATTCAGAGATATTCACATCTATATGGCAATGAAGAGCGGATTTAAGCACATGAGGTCGAATTAGGTTTTCCATTGGGATTCCATCATGTTAGAATGTCTAAATCTTTGCCGGTTTTCCACTGGGTATTCCAGCAGGTTAGAACGTCTAAATCTTTGCTCTATTTTCTATTCAAAAACGAAAACTGCCGATGTCAAATCCTTGCCGCAAAAATACATCCATTCAGAAGGGCTTTATATAAAATACGTAAAATACAAGGGCATTTTGATGGCATACAAAATTCTACAGAGCCAAATACGTTGACCAAGGGCATTACAAAAATTTATGCAAACTCAAGGGTATGTCGTGAAATTTGTCAAAACATAAGGGTATTTTGTAGTTTTTCCCTAGGTAAAATCCACCATTAAGCGCCCATCTCTAGCCCCAATCCGGCAACCTCCCTTGTATGGTAGTCTCGCTCCTGACACGATTTCTTCAGCGATTTTTTGTCCCCCCTCCTTTCTTTGCCTGCAATAGGCCCTGTTGCGAGATGTGATTTTTCGTTTGTACTTGGGTTAGTATGATAATAGGTAGGGTTTTTTTATCTTTGCGGCTTATAAGGACGGAGACTCCAACATGTCATCTTTATTATACGGGGTTAAGCTAGAACATTTACACATTTATCTTGTTCAGACTATCATCCGGGGATATTGGATACATATTCTCCTACCTATACTTCGTGATGAGATAGTGGGCCTTCTTTTTCCGACATCATGGGTCCTTTTTCAAAGTTACAGATCTCACCACTAGAGCATTGTTTCGGTGCGCTTGTCGAGAAAGGATGTGGTTTGGATTGCACTCATGCAAAAGAGTCAATTCGAAAATAAGAACTCTAATTGACATGCCAAATAGATGAGATAATGTCATTCGTTGTTAGGTATGTTTCTTTGACTCAAGGTAACTTTGGTCTCAAACGTGTGGGGAGGTTGTATTTTATGATCTGAGGTATATGTATTTAAAGTCTAGTTCCTTGCCCATTCTAACGATTATTTGTATCTTATCTAGCATTTATTGGGTTATATGGGGCCGTCGGTCGATGTTTCGAGTATGATGTTACTTTTCAGTCTTTCTATGGGTCATTTGATCAAGATATATGCTTTATAACATTTATTTATGTTTGCCTCCTTTTTACCGTTCTCATCACCATATTGTTAGGCACTTGCTCTTTCTTTAATATCAATATGTTTTACCATTGTTTTTTGGATTGGTTGTGTATCACCTGCAGGGACATGCCTGGGACGGGAAATTTTGTTTTTTGTTGTTTGGTTGGGTGTGTTGATCCATATGTATCTCATAATCATCGAGTCTCGTTGATACACGTTTTCCTTTTTCCATGCATTTACCAACATTAGAATTGTCTATGTTGACAAAATTGTGGGGAAGGATATGCATCTCTTCGTCGTTGATGACTATTAAGCTGCATATTGCTTGGTCCAATATTTTGTGGCTCAGTCCAATATTTTGTGATTTTCATGGTTTTATGCATATCCATTGGTTTTTATCTTGGTTTTGTCCACAAGTTTCTTCATGGAGGTTTGATCCTTTCTGGATTTGAATTTATCTTGCTCGCGTTTATCCTCTAGGCTAAGTGCTCTTGTCTTGAATTTGTAAGATATGTACATTTTACGGTTGCAGGTAGGTGGCTTGTAAGTTTTTTGACATTATATCATCTTAGCTATATGACATGCATGCACATGTGACTCTATCATTTGCGTGTGTGGTTATAGTGTTTTTCCGTTGGTCACTTTGACTCATTTGCATTGCCATATTTCTAGAACACTCTAGTCGCCATATTTTCTCTCCCTTGTTTAGTTTAGTGGCTAGTCCATTAGGTTAGCAATTAAGAGACAGGGGGTCTGTCATATGTCCTCATGGACGTTGCCAATGTGACATGACAATACTATCTATCTATCTATCTATCTATCTATCTATCTATCTATCTATCTATCTATCTATCTATCTATCTATCTATCTATCTATCTATCTATCTATCTATCTATCTATCTATCTATCTATCTATCTATCTATCTATCTATGCTTTGTAATTCGTTTTATTCAATTTGACCCCTTCTTTACCTAGGTGGATGTCATTACCCCTAGTTCTTGTTCATTTTGTTGGATTTGCATCATTTTTCTCCTTTAGTTCTATTGAATTGTTTAACTTGTTATCCTTTGCCTATTGTTACTTCTTTTATCGTTCTCAGAGTGTTCTTGTTGTTGTATTCACCGTGTTGTTGGTGTATTAGTTCCTTTGAATTTTTAGTCTCATGTGCACTTTATTGTTGTCATATTCATGATTGTTTAGGTTTTATCCCGTTCGACCCTATTTGGTCCATTTGTTCTGTGAGCCCTACTGTCTCATTACTCCCTTCTACCCAATTGGCTTCTTTATTTCATTTTCTTCTTTTACTTCGGTGCTCCCTCAAACTCGATGAGCCTTTTTATACCACGTGCTTTGTTTGTCATTGCTGCTTGATTTCCTTTAGATTTCTAATTTGTCCCTTTTTGTTTGTTTCCCATAACTCTGGTTTCTTTAGTTCTAAATTGCTACAGTCTCCGTTGGTGCACTCAATTTGCTCTATGCTCTTCATTTCATGCTAGCTCCATCAGTTAATGTTATTGTTCGATTAGTTCTACATGTTTGCTCGTGTTTCAGATTGTTTATTTTGTTGTTTACCTTGCTAGTACTCTTCTACGTGTTATGGGTAGTCTGATTGATTTCTTTGATTCCATAGTCCAATCTAATGTTTGGTCTACTCTTTTGAGGTAGTCACCCAATTCTTTTTATCTGGTTTTCTCCATTTACTACACTATCCATGTTCATGTACATTTTTCCATGTTATTCAGTTTGTTCTAATGCGAGATTGTTTTATTGTCATGATTGCCCCAGTTTATCTTGAGTCCTTTTTTCTAGTTACATCTTACATATATATATCATTTTGTTTTATTCGCTTCATTTGCTCTCGAGTTCTCTTTGTTAGCCATTCCCCTTAATGTTAAGTATCTGATTATCTCGTAGTATCGAGTGCTCCAGTATCGACTAACGTTTTTGTATCTAGGATTTCTTGTATCGCTAAGTTCGCCATGGTTCCTTTATTCCTATTCCAATTGTCTTATTTGATTTTGATAGCTCCATTTACTCTGCTCACTTTTATCATTTGCATCAGGTTGCTATGTCATTTATCATTGGCAGTGTACGCCATGCTTCTAGTATTAAGTCCTATCACCATATATGTTCCCATCCGTCCATTCATTGGCGTCGAGTTCCATTATTTAACCTCAGTTGATCCTCTTATTACATTAGCTCCATCGCGTAATTTTTCCCTTTATCCCCATTCAGGATCTTTAGTTTTCTATGTTTTCCATTTGGCTTTTTTCTCTCGCCATTCTATTAATTACTATAGTTTTGTGGTGCTCTACAATGTCTATAGGATTTTGTTTTCTATGTTTTCCACTTGGCTTTTTTCACTCGCCATTCTATTAATTACTATAGTTTTGTGGTGCTCTACAATGTCTATAGGATTTTACTTGCTTGTGTGCTTCTTATGGCTTTCAGTTGTTCTTATAGTCTCCTATCAGGTTGACTCATTTGTTTACGCATATTATTTGGATGATAAAGGTTGAAGACAATGTGGTTGTTCGTTTGGTTGTCGTGACTCATTGTTTTCCTTAAACGCTTTAAGATGCATTCTGGTAGTCATTGATCTGGTTTCTTCTTATAATTTCATTGTATCGCTTCATTCATAGGACTGCTAGTTATTTCAAGGGCGTAGAGCATTTGTTGCGTCTATTTGCGCTTGCGTGACATTGGACTTTGTTGAAGTTCATGGTTCACCCAATTTTAGCTTTTAGAAACATTCATTATCCCTGTGACCGCGGGTTCATGATGTTTTTGCATTCTCTGCTCCATGTGCATTTGGCCCTGCTCGTGTTACTATGTCCATCTGTTCTTCCAAAGTGACGTCTTCTTTATCTTCCACTTTCTATTTATCTGGGCATCGTTATTGGCTCCATTTTTATTATCTAAATGTGCTCGCCAATTCTATTAGTTTCCATTTGCCCCAATGTTGTGCTCCATTCGCTCTCTAGCACTCGTTATTTGCCCCTTTTGCCTCGTTTATTCCATTATCCTATTTCTCGTTGTTATTCTTTCGTTCTTCCACGTGTTCCAGGTTACCCCATCAGCCTTGTACCGTGCATTCTATTTTATTTTGTTGCATTAATCCTGGGTTGACTTATGTGCTATCTAAGATCTTGCGCCCCTTCACCCAATGGACAAACTGAGCACATTCCAGACAAAAATTCTACCACATTGGAAATCACCACTGATAGAATCGCTATACTTAATAAGATAATATCTTTGGCAAGATGGAAGGTCATTCATCTGAATCCCTTTCCAGCCAAAGTGCCTTTAACATGAGGCATCTTATAACGTTAACTCTACCTGTAACCCAGAATTGTTACGTTACCCTTCTGGAGTTACTGGACATGCACTATGCCAAGCTTTTCCCCACTAGCAGTGTTGTTGCTATATACAAGGCAATTTGCCCTCATTGTCCTGCCAATTATCGCACCACCATGGTCAATTCACTCTTTGCAAAACTTTTGGCCGACATTCTCGAGCAAGTATTGACGGTGTGGGTAGAGACAGTGGATGTACGAGCTCTCACGCAGGCAGGATTCTAATCCTGACACTCCACAATTGATCTTATTTTCGCTCACTGGACCTTGGTTGAAGATAGCAGGAATCACTAAGACTTGTGTTGCTTCTTTGTTGATTTTGCAAAAGCTTTTAAACATGGAGGAGCGGGAGCTCAGCTCGTGCGCCACAAAATTAGGCAGCTCATATAAGCCAACGAGGCGGGCCTCTTAGCCTACACTCCAGATGACACCACAGGAAAATCAGAATAGAATGAGAGAATCTAAGATCTTAGCTGAGAGGCCTTTTGAATTTAGGAGTCATGGGAAGGTTAATGAAGGCATTACATTGTTATGTAATCCTTTCAATGGAGAAGGGCGCGTATATTTATACCATGGAACATGAACTTCTTCATTGCAGAATTTTAGGGATAAAGAGATTAACCCCTATATCGTAAATAGGACACTCATCAGTTGAGTCATCAAGCTAGTGTACGAAACTAGCAATTTTATTTTCATTGCAGACAATAGTAAAAATAACTGGATAACATTATACGTAAGTAAATACATTTTTTGAATAGTTTTAAGCTTAAAAAGAATGCAATAAAATTAATACCTCCACTTACTGTCTATATATATCTGTATATATGCTATTTATAATATATGTGTTATAGCGTTTATTTATATGTTTTAATTTATTTTAAAAAATCTTAGAAACATAAGTTTTCCTTTGTAAATAGATATTTTATGAACTTTGTATTTAACATTAAATATTTAAAATTTGTTTTACAACTTTTATAATTTAAAACAAGTTTTTTTGTTATCCAATTTATGTTTTGGTTCAATGTCGATCAAAGACTTTAGCATGCAATTGAATGGCACTAATTGCCATTTACTTTGAAAGGCAAGTTTAGAACATACCGTTGAAAAAACAAAATTGTAGGACCTCGTTCAAATTAACATTTGGCTCCTATTACATGGACGAAAATTGGATATTATTGACGCATTGGATTTGTGTAGACAAAGACTAGTCGCAGAGGTTAGGGAGCAGCGGCAACCCTTTTGAACACAATGGAAAAAGGCAGAGGAGTAATCAGAGGAGACAAAGACATGGAAAAGAGAGCCAGAGAACATATCATGTTTAGCTACCCCTTAAAAGAATGTATGGTCAAAACTGCCCTTTCAAAAGTTTTGGCTTCTAAGTACGTGCTTCAAGCGCTCAATTTGTTTGGTATATCTGATATTATTTGGAACGAGATGATGGAGGATATAGAAGGATGGCCAAGGAATAGCATTTTGCATGTAACATTAAAAAGGATATCATTCCTTTCCTAAGCCTGTTCTTTTTATCTTCTATAGTCGAATTGGTAGTTGATAATCTTGTGCATTTGAGAGAATATTTTCTTGATGGTAATTGTGCACCACAACAAGTAGTTCTTGTAGAAACTATTGTTGATATTATTGTAAAGATGCATCTATTGCTATTAGATGGCACACTCTATAATTTCTTTGCTGGTTGTGTGAATGCTAAGCCATAAGATGGCAAGGAAAATCAAATCTTCTAGTCTTAATGATGCAACTTGGATTCCTGTAATCTTAAGAAGAAGAGGTAATAGAAGGCAAAGAGAGAAAACCCCACAGGAAAGAGCTCATAGTGCCGAAGCAGGGAGTGGAGGTGATAGAAGGGAAGGAAGAAGGGGGGAAGAGGAGGAAATATAATCTTGGTGACTTTGTCTAAAGCATTATCTTTTATGAAATGGTAATCGTAAAAGTGGATTTGCCATTCTTTGAAACACCGCCACAGGAAAATTAGAATTGAAAGAGAAGAACTAAAACCTTGGCTAAGAGGTCTTTTGAATTTAAGAGTCATAAAAGTTTAATGAAGGCATTACATTTTTATGTAATCCTTTCAATGGAGAAGGGCATCTACATTTGTACCATGGAACACACACTTCTTTTGTTGCAGAATTTTAGGGATAAAGAGATTAATCCCCCATATCAAAGGAACATCATGGGATAACTTAAACCAGCATGGAAAATCCGATCAAAGGAAAAAAAGAAAAAGATGTTTGAGCACGATTTTTTAGGACCCTTTCCTGAGATCCTCCCTACTAACACAACCCTCATTCCGATAATTCATGGAGTTGTATTTAGTACCTATGAGAAACATGATCCATCGTTGGTATGTAATTGGGTTGGCTCAGTTTACTTAGTGTCGTGCGCCCAGAAGGTGCGACTGGGAACGTGAGGAGAGCAATCGCTCAGACCTACCTGAAGAGTGATGAATGAAATGAGCACGAACCATGTCATCCAAGTGCATGGGACTTGACCTTTCAAAGGACTTAAAATCTTTTCAACATAGCATTGAGTGAAAGGTGGATCGTGCCTTCGCTCTGCTTTGGAGAGCTAGCATTCCGATTCAGTAGGTCAAAAGATAAGAAGGTAGTCAAACCTCTCCAACAACACAATTGCTTTAAATCTCCATCCCGTTGTCCATTTGCCAAATTTTAGGCGATCAATTCGTCAAGATGCGCCCAAAAATCGAGGACGAAAAGGAGCCGCCATTTATCCTTGTGTTGAACTTGATGTGAAAGTACTACATTGCAAGAAAGTTATTCTTTGGCCAGCCTATATATTACATGCATGTGCCTTTCATGCATGCGAGAGAAATTGGAGAAAGGGGTTTGAATATGAACGGTGGATAAAAGTAAAAGATTCAACTTGCTATTGCAGTTTATGATGATACAAATATTTACCTGTTGAATGGTACTTTCAATGCAGTAGATGCCCAACCTGTAGCTACACTCTTCAATGTAAAATATTATTATCCAGATATTAGATCAGTTGTAATCCTACACTTGTTGATGGTGTTTCTAAGTTTCAAAAATGCCACGGTTCTATTGCGCTAGCATTAAAACCGACATTCCTCAGATGGGGATGCCACCTCATCTCAATTCCCCTATTTATGGCCCACCATTTTTTTCTCTTTTTTTGGCTAACCGAGTTCTCTTGGACTTTTTCTCCTAGTTATGGTCATCTCTACCTAGTTTCCTACATTCGAATTTTCTCCACATCCACAGATCGTCTTTGTTGGTCGTGGCTGGTCTGTGCCTACTATCCACACTCAGAAACATATTCTTTCAAGGTACGAATGTTTTTGTCTTGACGGTTTTGATCACTTTGTTTGTTGTTTGTTTTCGCTTCAATTGTCTGGTTTGCTACGACTGGGAGGCTTGGCGCATCAATTCCGGTTACAGAGTAGCCAAGGGTTTCAAGCATTGTATGTGTTAGTTTTTCCTTGTTTGTTTTGTATGTCTAAGTCTGCTTGAGTCTGGCATGTGATTTGATTTTAGCGAGTAGTATGTGGTCTTCCTGTGTCTGATGGCCTTTGGCCCTTCTTTCCATTTTGTTCAGCCTGCAGCCTTGGTTATGAGTGAGATCGGCCTCGATACTGCCTTTTGCCAAATTGATTGACAGTATGACATGCCATCGGTCTGCCCTTTGCCAATTTCTAAAGATCTGACTTTTTTCATGGCCTCGCTTGAATTTGGTTGTCCCTTGCCAGGCACTCAGTAAAGCCGGTCGGTGGTTGATCCTCATCCTCTCCCTGTGGCAATTCATTGCTCATTCCTCTCTGTTTAACTCCTTTTCTGTCTCTGATTCCATCATCTATCTCTGATTCTGTCATCTCTAATTTCGCCATTTATACCTCTATCTCTGATTCGTCATGGTTTCCAATCTTTGCTCTCGACTCTGCTGCATAGTTCTTCCTATGCCATTCCTATCAAATCCTTCTGATCGCCGTCACCCCCTTTTCGATATTTTCCCTGGCTGCAACTTCCACCACTGTCGCCATCTCTGAGGGAGGGATATCAAACTGTCAGTTCTCGGTTTCCCCGATTTGTTGGGGTACTGTTTTCCTGGTTTTCCAGTACTGGTTTTCTGGTTTCCCATTTTCTATAGGTCTCTTATAGAGTTTTTCATATTGTTTACTTTAGTTGCATATAGTGGTTTTGTTTTCTTTCTGTGGTAGGTGAGGATGCTTGCTCTTTATGTATGCCCTTTCATTTATCCTTATGGTTGGTGTTACACTTGCATTTACAGTTCTTTCGATGGTTGCCATTGTATTTTCTTTATGATTGCTTCAAATTGTGGTTCTTACATGTTTGTTCTATAGTTACGGGTGTCGAGTATTGTTTCTATTCTCTTGACTTGTTTCTTTCTTTCTGATTTTTTTTTCCCTTGGCAAGTTTTATCTATTTCTTTTCTGATCCTAGATGTGAGTTCATCCAATTCTCGCACCTCCTCCTCAGCGGGGGCTAATTCATCCAGATGAATGTTTTCCACTTCTCCGGGCATCAGAGATACTAATTCCATCAAAGGATCACCTGCCATATCAATGTCTCCTTTCATTCCAGCCTCGAACTCAGGCTCCAACACAAATGTAATAGATCTTGGCTGAACCTGGGCAACAAGCCACATCAAATCGCATCTACCGTCTCTACCCTCAGAATTCCTGATACCCCTGCAATGCCACAAAGTCCCTGACTTAGATTTGATGCACTTAAATCATAGAAGACTATTGCAGAGATTTCCAGAGAGTCTAGCTCCACCAAGCATGCTTATACCTGAAATTTCTAGGTTGTTAAATAGGGCGTCAATTTACTAATTGATCGGCTTTTCATAGAGTCCAAGGGCCGAAACTGAGAAATCGGCCTGCCCTAGGTTGACTCAGGTCCTCTGAGTATCCTTTCGATTTGCCACAGCCATTCAGCTTCCATCTCTGGGCTAGGGGTTGTTTGAGTTTAGAGGAAAAGGCGCACCCAATCAGGTGGTGCCACGTCATTAAATGGAGGCGGAGGCAAGAGCAAATGGGAGGATATTAAAGACGTAGAACTAACCTTCGAGCTTAAAACCCAGGAAAGTGCGGTGAGGGGGTTAGGGACGTGGTGATATCCTGACTTGAGATCGACAGCGAAGGGAAAATCACTAGGTAGACATAAATGTGAAAGCAACTTAAAAGACTCATAATGGAAGGAGGAGACTGTCCAAAGAGTAGTCAGAGCATGGCTCATATGGTCATCAAAATCTAAGGCAACATCATAGCCCTTGTGATCAGCAATGCTACCGTTCTATTGCGATAGCAATTGAATGGACATTCCTTGGATGGATTGAACCGACATTCCTTGGATGGTGACGCCTCACCTCACATCTCCTATTTATTCCGCCTCTTCTCCATTGTCATTCATCGGCATTCTCTTGAGCTAGTTTTCTCCTCTTTCTTTGTCCTACCAGTTTTTCTCACCCTTAGTCCTTTGAGCTCCTACTGCCATGATCAAATCGATTCTACCCCTTTGAGCTCCTAAATTGATCGCTTCCTATCCTTTTTCTAAATCTATTCTAGGCTATGGTGCTGTGGCTATTTTTACATTTTGAATGCAACAGGAGATTCCTTCTTTTGCTGCGTATCCAGCAGTTATCGGATTCAGTAGCAGTTTCCTTCTTTGCTATATCCAAATTTGTACTTGTCTTGCTTTCGGTTCAGGTTGCCCTGTGTTTTTGGGATCGTTGTCTCTTTTGTTCTTGTAGGTTACTCTTGTCGGTGCGTTGTGAGCACTAGGACGGTTTTGAATCAGCATTCAGCATGGCTGCCTATAGGTTCGGATTTCCACGAAGAGGTTTTGCAAATTTGATTTGTGTTTTATGTTAGATCAGTGGATGATGGTCAGATCTAGGTATTGGTGCAAGAAAATTGCTTTGATGCTCGATTGATCCTTGTTCCAGCTGTAGCCACATATTCTCAAGCCAATGTGAACCCGATTGGGGCTCAAATTCGTCGGGTTGGGTGCAGGTTTTTGCCCCTGATGGTTCCTGAATTGGCCGCCCCTCCTTCTTATCTGTCCGTCCGCTGCCATAGAACATGCCTATAAAATCGGTTACTTCCAATAGATAAAAGGGAAAAACTACAAAATACACTTATGTTTTTGACAGATTTCATGACATACCCCTGAGTTTTCATAAATTTTTGTAATGCCCTTGGTCAACGTATTTAGTATTTAGTATCATTGAAAATTGTTCAAATGCCCTTAAGATGTACCTTAATTACTCAGGCGCCCTTAAGATTCTACACAATTCACCAAATACCCGTAAGATGAGAGATGATACAGTTTTTTATTCTGACAATTTGATTAGGGCTCTTTTCAAATATGACCATCAAATCCGAGAGCCATGATCAAAATATTAGATAGTCTTACTATACGGATTTTGGAGGAAGTGGATTCGCATTCAGTTTTGCTTTGGCAAATGCCCTTGAAAAGATGCAAGATGAATGTATTCAGAGATATTCACATCTATATGGCAATGAAGAGCGGATTCAAGCACATGAGGTCGAATTAGGTCTTCCATTGGGATTCCATCATATTAGAATGTCTAAATCTTTGCCGGTTTTCCACTGGGTATTCCATCAGGTTAGAACGTCTAAATCTTTGCTCTATTTTCTATTCAAAAAAGAAAACTGCCGATGTCAAATCCTTGCCGCAAAAATACATCCATTCAGAAGGGCTTTATATAAAATACATAAAATACAAGGGCATTTTGATGGCATACAAAATTCTACAGAGCCAAATACGTTGACCAAGGGCATTACAAAAATTTATGCAAACTCAAGGGTATGTCATGAAATTTGTCAAAACATAAGGGTATTTTGTAGTTTTTTCCTAGGTAAAATCCACCATTAAGCGCCCATCTCTAGCCCCAATCCGGCAACCTCCCTTGTATGGTAGTCTCGCTCCTGCTGCCAGAATTTCTCCGTAGACATGATTTCTTCAGCGATTTTTTGTTCCCCCTCCTTTCTTTGCCTGCAATAGGCCCTGTTGCGAGATGTGATTTTTCGTTTGTACTTGGGTTAGTATGATAATAGGTAGGGTTTTTTTTTTATCTTTGCGGCTTATAAGGACGGAGACTCCAACATGTCATCTTTATTATACGGGGTTAAGCTAGAACTTTTACACATTTATCTTATCTAGACTTTCCTTTTTTATCATCCGGGGATATTGGATACGTATTCTCCTACCTATACTTCGTGATGGGATAGTGGGCCTTCTTTTTCCGACATCATGGGTCCTTTTTTGAAGTTACGGATCTCACCACTAGAGCAATGTTTCGGTGCGCTTGTCGAGAAAGGATGTGGTTTGGATTGCACTCATGCAAAAGAGTCAACTGGAAAATAAGAACTCTAATTGGCGTGCAAAACAGATGAGATAATGTCATTCGTTGTTAGGTCTGTTTCTTTGACTCAAGGTAACTTTGGTCTCAAACGAGTGGGAAGGTTGTATTTTATGATCTGAGGTATATGTATTTAAAGTCTAGTTCCTTGCCCATTCTAACGATTATTTGTATCTTGTCTAGCATTTATTGGATTATATGGGGCCGTCGGTCGATGTTTTGAGTATGATGTTACTTTTCAGTCTTTCTATGGGTCATTTGATCAAGATATATGCTTTATTACATTTATTTATGTTTGCCTCCTTTTAACCGTTCTCATCACCATATTGTTAGGCACTTGCTTTTTCTTTAAGATCAATATGTTTTACCATTGTTTTTTGGATTGGTTGTGTATCACCTGCAGGGACATGCCTGGGACGGGAAATTTTGTTTTTTGTTGTTTGGTTGGGTGTGTTGATCCATATGTATCTCATAATCATCTGAGTCTCGTTGATACACGTTTTCCTTTTTCCATGCATTTACCAACATTAGAATTGTCTATATTGACAAAATTGTGGGGAAGGATATGCATCTCTTCATCGTTGATGACTATTAAGCTGCATGTTGCTTGATTTTGTGGCTCAGTCCAATATTTTGTGATTTTCATGGTTTTATGCATATCCATTGGTTTTTATCTTGGTTTTATCCACAAGTTTCTTCATGGAGGTTTGATCCTTTCTGGATTTGATTTTATCTTGCTCGCGTTTATCCTCTAGGCTAAGTGCTCTTGTCTTGAATTTGTAAGATATGTACATTTTACGGTTGCAGGTAGATGCCTCTGACATGAGAGGCTTGTAAGTTTTTTGACATTATATCATCTTAGCTATATGACATGCATGCACATGTGACTCTATCATTTGCGTGTGTGGTTTATAGTGTTTTTCCATTGGTCACTTTGACTCATTTGCATTGCCATATTTCTAGAACACTCTAGTCGCCATATTTTCTCTCCCTTGTTTAGTTTAGTGGCTAGTCCATTGGGTTAGCAATTAAGAGACGTCATATGTCCTCATGGACGTTGCCAATGTGACATGACAATACTATCTATCTATCTATCTATCTATCTATCTATCTATCTATCTATCTATCTATCTATCTATCTATCTATCTATCTATCTATCTATCTATCTATCTATCTATCTATCTATCTATGCTTTGTAATTCGTTTTATTCAATTTGACCCCTTCTTTACGTAGGTGGATGTCATTACCCCTAGTTCTTGTTCGTTTTGTTGGATTTGCATCATTTTTCTCCTTTAGTTCTATTGAATTGTTTAACTTGTTATCCTTTGCCTATTGTTACTTCTTTTATCGTTCTCAGAGCATTCTTGTTGTTGTATTCACCGTGTTGTTGGTGTATTAGTTCCTTTGAATTTTTAGTCTCATGTGCACTTTATTGTTGTCATATTCATGATTGTTTAGGTTTTATCCCGTTCGACCCTATTTGGTCCATTTGTTCCAGGAGCCCCACTTGTCTCATTACTCCCTTTTACCCAATTGGCTTCTTTATTTCATTTTCTTCTTTTTACTTCTGTTGTTCACAAACTCGATGAGCCTTTTTATACCATGTGCTTTGTTTGTCATTGCCGCTTGATTTCCTTTAGATTTCTAATTTGTCCCTTTTTGTTTGTTTCCCATAATTCTGGTTTCTTGAGTTCTAAATTGCCAGTCTCCGTTGGTGCACTCAATTTGCTCTATGCTCTTCATTTCATGCTAGCTCCATCAATTAATGTTATTGTTCGATTAGTTCTACATGTTTGCTCGTGTTTCAGATTGTTTCTTTTGTTGTTTACCTTGCTAGTACTCTTCTACATGTTATGGGAGTCTGATTGATTTCTTTGATTCCATAGTCCAATCTACTGTTTGGCCTACCCTTTTGAGGTAGTCACCCAATTCTTTTTATCTGGTTTTCTCCATTTACTACACTATCCAGGTTCATGTACATTTTTCCATGTTATTCCGTTTGTTCTAATGCGAGATTGTTTTATTGTCATGATTGCCCCAGTTTATCTTGAGTCCTTTTTTCCAGTTACATCTTACATATATATATCATTTTGTTATTCGCTTCATTTGCTCTCGAGTTCTCTTGGTTAGCCATTCCCCTTAATGTTAAGTATCTCGTAGTATCGAGTGCTCTAGTATCGACTAACCTTTTTGTATCTAGGATTTCTTGTATCGCTAAGTTCACCATGGTTCCTTTATTCCTATTCCAATTGTCTTATTTGATTTCGATAGCTCCATTTGCTCTGCTCACTTTTATCGTTTGCATCAGGTTGCTATGTCATTTATCCTTGGCAGTGTACGCCATGCTTCTAGTATTAAGTCCTATCATCATATATGTTCCCGTCCATCCATTCATTGGCCTCGAGTTCTATTATTTAACCTCAGTTGGTCCTTTTATTACATTAGCTCCATCGCGTAATTTTTCCCTTTATCCCCATTCAGGATCTTTAGTTTTCTATGTTTTCCATTTGGCTTTTTTCTCTCGCCATTCTATTAATTACTATAGTTTTGTGGTGCTCTACAATGTCTATAGGATTTTGTTTTCTATGTTTTCCGTTTGGCTTTTTTCTCTCGCCCATTCTATTAATTACTATAGTTTTGTGGCGCTCTACAATGTCTATAGGATTTTACTTGCTTGTGTGCTTCTTATGGCTTTCAGTTGTTCTTGTAGTTTCCTATCAGGTTGACTCATTCGTTTATGCATATTATTTGGATGATAAAGGTTGAAAACGATGTGGTTGTTCGTTTGGTTGTCGTGACTCACTGTTTTCCTTAAACGCTTTAAGATGCATTGGTAGTCATTGATCTGATTTCTTCTTATAATTTCATTGTATCGCTTCATTCATGGGACTGCTAGTTATACCAAGGGCGTAGAGCATTTGTTGCGTCTATTTGCGTTTGCGTGACATTGGACTTTATTGAAGTTCATGGTTCACCCAATTTTAGCTTTTAGACTTTAGTAACATTCATTATCCCTGTGATCACAGGTTCATGATGTTTTTGCATTCTCTGCTCCATGTGCATTTGGCACTGCTCGTGTTACTATGTCCATCTGTTCTTCCAAAGTGACGTCTTCTTTATCTTCCACTTTCTATTTATCTGGGCATCGTTATTGGCTCCATTTTTATTATCTAAATGTGCTCGCCAATTCTATTAATTTCCATTTGCCCCAACGTTGTGCTCCATTCGCTCTCTAGCACTCGTTATTTGCCCCTTTTGCCTCGTTTATTCCATGATCCTATTTACATTTGTTATCTCATTACTTCTTTGCACTCGTTGTTATTCTTTCGTTCTTCCACGTGTTTCAGGTTCCCCCGTCATCCTTGTACCGTGCATTCTATTTTATTTTGTTGCATTAACCCTGGGTTGACTTATGTGCTATCTAGGATCTTGCCTCATAATATCATTTCTCTATTTCGTTGTGTTTGCAACATTTCCTTCTTGAGTTCCTTTGGCTTGTTGTTCCTTTAATAATTTTGTTGATGTTATTCTCCTTTTCTTTGGCTTCTTGCTACTTAGATTAGTTCGGTTTATAGTATCTTTGTTTTGTAATATTTTCTGCTTCTTTAGTCGTTTGAGATCTTTACTTTGTGGATGTCGTCATGGCTTTGTCCATTGTTATCTTATGAGTCCCTTTTCCCATCCCTTTCTGCATTGTTCCATTGTATCCTTCATTTTTATGTTCCTTGTCCATCTCTCTCCGCATTGTTCCATTGTGTCCTTCATTTTTATGCATCCCATTGTTCAGTTTCTGGCTTTAATTGCTCATTCTACTTTTTCATTGCTCCATTGTCTCTACCTTCTCTTTTCCCCTTTTGCTCCATTTTCCTGGTTTCCTTTCCCTTCCATTTTACTCTGGTTGCCTTGGTTGCTCCTTTTCTCTTGATGAGCCTTCTCCTCCGGTACTCTGGAACTCCTTATTTGTCCTTTCTGCCTCATTTGTCCTGTGCTTTATTTTCTCCTTGTCTCGTTATCCCCAGTGATCTCATCCATTCCGTTGATGTGTTCTATTTTAGCCATCTTATTTGTCATTTTTTCCCTTCATTTATTTTGTTCTTTTTCCTTCCGACAGCCTAGTTTTCTCGATTTCTTTTTGGGAGATTCCTCTTCTATCGGCCATTGCATTGTGTCATAGGACCCATCCTCGGCAATAGAACCAACATTCCTTGGATGGAGACGCCTTACCTCACATCTCGTATGTATTCCGCCTCTTCTCCCATTGTTATTCATCGGCGTTCTCTTGAGCTAGTTTTCTCCTCCTTCTATGTCCTACCAGTTTTCCTTACCTCCCCGGATGCTTTGACGACATTAAGTCATGTCCATTTTTTTTGTTTTTATTATTCCTTTTCCATTGTTGAAGTTGCTTCAGTTCTTTTGGTCAGTGTCTGTCTTTAGTTTCAGTCCATTTTTCGATGCTTGTCGGGTCTAGTCTGCAGCCTCTGACATCTCGCATGTTTTTCTTTCGATGTTCATTGCCAGTGCATATGTTCTTATGTTTCATTTTTCTCAGTGTTATAGCACTGTAGCCTCAGAGGCATACTTATTATTTCAATAGTGCTTCATCCTTTTTTTGGGGAAAAGGGAACAAAAAGATGAGGCATGCCATGATGAGCAATTGATGGGGAAGGGGATGAGCACCAGGCTGAGGAGATAGAGGAGGAGCCTGAGAAACCTTCCCAAAAATCCCATTGCTCTGACAATATCATTGACAGGGATCCAATTAACTTCCAGGGGGAGTTAGACTATGCAAAGGGAAGGATTAGAGAATTAATGGGGCAGGTTGCGGAGAGCAAAATTGAGCAAGCACACTAACAAGCTACTCAGGGAAGTGCAATTTCAATTAGCCAAGCAAGCCAAAGAGGCTGCCAAAAGAGAAAGAAAAATGTTTGACACTACCAAGCAGCTATTAACAAGGAACCTAGAGGGTGTAAATGTTAATAATGTGCAAGAAGGCTGCAATAACTAGACTCAGGGAGTCCGGAATTTGGGCCAAACTAGCCAAGCTCAGGGAGCTAGAATGGCAATTACACCCCCATCTAACCCAATTCAAAAAGCTGGAGTTCAAGGAACTATATCCACGGAAGAAGTTAGGGGTTTGAAAAAAAGGGATCATCCCGAATTCACGAGATCTGAGATTGCAGAGGAAGTGATTCAATGGCTAAATTGGCTAGAAACATATTTTTGAGCCACCAAGAAGGAAGATACAGCCAGGGTATTTCATGCTGCACTACAATTCAGGGGGATGCTGCTTCTTGGTGGAGCTACTTATGGGAAAAGGCGTAGAGATCAATTCTTGGGCAGATTTTTGCAAAGCTTTAAGCAAGAATATGCCCTGCATCATGATGAGCACCATGCCTTGATTCAACTCAAGAGCATCAGATAAAGGGTACCTTGCAACTATATATTAACACCTTGAGGGGAATGTTTGCAAGGATCAAGAAGATGCCAGCCCGCATGCAAGTAAGCTATTTTGAGGACAGTCTTAAAGATCGTCTCCTCAGAGCACATATTAGACAAGTAGGTCCTGGGGACTTTGAGTCTGCAATATTCTTGATAAGGAGATTGGCGAGTTCACCTAAGAAAGAATTAAGGGATGTGAGACAAGGAAGTCTCAATCTGGCTCCTGTCATTTCGAAGAATGGAAACAAAGGAAGATGGAGAATAAGAATGGGGCCCCTAATAAACGTCCCCGAATTGCTCAAAGCAATTCGAGCAACTCTCCCAATAATGATAAAGGCGAGGGTGAGACCTCTTTAGGGAAGAAGTCCACCAAGCCATTTGCTTGTTACAATTATGGTGTAAAGGGGCATATGGCTACGGATTGCCCAAAATCCCACAAAGAAAAGAAGGCAATGGTCGCCACAACCAAGCAAGCGGAGGGAGGAACAAAGCAACTCTCAGCCATAGTTCAGGGGGAGCTCAATTCGTAAGTGAGGAAGGTAACTTTGTTGGGCAAGTTATTCGTTTACTTGGAAAGATAGACGATAGAAATGTTATTGTTCTTGTTGACTCAGGGAGTACTGACAATTTCATTTTTGCAGACTTTGAACAAGAATTAAAGATGGAAATGGTTCAAGTGGCATCATATGATATTGAGACTGAGGCTGGGAAGCAGATTCAGCAATGGAGCCACGGGGTGGCTAGGGTGCTGCACTTGACCATTGGGGATTATGAGGAGACAATGAGTTTTGATTTAGCAAAACTAACAAGATTTGATGTGATACTGGGTATCAAATGGCTTCAAATGATTAATCCTCCTATTGATTGGAGAAAACATTTGATAATTATCTCTAAGGAAGGTAAGGAGATTACCCTTTAGGGAACTCCTAATGTAGCTTCTCCTAAGTTAATAACGGCTATGCAAGCCAAACGTTGTCTCCGCCATCATATTAATGAAAAATATCATGTCTATGTCCTTGACTCCCTTTTAGATTCCGTGGAAATAAATGCCATCGATAAAGAAAACAAACTTGATAGTTTGCTAGATAAATATCAGAATGTGTTCCCGAAGAAGCTCTCCTAAGGGGATACCCTTGCAAGAAATATCACATGAGATAAAATCGGAACCATGAACTAAGCCAGTGGTCAGGGCGCCATATAGATTTAGTCCCCTAAGTTAAGAAACAAATTAAGAAATTGCTCTAAAAGGGTTTCAAAAGGCCTAGCAAGTCACCATTTGGGGCACCTATGATCCTCGTAAAGAAAAAGGATGGAAGTATGCGCATGTGCATTGATTATAGAGCTTTAAATAAAGCCACGATCAAGGATCGTTATCATGGACCATTTCGTAGGCTCTAAATTCGATCCAAGAAGTGGATATCATCAGATTAGCATTCAGGAGACGAGCCCAAAAGAGCTTTTTGAACCAATCAAGGGCACTATGAATTTATAGTCATGCCCTTTGGGAAATGCCCCAACCACATTTATACAGCTCATGAATAATGTGTTTCATGGGTATTTAGATAAGTTCATCCAAATATTTTTGGATGATATCTTGATCTACTCAAGAGTAGAGAGGAACAGAGAATAAATTACTAATCGCATATTTCTTATTAGCCAGAATGACTTTAGCTAAACTTGCTCGATATGAATCCCAAAACTTTCTGTGGTTTAGCTAAACTCTACATATTTTTCCTCTCATGCGTTCTAGCATTTAGCTAAACTAACCTAAACATCATCCAAAAACTTTCTATGGCGTGGCCAACGGAAATTATTAAACCAAATTACTATACTTTTTTTCAATTGTTTCCCCTTATTTTAGTCATTTTCTTTGTTAAAAAACTAAAATAATGCTAACTAGCAAAATCTATGACTCAAATTAATTTATAATTCTAGAAACTAAATTACTAATCACATATTGCTTATAAACTAGAATGATATTAGCTAAACTAGCCAAAAATTCATTTTAAAAGTTTCTATGGTTTAGCTAAACAATACAAAATTTCACTCTGTTAGCGTTTGGCTAAAGAGCTCCAAAGTTGGTGCAGTCCCGAAAAAAGTTAAGCTAAAATTATTATTTTTTTCCCAATTTTTTCCATTTACTTTAGCCAATTTTTTTTTAAAATGTGCTAAAAAATCGCCAAATAGTTAAGCTTAGCCCTTAAATTATTCTATGGAGAGGAACACCCAGAGCACCCTGGACTACATATTCTGAACGAGGTGTGACATTGGGACTGTCAGGCCAAGATGCCCCACTTAGTTTTTTTTATGCCCTTTTGTCATCTTGTGATAGTTGTGTGGCTGGTGCTATTGTTCTTGAGAGGGGGTCTTCTACAGACCACCTTCATGTGCAAGTTGTGCTAAGAGCTCGCTATAAGACACCAAGGGCCTTGAATGAGGCTATTAAGAGGGATTTCAATTGGCCCTCCAAGCCAGCCGATGTTTTTTAGTCTGCAACGTGCTGAAGAATAACAGGTTACACTGCTTTGAGGGCATGTTGGGTATTGTATGAAAAGACATAGGTAAGGTGCACTATTCTTGCCACCTCCATAATGTATCTGAATTCATGATTGAGAAGGGAAAGGATCTCTATCTAAGATGGGGTGCTGGGAACACAAAAGGCCTGTGTGTTTTGGACAACAGAAACCTGTTGAATAAGGCAGCACACTTTGTATTTTTTTTACGGTGGCCATAGACTTACTCCTAGCTCGACGTTTACTGTTTGCAGGATGCTCAGGAGTGGAAAGTATACTTTAAGCAGCAGCTGGATCATTCCTTCCAACATTGCTCATGTAGATAAGCACAGAGTTCGTGCTGCGTGGAGGGTCACTGCATGCCATCTGATATTAGGACTACCCTGTTTGGTTTGCCTGCATGGTATATGGCTGTGGAACGGAATGGGCCTAGGCGCCGGCGGTACTGGGATGATTCCGTGCCATCTGATGAGATGGATTATAATTTTGAGGACCTTCGTGATCCATCCTTCAGCCCAGAGCTTGAAATTCCAGATCATGGTGTGAATTACATCCCCATTCATACGAGGGATCACACCATGGCCGTTGAGTGATTCCATGTGTATTTTGTTTGTTGTATAGCTTCTTCGATGATCTTATACATAGCACTTGCCATGGCGAGTACCAGTACCTGTAAGGCCACGGAGGCAAGCTGTCAGTGAGCCTGGGGAATTGAACCCCAACGCAATGCCAATGCTCATCCAGACATAAGGGAAATCCCAGGAAAAATGATCGTCCTTATGCCAGGGGACGAAGCCACTGAAAATGCACAAGTGTTAGTAACCAAATGCAACAAACAAGCTTCTCTGAGACAGGGCAGCAAGTCAAGAAACAACATATATTTATGAGGTCGCCAAATGTACATGTGGCACAAATGCCACCTACATCAAACTGCACCAGCAAGAGCTCAAAAGTCTAGTTCATAGGCTGCCCAGATACAGCATGCCTGATGACGGCATCAAGTTGGCGGATCTCCTAGGTCAGCAGGCCTCTAGCAACGCTCATATGTGATCTTCGTGCCTGCAGCTCAGACATTGGAGCCCTAAGCTCCTCCCAAGCAACACTGGAAATCGCAGAATCAATAGCCACGTAGAAACCTGTCAACTCCCTCCTCAGGATCCTAAGTGCAGCGGCAATTCTGTAAGCCTCGGTCCCAACCTGCACAATACTTGTTATGAACTCCCTGTAGTGAAGACCTGTTCACCCTCTGGAGGATATACCTGAGGATCAAGACGGGATGCATCAATTCTGGCACTAATCAAATCAGGGTCCAAGCTTAAGACAGGATGGCCCGTCTCCCTCGTGGAATTCCCATTGCTCTCCATGTCAACCCTGCAAGAAGGCGTCACTACCACCGACCATCCTCAAAGAAAACAAAAGAACATGGTTAGAAAATCATATGACGGCGAATCCAGTTTGACCCCATCATGGTTTTCGTCAAAAGGTGGAGAGTGTGGGAGAGGAAATATCTACGGGAATATGAGAATCAATGGCTACAAATTTAACATAACAGGAAACATTGGGCAAACCTCTAAGGGAGGGTGCCCTACTTCGACGCAGGGGCCATAACAAAACATCAAATGGGAACCTAATTGGCTCACGTGGCAGCCATGTTGGACTTTTTGGTTCACGTCTACGGTTTAGAATTAGTTCATCTTTAGCTCAATTCTGTTTATCTGCTGGTGCGCCGTATGTCCTCCACGATCTGTAAGGGCACTCCAATGATCTCCAAAAGCACTCCAACGATTTGCATGGCCACTCCAATGGTTCAAGGCAGGACCCAGCTGACGCAGATATTAACCCACATATTCGGCAATCATGTGGAGATTTTGTGTCCAAATTTTCTTTCTCACTTTTGCATGCTTGTTGCATGCATGCATCTACCTCTAGACTTTAGATTTAGGCACTTTTTATGGCGCCAATATCTCATAGATCAGAAGAAATAGCTTCTCATATGGTTTCAGTTAAACAACTGGAGCTTCCCATGGCGCCAAGGTAACAACTCACAACCTTTATTCCCTCCATTTTTTTGATGATTCTAATGTTCCCTCCATCGCATTTTTGTGCAGATTGCATACCTGTCTGCATATTATCCATTCTTTTTAGCGCCTTGGAGGGGATCAAGCTGGATATGAATCTGGCCATCCAAATTACTAGATTTCAATAATTTTCCTTCCCACCTTTTCAATGTGCAAGATATTTAAGGCAATTAAGGTGAGATCAATCACTGTTATTTTTTCTCTAGATTTCTATTCGTCATTTCTTCTCTTAGTTGAATCTGTTCTGTGATTACACCTTTATTGCTTGCTACTCTTATTTGTTATATGCAATGCAATTAAGAGGGAGAACCATCTGCTCTATTGCACCATCAGCCCCTCCTCCTCCTCTTCCAAGTGCCAGATCTAAGCCCAAAGGCCCCATTATCCCTACCCAGCCAGAAAATACTTCTTTGGGAGGCAAATGTGCCAGATCTATGGAGAGAGGATCATGGACCATGGACCAACTAAATCAGGCCATAGATGCTGTAGATGATGGTATTCTTAGCATTAGGAAGGCTTCTTTACATTATGGCATACTTCTGACCACTCTTAGAAAGTGGTTGAATGGCCAGACTGAGAAGAAATTTGGGGCAACACCAAAGGGATTGACAAAGGAAGAAGAGGAAATCCGTGTGAATTGGTGTATGCACATGGCTCTTGAAGGTAGAGGTGTAACTTTGGATCTGTTAAGAGAACGAGTTGGTGACATGTGTATTCATAGAGAAACTAGTTTTAAAGATGGCCTACCAGGTAAGAAGTGGTGGAGAGTTTTTAAAAGTAGACACCCTGAACTTGCTTTAAGGTCTGTTGAGTGTGTGGAAGTGCAAAGAGTAAAGGCTATGAAGTCTACTAACCTAGAAGAATTTTATTCCACTCTCGAAGCCTTGTACAATGACTTCCATTTTGATGCATCTACCATTTGGAATTGTGATGAAACTGGAATTCAGGCTGGCCATAGATCTGGAATGAGGATATTGACAAGGAAAGGGATTAGAAATGCCAATTTGACCATTCCCAAAAATAGAGAATGGCTAACTGTTTTAAGTTATGTGAGTACATCTGGTTTTAGGATGCCTGGTTTGTATGTATTTAAGGGAAAAAAATCAAAGATAGAGATTTGATGGCTAAATGTGAGCCCGGTGCAGCAATGTCATTCCAAAAGAAAGCCTGGATAACAAATGCCTTGTTTGATGCGTGGTTAGAGCACTTCAAGATTAATGTTCCTGGTGGTATTAGTGTTGATCGACCACACCTGCTTGTATGTGATGGCCATGGTTCTCATGTTACTTTGAGTGCAATTCAGCATGCGAGGCAAATAGGCTTGCATATTTTGCTTCTTCCTCCACATACAAGCCATAGGCTGCATGCACTTGATGTGGCATGCTTCAGCCCGTTCAAAACAGCATTCAAGAAGTTGAGAGGTAGATACATGCATAAAGGTAAGGTTGGTGAGCCATCAAAAGAGGATTTAGCTGCCCTCGTATCTAGTGCAATTGTGGAATCTTTGCAAGGCCTAACATTGTTGCAGGTTTTGCAAAAACAGGAATATGGCCCTTCAATGACAAGGCTGTACTTCCTGACCCTTATGTTGATAATGTAGTTGTGGCTGACTCTGAAGATGAATTAGAAGATCTTGGTAACAATGATGATGCTGCTGCTCAAATTCTGCAAAACTTGGCTAAAAATATGATGGTTCATGATGGCATAGTTGCTACAGCAGAAATTGCGCATATGCCTCCTCAAGAGCATTGTGGATATTCCAAATGCTACCCTTTTTGAAGAACATGTCAGAACTATGCTTGTTTCTAATGCTGCCCCTGCACAAGTGCAAAATGTTGTTGCAGGTGTGCAAAATTGTGTGCAAAATGTTGCTGCTGGTGGGCTACCAAAAGCTAAGAGATCCAAGTTGCTGGATGCCCTTCAAGGTAGGTTGTTTGTCACTTCAGATTAGATGTTGGCTGCTAGAATAGAGCAGGACAGATTGAACAAAGATGCTGCTAAAGTAAGACAGAAAAAAATAGAAGAGAGAAAGAAAATGATTGCAGATAGGAAGAGGGCAAAGGAGTTAGATTCACTTCAAAGGGCAGTTGCCAAGGCTGCCCAGACCGCTCAAAAGATAGCTGACATTGAATATGAAAAAACTAGTGCACGGATTCAAGCTTCATTATTCCAAGGAGGTGGGACTGGGAAATGTAAATATAATGTCATTGAGTTGTTTGGTGAAGCAAGGAAATTAAGTAATGCATAATTGCTGGCCAGAATTAAGGCTAAGGCTAGGGTTGACAAAATCAAAGGAAGGAAGAAGTGTTTGGATAAATCTGTCAACAATGTGGCAGCAATATCTAGTGCATGCAATGCACATGTTACCAATGTGGATCACGAAGAATGTAAAATATGTTCATGTTATCCTTGTTAGATCTGGGAAGTAAGAGATAGCCTAAACTCAGAACAAAGGAGATTGATCACGTTTGGTTTCATCTGAAGGCCTGGCTTAATATTTCTCTAAGGCCATATGGTGCAATGGTACAAGTTGAAGTTTAAAACGAAAAATTGCATTATAAGGTTTATGCCTTATGGCATAATGCGTCCAAGGGGGGGAAATGTATTCAAAGGGAAACTTGCCGTTCCCAGCTGCTATGGGTCGATCGGCACGCCATGGCGGCCGGATCCTGGCCGATTAAATAAGGAAGAAGTAGCCAGTGATGTTTGGATGGTTTTTACAGGTCGAAGATGTGTGCAGGATGCCGGATTTAAGACCACGCTTGGGCTCTCGAAGGTTTCATGAATAACAGCTACAGTGATTTTGCCAATCCCATTGCTACAGTTTTTTTTTTACTGTAGCTTGTCAATGGTTGAGTAATTATTCGATGTTATGATAGTATAGACCATTGAAATTATTGGTTGTTTCTTATGAGAATGTAAGCATAGCAAGTCTGAGATAATCGAATTGTAAAGGTCTAATTGTCTAGAGGATCTTTTTCTTCATTGGTATCAGAGCCTGGATAATCATGACAAGTAGATTCGGTGCTAATCTACTCAATGCTGTAGAAGTATTTAAAGGTGAGAGTGGCTTCCAAATCTGGAAGCAAAGTATCAGGGAAGTGTTGGAGTTTGAAAACTTGTGGTACTTGATTGAGCCAAGTACAAGCAGACGTGGTACTAATGCTGTCTTAGGGACATCTAGTACAGGTGAAGCCAGCTCTAGTTCGAATGGAGAAGGTTCTGTAGCTGGTGGAGGTGCAGGAACTGCTGGAGGCAGTGGTAGCACTGCTCAAGTGGTAGCAGCTACAAGCACAGGAGTGGATGAGCAACTCAAAATCATGGAGGCACAAGCGATCATCTGCTGTAAGGTTGGTCCAGTGATTAAGTTGAAATTAAGAGGTTTAACTCCTAAGGAGATGTGGCAATATATGATAAGAAACTATGAAGCTAAAACTTCTTCACAAATAGATGTTCTAGAAAAGCAGTTGAGGAAGCTAAAATTAAGTGACAGGGAGAATATAACAGAATTTTTAGAGAAGTTTGATTCAATAATAGCTGACCTAGAGGGGGCTGGTGTTATTTTGAATGAACAGTATCAGCTGTTAGCCATATCTAGAGCAGTTGCTCATAATGCTTACCTTGCTACTTTGGTGAGGAATATTGCAAGAACAAAAGAACATGCTATCCAAATTATAAGGACAGAATTTGAGCAAAGGCAAATGGGATATGATGATGATGAACAAACTACCGAAGTGTTGTTTGCTGGAAAGCATAAAGGGCAGAAAATCAGCAATAACAGTGACAAAGGGAAAATCGGGCCGTGTTATAATTGCAATAATTATGGACACTTGAAGGCTGACTGTCCTAAGTTAAGGAAGGAGACAATTTGTTATAATTGTGAAGGGAAAGGTCACATTGCCTCAAATTGCTCAAGTCCTAAGAGTCAGAACTATAAAGGAAGAGGCAGAGGCAGGGGATATAGAGGAGGAGCTACTGGTAGAGGAAGGGGTACAGCAAAAACCAGCCCATCCTTGAATCTAGCTCAGGAGTCTCGAGGGGATGAAGACGAACAAAATGAAGATGATGAGGTAAAACGTCCTGAATTATGCCATTTGCTAAAACATGAAAATAACCATGATATAATGATTATAGATTCAGGAGCTGAGAGGATAGTAACGTCATCTACACACATGCTCAAGAATTGTAAGGGAGTCAAGGAGGGGCACGTGCAATTAGGAAATGGAGAGTTGCAAGAAATTAGAGATGTTGGGATGCTGGAACTTTTTGATTTGAAAGGCTGCAATGTAAAGTGTTTTTTGACAATAAATTGAAGTTTGTTGGCAAAAGAGTTGGGAATTTATTTGGTCTTAATGCTGATCGTCTTGTTCAAAGTATCAACTTGGTAACTTGCTCAAGTGTTAAATTGTGGCATGAAAGAATGTGTCATGTAAATTCAAAAACAATTGAGCTTTTAATCAAAAAAGGGTTGTTAGAAGCTTCTGAGCTCAAGGATGAAAAATTCAAGTGTGCAGGTTGTATTCTAGGCAAGCACACAAGGCTGCCTTTTAAAAAATCTCTTAAAAGAGCAAAGGGGGTGCTGGATTTGATCCATTCAGACCTATGTGGTCCATTGAATGTAACAAGTATCTCTGGAAAAAGATACTTTATGACCTTTGTCGATGATTACAGCAGATTGACAAAAATATATTGCTTGAGTACCAAAGATCAAGCTCTTCAGGCATTTAAGAACTTCATAAATGAAGTACAACTAGAAACTGGAAGAAAAGTGAGATGTCTACGCACAGACAGAGGAGGAGAGTTTTTGTCAAATGAATTTAAACACTATTGTAATGCACTTGGCATCAAAAGACAGTTGACCTGCAGATTCTCCCCTCAACAAAATGGGATTGCTGAAAGGAAGAATAGAACTATACTCAACGCTGTCAGAAGCATGCTTAAGTATTCAGGGTTACCAAACTTCCTTTGGGAAGAGGTCATTAAAGCGCCAGCTTTTGTGCGTAACTTGCTGCCCTCTATAAGCATTAAAGGACAAATCCCATTAACACTTTGGAGTGGAAAGACCCCTGACTATACCATACTGAAAGCATATGGCTGTTTAGCATATGCTCATGTGCCAGAAGAACTCAGGAAAAAGTTGGACGACAGAGCATACATAACTTATATGGTCGGGTATGATTCACAATCCAAGGCCTACCGGTTATATAATCCATCCAAGAGAAGAATCATTGTAAGTAGAGATGTCTTGTTTGATGAGGATCAATTCTATAAGGTGCTGCCAAGAATTAACAGTCCTGCAGATTTGGTTGAAAGTAAAGTTGGAAAACGAGTACAATTCAAGGATGAAGGTGGCAGACCTGCAATGGTGACTGATATGGATGAAGAAGATGAAATAATACTGGACCAAACACTGCCCAACACTGCTAGTGTGCAGCAAGAGGTTGCAGAAAAGGAAACAAGTATTGAACCTGTGTTGCCTAACACTAATGTGGACTTTGAGAGTGTGCAGAATGATGATGTAGCAGACCAAGAGATAAACAAACCAGCTGGCCCTATTAGGAGAAAGAAACGGACTGAAGCGCAAATCATTAAAGATGAAGGTGAAACTAATCATGAAAGGTTTGGAAGGGACAATCTTGGAAAAAGCAAGAGACTCAAAGAAAAGGAAGGTGAGATCCTTGGTTTATTTGAGATACTAATGCACTTGGATAGTTCAGTTCCCAAAACTTATGAAGAGGCAATCAACTCAGCTGCTAGCAAAGAATGGTTAAAAGCAATGCAAGGGGAAATGAATTCCTTTAGCAGGACTGATACATATGACCTAGTAGATGCTCCAGAAAATAAAAACATTGTTGGATGTAAATGGTTGTACAAGTTAAAAACATATGCAGATGGCAAAACTCCTAAGTTTAAAGCCCGGCTAGTAGCTCAAGGGTTTTCACAGAAATATGGTCAGGATTATGAAGAAACGTTTTCCCCTCTGGTTAAAATGAATAGTATAAGAATGCTTTTAGCAATTGCCAATGCAAAGAAATCTGAGATACATCATATGGATGTAAACACAAAGATTTCTAAATGCAAAGCTTGAGGAAGACATTTATATGAAACAGCCTAAAGGTTTTGAAAAGGGAACTGGGAAGGTCTGGAAGTTAAAAAGGGCAGTATATGGCCTGAAACAATCACCAAGGGAATGGTACAAATGTATAGATTCCTACTTGAGAGAACAAGCATTTGATAAGTTACAGAATGATGGCAATCTTTACAAATACAAAGCTGGAGAAGATTGGTGCATAATAGCCCTGTATGTTGATGATAATTTGATGATCTCAAATGGGATTAAAGCTTTGGATCACTGCAAGAAAGTTCTGAATAACAAATTTAAGATGTCAGATCTAGGTGAACTAAGGAAGTTCTTGGGGATTGAAGTGCACAGAACAGGCCAAATAAAACCTTGACACTCACACGAGAAAGTCGAATAGAAGGCATGCTCAAAAAATTTAATATGGAGAGCTGCAATATTTCAAGGACTCCCATTGTGCCAGGTATGAAAATTTCTGCCAAGATGGGCCCAAAAACAGAAGAAGAAAGGGAGGAAATGAAAAATATACCTTACATGTCCTTGGTAGGATGTCTATCCTATGTAGCTAATTGCACACGCCCTGATATAGCTTTTGCAGTCAATATGTTGAGCAGATACAATAATGATCCAGGAAGGGACCACTGGATAGCAGCAAAAAGGGTATTGAGATATCTAAAAGGAACAATGAATGATGGGATAACATATAGTACAGGGAATATGAAATTGCAAGCCTACTGTGATGCGACCGGGAGGAGATGTGGACACACGAAAATCAACTTCCGTTACTTAATTTTCTTAGGAGGTGCCCCAGTTGCATGGAAGTGCAAAAATCAAACCTACCAATTGCTATGTCTCTAGTCGCAGGCGCAATATGCTTCAGCTGCCTTGACCACTAAGGAGATAATCTGGGAAAGAAGACTATTGTGTGAACTTGGTCATAACCAGTTGGAGGCCACTGAACTGCACTGTGATAGCACCAGCTGCATTGCAATGACCAAAGATCCAGTTCTACATGAGAGGACAAAACATATAGAGTCGAGCTTCATTTTATCAGAGATATTGTGAAGAAAAATACAGTCAAATTAGTCTATGTGAGTACTTCAAGGCAGCTGGCAGACATCTTAACAAAGGCATTATCTGAAAGAAAGTTTGTAGAATTAAAACAATTGATTCAGAGCAGCAATGCAGATAACATGAAGGGGGGAATGTAAAATATGTTCATGTTATCCTTGTTAGATCTGGGAAGTAAGAGATAGCCTAAACTCAGAACAAAGGAGATTGATCACGTTTGGTTTCATGTGAAGGCCTGGCTTAATATTTCTCTAAGGCCATATGGTGCAATGGTACAAGTTGAAGTTTAAAACGAAAAATTGCATTATAAGGTTTATGCCTTATGGCATAATGCGTCCAAGGGGGGAAAATGTATTCAAAGGGAAACTTGCCGTTCCCAGCTGCTATGGGTCGATCGGCACGCCATGGCGGCCGGATCCTGGCCGATTAAATAAGGAAGAAGTAGCCAGTGATGTTTGGATGGTTTTTACAGGTCGAAGATGTGTGCAGGATGCCGGATTTAAGACCACGCTTGGGCTCTCGAAGGTTTCATGAATAACAGCTACAGTGATTTTGCCAATCCCATTGCTACAGTTTTTTTTTACTGTAGCTTGTCAATGGTTGAGTAATTATTCGATGTTATGATAGTATAGACCATTGAAATTATTGGTTGTTTCTTATGAGAATGTATGCATAGCAAGTCTGAGCTAATCGAATTGTAAAGGTCTAATTGTCTAGAGGATCTTTTTCTTCAAAGAACATGTGGAACATGCTGATGTGCATGATGTACATGTTGATGTCCTTGAGGATGTACATGATTTGCAGATACCTGATCATGCATTCTTGGGTGGATATCACTTAAGACAGCCAAAATCCTTATTCTGATGATGATGATACATGCCTTCCTTGTACCATAGAAGAGACACATGAATGCTCTTGGGATAAGAGGCGTGCACATAAGTTAATGACTGTTGGCAAGAAGGGCATTGAATCAAAAGACATTTGGAAAGAAAGGGTCGAAGACTATTGGACTGAGCCTGATGGATTTCATGGAAGAACAATTGACATGCAGGTCTGTCATGGCGTAGGCTTGGAACCAGATTCAAGTTGCTCAGAATCTGAGCCACAATTGAAGAAGACAAAGTGTCTTGATGATGTCTATAGGGCAGAATCACACGAGCACTTGAAAAGTATAGGATTGTAAGCTAACACCCTTTTTCATTTGTTTTAATGCCTATTTTGTATTTAAGGCAAGTAATTGACAGATCTGATATGGCAATGCAGATTGCCTTGACCTTGCTCCACTTTGCAAGATGTTTTGGGAAAGTTGAAAAAAATGTATGATTCTTCTCTATTTGTGAATGTAATTGTCTACAAATTTCTATTTGAACATCTATTGATGTCTTGTAGTGGATGTGAATTGTAGATGACTTGAGTTTGATGCACTCGAGGTTGTGTACAAGTAAGTTTCTGCTTTTGTAATTTTTTTCCATGGGCTGAAGTGATGGTGGCAGCAAGAGCTACCACTATCATTTCAGCCCAAATCGTTGCTAATTTTGTGTTAATGGGATGCTGCAGCAGGGGTTGGTGGTCCAGTCAATTCCAATTTGGATAGAGGGTTCAATTCCTTCTGCCCCTCCTTGTAAATTAGGCATTTGTGCATACCATAAACGTCCACATTTGTTCACATTAGGTTGAGGGTCTGTGCCACTAATATGTACAAGGTGAGCCATTTAATTTGTGTCTTGAGCACTTGAGGTTTTAATTGATGCCAAATTATGCTTGCAGGTGCGCCATTAGGGTATTTAGATGTGCCAGTAAGGAGATAAAGCAGTGCCAAGATCCATTGAGCCATAATGGAACCCCCTGTGCCATTAGGGGTCACTCAGCTGTCTACTTTGAGGTATAAAATGACCCTTCTGCCAAGTTTTTTTCTGTTTTTTTTTTTTTTATGGAGGTTGTAGTATGATACTTCAGCTTCTTGTTGGTGTAATTTCAGAGAATTTGGAGCTAAGGAAGGATGTACAATTGCTGATTTGCTCATATGTGAGCCAAAGTAGGGCACCCTCCCTTATAGCCCTACACATGCATCCCAACCTCTAAATAAAACTAAATTCACATAATGTAGAGGGCAACCCTTAGTGCTCAAGCACCTTGCTTATGTATTCCTTAGGGGTGGATAAACACTCCCGGTTGTATGCAATCACTTTGAATTTTCTAGGCTTATAGAATTAGTCAAGGGCATTTTAAAAACATCCCTGAAAAAATATGCCATATCACCATCTTCTAGAGAGAAGTAGTTTCATGGCCTTGAGCTACGGTCGATTCCGCTTATAGAATCGTCTCTTTCTCACCAGGATAAGTTTCTCCCCTCGTGTTTATTTAAGGCTGGAATGTGGGGGCTTGGCGGCCCCAGCTTGCCTCATAGATTGACCTTGAAAGAAGATCCCGATATGGGTCCTGTTTTCTCTTTTCTAACAGGTAAGAGATTGCTTTTTCTACTTCTTCCTTTACTTCAAGGTAGACTTTGTCTGCATTTTGTCTATCCTGTAGTTCTTCCTCCCTCCCTGCAAAAACAGTCAATAATGCATTGTATGACGGAGTCCTTATATAAGTTTATAATGTATGCATGGAAAAAACTTCAGGCAGGCTTAGAAGAGGAGGGTATTCCAATCTCATACTTAAATGCCATCTTACACTTTGGCAGCTGGAAACATACCTTTAGTTGAGATGGCTTTGCCCACCAGGAAGTAGACTCGACCTGGTACCTTGGGTGCAAGTATGGGCATGTACAATGGTTGATTAGCTACTTCCCCTGCTGTGCTGGGCCTGGAAAACGTTTCGTAGTCAGGTGATCAGTTTAGACTAAAGAGAATTGAAGTAAACATATGCCTTCAAAGCCACAATATATGCAACGATTCACAAGGAATGAGATGAGCTGAGACTCCTGAGGTTATGGTCATAGCTGTTGCACCATTATTGAATTGACAATAAACTTTGGATCATCTCATGAATTCAAGTCTTTGAGAAGTTAACACACGGGTTTTATTCCAATTGGAAGTTTTGTTACAACATATATTCTATACCCACAAGAAAGGGATCCTTAAATTACCTTATAGACTCGGTTGTGAACACTGTTCGCTCTCTTAAGAATGCATTATTTTCAATATCTTTGTAGTCCAGAAGTAGCTGCAAACCAGTTGCTGGATGCTTAATAGATTTTATTGTACAAAGTCATTGTCAATTTTGAAGCAGGATGCATGCCCTAGATATAAAACTACAGAAACCATTTCCCTTGTCTATTGCGCTAAACCATAATTAGCCACAAATACTACAAGTAAATTCATATTCAAATGCAATTCAATACCACCATGTAGGTAAGTTCATGGTAAGCTTTTGTATGATTTCGGCAGTTAGCCAAATAGATGCATTTAGGAATACATACTATAGTGTGACATTTAGTTGATTGATTGTGCCCCTTCGATTGACTTATTGACCAATGGCTTAACATAACTTTCAAAACAAACCTAACAGCAGGAAAATGAAGGGGTGACATAATAAGCTCATTATGTAATTCAATTCTTTTGGAAAGAGATTTTTCTGTGGCTATCATTTTCTGATGCTAAATGCTTGTGTTCATTAGATTCTCTGGCCCACGTGAAAGTGGTAAACTCAACAATAATGAATCGTCTAATAACGTTAAATGTACAAACCTCCATAACATCGTCCTCACCAACTCCGCAGAATGGAACAATATATGCTCCATGCCGAGCAGCCATGCGAACAAACTCTGCCTGCTTTGGCCAGAATAGCTTATGTTCTTCACCCTGCAGCACCAAAAGTAAGCAATCAAATCTACCTGAAATTTCTCCAGGTTTTTACAAGAGACATCATGTTACATGTTGTAGGCTTGGTAATTATTGCAACTTTACAATCAACTGTTGTCTGTCTTCCAATAGCAGAATCAGGTTCAGCTGTTTACATATCCTCGTAATTTTTCATTTATATCTACTAAATTGACCATAAGAATACCAAGAGCATTACCTTTAAGTGAAGGGCCTCTCTAGCTCCCCCTGGGTAGAGCAGAACATCCTCTTTCCGTGAAAGGAGATTGAATAAATTACGGCCTGAAACTGGGACAGCACCAAACAGAGCAAATTGATCTATCATACTCGAGCTTGACATCGCCATTTCAAGAGCAGCTTTGAACAATGCAGGATGTGCAATTCCACGCAGTAACCGCTTTTTCTCTTTATATAATTCTCCAACAAAGAAACTCAATTCTAGACCCATAAGCATGTGATTTCCCACAAATAGAAGGGGCCCATCAGTTGGCAGGCCAGAGAAGCCTTTCACAATCTCATCATTTACATTGGTTGAGAAAAACACTGGACTGATAAGCTGGCGCAGTATCCTAGTCAAAAACACATAGATATGAGATAATACGGAAAACTTTCTGAACGTATTTATGATCAAGTTGGGCTTTTAAGCTTTGATACCAGAAGCTTTCCAGTTTCTATTAGGCTAAATAAGTATCCTTGTAATAATAAAACTATAATGATATTATATCCTGCTATGTTGAAAACAATATTTGTGAATGTTGTACATTGGAGGGATCCAACAACAACAACAACAACAACAACAACAACAACAACAACAACAACAACAACAACAACAACAAGTTGTTTGGAGCTGCACCTTCCAGAGTCATACAATTCGTTGAATTCCTCTTCAGTAGGTGGAATATAGTCAGAAACAATATCTCGTACTCTTGTACGACGATAGATCATGGTGGATTTGATAATGGTGGCCAAGTTGATACCATCCTCCTAATCAGCAAATGTCATATCAGAAATTTGAACTAGCTGCATCCCAGACAAAACTTTTTGATTAGCAGCTGACCAGTAGAAGTGTATGGCCGCTGTCATCATATGTTCTAACTTTGCAATTTGGCAGAATTTTTTTGAGTCTCTGCGCTTCATCAGCACTAGGAAGCATTTGGTCCTTTCCGCTGCAAGTTTTGACATCATGTCAAAAACAACAAAGTTGCACTAAAGATATTTGCAGGCAAAATTCGTACATTCAATCTTGATGAAATTTCTTTGCCCATTTCTAACATTGGGGACAAGGGTAACAACTCGTGAAAAAGGTTCAGAAAACAAGGGAAATGCTATCAGTGTTAAAGGGAGTAGAATATCTATCACTTTAGATGAGATACTTCATGTAAGATAGATGTTTTCACAAAAATTGCACTGACCTGGCTAGGATGAGGACTTGAGCTCTCACAGCATGCAAGCGAGAGTTAGCATAGAGCGAGCCCGACTTGAGTAACTTTAGCTTCCATTGCAAGGCATCCTTTGGCAGCAAATATCCAAGTGTCTAGAGAGACAATAAACAGTTTTTGTTAGAATCCAACATAATGTCTGCACTGTGACATGATGAACATGATGATCAATAACAAATATCAGAAAAAGGAGGATTGATGAGAATGTGCATGATGAACATGATTAAACTACAAACAGCAATACCTCACGCTTGTATTTTAACGTAATGTTCTTCACGAACATTCTAGAAAATTTGACGGCAGTTATTGCAAAGAGCTAGAGAATATACCAGCTGTCTTATGAGCTTATTGCAAAGAGCTAGAGAATATACCAGCTGTCTTATGAGCTTATAACTCTTCAAGGTTTCTAAATTGTTTCACACGTAGTAAGAGATTGGGACATGTTTCTTTTTATCATTTTAAGTCTCATGTACACGTGTTTACACGGCAAGCTCAGGTTAAAAATTCAATTGAGTGAGTGCAGCATGTTGAAACACCTTTCAGCAATGGATATGCTTTTGTGTGCTTTCTGCATATGCTATAGATACCCTATTTCTCCAGGGAAATTTAGAATAAAAGTGACAAACCGGTAGAATTGGTAGTAGGTCGCGAAGGGCATCTGCTAACTTTTGTAATCTCTGATATGGCCCACCTGAAGATGGTACTTTAGCAGAGACCATACGAACTGGATCACCTGCAGCACATTGTTTTCTGGTTGAGATAATATTTCATTCCATGCATTATCATTTCTTTTCTGAAAATGCAACAGGGAAAGTGTGCTAAAGCAGAAAGTTGCTGACAGCCTGTTCAACTGAATGCCAGGGAGAAAAATATAACTGTTGTGTCCTGAAAGGAACAAACTGCTAAAACTATATAGACACATCCGTGATCCGTAGCCAGCTCAATAGGAGCTGTTTGCTTGTACATAGGATGCGTTCAATTACATGCCTGCCAACTAAAATTCGTGATTTTCATAAAAAGCTTCTTCAATTATAATTCATTAGTTAAGACGCTTTTGTCCTACAAATCAACTTTCTGCGTGTAAACAAAATGTTTATAGCATTTAGTGGGATATATATACCCATTGTAAAGCTGAAGAGGTACGGCAAATACTGAAATGCTTCACTTGGTATTGAGTCTACCAAAGGAAAGAGAGGCTGAAGCTGTGATCTTGCAAAAGATGTTGCTGTGCCAAAATAAAATAACCCCATCAGTCATAATTTTGTCAACAGGTGTTTTCTGTAGAATATGGATATGGAACATGTGAAGAAATTAATTATCCGTGTATATCATACCTGGATTGGATAATATAACCACAAGGTCTAGAGATGGATTTCGTGCAGCAAGAGCCAGGGCTAAACATCCACCAAGTGAATCACCAAGGATATATATTGGTCTAGATGGTCTGGACTTAATTTCATTCTTTACTGTTGCCTCAATTAACTCCAATAATCCTGTATCGCCATTTAGAAAGATCAAGTAAGGTCTTTTTTGCTTCTCCAAAAATTAATACATGAGCTAGAAGTAATCTTTTGTTCATTGTTTCGAAATGCAAAATTTTGGTTATTTGCAAAAGCCAAATAAATACATTCAACCTTCAAGCTGAAGAGGAGTGAACGGGTCTAAGGAAAAAGGAAAGAAATGGAGAAAATTGATTGTTCTTAAGAGCACAAGCAATGTGCGGCAACATTATAATGCTGTGCGCCACGCAAAACTAGACTAGTGGTAGGTATGGACAGACAAGTCCAAGCCTGAACAAGGAAACTGAATCTCATAATGTTTTAAATTGACCTTTGCGATAGATGACCTCTAATATGAGAGACGTGTAAGAAACAGAAACATAGATTTACAGGTACATATCAAAGGTCTCCATCTGGACTTGTCTTAGGAATTTTCCTGTGATAAAAAGATGCATCACTGGTAAGTAAATTATATTATTACACAAGTTTTTGATCCACTGCTGTATGTGCCTCTACTGCATGCGTAATGCTTAATGCTGCATGGTGCAGTTATATTCATAGTAAACATTCTTAGCCACGCCTAATTCAAGACACAATGAAATTCTACAGTATGTTAGTCTCATGTTAGGCAGCCAAGTACGCTCATTTTAATTGATGCATATCTCTGAGTGTCTCAACACAAACATTTGTATATTATCTTGTGAAGCTAAATTCTACATTGTACTAAGTAACTACTTGTGGTCGAGCAGGATAAGCTAGGAATATACGAGATATTTGATTGAATCACTGTTGCATTGATGGTTGGAATATGGAATGTTACAATCACCATATATAATAAAGCTATATAAATCATACCAAGAAATGGAGTTCGGTCTGCTGTTGGAATGTGCAAACATCGCACTTCAAATAGCCTATGTAAATGCCACCAAATAAATAAAGGCAAAATTAAGAATGACTAGATAAGCTTCTTCACCTGCCAAGTGATTGATGGTGTAATATAATTCCCAAGCCAGTGGCATCCATTCCTGTAACAAGTTCATACCGGGTCAATTACAAGTATTTAATAAATACAAAAACATCAATGTAGCAGGTATAAAGACTTCAAACCACATTCAATAATCCGCTCATTTGCTATTGGGCTGCTCATTGAAGTAAAAAAAGAACAAGCTATGAATTTAACCACATACCTGGAAGAAAGAAAAGAACAGGAGCATCTTTGGGGGGTTGACCACATTCCAAAGGACAGAACCAACGGGGAGGTCCATTATCAGCACATTTAAGAAGCTCAACAGCTTGCTCCATGTAATCCTGTACACTTGGCTTCTGAAGGAGGGCTCCATTTGATTCAAAATGGCTTGCTGTGATGCTGCCATTGGAACTGCTATAAATCTCAGGCGGGTACGTTATTCTGGAATCCTGCAAAGTAGTGTTGCATCTGAGACAAGAGGATTTAGTGGGTTGAGCTTGGAATGGACGGAATTGGAGCGGGGACGAAGCCAGAGACTGCATTATTGGTGCTTATGAAATGTGGGAAGTGCTCGAATTGTTAAATATGGAGGTGTTTTGTTTGTATTGATTTATGACTACACGAAACAGTTTGGAGCCTTCCAGCTCTGTAAACCACATGTCCAGTTGACTGCCCTTCTTTTATTCGAAAGTAAAACTGTACATTCTGATATGCCGTTTGCAACTGGATCGTATAGAGGTTCACGTTTCCGAAACAACGCTGTGAAGTAGCCACGTAAATGAAGAGGAGAACATATATGGGTATTAGCGATGTAGAAAATGCCAAGTTCGCTTGCCCCTAGGTACGCGGGGTTCATTTTGGGACATTTCACTGCAAAGTTGTTTCTTGGTTCGAGAAACTTTTTTTGGGTTGCCACAAGCGCAAATATTTGATTGATGGGGCTATAGATGGGTTTTCCATTTCTACAGCCGAGATCATTTTGGAGGGCTTTCTGGACCATGGAGATTTTGTGCACCTGCATTTGTCAATGTTATTGGGTTGCCTTTTTGGCTGCCGTTGATTCGTGTTAGGGGACGTTATGATTCAATCTGGCAGTTCATCCCTGTCCTCTGCTTCTTCTGCCTGTGGCGACGGGGTTTTGTCGACGTTATTCTTCTGGGAGCTCGGCTATGGCCTCCTTCGTAAACCATCATTGCGGCATTAGGTATAAGCAAAACGTCGAAAGGAAGCACTTTTCTCCGATAGAATATAAGCCATAGCCGAAAGCCTGAAATACAACTTCTTGTTCTTTTTCCAGAGGAGCCCTCGGGAAAAAAATATGTTAAAACAGAGGAGAAAGACCTTAGACTTATGTTATCTGTGCTAGCGATGTGGCAACTGATGTTTTCACATTTAAAAGAGCAGATGCTCTACTTGTGCATAGCATACCCTGCAAAATGCATTTGGCACTGAGAGTTTTGGCCCTACTTGGCATAGAACGGCCGTTTTATGAAAATTATGGAACAAAAACGTTCTTTGAGACCAAGCGTTCTGATGTTGAACGATGAACGCACGAAATTGACAAAAAAATGTTGTTGGCAAGAACGGCCGTTTGGAACGGCGTTCTGCCCCAAATTTGGCGTTCAGAACGGCGTTTTGTGCCAAGATCCACCGAAATTTATAAAGAAACGGAATTAGAACAAAAAAAAAGAGGGAAATCCTGATACGATTCATGTATATTTGGGAAGTTGTAATAATACATAATCATAGAACCATAATGAAATAATAAAACACTGGACTAAAGAAACTTTATTCATGCACAAATGATATGGCAGCACCATTAACCACCCAACCGGATCCACTGGGTTATGGCAAAACACAAGTACTATGGCAAATACAAAGCTCTGGCGTTTGGCTTATTGGCCTGCTAGACTAATCTAGCTACTCCAAGTAGCCACACATCATAAAAACAATTGCAGATCTGTGAAGTCGCTATGGCAGTGATCTGCGACCCCTTGTCACCTTTTAGGCCATTACTCTCTCCTCCAGATGAACTACGGAATGCGTTATCCCAATTCGGAAACTAGACTCCGAGACGGTTCCAATGAGGTAAAGGTCGCTTTAATAGGAGCTCTGGTTGCGGAGATATGTCCAACTGAAGTTTAGGTTCTATTTATAGATCTCTCTGCGACTTTAGCCTTTTTTAGCAGGCAGTTGTCTTTTTTCCCAAAATATCTCCTTGCCTTTAATTAGATTATATGACTTATCATATGGGACATTATCTATGATCTTTTTCTCAACCAATAACCATCCCAATGATAGTGCCTCGACCCCGTCCATAAATATCAATGGTTCTTCACACCCACATGCTATGTTATCCTACGCCCCTTTATATTATTAGGTAACCTTAGGAATAACATTTAAACAGTATTTGCCATAATTCCAATAACTCATTCGCCGTGGACCACTCCCCCGTGCTTGCTCCATATCAAATCCTCCATCTTTGGCAGCCCAAACCCCAAACGTTCAAAAGCACCACAGACCAAGAGTGACTTCGATTCTGCTGCCTTCGATTCTGCCATCTCCAAGAATGCCTTCGATTCTGCCATCTCCTCAAGCTGTAACAAAGCTTATTATACTATAAGAGCTTGGCATCGAAGAGGTCTTAGCACCACAGTCCACAGCAAGGAGTAATCGATCTTTAATTCCAGGTTAGTATTATTTTGAATTTGTTTGTACATTACAGGTTTGTATGTCTGAATTTGAAGATAAGCTGTAATTTTGAAGATAGAGTATGGCATTCAGTGTTGCCTTTAAGTCAACGTATCAAATAACAATCTTTGGTTGCGTGCTTTTGAAGATAGATAAGCCTAGATATCCGATCAAAACTTTAGTAGCTATAACCACAAGCGCGCTGCAATCTTATTTACACGCTCTCAATTTCTATTGTTGTACAGGAATTGCAAAGAATCTGGTTCGGGGGAAACCACCCTAAGAGCTAGATAGACTTTAAAATGTATTCTAGGCTTCATCATTGTCTATCCAATTCCTGACTTTAACCTGCAAAAGCATCACCAAAAACTTATATGCACTAGTACTGTAGAGCTAAAATTTTGTCTTTTGTGAGTGAACCGAAGTTAACTTTTTAAACGACCAGAGTATTGCTATAGTGGAATGCTTCCATACACAAAAATGCTTGTTATTACAACTTATTTTTTGAAGATAAGTGTTAATTTGAATTTGTTTGTACATTACTGTTACATTTTGCATGCCTTTGATTGGGTTCATAATTTGAATCTTCTTAAATTCTACTTGTTTGTTTACTGCAATTATATGTTTACTTGTATTTGTATGTCCTCATTTTTACAGATTAGCCATGAAATTGTCTATTTGGTGGAATGAGGTAGACAAGATAGACAACAAGACTTGAGTTTGCAGATTTTGCAAGCAGCGGAAAACAGGTGGTCCAGACAGAGTTAGAGCACATTTGAACATGATGAGTCAAACAAGGATGTTGCCTTCTGTAAAAGCATTCATGATGAAGAAAGAGACAAATATAAGAAAATGGCAAGTGAGATGGATGCTGGAAAAGCTAGGAAAGCAAGAAAGCTTTTTGCTTCATCTCCTATTCTTGAAGGTGGCACATCTTCCTCTAGAGAAAGGACTCCAAATATAGGTACTTCTGTTTCTGATGTGCATCCTTCTCCTGCTTCTAGAAGTAATACTTTGCAATCTTATTTTAAGAGAACAGCTAGTAGTTGTTCTCTTGCAATTTCTACTTCTCATATTCCAAAGAAATTTAAGCAACAAGATATGGTGGCTATGCTTGACGAAAGAGGTAGATGCTGCTTTTTGTGGGGCTTTCTATATTAGCCATATCCCATTCCGTATTGTCCATATTTTCAAGAGGCACTGAGTAAAGCTATTGCATATGGACCTGCATATAGATTGCCTAATCGTAAGCAGGTTGCGAGTGCATTCCTCAAGGAAGAGAAGAAGAGGCTTGACGAAGAGCTTTCGAGAAATGAACGGGAAATTTGGAAGAGGTATGGAGCCACTATTATTGGAGATGGATGGACAGATGGTCGCTCTCGTTTGATGAATCCTTATGGAATGATGCAAAACATCTTGGATGCATTGGTGCTAGAATGACTAAATTACTTCGTCTTGTTGATGGATTGGAACCTTGTATTGGTAAAGTATAAGAAGGGTTGGATCGTATGAGTGCATACATATAGAGTATAGAGAAGGATAGTACAAGGACTGGTGATTTGGAAGAGATATGCACTAGCAGGTGGACAGACAGTCTATCATTTTGATATGCATTGTGTCGCATTTGTCTTTGATCCGGAGTTTCATGATTCGAAACAAGAGAAGGACAATGAGGTTTCTCAGGGCTGGTCTAATACATTAATGAGGCTACTTCCTGATAAGGAGGAGCGGCGAAAAATAAGAGCAGAGTTGCGCATGTACAGGAATCTAGAAGGTTCCTTTGCTAGTAATGATGATATGGATGATATGAAGCACATTGATGCTGTGGAGTGGTGGGAAAACTATGGGTCTTCTACTCCACTATTGCAGACATTGGCAACTCGGATATTGAGCCAAAATGCTGCTGCTTCTCCAATAGAACAAATCTTTATTAGATTTGGTCATATTCATAGCAAGAAACGTAAGCGGCTTGGAGTCCAAAGATTGAATGATCTTGTGTTTGTGAGTTCTAATTTGCAATTGATAACAAAGACAATGAATCCAGTTTCAAAAAAGTATCCGGTATCTCTTGGGTGGATGGGCGATGAAGAAAATGATGAGGAAGACGAAGATGATCTTCCAAGTGCTCAAGAAGAAGATTTCCAAGAACTTTCAGATGGAGAAGAATCTAACCATGATGATCCGACTGTTATGGATTTTGGTTTTGAGAATGCTGACAAGAACAATGAAGCAAACGATAGTGATGAAGAGGAGGATAATCATGCAGAGAACGAAATTGACAATGATATCGATGGAGCAGAAGATGAAGAACTTGAAGTTCTTTGTAGGATACGATCACGAACACGTAGCGTGATGTATTGAGTAAGTATCTTGCTTGCCATTATTTGTTTATGGAAGATTAATTTGCTTTGAGTCTATTCAATATGCCTTTAGGTTCTTGGTGGTGTGCTTATCCATTGGATGCTTCAAAAGTAATTTGAGATCATAAGTGCTAGTATGAACATGAAATAGTTTGTATTTCTTAAGCCCGAACTCTTTTTATGTTAGTTTATGAATTGTTGCTTAAATCACTTCTACAAACCTATATTATTGCATATTATGTTAATTCTTAAGTTGTTTCTGAATTTTAAAGCTTTATTCATATGAATTATCATATTTGGATGAATATTTTGATAGATTATGATCTTTCTAATATCCATATCACAGGAGGGCAGCCATCCACGCTTGTTTGATGTAGGTAGCTCCGTTGTCAGCAAGTTTTTTAGATACCCAGGCTGGGGTGAGCCTGTTTGGGTCAGGTTGGGTGGTCGGTTTGCCCCCAGCTGTTAGATTTGCTCATGTCCGATGGGTTCTTTTATTTCCATGGCATGGCTCCCTATTCTTGTCAGATCTTTGTAGCCTCAAAAGGTTTAGATCTTCGGGCATAGCAAGGAAAATAAGGAAGTGCCCACATTCTCCAATTGCACCTGTTTCTATCTTTTCCATAAATAATTTACTCTTTGCCGCAGGAATTTCAGCTTATTCAGGTCCTTTTGTTCATGATTATGGACTACGTAATTGATGGCAGGGGATGCATTCCGCCAAGTAGGGGCTCAAGGCGGTGCACGAGCGACGAAGCCGCTAGTGCCGACGAGGCTGTCTGCGTTGTTTCATTCTTCAGATTGGCTCCTTTCCTTCCATTTCTTTTTGTGTTCCATATTACCTCAGTTAGCCCGAAGGCCTTTTTATTGCATTGGCTTCATTGGCTCTATAAACAAGTTTCATCCATGTGTCTTTATTCAAAACGAGGTGCACCTTGAACTACCATAGTCATCGGATTCGTCGATCCTACGACCCAGATCGTATGTTGGGGCTTGTTAGCACCTGTTGTTTCGCTTAGTCATTTATGAATGGAGGGACCTATGATTTTGAAATATGAAATACGATTTAGTCATTTATGAATGGAGGGACCTATGATTTTGAAATATGAAATACGATTTCGCTTAAGGTTTTGAGGGAATATCGAACCTCTATATGGCTTTGCCTAAGATTTTAGAATATGCAATACGGGGGCTCGAACCTCTACCAAAATAACTCAATGTCCTAATAAGACTACTTTAAGCAATATACTCAATGAGCTAATGTGATTATTTTTTATCTTGAATCTATGTTTTTTTTATAACAACCCATTCAATTGTTTTAGGGATATATGGTCTATGGTTTTCGGTTTTTGTTATTTTTTAAATCCATATCAATTCCCCCTGGAACCCCCTGTTATTTTACTACATATTGTGCTTAAATATTTTTTACCTTAGTATCTCATTGCCCCCTCGCTTCTCTTGCCTCGCCTATCCTCTCTGATGCCATTGACTCTATTGCGTCATTTCTTTCCTTAGTTCTTTCGGCTTCTTTTTGTGTTAGCATCTCATTGTTCCATTACTTCTCGTACCTTGGCTATGCTCTTTGACCCCTAACTTCATTACGAGTTTTCTTTCTTCAGTTCTCCATATTAGTCCCTTCCATTCCATTTTGCCGTAATATGCCATTGTTCCTTCACTTCTCTTATCCGACTTTTCTCTTTTTTACCCCATTAACTCTTTGAGTAGTGGCCTTTCTACCGTTGCTTCCACATGTCTCGTTTTTTCACTTTTTTGCTTTACTTCGTTTATCCCATTAACTTCATTAGTTCACTCACCCAATCATGTTTGTGTGGGCTTGCCTCATTTTGATTCTTTTATCTATGGTTTATTTGCGCCATTGTATTACGCTAGTATTACCCTTCATTTCAATCTTTACCATGTCCTTGGTGTTCCTTTGTCAGTTAGTCTTAGATTCTCGATGATTTTTTTTATTTCATATTTTTGGTTCTTTCTCATACTTTTGCTCCATGTATTTTTTTCTTAATTAGTCATTTTTTGGTTCGGTTTCTATTTGTCCTTTTGCTCCATTTTTTCGCTATTCCTTGTTCATGATTCTTTTATGGGTCCTTTCATGTTTCCTTTGTAGTGCTTGATTCTCGTTTAATTCCTTTTGTTCTCTATTTAGTCTTTGCTCTATGTGTTTTGGTGTCTCCGTTGTCATAGTCTCATTTAATTCTTTTCTTTAGTTTTGGTCATGTTTTCTATGTATCTGTCTATTCCTCTAATTTCTCAGTTGTGCTCGCTCCGTTTACTCTTTCATCTCTTGCATCGCTTCATTTGTTTCTCTATTTCTCCATTTTTCCTCGTTTCTGATTTGTCCTTTTCTTTCGTTGGTTCGGTTAACCTCTGGAATCGCCTTAGCTCATATGTTCCTTTTTCTCCCGACTCCTTTTGTTAGACTCCTCTCTTGAGTCGCCTTAAGTATTATTTGCCCCATTAGTGTCTAGATATCATGGTTGCCCAGTGCTCGGGTTATTCCTGTTCCGCCACCAGTCTCGCTTAGCCCTTTATTTCATTTGTCCCATTTGTCGGCTCTTGTTTCTCTGTCGGTGTGGCCTTGGATGTTGAAATGATCATATAATAACAGTACACAGAAGAGATATTAGGGATTGGACTACTGGTTAACTTGAGGGGGAATCATGTGATGTGCTTTCAAGGAAAATTCCAAAGGTGTAAGTGGATAAGGTTGAAAGCAAGAATACATGAAATTATATGGGGCAATGGTTAATGGTTGAACCCAAAACCATTAGTAGAAATAAAGCACTTAAATTAGCAAGGCACTGCGTGCCTAGGTTTGATTGTATAAGGAATTGGAGGGAACCAAAACATCATCGATCGGTCCGGCGCAGCAGCTAGACTGATCCAGATAAATCAAGAAACATTATAACTGATCGTGTGTGTGATTACAGTGTTATTTCGGCAGGGTTTTTCTGAAATAAGCTTGGGCTTTCGGGGCCAAACGTAATGCTACTGTAAATGGATGCAACCATTTGAAATTAAGATCATTTGCTATATTACCATTATATTGTTTTAAAAGGTAGCATTATAGTTATTTGAACTTGTATTTGATACAAGTGAATGAAGAATTATGTTCCCTTTGCTCTAGTAAAATGTGCTAAATATTCTCATTAAGTCTATCAGTGGTATCAGAGCATAGGTGAGAGATGGCCACTAGATTTGGAGCAAGTCTATTAAACTCAATCGAAGTATTTAAAGGTGAGAATGGTTTTCAGATCTGGAAACAAAGCATTAGGCAAGTGTTGGAAGTTGAAAATCTATGGTATCTATAAGACGTCCAATTACTAGTACAATATTGAGTGCAGGCATGTCTAATACAGGAAGAAATGGTGCTAGCTCTAGTGAGGAGAGCACTACAACAGGTGTAGAAGCTGGAAGGGCAACAGAAAGTTCAATAGTTGCTACTGCAGTAAGGGATACAAGTGTTGATCCTGAGGAAAGCTTGAAGGTCATGGAAGCATAAGCAATAATTTGTTGCAAAGTTGGAGCAGTGATTAGATTGAAACTCAGAGGTATGACACCCAGAGAAATGTGGATGTACATGATATAAAACTATGAGGCTAAAACATCATCACAAATTGATGTATTGGAAAAGCAATTGAGGAAACTGAAACTTCATGATAATGATAATATAACTGAGTTCTTTGAAAGATTTGACTCAATTATTGCAAACTTAGAAGGGCAGGGGTCATTCTAAATGAACAATACCAATTGTTAGCAATATCCAAGTCTGTTTCTCACAATACTCATTTGGCTACTCGATTGAGAAATGTGGCTAAATCCAAAGACCATGTTATTCAAATAGTGAGGACTGAGTTTGAGCAAGGCAAACTTGGGCAGGAAGAAGAGGAAAACACTGAGGTGTTATATGCTGGAAAATATAAGCATAAAAAATCTTACAACGCAACTAGCAAAAGGAAAGTAGGGCCCTGTTACATCTGTGGCAGTTATGGGCACCTTAAAGCTGGCTGCCCTAATTTGAAAAAGGAGATCATATGCTTTAATTATGATGGTAAGGGGCATATATCAGCAAATTATTCAAGTCCAAAAGGACAAAATACTAGGGGAAGAGGCAAAGGCAGGGGTGCAGGCAATCGAGTTGGTCTTGGAAATAGAAGCAGTGGCACTGGCAGGGGAAATCCAACTGTCAACCTTGCACAAGATACTCGAGCAGATGAGGATGAACTTAATGAAGACACTGAGGTAAGTACTTCTGAAATACATGCTCTAGGACAAGCTAACAGTGACCATAATCTTATGATACTACTAGATTCGGGAGCTGAAAAGACCTGACTGCATCATCAAAGTTGCTTAGAGAATGTCAGAGCAGAAAGGGAGGACATTTGCAGCTAGGAAATGGAGATCTTCAAGAAATAAAAGATATTAGAATGCTGGAGCTCTATGATTTAGAAGGGAAAAGTGTGCAACTAGAAGATGTACTTTGTGTATCTGGATTAGTCAGAAATTTGATTTCAGTCTGTCAACTTGTAGACCTCGTTTATAAAGTTGTATTTGAAAAGTTGGAATGTAAAGTATTTTTCAATGATGAAATTAAGTTTATTGGAAAAAGGGTTGGAAATTTGTTTGGACTGCACAAAGATCACTTTCCAAGCATCAATCACATTGGAAGCACTACCATTAAAATATGGCATGAAAGAATGTGCCATGTAAATTCAAAAATAGTTGAATTATTGATTAAGAAAGGCTTAAACAGTGCTGCAGAAAACAAGGTGGAATATTTTATATGTGTTGGCTGCATTCTTGGAAAATACAACAGCAAGCTACCGTTCAAAAGATCACACAAAAGGGCAAAATGGGTCCTAGATTTAGTTCACACTGATCTATGTGGACCACTGAAAGTCACAAGTCTATCAGGTAAAAGATATTTCATGACCTTAATTGATGACTTCAGTAGAAAAACTAAAGTGTTTTGTCTGAGAACTAAAGATTCTGCCTTTGAAGTATTCAAGTCATACGTGAGTGAAGTAGAGGCTGAAACTGGAAGGAAAATCAGAACCTTACGCTCTGACAGGGGAGATGAGTTCATCCCAAATGAATTTAAGGTGTTTTGCAGGAATAGGGGAATCAAAAGACAACTTACTTGCAGATACTCCCCTCAACAAAATGGTTTTGCAAAACGTAAGAATATGACAATTCTGAATGTTGTAAGAAGTATGTTAAAATACTCTGGGTTGCCTAATTTTCTTTGGGATGAGGCAGTCAAAGCTGCTGTATATGTGCAGAACATTCTTCCATCCATAAGTACAAAGGGTACTGTACCAGAAATGTTGTGATCTGGAAAAGCTCCTTCCTATGACAGGTTAAGAGCATATGGTTGTTTGGCTTTTGCCCATATATTAGATGAGCTGAGAAACAAACTGGATGATAAGGCATTGATGGTTATGATGAACAATCTAAGGCATATAGATTGTTTGAACCAATTTGATGAAAAACAATTCTATAAAGTAGTGCCAAAAGTAAATGATAGTGTTCAGACTGCTAAATGTGAAAGTATTGAACTAAATCTAGAGAGTACAATTACAAATAATACTGATCAAGTAAATGCTGCAGACAATGAAGATGATGAGGAGGAGTCACATGAAAGCAAGGTTGAGTCATTTGTACAGGAACAACAGGATCAAGCTGAACCATCCGAGCTGACAAGGAGACATCTGAAATAAAACAAACAAGAAAAAGAAAAGGATCTGAAGGTCAAAAGCTGCAAGAGGAGATAAGAACTGATGCAAGCATATACGGAAGAGATGAACGTGGAAGAAGTAGAAGACTCCAAGAAAATGAAGGTCAGTAAAACTGCACGTTTGAAATTTTGATGCATTTAGATCCTAAGGTTCCTGTAATGTGGAAAGTAGTGCCGAATTTTTGTTTTTGAAGCAACTTGGAGCATATTTGGCATGATTAATAGTGTCTTGGTGTGCAAATGGGGAAAAATGCGCAATTATGTTGTTATTATGAGTATGGTAGAAGATTCTGGGAAAGGACTCGCGAGAGACACAAAACCGGCCTGTCATTCATCACAGCAGCAGTATACAATGTATAAGAAGAGAGAGGGGTAGCCGAACATAGGAACAATATCGGACTACCCCAAAAAAAGAAAATGTGCTAAGGCATGATAAGAGGGCAATGGCGACAAGTTCTCATCGGGATAAAAAAACCCCGCCCTTTCGGGTTTTCGAGGAAAACCCTAATGAGAAATGGTCGCCACCAACCTCGAATGTGGTGCCTAGAGAGCAGAGAAACCGGACGAGCGCGAAGGCAAACCGGAAGCACGACCCCAAACAACCGCGAAAAAACCCCATGTAACAACGAGGATGACGAACGGAAACCAGCAGGACCCCAAAAGCCGGTGGAAGATAGCGAAATCCTGTAAGACCAAAAACTCAAAAAACACCCGTAAAGAGTCAGAGAAACAAGCCTAGCCATAAAAAGAATCCGCATCAAGAAAGCTGGAAGAGATAAGGCATAAAAATCGACAGAAAAAGAGCAGAACAAAAAAAGATAGCGTCACCGACAAGGTGGAAAAAGCATCACCCAGCGGGTGGAAAACATGATATATAAAGATGCATCACCCTCAAGGTGGAAATAAACAGCATCGCCCGCAAGCGGAGAAAAACACAGGAAAATGCCAAGGAAACAGCAACAAGGCAAAAGCGACACCCACAAGTGAAAAACCACAAAAAGAGCAAGGACCAATACTAATACAAATGAAAAAGACGTACACGCCCACGCAGTAGGGTGGGAAGGGAGGGAAGCTACGAGCACGAAGAAAATGCTGCTGTGAGAAGACGCCGATAACCGGCCTGAGAATGGAACTAGCCTAATATAGGGGCTCGTCCTTTCCCAGAATGGCGATCCGATGGCTCGGATCGATGGGATTCTGGGAAAGGACTCGCGAGAGACACAAAACCGGCCGACTACCAAAGGACTTCCTTAACTATAAACCCAGCGGCCGCGAAACCTCCAAGTGTTGAGTAGGGTCGCAAAGGACATTTGTGTGGAAGGAAGAGTGGAGAGAGCGAAGACGACAGCAAGGTGAATCAAAATCAAATCGAAATCCAAAGCGCAAGATAGAACTCCAAGTCAAGAATGAGGAGAAGTGCCCCAACCCCTCCTGCGCATCCAGCCAGAGATACCTGCAGAAAAACATCGAAGGAGCACTACTAGATCATGACAGGAAGAGGTTGTAGACTAGGTAAAGTGACGGATTAAAAATAAAGCTAGGGCCATATATAGGGTCCGAAATACTAAAGCAAAAAAGACAATAGTGGACATGATAAAGGAACCAAAAACGTAATGACAATCTAAGGGACATGATAGAAAAATAAGAACGCCTGTTGAAATGTAAAATATAAAAGAACGCCGAATGATAGGGCCGAATGAATGTGCATGACGGCGAAGCGGCAAGCTGCACAACAACTCAAATCGATGTGAGCGCTTAGTAATGAGGAAATCAACAATACATGAAAAAGAGAGATAGCATCACCCGGAGGGTGGAGAAAAAGCGTCATCCAGCGGGTGGAAGAAAAACCAGATAAATACAAATTGCTACCCCATCGGGGGAAAGAAACAACGCCACCCACAAAAAATAGTCCAAGAGAAACTCATGTCACAAAATTGCAAAAAACGCAATATCTGGCACATCTAATCATAGCGAAATAGCAAATATGATAAATAATAATAGCACAATGCACGATGATATCCCAATACACCGTGAACAAAGAGCCCAACGGTTAGCTAGAAATGTATGCCCTGACAAATGATGCATAAGGATAGCATAATGCACAATGCACAATGAACAGCATCACCCGCAGATGGAAATAGCATCACCACCATGGTGGAAAAAAGCGGCACCCAACGGGTGGATAACAATCGTGTAAAAAGAAATATGCATTGCAAAATAATGCTAGACAATGGTATTTACAACATCACTAAAGATAATAAATAGACATGAATGTCACCATCACGGTGGAAATAAACAGCACCACCCAACAAAAAACGGTCCATAAAAAAACGCGACATCTAGAGAAGGATAAAGCATCAATGTAAAACCATAAAAAAGAACATCAAGAACACGAAAACTAAAAGTGGCCATTAGAATGTGCCCAATATAACAGCTTGCGTATAACTACGTAATACACGCCATGCCTAGATAAAGATAGATAGTATTTTAACGTAGCATAAAAAGGAAAAAATGATCAAATATAAACCCATGTCGGACAACAACGTAGGACACCCCATATCTTTAAATAAAGAGAAGCATAAAAAATGAAAGATAATCCAATATACACCCCTGTCGGAAAATCTCAATGCAAAGGCAAACGCAATATGCATCCTATCTAGATAAAGCCAAATAGCAAATATGCCAAAGATGATAAAGCCAAATAGCAAATCGCCAAAGATATATAATGAGCATACCAAATAGAAAAGATCCGCTACAAGTGAAAAAACCCTCAATAGACAAATTAGAACCGCCGTGTGTGGAGTTGGGACGCAAAGCACATAGCGGAGGAGAAGAAGAGGAGCCAAATGACCGCGAGCGCCATCATAGCAAAGATCATGTGGAACCCCCGAAAGTGGCAGCCGACGAGGCCCGGCCGCGACGAAAGCGTAATGAGCACCATACCGAACGGATTTAAGCCGAAAGCAAGAAGATACACCCCGCCACCACCTCCAAGCAATCGGATAGGATAAAGGACGTAGAGAGGAAGGAGAGGCTAAAAAGAGGGCGGCCGAGGTGGTCTTTGAAGGATAATGACAGGGCATGCAAACGAAGGCAAGCGAGCTAAAGAAATCGTATGAGCACGGGCAAGTGGGTCTCGTTTGGAATGGCAGGGGGAGAAAGGGAACCAGGGTCCGAAGAGTCTGGTTCAAGCGAGAGGGAAGCCGCCGCTGCTGACGACGAAACCGCAGCCGCCGGCCGCGAGCCGTGGAGAAAAAGCGGTTGAAGAAGAAGAGCCGAAAGCACCTGCTATGGACGGTATCAGCTCAATGACCTGAAAAAGGGAAGGACATTAGAGAACAAAAACAATGATAAGAAAAGGACGTCGCCACGATGATGAATCGAAGGAAGCGCCCCGGCATGCCAACGAGAACGGCAACAAGGCGATGAAAAAATAAACCACGTTAATGCGTACAATGCACATATGATATGAATGCAGATCACGAACGTATGTCCGTGGATAGTTGAATGTGGCTACGGACCGAAGTCCGTGAATGTGGCTATTATTCCTTCTGAACCTGTGGCCAATATCTAGAGGGAGATAAGTCAACAAAGGAACCCTTCATCATGGATCCCCAAAAAGAATAAACAATAACGATAAAAATAAGAAGGCGTAATAACAAGTAACCGAGATAATAAGGCAAAGAGGAAAAAAAACGCGACGATAGGAATGTAAAAATGCATAGACATAAAGATCGAACGAAAAACATGGAGATGTTGAGTAAAGTCGCGACACCACGTGAAGCGAAGCGCCGAGAGGACGAGGACCGCCAAAGAACCGTGGAGGACGAACCTCAACATGTATACCCCGCGTATTGAGCAAAAAGCGGAGGAAACGAGGAAGAATGATAAAAACTATGGGCTAAAAAGAACATGAAAAGTCACCACGCCTAATAAAAAGCAACGCCTCGAAACTTACACAATGATTATGTAATATCATATATAGTGAACAAAGCTATGCACGAAAAAAAATAAGCCTACTATGAACATGACAAAGTGGAGCTAACGAAAACAATGAAGCTCCCAAATCCATAAAATTGGTACAAATCGAACAATATCACCCAGTGTGCAAGAACAGAAAATACAACTTCGGGAAACAACAAATAAGTCGCTAATAAAGTGAACAAAGGAACCCACAAACACCAAATATAGAATATACATATAAAAATTTAGCCACAAAGGACAAAGAGGTGAATAGCAAATATGATGTATAATGGTAGCACAATGCATAATGATAGTGAACTAAAAAATGAAGTCCCCTAAAAAGACAACAAAGTTATCGTTAAGCCCAAGCCAAGTAAATAATGAGAAAAGAAGAATGTAAGCCAATGAACAAATCAATAAGAAAATAACCACGGACAAAGAGCCCAACAAATGGAGAAAAATGTAAAACACGGTAAGCCCAACAGAAAAAACGTATACAAAAATGATCGACATAGGCCAAAAGATGAAATCAACACACACAGGCCGAACATAAATAGGAAAAATAATCCGAATAACACAACAACCGTTGAATAGTGCAGAGCATCAAGATCCAATGGAAAAAGACAATGGCAAAAGAGAACATAAAGTTTATAAGATCATGCTACATAAAAAGAAACCACGTGGGCAACTAAGACGAAAAATGTAAAAGGAACCTATGAAAAGATATACGCCACCCAATCAAGAACCCCATTACAACCCAAATAGTATAAATTAAGGGCCTCAGAGAATTGAAAACATCCGAATAACATGAATGCAAGTCATTAACCATATTCATCCCTGTATGTTGCAAAATAAAATACACATGTAAAAAAGCATCTCATGAAAAATATGCCAATTATCAATCCATAACCATACTCAAAAGAATTAATGCCAGGAAATATGGATAGAAAACAATAGCCTAAAGTAAGTCGATAAAATTGTGGAAAGAAGCAAACCTAGAATGGATACCTCACCTGGGACTCAACTTGTATAAAATGCGACAAAGAATGTAAAACATCCCCTATGGACCGAATAAAAGGAGACTTTAAAAGGCCACAAAGGAACTTCCGCTAGAAAAATGGCTCAACAAACTAATTGTCTACATGGAGGATCCGAGAATTTTGAAACGAGAACACCCAACCCCGAAGACCACCAACCTTCTACCAAATTTATAATTAGCAAATATAGCTCATATCCAAACCCAAGGAGCAAACCCAAATGATGATAAGATAAACCGCAATTAAATACCTACCAAATGAAAAAAAGAAGCATAAGTCCGGATGCAAAAATTGATAGCGATGACATGCATATAAGAAATTTGGTCCAAAGAAAATCCGGGCGTATTGATCAAGGCGAAGAACATGTGCGTATGAAAAAAAGACGAAAATGGCAAATGCATACATGATCGAATTCAAGCCGATGAGCCCGGCCCAAAATCAAACCCCAAATCCATTGATATGAACTTCCGTAAATAATGGCAATAGGGCGTGGGCAAATGTATCATTTTATTGAAAACTTCAGAAAAAAAAACTCATCCATATAACACCTAGAGAAATAAATGCAGTTCTCAATCGACCTCTGCTAAAGAAAAATGCAAAAATAAGTAAATGTCCTTTATACAATTAACAAGTCACAACAACATGATGCAATATCCAAGAAAACCCACAGTAAATGTAGGATGCGGTGTATATGTAGACAATATGAAGATATGTGGAAAAACAAAATGCATATAGGCAAACATGAGAGCCCACTTGGACTCCACGACCGCAAATGCAAATGCAAAGAGGCTAGATAGTCGCATGGAGTGGAAGAACTACATTGCAACAAAGTGAGCTAAAATGGACTTGGAATTGCAAACCCCGATGGTGGAAAGAAGAAAAGCAAATTCTAGACATAATCTAAGTAAACTAAAACTACACATCCAACCGCTCCCTCCGGAATCTGGCCGGGCGAGAGCGAGGGCAAATTAAGAAAAGGAAGAACAAGAAAAGCCGAGGCTAAATGTTGCATCTCACCTCCGCTTCTGCGATGCCCCACCACCGGGCCGAAATCCAACCCAACAGAGGAGAATGGAGAAAGGAAGCTCGGATCCGATTCGTGAGAAAAACAATGGCGATGCTTAGGCTTAGGCTTAGGCTGAGGCTTAGGCTTGGCTTAGGCTTAGGCTTAGGGCGGAGAGGCTTAGGCTTGGCTTAGGCTTAGGCTTAGGTGTAGTCAACGGCAAAAGAAGCAGGAGCAAGGAAATCCAAGGAAAAAGTGTGTGAACGAGGAAGCTGGAAATAGGAGAGCGCAATCATGGACCCGTGATGGCGCACATCAAAATTTCGAGATCGAAGTTAAGAACCTGAAAAGGTCTCATGACCTTGTTCCTCAACAACCGAGCCGCTATAAAATGGGCTTAACCAAAGAACAATTCAAAGCAGCCATACTCCCCGCCAATGCTCCAAATGACCACGCCCACGCAAGATGCGGCTCGCGACAACTCAGTGTCCCGCCTGACCAATGGGTTCCAGCTTTCTAGAATGTCCGCTTGAAGAACGAAAAGAGAGGCAAGACAAAGAGGGGCCGAGAATGAAAACCGTAAAAGAAAACACGGCATGGATCCGCAATCAAAATGGCGGTGGAACCGCCTTTGGACATGCGGGATCAAGACAAAGACGGAGGATAGGATGGGGAAAAAAGAAGGAAACTAAACCGTGAGAGCATGCGCTAATTAGTGAACACACCGAATCCAAATCTCTCTACGATCGCAAAATTCTTGAGCTGCAAGACCAATCATATAATCCGCCATCGTGCATGCAAAAGGCCGATTTCTGCAACAACAAATAACTAATATAGCACACAGAAGAGGAAACAGTGAGCATGGCTTGCCAGTTCGCATGGCTTGCCAATTGAATCGATCACCAACAAACCAATATACCTCAACCAATAGACCCCAGATGCAATTTTGTTGCTCCAAAGTTAACCGCATGTATCAAATTCAACAAAAAACCCATACCTTCCAAAATCTTGATTCGGGATGCACATAGCCAGAATGGCCTCTACCACTACATACCGAGAGCATAAAGAAGGAGAGCATAAGAACTTGCTCCAGAACTTACTGCCACAGATGCCTGCTAAAAAGTTCTCTGGCACCAGCTATAACGCGCCCGAGAAGAAGAAGCCGTGATGTCGCTATAGATGAGCCTGAAAATGAGCAAAGTGGGCCGTGGACAAAAGAGTGGAGATGGTGATGTGCGTGACAATTGGGTGGAAGAGTGGAGAGAGCGAAGATGGCAGCAAGGTGAATCAAATCGAAATCCCAAGCTCAAGATAGAACTTCGAATTCTAGAATGAGGAGAAGTGCGCTAACCCCTCCGCGCATCCATCCGGAGATACCAGAGAAAAACAAAGAAGAATCCAAAATGGAACCTCAGAGAAAAAACGTTGAAGAATCCAAAATGGATTGATAGTACCATGGCTCGAACCCTCATCCATAAGATGATAAATCTACACCCTAACACGCCAACCATCCGGAATCAGGCAAAAGACAAAAACAATCAAGTATTCCACCCAAAAAACAACCCTAAACCGTAGATGCATGCGAGAAACATTACACAAGCAATTGCCATGCATAAATCAGCCAAGATGCACAAGGCAAGTGTGCTAAGGAAGACTGAATCACGCATGTAAAATGCATAGAAACCGCAAAGCAAGATGAAAGCGCCTCGGATCGCGGGGGCTGCCCAAATCTCTATGAATTGCTTCGATCTTTGACGAATCCGCCTGCATGCAACAAAATACTCGCAAAAGAAAGATACCGGGTCGCCGCAAACCATTAGTGGCCCCGGTGAGGAAATAATCCGCATGCAATGCGTGCAAAAACAAAACAATCGATGAGTTCCATCCGAAAAAAACAATCTGGACTAGATGCATGCAACAAAGTGATGCCTTCAATTGACATGCAAAAATCAGCCAAAGATTCACGAAGAAATTGCGCGAAGAAAGAAGAGATCACGCTCATATTTTGAATCCTCCGCGTAGCATGCAAAACAAAGAAAGTGCTAGCAAGAAACCATGAGAAAGAGCAAGCCAAAAGGGAAGAAAAGAAGAAGAGCAATCTAAAAGGGAAGAAAAGAGGAAGAGCAATCTAAAAGGAAAAGAGAGAAAGCAAATCTCCAAAGAGGAGAAAAGAGGATGGAGCCAAAGGAAGCTACGAGCACGAAGAAAATGCTGCTGTGAGAAGACGCCGATAACCGGCCTGAGAATGGAACTAGCCTAATATAGGGGCTCGTCCTTTCCCAGAATGGCGATCCGATGGCTCGGATCGATGGGATCCCTATATTTCATGGTTCAGACTATTGTAATGGTGCAAAAATTGTAAAAGAAAGCACAAATGATATGATTGGAAGAGATGGAAGATTAAGGATCACTTAGGTGTCAAAATCTTGGAGCTTAAGTTTTCCACATGGAGGGCAAAGATTGTATTTTTTAAAGGTCCAGATTTTATTGGAATTGTATAAGAGACATTCAACGTGAATGAAAAAACTACCCTTTTTGTGCCTATTCGTGTCTGCTCTTTTTGTGCCTATTCGTGTCTGCTCTCAGCTGCTTGCCTGAGCGTCCTGGTACGGATCTGGTCCATCATTGCTTGTGCATGATGTTTTCCTTTCTAGTTTATGATGATGATGATAGTTTGTGTGAATGAATAATTTCTTTTGTATGTGTGGTGATGAAATCTAAGATAAATAAATTCTGTCTGATTGTATTGGCAGCAAGTATTCAAAGGGATTTACCCTGAAGGAAATCCTTTGTGAATACTGGCGCATCTTATCTTGTATCTGTCTTGAATCTGTAAGAGTCTTAAGCTGTAACAAATCTAAATGGAATGAGTAAGAAATCAGAGATAAAAAGAGAAAGAAAATCATGTTAAATGTGCTGCTCTGTTTCTAATGTCATGAAGAAAATAAATCGAAATTCTATTTAATGATATCAGTCATGGACGTTGCTGGTTGCTGAACCTACAATTCTTATCTGTAGTAAATCATAAATAAGGAAAGAACTCAGAAGCCTTTTGCCCAGTGCCGGATTTGCTGGTCCTTTGCCATAAAACTACCCATGCTTGGAAGATAGAGCCTGCAAACAACTCAGAACTTCAGCTATTACCCTGTTTCCCAAGAATCGAAGCTATAAAGCAAATCGGCCTGTGTTTTTTTCAGAAATCGTTACCTGCTTCTGGAACCCTTATCATGCCATAGTTAGGACCTGAAGAATCCGAAAAGCTGAACCCAACTAAGTCTACTAATTATTGGAGCCCAAGAATTAGCTGTTCATTCTGCAGAAACCGTTACCTGGTGAAGCCTTAACCTGAGAAGAAAATAGAGATAAAACCGAGTTGAGGAAGGAGTCGAATCGATTGCAGAGGAGGAAGCCGGATTTGCCTTGGCCGCTGCCTTCTCGAACAGGTTTTAAATTTTAACGTGAAGACCTAACTAAATGTTAACCTAACAATTTCATTCAGTCCACATAAAAATTTAACATTTCGATTCCATTAAACATAAAAGAAAAAGAAACAAGGTGCTAAGGTGCTGCGCACGAGGGGTTGCCCTTTAATGGCCCGAGAGTGTGTTTTCATATTTTTTTTTTTGTAGAAAATGGGATTGTTCAGGTTTGATCAATTGCTTGTTCTGTATTATAGAGCGGTTGACATGGTGTTGCAAAAAGAGCATGTTGTGTGTGTGACATTTTTGGAGACATCACACATGTTGCATGAGTCTGCAAGTGAGCCACCTTTTGTCTGCATGGAAATCATAAGCATTAAGAAACATGCAGATCATTTTAGATGGAATTAACAAGCACATGCTTACAGGCACGTGTTGCTACCACTAAAAGAAGTTGAATGAAGATAGTAAAATGGGCACATAATTGCCATATAAATAATGTCATGAGCAAAACAGAATGGCATTGTTCTTTCTGCCAGCAAGCTTAGTATGCGTACAAATTGACAAATACAAGATTCCAAGTCTAAGCTTTAGCCCTTACACAGCTTGCAGAAGTGAACGTAAAATCATATCTCTAGCATTGCTAAAAATTGGTACGCGACATCATCATGTACTATTTGTATACAATCGCATGCCAACAAACCAAAGAAAGCTTAAGGAAGACGGCTAAAAAAGTTGAAGTTATTGCAGCATTCAAGATGAATTTTATCAAGTGATCCCAATTTCGAATTTGTTGAAGAAATTGATCGAAGAGGGTTGGAATTTGCATCCCCAAATCCATCAGTTCATGGCAAATAAATTTGATTAAGGTGACCATTTTTTATTTGTGATCTTTTAGTGCTTATTTTTTTTAATTCTTTAAGTGCAGTCTCCAATTTAGTGTTGAAAATAAGTCATGGCTACTATAATGTTTATTGTTGAATGCTAAATGTCATTTATGTGTAGGGGCGGCAAGCTTTTAACTAGACAGCTCAAACAGTCTCTAAACGGCAATACCTGCAAAGCAATTTGTGTAGCATTCTCTGCAGTAAAAAGGATTACTGCAGCACAATCCTGCTAGAGCAACAATGGAAGCTTTTAGCTAGGGCTCATCACTATCTCGTTTTCAAATTTGACTAAAATCTGAACGTGAAGAGGAAGAAAGACTGCTGAATGAAAATATTCAGCTTTTCTCTTAACAATACAATAGACTGGATAAAGTCCAATTCTATTTACCTTTTGATCAATTAAGCGGAATCACAACTTCTTACAAACCCAGTAGACAAATGCTATGCATATCGCAAAAGTATATCGCGACACGGAAGAAAATTATGGTTCACCTAGAAGCTTGCATTTTTGTATACACGTCGGCCCGACTTTGCTTGAGAAAAGGTTGGAATAAATGGCATCGGACAAATGAAGTGTCCAGTAATGACTAGTGCAAAAATGCATCTTATTCCCGCAGCAAGCACCCATTTTAGACAAATAAGCATGATGGACTTATCCATGACAAAAAGACATGCGAAGGATCTGAACCGTGTTGCCTACCTCCATTAGTTGAAACTCTCCAATTGGTTTACCAAATTGTTCCCCTTGGCCGAGGAACATATGGAACTACCTCATCCATGCATGCTTGCATGAGCCCAACGGGTCCAGCTGACTAAGACTAGTCTCTCGGATCTAAGCGACATCATAACATAAATCCCTACATAAAAGATACACAAGTTTACCACATTGTGAATGTTCAACACGAAAAGCGGTTAGATGCTTCGCCTCAATCTATTAAACATAGATCGGTTGTATGAAAATAAGGTATGAAATAACACCTTTTCCTTTCTCTCCTAGGATATTTTCCTGGAACAAAGCGGTTATCAAAAACCAACTTCGTAGGCATGAGCAACATATTGATTAGCATCCAACTCAATTATACCATTCGAAAATACAGATACATACGTGTCACTTCCCTGCATTCCTAGTTTGTCCAATTTCCGTGTCGTGCTAAAACTGAAAAATACATATTTTGAATGCACAGTAATACTACATCATGACAAGAAAATGAAGTGCTGGTGCTTTAATTATAAATATAGCACAAAATCCTCCTTAGCATCCATAGAAGAGTGACACTATAACCCATCTAGCCATTTGGATTTGAAGATGTAAACCTCCAGCCATTTGGATTTGAAAATAAATTTTACCATTTTTGTGAAGGAGCCCTATATACATCTGACCAGCAAATTTGCTTGCAGAATTTTAACTTGGTCCTCTCCATATTCAGCCTAAGTATAACAATGCAGCATGTGTAAGCAACAGAGAAAATGCCATGACTAATACATCTTTCAAGATCTGCAATTTCATGATAACCAGTCTTGAACTGAGATGCATAGCAGCATCTGTCACTAACATTTACTTCATCAGGTTGCGGGATCTCTTAACTTGCCCTACAAATCACAAGCCGGTTAATGAGTGACTTGCGGGGGCAAAAGGCAATCTTTGGGGATTGCGTCATTGAAGCTAAAGGAAGACAAGGGATAGCCTAGTAGTTTAGTTCATGGCTAGTTAGCGTTCAATCTCGAGCACACGAACAACAACGATAACTATCCGGCACGATGAATAACGTACCTTATTGTTTGATGTCGTAACGGGCTTTGGGCGTTATAGGCTGCGTTTCAAGCATTGGCATCATAAATCCCTCAATTCTGCATGATTAACGATTCCCCTTGTTATCTTTCCGGCCAATCCATCGTTCGGCACCATAGCCGCACCTTATTCCGCCCCTCACTTTCCCCCTTCCTTGCAAAACATTCTCCATGCAGGTCCAAAACAAACAAACAAAACAAAATGCAAGAGAAAACAAAATGCCAATTTATGATGCAAACTTTTACATCCACACTAAATACTAGGTTCATACTCACGGTCGTGGCATCGAAAAACCGAGAAAATAGATTCCATAGAGAATAGAAGGCGACGAGACTACTGCTTTGCGGTTGTTGAGATGGTGTGAGCCCAACAGCCCTTGTGTCATGACAGTAAGCTCTAAGGGGTACCAAATTTCTGTGCCTTACCACACCAAATTACTGAACAGTCTTGATATAATCTTCAGGTTCTTTGGCGGCACCCTCGTGAAGCAACCTCCTAGAGAATCATTGTTTAACCTTGCTTTATAAATTGTAGCTAGTCTAGTCTTGCCAAGAACCTCTCCAAAAGCATTAAGAACATCATAAGATAAGAACTGGAAGAAGAAATCATACCTGTATTGAAGCTGACTGGGAACAAAATCGAGCTATTTACGACAAGAAATGCGACTTTAGAGATGGCGAACAGAACTTTTTCAATGTATTTGGCTTGCACAATCTAAATAGGTATTCGACTTTGAGATTTTTAGCAGACGATTTGAAAAACCATGTACCTCTCAAATATTCGACTTCCAAAGTAGACAGAACGATTTGCTGAGCCGAGTACCTCCCTGTGCCATAAAACCCTGAGCCGACTAAACCCTAAGCAATGCGGCTATGCCACAGGGCAAGGGCATTCTGTTTGTGGGCCTTGCTGCTGCTGCCATAGCCCGATCTGTCTATCTTGCCGGTTAGGCAGTTCAAACGTGAGCGACCCACAACCCAGATGACCGCCAATTTACAGGCAACAATGGGTTTTTAGCAGTCATCAGTATATCCTAGGTATATTATACAAACCCACATAAACAAGGGTTTGCCCCTAGGGGCAACCCAAAAAAATAAAATAAAATAACAAGGAGAACATTACTCTAGGTAAGACCATGTGGTGTTTAACAATGCTAAAACAAATCGAGGATAATAAATATTACAAGTTTGCACTCGCATAATAATTAATGCAAGGAGTAAACGAAAAGCGGTGCGGCTAGGCTTAAGTGGTATAACGGAAGTTATGAGCCTAGTTGTGTTGTTGTTGGAGTAATGGACCAAGATAAGCTAATAAAATCATTTAAAATGATCGATCAGGAAAAACGTAAATTCTTATTCTCAACAATAAACGGGCACGAACCTATGCACATACGTTGTTCCCAGGGGGTATTGTGTTATGCGGGGCACCAGCATCAGTAGTGCATCTAACTGGCCATTATTGCCAAGAATATAATTTACATGGCTAAATGGCATATTCTAAACATGTTGTACCAATCTTAAATATCAAGAGAAAAAGAATACAAGCAGGGGTACGTGTGGGAAATTGTCAAGGACGTCCTGTCGCATTTCATAGTGCATTGAGTCGTCAATTTCGTGTCCAAGAGATACGTAACATTGCTTCATCGTCAGAACCTCCTCGTACTGGCTCAACCTAATTCTTCATTTCCCCTTGTTACTTATCATTTCATCAACACATCGTTCTTTGAACCTTGGGTTTCGTGTCGGCGCGACATATTTTTTGGGGGGCATTGCGAGAAATTAATTAGAGCAATCGTTGTTGATGAATGAATTGGGGTCTTGATGAAGAAAGGAGGAAGAAGAGTATAGCTAAACAAGAGACTGAACGTATTGCTAGATTAGAGCTTAGAGAGAGAAAAAGAAAGGAACTAGCTGAGCAAGTTTTGGAAGAAGAAAGATTGTTAGTAGAGGTGGGATTTAGTAGTAGCAGCACACTTCCTTCAAGTTCTGGGGATAGTAGTGAGGAAGAGAATACCTTGGGAATTTCTAATACTAACACACTCCTTCCAATGGCACAAAAGACTTCAAAAATGAAATATCCTGTATTTTCGGCCTTAGGGAGTGTTGATGCAGACTCCCATGTGCATGCCTTTTTGACTATAAGTGAGGCAAATCAGGAGGATGGGAATGCTGAGAGGCTAAGACTCTTTCCGGCTACCTTGCAAGATGGTGCCGTGGAATGGTATAGGGCTGCTAAAAATGTTACTCATTTCTTGACATGGGATGACTTGAAAAAAGGGTTCTTAACTGCATTTAGACCAGTGGGGTTTGCACAAAGAGTAAGTGATGAATTAAATTATATTAAGCTCTTACCAGGAGAAAGTTTGCAGAGTTATGTGATTAGATTCAGGAGATTGGTTGCAAAAAAGGAGCCTCCACCTTCTGCAGAAGATCAAGTGAGGTACTTTACTAATGGATTACCACCTGACCTTGGTTTTTTTACAAAGGGCCAAACTCCTACCACTTTAGAAGCTGCTATTAAGCATGCCTCAAGTTGGGAACAAGCAAAGATTGGCATGGCAAGATACTATCATCCGGGGATGGCAATGCCTTCAGTTTTGGGAGGTGCTGCACCAGCTATGGTTCCAAATATTTCTATAGAGGCAAGTCCAATTGCAAACATTTCAGGTATGCCTATTGGCACTTTTCCTTCAATGATGGGTACAATTGATTATAGTAAAACACAAGTAGGTGCAAATAATTCAATTCCAACTTTACCCATAAAAGAACCTGAACAACCTGTGGATGTTAAACTTGCAAAGGTTAAGGATGAATTGATTGAGAGTTTAACTAAGCAAATGACTGAATTACAATTAAATTGGATAAAAGGCTTGGAGTCTAAACCACAAATTTCTAAAGAAAGAACAAATATGTGGTGTGTGAAATGTAAGGGGTATGGTCACCTTCCTAGTGAATATCCAACGCCTGCTGAATTTAAGCCTCCTTGTCGAAATTGTGGGAAAACAAATCATAGAACAGATCAATGTTTTCAATTACATCAAGGGATGGGAGTTGTGATGATAAGACCTCAAACTCAAGCCTTAGTATCTCCTCAATATCAAGGATACCAAGTTCAATCAATGTATGATTATGGGGAACATGTTCCTGTGTATAACACAACTCCTCAAACCAATACTGGGGGTCCAAGACCACAAATGTTTAGAAGAAGACCTGTTCAATGTTATAGATGTCAAGAAATGGGGCACATTGCGCCTCAATGTCCAAATCCCATGAAACCAATAGGTTACCAACCAATATGTGGAATCTGTCAAACCCAAGGGTTGCACGCCCAAGAAAATTGTCCTCATAAGCTTAAAGTGATACAAAATCCTGCTCCCAAGAATAGGGGTAAAGAGGTTGTCATTGATAGTGGAGCCATATTCGTTGGAGAGCCAAGTACTCCAGCTTATGTTGTAGAAACTCGTAATGCAAGGGAGTTGAGAAGGAGAGAAAGGGAATTGCGTAAGGAGAGAGAACAACAAGGGGTTAATAATGAAAGTTTAGTTCATAATGATGATAACGAGTTTTGAAATTTGTTTGAGGAACAATTGTCAGATGACGAGGTGAATATGAAGGATTCACAAGAGATGTTTGAAGAAATCGAAGAATTGCCTCAACCTAGAGCGGTAAGAGAAATTATAAATGAGATACAACCACCTAAAAGCAAGGATAAAGGTGTTCATAAAAAGTATAAGAGAGTTATGAATTTGAAAAATGAGTCACCCTATGATATTTTAAAAGATATGGAAAATAAACAACCCTCACCTTTAAACAATTACTACAAATTGCCCCTAGTTGTCGTAAGATATTAATGTCTGCTTTAAAGAGTCATAGGGAGGTAATTGTAAATTCTGCATGGCCCATAATAGCTGACATGAGTTCCCCATGCCTAGATGTTGAAATAAATGGAACCTTAATAAGGAATTGCACAATAGATGGAGGGTCTGGCGTGAACATCTGGAAAAAATTAGAATTGCCTAAGCCTGCACCAGTGCATTTTGTGGTTAGAATGGCTGATCAAAGGAGGGTACAACCATTGGGATTGATTACGGGAATAAAAACATTAATTGCTGGTGTAACCTTCTTTGTGGACTATGTTATATTGAGAATGGCATGTGGAGGGTTTACTTATCCATTGTTATTAGGTAGGTCATGGTTGATGCAAGCTTCAGCTAAACATGATTGGTCTACGGGTTACTTGCATATTGGGGATGGGAACAATGAGATTAAAATTAGAGTGCATATCCAATCTAGAGATAGGGATGGAAATGATAGTGATACTAGCTCCTCTATAGAAGACATCCCTCGTGACGATGATGATAATGATGATGATAACGATGATGAGGATGATTATGATGGAAATAATAAGGGAATTGAGGCTGATCAAGTGTATGTCGAGGAAATGGGTTATGAGCATTTAAACATTAGGGAAGACACTTCGAGCATTGCTTTAGAAGAATGGATGAATTGTGTAAATGCTTATACTATAAGTGTGGATGTTACTAACGAAACCATTCCAGAAGAAATAGAAGACGATGAACAAGAGAAATATCCTGACTACTTCTCCAAATATGAGGAAGGGGAATCCAAATTAAAGGAGACTCCTGCACATAATGCACCTAGGGTAGATCAAACAATGCTAACTTCTCCTGAGATTGTTGATTTAAATTTAGGGACTCTAGAAGAACCTAAAGTGGTCAAGCTTGGAGCCCAAAATTTGGATGAGGAGCGACAAAAATACGTGGATCTCTTTTTAGAATTTCAAGATGTATTTGCGTGGAGTTATCGCGACCTTAGAGGTATATCTCCAGCTTTGAGTGTACATAAGATTGTTTTGGAATCTAATGCAAGAGCGGTTAGACAAAAACCTTATAGGATGAATCCAAATTATTCAAGTGTAGTTAAGGAAGAAATTGATAAATTGTTAGAAGCTGGTTTTATAGAGCCTATTGAAAATAGTGAATGGCTATCACCAATTGTTATAGTCCCAAAGAAGAATAAGAAACTAGTAAGAGTGTGTGTAGACTATAGACGATTGAATGCAGTAACAGTTAAAGATGGATTTCCTGTGCCATTTACTGATAACGTGTTAGATTCAGTTGCTGGACATGAATATTACTCTTTCCTTGACGGTTTTAGTGGGTATAATCAAGTAACCATTGCTCCCGAAGACCAAGACAACACAACATTTGTCACTGAATGGGGTTGTTACAAGTATAGGGTTATGCCCTTTGGATTATGTAATGCTCCCGCTACGTTCCAAAGAGTGGTCACTAACGCATTTAAGGATTATATAAGGCAATTTATGGAGGTGTTTCTCGATGATTTTTGTGTTTTCAGTAGGTATCAGGACCATAAAGAGAAATTACGATTGTGCTTTGAAAAATGTCGTGACTTTGGTATCTCTCTAAACCCGATGAAATGTATATTTGGAGTTACTCATGGTAGATTACTAGGGAGAATTGTTTCTGGCCAAGGAATTGCTATTGATCCTGATAAAACCAAAATCATATCTGAATTAGTGCCACCAACTAATGTGAAGCAATTGCAAGCCTTCTTAGGCCATGTTGGTTATCATCGTCGATTTATTAGACATTATGCAGATAAGGCCTTACCTTTGACATCACTTCTTAAGAAGGAAAATGAATATAATTGGTCTATTGAATGTCAAAAGGCTTTTACAATATTGAAAGAAGCGTTGCTTGCTGCACCTATTCTTAAGTTTCCTAGATGGGATCATGAGTTTCATGTACACGTAGATGCATCCGCAATAGGAAGCATTTTGTCCCAAATGCAAGAAGATGGTTGGGACCACCCAATCTATTATGCAAGTAGGCAGTATCTCATGCAGAAAGAAACTACTCAACCACTGAACGGGAGGGGTTAGGCATGATCTATTCTATAATAAAGTTTCGTCACTACTTACTTGGTAAAGAATTTGTTTTCTATGTTGACCATCAAGCATTAAAGTATCTAATTTTGAAACCTTGCAGGACGGGAAGGATCACTCGATGGTTAATCATGTTACAAGAGTTTCAATTTCGGATTGTTGTGAAACCGGGAAGATCCCATGCACCTGCTGACCATTTATCCAGATTATTAGTAGATTCTAAGGATAAGGGGGTTAAAGATGATTTGCTTGATGCTGATTTATTTGCAGTTAGTGCAGTACCAGAGTGGTATTCAGATGTGGCAGAATTTCTTTCTACTAATGAATTTCCCGAAGAGATGAAACCAATTGAGCGCAAGCGACTGATTCAAAAGTGTAAGCCTTTCACTTTATTAGCAGGCACCTTATATAGAATTGGTAAGGATGATATATTGCGTAGATGCATATTCCCTCATGAGGTGCAAAAAGTTATTAAGTCTTGTCATGATTTCCCTGCGGGAGGTCACTTTGCTGCTGACGTAACTGCTAAAAAAGTGCTAAATGCAGGTTACTGGTGGCCCACAATATTTTCTGATATAAAAGCCCATGTGAAGCATTGTGACCCTTGCCAACGGATAGGCCGACCTACTAGAAGAGATTCTATGCCATTGAACCCAATAGTTCCTATAATTCCTTTTGAGAAGTGGGGCATAGATTTTGTAGGCCCCATTAATCCTCCTTCATGGCAAACTCGTTGTGAATATATATTAGTTTGCACGGATTATGTCACTAAATGGGCCGAAGCCAAAGCCTCGCGTCATGAAAATGCTGTTGTTGTTGTAAAAATTCTTATCTTATCTTATCTTATCTATATGAGAATATTATCATTAGGTTTGGTTGTCCTTTAGAGTTAGTGAGCGATAGGGGTTCTCACTTTGTTAATGAAGTAATTACAGCCTTAACTGAACGATATGAAATATCCCATAGAAAAAGCACCCCATACCATCCTCAAGCTAATGGCCAGGTTGAAAGAACCAATAAAACTCTATGTAATATAATGACGAAGATTTGTAACGCTAATAGGACTGATTGGGATAAGAGATTGTTAGATGCATTATGGGCCTATAGAATAGCTTATAAAGTTGCCACAAAAACAACTCCTTTTATGTTAGTGTATGGCCAAGAAGCAATTTTGCCAATAGAATTGGAAATCCCATCTCTAAGAGTAGCAATTCAGGAGAAGCTAGATGAAGATGGTAGCCTTAAAGCACGTTTACACGAGTTGGAAAAACTTGATGAAGTTCGCCTCCATGCTTATATGGCTAGAGAAGCACTCCAAAAGCAACGAAAGAAGTGGTATGATGAGTATAATAAAAATAAGGAATTTAAAGAGAATGACTTAGTGTTATTGTATGATTCAAAGCATTGGAAAAAACCAGGAAAGTTGAGAATGAGATGGACAGGACCATATGTTGTAAAAAATGTCTTTTCTAATGGATCTGTGGTGTTACAGGATTTGCAAGGGAATGAACTTCCAACTAGAATTAATGGTGCACGTCTAAAAGCATATTATGCACCAAGGACTTTCAAGAAACTTCCAGATGCAATGTAATTCATCGAGGGCGATGAATACATTTAGGGGGGGATAATAGCATAATAAGGGAAAAAATTATAAAAAAGTGAAAAAAAAAAATTAAAAAAAAAAATATAAACAAGGTGCTGCGCACGGAGGGTTGCCCTCTATGGCCGGAGGGTGAAGTGGCTTAAATCATAGTTCAAAGTCATGTTTTGACAATCAATTCAAATTGCTACTTCAAAATATAGAATACTTGATACCGTGTCTTTATGGGAATTTTTAGATAGTGGAATCGTCGGATCCTTAGAAACATACGAAACAATGTATGAAGAATGCAAATAGAGAAATAAGAAGAAGAGGCGGGGAGGGTGCAAAAGAACTTAGGAACTTAGGATTGTTTTGCATGTCAATTTTGTTCAGGGTATGAAGGAAGAACTCGATTTTATAAATTGAAGAAGATTGCTAAGAATTTAATAGCATGAAGTACATGGAAGTTGCAAGCAAGGTAGAGCTACTTAAAAATGCAATGGCATGTCTTTTGTTGCTCAATAGTTATAGGTCGGGTTCTGAGCCTAGACCCTATCGAAGGCAATGATTTGGAGTCCATGGTTGAGCTTAAACGTGCATTTTGTCATGATAACAAAGTGCCTTCAGTGCCTTCTTTATCTTCTTCGCATCAGGATTCATGCCATCTATGATGTCTGAGGCTGAATGAGCAAGTACACCTGGCCCTAAATTTTTGAAACTTGTGATAGCCACGGTAGTCTTCCCCATGAATGCAACAAAACTCATTAGAGATCCCAAGATCATGAATTGAATCCCATAAAAAAGCTTGTAACCATTACTTGCAAGTTAAGATTCTGTGGACCGGAATGAACCAGTGTCATATTCTGTTTGGGAACATATTCTAGAATATGATTTGAGTCTGACATATGTCGAAAAGACTAGCATCCTCTTCATAGATCCAATCCTCAAGCAGGCATTCAATGGCATCAATACCAATACGTCAATTATACTAAGGGTACAATGAGCCGCAACTGTGTGAATAGAATTGACCGGGCTTTGGTTGGTTGCTTTGACGTTGATTACCTCGAATTGTAGCGCCTTTACATGATTTATCTGTGCCAATTGGTCGCAGAAGGTAGATATTAAGCTTTCTTGAGGCATTTTCTTGTAGAATTTACCCATATATGTGTATTAATGATTTATAATATATGGGAAGCATCCTTTGCCTTATGCCTTAATTCCGTTTAAATGGCGTTTGGTATTTGACGCAATGAAGCTTGTTGCCATTTCATAGCTCTAAATTGTTGAGTAATTTATGGAATTTGAAGAAAATATTGTGAACAGGAAATTGGTACCATTGAGGCTCTGCATATTTGATATGCTATGATCGTTCTAAAATCTTCACAGTGTTCTGTTCCTCGTGGAAAGTCGTTTGGAATATTAGTTGCCTTTTTTTATACAGGGACTCGAAATGAGTCTAGCCCTTGATTCTGGGCTATCACCTCAGCCGAACCAATCCTGCATCAGGGCCACCCGTGCATTGATGCAGCGTGAAGATGAGGTAGGCAAGATTTTGCTCCAAAAACAGTAAAAATCCACCAGCACCAAAGTTGTTTTCACTCACCACCAGCAGTGCTGGTGCTGGTATATAAAGTATTTTCCAGTACCAAAGTTGTTTGCACTCACTTCTCTGCAACTTCCATTTCTTCTACGATGTAGATTCGTTGCTTTTGCAGATTTGAATACCATTTGTCCCTTTCTAGAGCAATGACAATTGAACTTCCAGGCATGGTATTCAGGCATGGTATTCTGACTGTAAACTCTGGTTTTCCAATAATATTTGAGCTAGTCAATAATAATCCCTACAGCACACATTCCATCCTTGAAATGATGAACCTGGTACGCATCATTTATTACAATTTCTCTATCTTCAATCTTTGAGGTCAATCATGCAGTTGTAGTGCTTAACGTGTGGCATCATTTGAGATAGTTTCTCTCATTGCCTCGTTCTTGCATATTATCAAATACTTTGTGCCCTGGAAGGATTCCATACTTGGCATACGTGTACACAAGGGCATTGCATATAACCACACCAAATTCTTAAAATTTTTTTAATAAATTGTTTATGTACATTTTGTCACACATGCATGCTTTCAAAACACCCAAACACGAGGCTTTTTCTGGCTTCAAACCTTCTGTTTGCATATTATTACTTGGCAAAACATAAGTTCCGCCTCGTCTAAACCACCACACTTAGTATACGTCAACAAGCATATTTCCAAGTTCAAGATCCCATTCAAAACTACTATCAATAATATAATTATGCATTTGCTATGTTCCCAGTGCTAGCGCACCCCTTCAAAAGATTTAAAAATCTAACTTTGTCTGGCTTTATGCCCGTTTGTGCATGCACCCGAACAAATCTAGAGCAATGGCACCCAAACCATACACAACGTATCAATCAGTGTTACATGTGATTGTTCAACTGTGGGTAGTTTGAGGAGCCATGTAATAATTAAGTGCATGTAATAATTGTTCATTTTGTCTCTAAGCAATGTTTGAAGGACTATGAGTTTCTTAGATCATGTTGTGCAACTTAGATAGATGGATAAAGTAAACTCCCTCCAAATTAATTTAATTGGAATGGCCACAATAGAAGGCCTAAATACCAAATATTATTGTCAATGCATGAGGTAATTATAATATCTAATACTTTCCATCCAACCAATACTAAAAGAGAACAAACAAACAAAGATATATATAACTAATTTCAGTGAAATTAAAACAAAGATATAGGTACATTGGAAATCCAAACAAAGATATATAAACAAAGATATAGGTACATTGGAAATCCAAACAAAGATATGTATAAATAATTTCAGTGAAATTAAAACAAAGATATGTTGCTTGCTGCAAGAAGGATGGTCCGTAGGAATGTCTGCAATCCTTCTCTCCCGTCCAAATAAGTAGCAACTTTGACGATGGATATATAGGGGATCTGCATGTAATAATATCAGTATCTGACATTAGTCATTCCACCTAAGCAGTAACAGAATGAAATCTGACTTACCCGATAAACATACAGACGCCACCTAATAGTTGAGTTGCGAGCTTCAGGTGGTTCAGTAAATTGCAATGTTATGCCTGTACCAAAAGAAAAAAGTGATCAACAAAGGCTATGATGCAAAAGACTGACATCAACTGAAGAGCCTATGGTTTTAAACAGATATCCATTGCACAGCAAGTTGTAAAGAGGATGCTATCAGCGTATCTCTCACCCTTAATCTTGTTTGTTTCGGCAGCAAGTTTTCCAATCTACTCAAATGATGGCTTCTAATTCCATAACCTAGAAAGTTCAAAAGCAATACCTAAGGTCAACTTACCTTCTCTTTTGATTTCGATTTTGCTTCAAGTGCAGCCTCTGCTACCTTCGTCTGCTCCAATGAATCCTCTCTGATCCCAAATTGATAAGCTGGGCTTATATTACGCCATGAAAATTATTTCAAATTTCACTGTAATATTGAATATAAGGCTGATAATAACAGATGCTCAAGACTGAATGCTTCGTGTTAGTTTTTTGGATTCATTTTTTAAGTTGTGCTGAACAATGCTGCAAAACATGGAAATATGGATGCTTTTCATACTATTTATTAGCACAAAAAAAACCAATGCATTAGAAAAATGTTTCACCAGAAGGAACTTGGTTCTGTCCTACATATCGCTGTAAAGATGCATTTCGGCATGCTATAGAATAAAACAATCATTGGGAGTGGCATCTTTACGCATGATAAATCGCCTCAGAATCATGAAAAACTGACTGTAAGCAGAATAAAAATAGCACATGTAATCACGAAATCCAAATGAGCATGTTAGCTATGCATATGCCCTTCTGATGCTTTATGTTAGCTACCAGGGACACCTCCTTTTTCACTGTACGTTCCAAGGAAGCTGGGAGCTCTTTATTCGTAGAGTTGACCAAAGTTATGAGCTGTTGTGGCTGCTTTTTGCACATTTCAATACATCATAAAAGCCAATGATTCCAGTTTTATGATTTAGAATCGATGTATACTTGCTCTTCATAACTTAGAGTGCATCATAATGTAACTGGAATTTCTAGATAATATTTATCATATTTTCAATATTTAAACTCAAAAAATGCATAGATATAACCTGAATCAGTTCGCCTCCTCATATCCGCATCCGACCTTCAAACATTTATCTTTTGCTCCTTGTGTTGAATCCCTTAAAAACTGGATTATTCTGCAGACCAATCAAGGCTGGGAGCATGTGCCTCATCTATGCATTCACATTTGATGTACATGTCAACGAGACTGTTCCCAAGCATAAAAATTTACTGTCAGTCCACATTCAATGATCTTGTTATGTGCAAACCTGCCTTGCTGTGCAGACCATGCAGCGGCAAGCTTTCGAGACACATATAGGTAGCTATGGCTTCCTGTTCCATCTTCTCGAACGTTCTAAAGCAATTTCACCATGCCCATGGCCAACATATCCTGCAATTATTGCTCCCTATGATACTACATCTCGATTGCTTAAATTGCCGAACACTGTATATGCTTCATCTAAACTTGGAACACTAATGAGCTCTCAACTATATCTTGGCCTCCCAAGATATGGTCTAATTTTGTTTTGGCCGCTAATCATGAGTGGCCATGTAATAGCAAAGTTATATGGATCTGCATCTCATGCAGACCTTGGATGGAGAAGGATCCATGCTTGCACAAGAATGCATCCCAATTTATCTTTATGCTGATTATGTAGTTTTGATGTCCTCTTTCCCTCAAGGCCTTCAGAAAGATTTGATAGCTGGGACTACAGTTCAAGCTGCAAAAAGCAAAGATGATTTTGTTTAATACCTCCTGGATGGAAGGAGAATTTCTTCTTCTTTGAGGGGCGTCCGTGGAAACTGTACCTGCATATACATATCTGGGAGTGGTGTCCTTATGTCCCTTTTTCAGGTTTAAAGCTGCTGCGCAAACTAGGATTGCCAATGGATATGCCTCGCTCTCCAATTTAGAGAAACATTCAGAGCTCTTTTATCCATATCTCTGTTTTAGCTCATAACTCCTTCTAACCAGGCCCAAAACTGATTAAATCCCCTTTTCTTTTGGAAAAATCATCTTGAAGCTCTTGAATCCCCTCCATCAAATGCTACTGGCTGTCCCAGCAGCCCAGAACTACAACTCAACTCCATCCACGAATGGAAACCTTGCTGCACCTCCCCTGAATCCTTGGTAAAAGCTTCAACTATGGCAGCCCAACAAACCCTGCTGGATTACTCCGCTACCCAGCCAAAAGATGGCTCCTCCTAATGCTCTTGAGATGGCGAATCTATGGCTGCAGAAGGAAAAGATCCATAGAATAGGCAAGGATCGTAAAAGACACAGGAAGGGAAAGCACAAATTAGTGTATGCCCCGAAGGCGCCCAGAGAAGCGGTCAAGGGGGGCCTGCCCTGCTGCCAGTTACCCGGTTCGAACATCGGGGATCCAGAATGCACATGACCGCTAATTTACAGCCAATGATAGGTTTTTAGCAGTCACTAGCATATTCTAGGTATATCCTAGCATATACTTAGGATATGCCACAAACCCACATAAACAAGGGTTTGCCCCCCTAGGGGCAACCCAAAAAATAAAATAAAGAATTTGATTTTTCTCATTATTCATCTGCTTGCTCTCCGTATTACTCAAATTCATCTCATTTTTCATTCTTACACCTCATTCAATCCATAAAGACTGCCAAATCAACCCCGCATCGAGGCAGCAATTTGTTACTAATATGTAGCATTATAACAGGGGGTTTTCCTTTCTGTTTTTATACTGTTTTCTCTAAGGTTTTCATATGATTTGGTGGTCGTATTCATCAAGGTGTACTAAATAGTATTTCTAGAGTGCATCCTTTTGTCAGCCGTTGATTTTAGGAAATGGGGCAAATCCTATGGTGGAGGATTCTTTATTTTTGGTCCTCCCATTATTTTTAGGGTTTTTAGCCAACACAAGGAACATGGAACCTCCTTTTTGGCAAGGGGGCTTTTAGGAAATCGTACAAAAGGTTTGATCGGCACACCTTCCCGTTGATTCTTCATTGTGAGCTATGCTAGAAAACATAGTCTTTGGATATGAATTTTGGTCCAGTTGAAAAAAAAACATTTCGCAAAACAAAATTTTTATGTTATGAAGATTGTATCTCCCAGCGGACCTTCTATTCTCTCTTCTGTCGAAGTTGCCTGCCTTGAAATTTTGCCCTGTCAAGGGCAATCACAGGAGGTCGGAATAGACAAGAGGTAAGGGATTTAAATTGTCATGCAAGTTTTGAGAGCGGAGTTGGTGCTACAGAGAAGAATTTGTCACGAAAGTTTTGAGAAATGTAGTATTTCTCATAAAGATTATACGAATGAAAATCTGGGCCGGATGTCTGAATCTATTTTAAGTTCGGCTGATCGAGAAGTTTTTGTGTCGGATATCATGAACACACAAAAGAAGTTATCATCTACCAATCAATCCTGAATCCTAACGATGGCTTTTAGAAAGGAGCTATTTCCAGCTGAGGAGCTAGCGGCAAGCTAATCAGGTAAAGGCATGCAAAATTTAGGTCATCCCGTGTTATTGAAAAAACCAGGCCAACAATCTGGATGCATGTTTGGACAATCTGGATGCATATTTTGCCATCGGCTTTATCTTGTATCGATCTATTTGCGTCTTCAATTTAGATGCGTGCGCTATAGTAATTCATATCGATTCTGTGGATGCTGCTTGTGTGTCAAGGCGTGAAGAAGCATAACAGGAAGCTTGGAGATTAGATTGGCCATAGATGTTTCTTCATGGGCATACTATGCAAGAGATAAAGATAAGATGGAGTAGTTGCACGGTCAAGCTAGGTTATGGTTTCAACTTATCTTCCTTAATGAATCTGCATAGCAGAGTGCATAGAAGATTTGCAGATGTCTTATCTCTTGATTTTGAAACCTATTGCTAGAGGTACAGAATTCGGCTTGTTTGGTACATAACTTTTTACTGGCAGATTTTATGGCAAGGTTACTGCATAAATGTCAGAGCATACATGCTCGCCTTGCTCTTTATCTCATTTGGCTGATTGTATTCTCTTGCCAAATGCGGCACAAGTGTTAAGGATTCTATGGATATTTGGAAGAGATCAGACTTGGAGCGAAACAATTCTGAGACATTTCTTGTCTGTCATGTCACTGTGAACAATGGGCTAGAGAGAGTTTGCTGTATATCACTTCTGAGACAATGTACAAGCTCATGGGAGGGATGATCATTTTTAAGTCTGAAAGCGCACATTAGACAAATGTTTTTGAACAGATGCTACCTGAAAGTAATAAGCACTCAGAAGTCAATACATGGGTTGATATTGCAGAGCTCTGTTGTCTGTGTCTGGCATCACAAAGCTGGAGACAAATGCAAAACAAGTTACTTAATTTCTTACATTCTCATCCAGTTTTATCATCACAAAACCAATTGTCACGTTACTTTGATGGATGGTGGGAAGAATCAGCATCTGCTTGTGGCCTTAGCGATTCTAAATGGACGTTGAGCATGAAAGATGAAATTGAGAAATATTTGCTAGGTCATTTGAGATCAAAAGAGGGTTTGTGTTGGAATTTGCCACCAATCATTGCAGCTTTTGCTTTGAGACATGGCACATTAGCTTAACATTATATCAGGGAGATTGAGAAACATGCGATTGAGAAAGAAAGCTCAGGCCTGTGCTCGTGCCACTCATGTTGTAATAATACCCTATGTTGTAATACCTTATGAATGCTTTGCGGAAATAATTTGTTTGTCTTGATGTTATTGTGGTTTTTAGTAATTAATATTTAGGCCCATAAAGTTTACCTATGTTTGCTTTAGTTAGGGCCCGAAGGGCCCAAAATTTTTTTTAATATAACAATCAACACACAACTACTATTAACATTATTAACACAAACCATTGCATTTAACACATTTAAATTAAAATCCCCCTTAAACCCCCTTTGGTTTGGGTGCCTATTCACACGGGGGGTTACTCCGGGCAACGAGAGCTGTCGGATAGGCATATTTGCCCTTTATTCCAAGATCTGGACCGTACATAGCGATCCTCGTTTGTGGGGTATGCATGTACAAGTTTTTGTATACTGTATATTAAAGTTTGCAAAATACTATAAGGTTTGAGAGAATGTACTTAATGGTGTTAATTTTGTACATGTATTGTAAATATATTTTTGGAGCTCTCGCTGCCCTACGTAACCCCCCGTGTGAATAGGCACCCAAACCAAAGGGGGTTTAAGGGGGATTTTAATTTAAATGTGTTTCCATGATAGGTTCACCTGCTTATCTCCATTTTTTTCAATTCATTTCACATTACACTCATCCACTCCATGTCAATCCATTAAAGTCTGCCATGTAAGCTTTACCATCAGGCAGCAATGTTTTTACTAATTTTTTGTTTCCATGGCAGGTTCACCTGGTTGTTCTTCGTAATTATTCAAACCATACGCCTTTCATTCATCCATATCATTCAAAACCATAAAGTGCTGCAATCAGCTTCACCATATTAGCAGCCATATGTTCTACTAACGATGTTTTTTCGCTGCAGGAGCATCCTTTGTCCTATCATTTCATGTTCATCTATTTTTAGTTGGCTTACCAACCATGACCATTGTTTTCTTTACCATTGTTTTTCCATTTCCCGTATTGCTGTCCATTTCCTCCATCCCAGCAAGTTCAAAATAGGCTTCTATTATTATTCATCGGGACGCTGAATACTCATAGGGGAGTATAATGTAATGTGGAAAGTAGTGCCGAATTTTTGTTTTTGAAGCAACTTGGAGCATATTTGGCATGATTAATAGTGTCTTGGTGTGCAAATGGGGAAAAATGCGCAATTATGTTGTTATTATGAGTATGGTAGAAGATCACTATATTTCATGGTTCAGACTATTGTAATGGTGCAAAAATTGTAAAAGAAAGCACAAATGATATGATTGAAAGAGATGGAAGATTAAGGATCACTTAGGTGTCAAAATCTTGGAGCTTAAGTTTTCCACATGGAGGGCAAAGATTGTATTTTTTAAAGGTCCAGATTTTATTGGAATTGTATAAGAGACATTCAACGTGAATGAAAAAACTACCCTTTTTGTGCCTATTCGTGTCTGCTCTCTGCTGCTTGCCTGAGCGTCCTGGTACGGATCTGGTCCATCATTGCTTGTGCATGATGTTTTCCTTTCTAGTTTATGATGATGATGATAGTTTGTGTGAATGAATAATTTCTTTTGTATGTGTGGTGATGAAATCTAAGATAAATAAATTCTGTCTGATTGTATTGGCAGCAAGTATTCAAAGGGATTTACCCTGAAGGAAATCCTTTGTGAATACTGGCGCATCTTATCTTGTATCTGTCTTGAATCTGTAAGAGTCTTAAGCTGTAACAAATCTAAATGGAATGAGTAAGAAATCAGAGATAAAAAGAGAAAGAAAATCATGTTAAATGTGCTGCTCTGTTTCTAATGTCATGAAGAAAATAAATCGAAATTCTATTTAATGATATCAGTCATGGACGTTGCTGGTTGCTGAACCTACAATTCTTATCTGTAGTAAATCATAAATAAGGAAAGAACTCAGAAGCCTTTTGCCCAGTGCCGGATTTGCTGGTCCTTTTCCATAAAACTGCCCATGCTTGGAAGATAGAGCCTGCAAACAATCCAGAACTTCAGCTATTATCCTGTTTTCCAAGAATCGAAGCTATAAAGCAAATCGGCCTGTGTTTTTTTCAGAAATCGTTACCTGCTTCTGGAACCCTTATCATGCCATAGTTAGGACCTGAAGAATCCGAAAAGCTGAACCCAACTAAGTCTACTAATTATTGGAGCCCAAGAATTAGCTGTTCATTCTGCAGAAACCGTTACCTGGTGAAGCCTTAACCTGAGAAGAAAATAGAGATAAAACCGAGTTGAGGAAGGAGTCGAATCGATTGCAGAGGAAGGAAGGAAGGAAGGAAGGAAGTATATTTTTACGTCGCACCACAAAGGCAGCGTCACGAAGGACATGCGACCACAAGTACAAAGAAAACAAAAATACATTGCCGGATTTGCCTTGGCCGCTGCCTTCTCGAACAGGTTTTAAATTTTAACGTGAAGACCTAACTAAATGTTAACCTAACAATTTCATTCAAGTCACATAAAAATTTAACATTTCGATTCCATTAAACATAAAAGAAAAAGAAAAAAAAAAAAATAAAATAACAAGGAGAACATTACTCTAGGTAAGACCATGTGGTGTTTAACAATGCTAAAACAAATCGAGGATAATAAATATTACAAGTTTGCACTCACATAATAATTAATGCAAGGAGTAAACAAAAGGCTGCGGCTAGGCTTAAGTGGTATAACGGAAGTTATGAGCCTAGTTGTGGTGTTGTTGGAGTAATGGACCAAGATAAGCTAATAAAATCATTTAAAATGATCGATCAGGAAAAACGTAAAATTCTTATTCTCAACAATAAACGGGCACGAACCTATGCACATACGTTGTTCCCAGGGGGTATTGTGTTATGCGGGGCACCAGCATCAGTAGTGCATCTAACTGGAGAACGTGATTAACCATTATTGCCAAGAATATAATTTACATGGCTAAATTCCATATTCTAAACATGTTGTACCAATCTTAAATATCAAGAGAAAAAGAATACAAGCAGGGGTACGTGTGGGAAATTGTCAAGGACGTCCTGTCGCATTTCATAGTGCATTGAGTCGTCAATTTCGTGTCCAAGAGATACGTAACATTGCTTCATCGTCAGAACCTCCTCGTACTGGCTCAACCTAATTCTTCATTTCCCCTTGTTACTTATCATTTCATCAACACATCGTTCTTTGAACCTTGGGTTTCGTGTCGGCGCGACAGTTCCTAAGAACTATATTGAGGCATTAATGGCACATGATAAAGTACAATGGTTCAAGGCCATGCAAGATGAGATGAACTCATTTAAAAGGACAGAAACTTTCGAAGTGGTGGATATGCCAGAAGGAAAAAATATAGTGGGTAATAAATGGCTATTCAAATTAAAAACAGGGGCAGATGGTAAAACAGCTACGTACAAAGCTCGTTTAGTGGCACAGGGCTTTTCACAAAAGAAGGGACATGACTATGAAGAGACTTTCTCACCTCTGGTAAAAGTGAACAGTGTAAGAATTTTATTGGCAATTGCTAATGCATGTGATCTTGAAACACATCATATGGATGTTAATACTGCATTTCTAAATGCTAAACTAGAAGAGGAAATCTTCATGAGACCACCACCCAGTTTCGAAGAAAAAGAAAATAAAGTTTGGAAACTGAAGAGAGCAGTGTATGGACTCAAATAGTCACCCAGGGAATAGTATAAGTGTATGGACAGTTTTTTGAGAGAACAAGGATTTATTAAATTGAAGAATGATGGCAATCTATATAAATATGAAGCTGATGAAGAATGGTGCATAATAGCCTTATATGTTTACGACAACATAATGATTTCAAAGGAGTGAAGGTGTTAGAGCGTTGCAAAGCAATATTGAACAATAAATTCATGATGACAGATCTAGGGGAATTAAAAAACTTCCTAGGAATTGAGGTTCACAGAGACAGAAAGAGCAAGTTGCTAACACTTTCACAAAAAGGACAGATTCAGGGCATGCTTGAAAGATTTAAAATGCAAGAATGCAACATAAGCAAGATACCTGTTGTACCAGGTTGTAAAATATCAAAAAAGATATGTCCCAGATGACTTTGAAAGAAATGAGATGTTAAATACTCCATACAGGTCTTTAATAGACTGTCTTTCTTATGTAGCAAACTGCACTAGAAACAGATGTAGCATATATTTTTTTTTTTTGAAGAACTGTGTCATCAATATATTAAAAGAATGGTAATGTTACAAAGCAAGTGAGGAGGAAGGAGAACTGCCCCAAAGAAATAGCGATACCTCGACACTCTACAACAAACTCACAGAAAAACTGCAACTCTACTGCTGTACAAACCGACCATCACCATCTACAACACCCAAGAAGTCCCGCCAAATGGCAAACTTCCGCTCGACTACAGAAAGCTTTGAAATAGCTTGTACCGAAGTCGAGGAATCGGAATCAGAGAGGCCGCAGTCTGAATCCCCCCGAAAAGATCCACAACCGCCGCCACTTCCAAATCAGCCACACCAACCAAACCACGCGGATGCAAGGCTTGGCGCCGCAAGAGCGGCCAAGCACCGAGATACACATGAAGCGACAAGAATCTGGCGGCTAGTCAATCTCACCTGAGCGAGCCCTAACCCAATCCCGGCAGACGCAAGTGAGGGCATAAAACCGCACAATGCTCCACGGTCTCACGATGAAGGCCACAACAAGGGCGCGAGAGGGCTCATACCCGCCTAAAAGCCGACTCACAAGGGCATTCACCACGATCGATACATGCACCACCCGCCACGTAAGCACCCTAACCTTCGGGCATGTCCACGTCCAAACCGAAGCCATTGAGAACCCGGGCTGCCGCAGAGACCACTTGCACGAAGGGGCGGTGTGTCATGAATAGCCAGCACCCGGTAAAGAAGACCGCACAAAGGGAAGAAGACACAACATCCGGATGAACCTTCCAAACCTGCACCACCACATCATCCTGAGGGACTATAGGTATGTGTAGCGGAATACTCCCATTCACGTGTTCCCGATAGCACGGTCCAGCCCCTCGCGAAAAGCGGGCTCGAAAGAACTCCCACGGCTAGGTGACCACCCCAATACCAATCCTCCAAGGTGAGCCGCGGCAGCTTCGCCTCCAACGAACTGCGTCCCCAGCATGCACAAGTGGCGCCAAGGGCAAGTCTTGCCGAGGGGGGTAGCGAACCCACAAGAAAGGAGAAAGAGTGGTGATAAACCGAGGCATAATCTAGCTGGAAGAGCACACGCATGATCCCAAGCCCGCAACACTCCCGTGAGAAAAGGGGATGCATGTGGGAAAGGCGGAGACCATACGGCAGCGTGCCGGGGCAACTCCACATGCACGCATTTGCTTCCCAAACGCCACACAATGGCGAAGAGATCGCACCAACAAATACACCAGGAGAAGATGCTCCATCCTGCAGAATGCTCCAAACAACCTTGGAGACCAACACCTTACTATGCAGCGCCAAATCCAGAATGGCCAAGCCCCCATCCTCCCGGGGGCGGAGACACTTCCACCAAGCCACTTTAACAACCGCCCCTTCATCATCCCCGCCCCACACAAAATTACGAACAATCTTATCCAAAGCCCGATATCTTACCCTCGAGCTAGCATCGCAGATCTTTCAGATACACATGAGTGCTACAAAGTCTTGACTTGGCAATAGTGATCCTACCTGCCATGGACAACTTGCTACCCTTCCACCAATTGAGGTGTTTCTACAACCCCTGCAAAATCTCATCCCACACCCTCCCCATGGAAACATCCCCTCCAAAGGGAATACCTAACAGCTTAGTACACACATTACCTGGAAGCACCTTCCAAGGGAATAGAGCCAAACAAGGGGGGAGGCGAGTCACCGGGCCCATAATGCGAGCACTTACCCCAATTCGGAAGAATGCCTGAGGCCAAGGAGAAAGTATCCAACAAACCCTTCACATTCCGCAAATTCCTCTCTTCTGCCACCAAGAAGAGGAAAGTGTCATCGACAAAGCGGTTAATAATCTGGCGGCTACCATCCCGCATCCGAAGCCCATCCACCACTCCCTCCTCCACTTGCAGACCAAAAACAATCGAGAGACGGTGCCTGCGCCACAATCATAAACAAAGCCCAAAGGGCACCCCCCGACGCACCCCTCCGCCTAAGGAGAAAAAAGGCGGAGGGTTCACCTGGCACACCACCAAGTAGCCCGCTGCGGACCTATGCGACTTCATGGATGTCTCTCAAAAGCATGGACCACATCCCAACGCTAACATCATGGCGGACAAGAACTCCCCAACGGACACTATCGTAAGCTTTGGCAAAGTCAAGCTTAAGATAGGCAATGCCTTGACTGTTCTTTTCCGCCCAATGAACGGCCCTCATAAGCTGCGGCAACATTAGTCAAAATGTTCCTCCCGGGGACAAACCCGGTCGCACCTTACTAATGGAAGAAGTCAACACCGCTTCAACTTCTCTGCCGGGGCTTTTCGCCAATAATCTTATACACGAGGGACAACAAGGAGATAGGCCTCCAATCATTAATAGTAGAAGGCTGATTAACCTTAGGAATCAAGGAAATGCATGCGGTATTCAAGATCCTATCCATTTGAGAAGATCTGCAACAACTCAAGATACACACTGGTACACCGACTCACCAGCCCACTTCCAATAAGTGCGAAAAGAACTCCCACAGGGGATGCCATCCAGCCAGGACATTTATCCTTGGCCATGCACATACATGCCGCCGCTAAATCCTCTCGAGAGCTCTGCTCCAAGCTCTCACTGGTTGGTGGCGGAATAGATGGCTTAACACCCCCAAAACAAGCTCCTGCATCTCTCCCGCTCATAGGGAAGAGAGGGCGCTGTGCGAAAAACCCCGAGAAATGGGCATGCACATACCTCTGCCAGATCAGCGGCATCCTCCAAAGTCCGCCATCGTGCAAAGCAAGGGGCATTTATAGATGCTGCATATCGCCGCCGCCTAGGCTGCTCAAGAACACCGACGAACTTGTGCCCCCTCCTTCAACCCGTAAGGGCCGCCTTCACACGCGTGCCTCCCACACTTTAACCTCGCTCCGTGAGCACCAATACGCCGCAACACCGCATTCTCCCTAATGCCATCGAAGGTCGCCGAATCCTCTCCAACTCCTGATAGAGACCATGCAACTCCTGCCGCTCCTGCTGCACACGCTGCCTACCAAAGACCTTGGCAAAACGCTTCACCCTGGCCAACGCAGTCACCATACCAGACATACTGCTGAGCAGATATAACCATGATCCTGGTAGAGATCCTTGGATTGCAGCAAAAAGGGTGTTGAGATACCTTAAAGGAACTATGAATGATGGCATTACTTTTTGTTCAGAGGATTTAAAATTGAAATGTTATTGTGATGCAGATTGGGGAGGAGACTTAGACAAGAGAAGATCTACCTCAGGATATCTAATGATTCTTGGAGGAGCTCCCATGGCTTGGAAGAGTAAGAAACAAAACTCAGTTGCTATGTCTAGCGTTGAAGCGGAATATGCAGCTGCAACTCTATGTGCCAAAGAAGTTGTTTGGGAAAGAAGACTACTCATAGAATTAGGATATGAACAGCCACAAGCAACTGAAGTATTCAGTGACAGCATAAGTTGCATTGCTATATCAAAAGACCCAGTGTTGCATGAAAAATCTAAACACATTGAGCTGGAATTGCACTTTATCAGAGATATTGTTGAACAGGGATCGATTAAGATGGTGTATATTAGTACTACTGTGCAGCTGGCATCTATATTGGCTAAAATACTACCCGAAAGAAGATTTGCAGAATTAAAGAGATTAATAAATTGTACTGTTATTACATGAAGGGGGAATGTTGAAATGATCATATAATAACAATACACAGAAGAGATATCAGGGATTGGACTACTGGTTAACTTGAGGGGGAATCATGTGATGTGCTTTCAAGGGAAATTCCAAAGGTGTAAGTGGATAACATTGAAAGCAAGAATACATAAAATTATATGGGGCAATGGTTAATGGTTGAACCCGAAACCATTAGTAGAAATAATGCACTTAAATTAGCAGTACGTGCCTAGGTTTGGTTCTATAAGGAATTGGAGGGAACTGAAAACATCATCGATCGGTCCGGCACAGCAGTCGGACGGATCCAGATAAATTAAGAAGCATCATAAATGTCGATGTTGATGGGCCATAAGTAATGTAAGTGGGCTAAAAAGATATAATAACTATACCCTCATATCATGGGTAAGTCAAACAATAGCAAAAAAATCCCACTTTAAAACAATAGGAATATGCCTTAAAAAATAAACACTAGAATACTGACCCCGTGATCAGCCATTGAAGGCCCATTTTTGGGTTGCCCCTAAGGGGGCAAACCCTTGTTTATCTGGGTTTCTGGCATATTCTAAGTATATGCCAGAATATGCTTAGGATATATCAGAAACTGCTCCAAACCTAGGATTTCCTGTAAACTCGCGGTCACCTGCGTTGTCGATCGCTCATGTTTGAACCGCCTAACCGGCACCAGCAAGACAGACAGAACTCTTCGTTGGAGTGTTCGGATGAGGCCGGAAACACTGCAGAACTCTTTGTTCGAGTGTTCGGATGAGGCCGGATCTTGTCACAATGTGTTGTTTTCGCGAAAAAAATCCCTGGGAAAGCGTTCTTGTAAATCTTATCGTGGTTTGCCAGCATAGATGGTCATGATACAGTCTTTGCTACAATTGATCTGTCGACATGCAGTGTTGGAGATATTTCACATCTTTATCTGAGACATGTTTTCAAACTGCATGGATTCACAAAATCCATGTTCATCGATGTACAAAATGAGCTCTTACAGTCAGTCTGAAATAACTTCGTCCCAAGCACTGAAACTCAGCTTCTCGAGAAACTAGATTCTCAACAGATGGTAGATTCGTAAGAATTCATGCAGTATACGTGGGTGGTCAAATGATCTCCATTTAATTGAGTTTGCATATAACAAATTTACCAGTTCTGCAACGGGAGCTTCTCCTTTTAGAAAAATTGATGTTGCTTCATTCCCATCAGGTTCTTCAAACAGCATTAAGACTGATGATTTATTTTCCACTGTATGAGTGTTATTTTGCAAGACCAAAGCTGCGAGCTTAAAGAAATGGAAGAATTGTATTTTTTTTTTCACTGTAAGTGCTATTTCGTCTTTTCTTTCTTATTCATCTTGGATATCAAAAATCTTGAGCTGACTGCTATTTGTGTTGCAGAGTAACAATCAATTCTTGATTCAAATCAAGAGGACACAGATCCTACACTCTATAGGTATGTAGTTGGGACTCTTCTATACATCACCATTATTCGCCCAGATCTGGCCTATGCAGTAGGAGTGTTAACAAGGTTTAACATCCTAACCAACTGATCTAGGACTTATGCATTACTGTCTGAGAGTGAGGTTTGGCAGGAATCGATTGGTATCTATATCACTCTGCAAAGTACATTTCTGAGGTTCTGGATAAAATTCCACATGACAGATTGCAAACCTGCTCAAACTCCTTATTCACCAGGCCAACAATTGGCTCTTGATTTAAATTCAGAGGATACAGATCTTACACCCAATAGGCATGTGGTTGGGGCTTTTCTATACATCACCATTACTCGCCCAGATTTGGCTTATTTAGTAGGAGTATTAACAAGGTTTAACATCCTAACCAACCTCATTGGCAGGCGGCAAAAAGAGTTCTTTGTTACTTAAAGGGTACTCAAATAGATGGTCTTTATTACATCTCTAAATAATTCTCCTAAGTTGGCTCTGTTCTCAGAAGCTGATATGGCTACAAGTGGTCTTCAATGGAGAAGATCACACTGGATATGTCTCTTCCTTTGCTGGCGGTCCTATCACATGAAGGTCAAACGGCAGTCCATAGTAAGCATCAGTATTACAAAAGCAGAGCGTATAGGCATTATATACAGAAGTACAAGAAATGATTTGGTTGGAACATTTTTATGAAGATTTGTGGTCATGCTAAGGATTTTGGATGGCATCATTGACCAAACATATGGATATGGTCTGTTTCATATGATAACAGCTTGACAATGGATCTCTCCTCTTTTTCTACTGTCCTACTCATGAACAAACTGCCAAGAATAAGGTTTTAAATGTTGTTCCTCCTAGTAAACTTTAGTTTTGTTTTGGTGGCAGTGTTAGTCATCAAGAGGGATGTTGGCATCCTAGTTGACATGTCATGTCGATGACGTCACACTGCTGACCTAGTATTAGTTGCTGACATTGCATGCTACAAAAGTTTCTTGATTTCATTGTTTTAGTTTTCTTTTTTCATTTTTCGCAATATCTCTAGGTGACCCTTAAATGCCATTGACAAAGCCCGGGAAATACATGCAAGCATTACAAAAAGAGGTCTGGAGAGAGATGTCTTGGTTGCTAATGCCTTGATAGACGTTTATGCCGAATGTGCTTCACTTGCAGAGGCTCAGGGGGTGTTTGGATATCTGCCAAATCGAGATGCTGTATCATGGACCATGGTTATGGCCAAAAAACATTGCAGCTCTTTGAACAGATGCAACTAGAAGGATTGTCCCCAGATCCTTTTACTTTTGCTTCCTGATTGAAAGCTTGTTGAAGTATGGGGGCCATAGAAAAGGGTCGAGAGCTGCATTATCAGGTTACAAAAAAGGGCATTGCTAAGGAGTCTTTTGTTGGCACTGCTTTGGTTGATATGTATGCCAAAGGTGGTTTTCTTCCAAAGACACGGGGTGTCTTTGACAGCCTACCCCATCGGAATATTGTGACATGGAATGCAATGATAGGAGGACATAGCATGAATGATGAGACCGACATGGCAATAGAATGCTTTTCTGGCATGCAAGTATATGGTATAAAGCCAGATGTTGTTACTTTTATGTGCCTCCTTACTGCGTGTAGTCGGGCTGGCCTAGTTGCCCAAGGTCAGGAATACTTTGAAACGATGAGAGGAGATTATCATATAGAACCAACAAGAGATACTATAATAGCATGGTTGACATCTTCTCTACAAACAATACCATATCCTCCATGCGAGGAAGCATGGACTGCATTTCTTAGTGCTTGCAGAAGTTATGGGGAAGTGGACCTAGGATTAAGATGCTCAGAAACTAGTTCAAATGAACTCAGGAAATGGAGCTCCATATGTCCTTATGGCAAACATTTATGCAGGAGCTGGTATGTGGGTTGATGCAAATAGAATGGAAGAGCTGAGAAAACTTGTCGGGGCAAAGGAGATACATGGGAAAGTTTTAATAGAGGTGAATAAGGAGATGCACGATTTTGTGGTTGGTGACCGTCAAACTTATGAAATCTCTGCCATGTTAGAAAGTTTGACTTCACGCATGAAGGAGGAAGGGCACCTGCCAAATCTGGATGTTGTTTTGAAACCAGTTTTTGATTCCGAAAAAGAAATAGAATTGTGTGGACATGCTGAGAAATTGGCCATAGCCTTTGGGCTCCTTCATACACCCCAAGGACAAACACTACGTATGAGCAAAAACTTGAGAATGTGCACTGACTGTCGTAGTGCAAGTAAAGTAATATCGAGGATCGAAAGAAGGGAGATCATTCTTCGAGAGAGCAAGTGGACCCATCATTTCAGAGATGGCTTGTGCTCTTGTGGGAATATGTGGTAATTTGATTTGCATGCACGCCCTGCCTGTGCAAGACCACATTGAAGATGTGATTTCTGGTCTTGTTGCCCCAATAGCCTGGCAGCATAAATTAACTTGGGTTAGACAAGCCCCAGAAGATTCTGCATTCTAGTTCATGACGAAAAATACATTAGTGAGAAGAAGTTTTTCAAATGTAATGCATAGCAAACACAAACAGGGGACCATGCCAAGAAAATAGAATGTATACTCATCACATATGGAAATGAGTACAAGTGGGCATATTCCAAGTTTTCTTTGGCCCTCTATGAATCGTTAAACAGGTGCATCAGCTTGGCAGTTTATAGAATTAAAACTTTGTTCCTGTTACATCTGTGCTCTACTGTTTTTAATCTTCAAATTATGTTTTTGCAGGTTGCAGATTGAGATATGGGATCCAGGTCTTGCAACTTGGGGCTCCTTTGTGTCTGGGGGTATTCATTAAAGTGGGCTCAACTTCGAATTATTCCCCACGAAACTGAAACTGCGGCTATGAAACTGCGGCCATACAGCCACAGTTTCGAATCTATCCATGCCCAATCGTCTATGCTAAAGCCTATGCATAAAGCCCATAGAGCCTGTTTCAATAGAGCCCTATTCATGGAGCATACATAGTCTTGTGGAGCCTTGTGGGGGATTCATAGCTAAGGAAGGCTGTTATACACATAGTTTCATAATAGTCCAAAAATCCAAAGAGCATGTTTGTGGATGATCATGTGCAGCAATATCATGTGAACACTTGGGGAATGAATAGAAGCGTTTGAGCATTGAGGTCTTTTATGTCGAGTATAGATACTGTAACAGTTAGAAAGATCTCATACTGTTAGGGTTTGAGAACCACGCTTTTTGCCACTGTTATTATATCTTGCAGGCTGTTAACCCTGAACCAAAGCACAGAATTGCTTCAACAGCCATGGTCAATGTTTATATATACAAGAGATTTAACACGTCCTACGGCACATTGTTCCAGTTTTAGCATGTTCTTACGGTGTAAGGCCCTGTCGTGCTCTAGGTAACCAACGATTCTACTGAGATTCTCTTGTGATTCTTCTATATTCTTCAACATTCTATGTACTATATTTAGCATTCATGAATATTCCCCTAGATTCTCTTAGGAGGTGCTTACCCATGAGCATTTAGAACCTTCCAAAATAATCTATTTTGGATCTGTGCAACATTTCTAAAACACGTTTTATTTTTAGACTGAGGCGCTTGCCCTGAGCATCTAGAATATTTTTTTTCAACATTTATATTGTACACCTTTATTATGAAACATTTTAGAACATTCTATTGTGGCTCTTTGCAAAATCTTAAAAAAAACTCTAAGATTTCATCAAAATTTTCTTAGATTCCCTTAGATATTATGAAGATCCTCTTAGATTCAACTAGATTTTAAGCGATTCCGTCAGACTTGTAAATATTTTCCTACATTCTCTTACAATTTATGAGATTTCCTTATATTCCCTTTAATTCTCCTCGATTCCCTTACATTCTAGAAATTTCTAGAACTCTCTGGAACATTCTGAAACTTTCAAAACATCCTAGAACTTTCTGGAAGTATTTCCCTATTCCCTTACATTTCCGAAGATTCCCATTCTTGAACTATCTAGAATGTTATATTGTATTTTATCTTAATTAAAACATTACCCTTAAGTATATTTGAAACATAAATTATTTATAGAACTAATGCTTGGTCTAGTGGTTAGAGTACCGGGTTTGGGGGGTTGAGGGCTAGGGTTCGAATCCCCCCAATAACATAAAAAATTTTGAAAGCCTTTCCTTAAGGGACGAGCATTCAACATGAGCCTTAGGATCTTAGACTCAATCAACGATCAAGATCTCACCATATAAAAGCAATATGAGCCGTAGGATCTATTACATATAATTCCCAAAGCCATCTGGACCGTAGGATATGTGCCAAGCCACCTGAGCCGTAGGATCTCGGATCGACGATCAGGATCAAGAGCAACCTGGGCCGTTAGATCGATTACATATAATTCCCAAGCCATGTGCACCGTAGGATATGTCCCAAACCAACGTGAGCCGTAGGATCTCGGACCGACGATCAGGATCGAATCAACCTGGACCGTAGGATCGCTTACATATAGTCTATACACAAACTCCCAAGCCATCTGGGCCGCACGATACGCCCCAAAGCCACGTGAGCCGTAGGATCTCGGATCAACGGCCGGATTCAACACGACAAACATAAGAACATATATATGTTATGAATGTTATGATAATACTTAAAATGAAGGAAGGTTTATGGTATTATGCAACAGTAATGCGCGTTTGTGATGTAATCCCCATAAGCCAAAAGGGCTTAAAATGGTATACTATGCCCTGAAAATATTGGTTATAAGTTTGCTATGAAATAGGGATTCTTTGGCAGTATATACCTTATGCAATTATACAATAAAAATTCTCTAAGACTAAATATATGCAAAATGCTTTGGTTTTGCATTAGGATCTACTTATACTGGTTTAGTCTTTGAGCTGGAGCATGGTGCATAAATTTTTTACAACTGTGTGTCCTAGAATTGTTGGTGGGTCATGGCCTTGAAGAAAAGACTTTGGAGGTGTAACAATATATGGCAAGTTTATATAGAAATTCCTTTAGCTTCCTACTTCCAAAGGCATACAACAAGTTCCAACCATACTTTAACTGCTGGCAGCATATACCAAGTATCTAACTAGCAGTGTTAAAACGGCAGGTTTTTTCACCAGAGGATCTATACAGTTTTACAACATATTAAGAGTGCACGTACTTTGTTCAACTTGCTCAGGCTTGCTTTGAGCAGGTTTTTTGCTCAAGTTGTCAGGCTCGCATGCTAAATATCAGTGACTTAGGTCTCGGAGGCTCCTGAAACTAACAAATCTATAAGTTCAAAATTAAATTGCTGAAATTACATTGCCAGAGTTGTGGACATGCTTTTTATTTTCATCCCCCTGGGATATGATCTTGCAAGCAGATCAGCAAGATGCTCCACCTCATTTTCTTCTGCCACATGGAATTGGACTATATATAATGAGACATCCAAACCATGAAGCACAGGATCCTAGTTCTCATCCTTCAAAGACGGAACCAACTGAGGTTCGGGCTGCTTTGAGGGCATTTTTAAATTCACCACATCCCCTTGATTATGAAAACATGACTTTACGTTCAGATTTAGGCCACCTCACCCTCAAGAAACTGGAGGGCAACCCTCTGTGCGCAGCACCTTTTTTTTTTTTTTTTTTCGGATGGCATGGGCATGCGTGAGCATGGGAACAAAGGAGCATGAATAGTGTGGCATTGGCGTGAGCAAGCATGGGCATAAATTACAGAGCGTGACTTTTGCATGAGCAAGCGTGCGTAGAAAATACAGAGCGTGGCTTTTGCATGGGCTGTGAGCGTGGCTCTGTTATGAGCGTGGTCCGTGGTCCGTGGGCCGTGGAAAGAAGCGTGACCCTCATAACAACTGGTGTGGGCCTGACCTGACGCGTCCGTATTCTGTAAAAGGTTGCTTTTAAATTGCTTCTTTTGCAATTTCATTGGCTATACAAGAAATTTATCGCGGCGGCACCAAAGTAATGGGTGATTCCCGGATGCTTCGGGCGAAACCAATTCCCATGGTGTGACGGGGACCATAAAAATGCATTGGAAAATCGTGGCATATCTCAGCCGTTGATCTTGGGTGGCTTCATCCTGGCCGTCAAACCAAAAATCCCTAAAATTTCTTTACTCTATTCCAGCGGTGCTTCTGTGTGACCGAAATTTGATCTGTAAAGATACGTGTGGCAAAGTCCTAGGCACTTCACAGTTTTTCCGGTCCAAAAAATGATTTTCCGGTTCCCAAAAAATATAGCAGGATATACGGCCGATCAAAAAAAGGGCGTATAAGGATTTAGCCGACTCATATTTATATGTGTAGGATTTTTTCCGGTAAAAAAAAAAAGTTATAGGATTTTTTTTATAAGGGTAGCTAGTATATATTTTCTTTATGGCTTATATTCCTACGTCTAACCTTAACCTACCTCTAATAATTAGTATTGCTAGCTACCTCTAATAATTATTGATTTAATAATGGTAACGAAAAGGCCAATTTAAAAAAAAAAAAAAGAAAAAAACAAAATTCCAAGCATCAGAATTCTTGGCGGACGGATTCAGAAATTCTTGGCGGACGGTTCGTTGGTTCGCTTAAGCCGAACTGGATTCGGCGCCAAAATCCAGCAGCAATCGATTCTATTCATATGAGATCAATCATCGATTCTTGAGGCTTCGATTCAATTCAAACGACTTGGGCATCTGCAACTGTGTTTTCATGAGGTGAGTTTTTTTATTCCTATAGCAGTTTCTATCAAACAGGGGTTAAATCAGACAATCGATTGCTGTTACAACCGGATTTAAGCTTTTACTGCCTTCCCTACTCTGGAAATTGATTTCTTCAACAGCTTCCGCATTCTTCACTGTTGCAACAGCTTCTGCATTCTTCACTGTCAAATCCGCATTCTTCACTGTCAATTCCGCTGCCACATTCAGAAGCACAGCTGTACATGCCAAATGCGAGTACATAGCAGCATGGGAGAGGATTCGTTACCTGGTCTTGGACCTGTGCACTAAGAAAATTTTGAAAATGGACAATTTGCAGCAGAGTATGAAAGAATTATGTGCTTCAGTATTGTCTGTCTGAAGATTTTGTCAAAGCCTGAGTATTTTATATTCATTCTTCTATTCTTCAAATTGTGCACTCATTCTTCTATTCTTTAAATTGTGCAGGTATAGAAGATCCGGTTCTGATCCGTTTTCATCCTCTTCTTTTTCCAGTCAATATGCCAAAGGTTCCAGTAGCAAAGAAGCGTTGCATGGCCTTGCTTGTGAAGAGTGGAGAGGTCGCACTTTCCTTGACATGTGGAGTATTGTAAGTGCTCATTCAAATTGGGTAGAGAAATGTCCAAACCTGTTACGAGTTGCTTTTATTGGCATGGTGCAATGTTGTAGCACTGCGAGTTGTGAGCGTGGTTTCAGCAGAATTAACTTACCGAAGAATAAGTTTAGGAACCAGCTCAACACGGACACTCTTGATGCACTTGTTCGCATCTCATTGGAGGGACCTAGTATGGAAGACTTTAACTTTGCTGCAGCAGCTACTCATTGGTGAAATGCTGCCAATTACAGGCACATTTTCACAGGATTATGACTTGTTTATGTTAATTTTGTTGCAATTTAATAGGAAAATCAACTGTTCTTTGTAGGCTATAAATTTGTTTTAATATCCTTTTATTTTTGAGATTTGAAGGAAATTTTCCGAACCAAAATTTTATTACTAGGATAAATCCCATTCAAATTTGTAGATGCCTGTTCATCCCACGCCTAGTAGGAAATTTTCCTGTTCGTTTAAAATACTTTGCCATAAAGAATCTGAAGCGGAATAGTATAGGAAACTTGCTATATTTGCCTGTTTCTGCGGGATGGGCGACCGGATTTGGTGCAACATAGACTAAGGCAGCCAGGAATCTTTTAAGTTTTGCTAAATCGGAATGCCTGGGCCGGATATGGTGCCGGGTTTGGGTCTGCCATGGATAGATGTTCTATAACGGTGTTATCTTGAAAAAACAGATGGCGGTAGTTGCATGGTGTTGCCGCTGCTTCAACTGTGCAGAATAGATACATTAGAGGTAATTTGAGATCTCCTTTTGTCCCCATAAGAATCCTCCAATAGAATGAGTACTCTACATCAAACTGCAATTAATGCAGCATTAACAACTTCATTGCTGTCGTTTTTTCCCTATAACTTTTGATCTACTCATGAAAATGCTGCGGCGTTTGTTGCATTAGATGCAGAATGAAAAGATCTTTCAAGTGATATATGGTTATGATGTATTTCAATACAAGCCATATGTGTTAACCTTAAAAAATATGGTTTTTTGCCCTTTTCTTATATATTTACATCCCAAAAGATATAACAATGGGTTGTCATTAGAAAGATCTTGAGGAGACGAATCCATTGCCACAAATAGTGTTCGAATCGAGTTTTTTGATCAAAAGTTATAGTAGAAAAATGACAACGCAAAAAGTTAGTTAGAACTGCATTAATTCTACTGCGCCACATATCTTGGAATAAAATACACTGGAGCTCTTCTCTTATTGGACAGTTTAAAAAGCTGATGTGGCTTTTTAAGCATCCCTTAATGGGACAAAATGAGATCTCAAATTACCTCTAATGGATAGAATAGCCTGTAATTTGATGCTGCACAAGACTGGACTGTGCTCCTCAAAGATTGTCAGAGTTTTTTCTGCTTGACTGATGAAAATATTTACTTGTTTTGCAGATGATACAAACCAGAAAACCAACCTGATGCTTGCTTAAAGATTCTATTGCAGCCTGCTTATCTTGAGCAAATGAATGTGGGCTAGCCATAGTGCTGCTGGCCCTCTTAAAAAATTCAAGAAGAATGTAGACGAATTTGAGGCCGAAATACTTGAAGAAAATCCTTCTTTCCACATGTTTTGCTGAAAAACAGGGTGCAAAATGATAGTTGTGCTTGAATCTGTGCTGGAGAACTTGATAGAATATCTGTGTGATTCAGTGGGCTCAGCTTGGGATCCTTCATCACATTTCCTTGAATCTGCCCCAAGTCGTCTGTCATTGATGGTGATCCATTGTCATTGATGGTGATCCATGGGGCCGAAAAAACAATTGAACTGTGGTATTTGCAGGAGCTACAGAGACCAAATCATACTGTACACATGCAAGGCTTTTGAAAAAATCGATGGGTTGTAGCCGTATAAACTCTGCTGTTGTAGCCGTATAAACTCTGCTTCCCCGTTGCTAGATGTGCAGGTTGCTGACCAATTCTTTGAAAAACAAAAACTCTGATATAGAGCCTGATATGCTGGAAATATTAACAATCTTTTGTGGAGTCTGTAATGCAGATACTAAGATGGTGCATAATCATGTTGCAACTGAGCTTTGGGGGCTAGCCAAAGTGCTGGCCCTCTAATCTGAAAAAGAAATCTTTTTGGAAAGCTTAAGATGGGCAGATACAAACCCAGATGCTCCATATTGATATGCTCTCTGTGATGCATTCCAGGTTATGTGATACAGAATATTTTTATTTTTTTGAATTGGGTGTGCAAATGGCACAAATTTCTGATAAAACTGAAATAAATCAGAAGATAAGAAAAAGAATCATGATATTTTGACAATTTTCCAGCAGATAGAAGATAAAAAGGGAGCAAACTTTTGATTTTTTTGAAAATCTTGCAGAGAGGAGTGCTTTCACCACTCCAGAAATCCTCTACTGTAAAACTGCGCTTGCTGCACCATGAAAAAGCAGAGTTTTGAAGACTGCTTTTATAACAAGACTAATTGCTAACGAATTGATTGACAAAGGGGTCTCCAGCCGGACCATAAGGGGGTTTGAAGGTTTGAGAGTAATATACAAGGACTATTCAAGAATTGACGATGATAATAGCAGCAAAGATAACAGCAAAACAACAAGGCTCAAGAAAGTGATCCCGAGCGAACCCGGCATAACGGCGCCACTGTTAATTGTGAGTTCTTGGCATACACCCTACAGCAGCAGTCTATGACTGCCGAATGCTACAAAGCTGCCATGCTCATGATTACAAAATAAGAACAAGAAAAACAAAATATGTACAAAGAGTGAAGGGAATGTAGCCAAATGAGGCTCTCCAAATTTGAGATAAAACCTGAGTACATCTGAAGAGGCTCTGGTCTAAAATAGTGTAGACTAAATCTGAGCCCTACATCTAAGTAAATCTAAACCCTACATTTATGCTAACCTAAGCATGTCAAGTGTCCTCTGCCACCACTGACACCTAACATGTGTACAATGTTAACCACTAGGTGGTTAACACTAGGGTGGGTCCAAGCATTCTATATCTTTTCCTCTGTTTTCTCGAATCGCGAGTCAAGAACACCAAGAATACAACTCAAACAAAGGAATTTTTGTTACACATTAAAACAAAGTTATAGTTCAAAAAGAATTTTTATTGATAAATGAGATAGTTACAATGTATCTTATATCGGACGAATAGACCATGGCGGTCTTGCTGTCATTACAGTTACATCATCATAGTAGGTGGTCCACCTTACAGGAAGAACCTGTGGGGCTTCTTCTTGCCTTCCATAAGCTCTGGGGGCAACCTGAAGAACGTGAAATGCCTCACGCGGAGGTGCCTCGTGAGCCACCCGCTGGCATGTCCAACCAATTTCTCCACCCTCCTCTCGCAGCTTTTCATCAATCATTGGGTCAAATATATTTGTTCCCCAACCTCCGTGGATGTCATGCAATGCTTGCAAGATCCTTTGAGCTTTCTAGATTTTCGAAATGTTCTACCTCTCTTCCTAATCCCTTGAGGTCCGTCTGCAATCACGAGCAAGCTTATCCCAAAGCCCTAGTAAGAGTGTAGCCTGAGCGGGATCTGTGCCATGTCTCCTGCCACCTAGAACAGAGAGAGTCCATGATTAACATTTACGGTGCCATTAGTCATGAGTAACGAGCATACGAACGGTCACACACAAAAGCATACAAACGGTTTCATCAATTGGACAAGCAGTGCCTTTCTCGACTCGTGAGTCGAGAAAGGCCCTACGAAGTCAATGTACAAGTATTTTCATTACAGAATATAATACAATTGTTCACATTTTTTTGAAAACTTTGCAGAATTTTGCTATCTAAAATCAGAGGTCACTGATCTTGATCACCATAATATTTCGCGGCCATAGCCCTCATGATCGCGTTGAGGTTTGGATAGTTCCTTATCATATCGGCCACAAGAATGGAAAACAGGGATTCGGTCAACACCGGAACGAGATTGTAAGATAACCACTTATCCGTTTCATGTTCTTTTGGTCGATAACTCTTTGCAATGATTGTATTGTCCGAGTTATGATAGCACTTGTTGGCGTGTCGTCTATGATCATCGTGTTGTATCTGTGAAAATCCTGGTATGCTTCATAAACTCTTTCCAGCCTTTTCACCATAAGAGGCTTCCCCTTCGTGATGGCCAGATCGAGGTCCGACACATGCTCGACCTTTTCGTTGCCCCAAACAAACTTGAACTTCAAAACGGGCAGGCCGAGTACACCACGGATATTGGCAACATTTTTCTTTGCCATACAAGACCATATGGTCACTTCGAATCCCCAGTCCAGGCACCATTGAATAACCTCTTTTGCTTGAGGCCGAGGATAGACGATCTTATTCGCTATCTTTGCTGGCTTCTGTGAGATGTTAAGCTCAGGGACATCACCATCTTGGTATACTGCAGCTAAGACTCCATTCACGTCAGTTTGGTGGGCCCATCTAGATCCCAGTTTGAGTTTGATTTAGACCAGATTTCTTGATCGCGATCCAGAGCCAGGATCTTTATTCTTTCAGGTCCTTTCTCGATGGTCTCATTGTCTTGTACTGGACTACCTTTTTTGGATGCAGTGTCCTCTTGTGCAACTGAATTGCCAACAGATCCCTCTGATCGTGACAATGATCCTGATTAATTTCGCTCAATGTCCCTGAAATAATGAAGGCCATCAGTTACAAATATTGCATTAAGGTGGCCGGGTTGAGGACGGGGAGGGAAGAAGTTCTCGACTCGCGAGTCGAGAAAGGATTTACGTGAGAAATCAAAAAGCGTCAAGACTTGGAGGGTTTCTCGACTCGCGAGTCGAGAAACCCTCGAAAAGGAAAATAAACTGACCTCAATCAAAGATTCTCCATTATTTGTTCTGCTGCAATTTGTCTAAACCTTCGATATGTGAGGGTCCACCTTGGCTGTCTCTCTCTTCTCTGTCTCCGTCATCTTCGTCTTACTGTTTCCACCAGTCTTCCTGTCTTGAAAATGGTAATGAAGTAGATCTAGGTATGAAGTAATGATCTCAACCAGGTCCTTGTTCCCAACCACAGATATTGATTTCATTCCACAGAGCATAGCCCCTTGAGAGAACATACCATTCATATACAACGCGCATACAATCTGATCTCCCTCGAGCAAGCTTGTAATGAAGTACTTGATAACTCTCGGTCGGATAGGAAATCTATATATTGGACCTGTAGCACCATCAGTGCTGACTTTGTCAAGTGATGACACATCCTCCATAAACCTGCCGCCCTTCCAGGGTTCCATATTCTCTTGAGAAATCATGAACTTATCGACATAGTGGTGCTCGCTTGACCACCACTTGTCCAAAACTGCATTCGACCTTGAAACTAGAACCAAAATTATGTTGGCAAAACTTGGTGCCTTTGGCAGTCCAACTCTACACTCATGTTCCAGCTCGTATATGGAATACAAGACTTTGTTGTTGAAATTAATGTCTGCTGCCCATTATGAGACAACAGTTGTCTGATTGCCTGGCATGCAGAAGATAAGGAAACTGAAAGTATCTAACTCGGTCATATCCAGACACATCTAATACCACTGCTCAATGTCAACTTTTTCATAAAATAGAGTGGTGTCTTCGATCATACTCATGGCAAATAGGGCCACAGACCCTGCCGCTAGTTCCAGACCACCGAATCCCTTGTGGCCCAAGGTTACCAAGTAGGGAGGAGAGCTATCATCCATCTTAAAAGGCACCACCCCGAATCCAAGCTTCCGCTTCAAAAGTGCCATAGCACGTTCAGGAAACGGGGCGGCTTTGACGTTCCGTTTAACTTTCGTGTTGATGTAGGGTTGGCATAACCGGTTCAATTCCTTCATGTCATCCTTATCAAGCACAACCTTCTCCTTATAGTAATCAAAATCATTGCATGCATTGAATGCGACATTGCAGAATTTTGTGATTTCTTCCAACGCATGTCATCTCTTCAGGACCGTCACGTAATTGCATCCTGCATTTTTGAACTCCTAGTCTTCCTTAGCAGGATAGTCCCATCTAGGATTTTGCCCTATAGATCAACCATTTCTTTATCCATCAAGCCCTCAAGCCCTGTATCCTTTTCATGAATTGCTTATTGAATAACTTTGGGTTTAGCCTTGTCGGCAATTCTCCATTGTTGTCCTTAAGCTTGCCTCTTGTCCAGAGAGCCCAGATCTCATACCATTTTCCCCAGACTGCCTCATTGGATTCATATTGGTCCGATAGGGATTCCCTGCCCTTTCTTGTTGTTTTCTTCTTTTTCTCATCTTCATCATTCCCCTCATCATTCCTCTTGGCCTTCCAGAAGAACTTATCTACACAATTTCTCAAAGGTTTTCCACTTGTCTGAGGAAGCCCTGTTTCCTTTAGGCCGCTGAGGATAACCCAATGCCTTCCACTGCCGAGCGTGTATGATCTGGTCAGAATACGGGCTACAATAAATAAATAGAACTATGTCAGAACAGTTATTTTAACAATCCAACAGGGGGGACACGGGGGCTTTCTCGACTCGCGAGTCGAGAAAGTCCGCAGGTGCAAGGAACTGCCTGAATAGCAGTAAATTAAGAATTCTGAGTATTCTCGACTCGCGAGTCGAGAAAATCCATGAGAAGACAAAAACAGATGGGTCGAGAAAGTCTATGGAAGGACAAAAAGAAAAGAGTGCGGGCCTTTCTCCACTCGCGAGTCGAGAAAGCCCCCACATCTTACTGTATTTGCCTTTCACTAGCTTTCTCGACTTGCGAGTCGAGAATGACTCTGGTGAAGGCTGAGGAAAATACCTTATATAGTTGGCACTTGCTGTTGTTGTATTCTGACAGTGGCTAATGCTGGCGAGTTCGGTGGGTGGTGTATCCGCTGACAGAACTCTACACTCTCGTTTAGAATACTGATCCTTAATCCTCTGTGGGACCTCCGTTTCTGTCTGCAACACTTATGCTGCCCTCACAGAATGCTGCCCATCCACAATCTTTACCCTTCGGATCTTCCTCAGTGCTCCACCTGAACAACTCACCTGTAGTCTGTTGAATGGAATAATGTCTGCTGGCATGAGGTTCAGTATCTCTAGCATGTGAGCTGCATTGAATTCCTTGTGGTTGAAGAGGGCTGCTTCACCAGTGCAAATCTTCAAGCGTCTTACATCCAATAGCAACTTGTGGCCAATCCCCACTGGATAAAAGCCGAGCGGTAGCTCCATCTTTTGCCCCCTGCGACTTCTTTATTTGGTCGTCTGGATCCAAGAATTGGGAGTCTGCCATTTCATCATCTGCAGCTTCCGAATCCTTTGGAGTGCTTTGAGTTTCCCCACTTGCACTCTTCTTTGGACTTTTCTCCCCCTCAATAACATCCTTCGTAGCTGTTGAGTGCTTTAAACTCTTAAGCACGTTGGATGTGAAGATTCCTGTGTTAAAGAGCTTTTCCCTCACCTTGGAAATTTTCATTTCGAGCTCCCTTGAAGTGAGCATCCCAACCTCCTTCATCCCTTCCAAGTCCTTTCAGCCCAAGTTTTGGCAATTTACAGGCATTGGCCTCTTGTCAGTCCCTTGGCCTTGCTCATTGATGTAGAAGAATAATTTAAGACTGCAATTTCCTAGTGTGATAAAATTTTCCCTTCGACACATCTTCCATATACAAAGTGGCATGTCGTGGATCTGGGGGCAGCAACAGAAAGGACCACACCGACCACCTTATACTTGTCGCCGAAACTTCTTTTTGGACAGCTTCAGAAAGACAGGATTAATTTCATCTACTCCTTGTGATAGAAATTCCTGCTATGATGAAGAAACAGGAATATTACTTTATCAATTGAGAGGCCTGAAGGTATGTATGAGAGCATTAAGATTGATTCTTGGCTTGAGCAAAACATCATTTTATAGATACTGGGAGCAGGTCAGAAAAGGGCACAGGTTCTAGTATGGCAATGCACTGGATTTGAAACCTAAAGCAAATAATTTGAGGGCCATTGTCTTCGAGAGCTTTGTGAGATACATGTCTTATCTATACCGCATAAGTCGAAGGTGAATGAGCACGGTGTACGAGTGGTCCAAAGGGTGTTGCCACAGCATTATATCCAGAAAGAGTGCCTTAAAGAGGTCAACTCCATTCTAGAAACTACTGGAGGTCAGCCTCTCTATCAATCATCTTTCAGCGGGTTATGGAAAACTCACTTCTCAGACGTGTATGTCTTGCAACACATGCCATTCTCAAAGTGCAACATTTTGTATTCAACTGAAGGATACACTTGCATCAACTGCAATGGAGAAAGAAAGAATGGCAATCAGGGAGCAATTTGCAGATCACCAATCAGACCAAATATCATGTAAACAGCTGTATTGGCAATGGAAAACATTTTCCCAGATGCAGCCTAACAGATTTTTGTGTATAATTCATGATAAGATGGACTAACATAAGACTTTCTTGCCAAAGCTAGATCCTTTGCCCAAGCGTTGTCAAAACGCTTTTCAGATGAAAGTAAGCTTGGTAGGTGTATTGAAACATGGGCATGGAACTGGCACCTATGGTCATTTTGTGCTTGATCTATGGAGGGATGATCCGAATTTCTATGTGAGTTCTATTTTCAAGTGCTTGAGAAACTAGAGAGAGGATCGATAGAAGGGAGGAGGTATTCTCCCTCAGCCCCTATTTTTGAGGCTTTGATGGATGATCAACCTCTTTGTTACCAAAGGCAGATAAAGGAGCTCACATCCAAGGTGTCGAAAGAAACAAGGATTATTTTATAAGCAAGTTTTTGAAGGACTACACAATGGAGTAGATATTATGGCAGAACAAGTAAGTTATATCAGTATTATTGCGATCAAACTTTAACAAAAGATGTTGATCCTTCCATTACTTGAGAAACAACTGCCAGAGGAGCTATGTGTTCAATTGGACAAATGTTGGAAAGAAAACAAGAATAGATGGATGTTTGGGGCAATGTCATACTTGACAGGTAGGAATATTCAAGATTGTGAAGGTGGAGTTCATGATGGTCGGGCATACACATGATGATATAGATGCATTCTTCGGAACTTTTTCTACCAAGCTAAAGAGAGAAAATGTGACTAGTCTCCCTGAACTAATGGATGTGTTTGAGAGCTGCATTGACCCCAACCCAATGGCTTTCTTGATGGATGAGGTTGCAGATTGGAAATTATTTGTTGAGAGATACTTACTAGATGGTAAGGATCAGTTGACAGGACACACAGAGCCACTTCAGTTCAAGTTTTAGTTCAAGGATGGAGTATCCATCATGCAATATAAGTGGAGACCACGTGATAAGTTGTGGATGCCTATGCAAGGAATTGAATTGTGGCAAAGGGAGGCTACATGTGAAGTTCTTATTCCTAGAGGGAAGCCAAAACCACTTCCTCTCTTCAAAATTGTTAAAAACTCTAGCCAACTAGTGAAGGGCATCAAGGACTATATAACGCACTAGGAGGATGTTTGAAATGGAAAGCACACCTCGCCCTGAAGTAAAATCACATGGACTCCCTAATCAATTACTGGAAGAAAGTCGTGACAAGCTTAGAAATAGAATAGCCATGTGGGGGGAAGCTAAGAGACGGGTTCTTACCAGAGTTTAGATGGGAGGGTTCTCATGGAGCAAGCACATCAAAGAAAATTGACTTGGGTCCTAACAATGGCTCCACGTGGTTTGTGGGAAGTAAGACCTCAAAGTCGAAGTGGTTTGATCTTCCTGAGTGGTATCTTTTTGAGGACATCAAGGAAGGATACTTTGTGCTAGTAAGGCTGATATGGTTTAAAGATTCTAGAGATGTTATCCACTTTGTTTGACACTCAGATAGATAGAAAAGCAGAAGAGATAACTCTTAAAGACTTATAAGAGCTCTATTCAAGTACAAAAGGACTTGGTCTCCGCAACCAGCTTTGAAGCATCCAGTTTCCACCCAACTGGATCCAAAGATTAAGGCAAATTCCAAGGGCTTTAGGGCGAAAGGATTGATCAAGGCCGATTTCCCTTCGGCATAAGATCAATTCGTTCTTACAACGGCAATGGGTTTAGATGTGTTCAAGGGCAGCGGTTAAGGATAAGAAGTGAAACAGTCTCAGACTTTTCCAAGGGGCCGTTATCAGGCTGATCAGATGAACTTCGATGCAAGATTCCCTATCGCTGTCAACACTGGCAAATTAGATCGAATCTGGACATTGCAGGCAGAAACCGAATCACTGGGGTCTTCAAAGCCAGCAACGATGCGAAGGCCTGCTTGGTGAAGCCGGAAATGCTGGCAGAGTCTTCTCCTTGCCGGAACTGAAGTCTAGAGTTTTCCTGCGCCCTGTAACTGGCCGATATCTCCTTCTTAGCCAGGCTTAAAGATTGCTGCATGCGCTATTTGAGTCTCCCTTTTTTTTCTAAAATAGTTGCATGTTCCTTTCCTTACAAAATATCCTCCCCTTTGGTAATTATAGAAAATATAGTTGCATGTTGAGTATTTCGCCCTATTCTTTTGCCTTGCAACCATGGGTTTCCATGTGCCCCATTGCCTTAGTTCTCTGGACCACTCCCCCTAGCATGCTCCATATCAGTTCCATCCCTTCTTAAAGAAGATCGTCCGCGATCTTTCGAATGCACTTGAGATGGGTCCATCCCTTCTCAAGGTGATTGCTCCCGAATCAAATTGCATCGAAGGGTTCCCTAGTCCAACTTAAGAAACAGTTATGGATATCCGCATACTTCCGCAGTACGATATACCCTTGTACCTCCGCGGTAGTACTTGATTGTATCTCCACGATACAGTATCTCCACGATACCCAATCATTGTATCTCCGCGATACTGATGTAAATTTTGTCTGGCCGATTGCTACAACTACAATTACCATTCTTCAAAATTTACATCTAATGCACCATGCTTATTCCACAAAAAATCGACATACAAATCAAATCTTACATTAAAAGATGTAAATTTTTTTACTTTGTTTACCCCAAGATGATGCATTGATGTTATACCATCAAAATAAAAACCATCAAATTGATATTCTTCAAGCCACCAACGCAGATTGGAAAGTAGGAATCTCTGAACTTCCCAGTTACCATAGCTGAATAAACGACTATCCCAAAGTCGATGGTATCCTCTATCTCCATAGTAGGCATGCTCCATTACATCCATTAATTGTACGGTATTGTAATTGTTTCTCTTGATTCGTGGAAGTACAGTATCTGCAAATTCAATATATGTTGAGACCCTGAACTCATGCCCACATGTGCCTCATATATGCGTGGAGCAACACACTTATTTGGACGTGGATATTTGAATTTATATCTTTCTGCCTCAGGTGGATCCCAATAAATGCCATCATAACTTGCTGCAAACTTGCCAGGCTCAACTGCTGCCCACTGTATCCACGATCAAACCAGGTGCCATCTGCTATTTTCATACGGAACTTAACTTTGGAACCATGAGTAATAGCAGGCTTTCATTAACATCTGGTATTCGAATTGTCCACACTCCATATTTATCTGTGTCCATCTGGTGAGATGACCCATCTCAGTTATTGAAATTACCAACAAGCTGCCCCACCTGTGCAGCAGGTGCCCATTCTCGATAGACCAACCATCCATCCTTATAGTTGAAACCATACTTCTGAAATCCTAGGCTGAAATTCTGGAGACCGCCTTCATCTTTCTCTATATTTATTTTCCTCTGTTTGTATTCCTGATATCTGAGAGACAAGTGCCTCTCATAAAAAGCTAGATTAGGGTCCACATCTATGATAGATAATCTGCCTTTCTCATAATTCATATTCTTAGCTTCCTCCGCTCTTTTGCTCTCAGCATAAACAACATTTGGCTTATAATTTCCCGACAGCTTTGCTTGCCTTCCTGGATTACAAGGAACTGACAGCTTTGCTTGCCTTCCTGGATTGCAAGGAACTGTCATACTCTTGCTGATATTGTGCTTCAGTAACATTGAAGCGTTGGGCCATTGATCAGGTATGAGGATCAACTCGCTCTGATACCACTTGATATGGTTTAAAGATTCTAGAGATGTTATCCACTTTGTTTGACACTCAGATAGATAGAAAAGCAGAAGAGATAACTCTTAAAGACTTATAAGAGCTCTATTCAAGTACAAAAGGACTTGGTCTCCGCAACCAGGTTTGAAGCATCCAGTTTCCACCCAACTGGATCCAAAGATTAAGGCAAATTCCAAGGGCTTTAGGGCGAAAGGATTGATCAAAGCCTATTTCCCTTCGGCACAAGATCAATTCGTTCTTACAACGGCAATGGGTTTAGATGTGTTCAAGGGCAGCGGTTAAGGATAAGAAGTGAAACAGTCTCAGACTTTTCCAAGGGGCCGTTATCAGGCTGATCAGATGAACTTCGATGCAAGATTCCCTATCGCTGTCAACACTGGCAAATTAGATCGAATCTGGACATTGCAGGCAGAAACCGAATCACTGGGGTCTTCAAAGCCAGCAACGATGCGAAGGCCTGCTTGGTGAAGCCGGAAATGCTGGCAGAGTCTTCTCCTTGCCGGAACTGAAGTCTAGAGTTTCCCTGCGCCCTGTAACTGGCCGGTATCTCCTTCTTAGCCAGCTTAAAGATTGCTGCATGCGCTATTTGAGTCTCCCTTTTTTTTTCTAAAATAGTTGCATGTTCCTTTCCTTACAAAATATCCTCCCCTTTGGTAATTATAGAAAATATAGTTGCATGTTGAGTATTTCGCCCTATTCTTTTGCCTTGCAACCATGGGTTTCCATGTGCCCCATTGCCTTAGTTCTCTGGACCACTCCCCCTAGCATGCTCCATATCAAAGGCCTGACGATGAGGATTGTCCAATATGGTTAGGGGTGGCACTCTTTGATGTTACCACCACCGGATGCCTGATGGAGAGGAGTTACGTCTTGGATTCCAGATTCAATATTGAGAGCCCGTTGGAAGGCACAAGAGGAGCAACTTGAAGAAGAAATACATCGACTGTTGGGAGAAGAAGTGGAGGGCAAATCATGCTGATCCTCAAAGAAGATAGTGGATGGAAAGTCGCATTTAATTAAAGCGGGTCAGATCTTAACATCTGGGTCTCATGTTAAAAATGGAACTCATACTAAAAAAAATAAATTTGAATTGAATGTTTGAATAGAATTACGCATCATACACCAAGAACTGGGTCACTTGTTTTCCTCATAAATTTTCCAAACCACGAGTTGAGAAAGTTTTCAAGCTTCTCAATATTATCTACCCTCATACAGTGCTATAGCATGGAGGTTGCTCATGGCTTTGTCCATCTTACTTTTGGGGATCTTGTGGGTCTTGTCCTTTGAAATGTGACAAGTTGGATATGACCACCATACCACACACTCCTCTTTTCTATGTAGAGTGTTCCTATGTTGTTATATGTCATCTATCAGTTGTTATTTCCATTATTTATGCTATATTCTCCATAGACACGAATTTATTGTGTTGTGCTTGTGACAGACTAGTGTACCATTGTTTTATTGGGCAAAGAAAGTGTACATTGCACTTTGAACCACGGAATTGTGTCAGCGGTCTAGATCAAACATCGTTTCGACCTAAAAAGCATCCTCTTTCCTCGATACGCAACTGCCGTCCATATTCTGTGCTTCTCTGCTCATTGCATTTCCATCACCAGATCTGCAGTAAGTACTCAAATGAACCATTATCAAGCAACAACTCTAACTCATTTCTCTGCAAATCTTTTCCAGGTTCCTTTTGGCTGTCGGCTCTATTCTGCATCAATTTCTTCTATTTCTCCACATTTAAGGTTAGTCCTGCAATAAACAAAACACTTATACACATCAATGAAAAAATATGATCAGCATTTTTTGCTGATCACAAAATTTATGAGAAACAACAAAATTATATCACCCATATAGGACACATCAAAATATATACAGCCAGATTATCCGACGAAATTTCTTATTATATCTCTGCTCTCCCTTGAGTGCTCTTTGTGTCAGAATTTAGAATTTTTATCTACTCACATGTCCTATTCATGCCATGGCATATGTCATGCTTGCTATTTTAGGTTGCGTGCTTTCTAATTAACATGTTATCAGGGCTAAAATGAGAGCTTTGAATAGAGCCATTTGTTTAAAGGTTCTTATTAGGGAGACAAGTGCTAGAGCATTGCAATACAACGGTCTAGCTTGAGAACTCACCTCTCACAGAAGTATTGTCCTCTGTGATATTACGTAAAAGACACCCAGCAGAGTCAATTAATTGAAGTTGCTCAAGAGAAGACAATTTACTTTCTGCTCAAGGGAAACAATTTCTGAAGCACTTTTTTGCAGCATTCTTTAATCTCTATGATCACTATAAATTATTATTAGTCCTGTGAAGATAAAACAATATTAGCAAGTCCAAAGATAAAATAACATTAGCATGTCCATCTTTGTCTAACAGATTGATAATGTCGAGACGCATGAAGTTCGTGCCACTTATTTGAAAAACCATTGTGATGCATTTTTGTTAAGTGGGACATGGGATAGCTATTGGACAATCTGTTATAAAAAAAGTGTCTATGGAGCGTATCCTTTCAAGTAGATTTTGGTGACCTTATGTTTTTCCGGAGACTGATAGTAGCTCTTCCAAGCTTCAAATGCTTGGCATCACAATATGTAGAAATAACAGGATGTTCCGGGGGGATTTGATATGGATATAATTTTTGAGACTATAGACCGTATCCCTAAAATATTGATTTAAGATAAGAAATAATCATGTTAGCTCACTGATTAGATTGGACATTGAGTTATTTTATATTTAATCTTTTATAGCGACTTCATTGGGCACAATTAATGAACGACATGCAAAATGTATAGAGCCATTAAAACAATCAACTGGGATCAGTTTATTATTCTAGAAAATCAATAGAACGTCTTTTGCATGATCCACGGACGACTAAGCAAGCAAGGCTTCTGCAGTACACTTTCCTTTTGCTTAGATTTTTGCAAGTGTTAATATATTATATTGTTTTGCTAGGTAGATGTCGTTCAAGGGTAATCTAGATCGCAAGGATTTTGAAATCGTGTCGTCTGCTTGTTGGCGTTGCTCGCAGATATTTGTTTGAAAGATTTGGAGATAAATTATAATAGACAATAGAACTAATAATATATTTCTGGTGCTTTCAATCTGATAAATGACAGTTTATTTCAAACAGACACCCGGTGAGGCAGTGCATCATGATTTGTAAACATGACCCCATGAGCTTTTAAGTTTCATCTTAGCAGAACTCTTAACCAGTGAGGCAGTGCATCACGATTTGTAAGCATGACCCCATCGGTCTCCATTTTAGAGACGTTGAGTCAAAGCCTTGTGCATGGAATGAAAGAAATGCTCTGGCTGCTTCAAATGCATTCCCATATATGTTAATGACTCAAATGCCATTGAGCTAATAAAGGATTCCAAGTGTCACCTTGCCGCCAAGCATATGGATACTCGGGTCTGTTTATTAAGGGAACAACACCTCTTATCGCTTTATTGCCTGTTATTTTTTTATATATTCTAAATGAGGTGCACCCTGGACTACCACAATCGTTGGATCCGTCGATCCTACGGCCTAGACTGTATGTTGGAGCCTCTGGGCACCTCTCGTTTCGCTTATGCTCATTTATGATTGGGGGCGCCTATGATTTTGAGATGTCAAAAATTCTGAGAAAGTAAATAGCAGATCAGCAGGCCTTTGCTCTAAAGTGGCGCCTTCAAATCAAGAATTTTAGGACCGCAAGAGATAAAAAGACTTATTATTATTGTTATTAGGTGCACGATTGAAGATGTCCACACATAAAACATATGGTGCAAGTCTCTCTATAGAACTAATTTGGCAAGTCATTGTAAGGGCTTCAGCTGTCTCTTTTGTTCCAGCACTTGGTTGAAGAAATCCCGTCAACAACTCCTTGCCATAAATAAAATTCACATCAATCAAAATGCGTAAGTCCCTGTCACAAGTAGAATTCACAAAAGCCAAAGTGCTTACACTCATAAGGTAGTCAAAGAATCATGTTTGTAATGGGTGCTTGCTCAAACAGTGCACCTGCAAGTCAAAATGGAAAATTAATACAAAATTCAAGGTTGTAAATAAAACATGCAGTTGAATGGAAACTGCATGGCAAAGGTAATGTTTGCTTTGGCAAGGCTATTATCTGCAGCTGCTAACTACAAACAAATGGAGAACCCACTTAGGAAAGCTAAGAACATATGATTATAAAGTCTAGCCGCGGTCAAAACAATGACAAAAAAGCTAAAAATTAAATTAAGTATCTATCAAAAAGGCTATAGGGGAAATTTGAGACGAGAACTTTGTTGATAAGCCACAAATTGTACATTCAAAGTAGCAGATATGAACCGCGAATAGATGAGCTACAAATACAAATGAAATTACGCATGTAGAAAACGTATTGTAAAAAAACATGCAACTATTTTAAGCAAACATCATATGTTGGATCATGACATCTTGAATAAAGTGATGCCTTGGACATGAAAGGCTTTCAGAAATAAAGGCCTGCAGAAACCAATAACAATGTTTGAATTTTTGAACAGGAAAATTGCCATTCCCAGGACAAGGTGTGCGTCACGATGTTAAATAAGTGCCTCTGCCAGTATGCAATCAAAGTTTAACAGAATAGCTTCTAAATAAGAAACTTATTAATTATCTGCTGAAGAGTTCAGATATGGATCCATTTTTTGAAGGAACGGGAGGAGAACTCGTGCTTGCAGTATTCATAGCTCCAAGCAGTTTTTGCATCGCAAGTGCTAAAGAAGAACAAAAATAGAAAAGCACGAATGTTTCTAGAAGAGGCTACCGTTGCAAACTCTTTATTCTCTTTTATATCTCATAATACAACAGATGCCATCATTATTCCTACGTTTATGCTTCTACTATAAATAGCTACAACTAAGACTAACAGAACCACAACTTCTTCTTGATGCATAGTTACACCTGCACCTCTAATTTGTTGCCAGTTATTCCAACACTCCTCCTCAGGTGAAACCATTCAAATTGTTCTCAATCCCAGCTCTGTCACACATTCTCTAAACCTCCTTCTTGGCAATGCTTTTGTTAGAATGTCTGCCGTCATTTTCTGAGTCTTCAGATATCTTACTTTAATCTTTCCTTCTGCAACCTTCTAGCATACAACCCTAGAAATCTATCGTTGTCATTCAAATGACAAAATCTGTCAAATTCTATTAACTCACATTTCAAGTAGCTTTAATGTGTTGCACATACTGTCATCAACATGACTACATTTTAAGACACTTGGAGGGCACGTGGACATCAAAACATTTTTGTTCTTGCAGGCATCCACCATACACAAAATAACCACACATATATAGACACCACTTAATCTGATGTGAATCACATTGAGGGCATCAAATTAAGACCACTTAAAAATAAAAAAAGCTAGATATTTGCCTTAAGAGCATCAAACTAAGACCATTTAAAAATAAAAAAGCATAAAATATTTTTCCCATAGCCTACATTACGATAATATTACTCCCATCTAAACAACATATGCAAATTTACAACTCACATTTTACTAATTCTTTATCTTCACACTTCGACAAAACTAGGAAACCATGGACAAAACCAACATTCGTCTACACATAATCACACTCTGTTCCAATAATGCCATCACAAATCAACTAAACAATTACATCAACAATCAAACAAATGGCCAACAATTTATATTTACATCAATGGACACTTTCAAGCGACATGATGTCAGCAAGGGATAATATCAAATAATGTGAAATGTACATGATCTATTGAATAACTTAATATTTGAACAATCAAGATTTAAAAGCCACAATAGTTTACTTCTACATAAAGTATAGTTACAACACAGAGATGTTTCTAAAAACGATATATTCAAGAAGAATGCCAACTAAAATAAATACCAATAAAACCTTCCTACATTCCTCCTCTTATCCATAAAGACGAATACCCATTTAACAATTAATCCATCAAATTTATTTACATATTTTCACAAAACAAAGCAACAAATCCTAAGACAATGTCACATTTTGTCATGTAGCTATGGATCATCAGCTGGCATCAACATATACACATGAGAGCACTATCCGCCTCTACCTCCTTGCCCAGATGAATACCTGGGAATTCAAGTTGTGAACAAATTTGTTAGAGAAGCATTTATTGATCATGAATTACTGATCAATGAAATGACCTCAAAATTGTCTGATTTCGTGTTGAAATGGATCAAAGTATAAGGAAGATTCAAAAGGCCTTCAAAGAATGCGCAAGAATGATGAAGTGGGTTAATCGACCACCCACTGAAACTCAAAAAATAGCATGGAAATCAGCATTGAACGAAGCAAAAAGAAAACTATTGGGAAATGCATTATCCATAAGAACTACGGTATTAGAGAGGTTAGTTAGAGATGCCACTGATCGTAACAACAACGATGACATACTTAAACAAAATCCACTGATTGTAGCAACAACAATGACATAGTTTAGACAAAATCCACAACACTAGGAATTTTACAGTATTAAATTACACTAATACATCGCAAACAAATTTTGCTTTGAAATCAATTCCACAAAACCTAAGCAAATACCATGTCATAACAAATGTCACTACAATTTTCATTCATAGAAGCAATGAATGTTATTAACAATTAGAAATTCTCCTTGCTAAATTACATTAATACATGGCAAACAAATTTTACTTTCAAAGCAACTCCACATAACTTAACCAAATACTATGTGATAACAAATGTCACCACAATTTTCATTCCTAGAAGCAATAAATGTCATTAACAAATTCTAATACAAATAAAGTAAACATGTCAAAACATACAAACAACATACCAACCTCACCACGAAAAATATCAAAATCTTCAACAAGCATTACAAATGAAGACATACCCACTACATCAAACATTGACACAACAAAACTACAACCAAGAAGTCCGACAAACCCTGCAGGACCTTTATCATCCAAATCAAACGCTATCACAAACACACAAAAACAATACAGGTACATTATTTAATATACAGATCACCTAACTGAAACTAATATACTTCTGAACAAAATACTACAGAACCTTCTACTTCAAATTCATTCAAGTGCCATGATCAACACAAACAATAACATGGCTCACAAGCAAATCATACCAATAATACAATCACATACATATGATTCAAACTGGACAATTAAAGTACAAGTACGGCAGCAATGAGAATTTCAAAATTCTTTCAATAAATTCCTATTAATAATATTTATTATTCTACAACTATTTCTTACATTCTTTGTCTACAATCACATCGACTGCCCACCGAAGGGCAGTCGATGTGATAAAGAGGCAACTAAAGCGATTGGAAGGGCTTTCGAAGCAGTTCAAATCGCCCACAGAGCTGTAAGAACGATCTGACCAAAGATCTCGGCCTCGCCGCACAAGTTTGCATCTGGTTTTTGGCCAGAAATACTACTTTTTGGCCAAATATACCATTTTGTTGGCCATATATACTTTTGTGTAGACCGAATATACCACTCTTTTAGGCTTGATATACCACTTTTTGGCCGGATATACCATGTGGCTAATAGGTAGCCAGATATACCACCAAAAAAAATGAATATACCACATCCCGGATTCTAAATATGGGCATCCCTATTTTTTAGCCAAGATAACCACGCGATGAACTGAGCATGGGGCTGTGTTTCGGCATGCTTATATCTTGGAATAGAGCTTGTAATCGGCCCACTGAACGATTTAATTTGGTTCAAACACCATTAAAGTCGTCTTACCAACGCCTGAAAACCTCATTCATTCAAGATAGCAGGAGATTTGAGCATTAATCAAGCAAGATCCGTGAAAAAACATGCAAAAGCCGTTGTCTTTTGAGCTTAAAACTAAGCAGCAGTGGTTAGCCCCGACAGCTAAGCTAACCACATCCCAAAGTAATCTCTGGAATATTCGCTGAGAAAGCATATTAGTGAGATTATTAATAATAAGCTCTGAAATATTCACTGGAAAACATATTCCAATGATTATGTAATACAAACATTCGTTGATCCAATGATGGGCAAACGATTAGATTGGGTTAACCTGCAAGGACATGGGTTTAAGGTAATTGTCGCAATGCATTTGACACTGGATCAAAATTTGCAATATCTCTGTAGAATTCCTCATCAATATATTGCATGCTAAACCATGAAGCAAATCCCCTAATATTTTTGAATCCAGTATATCAAATCTTTAAAATAAATGCAACATAAACTGGAGAAATATCATTGGAGTTGCCTCAAAATTCCTTAAATCTATTGCAAAGTCACAGCCGAAATTTTGAGTATTCCGACCTACTCCTTCTCTTTTACAATAATTGCCTAGAGAAAGTGTTTGATGATAATATATAGAGTAGTATTTTCATCATTTCCTGCTTCCCTTACCTTAGCGGGCTGTACAATGTAATAATAATTTACATCAGAAATAGACTGTTAAAGAATAGCAGAACCAGCTAAGCTACTCAATTTCTTGCATAGCATCCTGCAAAGATAAGAATGGCAGAAATAAGAGACAAAGCATTAAACTCAACATATGTTGACAATGCCCTCTATATCTTCTAGTTTAATACCATTTACCTTCAGTAACTAATGTACAATTTATTACAACGAGTAGATTGATAATTGTAGAAAAACTTCAAGTCAAGAGATGCTAGAAGTTTCATATAAACATTGTATTTGACTGAAATTTAAGAGTGGATAACCATGTACCTTTGCCAGTTGGGTGACATAGGTTGCAGCAATTATGGTTGCCAGAAGTCCTGTCCCCACTACAAGCAGCTGTTCAGGATCCTTTGGGAATGCTAGTTCTGAATCCTCCTAGATTAATTTAGTGACAGATTCACTAATCCTCAAGTTACAGGAGATATGCACATACGAAAATTTAAATTTAAAACTTACAATTAAAGCCCTTCCAAATGCACCTGCACTGACATAGGCCCAGGTTCCTGGTAGCATCCCAAGCCAGCTGTGGAAATAACAACTACTATTATAAAGTTTTCCATATATTTAAGAATTCAACCAATATCAAATCAACCTAACTTGAAGAATTCTAAGCAGAGAAGTTGAATGATGAATGAGAATTACAGAATGTACAGAAGACCAAAAACATGGCTGTAGAATGCTCAAGAAAGCACCAGAAAATAATAGAACTCTCTCTTTTTATTTTAACATTAGAAAGCTACGTATTGATAGAACTGAAGGAAAAGCAAATGCAGAGAAAGGCAATTGTACTGCTGATGCACATCCATCTATTCTCTAGTGATAACTTATAGAAATGGGAACATAAGCTAAATGCTTGGCAACACTTGATAATTATGATATATTTTGTAACTGATGGCACTTCTATTTCCCTCGTACAGTTTCTCTCTAGTGTCCAATAAAATGGAAAAGAATTCATTTCATTTCACTCAGGCATTTTCTGTCTAGTCCATGTTCCAGCCTGGTCTGAACTGAATTGTCATGCTCATCTCTGTAGGAATAATAACCCGTTCAAGAATTTTTATATTACAGTCACAGAAGCTGTGTTTGGACCAAACACAACTTATTTTTCCAAGCATCTCTAATCAGTGCGTGTGCCATGATTAGCCCTCAAAGTTAACCTTCTCTTGGTCTGTTGGCAGAGGACTGATGCATTTGGCCAACAGTCCAATTCGTCATATAGCAATTCTTCTTTGTTTGGCGCTGATTTACATGGAAGCATATTTAAACCTTGCCGAAGAAGGAAAGGTTATCTATATGACATGTATAAACTAAGGATTATTTATCAAAAGGGAAGTCGTTGCTTAGGATACCCAGCCACTCCATCCTCAGTTCATAACATGGGTACTAAAGCCAAGGTTGAATGGGGGAGGAGTGATTTATATAATAGGCATCAGCAAGAAGGAACCTTCTGACAAGCAAGAGGTTCGGTGCACAATTCATCCTCAGCTTCTAAGATATATAGAAGCGTTTTTGAAGTATAGTGAGTAGATTAGTGTCTGGAACATATTTCTTTTCCTAAATAGGGAGAACAATATGAACAAGAGACGCTGGCCATCGACATCGGGTTTTCCTGAACAACAAAGAATTTACATTCAAAACTTTATCCCCTTTCCATAATGTTTCTGAGGGCGTGATGTCTCTCAAGCAAAGCTTTTCTGATTACAAAACTGATCATCCTTTTCTAATTCGAACATTCTCTTCATCGGGATCCAGCATGAGAGATTGCAGTCTTTAAGACAGGTCTTGACAATAAAGCTACTTGTTTCAAATGCTTGTTGTGAAGGATATAGTTTCACCAAGGAAAACGACTCCAGAGATGCTTTTTCTGGTTGGACCATATTTATAATTCTGAATAAGAAAATACTTGTAATGGGCATATTCATACCTGCCAAACACGTAAGGTACAAGCTTGACAGATGTGAGACCATAAAGATAATTGCCAAGAGAGAATGGTAGAAGTGGACTGAGACGAAGGAGTGTCACTATGCGGAACCCATTCTCCCCAATGGCTTTGTCAATGGCCATAAACTTCTTGTTTCCTTCTGCTAACTTCAGAAGCCGATCACGTGCAACATATCTGGCAATCAGAAATGCTACTGTTGCTGCTACCTACAGCTAAAGATAACTGACTTATTAGGCAATTGCTTTCTTCCTATGAAATACCACAACCGCCCATACCGTTCCAGATATCGAAACAATAATAGTTCCTGTTATGGTGCCGAATAGCAAGCCTGCTGACATCGTCAAAGGAATGGCAGGAATGGCAAGCACCTGCACATTAAATTGAATCCTCCTGGTTCATACCACAAACTTGAAGGGATCAAAACTGAAGCTATGTAAGCATCATTCCACTCTATATTAACATAAAAGAGATTCAACCATAAAACTTATATTCTCTCTTACTGCCCCAAAATGGCTTCAGTCTACTTGTTCATCCTGTGATTATTGTTTCGTCTTGGGATATATAGAATACATGTAAGGTATACCTTCTAAAGATTTGCAGGGCAAGCCTTATGATGGGCATAGACAAAATATTAGTGTGTAATTTTTGTCAGTCCCGCTACTTTTCTACATGCTGACAAAGATGCATCTACATACAAGTTGGACAAAATGTGTTACTATATTACGACCAACAACAATAACACAAAAATAAGCTTATGATGGCATTAGCCTTTGGCTGAAGCTCAAAGTTTTACCTCTAACCCAGCATAAACAGCTACAAAAATCACGTATCCAGCAGGTCCATAACCTGTAAATATCAGAAAAAAATACTACAAATGAGATATCGTTATAAGCATGTGTAATATGGGACATGATACTTGTGAAAGTGAGAGATTATGCAAGAACCATGGAACGCTTAAGTGGAAGATTCAAACTGTGAAAACATTAATGTGCCAGTTAGATTTATGCAGAACATAACTCGCAGAAGGATGGGACTACATCAGCAGAAACATCAGGTTAGTGGAACATTCTGGTCATTTTATGGGCAAGTTCATCAGCATGTCTTTTTTATTCTTAAATCTCTGATTACTTCAATAGATAACACCAGCTAGAATATCATAACGAATCACCAAAAACGGTTTAAGAGCGCAAAAACAACCTTCAAGAAAGTCAGAAAACTGCAGCAGAAGCCCATTTAGCTGTTCTCTATAGGTAAACCCAACTCCAGCAAGGCCACCTATTGTCCCCAACAGTAGGACCCCTGCGAGCATTGAGCCTTTCAATGCTGCATTGCTTGAGATTGAGTCTGGAGCTTGCTCTTCACTCGTACTCGTAACCTGTTCGTCTTCATTATTTGTTCCCTTTTTACTCACTGGTAATTCTCCGTTCTCATATTTTGTATCATGACTGTCATCAAAGCCTCCCTTCTGCAATTCAGCCTTACTTCTATCTTTAAGTGAGGAAGAAGCTCTAAACATAAATTTCATTCTGCTTCCACTGCCATATGCCAGAACATTACGTCTTAGCTGCAATAAAAATGGGTTGGAAAGGCCTGGCAATTTTGTGGAATCAACGTAGCAAGAAGCAGCAGTAAAATGCACCATTACAAGTTCTGAAACCATGGCCTCTTCTGTTGCTCGGATTCCTGCATACACAATTGGAGGCTACATCATATCCGCAGATGACCGAGTTGTTTGTGGCATGTCAACTTCCGGAGCTCCGCCCATTATCCTTTCCATAGTTGTGGCTATCTTTTATAGCCACGTATACCATTTATCATTCTTTGGGTGACCCCGGGCAAACCCTTGCTTTTGTTATTCCCTCAAAATATTTTGGGTACATGCCAAAATATTCCTGGATAGGATTCTACAAACTTTTGTGGATCCTTGTAGCTCACATTTGCCAGCAACCATGAAAAATGGCACTGCAAAGACTGCATTTGCAAGTAGTAAAATTTGTTCATGTATTTGTGCCAACATTCTTTCACCACAAATCTTAGTTTGTTTGAGTCTGCCTATATACTTAGAATGCTTGAATTTTGACATATATTGTAATATAAACACCATGCGGGAAATGTGAACATACCATCACATATATAAAAAGACATTTCTTAGTTAGCCCAATAATGGTACTAATTAACTAGCCAGCCTCCTTTTTTCGAACATAATTTTTTAAATGTATTATTGTACCCTGCCATTTTTTTCCCTCCCCTGCTTGAGATTTGAAATTTGGTACATATCTTTGGGCCTCTTCGTTTTGGGCATGGCTCTATACTTCCGGAGTAACACACTGTGCTACATCCCCATATCCATTTGCAGCAATTGTCCATATCCATCGATGTAAAGAAGCTGGATTCAAATCAAACAAGCTCCATTTTTGGAGCCACGTTACATTTCTTTGAATCCCTGGCGCATCATAAGCTTTCTAATCCCGCCTCTTTGAGCCATGGATGAATCCTTTTCTTATAGCAAGAAGAGCCCTGGTTGAATCCTTTTCTTACAGCAAGAAAAGCCATAGATCATAATCTTTGAGCCCTAGATGAATCCTTTTCTTACAGCAAGGAAAGCCATGGATGAATCCTTTTTCTTGGATATTTACCCATGGATAAAAGATGAGGAATCAATTTCATTTATATCAAGCCATAGCTAGGGAAGAAATTGCCTCGGTTCACCTTTGGTCTTGAGCCTGCTAGAATGCATTTACTACTACACTCAGGTGGGCAAGAAAGGGGCTTTCCAGACCACAAAACAGAGTGCTATTCCAGCTATGGCAGATGTTATGGCGCCATAGCTTGTTATCTTGGTAGAGCTCCCTTTTGCAACGGTTAAAAGTAAAAGGATTTAGCCAGTTCTTAGAAGTCATTGTGGTCTGGCTGCTCAAGCTTGTCGATGAAACAAAGCAAAAAATTTCGGGAGGGTTGAAGAATCCCCCCTCCCCCTCCCCCACGACTGAGGAATCCGGCCCCAGGCCCGACTGAATCCCCTTTCCCCCCCCACCCCGACGAATCCCCCTTCCCTCCTCCCTCCCCCCCCTCCACTAATCCAGGTGCCTCAACCTATTGTACCATAAGAACAAATTGTATGTACCATAGTCATCTGGAATCAGGAAGTTAATACTCTATGACACACACAATATCCCAATAGCCGGCCGTGCGGGTTTTATGAAGACCTACTTCAAGATAAGAAGTAGCTACTATTGGCCCGGCATGAAGAACCAGATAGACAAGTACATTTGAGAATGTCAGCTATGTCAGCAGATGAAGGCAGAACAACTTCGAATTCCAGGAGTGTTGGAGCCATTGCCAGTGCCAAATGCCAAATGGGAAGTAATAAGCATGGACTTCATAACAGGGCTCCCAAGAACCATAAGGGCCAAATACGCTTTAATGTTAGTAGTGGATAAATTGTCAAAAATGGCGCATTTTGTGCCATGCAGGACCACGAATACTGTCGTGTTGTTCACAAAAGAAAATCTTTCGACTCTAGGGGATGCCAAGGGAGATAATCTTTGATAGGGATTCGAAGTTCATGAGTGCATTTTGGCAAGATCTCTTCACCACAATCCAGATGAAGATGTCGATGAGCATATCATCCTCACACTGATGGGCAGATGGAGCGTACAAATCGAATCATAGAAGATATGTTGAGAAACTACATCTGGAACAAACAATCAAAGTGGGACGGTTTCATTCACTTGGAGGAGTTTGCATATAATAGCACCAAGCAAGAAACTTCTCAGATGTCCCCCTTCATGATCAATTACGGTTATCAATGCTTGACATCAAACACTTGGCATAATCCAGTGTCTAAGGTTGAAGTTTCTCAACAGATGTTGTCTGATATGCAGCAGCTAGTGGAAGAAGTGAGAGGATATCTTCTAGCAGCAAGGAGCCGGCAGAAGAGTGTAGCCGACAAACATAGGACGGCAAGAGAGTTCCAAGTAGGGGACAATGTTTGGCTCAAGATCAAGGTCAAGCAAGCGAAGCTTCGCATCGGCAATTGTAAAAAGCTTGCTCCAAGGTGGGCATGATCCTTCAAGATTTTGGAGCGAGTATGGAGCCAAGCCTACAAGCTCGACTTACCTGCCCATCTTAAAGTCCACAAGGTCTTCCATGTGAGCCTGTTGAAGAGGCACACTCTAAACCCGGAGGAGGTTTTGGAAACTCCAACCTTGTTGGAGATGAAGGAGGAATAAATTGAAATAGTGCGCAAGTTAATCCTCGACAAGGCATTCAAGAAGACGAGAAGGTCTCAATTCCTCCAATATTTGGTCAATGGAAGCACTTGCCTGTGGAAGACGCAACTTGGATATTGAAGTAGGATCTAGAGAAGCAATACCCAGACTTTATGAAGGAGTTCGACGGCTGAGTCATCTCCGAGCGGTCGACGCCAACTTGCCAGGTGCTTAGCTAAGTTGTATGTCTTAGTATAGCAGTAATGAGGCATATGCATTCGGGCTATTAGAGTGCATATGCCAAAGTCTTCGAAGTGTAGGCGATAATGAGATACGCTCTATGGGCATTCTCTAGGCCAGCACGCACTAAGAGTGCGCATGACCAGGAGGGTCATGTGAGAGGAAGAGCGGCATGGTGGGCGATAATGAGACCATCATTCAGATGATCTCTATGCCACGATGCAGGGCACGCACATCTGACCATAGGGGGTCATGGTGAGGTATGAGTGATCACACGCGATGACGAGATCGTGAGACGTTCCCTAGCTTAAACCCTCGGGGGCATGAGGCACTGCTAGTGTACTCGATCAAGGGGATCGTGTACAAGGTAGCACCCAGAATATGGTCCAATTAGTCATGATTTATCAATGATAGGATCATCTTAAATGGTCCTTAAGCTCAAATCCTTGTGGGGCCATGATCGAGTGCAAGGTAGTAGGGTAACCTTGAGCTAGTAGTTCGGCTCAAGGAGGTAATAAAACCACAAACTTATTAACTAAACTAACGTAATGTGCTACTTGTGCAGGCCAGTGAAAAGGGGAGCATAGACGAGGGAGCGCATTACGAGAAGATGGGAGCCATAATTTAGGCTTAAATTATGGACCCTAATAACCATTGTGATAATGTTTTAAGTTTACTATAACGAGTAACCCTTGCAAAGGCTATATAATTTTGTATACGTACAAGTATAGCCTATGATACGTATTAATTACTTAATAGGAAGTTGATCATTTCATTAAAGTTAAAAGTTATATGTTCACGTGTGTTTTGCAGGGTTAGTGTAGGTTCGTCACCTTAACGTAATGTTGAGGACATCATTATCCTAAAAGGGGGAGAATGTGACGTTCCCGGGAAATATATGCCATAAATACGTATATTTCTAGGCCCATCACTATACAAGTCTATCACCATCGCCTTGTATATCATAGATTAGTGGCACTAGGGGGCATGACTAAGTTATTCATATAACTTAGCCAACCTTAGGTTAAGACCATTTTCCACATGGCCTTAACCTATTGGGCACCCGCCACACGGAAGCACCCTATTGGAGCCAGGTGGCAGGTGACATCAACCCTAACCTATAAATGGCCAAACCCTAACCCTAGGCTATTTTTTTTTTGCTCCAACAGTCTGGGAACCCTATTCGCACTCGAAACTCCGTTTCGAGAACTGTCTGCAGTGGCATAGCATAGCACAGCAACCCCTAGAGCATGCGCGCGTTAGTAGCAGTGGGAGCTACTCGACCACCTTGAAGACCATGGAGACACCGGGAGTAGGAGGGAGTTCTTTAGGAGCAGATATCTGGGTTAGAGTTCTTTGTAGATCACATGGAAGTTAGGACTCCAGATGAGTTAGCATTTCGTGTCTCTAGTAAAGCCTTCCTAGAACCCTCAGTCTAGATTTTGAACCCTAATCAATGAACCTTAACTGTAAGTTAGATGTATATGAATAGGTTTAGATGTTATTCTCATGTTATGTGGATATGTGATGTTGGTTGATCATGTTTGCTCCTCTTGTATTGGGAAGGGGGGTAGAGACCTAGTAGCCATTACTTAGTGATGCTCCTTGTTTAGACCCCTTAGTTCCTATTATATGTGGCCCGTGCATAGGAACCCACCGGGCTACGGGGGCTATGATGTGTCTTAGCACCAGATAACAGGGCTAGAGGCAAAGTGGAGGGAGGTCCCTGCTCGTGGCTACTGGGGACCCATAGCGGGCTAGGCCTATAGCCGATCATTTAGAGTGGGCTGGGTATGAGTCCGACACCTCCTGGGGCAATGGTGTCGCCCTGCCTCTCAAGAGTTGCAGGTGTCGGCCTGGCTCTTGTTTTGGGGGGTTCAGTCGGGTAAGAATCGTGTGTCGCCACGATTCTCTAGCCGCCCATGGAACCTCTAGACCCTCGGAAGGGGAGATGCAACGCTTCCTGCCTCATCGGACCGGGGAGATGCAACCTGGAGTAATCTCGATGAGCGATGCCACGAGACTGCGCATCCGGCAGGCTATAGTCATGTCAGAGCCCGATCTAGCCCATCTGCAAAGTGTGCACAGGAGGGGCGGATGGAGTGGTCAACCCTAGCCATTGTCTATAGCCAGCCCCACCATTGTTATGCCTCGGTCTGCTCTATCTTGTGGCCTAGCTGTCAGTCTACCTCCCCATGAGTCTGAGCCTTGGGTAGAAGCTCTCATGTTTGATGGCATATGTTTATCTCTATTATATCTATGGATGTGTGGATGCGCTACCATTTGAGATAGTTCGATGTATTGTTATTCTTAGTGCTGACATTGTTTATGCTTTCACAGTTATAGGAGCCCATAGGGGAAGGGTGCGCAAGGCACCTTCGTATCCCCTTCCTGCACTAGGGCCACCCTGGAGTGCGGGATAGACGGAGGGCCCGTGCGATCGTAGGACCGGATGGAGGATTTCCTACGAAGTGTATGACCGAGCGCCATATATTTTGTAGAGAGCGTCACATCTTCTCCCTTTTTGTAACCCTCGAACATCTTTGAATATGCTAACAGTAACCAATCCTCTCTAAGGGCTTACCATTTCTCACTACATTTATGAAGGTATGGATTTTATCTTACTTGAAACCAATTCCATAAGCAAATTCTTACTATCTGATATCTCATTCTACTTAGAATACGAACATGCTACATAATATGCAAGAATCTTTTACATCACATGCTTAATAACATGTGATTTTGTTATTGTTACATCCAAGGTATAAGAGCACCTGAATGGCAAAATGTACAACACTCTGCATATTTTGATATAATTATGAATGACCACAATAAAGTTCGCATATCCATTACCTCGTCGAGGTATGATGCTAGTACCCCCATTGGAGCTAGACGAAAGAAGAATCTTATTTATATAGTTCTGGAAGTTTGCTTTTCAAGAGGATGATGCCTTGCTGTTAGGAGCTTCATATATTCAAATTGCTTCATCTGATTATGATTGGAGAAGGGATCTTGTCTCCAATGAAGATAATAACATCCAGCATCAACTAGACTATCTGTCCGACATCTAGTGGAGGAATCCATATTTCAAATTTGAATATGATTTCGGACACTACCAGATGGAAGAAGAAAGCTAGGAAAAAGAGGGCTAAAATAAGGGCCTTAATGTTGAGATTGTCATAGCTACTTCTGCAATACAGGTTTACTCTCATTTATTTAAAATACAACACAATGGCCCTGCTAAGTTTACTAGAAGTAAGGGTGAGCACAATCGAGATTTTGAGCAAAGATCTATAATCATGAAAATTGTCATTTGGAATCTTAGAAGGGTTAAAGGTCCCAAAAAAGGAGGAGTTTTGTTACTAATATTAGAAAATATGAAGCTAATCTCATCCTCTTACAAGAACATTGTGATGACCATATAGGTATTTGTCCCACATGATCATTGGACTCATATGTACAAAAGATGGTCGTTACACGGATGCAAAAAGGTAGTTGCACAAAGCAAAACTTGAACTTGCAACTTTCTAATTGCAAATCACACACCTTGGCCAAGTGAACTACCATTGAAGACTTTTCCATGCATTTATTTCATATGTAGAATTATTTTTAGGAGGTTCAAAACTATTCTAGAACCTACATGCATGCATGACACTTGGATAATCCTAATAGAGTGGCACAATCTTGATTGTTGGACTAAATAGAGGTGGTTCATTCTCGTCGAACCATTCTGGTTCAATGCCAGTCTTGAGCCTTCAAATATTTCCAGCATTCTAACGTTGTTCTTGGCTGCTCCGATTCTAATCATTTATTTGTCCATATTTGGTGTCTTATGTCTCAAGTGCAACAGCTTGTTCAAGTATGTCAGCAATTGCAACTAGATAATAAGGAGCCTCTAGCTATGAGAGGAGGCCATCAGAGCCTAAAATTAGTTTGCCGGGTAACTCAGAGGTTTTTTGAATCAAATTCAGCTCATTATCCCATGGATCGAACAAGTCGGACTAGTCGGCTCTCTACTTTCTGGGCCAGATTTGAGCTGGTTTGCCCCCTTGCCTAGAGAGGGGGGACTCTCGATTTGTAGTGATTTGCAAAGTTCACTACTAAACTTGAGGCATGTTTTGGAGGCACTGATCGGCAGCGCAGAACAGTTACCAAGCTTGGAAACCTCAGGCAAGGTTTTCGTTCGACTTCAGTTTATGCTTCAGAATGATGTCAGATTGCCATAGACATGGTTTGGAATGATGTGGCCCTTCGAGATTGTTTTCGAAGAGGGCTCCGTGAGGACATCAAAGATATGTTGCTGACCATCATGGAGGATTCAGGACGTTGGATGAAGCTATAAACTGTGCAACATAGCCGCTGTTGCATGGGAGTACTTAGGTAAACTGAAGATCCATGGGGCTTTTCAGAAGCATTGGCAGGTCAAGTATTAAACAGAAAAGGTGAATGAAAGAGCACTCCACTAGTTCACACAAAGAAAACCTAACCAACAAGTAAGTTTTTGCAACTGATTCAAGCCAAGAACAAGCATGCCATGTTTGGATTTTGAACTAACAAGCAATTTGTCCACACTATACTTCTGTTTTCACTGCCTCTATTCGCTCTTCATCTCCACCTCCCATAGAGCAATGATCAATCTGCTCCATCTATCTGTCACATTAAAGCCCATACAAAGCCCATGCCATCACAGCTCTTCCTCTGGAACAGTGTTTTATCTTAGCAGAAGTAGTGAATCGCACAACTACATGCACAAATCCGAGACATAAATCCACAGAGCATCAGGTTTCAGCCTATGGAGCAGATTTGACCATCGCATATATAGAGGAAGCTCCCCGCCAAGATGCTATCAGATGGATTCATCTGCACCCTTTATTTGCCACTTAAAGCCCATATCATCCTAGCCATCCCTCCAAAATCTAAAAATATGGCAAAATGCTTCGCAAATGAACCTAGGCTTTCTATATGCCGTTTCCCCCTCCAATGCACGGACAACCCAAAATAAGGGGCTAACGCAATGTGGCCAGCAAAATGATCCAGAATATTTCCAATCGTTGGTGGATTAGATAGAACAGAACATGGACTTAGATTTTGCCAAAACTCACAGTGCCGAATGCATCTTGCAGGGTATGCTATGCACAAGCAGAGCATCTGCTCTTTTAAACGTGAAAACATCAGTGGCCACATTGCCAGCACAGATAACAGAAGTCTAAGGTCTTTCTGCTCTATTTTAACATATTTTTTTGCCCGAGGGCTCCTGTAGAAAAAAACAAGAAGCTGAATTTTCAAGCTTTCAGCTATCATTTATACCTCTATTAGAGAAAAGAGCTTCCTTTCGGTGTTTTGCTTATACCTAATGAGTTGAGAAGAAGGGCGCCGCCACAACCGAGCTCTTGAAAGAAGGATTTCGACAAAACTCCATTGCTTTAGGTGGAAAAAGCAGAGGACAAGGATGAACCGCTAGATCGAATCCTAAAGGCAACCCAATAACGCTGAGCAATGCAGGTGCACAAAATCTCCATCGTCCAAAAAGCCCTTCAAAACAATCTCAACCATCGAATTACGCACTTATCAGCCCATCAATTCAAAGGTTTGCCCTTGGGCAACCCAAAAACATCATGTGAACCAAAAAAAATTATTGATTGATATATAGATAGTATTTTTACGTACTGATTGATTGAAGGAACTAGGCTAGGAATGGTGGCCGATAAAAGGAACACACAAATGTTTGGCTGATAACGCCTGCATATTACACTATTTTTGAAGAAGCCACGCTGGCACCCAAAAGGCATTCTCCACGGCAAATGCGTGGTAAAGTATAATATCAAATCACTCAACCAAACAACTAAAATATTAGAAAATGAAAAAACAGTGGACACACCAGAGTAGGGCTTTGTGTCGTGGCTATGGTGGCGGTGCAGATCCGCGGAAGAATAGGGCGCGGTCTTTGGTGCTGATGTATGGTGGATTGGAGCTTCCATGCCCCCTCCCTCATCTCTTCCGGCCCATTACACAATTTCCAGAGGATGAGTCTGACCTTGCCTACCTTGGGATTTGGCAGAAGTTTTAGAATTCGATTGCACCAGCAATTGGGTAAAGGGTAACTTAGCTCAGCGCATGGGAGGATGTCTCTGTTTCGCAGATTTTTTTATAGAAGACCACCAGATGGTCTCTTGGAGATCTCGGACAGACTCTATGGTAAGTTCTAGGTTGACCCATTTTTTTTTATGAGCTTAGAGAGTAACGTGTACCTAAGGATTCCAAAATTTTGCCTGTTTGCAGTCTTTGATTCTTGTTTCGCCACGGATGTATTTGAAGAGGAGACATACAAGATTTACATGCGACAGATTGCAATGCAACTTCATGAGCAGTTTCCAGATTCTTCTTTTCTTGTATTCAATTTTAGAGAGGGTGAGAAGAAAAGCCAGCTTACAGAAATTTTGTCACAGTATGAAATGACTGTCATGGATTATCCTAGGCAGTATGAGGGCTGCCCTATATTGCCCATGGAAATGATACATCATTTTGTACGATCCAGTGATAGCTGGTTGTCCCTGGAGGGACACCAGAACATGGTGTTGATGCACTGTGAGAGGGGGGGTTGGCCTCTACTTGCATTTATTCTTGCCTGTTTTCTAATCTACAGAAAACTTCATACTGGGGAACAGAAAACCTTGGATATGTTGCACAGGGAGGCCCCTAAAGGATTGATGCAGCTGTTGACTCCTCTGAACCCGGTACCTTCTCAGCTTAGATACCTCCAGTATGTTGCTAGAAGAAACAACACACCGGAATGGCCACCTCCTGACCGTGCACTCAGTCTTGATTGTGTCATTTTGAGAATTGTTCCTTCATTTGATTCTGAAGGCGGCTGTAGGCCTCATGTTCGTATCTATGGACGTGATCCTCGTGTGAAAGGCAGCCGAGCCACACGAACTCTTTTTCCAGCAAACAAGAAAAATAAACATCCTCTCCGGCATTATCGGCAGGTAATTCTGGCCTCAATTTCTAGCTTTATAGTGCAATTTTAATAAATATTGATTTATGTCATAATGTTCAGGCAGACAGCGATGTTGTGAAGATAGATGTGCAGTGTGCTGTACAAGGAGATGTTGTATTGGAATGTATTCATTTAGATCTGGAATCTGGCAGGGAGGAAATGATGTTTAGAGTCATGTTTAATACTGCTTTTATAAGATCAAATATTTTGATGCTAAATCGTGATGACATTGATATCTTATGGAATGCAAAAGAGCGTTTCTCCAAGGATTTCCGTGCCGAGGTCTGTGATGCTTAAATCAGCAAAAATAACTTCATAATTTCTTTCTTCTTAAATCAAGTTTTATATATGCAGGTTCTCTTTGGGGAAATGGATATATGGCCAAATTCTTCAAATGTTCCAGTGGCAACGCTGGGTGGTGACGAAAAGGGAGGGCTTCCCATTGAGGCTTTTGCAAAAGTGCAAGAACTGTTTAGCACTGGAGATTGGTCAGATGGAACTGGCGATGCAGCAATAAAGTTCTTGCAGCAATTGACTGTAGTAAATGGTTTTCAAGATAGACTAGAAATGATTGACAACAGACATAAGACATTAGTGACTTCGCTGCCTCGCGGTTTTGAGGAGGAAGATCATTTGATATTGCAGTCACCTTTGCCTTTGAAATCAAAATTGTCTGCTGTGTCCCAAATGCCACATGCGAAGTTATCGTCTTCTCCGCCGTATACTTCATCTACACCTCCAGAGCTTGTCCAGTTACCTCCTTCATCTGTACAGGATGCAACGACATCCCCTGAACCTCCGCCTGATACACACAAGTCGCCAACCCCTCCTCCTCCTCCTCCTCCCCCCCCTCCTGCTTTGAAGTCGGGAATTTCAACAATTCCATCAATGACAACACGGGCACAGGGGCAAACACAGGAACAGGGGATGTCAACCTCACAGCCACCGCCATCCATGCCAACACAAACCAGAAGTGTTCCACCAGCACCTCCACCACCGCCTTTGCCAGTACGCTCTGGGAATGTCCCACCTGCACCTCCACCACCTCCAATAAAAAGCGCCACTGGAACAGGAGTGCCTCCTGCACCTCCTCCACCACCACTTAAAGGTAATAATGGGATGGGAGCCCCTCCTGCACCTCCACCGCCTCCACCTCTTCCTGGAAAGAGTGCCCCACCACCTGCGCCGCCACCACCAGCAGGAAAGGGTGCTCCTCCGCCTCCACCACCACCACTACCACCAGGAAAAGGTGCTGCTCCTCCTCCTGCACCACCGCCACCTCCTGGCAGAGCAGGATCTGCACCGCCTCCGCCGCCACCACCACCGCCAGGCAAAGGAGCTGCTTCCACACCATCTCCAGCAGGCAGAGGTGCTCCACCACCACCACCTCCTCCTCCAGGTAAAGGTGTGGTTCCTCCGCCTCGTGCTCCTCCTCTGCCAGGTGGGGTTCCAAATCCACCTGCACCACCTGGGAATGGTCCTTCGGCACCACCTTTACCACCAGGAAACAAGTTAACCAGCCCTCCACCACCTCCCCCATTGGGTCGAGGGAGAGGTGGACCACCTCCCCCTCCTGGACCTCCTATGGGACGCGGCCGTGGTGCATCTCCTCCCCCACCAGGTATTCCTGCAAGTACAGGGCTAGCAGCAGTACAACCCACAACGAAGAAGGCATCTTTGAAGCCATTACACTGGGTTAAAGTAACACGTGCAATGCAAGGGAGTCTTTGGGCTGAAAACCAAAAGCAGGAGGATCAATCAAAGTAATTTAGCTTTATTTATCATGCATGATATGATGACACGGAACATTCTGATAGTAAAGATATTGTGCAGGGCACTAGAGTTAGACATGACTGAACTGGAGAGTCTTTTCTCGGCCATTGTTCCACCTAGTGCTGGGTCTGGTAATGACAAAGCTGGAGGCCGACGCGGTTCACTCGTCCCAAAGCAGGAGAAAGTTCACTTGGTGTGTATTCTCGCAATTTGCATCTCACATGTCATGATGATGTCTCTATAAAATGCCAGTACATCTTTTGAATCCTGCTTATGAAGTGTTCATCAGCAATGTATATTACTGGATGCATGTCCCTAAGTGGATCATTGTGCCTTCAGTTGATAAGAAGTCTTTATGGTAGTCCAGTAGATGATTAATTACCATCTCTAATACCCATCTGCTTTTTCGTTGATGGGCATCTGGCCCTTTAACTGTATTTCATCAATCTGAAAAGAAACCCACTAAAGATGGCCTGACTTGATAGCTCTTTATGCTTGTATCACTCACCCACAGCTTCAAAGTTTTGTCTAGGATAAAATGCATATATCTTTATATTTCAATCTCTGTTCTAAAATGAAAATATGCTAACCCTTCTGTTTTGTGAAGACAGATTGATTTGCGCAGGGCCAACAATTGTGAGATTATGCTAACAAAGGTCAAGATGCCACTTCCAGATATGATGGTAAGTGCATTCTCAAGCATAATAGAGGAGATTTACTTTAATGACTCTTTTGTGGGTAACAGTCTGCAGTCTTGAACCTGGACGGGACAATTCTGGATGCGGACCAGGTTGAGAATTTAATTAAATTCTGCCCCACTAAGGAAGAGATGGACATGTTGAAGGTACACACTCATGAAAACCACTGTGTTTTTTATCCCATAGATTTCAATATTTAATTTTGAGTTTTAATTTTTTTCACTGTAGTCTAATAATTAATACAGTAGCAGTGCTATTGGACAGTTCAGTTGGCGTTGACCTCAGTTGTTAGATGAGTGAGTGGACAGTTTGGTTAAATATAAAACAGGAACATGGGTATTGATTTCAATGGTTAGAGTAAAATAGAGAAAGAAAAGGTCAACGGTTCCATATTTAGAGGGATGAAGAGTGATATGGTTAGGGAATGGAAGTTAGGAGTTGTTGGTGAAAGATCTCAAAAAAGAGGTGCTATCACTCAATGCACTTCCTTTTGCAATGTGCCAAGGTTGGACTGTATGCTGGAGTTTATACAACATAATTTAGAAGTTTTGGAAGTTGTGCTAACAGGTGGGTCCAAGGGCTGGCAGTTTATATTTGTTGGGTTATAACACACAAGTTTTAGCTGTCAAGCTCCAAGAGGACAATGGCACAAAGTGAGGACAAACAGCATATATTTTAGAGAACTCTTCAAATATTGCCGTGGTAACATACATGAAATCATTAACCATGGAGAACCACTGTAAGCATGTGGCACATACCCTCTAGGAAACCTTAGAAACAGGTAACGTACATTTATCTAGTTGCTATGATGCCATGGTGGCATATGAACATGTAGGCCGCAAAGCTGCAGTGTTCATAAAAGAATGTGTGAAAATTAGGCCCATGACTGGACAACAAGTTTAAAGGATGCTTTGCAATAAAACTTTTTTTTTCTTGGCAGAACTATACTGGGGACAAAGAAAGTCTTGGGAAATGTGAGCAGGTTAGTGATAATTCTCAAGTGTCTTATAAATTTCATATGATTTGAAAAGATGAATCTGCTGACAGTTGCATGCGTGCAGTTTTTTCTTGAGCTGATGAAGGTGCCACGTGTAGAAGCAAAGCTACGAGTATTTTCTTTTAAGATTCAGTTTACAACACAGGTCAGGAGGAGGAGATTTGGCATCTTTCTGTTGACGTTCCTGGAGTTCTAAGAATGCACATTTTACAGGTCACAGAATTGCGGGATAACCTAGAAGTAGTAAATGCAGCATCTAGGGAGGTAAAGCCCTATATCACAATTTTTTTATTAAGCACAAATCCTGATCATTTTGCTATCCAATTTTTTCCAGGTAAGGGAATCTCTAAAGCTCAGAAGAATCATGCAAACTATTCTTTCTCTTGGGAATGCAATGAATCAAGGAACTGCTCGTGGTACATCTCATGGCACTTTTGTATGTATGTTATGATCAAACAGAATTGGCACTTATACTCGTGTACTACTTGTTCTTATAATCAGGTTCAGCCATTGGATTTAGACTTGACAGCTTGCTGAAGTTAACAGATACAAGAGCCCGGAACAACAAAATGACATTGATGCATTATTTGTGCAAAGTAAGATTCATAAACGAGTTGAATATATTATTATCTCATGCGATACTACATTTTTTTGTTCTCAGTCCTCCAACACAATTGTACTAGCAGTATTTTTGTCACAGTTGTGGCAAGCATTCCTGAAAGGGACTTCATCTGGATTTTAAGTTCTTTGCTGCTAATTTTATTTTCCTGATTAATCAGGTACTTGCTGATAAAATGCCAGAGTTACTTGATTTTCATAAGGATCTTTTGCACATTGAATCTGCATCAAAGGTATCCTCCAGGTTTCGTTTTAGAGCAAGGACTAATAATCATGGACTCATGGAGACTTGGGTGCACAAATACATTTATATCTAAGCAAGATTATGCTAAAATCTAGAAGATAGATGAGGGAATGGATTTGTGTAGGGCAATAAAACAAAGGCATTAAAATATGAATTTGACATTAGAAATTCCTCACAGCAGTTTTGGGAATGTGGGAAACAAGTTGTTTTTGGCATGCTTTATCCATATCAGTTGAGGTTAGCTAATCAAGCTTTGCAATTTAGCATATATCATTCTTCTTATAAGGAACCACGGGGGTATCAGCATGTCTCAAGAACTTCTGTTTCATAAAAAAAATGATAATGTGCACATTAATCTTCCAATTGTTCTATGTTTTCTAGTATAGAGGCAATATTGAAAGAAATGAGAATAGTGAGTTTGTGTTACAGATTCAACTGAAGTCACTAGCAGAAGAAATGCAAGCAGTGAGTAAAGGGTTAGAGAAGGTGGAGCAAGAGCTTACAGCATCTGAGAATGATGGCATAGTTTCTGAAGGATTCCGCAAGGTATTAACTGGATCATTAGGTGCTGCTAGAATGTGGGATGTTAATAAGTGTTGTTTTCATGTAGGTCTTGAAGTTGTTTCTTGATACAGCAGAAGCAGATGTCAGGTCCCTTGCTCAACTGTATGCTGATGTGGTAACTATCTAAGATATGCTAACCATGGTGGGCAATAAGTTTCATGTTTTAGACGTATTAACTGGCCTAGAAAATCTCATGTAGGGCCGTAATGCTGATTCCTTGGCTCAATATTTCAACGAAGATCCTGCTCGCTGTCCTTTTGAGCAAGGTAAATCTTTGGATTTAGTATCCTTTTGGTTTTTTTTTCAATCTTTATAACCATCAGTCATTTTAGGAAGAATAAGCACATATATATAACTGCTTTTAACTGGTGTTTGCTGCAGTGACTAGCATACTCCTGAATTTTGTTATCATGTTTAAACGTGGTCTTGATGAAAATAGTAAACAAGCTGAATTAGAAAGGAAAAAAGCTGAGAAGGAGGAGAAGGAGGCAGAGAAGGAACGGCTCCGAAGTTCTCCCTCGAGGAAAGAAAATGATGGCACTTTATCCCCCTCAAAAAGTAGAACTGGTAATGATGGTGTTTCATCACCACTGAGGGGCAGATCAGGACATGATGGGGTTTTGTCTCCATTAAAAGGCAGGGTCGGTAAGAGATAACAGGAACTGTTATTTTTCTTCTAGCAAGCAGCTGCCTGTTCATGGCTCGGTGATGTTATGTAGCTCTGTGCTGTACAATAATTGTTCGAGCTTTGCGAAGTTTGCTATTGTATGCATTCGAAGAGGAGCAAAATGCTCTTGTATTTGGTTCATTGCATCACACAAGAATCCCTTCTATATGGATCAGGGCAATACTTTTTACCAATGCCTATCTTGAGTCCGTGCCTAAGTGGAAAACTGAGCTGTGCCTCTGGCTTATGGAAATTGGAATCACCATTGACAGCCAGTGTAAATATTGTTTGTTTGTGTAATGCCCAAACACATTCAATACATTGAACTGATGTTATATTGCTTAGAAATCTTATTGTAATGTGAACATAGTCAATATATAGCATCGCAAAGACCTGGAAGGGGATTGTACACATTTCAATATCACTTTACAAGATTCTTATGCCATTGTGTGATAATTAAAAACAAGGTGATGGCTCCATTTCGTATTGATGTCATAGGAGCAAAGTCTACCCTTGGATTGGAGCAGAGATGATTTCTTGTAATCCATTGTAATCCATCACTCCCAAGATTATCAGTTCCACGGCTCAGATTGACTAGGATATCAAATCCATCATGATAATTGCCTCTAAGGGTTATCAAATCCATGATAATAATTGCCTTTTAGCTTTCGTCTTGATGATTACGCCAATAACTAACTATGCCGATAACCCTAGTGGCCTCGAGGGTTATAGGACCATGATCATCTTGAGGGTTTTATAAAGCATTGTTTTTGGCAGTATGCAATCTTTAGGGTGATGGAGAAGAAAGGGGATAAAAACCTATGCGAGCTAGTTTATTTGCTATAAGAAGCAAATATGGGTGTTTAGTCCCTTTACTGGTAGGCCTAGCTTTGACACAGACGACTGGATTATCAGGGCTTTGATGCCCTTTCAGAGCTGCATTATCAGCTCCCAACCTGGGTTATCATCAGCATCTAAGGTGTCCCTAACAAAGAGTGTCCTCGCATATGTCTACTTATAAATAGCCAATTGTGGTCCACTTCATCGGTTGTTAGCAAATGCTATCGATTCATATTCGAATCGGGATTCTCGTGGAAGACGAGCATCTATGTATGTGTATGAATCTCATGCATTTTTGGGCCACTAATTTGGTGGGAAGATCACTATTTATTGCACAGTGTTCATCGGCTTCTCATCGGCGCTTTCTCATCTCTCAGTAGTACCCTTGTTTCATTTCTATGATCTCATACGAAGGACGTGCTTCTTCTTGCATGGATTGACTTTTCTTGGCGTTTGATCCTGTTTTCACAAAGAAAATGACTAAAATAAGTGGAAACAACTGAAAAAAAAAAACTATTCTATTCTATTCTTATTCGTACGTGGGACAATCCCTTGTCCTTCACCTCAGATCTAGTTTGTTGAAACTGGAAGTTCTCTGGTATTGGGATGATGTTGTATCTTGCGAGTTCCAGCACGAGAATGCTATCGATGTGAGTATCGGATCGAAAGTCTTGTGCAAAACAAGCATCCGTGCATTGCATGCATTTTTGGGCTACTAGTCTGGTGGAGAGATCACTGTTTATTGTAGGGTTCATCATTGGCTTCTCATCAGTGCTTTCTCATCTCTCAGTAGTATCCTTATTTTCCCACTCTCCCTTCCTTAATTGTTGTATATTCATGTAAATGTTATTTTTAAATTATTGCATGACACATGTGACCAGCCCCTCGCTTTTCGGGGTTTTGTTTCATAATTATTGTGTTCTAGTATTGGTGATGTGCAAGTATAGTAGATGCGCGACTTAGGTTCTGCATCGGGGGATTTTTTATGGGAGCATTTTTAGCAGTCTTATGTTTTGTCTAAACCCCTTGCCGAGCCCGAAAGAGCAAGGTTTTTTAATCCTGGCGATAAGCTCTCGGCAGGTACACTAGCCAATATCTATAGGAAATTTTAATTTTAGGGTCCAGATTATATAGCTGGATATTCCCCTCGTTTTTCATTTTTGTGTGGGAGTAGTTTGCAAATGTGCAAATACCCACTCTAAACCATTTGTAGAGCCTCAGCAATTTTCTACAATGGTTTAGAGTGGGTAGCTGCACATTTGCAAGCTAGCCACACACAAAAATTACAAGATGCTGCGCACGGAGGGTTGCCCTCCGTGACCCGAGGGTGAAGCGGCTTAAATCATACTTTAAAGTCATGTTTTCTCAATCAATCAAAATTGCTAGTTCAAAACAATACAATACTTGCATGAGTTAATCAGTTATCCTATTCTAGTGGATGATTATGATTATGATTGTGCTTGGACGTTTGGTCTAGTGGCAACACACTAGTCCTAGAACAAATATGTCTTGAGTTCGAGGCCACCCAGAGTCGCATTCAATGTAAGGTGGTTGGGGGCAGGACACAACTATTACACAACTAAGCAATGTTAAAGTGGTGTGTGTGTCATATATCTAAAGAGATGCTGCCAAGTGGCATGACGTAAAAATTGCTTCTTTCTCTTCTTTGCTAAGTAATGCTTCTTCCTCTTCTTCTTCAACACCGTTCATATATCTATCGCATATATCTATGCAAAGAATGCTTCTTCCTCTTCTTCTTCAACACCGTTCATATATCTATCACATATATCTATTGCATAATTCGGTAACGAAAAATTCAATTCACCACCAGGCGAGATGAAGATGAAGTAACCTTGAAAGAAGTAATAGCATTTAACATTGTAAAAAATTGGTTGGATTTCTATGGCACTGCCCAAGAGATCAATGGATAAAGCTTTTGGCTTTAACCTTGAGAACTGAGTTCAAGCCTCCCATTTTTCAACAAGGCCTAATAAAATACTAAATAAAATACGACAATAATAAATTAAATATGAACAGAAGAAAAGAAAAAAAATACAAAATTCAGATGCTTTTAATATTACCGTCAATGCGATGTACGAAGGAAATAAGGACAAACAAAAGACAGCCTTGATGAATGCCGCAGTTTAGAAAAATACAGCACGTTCTTCTAAACCTTCTCAATCCTCTTGATCCGGCTACACTATAGGGCTTTGATGCTCCATATTCAAACCAAATCCCTTCACCATTCTGCTAACAAATTGAAGAATCTGCTATAAATTAAGCAAAAATTGTCCAAATCTGGTTGCCATACCCCCTGAGCTTCATATTCAGGCAAAGAAACAACCCGAATGAAGGATGAGGGGAAGCTTTACCTCGATTTCGCTGGATGGAATAACCTTCCTTTCGTGTTATTCTGCAGTGTTGGAAAGCGACAAATACAAGGGCAATATCAGCGTCTTTGGAACCAGCAACGAGCTTGCTTCCCAAAGAACCCTTCCTGTCATTGGAGGCAACGGCGATTTTGAAAGGGCTTCTAGTATCGCCATTGCTCGCTCTCTCGCATATGGATCCACTAGCACGGCCCTCCCATAATGCTTCTGGGACAGGTCTATGTTTCCACTTCACTAGGAATTCCATCTGGTCCCTCTGGCGGATCTGTGCTATCCGGGAATTCAATATTCTTTCAGGAATAGGAATTCTATCCAACTCCACCACGTGTTCCTTAGAAGGCACAACATTCGCCATTTTTCCACGAGCTGGTCGCAACTGGCTCACATGAAAAACAGGATGAACGTCCACATTCGGTGGAAGTTGCAACTTTTTGAAGGTACGAGATGATTTTTTCATTTATTAAGGAAAACCATAGAAAGTTTTGTTAAGTCCTCATATGGGCTTAACAGCAATATGTAAAACAACAAAGTAATAGGATAGCTGGAGAGAACTTGAAGAAGGATTGAATCTCAAAATTCAAGTATTCTCTTGAAAAAAAAGACAGCCAGCAAAGCTAAAGAAACCTCGGATCAAAAGCCTTGGAAGATAGATGTGATCATGAAGTATGTAGAACTTGGACATCCCATGCCTAATATATCGCTGAAAGAACTAATTGACCTGCAAACACAAACAAAATTACTGCAACCAGAGAGAGGCAATGCTGTTAATTTTGTTGGAGGGGATAGTAGGAATTCTCTTGTCATTTGGATCATCAGAGAAGAAGAGCAGATTATAACGAGAAGTGAATTTGGCAGAGGTTCCAAGAGTGTAGGTTTCAACCATCCATAACTGGTCTCTTATCAATATAAAATAATCCTGCTGCACCATAAGAAGAATCAAGGAACCATAGCTGTCAGCAAGCATCCTGTGAGTATAGTACATTTCTCTGTATCTCAAGAACTGTCTATCAGTAAATTCTTGTTGATGCTTTTCAATGAACCAGAACATGTATACCATTTGCATCACTTCCCTTGTAAAGGTGCCCATACTCTTTCAACTGATTTTCTAACCTCATTTTCATAAATCATGTCTCACTGTCCACTGATTATTTGGGGGATAACAGACCTGATGTTCATGTAACCTGTCAACACCATATCTTGCAACCTCATTTCTCAAAGAAGAGCCGTCAGTAGTTATAAAATATCTATTTGTATGAGGTCCTCTGCAGAGCTCCATATATCCTATGAATGAAGCTTTAGTTAGTATCTCTAAATTGAATTCTTGATATAAATAAATTATGATACCCAACATATTCACCAAGTTGATCCCAACACCTGTCATAATTATCAGCATAAACCTTGCTATGAGCTGTAGCACAAAGCTCAATATTCTATTTAATATACAGTTTAATCCATGTCAAAGAAAACCTTTTATGACCATAGAAGCACCTGTTTCTCGACTTCTAGATATTCCAGAGAGTTAAAAAAAACAATAGTATTTTTGTAAGTGTCATTTTCTTGCAGGAAGCTGATGATGGAAGATTTGTCATAATGACCAAACTATCTATTAAACCAAGACCATAAAGGGTTCAATTTTGAACAAACGAAAATATGCTCCAAATCTTCTATATTATTACAATTCAAGAGACAATTAGCAGACAAATTAGGATTTCTAGTAGCAACAACCTTTAGACATGGAATGCTTTTATTGGCAATAAGCCAACTAAAGAAGGATATTTTCTTGGAAGCATAAGAATTCCAGACATTAAGAAACAAGACTTTGGTAGCATTTGAATCAATATTCCATACAGCAGAAGACTTAGGAAGATCTAAGTTTTGATTCGGTGGAAGTTGCAACTTGAAGGCAACATCAATATACTTTTACAATTTATAAGGACCACTGTATCTTGGGGAGAGCTTTGGTTTCTTTCCTGCTAGGAATGGAAATATTGCTTTTCTTTTCAGATTTGCAGGAAAGATCACACGAAGGTACACCATCTGACCCTGATGTAGCTCGACCGAGGCTCTTGACAAATTGGCAAAGATGGCGGCTGTGTAAAAGAGGTACAATTCCATTTCGTTGTTGTCTTAATAGAGGTCTATTTGTTATGCTTATGGCCCATAGATTGATATGTTATCTGACATGGCAAGTAGAAATACCATTATTTGTTCTCCAATTTTTGCATTATTATGGTGGCATGACCATGTGTAAATTTTCAGTATAGAGTAACAAATGGACACCTGAAGTTTGTTGGTTCAGGAGCAGAAATTACAATACAATGTCTGAATGGATGGCATGCATGCTGCTTTTATCATGTAAGCAATAATATGAAAGAATAATGTGCACAATTCTGTTAAGTACGTGGCCAGATCATTAGAAATGATGAAAATGACAAATTGCAATACCGCTCGCTACAGAAAGTGGAATGTCAATAGGCTTAGCAGGTTGTTAATGGCCCCCAGACGCAGAATACAGGATCAAGTTGACTGTGAGGGACATGGCTTTGCATATAATACTTGCTAACTTTTTTTGTGAATTATGGCGGTCCTACAAGTTGTTTGTTTGGACATGTTTCTTGAGAGGATATGTGTAATGGTTGGTTGTAGATATGTTTCCAGTGATCACATCAGTATCTGACATTAGGAGATGATGTTCATTGGATAAATTTGTAGTGGCTTATGCTTTGTGTTTCAAAAATACTATTATCTGGTGCTTCTTTATTGCTGAGCATAACTCTTTTCATCAAATTTATAATTTTGAGCATGATAATCAACTGTGTTCAACATATAGATAGCATTTTGTTGGAGTTGTTGAAGGTGTTCGTGTTCATAACAGTTCATGTTCATTTACGGCGGACATATGAGCGGAAGTGTAAGCGCCATCATTATAGACCTGCAAGACAACTAAACAAGTGCAAAATTTTAAGTGACAATTGCTTCTTCTGCAAGAGTGATAATAATTTGGACAATGGCTCTATATCCTACAATGTTCTAACATTCTCCCAAAGTTCATCTCCATGCGTGGATTGAGTTCATTTTCATGCTTTCACAAAGATGCCAAGGATGTGTATGCTAGATTGCTGATGGAGAAGAATTGGAGTGGGCATGATTGATGTTTAAGATTCTAGGACGATTGTAATGTGTATGGAAAGCAGTTGAATGATATGTGATAACATGTTGAATGGCATCTATATGATATGGCGGAATTTTCTATGACAAAAAGGACTACAGTGTGGACCAATATATGCCTAGATAATTTGTATGTGGAAAACATCTATATCTAAATGATGGTAATAGCAAACTTTTTGGCATCAGCTGAGTTGTAGATGGCGGGACTATGTTCATGTGGATATAGCAAACACTACAACCTTCAATTAAAAAAAAAAAAAAAACTAGCAAAAGGCACACCAGAAGACTTTGGCAAGGTCAAACTAATTAGGTATGTTGACTTGGTAAACTTTAAACCCTAAGGCAAGGTCAAAATAATTAGGTATTTTGACTTGGTAAACTTTAAACCCTAAACCTGCTGGAAAAAGCTACATTTTAGGTTTACTGTGAAATGGTTGTCATCGAGCTAATATTTAAGATAAGGAATATAATAAGGAAATCAATATTTTATAGTACACTATCGAAGGAATTTGGATTCCAGATTGTAATTAGTTTTTTTGGTGAGTTTTCTTTAGCTTTTGTCTAGATCGATAAATATTTTGGATTGCATTTGATATCTCGTGTTGAAAGTTAAAATATCTTGTGGGGGATGTCTATCTCTTAATAACCAATACTTTTAATTTATTATCTCTTAAGAACCAATAATTTTGGTTTATTGTGCAAATTCTTATGTCAAACATACACGATCTTCCAATCAAGTTAGCTCTGGATAATATTATTTAAACATGGGATTTGGAGTTCTACTACAATAGTATTGTAGTGTTCAAAAAATCATGTTGGAAAAAAATGCATTATTTCTAAGCACGAATATACATATCCTAGACTTGCTTGTTCACCCAAAAAGCAATGCCAGTGTACTTCCATTTGCCATATACTTACTTGAAGCTAGACTCCCCTCGTCGGAGTCTCTTAAGCAATTCAGTATACACAGATGAAGAATCAGAACAGAGTACCAAAATAGTGGGATTCACAAAAAGATAGAACGAAATGCCAACGTACTACGGTAAAAGACAAGGCGTGACCTCTTTTTGGAATTTCTAATTGTGCTGGAGAACATGCCATGCCATAGAAGAATCGCAAAACAACTAGATACAAATAGTACTGCAAATAAAACACAAGATAGAAATAGAAGCAAACAAGAAAAGTTGTATCTCAGATATGTGGAGATAGAGATAGTCAAAATATAAAGAATCTGTTGCAGATGATGCACTTGAAGACCAAGATAATCCAAAAAAACCTCTGCAAAAATCTCTGCTCAAAGAGCTCCAAACTTTGAGCTGAAAGGCATGATTTTCCTCTGGAGTACACAGTCCTTTAGATGGAGATACTACAAATTTCTTTTCTTGTCCAAAGCTTACATAGCATGGCATACAAATGGGGTAGAAGAAAATGGGGTGCTTATTGCATGTACATGGTTTGGTTCGTTAACACACTCTCACATGAGTGTAACAGGCAGAAAGCACAAAATCATATATACCTTCTTTCCGGTTTCCAATATGTGAATGTAAAATGTTTTCACTAGCCTCCAATATGAGATGTGGTTGCAACCATAGCTTGACAATAAACTCGGTGAAGAAGCACTAGAATATTTTGAAGGAATGCAAATGGAAGATGTGACTTCAAATTTGTTTACCTTTATTTTCAGCAGCCATAGGTAAAGGGCGAGCATAACTTGAGTTCTATATGGACAGGGAGGCAGACTGATGTAGAATAACTCTTGATTGAGCATATGGTTTGCACTTTTCAAATTGTTAGAAGAGAAGAAATAAAATTGGGTATGCTGAAAATGTGGACCAAATCACAACTGCCTATCAGAAAATGCAGAATAATTGTGTACAGCATGGTACATACTCCGTGGAATTCATAGTGGGATCACATGTATGAAAAGTGTAATATTTGTGTCCATGTAATACATGTGATTCACTTGTAGAGGCATGCAGTATTTTTGTCCAGCTTCTGGCATGAGATGTGGTCCCATGGAGAGTGCATTGGAGGGCACCCTGAAATAGATTGGTACAAAAGCACTGGAGATGTTTGGCAGGAATGCAATTAAAAGATGTCTTCAAGATGTTATTATGGTTGTCTAAAGCTTAACAACCCCTGGCAAAGAACTTGCTAGAGTTTCCACGTTACCAAAAGGCAAAAGCAAATCAGTATTAGAAAAATAATCTGTGACTAATATGCAATGTGAGGATGCTATCATATTTATGAAGAGTAATAAATGAGATTGCGCGAACAAAGAAAACCATAAAGATTTAGGAGAATACCTGGTCTAGAAAACCTAAATTCTTCAAAGGAAGATGGTTTGTCTGTCAATGGAAAAGGACCCTCAAGCTCCATTTTGCAAGCATGAATGGTACATAAAAAGTGTAGGATTCCTTGGCCTAAATAAATGACAATCAGGCCAATAATCATGGAGAATGACAATCTTCAACACCATGAACCTTCTCCAATTCCTCCTTCACAAACCTGCAGAACTGCAATTATTTTCCAGAAAGTCTTTCCAAGCATAGCTTCATAATCTTTCTATCTGTCTTAGGCCAGGGCTTGTATCTGTGTGTGTTCTTCACCAGTAACTTCATTTTTTCCTCAGTCTTGGCCTGCAGTATTTCTTCTATATTTGGGGTGAGTACTGTTAGCACTTCATCATAGACATCCATCTTGAATGCAGGTACCTGCAGAAATTTCAAGGGACTGCTAAGATAAGTCTTGTATAATGAATCATCAAGAAGCAAAGTCTTACCTTTGAATCTTGGGTATGACTCATATATTTTCCCAAGTGGCTTCATCATGACTGGACAGCCAGGTTTGTTAGGGTGGTGAAAACTGGTCTGCACACATTTTTCCTGTCCCCATACAAATTGAAATCCGTCCCTCAAATCTGGACATAGTACTTGCAGCACATCTTCCACATTAGAGAGTTGCATTGATGACCATATACCAACACAACACTTCTGTAACAAAGTCTTCAAGAAGAACACTGCTTCTGGTCTGAATATCACTTTCTTTCTGCTAGTGTATGTCATTGTCAATCCTGCTTCCAAGCATATGTGTTCATTTGCACCAAATGTTTTTACCAACACACCATTTAAATCCAAGACAATGAGTTTATCTTTTGCTGCCAAATCAATATTTAGTACATTGGAACATCCTGAATACCTACACAACAGGAATTACTACATGAATAAATAGATGAAGATGAAAATGAAAAATGGGTTGAATGTGGAAACCTTTCTCAGATCAACAAAGCAGGATTCTCTGACCTAACAGAATCAACTGGTAATCCTACAGCGAATGCAACAAAAGAAAATCAATAATATTCAATGTTTTAAGCAACACTATTTCTGGGCTTGCCCAGCAATGCCCACACTGACCCTCCAGGGTTATTAAGGGCAGCAATCACTTGTTGAAGATCAGGCTCACCTGAAACTTGAGGGCCTGATCCTGCATTTTCTTCAGAACACACTTCGATAGGTGTGGTGTCATGATTGAGACTGCTTCCTGCATCTTTTGCATAGCTACTTCTTGTTCTCTTTCTTGTAGCCTGAACAACTTCTTTGCTATCCTCCAGCTTACCCCTCTTTGTTCTTCTGCCCTTTCCTTTTGGCAAATATTCACCCAAGTTGCCCTCATCCGATGGAATTACTCCCTCAACTTCCTTAGGTGCTTCAGTGTGTACAATCGGGTCTGTTGTTTTTTCCACAACTGGTGCTGTGTTTACAACTGGTGCTGTGTTTACAGCTTCCTCTATAGCTTCTTGGACAGCTTCTTGGACTGGTGGTGGTGGTTCTGCTGTTGCATTCAAATCAGTCACAATTGACTGTACTCCGGACTTTGCAGGTGTTGTGCATCTTCAAATGGCACCATTGTCCTTCTTTGAACCCCGAAGTGTGAGACCTCAATTGCGGATCGGATTAACACATCCTTTTTGGTGTACTATTTGAAGCACACGCAACATGGCCAAAACCTAGCTCATCAAATACACCCTCCGCACCTTTCGGGGCAACCATGAATACATTGTCCTCCTCTCAACAATGAACAACAAGCTATATGATACTCATGTTGGCAATTCGATTGCTAAACTTAACCCCCGTAAGCTTTAGTGAATTCCGCACCACATCTTTGAACATGTATAAAATGGATCTTCCACTAACAACTTATCTCATATAATAGTAGAGATGCTAAATGTTGCGTGAGTATCCATTTTCAGCTTCCACAAATTGTTTATGTAGAATTGCGTAAGTCTCTGTTCTTCTTCGAGAACTTTTAACTCCTCCTCAAGTTTGAGTTTACATTTGACCCGCTCATTAACGGATGTAGGGTTCATTGCTTTTTGTACCTTGTTCCATGCCAAGTTTCCATCCGGACGACCGCTCCAAATCTTTAATTTCTGCCTCCAACTCACGGTTTGGATTAAGCTTGAACTCCTCCCCGCTTTGTAGCCAAATCATTTGTGGCTGTCTTAAACCGTTCTCGGCCTCTTCCAACATCATTTTCTGTAATTCGAGGCCTTCTCATTGCCTTTCAGCTCACTTCCTCTCGCTTCCCGATTCTTTGTGATAAGTAAAACTGATTTTCCAATCTCCCATCTTTGCATTCTCTAAGGTTTTTATGTTTTCATCACATGCACCGATCTCATTTGATCCAAATTGCCACCTTTGGCTTTGCCTTCATTTCAGTTTTCCTAACATGTGCTACAACATCGCCTCTGTTTTTACTTGTCTATTGTTGTGGTATCTTTGGCATTGCCAAAGAAATGCAGCCCGGTTACTTTGTGTTCCTCGGGTGCAACTATTGATCTAGTGCAATTTTCAAACGCAAAAGCAAGGGCCAGTTGCTTTCTTACTTCTTTGTTGTGACAATTCTTGTAGATTTTTCGGCAGAGTGTTTCCAACTTCTCTTGAAGATGCTCCTTTGCACAGTGCCATTTTATCTTTCCCTTGTTCAACTTCTTTGTCCAAACAGAATCCCAATCTCGATCCGTGACATTATTTTCCAACCAAGTTTCTTCCTCGTGGCGGCTTCTTCACCCCGGTTGCACGGACCTCGATGTTTGTGGAAATCATCCGCTCCATGCCTCCATCATCAACGATGAAACACCGATCCGAAGTTTTTTTCGCGCCCAGGGGAAAAGGAGGGAGAAGGGCATGACGGGCTTCGACGTCCGCGAGTTTCAGCACTTAAAGTGCTTAAATGCTTCGCCAAAAGTTGTACCCCACTAGCGATTTTACACCCCAAGAGCAAAACTGCCAGCAGGGTGCTTGTACAAACCGAAGTGGTACAAGAGTCTGATCAAGAGGAAGAAAAGAACATACTTTGAGCACAGGCAGGACAACTTGCAGGAATGGTTTTGTCTCCATCCCAAGACCTTCTGGAGACAAATGTCATCAATGCCAAAGCAAGCGGATCTAGATCCCACGGAGTTGTTAGATATGGTCAAGGAGCTTTATTCATAAAACTCTGAAGGTATGCCAGTACAGGAAGTAACCAAAGATTTGTTTACAGCATGTGAGGTGAATGCCATGCTTAAGGACATGCAAAATGGAAAGGCAGCCGATTTGCAAGGTCTTAGCATTGAACTGTTGAAATGGTGTGGAGAGAAGACTATAGATGCTGTGACTAATCTGCTGAACCAGGCCGTTAGGCAAGGGCTGCCACATAACTGGAAGGCGAACAGAGTTTCCCCTATCCATAAATCTGGTGATAAAAACAATGTCCGGAACTACCGGACCATCCTGATTGGCAGTATGTTCTCGAAACTGTTGGGCAGCTTGCTGGAAAAAAAACTCAGCTCATGGGCAGATGACGCTGGGAAGAGGGCTAAATGCCAAGCAGGTTTCCGGAAGCATCACTGTACACTTGACCATGCTCTTAGCCTGCGCGTCTTGTTCGAAAATGCAAAAAAACCCAGGCAAGCTCTATATTTAACATTCATAGATTTTACAAAAGCCTTTGATACCGTTCCTCGGAGCAGATTGGATGGAGCAGATTGGATGGAGCAGATTGGAGTTCCAAAGCTAATCCGAGGCGCCATATCTCAGCTATACTCAGAGGTAATTGTCAAGTTATCAGCCAATCGTCCTGAGGAAGTCAGAAGCACTATTGGTGTTCGTCAGGGGTGCCCGCTGTCTCCGACATTGTTTTGCCTGTACATTGACGAGCTTGAAGAGTGGCTAGACACCAAAGGTCTTTCTGGTTCCAGGTTGGGTAATTTCCTTATGCAACTTCTCCTTTATGCTGATGATGTAGTTCTGATAGCAGACAAACTGGAGGGCCTACAGTCCCATCTCGACCACCTGGCTACTTTCTGTGAATTAAAGCACAAAGGTTAATCTGGCAAAATCTAAAGTCATGATTGTAGGAACTGTAAATCGGCCAATTTTCACATACAAGGGGGACATTCTGGAAATAGTAGACAGTTACAAATACTTGGGGCTGGAATTCTCGGCCAAGTACAGCTGGGCAGAATGTATCAGGAAAAAGATCCAAGGAGGCAAGGCAGCCCTATACAGCATGTTATCCAGATGCCGCATTGCCTCTCTCACAGATTGGGGTCTCAAAAAAATTCTGTTTAAGACATTAGTGCAGATCGTGATCCTCTATGGTGCACCTATTTGGGGCCCTAGCACCACACTATGGCAGTGGACCCAATTGGAAGGGGTACTGAAAATATTTCTCCGTGAAGAACTGGGAATCAAGCCCCAAATCCCATATGCTATATTGTTGGCGGAAGCTGGCATGCTCCCTCTTGAAGCTGAGGCTTTGTACCAGACTCTAAATTTTGTTATCAGAATCCATAAACAACCAGATGGGCGAATATCTAAAATCGCTCTATCTCAGTCAACGGCATCAGGATGGTATCGAGATGTCTATATATGGGCGGAGAGATGGGGGGTCTCCCTGCGTCAATTACCAGACACTGATATTGGTGCTCGAGACCTAGTGCAGACTCGAGTTGTGGAGAAGCTTTGGGCAGAACAAGGCTCATGTATGGTCACATACATCTCAGAAGTTAATCCTCTATTGGTGTACTCGGAACAGGACTACTTGAAAGCTCGAATCCTCGGACATTTGAAGCAGTATATAGCAAGATATAGAACGAGTTCCCACCGGTTACAGGTGGAAACAGGCAGATGGTCAAAAACTCCAAAGGAAGAGAGATTTTGCAAGGTATATGCATTGAACATGGTTGAAGACGAAGCTCATACTTTCTTATATTGCTCAGCATACGAGGAGATTCGAGTTAGGTTCGGCATAACAGATCTATCCTTTTCTTCTTTGTTAGAATGGGATCCAATGGTACTTGGTATATATTTTAAAACTGTAGAAGCACACTGCTCTTTATTACTAAAACTGTGAACACAATTGTATGCGCTCCATGACCTTCAAGGTCCAAAGTGGGTGTGATTAATTCATATTATTATTATTATTATTATTTCTTGCTCCTAAGGAGCTTGTGTAGATGCCTTCGCCAAATATGCTTTCTTGCTCCTAGAAGGAGCTTGTGCAGATTAAAACAAAGACAAGCATTTTACCTATGCAGTTTTTGTAAAGCACAAAGAAACTTCTATGTTTGAAAATTCTCTGCAAGGAATCTGTTGCTGGAGCTTTCGTTTCACCAGGGTTCAACTCCCTGACATAAGAAAATGCCCTTTTGGTTCTTTGGAACCTTGCAAGGGCGACGAGATGCATCTCTATTACCAACCCTGCGCTTCTGGAAATTGGATGAGGTCAGATTAGTTGGGAAAGAAAAGAAATGATTTCTAGGCCTCACGCTTCCATTATTGGCAGAGACATGATTTCTCTGTTATGGCATGAAATCCTGGATAGCATCACAAAAATGGGCTCTGATACTAAAGGCCAACCAAAGCAAGCAAGAGATCCACGGCAATGGAGGCTATGCCGGCGGAGGCTAGGAAGGTAAAAGCCAGTCAAAATGCAAGTAAAAAATTTAGAATGCAAGTAGATTATCTGAATGCAAATAAGAAATTCTAGAATGTCACTAAAACATTTAGGAAAAGAAGATATGATACATGGCAGCATCTCATTGGCGGATAAGCCAGAATTTACCCTAAGCGAACTTTACGTATTATCTTACATTGTATCGATTTACCTCAGTATTATCTACCTTGCATTCCATCGATTTACCTTCTATTCTGGAGGTTTTAGCCTACATAGAATGCAATCTAACCTGCTTCCACGTATAAGAGAATTGCACTTTAGTGCAAATTCCCGGGAGGAATCCCTGCCGACGCGCGTCAGCGCGGAGGCGGTGATGACTCCCTGGGAATTTGCACTAAAGTGCAATTCTCTTAACGTGGATGCAACTTATGTTGCATTCAGCGTATCAGGTTGTGCCACGTGTCCACATCCATTTCAAGGCCATGATCGACCATTTCTTCCTCTCTCTCCCTGGCCATGGCAGAGCCATGCCGCTGTGGCGCTAGGCTGCCGATCTTCAATCTTGCTTGATTTTTTGTTCCTTGTAGCATTTATGGGCTACTTTGTTGTGCAGGCGCCAGCTATGGCGCCGATGGCACCAGTGATCTTGTGACCATGACAAAGGCGGTAGCTCCTCCGATGTTCTTTTTTGCAAATCTTGATGTTTCTTGCATATTTTATCAGATCTGGAGCCTATTATCTACTTGCGTTTGTGTTTTCAGGAAGATTGCCTCTGTCATTTGTCTGGTAGGTTTTACTCCTTCGGAGCTCTCATGTTTTCTGTTTCTTTCTTTAAAGCTTTGTATTTGCCGTCTTTCTCTAATGTTCGCCTGCTTTCTTATTTGTTTATGCAGGTCTACATGTTAGCTTCTAGCGTTTTTCGAGAATGAACCACATTCCAAGTGCATGTTTTATTCTTCCCTAGCTCTTCTATGCATGAACAAGAATGAAAATATATGTGCATTTTGTTGTTAACGAAAGCTGAGCAGTCCGGAACAGTAAATAGGTTTCAGATTTGAGTTACGGTTGTCCTGATTTAGGAGCACTATTTTGAAATCCACTGTAAAAATGCTAACAAATGCCAAAGTTTATTGATTTTCGACCATTCTTTCTTGATTTTGCTGAATGAAAACTGGAAAGCTAGATAGAATATTGACCATTCTTTCTTGGTTTTGCAGAACAGGGCTCGAATTTTACGGCTTTCATGCATGTTTTTTTAGATTTTTGCCCGTCAAAATAGGTGGAAATTTTTTTTGTATGGCAAATGAAGGACAGCACTTGGGCAATTGCCCGTCATAGGGAAGGACAACTACAAGACATACTCGTCATTTGAAAGGCTAGGAACAGAGAAATGCCCGTCATTTTTTCTTGCTATATATCTATATATAAATTCTATAATTTATATTGAAATAGATTATTATCCCATTTTCTAAACGAATTTAAAATATACATTCTAGAAACCAATGAACCATTGACTTAGAAATATCTTGCATGCTGTATTGGATGCACTTGCTAGGAGGTTTTACAGATGTGAGAGATATTTAATGCCATGAAGTTCTTCAATCCATCTGCATATGCTGTAGATAATGTTGTAAGGGATGACAAGACTAAAGAATGGTTGGAAAAATTGCTTGCCAAGTTTGCTTCAAAAGTAGACATGGCTAGATGTTTGAGTGAGGGAGGATTTCGTTGAGACACTTTTCAGGGCCGTCAAGAACAAAGGGATGGTGATGGCTTGGACTATTTGTAGAGATGAAAATGGAACATGTGACAGTTGGTGGGAAAGTTTTCTAGCATTGATGAAATTATGGCAATATTGGTCATTCTTAGAAGCATGACCTCTTGTGAGAGAGGTTTCTCCCGTCAAAATGCTATTAAGAGTGCTATAAGATCGAGCATGAACTTAGAAACACTTGATGCCACAATGTGTGTGTCATTGTGGAATGAACCTTTTGAAAGCATAGATTGACTCATATTACAAGGACTGATATGAAGCGAAGCAAAGGAGAGAATGCCACTTGAGTAGCCTTCTTTCTATCCATCTATGTTTTTTGAGGAAAAAAACTGGTTTCTGTCATCTAAAATGTTTTTATTGCATTTGAAAGACTTGAATTTAGGAACTACCTGTCACGCGAAAGGGGAAAAATTATTTTGCCCGTCCCTAGAAAATTAAGAGCGGGCTGTCAAATTCGAGCACTGGTGATGATAGAGCAGGTAGTTAGTTTGAGTTAACTAACGGGTGTATACATGAGGGCTTTAATGATACAGGACAGTAGAGTGATACTAAGGTGGCACAAGTGTCTATGCATGTAAGGGTTATCTTTAAGAAGTGATTTGTCTTAGTCTTTGATCTATTATTACAGGGATTGATGGCAATGTGTGCATTGCCACTTGGATATGCCAGGAAGATTGGAGTACATATGGTTGGAGCGACGGCTAGAATGTTTTACAGGTTCGATTCTACTCAAAATTGAAGATTTTGAGGATATTGTGGTCTTATGTATTACAGCAATAGGATTTTATCTGCTTTGTCCCTGAGCTGAGCAGATTACATGTGCCCGAGCTGCCTTCAAAAGAGATTACAAGTTGTCTTTGCAATGTATGGCGTTCCTCACTTTCTGCTCTGAATTTTTTCAGTATGAACAGCTGGACGTTATAGGCCTTTGACCCATGTGTGGAAGTTCTTTTGAAGGTTGCATGTTTAGGTTTTTCTTGTGCTTACATGCTGGCTTTGATGCACAATATTGGCTTCATAAATGTATGCTTATTGTTGTGACTACCATATTCAGGTTGCTTAGGGTACTGACTAAGGTTGTTCTTTTCCAAAACTGGTATAGATCCTCCATCTTTCGTCTAACAAAGGAATAAGATGCTATTCCATATGCATAACTGTGGCACCATTTAAGTAACTCTTTAAATCTCCAATAGCCTGTAGTTCTGTTTAGTTGGTATATCTGACCTTTTCCTTTAACCCAGTTATGGAAAAGCACATAATTGACTGACAACAAAAAGGCTCTGCTACAACCAAAACAGTTTTTAAATTCGTTTTTAGAATAATTTTCATTTAGGATTTAACAGGAGGCACCATACCAAGTCTAGTTTCTTGATTTTAAAAGAATAATTCAATTGGGTTAAGATAATAGTACAAGGAATTTTATAATATAAAATTGCACCGGATCTAGCCAAGTAGAACCCAACTCATATTTGGTCAGGAAACTTAATCCACCTCCAAAAATGTATTTTCACATCAGCAGTGTGATCCGGAACAGTAGGCTCTCGTCCTTCACTCCCTGGTGCTCCCACTAAAGCTGCAGTCTGAATTGTCTCATTTTCTTCAGTGAAAAATTCTGTCTGGGGCAAGTTCTTTACATGCGCCTCAACTGTATGTATTACATACCTACTCAATAAACCTGGATATGAAAACTAATCACGTTATTCTTCTTCCTTCCTATAAGAATCATGAATAATAATCACCTTGTTTGGGTGGCCCATCTAGCCAAGCTCTTCAGATATTCCCCTCAGACATGCTTCCTTAACATTCTCACTGGGATGCATTTTCTCAGAAAGAGGTCTGTTCCTATTTTGTATTCTTCCATCAGCCATTTCCTTGTAAGCTTCCAGCAGAGTCTGACCTAGATCATTTTTTATGAGTACACTTGCAACATTCACCATTCTCTTTGGCGGCCTGGAATCCTCTAGCGAAATTTCACCTTCAAGGAGTTCATACCACAGGTTGGCCAAAGGCTTGCTACCAGCACTCCTTCCCCAAAGCTTCAGCTGTGAACTCCCAGAAAGAAGCCTTTCCTCAAGCCAAACTGCAAGACTCTCTAAAGATCCCAGCTCTTTTGATGCCACAGAATGAGCTGAGGTCAGGCTGATGATTCATACCGTCAGAAAAATATTTGTGTAAAATGTTTTGGATAGCAGGTGGTAAAAGCTTATGATTTTCTAGAGCTGATTGCTGAAGGACTGAGAACTTCAAGAAACCCTCTACTACATCATGAAAAGCATAAATTGCTGTAGAGGGTCTTATATTTCGTTTTAGAGGCAAATATCCACAAAACGGCAAATGAAAAACAACTGAAGATGTTAGTTGACCTGGAACATGATGCAGAAAGAATCCTTTACTCAAAGCTTTGAGCCTTACAGTACATGAACTGGAAATAGTAGATTGCTTCCAACCTTGCGACAAGAGTGACCTGGGCAAACATGCAATATTTAACCTGCAGGGCAAATTCATTCTGGATGGCAATGCATGTTCAGCAACCACCATGAAGCAATACTACTCCTACATAACCTACAGATAACATGGCGACAGGCCTGAAGGGAAAAAAAAATGCAACACCTGCATTGCCTCCCTCGTATTGGATCAATTCGACCTAGCTTCAGCTTGCTGTCCTTTTTAGGTGCCGGGTTGAGATACCTGCTTCAATTACGTCTGAATTGCGGCAGCACATCATTGTGCAGTTCCTAAGGTTTTATTTCTGAGGTATGGAGCTCGCATTTTATGGAAATATAAAGTGAACGACTTACTTTGATCCACTATGAGAAGATTGGATCCACCCGCATTGCATCTGTAGCAGAGTCGGCAGAATCGGCTATAAAAACAGGTGTCTTTGCATGCGACCGAAAGCAAGGAGCACCGGTTCCCTTGTTTCGAGTGCCTCTCTCCAAAGAACAGGGGCAACCGCCATTTTATAGGCTATGATGGGTTTGGAGCAGTCATTGGTATATTCCAGGTATATGCTGGCATATACCTAAAATATGCCACAAACCCACCTCAACGCCCAAAACCCCCAAACCCCCAAAAGGCGCTCCACCCGCCTTTCCGAGCCCCCAAACTGGATTCTAAGCACCCTTGAGGCAGCCAGAGACCCCTCAGACTTTGGAGCCCTCAAAACCCCCACACCTGCTGTAGTTGGCCTGCAATAATTGTGAGTGAAGTTCTATTCTAATCTATGAGAAGCAAGGCGATGGAGATTAGAGCAAAGGCATGTTAAATGGTGTCGTGTTATACAAAGCTTTGGAAAGACCTATGAGAAGCAAAGGCGTGGGGTCAAAGTCAAAGTCAAAGGTGGTGGGCACCCCCTACCCGGTGTTGCCGGGCTCGCTAGAAACACACCGACACCCCCGCCCACCACTTAGGGTTTCCGCTTGACTAACCCAAAAGGTGCTCTCACCGCGTTCTTGAGTCCCCAAATTCAATTCTAGGCACCCTTTCCGCAGCCGAGAGACCCCTCAAACTTTGGGAGTCATGGCCACGAAAGATGGGCCGCCCAGAAACCCAAGGCGAGGGCCCGCCGCACAAACGGTCCCAATCAGCCATCATGGACAGGGAGAGTCATCCTCCATGAAGAAGGAGGCTCGGGCTAAGGCTAAGGCCCCTCAAATGAGGCCAGCCCTACGGAAGGGATTAATTGCTCGGACCACATAGGAACTCCTGCCTCCAGAGAATTGGGAGCCACGCCAAAGCGGGAATGGAGGCTAACAAAGCTCGTATTGAGGCTAACGGTGCACCCGGGCCGGCATGGCGGTGGAGATGGAGTCCTCGGCATCCCATGTGCTCAAAAGGCAAATCGGGTCGAGAAAGAACCGTGATCCACGTGCTTGGAGACCCCGACGATGTGGAAGATGGCCTTGGCCTTGCACACTTCGAAGGCAAAGCCGTGCAGAGGTCGGCCGACATGCGGGCCGCTAGACTCTGTGGTTCATCACTCGACACCATGACACAGAGAGGGAGCGCCGCAATGCAGAGACGATGGTCACGCTGCCCCTGCCCCGAGGTAGAGGCGACCACCACCATGGCACGGGGAGCACAGTTGCTTCTTGCGCATGGCCGCATTACGCCTTCGATCTTCGAGTAAGATCGAACAGCAAGCCCGCCCTCGGCGCCCGGTCTTTGGGGCTCGAGCACGCTCTCGCTACTCAGAGCCTGGAGCTCCAGGGGTTGCGGGCAACCGGCCCACGCATTGAGCCGGGTCTCCCTATCGAGGTTCATAGTCACCAAGGCGGTCGCAGAGATGGCCAGCCAAGCAGCAGCAGGCTCTGCAAGAGCTGTCCTCCCGACTTCACAGGGCCGAGAACGCGGCTCAGACCGCTATCCCGCCACAGCCTCCACACCGGCAGCCACGCCCCCGCACTGCTGCCCCGCTCTCCAGCCACTCCACGCCATCCCAGCCACACTCCAGTCACTCCACGCCATCCCAGCCACCACCACCACCCCCCCAGCACAGGACCCGGCCTTCGCCCACCTTGGACCCGCAGGCCGCAGAACTCCAGGAGCGCAGGCGGAGAGGCCACAATCTGGTAGTTCGAGGCATGCCAGAACAGCAGGGGGAGAGTCTCGCCCACCACATCCGAACACACATTCTCGATCGGATGACATTCCCGGCGATTCACATTTCTCGAGCGGCGGCATGGGGCTTTCAGCGCCCGCCGTGGACCGCATTGTCATATTCACGGTTGCGGATGCAGTGCGTGATGCCATATTGCGCCAGGGCGGATGTTGAAGGGGACATCCCCATGCGTGGGCCGGGACCTCACACCCGCAACGAAGAAGGCACGCGACGAGCTTGTCGGTCGAGGGCATTCGCCAGTGGGGGTGCGCGGATTGGTTCGGCGGGATGCACATTTTAAACCGACACTTTCTTGCTGCCGACCCCAGCGGCCCAACCCGCAAATGCAGCGGCCCCCGCTTCGCTTTCTACTACCACGGCCCCCCTTCTCCTGCTCCTACTCCTGCTCCCTCGCGGCCCCGCCCTCTCGGCCACATCTTTGCCTCCGCTCCATCTACTTCTCCCTTTCGGCCCTCTGCTTCCCGTCCTCCCCAGCGACTCGGTGCGCATACCATCCCTCTGGCGACAAATGGGAATTGTGTCTCCGGGTGGTCTCATGGAATTGTCGAGGCTTCCCTTGGCGAGAAGGGGCGATCGAACTTCCGTGGCAGCGGTATGGATCTCATCTTCCTCATGGAGACATGGGAGCATCTTTGAGCACAAAGCTACGATTTGCGGGTTACCAACATTTCTCGGTCTTCAATACCGTGCATGGGACAGGCGGGGTCATGGGGGAGTGGCTTGCTACTCTGGGACAACCTTGGCACATTCGGTTATCCTCCGTACAGACGACAGACACAACCGGTACTTCGGGTTCGTGTGCATAATACCGCTGGCAACCCTCTTTTTCGGCCACTGTTATTTCCCTCACGCAGACAAAGACCTTCTATCGCAGCCACCCCGATGCGGATAGGATGGACCCGTATGTCGATCTATATGATGACATACTGGCATCATCGGCCGGTTGGGTAGGGTCGCCCTTCTTGGAGATTTCAATGCACTGACGAGTAGTAGAGCAGCCCATGCGACTTGACCCCCTCGGCCGACGATGTCCTGCAGCCTACGCGCCCGAGTAGCCCGCCACGCGGGTCGGATGACAGCCAGTCACTGGCTTTGGCGGTGATTGCTCTGCTATGTGGCATTTTTGACTTGATAATTTGCAATGGCCTTTCCGCAAAGGCCCGATTCTTCGCAAGTGCACATGCGACGGGACAATCGGGGGGGGGTCTAGTGTGGTGGACTATGTGCTTGTAGTTGCGCAAGATATGCATCTCATCGGGCGTTTCGGGTGGGCACAGACGGTCGGGATGAGGAGGTCGACTCGGATCACCTCCCACTTTATTTGGACCTGGTTTGACGAGCGCCGGAACCCCCACTATGCCAGCCCCTCGCCGTCCTCGGTTGAGACTTCGATTATGAGCGCGCAGAGGGACTACGCCGAGATGCTCATGGGCGCCCTCCCAGTAATTCTGCAGACCTCCACACTAGAGCGTGAGACAGGACCGGTGACTTCGCTATTACGGGATGCGGCGGACAGTGTGCTGGCGGACCCCGCGTCGCCGCCGAAATCAGCAACATTCCCGCATAACCGATGGTTTGTTGCGAATCATAAAAACATAGCGCAGCTCTGTCACATTCGGATCCAGTACCCGCTTAAAGGCCACCACACGCACTGCGCCCATCCGAAGGACACAAAGGCGGTACCTTGCCAAGCATCGTGGGAGATGTTCGGCCTGCTTTGGACACTCATCCTCGAACCTTTTGGCCAGAGTGCTTGAAGGCCAGCCCGACCTACGGGGGACATCACACCCGGCGGTGGGAACGATGCTGCGGCGGCTCTATGACCCGCCAGGGGCAGCAGCGTGCATATACCCCACGGGATGGCCCCCCATTGGTTCGTGGGCCGAGGATGTTGAGGAGGGCACACAGCGGCTAGCTAATGGGAAGGCGGTGACCTCGATGGTATCGCGGCCGAGTTACTCAAGTGGGCAGGGCAGCCGCTTGTGCCGGTCCTCACTACCCTGTTCAACAGAGCATTGCAGGAGGGTTTCCCCCGACAATGGACCACAAGCAGGGTTGTTCCCATTCACAAAGGCGAGGCGACCCACCTTTGTCCGCCAATTACGGACGATCATGGTCGATTTCGGTATTTGCCAAACTATTGGGCATTCTCGAGCAGCGATTGACCGGTGGTGGCGGCGTGGATGTCGAGGAAACCCTCACCGAGCGGGCTTTTCGACCCGCCACTCAACGATTGACCATATCTTTACTACGCGGGGCACCGATTGAAGATAGCCTAATCATCGGTGGACTTGTATTGCTGCTTTGTGGACTTCGCAAAGGCTTTTGATACGGTCCCCGGAAAAGTCGGTGGGCTAGACTGCGTCAATCGGGCTCCCGCCACATCGGCGAATGCCATATACAGGTTGTATGAGAGTTGTTTTGGCAGGATGCAGCCGACGGGCCAAGCATTCACCAGTAGTATCGGGGTCCGGCAGGGTTGCCCCCTCTCGCCAACACTTTTTGGCCTCTACATTGATCGGGCTTAGAGCCCCGACTTCATCGAGCATGGGGATGGCATACGACTTTTGCACCAGGTCATCCGCCCACTCATCTATCGCGGGGCGATGTTGGCCTTTGGCCCATACCCCGTGCTATGCGGTCTCACCGAATGCCCTAGACACATTTTGTCGCTACTCTGGACATGCGCGTCAATCCGCCAAGACCGGGTGGTTCTCATATCCTCTTCATCGTCACCCCATGCCTCCTGTGACTCACATATCGGGGACGACCTTGTGGGCGCCACGCCCACCTACAAGTACCTAGGGGTGGAGTCCCCTCCTCGCTCTGCTGGGGCGCTCTATCCGCTATGGGTGACAAAGAGTCGGAAAGCTTTTTATGCCATCTTGAGAACAACAAATCCAGTGCAGAGCTATATGATTGGGGCCATCGGTCACATCTGTTCCGGGCGGTCGAGCCCGTCCTTCAGACGCGGGGTCGAGGTTTGGGGCCCTGGTCTCTTTTGGCGACTGAATGACTTGGAGCAGTCGCGAGAAGGCATTTTTGGCACGGGGCACTTGGGGTGAAACCTTGATCCCCTATCGATTCTCGCCGCAGAAACTGGATTCTTGCCGCTTCAAATGGGCAGCCCTTGATAGACACATCGCCTATTTTCGTAAAGTGGTTACTATGGGTGATGCTCGGCTCCCCGACTCTGGCTTACACTGTGGCCCATGAGTCCGCAAATGCTTAGGGCCTGTTGGAGGGGTAAGAGAGATCGGGTTCGCCCGGATGGAACGCGTCAGGAGAGAACCTGAGATCGCGTCTGGTGGGTGCAAATGGCCCGATCGTGGCGACCTCGGGAGTACCCTAGATGCTTGTTTCCTTGGCAAGCTCGGGACCCCATTGCTCTAGAGCAGGTCAAAATGGCCCATTACAAGGAGCACATCAACCCCAGTGTTAGCCCGGGCCCACGCCTCTACCTGCGTTCCCGGTTGCCCACGAAAAGCGCTCACTCATTGCCTCCATTCGCTGACAGTGCCCACCATCTTCGCATCGAGGCGAGGCGGTGGATTGGGGAGCCCCGCCAGACGTGCTCTGTCGATCTTTGTCAAACGGGTGCCATTGAGGATGAGTCTCACACTTTCCGTGAGTTGCCCGGTGTTCGGTCGGATCCGGGCGAATCACGCTCCCTTAGTGCGGCGGACGTGCCCTTGCATTTGCTTGATGAACACACCACAAGATGCGTGCCACGGGTCATACATCCAGAGGTACCGGACCTCGCGAGGTCACATTTGCCCCCCCGTCTGTCCACGACTAGGCACTACGGGGTGGTGCATGACCAGATATATTGGGATGTTTCGCATTTTATATGATTAGCACGGTTTGTCGCGGCGATTCTTTGCCGCCACGGTTTTTCCTCGAAAACCCTTCTGGGCGGGGGTTTTTTAATCCGGGCAGTAATCCGCTTGCTGCGTTTTTGTATTGGGTCCCATAGACCGATTGGTCTCCGTGGACGATAAAAGTACCTTCCTTCCTTCCTTCCTTCCTTCCTTAGGGGCAACCCAAAAACTTTCCCTTGTTTTTAAAAGGGTTGAGACATCTTTGGGCAATGGTAAAAGCTAAGATTTTTGTTAATGTATGTATTCAATATCGCATGATGCTAATGCTGGCAGGGTAGACTTTCGTAAGGTTTTTTTTTTTTTTTTTTTTTTTTTTTTTTGAAAGCTTTAATTACCAACTAAAAACTAGAGCAACATAAAATGCAAAGACATGATTATAACCCCTGTGGACAAACCGATCCAACTGAGCACAACCACCTGCCTATGCAAAAGAATGAATCTGAAGGTAAATATGCCAGATCAGTACTTTCTTCTCTTGATCAAGAGAAGAACAATTGTAAGCCATAACAAGTTTATTTTGCGCCCACTGAAGAACAATCTCATCTGCAGTATCTACTCCTTCTCTTCCAGATTGACCATAAAAGCCAGCCACATGCGAGATGAAAAGCTCGTTTCCGTAGTTTGGGCCAAGCATCAGGATAGATAGCAAGCAAAATTTGCTGGCTAGATCGAGACGTGCCAAATAGGGTCAACAACCAAGACCATGCCTGCCGAAGCCGCTCACACAAGAAAAAACAATGCTCAATACTCTCAACCCTTTGCTGGCATAAAGGACAGAGCTCTGAAATTCGATTATCCATTTTATGGACTAACCTATTGACCCTGAGGCATCTATGGATCACTTGCCACCACAAAACTACTACTTTGGGATGAAGCAGCTTTCGTAAGGTTTTTGTCAAGTTGTGTTTCTAATATTTGAATTTTAAATAGTCTAGTTTGCCTTCTAATCTAGTTTTAGTAGTTTAGTTTCGAGGCAGGGTTTTTCTAATCCTAGTAGTAATAGTTGTACTAACCCGTTGTATGGGTCCCATGTCCTACTAGTCTTCGTGGACATTAAAAATCTATACTATTCTATTATATTCCTTCTTCTAGAGTGTGGATAAGCTTGCACGTTTCTTTCTTTTTGTGGAGCCTCTATATGGATGCTTCTTATTTCTACCCTTACATTTCTTCTTATGGATGCTAGAGCAGAGATCATTTCTGTCCTTGTCTATTGCAAGGCAAAATGGTCGCGATTTTTTTGGTCTAGCCACAACTCTAGGGTGAGGTTGATCATTTTAGTGGCTACGGTGATTGTTTCTCTGTGAGAGAAGGCGCTTGGTTTGGTTTGGTTGGGAAAGTCCAGTGGCTTTTTGGATTCTAACAGGCTTTCCGTTTTAATCAGAGCTCTACCTTAAGGTTGTTCGATTCCGCTACTTCTACTCTTTCTTTGTTTTCATATCAATAATTGTTCCAGTTCTTTTGCTTATCTAGTCTTGCCACCATATCCAATAGAGAGTTCTTTGTGCTTATCTAGTCTTGCCACCATATCCAATAGAGAGTTCTTTATGCGTTGAGAAATTGTATGCAGCTAACTATTTTATCAATTCCTTTGAGGAAAGTTTGGGGTTTTGTGGGTTCAAATCCCACATAAAATCTTTCTTTTGGGTTTTGTAAATTGTTCAAAAACGAAGCAAAATTACTGGTTTGATGGGGTTCATTGTCCAAGTGTGATCGAATCTTCAAGTTCATACATATGTTACCCCTAATTTCTTTCGTGCCGTAGCGAAGCTTAGTGAGAAGACCTTAGTTACATAAGAAAATATTAATAACTTGCTTCATGGATGATAGCTTCGAAGCTTAACGAGAAAACCTTAATTTCATATAAGAAAATATTATTAAATGTCGTGCTTCATGGACGATAGGTAAATCTCGTGCTTCATGGACAATAGATTCGATTCCTCTGAGCTGGACTGGGCAAGGAAGGACGATTTTTGTTTCTTCCGAAGAGGCAAAACTAGCAAGGTCATGTTGGCTTCGATGAGACAAAGCTAGTAGGACCATCTTTAGCCGTTGGATTAAATGAATAAGGAAATGTCTAAGGCCTAGAGACAAAGCTAGTAGGACGATGTTTAGCCTTTGGATCAGGGCTCGAATTTGACGGCTTTCATGCATGTTTTTTAGATTTTTGCCCGTCAAAACAGGTGGAAAATTTTTTGTATGGCAAATGAAGGACAGCACTTGGGCAATTGCCCGTCATAGGGAAGGACAACTACAAGACATACTCGTCATTTGAAAGGCTAGGAACAGAGAAATGCCCGTCATTTTTTCTTGCTATATATCTATATCATAATATATATATAATTATTCTATGTGTCCATGGGAAACGATGTACCCATGGATTGTTTACATATTCAAATCAATCTAGGCCGTCTATTTGGGGGCCAATGAGGTGGCATAGTTACGGCCTTAGGATCTACATGGGGTCATGCATGGGGCATGCACCATGCCTCTAGACCGTCGGATCAAGGGGGGAAGGCAAAATCATAGCCCTTGATTTTTTTTAGGGAAGGTGCAAGGAAGGTCCCTAAAGGTGCTTTTGATGTGGCCAATCTTGGCCCTTGGATCAAAAGGGGGAGGAGAAATCCTGACCATTAATTTTTTTATTAAGTTGCAATTTATTAAAGGAGTTGAGGTGGCATCCTCATTTAATAAAAAGTAATGAGGTGGCACCAACATTTATGGAAGGAATTTTGAGGAAGCTTCTTTTTTGTAATTACCTTCAAAGGCCCGAAACTTGCAGCAAAGGGGTCGGATGAAGGTGGGGTCTATGCCATTGGATTCCTCTCGTCGAGAGCTTTCCAATGAGTAGTGCTTTGATATCGTTTCGTCGTAGTTGAAGTGAATATGATCGAATACTAAGAATCTTCTTGGAATCTTGGAATTTAAGAGAATCCCAGGGGAATCTTCATAGAATCTTAAAGAATGTAAAGGAATATCAATAGAATCTTGAGGAATCTATGCGAATCACAAGAGAATCTTTAAGAATCTAAGCGAATCTTTATAAAACCTTTGAGAATCTAGGGGAATCTTGATAAAATCTTGAAGAATCTAGAGGAATCTTCATAGAATCTAAGGGGATCTGGGAGAATCTACATAGAAACTTGGGGAATCTAGAGGAATCTCAACAGAATTAGGGAATCTATGGGAATCTTAAGAGAATCTTAGGAAATCTAACAGAATCTAGGTGCATCTTCGTAAAGTCTTTGAGAATCTACGTGATCTTTAATGGAATCTTGGAGAATCTAGGGGAATGTACTTAGATCTAATGGAATCTAGGGGAATATACATAATATCTAAAGGAATCCAGGGGAATCTATATAAAATCTATATATAATCTTAGAGAACCTAGAGGAATCTTTGTAGAATATTAAGAATCTAGAAATCTTTGTGGAATCTTGGGGAATCTTTCACATTGGATGTGTTTTGCAGGGGAATCTTCATAGAATCTATGGGAATTTAGGAGAAGCTACATAGAATCTTGGAGAATCTAGGGGAAATTTGGGTTAATCTTTGAGACTCTAGGGGAAACTCATGAGAATCTTAAAGAATCTATGAGAATCTCAAGAGAATGTAGAGGAATTTAAGGGAATCTTCGTGAAATCTTCAAGAATCTAGGGAAATTTTTTCTAAGCCTTAAAGAATCTAAGAGAATCTTTATAGAATCTTCCCTGCATGGTTCAAAATTTGTACACTCCCTCATAGTACAACCACTTGTATAAATTCTATAATTTATATTGAAATAGATTAACATCCCATTTTCTAAACGAATTTAAAATATACATTCTAGAAACCAATGAACCATTGACTTAGAAATATCTTGCATGCTGTATTGGATGCACTTGCTAGGAGGTTTTACAGATGTGAGAGATATTTAATGCCATGAAGTTCTTCAATCCATCTGCATATGCTGTAGATGATGTTGTAAGGGATGACAAGACTAAAGAATGGTTGGAAAAATTGCTTGCCAAGTTTGCTTCAAAAGTAGACATGGCTAGATGTTTGAGTGAGGGAGGATTTCGTTGAGACACTTTTCAGGGCCGTCAAGAACAAAGGGATGGTGATGGCTTGGACTATTTGTAGAGATGAAAATAGAACATGTGATAGTTGGTGGGAAAGTTTTCTAGCATTGATGAAATTATGGCAATATTGGTCATTCTTAGAAGCATGACCTCTTGTGAGAGAGGTTTCTCCCGTCAAAATGCTATTAAGAGTGCTATAAGATCGAGCATGAACTTAGAAACACTTGATGCCACAATGTGTGTATCATTGTGGAATGAACCTTTTGAAAGCATAGATTGACTCATATTACAAGGACTGGTATGAAGCGAAACAAAGGAGAGAATGCCACTTGAGTAGCCTTCTTTCTATCCATCTATGTTTTTTGAGGAAAAAAACTGGTTTCTGTCATCTAAAATTTTTTTATTGCATTTGAAAGGCTTGAATTTAGGAACTACCTGTCACGCAAAAGGGGAAAAATTATTTTGCCCGTCCCTAGAAAATTAAGGGCGGGCTGTCAAATTCGAGCACTGTTGCAGAACTAAAATTGGAATCTCACATAGAATGCAAAAACAGAATGAAATATCGGAATGTTATTTAGAATATATGAAGTAAATATTCAGAATGTAATTTAACTTTCATGGAAAAGAATAAGGGACACGTGGCAACACACGATAGGCTTAGGGGGCTGAATGCAACATAAGTTGCATTGACGTCACGGGAATGCAACTCTACGGGCAGGTATGCTTGACCCTGCCGGAATGCAGCTCCACAGGCTTTCCTCCAATCGAACTCGGGACTACTTGTAGATGCATGATATATTTGTATTGGCCTTTTTGTAAGGAACTTATATTTGCAGTGGCCTATTCTTTGCCGCCAGACATCTGCTTCCATTTCCATAGTAGTAAAATTACAGATGAAAGGATGATGTTGATGTTAATTTTGCTTGCAACAGTCTGTTTTCACGAAATTTCTTTCCTGTAATCAGTGCGGAGTTCTATAGGAAATTTGTTTCTGTGGCACAGAGTAACAGGTTTAACAGACTACGTTTGCTTGGGCGGGGTGTCCCTGCCTTATCAATCAAACAAGGCTATGCCCCACGTAAGTTCCAGAGTCAAATTCTAGTGTAAGCATCAGGATTGCACCACTAATGCAGTGGACACAAACAAGAAAGCGGCCATGCATGGCTAACTGCTGAAATCCTCAAAGTTTTCTACTGTCAAGTAGTGCGTTGATCTTGGAGGATGATGCCTCAAGTCTTACCTGTGACTTGAATTAGCAGGGTGAATAGGGTGAAACCATAAATACTTGAAGCAGCAGCCATAAAGAATAATATACATGAGTAGAAGCAAATTTTGGTACATCATCTAAGAATCAGGGATACCCTCCTCGAGGTATTCCTCAATAAATTTTTCCTATCAAAATATATACAATAATATATTCTTGCATCATAAAGACTCCAGGCTTGACCATTCTTTGGTTTCGCCATTGTAGTAAATATGTCCCGTGTGATAAATACAACACATGGTCTTACATCTTTATAAAGTATGAAAAACCTCTTGGTAGTTTCATTCCATGTGAACTTGGTACTGATCTGTTGTCGATGATCAAGTCAAGCACATTAGTGGTGATGGCTGTGACACTGCACACAACAGCTAGCACCACCATGATCCATGCAATACATTTATCACTTTTACTTGCAATCCCTTGTGTATCCCTGCAGAGAAGAGTCCAACGTTTTGACTAAACACAATGCGTAGAATGCTTTGAATTTATGAGACTAACCTTAATGCAATGATACCCGGGAAAATAAAGCCAAGACAAACCGCAGCTGTGGCACCCGTGAATTGGAAAGCAGTCCAGATGTTTGGAACCAATGTCGACAGAAAGAAGATAGTACCAATTAAAATCGACGTTACAAAGATAAATCTTGGTGTGTCTTCTGATATGGGTATGGCCGATGGGAAAATCAAGGCATCCAGATTTAAACGAAGAGAAAAATGTATTAAGGGGAAAACAAGCACTAGGTGAAGAGCATAGCTGATCCGTACCACTGCATTAAGCACATGGCCATATGACAATCCAAGATCGGTATCAAAGTTGGACAATACATCATCCATGGTAGAGTCACCAAACAGAAGATATCCAAAGGAAGCTGTCACTATGTAAATTATAAGGCATAAAAATACTGATAATCGACAAATCCTCGTCATGGAGGACGAATCTTTAAGCTCATTTGCTATCGGATGGACTGCAAAGCAAGAAAACATACATTTGGCACACGAACAAGAATCTCAAAGATTGTAACAAAAAGCAGCTTACCGTTATGATGACAGATATATGCAGTGACAATGACTGGAACAGTGGTAAACAGCTTCCAAAACGATATCTGATCATGCACATCTGGAAGTAAACGTGGCATGTTCAATTCACCAGCAGCAAGTTGCGCAATGACAATCCACCCCATGATCACTACGAAAACCACTGCCAATGCAATTGATAAGGCTGAGGTGAATCGTAAAGAGTCTGAAAGTATACAGCATGTGAATGTTCAGGATGAATGCAAGCATAGAAAAAGAGAAGATGGCATCAATCAAAGGAATTACTCACCAAGACGTCGAACGGAAATTAAAGGAATTAGAAAGATGAGTGTTGTGAAAAGGAGTACCACCACTCGCCCATTCCACCATGCTACACCTCCAGCCCATTCTTCAAGGACCCCCGTATGATGCATGGCACCACTATCTTGCGTTCCCGATAGAACATCTCCTGAAAACGGATGTCTGAATCAATACAAAAGATGCTAAAAACCCAAAGAAATAGTGGCTCAGTGTAGCTACCATTGTAACTCTTCATCTTCTGTATAGCATTGCAAAATAAGCAATGCATTTTCCTCTTAATAATTAAGACCTATGGCTTCTTTGTTTCCACAAAATTCTTCCACTACCAATCTATGATGTAACTATGCACAAGAATTGCCTCTTTCCATGAAAGAGAAGATTCCAAGCAGATTCTTACAAACCTAAAGAGAAATGGCAGGGGCTGAATTTAATGTCATGCAAAGTCCTAAATTCAAACCAATTCAAATGCAAGATGAGAAAAAAAAAAATTTAACCAACATAACATTGATGCTGATCCGGTCGACATTCTTGTGAAGAACCACGCAGTCAGTTCATGTACGTGCAAGAATACGTCATAAGGATCAGCTAAAACACCAGATATGCAAGCACAATCCTTAAACTTCAGAGGTTTCAATGAAAAGTACATATACTCTCATGTGAGCTATGTCTGCCAACAGTAAGCTCCAATCATTAAAACTGAAGAAAGAGCTTAAGTGCAATTCTGACATATGGTATGTAATTTCACCCATGAGTCAAATGAATTGAATATGTTTGGAAATGATTTTCAGGTTAGCTTAAATATGCAGGTAGTCCCGAGCACCTGGTACCATTTGAAAAGAAAGGTACGGAAAAATTACATCCGATACTAGTGATCGGTATCTAGGCCCTAAATGAAATAAGGAATTCAATGCCCATCCGAAATTTTCGTTTAGAAATGCATTTGGAGATCTGAATTATTCAATATAGAGAAACCGAGCCAAAAAGACGAACCTAGGATAATCATATAAACGACAAGAAGACCAATATTATTGATGATGACGCAGAGCTGGAGCATAATCCGGCCCAAGTTACCAAAGGCGTCGCCCATTACAGCACCATAGCTTTGGACCTTACAAGCTTTTGCAAACCTGACCAAGAACTCCAAAGAAGCATCGGTAAGCAATCCAATAAGAACAATTGCGACAGTTCCCCCAACAATACCGAGCCGCTTCTGGGTAGCGGGAAGGGCCATGATTCCTGCTCCGACGGTAGAAGTCAACAAATTAAACACTCCACTGGAGACAGAGGCACCGCCATATCCTTCATAGATCCCTCCTTCGACGTCGGAAAGCCCAGAACTCTTTGTGGGCAGAAAGGGGATTTTTTCCTCGGCCATGGAGGAGGAAGAAGAGGAAGCAAGGGACGCTGCCATAGCTAGGAAGTCCGGCGACCGATTGAGGATTGAACATGCCCCTAACAAAGCTGTTTGCGTATCCAAAAACAGAGATGTGGGCTCCAAGACCGGCTTGGGCCCTTCGCCCACTGCTTGCTCCTTCGTTTTGTTTCCGGAGAATCTTTCTAGGAATCTTTTAGGGCCACGTCACCATATCCTGTGGCTCCGCCACATTTGGCGGGACATGCCCTTGTATTTTTGGTGCTCACGCTTCTATTTTAAAGAAAAAAAATTATGCTAAAAAAAGATTGGACATCTCGCATTTTTTTGGCGGCATCCTTTCTACATGTATACACTACATACGTATACGAAATTTTAACTACCTTAAAATTTCGCCCTTATCAAACGAAATTTTCTCTTGAACTGCGGCGGCGTTTTTGGGCGGCGCCGCCTTCTAGTGTTTCTGCACAATCCCTGCTTCGCCGCCTTTTACTCTGTTTCTGTGTCTTCATCTCTGTTTCATGCAAGCCAGGGATTGCTGCTACTCTGTTTCTGCCGCCTTTTACTCTGTTTCTGCGTCTTCATCTCTGTTCCGTGAATCTTCATCTCTGTTTCATGCAACCCAGGGATAGAAGCCAGGATGCAAACGCCGGAAACAAACCAGTCTGTAAGCAATACCTGCTTCGGTATGCAACTCAATCTTTGCTTCGGTTTTAAGGTATGCATACTTCATACTCCATAGGCATTGCTTCCGATCTGGCCATACTCCATAAGCATTGCTTAGCTATACCAGAACCAGGGCTTCTACTGGCTGCCATAGACAGAACTAGGGCTTATTCTGGCGGCCATAGACAGAGATTGCATCAGAAATTGACATCGAACTCTAAATCTGGCTGCATCAGAGCTCAAGAACGGGCTAAATTTTAAGGTAGATAAAATTTCGTTGGAGAATTTCGATGACCATGAAATTTCGTATGAAATTTTGAGCAGACCTGGCGGCGCCACTCGCGGCTCCGCCGCTCGTGGCCCGCCAGGTCAGCTCAAAATTTCATACCGAAATTTCAAGGTCATCGAAATTACTAGGCCTATAATGTTCTTGCGTGCAACCTTAAAAGGGACGGGCAACATTTTCTCAAATATGTGGTCAATACAGTGCCACGTGGCATGAAATTTCCTCCCCCCGAAACTTTACGTGGGAAAATGTGTTGGGGGAGGCAATTTCGCCTGGTAAGGGTCGCCAGCCCCTTATCAAGGCGAAATTGCCTCCTCCAGCATATTATCCCTAACAAAAATAACACTTTTGTCGGCATTCTTATGTGAAAACAACGCCGACGCCGTTAGGTGGAGGTACTGTTGATTGGGGGGGCATTGTTGACACATAATAATGCCAAAATGTGAATGTCATTGTGGGTGCAATTTTGGTGTATGAATAAGATAAAGAATTTATGGATGCAGAACAAACAGAATGCAAGAATGCAGTAAAAGAGGAGACGCAACTCAAGGTCGAGATTCACTAAAAGAAAGTTGGTCACGTGTTAAGGCGAGGTTCAGTGTTGGGGCCCTCTTTGCATGTTTTATGCTTCCAAAGGTATATTTCGTGAGTTGGAGCACCACGACTTGGATGCCACTGTATGGTATCACATAGACTTCCAAAGGTATACTCTGTAGTGGCAAGTTCATCTTTGCTTTTTGTCTTGCATTTCTCCCCAAAAAAAAAAAAAAAAAAAAAAAAAAAAACTATTTCAATCTTCAATAGATAATCATATGACTAGACATTATTGTTTTGCACTCTTAAATACTTTTACATTCTCATCTAGTGTTTTGTCTCGTTTGATTTAGTATTTTCTTACTTTTTCTTCTTCTTCTTCATGCTAAAACATATATTATTCGCCTCTAAATACCTAAACTGAAGGCTCCTTCCACCACGAACAAGTGGTCGAATTTAGCTTTCTATCAACTTGGTCCAATCATTTCATTACAATCTTGCACTATAAACAAAGAATTCTTTTAATTTCTTAGCATAAAATAGAATAGAATAGATTTTTATTGTTCACGGAGATCAATTGGCCTATGGGACCCAAATAAAAAGAGAGCAGCAAGCGTATTACTGTCAGGATTAAAAAACCCCGTCCCGAAGGGTTTTCGAGGGAAAAAACCTTAGTAGTAATAAGTATGCTAGTACACTGTACGGTTGTATAGGACAATTCAATACTGCCCAGGAGGACACAACTGAGTTCGTGTATCCATAACCTCCTGGAGGTATGACCCCAACAAGCCCACGGAGGTCGTATTCAATAGCTCATGCAGCGGCTGGTCAGATACAACTAACCGAACATACCGTGCCCAAATATGGGCAAACGCTGGGCAGATCTGAAGGGCGTGACATTCATCTTCAATGGCACACTGGTGGCAACACTGACAAAGCCTATCCTCCCGTGCTTCCCGAGTCCATCGCCATGTCCCAATGCGGAGACGATGTGCACCCGTGCGAATGGAAGCTATAAGTCTGTGCTTCTTCTTGGGCAAATGGGTGTGCAAGTACTGGTGCGGGCCTCACGTGAGCGTGGAATTTGACTTGCTGTCGATAGTGTGCCATCTTAACGTGTCTCAGAGCATCTGCATCCTAGAGCTTGCCAAGGAAGCTAGCATCTAGGTACATCTTTAGTGCATTGTGATCCTTCTTTGTCCGTACCTGCATGCATCTGTATGCCTGTACATCCCAACATGAGATCCAGCAGGCTTTAAGGCATTGGGGACCCATTGCTACGGCCAAAGCAAGGTTGGGCAGATGTCTATCACCCATAGCAACCACTTTCTGGAAGTAAATAATATGGCATTCCAATGTAGCCCTTTGAAGGCATAGAAAACTTGTCTCCTGGAGCAGGATTTGGTATAGAACTGTGGATTTTACCCCAAGGGCTGTTGCAAGAAGTCTTTTGGCACCTGCTCCAGGTCATTCCAGGTGGTGAGGTATATCACTGGACCCCACACCTCTGCCCCATACAGGAGAACCGGCTCGACCAAGGCCCTAAACATTGGTGGTCCCAGGCATACAACTCTGCCTTGTGGTTGTTGCTCTGCATGGCATATAGTGCTTTCCAACCTGCCGCGACACGCAACCTGATGGCAGCATCCCAGTGGGTGGTAGTAGAGAACTCGATCTCCAAATACTTGTAGGTTGGAGCCACCTCCACAACTTGTCCCTGGTAAGTGAATGAGGAAACCTTGCCTGACGGGATGACGAAACTAGCAGCATCCTAGTTTTGGCCAAGTTAACTCGCATGTCAGTGAACTGGCAGAAAGTGTCAAGTGCATCCAGGTGACATTGCATATCCTCTGGAGTATAGGCTAGGAGGTCTACATCGTCAGCATGTATGAGTTGCCGGATTATGTGGTGCATGAGATGGGCGTCTTCCCTCCCCCCCCCAGAAAGCCCGGTCTTCTAGCTGATCAATGTATAGGCCAAAGAGTGTGGGGGAGAGGGAGCAACCCTAGCATACTCCAATACTATTGACGACTGTCTGTCCTGATGATGTGAGACAGCTTGAGCATGTCTCGTATAGCTTGCATATTATATTCTGCAAGTCAACGGGGTCCCTAGCTGCCTCAATCTGTCCCATAACTTGTCCCGAAGCACTGTGTCAAAAGCCTTTGCAAAATCGACGAAACAACAGTACAGATTTTGCTGACGCTTCTTGCTATCCTCAATAAGTGTGTGCAGAGTGAAAATATGGTCAATGGTGGAATCCATGGGCCGAAATGTCAGAACACGCACCTCCGCCTCTTCTGCCCATATCGTCGGTCGTTGTTCAAGGATGCCAACCAATAATTTTGCAAAGAGAGAGGTGATCATGATAGTGCGATAGTTGGTTGGGCATTGAGGATCACTTGCCTTGTATATGGACACAACTCTACTAGTGGTCCATTGTGGGGGGAAGCCTTCTTGCAATGCTTTATTGAATAGTGCTGTGAGGACAGGCACCACTGGAGGCCCAGCCCACTTCAGAAGTTTTGCCTGCATGCCATCTAAATCTGTTGCCTTTCCATTAACTAGGCGTTGCAGATCCACAGAGAGGAAGCTAGCATCTAGGTACAGATTTAGTGCATTGTGATCCTTCTTTGTCCGTACATGTATGCCACTGAGAACCACTGAGCCTGCTTGTCCTTCCGGCAGGCTTTGAGGCGTTGGGGACCCATTGCTATGGCCAAAGCAAGGTTGGGCAGATGTGTATCACCCATAGTGATCATGTGACATTCCAGGTATTTATACGGTATATGTATACCATGACACGTCACCAGTATTTAATTAAACCCTTAAGGATCAATAGGGGATAACTTAGATTCACTTAAAATGGATTTTATTAGCTATGCTAATAAAATTAGGGGATAATTAACCTAATTATGCTAAATAAGGTATAAGTAGTTAAATGTCCCCAATAAGGGAGTGCCACCTGGTGTTGCCCCCAAAGGGCAACATACTAATTGTTGGTTCATATGTTGAAGTTAGGAAGGCTAAGTCAAAAAAGAACTTGGTAGTCAACATTGGTGTGAAGGTCAAAGGATATTTATCTTCAAGGTCAACTTCCATAAGGAATACTTCATTTGAGGTCAAAGGATGCTTATAAGATTTTGGGTAAGAAGATTGGAAGATGCTTGTTGAAGATTGGAAGTTAGAGTTTGGAAGACCCCATGGTAATCTAGAATCTTTTGCTCCCAAATTTTTCTCATCCCCACTTCCCTATGCCTTCTCCCATTTTTTGCCTTGTTTCCTCAACCCTTCCTTTATCCTTTCATAAGCTCATTTCTATTTCACATTTCCATTCCATTGTTTAGCCTTTGGCTTTTGAAAAAACACACTTTATTATAGAATAGAATAGAATAGAATAGAATAGAATAGATTTTTAGCGTCCACGGAGACCAATTGGCCTATGGGACCCAAACAAAAAGAGAGCAGCAAGCATATTACTGACAGGATTAAAAAACCTCCGCCCCGAAGGGTTTTCGAGGGAAAAACCTTAGCAGTAATAAGCATGCTGGCACACTGTACAATTGCATAGGACAGTTCAAGACCGTCCCGTAGGGCACAAACGCGTCCGTGCATCCATAACCTCCTGGAGGTATGACCCCAACAAACCCACTGACGCCGTAGTCAATAACTGATGCAACGGCTGGCCAGGCACTAGTAGTCGAACATACCTGTCTCGGATATGGGCAAATGCCGGGCAGATCTGGAGGGTATGACATTCATCCTCAATCGCACCCTGGTGGCAACACTGGCAAAGCCTTTGCTCTCGTGCTTCCCGAGCCCAACGCCTTGTTTCAATGCGGAGGCGATGTGCACCCGTGCGAATGGAAGCTATAAGTCTGCGCTTCTTCATGGGCAGCTGGGTGTACAAGTACTGGTGCGGGAGCATTGAGACCCTAGGTGAATAACTTAGGTATCATTCTAGATGCCATAAGAATGTTCTATGCCACGTGGCAAGGCCAGATATGCTCCAAAATTTTTGGAAGGCATCCTTAAAGATCCCTAGAAGATTCTCAAAACCAAAGGTTTGATTTTGCCATTTAAACCATTGAAAATTTGATTTTTTAAAGGCCAGAATCTCGAAATATACTCGAAAGATGCTCGCAAGATTCCCTCCATGAACCTTAAACTTAGAAAAAACTCTTGAATCGGCCAGAGGCCTCAGTTTTTGCCTTAAATTCCTCCCGAATCATTCCTTCCCGCCTCTTAGCTACCCAACAAACCCATAATCAACGCCTAAGATTCTGGATCCACAAAAATTTGAAAATATAATTGGGGTGATCGACACACAACTTTCTAAAGGCCCAGACGCATCAAACCTCAACATTGATACATGCTGAGCATGATCTGAAGACGTTTATGAAGTATCTGAGTGTTCCACAGTTCAATTTGAGAAAATTGGACTGGTATTCCTGTTAAGAAATTATTTTATGACCTTCTGAGATATTTTGATGATTGATTTATGATCCTGAGACCTCTATTCATCTTGTATTACCTTCATATCAATGAAAATTGCCTGCCAAATATTTAAAAAGTTGATTGTCATGATCTTTTAGTATTTTTGGCTACAAACATTTTTACAGTAAGATATTCTATCATTTTTTCTTGCATATGACCACTTGCCTTTCTTTTCTCATCACATTTGCACCTGTGTGCACAAAAAGTTCGAAAAAAAAACCATTCCAAACTCAAGTTATCATTTTTTGCATTCTGTCTGACATGATTTTAGACTGTTATTCTCAAAACAGTGCCAAAAAAATAGTTTCTATGATCCAAATTTTGATTTGATTGCATGCCCCTCACCCTTGGAACCTATACTGCACCTTTGCCTTGGAATCTCTTCAAAATTCCACTTGCAACTCAAGTTACAAAACTCTGAGATTTGCCTGTAGTTTTGACTGCTATTGACCAGAAATTGACCCAACTTTGAGATCGAATATCTTGCAGATTAGAACTCAGACTTAGTCAAAATCTTCTCCCTTGCTTGTCTACAACTTTTCTGTACAAGTCACAATGATTTGACCTTGGAAATCAATTCACCTATGAAAGCTACATCAATTTGAGCGAGGGTCCCATATTCTTGAATTGGGAAAGGTATGAATGCTTGATATTTGAGCTTTTTCTTTGAGAAATTCCTGTGTAGACTGATCACCTTAAGTGATCTGGAGGTTCTAACCCCAACTTGAGCATAAACTCAAGTTGGCTTCTTGTGTTTGACTCTCCAGCCAGGTTGAGGGTCAATATCTTGGAGGTCCTACCGAGATCTTCCTGGATTTCAGAACTCATGGCTCCAAAGCAAAAATTTCCAGCAGAACAAGAACCATTAGAAGATATTGATGCACCAGGTCATTGCAGAGAAAGGCCATTGAATTCAAGTTTCTCAACTAGCCTGCTTCAAAACATGCCATACCAATTTGAGTTGAATGTTCCTGTTCCTTTGCCTACTTTTGATTCCAGTATGAGTGCTAACAACTTTTTGAGAATATTTGAGGATTATTACAGGGATTATGGTTTCAAGAAAGGCTGCAAGCTTTCAGAGTTTGAAAAATGCTTCAAAGAAGAGAGTGAAGTTGGTGCTTGGTTAACTTATGAAAAGTTAATGGGTACCACTTCATGGGATGAACTCGTCAAGAAGTTCCTGGATAGATTTGGTAAATTAGCTGCTCCAAAGGATTTGGTTAATGAGTTGCAAGGTTTTTCTATACATGCAGGAGAAAGTGTGAATCAGTACAAAGAAAGATTTAGCACATTTATGAGCAGGTGTCAAAGAGCACAAGTTACAATCCCAACCCCTTTTTTAGTTACTGCTCTCATCAATGGTTTGGAAAGAAGACCAGATATCCAAAGGAAGCTGCTCAAGATCCAAGCTGCTGAAGGATTTGATTCTATATACAAAGTTTTTGCCAAAACCACTGATCTAACTCAGATGCTCTCTACTTTGCCTGACAAGCATCATGTTTCTCACCATAGCCATGATCCTTTCTACCCTGATGCTTCTGATGCACATTATGATCATCACCCTTCTATTACAGTTTATGCCATACAGAAAGAAAAAAAGAAATCTAAAGAGGAAGAAGCAAATTCTCAAGTTGCAGAGGTCAAGTCAGACCTATCTAAAGTTACTGAAGCTTTAGCAGAAATAACCAAACAATTGGTTGAACTCAAGGCTGCAAGAACAGGTAAAACGTACCCTGAATGTATTCATTGCAATAGGAATTCTCATCCATCAGAAATTTGCTATTTGCAAGTGTGTCCCAAATGCAATAGAAAAGGCCACTTTGGAAAGGAATGTCCTGTTTGTTCTTTTTGTAAAGAAGTTGGCCATACTGATGCTAGGTGTGCTGTTAAGGAATATTTTGCTAAGCAGAAAAAAGAAAAGAGACCAGAGCCTAAACCTCCTGTGAGATTTGCTGAACCAAGCACCTCTATAAGATTTATTCAAGCTACAGATGCTCCCAGATCTGAAGAAGTTATGTGGTGCAAACTAGAAGCATGAATGAGGCTCATGTACACGCTGAACCAAGTAGGCATTCTACTGCCAGGTCTTCACCACCTGTAGTGGAAGCACCTGCTCAAATCATAGCTCCACCCCCTCAGCAAAAATATGGTAAGAAAGATCAAGACTTTGATGAGGTTGATGTTTTGCTTAAAAATTCCAAAGTGAGTGTGGATCTTTTCACATTGCTAAAGATTGCACCTAGCTATAGAAAAAGGGTACTACAGCAAACTGGTGGTGAGATATTAAATGCTTGTGTGAATTTTACTGATGCCACTAACCTTGTTCTAGCACAGAATGAAGAAGACCCTGGTGCATTCACATGTTCAGCTACCTTAGGAGGTTATACCTTCTCAAATGTGTTACTTGATGGGGGATCCCCCCTAAATATCATGCCATATCATATTATGAAAAAGTGTGGTTTCGAGGTGGACAAGAAAGCTTCTATATTATTAAGATCTTTTTATAATGCTAAAATCACTCCTATTGGCCTGTTAATACAGAGGGCATAACTGTAGCTGCTAACTTTATTGTGGTAGCTTTTGAAGACATAGGGGATGAATCTGACATCTATGATCTACTTTTAGGGAGAAGATGGTTGGCCACTGTGGATGCTAGGCCAGTTTGGTCTCAAGGGAGATGTACTATTTCCAATGGGTCTCAAACTGCCACAATTTACAATCAAGATGGTTCCTATGGCTCCAATGAAGAGGTAAACTTTATTAAGGAAATGTTGATTGAAGAACCTTTGGGATCTTACAGAATAAAAAATACAAGGCCAAGGAAATGTGAAATGGTTCCTCTCATTATGGAGTGTGCACTTCCCAACAAACAAGGGCCATCAGGATTCTTATGGTTTGATGGAGGTATTTCTAAAAAATTAAATATTGCATCATCTGCTGCTATTTTGAAAGATTCCTCTCACAAACTTTTAGCTAAAGTAGGAAGAATCTTCCCCCAAGTCACATCTAATGTAGCAGAATATAAAGCTTTGATTGCAGGTCTCCAGGAAGCCAAAGCTATGGATATTGCCAACATTCACATTTATGGTGATTCACAATTAATCTGTAGGCAAGTTTCAGGAAACTACCAAACAAAAAATGCAGATATGGAGCTCTTGAAGAACCAAGTAATGGGAGTGCTCTCGAGTTTTGCTTCATGGGAAATCACTCACATACCAAGAGAGAAAAATGTGGAAGCTGATGCCCTGTGTAGGGAAACCCTCATGTCACATTTAACTGAGGGAGCCATTTCAGAGGAAGACCTTGATGCTAGTGAGGTAAAGGCACTTTGTTCTATTTTAACTATTAATGCATCAGAGGAGAAGGACACTGAAGAGATTACAATCACAAAAAATGGTAAGACTAGAACCCTGTTTGTTGGAGATTTAATTGAATATCAAAATAGGGAGAATTTACAAATGTTTTTTGAAGAAAGGAAGGACGTGTTTGCCTAAGATTATTCTGAGCTCACTGGTATTAAAGCTGAGGTATGTCAATTTGAAATCAAGATTAAAGAAGGATGTAAACCTATTTTTCAAAAACTGAGAAGAATTAATGCTTCATTGATGGGATTGATCAAAGATGAGTTGGATAAAATGCTAGATGCAGGTGTTATTATTGAAATCATTAATCCAGAATGGGTATCTTGCATTGTGCCTGTAGAGAAAGAAAGTGGTGCCTTAAGGATCTGCACTGATTATCGAGATCTCAACAAAGCTACCATCAAGGACTGCTATCCCTTGCCTTTTTTAGAAGAAATTTTATATGTTGTAGCAAGGAAAGAGGTGTACTCATTTCTAGATGGATTTTCAGGATTTAATCAAATTGGCATTAAGGAAGAAGACCAACTCAAGACCTCTTTTATTACCCCTTGGGGAACTTATGCAATGAAGAGAATGCCTTTTGGACTAATGAATGCACCTGCTACTTTCCAGAGAGCTATGGATGTTATTTTTAGGCCTATGTCTCCTCAAGAATTCAGAGTTTATTTGGATGACCTTTGCTTAGGATCTCACCCTACTAATCATTTGGAATTGCTTGCAAAAATATGCTCTTTGTGCAGGGAATCTGGAGTCAACCTTAACCCAAAGAAATGTATTTTTTTTGCATCCAAAGGGCAACTTTTGGGGCATGAGGTATCCAACAATGGTATACAAGTGGCACAAGAAAAGGTTGAAGCCCTCAAAAAGCTGGTACCCCCCAAAAATCTGAAGCAGGTCAAAAGTTTTATTGGCATGACTATTTTTCTTAGGATGTATATTCCTAATTTTGCTCACATTATAAGTCCTATTTCTAAACTGACAAGGATAGGCAGGATTTCTAAATCTGAGAGCAAGTATGTCCCTGTCACATGGTCATCAGATTGCCAAGAGTCTTTTGAGTTGCTTATAAAGTCCATTTGTGAGGCTACTCTTCTAAAAAAACCTGATTTGAACAAGCCATTTGAGGTCTATATTACCATCACTAAAAAAGCCATAGGCCTAGCTATTCTGCAGGACAAGCACACCATACACTACAAGAGAAAACCTGTTTTGCGTCAGAAAAATCGTCAAAAACCCTTCACAGATAGAGAATTGCCCAGACTCATATGGCTGACGCATATTCTGACGAATATTTTCTGACGAAAAATCGTCAGATTTTGCGTCAGACTTTTCGTCAGATTTTCCGACGCAAAATCGTCAAATTTAGCGTCAGATTTTTTGTCAGAATTTTCGTTGCATTTTTCGTCATATTTTTCGTCAGATTTAGCGTCAATTTTTTCGTCATTTTTTTGGTCAAAAGTATTCGTCACTTTTTTCGTCATATTTTTCGTCACAAAAATTCGTCACAGTATGCGTCAAAATTTTCGTCATTTACATCAAAATTTTTGTTCGATTTGTGTCACAATATAATATCTATCATATGCTTCATTAGTATTTTATTCGTCATATTCGTCGTCATTATGCAAGGCTACTATTTTATTCGTTAATAATGCTTGAATTTAATGGGGTACAAATTCATAAAGAGATAAGAGTGTATATAAAAGACAAATTTTTGTATTTAAATCGAATCATAGTTACATGTCAAGAATAGGTAATCTTTACAATACGAACAAAGATCTTGAGACAATGGGCTCCACCAGACTTCAGCAGCATAAAAAAAGAAGAAATCCAAAGTCTTCAAAGAATGCTTCAACTGCAGTCTTCAAGAAATAGTTTTTCATAACTCCCTTATGGTGTCCTAAACAGTCAAGCTAGAATGAAAACTAGACAAGAATAAAAAATTGGGAGATAGAAAATATTGAAATATACCTTTTCATTTTGAGTTGACCATCCATATTATAAGCAGCATCATGTATAAAGAACCTTTGCAGCATCATGCATAGAGAAGAAGGTTCTCTAGACTTATGTAATCCTACAGTATTTCTCGAAAAATTAAATTCATAGATTCCAATCTATTCTTTTCATTCACAATTATCAAAATAACACAAATTGAAAGCCAAGAAGCTACGAGCAAGAACTTATTGATTCAACACTTACATATACCTTCTCCCGCCGAACTCCAGGAACAGAGACGCAGGAGCCGCAATGTGGTAGTGCGAGGCCTGACAGAGGAGTCGGGAGAACATCTCACTTCCCGACTCCAGACACAGATCTTGGACCGGATGATGTTCCCAGCACCTGTGACCATTGGAAAGGCGAGTCGTCATGGAATTCAGCGCCCTGATCGCCCCCGGGTGGTCATCTTCACAGTTGAGAGCGTGCCAGAGCGGGTGGCCATCCTGTGTCAGGGCCGGAAGTTGAAGGGGACGGCTCTGTACGTTGACCGGAACTTGACCCCAGCACAGCAAGAGACCCGAAGGCGTGAGCTGGCCAAAGTCGAGGGCCGCCGCAGACATGGAGGGGCAAATGGGCTGGTCCGGGGAAGGATCTTGCGGAATTCGAGCAGCCAAACAGGGGATGCGGTGCACTCCGCCCCTCGAGTCCCCTCGAGGGGGCCCCAGCCGCACAGCATCCACATCTTCCGCTCCCCACAGGACCACCACTACCACCGACCTGAAGTGGCGATGCATGCCACTAAATAGGGATCGTGCCTCGCCGTGGTATCCCTCGGAATTGCCGTGGCTTTCCATGGCGTAAGGGGACAATCTCAATTCGGCCGCCATGGACATGGACCTTATCTTCCTCATGGAAACATGGGAATATCTTTGGTCACAAAGCTACGATTTGCCAAGATACCAAATACAATCCGCCTTCAATGAGTGCACCGGAAACAAGGACACGGAGGAATTGCGTGTTACTACCGCATGACCTTTGGCCCAATCGGTCTCCCCTGCAAAGGCGTGACAGCACAACTGATACACACGTGGGTGCGAGTGCGCGAACGGGGATGGCAGCCCTCTCTTTGTGGCGGCTTGCTACTTCCCACATCTTTGAGCAACTTTTACCACACGCGCTTGGATGTGGGCGACGGGGAGCCCTATGTCAATCTATATGATGACATCAAAGAAGTCTGCATAAATTGGGCAAGGACATGTTGCTTGGAGATTTCAATGCACGACAAAAAGGCAGCAGATCCCAAAATTTGCACCTCTAGCCGAGGATGTGTTGCAAATGGACCTCGCAGAGATGGTTTGACCAAGGGCGTCGGATGACGGCCGGTGACACGCGGTATGGCCGGCAAATCTTTTGTTGGGCGATATCATTGACCGGGTCATTTGCAATGGGCGGGTACAGTGGCCGCCCTCCGGCCCGCTTCACTTGTAGACAGAGAACCGTGGGGCACCACGGTGTGGTGGATTACGTGCTAGCAGACGAGCAATGCCTACACTTGATCACTCGCCGATGTCGGGACGGTGGCCGAGGGGCGAGGAAGTAGACTCAGACCATCACCCATTTCTTGCGGATAGATTGGCGAGCCAACCGAGCACCCATTGCCCCAACACCCCATGTACCACGGTTGCGTCCGGACTATGATCATCGCGGCGGTCTATCACGAGGATGCTTGAGCATGAGTGCCGGAGTCTTGCAGCTCCCCCACACTTCAACAAATAGACGGCCCGGTGAACCCGGCTCGCCGAGGGTAGGGGATAGATGCTTTGGGAGAGGCCGCTCTCGGCGATCCACGGGGGCTGCAACCACCTTCCCCGCAATCACCGGTTCGATGGCGAATGTCGGGGGCTGAAACGATGGCTCCGCCAAGTCTTGGACCCCACCATTCGCCCATGAGCCGTCCGATCAATACCGCTCCTTCCTCAAGACCAAGAAAGCCGGGTACCTTGCGAACTCGGCATGAATGATGTTTGGTCTTCTAGACCGCCACCCTAGGGCCTTCGGAGAAAGGTCTTGGGTAAGCTGCCTGACCCCACGGAAATATTACCCCAACAATGGGTGAGATACTTGCGGCAGCACTGTATGATCCAATGGGAAGCCGGGCACCGTATCTCCACGACATGGGCCTAGCACCGGTCATTCTTGAAGGGATGTCATAATGGGCACGCAACGCCTTAATTGAAGGCAGGCAGATTTGGATGGTATGCGGTGAGCTTCTCAAGTGGGCCGGGCCCCCAATGGTGCCGGTTCTCATAGCACTCTTCAAAAGGGCATTGCAAGAAGGCTTCCCCCCGCACTGGACTACCAGTAGAGTTGTGCCCATATACAAAGTAGGGGACCCCCACGTGACCAACTATCGTTACCATTATGGTCGGGCCTCGTCTTTGCCAAGTTGCTTGCCGGATTCTTGAGCCCGGCCCGACACTTTGGGCGGAGGATGGAGAAGTCGCGGGCTCTCACGCCAGCAGGCTTCCACCCCGGCATTCTACTATTGACCATATCTTCACTCTGCGAACACTCATAGAGGATAGCCGGAATCAACGCCAGAATCTGTACTATTGCTTTGTGGATTTCGCAAAGGCTTTTGATACAGTGCCTCGGGATAAGTTGTGGGACAGATTGAGACAGCTAGGGACCCCCGTCGACTTGCGAATGCTATATCTGAGACTATCTGAGGCTTGCTCCGGTCGTCTCCCTGCTTGTCGGGGAGCCCGTTGTTAGTAGCATTGGGGTGCGCCGGGGCTGCCCTCTATCCCCCCGCTCTTCGGCTTGTACATTGACCAGCTAGAAGAATGGCTAGTGAGCACGGGGAGAGGGGGGAGGATTGATGCACCACATAATCCGGCAACTCATATATGCTGATGATGTTGACCTGCTTTCGCATATACCCTGAGGACATGCAACGCCACCGGATGCTTTGGACACTTTACGCCAATTCCCGGACATGAGAGTTAACTTGGCCAAGACAAAGGTGCTCTTGGTCCCATCATCCGGCACCCACGCCTTCCCTCATTCACTTACCGGGGCGGTGTAGTGGAGATGGCTCAGTCTTTATAAGTATTTGGGCATTGAGTTTTCTACTACCACACACCGATACATCCATCGGTTTCTGGGTCACTGCGTTTGAAAGCCCCAGATGCAATGCAAAACAACAATCCAAGGCGAGTTTGTATGCATGGGGTCATCGGGCACACTTGTTCGGGCATTGGTTGAACCGATCCTCCTCTATGGGGCGTAAGTGTGGGGGCGGTGATATCCCTCACCACTTGGAACGATCTAGAGCAGTCACGTAAGGCCTTCTTGGCCCGACCGGGAGTGAAATCCACGGTCCCATATCGAGATCTTGCTCCGGGAGACGAAGCTTCCTTCCATTCTGAGGGGCTGCTTGTTGGAACATCACATTATTTACTTCGAGGAAGGTGGTGGCTATGAATGAAGCCCGGCTGCCCGACCTTGCTTTGGCGATGGCGATGGGCCCGCAATGACTCAAAGCGTCTTTGGAAAAGACAAGCAAGCCCAATGGTTCTCGCTATGGAATGTGCAAGGGCACCAATGATGTGGACCAAATGTATACACCGGAAGAACGCTACTGCCTTTGAAGCGAGATTTGGATGCTTGCTTCATGGCCAAGCTTTGGGATCAGAGGCCCTGTCACATGTCAAGGTGGCAAATTATCGACGGCCAGGTTAATCCCATGCTCACGAGGGGCCCACACCACTACATGCGCACCCATCTACCCATGAAAAAGCGGGGTGATTGCTTCCATTCGCCGCAGTGCACACCACCTCCGCGTTGAGACGGGGGAGATGGATTCGAGCCGCTGCGTGAGGGCCGAGTCTGCTCGTCTTTGTCAACAAAGCCATTGAGGATGAAAGTCATGCCCTCCAGGCATGTCCGGCGTACGAGCATATCCGGGCTCGGTATGCTCGGTTAGTTGTGCCCCATCAGGCCTTGCATGAGCTACTGAGCACGGCCTCTGTAGGCTTGTTGGGATCGTACCTCCGACATTAACCTCAGTTGTACTTGTGATTATGTATATAACTGTGCAGTATGTCAGCATCCTTATTGCTACTAAGGTTTTTCCCCCGAAAACCCTTCGGGGCGGGGGTTTTTTAATCTTGGTAGTAATATGCCTGCTGCTCTCTCTTTGTACTTGGGTCCCATAGGCCAGTTGGTCTCCGTGGACGATAAAATCATATTCTATTCTATTCTATTCTAATTTTATACAAGTGTTGAGCTGCAAGCAAGATCTCAAACAACTTAAAAGTACTCCAGATTTTATCTAAGTTTAATTACCTTAGACAATGTCTTAAAAGAAGAAAATACATTCTTTTCTATGGAGAATCTGGCATACAAATGCATGAAAGTAAAGTTTCTAGATGCACTTTTGCTATGGAGGCATAGGCATATATCTAAAAAATAATGGGGCACAAGTTACGTTTGTGCATCACCTATTTGTGCATCACCTATTTGTAAACCGTACCAATCAATGTAAAGTATATAAATGAGTAAATCAGACCTTAGAAAACTCGTCCGTCATGTCCTCTAATTGCACATCAGCATTTCAAAATTCAGTAGATGATTTTCCAGCATTTGCCATTGGCAGTTCGCCATCACACTCTATAGCAAAACAAAGTTTCGTCTGGGATGTAAAGCTGGGATGTAAAGCTGTAAGCCAAGTTAACTTCATCGAGCAAGGGCACAAACGAATTAGGTAGAATGAATTTAATTAGGTGTCATCGCAAAAATTACAGCCATAATTTCTTATGCTCAAAATTCCAGAATTGAACAAGGTTAAATGGCAAACGCAAATACATATTTCTGCCTATTTGAGAAATTTATGCAACACATAAACTATAAAACTTGTATAATCATTTATTTCCATGTATCTTAGAACATATTACCAAATGGTATTTGCTAATCTGATATTCGCTCACCAAGTATCAGCAGTTTGCATTTGATTTTTCGCCATAGTCGCAACAGAGCCTAGGTTTCATATTCCAAACTGCAAACCTGATTTTCTTAAAATAATAAATCAGTGTACCATTTTCGGACAGAATTGCATCACAAGCATCTAAACAATGCTTCTTCGAACTTGTATTACAGGATGTCATATTACAAATGCCTTTCCCTTTGCTGTAAGAAATGCTTACAGTAGTTTACCAAGTAAAGCCTTTTATGGCAATAACTACAAAAATGAGACATCGATCCATTACTTTCAGATGAACATGGATTCCAACCTGATTATAAGAGCTAGAGATATATCCTGGTGTATGGAACAGCCGCTATATGGCATCCCTTTGCAACATCGAAACTTGTAAAACCGTCATTCTCTGCTATATCTATATTAGAGCCGGAACTGAAGTAAGCATCAGCGTGGTATAAAGAATGTAAATAAAGTTTGCAAAGAGACAAACTTTAAAAACTTAAGATCATACTGATTTAGAATAGAAATGATACAAATGAGCAATTTGAACATCAGATAGAACCTGAATCATTACGCCTCCAGATTCTGTGATTGTATTTGTTGAAAATCATTTGGACCTCTGCTCAAAAATCATGTTCCAGCTCCTTAAACTCGGTCAGAGCATAAAACTATCCGCAATCTGCAATTTTGAGCAACATGGCCAGCTCCAACTGATTAGTGGTAGTTGCTCCATTCTGTTCAGCTTTTTCCATTGCAAATGCCAACATATCTAAGCACCACATGCCAATCAGAATCCTGTTTTTCACCTACCTTTTATAAAGCCATGTATCTTTTGATAGCCGAGAATGCATTTGTACTGTTATGGCATGGAAAGCAACTGATGAAGTTCCTAAATGATTTCAAACAGGTCGGCCTTACACTCCAGGGTAAATCAGGCTGCTAAGGCACGTAATCAACAACAGATTTTTTTGTAGGAACACCCGATCCGGGCTGCCAGATCATATGCGGTCAGATTGGCCGCCAAGGGAATGGCCTTACATGCCCTCCACAAAACCTAACTTTGAGGGATCGAAAACTCACAATTTAATGCCATGGTACAATAATGCTCGATGCCCCTTTTGAAACATGTAAAGAAAAATTTGGGCTAGAAGATCAGATAAGAAAGCATTTTCCTCTTTCTTTTCACAAAAGTATATTGCGTGCATGTTGCATGCATGCAAAAGAAACCCAAGTGGCTCATTTATATTATTTAAATACTATGTGAACTCTTGCCCATAAACGAAAATATGTGCTATGTGCGAAGGCTTACACATGTGTGAGTGCCATGAGCTATGTGAGCACATGTATATTGCATGGTTCATATAGGCAAATTATGTAATCTAGATGCACCTCAAGCATATTAGGCTTAAAACTTGCCATGTATTTTGCCAAACATACATTTCATATTGCCATGTAGTAGCAAGGTAGATTATCACTGCCATTGTCATTTTTTGCCATCTCCTAGGCTTTTTCCACATAGTTCCTAAGCCTTTCACCTATTCTCATATTTGCCACACCTTTGATTTACGACAAGGGTCTCAAAAAACAAGACCAACAAACGCTATAGACCAAATAAAATTATAATGCTCTCAGAAATATTCTCATTCATTCTGGTGTCATATACCCCTAAAAAACCATGATGCCCCATGATATCTTTATCACATATCATATATCCAGGTAGGATGTCTACCAAGGAACAATTTTAAAGTTTCCAAGGAGTATTAAACAATGACCCATTAACCCACTTTAGGGCGCTATTCGATATCATAACATTGTAAAAAATCTTGACCATGCATTAAGAGCTTCCACAAAAAAAAATTCCAAATGAAGGAAACAAGAGCTTTTTTCTTTTATGCAGACCTTTTGTAGAGCCTTTTTCTTTTATGAGAATTTGAAGGGTCCAAAGTTCGCCACACTCTCCATTTTTTGAGCCTTCATAATGTATTTTACCATATTTGCCAAAAGGGTCAAAGCATGGAGGTGGGGGACACTTTTTGTGTCAGCGACACATGGTGCTTAGTGGGTGCTTTCTGCGGTTATTTTCTTTGTATTTTCGAAAAATATTTTTCTTTCATTTTTTTTGATATTTTTCCCTGAAACGCATTCACATTACGCCTTGGAATACAAAATTTCAGCTTCATCGGAGTTACAGAAAAAAAGATAAAAATAAGTAAAATTTTCAGCATTAGGTGCTTAGGGGGTGCTTGGCTGGCGCAAAAGTGCCCCCCAGCTCTATGCTTTGACCCAAAACCCAGACACCAACATAATGTATTTAAACAACTTATCTAGTTGTTCTATGCATGATCACTGAAAAAGCACATATGCAATGCCACCACTTGTTGGGGGGCTTCCTACTATTCTAGGCCATGAAGGAACAACTTCTTGACCATGCGTCCAAGAATGGGGCATGATTCATGCCTTAATATCCATGCTGACCATATGTGAACATTCTTTGATAGAATAGTATAATATTAGCGTGTAAATAAACTTAACAAAGTGGTCTTTGTGATGCATCATAAAACTCTTTTTTCTTTCTCATTGGATGACTACCAATATGTGTAATAAGGATTAATGAACCGTAACATTTTGTAAACAATTGGGGTATTCTCAAATCTCCAAAAATTTCATAATATATAAAGCTAAGTAAATGAAAATAACTAAATCTTTTGCCTTTGTTTTCATGTTCAAGTCACTTAGTTGCAAGATAATAGAGAAATGTTGACAAAGATTGATACATAAGATGATAGCCTACAAACTCATCAACCTTTCAAGAAATCATCCAAATCAACTTGCAAGCCCTTAATTAAAGATCGATAAACATGAAATGACTTCTCCTTAATTAAGTCTCCTTTCCAAAGGCAAGATAACATTGTACAATTTACCTCGTCTAACTATTTGATATGTTTGACATAGATTGTAAAATGTTTCATATCTACATGCATATGAGCATTTCTTATTCCTTTGGTATGTATGAAGTCATGCAACTCATAGAAATAAGTATGGAAACCTATAATGCTGACCTAAAGCTAAAAAATGCCATGTTCGATATACTGACGAATATTCTGATGAATATAATGACGAAAAAAATCGTCAGAACATTCGTCATACATTCGTCAGAATTATCGTCAGATTAATCGTCAGGACTTTTCGTCATATTATTCGTCAGACTTTGCGCCGTGATTAATCGCCGAAAACATTCGCCGATTTTTTAACATGCTTTTACGTCGCTTTTGGCGTCGATTTTCGTTTTTTAATTGGCCGAAAATTCGCCGAGCTTCACAGGAAAAACCCATAAGATTTTTCTGACGCATTTTCTGACGCAGAACAGACATTCTCTTGTAGTGATAGCTTTTGCCAAAGAAACAAGCGGAGTTCAACCAAGAAAAGCACACCGTATCGGAGAAGAGTGTCACCGCTCTTATGTTCCTCATTGATGCATAAGGTCACCTACTATTGAAGAGTTCTGTTCAAGTTTATATGAAGCAAAATCCAACGGGTTTGTTATTTGGTAAGGCTACCTCTAAACCAAAAATTCAAAGGTGGGCTTGCAAGCTACAAACCTTTGATATTTCCATAAAAGAGTTACATCAGGTGAAGAGTCCCAGTCTTTATTTACCTTACATTTTCTTTGATCATGAGGATGCAAAGAGAAGTTGTTGACTTTGTGGATGCCTTAGCTTATTTGCAGGCAGATGATGAAGAGCGTAACCGGCCAGGATTGGCAAAATGCCTATAAAGAATTTTTTTACAATTCAAGAAAATGCCCTCGTGGTTGACCTCAAGCCAAAGAAAGGAGATTTAAAGAAAAGTGTAGGCAATTTAAAATGATTAATGATGTTTTATGTAAAGTCAACGTGGATGGACTATTACCGAGGTGTGTCAATGAAGAGGAATCGCTTTTGATCATTAGAGAAATGCATGAAGGAGTATGTGGAGGCCATTTTGCTGGAGATACTACTGCCAAGAAAATTCTCAGGTCAGGTTATTATTGGCCTACAATATTTAAAGATTGTTATACTGCTATAAAATCTTGCCACAAGTGTCAAATATTTGGCAAAAGGATCCTCCTCCCAGCTGCACTAAACCCCATCATTTCTCCAGGACCTTTTCAAATATGGGGATTAGATTATATTGGCCCTATTAACCCCCCTTCTGCAGGACAACATCAGCACATTATTGTAGCTACAGATTATTTTACCAAGTGGGCAGAGGCAATTCCTTTAAGACAGGCTAATGCCATTACAACAGCAAAGTTTTTACATGAGTATATTTGTGCACGGTTTGATATTCCTCTACAATTGCATTCTGATAGAGGTACTCCTTTTGTGAATGAAGTTATTGCTAATTTGTTAACCATTCTTAAGGTCAAACATACCAAGAGCTCCTCCTACTATCCCCAAGGTAATGGTCAAGCAGAAGCTACTAACAAAGTTTTGAAAAGCATTTTGGAGAAAACAGTGGATGATAATAAAAAAGATTGGCATGTCAAACTGGTGGATGCTCTATGGGCTTATAGAGTCACCATTAAAGCAGCAACCACTCACACACCCTTTAATCTAGTATATGGCATTGAAGCTGTACTTCCAGTAGAACTTGAGCTTCCATCTCTGAGGTTAGCCTATAAGTTATGTTTGCCTTTTGAATATGCTTTGCAGGAAAGACTGGATACCCTTCTGCATTTAGAGGAATATAGAATGGAAGCTGAGAATGCTAATCTGCTAAAAAAAGCCAAAGATTTGGCTGCTTTCAAAGCTGCCCATAAAATACAGGGAACTTTCAAGACTGGAGAGTTAGTTCTAAAATGGAATAAATCAAGGGAAGACTCGGCTAGTAAGTTTGAAAATCTTTGGGAGGGTCCCTATGAGGTGTTGGAACCTGCAGGCACCAATTCTTATTGGTTGAAGGAATTAACTTCAGGGATGCCACTTCCAAATCCTATCAACACTATTCACCTGAAAAGGTACTGGGATCAGCATATATGCTTGTCTCTTTTGTTCTAGAACTTAGACAAGTTAGAATTAAAGTTAAATATTGGATAGGCTAGATTAGATTTCACTTTGTCTTAAATTTAGAACTAATGTCTTCATTGAGTTTATATTTGCAGATTAGCCAGTATGAAGGATGAGCTATCAAACAGCTTTAGAACAAGGATTTTTATTAATTGCCAAGTGTCATTTGCAGGAGCACCCTTCTTCCATCTTCATTCATCTGTCTCATTGTGGTCCTGCCCTCCATTTAGCCATGTACTCTCATTTTATCTCCCTAAATGTGCACTCTGCAAATTCAGCTTCACCATTATAGCAGAGTTGCAAGGATCAAGATTAACTGGTTTGTATGTTTCCATGACAGGTGCATCCTTTCTCCATCTTTATTCATCTGCCATAAGTGGTCCTGCTATCCATTTAAACTCCTTATTCTTGTTTTCATTCCCAAAAGAAAGCACTCTGCAATTCATCTTCACCATCATGGCAGAGTTGCATTTTTAAGGATCAGGGAGGCATACATTTTCTTGTTTTGGCGAGATCTCAACTTTTGCACATCCACTTCACCCTCTCACACCCCATTTCCATCACCACCTTACCATATTCACACTCATTCTTACCTTTTCCTTTCACACATTTTCTTGTTTTGGCGAGATTCCCACATTTACACACTTACCTCATCTCATACACTCCATTTCCATCACCATCTTGTTATATTCACACTCATTCTCACCTTTTTCATTCACTCACATCCTCTCACTACCATATTCACCACTATTCCATCAGCACTTGCACTTCATACCCTCTTTCTTCCATAATCCCCACTTAGACACTTTGGGACAAAGTTGAAGACCCCTTATGGCTGAGGGGACCAGCCATTTTCTTGTTTTGGCAAGATGTTGGCAAGATTGTTGGTTCATATGTTGAAGTTAGGAAGGCTAAGTCAAAAAAGAACTTGGTAGTCAACATTGGTGTGAAGGTCAAAGGATATTTATCTTCAAGGTCAACTTCCATAAGGAATACTTCATTTGAGGTCAAAGGATGCTTATAAGATTTTGGGTAAGAAGATTGGAAGATGCTTGTTGAAGATTGGAAGTTAGAGTTTGGAAGACCCCATGGTAATCTAGAATCTTTTGCTCCCAAACTTTTCTCATCCCCACTTCCCTAAGCCTTCTCCCATTTTTTACCCTTCCTTTATCCTTTCATAAGCTCATTTCTATTTCACATTTCCATTCCATTTTTTAGCCTTTGCTTTTGAAAAAACACACTTTATTATAGAGCATTGAGACCCTAGGTGAATAACTTAGGTATCATTCTAGATGCCATAAGAATGTTCTATGCCACGTGGCAAGGCCAGATATGCTCCAAAATTTTTGGAAGGCATCCTTAAAGATCCCTAGAAGATTCTCAAAACCAAAGGTTTGATTTTGCCATTTAAACCATTGAAAATTTGATTTTTTAAAGGCCAGAATCTCGAAATATACTCGAAAGATGCTCGTGAGATTCCCTCCATGAACCCTAAACTTAGAAAAAATTCTCGAATCGGCCAGAGGCCTCAGTTTTTGCCTTAAATTCCTCCCGAATCATTCCTTCCCGCCTCTTAGCTACCCAACAAACCCATAATCAACGCCTAAGATTCTGGATCCACAAAAAATTGAAAATATAATTGGGGTGATCGACACACAACTTTCTGAAGGCCCAGACGCATCAAACCTCAACATTGATACATGCTGAGCATGATTTGAAGACGTTTATGAAGTATCTGAGTGTTCCACAGTTCAATTTGAGAAAATTGGACTGATATTCCTGTTAAGAAATTATTTTATGACCTTCTGAGATATTTTGATGATTGATTTATGATCCTGAGACCTCTATTCATCTTGTATTACCTTCATATCAATGAAAATTGCCTGCCAAGTATTTAAAAAGTTGACTGTCATGATCTTTTAGTATTTTTGCCTACAAACATATTTACAGTAAGATATTCTATCATTTTTTCTTGCATATGACCACTTGCCTTTCTTTTCTCATCACATTTGCACCTGTGTGCACAAAAAGTTCGAAAAAAAACCATTCCAAACTCAAGTTATCATTTTTTGCATTCTGTCTGACATGATTTTAGACTGTTATTCTCAAAACATTGCCAAAAAAATAGTTTCTATGATCCAAATTTTGATTTGATTGCATGCCCCTCACCCTTGGAACCTATACTGCACCTTTGCCTTGGAATCTCTTCAAAATTCCACTTGCAACTCAAGTTACAAAACTCTGAGATCTGCCTGTAGTTTTGACTGCTATTGACCAAAAAATTGACCCAACTTTGAGATCGAATATCTTGCAGATTAGAACTCAGACTTGGTCAAAATCTTCTCCCTTGCTTGTCTACAACTTTTCTGTACAAGTCACAATGATTTGACCTTGGAAATCAATTCACCTATGAAAGCTACATCAATTTGAGCGAGGGTCCCATATTCTTGAATTGGGAAAGGTATGAATGCTTGATATTTGAGCTTTTTCTTTGAGAAATTCCTGTGTAGACTGATCACCTTAAGTGATCTGGAGGTTCTAACCCCAACTTGAGCATAAACTCAAGTTGGCTTCTTGTGTTTGACTCTCTAGCCAGGTTGAGGGTCAACACCAGGCCTAACTCATTTGGCCAAGTGGGACTTGCTAATTTAGGTGGAGAAATAGGGGTCCTACCCCCATTTTTGCCCAAAATTCGAATTGGGAAGAGGAGAGGAGGAACAACCACCAGTTTTTGCCAGTACTTGCCAACAGACCCCAAGTATGGAGAGCTACCGTGATAATGGCTCCAGCCAAGAGACTGGTTAGTCCCTAGATAGTTTCTATATTCGCTAACACTTGTTTGAATAGATGGGATGATTAAATTCTCTTTCTTATGTTGTTTTGGATGATGATGGATACTTAGATGGTGTTTATATTCTTTCTTTCTGCTCCCTCCGTGTATTGGGGTTGCGGAAGGGTAGAGACCTAAAGGCCATCTAGAAGTAGAGATGTTCCTAGTTAAAACCCTTAAAACCCAGTAAATATGGCCCGTGCGCAAGAGCCAACCTGGCTGAGGATGCTATGATGTGGTTCAGCACCAAACAACGGACACAACTGGGGAATCGGGGGTGGAGCCTTGCTGAGCGTGGCTACTGGGGCTCGTACAGTGTGCTAGCCTATAGTCGGTCAGTATGTGTGGGCCGGGTATGGGTCTAACACCTCCTGGATCGCTGGATATGGCCGTTATGGATGTCCTCGACTTTGTGTAGATTTAGGGGGGTAAGTCGGGTACGGATACGAGTGCTACAGAGGTGGCAGGTATCCTAGCACACCCAGAGAACTGTTGTGATCCGGGAGGAGAAGCTTCTCTGACCTGCCTCATCGGACTGGGGAGATGTAACCTGGAGTAGTCCCAAAGGGTGATTCCTTGGGATTGCGTCTCCGGAGGGCTACAAGCACGTCATAGCATGATTCAGCCTATCTGCAAAGTGTGCACAAGAGGGGCGGATGGAGTCGACTACCCTAGCCATTGTCTTATGCCAGTCAACGCCATGTTATACTTTCGTCTGTTGTTATCTGGAGGCCTGGCCGTCAGTTGACCCCTTGGAGTCTGAGCCTCGGATAGCGCCTTGTTATGATATATTGCTCATATTATTGATGGCTGTACTTTTCTTTCGTGATGATGGTGGATGGGCCACCCTTCGTGGTGGTATATTATTTAGCATAATTAACGTGTATGTATGCTTCCGCTGTATAGGATTTCCCGTAGAGGACGTGGGACGAATGACACCTCCGTGTTCCTCGCCCAGACACTTGGCCATCCCAAGTGATCCGAGTATGACGGAGGGCCTTACCATGGTGATGTAGTCGCCATGGGAGGGGAATTCCCGTATTTGTATGATGGGAGCATCGTATAGATTCTGGGAGCGTCACAGTGGTATCAAAGCATGGTTTTGGTAGACCAAATCATTGCACTGGCCATAGTTGATGATACTTTTTCTTAGGTTAAAGTATTCCAACTCTGTAGGTAGCATGTGGGTTGACCTAGTTATGGGAGGAATAACTTAGTTGAGTAGGAGAGTGTTCTATAGTAGAGTGGTTAGGTTCAGATGGTGGAGCCAGAGGTTCGTGTTTTGCAAGCGCCATAACTTTCTTCAGGTAGCTCGGATGGATGGGATCTCTGCTCCAACGTGTCGGCCATGGTCCAATAATCTTAGGGACGTGATTGTCTGGCATCAAACTAGCCTATAAAAAGGTCAAAACCCTACTCGAGCGTCGCTCGAGTCAGAGTGTCTCAGAATTTTCCGTCGCCACCGTATAAAAAATTCTTATAAACCAAAAAAAAAAAAACCCCGGAAATAACTAGTCTAGGCAACAACCCTACTGCAGTTCAAGCTATATCAGTCAATCCATCAGTAGCCTTATCATTCTGTACTTTAGTCGAGCAGTCCAAAGACAGTACATCCTACTAAGGTCTATAAGCCACATGACTTTAATAATTATAATTACAATATTGGTCAACTAGCCCTTTGCATTTGCCTATTTTAGCAGTGGTCAAAAGATACTAAATCATATCAAGGTCTAAAAGTCACATGACTTAAAATAAAGGTCAAATATACCTTTGCATCCGAATATTTTATCTATATTCAAAATTATTTTCTTATGTAGACTAAACTTTATGTAATGTAGATAAACTTTACCTTATCTTCCAGTTTCAAATTTTGCATGCATTTCTCTTTATGCATGTTTTCATGCAGATGCATGGATGTATCAAATCTACAAGTCAGTGAAAGACTATACAAAAGGCAGTTTTATCCATCTGTCCTCTTATGTTTTAAGCAACCACTTTATATTTTTATACTTAAATGGCACCTTACTGTGGAAAAGGGCACTTTCGTGTAACATATTGCCTTATATCTGAGTTTTCCTTTTTTCACAAATTGTGGATTTTACCTAGTCTGAGACATGTCCAGCATACTTGAGTTTGTCATTCTGCTTAAAGATATTGTTAGCCAGATTTAACATCTGTTTTTACATCTTAGAACTCCATAACCATCAAAAATTACCAAGCTAGTATGATCTCAAAAACCTGTTTCATGTATTTAATGCCAAAATCTGAAACACAAGATCACATTTTCGTCCATAATGAAGATAAAGCTGGATATTGTATTGATATATACCAGCATCTTACTTTAATGATATATACCAGCATCCTTCTTTTATGCTTTCTATTTTTTTCTGTCATTCATTGTTAACTGACATATTTAGTTAAAACAGCATATAGATCTAAGGTCATGTCTTTTGTATTAGAAAACCTATAGATCCTGCTTTTAGACAAACTGAACTTAGTGTTCTATAATCTAGACATTAAGTAGATGTAAGCTTGAAGCTGTAAAATCTTCCCTTAGCCATTTGCAAGATCCTTGTAATCCTTTGAGCTGGAACCAACCATAACAGCAAAAACAGCACAATGAGACTAGAAATACCACGTACCTACAGCCAAACATGTATAAGTTAGCAATAATCTTGGTATTCTTGGCTCTTCGCCCTTTACCCATTGTACCTTTTTGCTCTTGATGAGTTAAAGCTTACTAAGAAAACAAAGATACAAACATAAAGGCTAAACTTTGTGTAAACACCAATCTGTGTTTCTGTTTTATGATGCCAGCATCAATAGTTTTCTTTAAGAAAAACATGTATTAGTCTAAAGAAAAACGTGCATCTACAACTTTATGAGAAGGAAATACCCATGTTTCTATCCATACAACAGCTCATACCATCCCTGTTATAATCTGTTCTATCTTACAACCATGAATGGTTTTCTTTTCTTGAACTTTTTCTTCTGTTATCCCCTTTCATATGGCAGGGATTTTTTAATTTTGGGAAGCTCAAACCATACCTGAACATCTTCATCTTCTGAACCTCCATCTTCATTGTATTGTGTTTCTGGGATATAATGCTCCAGATTTGTGTTGTCTCTATGAAAACCAGCAGGCCTTCTATTGTAGCCACCTCTTTTTGTGGCATAACCCCAATTTCCATCACCATAACTCATATCCTTTTCCTCCACCCCTTTGTGCCATATGCAAAGCTTCAAAATTTACAGAGTTTTGGCACCACAACAACTCCCTTTCTAGATCATCCAGAGGCGCTTCTTCTTCCTCAGAACTACTACTTCCGGATATGCCATTGTAATCAAATCGCATTTACCTTATGGGGATGGCTTTTTCGGCAAGGTATCCGCCCTTAATGGTTTGCTGCATGCCAGTGGCGGACTGCTCGAAATATCTTCTGCCCAGAAAAGTCGGACTGCTCGAAATATTTTCTTAGTCTAAGATATTCTATATATATTTAATGGTTTTTCCCATCCTATTACAAGCTACTAGATAGATATTTAGACTATCTATGCAATGTAACAAATTTCCTTACTTAAAAGATCAATGTTTCCTTTATATGGCTTCTTCCTTTACATTTAAGTATTATTTATGATAATCTTAAGAAGAAAGCCTTTTAATTGTAGCTTATTATGGCTACATAAGTACAAACATAAAAAAAAACCCTATCTCCATCCGTAGGATTATTTTAGACCCCTGATCTTTTTATTACTGTAACATATAGGTTGGGAACCCCTACTTGTTACAGTAGGGGTCCGAGAACACCTTCTAAAAATTGAAAACATGCATAGATGCTATATTTTTTTTTCTACTTTCTTTTTGCCGAGCGCCTCGCCTTGTCCGTCCGCCATAGCCGCCGGAGTTGAAGCTCAAACCGCCTTGCCTCTACTAGTGCCCAATGCCACCGCCATCCCCTAGCGCCTTCTTTCACGCCTCTCTTTCACCTAGCGCCCATGACTATGGCACGCACTAAAGGTACCCTAAGTCCCAGCAACTTCACTGTGTTCCAAATATTTGCCCAACTCGGAGAGCACCTTGCTACTGACCCGGACCGAGTCGAGAGACTTTTGACTGAGCTAATGCAGCGCTTCGTCGCCGATTTAGGATTCCATACCCTATCTTCCACCTCTCTGAGCGCTTTCTGATAAAGCTTAACCTTCTCCAGCAGCGTTATACTGTGGTCGAACAACCTGACCAAGTCATGATGCTAGTTAAGTTTTATCCGCCCTCCTGCGTAGAGGTCCCTGAGGAGGAAGCCATCCGGAGAGAGGCCGGGAGAATCAGGGAGCTAGCCTGCCTGGATGATACTCGGGAGATGGAGAGGGGAGACCCAAAACCTCGGGGGCTCGAGTATATCCTGGGTGATGGGAGAGCCATTATAGACGGCAACCCTTTGAGCTTCCCCCTTATGAGTATGATGAGGCCACCCAGAGTTTCACTTGGGGTTAAGTCCCATCGTACATTACTACAGATCATTTGATCATGATTCAGTTGGACATGCAAGCCCGGCCGGACCGTTATCATGCCGAACTGCTTTGAAGGATCACGGCCCGACGCTTCGCCGAAGTGGAGGAGAGCATTGCCGCTGCCCGTGCCGCACGTGAAGAGGCCGAGAGGGCCGAGCAACAATGACAAGCGGAGGAGATTGCCAAGCAGAACCAAGATCAGTAGCAGCAGCAGCAGCCAAATATAGAGAAAGAGACTCAGCGCAACCCTGACCAGACTGAAAAGCCTCCCATTAAGAGACGGCGGAAGTCCACCACCCATAAGTTGGGGAGCCAATACAAGGAAAAGCTCAAGGCTGTTGGGAGTATCGGGAAGGCCACGAGCTCGGGCCGTCGGCAGGACCGTGTCGATGCAGCTTGGCCTCACCCAGTGTCAGGGGGCAAGACCTTGCCCAAGAAGCTAACTCCGACCCAGAGGGCATTGGCCCCAAGGAAACCGCATCGGTTCAAACCGGGCACAGTGGTCTTAGGGGAGATTCGTAAGTACCAAAAGACCACAGAGCTACTATTATGGAAGCTCCCCTTTCAGCGTTTAGTCCGCGAAATAGCTCAGGAATTCAAGACTGACCTGCGGTTCCAAACTTTTGCTATATTAGCACTGCAGGAGGCTGACAAGGCTTACCCCATAGCCCTTTTTGGCGATGCTAACCTTTGCGCTATCCATGCGAAAAGGGTTACTATTATGAAGAAGGATTTGGCTCTCGCCCGAAGAATTCGGGGAGATCCCGAATATCAATATGGTCAATGTTCCTTCCGAGTCGGATGAAGACGGAGAAGATCTTTACCATAACCCCAGTCATCCAAAGGAGGAATAGCAAGAGCTTAAGGAAGAAGAGGTCACCATGGATCTCGATAAAGAAGTTGCTATCTCGGTCACACCAGAGTTCAAAGCGTTGGGGAACCACCTCACACGCTTCTTCCTATCAGCCTTTCGGCAGGGACAGGTCCTTTTTGTGCCACGAGACTTGGCCCCAGAGGCCGAAGCATCGTGGTGGAACCTCCGTGCCTTGTCCACCCTGGCCGGCCATAAGAAGCTTCCGTATCGCACTTTCACTTATGTGCTTGTGCGTCGGGACTTCGCTCTTACGGCCTTGGGACAGGACATAGCACCATGGATGAGCATGAAGCTCTTAGTGACGGCCCCATTGGCCACTGCTTATCCACCAGAGGTTGCTTCTCTTGCAGCCACCATAGTTGATCCAGGGGTTACATTACTGCGCCATCGGCAACCACCACCATCTCCCACACCACTGGATCAAGATGCAGGACCAATGTGAAATTACTAAGTATGCCCGCCGAAGTTGGTCATATTGGGACTACACCAGCCGATGAACACCTCTGGGAGTTATACTACGCGATGCGCAACTTCTTCAATCTCTTAGTCATCAGCCCGACTTTCGACTATCAGGATGCTATAATCCAGGCTTGGGCCAAATATAAACTAGTCCGTGCAGTGAGGGAGAGCATCCGCTATTCGATCCTCTATCCCCTTACAACACCCTAGATCAATCCTTGTGTGAACCTTCCTTTGTATAAATGTAAATTTCAATTCCGTTGGGTGTCTCTGGCATTATGCCCTTTGTAGCTATATGTATATCTTAATATCAGGTCATTGCTTCGCAATGCTCTTGTCGTAATTATCTGGCATAATGTGCTTATCTCAATTTCAACATTAACCCGCACACGTCTATGAAGGATTTGCCACCTTTGGGATGAAGCAATTTATCCCAAGCCCAAGACCACATTCACCTTTGCTTGTTTTCTTTCAAATTCAATTCTCCTTATGAGAATGCCACAAAATTGGCAATCTTCTACTTGTTGAAGCTTTTTAAATATAAAGCTCACCAAGTTGCAAAACCACTTAGAGCAGCCTTTTAATTGCAAACTCACCAACTTGCTTTAACTACAATCTTACCAACTTGAAAAACTACTTAGTGCAGTCCTTCAATTGCAAACTCACCAACTTGCAAAACCACTCAGTGTGCCTTTGATTGTTTTTGTTAAACAATTTACACATGTTAGCTTCAACAGTGCCTTTCATTGTTTTTGTTGCTTCTTACAACAATTTACTCATGTTAGCTTCAACAGAGCACGTGATGGATGAACATTTCTCCATATTACATATGTGCAAAAATGAGGCCTAAAAACTTGTGTCAATGCATGTGCTTGGAAGTTAGAAATGCTCAATCCATAATAAGTTATTAATAAAGATTGAGATATCCTTTGTAAAAAATGAGTATTCAGAATCCAACCTCTTACGATCATATGCAAAAGTCTAGTATGATTAAATATTAATTAATAATATAATTCTGAACCTCAGATCCAACCTCAGATCATATCTAGTACACACACCATCTATGCCAGTCTAATATAATTCAGAATCCAACCTCCTAAGATCATTTGCAAGTCTAGTATACAACATCCAGATCAAAGTTGATAAATTTTCCAAATGCATCAATAGATACATGATATTACCTTTGGATCAATCTACAAAATGCATGTTTATCATGCAGAAATTAAAACATCTCCAATGCCTGATTTACAACAGAGATTTGTCTGCTGACAGGACAACTATACATTCTTTTCCTAAAACTGATCTCTTAATAGTATTCAGCCTTTACATATTATGCCAAGGATACCCATACTTCTTGTGTACCTAGCTACTACTTTGCTGCAGGCAATTCATTCCCAATGTGCTGGAAAGAGCTCTCTAAAACCTATAATCACAAAACAGGGAATAAATACACTATTTCCATAGATTGAAACAGATAAAATAAATGCAGGAAAATTTTACCTTCGGAGGAGCCAAAAGGCCTCTCATCGGCCGACGATTTCTTTGGAGAAGACCTCTAGAAATAGGGGACACTAAGGAATCTGTAGGACTTTTGTACCTGAAAATAGAAAGCCATTAGTTACAGGGCAGTTCAAGAAGACATAAGAAATGAAAGAAAAATCGGGCTCACCTCTCAATATTAGCAAAGATGTTCTTAGGAGGCACTTTCACCGGATTTGGAGCACATGCTTTCTTGTTTTCCTCTCTATTACGTTCGATCAAAACAGGGGCAGATTTGCTTTCAGCGATCACATGGCATTGGCTTTCTGGCACGGGAGGCGACTCCATTCTCGGATAATATCAAAGAACACAGGCGTGGAATGGCGATGGCAGAAGGAATCCGGCGGTGTTTGGAGCTCTGGCTATGGCGATGGATATAGAGACGTTGCCACAACGGTAGGGAATGGGCATTGTTTATAGGGAAGAAAATAAATAAATAAAATAAAATGCGCCGAGATCTCTGACTGGGCGCTACGCAAGCCACTTTTCTAACGACATTTTCGGATGCAGATCGGGGACTCACATGGTCCCCAACTAGCCTTTAGGGTCGCTTTTATTCTTTGGCATCCAATCTTATGGCGACGCGTGGCATGGCCCAGTATTGCGGAATGGAAGTTGGGTTGCTCCTTTCAGCCTTGACCGGTTGCGCCCGTTGCTCCGGAAGATCTTCACACCATTTCTTCAGTTGTTGTTTGCTGTTCTTCAGCTCTTCTTCGTCGAAAAGGCTTTGCATGGCGCCGGATCTGAGAGTGCAAAGACTTCATAAGGCAGGATCTTCACAGGGCAGGTAGATTTTCGCTTTATCTCGTCATAGAGCGTCGAATCTATCAAAGAACGTCTGGATCTCTTCAAATCTACTGAAGAACTCTTTAAATCTGTTCAAAACTCTATTAACTGCTAAGGCCTATCATTGCTCTTTGCTTGCTCCTGCCAAGCGACAATTGATATTTGAGTTCCATTTGAGTGTGTTGTTTTATGCATAGGCTAGTGGTTCTACTCAATGGATCATGATTATCGTCTGAGATTTATTCCTCCTTGTGCATTTGTATCTGGCTTTTGGCTTGGAGTTTCAATAAAGTTTGACCAAAAAAAAAAAAAAAAAAAAATTAACTGCAAACAAAAATCCGAATAATAGCTCCCCTACTTCTATTTGGTAAGGGAAACAGAAGCAAGGGTTCCCCTTCTGCAAAACTCGACAGACCCGCTCTCGACTGCCAGGGCCCCTGCCGATTTTGCGGAAGGGGAGCCCCTGCTTCCCTTCCCTTATACACAAGAGTATTTTGTTAGAATCCAAAAGTTAGAACACACTGTCGAGGCAAGCCTTGCAAGAATCTATGATCCAAATCTGGAAGACTGGGCAGGTTATTGGAGAAATTGGACTAGATGACCTACCTTCATCTAGTATAGAGATTCAAGGTTTAGTGTTCGGCAATCCCCGACGAAAATTGCGGCCAATTGGAGATCTTGGGGGGGAAAGACACCTTAACAGTAAGAAGCAAATGTAATGATAGTTTATAGAGAGCATGATTATTTAAATAACTAGAAAAAATGCCCGGTGTTGCTTTTTTTTAGCACACCAGCCCTACCGGGCCTACAGCCTTTCCTCAAATTCTAGCCTATCCACGTGTAATTTCCATGTCATCAAAATCTGATGTGCCTCATTTTAGACCGTCAGATCTTTACTTTCACAAATCTAAGGCCAGGGAAATTAGAAAAGACCCCAGAAAATAGCAACGGAGATGGGAGGAGGCGCTTCAAAGGATCCTCGTCTTAGGTTATCTTGTCTTTGTTCAAGCATCCGCTTCTGGATTGCAAGGAAAGCCATTGCAAGGCCCCTTTCATATTTCCGGCTATGATAATGCCCCCTCCAATCCGGTTCTCGTGAGTACTCCAGCGTTTTGGTGCCCCCTTAAATCCCTGCCCTAGGTTATTGTGGCCATGGCAGATGGCTAAATGCAAGACATCAAATCCGGCTCGTCTTTCTTTCTGAAGAAGCAAAACGGAGTTGGCATTTGAGGGAAACATGGTATTAAGGAGCTGTGGAGGTCGGCATACAGAGCGGAAGGGAAGCCAATTTTCCGCCATCTATGTGACCACTATCTCGCTTTCGCCATAGCATTGTCGCCAACTTTTTCCAATTTAATGCCCTTCTGCTGCATTATGGCTTAGTGGGTCCTCTCTGATCGTCCTTCTTCCCCCTGTCCATCGTCTTCCATTTTTTTTCCTCATCAATTTCGCTCTCAAATTTGGAATAACAGCCTGAAACATCCTCTCTCCGGTGAACGGGCTATGGTAGAAGAAGTTTGATGATTGTTTATGTAGTTCAATGCAGACTTGTCTATAAGTTTTTGCTATATTGTTTATATCTACTTCAATGCTGACTGCAAGGGATGCTTAAAACTTATCAAGTGCTTAAAAAAAAATTGCCTGCAAGTGCTAGTCTGGTATGAGTCTTTATGGCGATCTTCGCTTATTGTCATGCAAATGATGTTACTATGTAGTTGCTTAACGCTAGCAGAAGTGTTAATGTCATCAAATGCTTACTGTCATGCTGTTAAGGTGCAATGCTTACTGTTCACACCTAGCTGTTTATTGTATAAGTGCTCGTGTGTTCCAGTGCTTACTCACAAGCACTGCTGAAACTAATTAAAATGCTTAGTGTTTGAAACTAATTAAAGAGCTAGAGCACTGTTACATTCAAGCAGAATCTGAATGGACTGTACAAGAATTCAAACTTCATATATTTGATAGATAGACAAAAATAACATTTGATAGAGAAACAAAAAACTTTGTCTTCAGGATATAAACAAATTTTTTTACAAAAAAATTGGCCCTCGGGCGCGTCTTTCTTCGGGGGTGTCTTCAGGGGTATCTTCTTCGGGGGTGTCTTGAGGGGTGTCTTCTTGAGGGGTGTCTGCTGGAGGCAAGAACAATTAAAAAAAAAAAAAAAAAAAAAAAAACGTCGGAGGCAAGCTGGAAGCCCTTCATTCTCCATCTGCAACACCAATAACAAAAAATTGATTAAACAAATGAAAATGGAAAATTGATTAAAGAAAACAAATGAAACATGCATACCATTTATGAGCGCCACGAAGTCTGCAAAGTCGGCCGATTCGTCTTCAATTTCTGCTTCTTCTTCTTCTTCTTCTTCTTCTTCTTCTTCTTCTTCTTCATCGACTTCTTCATCAGACTCGTCTTCTTCTTCTGATTCCCCTATCCACCCTTACAGAACTGCAGTGACATATTCCTGCGAAGATATTTCCGATTCCTCATTTTCTGATTCCTCATAGGAATCAGAAGAATCGGAATCGGAATCCGATGGTTCAGAAAATTGAGAGGCAGTAGAGTGGGCAGGAGAGGAGGCAGGAGAGGAGGCAAGTACTTGAGGCAAAGGTGGGAAGAGTGGAGGGAACACCTCTTCGACGCTTAGTAAGCGCCTCTTGGAGGTGACCTCCGGCTCCTCGCTATGTGCTCGCTTCATGCCGGAATTGGGAAGGAGTGCGGCGGATTGGGAAGGAGTGCGGAGGAATTGGGCGGGGAATGGGCGGAGCGTGAGCTTGTGAGAAGAGCTTACGCTTAGGCGCCTAGTGCTTAAATCCTCTGCTTAGGCGCGTCAGTGTACGAAAAACCTCACACGCGCCAGAACAATTAATTCGTAACCAGGCTTAAATATTTCGTATGACCAGTCGAATTGACACATGTCACATCGAGGAAATGCCTTGACAATATAATTTTGCCAAGAATGTTGGGATAGTGATGGTACCAAAATAAATAATTGAATCTTATTCCAATGTCACAAATCTACATTCCTAAACAACAATTCAATCTTCATTTCGAAGTACGTGTCCATGCACACCACCCTTGTGCATCCTCACTATTATTAATATATATACAAATGTGTGCTTACGTGCTTAGGTGCTAGAACAACAAATCACTTGAAAAGAATAACATCAATTTGGTTAAGTGTCAAAGAATTACAATATTGGGAGACTGGCCATAATTTTTTCATGGGTCTCCTGTGAAATTTTGTACATGTCTGTGCCTTCTATTTTGTCCATATCAATTTTAGGATATCTTACCACATGGTTGTGCACGGAGGCTTCGGGTTGTTTAGTGAGCAATATGTACTTGAAATTACCCAAGAATTGATAATACAATCCACTTAAGATTACCTCATGCACTCCAAATTTTTGCCCCCATCCATCTTTGTATGAATCTTCAAGTGTGCATTTGGGTTCTGTGCACTTGAGGATGTAGAAGTCCACACCCTCTGAATTGTCTACCTCAGCATTCACTGCAAAATTGTCACCTACCTCTACCAAATTACTGATCCATTCATTGGCTTGTTCAAGAGTCTCCTTTTTCTTCTCAACTCCCCGTTTTAAGTCGGGTTACCTCCCACTTTCCAAATCTATCTGTATTGATGCAGGAGTCCCAATTATGATCCATGCAAAACAAGCAGAAACATGACAGGCATCTATGAGCAAGCCCGTTTGGTCTACTCCTGCTGACAGGTCTGATACAGTGAATCTTCTTTGTGCCTTTAAGTGTTTCAATTTCATATTCTTCCATGTTTGCCACAACAGCAGGTTCAATTTCACAAAAATATATTTTGATCTCATCTGTTTCATCAACTGTAGATCAAGTAAATATGTAAACAAATTTTACAATATCTTTAGCATGCCTCAGTTGCACACCATTGGGTTTGAGTTGTTCCTTACTTAGCAGCCTTTTGATAACAGCACCTACACCATCATGTTCACCTTTACCATGAGCAGTGGCAAAGTAGTTCCACACTATTTCCTTGTCATTCATTGTGAAGTACCTGCCTAAGAAAAAAAAAGATTTTCCTGACTTGAATTGTGATGAGCAGCCATCACTCCAAACCCAATGCTTCTCATACTCTATTTCCTGTTCCTTAAGCCATGCAACATGCTTTTGTAGGCAGTGTTCCACAAATAATGAGTCATGCACTTTATCATCAGAAATGTAAAAGTGAGTCTCTTTTTTATGATCTTCCTACCATTGTTGAGTCTATTCCCGATCCGCTCCAATCTTACGTTCTTTTTTTTCTTCTTTGGACCGGTCTTCTTAAATGCGCGCAGAGAACAGAATATCGGCACTTTGTCATGTCTATATGTTATGTGAACAAGTATAGAAACTTGATGTCGTATGCGGTGCCATGCATTGACCGGGGCTCATTCGGATCTTGATGCTTTGTAATTTTCGCAAAAGTCAATAAATGATATACAATTGTATCTTCCGGAAATGATGACACACCTTTGTTTAAACCGATTGGCCCGCCAATGTGCTATGTAATTGTGCGGAACAAAATCTGATATTACCTTCTTCACATCTTCTTGAAACTCTTTGGGACTTCTCTCCTACGTACTAATCTCAAGACGGGTTTGTACCTCAAAGCCTTTCTTGGATCCCCTCAATTCTCTCGTCACGGTCCACGTGTTGCTTTTCAAATGTCTTCCAAGTAACTAGTACTGAACCCGTGTCATCCATTTCCTGTGGACATTTTCTAATTCTATCCAACCCACATTTTTTACACGCCAACATCAAACAGTTATAATCAAACCACTCCTCATCATCACCTTTGCTGCAGACCACTTGTCTCCATAAATCACTGGTGCACTTGATTGTATGCTCCTTGGCTGCACATTCTGGGCCAGGGCCACAAATCTCACAGTGGCAGTTGCAATTGTCATGAACTTTACCCGATTTTCTCAGGCTGTTCAATCTCTGCATGATGTAATTCAAATTTCAAGTGGTAGATGCAACATCATGTATGCCTCTCACGCATCCTCCTTACAAAACTCGGTTTCAACCTCTCAAAAGTCTGCAATGCAATTTTGATATGAGGATTCTCCTCTCTAAACCTGAGGTAGAATTGCAACTGCAGGGAAATCATGTGAATGCCAAATAAATGCTACATATAATGAACCCTACAATATAGGATGAATACTTACTTGGCTGACTTCAAGAAGGTGAATTGGATGTTCCATCTTTATTCCTGTCTCTGATACATACCTCTTCACGTCTTTCTTGTATGGAGAAACTCTTGTATTTTCTGTCCAGAACTTGATAACAGCTTCTCTATTGTAATCTAACATGCTATCCATCCGCTTCCTCCTCCTGAACATTGACCAAGGTCCTTCCCCTTTGTTAGCTTGCACCCTTCTTTGAAAAGCATTTGAAATTGTTTTTCTGGGGATGCTGAGCAATCTGGCCACTTCTGTTTGATTCAATGGCTTGACACCATTTGTACTTGCTGCTGCCATTATCAGGGTGGACTTCCTTGCACGAAGCATGTCATGATTCCTCTCATACTTATGTTCTTGCATTGTTTCCTTCAAATTCTTCACCATTTGCTCGGCCATAGTAACCTGCTTAGATTTCTTTATAGAAGCAATTGGTAAATCCCTCGCCCTCCAAAGAAGACTGTCAAGGATACGGCCTATGTCGTCATCAACATCCCGGGGGATTCACCTTTATTTCATGAGCATATGCCACCTGCGTGCTTAGGGTGAGAAGAAACACCCCTATATACGTACGTAAAAGTGTTGGAAAAACACCCCTTTCATAGAGAAAATACACTAGAATGTCAGTAAGAGGGGGATTTAACCCCCTAGTATACGTACGGAACCATCAGAAAAAACCCCCTTCCACACACTCACTAGGTTTATATGGATCTTCTGTGTGAATCCCCCGGGATCAACATTTGTACTAATTTGGTTGAATACTTCATAAATTTCTCCTGAAATTTCTGTTATTCTGTGGTCACTCAGTCTCAATTTCTTATTCTTCTTTGAAGGTGAATCTTTAGAAGGGGAATTCTTCTTCATTGCTACCTTCTTTGCATACAATCTCTGCCTCTGATCTCTCTTCCTTGCTGCATCAATGGCTCTGTAAACTGAACGGGGAGAGGAATTGGGTTTCATCTATCCCGGATTTCTGTGTATTGCAAAATTGGTGAGGGCAAATTGTTGAATTTCGGTTCAGGCAATTCTTGGAAACAATTAGTCCCTCCATTTTGCTTGAATTCAAGATGGGTTAGCCCGCCATCCACGAATATGGCGGGCTACACGCATTCATGTTTCCGGCACCAAACAAGCTCATGATTCTCTCAGCCTGTCATTTGACGGGCGCGCACCCTACATGTCAATTGATCAATCACGCACGTTGTGTTTAAAACACGCCGATTTTAAGCACTTGTAAGCGGCGTCCGGACGGTGATTTCTTCTACCCAGTACCGATTTTGCACCCCTTGCTAAGCTGCATTCTGTGTCCCACCATCCATTGCTACATGTTCTTCTCTTTTTTGTGCATCCAAATATCTCCGTGGCTGCTGCATGTAATAGTGCAGAGAACCGCGTTGTGTCTGCTTCAATATCTCCTGTCCAAGTGACACCAGAGATTAACTCTTTCATATGACTAGCATATTGGCTGCTCTTCCTATAATCTAATTTCAGTCTAGGAGTAAAGCTTGCTTGACCATGCTTGGTAGAGACATGTCCTGTTAGCTCAAAGTATAATGGTGTGTGGTCTGATTCCGGCAGCTTATCCATCACATAGAAATCATGTACATAATGGTGTTTATTTGCTAGTACAGAGATCATGGAACGAATTTGTCCGGTCTGATTCCATATGATCATAAATATGCATGTTCAACGGAGCAAAATAGCACAGGGCTATGTATGTACTTCGGCCTAAATGTTTTATGCAGACCCATAAATACTAGTTATGTGCATGTTTGGAATGGATGCTTACATTGTGTGCAATCTCTGATCTAGCATAGACAGACAAGGTCTGCAAGAGCTTCATGCCAAATGCACCTATTTCAAAAAACAAAAACAAAAAGTAACAAAAAAGGAACATAAACAATCAAAGATCTAGCAAAAATACAAAAGAACCGCTGCTAGAGGCTTGCAACCTTGGCTCCAAGAACCACATCCAGAGTGTCATCGCCAGAATAGGGCGACTATCCAGAGTATCATCGCCATTCTCGATCCAGAGTGCCATTGCCGGAGTTGGGGCGCCATAGCATCCAAGAACGTAGATCCCTCTTCAAGAACCTACACTGGAGCAAAGCGTCATTGCCGAGATAGAGCGCCATCGACAAAACAGAGTGCCATCGTCGGAGTTTGGGGTGCCATAGCCGCAAAACTGAGCCGCCAGAATTTACCCTAAGCAAAACTTCACGTTACAATAACTTCCCTTCTGTTCCAATTCTGCTATGTCAGATGTGCCTCCGCGCTGACGCGTACATCATATCAGTTATAATATCGTGCATCAGTACAAGTAAGACCCGAGTTCGATTATAACGTGATTAAAGGAAGGACTCAGGGAAGCAATGTCAGTGTTGAATGTGCTCTCGTGGAGTATTTGGTCTCCTGTGTATATATCGGACGCCCTCATGTTATAGCCACGGGCATATCCGTGGTATATCCGTGTCTTTGACATGCTATAGCCATGCCAAAAAATAAAAAATAAAAATACACGGCGTTTTTTGTGGACGGCAGATTTTTTGACATTTAAGGCTGGCTATAACACGCCCATGTCTAACATTTACAGCGATGGTTTGCTCCTATAGTTGTAAAACTGCTTTTCTTCTTCTTTTCACCTCTATGTTTTATCACTCATTTTTCCTTATTGCTCATTTTCAGCCCTTGATTTCCATAATATTCCCTTATATATTCCCTCTCCTGCATTCTATATCATCCACCAAATTTGTGATGGGGTCAAACGGCATTTTCCACCTCACCATAAGATTCTTTAACCACTGCAATAAGTCAATATGTAAGTCAAAACAAACTCCTCTCAAAGCATAGTTTCTAAGGGGATTTGGACCCCCTGCCAGACTAGGCAGCACCATAAGTTTTGAGATCAAACCTGAAAGATAAGCCCTCCTTTCCATTCCGAAAAACTTGTTGTCCACCTCCTGAACATGTTGTCCGCAATATCTGCTGCCCATCCGACTGCATCTGCTTGATCATTGCAAATGGATTACGGGTGTGTTTTTGCTTGACATATGCAAAAAAGCATGTGGGCGACACCCATGCTGAAAAACTGCTTTTCGAACTTCATTAACAGACGTCACGCTCGTCCTCGACCGTCACGGAATTTTCGCCCTTCATTCGGCCGTCATGCAAAATTCCTGAGCGGGAGGGAGATTCTTTTCTTGGATCGTTTAGGCGCCGGAGCTGAATTTTGGAATTCGAAATAGGAAATGGCGGTGTTGTGTCATTGTTCTTGCAAAATTTTTTGCAATTCATTCATCTGTCCACTATGGACTAGAATTCCGCCTTCCTGTCTTCTTTGGCCAAGAACTGAGTGCAATTTGATCCTGGCACAATTCTATCAGGCTTACAACAATTTCAGCAGCAATCCGAAAGATTTATGGAGTGCTGCCTTAGTTTCAGCAAGAATTTTGATGACAAGATGATTCCCCGGTAGAGGTATGCCATAAGCTTACTTGCTGTTTGATCTTGATAGCGGGGACACTTAATTTTTAACTGTTGTGCCTTAGACGAACCTGCTGCTGTCCAAGATGAAACAAGAACAGAGGATATTCTACATGAAAACAGATATGAAGGTATGTTGTTAGTGCTTGTTTAGTGCTGTAATAACTAGTGAATTTTGAAATGATATTGAATGTAAAAACTTCACCTAAGGTGGTGGATGTTTCTGTGAAGAAGCACATGCTGAAGTTGTGCTGAATGACACAAATGCAGATGTAGAGGATCCAGGTAATTCAGGATTTATTATATTGTTGTTTGTTTGTGTAAAAAGAAACTTCATGACTATCCTTAGTTCTTGATTTATCTTTCCAGAAATTGGTGGTGATTTTTGTTATGAAGAAACACAAACTGATTTTATGGCAGAGACTTCAGATGGTGAATTACAGCAAAATGAGACACAAGCTCCAATGGATATTGAAGGTATGTCAAGTTGTATCTCCAGTTGTTTTTTATGAATCCTTTACAAATTAACTTTTGTTAGCTTCTTTAGGTGTTCTTTTTAGGAAGAAGAGAGCTGAACAAAGAAGAAAAGAAAGACAAAGACAGAGAGAAAGGGAGGCTGCAGCTGATGAACAAGCCAAGATGAATGGTGATTTCAGCACAAAAAAAAAAAAAAGAAAAGATTGTCAAAGAATATTGGCAAACTTGTTAATAATATTTGTAGGAATGCTAGTGAAAAAGATAGGGAAGATATTCTAAGGGGTGCAGCCAAATGGTTGCCTGGTCTAGGTGTTCAAACCACCAAAGAATTCAAAACAATGAAAGCTATAGTGGACAACTTGAAGGATTCATTTGCAGCCCACAAATATGCAAAGGATACAGATGCATGGAGAGCAAGAAGTGCTGCCATGGCTTACTCTGTCAATGCTGACACAAATAGAAGGGCCTTTGCAAAGCAACTAAACCTGAATAGAAGAATTGTCTCTGTTGCTGTTAAGAGAAGACTTGCTGCTGAACATGGGGAAGGACCATGGTCAATGTTCAAGAAAAGCACTCGAAGTGACAAGCTTTCTTATGATCAGAGGAAACTTGTGGTTGACTTTTGGAGGAATAACACCAGAGTATCACCTTGCAAAAAACATGTGGTGAAGATCAGACTAGGCAAAGGAGTGAACATAATGCATCCCTTGCATTTTCTAGAGGAAACTCAAGTAAGTGTTTCTATATATTGATTATTTGTTGGCCTTTTAAATTCTTTTTATAACTTGTGAATTTGCACTTGCAGGTTACTTTCTATAAACGTTTTACTGCTGAATATCCCAAGTTTGACTTGTCTTTTTCGATGTTTCATGCTCTGAAACCACCATATGTAAGGAAGGTCAGGGATAGAGAAACTTGTTGTTGTGTGTATCACATGAAAACAGATTTCATTAAGCAAGCAATAAATAAGGTTAGGCATGATGAGAAATTACATGGAGCTAGCTGCAAGTGCACTTGTGTGGTTTGTGGCCCTGGGCCAACTTGCATGGCAAATAAATGTACATACTCTTCTACCAGTGAGCTTTGGAAATCACTGGTTTGTCCAAGGGATGATGAAATAGAGGAGTGGCATGCACATGACTATTTGACTCTCAAGTGCAAGAATTGTGGACACCTTAAGTTACCAACCCGCCCAAATGAATTGAAATACATTCCGTGGACACAACATTGAATGGAAGACCTATGACAAGGTTAGAATTCAGCTTTATTTTATTCCAAGTTATATCACATTGATCTGTCATTACCATTGCGGTACTTGAACCCATTGGAGAACCCATTGCACGATGGCAAGGGAGGGTACAAGATTTCTACTAAACCAGTTACCAAACTGGTTTACAAATGCACAACTGCTGTAGAGATTATCCAGGAAGCCAAGAGTGTCTTAAAAGAGTTTATACCACATAATTATGAAGGAAGATGGCAGGCCAAACAATTCAGGGAGTGTTTGGCAACATTTTCAAAGGACACCATAGTTTCTGTCATAGATTTTCTTTGAGAATTATACTTTTAAGATTCAAAGAAGAGATACGAGTCTACACTGGAAGAATGATCAATGCACAATTTTAGTGCATATTACATACAGACATGCAACATTGTCAGATGATCCAAGTTTGGATGAAAATGAGAGAAGAATTATAAAAGAGACTCATTTCTACATATCAGATGACAGGGACCATGATACCTTGTTTGTGCAGTATTGTTTGAACAAGCATCATGTATTTCTGACAAACAGGGCAGTAAAGTATAACAAACACATCATGTGGTCTGATGGTTGCTCATCTCAGTTCAAAGGAGCAAGGAACTTTTATTTCCTTGGTAGGAACTACCATACCAATGGCATTCCAATAAATTGGAATTACTTTGCCTCCTATCATGGCAAAGGTAACTACATTCTTTGTCAATGGATTTATAGTTTTAATTTGTTTTTTTTTTTTTTTTTTTTTTGACTAATAATAGAACAGGTGAACATGATGGTGCTGGAGCTGTCATTAAACGAGCTCTTACACATGAGATGTTGAAAAGAGGATCAGTACCACTCAGAAATGCACATGATGCAGTAGTTTTTCTGGTCAAGCATTTCAGGGACAACTCCACAATCGAGGGCAAAGACAGGTTCAGGTATGCTGAAAACTGTTAGTGTGTGCTAAACAGGTTAACTCTTTCCTAAACAGGTTTTTCTGGGAAATTGGAGTAGACGAGGTTGATAGGTCAGAAAGGTATGATTGTGCTACACTTTCTGGTTCAAGCAAGTTCCATTCCATCAGGCCAATTCAAGCTACGATCCTACACAAGTTGCTCATATGGACTACGCTTGTTTCGCCATAATTGTTGGTTAGGCAAACATGCCAAGTGCCCTAACAAAGGTAGAATAGGCACATGGCAATACTCGAGCTAAGACCAGTCTTGATTATGTGGAAGATGTTGTGGATGGCCCTGTTTTTGAAGGTGATCCTCAATGGAAGTCCGATATTCTTGCGGTTTGGAGATAATTTTTCCAGAAGTTGCGAGCCGACAACAAGGAGAATGTGTACTTCTATGTGCTGAAGTGCACAAAGGTGAAACATGTGGTGGAGAAGGCATTCAAAGATCCATGGGGCCAAAAGTTTGCCAGAAATGAGGTAGTTGTCACTGGTTTATTCTACAAGTTCTTAGGGGGCAGCAGATATGAGTTACTGGTAAATGAACCAGAGTGTAATGTTTATAGTCATTTGGTTACTTCTCTTTGTTTTGAGTTGACCAAGATTAGTGGTAACTGTTTTGATCTGCCAGAAGATACACATAACCAAATATTGGACAGCTTGCCACAAAAATAAAGGCATTGATAGCTCAAAACTCGATGAACCTGCATCAAGTGAGCTGAATTTAACAAAAAGAACAGGAAACTCGGGGAAAAAGAAGAGAACATCCTAATTCTTTTAAATTGTACATTGTATACCATTCTATGATTGTAACCATTGTTACAAACCATTGTATTGAAATTTTAACCATTGTATTGTATGGTCATTGATTTGTAATGAAATTCTAACCAATTCATTGTAATGAATTGGAATTGTGTTTGAATTTAGTTTGAATTGAATTTGATTGTCAATTGAATTGGAAATGTCTTTGATTTGTGTGTGAATTGAAAATGAATTTGAAATGTGTTTGCATTGAAATTTGTATGACTTATACTTCTAACTTTCATACATAAGAGGGTAAAAGCATGTTAGGGTGTACCACTTTTGGAACCTGCAAAAGTACATACACTAGGTACTTTAGAACTGGGTACTTTCTCATTTTTCTTTTCATTAAAACTAATACAAAAATCCAAAATAAAAGTCAAGGACATGGTAATATTCAAAGTTAAGATAAAGATAATGCTATCGGAGACCAATATATATATATAAAAGTTCTAAAACATACCTTATATTGAGATATTATACAGGTACCCAGTACCCAGTCCTGGCTACCTTTTTAGGTACCTTTTTGGTCACTAAATAATACTTTTTAAGGGACACCCTAACATGCTTTTACCCAAGATATTCATAACAAAAGTGCAAAATATCAAGCAAACATATCATTTGATTCAAGAGAAACTCTGTCATTTCATACAAGTGTTACACAAAATATTTCAAAAACTTACTGCACCTAAGGGAAAAATTGGTGCAGTAAAAGCAGTATTGTCAACATAAAAAAGCAGTATTGTCAACATGGAGATTAAAGCAGTATTGCCAACATGAGGATTACAGCTGCAACTTCTTATGCATCTTCTTCTCCAACCACTTCTCCATGGTAACATCATCTTCCATGGGGCTGTCTGGGCTTTGTGGAGACTCCAACACTTTCCTCTGTGCTGGAGAGAATATCTCACGTGCTGGTGAGATCACCACTGTGCTCAACTCTCGACCTGCAAACAAAACAAGTTAATGTTAAGAAATTTATTTGTGCAAACCAAATTTGCAAGATAACACTTACAAGTGCTCAAGGTAATTGGCATTTGCTGAACAACTGCAACTGGAACTGGAGGATCTGCATAATACAAGTTAGGTCAGTCTGAAATAAAACTATTGAACACATGTGCTGAAAAAGTGCTTATCTTTTTTAACTGGAGTGTGCATTTCAGATAAGCCCTCCTTTGAAGCATCAGTTTCCACAGCACCATCCTGTCCAACCACTTTTGAAATTTTTTCTGCATTTAAAAAGCTGATGTGAGTCAAATGCACATGAGTAAATGATACATATGTTGAAATGTTGCTTACCTTTCATTTTTGGAGACAAATCATGCACTGCAAAATAGTGCTGGACAAGTTCATCTACAACACCATCTGCAGCAAAAAAATCTGCAGCAAAAAAAATCTTAAGTAATTGTACTCAAATACCTGTAATTGTTAATTTTTTTACCTGCTGCTTTACTGCCTATCTGAGGACTATCTTCACGAGCTAAGTGAGAAAACTTCATTGGACTAACCTTGTCCACATCAATTGGATCTGCAAGGAATAAACAAACTTCAAGCAAGCTTTAACTAACTTGAGAAAATACTGAATAAGTACCTAGATCTATGGGTTTTTGACCACATGACTTAGTGGCACTCCTTGTTATTCTTTTCTTTGCCACTCTGACAGGCTGAAAATCTGAACTTGGTGGATCATTATACATAGAGGTGCTCGAGCTAGTTTCTTCTCTGAATCTCTTCTTGGGTGTCACCTCCTTCTGCTTTTTTCTAGTCTTGCTGGTTTTTTCTACTTCTTCTGTTGGTTTTTTCCTTCTGCTGGTTTTTTCTACTTCTTCTGTTTATGTTTCTTCACTTGATTCTTCTTCATCTGAACCTGGTGGCTTGAGTTCCTTGAAACCAAGTTCATCAAGAATACTTGGAGGAACCTCAACATCACAGCCAGATGCAATGCAATGCATGCCTTCCAGCACAACACTGAAACATATTACATGGTAAATATGACCACATGAATTAAGCTTAACATGCAATTCATATTCCTCTGAAAACAGAAGGCCACAGCCCTCACATGTGGTTGCCCCTATGGACATTGGGAAATTATAAGTTCCCATTCCCAGTTTTGGGAGATTCTTCTTGGATTTCTCATTTTGATGCAAGTGAGCCACATGCTTGCACTTGGCATGCCAGAACTTCATGTTAGTTTCATAATTTTCAATATCAGAATTGAGAATAGAAATTTCTTTCTTTAGTTGCTGCAAACCTGAAGTGTTCACCTTCGACATCTGCTTGTCTAGAAAAGCTTGGAGAGCTTGCTCATCCCTTTGCAACGTTTGTATTCCATCTTCCTCATGAGGATTGAACAGCTGCAAATCCATCCACATCTGCCTCTTCTCCTTTATCTCGTCTTCTAGATCCTTGAAGTTTGCATTGGAGTTGCTGATGGAACCTTCCATTCTCAACAGGTCGGCCTGTTTCTGCACCAATTCCTTCTTGCTGTCCTCATACATATGGGAAAGTGACCTGATGTGATTCAGCAGTGCAGTGGTGTTCTTCTCGAAAGCATTCACATGTTCTTTGTTCAGCTGAGCTTGGCCAATCCTGTAAGCATCTGCTGCAAGACTTGCCCAATTAACCTTAAACTCGTCAGGATTCTGCAATGCCTTTGCAGTATGTGACCAGGCAAAAGCCCTTGCAAAAAGGGTTCTCAATTCATTATTTGGAAGCGGTTTCTGATAAACTCTCTCTATCAAATCAGAGAGTGCTGTCTTGAACTGGGGCTTGATTAACTTGATGTGTATCTTGCCAGTTTTGGGCATAGGTTTTTCCCAGACCTGCAAAAAATCAGCACTTGGAACATCTGCCCATTTGATACTTCTTGGATTCTTTCCCTCCATCGAAAGTTTCCGATTCTTTGCAAACTCAATGGGTGTTCTTGCAAAAAGTAACTCCTGCAAAACCGAGTTCTTAGTTTGGTCCCTTAAAAAAAATTTAGAAATGCAAGGGGGAGCTTGTTACCTCGCCGGAATTGGTTTTGGTCGCCATGCTTCAAGCTGCGGAATTCAGATCAAAAAACAGAGTTTTGTAAACTCAAAACATGAATTCATTGAAGATACTGCACTGATGGGTCGGACGATTCCGGAAATCATTAATTTCAGCAGCCCGAGGAGAATTAATCACTGATTCATCATGGATTCAGCACTGCTGCAGAAAGTTCGCGCCCAAAAACTTTCCTGACTGGTGGCCTTCTCCGGCCGTCACTGCCCTTCAACTTTATGGCTGACGGCTCGTCAGGTTGCTGCCCGTCACGGACTGCTCGTGTAAAAAAAACGAAAATAAAGTGCTAAAAAACTGCTTGACGGGCGGAAAATGGCACATATCAAGCATAAACACACCCTTACCATGAACAACCATGCAACTAAGAAAAATAGATACAATAACATAAAGCAATGCCAAGTACATCGAAGTGAGGCCCATATCATTGGGCATCAATTTTCATTCAAACATCTAAATGCCTAAAACATCTAATAAGCTGCTCACCCAAGCATGTTTTTCCTCTATTACAAATTTGTATGAACTATTTTTGCTTAGTAACATAAGTATCCACAGTTTACATAGTGCATGCCCATAAAGCCACAACCCTGCAAATAAGAGAAGCAATTTCACCATCATATGACTGTCTAGCAGGCATTATAAAACACACAAGGACATCCCGAATTTGTGAACACTGCACTCTCATTCCTGAACATTGCAATATGCCCTTACCTCCATGTGAAATAACATACACAGCTATCGTAGAACAGAGCAGCACAATGAGCTATATATGGGAACACTGCCATTGAACTGCGTTATGGCACTCTCTTCCCACATTTAAATTTACCATGGTCAGAAACACAGGAGCAGCCTATCAAACCCATTCTTACAAGGCCACACAAGTGTACATGTCCATTTGGCTCTAACCTGTATATCCATTTGAAAGAATGTGGCCTATACCCAGATATGGCATTGTGCTAAACCTCGGCAACCTCTGCCTTACCTGGATACGGCACCGGCCCTCTCTTACCTTTGAATCATGAGAACTGTCTCCAGCAGCACAACTTGAAAGAACAGAGCAGGATCGAGCTCAATCTATGACCTCTCAATCGTCTCTAGACTTTCTAGCAAGACTTTCAAATATCACTTACCTGGAACTGGACGCCCCCTTATAAATCTATGCGATGCCGACCCCCTCGCCCAGACGCCAATATGCAGGCAGAAGATCGACATCTGTGTCAGATAATCGGCTTCAGCTTTCCATATTCGACTCCTCGCTTCTCTCAGAAATACCAAAGTCCAGGCTCCACCATTAGCATTATACGTACAAGAAACTTATCGCGGCGGCCAAGGCCGTCGCGAATGTTTTTCTTTCCTAGCCCCTAACAAATGGCCTAACTTGCAACATCAAGACTAATTCAACCGAAGAAACACACTTTGTTCGAATTAAAGATAGCAGGATTGAAACATGAATTGGTCGGAATAAAACAAATACTCACGGAACTTTGTTTATAGAAGAACAAAATTCAATTCTGTTGGCTGTGCACAGAATTGAATTGCTGAATCTTTGTAGCACAATATATATCGAAGGAACATAGGGGCAGAGGAGGAGGGTGAGGAGCCTTCCCAGATGAGATCTAGCTTATTGCCGATGAAGAAATTCAAGGATTGCTTGCAGAGGAAGAACACACTTGTGGAAGTAAAGAATTTTTCATTTCTGAATTAGGAAAACCGAAAATAATGTACATGTCAAGCTATGGGCTCTTCTCAGCCCAGATAATGTTGCTGGAATGCAAAAATTCATCCATGACTTGCAAATCCTGCAGTAAATTAGAACCCACTCCTTCTGCATCATATTTTGCAGGAGCATCTGCAGGGCTTCTGCCGTAAATCACAGTGCACAGGTCCTCAAAGTTTGCTTGAACATTAGCAGCCAGCGATTTGCTTCCACGGAAGATTTAGAGCACGCCTAGTTCCAGCGAAGGGTCTGGGGTTGCACAGGACGGCCACGCATGGAGTGATGGAGTGGCCATGGCTACATCTGCAGCCTAAGCATTGCCCGGGTCAGGGCCTATGCTAAGCAATTGTCCGATTCTGACCAGGGAAGAAGAATTCTTACCATTTTTTTTCTAGCTCCCAAAGCCCTTTGTGGGTGGTGTAGGACGAGTAGAAAGCTTTAGTAATTTTAAGCTTTAAGCATAAACATCACGACACCTTGACATACAGGCACTATTCTTTGCCACACGAAGCTCCCAAACACAGAGCTATTTGCAAACACATGCCCTTTGCAAACACAGAGCTCCCAAGCGTAGGAAGGCTATGGTGTTGCTGGGTTCTGCTCCCACATGGGCCAAACCCGCTTTTCCAGTTCCTAGTCCAATAGCCTCTAGACCGGAATCAAATCAAGAACAGAGCTCATCTAAGAATAGAAACGATTAACTCTGGGCTTCCACACATCGGGCCTTGCTCAAAATCCAGAGCGGGTATGGGGATGGATTCTGGAGGAGCTGGATTTGAAGCCACAGGCCATCAAACAAAGAAGGAGGAGCAGCCAACGTAGCAAGCCGCCGTGAACATTTCTTTGGTTCCTAAGTTGTACGAGTAGATCCACTATTAATGTCCATAATGATTTTCCATAAAAATCTTTTTTTATTGAAGTACCACAGTCTTTCTTTTAGATATGTATGTCTCCAGCAACTTTGTTCATACATGTTGCAACCTAGAAATAGGGTGAACAAAAAAAAACCACACTAAGAAATCACCTACCAATATTAGAAGTACCTAAATGTTCTCGATTTGTAATATGGACATTGATTTACGGCATTAATAAATGATACTATGACTACCACCACACAAGTTACATTAAAGGCATGTAGAGACAATAGAAGAAGAAATGTTAAAGAGACAATAGAGTAAATCTTAGTGATACGACAATTGTGTAAGTGGTCCTTATGTATTTGTGTTTTTAAGGAAACCACTGACTTTATTAATACACATACAAATATATTGTACAAAAAATACAGTTGTGCTCTTCAACCAAACCATGGCACCAAATCTGGCAATGTCCTACACCAAACCATGGCACCAAATCTGGCAATGTCCTACACCGAATCCTCCAACACAGACATTGAATCTCGCATTGTCTTAAATATGCCTGCAATACGGACTCGTACGAACTTGTGCTGCACATCTACCACAAAGGGCAACCTTTACTTTTCCAATTTTCTTCATTTTATCCTGTTAGTTTCTCACAATCTTTTTGAGCGTAAGGGTTTGACCTCCATTTCTACTATCCGCATTAACTTCAAGCTCAAAATTGGAGAATTTGAGCTCTTCTGTCTGGCCACAGATTGAGCCTAAAAATTTTGCTGTAGATTGGCCGCAGATTGAAGGATTTGAAGGAACAAATTGAATTTCTATCTTAGGCAGTACCACAAAACAGATGTTTATGCCAGTATGTAATAGCTTATTTACATAATTTAGCTAGCAATACGAGATGTTAAAGAGCCAAAACGAACATGAGGTGGCAGCACGCGGCAATATATACGTGGCAAAAAATCTGGAGGCCATAATTAAGGTAAACATGTGAGCGAAAAAAATGAAGAAAAATTGATGTTGCATTGTTGCAGGTGTCTTATCTAATCTGAAGAAAGAAAGCACCTGATCCATGCTAGCATTTCAAATGCCAAGCAAAAGCAATTAATGCAGCCATGCTACATCGTCAGAACAGTGTAATAGGTAGTTATGGCAGGACGAAGCTTTCATTCAGCCCTTTCGGACGCGCAGAGTACCTGAATACCTTAGCCATAGTCAGATCTTCAATGTGAACACGTCTCCGGCCAAAAAAAAAAACACGATCCATCTCGAGTTTTTTTTGCCCCTTTCATCCTACTTTTGCTTATTCCAAGCTCAGTTATGGCGCTCAAGTCCGACGGCCAGGCCTTGCTTGCTTTTAAAAAGGGCATGTTCAGCGATCCACAGGGTCTTTTATCATATTGGAATGAAGCAGATATAACTCCTTGCAGATGGAGCGGAGTTTTATGCTCTACAATAAGGGAGGAATCTGAAACCAAGGGGGATTCACTCATGTATAAGGGGGATATGCCATCTGCGTGCATGGGGTGGCAAAAAACCCCCCTGTATACGGATCTTTAAAAGCAAATTTTGACCCCTTTCGAATAAAAATTACCTAGGATAGTGCAAAAAATACCAGAAAAAGGACCCCCTGCCGACCGTATATGTACGAAAATGGGTCCAAAAAACCCCCTTCCCGTGCATGCAGATGGATTATACGCCCAAAACTGTGAACCCCCCTTGTCTGAAACTAGAGTACAGAGTTTGAGCTTGATACAGAAGCAGCTTGCCATTTCACCGGATTTGTGTAGCTTGCCTTATTTGAAGCTCATAAATCTGCAGGGAAACCAGCTGGTCGTAGATAGTCCGACCCAATTCTTCAATGCCACAGAGCTGCGGGCAATCTTTTTTCCAGTCAAAACAAGCTTTCTGGCAATATGCCATAGGAGATTGGGAAGTTTTCAAGCTTAGAAAGTTTGGACGTATCAGGGAATGCATTGGGCGGAGCCATACCCAATAGCATTACAAACTGCCATAGCCTCACAAAGCTTGTGCTTAGATCTAACAGATTCATCGGAAAATTTCCTGTGGGTATTGGGTCTGATCTAAAGCACTTACATCAGTTGGATTTATCTTCGAATCTCTTGGATGGGACCATTCCATCGGATTTGGGAAGCCTAAACCTCTCTGATAATCGGCTATGGGGGCCGGTTCCAACGAGTAAGCTTAGATTTGAGCTATAACAATCTAACCAGTTTGATTCCTTAAAATGGAACTCAAAGAAAATTATCTTTTCTTGCACATGCCAGTGTGGCGGGGCCACCGGATCTGGGCAACAGATCGGTGCAAAGCCAAACGGAAGAAGAAGCGAACAAAAATTCTATCTAGGGCCATAAATGCGTCTGACATTAAAAGATTTTTTTAACATACGTGTCAACACTATATCCACAGAAAAAATAGCATCACGAAAGATCTGCAGCGGTGGATTGCGGTGGGTTCTATGTGGATTTTTTTCGATTGGACCATCACGTTCTATTTGGATTTTCCTTTTCTGAATTTAGGAAAACTGAAAATAATGTACGTGTCAAGCTGTGGGCTCTTCTCAGCCCAGAAATATTAGACATCGATTTTTTAAGAACAGAAAATACACTGCCTTATATAAGGAGTGATAATGCTACGAATACCCATTCAAAACCTTTAAAAACCCTAAGTAAATTTAGGCAATACTTCTCTGCTCAAAATCAAGGGAACTTGCTCCAGCAAATTCAAAATAATGATGCCTTTCTTAACACTACTGTGTTTACTGCCCTGTGGAACATTTGGAAGGCTAGAAATAGGATAGTGTATCATAAAAAAAATGTCTCTATTTTTTGGATTAAGATGAATTTCCAGTTAGATTTGGAAGGTTATGTGACTGCTCACAAAAGTAAAAATGGAGACAAGTATGACAGGAAATGGGATGCTATTGGTAACTTCACTGGTGTTTTTAATTTCTTTACTTCCTTCCTTAATGTCATCAATTCTAATGCACCTTTCTCTGATGATTTTGATAGAATATCTGGAGTTTCTGAAAGGAGAAGGTAGGAACAAGTTTGACACTATGCTGACATATCAAGAAGCTACACTGTACTGCAATAGCACAGAGGTCTCAAATTTAGTGCCACCAGGGCCACATGCAACTTCAGATGAAATCAAGCTGTACAAAGTCAGATGCAATAGTAATGAAGCATCATGGGCCAAGATCTATTGCAGGGAAGTCATACAGATGTATTGCATGTACAGTTTTTTGTTCATGTATCACTTCTCATTGACAGATAGGCAGCTCAGTAGGTACAGAGAATTATACTACTCTCATAAGATGTTGGCTGATCTTTATGGTACATTGCTGCTTTTGATGGGAAAAGAAGACATTCACCAGCTGCTTATGGAAAATGGATCTGAGTTCAACAGTTACAAGTTTGGGACTGACTCGGGTTTTTATTGGGTCTACACTGCCATCTTTGACCAAACCATGCAATCCCTATCATATCCAACCTAGCTATCATCTCTATTACTCTCCACAAACTTGGTCTACAGCTACCTAATATCTTCATAATTGCTTTTGCTCAGTAATTAATCTTGCTTTTGTCTAACTTTTTGCTCAAGCACTTGGAAAGCAATTTTATCCTTGCAGGAATTTTAGATTCGAATGGCCAGCTATGATGATGCTTCCATGCTTACATATCAGCTCATTCAAGAGAGACAGGGCAGTTCTTTCAGTATTTCCACTTGGAAATTTTACTACATTTGTGATGCTCCCTGAACATATACGGCGCTCCGGGCATATACATACGGGGCCTTTCCCCTCCCAAGGCAACCAACTCGCAGGGCCCTCCGTCTAACTCGGACCATCTATGAAAGATGCCCGGGTGAAGGATACGGAGGTGTCATTCGGCCCACGCCTTCGATGGGACCCCTATGTCGCGGAAGCGTGAATACAAGTTAGCATACAACATAATCATATCGTAAATAACCACCACGAAGGGTGGCACATCCATCCAATAGATGATAACAGAGGGAGTACATTTAATACTAGAGAAAACTCCCCAAACCCAAGGTTCTACCCCGGCTCAGACTCCAGTGAGGTTCGACTGACGGCGAGGTCTCAAGAGATCAGCAGACCGAGTCTTGGCATGGCGTTGGCTGGCATAGAACATCGGCTAGGGTTGTCCACTCCATCCGTCCCTCCTGTGCACACCTTGCAGATGAGCTGAATCAAGCTATGGCGTCATTGTAGCCTTCCGGAGACGCAATCCCAAGGCATCACCCTTCGGGACTACTCCGGGTTACATCTCCCCGGTCCAATGAGGCAGGTCAGGGAGGTGTCACTTCCCAGAGTCGCAGTGAATCCATGGGTGAGCTAGAGAATGCGTGCCGCATCAGCGAGCCCCGCATCCATACCCGACTTACTCCCCTAATTCTACTCAAAGTACAGGGTGCTCACACAACTGTACCCAGGGAGTGTCAGATCCATACCCGGCCGGGTTCACTGGCCAGCTATCAGGCCTAGCTCACTGAAGGAGTCCCCGTAGCCTTTTATGCTCAAGCGAGACCCCACCCCACACTTCATCCCTACGGCCCCTTATCTGGTGCTTCAATCATGCCATAGATTCCACAGCTCGGTGGGATCTTGTGCACAGGCCGCATACTGGGAACTAGGGGAACTACTAGGAGCATACTAATGAACATAGGTCACAGAGGTCTCTACCCCCCTTTTAATCCCTGCTTTCTGGAAGACTAACAAAGATACTACCATAGATACATCCATCCATACATCACAGAGTATAATCCATAATTGAGAACAGTTCTAACTATCAAACAAGTGTTAAACATAACCAAGGACAAACAAAGAAGACTCACAGAGGCGCTGGCCCTAGAAATGTCAAGCTAATCTATCCACTAACCCGAATTCCTGCTGGATCCATTGTCATGTGGCATCTCCATCTTCAAGCAATCTGGGCGCTCAGCAGCTCGTCCTCTTGGTTCGATTTGGGGTCAAAATGGGATAGGGATCCAATTTGATGCCCCAAGTTAGCATTCTCCTACTGGCCAATCGAATTTGGCCAGGTGCCTCCTTCCTAATTAATCAATTATCCTAACTTAATTAGCTTAATTGAGTTAATAAGGTAATGATTCCTTAATTATAGGTAATTAACCTTTAACTAGTAAACGTGTACCCGGCGTTGCCGGGCTAATGTCCTGGCATATATTTTTACTCGGCAATGTTCACATATGCTACTTCGACAACAATGAGAATGGACATTATTTGCTTTTGTAAGTATTTTTGTTATTGAAATTGTCTAATCACAATATCACCAGTGTATTAACTTTGCGTTCATGGATTTCAATAGAGAAAACAATGCTTTATAAGGAATGTAGGAGATAGTTAAATCTACCTCTGAAAGCAAAAAATCTGGAAAGACAAATCCAAAATTGATGTTGAAAATGTCACTCTTAGAAGTAGTTAAGTACATCAATAAGAAATAAGTACAAAAATATATAAAACAAAAAATCTTGGCCTGACTCATTGATGTTTTAGTTCACGATGGAACTCTAAATATACATCTCTACATGGCGCACATCACCAAGGGCCTAATGTTGTACTTCATCAGATGCTCCCGTGATATCTTCACTTCTCCAACAGATAACATCTTAGCCGGGGTAAAAGTGAAATGTACAGGCGAGTCATTGTTTCGAACTGCCCACGATGTCTCACGACTATCAAGCACATGAGACAACTCATCCCGAAGGTAGGCTCGTATAATGGAATCAGATACCACATCGGGAAGAAATGATTTGTAGACCCTAAAAAGTGTTCCATTACATATTCCAATGCAGGTGAGTTCTTTTGCTACCAAAACACCAATTTGCCAGTGCACGATGTCATTTCTCATCTGATAAAAAAAAAAAAGATAAACAATCGAGGGTTAGTCAAAGCACTACATTATCCAATAATTAGATATATGTACTCTATCCTCCACCTACCTCTCTCACAGCACATCCGCGTAAACAACGTTCCCTCGGGTAAACTTGAACAAACAGGAAGTCATCAATTAGTTGGATAAAGTGCTCCAACTTGACAACCTCGTCCGTGCTAAATATTTCTTTGAGCTTTGCAATGAGCTCCTCAATTTCCACGCTTGCTACCCCATATACATGAGCATGGTATTTTCGTTCCCAGTCATACCATGATCCAAGAGCGCGTACGACATAAGTAACACGGGAGATGTGGTAGCTCATGTCACCCTTTAGGCATTCGGCGACATGGTGACCGAAGACATACCATGGGACCAAAATACGCACCATCTACATGGATGAAGATGTAAGTAAGTAAGATAAAAATAAAAGAGAGAAAGAAAGTAGAAGATATCAATGAGAACAAAGAGAAATTAGAAGTTGTGATTTTTAAGTATTAGGCTCACACTTAGAGGAGTTCTTTGTATACAATATTTGTTGTATATCGTGATCTGTCGACATCTGCAGAAGCACCTCTCCTTGAGCTCTTGAGAGTGCCACGTAGAGTTGTCTGTGACTGAATACTGGATTTGGCAAATACAAACCAACCATTTTCATTGTTTGGGCTTGGGACTTGTTGATTGTCATACCAAAAGCTGGACGCAATGGAAATTGTATGTGCTCAAACTGAAATGGAGTGCCAAAATCACGCTTTTGGCCGGAAAATGGAGTGTTACCGGCGTTACTGGCGGCCGGAAAAAAGAGGACACCCACCTCCAAAAACATTTTAAATAAGTAGATTAACCCTTTATTAATTTAGCATAGCTAAATTAATCCTTTTAGGTCAACCCCCTAGGTTAAAATACCCCATGGTGGCGTATCCTTACTGCGTGACGTGTCAGTATATTTATACGTATACTATGTAAACACGTGGAACGTCACATTCTCCCCCCCTTAGAAATAATGTTGCCCTCAGCATTGGGGTTAGTTAAAGCAAATGATGAACATGTTAATGCAATGAAATATATAATGAGTTATAAATACGAAAGGTAAGGTAATTTCTTATTCCCGAAGGTAATAGAAATAGAGTTTAAAAACATATAAATGTTTAAGCACCAAGGTTCTTTTTACATGATCATGACAAAAAGAAGTCTCGAGGACCGAAGTCCAATAACAAACATCGCACTAAGAAGATTCCACTCATGAAAACAACATGAAACTCGAAAACTTGGGCCATCAGCAACCCTCTATACATGGGCAGGTCACGAACCGCTCACTGGCCTGCACATGTCAATACATCAGTATATATACATATTAATTAAGTATGTTGTGGTTGAAGGGACCACCCCCTATATAAAAATAAAAGAAAAACCTATCTACTAGGGAACCTATCATGCCTATGGTTCGCAATTCATTGCGGCATAAGGAATGGCCAAGTTCCCATTATAGCCGAGGTGAACGCGGCCTATCAACTTTATGCTTTCCAAGCAATCCGCGGTCATGCCGACATTGACAATACACCACGTCCTAGAGAACACAAAGGTGATCTCATCATCGGTAACTACTTTTATTTATGATGCATCTACCCCCATGCCTAGTGCATGATCCGTGCCGAATGAAGCCTTTAAAACTTACCGCCGGGTGCGGGGTTGATGACATCGTTGATGGTGCGGCCTTGAGATTCCCGCATGAAGTCCGGATAGTGCTTGTCAAGGTCTATCTTCATCACCCACGTAGCATCCTCAGCTGGCAAGTGCTTCCACTCCAAATATTGCAGCATTTGAGTCCTTCGGGTCTGCTTATAGGTTCGATCAAGAAGAGCTTCAGGCACTATCTCTAGATGCTCTTCTGTCATTTCAAGGAGGGTGGGTGTATCCAACATCTCCTCTGGATCAGGAGTGTGTTGCTTCAAAAGACTCACGTGAAAGACCTTGTGGATCTTCAAGCGGTGTGGCAAATCCAGATATGCCTGATCTCCAACACGTTCAGTTATCTTAAATGGCCCAGCTCATCTGGGTGCCAATTTCTTGCAGTTACCAATTTTGAGCTTGGCTTGTTTAACCTTAATCTTAAGCCAAACTGAATCGCCCACCTGGAAAACTCGTTGGGTCCTGTGCTTATCAGCAACACTTTTCTGACGACTACGCGCAGCCAATAAATACCCCCGAACTTCCTCAACCAAAGCTCCAAGAGGAGTTATTGAGAAACCTCCACCTTAGAAACAGGGTTATGCCATGTGTCTGGAGTAAGGCATTGATAACCATAATTTATCATGAAGGGAGACATTCTAGAAGACTCCTGTTTCATGCTGTTATAGGCAAACTCGACCAAATAAATATAGTCAGCCCATTGAGATTGCTTACTCCACACATAACTTCTGAGCATATCCTCTATAATGCGATTGATGCACTCTGTCAGCCCATTGAGATTGCTTACTCCACACATAACTTCTGAGCATATCCTCTATCAAGCTTGGTCTGGATGGTAGCAAAGAAATCTTTCCAGAATGCACTTACAAATTTGGGATCCCTGTCGGATACTATGACTCGTGGCATCCCATGTAATCTGAAGATTTCCTTTGCAAACAGCAAAGCTGTATCCAAGGCTGTATCCGTGGTGCGACATGGCAAGAAATGAGCCATTTTCGACAATTTGTCAACCACTACCATCAAAGGCATCATATCCACGGAGAGTACGTGGAAGGCCCACAATGAAATCCATGGTTACCACTTCCCACTTGGCGTTGGGCACATCCAGAGGTTGCAACTCTCCTGAAATCCTTAATTGCTCGGCCTTGGTTTGCTGACACACTTGACATTGCTTAATGTATCTGGCAATGTCCTTCTTCATACACGGCCAATAGTAGCTGGAGCGAATCTTAACACTAGAGTTGTTACTGGAACTATTCTGGGTTCATCCACCAGAATTGGTCCAGCATACCCTCTGCCACTTAAACCCAGGTATCTAACAAGAGAAATTTCCATTTCACAAGATACCACCACTTTTGGAATCTTCACTCGATTCTTTATGGCCATGGAGAATTTCATGACCAATAGATTTACTGATATGTTGTGGTGATTGCCCAAACCTCATTGAATTCAGCAGTTTTTACGCCAGGCCAGAACTACATTCTTCAAACTTTCTAGCATAAAGGGGTCCAAACATTCCTAAAATTGAAAGTAATTGACGTTTTATGATAAAACATGTTGATTTGCATGTTTTCATGTTTCGTTGCTATTAGATGGCATTATATGAAGTCGCAAACCATTTTTAGCTCAAAAAGTTATTTGAGGTTGTGAATTGTTTCTCCTTTACTATAACAAGTTTTGACGTAAGACTTAAGGCCATAAGTTGTCAACTCTAAGAGCTATAGTCCAATAATTTTTTGAAATGTCTATAAGTCATGTTGATCTCAATTTTCACTAAAGAAGATTCGATACAGAATCCAGGACAAAAATAGAACTAATGTGGTTTAACTAAACTCATATATAAGCGTTCTAAGGGCAATAAATGATGCACTCCATTCATTCCACTTATACATTCATAATAAAGAATTTTATGAACTTAAATATGGTGAATAACCATGTATTCTTTACATTTAGAAGTGGTTGCCACTACACAAAATTAGAGTTTAGCTAAGGTAATAATACAAAAAACTCATCTTTTATGGTAGGCAATATTTTTTATGAATGTCACCCTTCCTTGGCAACATAGATCTTGAATTTTATGTTAAAGTAACATATTATGTACAAGATTTGATTTAAAATAGACGTGGACCATTTCTGGTTTGTACTTAGGCTTTGCCATATTTTAAAGCAAGATAGCATTCTTTTCCAACTCATGATTGACGAAACATGTGATAGAAGTTTAAAATATAGTTTGTATCGTCTTAGTGCAAAACACACGATGAAATCTTCTTATTTTTTACTATCATAAACTTAGTACACGTGTTTGCTGCTTAAGAGTTCCTACTTTAGGTATAATAATAGTAACTTTAGCTTGTCTTTCATGATAGACTATAATTTTTATGGGTTCAAGCTTCATTGGCAACATAGATCTCCAATTTGATGTTAAAAATAACATACTACTATATGTAAGATTTGAATATAAATGGGCATGGACCATTATGGTCCACAATTAACGAATTGGGTGTAGAATTAAATCTCTCTAATTATGATTACCAATTTTATTTATTGTTCATTTGTCACTTATATAATGATATGGCAATTTTCTACCTTCTCTAACATAATTTTTGGAAGGGTGAGTGGAGATTTATATAGGTTCAGTTTGCTTGTGCTTCAACTTTACCATTAAATAATGCAATTCTAGCAAAAGGATGTTCTGGCTTCTTGAATGATCATAAGCCATGTGGACCAGCAATGGAAGGAAGGAAGGAAGGAAGGAAGGAAGGAAGGAAATTTTAACGTCCACGGAACCCAATCGGGTTATGGGAAACAGACATAGCAATCTATCTTTATTTTTCATAGTTCTAACTTTTTATATTTGTTTTTCATTCTTTTACATTGCTTCCACAACTTGAGAAGATAAAAAATACAAGTTTTGAGTTCACCATTTAATACATATGTTTATGAAATCCATGGAACGCGTACTCTAACAGATAACTTGGAATGAACACTAGAAAGTTTATGCTAAACCTCAAGATCAGGAGCATTGATTATTTTTAATGAATAGAGTAGCTCATGAGGTGCTTATATTCCGCAATTGAAACTGAAATTGATTAACATGAGGGAGTTCTTTTTTTTTAAAAGAAGGTGGACCGGTAATGGTCTCAGGTAATACGAACCTTTCTTGATTTCTTGAAAACAAACGCTATGCTTTTTTTACGTGTTTGTTTTTGGGGTGATTCCATATCGTGATAACCTTTCATAATGTGATTTTTTTGCGGATGACTTTGAATCATTTTACTCCTATATAGACATAAGTTATCATTCACTTGTAATTGAAAAAATAAAAGAAAATCAAAACCTCATCATCAAGGCTAGTGGACATTTTTCTTAGATAAAGCAAGTTGTCTAATACTTATATTCAAAATTTTGGGTCAAATTTCATTTTCCTACAAAAGTTAGAGATTTGATTTGGGAATAGCTTTCTGGAAACCAGTATTGGTTCACAGAAGACAAGCAGCAGTTTTGACCCTGTCATGTTCAAACAACCCTATCTCCCTTCTCAGACCTCGGATTGAGGTGCAGTTTTTTGTGTCTTACTCTCTAACTCGTGTAGAAAAATACAAAAATAATGAAAAAAATCATAAAAATTGTCTTATCGAGACAGTTTTACTTTATCTAAACATGTAGCGAAACAGACTTGACCCCCTTGGGTTTACCTAAGTGTAACTCTCATGAATGGGTACCAATAAATTTTTAGGTATTTTTCCCATGCAACATGACTGCCACATATTAACATATAAGAAGGGTTTGACTGATTATTGAACCCCTGATTTTATGTGAATTTTAACGCGAACAGTGCAAATGCACCTTTTCTGGTACATCATGTGACGACTCTAGTGTTAAAGTAGGTCTTCATGAAACCTGCATGTCCAGCTATAGGGTTGTTGTGTGTATCATGGAGAATAAGCTTACGGACTCTTGAAGTCTCGGGTACACACAACTTATCTTTGTAATATAGCAAATCGCCCTCCTTCTTATACGAGCGGAAAATCTCACGCTCCTTATCTGTCTGTGCCTCCTTGGTCAAACAGTTCCATACTTCATGGAATTCTGGATCCGTGGCTAAGGTCTGCCCTATTTGTTTTCCGAACTCACTGGTGAGCATGGAAATTGCATTACAATGGGTTCGGGTTACCAGAGGATGACGTGATAAAGCATCCGCAACCACATTGTGTTAGCCCGGCCTATACATAATCTCAAAATCATACTCCTCCAGAAATTCCATCAATCTTCTCTGACGGAGGTTGAGATTAGGCTGGGTAGAAAGATAACGGAGACTCTGGTGATCCGTATCTAGCTGGAATCTTCTACCAAGAAGGTAGTGTCTCCATATCCGTAAAGCGCGGACAACTGCTAATAGTTCCTGATCATGGGTACGGTATCGCTGTTCGGTCTCATTCATCTTCTTAGAATCATAGGCAATAACCCTCCCTTCCTGCATTAATACTCCACCGGTAGAAATCTTACTGGCATCTGTTGCTACTAACTTATCTTTGTCGGGGTCTGGCAATATGAGGACTGGTGCTGACGTCAAAGCATCCTTAAGTTTCTGGAAACTTCCTTGGACCTTTGCCTTCCAGTGTTCCATCCAATCCTTGACTTTCTCATGCTTTGTAAGGTCGGTGAGAGGCGCTGCAATCTTGGCAAAATCTTTAACAAACTTCCGGTAATATCCTGCCAATCCCAAGAAGCTTCTGACCTCTGAAACATTACCTGGAATGGGCCAATCCTTCACTGCCTCTATCTTTGCTGGATCTGTAGCAATTCCTTCTGCTGAAATGACATGTCCTAGATAATCCACCTTCGGTGTGGCAAACTTGCACTTAGAGAATTTGGCAAAGAGCTGGTGACGTCTTAGCTTCTGCAAGGCCATCCTAAGGTGGTTCTCATGCTCCTCAAGGGTCCTACTATAGATGAGAATGTCGTCAAAGAATATAACACAAAATCATCCAAGTACTCCCGGAAGATATCATTCATCAACTGCATAAAAGTTGCAGGGGCATTAGTTAAACCAAAAGGCATAACTGTAAATTCATAATGCCCGTATCTAGTGCGAAAAGCGGATTTATGGATATCCTCCTCTTTAATTCGTATCTGATGATACCCAGAGCGTAAATCAATCTTTGAAAAGTACTTGGCCCCTTGCAATTGGTCCATAAGATCATCTGCTCTAGGTAAAGCGTCTTAACAAAGAGAATAGGGGTGCCAAAAGGTGAAACACTAGGCCGAATGAAGCCTAGGTTCAATAGCTCCTGGAGTTGCTTCTTAAGCTCCGCCAATTCAGGAGGACTCATACGGTACGGGGCTTTACTGGTAGGCTTAGTACCGGGTTCCAAAGCTATCTCATATTCCACTCCTCTGAAAGGAGGAAGTTTCTGGATCTCATCTGGAAAAAGATCCTTAAATCCCCTGAGAAGATTGGCAATGTTCTCTGGCAATGCATCGACTACCTGCTTCTGCTTAACATCCGACTCAATGGAGGCAAGTCTGATGACGCAAAGTATCGTATCCTTGCCTATAGCCTTATTTAACTGCCTGATAGAAATGGACTGTATAATGGGGTTTCATGGATCACCATTTATGGTTACTCAGGCTCCATTAACTGCGTTAAAGGTCACCTCTCGTTTTTCGCAGTCTATATTGGCTTTTGCAGATGCCAAGAATTCCATGCCAACAATCAGATCATATTTGCCAATATCCATTAACTCGGCACCCAATGCAACTGGTGCTCCTGGCAGCTGCATTTTGAGGTTAATGCGACGGCCATTTGTATGTCTGATCTTACCATTGGCTAAGGTTACAGGTCTCGGCCGGGATTTCAAAGTCTCAAGTTGCAACACCTGGGCCATTCTAGGAGAAGCAAAATTATGGGTACTACCCGTATCCATAAGAATTATGAAGGGCTTACTGTCTACCTGACCTATAGTAGAAATAACGGCAGGCTGACTTTCAGCATTGCCAGTTTCAATAGCTGCAAAAATATGAGACGCACCGTGAATGTACTCGTGAGCCTCCTCGTAGGGCGTTCCAGTCGAGATCGGCCATGGCCAACTGAGCAGTTTGTGTGACATAAGGGCAGCTCTGCATCATGTGCCCGGGCCGCATACATCACATCTAAAACATGCCTTATCCCTACGGAGCTGTGCTTGAGCCTCCTTGGGAATAGACCGTAAGAGGCCGCGAATGGAATTGCCCACATTATTGGGCTTATCTGGCACGTTGAAGGTGACTTTCTTATCCTGTCGCCCATTTGAATTTTGCTGAGGGGGCCCAGGACTTGGAGAGCGAGGCTTATACGGTGTATAAGGGCGAGGCTGCGAATAGGAGGCGAGATGCTGGTACTGGTTCTTTGGTGTCTCCTCTTCGAGGCTCAATGCCTTGGCCTCTGCCTCTGCAACTGATTTCGGGTCTATGGCCTTAACCATTCGTTTGATTGATGGGGCCAACCCTTCAATATAACCCTCTACTGCCCTCTTCTCATTCATACCTGGCACATACAGCCTCAAGCGCATGAATTCATCCGTATAGGCTTGAACTGACATACCCTTCTGCTCCAACCTGTAAAAAGTCTGTATCTGTTGGCACTTGTGCGCACGGGGCACATAGTGCGACTTAAAAGCCTTGACAAACTTTTTAAACTTGCATCTGCTCCTGTCTAGATGTTTGGCTTTAGCATAGCCTTTCCACCAAATCCTAGCTGCACCCGTAAGGTTGGTGGTGGCGACCTTCCCAGTATCCTTCTCGGTCATACCATAGGATTTGCCGAATTTCTTCATCTCATCTAACCAAGATTCCGCGTTAAGACCTCCCCTGGACTTACCATCAAACTGTGCTAATTTCCTGTTCTTCCATATACTGATAATGGCGGTGTCCACGGTCTTGCGGTACTCCTTATCCTTCCTAGCATGGTGACCCGACGACACGGATGATTGTGAAGATTCAGAGGTGTTGGTCTGTGAAGACGTGGCACTCTCACTAGAAGAGCTTCTTCGTCGCTTAGCATGGTGTCTCTTTTGTAGAGGCACGGTTGCTGGTGCCGGTGCGGGTGGCTGCTCGGTTGGTGGACTTGGCGGTGATGGCGGTAACTCCGGTCCATACTGCGGAGGGTTTGTGTTCAACACATAGGTCTGCGGCTCTACCAACTGTCTCTTTATCAACAAGAGCTCTTGCTCGGGTGTCAGTCTGCCACCATCCGAGGGGGTGTGCCAAGAAGCATTACGTACACCGTCTATATTGACCATAAGAAGGTATAAGCGGAAGTAATGTTATACAAAGTGTCACAATAAAGATCATTTTGAGTAGTACCACGAAACAGCAACAAGAACAAGGAAAGAAAGTTAAGGAAAGTAGCTTTATTATGAAGCCAAAGTGACAGTTACATTGAAGGGGTGTTTTAACAAAACTTGAGACTGTACAATACGAAACTAAAGATTATACATTCAATTTATTTAACCAACACACACTTAGCCATGAAAAAGGCTGTAGAGATCAAGCCTAGGGCTGCGTGAAAGGGTACAGGATGGACCCTGACTACTTTGTAGCGAGCCCATGCCTGGATGATGACGTAATGATAATCTAACGTAGGACTAATGATGAGCAAATTGAAGAGGTCTCTCAGTGCATAAAAGATCTGCCAAAGATGATCATTTGCGTCGGCGAAAGCCTCGTGCTTCGTCATGTCCCAGTAATTCCAGGTTCGACGGAGAGTCTGTTCTAGATGCTCGGAGGCGCGCTCACGGAGGATGTTGACAATTTCAAAGCCCTTAATTGGATCGTAGGGCTCTCCTTCATCCACGGGTTCCTCTGCCTCGTAATCGTCATCCCCATCCTGACACTCTACATACTCTTGACCATAGTCTTGCTCTGGAGGTAGCTGATCTTCCCCTCGCAGTTCCTCGGTATTCCGTCTTCGTTCTCTTCCAGTTCATCGTCTGTAAGACGGCAAGAATGAATATACAATACTGAACGATTTCTTATACTTCAAACTCTAAAAGAGAAAGACAATTATCGTAGGGAAAAGACAATTTAATTGTACTCAACAATACAATAACAAAACATAAGGAAACACTACATATATATATTATATGATGGCTTATTGGAAAATGCCCATCAAAGGTTACATTTATACGCAATACAAGATTTATAATTGTGAAAAGATATCTAAGAACTAGGTTCCTCATCTTCCGCCATAGGCTGAGGAGGCGGCCGGTAGCGCATTAAGGTGGTGCTGGGACTAGCAGAGAGGGCGGCTCGAGCTGCTGCCTCCGGTGGTAAGCAAGTGGCCAAGGGTGCTGCGACAAGGAGTCGCATACTAGCGCAGCCCGCCACGTCCCCCAATGCCACAATAGCAAGATCTCGTCGGACCAATGTGATAGTAGTGGCATGATAATCAATCTTCTTATGGCCTGCCAAGGTGGATAATGCACGGAGTGCCCACCAAGATGCTTCCGATCTAGGCCCCAAATACTTGGAGAAGAAGAAAACCTCACCTTGCCGGAAGGCAGAAAGGAAAAATCGGGTCAAGTGATTGCCCATTGCCTTAATTTGTGGATCCCTTGAGGTCTCTGCTTCCTTTTCCAAGTTGACAGGTATCTTCTCCTGCTCTGCTTCTTCTTTGACATCCCGAAGACTCATCTTGGTATCACAAAGGTCTTCCTCACCCTGTTCTACCTCTCCCATAGTGATCTGCAATGGCTGAATTGTAGGAGGAGGTCGCATGATGGCCGCAAACTGCTCCTCAGGAGGCTGTGGCTCATCGGTCAATAGGAACTGCCGGAGAGACAAGAGGGTCTCAACGGGCTCAATCTCCTCTGGCTGGAATGCAAACAGGCCTTGGACTTGTGGCGGATACACAACAGGCGTTGTGAAGTCGACGAAGTCATCTTGGCAGAACTCGGCAAGGTCATATAGGACCTCTATCTTTCGCCGACCCCGCATATCGGCGATGACGCAGTAAGCCCACATGATATCCTCCAGGATGAGATACTCTTGGTTGTTCAAGAGTATTGTGGGGAGAAGATCTAGCCCCTCAAGCTTCAGGGCTTTATCACGACCTGCCGGTGCCTCCATAGCCAGTTCTTTCCATCTTGCAAAATCTTGCTCGTTGACGACTTCATCGTCCTCCAGATCAAGGGGTACTGGCGTGGTGGACTGCTCTGCGGGTATCTGTTCATCCTCTATATACTGGTCCATGATGATCGCCAGTGCAAAACGAGACTCAAAACAGAGCTCGCGGTCTATAGTGACAATAGGAAGGTTGGTCCAGCAAGGTGTGGAAGTTAAGGTAAAGCTGGGAGTCCGCTTCATTGAAGACGCATGCAGGCACAATCTCATCATGGAAGAACTGAAGAAAACTAGCATAGTCTGGATGCGCTTGCATGTTGTGGACGAGATCCACCTGCTGGAGCAAATGGGGGTGAAGTGCATCGAAGGGAACTGCAGGGTCCCAGTGCTCTCCATCCATGTACCACTGTTGTAGAGTAGGGCAGTCCATGGTGGCAGGAAGGAACAAGGAAGGAGGAGGAAGGCGGTGAAGGCAGGAATGAAAATGAAACCCTAATGTGGGAAAAGTGACTTTATAACTTTTCGGCACGTTTTCCTAGGTCATAAAAAAATTATTATTCATTTAATAATTCACATCTATATATACAAAAAGTCATCAATAATACAAAATTTGACTCCATAACTTTGAAATAAAAGTTATTTACATAAATATATCTCACAAAATTTATACAATGAAAAAGAAAGAGATTTCCGACAGTTAGTGGAATTCCCCTCGGATTCTTCGCGCCAGCTGGATATCCTTGGGCATGATGGTCATTCGCTTAGCATGAATAGCGCACAAGTTCGCATCACTCAAAATTTCGATAAGGTATGCTTCCGCAGCCTCTTGAAGTAAGTAAGGCAAAAGCCTGAAACCTCAGGTCGGTCTTGAATTCTTGGGCAATTTCCCGAACAAGACGCTAGAAGGCTAGCCGGCGTATCAAGGGCTCAGTAGTCTTCTGATACTTACGTATCTCACGTAAGGCTACTGTGCCTGGTCGGAACCTGTGGGGCTTTCTCGGCTTAGCAGGTGGTTTGGGCAATGGCAAGGTCTTCCCGCCAGTCGAGGGGTGTTTTGCCCTTTGCACCATCTGCTCCCGACGCTGTGCCGACGTTTTCTTGCCAATCGCAGCATCCTTCTGCAGTCGGGCCTTGTAACTGACGCCTCCCCTTGTGGGTTTCGTAAGCTTCCTCTTCCTGTTACCCCATCTTTCCTCTGTTTCATGCACAACATGTTGATCTCTCTCCTGATCAACATTTTGATCCGCGCCCTGCTGTGTTTGGGCAACCTCCTCCGCTCTACGTATCCGCTCTGTCTCGGCATCCCGGGCCTCCCTGTCCTGGCGCACTTGTGTTCGCCTTGCAATCTCCGTATGGTATCGGTGCGGGTGAGCTCGCATGTCGGCTTCCACGAGGTCCATGCGGTCTTGTGTGAAGTTAGGTGGGACATTTTCGAAGATGAAGCACATGGCCTCTACCAAGGTAATAAAAGCGGCTAGCTCGCTCTTCTGGGAGGCCACTAGCTATTTGCTGGAGGTCCTCTATCCTAGCAAGGTGCAAAATCCTTTGGGCCTCAGTTCGGATAAGCTCTACGAGATCCTCCTCTGGGCTTGCTAGCGGATAAAACTTAACTATAGCATAAGCTTGATCAGGCTGTTGTACTAAAGTGTAGGCTGCATTAGCCTCATTCAGCTTCATAAGGAAGCGTTCATTGAAATGGAAGATAGGGTATGGGATTCTGCGGTTCTCAGTGAAATGGGTCACAAGCAGGTCTAGAACAGTGCCGACCATGTTGCTATCATCGGAGAGATGGTCTACTAACACACTGTAAAGCTGATAGACATTCATGGTTTTCAGATCAACAGTGAGTTTGAAGCGCGGCATGATGGCAACTAGCGCGTACCAGTGGCAAGAAAGTGGGCACTTGGAGTAGAGCAGTTGGCGCTAGGCTGCGGATGGAGGCGCCAGGCGGGTAGGGTAGCAGCAAGGTGACGGTCAAGATCAGCTATGGCGGCAAGAGAGCTCCCCTCCGGCGACTATGGCGGCAAGAAGATGTCTCAAGAAACACACTTCCTACAAAGAAACACAAATTTGAATCTAAACTTTTTTTTTTTTTTCAAATCTTTTTTCAATTTTTTTTTTTTTAAACGGGCGGCGTATTTTTATACGCGCAACTGTATGGGGCGCTGCTAGCGTTATACGCTAATAACTTTTCGAAACAAACACCCTATCCGACAGCAGCGCCCCTTTGGACTTCTCGGCTTGGTGTTGCCATTTCATTCTCAGGAAACGTGCCCCCCTAGGGTTTGGGAAGTGCCCGATCCATTGGAACCATTTTCGCCTTCATCTGAGCTACCTATAAAAAGTTATGACCCATCTAAACTTGGGTCCTCCAGTCACAACTTTTTCCCTCCAAAATCGCCCTAAACCTCCTAAAACTCACAATTTACTACATCAACCTAGCACAGAACCAAACATCGAAAGGTTAAGCAGTCCAACTAACTTAAACTCCCACCTAACTACCGAACTAACGAGTTAGAAGTTTGGTCAGTGCTATGATTTCGGACAACCAAAATCACGGCTCTGATACCACTGTGACGCTCCCTGAACATATACGGCGCTCCGGGCGTATACATACGGGGACTTTCCCCTCCCAAGGCAACCAACTCGCCATGAGCAGGGCCCTCCGTCTAACTCGGACCATCTATGAAAGACGCCGGGTGAAGGACACGGAGGTGTCGTTCAGCCCACGCTTTCGATGGGACCCCTATGTCGCGGAAGCGTGAATACAAGTTAGCATACAACATAATCATATCGTAAATAACCACCACGAAGGGTGGCACATCCATCCAATAGATGATAACAGAGGGAGTACATTTAATACTAGAGAAAACTCCCCAAACCCAAGGTTCTACCCCGGCTCAGACTCCAGTGAGGTTCGACTGACGGCTAGGTCTCTTGGCATGGCGTTGGCTGGCATAGAACATCGGCTAGGGTTGTCCACTCCATCCGCCCCTCCTGTGCACACCTTGCAGATGAGCTGAATCAAGCTATGGCATCATTGTAGCCTTCCGAAGACGCAATCCCAAGGCATCACCCTTCGGGACTACTCCGGGTTACATCTCCCCGGTCCGATGAGGCAGGTCAGGGAGGTGTCCCTTCCCAGAGCCGTAGTGAATCCATGGGTGAGCTAGAGAATGCGTGCCGCATCAGTGAGCCCCGCATCCGTACCCGACTTACTCCCCTAATTCTACTCAAAGTACAGGGTGCTCACACAACTGTACCCAGGGAGTGTCAGACCCATACCCGGCCGGGTTCACTGGCCAGCTATCAGGCCTAGCTCACTGAAGGAGTCCCCGTAGCCTTTTATGCTCAGGCGAGACCCCACCCCACACTTCATCCCTACGGCCCCTTATCTGGTGCTTCAATCATGCCATAGATTCCACAGCTCGGTGGGATCTTGTGCACAGGCCGCATACTGGGAACTAGGGGAACTACTAGGAGCATACTAATGAACATAGGTCACAGAGGTCTCTACCCCCCCTTTAATCCCTGCTTTCTGGAAGACTAACAGAGATACTACCATAGATACATCCATCCATACATCACAGAGCATAATCCATAATTGAGAACAATTCTAACTATCAAACAAGGGTTAAACATAACCAAGGACAAACAAAGAAGACTGACAGAGGCGCTGGCCCTAGAAATGTCAAGCTAATCTATCCACTAACCCGAATTCCTGCTGGATCCATTGTCATGTGGCATCTCCATCTTCAAGCAATCTGGGCGCTCAGCAGCTCTTCCTCTTGGTTCAATTTGGGGTCAAAATGGGATAGGGATCCAATTTGATGCCCCAAGTTAGCATTCTCCTACTGGCCAATCGAATTTGGCCAGGTGCCTCCTTCCTAATTAATCAATTATCCTAACTTAATTAGCTTAATTGAGTTAATTAGGTAATGATTCCTTAATTATAGGTAATTAACCTTTAATTAACCCTTTATTAATTTAGCATAGCTAAATTAATCCTTTTAGGTCAACCCCCTAGGTTAAAATACCCCATGGTGGTGTATCCTTACTGCGTGATGTGTCAATATATTTATACGTATACCATATAAATAAGCGGAACGTCACAACATTGAGCTCTTATTGCAGCTGGTCTGCAACTGGTTCACTTAAATAACTCTATACTGCTGCATTTTAAGTTTATTTCATTACTATTAAGATATAACTAATGAGGTTGACACCACTCTCATTAGATACATATTTGTATGGCTTTTATATGGAAAAAACATCTCTTACCTTCAAAAAAAAAAAAAAAAAAAACCCCACAACTTTTACACCTTATCACCTCTAGTATTTCTAGCCTTAACTAACCTTTATTCAAATCTAACTAGCCAATTGGAAGACTACTTTGCCCATGAAACTATTTGCCCCACTTTATTGTGCATACAACGACTATATGTGAAATATATGCCTTTTATATAGAAAGGCCACAATGAGAAACTTGTTTTCTTTTTAGCACACCAGCCCTACTAGGTTCTTGCAATTGTAGCCTATTCACGTAGCACTTCCACCTCAACCAAATCTAATGTGGCATAAATATACATCATTAGATCCCTAATTTTACAAACCAAAGTCTAGGGAAATCAGAAAATAGCCAAGAGAATTTTACAAAGATACTAAGCTGTCGTCCATTTACTTCTTTTGATCATCGCATACCTCCTAACATTTCCTTTCCTGTCTTTTTTGCCTTGCAGATGAGGGCTCTGCATCACACCCACTATACTTTTACAGGATATTTACAAGTGCGAGTAATTTCCTCTTCTCTAATTTTTGCCTTGGTTCCTTTTTCTTAGATGGATGGATGCTTGAATGGGCTTTATTTTCTCTCTAGTTTACAAGCCTTATTATGGGAGATTTAGTCTGTTATTTACCTTATATGGTTCGACCTAATGTCTTATATTCGTGGCTAACATGCCGTATCATAGGTTCGTCGATTCCAGTTTCAATACCTAGTGGCTTTGCACTAATCTTTGGTTTTTAATAGCAATTCTTTTGTGTCGATATCATGCCTGGGGAAGGAATGGAGATAAGGAAGATAGAGCAATGTGTAGATCTGTGGCAAGGGGAAAAGTTGAAGAGATGAAGAAAAAATGGCGTCGAAATGACAAGCTTTTTCTATAGTACTTTGACTGCATCAAATCCAACAGATATGAAGTCGAGGATTACCGGCCCTCTTTCTCCTATTGATATCGTTGCATTCTTGAGTGTTGTCAAAACAACTTGATTTGGAGCTCTGGCATATGATTCAAATTTTCACAAAAAATGAATTTAGTTGTGTGGGTCTCATAGATAAACAATAGATGCCTATAACATTGTCCTATACATATGCAAAATGTGCAAGCTTAGAGGAAGCAATCAGATGTCATTCAACATATCTAAACCATGCTTAACAAGTCGCCACTTTAGGAGATTTAGATTAAGAGTGCCAAGCTGTGTGCAATCTTTCACAAACAAAAGGACCTCTATATCTACGTTTTATGTGAGCATGTCACGAGGCTTCCTTAGCATGTTTTATAGTGAATTAAACTTGGATGGTACTACAATTAAGTTATGAACTGGCCACCAATATGAACTGCTGGAGCTCTTTTTTTGCGGAGCTGCCTTCTTGAGTGAAACGTTTGTTCAACCATCAGTATGCCCCTAACCCTTGCCTTGCCCAATGCACCAGGCGAATCCAACTGCATTGAAGGAAAAAGGAGCTTCTGTTTGCACAAAATGAGATTTCTCCATAGCGCACGATGCCACAACTACCATACTAGGTGCTACACTATCTTATACACAAGATGTAGTCAGTAAATGGGACGATAGCACGTGTTACATCAGACGACAAGTGCGTTGAAGACGCTTCAGGTAAAGAGGACACAAGAGGAGGTACCAAGGTTTGGGAAGAACGACAAGGGCATTGAAGTCGCTTTAGGTAAAGAGGACACAAGAGGAGGTATCAAGGTATGGAAAGAACTCACTGAAGGAGGGACAAAAGAAGATGTAGATAAAAGAGAAGTGGTGACAGAGGTTGAAATTATAGGAGAAGTAATAACAGATGTGCCTGAAGTCCAAGAAATAAGTGAAGGGATAATAGTGGAAGATGCAATAGGTGGAGCCTTTAGGGACTGAATAATGGAAATTGAAGACACAAAGGATCTAGTATAGGATGAGTTTTAGCAGTTATGATTATTTGGGAATATAGATGCAAGTTCTGAACCATTAAACAAAGTCAAAGTTAATTTCTTGTAGTAATTGTCACTTTTGACTGACACACTGTATGGGATAGAGATTTCAACTGGAATATAGACACAAATGCAAGGCCATTTAACAATAGAGTGGGAAATGTGCATTCTCAACCCATTCGAATAGAGACTAAGAGATCATGGACCAATATATCCACTGGTAAATCATGGATAAAGAACCAGCATGGCATCTTTAGAGCTAAAATCATACTAGGAGAAAAACCAGAAGCATAATGATGATAAAGGAGATATTTAGTGCTCATGGGATCCATTCCTCGAGAGATAATTTCTCCACATCATCAATAGTATTAAACATGATCAAAAAGAAATTCTTATCTAATTTCTTCAAGGACTCATAAGCGGGCAGACTGTGATGTTCCACGTATTTATACGTTATACGTATAAATATACTGACACGTCACGCAGTAAGGATACGCCACCATGGGGTATTTTAACCTAGGGGGTTGACCTAAAAGGATTAATTTAGCTATGCTAAATTAATAAAGGGTTAATTAAAGGTTAATTAACTATAATTAAGGAATCATTACCTAATTAACTCAATTAAGCTAATTAAGTTAGGATAATTGATTAATTAGGAAGGAGGCACCTGGCCAAATTCGATTGGCCAGTAGGAGAATGCTAACTTGGGGCATCAAATTGGATCCCTATCCCATTTTGACCCCAAATCGAACCAAGAGGAAGAGCTGCTGAGCGCCCAGATTGCTTGAAGATGGAGATGCCACATGACAATGGATCCAGCAGGAATTCGGATTAGTGGATAGATTAGCTTGACATTTCTAGGGCCAGCGCGCCTGTCAGTCTTCTTTGTTTGTCCTTGGTTATGTTTAATCCTTGTTTGATAGTTAGAATTGTTCTCAATTATGGATTATGCTCTGTGATGTATGGATGGATGTATCTATGGTAGTATCTCTGTTAGTCTTCCAGAAAGCAGGGATTAAAGAGGGGGTAGAGACCTCTGTGACCTATGTTCATTAGTATGCTCCTAGTAGATCCCATAGTTCCCAGTATGCAGCCTGTGCACAAGATCCCACCGAGCTGTGGAATCTATGGCATGATTGAAGCACCAGATAAGGGGCCGTAGGGATGAAGTGTGGGGTGGGGTCTCGCCTGAGCATAAAAGGCTACGGGGACTCCTTCAGTGAGCTAGGCCTGATAGCTGGCCAGTGAACCCGGCCGGCTATGGGTCTGACACTCCCTGGGTACAGTTGTGTGAGCACCCTGTACTTTGAGTAGAATTAGGGGAGTAAGTCGGGTACGGATGCGGGGCTCACTGATGCGGCACGCATTCTCTAGCTCACCCATGGATTCACTGCGACTCTGGGAAAGGACACCTCCCTGACCTGCCTCATCGGAACGGGGAGATGTAACCCGGAGTAGTCCCGAAGGGTGATGCCTTGGGATTGCGTCTCCTGAAGGCTACAATGACGCCATAGCTTGATTCAGCTCATCTGCAAGATGTGCACAGGAGGGGCGGATGGAGTGGACAACCCTAGCCGATGTTCTATGCCAGCCAACGCCATGCCAAGACCCGGTCTGCTGATCTCTTGAGACCTAGTCGTCAGTCGAACCTCACTGGAGTCTGAGCCGGGGTAGAACCTTGGGTTTGGGGAGTTTTCTCTAGTATTAAATGTACTCCCTCTGTTATCATCTATTGGATGGATGTGCCACCCTTCGTGGTGGTTATTTACGATATGATTATGTTGTATGCTAACTTGTATTCACGCTTCCGCGACATAGGGGTCCCATCGAAGGCGTGGGCCGAATGACACCTCCGTGTCCTTCACCCGGGCATCTTTCATAGATGGTCCGAGTTAGATGGAGGGCCCTGCTCATGGCGAGTTGGTTGCCTTGGGAGGGGAAAGTCCCCGTATGTATATGCCCGGAGCGCCGTATATGTTCAGGGAGCGTCACAGTGGTATCAGAGCCATGATTTTGGTTGTCCGAAATCATAGCACTGACCAAACTTCTAACTCGTTAGTTCGGTAGTTAGGTGGGAGTTTAAGTTAGTTGGACTGCTTAATCTTTCGATGTTTGGTTCTGTGCTAGGTTGATGTAGTAAATTGTGAGTTTTAGGAGGTTTAGGGCAATTTTGGAGGGAAAAAGTAGTGACTGGAGGACCCAAGTTTAGATGGGCCATAACTTCTTGTAGGTAGCTCAGATGAAGGCGAAAATGGTTCCAATGGATCGGGCACTTCCCAAATACCCTAGGGGGGCACGTTTCCCGAGGACGAAATGGCAACACCAAGCCGAGAAGTCCAAAGGGGCGCTGCTGTCGGATAGGGTGTTTGTTTCGAAAAGTTATTAGCGTATAATGCTAGCAGCGCCCCATAATACGCCGCCCGTTTTTTTTTTTTTAATTTTGAAAAAGATTTGAAAAAAAAAAGTTTAGATTCAAATTTGTGTTTCTTTGTAGAAAGTGTGTTTCTTGAGACGTCTTCTTGCCGCCATAGTCGCCGGAGGGGAGCTCTCTTGCCGCCATAGCTGACCTTGACCGTCACCTTGCTGCTACCCTACCCGCCTGGCGCCTCCATCCGCAGCCTAGCACCACCTGCTCTACCCCAAGCGCCCACTTTCTTGCCACTCGTACGCGCTAGTTGCCATCATGCCGCGCTTCAAACTCACTGTTGATCTGAAAACCATGAACGTCTATCAGCTTTACAGTGTGTTAGTAGACCATCTCTCCGATGGTAGCAACATGGTCGGCACTGTTCTAGACCTGCTTGTGACCCATTTCACTGAGAACCGCAGAATCCCATACCCTATCTTCCATTTCAATGAACGCTTCCTTATGAAGCTGAATGAGGCTAATGCAGCCTACACTTTAGTACAGCAGCCTGATCAAGCTTATGCTATAGTTAAGTTTTATCCGCTATCAAGCCCAGAGGAGGATCCCGTAGAGCTTATCCGAACTGAGGCCCAAAGGATTTTGCACCTTGCTAGGATAGAGGACCTCCAGCAAATAGCTAGTGGCCTCCCAGAAGAGCGAGCTAGCCGCTTTTATTACCTTGGTAGAGGCCATGTGCTTATGTATAGGGACCATTATAATCTTCCCCCTTTCTATTGGAATGAAGAATTACATAGCTTCATCTTCGAAAATGTCCCACCTAACTTCACACAAGACCGCATGGACCTCGTGGAAGCCGACATGTGAGCTCACCCGGACCGGTACCATACGGAGATTGCAAGGCGAACACAAGTGCGCCAGGACAGGGAGGCCCGGGATGCCGAGACAGAGCGGATCCGTAGAGCAGAGGAGGTTGCCCAAACACGCCCGAGGGGCGCTGGATCAAAATGTTGATCAGGAGGGAGATCAACATGTTGTGCATGAAACAGAGGAAAGATGGGGTAACAGGAAGAGGAAGCTTACGAAACCCACAAGGGGAGGCGCTGCCATAAGACCCGACCGGCAGGATGATGTCCGATTGGCAAGAAAACGTCGGCACAGCATCGGGAGCAGATGGTGCAAAGGGCAAAACACCCCTCGACTGGCGGGAAGACCTTGCCATTGCCCAAACCACCTGCTAAGCCGAGAAAGCCCCACAGGTTCCGACCAGTGTACGAGAGGCCTTTACGGAGATAATGTAAGTATCGAAGACCATCGAGCCCTTTGATACCGGGCTAGCCTTCCAAAGGTCTTGTTCGGGAAATTGCCCAAGAATTCAAGACCGACCTGAGGTTTCAGGCTTTTGCCTTACTTGCACTTCAGGAGGCTGTGGAAGCATACCTTATCGAAATTTTGAGTGATGCGAACTTGTGCGCTATTCATGCTAAGCGAGTGACCATCATGCCAAGGATATCCAGCTGGCGCGAAGAATCCGAGGGGAATTCCACTGACTGTCGGAAATCTCTTTCTTTTTCATTGTATAAATTTTGTGAGATATATTTATGTAAATAACTTTTATTTCGAAGTTATGGAGTCAAATTTTGTATTATTAATGACTTTTTGTATATATAGATGTGAATTATAGAATAGAATAGAATAGAATAGAATAGAATAGAATACATTTATGTCCCTTGTGCCATAAGGCCCCTGGACTTGTGTAGCATGGGTGAGCTCCCTAAAAGGGTGCTACTAGCACATCACGCTGTTATAGTGTAGCCTTTTCTGAAGGCTGACTTTTTTCTTTTAATACCGGCATCCCGCTTTACCTCGGCTTCTTGGCCGTGCAGTGATGCGTCGTTATCAATCAGCTTTTAGCTGAGCAATTTGTGTGAGGCTATATGACTCGTTTTGTACGGATCATATTACAAGCCCTCTTTCACTGTGTACTTCTCTCGTGGTGCGGTCGCTATTCTGGGATCGCGTCCGCGGATCCCGTAATGATTCTCGCCATCTCCATCGCCTCGTGGACTGGTTCCCCCCACCTTATATTTCTATATATGTCCCTCGATGTCTCCGTATATCGGGCAAATACTAATCATATGGTTCTCATCCTCTATTCTCCCCCCACAGTTCGCATATCCCGCCCTCCTTGTCTACCCCCTCTCCACTGTCTTTTTCGATTCTTAGATCATGGCTTCCCATCCTAAATCTGGCTAGTGTGTCCTTTCTGTTTTTCCCCAATATGTTATCCCGGTATATCTGATGTCCCATTTGTTGATCTGGATTGAAAACTTGTATGAGCCAGTCTGTCTTTGGGTTCTCAGATGCCTTTGCGGCCATGCTCTTGTCGCTATGTCCGCCCACCCTCATTCCACTTTGCCCCTCTTCTATTAGATCACTCAGGTTTAATCCCATCTGTCTGGTCCATGTTGCCACTTCTTTAAACCATCCAGTGCTTTCGAGGATATGTGATTTTGCTGATTCTCAGATTGCAATGCCGGACAATTTTCCTTGTATGTCTCCCCGTTGTCTCCGAAAGCGGTACCTTATGGTTCTCTCCCATGCTCTCACTTCCATTGGTTTCTCGCCTTTTGTTTGAGGATCATGATTGTCGTGGCGTGTTTGTCCTTACCCTGAATTCCCCATGCATTGCCATTGCCTAAGAATTCCTTCCCCGCTTCCCGTTTTTTTACAAAAACCCCCCCCCATGCTTCGCTCCCATACAAATTGAGTGGTGACTATTGCTTTGACCGAATAGATAACATTTGATGTCCCAATCGGTTATTCTACTTCACTACGAAGTTTTTCATGTTAAAGTAGCTTCCTATAGCTGATTGGAATCTAGCGTTAGCTCCTTTGGCCCATTTTCCTGTGCCATGCGCATCATAGCCTAGATATCTGTATTCTGTTGGTTCCTCTATATCTCTTCACCTTTATATCTGAAAGGTTTATGCCTGTTCTTGTGTCCAAAGATGACTATCTTAGTTTTTGCTAGATTCACCGCCACCCTGATCCTCACGTAATTGTTCTAGAATTTTGAGCAGTCTGTGCATTCCTTTGTTCTTTGTTGCCATCATACTAAGATCATCCGCATATAGCATTATCGATACCTTCGTGTCTCCTAGTCGTCTCCATGCTGCTCTGCTATGTACCCCTGTAGTGCGTCTATGTATATTCCAAACAGAGTTGGGGATAACGGGCATCCTTGCTTTACACCGGTATCACAGATTATCGGCTGTCCTTCCTGTTCCATCTTAGCATACACCTTGTGGTACAGTCTTGCTATCGATCCTACCATATTTCTCGGGGCTTGCATGTCCATCAATCTTTTTAGCAACTTCTCTCTCGGGACTGTATCAAATGCTTTTCTGAAGTCTACAAAGCAGCAGATTATTTTCCTTCCCTGCACTTTGTTCTGCTCTATTAATATCCGAAGGGTCACGAGGTGATCTGTGGTTGAGTGCTCCGGTCTGAACCCTGCTTGCCCTTGTGCTCTCATATTTCCTTCTTCTGCCCATTTCTTTAGTTTGTTATCCAATATCTTTCCAAACCATTTTGCGAAAATCGAGCTTACCATTATCGTCCTGTAGTTCCCTGGATCTTTTTCTCGCTTTCCCGCCTTTATGTAGAGGTATGACTCTATTGTATGTCCATCCGTCGAAGTCCTCAGATGTATGATGCCATTGAAAATGTCAGAACTTTGTCTCACCGATTTACTTTGCACACTTCGCCAGCTCCACAGCTTAGTCCATATAGATCCGGTGCCTTATGATTGGCCATCTTGTTTAGGGCTAGCATTACTTCTAACAAGTTGAAGCATGGTTTGTCCTGATCATGCTGTATTGGTATTGGTACTGGAGGTGCCCCTGTCTTGTATAATTTGTCCAGGTAACTCTCCCATCCCTCGGTTCCAATGCCATCTTGCTCGTTCTTTGTTTTCATATTGCCACCCCCTCCTTTGTTTTTGAGTCCTCTCCAAAATCTTCGGGGCCATGTACCATTGGTGCTGTAACAGGTTATTGTATCTCTTTGTTTGGATTCTTGGCATGCACCCTGCAGCAGCAGTCCATGACTGCCGGATGCTACAAAGCTGCCATGCTCATGATCACAAAACAAGAACAAGACAAGAAAATATGTACAAAGAATGAAGGGGAACGTGGCCAAATGAGGCTCTCCAAATATGAGATCAAACCTGAGTACATCTGAAGAGGCTCCGGTCTAATATAGTGTAGACCGCAAATCTGAGCCGTACATCTAACTAAATCTAATCCCTACACTTATGTTAACCTAATCATGCCAAGTGTCAGTCTGCCACCACTGACACCTAACATGTGCATGCACCTAACATGTGCATACACAATGTTAACCACTAGGTGGGTAACAATTGCCTCCCCTAAAAGTTTTAGCACGAAAACATGTACGCACTTTTATAAGACAAGTCCGACAATTACAACATGGTGCCAAAAAGTAGGGGTAAAAATGATGGTAATGGTAATGGTTTGTTGTAGATCTTCATGAAGGCATTGATGACTAGGATCCGAAGGAATGTCGATGCAGAACATGGATCATAGGAACTTTGGGGCAAAAAAACATAAGGACCATCCCCTTATATTATGGATAAGTCCATTGGAACAAATATTGCCCAAAAGTGCACGAAAGAAGCTTAAAAACAATGATGATAGGGGGCCTTTAAAACGTAAGCACCTTAAAAGCATCCCCCGTGATCGACCATAGGAGAGCGTGGCTATGTGTCACAATATTTGTGCAGAGCGTGGATGTTGAGCAAAAAGCGTGGCTATAAGCAAGCAAAGCGTGGCGTGGGGAGCATGAAGCGTGGCGAGGCGTGGTCAATGTGCGTGGTCAATTTGCGTGGTCAAACGTGGGCAAAAATACGAGCGTGGGTGTGGCGTGACTTTTGATTTAAGCGTGCGTGGGCGTGGAGCGTGACCCGTGGGTGAGAGCAGTAAAGTGAGCGTGGGTCAACGCATGGGTAGGGCATGGCAGGAATGTAGGATACCCTAAAAAGTGCAGAAAGATGCGGCCAAATCTGAGCCGTTGAGGTGAAAAAACCCTAAAATTGAATGTGAAGGCAGGGATAAGCGATGCCAGAATAGAAGCTTCGAGATTTTTGCTGCCACAAGAACTTACTAATTCGTGCCCACGATTGTTCAACAGTTTTGTGAAAGGCCGGCCCGGATGTGAGAGGCTTGGAATCTGAAACGGAATGCACAGTTTGGTCTTCTGAAATGAAAGAAAGGATTTGCACAGCTGAAAGGCCAAATATGGCGGCCGGAATTCGATGCAATGGCTTTGGAATTGATATACACAGCACTCGGTGGTTTTGCCAATGGATAACTTGGTGCCAGATGAAAAATAGCCACTGATTCTGATTGTGGAAGAAACTTGCTGTCGGGGGCCATTCCTGCTCTTATATGAAATCTTGAAAAGTGAGAATAACCAGTACTCTGTACTTCTGGACCGATTTTGTGCAGGTACCCAGCTTGGAAGAATACGAGATGGCTGCTTCTCTGGAATTTGTTTCGAATCTGTAATTTATGCTGCACTGAGGCTTCAAAGATTTGCTGGCTGAAAGACGACCTCTCTGCAGCAGCCAGTATGTGCGTGGACAGTTTACTCCAAAGAAACGAACCCAACTGGACTTTGATGCAGGTACTGATAAACTTGAACTAATCTTTGTGCTCCAAATAAACTGAGAAGAACTGAACTGTGATGCAGGTACTGAGGTGGGCTTTATAAACATACTGCATTCCATTTGAATTTCGTAAAAATAGCTGCTTCTTTCTGTGATGTATATGCAGGGATAAAGTTTTGCAGATGAAGACCTACAATAAGAAGCAGGTGACTCGCCCTGGATAAATCGTTTTACGAGTTGATCTTGCATTATGAAAGGGGGCTAGCCAAAGTGCTGGCCCTCTGTAACAATCTGAACAAGAAAACTTCATGGAGGAAGCTACTGAAGAGTTGTTGATGCAGATAATCACGTACTGCCTCTATGAGACAAAATATTTTTGGGTGTGCAAGAGGCACAAAATTTCGGATAAGCCAAGATAAACAGAAGATGATAAAAATGAGCAAAGACATGATTTTTTCTGATAGCTTTTTCAGCAGAGAAAAGATAAAAACACTTGAGTTTTTCTTGATTTTGTTGCAGAGAGGAGTGCTGTCACCACTCCAGAAATCCTGAAACTGCAAACTGTACTTGCTGCACTTGAAAAACAGAGTCTTGAGAACAGATTTACGAAATTAAATTTGATCAGCTGGCAAAATCATCAGCTGTTTGGAAAAACGAAGGCCTCCAAGCGGATACACAAATCGACTTGGTTGGGCAAACTAAAGAAGCCTAACAGGGGAAGAATAGTATACAAGAAGTCTTCAAAACGGGGAAAAATTGGAGCAGCAAGACAACAAAGAAACGGCAAGGGGAGAAGAAAGTGATCACGAAGCGAACCCCGCATAACGGCGCCAATGTTTGGATTCTTGGCATGCACCTCGCAGGCCAGAAGATCCCATGATCGCCGGATGCTACAAAGCTGCCATGCTCATGATCACAAAACAAGAACAAGACAAGAAAATATGTACAAAGAATGAAGGGGAACGTGGCCAAATGAGGCTCTCCAAATATGAGATCAAACCTGAGTACATCTGAAGAGGCTCCGGTCTAATATAGTGTAGACCGCAAATCTGAGCCGTACATCTAACTAAATCTAATCCCTACACTTATGTTAACCTAATCATGCCAAGTGTCAGTCTGCCACCACTGACACCTAACATGTGCATGCACCTAACATGTGCATACACAATGTTAACCACTAGGTGGGTAACACTCTTCTTCTTCAGTAATCTTATGTATGCTGCCTTTTCTTCCCGGTATGTCTCCTTTCCCCTGTGTTTTCTTACATTCCTCTTGTATTCTCTGCACTCGTCATCATACCATACTGAAGCTCTGAATGCCCTGTTCTTCCTGATTTTGATCTTTTTCCCAAACACTTCTGTTGCTACCCTTACCATGATGTCATTTAGGGTGTTTCCGTTCTCACTTGCATTGTGCTTTCCCCAGTTCCATTCTCCCATTTCCTCCTTGATCATTTGGGTGAAGGTTTCTGCGTATTTCTCCTGGAACTGAATCTTCACCCTGTCTTTATTATCTTCCTTTCTTTCTGTGCTATCTTTTTGTGGCGTCCCCCCTATCCCGATTGTTAGTTTAATCGGTCTATGGCTTTCCCTTTTCCCAGTCGGCCATTCTTGTAGCATCAGTCCTTCTATCTTTTCCGTCGCTTGATCGTTCACAATTATATAATCCACTATGCTCTTACCATGTGTGTTTTGGCTCGTGAAACCTCCTGATCCCCTCCATTTTCCCACACCATTAGCTATAACTAGTAATGGTACCCAGCGTTGCTGGGCGTAAGTTGAGAGCCTATAAATGTTTTTGGCTGTAGTGAGAAAAACCCTAACCTTTCCCTTTCTGTTTCCCTTTCCCTTTTGCTCTATCCCATATTTCACTTTTCCTTATTTTCTATACACTTTTCTTTTTCTTTTCAGTTTTTTCCCGTTTTTTCCCGTTTTTTCGCATATGTTTCCTTGTTTCCCCACCCCTTTCCTTCCTTTCCCTCTTCCCTTTTTTCGAAAACCTTTTTCCCTTTCCTTTTCCTCCTTTCCCCACCCTTTCCTTCTTCTCCTTTTTCCATGCCCTTCTCCCTTTCCCTTCACCTTTTTCCATGCCTTCTCTTTTCCCCATCCTTTTTCCATGCCTTCCCTTTTCCTCAATCTTTTAGTCTTTCACTTTTTTCCATGCCTATTTTCCCTTATCTTTTCCTCCATTTCCCAGCCTTTTGCTTGTTGGGTGCCCTTTTTCTTTTTCCTCTCCCGTTTTTCATGCCCTTTATACCTTCCCTTTTCCCATCTCCTCACCCTTTCTCCCTTCCCTTTTTCTATGTTCTCTTTTTCTCTTCCCTTTTCCTATTTTCCTCTTTTCCTTTTTCCCGTACCCTCTGCCCCTTTTTCATACTATATCATACTATATCGCTGCTGAGGCTTGTAGCCAATTGCCAACCCTCGGATTAGGGCATATTATGAGAAATATTCCCTCTAGAGCCATCCTAAGCGTACATCTCATCGTCTGATAGGGTCAAACGCTTAGGTGGCTCTATAATTTAGGGATTTGACAACCTTTGGCCAGGGCACCTAATATTTTCTTGACTTCAAAATAGAAATCATCTAAAAAGACTCCTCCTGCGGTGCACTCCAAATATGGACATGCTAATTTGGCTAAAAGGATAAGATTGTAGCAGAAGACTCGACCCTGCAAGCATCTAGAAGACTCGACCCTGCAAGCATCTAGCTTATGGCCTGCCTCAATCACAGTCGCCACTCCTCTGCCTCCATGTGCTGCTGCATCAAGGAGGCTGCTGCCACCATCCTCCTACAGGCCGCCATAGAAGCACCTGCACAGGCATGAGCAGCACTGACCGCAAAAAGGTAGATTCAACATAAATGTTGCACTGGTTTCAGCTGAATACTCGTGAGAAGAGAAGATAAAGGATAGATGGAGGTGAGTCTCTAAATTTCCTTCGAAAGGAGTTTAATCCCTTCCTTCCTATTCTTACAGAGCCCTTTATGCAAGCCAGATTCAAGCCAATTTACAGGCTGTGTAGAATCGGAAAATGTTATCCGGCTCTTTGCAATAATAGATTTAAGCTCTTCAAAATGCAAATCTTCTTTTGTTTCTTCCTTAATGGTGAAAAGCAATCTAGGAATAGGATAAATCAAAACCCTTTACATGAATTTTCTTAATCCATGACACTGAATCTCTAACCCAAATATGAATATCTGCACCAATAGCTCGGCATAACACAGAATTTCTCAGAATGCAAAGGATACATGCTCGGCATCAAACCATTTATTCCGGCGGTATCTTCTCCCTTCAATGCTTCCCATACCGCCATTTTAAGCATTTGGCCAGAGCACTGCAGATTTGCCACACTCACAACGCCACCTGCAATCACATTGCAGAAATAGACCGGGGGATTCGAACCCCCTGTGCATTTATGTTCTGCCTGGAAGGTCCATAACCAATAAGCTCCTCTAACATGCGAACAGTAATGCAACGGCTTCCCCTTCTGCCTCTCCTTCCTACAAATCTGCCTGCCAAAAAATTGGCTGCCGCATCTGCCTGCTTGCCAGCATCTCGTTCATCCGCTCCTGCTAAGCCTAAGCTACTAAATCCTTACCTTCTAAATCCGGAGGGCTACATCGAAGCATCGCTCTGCATTCTCGACCCCAACAAACGAGTTCCGAATATACAGGAACCCTAAAGATTCTTTTTTGCCATAAACACATAACTAAAATCATACAATACATGTCCAAAACCTTCTAAACCATATGTAATAAAAGTACGATTTCATGAACTAGCCAACTATATTCCCTTTTCTCTCCTTTTTTCTTTTCCATTTCTCTTCTCTTACGCCCTTTTTCCCTTCCCTTTTTTTCCACCCCTTTCTTCTTTCTATTTTTCCTTTTCCTCCTTTTCCCACCCTTTCCCACTTCTCTTTTTCTTGTGCGATTTTTTCTTCTTTTCCCCCTTCCTTTTTCTTTTCTCTTTTCCTTTTCCCATGTTTTCTTCCCCTTTTCCCTCGCTCCCCCGCTTCCCTTCCCTTTTCCCTTTCCTAATGGATTTTTTTCCTATTTTTCTCCTTTCCCGATCCTTTCCTCGTGCCCGTTTTCCTTTCTTTCCTTTTCCTTTTCCCTTTTCCCTTTTCCCATGCCTTTCCACATTTGTTTTCTTTTCTTATTTTCCTATATTCATTTTCCTCTAAAATCATATCTTTTTCCCACCCTTTCTCTCTTCCCCCTTTTTTTTCCTTTTCTTTTTTCTATTTCTCCATCATTTTCCTCTTCCCTTTTATCTCATGCCCTTTCCCCCTTCCCTTTTCTTGTTTACCTTTTTCCCTTTTTCTCATGCCTTTTTTTTAGGTTTCCTTTCCCCCTTTTCCCTTTCCTTTTTCTTTCTTCTCAATTTCCCTTATTTCTTCCCTTCTCCTCATCCTTTTCTTGTTCTCCCTTTTCCCTTCCCTCTTCCTCATTTTCCCAACCTTTTACTCTTCCCCTTTTCTCGATGCACTTTTTTCCCTCCATTTCCCTCTCTCTTTTTCTTTTTCCTTTTCCTTTTCCTTTTCCTTTTCCTTTTCCTTTTCCTTTTCCTTTTCCTATGCCATTTTTCCCTTCCTTTTTCCTCTTTCTTCAACGCTCTTCTCCCTTTTCCCAATGCCCTTTTTTTCTTCCCTTTTTCCATGCTTTTTTTCTCCTCCCTTTTTCTCTTTCTTCAATCTTTCCTTCTTCCTTTTTTCCCGTGCCCTTTCCTCTTCCCTTTACCACTTTATCTCTTCCCTTTTCCCTCGTGCCCTTTCTCTAGGTATCTTTTCCCCCTTCCCTTTTCTTTCTTCTTTCCCTTTTCATTTTTTCATGTCTTTTTCTCTTCTCTTATCCCCACCCTTTTCCCTTTGCTTTTCTCCCTTTTCCCGTGCCTTTTCGCCCTTCGCATTCTCTCTTGTCTCTTCCCTTTTCCTTTCCCCCCTTTTTCCTTTACCCTTTCCCCTTAAGAGATCAAAGTACGACCAATCATGGTGATGGTAAGTCGTTCAATAAATCTCGGCCTTCGGATGCACTCAGATGATCTCGAACATTCAAATTAGGGCTTGATCCAATCCAAGAATTACGGTATAACATTATAATATAAGATCATCCCTGTTGCCGTGCAGACTTCCAACAATAATTCACCTCTAGCATTGACCTCTGCCTTATCTTCTGTATCCCTCTGCCATTCCTGTGCCCTCGTCGTATACACTATCTGACCATCTTTCTCATCCGTGTGTGTACTTTGTGCCTGTTCCTGTCTGGTTCTGGCATTTAGATCTCCTACTATAATCATTGGTCCTTGCCCCTTCCATTTCGTTATATTCTCTCCCAGTTCCAACAATTCTAGCTTATCACTGTTTGGCGGGTAATATGTAATTATCAGAACCACATCTTGTTTGTTTTTCAATTGGATACTCAAAACCATATATCTTTTATTGATATCTGAATGTAACATACATGCGTTGTTAACTGCACTGTTCTTTATATAACAAGCCAAACCTGCACTCCCCCTCCCTATTTTAAAGTCCCTGTCTTTCCAGCATGTGAACAGTTGGTATCCTTCCTCCTCTGGTAGCCTTTTGACGTTATGCTCCCACGTCTCCGTCAGGCATACTATGTCACAGCCGTGGGCACCTTCTAATCTTTCTCCATCATCCCATGGGTACCCCGTACAGTTCCAGTACCACAATGTCAGCGTCTTTTCCCCCAAGGTTGCTCCTTCGGGGTCTCCATGTTTTCTGTACCATTGACCGTTCTCCTTGGTCTTCCCCTGGTCTTCATTGTCGGGGTTGGCCCTCCGAACCCTGCTTGTGTTGCTCGCTCTTCGTTTCCCCCGCTTCCGCTTCTTCCTATTACTCTGTTCTGGTTCCCCTCTACCGTGATTGCTCTTAGTGCTACCCCCTGCGGTCGTTCTCCCCTTTTTGTTGTATAGACATCAGAGGGCGTATGTTTTCCTTCTCTGCATCCGTTGATTTTGCTATCCCCTGCAACCCCGCCGTCTGTTCCTGCGGTTGGGTCGCTTGTTCTCTCACCCTCTTGTGTATGTAGACCTTGCCATTCTTGACCCCCGCTTGTATCCTGCTTGGTTCAGCTCCCCCGGCTTTGGCCAATTCCCTGCCCCCACTGCCTCGCATCACCATTAGTGACTCCCCGTACCTTGATTCCATTCGTCAATCTGGATCCCATTAATTAGGATCCTTTCCTTGGTTGCCATGTCCCTCAACGTCGGTTTATGTGTCTCGATCTCCCCCCTCCATTGGCCTGATCGTGGGGCTTTGATGATGACATGTGTGTTCCTTGAACACCGTTTCTATCACTCACTGCAGTAACTTCGATATATATCCTCGTTAGGCCTCTCTCTTTACCCCAATTAGCCTAACATCATGCTTAATTTTATTTTGCTCCTCATATTCTATTAAGTGTGGCTTTATCCTATCAAATGACTCCCATGCATCCAGCTCAACATTTGATTTCTCTAATTCAACCAACCTTTGCAGGATCTTTGCTTTCTCTTCTTCGATTTCGTCCATTCTGCGCTGCATTTCCTCATTCGTCTTCTCCACCCCTCCTACTCTCAAGTCCATGCTAGTGATGGCTGTCTTGTTGCTGTTGCACGTTTCAGCCAATGCGTTGAGTGCATCCAGGTTCGGGATCTTTGATTCTAGCCGCTTATCCATCTGTGCCAGGAAGTCCCTAAGGTCCTGTTGGCTCACCGGGGCTCTTGCTACATCCGACCTTCTCTGCTGGCTGCTATTGATACTGTCAGCCATAACTCTCGTTTGCAAGAGAATCCTGTGCAGAAAGACTCTGTGGTGGCTCTAGGCAGTGCGCTTTTGCTCGCCTCTCAACTGTAAGATAGCCGTCGTCTCCCCCCTAAGGCTATATATTCCCTGATTCTAAACGGTATTTTTAATCGTAATTACCGTTCTAATTTGAAATTCAAAATTTAGATTCAAAATTTAAAATGCTAGAGGCCCTCATTAATTCCGTCCGTTCTTTCGTCTGTTGCCCAAGGTTGATCCTTTCGGGTTTTTCGAGGCTGATTAGTTGGGGATCAATACCTGTCTGCATTGATTCCGTTGGTATTTCGTCCGCACTGAATTTCTGAATCCCTGTATCTTTTGTCTTGTATTCATGTATTTCTGTGCATGTGTCCTTTTGGTGGGTTGGAATCATGGAAACGGAGGGGGGCCGTGCCCACGCTCCTCGTGGGGTAAAAATCCTACTGTCCATAATTTCCCCAATCCTTAGTGTCGGCAGTTTCTTCATCTGAGGTATTCTTCATACCTCGCTGTAAGTCATATGTTGTTCACAGATGTTACATTTTTATGTTATCATAAGGTATTATAATGAGTTTGTAGTGGTCCGGGGTACCAGTTGGTGGGTCCAGCCCTCGCTATCCTGGTGTACGGCGGAGGCTTGGCCTCGCTGTCCCGTAACTTGCCCCCGTCCACCTTTTACTCTGTGCTGACCGAAAACAGTGACTGAGGTATTCTCCATACCTCTCTAAATAAGTCATATGCCGTCCCCCTGGTGCTAATGAGTTTTTGGTGGTCCGGGTTACCAGTTGGTGGGTCTAGCCCTCGCTATCCTGGTGTACGGCGGAGGCATAGCCTCTCTGTCCCGTAGCTTGCCCCGTCCGCCTTTTACTCTGATGTTCCTTTGTTCTCTGTGTGTCCCTCCGCTGATCCCACCTTACTTATATTTTTACGAGTAGGGGTCTGCATGGCAAATTGTTCCTGTTCCTTGCCCATCTGTCCCTTATATGTCGCCCCTCATCTTGTACTCCCCTTTTCGACGTGTTCGTCACCTTTTTCGCTCCGAGTCGATATCTCCCACGATATGATCCATTTTTGTCTAATTTCGCATGTTATCTTTTCTGTTCTATTGCCCAATGTAGCCCGGTGTCTCCTGTAATGCTTCCCTATTTTGTATATATATCTGCTGGTGAAACTTATCAGCAATGTACTCCCTTCAGAAACCCTTCCAATAACCTCTATTATGTTTTTTATATTGTTAGAGTGCATCATTTCCATACCTTCCCATATACTGCCTTGTCTCCGCGGGGTATGATACTATGGATCGGGATCATTTCATCACTAAGGCGACTTTTAAGACTACACAGTGGAACTAATTTATCAGTAACATATATTACTTTAGATTTTACTGATTTTATTGATTTTATTGTTTTTATTGAGGCCGCTTTACCATTGACAACTATTACTTCAATATTACCTTCATTCAAAAATTTCTCCATACGGAGATATTACATATTCAAACGCATTACATGAAGATCATGTTCCAGCATTCAACTATGTCTAATTCTTCCTTCTTCATCTATGCATTCAGCTATCAAACAAGTCTGCCAGTCGTAATTTGTTACATTCGCCCTTCCTGGCTTTTACAACCTTTCTTATCCAAAAATCTATAACTGATTTTTGTCGTACCAGAAATTAGACCCCTTCTGATCAGGATTATCTGCACTGAGCCTGCTTACAGTCAAAAGCTGGTACATATTATATATTCTTGGCGGCCTTCTGACTGTTGATATCGTTGCTGGCTCTAAATAATCTGATCATAGGTCATCTTAAACAGAAAACAAGACAGAGCCGAACATAATAGATTAAAAACAAAAAAGAAAAAGAAAAAGATAGGACCGGAAAGCCCTGGCATGCATCCCTTTTCTTGGAAAGAAAGACTAATTTTTTGGTTTCTTTTCCGAAGACGGTTCCCCGATCTTCTTAACCTTTTCCAGGTTTCTCCCTATGTACGCCCGGCACAGAAAATCAACGGGATTCTTTTCACAACAGTAGATACAGACTTTCCCGAAATCGCAGACCAAAAGATTGTGTTGGAAATTAAAGGACCTTTGTATAGCAGCATGGACCTGTAATCTGTTGAAGCATTGCATGGTTCGGTCCAGGTCTTGGCGTCTCACAGTGTCATTCTTGTCGCCCAATACTCCGAGAACTTCCAGCAATCCTAGGGTATAACCGCTATCTCGCATGGTCTGTGCATGATGAATTCTGTCACAGTATAAGCAATGAACGCGGCCGCAACTGATGCACGACGACAGACCTCTGCATAAGCATCTACAACTGTCAAAGCAGATGCACCAGGGATTAAGCTCTTCTAGATCTGGGTTGAATGGCACCGTGAGGTTGCCTGGAGTGCCAGAGCTAGGGCGCTTCTTGCCGACCTTTTCCTCCCCACAAAAATCACTCAGAACTTTCTTACCCTTGTCCATCCTTTGCTTCAGAGCTGGGCCGGAGGTTGAGACGTGATGGCGATTCCCCTGTTAGGCCTAATTTCCCGAACTTTAGGCACTGAGGCGCTCGAGCAGCCAGAGACGATCTTCACACTCACTCTTTCCTTCGTCACCACTGTTATATAGATTTTAGGGTAATTAGGGTATACGAAATCTGTCAGCTTTCCCGCCTTATTAATTCCGGCCCCCTTAAACGCCAGTCTTGTCCTACCCTGTCACAAGAGTTTTCGTCTGCTAATCCCCGCCACATATCCCCAACCAGTACTCTGACATGTGTACCTTCTCATATTTCCTCTGTATTTTCATTATTATGGCTACAGTAATTGTCATGATTATTATTATCCGTCACGTCCGATTATATGCGCTAATTCCCGATGTTTTATATTTTATATATTTTTACATATTTTTAAGATTATCCACACGTTTTGTATCCCGTCCCCGCCACGCGTCACATCCTTTGTCGCTACCCTGTCGACTGGTGTTCTCTCCCTATTATTCCACGTTCCGTCCCTTTTATTTTCCAAATTATACAGGTTTTCAAAATTCTTTTATTTTATCTTATTTCAATTTATGTTATTTTACTATATTTCATTCATACGGCTATTTTCTTCAACGGCTCTGAAATTTTGAATCGCCCAACGCCGGACGCCGGAATCTTGAGCTCCCCCCTTCTCCGTATTCCCATCTGTGAGTCTTCATCTTCCTAATAAGCATAAAAATGATTGGGGGACGCTGGACATAGGGAGCCGTAAGATGGGCAAATCCAATGGCTGCATGGGATGTTGGGCACGACGAGCGCGAATATGTAGCATTATAACAGGGGGTTTCTTTTGTATTTTTGTACGTTTTTTCCTAAGGTTTTTATATGATTTCATGGATGTATTTGATGAGGTATACTAATTAGTATATCTAGAGTGCGCATACGCTTAAACTAATTTTGATGCCTAATTCCAATGGTTTAGACCCATATGTCATATATTTCTTAATATATTATATATTTTCTTGTAGTATCATATTCTGCTCGACATGCAAGCCTCGAGACAACATATGTTGGGAAATTATTGGATTCTTTCAGCATCCGACAGTGTCTCCAGAAGAACCGCACCAGCACAGGTGCCCGAACACCCTATTTTTCCTTTAGGCGGGCATGCAGCCTTCTTGCAATAATGTTTTAGGGTTACTGCTTCTTATGAACAGAATACAACCAAGCCCCGATTTTCAGCTTCTTGTAAGCGGGTTTACACAAAGCAATACTTTGCAGGATTTGACTGTTTGGAAGATGGAAGAGAAAAAGTGCAGCCTTGGTTAACCCATTCAAACGATGGTCCTTAGATCCTTGTATTACAAGACCAAATCTGCCGTTTGTTGCTGTGCTTTGAGAGGGTGCAGAATGGAGCCGCTTGGAGTTCCAACAGCAAAAGGTAATTAATGCATGGCCTTCGATTTCCCTCTTGGAATGTTTCTTGAGCTTTTTTTTTATCCCGAAATTGGTGCATTTTTCCGCCAGTTAACTGCTAAGGAAGAATCTGTTTTCCAGTCACGATATGCACTAGGCTTCTTTTTCTCGAATATCTGAGGATTCTCAAATGGAAACCAACGTTCTATAACCTGATTTAAGCTCTCCTGCTTCAGATCCTGAGTCTAAAATCTGCATTCCACACAAATCACAGAGCAGTTGGAGCTGGCACGTGTGCTTGGTGTTGTATAATAATCTAATGTGGTCACGCTTCAATTACCTGGAACAGGCCTCTTCGGCTCCATTCCTGAAGGTAGCTTAGGAAGCTTAAGCAACATTAAAATATTACCAGGAAGCATATATTACCAATCCAAAGGTAGATACCTTCCTTAAAGCATCCCTCTTCCAATCAGGCATGTTATAGGCTGAAAGGCCAACACCCCTTAAATCCATGGGATCCTCCAAATGGCCTGTTCAAATCTTTAGGTATCGAATCCAGCATTGTTCTCTGTTGTTGCTCCCTTAGTTCCCTCCCGTCCTTTGCAAATGCAGACTGTGTCATGGCTGCCCGTCGTAATGACCCATCTGGATTGTTAACTATCTTCAGAGGTTACATGTCAATGGAATACCTGGTTTGGCGACTAAGGAACAGTACATCTTATTGTGTGAATCCAAAGTGCCCGATTAGTGAATTCATTGTGTGAATGACATTCTTTGACACGCATAGGTGAATCAACATGGCCCATTCTAAAGTAGGCTTCATTGGACTTGGCGCAATGGTGCCTAATCCACCTTTGTTATTGCAAACATTTGTCTTCAATTCTTGGGAGCTTATCTTCAATTCTTGGGAGCCTTGAGAAAAGTTTGTTTGTTTAAGTAACTGGGACTTGACTTCGGCTCTTACGCTATCATCATCGGTCTTCAGTAGCACAGGCGCCTATGCTTCTCCCCTGATCAAATGCACACCATGATTCTCCTAATCAAATGCACAACACCGGGGATTCAAGCTCTTCAAGTGGCAAATCGTCTTACGCAAATGGCGGTCGGCAACAAACCGAGGTTAGGAAGCGGAAGCTTTTGCGGGTTATTGCAACACAAGAGCAAGCTCAAAACATATTTGAGGAAATTTAGGTGGTCAAAAGAATGCGATGGCAAAGCAAAGCAAGCTGTTTTCATATGGCAAGCTATTGCACACAATTACTTTGCAAGTGCTTTGGTAAAACCTTAAGTTCTCGATTCTTACATTTGCCAGCATTCACGGATGGTGGTATGAAATTGTAGAACATTCAGGGCACCTATGGTGGACCTATGGTGGAGACCTAGATCGATGCTATTGTCATCTTGAAGGTAAGATTTGTGTGTTTCACCATTTTTGAGATCTCTTAATATTGTTATTCATTTCTTTTATTTCATTGTTCACACATTGTTTGGCAGAATTCAACCAATATTTAAGTGGCTTTTAATTTTTTAACTCTATTAGAATGTGAAAGCTACTGTTGTGTTGACAATCAGATAAAACATTGACACATTTATTGCTTTGAAACAAGCTACAAAAGTTTCTCATGAGCAAACAAGTTGGAGAGGTTATTGTACAGGCAGTTGGTTTATTATTAGACACAATGAAATGGTGTATTCTCAAATTTAATATAATTGTTCAAGTGCATAATTTACAAATATGTTTAGTTTGGAGACTCCACTATTATAATAAATTAACATTATTAACATAAACACATAACACATATTGCTACATGTTTTAAATGTCTTTTATATTCTCACGTCTGCTTTTTTTATGGCCCAAAGGGTAAAAAATTTTTAGTATAATAACCAACACATAACTACCATTGACATTAATAAATATAACCATTGGATCCAACACATTTAAATTAAAATCCCCCTTAAACCCCCTTTGGTTTGGGTGCATATTCACACGGGGGGTGACGTAGGGCAGCGAGAGCCCTCATAATTGTATTTTGGACGTACGAAATCAACACCATATAGTATTCCGGTTGAAATCTTATAGTATTTTGCGAATCTTATTATACAGTATAGCAAATCTTGTACTTGCATACCCCACAAACGAGGAATTTTACGTACGGTGTAGATTATGGAATAAGGGGCGAATATGCCAATCCGACAGCTCTCGATGCCCGGAGTCACCCCCCGTGTGAATATGCACCCAAACCAAAGGGGGTTTAAGGGGGATTTTAATTTAAATGTGTTGGATCCAATGGTTATATTTATTAATGTCAATGGTAGTTATGTGTTGGTTATTATGCTCCACTTATGCTGGTTCGGGCTATCAGTTTCCAAACACTTGATGTTCTACCTTTTACTTTTTCTACCACATCCATTTGTCAGGATCTAGCACTCGGATGTCATGGTCCGGCGCAGATCTCTGGTTGTTCTTTCTATATTACCCAAATTATTTCTAAGAAATATGACATACTCTAATCTATTCTAATCTATTCTTTTTAGAGAATCATACCAATGCATCAGGAAACACGGATAATTCTGAGGTATTGCACTTATCTGGCATTAGAGGTAATTTGAGATCTCCTTTTGTCCCCATAAGAATCCTCCAATAGAATGAGTACTCTACATCAAACTGCAATTAATGCAGCATTAACAACTTCATTGCTGTCGTTTTTTCCCTATAACTTTTGATCTACTCATGAAAATGCTGCGGCGTTTGTTGCATTAGATGCAGAATGAAAAGATCTTTCAAGTGATATATGGTTATGATGTATTTCAATACAAGCCATATGTGTTAACCTTAAAAAATATGGTTTTTTGCTCTTTTCTTATATATTTACATCCGAAAAGATATAACAATGGGTTGTCATTAGAAAGATCTTGAGGAGACGAATCCATTGCCACAAATAGTGTTCGATTCAGAGTTTTTGATCAAAAGTTATAGTAGAAAAATGACACTGCAAAAGTTAGTTAGAACTGCATTAATTACTGCTGCCACATAATACTGGAATAAAATACATTGGAGCTCTTCTCTTATTGGACAGTTTAAAAAGCTGATGTGGCTTTTTAAGCATCCCTTAATGGGACAAAATGAGATCTCAAATTACCTCTAATGTCATCGCTATACTTTCTACATCTCCCCTCGTCGCCTCCCCCATCGCCGGACCCCGTCGCCTCCCCCGTCGCCTCTCCCGTCGCCGGACCTAGTAAAACGTGCCGAAAAGTTATAAAGTCACTTTTCCCACATTAGGGTTTCATTTTCATTCCTGCCTTCAGCGCCTTCCTCCTCCTTCCTTGTTCCTTCCTGCCGCCATGGACCGCCCTACTCTACAATAATGGTACATGGATGGAGAGCACTGGGACCCTGCAGTTCCCTTCGATGCACTTCACCCCCATTTGCTCCAGCAGGTGGATCTCGTCCACAACATGCAAGCGCATCCAGACTACGCTAGCTTTCTTCAGTTCTTCCACGACGAGATTGTGCCTGCATGCATCTTCAATGAAGCGGACTCCCAGCTTTACCTTAACTTCCACACCTTGCTAGAAATGTTGGGAGATGATGATCACGCCCGCAATGTTCTTAAGGGCATTAGGAGGAGAGGGACCTTCTTATTGTCACTATAGACCGCGAGCTCTGTTTTGAGGCTCATTTTGCACGGGCGATCATCATGGACCAGTATATAGAGGATGAACAGATACCCGCAGAGCAGTCCACCACGCTAGTACCCCCTGATCCGGAGGACGATGAAGTCGTTAACGAGCAAGATTTTGCAAGATGGAAAGAACTGGCTATGGAGGCACCAGCAGGTCGTGATAACGCCCTGAAGCTTGAGGGGCTAGATCTTCTCCCCACAATACTCTTGAACAACCAAGAGTATCTCATCCTGGAGGATATCATGTGGCCTTACCGCGTCATCGCCGATATGCGGGGTCGGCGAAAGATAGAGGTCCTATATGACCTTGCCGAGTTCTGCCAAGATGACTTCGTCGACTTCACAACGCCTGTTGTGTATCCGCCGCAAGTCCAAGGCCTGTTTGCATTCCAGCCAGAGGAGATTGAGCCCGTTGATACCCTCTTGTCTCTTCGGCAGTTCCTATTGACCGATGAGCCACAGCCTCCTGAGGAGCAGTTTGCGGCCATCATGCGACCTCCTCCTACAAGTCAGCCATTGCAGATCATTTTGGGAGAGGTAGAACAGGGTGAGGAAGACCTTTGTGATACCAAGATGAGTCTTCGGGATGTCAAAGAAGAAGCAGAGCAGGAGAAGATACCTGTCAACTTGGAAAAGGAAGCAGAGACCTCAAGGGATCCACAAATTAAGGCAATGGGCAATCACTTGACCCGATTTTTCCTTTCTGCCTTCCGGCAAGGTGAGGTTTTCTTCTTCTCCAAGTATTTGGGGCCTAGATCGAAAGCATCTTAATGGGCACTCCGTGCATTATCCACCTTGGCGGGCCATAAGAAGATTGGTTATCATACCACTACTATCACGTTGGTCCGACGAGATCTTGCTATTGTGGCATTGGGGGACGTGGCGGGCTGCGCTAGTATGCGACTCCTTGTCGCAGCACCCTTGGCCACTTGCTTACCACCGGAGGCAGCAGCTCGAGCCGCCCTCTCTGCTAGTCCCAGCACCACCTTAATGCGCTACCGGCCGCCTTTAAGTCGCACTATGTGCCCCGTGCGCACAAGTGCCAACAGATACAGACTTTTTACAGGTTGGAGCAGAAGGGTATGTCAGTTCAAGCCTATACGGATGAATTCATGCGCTTGAGGCTGTATGTGCCAGGTATGAATGAGAAGAGGGCAGTAGAGGGTTATATTGAAGGGTTGGCCCCATCAATCAAACGAAGTGTTAAGGCCATAGACTCGAAATCAGTTGCAGAGGCAGAGGCCAAGGCATTGAGCCTCGAAGAGGAGACACCAAAGAACCAGTACCAGCGTCTCGCCTCCTATTCGCAGCCTCGCCCTTATACACCGTATAAGCCTCGCTCTCCAAGTCCTGGGCCCCCTCAGCAAAATTCAAATGGGCGACAGGATAAAAAAGTCATCTTCAACGTGCCAGATAAGTCCAATAATATGGGTAATTCCATTCGGGACCTCTTACGGTCTATTCCCAAGGAGGCTCAAGCACAGCTCCGTAGGGATAAGGCATGTTTTAGGTGTATGGGCACATGATGCAGAGCTGCCCTTATGTCACACAAACTGCTCAGTTGGCCATGGCCGATCTCGACTGGGACGCCCTCGAGTCGTCACCACCTATTGACGAGGAGGCTCACGAGTACATTCACGGTGCGTCTCATATTTTTGCAGCTATTGAAACCGGCAATGCTGAAAGTCAGCCTCCTGTTATTTCTACTACTAGTAATGGTGCCCAGCGTTGCTGGGCATAAGTTGGAAATTTGTGTGGACGAAAACCTATTCAGCTCAGACTCTTTTCATAAATCTAATATAATAGAAACCAAGCCCAGCATTGCTGAGCTTTAAGAGGTTTTTTCTGCATTCGACACCCTTCCTCTTCCCTTTGCCTTTACATTTCTCTTTTTTCTCATTTTTCTACACATTTTCCTTTTTCCTTTTCCATTTTTTCTCATTTTTCCCCTAGATGTCTTTTTTTTTTCTTTCTACCCCCTTCTTTCTTCTCTTCCCTTTCCTTTCCCCTTGCCCTTTCCATTTTCCCCCTTCCTTTTCCTTTTCCTTTTCAATTTCCCTTTTCCCATGCACTTTTTCGTTCTCTTTTCTTTCATGTGCCCCTTTTCTTCCTTTCTCCATCCTCTTCGTCTTTATCCCTCGCCCTTTTTCGCTTCTCTTTTCCCATTTCCCTCTCCCCTTTTTCTCGTGCCCATTTTCTCTTCCCTTCCCCCCATTCTGCCTTCCTTTTCCTTTTTCCTTTCCCTTTCCTTTTCATTTTTGCCACCCTTTCGCTTTTCCCAGTACTCTTTTTCCCTTTCCTTTCCTCCTTCTTTTTCATTTTCTCTTTCCTTATGCCTCTTTCCATTCCCCTTTCTCTACCTTTTTTTATGTGCCCCTTTTTCCTTCTTTTTCCATCCTTTTTCCTCTTCCCTTTCCTCTTTTTCTTTTTCCTTTTCCCATTCTCTTTTTTCCCTTTCCTCACCCTTTCCCTCTTCCCTTTTTTCCTGTGACTTTTTCCCCTTCCTCTTCCTCTTTTTCAATTCCTTGATCCTCACCCTTCTCCTATTCCCCTTTCCCCCCTCCCTTTTCTCCCTTTTTGACCCTGTCCCTCTTTTCCTTTTCTCGATCTTTTTCCTTTTCCCTTTTCCTGATGGACTTTTTCCATTTCATTTTCCTTCTTTCTCGATCCTTTCCCTTTTCCTCTTTTACCTATGCTTTTCCCTTTCCTTCACCCTTGCTCCCTTCCTTTCCTTTTCCCATGCCCTTCCCACATTCCTTTTTTTCATGCCCGTTTTCCTCTGTTCTCCCAACCTTTCCCTCTTTCCCTTTTCTTTTTGCCATGTCTTTTTTTTTGCTTCATTTTTTTCCTCTTCGCCCTTTCCCTCTTCCCTTTTTTCTTGTGCCCTTTTCCCCTTCCCTTTTCTCATTTCCCTTTCCCCTTTTCTAATGCTCTTTTTCCAGGTTCTATTTCCTCCTTTGCCCCTCCCTTTTTCTTTTTCCTTTCACTTTCCCTTTTTCCATGCCCTTTTTCCCTTCCCTTCTCCACATCCTTTTCCTTTTCCCCCTTTTCCCTGCCTTTTTCTCATTTTCCCAACCTTTCACTCTTTTCTTTTTCTCAGTGCCCCTTTTCCCTTCCCTTTCCCTCTCTCTTTTCCTTTCCCATGCCATTTTTCCCTTCCCTTTTCTTCTTTCCTCACCTTTTTCCCTTTTCTCGTCTTTCCCATGCTCTTTTTCCCTTTCCTTTTCCCATGCTCTTTTTTTTCCTTCCTTTTTCCATTCTTCACTCTTTTTACCATCCTTTCTCTTTTTCCTATGCCATTTCCCCATCCCTTTTCCCTTTTACCTCTTTCCCTTTCCTCATGCCCTTTTCTCAGGTTCCCTTTCCCCCTTCCTTTTGATTTTTTCTTTCCCTTTCCCTTTTTCCATGCATTTTTCTCTTCTCTTATCCTGACCCTTTTCCCTCTCTTTTTTTCCCTTTTCCCATGCCTTTTGCCCCCTTCATGTTTTCTCTTTCCTCCTCCCTTTTCCTTTCCCCCCCTTTCATTTACCCTTTCCCCATAAGACCAATCATGGTGGTAGGAAGTTATGCGAGAGATCTCGGCCTTTGGATGCACGTAGATGATCTCGGCCATTCAAATTAGGGCTTGATCCAATCCAAGACTTACGGTATAACATTATAATATAAGATAGGTCAGGTAGACAGTAAGCCCTTCATAATTCTTATGGATACGGGTAGTACCCATAATTTTGCTTCTCCTAGAATGGCCCAGGTGTTGCAACTTGAGACTTTGAAATCCCGACTGAAACCTGTAACCTTAGCCAGTGGTAAGATCAGACATACAAATGGCCGTCGCATTAACCTCAAAATGCAGCTGCCAAGAGCACCAGTTGCATTGGGTGCCGAGTTAATGGATATTGGCAAATATGATCTGCATGGAATTCTTGGCATCTGCAAAAGCCAATATAGACTGCAAAAAACGAGAGGTGACCTTTAATGCAGCTAATGGAGCCCGAGTAACCATAAAAGGTGATCCATTAAACCCCATTATGCAGTCCATTTCTATCAGGCAGTTAAATAAGGCTATACGCAAGGATACGATACTTTGCATCATCAGACTTGCCTCCATTGAGTCGGATGTTAAGCAGAAGCAGGTAGTCGATGCATTGCCAGAGAACATTGCCAATCTTCTCAAGGGATTTAAGGATCTTTTTCCAGATGAGATCCAGAAACTTCCTCCTTTCAGAGGAGTGGAATGTGAGATAGCTTTGGAATCCGGTACTAAGCCTACCAGTAAAGCCCCATACCGAGTCCTCCTGAATTGGCGGAGCTTAAGAAGCAACTCCAGGAGCTATTGAACCTAGGCTTCATTCAACCTAGTGTTTCACCATTTGGCGCCCCTATTCTCTTTGTTAAGAAAAAGGATGGTTCCCTGAGGATGTGCATTGACTATCGGCAGCTCAACAAGCATACGATCAAGAATCGTTACGCTTTACCTAGAGCAGATGATCTTATGGACCAATTGCAAGGGGCCAAGTACTTTTCAAAGATTGATTTACGCTCTGGGTATCATCAGATACGAATTAAAGAGGAGGATATCCATAAATCCGCTTTTCGCACTAGATACGGGCATTATGAATTTACAGTTATGCCTTTTGGTTTAACTAATGCCCCTGCAACTTTTATGCGGTTGATGAATGATATCTTCCAGGAGTACTTGGATGATTTTGTTGTTATATTCTTTGACGACATTCTCATCTATAGTAGGACCCTTGAGGAGCATGAGAACCACCTTAGGATGGCCTTGCAGAAGCTAAGACGTCACCAGCTCTTTGCCAAATTCTCTAAGTGCAAGTTTGCCACACCGAAGGTGGATTATCTAGGACATGTCATTTCAGCAGAAGGAATTGCTACAGATCCAGCAAAGATAGAGGCAGTGAAGGATTGGCCCATTCCAGGTAATGTTTCAGAGGTCAGAAGCTTCTTGGGATTGGCAGGATATTACCGGAAGTTTGTTAAAGATTTTGCCAAGATTGCAGCGCCTCTCACCGACCACTACAAGAGGAAGGGGGTATTAGAGTCAGTTTTAGAGTCAGACCCTATTTATAAACTTAGACAGAAAAAAATAGAAAAAAGTCCTTAAACTGATGCTATGGCTGTCTCTACAACTGACTCTAAGCTCTGTCGTTTAAACGTCAGAAATAGCGTCAGAATTTAGCATCAGTTTTGCATCAGACATAGAGTCACGATTAGAGTCAATCATAGTGTTAGAATTAGAGACAACTTTATCATCAGCATTAGAGTTAACAGTAGAGTCAACCATAGTGTTAGAATTAGAGTCAACCATAGAGTTAGAATTAGAGACATCTCTGCCATCAGCATTAGAGTCACTCATGGTGTTAGAATTAGAGTCAGCTCGACCATCACAATTAGAGTCAGTATAGAGTCACAATTAGAGTCATTCATAATGTTAGAACTAGAGTCAACTCTATCATCACAATTAGAGTCAGAATTTAGGCAGCCTTAACATCAGTTTGAGGGTCAGATTTAGCGTCAAAATCAAAATTTAGGCGGACTTAGCATCGGTTTGAGGGGTCGAAAGTAAAAATAAGCGTCGAGAATAAAGTATCTGTAGCATTAGATTTAGAGTCGATCAATATGTCACAATAATGTCGATTCTAATGTCAGGATAGACGACAGTCTTTGAGTTAGTTATAGCCATGGTTGTAACATACATAGCATACCATACACATACAATACATATTCTAAGTATTAAAATATTCTACATTTTTTTAAGAAATACATAAAATACATATATTAAAAATAAAAATACATAGAATACTTAAAATACTTCTGATATTTGTATTGCAGCAAGTTAGTTTATTGAGTTTTTACGTGACATGCAAGTATCACACATGATCCAAAGAAAATTAAAACACAATTGACACTTAAATATTCTTCATAGTTTGTTGTTAGATTAAAACAAACCAATAATTCAATGCAATTAGTAATCGGGTTTCTTTCTCTACTTCATCGTTAGAGGATTCGGTTGTAGTTTCATCATAGTTGTCCATGGCATCATCAAAGTCTTCATTCTCTTCATCTCCTCCGTCATCATTGCCATCTTAAACGTTGCATATCTGACAGCGGTAGCTCTTCTAGTAAGTAGAGCGCGATGACTTCCCTGTGTGCTTGTTCACACAAATCCCACAAAGGAGATTCCTCGAGTGGCATGGTTTTTAATTGAGGATACCGCGGGCATGTTCGATTAATAATTTCAACATGAAAAATAATGCAAACTTGCTAGGCAAGAGGGCAATAATTTTTACCTCCTCAAAAACTAACTCTAAAGGGTTCATTTTCAAGTCATTCAACAATAAGTTACGCCTACTACGGCATAGCATCTTCAAGAGGCTGCATGTTACATCGAAAAAGAGATTAGATTTATTGCTAGCTATAAAAGCAACCAACAACAGCCAAGTTATCTCAAAGAAGATCCTATCTAGAGACCAACTTAAAGATTAAGCGGCCGAATCTATGTAGTCTATTAAAGGCAATCCTTAAGGTGCCATCTACGAATATCTCGCCAAGCCTTTGAAACCTACACTCATCCAATTGCATATATTCCTAGTCACATCCCTTTTGAAGTAATAATCATACAAGCATTCAACATCACTTATTATGTAAATAGCATCACGGATCTACCAAGTTATCTTGACCGCTTCGGGGAGCATAGAACTTCTCACGGTGCATATTAAGACCATTTCAAAATCATGTCCTATCCATAAAACGTTTTAATAAATCACTATTTCTAGTCTTCCAACCACGGATGCTATTATCCTCTATGAAAAATACCACGTGGCACGATTTTAAGATATTATATCTTTGAATCGCCAATAACCATGAGCGGTCTATTCGAACTATTTCTAAACCCGAGCAATGAATATGAGAAAGAAATTCTAGAAGTTACCTACCCTGATTACTGGCATTTGCTCTTCAGACCTGCTAATAACCAACTACAATGGAATGATTAGAGAGCATCTACCAAACAAAAATGCTGCCCATTTACTCTACAGAGGTTGAAATGATAGAACATTGAATTGGAGAACCGCCACTCACTTGCTTGAGGCCGAAATCAATGTAGCCAGCGCCGAAATGCCTTTTACCTAAGAAAAAAATGCAGGTTAGAACAGATTAGAAGCAAGAATCGACCAAACGAAGGCTTACAGCATATACCTAAACCCTAGCCATTATTTTTTACAGATGAACAAAACCCTACGGAGGCATCCATTCTGCCATCGCCATCCTCTGCCCTTGCTAGTCTTCCTTTTCGCCATCTCTGCTGCCTTTGCCGCTGAAAAATCCTCCATATCTCGCTTCCTTTTGCCATTTTTAAGGGCTGATAACCTCCCCGTTATCAGCCATCCTTCCCCTTTCTTTGATTTTCCTTTCACATTCTTTTGTTTTGCCTTTTTTTCTTTGCCTCCATGTCTTTTTTCTCCCATCCCGCTTTTTGCTATGCTAGCTTGGCAATCATCTTTGCATATCTTTTTTTTGCCTTGCCATGTTTACCCCATAACTAGGCCTGTATATTTGAGACATTCATTTTCCATTGCCCCTCTCTCCCTCTTATTTCTTACCTTTCAAAAAACAATTTGCCTTAACAATTGGAGGAGCCTTCTCCAAGTCGCATATTTACACCATATGAATTTTTTTTTATGCTTTACTGAGGAAAGGTTACCCATACGTGGAGTTAGGGCCAGAGTAGCCCCACTGAGCGATGTGGATGTGTCCACCTTGGAGTGCCCCCTTTTATTTACCTTATTATTTATTATTGAGTTGTATGTGCTACATCTTGCGGGCCGAGGGCGTTGTGTCTCTTCTTTCAGTTGATATAGAAGAGGTGAGAGTGTGGCTACAACTTTATGTTAATGCTGCATGTACAGTTAATTGTGTAGTAGTAGATTGAATAGTTTGTATTGTTTGACTTCATATAATCTAAGTCAATGATCTTGTATGTCATAGGACAACATAGAGTTTGGGGATGAGGAAGAACAAATTCTTCGTTGTTGGGGCGCCATATAGCATAATTTGAAGTATTGACAATATTTATCTCTGTGCTTCTACAATATGTCGTCGATAATGCAATTCAGGTACTTAATTTGAACATGTTACTATTTCCATGGAATATTTTGAGATTCCTTTTTGAGTCTTAATCTCTTTATCCCCTTCTATGGCATCGGGGGCACGGAATATACCTTTTAGCCTTTCTCACCGCTATAATTCTTCCTATAGTTGGTAATGCCACGTAACATGCCGTCACGATAATGTTTGCGCTTAAGGACAAGCTTCTAAACATTGCCCATTTGTCTGTTAAAGTTCAACATTTTGAATAGGCTGATTAATACATTAGAATGGCTCGTGTACAGGACATCTCTTTAGGTGCGGCCATTGGTTCCTCAACTCAAATATCTATGTTAAATGGTAAGTATTTTTATTCGCGGCGGTGCGATTACATCACCTTAGATGTTTAATATAAAATATTCTAAAAACTTGTCATTTTGCCTATGAGCTCATTTGGAATCCTTGATCTCATCAGAGGCTATAATTCAGAATTTGTCATAGCTGCCTTTTGCCTATTACATGTTTATAGATATTGATTGCAGCTTTGATGCTTTGTACTAATTCTAAGAGCTAATGAACTTGCAGTTCATGTCTAAATACACAAACTCCAGTACACAAATTGCCATAACCTTGCAACGCAATGTACTTGTCAATCGTGAAAACCTTTAGTAACATGAATCAATAACGTCATCATATAGCCCTCGTAAAATGTCAATAATATCTAAATGCCATCGTATAGGCCTATCACATAGCATTGAAATTCGCACCCTTTCCATAGCACGAAAGGAGCAATATACAAAGATGCTCCACATTAGGCTAATAGATTGCAACCCTTCTACGTAACTCTTCTACTCCTAATAATCAACACATGAATGCTTTGGCTAGTATAATGTTGTGAATGTCATGTAGATATAGGTGGAAGTATATAAGACGTGAGTTATTGTGAATGTCTCGAAGAGTTATTGCCATGCCTATCCTCAATGATTCTAACTGTGACACCCAAGGATCATCATCTGATATTCCACTTCCTCGTGAGTTGGAGTTGATTGACCCAGTTGAAGAAACCATTGACCACGAGCATGATTCACAATTAGAGGACCATCAAGGCCTTCAGGTAAGGTCTCCAATGCATAGCCCAGAACATTGTATACTTGATGACTACTTTGATGAGGAACGACACCAAAAATGGGACAGAGAGACATGTATCGCGGCTCCCTTTGCAATTGGATGATGATGAAATAGAAGAAGTTGAGCAGAAGATAAACTGAAGTCAACCTCAGGTGGATATAAAAATGCGAGATGATCGACAATGTCCAAGAACAACAAAAGAAAGATCCTGAAAGTGGGTCCAAGTGTCCAAATGCAAACAAAGGAGCTCCAAAAGAAGACACCCCTAAGAATGGAACTAATGCCCATACAGATCTGTAGATAGAAGAATGAATTCAAGTGGAACCAAATGGGCAAGACATCATGTAATACAAACATTATCTACCAAATGCATATGACAAAAATACACATCAACCATACTGTGTAGAATGTCAGAGACCAAATAACCGGTATAAATGACACTATAGACAGCCGAGGATAAGGCAATTTTAAGATGAACATCACGCGCCAACTATACAATCTAGAGAATCAAATATGGCAATCAACAAACAACTGAGAGGCATAGAAATTATAAATGATCCCCATCTTCCGAGCCAGAAGGTGCAAACATGACGAATGTGCATAGCAAAAGCTTTCATCCGAGTTACATAGAAATGCATCAGAATCTGAACCAGATGAGCCCAGAAAACCATACCTATAGGTTGTGGTTAAGCACCGAACTATGAACAATCCCAAAGCTAAAAACTTTCGAAGAGGAAAAAAAACGAAGCTACAAAACTCCAATTGGACGAGGAGGAAACGAACCAGGGAGCACCCGACAATAAGAATGGAAATATTTCAATAACATGACAAGAATCGTTAGAAAGAACCTGCATTTCGTGCTCAAGTCCCCATGATAGAAGTATAAAGCCAGAGAAACATCTTCTCGTGCTCGAAGGGGGACACGAACCCCAATATGTATAACGACAAAATAAAGTCACCAACCCCGCGCATAGTGATCATGTTCGACTCATGATGTTACAAAGAATACCATGCAAACTCATTATTAAAAAGGCTTATACAAACCCTACGTTAGTAAATAATGAAGAAAAATATGTATTTGTAAGAAGGGTCCTATGATTATCCACGTGGCTAAAGACCTAACCAAACAGTATGCCACAAAGTAGCCTAATGCATGCATGACTATACAGATGCAAGACGGAATTGAAAAATCGAATAAGAACCACTAGAATGCACATGCATAAGAGACTGATCAAAAAACAATGCTTGATAAAACCGAAGCCATCCTTTTGAAATAAATCAAACAATGCAATGCAACCTTTGTACGAGGGAACAAAATTATATGAAAAAAGCAGTAGTGTCATAATGGGAACTAGAGCCTAGAGCAAATGAACGAGAAAGTCAACGTGATGACCACTACCTGATACTACAACCAGAGGGCACTGCAGACTAAGGAGAAACTAGCTGTAATAATAAGGATGCCAAGGTGGATTTGGAAGGTAAAAATCAAACCCAAAATAATGCTTAAGGGTTTTAAAAACTATAGGAGAATTAAAAACTATAGGAGAATGTGAGCACCCTAAACCGGGGCTCACCATTGAAGGCCATCGAAATCTATGGCGTAGCCGTGGCCGCTACTATGTGATCTGAGATGTCCTGGATGGCTGCCACGTCCTGAATGTCCTGGATCTGGATCAGACTTCTTGGCCTTTCGTGGACGAGTTCTCTTATGGCCCCCAAGCATGGCCAGAACCTGCAAACCAAACAAAGGGAAAAAAGAACCGCTCGAACCAACAGGCCATGATAGAAGCTCCAACAGAGATGGAAGCGAGCTCAAGCGGATGGAAGACGATTGTGGATGGAATAGAAGAAACTTGTGGAGGCAAAAGAGAAAGAATAAAAAGGGAGCTCAAGAGAACGCGATGATTGGACCAGAAGAATGAAGCAGTATAAATAGGCGGGAGAGGAAGGACGTCCCCATCCAAGGAATGTCGGTTCTATTGCTATTGCAATAGAACCGTGGCATTACTAAAGACTAGTAAAGACTAGTTCAATGATTATTTTTTTAAGTATATGTCATTGTCGTTGAGGAATATTGTGTTGAGATCCTCTTGATACAATTGCTAATATTATGTATTGGTGACCACCTAAATCATATGAGACAAGTATGATAATGCACACTTTATTGTATATTCATAGCCTTGGCAATCTTGTTCTAGCCACATAGGTATGTATGAAATGAGGACTTTTGAGAAAATGAAAAATGTAGAGAAAGAGTAGTTATATTAAGAGTGTATAGACAAATGGTTATTTGAATAGATGGCAAGTGTCTCTTTTGGTATCTTTGCATATGGGATTATTCAAAAGGCTTAAAACGAATAGTAAAGTGCATGACTATAAGTAGAGTGCATACGATATGAGTCAATGGTATAAAGTTAGACATAGAATCAATGATAGCATCAACTCTAGACATAATGTACAAACAAAAGTTAGATCACATGTTAGCATGAGTAGTAGAGTTCGTACTACTGAATGAGTCAACAGTAGCATCAAACATAGGGTTAGAAATAGAGTCAATAGTAGCATCTAATATAGAGTCACTGATAGAGTTAGAATTGAAACTAATGATAGTGTCAGACATAGCTTCAGAAGTAGAGGTCAACATAAAGTCAAGCATAGCATCAATTGTAAGGTCAGAACTAGAGTCACTGGTAGAGTCAGAATTGGAACTAATGATAGTGTTAGACATAGCATCAGAAGTAGAGGTCAACATAAAGGCAAGCATAGCATCAATTGTATGGTCAGAACTAGAGTCAGATGACGTGTATGCTTGAACCTAATGCCAATACCTTTGACTCATAGTGCATCAGTTGTTACGCCGCTTATAACGCCGCTATAGCAAAGGATTGGTTAAAATGATATAGCATCATCTTTAGAGTCGGACATAAAGCGTCGAAGTAGAGGCCAACATAAAGTCAAGCATAAAGTCCAATAGTAAGGTCAGAACTAGAGTCACTAGTAGAGTCAATTGGAACTAATGATAGTGTCGGACATATAAAGGCGTCGAGTAGAGGTCAACATAAAGTCAAGCATAGCGTCAATTGTATGGTCAGAACTAGAGTCAGATGACATGTATGCTTGAACCTAATGCCAACACCTTTGACTCATAGTGCATCACCGTTACGCCGCTTATAACGCCGCTTATAGCATTAGATTGGTTAAAATGATATAGCATCATCTTTACAAATCGGACATAACGCCAAAATTAGAGTCGATGACAGTGTATATATGAACCTAATGTTAACACCTTTGACTCATCGTGGCATCGCCTTCTACCTCGCCTATAACGTCACCGAAGGCCGATTGGTTAAAATGATATAGCATCATCCATAAAGTCAGATATAGCGTCAGAATTAGCAGCAGAGAAATATCTAACTATAAGTGCTGCTAATAACTACAGAACATTGTTTTCACCTCAAAAAACACCAGAAATATCCTTCTGACGCTAAAACTGACTCTAATACCCCCTTTCTCTTGTAGTGGACCTTACAAAGCATGAGAAAGTCAAGGATTGGATGGAACACTGGAAGGCAAAGGTCCAAGGAAGTTTCCAGAAACTTAAGGATGCTTTGACGTCAGCACCAGTCCTCACATTGCCAGACCCCGACAAAGATAAGTTAGTAGCAACAGATGCCAGTAAGATTGCTACCAGTGGAGTATTAATGCAGGAAGAGAGGGTTATTGCCTATGATTCCTTTTTTTTTTTTTTTTTTTTTTTTTTTTTTTTTTTGAGGGCAAGGGGTTTTTTATATTTCATTTAACAAAAGTACATAAGACAAAAATGGGGTTGCATCAGACCACGGGGATCTCCCTGGGTGCAGTTAGCCCCTGTACCACAAGTACAGATATACATAAATAAAACATCTAGAGTAGCAGCTCTTAGAGTGTTCATATTTAATTCAAAGCCAAAAATTAGCAGCCATGTAGACAAACAGTAGACTGTCTGAGAGACCAGTCTAAGAAGCTTCCTAGGACACATCCACCAGATCTTGAATTGTAAGATCCTCGACCTTGGAGTTACCAAAGATTCTTAGCATCTTATCAAGCTTCCGAGCACAGAAATTGGTATAGTCCATCACAAGCATAACGTGGGCTTCCCTTCTCTGTTGCCATTTGTGGAAAAGGTTAAGAAACATCTGCCTCAGCCCATTATGTCTCCATACCTCATGCTGGTTCAGCAGTTTTCTTATTGCTTTCGCATGGACCATTTCCTGCTTCAGTAGGATTAGATTATCTGCCAGTTCGTCCATTGACATCCTGGAGTCCTCCTCATTATCATCATCAAAAAGTTTAGCTGGTGCTCCCGACCTGAGTAGTCTCCTCTGATGAGCTGTGAAGAACACCATCAAAATCAGTTAGAACAATAGTAAAGAATTGGAAGGAGCCATTAAATTTCCCAACTCTATCCCAGTCTCTATCATATTTCTTTCCTTTTACTAGCTTACGGGCCATGGCAGTTACTGCCAAAATGTCCAAAAGAGCTTTTTTAAGGGAGATCATATTAGGATTTTTCCCATTTATGGCAACCTCATTTCTATGTTTCTAGATAACCCATATGCATAAGTTCCTGGTCGTTTGGATCAGTCTGTTGCTGTGATTTAGAAAATCCATCAAATTCCCTGGGCAACCTTGATTGAGCTGTGAAGTCCAGACCCAAAACTCCTCCAGCCAAGGGCACTGAAAAACATGGTTAGAATTTTCAGCCTGGCCACATCCAAGAGGGCAGGTGGCAGCAACTGAACTATCATACTTATTTCTGACTGCATTGGTATGCAGACTTTGGTGGAGAACCAACCATCTGAACATGTTTATCTTGCTAGCAGAGTAGCTTTTCCAACTCCTGTTGCAGACTTTGGCTAGAGTTTTTTCATCACAACCCCATAATCTGCTTGCCTTAGAATCCTGGGTATCCAATAATGCCTTATATATATCCCTAACCTCATAGTTCTCTTTGTTGTTTAGGGTCCATTTACTGGAATTATTAGCCAAGTCACCAAATTCCTGCACTATACCCATTACTCTGTAGTATATTTTCCTATCCAGAGTGGATCCCTTGGTCTTAGATTTCACCACATCCCATGACATCCAGCCATCTCCATCAATAAGATCTCCAATCTTTTGCAGGCCAGCATTAAACCATTGCATGTACTTCTGAGGATGAGTAAGGGCTAGACAATCATTTTGTTGTTGATTGAACCCAAAAGCGGGGTGCCAGAAAAAGTTAATCTCTCTACACCTTGCATCGATCTCAGGAGGTCTAAAACATAACAAAGCTTGGTTCCATGCCTGGATGATTCTTCTCATCAAGGGAGATGTTTCAGAGTGTGGAGTAGCTTGGAAAAATGCAGAATCAGGGAGGAGGTGTTTGAGTGTGTGACTGCCTACTAGATATGATCTATCCACCCAGTAGTGGATCAGTTTAAGGGCAGGAGAAGGATTGTGGCTGTGAATTGCTCTCCACACCATCTTCCTTACTAATGCCCGAGCCTGCAGAAACAGATCTTTGCAGCCTAGTCCTCCTTTTGACTTTGGTTTTGTCATATCAGTCCAAGCAGCCTTATGTGCACCCTGCCAAATAAATTTTCTTATGGCACTCTCTATGTTGTTGTATGAAGCTTTACAATTGCAGAAGAAAAGTATACATGAGAGCTAGCTATTACAGAGTTGGCTATCTCCACCCTTCCAGCTAATGACAAGGATGCTGGATAATTCTAAGAAGATGAATGAGACCGAACAACGATACCCTACCCATGATCAGGAACTGTTAGCAGTTGTCCGCGCTTTACGGATATGGACACACTACCTTCTTGGTAGGAGATTCCAGCTAGATACGGATCACCAGAGTCTCCGTTATCTTTCTACCCAGCCTAATCTCAACCTCCGTCAGAGAAGATGGATGGAATTTCTGGAGGAGTATGATTTTGAGATTATGTATAGGCCGGGCAAACACAATGTGGTTGCGGATGCTTTATCACGTCATCCTCTGGTAACCCGAACCCATTGTAATGCAATTTCCACGCTCACCAGTGAGTTCAGAAAACAAATAGGGCAGACCTTAGCCATGGATCCAGAATTCCATGAAGTATGGAACAGTTTGACCAAGGAGGCACGGACAGATAAGGAGCGTGAGATTTTCCACTCGTATAAGAAGGAGGGCGATTTGCTATATTACAAAGATAAGTTGTGTGTACCCGAGACTTCAGGAGTCCGTAAGCTTATTCTCCATGATACACACAACAGCCCTATAGCTGGACATGCAGGTTTCATGAAGACCTACTTTAAGATTCGCTCCAGCTACTATTGGCCGCGTATGAAGAAGGACATTGCCAGATACATTAAGCAATGTCAAGTGTGTCAGCAAACCAAGGCCGAGCAATTAAGGATTCCAGGAGAGTTGCAACCTCTGGATGTGCGCAACGCCAAATGGGAAGTGATAACCATGGATTTCATTGTGGGCCTTCCACGTACTCTCCGTGGATATGATGCCTTGATGGTAGTGGTCGACAAATTGTCGAAAATGGCTTATTTCTTGCCATATCGCACCACGGATACAACCTTGGATACAACTTTGCTGTTTGCAAAGGAAATCTTCAGATTACATGGGATGCCACGAGTCATAGTATCCGACAGGGATCCCAAATTTGTAAGTGCATTCTGGAAAGATTTCTTTGCTACCATCCAGACCAAGCTTGCTATGAGTACAGCATATCATCCTCAGACGGATGGACAGACAGAGCGCATCAATCGCATTATAGAGGATATGCTCAGAAGTTATGTGTGGAGTAAGCAATCTCAATGGGCTGACTATATTTATTTGGTCGAGTTTGCCTATAACAGCATGAAACAGGAGTCTTCTAGAATGTCTCCCTTCATGATAAATTATGGTTATCAATGCCTTACTCCAGACACATGGCATAACCCTGTTTCTAAGGTGGAGGTTTCTCAACTACTCCTCTTGGAAATGCAAGCTTTGGTTGAGGAAGTTCGGGGGTATTTATTGGCTGCGCGTAGTCGTTAGAAAAGTGTTGCTGATAAGCACAGGACCCAACGAGTTTTCCAGGTGGGCGATTCAGTTTGGCTTAAGATTAAGGTTAAACAAGCCAAGCTCAAAATTGGTAACTACAAGAAATTGACACCCAGATGGGCTGGGCCATTTAAGATAACTGAACGTGTTGGAGATCAGGCATAACGCTTGGATTTGCCACCCCGCTTGAAGATCCACGTGAGTCTTTAGAAGCAACACACTCCTGATCCAGAGGAGATGTTGGATACACCCACCCTCCTTGAAATGACAGAAGAGCATCTAGAGATAGTGCCTGAAGCTCTTCTTGATCGAGCCTATAAGCAGACCAGAAGGACTCAAATGCTGCAATATTTGGTCAAGTGGAAGCACTTGCCAGCTGAGGATGCTACGTGGGTGATGAAGATAGACCTTGACAAGCACTATCCGGACTTCATGCGGGAATCTCAAGGCCGCACCATCAACGATATCATCAACCCCGCACCCGACGGTAAGCTTTAAAGGCTTCATTCGGCACGGATCATGCACTAGGCATGGGGGTAGATGCATCGTAAATAAAAGTAGTTACCGATGATGAGATCACCTTTGTGTTCTCTAGGACGTGGTGTATTGTCAATGTCGGCATGACCGCGGATTGCTTGGAAAGCATATAGTTGAGGCCGTGTTCACCTCGGCTATAATGGGAACTTGGCCATTCCTTATGCCGCAATGAATTGCGAACCAATGATAGGTTCCCTAGTAGATAGATTTTTCTTTTATTTTTATATAGGGGGTGGTCCCTTCAACCACAACATACTTAATTAATATGTATATATACTGATGTATTGACATGTGCAGGCCAGTGAGCGGTACGTGACCTGCCCATGTATAGAGGGTTGCTGATGGCCCAAGTTTTCGAGTTTCATGTTGTTTTCATGAGTGGAATCTTCTTAGTGCGATGTTTGTTATTGGACTTCGGTCCTTGAGACTTCTTTTTGTCATGATCATGTAAAAAGCACCTTGGTGCTTAAACATTTATATGTTTTTAAACTCTATTTCTATTACCTTCAGGAATAAGAAATTACCTTACCTTTCGTATTTATAACTCATTATATATTTCATTGCATTAACATGTTCATCATTTGCTTTAACTAACCCCAATGCTGAGGGCAGCATTATTTCTAAGGGGGGGAGAATGTGACGTTCCACGTATTTATACGGTATACGTATAAATATACTGACACGTCACGCAGTAAGGATACGCCACCATGGGGTATTTTAACCTAGGGGGTTGACCTAAAAGGATTAATTTAGCTATGCTAAATTAATAAAGGGTTAATTAAATGTTAATTACCTATAATTAAGGAATCATTACCTAATTAACTCAATTAAGCTAATTAAGTTAGGATAATTTATTAATTAGGAAGGAGGCACCTGGCCAAATTCGATTGGCCAGTAGGAGAATGCTAACTTGGGGCATCAAATTGGATCCCTATCCCATTTTGACCCCAAATCGAACCAAGAGGAAGAGCTGCTGAGCGCCCAGATTGCTTGAAGATGGAGATGCCACATGACAATGGATCCAGCAGGAATTCGTGTTAATGGATAGATTAGCTTGACATTTCTAGGGCCAGCGCCTCTGTCAGTCTTCTTTGTTTGTCCTTGGTTATGTTTAACCCTTGTTTGATAGTTAGAATTGTTCTCAATTATGGATTATGCTCTGTGATGTATGGATGGATGTATCTATGGTAGTATCTATGTTAGTCTTCCAGAAAGCAGGGATTAAAGGGGGGTAGAGACCTCTGTGACATATGTTCATTAGTATGCTCCTAGTAGTTCCCCTAGTTCCCAGTATGCGGCCTGTGCACAAGATCCAGCTGTGGAATCTATGGCATGATTGAAGCACCAGATAAGGGGCCGTAGGGATGAAGTGTGGGGTGGGGTCTTGCCTGAGCATAAAAGGCTACGGGGACTCCTTTAGTGAGCTAGGCCTGATAGCTGGCCAGTGAACCCGGCCGGGTATGGGTCTGATACTCCCTGGGTACAGTTGTGTGAGCACCCTGTAAGTAGAATTAGGGGAGTAAGTCGGGTACGGATGCGGGGCTCGCTGATGCGGCACGCATTCTCTAGCTCACCCATGGATTCACTGCGACTCTGGGAAGGGACACCTCCCTGACCTGCCTCATCGGACCGGGGAGATGTAACCCGGAGTAGTCCCGAAGGGTGATGCCTCGGGATTGCATCTCCGGAAGGCTACAATGACGGCATAGCTTGATTCAGCTCATCTGCAAGGTGTGCACAGGAGGGGCGGATGGAGTGGACAACCCTAGCCGATGTTCTATGCCAGCCAACGCCATGCCAAGACTCGGTATGCTGATCTCTTGAGACCTAGCCGTCAGTCGAACCTCACTGGAGTCTGAGCCGTAGAACCTTAGGTTTGGGGAGTTTTCTCTAGTATTAAATGTACTCCCTCTGTTATCATCTATTGGATGGATGTGCCACCCTTCGTGGTGGTTATTTACGATATGATTATGTTGTATGCTAACTTGTATTCACGCTTCCGCGACATAGGGGTCCCATCGAAGGCGTGGGCCGAATGACACCTCCGTGTCCTTCACCCCGGCATCTTTCATAGATGGTCCGAGTTAGACGGAGGGCCCTGCTCATGGCGAGTTGGTTGCCTTGGGAGGGGAAAGTCCCCGTATGTATACGCCCAGAGTGCCGTATATGTTCAAGGAGCGTCACACAGACCAAGACGTAAGAGATGCTGAGGAAGCTATCACATCAACCCCCTCTAATTAAGGAAGCCACCAGTATAGTAACCAATAACAGAGTGGGAAGCCAATTTCTCTACGTATTTAAAATGAGATTCATGATTTATCTCAATCCATGGCGTAACCCTCCCCACATAGACATAGCTGGGGCGGAGAAGGACAAATCGCAAAGACAAGAGGCCGAACCTCAACGGATCGTAGCGGCAAGGCTACTCTTCCGCGCACAGTACCCCGTCTTAATTTAAGTCGTTTGCATAGGATCTATCTCCCCGGCCGTTTGGAATTATCCTACAAAGGCGACCCCCCTCATCCTCTTCGGGACGAGAGGAGGCATCCCTCGACACGGGCTCTCGGGGGCACACACAAGGCACCCCTAACAGTAGTCGGGTCACAACCAAGGAGGTAAAGAGCGCCGCATCTAGCATGGATTCTGATTTAGAGGCGTTCAATCATAATCCTACGCATAAGTTTTCGATTGCATATATCTTCTGGAATAAGAATATTAATAGATAGGAAGAAAACAAAGCCAGAGAAGAATAAACACATGCAAGGATGAGATGATAATTCTTCACAACCCACGTCTGTCGTCCACCAAAACTGTAAAGCCTTAAACAAATTTAGCATCATCCTTTCTAACAGTTTGAGGAAAATGAAAATGCACAATCGCATTTGCCAACAACATGTAAAAGGAATGCTGGTCACTTGGAGGACACATCTGTCATGAACCTACGCATAAACAAGAAAAATACGTGAGAAATACGCAAGCAATATGGAAGAAATATGCCAAGATCGGCAAAGCATCTAATATATGAACAGGAATCAAGAGTACAATGGCCCGAAGGCAAGCAGGAAGATGAGACAGATGCCTAGAAGGCTCAAGACTGGCATTGAACCGGAATGGTTCGATAAGAAGAAGGTGCCTTCTTATATATCTAGGCCAATGGTCAGGATCCCGCCACTCTAATGGATGAGATCACACCAGGTGTCACGCATGCGTGGTTCTAGAATATTCTAGAAACTCCTGGAAACAATCACGCATATAAAAAAGATGTGAGGAAATATCTTCAACAAATATTGGTAGCGCACTTGGCAAAGGTGTGTGACTTGCAATTAGAAGGTTGCAGGTTCAAAATCTTGTCTTGTGCAACTATCCTTTTGCATCCGTGTCGACCATCCTTTCTACATACGAATATAATATTCGTATAGGACGAATATCCGTATAGTTGTCACACCATCCCCCTCCTACGACAGCGACAAGGCCTCCGAGCTGGGGCCAGAGTACTCAAACTTGGCTTATCCGGGTAACTCGATGAAACTCCATAATTTTATCGGGAGCATTAGTCAGATTCTCGGCACACTCCCAGGTTCTATCAGTTGATGAGTAACCCTCCCAATCGACAAAGTAATACAATCGCCGACGAAGAAACTTAGAGTCCAGAATCTCTTGAACCTCGAACTCCTCATGATCATCAATTTCTACTGGTGGTGGCGGCGGAGGAACGTGATCCGGAAAAGTATTAACTGTGTAGGGCTCCAATAGAGAAACATGAAATACTGGATGGAGCCGAACAATTGGAGGAAGCTTGAGCCGGAATGCCACATCGTTGATCTGAGCCGTGACCCGGTAAGGACTAAGGCAACGATAGTCAAGCTTGTTGCAGGGACGTGAGGTAAGGAGCTCCATACAAAGAAGCCAGACAAGGTCACCCACGTGAAATTTAGGAGCTTCCTGCCGATGCAAATCGGCATAATGCCGATAGCGTTCCTGTGCTCGGTGAAGATGATGCTGAAGATCTAATTGAAGAGTTTGGAGTTTCTCAAGTCGAGACTCGGCACTAGGATTGATAGAGTCACTGCCAGCGACACTGAGGGATCAATGACGATGTTGACCAGAGTTCAGAAGGAATGAAGTCTGGCCATTGGAAGCATGTACCGAGTTATTATAGGTAAACTCAGCTAATGGAAGGTAATTGACCCAATCATCCTGCTGATAACTAATAAAGCACCTTAAATATTGCTCCAGAGTCTGATTAGTGCACTCTGCTTGCCCATTACTTTTTGGATGACCGGATGTCAGTGAGCGGTCGATATGCAATAACTCCAAAATCCACTTTCAAAACTGACGATGAACTGATGATAGTATCTAGTAATCCATGATCACTGACGATAGTATCTGGCAATCCGTGAAGTCTGACTACTTCACGAAGAAGAAGATCAGCAGTTCCCTCACTGGTGATGGTGCTATTGTAGGGAATAAAATGAGCCATCTTAGAGAAACGATCAACAACTATGATGGCATCATAACACCGAGAGAGTGGCAGCTCCAGAATAAAGTATACAGAAATACTCTTTCAAGGTCCATCTAGAACTGGCAGGGCTGAAGAAGGACATGAGGAAGGTGCCTCAGAACTTTGCTCGACAACAAGTGTCACAGGATCGAATAAAAGCTTCGTCAGAGCGACGAAGCCCAGGCCACCAATACTCTCGACTAATAAGTTCAAGAGTCTTGGCTACCCCAAAGTGTCTTGCCATAGATGAATCATGACAAGCCTAGAGAACTCGAAGCCTAGAAGCTCCATCTGGCCCATCATGGAACAGGAGTCCATCTCAAACCTCAAAATGATCATAGTCTGATCACATTTATTGAGAAGATGATGTGGAGCCAAGGTATGAGAATATATCTTGAGCCAATGGTTCAGATGGCAGAGATGCCCGAACAGACTCTAACAAGGCTGTATCATGAGGTCTCGAACAAAATAAGGGCCATAAGGTGGAACCGATCAGGCCCTAGAATAACCTGTGATTGCTGATCAAATGCAGGATCACTTGGCTTGGGCTCAAGGTAGGAGCGTCGAGACAAGACATCAGGCTTTCCTTGGACGGATCCAGGATGGTACTTGATCATGAAATCATTGCGGGATAATACTTGGATATGCCACCAGGCCTGACGATGGCTGAGCACTCGAGCAGACTGAAAATATTCCATTAGATGATCTGTATAGACTGTCACCTTATGAAGAGATCCCTCCAGGAAACGCCTCCACTCCTCGAAATAATCAACTATCGCCAACAGCTCCTTATCATAAATTGCATAGTTGATTTCGACAGCCTCAAACTTCCGCGACTGATAGGCGATCAGATGCAATTCATAGTCATCCCCCTCCTGTGACAGGATACCAGCAAGAGCAAAATCAGGAGCATCTGTTTCGACAACATATGGACGCGAGGGATCTGCATGAGCAAGAAATAATGAGTGGTAAAAGCATGCAGCAGAGTAATGAAAGCAAATTCTGCTTCCATACTCCAACAACTTTGGGATCAGAGGAAGCGAATACCGATTTGGCACTATAATTTTATTGAGGCCATGATAATCAATGACCAAATGCAGAGATTCATCCTTCTTTTTGACAAAGAAGATAGGCGCTCCAGCAGGGGACTGAGAATGTCGAATGAAGCCAGTGGCTAGATTCTCTTCAATATAATCTCGCAAAACCTTCAACTCAGTAGGAGATAAACTATATATCGGACCATATGGCAGCATTGTCTCGGGCTGCAAATCAATAGGACAATCATATGAACGATGCTCTGGAAGCTTGTTGGCCTTGACTTTGTCAAAAAAATCAGAGAAGTTACCATATTTATCTGGGAGCATTGGGCAGACTTCACCGGTGCAGAGCAAGCCGATGGATGAACCTGGATTGTATACTGAACTTGGACCTTGCCTTCCAGATTTAATAAACTCGTGAAGTGAAATCTGCGGGATACGAAACTGGGGATGTGAAGAAACCTCTACAAAAACAGGAGCAGGAATAGGAGCAAGATCAGGAGCAGGAGTAGGAGCAGGAATAGGAGCAAGAACTAGAGCAGGAGCAACTGGAACAGGAACTGGAGCAAGAATGGAGCTGAATCAAGGCATGGAGCAAAAACAGGAACAACAAGGACAGAATCAGGAGCCCAGGATACTGCATAGATTGAAGTAGATGTTGGTGTAGAGGCCTGAACTGCAAATCGTTAAATGTTTGATGCTAGTGTAAATGTTAAATGTTTAATATTTGGAATCTTATTTTATATAGGGAGCAAAGCAATCGTGAAACAGTGTCCTATGCTCCAATAGAAAAAGATGGATTGCTTATTGGTGCACCCATGCACCGGGACAAAAGGCATCATAACCGCAGTGGATCCATTTGATAGTGTAAATGATCAGAGGCTTGGGGATGACATCTGGGTATTGGCATTGAAAAGCTTCTCATCAAAGTTGATACAATCATGTCCCAAGGGACCTCCAGTAACTGTATTGTGTGCTCTGGGTTGCTCGAGTCTTAAGCTCAGCTAAAATGGCCAATTAGATATATTACACACAAGGATGGGAAGAATCTAGAAGCCCCATCTCAAGAAGATACCTTGAGCCCCAACCTAGGCCATGTGGAAGATTTGGTGATGGATGAGCATCCATTGATTACAAGGAAGAAGCGCTATGTGTTTCATAAAAGGCAACCAAATGTCCTTTCAAAGGATAAAGAGTATAGTAGCAACCAAAGAAAACCTAGAAGCAATCAGAGGACAAGAGTGTTGCAATCTCGATTGCATAATTCAGTATAGTGTGGATGACCTTGTTGAAATACGGTCTCAATACATTGGACAGCTCGAAAAGACAGGATTAATACGATCTACTCCTTGTGTAGAAATTCCCGTTATGATGATGCCATAGGAATATTACTCTATCAATTGAAGGGCTTGAGTGTGTATGAGAGCATTAAAATGGATTCTTGGCTTGAGCAAGACGTCATTTTACAGATACTAGGAGCAGGTCAGAAGAGGGCACAGATTATTCTAGTTATGGCAATGCACTGACTTTGAAACCTAGAGCAAACTCATCGAGGGCCATTGCAGTCTTCGAAAGCTTTGTGAGATACGTGTCCGAATCTATGCCTCATAAGTTCAAGGTGAACGAGCATGGTGTACGAGTGATGCAAAGAGTGTTGCCACAATAGAAGGAGTGCCTTAAGGAGGTCAACTCCATTCTAGAAACTACTGGTGGTCAGCCTCTTTCTCAGTCATCTTTCAGTGGGTTATGGAAAACTCACTTTTCAGATGTGTGTCTTGCAACAAATGCCATTCTCAAAGTGCAACACCTGCATTCAACTAAAGGATACACTTGCATCAACTGCAATAGAAAAAAGGATGGCAATCGTGGAGCAATTTGAAGATCACCAATCAGATCAAATATCACGTAGACAACTGTATTAGCAATGGAGAACATTTTTCTAGATGCAGGCAGACATATATTTGTGTCTGATCCATGACAAGATGGACCAACACAAGACTTTCTTGTCAAAGCTAGATCCTTTGCCCAAGCATTGTCAAAACGCTTTTCAGATGAAAGTGAGCTTGGCAGGTGTCTTAACACATGGACATGGCACTGTCACTTATGGGCATTTTGTGCTTGATCTTTGGAGGGATGATCCAAATTTCCACCTGAATTCATTTTCAAGTGCTTGAAATATTAGAGAGAGGATCTATAGAAGGGAGAAAGTATTCTCCCTCAGCCCGCATTTTTGATGCTTTGATGGATGATCAACCGCTTACTTACCAAAGGTAGATAAAGGAGCTCACATCCAAAGTGTCGAAAGAAACAAGGAGGACTTGGGATGAGTTCCCCATACATAAAAAACAGCTATCAGAGGAGCTATGTGTTCAGTTGGACAATTATTGCAAAGAATAGATGGATGTTTGGGGCAATGTCATGGCAGTAGGAGTGTTCAAGATTGTGAAGTTGGGGTTCATGATGGTTGGGCATATACATGATGATATAGATGCATTCTTCGGGACTTTCTCTACCAAGCTCAAGAGAGAGAATGTGATAAATCTCCCTGAACTAATGGATGTGCTTGAGAGTTGCATTGATCCTAACCCAATGGCCTTCTTGATCGACGAGGTTGCAGATTGGAAATCATTTGTCGAGAGATACTTATTGGATAGTAAGGATCAGTTGACACACCACGCAAAGCTACTTCAGTTTAAGTGTTGGGTGAGGGATGGAATACCAATCATGCAATATAAGAGGAGGCTAGGTTGATATCCTTAGCCTCTTCCTACACATTCAGCTCCTCGAGATCGATTATATAGAAGCATATATGATAAAAAAAGCTCTACAAGTGGAGCGTTATATGGAAACATTTGGACATCCTAGAGCATCTTATGCAAGGATATCAACAATTTATAACCAGAATATTGTTTGATACTATGTTTTTTACATACAAGGAAATTTAAAACCTCCTTTCATTTTGAATTCGTGGGCTTCCAAGCTAATGTATATATATTTTTTTGCTAACCCACCATAGAGCTTCCATCACTTCTTTTTCCCCCAATCATATGTTATCATTGAGAGTTGATCATATGTTTGGGTCCAATGCTATGCCCATAGCAATATAACAATAGCTGGAATCCATGTGGAAATGCTATTGTCATTTGAGATTATTCAGAAGCAAAAAAGTAAGAAACAGTAGCTTCTTCAGTGCCTTGTTGCATGACTCTAGTGTTTTCAGCATTCATTGAAATTTTACGTGTGTCATCTTGCTTCAAAGTTAATACTTAGTGAATTTAAAGAACATAAACAAGAGAAATGTATGTAATAGAGAGAAGATAATCTTAAGATGTTTGATAATGTTCTGCGTGTTTTTAATGTTTGTCCTTGGTAATCAAACATCTTAATAACTAAATTAGAAATCAACTTATGGTAAAGGCTTTGAGGTTCTTCATAGGAACACTCATAGGTCGTCGAGATCTTTTTCTCACCACCGTAACAACACCACCACGCGGTAGGTGAATAAATGCCACTTGCGCATGCTCTGACGCTTGAGTTCCCGCTGGAGGCGAAGCCGCTTGCTCACCTTGGAGGATTGGTATTGGGATGGTCAGCTAGCTTCGTGGGAGTTCTTTCGAGCTCGCTTTCGCCTGAAGGACAGTGACCGGGCTATCTGGGAACAAGTGGCGGGGAGTATTCCGCTACACATACCTATAGTCCCTCAGGGTGATGTGGTGGTGCAGGTTTGGAAGGTTCATCCAGATGTTGTATCTTCTTGTTTTGTGCGGTCTTGTTACCGGTGTTGGCTATTCATGACACTCGCCCCTTCGTGCAAGTGGTCTCTGCAGCCCGGGTTCTCGATGGCCGGTTTGACGCGGGACATGGAGCTCACTTCCCCACCGGGTTCGGGTGCTTCGGGCGTGTGGTGCACCACCAGATCGTGGTAAATGTCCTTGTGAGTCGGTTTAGGCCGGGTGTGAGCCCTCTTTGCCCTTTGTTGTGGCCTTCATCGTGAGACCGTGGAGCATTGTTCCGGTTTTATGCCCTCACTTGCGTGTTGCCCCGGATTGGGTCGGGGCTCTGCTTTCGTGAGATTGAATAGCCAACAATTGTCGCTTCATGTATATCCCCGGTGCTTGGCCGCCAGACGGGCAGCAAGCCTTGCATCCGTGGTGTGGCTTGGTTGGTGTGGTTGTTTTGGAAGCGGCGGTTGTGGATCTTTCAGGGGGATTCAGCACCGCGCAGCCTCTCCGATTCCTCGACTCGTGTACAAGCTATTTCAAAGCTTTTTGGTGTTCCCGGGATTAGTAGAGCGGAAGTTTTCCATTTGGCGGGACTTCTTGGGTGTGGTAGATGGTGATGGCCAGTTTGTACAGCAGTAGAGTTGCAGTTGTTGTGGAGTGTCGAGGTATCACTGTCTCTTTGGGGCAGTTCTCCTTCCTCCTCACTTGCTTTGTAACATTACCATTCTTTTAATATATTGCTGACACAGTTCTTCAAAAAAAAAAAAAATGCCTAGGAAGATGTGGGGTCTATGACGCTCCATATCGACCACATGAGCCAACCAGAACCAAGATGGAATGTCCTCTGCTTAGCTGGGAGCCATGCATTAGGATAGGATACCAAAAGGATGCACCGACAGTCCAATATACTGTTAAACAAGCCTTGTAGCCAGGACCACACTGGTTGAACCTCTAGACAATAAAAAAGACAGTGCTCAAGAGTCTCAACGTCTGAAAGACAGTGCGGGCATACTGCAAATATTAGAGTTTTTTTGGAGTCAATTAAGGGCAGAAACTCGATGCCATGTCAAAAAGCTCGCGGCCAATGGGGGGCTGAGCTTGTAGAGAATTTTTTTACTGAGCCTTGGGTTCGCCATTCCAGGTGTCAGCTGCACGTAGCTTCGGTAATATCCGTGCCTCTAGCTTTGGGTGTCAGATTACATACGCAGTAATTATGACCGTTAGCTCCCGCCCTCAATTCCCGCTCAGGTGGTTTCTTCAACAGAGTTTGCGCAAAGATCGATTGCCCGCGCCAAGGGAACTTTGATTTGCTTGGGAATAGCTTCAACCTGTGCCAAAGGGAGTTTCGACCGTAGAAAAGCTTCGATCAAGGTAAAATCGTCGAGCCTTTCCTAGTATTTCGATTCCCCCTCCACATTTTGATTTGAATTCTGTGACTCTAGATGGCTGTAAGCTCTATCATAGTCGGTAATGAATTTGAAAGCTTCGTAGCGTCGACCGGGAGCTTTGTTACACTCCAACCCGAAATGAGAGGTGAATGGCGAGTCAAAAGATGCAAGGAGAAATGATGTTTCTGCACATTGGAAGGCTTTGGTGGTCGGTTTCGATCAGGCAAAGAGATATTTGTACAAGTGAGGCATGTATACACTCCGGCAGATATGGCAAAAGAAAAAATAAGCAAGCGATGAACTTTCCCACGGTTAGAAGCAAATTGTGAGTATGTATTTCTATGCAATGGCCATATCTAAATTAGTTCAGTTACTTATCCAGTTCATTCCTATTCTCTCAGATTTGTGTATATCTGATGTGGAGAATACAGTCTCTCCACACTCGATAAGTAGTGTATTCCATTGCTTTCACCAAGATATGGGCTCCTTGTTGTTCGAAGGTAGCATACCAGTGTAGCTCAGAGAAAGGGATATATGGTTCTGGAGGTATGAATACTCTCCACAAAGCTCCAAGCTTACTGCCTCCCATGCTATCAACAAGCCACGTAAAAATGGAGAAGCACTTGAAAAAGGCTGCAGAGTCTCAAATAATGCCCAAGGTAGGACTGGTTTGACAGTCTTTTTGCCTAGAGGAATACAGTGACCAAGAGCTTGTTTAAGAAGGCATAAACCAGAAGAATCATCTTCACCATTCAAGAGTCTCCAAATGAACTTTGAAATAAGGACTTTGCCCTGCAGTAAGAAGTCCATCATACCCAGACCATCTGCCAATTTGGGAAGGATGCACTTCGACCAAGCCACCTTAATCACAACACCTTCCTCAGTACCCGCCCATATAAAGTTTCGAACTATTGCAATGAGCTCACGTACTTTGATTTGTGGGGCTAGCAGTAAGGATGCCATATAAACATGGGTACTACTAAGGACTGACTTGGCCACTATAATGTGACCCGCAAGAGACAACATTGTGGTGGACCATCAGAACAAGTGCTTCAAACCTTTAATGATCTCCTCGTATGCAGCTCCCATAGTAACATGGATGCCAACTAAAATCCCCAACAACTTGATGGCCTGTCCATGCGCAAGTAATTTCAATGGATAATCATGAACACACGGAATCGGAGTATCCAATGTCCATAAAGTTGTTTCTGCCACCCCCATAAGGACACCGGAAGCCAGTGAAAAAGTGTCTAAGAGCAATTTGGCAACTGCAAAATTCTTAGCATTAGCGACTAGAAGGAGGAACATGTCGTCTGCATATTGATTGCAGACCTCTTGTGTGCCATCTCCATTGCAAGATCATGGAGAAGTCCCTCTGTGGTTGAGATGGTGAATAGCTGCGACAAAGCCTCTGCGACAATTGTGAAAAGCAGTGGTGCTAAAGGGCATCCCTGGCGAATACCATGACCGAGTGAGAAGGCATCTGACGGCTCACCATGGAATATAACAGTCGCCCGAGCAGAGACATGCAGCTTCATAATATATGATGTGAATTGTTCCCCAAATCCCAGTCTTAGCATACATCGATGCATAAATTCCCAGCTAATACTGCCATAAGCCTGCAAAATCAAGGTTAAGGTATACAACTAGAAGGTTTTGCTTCCTCGTAAGCAGCAACAACATTATTCAGAATGCATCGTTTTGGAAGAAAACCTGATTGGGTTGTTGAGATGGACTCTGCCACGATGTCCTTCACCCGCTCTGCAAAAGCCTTTGCAAAGATCTTATATACAGATGACAATAAGGTGATGGGCCGCCAGTCTGAAACCTTGACCTTAGGGATGAGTGAGATGGCACCTGTGTTTAGAATTCTATCCAAAGCAGTGGACTGCCGAAAGTCACAGAAAGCATCATACGCATCTGGCTCCAGCCATTCCCAATACTCCTGGAAGAACTCAATTGACAAACCATCCAAACCTGGGCATTTGCCTCTTTTCAGTTCAAAGATTGCCGAACCTAAATCATCAGTTGTCATAGCCGCCTCTATTGACATGCGCTGCTCTTCAGAGATGATGGGGGAAATCTTAGACAATATCTCGCATTTTTCATTGAAAGGGAAGATGTTTCTCAGCAAAAAAAAGTCTGAAAGTGGTTATGCAGATATTGCTTGAGCTTGGTTGGCTCTGTTAGCATCGAGCCATCCAGCAAAAGCAATGAGGACATGGTTGACATCATGCGACAGCCGCACGGAAAAAGAAGCATGTACAACGGTCTCCATCACAAAACCACTGCAGACCTGCCTTTGTCTTTGCCTGCTGGATTTTCTCCTCCTCCAATGCTTGGATCTGTGCCAAAATATCTCGATCATGAACATCTGGAAGGAATCCCTTCTAGTATGTTTACATGTTACATGTTATGTTGACCTTATAGGTGCATATGTGATAGGAGATTGTCCTTATGCGAAAGTAAAAAGTTGATCGTTACATAAAGTCGCATTTAAGTAAAGTGGGTCGTATCCTAACATTTGGGCATCATGCAGGAAAATAGAACTCACCCAAAAAAGGGTAGAAATACACATCAATGAACAAGAACTGGCTCATTTGTTTTTCTCATAGAATTTACAAACCAGGAGTTGAGAAAGTTCTCAGGAATTTCAAGCACAATATACAAATAATATTATCTACTCTCATACAATGCTATAGCATGGAGGTTGCTCATGGCTTTGTCCATTTCCCTTTTGGGGATCTTGTGGGTCTTGTCCTTTGAAATGTGACAAGTAGGGTATGACTATACCACATACTCCACCAATTCTCTCCTTTGAGGATCAACAGGATTTGCCCTCCACTTCTTCTCCCAGCAGTTGGAGTACTGCGCCTTCATGTTGCCCCTCTTATGCCTTCCCACATGTTCCCAATATTGAACCTGGAATCTAGGATGCAACTCCTCCACATCAGGCATGGTGGTGGTAATGTCAGAGAGTGTCAATCCTAACCATATTAAACAATCCTCATCACCAGGCCTTATTAACATAAATTATCCTTCCTTGATGTCCTCGAAAGGATCCCACTCACGACTTTGAACCCTTGCTTTCCACAAACCATTTGGAGCCATTGTTGGGACCCAAGCCAACTTTCTTTGATGTGCTACCCTCCCACCTAGACTCTGGCAAGAAACCGTCTCTCAGCTTCCCCCCACATAGTTGTTCTGTCTCTAAGCACGTCACAAATTTCTTTCCAGTAATTGGTTAGGGAGTCCATGTGATTTTTCTTCAGTAATTGGTTAGGGAGTCCATGTGATTTTTCTTCAAGGACGAGGTGTGTTTTCCCCTTCAAACATCCTCCCATTGTGTTATGTAATGCTAGATACCCTTCACTAGTTGGCTAGAGTCTTTAACAGTCTTGAAAGAAGGAAGTGGTTTTAGCTTCCCTATTGGAAGAAGAGCCTCACCCTTAGGTCCCCTTTGCCATATTTCGATTCCTTGCACAGGCATCCACAACCGCATGCTGTGTAGTGATCCAGAACAACGATCTACATTTGTTTAATATCACAACATCGTTAGTTTTGGTTTACAAGACATGCACACTTGTGCCTACATTTTCTTCTTGATGATCTATTTGACGTGTTTGTACATATATCTCCCTTCTTTTATGTTGGAGGATTTATCAAAAGTTTATAAGCCAGCAATTGTGGCATTTTATGATATATCATTTCCCATTGACAACTTACTTTTCATGTGTATGTGTACATTGCAAAATTCATTTGTCTCATGGCATGATTATTCTTAAATCTACAAGAAATTTATCGCGGCGGCCTTGGCCGCCGCGAACATTTCTCTTACTGACTCACTTATGCGAGTGGATTTGTGTGACGTTCAACTTGAATATTGCATTGACTTAAATGCTTCTCACTAACTCACTTATGCGGGTGAATTTCTGTGACGTCCAACTTGGTGTTAGTTCAAAACCAGAATAGTACATCAACTTAAATGTTTTAGGCAACTCAATACAGGGGCTCAATATAGGGGCTCAATATTAATTGATTATTTTTTTACAAAAGTCCCAAAAATGTTGGGCAATTTGATCATTTAGGAAATTTCTCAGAGTTGTAGCAAAAATCATGGCCTTTTTTCTCAAGGTGATGGCATATAATATTAGATGATTTTGAAGTATAAAATAGGATTTTAGATGACTAAATAACCTTTAGGACTAGAGATAATGCCCAGCGTTGCTGGGCAATGTTTAGCTTATGTAAATGTTGGGAACCTGTAAATGAAAGCCAAGCAACTTTCCTTCAATCCTGACCAAATCTTTGTAATTTGAGAGTCCTAAGCAGATGCAGCTTTGGAAGCTGAAGCAATTCTATTATCCTTATGGCATACCCCATCAAATCAATAACTATAGCTGCTGCTGGGAGAAGAAACCGTCAAAAGAGGCTCACCGTCCAGAAAGGCTTGTGGCATGCTCCTTCATGTAGTTGTCCAGCAATAAAACCTGTTGAATCTACTGAAAGTGATTGGCTATTGTTTTAATGATTGCATATGTTGAATTTCTTATGTGATTTAGAAAATGGTACTAACACATAGGTATATCTGTGATTTAGGAAGACAAAAGACAACCAATGCCCTTATAGACTTTATTGAACAAAGAAATTGTCTCATGACAAAATGTTGGTTGCGTCTTTAAAACTCCATGAAGAAAGGATGTACCCCAGCTTCAAGGCATTGCTCTTTATCTTAAACTCCAATTAAAATTGAAACGCAATTTCAAGTGCGCAACATGAATAACAAAGATTTATCTCCATATAATTGACGAACTGGGTCAGCAAACAGAATAGAACCATAAGTCCCTTATCAACCCATGTTGGGTTGATCTTCAAAATCACACATTGTTCTTGTAAACTTCATTGAGGAAGAAACTCAGGAAGAAACTCATGACAGTATGTGCTTGCATCTTTAAAACTCCATGAAGCAAGGATGTACCCACCTTCAACGCATTACTCTTTACCTTCAACTCCAAGTGCAACTGAAAAACAATTTTAATGCAGGTATAGTTATATCCTTAGCACACATCATGAAGAACAACAAAAGGCAAAAGAGTTAAAGATTCACCTCTACAAATTTGATGAACTGGATCAGCAAACAGATAGGACCATAAGTCCCTTTATCAACCCATGCTGGGCTAATCTTCAAACAGATTGCTCTTTGCCATAAACTCCTCCTCATTTTGATAGCACAAAATTTTTAGTTGTGCTGGCAAACCTGGTGAAAATGCTCCTGTATTAAATGAAATTAAGCCAGTCCATTTGTTGTTGTACCTTCAGGAAATATGAGAATATAGAGCCATCTATTGGCTCTGACTCGTCGTTTTATCTGTGGCATTTCATTCCTTCTTTACGTAGGTCAGTATGTGTTCACTGGAAATCTGTCAGTTTGAAAATATCACATGAAGATCTAAATGATCAAGTTCAGCTAGATTTGCTTCACCTTACCTGAAGAGTCGTCAAAAAACATGCCCACAATCGACATCCAAGTAGGAGAATGTGATCTCCGATGCCAAGAAGAACCTGAAGCCTGAAAACCACGAATGATATGTGAGGTTTTAATAAAAGACTTAAGTATGTCACAAAGAGCAAGGATCCTCCATGAAGATATCAAACCTCAGAAACAGAAAGTCTATGAGCAATCATCATCATCATCATCATCATGAACTTCGAATGAGAAGAGGCCACTCAAAGAGCTCCAGCAAACTGGTTGATTTTGCTTTGCCCTAAGCAGCTCTGGCACAACAGAGCGTACGCAAATGCTTTTTATGTTTTAAAAAGCTACGTCTAATCTAAGCAAGAAATGTGCACCTGGATTAGGAAAGAGCAGTTTCTAGTTTCTGCTGGAAAGCTCGACAACAACGTTCTCTGATTTGAGAAATCGCATCTCTAAAGAGCAATTTGCTGGAGTTCCAGCGACCACGGCAAAGCTCTGTCCCCATGTGAATTGGTAGGTGTAAGTCTGGTTTCGGCGCCTCTACCTAACCGGAATTGATGGGAGGAAGCTCGATGGTTGCCATATCTACCGCAAGCATGGTCGTGGAAAACACGATAGGAAAAAAGGATTTTTAGGGTTAGAAATCACACAAACCATCGGATCTAAGCCATGAATAATCTCAGTCGTCCGATTTAAGGCGACATTCACGATAGACATACATTATAATTTTATAATATAGGATGGCTACCATAACGTATTGCAATAAATAGAATGCTAAAAATAATATAACACTTATCTATTAGATAATCATTCAAAATACTATAATTGAAGCTACCTAAAGTTCCAAGCTCCAACCTGGACTCCAACGTTCAACATAGACCCCCTCCTCCTTATTTAAAAAATCGTACAACATTTTAAGCACATGGTTATCTCAATAAAATAACCAATGGTCATGTTAAAAATCTCAAGGACATTGAATCGAGCAAGTCCTTTACATTAGTACGTCAAATGTCATGCACATGTGGTTTGTGTATGTGAGATGTTTTAATCATCTGGATAGATTGTACATTAATAAAAAGGATAATTTTTGTTGACCTAAAATTAAGTTAATCATGGCAAAGTATACCAAAATAGAAGGTACTAAATTAACCAATAGACGATTTGATCCTAAAATAATGATGATAGAAATTGAAAGTGATACAGAAAAAATTCAATGTCTGATACGCATAACATGGATTTTCATTGACGAAAGGAACTTCAAAATATTCAATGCCTGATACGCATAACATGGATTTTCATTGACGAAGCAGTCAGATTTCTGCCACGACGATGCATATTAAACAATGTAGCGGCTGCCTATGAAGGTATCTACTGGACCTCGACTTCAGGGCCATGAAATTGTATATTTGAAGCTGGACTTTGCAAAGGCATATGACAGTGCCGACTGGGCCTTCTTAGAGAAATGTCTCTTACGCTTTGGTTTTGGTGCACAATTCACAGCTGATGTCATGAGGCTTCATTATTCTACTCGCTCTTCTATTCTCTTCCAAGGGGAACCCTCAGCATTCTTTCAGGTGGGTCGTGGCATCCGTCAGGGCTGCCCTTTAGCTCCATTGTTATTTACAGTTGTGGCAGAGGTCCTTGCCCAGGTCTTCTCTCTTGCCGCACAGGAGGAAATCTTGCATGGACTTCCTATGAACAATGGGTCGCAGGAGATCTGTAATCAATATGCGGATGACACTTTCCTTTTTCTGAGGGTAGATGAGCAAAATTTGCAGAATGCCATTTCCTTGTTGGACTCTTTTTCCCTAGCATCTGGTATTTTTGTGGGTTGGCAGAAGTGTACAGCACTATGGGCATTGGACTCTCCAGTTCCATCGTGTGTAGCTGCCTATCCATGGAAGATCCTTCCCCATGGTAAAGCAACCAAACTTCTCGGTATCCCTGTAGGTGTTCATATCTCATTAGGAGATGCGTGGGAGGCAGTGATTAAGGGATTGGAAAAGCACCTTTTCTGGTGGTCCACAACGAAGCTTTCCATGGCAGGACGAATTGTTGTGGCTAAGTCAGTTTTAAGTAGCACCCATGTGTATATGGCTTCATTCATGTTGGCTCCACAGTCAAGGATACAACTTCTCGTCAGGGTTGTTAGGAACTTCATCTGGGGGTGTACAGAGGAGGGTGCTGCTATCAAAGTCAGTTGGGAAAAGTGCATGTTGCCAAAGCATTTTGGCGGCCTTGGAATGATCAATTTTCTTTTGCAAAGCAAGGTGATGATTTCTAAGTTTATTTGGAGAATTTTGAATAATGTGGATGAGTCCCCGAGTTCCCGTCTTGTTTATCAGTCTTTGCAAATGTGCATTTCTTTTGGGTCTCGGTCTCTTAGGCCTCTTTTCCTTTGGGCTCTGTTTTATCCACTGACCGCATACCCTAATGCGTCCCCATTTCTTAGAGGACTGCTAGTTGCATGGGAGACTGTACAATCTCTGTTTCATTTTCACCATCTTGTGCACACTAGCACTACTGCAAGTTGTTGGTGGATTCCATTGGACGGTGGTCCTCTGGTAGCTTCAGTCCACCCATTGACTCAGCCTCCGATGGAGAGCAGCAGGTGTGCATATGATATCTGATTGGTATAATAATCACAGACATGGGAAGAGTTTAGAGCTAAGTTCCTCCTTTTAAGGTGGGATCGAGCTATTTGGCAGAAGGTGTCTTTAATTCTTCCTCCAGTAGCACAAGTGGATGACCCCCAGCCTTGGGTAGTTCATGAGCATGTCAAAGCAGATAAGTTGGTGAATTCTATGTACAAGGTCTTGCTTGATGCTGACGTCTTGCCTCCTTCGTCCAAGTGGCCTTTGGTCATTCCTAGGGATCGACAGAAAGGAGTATGGAAATGGGTATGGGATAAACTACTCCATCCCAAAGTATCTGTTTTATGGTGGCAAGTCACTCATCGTTGTCTGCGCGTTAATATTCTGGTGCACAGATTTCGTCCAAAGGTATCTGCACTTTGTCCCTTATGTGCACAGAGGGACGAGACAATTGAGCATTGCTTCTTCCTATGTAGACATGTCAGACATGCTTGGTTGTGGCTTCAAGGCCTCTTTCATTGCAATTTGAATAGCCAGCAGGTGTTATTAGCAGTCTATCCAAATAGTTGGGATAATTTGGCAAAAAGAGCATTTCATTTGGCTTCTGCATGGATCATTTGGTCCATTTGGAAAAGAAGGAACCTTCTCATATTCAAAGGTCTTGCTTGTTCAGATGCACAGATCCTTCTTGATGCCCAACAACGAATTGTCAAAGCATTCAGGTGCTCATCAATTGCTAATGAGGTGAAGAGCCGTATTTGGGAGCACTATCTTCATATTCATACTTACTTATGAGTTTTTGCTTGCTCTTTATATTGTTTAGGTGTTGTATTTGAGTGGGGTGGTTTTGCTCTGCTGGACATTCTCTCCACTGAGTTATTAGTCCCCATTGCACTCTGTAACTTTCTCTGGATAATAAAGGCTCAAGTCCTTCAAAAAAAAAATATATATATTAATATTGTTGATCCTATTGATTTTGTTCGGGTTGCGTGTTATACTGTATCTAGAGCTATCGAGTAGTTACATGGGCTACAGATAGTAGGTACAATGATTAAAATGGTTAGCTGCAAAAGATGCCAAGTTGACAATATCATACTTCCCAAAGGAGCGGAGTCAGCTTATCAACTTATCGTCATTAGCATTTACCACAAACATGAACACAATCATGCGAGACTCACTGAAGTGCGGCATCACTACCTTTATTTGCAGCACCTTATTTCAGAATGAGACCAACAAAGCTCAAAAAAACTTATATAATTTAAAAATCGCAGTTTATTTGTTGTGATAACCATTCGCTTGGTTGTGTCTTTCGATAATATTGTAATCGACACACCATTTGTGTGACGTCCCCTCCTCATATACGGTGCACTCACCGTATACGAACATGAGTTCATCCCCCATACCAGCTCCATGCTGATACAAGGCCCTCTACATGTCACTGCAACCTTGATGAGTTCCAGTGGGAAGAATGAAGAGGTCATTTTACCCTGTCTCCCTCAGGGCCTACCTAGCTGCGGAAGCGTAAACATACATGTCAGTAGGGTAGAAGCATGAAAGGTTGGGCAAAAAAAGTGCCCGTATTTTATATTTACAAATTCAAAATGTAAGGAAATCCCCGTAAATTATTATTCTTGGAATGAATCATTAATAGGGCAAATAATTTTGAACTCTCCTCCCGCGCTCTGTTCAACCTTCCTCCCGCTCGAACCTCCATAGCCGAAAGCTTGACATCCATATTCGAACCTCCATAGCCAAGATCAGGACCTCCATAGCCAAAAGCTTGCATTTTCAGAGAGCTGAAGCACCAGGGAAGAGATCATGATGAAGCAGCTTGGAACAAAGACATCTCCAAGGAAATCTCCTCGCAACAAACCTGGCAAGCCCATGCCAAGATCTCCCACTAGAACCTGCCACCAAAACTCAAGAGTGGGTCTTCTTGGACGGGAGGTCTTGCCGCCTCGAGTTTGACAAGCTAAGCATCGAGCGGCTTTTAGGAGCAACAATTTTGATAGCATGTTTCGGGGCTAGTGCAAATAGTGCGGATGTTTGGGGTTCTCAAGCCCCTTTGTTAGGGGTTATCAAGTGCGAGATTAAGCCTGGTTGGATGGCAGATTTTTTTCTGTGTATGAGCACGTTTTTTGTAGGAAGGACATTGCAAATCATCACATTCCATTGTATTTTGCCCGAGCATATGCACTTCATTACAAAGGAGTAAGCATTGATTGGGATGAGGTGAAAGCAAGTGCAAGTCTTCATTCAAAAGGCTCTCAAAAAGAATCTGACCTGACAGAATTAGCTACAGTAAAGTCTTCCAATGTTAAAGCTATTAAATGTGTTTGGGGTCTGGGTTCGGGAACTCCTGCAAGACAGCCCTCTGTGAGGACCCTTGGATCTAACAGGAGAATCCGGGGGACTATGTCACGCGGGATTTGCAAGAAGAGAACAAGAAGAAGAAAACAGAACAAAAGAGAACAGTGAGAGGAAAATGATAAGCTTCCTTGATATCAATGATGAACATACATGAGCTCTCGCAATCGAGAGAAGACTGAAGAGAGACAAGACTCCAAACTCATCTAAAAACTCATATGCTAGCTCTACTCATATATATAGTACAATGGCCTTTGGCCCAATATAGACACTGACCGATCTCTGTGCGACCTCGAAGGAGGCCTGATTTGAGAAATGTTGGCGGATTGCCTTTTTGAAGTGCCTCGAATCACGCTGACGCCGACGCGGTGTGGCGGGCCATCACTTGTCCGAAAGCCTCTTGTTGTTGACCCGGACGCAGGCTTTGACTGCGCGGGTCCGCTGCTTGGTCTTCGCCGAGCTTTTGATGGCTGACCCGTGGTCGACCGTGGATCCTTGAGCTTGACCTGGTCCGTCAGATGCATGAATAGTCCCAACCGGGAGGCATGCAGGACTAACACTCCCCCAAAACGACACTCGAGTGAAGAAAAGGAGGAAGTGTTTACGAGGGCGGGAAGCCATCGGTCTGAAAGTGATCCTCACCGGAATGAGGGCGGGCACCATTATGGTAATTGGCTAATGAGATCCCGGCGTGTTTGAAGAGCAGGGAGGAGTGTTGAGGCCAAGGGCGGGATCTGCATCTATGAGAAAACGAGATCGCACCATGTCTTCAAAGGCGATGGGCGTCCGGAAGAAACAAACCGACATTCCATGAGCAAGGTGGAGAGGCCGAAGGCACCGACCGGCATTCGGATTGATGAAAAAAAATGGGACGCCGATTTAAGGAGCTGAGCAAGATGCATTTTAGAGCAGCACAAAAACCTGCTTGAAGGTGGGACAAGGATCCGGTGAGGTGGCGGCATCTTTGCAAGAAGGTGTCAAGACCATGGAGCGATCGGCGTTGCCAACCACGCCATTAGCAATATAGATCCAATTCGTGGTGTTATCAAGAGTGGCACCTTCCTCCCAATGGGAGCGGCGAACAAAACGGGGATCCCACCGGAGATCCGTCGAGATCTGAGGTGGAGTCCATCCAGCATGGCCATCCATGACCTTTGTCCAAAAGGGGAGACGCCAATCAGAAGTCAGGAACCTGGGGCGTGGAGGAACACCCGAGGAAGCATAGGGAGAGGAACCATGCCCGTATGTGGGTTGCTGAGCTTTGCTCCCTAATTCACTAACAAGGACCGGATCAAGAGCTTTACACCAACGATCCCGCATTGCGGGGGTAGAGAGTTGAGAGTTGAGGAGAGGGCTATCCCACTGTGGGGACCGCCTTGCTATCCGTAAAAGCACGTAATTGATTGTAACCCATGAGGTGTTGCATATAAATTTGTGCATAGGGAAGATCCTCAGGATGTCCCAGATACTTCCTTATTTGTTGCAGCACTTCCGCTTGCCAGAGAGGTAAATGATGTGCAAGCTCAGGCATGTACTCTTGATGAAGAGCGTGTGTCTGAGCATGATCAGCCAGGTAAGGGTTGTTATCCCCAAGCAACCATTGAAGGGTGGGGTCACCCTGATAGTTCTGTGGTGGCCCATCCCGAAATCTCTCCTGTGTATCACCCAGATAGAAATCATGAAAAATGTAAGCCATGGGCTGAACAACTCTGAAGGTGATGAAATCCGGATCTTCGCAGTGAATGAGATCAAAGACTAAAAGGGCACAGCAGACACCTTTGTCTTCAATAGAGAGTTCTGGCCAAATCCAAGAAAATCTAAGGTCGCAGCGGGGAACATCCACGGGACCATCAGCCCCATGCCGCCGAGAAGAAAGAGGTGGCGGGCAACCACATAATCCGGATAGCGAGGAAGGAACTGGGAAATCAACGAGCGGGGTTGCTAACGATGGTGATATAGCCGTCCCGGTTTTGGTCTGAGCCTCATCGGCCAGACCCGAATAGCTTGTCAGAATCGCTTGTTCGAGGTCACGGATCTGTTGTCCTTTTCTAACAGAAGCGTGGTGGTCCGCGGACCCGTTCCCGAGAAGGGTGAACTGTGGAGGAGGATTGCCCGGGAGCATTGAGTCGGTATGGCAATCTCCGCGTCATCAAGAAGTTTACGTTTACGAACCTCCGTAAAGGCGATCTTGGAGGGATGTGAGCCGGAAGTCTGCGTGGAGAGCTGAGCCGTTAAAGAGGCAATTTGAGCGTCGCCACGCCTGTAAGGTGTTGAACTTGAGTCTTTGTAATTGTCACAAAGCTTCGAGTACAAGGCGTCGAGCTTAGCAATATCTTTCTCCTTGTCACTAAGGAGGGTGGCTTTGGACTTGTTTTGCTCCAATAAGTCCTGAATTTTGGATTGAAGCCTGAGCTGTTGATCTCAAGTAGGCTGGTCCGATCTCGCATTTTGAGATCTATGCGGGGCACTGTAAAGAGAGCCCCGTGCTTTTCTTGAAGTTGGGCTTCCAAAGTTTGAACATGTGCGCGATTCAAGCTTGAAGGTCCTGATGAACCGCATCCCGGAGGCCCGTCGGGGGCGTGTGAACCCGATCATAAGAGCTTCTTGGGATTCTGTAACTTTAGAACAGGCTGAGAGCATCTTGCGATCTTGATACAACAAATTGGCGAGGGTGCGAGGGCGGAGGGGCCTGGCTTTGCTTGCCGTGTTTGAGACGTTTTGTGAGACATGATGAGAAGTGGAGGGCCTCGTTTACGTAGAGGAGGAGGAGACAATGACATGCGTGGTGTTATCTTTGGACATGACCAGGAAAGAAGAAGAAGGGCGTGAAGTGCCAACTTGTGGATTTTGAGGAAGTGAATGAAGGGACTGTTGAGTGGAAGCATGAGAATGAGGAGGAGGTGAGGGAGGAAAGTAATGGCAGATGAGGGGCTTGAAGATGGCCTCCCACGAAGTTTGAGGTAGAAGTGGCAGCCGAAGGCGGTCAACTTCTTGGAGAAGACGGTAAAACAACAATTGGGTGACTTCGGTGACAAAGATCCTGTTGGGCGGACAAAAAGGCAAAGGGATATGGAATACCTGAAATTAGGTCTGCTGGGTCGGTGAAATGGTGGTGCCATCGACCCTTTGTAGTGTAGCCATTGGTGCATTGGCTATGTGGCAATGAAGCTGGCTTCAACTGTATGCGGATTTGGGCGGAGTTCCATTTTGTGAAAGTGCGTAAAAGCTTCTAGCGTTCTGCGACTTCCGCGATTGGGCCAACAAAGGGCTTCCGCGGAAAGTGGAAGTCAAGAAAGATCTGATTTCGAAAGAGCGGTTCCACAGGGAGCGAAGCTTGAAGTGTAAAAGGAAATTTTAGGGCCGCCATGGCAAAGAGCCGGAAACGAAGGTGATTTAAAGGCGGGCCGGAGAAATGAAGAAGAGCGAAAAGGGCCGAAAGAAAACCTGAGGAGCGAAAGTTTAGAGAAAATGGGTGAAGAGGCATGATAAAACGCCCGAATCCTGTGGCAGATTGATGGTGCGGGTGGCCGAGAAAGATGCCAAGGTGATTTGAGAGAAACAAACATAGGCTAAGTCCCCAAACAACAAAGGAGAAACAATGAGCGGTGGGAGATGAGGCGTGAGAGAATGATGGGATGTGGCAATTAGCCAAAGGACACACATTAATAATCAAGCAGTGCGTGAAAAGGAAGGAATGGCATTTAATGTTTGCAACTTCGAAAAGGGATATCATTAAAGGAATGTGTCGGAAGGTACCATGGCGAGATATCACGCGGGGGAGAAAAGATTCTCATTTTAGAAACGACCTTGCATTGCAAACACGTTGGCGATTTTGTGATTGGTCCACGTCGACAAAAGGAGTTCCTCGATTGGCTATATAAAGCCGAACGGGATTGAAGCGAAGGCATCCAATGGCGCTTCGGTATAAGCTGCTGGTTTTGAGCAGGCGCACTATGCCCACTAAGCGTCGAGTGGATTACACGCAAGATGGTCTGCGGACCTCTGGCTTCTTGCCACAATCATTAGCTGAGAATGGATGGCTGGTGTCGCGGGGATGGCTGAACATCCCGATCCGAAGACAGCAATCGCGATGGAGGTGGTTACACACCTTCATTTGGGACCACGAAGCGAAACCTCTACCACATCCTGCGCATCACCTCCACTCCGAACTTGGGAGTAGAGGGTTTTTCTTAGGACTTAGTAGATAGGGCTCTCACGAGCCCGTTTTGTATATAGGGCGAGTGCCCATAAGCGGAAATAGCTGGTATTGCCCACATTTTGTAAAAATTCCACCTATAATATAATATGCCACTTTTTTTTTAGTCACTTTAGGTTGTGGTTGTGTCTTGAGCGCATCTGTTTATTGATTGTAAACTTTTATAGGGATGAAATGTTTTGGCGAGGAAGCCATTAACCGATGTAGGTAATGGAGTGCCATCTAACTCAACCCGGTTGAAAAGCAGTAGGTCGAACCACTTGAACAATTTGATAAGGGGCCAAATAGCGAAACTTAAGTTTACCCTGAAAATTTTTTGTCCGAGAATCATAAAGAAGAACAAATCTCCTTCGTTGAATGTTTTGTCTTCAACCGTTTGTCATGTAAAGATTTTTTTGCAACTGTTTGTCCATGAAGAACCACGAATATAAGCATCCCTTCTAAGTTCATCCAAGCGTTCCAATTGATAAACCCTTTCTTTGAGTCACGTGGTAGTTATGGGCGTGCTTGATTGAAAGCGGAGAGTGGGAGAATGTACTCAAAAGGCATGAGAGCTTCTTGACCATAAACCAATTTGAAAGGTGTGACCGTAGCTATTTTGAAACAAGTATTGTAAGTCCAAAGAATAGTAGGAAGCTTGGTTTGCCGGTCCCGGTCTTGGCGTCACAAAATTTTTTGAGAATTGTGACGAGTTTTGTTGGTGCTTTACGCCCAAACCATTCCCTTGAGGATAGTAAGGTGTGCTCTTGTGATGTTGTATCGGGGAGATAATCCGTCAGCTCCTTGATGGTATGATTGATAAAGTGGACACCACGATCCACCCAACTAGGTGGGGGGCAACCGAATCAGCATGATGATTTGTTGATAAAATAACCTTAGGCATTTTGCCGCAATGTTGTCCGGAAGGTCGCATAAACTTCCACCCATTTAGTAGCGTGGTCCGGTGAGAACCCGAATGCCAGCGACACTGCGGGTGTCGCAGAGGGAAGATCGATGGGTCCCACAAAATCCATGCCCCATTTGCTGAAGGGAAGTGGCGTGGCGACCGGCGTCAGGGAAGCGTCGCGGTGGTGGAGCCCCCACCGCGCCCTGCAAGCATCACGTCGTGGCGTGATGCGTGGCGTCTTTGAAAGCGTGGGCCAAAATACCAGCAAGAAAGGATTTTGCGTCTTTGTGGTGTCACCATGAAAATGACCACCGCAAAGCCCTTCATGGGCTTCTCCGAACAATATCACGGGACCTCATGAGGGAGAACCTGGCGTCGAAGGATGGTATCCTTACCCTTTGTAAAGATGGCCTGCAACCATGGTGTAGTCCACGGACCTGTGGAGGCCCGATGTCGGCAGGGATTGTTGCTGGGCTGGAGAAGCGTGGCGTCCTCACGGGGAAAGCGCAGCCGAGGAGATCTGGCTAAAATCATGGAAAACCAATGAAGGTGTTAAGTGACCAAAAGTTGGCGTCCGAGGGAAAAGCGTCACGAGACTCGGTGGAGGGATCATGCGTGGGATCGCGTGAAAGATGTCCGGGACAACATGAGATTTGCCGGCCTTGTGAACAATTTCAAAGGTGCAAATTCTTGCGGAAGGAGGACAACGAGCAATCACGGCGCGATGGATTTGTTGATCAAATAAAAAGTGCACGGTGGTCAACAAAAAGATTTTGATCGGCCCCCAAAAGATAGTGGCCGGAGCGTTGGGCAGAAGAAATTAAACCAAGGCTTCGCTCTGTGGCCGAGTAGTTCGTTCAGCAGATTGAGTTCAGGTGGCGTGGCGGTTTTGTTTTGTCGATTAATAGCATCATATTCTTGAGAAAGAAACGACTCAATAGCAAAGGCCGAGACATCGACATGGACATGAAAGGGCTTGTCCCATTGAGGAGGAACAAAACCGGGGCTGAGTAAGCAAGAGCTTCAAGCTGTTGGAAAGCGACATCCGCTGGGAATTCAAGCCCGGTGGATTCATCACCGTGAGTTTATGAATGGGATCGCAATAGGCTGCGAGTCGGGGAATGAAGGTGGAGTAATAATTGACCTTGCCCAAGAAAGTGTTTCCTTGATATTGGCTGGTGCTTGAGCCTTGAGCACCACTGTGATTTTGGCGAGATCCGTGGTGATACACCTTTCAGCGACCACATGTCCCAAACAGAGACACACGAAGTGGCGCTAAAGGTGCATTTCGGGATTGAGACTAATCTTGGGACTCATCACATTTCTGAAGACGCGAGTTCAATTTATCCAAATGGTCAGCCATGGAATGTAAGGTAGAGAAGTCATCTTGAAAAATTTGCAAGAAGGGATTTTCCTTCATAAAATCATGAAAAGCGAGAGCATGATACGTTGAAGCGTGGATGGAAGTTTGATAATCCAAAGGAACCACCTTGTAGGCAAAAAGTGCCCCGGGGGTGGTGAAGGTAGTCTTGAGTTGATCAAGTTCTTTGATTGAGTCCCGATTGTAGCGGAAAAACCATCCATGAAGGAGTACATCTCATGTCCGACAACCTCTTCGAACACAGTGCGTGAAGGGAAGTGGAAAATGATCGCGCTCAGGTGGCTGATTGAGTTTTTCGGTAGTCCATAAGCGGATCTTACCATTGTGTTTGAGTGCAATGGCGATGGGGCTCACCCGCCGAGGAATGTTTGACCTCATAGATCAAACTGCGGCAAGGAGTTTGTCAATTTCCGCCTTGATGATCCGCGGTAGTGGGGTTGGCCCGATCTTGTCGTTGCTAGGCTGGGCGTGCATCGGAACTTGGTAGGAATGGTGAGTTCCCCAAGGTTTTGTTGATCCCCAGAAGATCTCGTAGCTCAGGGCAAAAATGTGTTTGAACTTTTTTTTGAAGGCGTGGCTTGACCTGATCACGATAGAGATAGGGTGTTAGGAAAAATTGGCGGTCCGGACGGGTGATTGTTGCCCTCGTCCACAATCTCGACTTGAGTGTCCCCGAATATGGGGGATAACCGGGTGTCTGGACAATATGGGCGGAGGGTTGAAGCATAGCGGGATCGTGGCACTGCGTGTGGTGAAAAAGAGAGTTCTTGAGTTTCCTCAAAGCGAGGTTGCTTCATGGCATCGTGGACATCTACGGGGGAGGCTGCGGGAGGTTCGATTAATCACGAAAAGTGATCAACCGTTGGATTTGATTGCAAGGAGCGGGTAAGGGTCAAGCAAAGCAACCCGGCTGGTCACGATCAAGAGTCATTTCTCCCCAAGGATCGGCATATTGAGGGGGTAGGATGTGAGCCCGGAACTTCGCGGTGGAACTGAACGATAAATATTACGGCGTCCTCCGGGAGATGCGGTTATCCGGAGAGAGGGTTCGGCATTGTCGTGGAAATGATTTTACTGTTTTCCAAGTCCATGGTGGCATTGAGGTGACCATCGGTGATGACTAAGCGTCCGTGTGATAATGGATACTCTTGGCACTGCGGAGAAAAGATCTGCCGACCAACATTTCATAATCACACGGATCTTCTCCGACCTTCCAAACACCAAATTCCAAGGGAATCGGAGATCACCAATGTTGATGTGAAGAAGTGATGCCTTGAGGTCTCGTGATATGGCCATTGGCCAATTTGATGTCATATGGGGGCTCGATAGAGTTGTTTGATGCCCATTTGTTTTGCGGAGTTTATCCGTGATGAGATTGACCGTTACTACCTCGTCAATTTAACATGATTGACTTGTTGATTGCCACCTTGGCATGTCTACGTGGGAGTAAATTTGCTGACCCCAACCAAAGCGGTCCCGGGGAGTGTAAAGCGGTCCTTGAGGCGGGGCCGAGTTTTCAAAATTGTGGCCAAGCTTAAAGGAATTTTGATTTTGGCTAGCTCCTCTTGGAGTTCGAGGCACATGAGAAAAAGGATGGTGGATCCACGGAGTGCGGGGAAGTCGTGGTAAAGCGGCAACTTCTTTGAGTAGGTCAACCTCTGCGGCGATATTGGGATATATGTCGAGGCGTGGAGGTTGGGGCGTGGAAGGTCGCGTCTTGTCTTTGTTGAGCTCTAGTGGTGGCATGGACATTAGCCAGCGTCGCGGCCTTGGCGGCTGCATGAGGTTCAAAATGCTTTGGCGAACTTTAGGCATGACATTAGGCATGAGTTTCTCAAGTCGGTGCAAAAGTGGACCTTTGTCTTCTGCATGAGGAATTGTGTTGCAAAGGCCCGGGTTGCGTGCCATTAGGAATAATGGTTAGGGGCGTGATGCCACAGTGCGCGTGAACCAAACCAACCCAATTTGATGGTTTGGTGGAGGATTAAGAGCACGAAAAATTTCTTCACGTGCTTGTTGATCCATGCGAGGTTGATTGGCATGAAATTGGTTGATAAGCGTGATTCTTGGTGTAACCAGAAGAAAAACGGAACCGCCAGCCCTTGTTTGCCATTAGCAATCGAGTTAATAAGCCGTGAAAGCCCGGACCCGATGTAATCGGATTAGTGCGAGGAAGCACGGGCAACTTGTGGAAGTTGAGGACGCCCGTGGTGGTATGACCCCATTCTTGGCGGTGATAACGAGAGCTTTTCGAAGGATCAAAAGGAGGGCGTGTGTTGGGTCCCCGTTGTTGCTCTGTTGCTGATAGAGTTGATTGGGTTGCGCTGCGGTGGCTGCTGATAGTGCGGTGGTGCTGAGGTGTTGTTTTGCACTTGATAAACCATCTTGTTGCGAGAAGGTGTGGGATGAGTCGCAGTGCACTCTTAAGGTAGCATGATTACATGTTGCATCTTTACAATAAAGGCCCATTGGTGGAGTTGCACTCATTAAGCCAAGTGGCCTTGATATTTGCGGATATGGCACGAATCATTTGCGCCCAGTTAGCGTGTGTTGAGGTTGAGCAGCGGTCAGGGAACCATAGCCAGGTGGAATGAAAGGAGCTCTGAAGAGCCACGCCACGGGAGAAACATTGGTAGTGATTGACAAGATCGATAGCTTTGTTCAAAGGTCTTGGTAGCGAGTATTAGGTCATGGAAGTGGGATAGGTGGAGGGAAGTCTTGGAAAACGGAGACCAAGATCGGCTCAACGTGTGGGGTACTCTTTGAGTTCTTGGCCGAGAATGTGAAGTCGTCCCTGCAAAATCCACAGCGGATTTCAAGTGGGCTCTTGTTGAATGTCATTAAGTTACTTGAGATAAACTGATCATCATCAAGTAGTCCCATAGTGAAAAAGCAGTTCTCATTTCGGACCAATCTTCTCCCGTTGGCTTTTGTTGGACATGAGCCATTGATGAGAACCACATAATTAATTAAGGAAAAAGATGTGGAATTCCCGGTTGAGGGTTAGCATGACCATTGTTAGGGACAACCCGAGCCTCAAATTCTTCCATGTGGGCTGAGCACTTTGGTCTAAAAAGGTTTGCCTTTAGGTGTTGATAAAGGTGGGATAGAAGAGTGCGAAGAGTAGGAGTAAAAGTCTTTGGGGGAGCGCGGGAACATGTATAGTGAGGATATTGAGGGTGGAGTTGGAGGTGGTATGGTGCGGAAAAGACCACAGGGAAGTTCTTGTGGAGGTGGAAGATGCGGAGGTGCGATCGATTTTGAGTGCGTAAAGGGTTGTAAGCGGGAAGAGTGGTGGGAAATGTAGGAAGGGAAATTCACGGGAGGGAGCAAAAGAGACATGGGATATCCACATCCCAGTAGGATGATGATGGTTGTTGTGGCGGTATGGCGAGGAAGAGTGATGGATGAAGGCATGTTAGGGTATGAAAGTAAGGTTGGCGGGTTAGTAGGATAGGGCTCTTGAGTGATGATGAGGAGGCTGGCTGTGAGCAATGTTTGCGGCGGCGGGAGAATTTGGGCCGGACGTGACCGCGAGGGTGGGTAGGCGCCGGCGGAGCCCTGGGCGAATGTGGCCTCCCTCAATGTCGTAAAGCGGATCCATACGTATCACGAAACGGCTTCCCGCCGATGATAAGCTCAAAGCGAGCGCCCGTCTGGGAAAAGTTCTTCTGGCGTGAAGTTCCGGCCGGACATGGCGGCGGCGAAGAAAAACTAATGTCGAACCGGCGGCCCGGCGGCAGGTGTTTAAAGTGCAGGTTGGGAACTCACCGAAACTGACCCTGTGGACCCTTGGATCTAACGGAGAATCAGGGACTATGTCCGCAGCGGGATTTGCAAAAGAAGAACAAGAAGAAAGAAAGCGAGAACAAAGAGCGATTGAGAGGAGAAATGGTAAGCTTCCTTGATATCAATGATGAACATACATGAGCTCGCCAATCGAGAAAGGCCGAAGAGAACAGACTCAAACTCATCTAAAACTCCTTATGCTAGCTCTACTCATATATAGTACAATGGCCTTTGGCCCAATAGGCTCTCGGCCCGATCGGTCTGCCCAGAGCCGGAAGGAGGCCTAGTGGAGAAATGTTGGCGGTGCCTTTTGAAGTGCCTCGAATCCTGGCCAGCCAGCCTTGGTGATGTGAGCCATCACTTGTCGGCCGGCCTCTTGTTGGCGGGCCTTGAGGCTTTTGGCTAGCGTGGTCTGTGCCCAGTCTTCTGGCGAGCTTTTGATGGGCGACCCGTGGTATTTGTGGATCCTTGAGCTTGACACAGTGCGTCGTATGCATGAATAATCACGAACCCGGGGAGAGCCTGGGACCTAACAAAATGTATGCTCGAGGTAGAAGGTAGGGCCTTGATTTGGAAATGATGAAAGGTGGAGGAAAGAAGAGCATTATTAGATTACGCCTCCATGCTTGATGAAATCTGAGACTTTAAAGAAAAAAGGAAAATAATGAAATTAATTTGTTGAAACATAAAGGAAGTGATAAAACTTCTTAAACAAAGACTTGTCTGAGAATAAAAGATAAAATATGTGAAAGCGATTCAGCGATATAAAGCGAGTTTAAAAGCATGAGGGAAAAACCAAGCCCGATGTGCAAATAAGCTTTAGCATCAGTAGGAAAGGAAAATCAAGTTATATTGCTGACAAGATGCTCTAATTCCCATTAATTTTAAAGAGGCGATTTGCAAGAATTAGAAGGCGCCATTGAAAAAATCAACAAGGGTTGGATTAATTTCAAGCGTGAATAGAATAAAGGGAGATGACTAAGCATTTGGAAAGATCGGACCCGATAGGCCCGGCTCCCCATACTTTCATGACAGGCCCGGTTGGCTTCATTCTCACATATAAGCAATACTGCGGCCGGTACGCAATGATTGCCTTGACTTCGACCATGGTAATATCTCCACTTTGTGGTCATACATATTATCTATTTTGTCTCTTGTATTCGGGGTTTCAACAGCGAATACATGTGTACATGATTGTTCATGGTCGAGGACACCGCGACACTGCCAAGATCCTTCGAAGGTTACATCTATTTCTATTTTGATTATAATTAGTTTGAGTGTACTTAGATGTAGTTAGTTTCCATCATGTACATAGCGTATTAGCATTTGATTTCCAGCGTGGTTTGTCTTTCGCGTAAAGAGGAAATGTATTTGCTTATTGCTACGCTTTGTGCCATGAAGTTAGCACTACGCGGGGATTCCTTTGGGGTGTATTAATGGGGTGTGTGCGTTGGTACTTTTGCGTTTACGTGAGTCGGAAATGCATATGAATTTGGTGTTGACTTGGCTGCGTTCAATCTTTGAATGATGTGTTTGATGGGGTGTGTGATAAAATATTTTACAATTACGAAATGCATTTTGAATTTAGTATTTGGTTTTCCTTTACATTATGATAGCTATGTACACTAATGTACTTCTATTTTGTCGTTACATTATCAGCGAAAGTTGCACGTAGTAAAACCTACTTGCATATAATTAACATTTATTGTTTGATTTGCATCTGATTGTTTTTTCTTGAGGATTTTTGCTTCTATCTACTCTACATCTCCCCTTGATTCTGAATCAAGTGTTTACATTTCTTATTGACTTAATTGTGTCAATCTGCAGGACATAAGGTAGTATCAGAAAAGCAAA